>OX415244.1:9644935-12144935 GCA_948330725.1 Sherardia arvensis
TTGATTATATGAGTGAACAAGTTATTTAGAGTTTGAGTTAATACCACTGAAATAAAGGATTTACTTTGGTTAAATTTCAAAACATGCGTGTAAAAGCTGTCCTTTTAAGTATAAGGTATCAAAATAAATATATAAAGAGCTCTTGATTATGTAATTAACTTAGTAAACAGTGAGTACTCAACTGTATTAATTTAAAGGTTTACAGGAGTTCCTTGTCATACCTTAGTGAGGAGCCACAAAGTTTAGCTCTTGATTAGTATATCATGGTAGAGATAAACATAGTCTATAGTAAAATATTTTCAATTGATTCTAAGCCATAGGTCAGTGGAGTGCTAGGTTCTAGCTTAATTGTATTATTAAAATCTTCAAGAGTATGTTACTAAACCACAAGAGTAAACTTGATAGTAGAGTAATTTTTTCATAAATGGTCACCTTGCAGATAAGGCCGAGCAACCACTTAACGAAGTCCCCGACAGAGTGAGTATCCTCACTCTTCAAAACTTTATAAAGTTATAAAGTTTTGGGAGCTGTCATGCCTATGTGCTAATTGTGCTATTTTAATTCTTTTAACCATTCTCAAATTCTCACTCTTATTGACTCATCCTGTGTTATACTTTTTTTAAAAAAAAAAAATCATTATTACAGGCTTGAAATATGTGTTGTTTGAGTTTCCTTAACTTGTTATATAATCAACTTATATACTAGTTTTAAACACATCTCAGTTTATTCTAGATTTGCAAGAGTGCTTATTTGTAAATTATTTTCGAAGGCGGCTACTGGAATTCTATATATACTCTCCATTTTTTTTTTACAAACATAAAAAGAAGAACTGCTTATCCGATTTTCTTTCAATGTGCACGAGTGATCAACTTATCATGTTATCGTAAATATGTGTTATAGGAGAGTGTGATGTAATTTGCCACTTGAAGTGTTTATGCTCAGTAATGTGGAAATGGTGTATATACATCCAGTTCTAGTTGAATTACTATTTAATTGAGTACTGGTTTTTCTGATCTGATGGGCTTACTTTGGGTTACTATGTGCTTACGTCATAGAATGTTATGAGGTGATTGTTAGTTGATGTATGTTATTACGTGGTTGCATTGAAGATGGATTGAGATTTGGATTAGTGGCTCCCTTCTGCTTTTGTGTATCTATAGTGTGGAGTGTACGTGAGGATTCATGACCTAACAGTGCTCTCGTGAAATTTTACTGTGTGAGGTGTCATGGGCTGTTTAGCGAACTTATTGTGGGTATAAGATTTTGTCATTAATTGATAGTTTGACTGTCAAAGAAGAAGTATTGTGGTGTAATTGAGATAAATAATTCACGAGTTGAATAAATATACTAGATGATCGCATATGACGAGTTCTGGAAATAAAAGACCTTATTTTGAAAGGTACTTGATGTGTATTTATGCGCTGAACTGATCTTAACTGTGATATATTGTTGTTGTGGGTGGTGATACCCCGATATCTTGTTGTTGTGGGTGGTGATACCCCGTTATCTTGTTGTTGTGGGTGGTGATACCCCGATATATTGTTGTGGTGGGTGGTGATACCCCGATATCTTGTTGTTGTGGGTGGTGATACCCCGATATATTGTTGTGGTGGGTGGTGAAACCCCAATATATTGATGTTGAGGGTGGTGATACCCCGTATAGTGATAGAGGTGCTGAAACCCTGACTTAATTCGTTAATGGAGTTTGAAATATACACTTGAATTTAGTAAAAATACGTGATCTTTATTTTAGAATATTTTGATTATGCTGAATGATTATGTGTGAATACAGAGATGTCTATGGTAAAGATTCTAATTCTTGAAATATTGGAATTAAATGATAGTGCTCTGTGAATTCATATATGCTGAGATGCATTTCTGTATGTGACGGTAGGGGTAGCTAGGTCGTATCTAGTTTTCCTTCGATGGGTTCTCATTCTGTAATACTATTCCCAATATGAATTCAATCTATTTGTTTTGATAGGAGGTGCTTAAATAAAGTAAAAGAATTATAATAATAACATGTATATAGGGTGCATATTTTGTCTTTGTAGCATTTATATGAGTGCTAAAACATAGAGAGTAGGAATAGTTTATAAAAATGGGTGGATCTTGTGTTGATGCATAGGAGTGGGTTAGAGTTCATGCTTTATTGTAGTCTTCCATGCTTACATGTGCATGTATAATTTATTTTTTATTTTTTTTAGTATGAGGTTTTCCTTTGAATATCGTGGCTTGTGGGAGTCTCCATATTGTTAAAGTGAATATACTATGTCACTAAATCTGACAACGAAATATGAGTATAAAAGAACATAGTATTTTTTTTCTGAAGATGTCTCTACAGTACGTGATTATATTTCTGTGCATGTGTAGAAATTTCAATTTACATACTAGCGTTCAGTTGATATTTGTTCAGTAGTGCATTTACAATTGAAAAGTTTTCTTACGGAGGATATCATTGGGCTTAAGCTCATTTGTGTGTTTATCTGTGGCATGGCAGCCTTGAGGCGGGGCGATTCTACTATGTGTGGATGACATCGGTTAGCTGGATTAAGAATCTGATGTAGTTCTAGATTAATAGAGGCAGGTGTGCCTTGTATCTATATAATAACATTTGAACTTTTGGTCATATTTGATGATCCTGGAATTTATGAATTGTAGTAATAAAGAATAACTTTTGTTTGATTTACCGACTCTGAGCTTGTTCTTGAGTCCTGGTGCGAACTAGGCAGACACTCGATTAAACTCACTGTAATGGATAGGGAGTTTGATTGGGGTGTCACAATCTTAACCTTGCATCAAATGTAAGTTCAACAATTTCTAAATAAAAGTGAAAATTTAATTATCTTTTCATCATGCATGTTACTGTGACACCATAATACTTTCACATACCTATTTAAAGGTACATGAATTACGTTGCTTTGGCGGCAAAAAAATCATTTATCGGCTTCTTGCACCCATCTTTCTTGCAACAATGTGGAGAAGGAGATAAGTTGCGACTTAAATATCTAATCAAGGCTATTAGTGACAAGATGAAGAGTATATTATTTGCCCCATATCTAGAGAAGTAAGCAAAAACACTTTTAACGTATTTATTTTAACAGTACTTGTCATGTTAGTTTGGTATGTTGTGAATCGTAACTTTTGTCATTTGACTAGCAACCATTGGAGTTTTTTGGCTGTTATCCCGTCCTTAAAGCGTGTCTACTGGATTGACCCTCTCCACTTTGGTCCATCACTGGTATTTTTCTACTAGAGGTTGCTATGCATTCTGTTAATGACACCACACTCCAACCATTTGAGCTTTTCCAAATTCAGGTAATTCTACGTAAATACGCTTCTTTTTATATATGTAGTGTTTTTGACATTCACCATTTCATCAATCAAGTCTCGCCGTCAACAATCAAATTGGGAGTGTGGATACTACGTGATGATGTTTACTCACGCATGTGTTCAATGCCTTACAGAAGATAATCTTGATGTTTCAAGTGTAAGATTTATCACCATTGTTTGTTTTATGTGTACTTCATAATGCAATTCAATAACTCATAACTCATCATTTGTTGCATTCGTAGATGTTCGGCGAAGATCATTCACCATACACCACTAGAGAGATGGAGGTTGAGAGAAACAATTTTGCCAAACATTTGATCTACATAAGAATGAGGTACATCTCCAGACCTCATAGGCCTCCTCCTCCCCCCGCTGTATCGTGACATGTTAGTAGACTTGTTATAAATTATTAGGCAATGGATAGCTTTAGTGATAACCATCAATCCTTGTACAATGATGCCATTAAATTACATTGCCGATAATGTTTTGTGGTTGGACATGTCATGTGGGTTTCAAATGGAATTTTGGACTCATTTCAATTCATATTCTATTTTAGTTTTGGTGGAATACCTAAGAAATGTACCATTACATTGGTTAACGGCGGGACTTACGAACTCATTACTAGTTACTCAAGTAATTTTAGTTTTGTCGACTACATTACGTTATCGCTAGCCGTGTCGTTACCTAGTATATACAATGTCACGCGTAACAACTTACGGTACCGTAACAGCAACGCAAGAACCTGAGATTTTGGTTACGAGATCGCTACCACTGCCTAATAATACAGCAAAATATTATTGTGAAAATAATTAAAATGTTAGCATAAACGATTTCATAACCAGATCACCCACTTCGGCACTGCCTCACATTGCTGAACACTATCGATATCCTAACACAAGCCGCTTAGTAATAACGAAATTGCAAACGAGATCGTAACCTAGTACACATGATAAACCAAAACAATCTTGAAACGGTGTCGTTTCATTTTTGCCGGTTATCTTACGAGATCGCTACAAATGCAGTTGATTTGTAATGTTACGAGATCGTAACAGTTTTCCGTGGGGGCCTATATCAGCTTCACTTCCGATTTCGTAACAAAAATCGATCCTAATATTAAATAATATCTACAAATAAATAAGAATAACAAGCTTGCAGAGTAACGAAATCGTAACCATTCACGTTGTTTACAATACAAACTATAAAGCGGGCAAACATACGACATTGTAACAGTTTGAACAATTTATGTTGCTTCCCATATCGTGACTAGTGCCAATGTAATGTTTTTTACTAGCATCTTCCGAGGGCATACGAGATCGTAAGACCAGAAAGTTTCTAATCATTTCAATTTTTTTAAAGTGGCGATTCGTCTTACGATCTCGTCTCACCTATTTAAAATGGCAGTGTGTAGCTTGCTTACGATATCGTAACCAAAACCAAAGGCGGAAAAAATACATCACACGGCGTAAAAAACGCCGTGTAACCAGAAATGGTTAACGGCGGAAGTTGAACCGCCTTTAAGCCGAACTCGTTTGCCAGCACATCCATAGAAGGCGGAAGGCTTCCGCCTTCGTACCTTCACGACCAACCGCCTTTGTTGCGGTTGGTTTGTAATAGTGTGTTACGTGATTGATTATCTAGGTCTTTAAAGATTTTAGGGTCATGTAATAATTATGTTTACATGTGGTATCAATAGCAAGGTTACGAACATCTGTTTAATCCATTAAGAGTAATAGATTCATGAACTGAATCATTGAGGAATTAAGATATGCGATATAGGGTTTTGCATATATGATACCGTGATTAAGCTAAGAATTATAATGATACATGGTATATGTATAATGTGTGTGTGGGTGTATGGTGATAAAGATGAACATCCATAAATTGGTTAATTTATATATTGTATTTGTTCATAATACTGAGACATATATAATTGGTTAGAATGGTGCATGCAAACTTTCCCGGAATTTGGAATTGATACAAAATCTGTATTCTAAATGCATAGTATGTACATAAAGTTTAACCATGAATATTTGAATAGCCAAATAAGTGAATATGTGAGTGAGTTTATGCATGCACATGCTTATGGAGATAATGTATATTTGCTGGAATATATATCATGATTTGTATATTGTGTTGATACATACAAGGTTATATGGTATGATTTTGATCCAATTATTGAAAGTGCATGTTTGTTTGTGGTGTTAAGATGCATGAAAGTTTGTTTTGATGTATATATCCGCATGATTTCGGTTTTGGACCTTTTGATCGATATACATTATTATGCACATAATTTTATGTGATGAATGATAACCATGAGTTGATTATGATACAAAATATGCACTTTATTTCCATTAGAATGTGGCATAAAAGTGCATGAAAATTGTATTTTCATTATGCATGAATGGTGTATATAATTGTTGCATGCAGAGTTAATGTGAATTTGTATATGTAATTGCCGTGTAAACATATAGCAAAGTTATTTGAACTTGTGACATTTTGTGGATTTCTGAATGAATGATTTTCATAGAATACGTTATGTGTCCTATCAATCATGCATTATCCGTGTGAAATTAATGATGATGATTGTTTTGTGCATTATGAGTACAAAAACAAATTTGCATTAAGATTCTGAAATTTGTTTTGGGCATTATGCGTACAAAACCTAATTGGTTTAATTTTGCAGAAATGGTTTTGCATTAATATTGTGAATATAGTTTTGTGCATAATTCGTACTAGACATAATTGATTTAATGATAGATTCATTGAATTCATATAATGTGCATAAATTGGGGTTAGATATCACTACAGTGACTATCCTAGAATGAGTTGTATATGGAAAACCATATCTATGTAATATTATGTTTTCCTTATGTATAATTAGTTACCCACAGGTAGACTATGAACATAAGATGATTAATAATTTATGAAGTGTTTGTATGTGTGTAGACTATAGATATCCACAGATAACGTCGGCCCTGTCAAGTTCAGCTGCTTGGAGCTGTTTGATAGCTGCTAAAACTGCTTGGAGCTGCTTGAAACTGTTTGGAGCTGCTTGGAGCTATTGCTAACTTAAAGTTAATTGCATTGAACTAAAATTATTGTAATTATAATATTTCAGTTGAAATATGATACCAACAAATTCATAAATGTTTACTATTTTCCGAATAATTTTACTAAAGTTGAAAATAACTTTTACAAATGAAATATAAAAGTATAAAAAGTAAAAAAAACGAGAACAATATTTACATAAATAATAAAACACGTCTTGTAAAGAATACATGAAATCATATGGCAGCGAGCTTTGTTATCAATATGCGAGTGCGAGTCGTCCATACAAAATAAAAACATGGAATTATAAAAAGAAAAATAGGTATTAGTGTAATTAAACTAATTTTATTTTTAGAAACCTGGTGGATGAAATCATAAAAAGGAAAACAGGTATTACTTTAATTAATATAATTTGCTTTAAAGAAAACCCGACACACATGTGTACACCGACTGACAGATATCCTATCCGGCACACAATTCAAAGAGCCCACTGTTTTTATATCACCCACCGTTTCAAATTGCTTTATAATGGTACCATCCCCTATCCCTCTGCTCTAAAAATCACGAGTTTCCAACTATACGTTTCAGTCAAGATATCCCTGTATTTCTGATGTGCGTGTGTAAATGTGGGAGTTTTCAATATGCATAATTTCTTCGATCTGCATCTTCCTGCGTTTCCAATCCTGCATTCCCGTACCTGAGTGTTCGAATTTCGCGTTGCCCATCTGTGTTTAACCTAGATCCGTCTGTAATTGCACAACTTGGTATGTTCTCCTTGATTTCTCCTTAACGATAGGATACGATATTATGTTTAGAGGCAGATCCAGACGGGTCTGGCGGGACTTAAGCCCCGCCAAAGTTTCAAAAAGTGCAGAATATTAGTTTGAGATCGGAAAGTTTATGTCTTTCCGGCATGTTCAGCGCGCCGTTGACTTTTATTTGCAGAGAGAGGCGCCGTTTGTGTTCTTATTTTCTTTTTTTTCTTAGACTTTTGCTATTTATTCTTTATTATTATCTGTTTTATCTTAATTTTTAATTGAAACCATATTTCAAATTAATACTTGTCTATTTATTCTTAACATGAACTTTTTGTCCATGTTAATATATGCGAGTACAATGCGAACTCTTTTATTCGTAACATGACTGTAGCATGTGTTTGTGTTTGTTTATTTTATTTTCAGAATAGTTATTCATGATGTCTGATTGAGTTTTTGATGATCTACCATTTGGAATTTAATTAAGTTTGGCCTAGTTATCTTGAGTTTGAACTTGCTATGACATTCTTAGAGTTTTCTGTACTGTACCATTCGAATTCGTTTTTTAAAGTTTTGCTAGATGTTCAATAGACTTGAGTACTACATGTTGGTAGAAATTTTGAATTACTCGCTTGCATGATACACACATGTATGCTAAGTTTTTCAATTACCGCCTGCATATAATAACTGTTGTTGGTACATACTATATATTTTACTTTTGTAAGAACATGGTGGCTGAGCCTGGGAAGAACAAATTTAACTGGAACATTCACGATCGTTCAAGGATTATGCTAAACTTCTGGGTCAATGAAAAGAATCGAGGAGCAACTCCACAAACCGCACATGTTGTAGACCTTTTCAATAGACAAACGGGAAATTCAATTACACACGACCAAGCTAAGAATCGTTTCGATCACATGAAGAATATGTATAGGTGTTACAAAGCATTGCATTCAATGACTGGATTAGGAATTAACCAGGCGACCGGTGCGGTAACTCAGGAAGAGATGCAATCTCCCAGAATGAAAGCGTTTATCCAGGTACGTCACCGAACATTATTTTTTTACGATCGTATTTCATTTTGACAATATTTCCATATTAACCTTGTTGTTTTATCTTGTTGAATATAACAGAAATGGA
This sequence comes from Sherardia arvensis, assembly GCA_948330725.1. Classification (NCBI taxonomy): domain Eukaryota; kingdom Viridiplantae; phylum Streptophyta; class Magnoliopsida; order Gentianales; family Rubiaceae; genus Sherardia; species Sherardia arvensis. Next base: position 9,653,212 of record OX415244.1, read on the forward strand.
AGAAGTGCGGAGTAACGGTTGCCAAAGGTGATATCCCTAACAAGGATTTGTTGGAACAGTTGTTTGGTGATCAAACCGCCCAAGGGATTGGTGGCTGTTTTTCTCCTGCGATGGCGAAAAGTTCATCTGTCAGTGGGAAGGGAAAGAAAAAAGTTGTGGATTTGAATTCTGAGCCTGGTGAACAAGCACACGAGGAAGGGTCCGGGAGCAGTGACGAACGCAATGCTGGTTCTGATTGTGCGCATATGAGAAGGTACAACATCATCTTCGGTGATGAGAGTGAATGTGAGTGTAAGGTTCGCCAAAGATCGGGAAAGAAAAGACGTAGTGAGGAAATTATGGCTGCTGAAATGAAGAGAAGAAGCGAGAGTTTTGATACGGTGATGCAACAGGTTTCAGAAAACAGTAGACGTGATGTGGAAGCTGTAGAAGCCACACGAGCTGCATCAATGAACTCATTGCAATCAAGATGTGTGCAAGAGCTTTTTAGGATGGGAGTGAATGTTGGAGAGGGCGGTGATGATAACATCGTCGCAGTTATGGAATTCCTAAAGGAGCCTATCAATGCCGAAACGTTTCTGGCTTTCATGAATGATAACCAGAAGAGGATTTTCCTCAAGCGTGCTTTGCGTTGAATTGTCCAACTCAACGAATAACATTTCATTAATGTTCGCGTTGTTTGGGTTGATGTTGTCCATGTTGTTAGAATTCAGTTATTTGTTTTGTGTGAGTTACGTTTGTAGACTTCATCTAAGTGTGTGTAAAACTTACAAATAATTGTTGGATGTGATTCAGTTTGTGTTGCTTATTAGTACTTTGTGTGAAAATATGCGTGCAACAATATGACAAGTTGTTACCAACAAGATTTTAATGTGTCACATTAACAATTTTTTCATTGTTATGCAGAAATGGATGATCCTCTACTGAACGTTGCACTTATGATGGTGTTACAAGAGTTGTAGATATCAATGCAGACACTAGATGAACCTTATTCGGATGAGGAAACCGGTTCAGATGAGGAACCAGATTCATTTCCTAGGGAAGAACCTGAATCATCATCAATGAGACCTAGAAGAGGAGGTGAAAGTGGTGTTGAATATGTATACAGATTGTTATCTGAAAGCGACGGTGGATGTCATGTGGAACTCCGACTGGAGAGAAATATGTTTATTTATCTGGTTCATTTGATGAGAACTCGAAATCTATTACAAGATGGAAGGTTTGTGACCATACCCCAACAGGTCGCAATGTGCTTATATTTACTGTCCAAGGGTGTAGGGTATCGTGATGCTAGCAGGAGATTCAGATGTTCTCGAACCACTATAGGCAAATACTTTCATGATGTTTTGCAAGCTTTGGTGGTATTGTCGCTTGATATCATTACACCTCATCGGGATTTGAATGAGGTTCCGCCAGAGATTTCAAACGATACACGATATTGGCCCTTTTTCAAGGTATGCATCAACACTTTATTCCAACAACTAACAATTTCGTGTTAGTAATGTTAAGTAAAGTGTATTGACTTTTTATTGTGTAGCATGCAGTTGGAGCTATAGATGGTACTCTTATAGACGCAATTATAGGTGAAGACTGTGCTACATCTTTCTTCACTCGCAAGGGTAGTAAAAGTTGGAATGTCATGGCCTCTTGCTCATTTGATAAAATATTCCCATACATTCATGTGGGATGGGAAGGAAGTGCACATGACACGAAAGTTTGGAGACATGCGTTGGGTGAAGCAGAATTCGGGTTTCCTCATCCGCCACAAGGTAGTATTTGTAATTAAAAACGTTGATATTTACTTTGACAAAATAATAATGTCGTTTGTATTGTTCAATGTATATAGGAAAATATTATTTGGTCGATTTTGGATACCCAAACACTCTTGGATACCTGGCTTCATATTCCATTAGAGGAGCAAGAAGGCATGTACCCGAATTTAGACGTACCCCGCCTGTAGGTAAGTTGGAACATTTTAACAAACATCATTCTTCATTGAGAATGAAAATAGAGGGGGCATTTGGACAGTTGAAGAGTACTTGGAGAATGCTAAAGAGAATGCATCAAATGGAAGATCACTACCAAATGCAAATAATTTTTGCATGTTTCACGCTTCATAATTTCATTCGAATGCAGCAACTTGGGATCCCTGTTGTACAACACGAGCCTACACAAGGAGCTAGTGACATGACAATGTTTGATGAGCGTCGGAAACGGGCTATGACACAAGTGCGTGAAGGTATAGCAGAAGAGATTTGGAACTCAGTAGGTGGTGATGCAAATGAAATTGACCTATCAGATGAAAGTGATTAAGTAGCGGGTACAGTTATATTATTATTATCACTCATATGTATGTATAAGTTTATTTATCATTGATGAATATTTGTACGTGGTTTGAATTTAATTACACAAGTTAAAAGTTAAGTTTTCATTTTGATTCTGTTTTGGAAAGCGATACTAATGTAATTACATTCAATATAGATTTCAGTTAATTAAATAGCACTAATCGACATACTATATATTCTAGTGTGGATGAATGTTATCAAATTCTCTATGAACAAAACGGAAACAGTTAATGTGAAATGTTAAACATCATATACCTAAAAAGATAAATATTTCACTGACAACAATCAAAATAATTTTTTTTTGTACCTAAATTTCAAAACATTATCTTTCTTTTTAAAATATCCGAGTTGGATGAGGTTTGATGTTAAACACTGCTTGGAGCTATTTGGAGCTGCTTGGAGCTGCTTGGAGCTGCTTGGGCTGCTTGGAGCTGCTTGGAGCTGCTTGCAAGAAGCTGAACTTGACAGGGCCTACAGTCTAGATAATTCACTGCATCACTTACTTATGATTCATGAATATGTGACATTAATGAGATTATAGTGATTACCCACAAGAACACTATAATTGGTTGTCATGTTATTCCATTTAATTTTTTTGCTGTTAATGTTTTTGAAATAATGATGAGATTAGTGGGAGTGATAAAGATCATCTACTCCATTATAGAAAATCGCCAATAATGAATTTGTAGAACAAGAAACTACATGATGATGTCCAGAAAATCAACACATCCACATATGGTTGGATTTTTTATTTTTTTTTCAGAATAGAGGAAAGATTGTCATTGAACACATAGGCATTGAACTTATGCTTGTAGACATATTTACGAAAGCATTACCTCCTAAGACATTTATGTAGCATGCTGAAAGTATGGGTCTTAAGGAGAGCTCTTAATTATGTTGTCTGTTTTATGCGTTTAGCCTTTGTTTGACATTAATTTGAGATCTTTTATGTATTCTGTTCCCATTATGCACACACATTATTGTTTTGGGATTTATGATAACAGAATTAGTCTGTTTAAGACATATGGACCATTATGAAACTTCTATTTATGTTTATGGTTTAGCCATGAAGGTATCAAATGCAGTAGTACATGGAAGAGATCATGTTACAGAATGATTTGTGATCGCCATGACTCCCATTGATTACTAGATTGGTCAAGACACTTATGATGACCAAATGAAAAGGGTGTAGCATATTAAGCCGGCCAAATGATTGTAGATAGAAAACATTGATGGACTCTAAAAACGACCAAGTGGGAGACTGTAAGAATATTATTCGTTCCAATTATGTGGTCTTATAGTAATCTAGTTTCTATTGGAATATTGCTATTCCATAATATATTTGGTGACTTATTAAATTAAGTATAAATGAATAATTCCTAATAATGTATACTTTGATGGACGGTTGAGATTAATCCTACGGAAACCCTAAAGAGGATTTAGGTCCTCTCTCCACCTATAAATTGATGTCTTTAATCCATTGTAAAGGCATTGGAATGATAAACTTATGAGAATCATTATGGGCACTAAAGCTAAAACGAATCTGAAAGGCTGCCGATTCACACAGCACATAAAGCGCATAGGCGAGGAGAGAGAAACCTAAACCCCTACTCAAGACTCACAGATTCAGGACATCGGTCTCTCCACTACAATGAGTACTGGAGGTAAGTAATTCTATAACTTCTCATGATTCTATTACGTGATTGATCATCTAGGTGTTTAAAGATCTTAGGGTCATATAATAAGATCTTAGGGTCATGTGATGATTATGTTTACACGCTGCTGAACTGAAAAGAAAAGAAAATTAAAAGATTTCATTATAGAATTTAGAATAATTTAATCATTTCTTTTTATTTTTCATAAACGAAGCCGATAAACATGCCAATGTCTACCTTGCACACCTTCAATGTTCTTCAAATTTTGTGCTTGTTGATATTTCTCGATTATCCGATTTGTGCCAATGTGTTATAAGAAGACGGACAAAGACCAATCACTCTTATTGCTAAATTTGTATTTGTTAATTTATTATTAGTAGACTGAACCAGAAGGGTAGAGCACCTTATTCACATATTGCTTTCTCTTTTGTATGATATAAGAGTGACGCCCATTCTTTAGTATGGCGAAATCAGAAGATACTTCAAAACAAACAAATTCTTCTCTTCAATTTATCTTCTTTCGTCCAATGATAATCCTGGAAATTTGATCACCCACTCTCAATTGAAGGGGACAAATTATGAGGAATGGGCAAAGGCTATCAATATGGTTTCGCTACGAGCGAAGAAGAAGATGGGATTTCTTGATGGATCCTATAAACAACCCGTCGCCGCCTCTAATGATATCGAAAATTGGTGGACAGTCAACTCCATGATCATAACATGTATATTTAAAACAAGCGAGCCACCGCTATACTCATCAATATCATAGAAGGAGACTGCCAAAGAGCTTTAGGAGGAAATATAGCAGAAACTTTCGATTCGGAACGGAACGAGAATGCATCAATTGCAAACTGAAGTCACTCAGTGCAAACAGGAAGGTGAATTCAATGATGACCTATTATGGGAGAATAAAGAAGATTTGGGATGATCTAAATGATTACGATACGATATCGGAATGCACTTGCAAGGGCTGCACTTGCGGTTTGAAAGGAAAACTGGTGAAGCGCGGAGAAAAAGAGTGGTGATATGGGCCTCAGCCCATATCCTGGTCCAGCGGATATACTGGTAAAGGAGAAGAAAGGTCTAAGCCCAGCAGTGGTCCTCCCATGACATCAGCTATCTTGGACGCACCCGGGGTTGCGGCAAGAGGAGGACCACTTAGCCTAAGCCCTCTCTGATCCTCACCATTATAAATAGAGGAGTGATGGAGTTCCAACATACAATGGGGACGGGGACCCAGAGGAGTTTGTTCACACCTACCTCAGTGTCATGGGTGCCCGGGACATTGACGAGCCGTTGCAGTGCAAGTTGTTGCCTTCCTATCTCCGGGGCAACTGCTTGAGTTGGTTCAAAAGTCTTTCACAAGGCTCCTTGAAGACTTTCTGGGATTTTTCTACGGTCCTGGTCCACAGATATGCAGCAATGAAGACCAACTTTGTCAACCTAGCCACGGTCTTGGCTATGCGGCAGTTGGAGACGGAGTCTACTTGGCAATATTATGTCCGGTATATTGCCGAGTCTATGAAGGTCAGGGATAGGCACCTGCATGAGAAGGCCCTGATCGGCAACTTTGTGAATGGGTTGAGAGACGAGATGTTCTACATCGAGTTGATGAAGAATATGCCAGGAACTTTCTACCATCTCCAGTTGACAGTTGAAATGCATTGCACTGTGCATGAAGCTAACCATACCTGGATGAACACGGTCGGTTTCTTTGAGCAGCGGGTGATTACGGCCACAGCAACCCAAACAACTACACTCCGGGCCACTCCTCACCAAGGGGCCCGCCCGGAGGTAGCAAGACGCCCCCCGGCCCAGGGAGCAGCACCCGCACCGGGAGGGCAACGTTGGTGGTCAGACCGACATATACTCCACTCTCCAAGACAAAAACGGAGATTTTGGCCATTCACCGGGGTCTCTTCACGGACCCCCCAGTTATACAAGGGGTCCCGGCCCCGGCCAATGCCCAAAAATGGTGTGAGTTTCACAAGTCCTATGGTCACACTACAGAAGGCTGCCGTGTCTTGCGCACGGATATTCAGAAGTTGGTGGAGCAGGGTCAGCTCCGGGACTGTGTGGCGGGCGAAGCACACCCGGCGGCTGCTCCGGCAGGACAGGGGAGGAAACGGAACTGGAGAAACAACCGAGGACAAGGCGGCAATCGCCCTGCGGAAACAACCGTTGCTCCTAACCCCGCCCCGCAAGCACCTAGACAGGGAGTTCCGGGACCCGGAGCACCCCGGATGATAAACGTGATCAATGGGATAGTGGGAGATGGAGCGCAAACACTGTCGGCGGTGAAGGCCAAGAGTTGGTATGTCCCCTCGGGGGAGATCCAGGGAAAGAGGTTTAAACATGACGAGACGATCACTTTTTCGGAGAAGGATGCAGTTCCGGCCCAAGTGGCTCACTCTGACCCGATGGTGATCTCTGCTGAGGTAGAAGGTGTGGTGATAAAGCGAGTTTTTGTGGATGATGGGAGCAGCGTAGAGATTATGTTTGCCGATTGTTTCGATCAATTGAACATTGGTCGACAGAATTTGAAGCCATGCTTGTCCCTGCTGTCAGGCTTTACGGGTCGCACAGTCAACCCGCTAGGTGTTATAGCGCTACGGGTGACCCTTGTTGATCATCTGGATATTAACAAGAGGTGCACTGTCTTGTGTAACTTTGCGGTCATAAATGCTTCTTCCCCGTACAACATGATCATAGGTCGTCCCTGGTTGACGCAGGCTCGGGCGATATGCTCACCCTACCATTTAACCATGAAGTTCCCGACAGATCAAGGAATTACTTCGGTTATCGGCAATCAAACGACCGCCCGCAGCTGCATGCTCACCGCGATAAAGGAGGCCAAGAATGGAGGTTCAGAAAGAACAAACGCATCGGAGCCCGGGGAGTGTTCCGGGAAGAATAGCACAGTGGGAGCCGTGCATGGTGACCCGGCTTCTTTTGAAGTGGAGGATATGGAGGTAGGATCCCGGGGGAAGGTGAGTGTTGGGAAGCACCTCCCGGTGAATGTGAAGGATGAGCTCCGGAAATTGTTGAAGGAGTATGAAGATGTACTCTCGTGGGGAACGGAAGACTTGACGGGGATACCAGAAGAGTTCGCCATACACCGGTTGAATGTCTACCCGGAGTTGAAGCCTATAAGGCAAAAGAAAAGAGCCTTGGCAGCAGATCGGGTAGAATTCGTCCGGGCGGAGGTGAGGAGGATGCTGGACGCGGGAATGGTAGAAGAGATCACTTACCCGGAGTGGATTGCCAACCCGGTCCTGGTGAAAAAGCATGACGGATCCTGGAGGATGTGTATCGATTTTACAGATTTAAACAAGTGCTGCCCTAAAGACAGTTACCCATTGCCCTCCATTGACCAGCTGGTGGAAGCTATAACAGGCTACCAGCTTCTAGCCTTTTTCGACGCGCACTGGGGATATCACCAGATCGTCATGGCCCCGGAAGATCGGCCAAAAACCTCTTTTATCACTGACTTTGGTACTTTTTGTTACAGGAAAATGCCATTCGGTCTTAAAAATGCAGGAGCAACATACCAGCGCATGGTGGACCGGCTGTTCAAGAACCAGCTGGGAAGAATCATGGAGGTCTATGTGGATGATATGGTGATCAAAAGCAGGACACATGACGCTTTTTTGGATGACCTCCGGGGGCTTTTTGTTGTGTTAAGAGAGGTAAACCTGAAGTTGAGCCCGGAGAAGAGTACCTTCGGAGTGGCGGCCGGAAAGTTTTTAGTGTATATGGTGTCAAACCGAGGTATCGATGTGAACCCGGAAAAAGTTGAAGCAATCCTGAGCATGCCTTCCCCGAACAAAGTGAAAGATGTACAGCGCTTAACCGGGTCCCTGGCGGCGTTAAGCAGGTTCCTGTCCCGGGGAGCAGAGAAGCAGCTGCCTTTTTTCAACATTTTGAGGCGAGCAAAGAAATTCGAGTGGACTCCCGAGTGTGAGCAAGCTTTCAAGGAGTTGAAGGAGCACCTGGGAAAACTCCCAACTCTGTCCAAGCCAGTCCCGGGGGAGGAGCTGTTCTAGTATCTGGCGGCCACGGATCAGGCAATAAGTGCGGCTTTGGTTCGAGGGTCCGGGAGAGCGCAGAGCCCGGTGCATTTTGTAAGTAGGGCTCTCCAAGGACCGGAGACGCGTTATTCTTCACCAGAACGTTTGCTGCTGGCACTAGTGCATGCGTCCTGGAGACTTTGCCCATACTTTCAAGGTCACCCTATCACAGTTCTCACAAATCACCCACTTCAGCAAGTCATGATGAAACCAGAAGCATCTGGCCGGATGATGAAGTGGGCGATTGAGTTGGGAGAGCACGAGATTACTTATCAGGCGAGGAAGTCTATCAAAGGGCAGGCTTTGGCTGATTTTCTAGTTGAGATGGCTGACAATGCCGTTAAAGACCCGGGGGAAGGTGAACCGGAGTGAAAGTTGCACGTGGATGGCTCCTCCCATGCTGGGGGGAGCGGGGCCGGGGTCGTGCTGGTCAGTCCCGGTGGCAAGGAATATCGGTATGCGTTGCAGTTTGAGTTTAAAACCACCAACAATGAAGCCGAGTATGAGGCCCTTCTTGCCGGGTTACGCCTGGCCCGGGAGACGGGTGCCAAAGTTGTACAAGCTTATAGCGACTCGGCCATCGTGGTCCAACAAGTTAACGGGGAGTATGAGGCCAAGGAAAGGAGTTTGCAGAAATATTTGGAGGCAGTAAAACTAATGGTGCAAGGTTTCCTCCGGGTGACGTTGACACAGATACCCCGGGAGGAAAATTGCAAGGCGGACGCGCTGAGTAAGTTGGCTTCGTCAGAACTCAAGCCGGATGAAGACCGGAACCTTTACATAGAGATGATAACCACCTGGGGATATGAGCAACCCAGCCAAGTTGCAGCGGTGCGAGAAGCCGAATCTTGGATCACACCCCTCCTGGAGTACTTGGAGTATGGAACGCTGCCGGATGATAAGGTAAAAGCCCGGAAAATCCGGGTCAAAGCACCCCGGTATGCCGTCTTGGACGGGGAGTTAATTCGAAGGGGATATCTTCAACCTTGGCTGAAGTGTGTGGATGGAGAGGAAGCGCGCCACCTTTTGAGAGAGGTGCACGAGGGTCCCAACGGGAGTCATCAAGGGGCCCGGACTGTGGCTCGGAAGATCATGTGCACGGGGTATTACTGGCCAACGCTGTTTGAGGATGCCCAAAAAGCAGTCCGCTCCTGTGAGCAGTGCCAGAAATTTGCACCCCTGATCCATGTGCCGCAGGGGGAGATGATCGGGATATCTGGAACTTGGCCTTTCATCCGTTGGGGTTTGGACCTGGTAGGCCCCTTTCCGACCGCTCCCGGAGGTTTCAAGTATTTGATAGTAGCAGTTGACTATTTCAGCAAATGGGTAGAAGCTGCTCCCCTGACAAACATTAGGGGAAGTACTTGCGTAAAATTCTACTGAAAGAACATAATTTTTCGCTACGGAATTCCCCGGTTCATAGTGACAGATAACGGGGCACAGTTCGAGAATGATCCTTTCAAATCCTGGTGCAAGGAGTATGGGATTGAACAGAAGTTGACGTCGGTCTACCACCCACAGGCTAATGGGCAAGTTGAAGTGACCAACAGGACCCTCGTCAACGGGATCAAGACACGGCTCCAAGGGGCAAGAGGAAACTGGGTTGATGAACTCCCAAGTGTATTATGGGCAAGCAGAACGACGGAGAGCTCCGCCACGGGCGAGTCCCCCTATAGCTTGGTTTATGGGGCGGAGGCGGTCATCCCGGCTGAAGTGGGAGTTCCCAGTCTCCGATCAAAGTTCCCGGACGAACAGGCAAACCAGAATGACCGACTCCTGGATTTAGACTTACAGGAGGAGAAGCGAGAAAAAGCAGCCCTGCATGAGGCCCGGGTGAAGGAACGGGTCAAGAAATACCACGACAGAAGGGTACGCAAGGAACAGTTTATCCCGGGGGGAGTGGGTGATGCGCCGGAACGATAAAAGCCAGCAAGTTGCAAGCGGAAAGTTAGCTCCCAACTGGGAAGGGCCTTACAAGGTGATAGCAGCCCACCCCGGTGGAAGTTATGAATTGCAAGACAAGACCGGGAAGAAGGTCCCGAGGCACTGGAACATTGCAAACTTACGTAGGTACTATGCCTAGATTATTTTATATATTCACCCCTCTGGCATGGATTATGCCTAGGATGGTAGCATGAAAGCGGCACGGGAACCTCTGGCCAGGATTGAGCTTAGGTTGTCCTATGGCCCGCGGTTGCATTTTCTTATTTTGCTTATGGAAATTATTTTGCGAGTTAACATTTTTTTCATAAGTATAGTCGATCCGGGGACGCTTGAACAAGCGCCCGGGGGGCTAGGGCAAGTCGATCCGGGGCCGCTTGAACAAGCGCCCGGGGGGCTAGGGCAAGAGTATACGGGACGCTTGAACAAGCACCCGGAAGACAACCTGGGCACGCTTGAATAAGCGACCCGGGGGAACGGTTGGAATAAATATTTGGATAAGTATAAAGGAACAATACAACACACATATCATTAACTTATGATTGGTGATTACAAAATTTACAACTTTGAAACTTGCATAACCTAAACTAAACTAACAAAGGAAAGGGGGACCATCCCAGCTAATAGGGGAGTCCGGGTCATCTTGAGTGCCAGGGTGACTTGGTTGATTGTTAGCAACATGAGGGCTTGGTGGGTTGGCAGTAGCAGTATCCCCCGGGACATTGGGCTCCGCAGCCGGACGGGAACCGGACTGACCAGCCCCCGAAGGACCAGTTTCGGCATATGGATCAAAGTCCTCGTCTGAGGATGAAACCTCAGGAGATGGCGTCCTACGGGGAGCTCCGATAATAACGGGTCCTTGAACACGGGGAGACTTCTTCCTCTTCGTGGCAACGACTTTACTTTTCCCCTTGCCTCTTTCCCGGGCCAAACGCCTTTCTTCTTTAGCGGCGTCTTCGGCAGCAATAAAAGCCCGGATTCTGGCAGCATCTTCGCGGAGTCTAGACACTCTCCGGGCAGATTCTTCCGGATCAACCGAAACACGGAATCCGAGATACCTTTCAACAGTGAAATCAAGAGAAATCCGACTTGGAAGGAGGACCAAGGACGGGGGAAGATATTGCCCCTCTCTTTGACGCTGCCACCAAGCGGCGGTTTCCTCGAAAGCAGGCTGATATCGAGACGCGGGGTCATTCCAGCCCATGCGAAACATACGTACTAATAATGCCCCGACCTCACGAGGAAAGTTAGTGTAGAGTGGGTGGGAGACCCGACCCAGACGCAACCCGGTCAAGTGATAAGTGAGTTGTAGGGTGACCAAGTTCTCCCGGAGGGTAAGGTTCCGGGCCGCCAGTTCCCGGTTCTCTCTTTCCAGCATTAGATTCCTCCTAAGGGGATCGCCCCTTCTCTCCAACCATTTGAGTTTGTCGCAATAGAACGGAAGTTCGGACCACACCAAGTCAAACTCCTCCTTGAGACGGGACTTAAAGGCGTTGTGTTCGGCTTGCAGCATAGAAATGGTCTGGTCTGCATCCAAAACGGCGTTCACCCGGTCTCGAGCCAGGGATTGACACCGGGAAAGGGATCCAAATTGATTCGATATTTCCCTAAGTTTTGTTACCAGCGAAGTGACGTCCGGAAATTCATCGATCACTGACCCAATCCCGGATTCAACGAGAAGATATCGGGTCTGAATACCGTCTAGTTGCCCGCGACTCAATTGTTCTTCTAACTCCTCACACCGGGGGCACGGTTTTTCGTTATCTGAAGCCGCCCCGGAGGGAACTGTACCCGGAGGATCATCCCGGGGCTACATGAGTAAAAAGATTGAAGTTAAGTTAAAATAAGTCATAAAATTGAACAAGTCATGACAAAACGATAAACCCAGGAAAGAGAAAAGAGATGAAAATATCAAATAAAGAGATAATGTTATGATTACAAAAGAAAGGAGAGAGACTCTTACATCATTGGAGTCACCGCTCTCATCCCCGGAGCTACTTTCTCCTCCCTGAATTACAAAAGGGAACGGTTCAGGGAAGGAGCCCGGGGGAAATTAAAAACAGAATTGAAAAATAAAAGTAGAATGAGAGGACTAAGTATCTATGTTTACTTCATGATCAGTGTCCTCATCATTCTCATTCCCGGGAGACTGCTCTTCTTCTTGAGCCTTGCCTTTCCCCGGGGACAGCTCCTCCTCCTCCTCCTCATTCGCCTGCACCGGCTTGAACTCTTGCTCCTGGATGGGGGACTTAGCATTTTCTTCATCAGAATCCCCACCCTTTCCATCCGAGGTCACCGGGGTCTCGATGGCAGCAAGATTGGCCACATCGTCTGGCCCCGGATCCGCCCTATCCTCAGCAAGTTTGGCGGCGTCGCCGGTATAAGCGATGATGTCCTGGGGATCGACACTTCGGGCCCCCTCAAAGACCTCAAGCACCCCGGGAAAAATCCCGTCGAGGCCTTCCTTCATCAGCCGGTCCGCCGCGTAGTTGAAGCGATCGTTTGCTTTGGGGCGATACCAGGTTTCTCTGAATGCGTCCCGGTTCTCCCGGGGGATAAACTCCCGGATGGCGGAATAAGCGGCATGAAGAGCGGCTTCATTAGAGACATCACAAAGGGACATCATCTTCGCCTCGAAGGAGCGGCTCTTGAGGACCCGATTGGTGAAAGCCCGGCAAAGAGCCTCTTGCGCCGGGGCCATGCCGCTCTTGCTGTCTCTCTTCACCCGGGACAGCTCCTTATGAGCCTCGGACAGCTCCTTGTAGAGGGAAGCATTTTACGACCTCAACTGGTCGACCTCCCGGGACAGGTTCTCAGACAACGAGTCGCAAGTCTGGTTAACCAGTTCTCGCAACCCGGGGAACTCTAGCAACTTGGAGGCGTTGTCCTACGAAAGTAAAACACTTAGAATGAAAATAACATACAAAGAGTGGAAATATCAAGGGTGGGGAGACACATACCTGTGAGCCATCCAGTATCAGGGGCTGGGATGAGGAGCTGTCCGGAATCTCCTTTATAGGTTGGAGGCGGCTATCGGCAGTAGATTTCTCCTCTTATCGGGGAATCCGGGACGAACCTTCGGAGCGAGGCTCGGTCTTCTTCTTTTTGTGAGGGTTGCCCCCGGAAGAAGGAATGGCAAATGCCAGCCGACGGTTGCCGACAACGTTGGAAGTCCCAGACTCCTTCTCCCCTGACCTCCCCTCCCCGGACTTCCTTTTATTCATCCCCTTGACCGCTTGCTCGGTCCCGGATTTATCCTTCTTTGGCCTCTCAGACGTGCCTTTCTCTTCCCCATCGCCGGACTTCGACCCACCTGGGACTATCGCTGGCCGGGGTGATATGGCTAAAACAAAAAACCCAATGAACTTAGCCAAAGAAGAATTTAGAAACAAATAAAAAACAACACAAGTAATAAGATAAATGAAGATGGAGTTTACCGAGGCTACGCTTGGCATATAGGCAGCGGCAGGTGAACACCTCTGCAGGATACGCCTCCCGGGGGAATTCGTAACCCCCCGCCCTCTGGTAGTCCTTCAAGTTAACAAATTTCTTGGAAATTAAATCGTAACTATCAGATACTTGCCGGAATTGGGCCGGGGGAAATGCCGCCTTAGTTTCAGCAACCCTCTGCTGATTCCACGACGGGACTGGATACTTCTTCTCATCGAAGGTGAAGTAGCTGTTCATCCAGTCGCTCGTCTTTACAGACTCGAGCCTCCCAAAGCAGATGGCCGTCGTCTTGTTCCGGCGCAGGGCATTGAACACTCCCGGGACAGAGGTTGCGGCCAAATAATAGAAGCTCCGAAATATATCCACAGTCCCGGTTACACCAGCCCGGTTGCAGGATAAGAGGAAGGTGTTATGGCCGGGAAGTTCCTCGGAGGAAGGCCCACGTCCGAACGGTGCTGCTGGACCGTGGCCTGGACTGTCGATCCAGGCCGTGCTGCAGCGTCTCTCGATCCGCCTTGGCGACTGATGAACTCTACCTGCTAAGACCATATGAACACTCACGGTCAGGCGGGGTGGCTTAATGCCGTTCCCGCTCCGATGCTTAAGTCAGAAAGCATGTTGGGAGTAATTTTGGTAGAGAATCGTGAATGGTGAACATACCTCTCTCCTTGTAATTAGTGAGGTATTTATAGAAGGGAACCGGGGCCTGGTCAGTCACATCACGTCATTAGGTTGTATGGGAAGATGCTCATGCCAGGCCAAGTAGGGTTCTAACCGCGATCGGGTCTGGCTCGGATGCCATGTGTGTCGAGGGGCCGGGATGAGTCATCCAGGATGGCGAGATGCCTGGCCCAGACAACTGGAATTCTGAGATGCCGCGTCCGGGCTGGCCCGGGCGCCATGTGTGCTAAGGGGCCGGGATGAGTCATCCAGGATGGCGAGATGCATGGCCCAGACAACTGGGGTTCTGATCTGATGCCGCGTCCGGGCTGGCCCGGGCGCCATGTGTGCTAAGGGGCCGAGCTGTTGGTCCTGATGAGCCATCAGGTCAGCCGGATGCTCGGCCCTAACAAGTCCCCCCAAGTCCAAGCTTGAACTGACGGTTCGAGTGCAGGGCTGTTGCTTGGGTCGTTGGACCGTTTGGAACAAGCAGGGTTCACGCCGTCGGAAGATTCGTGGTAAGAAACATCCTCCACTTCTTGCTCATGTGCCCCCTTTTTACTTGCAATGTATTCCATTTGGGCCGAGCGGGCTTCGCTAGCCTTGGCCATGGAGCTGGATCACGATGTCGCTTAGGGTAGGCGTCTGGGTCGTAGGTAGGTGTGATGATTTTGCACCGTGTCGTTTTTTCACCATGATGGTTCTTACTTGACCCGGATCGTTGATCTGGTTGATGAGTTTGGCTGTAGTTGTCCTATTGCCATGGTGCCCCGTCGGGATGGGTAGATCGGACTACTAGTGTGGTTCCATCATTGTCTTGGTGAGCCGCCTCGATGAGACGTCCGGTTCATCAACTGATTGTCGCAGTGGGATTCTGGATCTCTCTATCGCTTTGTGACTCAATATTTTGTTCGCCATATTTGTCGGGGAAAAATAGTTTTTCGTGGATTTGTGCCTAGACCATGTTGCTTTCGGTGGAGACAATTTCCTTTGAGGCCATGGTCGTGGGCATGCTTGCAATTTCGGTACACATCGTCCTGTGGCATGGGCCAGTTGGTCAGACATGTTGGACGGACTTGGCGGATGAACTAGCTGGTTTGGGAGGTCGGTCTGGGCTGACACCCGAAGCCTTTTAGTCGAACTTCTCATTTCGTTGAGTTTATCATTTGATCCACCGTGAATAACCCCATCCGGTAACTGCCTTGAATAGCATCATCTGGCAACTGCCTTGAATAGTATCATCTGGTAACCCAACTTCCGGATCTGGGCTCCTCATTTGGACAAGATTGGTTCGGCATCCCACATCATAATCTGGGCTGCTGCGTGATTCCTTAACTTGGTGAGGATTGATCATCAAGCGGGATCTCTGGTCAGGTTCATAGCCACGTGTGGTCTGTGACCATGGTCGTGGGGGCCTTCATCTTCTTGCTACACCTTGACTCGTAAGCCTCTTAAGGTGAATTGCGTTGTCGGTCTTTGCGCTTCCTGGCATGTTTCATCTCGGCATGTTAGGCCAAGTGGTTTATCGGAGTGACTTCATCCATTAATTTCCTTGGTTTATCCGCTTCTCTCAACCATTTCACCACTTGGCTTTCCAGTTCGTCAACCGGGTGCTCCATATGGGCTGATCTTTGTTCCGGACTTCCCTTGACTTGGCAGGATCGGCTGTCCGGCTTCACGACCTATCTGGTCTCTCCTCCCCTCTTTCTAGTGAGAGTTGAAGAGCTCTCGTTGGCTAGAAGAGGGAGCTACAGATGATTGATGAATACTGAGCGGTTGAAATCGTGGCCTAGGTTGGAAACACCGTAGCCCAGGCTGGCGATCGGAACCGCGATCTAGGATGGCAGAAACGTGCCTATGATGGCGGTCGGAACCGCGATTTAAGATGACAAGGAAAATACCTATGATGGCGGACGGGACCACGATCTAGGATGGCAGAAATGTGCCTATGATGGCGGTCGGGACCGCGATCTAGGATGACAGGAAAGTGCCTATGATGGCAGACTGGACTGTGATCTAGGATGGCAGAAACATGCCTATGATGGCGGTCGGAACCGCGATCTAGGATGGCAGAAACATGTCTATGATGGCGGTGAGAACCGCGATCTAAAATGGCAGAAAAGTGCCTATGACGGCGGTCGGGACCGCGATCTGGGATGGCAAAGCCTTGTCCTGGGTTGGCGGTCGGAACCGCGATCTGGGATGGCAAAGCTTTGGCCTGGGTTGGCGGTCGGAACCGCAATCTGGGATGGCAAAGCCTTGTCCTGGGTTGGCGGTCGGAACCGCGATCTGGGATGGCAAAGCCTTGTCCCAGGCTGGCAGTCGGAACCGCGATCTGGGATGGCAAAGCCTTGTCCCAGGCTGGCGGTCGGAACCGCGATCTGGGATGGCAAAGCCTTGTCCCAGGCTGGCGGTCGGAACCGCGATCAGGGATGGCATTATCTTGGCCCAGGCTGGCGGTCGGAACCGCGATCTGGGATGGCAAAGCCTTGGCCTGGGCTGACGGTCGGAACCGCTATCTGGGCGGTTAGCCCTTTTTGGATCGACATCTTATCTTAAGCGTACGCATTTTTCAACTGTGTTTAGCATGCTGACCTAGGTCGTGATGCGTGTAAGAGCATGTTGATTTATGCTGACCTGGGTCGTGATAGCATATTGCTTGTACATGTCCATTGTGCCGATTGGCATTGGTCACGGAGACCTCCCATGTTTCGCACGATTTCAAGATGGCGATCCTGGAAGGGCATGCGCTTCGCGGCGTGTCGTCCCTCTTGGGTTGACTGGTCTGCCGGCCAAGGGTTGGGTTTCTTTGTTTTCCTTTCCTGCGTTTTGCCATTTGAACAATTTACAGGTTATGTAATAACCCATAAGGGGATACATTTGGTTATGCTTGTTTTCTTTTGAAACATTATATCTTTGCATAATAAATTGTTAAGCTTACGCCACTTTAGCATTTCTTCATTAGTTTACAACCTTCATGCTTATAATGATTGTTTCATTCATCGTTCACCAAGTGTGATGGGCCATCTTGTCCACATGGGTCGTCCCCTTCAGGAAGAGGGATGGCTTGACCGGATGGACGGTCCTGGATGCCTGCTGGTTCTGATGGAAGTTGGCGCGCATGGCCTTGAATTCCGGGCAAAGTTTCCTGAAACTTGGGAGTCGCTAAACCTTTTCCAAGCCACCAAGATTTGTGGAATGGTCATTCCTTTCCTGGGATTTTTTATTTAGAGTTGGTACTGCTAAGTCTCAAACTCTGCTTTATCGGTCCTTGCCCGACATGGGTCTTCAATGAAGAAGAAACCCACCTTTTTTCCCAAACGGTTGCTACCCGTGGTTGGGAAAGGATATGGTCTGCCCCTTTCGCGTATTCGCGTCTGAACAGGACCACGCCTATGTTCGGTGCGCGAGAAGGGCGGCTAAGCCTCAGTCCCGGCCCGGCGGTCACGATCGTGACCGTGTCGACCGACTTGCCCTTGAGAGTAAAATGCACAGAAGTACACCCTTGTTTCTCCAGGCAACAATCCTGGCTCGTTAACAAAGATGCATCCCGGACGCTTTACAATCAAGGTGTGAAATGTGCCATGTGTTCTCTCCGCCCGGTCCGGCTGGCCGGGGCGGTGGATTGAACCTCCTTTCGTTGTATCCATTGTTGCAAATTTCGAGTTGGTCATTCGACTTTCGAAATAAGGTTCAAATGGATAAACAAGGGGAAACATGTCTGTGAACTTAGCACTTGAAATACATTAATAGTGGGAGAGAAGACAACACTACAATTTTGCACGGAAAAAATAGTTTTCCCTAAGACCACTCCCTTATTAGGGAAAACATTGTGATCTCTCTAGAAATTATGCTTGAGAAAATGTCCTAGGACTAGCATTAGAAATATTGGGTGGTATGGGGTACCTTTTTAGAGCGGGGTTGACCTCGTCATCCGGTCGGCTCAGAGCGGGGTTGGCCTCGTCATCTGGTCGGCTCAGAGCGGGGTTGACCTCGTCATCTGATCGGCTCGCCTAGTTAGCTCAGCTGTCTAAGAGACGTTTCTGATCTAGTTGGCTCACCAGGTTGCCGTGCACTCATGTGTCAGCGTCATCACCTTGGTCCTGATCCTGGATGGGTCGTCATCTGGTCGGCTCACCTGGGCGGCTGTTCACCTTGGCAGTCCTATTCGTCCTTTGGTAGGAGTTGCGTTTGGATGACTCTCTTTACCATGAATGAGTGTTGACATGAAGCACTGTTGCCGTATAAGCTCTGGATGGCGGATGAGGCCGCTGAACTGGGTTGATGAAACGGCTTTGGGAAGTGGACATGATCGATGAACCGGGTGGTTGGCCTTGTCGCTGAAATGGGTCGACGAATTGGGCGATGTCGCCGAAGAGAGTCGACGAACTGGACGACGTGGCTGAAGTGACTCGATGGACAGGTCGACGTGGCTGAAGTGGCTCGATGAACCGGGCGACGTGGCTGAAGTGGCTTGATGAACTAGCCGATGTCGCTGAAGTGGCCTGATGAACTAGCCTATGTGGTATTCGCTGAAGTGGCCTGATGAACTATGACCATGATGGTATTTACCGATGTGGTCATATCATGGCCGGTCGCTGATGACCTCCGTATATATGTTATCTCGTCTGCGCTAAACGGTCCGCTTTTCTGGGCGCGGCGACCGATACGTTGGTCTGAGCGCGATGACTGCTCCGCTCGTCTGGGCGCGGCGTCCGGTCCGCTCATCTGGGTGCGGCGTCCGTCCGCTCATCTGGACTCGGCATCCGGTCCGCTCATCTGGGAGCGGCATCCGATCCGCCCGCTCATCTGGGTGCGGCATCCGATCCGCTCATCTGGGCGCGGCATCCGGTCCGCTCATCTAGGCGCGGCATCCTTTCCGCTCATCTAGGCGCAGCATCCTTTCCGCTCATCTGGGCACTGTGTCCGGTCCGCTCATCTGGACGGTTTGATGCATCAGCTAGAGGAAGTCAAACTGCAGAATTTTTTTCCCTTTTTTTTTCTCAGGATCGTGTCTCTTTGTACCACACAAATATGGCAGATGTATGATATCCTCTTCTTCCTCTTTTCAATGGCTTTTTTCACACATATATGAGGGTTTGGCTCTAAAGGTCAGATTTTTGTTGAAAATCTTTCCTTTTTTTGCTAAAGATGAACGGGTTTAATGTCTTTAAGCTTTCTTGAAGCTATTCTTGACAAATCTGAAGGTTTTCGACTCTAAAGGTTGGATTTTTGGTGAAAGTCTTCCCCTTTTTTGCTAAAAACGAAATGGGCTTGCTCACTTCAAACTTTGTTGAAGGTATACATAACAGATTTGAAGGTTTCAGCTCTAAAGGAGGGATTTTTTTGGAGAAAGCCAACTCCTTTTTGGCTAAAAAGGGATGGGCTTGATCTGTTTAAACTTCCTTGAAGCTATGCTTAACAGAACTGAAATTTTCGGCTCTAAAGGAGGGATTTTTTGGTGAAAGTCGTCTCCTTTTTGGCTAAAAAAGAATGGGCTTGATCTGTTTAAGCTTTCTTGAAGCTGTGCTTAACAGATATGAAAGTTTAGGCTCTAAAGAAGGCATTTTTTTGGTGAAAGTTTGTACCTTTTTACCAAGAAACCAACTTAGAGGCTCTTTGTCTGCTCAGATTTGGAGATGTGCTTCGGTTGTGCTCGTTGGAGGCTGATTCGCTCACATCTCCGAGCTGCGTGGGTGACTAGGCGTTTAATCCCCACAGACGGCGCCAATGTTACGACCGGGAAGTTCCTCGGGGGAAGGCCCATGTCCGAACGGTGCTGCTGGACCGTGGCCTGGACTGTCGATCCAGGCCGTGCTGCAGCGTCTCTTGATCCGCCTTGGCGACGGATGAACTCTACCTGCTAAGACCATATGAACACTCACGGTCAGGCGGGGTGGCTTAATGCCGTTCCCGCACCGATGCTTAAGTCAGAAAGCATGTTGGGAGTAATTTTGGTAGAGAATCGTGAATGGTGAACATACCTCTCTCCTTGTAATTAGTGAGGTATTTATAGAAGGGAATCGGGGCATGGTCAGTCACATCACGTCATTAGGTTGTATGGGAAGATGCTCCTGCCAGGCCAAGTAGGGTTCTAACCGCGATCGGGTCTGGCTCGGATGCCATGTGTGTCGAGGGGCCGGGATGAGTCATCCAGGATGGCGAGATGCCTGGCCCAGACAACTGGGGTTCTATTCTGATGCCGCGTCCGGGCTGGCCCGGGCGCCATGTGTGCTAAGGGGCCGGGATGAGTCATCCAGGATGGCGAGATGCCTGGCCCAGACAACTAGGGTTCTGATCTGATGTCGCGTCCGGGCTGGCCCGGACGCCATGTGTGCTAAGGGGCCGAACCGTAGGTCCTGATGAGCCATCAGGTCAGCCGAATGCTCGGCCCTAACAGAAGGCAATCATGACGCTGACAGCGTTGGGATGCAACTGCGCTGGAGAGATGTTGTAATACTTCAGGTAGGCGGGGTATAGTGGAGGGAGAGGAAAGGTGAGCCCGTGCAGGAGATGGTACCGGGGGATGCACACCCGGGTCTGCATGTCGCCGGAGTATGGCTCTAGCCCCGCGTCATATGATAGCGGCACATACATCTTCTTTACTAACTCCTCCACCGCTTCGTTTACCGGGGTCATCCCGGGATCTTTCGGATCGGTAGGTTCCGGGGCGCCATAAGCCACCTTTGCTTTAGTCGTCATTAGACCTTTGCCGCCTGATGGAGTAGGAAGAGGAAGGTCGTCAATATCCAAAGAGTGATCTTCTACCGGGGTAGGAACCTTGCTACTCATATCAGAAAGGTAAAGGAGAAGAGAGGATGGTAAGCGAGAGCAGAAAAGGACGAAAAGAGAGAAAGTGACAGCGCTCAGTTGATGAAAAATGAAAGTGAAATTTTTGATGAGGTATTTATAGGGAAGGATACAAGGAATTTCTCGAAGTCGGGAAAAGTAAACTCAACGTTCGAGAAAAAGAAATAATGAGCATTAATTAGGGCGCGGATGGCGAGGAGGCGCGCACGCTGAAAACACACGCTTGGCGCGTGGTGATACGGCCCCGTGCAAGCTGCGACCCGCTATTTTCCTTTTAGAGACCCAGCCAACCGGGCCAAACCCCGGAAGCCAGGGTCTCGGGGGGCTAGTGGTGATATGGGCCTCAGCCCATATCCTGGTCCAGCGGATATACTGGTAAAGGAGAAGAAAGGGCTAAGCCCAGCAGTGGTCCTCCCATGACATCAACTATCTTGGACGCACCCGGGTTGCGGCAAGAGGAGGACCACTTTGCCTAAACCCTCTCTGATCCTCATCATTATAAATAGAGGAGTGACCAACAGTAATAGGTATGTTTTATCAGACTTAAATACTCTCTGTATTTCTTCATATTCTCTCTCCTCTGCAAAAAGCCCTATCTTCATCATCACGCCGGAGCGTCTACCCTCGGGTGACCCCGGGGGCTTTGTTTTGCAGGATCTAGGTGAGAGATTGGCCGCGAGTTAGGATTCCAGCTCTCCCCGGATTACCCTGTACCGGAGCTGGTATCCCGGAGCTTACTGGTAGCATCAAAGAGCGGGTTCATCAATTTTTTATGGGACTCGATGATGCCCGGCCTGTATAGCACCGTAAGATCAAACATTATTGCCTCAGAAGTCTTGCCAAAAATCAATATTGTTTATTCTAGAATTTCTTAACAAGAACAAGTTAAGAGGATGTCACAACCAGCACAAGAAAGAGTTATTCCGGTGAGTTTAACGGCAAGAGTTGTGCCTACAGATTCACGCAATTTAGGTGGACCAACATCGAGTTGTGCCTAAATATTTTCTTACAATAGTTGATGATTTTACTAGAGATGATTGGGTGTTTTTGTTGAAACAAAAATTTGATGTTGGTCGTACATTGAAAAATTTTCTGGTAATGACGGAAAGACAGTTTAATGCTCAAGTAAAGATTTTGAGTAGTGATAATGGAAAAGAGTTTTTTTGCTTGACTAATTATTTGAGGGAGTTAGGAATTATTCATAAAACTTCTATCGTAGATACTCCACAACAAAATGGTCGAGTAAAAAGAAAACATAGGCATATTTTAAATGTTGCATGTTACGGCCACAAATATGAGCTTCTCCTTGAACGGAGCTGTCAACGGGCTACCTGCACGGGGAAAGGGAATGGCTAGGTCAGCACGGGGAGGGCGATAGCCGTTCCCGCTCCGATGCCAAAGTCAGTCGGTTGACAGTGTTTATGATCTATCCTTTTCAAGAGTATTTGTGAGCTTACCTCCCTTTCTCTTCTGCTCCTTCCTTTTATATCTCATGCCAAGGTTCAATGCCTAGGGTTTTAGGCATGCTGATGGGCCTCTGGCGATCCTGGCACGTGCCCGTGCCAGCCCATGCTAGCCGTCCATTCCCGCAGCATCATTGGGCCTCTTGGGCCTGCCCTTGACCAAGTAGCATGACCTGTTGACTCGGCCCGCGATCCTCACAAGTCCCCCCAAGTGCGAGGCCGTGTTGCCAAACGCGGGCGAAGAACTGAAGAGGCGAGGATCTGGCCGTTGTGACCTCACGCGCGCAGCTTTAACCTTCGCCTTTAATGCATGTCGAACGCGTGTCCCTCGTCTCCTTTTCTCGATGGTGCGTGGGCCCGCCTCGATCACGACTCCCCACGCAGCCTTAATTCCTCATCTGCCTTCTTTTGTTTGAAAGTAATCCCCCATTTTCATCTTCTCCTTCTGCCTTAACTCCGAACCATCATATCGATGCGCTCTTCTGCCCTCTTACAGGTATTCTCCCTTCTCTGCAACTTGTTTAATTCAGGCGACCTTCCTCAATTCCTCGGTCTATCCTCGATGGCTCTCCGACGCATGGGACCCGGGCTGGGAAGTACTACGACAGCCGGCGATGTCGACGGTTTCCGAGAGCGGTGCCGTCACACCGTCGGCCTGCAATTTTCGGACTTGGATGTGCAGATCCGCCTCCCAGAGGTTGGGCAGTTGGTGGCGGAAGCCCCTGAGGGTTTCACCGCCGTTTACTGTGATTACCTCTTTTCCTGCGGTCTGCGCCTCCCGTTGACCGGCTTTTTCAAGCAAGCATTGGCCTTCTTCGGGCTTGATCTGCGCTACCTCCAACCTAATTCCGTCAAGGCGTTGATCGGTTTCCAGATCGTGTGTTCCCGCCAGCAGGTTGTCCCCACGCTGCCCCTGCTCAGGGTATTCGCCTACCCATGCGTGGACAAGGGCTACTGTCATATCAAATTCCGGCCGGCGGCGGGCAAGTCTCTGCTCCAGAAGAGGCCGAAGAAGTCCGGTTGGGCATCCAAGTTTGTATACATGGACAACGACCTGGTATGGGGCCCTCGTGCAAGTCGGGTCAGATACCCGGTGGGCGATCCGGCGACTCGGGGGCTCCGTCCCAGCGACGGGGAAGCGGCCGTGTTGGATCCAGAGGTTCGCAAGCTAAAACAGGGCGCGATGTTGTGGACGGCCGTGAACTCCGACAAACTCTTGAGCCAGTGTGGACTCCCTCACTGTCGGCTTGATGTGTTGATGCAGTCGCCGATACATTCAGTCCCGTCTACCGAGGATCCGGGGGAAGGTCGACCAGCGTTTAGCCGTGTTTTTTGCTTTTCCTTTCTTTTGTCAATTCTGTTTTGTTCAATCATACCGTTCTACTGATTCCTCTTTCTTCTTTGCCTGTAACGTCGCACAGCTTCCAGGACCATTGACGGTGAGACCGACAGTCATCCCGACGTCCAATCGGACGCTCAACTCGCCAACTCCGACATGGACAACTATCGCCGCCGATCTGAACGTCGCCAGGCCCGCTCTTCCGCATCTGCTCTTGCCGACAGTCGCGCTCAACACTCAGAGTCTCAACTAAACGTCTCCGAACCTAACGTCATGCGTCCCGACTTCATCAACTTGGAGGGCGATGACTCGGGTGACCACAGGAACCCCCACAAGAAGCCGGCTGACTCGATGAGTGTCGAGGTCGCCTTCGAAGGGACGTCCCTGCCTCCTCCCGATGAGCTGCACCGCAACTAGCTCCTCAGGGCGGGGTCTCTGCCTCCTCTAGCCGGACCAGCGCTGACTACTCCGAAGGGTCGTGCCGACTTTCTGGCCTCAGCCTTCCCCAGAGGTCACCTTGAGGCCTGGCGCGCGAACCCCCTGGTCAACTTCCACAACTCCGCCAGTCTCATGGACCGGTTCGACTCGGCTAGCCTGGAGGTATGATCCTTCTCCTTCTCCTTCTGTTTCTTTTCTCGCGTCTATTTGAGATCACATTTTGTTTTACGGTCATCCTCTTTGAACTCCCAGATGGCCTGCCTTTCCACTTCCCTCAAGGGTGAGCTGGGCCGTTTGCAATGTGATGCATCCCGCTCTCGCGGCCAGCTCGCTTCCTGTCAGGCAGCTCTGGAGGCCGCTCGCGACCTCAACCGGAAGCAGGAGCAGATAATCGTGGAGTTGGACGCTCATGCCGCCGTTAATCCGGTCGACCTCCAGGCCCAAGTGGACGAGCTGACTGCATCTGTCGCCACTCTCAAGGTCGAGAAGGAGGCTGCCGCCGCTGAACGAGACTCGGCTAACGGGAAGCTGAAGGAGGCTAAGGCTCAGCTGGAGACGCTCGATCTGATGCGCGCCAAGCTGCAGAGTGTTGAGGAGGCTATCGCCGGCCACGACTCTCGGATCGCCGCTGCCGTCGCCAAGTACAAGTGGGCCATCGAGGTCGGTCTCCCCAATGTCTTCCTCAAGATGGCCTCAAGCGACAACGCGCGCCGTCGTTTCCGCCGGCCGGTCTACCGCTCCTTCGACTTGGATGAGATATACGAGGGTGACGCCGCTCGGTTCAGCCTCTCACTGGATGAGCTGTTTTCTGTCTTTGGTAAGTATCCATTTACAGAATACTTCTCTGAGTTGTCTGCGGAGATGTCGCCTGAGGCGATCGTGGGGTGGACTCCCCCCCAACGTTCTGAACCCCAGCCGCCTTCTGCCGCGTCGACGACTCACCCATCCGGCAAGGGTTCGGTCGAAGGGATTGCCATGACCGCTGAGAAGGACGCGCCTGATGACCTGTTGGATGACCTCCAGGAGGCGGGTTTGGTGGGCGAGGCGCCGGCGCATGAGCCTACGGTGGAGGACGACGGCGAGAAGATCGGCGGCAACTGAATGTTCTGAATGATCCGCCCTGCGTGGCGTTGTTTTATGCCATCTGTTGCTTCATCCTTTTCTTGCTACTTCTGACAATTTTTCTTACCTTCTGCACTGTTTGGATATTATTTACATTTGGATGTTTTTATTCTGACGTTTGGTAAGGAAATCTCTCTTTTTGACCCTCTGGCATGCCCCGTCTTTCCCCATTTGTCCATCGGTGCGGGTTGATGGTGGTGGAGATGATGTGGGTCGTCCATTTGGACGTCGATTTGACCCTCAGGCCTACTGGTGCGGCCGTGCCCTTCGTCGTCCTGAGGGCAACGAGCTCGGTCGGCGAGGCCAGTGGTATTGTCAACTTAGCTAAGTGCCGCCTCGACGCCTCACGGAACTTGCCGTCGGGCTTACCGTCGTGCTCACCCGCCCTTGCCATCGCCGAGGCGACTGATGCGGCTGAGCCCCCAGGCGGTTTGAGGGCAACGAGCTTAATCATGCCGAAATGCGGGTGGAATTAGTTAAGTGTAGCCTCGACAACCCGCAGCGGTCGCTGTCGGGTTCATCGTCGGGCTCACCTGTCCATTTGGACGTCGGGCGACTGAGGCGGCTGAGCCCCAGGCAATTCTTGGGGGCAACGAGCTCAGTTATGTCGGCCAGCGAACGAAATTAGTTAAGTGTCGCCTCGACGCCCGACTACCGTCGGGTTCATCGTCGGGCTCACCTGTCCACTTGGACGTCGGCGACTGAGGCGGCTGAGCCCCCAGGTGATTTCTTGGGGGAAACGAGCTCAGTTATGTCGGCCAGCGAACGAAATTAGTTAAGTGTCGCCTCGACGCCCAACTGCCCATGGCCGTTGGGCTTACCGTCGGGCTCACCTGTCCATTTGGACGTCGGGCGACTGAGGCGGCTGAGCCCCCGGGTGATTCTTTGGGGCAACGAGCTCAGTTATGCCGCCTGACGTGTGCCTAGACAACATTCATACCGCTAAGCCTGCTTTATCTTACTTGCCACAAAAGAAGAAAAGCGAGTCCCCTGACGATCATTTCCCCGCCGAGCAAGTGAACGGGGGCAAGATGATCGCGTCGGGAACCCGACCAAAAGTGTTTTCCTCGCCCACAGGTTAAGGCTTACTGTCTATATATACATAAATATTCAGGCCGATACCTGGTCATCCGTAAAACTTTCGGAGGTTGCTCATGTTCCAAGTGCGGGGGACTGGTTCTCCTGCCAGAGTGCGGAGCTTGTACGCCCCATTGCCCAGCACCTCCGCTACCTGGTACGGGCCTTCCCATGTTACATCCAGCTTCTTCGTTCCCTCGGCACGGCTGGCCTCATTCTTCCGGAGGGCTAGTTCGCCCACCTTCAATGACCGGTCCCGGACACGGCTGTTGTATCGCTGCTCGACGTAAGATTTGTACGCCGCCTCCGTCAGCGCTGCCTTCTCCCTCCAGTCCTCGAGCTCGTCCAGGCTGGCTCGGATTTCTTCCTCGTTCTCCGGTTCAGCCAACGTCTTGGCGAGTCTCGGCGATGGCACGATCACTTCAGGGGGAATGATCGCCTCGCTCCCATAACACAAGCGGTATGGTGATTCCCCCGTGGCCGCCCGGGGTGTGGTCCTGTATGCCCACAACACCGACGGGAGCTCCTCCACCCAGTTCCCTTTGGCCTGATCCAGTCGCCGCTTCAGTCCCTGGATGATTATTCCATTGGTGCGTTCCGTCAATCCGTTCGCTTGGGAGCACCACGACTTGAACGGCTCCCCAATTGGGAGCACCACGACTTGAACGGCTCCCCCTCAAACTGCTTCCCATTGTCGCTCACGATGGTTCGGGGCAGTCCGAACCGGCACACCACATTCCTCCATACGAAATTCGTCATTCGCTTGCCGGTGATGCTCGCCACCGCCTGGGCTTCCGCCCATTTGGTGAAGTAGTCTACCGCCACAACGAGGAAACGCCTCCTTCCCGTCGCCATGGGGAACGGACCAACTATGTCTATTCCCCATTTGGCGAAGGGCCACGGGCCTGAGATACTCTTCATCGGCACTCCGGGGGAGTGCAACACCTTGTCGTAGGCTTGGCACTTGACGCACTTCTTCACCAGTTCGTCGGCGTTGGCTCTCATGTTCGGCCAGTAAAAACCAGCTCGCGAGGCTCTCAAGGCCAATGTCCTCGCCCCTTGATGGCTCCCACATGTCCCTTCGTGCAGTTCCGCCAACAACCTGTCCGCCTGCCTAGGGGAAATACATCTCAGCCAGGGTTGCAAATATCCCTTCTTGTAGAGTACTCCGTCCTTCAAGGCGAATTCCAAGGCTCTCCTCTCAAGCTGTCTCGCTTTGCCAACGTCGTCCGGGGTCTGTCCGCTGAACAAGAACTCCCTGATCGGGGTCATCCAGCTGGGTGGTTCGGTCGAGATGGCCAGCAGTTCCTGGCCTTCCGTTGATCTTGCGGCCAACGTTTCCACCAGCACCCCCTTCGACAAGTGACTACTGACGGTCGAAGCCAGCTTGCTGAGCGCGTCGGCTCGGGTGTTCTCCGAACGGGGGACCCGGGTGACGTTGAAACCTTCAAACGACGTAGCCAGCGCCTTTACCTTTGCCAAATACTTCTGCATCGACGGCTTCTTCGCCTGATAGGCTCCGCTGAACTGGTTGGCCACCAAGGCCGAATCACCGTACGCATCCAGCTTGTTCGCCCCCAATCTCTTGGCAATCTCCATCCCCGCTATCAGTGCTTCGTACTCAGCCTCGTTGTTCGTTGCCAGAAACTCAAACCTCAGAGCGTAGGTGGTCTCCTGTCCGTCGGGGTCCGTGACAATTAAGCCGGCTCCCGCTCCCTCGACGCCCGACGCACCGTCCACGTGGAGTTTCCACCAATCCGTCCTGTCTTCCCGATGCTGGGTCCGGAACAGGACGTCCGCCGCCTCCGTCGCCAGGTCATCGGTCGTGACCTTCGTCGCCGAGGGGATTTCCGCTAAGAAGTCCGCCATCACCTGTCCTTTAATCGCCTTCCTGGGGGCGTACTGGATGGCGTGCTCTCCAAGCTCAACAGCCCACTTGACCAGTCTCCCCGATGACTCCGGCTTAGCTAAGATCGCCTTCAGGGACTCGTTTGTCAAGACGACCACAGGATGTGCTTGGAAGTATGATCTCAACCTCCTTGCCGAGTGGATGAGGGTGAGGGCCAACTTCTCCTGATCAGTATATCTGGTTTCCGCCCCCTTCAACGTCCTGCTCACGTAGTACACCGGGCGCTGCACCTTGCCTTCCTCTCGGACCAATGCTCCGCTGAGCACTTCCGATCCCGCGGCCAGGTACAAAGTTGGGGGCGATCTCTGCTTTCTGGGGGCGACAAAGTTGGCAGCACCTTAAGGTGCTCTTTCAACTCTTGAAACGCCTCGTCCTCTGTGGGCCCCCACTGGATAGCTCCCGCCGTGCCGACACACCCCTTGAGAACCTTCAGGAAAGGTAGCGACCTCTCCGCCGCCCGAGACAAGAAACGGTTCATCGCGGCCAACTTCCCGTTGAGGCTCTGGATGTCCTTCACCGTTCTGGGAGCAGGCATGTCCACGACCGCTTGCACCTTCTTCGGGTTGACGTTCAAGCCGTTGTTCGAAACCATGTGACCTAGGAACTTCCCTGACCCGACGGTGAACTGGCACTTGGCTGGGTTCAGCTTCATCCCTATCTCCTTCAACCTGCCTAATGTCTCGTCCACGTCCTTGATCAAATCACTGAAACTTTTGCTCTTGATGACCATGTCATCCACGTAGATTTCGACGTTGCGTCCCACTTGTTCCCGAAAGACGCGATCGACCACCCTTTGATAGGTGGCCCCCGCGTTCCGCAGTCTGAACGGCAACATTCTGTAAGCGAAAGCTCCTCTCTCGGTGATGAAAGCGGTGTTATTCACGTCTTCGGGCCTCATCGGGATCTGGTGGTAGCCCTTGTACGCGTCTAAGAAACACTTGATCGGGAAGCCCCCGAGCGTATCCACCTTCTGATCGATGGCCGGGGTTGGGTAGCAGTCCTTCGGGCACGCCTTGTTGAGGGTCTTGTAGTCTACGCACATCCTCCAACTGCCGTCCTGTTTTTTGACCAAAACAGGGTTGGCTAGCCAGACCGGATACGGTACCTCTACAAGAATTCCTGCGTTGACGAGCTCATTGACCTCCCTATTGACCGCTTCGTTCCTCTCGCGACACAAGGGCCTTCTCTTCTGGATGACCGGCCTGTGTGAGGGGTTGATATTCAACGAGTGCATCCCAAGTTCTGGGGAGATCCCTGTCATGTCCAACGGCTTCCTCGCGAACACGTCCCCGTGTTTCTCCAGCACCCTGACCATCGACTGCTTCACGTCTTCGAGAACGCTCGCTCCGACCTGTATGGGCATCGCTTGGTCCCCATGTAGGTACACGGTTTCTACCTCGCTCCCCAACTCTTCGACGATGGTTCTTTCCTTCAGGGATACCATTTGCACCCTTCGAGCTGACGTTCTGCCGGACGTCCCGTCCGACGGTTGTCCGGACGGCTCCTCGGGGTTCTTCCTCTTTCTGAGAGCCACTCGGTGGCATTCCCTAGCCTTCTGCTGATCGCCCCGTACCGTCGCTATCCCTTCCCTCGTGGGAAACTTCAACAATAGATGGAGGGTGGACACGATCCCCTTCAAGGCTGCCAGTGCCGGCCTGTCGAGTATCAAGTTGTATGGGCTGTGCGCCTTGATCACAATGAACTCAAGATCCACAATTTTCCTGCGGGGGGCCGTCCCGACCGCCACCGGCAGGGTGATGATCCCCTCTGGCCAAATAGTCCGGTCCACAAAGTCTACCAACGGCGTGGCAGTCGGGGCTAATCCTTTGCGCGTGTTCTTGTCCAGTTTTTCGAAACAGTGCCAATACATGATTTCCGCCGAGCTGCCACCGTCGATGTAGGCGCGGTGCACCAACTTGTCCATGATTTGCACTGTGATGACCACGGCATCGCCCCCAGCAGGTCGGTCTGGGACAGGATCCTCGGAACTGAAGGTGATCACCTCCTCCGGCGTCAGCCTCCTTGACATAGGCGTCGGCTCGGGCGTCTTGCGGCAACGCGCCTTCCTCTGAGACTCTGCGTTCCCCCCGATGATAGCGAGTATCGCGCCGGTGGGAGCGGTTGGTTCTTCATCCTGCGAGGAAATGTCTTCATACCTTCGCCTTTTTCCCGACTCTTCCTTCTTCTCGCCCGAGCTTTGGACCTGGGTCCAGTCGACCGATCGCGCGACCGTTCACCTCCACGCTCGCTTCCTCGTTCAGTCCGTCGTTCACCTGATCGCGACGAGTACTCTTCCCTGTTGTACTCTCGGGCCTCCTTGGCATACTTCTTGAGATGCCCCCGCTTGAGGCAGGCTTCAATGGCTCTTTTGAGGTGTATGCATTCGTCGGTGTCGTGGCCGTGATCCTCATGGTAGTCGCAGTAAAGGCTCATGTCTCTCTTGGAGGGTGGTAACTTCATCTTGCGGGGGACCGGGAGAATCCCCTGATCCGCCACGGCCATGAAGATTTGCTTCGGGGTCCTGGTCAAAGGCGTGAAGGATCTGTCCTTCCACGGTTCTTCTCTGCTACCCAGCCGATCCTTCACAGACCCTCTTGGCTTGTCCTTCCTTGACTCCCCTCCAGAGGTTATATCCTTGGTGGCCTTGTCACCTCTGTGGTACTCCTCGACTTTGATGTGGAGCTCATACAACGTGAAAACAGGCTTCTTTGACAACCGAACCTTCAAGAGGGTGTGGGTTAACCCTTGCACGAAAATCTCGACCAGCCATTTCTCGTCCAGCCTGTCTTCCACTTTGTTGCACTCGGTGATGAACCGCTCGTAGTAGTCCATGAGCGATTCGCCCGACCGTTGCCTGATCCGCAACACGTCCTGTGTGGTGAGGGCGAACTTCTTCTTCTGCATGAACCACGTCAGGAAAAGGTCCTCCAGCTTCGCGAAGTTGGAAATGCTGTCGTTTTCCAGATTGGCAAACCACAATCTCGCCGCCTCCTTGAGGGTTGTGGCGAACGCCCGGCACCAGATTGGCTCGGGAGTGCTGTACGTCGACATGGACGTCGTGAAGGTATGGATGTGGTCGGCCGGGTCCGTTGAACCGTCGTATGACCCCAAGTTTGGGGGGATACGGATCTTCGAGTCGGCCACGAACTCCATCACCGACCGGGTGAACGGGCTTCCTCGGAGCTTCTCTCCCTCCGGCGGGGTCCAGTTCAAAGCGAGGCGCCGGTGAACAGGAACTCGCTGCGGGACTTTCGGCTTGTGAATGTACGAGGTCGCCCATACCTGCTCTGGGTCTTCATCTTCCCCTGAGTCCTCATCATCATGGGTGACCGGGATGGGGTTTGTCTCCACGCCCTGCGCCGGCGGTTCTGACTCGTCGGTCGCCTTCTGCTTCATCGTGTTGACACCCTGGAACAGGCGCTTCGGGGTGATCTTTCCCGCTCTGGCGCTCAGACTCTGCAACTCATGGATCTGGTTGGCCATGCGCTCTTGGGAGTTGACGATGCGCTGGAGCAGATCCATGCTCTCCTTTGCTTCCCCTAGGGCAGGGTTCGGCGTTGACTCCGGTCCCACCACTTGGCTCGACAGCCCGGCGAGCGGCGGGATGCTTGACCGAGTATTGGTCGAGCTCTTCATCTTCATCGTCCTCGCGTCCTGTCAGATCGGTCAGGGGCGGGATCTGACTGCTGGTTTCTCCACTCATCGATTGAGTGCATGGGCTGTAAGAATAACAAGGATCCCCACAGACGGCACCAATGTTACGGCCACAAATATGAGCTTCTCCTTGAACGGAGCTGTCAACGGGCTACCTGCACGGGGAAAGGGAATGGCTAGGTCAGCACGGGGAGGGCGATAGCCGTTCCCGCTCCGATGCCAAAGTCAGTCGGTTGACAGTGTTTATGATCTATCCTTTTCAAGAGTATTTGTGAGCTTACCTCTCTTTCTCTTCTGCTCCTTCCTTTTATATCTCATGCCAAGGTTCAATGCTTAGGGTTTTAGGCATGCTGATGGGCCTCTGGCGATCCTGGCACGTGCCCGTGCCAGCCCATGCTAGCCGTCCATTCCGGCAGCATCATTGGGCCTCTTGGGCCTGCCCTTGACCAAGTGGCATGACCTGTTGACTCGGCCCACGATCCTCACATTGCAAGAGCTTTGTTGTTTCAAGCACATTTACCTATTCAATTTTGGGGAGAGTGTGTATTGACTGCTGAATATTTAATAAATAGAACACCAACTTCTTTGCTAGGGAGGAAAAGTTCTTATGAATTGTTATTTGGAAAAAGACATGTGCTAGAAAATTTAAGGTTACTTGGGTGACTGTACTATGCTAGAAATTTGAATAGAGAACGTGACAAGTTTGATAGTCGTACAAGAAAGTGTGTGTTTCTGGGATACCCATATGCAGAGAAAGAATAGCAACAAGTTGAAGAACGGAGAGCAGCAAACAGGTTCTCAAGTTTAATATTCTTGTCACGAAGAAGAGGAAACGCATTGGATAGATACCGTGCCCCAATATCTCCTATGGCCAGCAACAAGTTGGTGTTGTTGCTGGTCAAAGCACGGTTACTAAAGAACAAGTTTTCGTGGTTTACTGGGTGATCTTGGGGTAACTTGTTCTACTCCTGTGCGCATTTATAGTGACACTCAATCTGCACTTCATCTTGCTTAGAATCCGGTGTTTCATGAACGCACCAAACACATTGAATTTGACTGCCATTTTATACGTGATATAATTACTCGTGGTGTGACTCTTCATCTCACATTTCGACTATTCACCAGCTTGCTGAAACCCTCACAAAAGCATTAGGATCACGACAGTTTGTTTCTTTACTTAATAAGTTGGGCATTTCGAATCTTCACTCTCAACTTGAGAGGGGTATTAGTGTATTTTTATTATGTACTTAGCTGGACATTAGTTGCATGTGGTTGTGCATAAGTTGTACTCTAATTGTTATTATTTTTCCTTTGATAGAATATTTGATTAGCGTTAATTACAATTTAGCTAGCTGTAGTTCTAACCATGTGTTACTTTGGAATGATTGCACAAAAGGGGCAGAACGCCTTATTCACATATTGCTTTCTCTTTTATAAAAAGCAAAAGTATATCATGTAGTGATGTTAAATCGATCAAGGCGACGAAGTTGTAAATCGTACGTAATTAAGATTTAAAGCCGTCATCAGAACATCAATTTTGACCTTAACCGTTTGTTTGCCATGCATGTTCTCCCTCTTCGGAAGTACGTAATCTCCTACTCTTTGAAAACCTAAAGTAAAATACTAATTGATCAAGATAGGGTTGTAGGGTTATGAACGTTAAATTTTGGAGAAATCTTTAAATTGAAGGGTTATTTTCTTTCTTAAAATATCAAAGAATATAATTGATAGCTTCAAGTTAAATTATTGTTCCTATATGATGTTTAATTAAGAAGAATATTAAAAATAGAAAATTGTATCCATTACGGTCACATTATAAGTTAAATTGATAATAAAATATATTACAATATCAAAATAAACAATTGATCACTGCTGGGTGTGGTCAATCCAACTCTAACATCGAAAGTTGAGAGTTTCATTAATATCATTATAAGGAAAAGTCTCACCAAACTAGAGCGTTTTGCAGCAGACCAAAACGGAAAAATATCATATTAATTTGAGTTGTGGTGGACTCGACAGTTCCAAAACAGACAATATCATACTAATTTGAGGTGTGGTGGACTTGAGAATCTCAAATAATTCAATCGATCAAACAATCAATCCTGTAAATTAACGTCTTCTATTGAATCGGTTGCCCTAAGACATTTTTTTATCCTAAGTACTATAGGAAACTTTGTTCATATGTTAATATTCAAATTCCAAAAATATGAAAATTGAAAAATTGATAAAATTCATTACCATGTGTTATGTCCACGTACCCAATTTGTTATAGTCAAAAGAGCACATGGGTGGACAAAGCACATTTGAGAATTCCTTGTTCCACACCGCGATTAACGTAGAAATGTCAATATCGCCCCCACACTAATTTACGTTGTAGTAAATCATTATTACTTTCATGTGATCTTTGTCGGGAAGAATTTTAAGGATTCCTTGTCCTTTAACTTTGCACCATAACCCGCCTGTAATTAATCCATCAAGTTACGTCCATAAAAAACTCTACCCCTCCTTTTACTTCAAAGAAAATTCCACAGCTTACTTTAGAAAATATATGATCGTGTGACACGAAAAACGTTTATAGTATCATTGTATTTAAACTCAAAGGAATTACTATAATCACAATCAGGAACTGAACCAGATAAATATATTTGAAATTATTGTAGGATTTGGTTGTCAAAATTCAAAATCATACTATATCTTATTTCCAAATGACAGTATTATAAGTTATGATACGTATTTTGGAGATTTTCTGCGTACATCATGAAATTCATGATTCCGTCACTAATTATAATCATATATAATTAAAATTCAAATCTCTGCAGCGGCAGTGTGAAGATTTATTACTTGCAAGATTTCTTGTGCGCGCTGAGCCAAAACACACTTAATAGATCCTGCCTCTGGATTACCGTGACTTACCTCTCCAATAATGCCTGTGCTAACGTTCAGGGCGACCGAATCGCCTCTTGTGATATAATTAAAATTCAAAAAACAATGCAAATACATTAAACTTAATCTTTAAGTATGATGACAAAAATTGTGAATGAATTGTCTAATCTTTTGATTACTGTATTGATGATCCCAACTTTTACTTATTGAAGCGATCGATTATGTTTGTTCTAGATTCAATTTTCATTGAAAAGTTCAAACATGATTGGAAGTTTCATGATCTGCCCAATTCGGAAACTCTTATCAACACCAATTTCTTTATACGTTTTCTATTTGAAAGGAGAAAAGGTTATTTTATTATAATATTTTAACAAAATAGTTGTGAAGGCAGAAATTTCAAATTCAACAAAGGTTTCTAATTTTATTTTTAAATATAAACTTGCGTGCGAACAACCATTTCATTTTTAAAAAAACAAAATACTAAATTTAGAATGTGTTAAAATGATTGGAGTGCGGTGCGGTGAAAAGGGCGAGACAAGACTTGTCTAATTTTCGTGGTATCACTTTATTTTATAGACCTTTCTTTGACCCTGGTGAATTTATTTTCACACACTGTGTTTGTAATCTTGGGTTAAAAATAGTTTAAACTGGGCGAGCTGTTTAGTTAATAAGGTAATTTTTTTGGTTTGGTTACCAATAAATTACATCATTAGTTGGCGAGCCGTGTTCCTGCGGGAGGGCGATTCGTGCGGTCGCACCGAATCCCAAAATTTGAGTGGCCCCAAATTATATATATTTTATATAATTAAGATATAACTGGAATTTTTTTTAGAGATTTAAAAAAAATTGAGATAAAATTTGAACTAGAGAAAAATTGAGAGACACAAAAATTTTATATTACGTATATATTTTGTTATGACTGAAATATAATTGTAAATGATTAGAATTATGAGAAAAAAATTGAATATAAAAAAGTTGAAGATCATCAAAAAAAATTTGTGCACCGGGCCCCAAAGATTGCAGGGACGGCCCTGGCCGATCATTCGTATTAGGAATATGATCATTTTAATTAGTTAATGGTATTTTAATTAAATGTTTAAATAGAAGATAAACGGTTAAAAAAAATATAAAACCTTTTGTGAAAGATTAGGTCAGTTGGTCCAAGACCAACTCTTTAACTTTTTATGCTATAGAGAAAAACTTTAAAAAATCATTACTCAACTAATCTTGTCATTTGTGGTAGAATTCCAAACCCTCTTGTAAGTTAAAACAACGTTGAAATGGCTAGTGAGAGAGCACACAATTTTGTAAACTTCTTTACAATCTAAACTCAGTTACAATAAATAAATAAAATTAAAATGTTTTTTTACCTAACCAAGTGGCGCAGCCTACTTGTCCAGATACCTTGTCTCAATTCGATAAGGAGAGGTCTAAAGTTCTAACTTCTCTCTCTCAATTAGCCCCTAAGATTTCTTCTAATATTTCATGTCTTCATTTCCTCCATTTGTAAGAGACGTGCTCAAGTGAGTAACGGAAATTGCATCAACTATGCGTATAAAGTGCGAAATGGTAAATTGTATTAGGTGGTGTATTAAGTGGGAGTCTCACCCCACTCAAAACAGTAGTAAGGATCTCGGCCACTCAAAGTACGGATAAGTAGAGTAAAATTAAATTAGTATATATAATTGTAAGACCTTTGTACTTGATTAGGACCCTGTCAAGTTGGGTTGAAATTAATTTAATCGAGATTAATTTAATTTAATTGAGATTTGTTTAGTTTAATTGAGATTAATTTAAATTAACTGAGATTAGTTTAACTGAATTGAGATTTTTCTGGTTGAACTGAGATTAATTTAA
This sequence comes from Sherardia arvensis, assembly GCA_948330725.1. Taxonomy (NCBI): domain Eukaryota; kingdom Viridiplantae; phylum Streptophyta; class Magnoliopsida; order Gentianales; family Rubiaceae; genus Sherardia; species Sherardia arvensis. The sequence goes on from OX415244.1 coordinate 9,689,885, forward strand.
CTGAACTGAGATTAATTTAACTGAAAAAAGAATATTATGTATAAAATAAGGGCCTGTTTTCCCAAACTTATTTCATGTTGAACTGAATTTTACTATAGTGAAAATTAATGTATCAATAATAGAATCAGTATGTCTAATTTTACTTGAATTTGTTCAAAATATATTTTCACTAAATTGAACTTAACTGAATTGAATTGAACTGAACTAATGATAAGGTCAACAAAATAGGGCCTAAGGGGCGGTCTGCTTGAGCTTATTTCTTACTAAGATGAGCTGAGCTGGACTAAACTGAACTGAAGTGAAAATTAATGAATTGAAAAATAGAATTAGTATGTCTAAATTCACCTGAATTGAATCAAAATATATTTTTACTAAATTGAATTGAATTGAACTAAACTGAATCAAACTGAATTGAATTGAACTGGACTGAATCAAACTTAAGTGGAAATTAATGTATTAAAAATAGAATCAGTATGTCTGAATTTACTTGAATTTTATCAAACTATATTTTGATTAAACTGAACTGAACTGAATTAAACTGAACTGAATTGAGTTGGACTTAATTGAACCGAAGTAAAAAAATTAATGTATTGAAAAATAAAATCAGTATGTCTAAATTTACCTGAATTTTATCAAATTATATTTTGATTGAATTGAACTGAAATGAATTGAATTAAACTGGGATGAGTTGAATTGAACTGAACTGAACTGTTCTTATTAACTCTGGCAAACATGCCTAAATCGTTATGTTTTGTATCCAATTGAAATAAAGTTAAAGTAATTATTTTATTAAATCAAATTAATCTCATTTTATTCCAGTTGTACTGAGATTATTTTAACTGAACTGAGATTAATTTAATTGAACTGAGATTTGTTTAGTTTAACTGAGATTAATTTAACTGAACTGAGATTAAATTAACTGAACTGAGATTAATTTAATTTAAATTATTTTTCAAAAATCTGAACTTGATAGGGCCTAGGTTGCCAGAGAGTATGGTTGTTAAAAAAACGATTTTTACCTCATATGCAATATGCTTGTCATCAGAAATTACTCAAATAATAAGTATGTTGAAACGTCAAACTATGGCTTCAAAATTCAAAATTGCTTGCTCTCTTTCTTTGACCATAATCAACAACCACGCACGTACCATCTAACCATAAAACAATTAATTTACATCCCACAACAACCATTAAAGTGTCCCAAACTACATATATAACATCTCCTTTGCAAGAGATTTGATTCACACTTTGAAATAACAAGCACAACTTTTTAGTTAGTGACATAAAAAGTAGGGTTTCGAAAAAATGGGAAATAGTTTAGGAGGCAAAAAGGCTGTAAAAGTGATGAAAATCAATGGTGAAACGATGAAATTGAAGTCACCAGTCTATGCCGGTGAAGTAGTCAAGGATCATCCGGGCCACGTTTTGCTCGAATCCGAGGCTGTCAAGCATTACGGGATTCGAGCAAAACCTCTGGAGCCTCAGGAGGAGCTGAAACCGAAGAGGCTCTATTTCCTAGTAGAGCTCCCGAAGTTCCCCGAGGAGAAAGGCCCGAGGAGAGTCCGGTCGGATATTCAGATGAGCGCGAAAGATCGTCTCGAGAGCCTAATGCTGTCGAGAAGATCTAGCTCGGATCTAACAAACATGAAGCCATATTACTCGAGCATTGTTCGTGATGATGATGATGGTGATAAGCCTAGTAATATATCTTCTTCATCGTCTTCGAGGATCACAATGAGGCTCCCAAAGTCTCAGGTGGAGAAAATGATGATGGAGAGCAAAGATGGAGCGGATGCCGCCGCGAAACTCGTCGACTTTTACATGGCTAGCAATCACACGGCCGCCGCGGGTGGTGTTTCCGACGAGAAAGTGATTAATAAGTTAAGAGGTGGTGACAACGAAGGTGACATTTTGAAAAGCCGAGGCACCAAATCACGGGAGGTATGTCTAATTACTTTGAATTTTTCCTCCTCTTTCTAGATTCTAACTAATCCCATTTTATTGTCATGTTCATTTGAATTGTGATATGGTTTTCTTTTCATTTTTAAACTTTAGTTCAAATGCATACAAACATTCACATTGTGAAATGGTTAATTTTTAGGGTTCATTGAGACTAGGGATGGCTTCCATTTCACTCAATTGATGGCCTTAAATTATGGAAATTAATTCATTAATTTAATAGAGTATAGCTAGAAAACGTTGGGGGAATGATTGTTGTCATATAGAGGTGTGTTTGGTAGAGTTTTTCAGCTTATGTGTTTCAAAGTAAATCAATTTTCAATATTTGGTAAACTTTCAAAAAAAACTGCTTATTTCGTAAGTATAGGTCATTTTAAGCCCAACCCAAAAGTGGCTCAGAATTAGAAGCTGATATGATGGTTTATGTTTGTCGCCACAGCAAAAACCATAAACGCCCAATCCTTTTAAAGAACGGCTCCATCAAACACGCCAATAAATTCCTCATCCTAAGCCAAATGTTGAATGTGTATGAAACGCTAATAAATTGATTATGATGATAGACCAAAGGTGTGATTGACCTTTTCCGAAAGTGATGTATCTGAAGATGAAATTGGTGATTTTCTATCCTTAGTTTGTTTGATTATTTGAATGATAGTAACATATAACTTGTTCTTGAAATTGTCAAAATATTGAAAACTATTTACCTTAAATAAGACTTTATAAATTTCACCAAATTTGGATATATTCATGCACGTTGACTCAGTAAAACAAGTCTAAGCTTGAATTTTCAAACCAACTCTTCATGTGTGCATGATATAGCTCTGTCTCCTTGTAACGTTTGGTACGTAATGTTCAAAAACGGAAGTCTGGTATGCGTAAATTTTTAGAGTAAAATGTTTAGGTAATTCGGAATACTAGTTTATATTTTTATGTATACATAGATTTTGAGAAGATGTCTGTGTATTTTCCTCAAAAAAATAAAATAAAGAAGATGTCTATGTACGTTGAATTCTTGAATATATTTCTAAAATGTTTAAAATTATTTTGATGGAATGTCTTTGATATTTAACTGACATAAAATATTTCAATATAAAAAATAATTAGAGTATTGTTGTGTTACAGACACATGATATATTGTATTTTTAAAATTATATAACTGAAAAATTACATGATCCGGTACCATTATCAGTGGCGGAATCATTTAGAAGTTCGGTTAGACCTTGGCCTACCCTAAAATTCGAAACACGTGCTATATTACTACTCTCCGGTTAAATTTTGAGGTTTTCCGACGAGACTATATTACTGAACTGTATATCTATCTTTTCTTATATGAGTCTATTTTAAAATAAATTTCTAATTTCACCACTAAATAAATATATATATTTTAAAATAAATTTCTAATTTCGCCGCTAAATATATATATATATATATATATATGTGTGATGGTACCCATTTGGAGTTCACAGCGGTGTCTTGCATTTTAGAATTGGCAAGAAATGGACCGTTTTTAAATTATTTGACTTACTAAATTTATAAATTCCCAGTCATTTTCTATAACAATATTCCCTAACAAATTCCTAACCACTATTTTGACACTGTATGTATGATAGCTACTTTGCAAGTGCCTAGTGGAATTAATTTATTGTTGACTCGTAACCAAACAAAATCAAATTACAGTAAAAATATAAATATATATTAATATGTTTTCTACTTTGTTCTTATCATTTGTTCTTCTGAAAATGTATGAACAGAAACGTGTTGGATTCTTGCCTTTCACCGAAGGGGAAATCCAGTTGGCTGTGTCTTAACAAGTGACCCAGAAATAGAGATCCAGACGTTCTTCTCTCCGAAATCTCCACCGAAGTTGATTTCTAAGTTGCCAAAATATATTTATTTGGCTATATGTAAATGTTGTTTTTCCTAAATCTTTGTGGAGAATTATGTGAGAGTCAATTTTGAACTCGTATTTCAATATAATTATCGACTATTTCTCAATTCATTTGTTGATATAATTAGTTAAATTGATATTGCCTTACAAGATACAAACTCGATGTTATTTAGTACCAGATATAGGCCCTTCTAATGATGGTAAAAAGTAAAAAGTGGCCGGTTGGTGAAAAATGAGATAGATTAGAATATGAAATAAAGTTGAAAAAAAAAAGTTTCTTCAAAAAGAACAAAAAAGATTGAGAGGGTAACGAACCTATAGTCCAAATCACATCTCTTGTTTCCGATAAGAAAACAAAATGCAAAGTCGGCATGAACCTACCGCTGCGTAAACTCAAATGACATACGTTTGTGTTAAAACATTAATATTTTAAAATAAACGTGTTTTGATGTAAAAATTCAAGAAATTTTATATAAAAATTTAAAAATTTTAAGAAGTTAAATATACAGTTCAAATAAAAAATTGCAAAGTCTCTAGAAAGTCCGACTTTCCTAAGTGTTATGGAACTACCACTATATATTTAAGGTCATGTGATACTATTTTGTGTTAAAATATTGATAGTATCAAAGTGAACATATAGTAAAACATGTTTTAATGCAAAAATTCATGAATTTACATTAAAATATTAATAAAATTCAAATAACAAATTTTACAGTTCAAATTAAAAGGTACATTATATAAGTTAAAACGTATAAAGACTCTTATAGAAAGTCAGGAAAGTTGGACTTTCAGGAGATTTTCTCAAAAAAAATTACACGATATAAGTTAAAAGGTATAAAAATTTTCGTTGGGAGAGACTTTCGTTAAAACTTTGGGAAAATTTTCATATATACAAGTAGGTAAAGAAATGAACAAAAAAGAAATCCATGACAATAAAAGTTCAAAGCCAAATTAGTTGTTTTTATTATTGTACATACATCAGTCGATAGCAATCTGATTAGTATAAAAGGGGCAGAATAAATTATATACGCAGGTATTCCAAAATATAGGATCTTCTCCTACTACTGCCCCCCCACCCCTACAGCCTAGTTTGGAATCAGTCAAGAATCAGGCCACTGGTCAGGTAGAGTTAAAAAGTATGCAGTCATAGCCTTTCTGAACCTCTTCTTGTACTGCTTCGGCGACACGATAGTAGGGGATGCATTTTTCGGGCCTCCCAGAATTCCAGATGCCTTCACCCATGTCTCCAGATGCTTGTCCCAAGTGTACTGTCTCATGTAATCTATGATCCCCAGCACCAGCTCCTTGCTCTCATCATCTATCCCGACAAGCAACGAATAGTCCATCACATCCACCGACTGCTCAGAAAACACGCTCGATAATTATTTCCCAGTTTTTGTGCACGTTCTGTGCATAATTGTGCACGTTCCTGTGCAAAAGCGTGCATGTTTTGTGCATATGTGTGCAAATGTGTGCATAATCTGTGCATTATATGCTTTTAATTCGAAATAGTAAAAAATTTAAAGGTGCTCACCGCAAGGAATGATGTGTCGTTCCAAACAGCCCTCTCGAGGCTTCTCTTGGCCTTGCTACTAAGGAAAATGGGATGCGTGCGAAGTGTTTCCAGGAGATTCATGTCCAGCAACACTTTGTCTGCTCCAGTCGTGTCTGCATTGTAGCGAGAACGCTCAGATCCCTTGAGATCATAGATTCTAGAGATTTTTCTGTTGAAGAAGAGGTTCTCCATCACCATCAGATCGATTTTTATATCCTTCCCACCTTTCAAGTGTTTGGTAACCACCTGCACATTGCAAAAAACTGCATCAAGATACAGGCAAAGTATTTGGATGTAATGTAGCAAATTTAATATAGGGCAAAATAAAAAATAAAAAAATTGACCTAACCTGATATATGCCAAGGACTTTAGCTAGACAAGTTGGACTCCCCGAGCCAAGCGAATCTGCCATATAGTTGAAGTAGCTTGGAGCAAAATACCCAAAAGATTCAAGCTCAGTCTTTGTCACCTGTTTTATGATAAATCTATCATCGAGGGACTTGGCAAAGTAGACATTGCTCTTCCCGCCTTGGGCTCTCCACGGCTTGCAGCGGCTTATAGAGCGGATGAAGTCCACTTTGCTAGGACAGCATTTCTTGCGAAGGGCATCAAACTGCTTTGCAAAGTAACAAGTGACTGAGAATTTTGCCTTACCCCACACGCTTGACGACTCATTCTCAAAAGAGTGTCTGAAATGACGGGGAGCAGTCTGTTCAGATGAAAATATGGAGCCCAAAGCAGAGGAGGAATCTTCAGAGCCATAGTTTCCATACTGCATATAGTCCAAGTCAAGCGAGCCAAAGGATGGCCAGCTTGAAATGTTTGCACTTCCAGAGAGGTCAGTTCTGTATGCATTTGAGTTCAGCCCAACTTTATGTACCTTTTCAGTCACCCATTCTTCATGCTCTTTGGAGCTCAGAACATAGGATATTATACTCGTTGGCTCGTTGTCATAAACAGCAATCACAATGTCATCCTGGCTGCTATTTCTGACCATCAACCTTGCTCCATCAGACAGAAGAGCTGTAGTTGAGACAAAAGAAGTGGAGACATTCTTGAGAGCATCAAACTTCTGAGCCTCACCAGGCAACATCTGGGAATATGTCCTTGAGATGGGATCTCTGATCATGTTTCGGTAGTCTCCAGATGAATGAAATGATTTCAGCAACGTCAAATGCAATGAAGCTGGTGGAATCCCTTTAGCACTTTGTTCTTGAAGTCTCACAGCAGAGTCAAAAGAGTAAACTCTGGATGGTGACATCACCTTCTTAGCTGGGATATCTCCAGCTTCATCAACCTGCTGCAAACGAGGCGGATCAGCAAGTTCTGCAATTTGGCCTGAACCGGTCCAAGCAAAATCAATTGTATCAGACAGAACAGATGCAGCCGAAGGAGCCGTTTTAAGTGATCCTGGCACTTTTTCCTCTCTCCGGGGTTCAAGGGAATCTGCTACGAAATCCTCAGATTTTGGCTCCTCTGGGTTAGAGATTCTGAGACGATCCTGAAATTCCCGGACAGTTTCTTCTTTCAAATGCTCAAAAGTGCGACCTTCTGCAAGCGTTTCACTTCTCTGAGGGGCTCTAGAAGTAGCAGTCTTTGTGAGGAGAGAGTTCAGCGAGTAAAGCCGGCGATCCCAAACATGTGAACCAATCAACAGGGAGTGCCTTATGCGATTCAGTTCAAGGATGTCCATTACTGGCTCTAAAGTATCTGTGTCTGATATGCTAAGCACATCCTGTCAAAGTGTGGAATTAAAAAATTTTAGTGTAAAATTTGTGCAATATTAGTGTAATATTCGTGCAAGATTAGTGCAAGATTTGTGTAATATTCGTGCAAGATTAGTGCAAGATTTGTGCAAAATTCGTGCAAGATTAGTGCAAGATTTGTGCAAGATTAGTGCATACCTTGTAATAACAATTTTCCTGGGTAAGCAAATCTTTCAATTCCGTCATGTGATTGTGCAGCTCACTGGCATCAGAGAATCCACACCCAGAAGATGCAAGTTTCTCATCAATTGTGCAAAGAAAGCTAGACATTTCGGCATACAAGATATCCATTTTCCTCATAAGCTGACACCAAAACGTAAAAAATTCAAATCCCGCACACAACATTATTATAATGAATCAGTGTCTGAGTCTATCAAAAGAGAACTAACAGGTTATTATTTTATCTTTTACCTCAGTTGCTTCTTTCCTTAGCCAACTCTGACGTGAAGCCTTGAAATCGAGAATCGATGGGGGCAAACAGACGGACAGAATATCAACGGGAGAATACCGGAAGAACGCAACCATACTTCCATAGCTGCAAACAGAAGAACAAATTAGGTGCCTTACTATGTGCATAAGAAATCAAGAAAATCACATACCCATAAAAAATCAAGAAAATCAGATGCAGATGAATGATATCACGTACCCATAGAAGCGCAAACAATCCTTTTGCAGAGAATGGCCGCAGCTTGCAACACGATTAGCAGTTGCGTGATTTGAAAAGCTCAATTCCAAGAACTTTCCAAGTGACAGGCCCCAGGCAGCATCAGACATCACTACTCTGTTACTTGCAGGTGGGGCCCCATCTACAAGAGGGCATCTGAGACACCGATGCCACATCCATATCTTACCATCTTGTTCTCCAGGAAGCTTCATAGAGGGCAATCGCTTCACGTTTATGGTAAGATTACCCTGTTGGTGCATGTAGCATAATATATGGGCTTCAGGTGATTCCTTGCATGATTCACAAGATGATGTCTGGCAAAAGGAATAACCAACAAAAACTGGTTACGGATGACATACGTATAGTAAAGCCACTTCTTGAAGAGTAAAAATGAATAGAAAGAAACTTTACCGGATTAAACAAATGATCGCGAAGATATCCTCCCAGGGGCCGATCAGAAGGGCCATAGAACTTTATTCGACGGACACGAGAACGTTCACATATAGTTTCATTCTGAAGACAGTGGCTGGAAAAGGACACCAACAAGCTCTGATGAGACTCTGCAGTAGAGTAGAAGTCAATGGACTCCTCACTTTCACCAGGTTGGCTCTGCTCTTGTTCTGATTTGGGTGAATCCTCTGTGTTATGCATTTGGATATCACTAGGAACCATAGTAATCAAATTGTCGAATTCTTCTGCGTGACGGACATCTCCACAGCCGCATTCTTCTGCTCCAGAAGAGCTACCATTACCAAACATCAAATGCACAGATGATGATGACTGCTTCAATGTATTCCTCATTTCAGGGTATTCAGATTTCAAATTGCTATCATCCATACAAGCAACTTCATGACATTCATTTGATAACTCACGGTCGGTGGAGGAATAAGTCAGATTGTCAGTGGAGGTTCTTTCTTTGGAAGGATTAGCTCTTATTTTAGGTAAACTGGCACCCTCATCAGCAAGAAAAGAAGTCTCCAAGGATAGATGATAAGCTGCAAACACTGCATAGTGCACTACATGTTTCAACTTCTTTAACTCCTGGCGACATGATCCCTTTAGCAAGACCTGAATTAAAAACCAGAAACCAGATTATTCTTCAGGTTCTCGTGCAGAACGCATCAACTAAGAACAGAAAAAGAGGAAGTGCAGGACATGATGAATATCAACAGCCCATTATCAATTAGTATATCATTTGGGGAGGTTCTCAAACCTCCAGAATTTCATAGCTCTCTATTAAGAATAGCAAAAGAGTAATTGCAAGTCGCATAGCAGAATCACAGGAATACTTCTATCAACAATCAATTACTCATCATATTACCAAGGGAGAACAGCAATAGAGAAATTACAACTTATGAAAAATGACCAGTAATAGAGAAAGCACTAGAGAAATTACAAGACATCTATCAGTCATTTATCAGCTATGTCAATTCAAAACTCAATGCCAGCTTACCTAAAACAAATTACAAGAAATATTCATCAACAGTCATTTAACAGCTATATCATCTAGGAAGGTTCTCAAGCCTCTGAACAGCACCCCAACCAACTTGTTGAATATGACTACTTGATAAGACTATGAAGCGTATTTAACACAAAATCTATGGATATCTTTGACCGATTAAGTAACTAAAGCTAAAAACAATTAGGAGAATGCAACTCTCAGTGAATTAGTCTCATGACATATCATAGATCTATAGACATCGTAGCACCAACTTACGAAAGAGACAAAAGTGGATTAAGATTAAAATTTGACAAAAATTATGAACACCCTTGATAAAATAAATCAGTGAATGCTAGTCATTAAGAAATAAGAAAATTCTGGCATGGGCGATTTCTGATAAACACTCGAAAAGGGCATTCATTAGCAAAGAGTGGCAAAAAGAAATATTCTGAATACGGATTTCTGTAATACCATGCTCACTCTAAATTTGTTCATCATCTGACCTCATAAGTAGATTTCAAAAATCAGGATGAATGGAAAAGGGGTATTATTCTGTAAGCAATGTGAAAAGAACGAGAAAGATAAACCAAACCGAGTACCGATCAACACTTCCCGACCAGATTACCAACAATTAGGTGCAGCAAAAGTGGAAAATAATAACAGTCATTTACCAGCTAAATTATCGCGGAGATCCTCAAGACTCAAGAACAGAAGGCTACTAATTTCTATAAGACGACGGCGTACAAAATCTAGAGAGTTTATAAATAAACAATTTGTGACGGATCTTTGGTTTATTGATTTAATAAAAGCTAAATAAGTAAGAAAAAGGAGAATGCTACTCTCGTGACACGACATATCTAGAGATTTCAAGATTTTCGAGAACATTGTGGATGCCAACTTATCAAAAAGATAAAAGTAATTAAGATTAAAATAAACACGTGGAAGACAATCAATAATACCCATGGTCACGTGAATTAGTGTCACACACACAGCACAACCAAGCATTTTCTAATAAACAATCAAAAAGGACACCAAGAGTGGCAAGAAAAAAGACTCTACATTGCAATATAACCATGTTATTTACCTCTACTCATAATACATGAAATCTAAATTTGTTCATCATAATTCACTTTTCACAAATCAAACCCATGGGGGAAAGGGTAATATCCCTATTTCATTGATCAATACTACCATCCTATATATTCAGATCTGTTAGCAATTTTGGTGCAGTTTCAGCAAAAGCTACACATACAGAAAAAAAAATATCACCTGCTCAAATCACATAACACTAACATAGACAGTTACAGGGACAGTAATGTGCACTCGAATGTTTAACCAAAATGTGTAACAAACAATGCCCCAAGTATCATAGATAATCCAAAAAGCAAACACTTTGTATATGCAAATAAACCAATGGTGTGCCTTGGGATTTAATCAGAGCTTAAGCAATTCGAAAACATTCTCAAGGCCGTAATTTCAGAAATTGCAGATACTAAGTCCATTATAGTTAGCAAGAATGTACACCATGTACCACCACAAGGAAATTATAAGCTATTTGTAACAGCAAAAAGTTGCAAGGGTGATACTAAAGAAAGGTTTCTGCAAACTAAAAATGATATTAAAGCTGTTCGAGGGCAAGGAAAAAAAGACATGTAACTACCAAGTAACATAAAGAACCAAGAGAAAATAGAGTTGTGTTACTAACCGTGCATCCTAAACGCCTTGGGCAACCCCCAAAAAACATTAAAGTTTTCGATGGCTTTTTGTTAAGCTGACTGGCAGGCTCATGTTCCTCAATAATTCTTTCCAAATGAAATAGTTCACAGTGCCCCATCCGGGCTGCAGATATCTTCTCTACTGATGGAGTAACCATAGCACCACTGCACCTGGCGATCCGCTCCAAAAGTGATCTTTTCACGTTTAAAACCAAAGAGATATCCTTTGCAAGTAGGTATTCTTGGGCATAAGAGGATACACTTTTTTCAACAAGCAGCACATTTGTTCGGAGGGCCTCTATTTTTGAAACAACCATCTTTAGATGATCCATTTCCTGTTACATCACCAGTGAACAAAGTCAGATAAAACAAGGGGAACTGCCAAGTTAAGAAAGGGAAATTTACCATATAAAAGATAGAAAGATGAAGTAACCTTTTGCCTTAAGATATCAAAAGATTCAAGCTGGTTCGATACTCCTTGGAACTCAAGTGCTCCTCCCAACAGAAGTAACCTTGGGTTCTTATATTGTGAAGTCATGCGCTTGTGTTTTATATTTTTTGTACAAACCACTCCTTTGACTAATGTACTGCAAGTAATATAAGATAAGGATGTGAGTGATAAATCATGATGCTCTAGAAATTAAATCTGTAACACTAGCAACTGTAAGTGATGTATTTAGTGATTAAATACCTGTCACCAGGACTTCCCGAGGCAATACATTTAACCTTTATATAGTCAACAGGGTCCATGCTACCTCCTTGACTGGTATCAGGTTTAACAAAAGTAGCAGCTTGCCAGGAAATTGCAGTAATTATGTCCAGCCAGTCCTCTGGACAATTTTCTTTACCCACCTGTATACCTTCACTTTGCAGCAATTGCAACACAAGAGCCCTAAAATGACCATGTACCACAGCTCTTAGTGGCTCCTTGGAATCCACATTGCCACTGGAGAAAAATGCTGCATTTGTGCCCCCAGTTTCATCATCATCATCATCGTATGTGAAATAATCATTTTCCGTCTCCTCTTCATGTTCAGGGGGCGGAGGAGACCAAATGAGACCATTGTTTTCAAAATCCAATGGCTTCTGCAATTTCCTATAGTGTTCCTGGAAGGTCTGAGAATTTTCACCAGAGTCATCAACAGTCTCTGGATCCTCATTTCCATTCTCTGGCCCTCTTAAAACAGGCACGCTTTCTTGGTCATAGGGACCATCATTCTGATAAATGGGATTTCCCTGTTCCTCTCTCTGTACAGGACGCCCAACTCCATTGGAAGTAATATGAATCCTAGAGGGGCTATCAGAAGGACTTGATCCAACTGACTTGGAAGTGTAAAATTCATGTCTAGTGCTAAAACTACATGTCTCTATATCTGAAGGGTCATGAAAGTATTCACTTGATGAACTGAAAAAGTTACTGATGGAATCATCGGCATCGTCTTCATCGCTTCTGCAATTACAAGTGCAACTATTTTAATACATTAAGATCAACAATATTGAACAGCGTGTATATACTATATCGAGAATAGATTAAATAATTCATTGAACTGGCAAAAGGAGCAAGTTAATCACATGGTTAGGCTTTCCACTAGTATACATAGGAGTTATGATGGACAAGTTGGATAAAAAAAATCAAACTGTCACTATAATAGTAGTTAGTATTTGATGAAGAGGTTCTCGTGTAAAGAGTCATAAGCAGCCACAACAAATAAAGACTAGGTTACACGATTACCAAAACAACTTAACAGCCAACACTGCAAAAGGCTCATACAGCTATATTGAAAAAGGCTATGTTTTCTGCAATCTGTAGTTGTACCTGCTAAAAGAGCGGCGAACTGATACTGGAGATAGATGACCTGAAAATGATGAAACGCTACTTCTGAAAACAGCATGTGGAGAATGCCCGGTAATTCTTTCACCACTACAATTTGGAGATGGTGGTTCGGGACTTTCCCTGGGAGACTCAGCAGGGTAGACCTTGTCACTGTATTTCCTTTTTGTTTGAGGCTCGGTACTAAGGTTGGAGCAGAATTTGCACGAGTTGAAGTTAACAGTTAAACCTTTACTGCTTTCAGAATCACCAGATACTACCTCCTTTGAAGGGACATATTCCTGCACGCACTTCGCACACAACCACCTAGCACAATTTTGGCAGTGATATTTGACGGAAGGCTCCATAAAATCCACCTCACACTCATAACAGAAGTTGCTGCCTTCACCCGCCATTTTTAATCCGTCAGACAATGAGCTAGTATCACTTGCTCTCAGAAAAATCCAACACCTAACCTTCTCAACCAAATCTAATAGTGAACTATCAGGTATTCCCATAGACCAGCAAGATCCAGCCAATTTTTGCCTCCAGAAAGAAATTTCAAACGCTCAATTCCTCTTCACCTAATATTAGCCTCAAAATTCAACAAAGTCTATCGGATTGTCGCTATTGAAAAAGAGAAACTTCTCCGATTACAAAAGTAAACTACAAGTCCCACAATTAAAAGGGTGGGACTCAATTTTTATTTTTTTTATGCAAGTTAGTATTTTCTTTCCTTGAAAATGAGTGAGACTGATATGAAAGAACAAGAAGGCATCAACTTTCCCCTGGAATCACAAATATTTCGAAGGGGTGAACACAAAATTGTCCCAAACTCTCAGTCTATATACAAACCAATTGTATAACACTTCAAAAACAATGAAAATAATCAAAGCAACAACCTCAAACCTCCCAAAACCGAGCTTAGCCAATCCCAGAATCATCAACCTTTGATCTCAAGATCGATTTTTGCATCTGCAAGAGCTCAAGATCCAGAGCTGAAAACCAGGAAACAAAACAACCAATATCTTCCGAAGATCAAAATTCAACATCTCCTCCCTCAATCCAACAGTTCCTGCCCCCACCAATTATGCTTCATTTCAATTCAACAGCAACAACAAACCAAAGGTATCCCAGATCAGCTAAACCCCAGATAACATGTGGGCTTGCTTCAGATTATGCAAAGGTAGCCCAGGAAAGCAATAAAAATGGAATCTTGAAAGTTGAAAACTTGGGATAATATCAGAAAGAAGAGAGCAAAACTAAAGAATGATGAGGGAAAGTATGAAAAGGAGAAAAAGGAAGAGAGCAGATGAGTTTCCCTTTATATTAGAGGATGAAGCTCGCATCTCCATATCCAATCCCAGCTTGTTCAACAAGAACACACTGTTTCTTCAAATACTATAAATACTCCAAAGACCAAATTTCCCAACTTTCCCTGCAATATGCTTTCACTTTCACTCCTCAACAGCATTTAAATATTCCTCTTCAATTCATCATACCACTACTACATTTATTGAAAACAATGTACATGTACACAACAACGCAGTACACACAGTCACACATACTAGCCAACCAAATTCTTTTTCTTTCTCTGTCACTTTCTTCCTCTCACTTTCTCTAATCCCACTTTATTATGTCAAGAAAATGAGGCTGCCTGATATTATAATGGTATTTTTTGGAGGTTAAGGGAGCAGTAATGGTGGGCAGATGGACTGAGAATTTGAAGGAATTATTTATAGGAATAAAATAATTGGCGTTGGTTGGAGTTGAAGCTTCAAATTTGCGGTATTGGTCAGAATTAGCGTATTGGAATTAAAGTTAAATGTGGCTGTTCATATTCATTCAGAGTCAGCAACGTCATAAAATTTTATGAATTTTTCAGACCACTTTTGATTAGTCCGTGTATTTCACGACAAGGATTGTTTCTGGTAAATATGAGTGTAATAGGTAACAACTTAATGAATTCGTTAAATGCAGAAATTTACACTTAAGATATTATTATTGACATTTATATGAATTTAAGTAATAGTATACAAGATAACCTCCCAATTATAATTATTATTATTGAATTGATATGAAGGTATCAAATCATGGCAATAACGTAGATGATATAATAAATATAACTCTTACTCGGCGGTGAGTCGGTGATGGTATAAAATCCTTAATTTTAAGATATGAAATTTTGTTTGATTTAAATTGATTTAAAAAATATTTGACATTTAGTAACACTTCATTCGTCCAATTAATTTTTTGATTTGATTTATTAAATTAACATTATTGATTTTTGACTGCTGCTCAATATCTCTAAAATATTCACCCAACAATTAATTATTAAAGTTTGATGATATGTTTGACTCAAACAAATAAAACTAAGATGCTTCAATTTCCATTGTTGGAGTATATAACTAAAAGTGCTAAGAATATAATATCTAAAATACACATATTAGGAAGAATATAACACCAATATATGATAGTAATTGCATTCATATTCATTAATTGGATTTCATGGTTAAACTCAGTCTGATTCTCATCAAATGAATGATATTTGTTGTGTAGAAATAAGTAAATGGAAGAGAGCGCACAGTCACCGAAATCTGCAATTTGACTATTTATTTGTCAAATTATTTGATTATGACAGTAAAATTAAATTAATAAATGACTGCAAAAATTTCAAAGGTGGTGTTAAATTTACCGTGTTGTATATTTTTGTAGAATCAAAAATTTTATAACTTGAATTTACATTTAACTAGAAATATTAAGGATCAACTTTTTTTTGAGTCAGCGAATAAAAGTCTCAAATCAAATCAGTTAATTCAATTTCAATAATTATAACATTCAAATCATATGATCTCATTTGAAATTCGTTCACATGGTTAAAGATAATATCCAATCGATTCGTCGAAAAATAAGCGATCCATCTTTCTTTTGTTTGTTCTTTCTTTTTGGTAATTTTGAGGTATTTGCTTCATGAATATATCATGCATTAGTTGTCAAAATAATGAAACTATTTTGTTCTATTTCAACATTAAAACAAAAGTAAAAAACGAATATTGATTTTCTCGCCAACGGCCATAACAGCCATATTAGTTCATAAGTGATGAATAAAACAAGGTCAGAAAACTATATAGTAGCTTAACTAGAGTAAATCTTCGGACAACTCTTTGCTTTCGATCGATTTAGGTCGGAAAAATCTTTCAGGACAATATGATGTAAAGTTATAAACTATTTAGGAGCCTTGAATAATCTTTTCTATACTTAAAAATATTTTTTAAGTTGTTAATATTAAGACGCTGTCTGATTCAACTTATTTCAGCACTGATCGACAAAGTATAATACTAATCATCGCAAAACAATGTTCTTGAGCACATCACATTACTAATCAGCACTAATCAGCATAACACATTTCAGCACAACACTTTCTAGCACATTTCAACTTCAATTAGCACTTTTCAATTTAACTAAATTTTGATGAAGGAATATATAATATACGAACTAAAGTTGATTCCTTTGTCATAAATATTCTATGTTCTACCAAACCACCAAAACAAGTACTAGCTCACAAATGTGGTATGCGTTGGAAGTATCTTGTTCATTGGAAGGGACATACTCGTGCAACTTGTATCAAGTCAGCTGATTATGGATTGGAGTCAATGAGCTTTAGCGTTATGAGCGATTTGAAGGAGAGGCTTTCAGCTATTGCTTACAACAAACTCAACGTATATGAGTTTCTAGATCCAGAGGATAACTCGGGGATGAGTTCTTTTAAAGTGGAGGAGAATGATGCAGGGAAACTTTAAACAATAATTGGAGCAAAATCATTCAGTTTAAAAGTTCAGCAGTTACATGTTGTTTCTACGTCAACTGAGTTTGCAATGGAGATCGAAACTCTTGATGGTGGAGGAAGAGAACTCGGGACGAGTTCTTACGAAGTGGAGATGACTGATGTAGGACGAATTTACGATCCATGCCATTGTTCGTCTGATATCAAATCCCTTTACTCGAACTCAAATCCCTTTACTCGAAAGAATCGATTTACAAGGCTTCCTTAAATAGTTTTATTATTTAACCTTTAAGAATTAGAATAGTTTTTAATATTCTGTTTTAGTTTTACATTTGGTTTTCTCATAAAATTTAGTCATAGTATTTATAGGGATTTTGTAATCATTATTTGACAGCTTTCAATTATCAATAGTATATACTTTCAAGAGTGTTATCTCTTATTTGGTGGATTCCAACAATAACTGGACAAGAAGGCAGCGTCGGCGACTTCTTACTAATTCAAATTCGTGCTGGCGGATCTTTATTGATATATCAGTTGCGTCAAATTTCAAGACAAAATAAAAATATATTGACAAAACATGTTTTTACGGTAGTAATGTTAGCATTATGTTTGATTTAATGATTAAATTGAACATTATTTTAATTAAAATTATATAAAATAAACTACAATTGAGTGAATTCTTAACAAAAAAAATCATCTAATTTAGTATAGTTGAATTCATATAAGTGTAGTTGAGTTCATCTCGTCATATTCAACTCATCTCATCAATTTTCAACTCATATGAATGTTTCATGTTTTTCTGCTCTTTCAGCACAAGATTATTACTCTTCAACACTACACATCACTAATCAACACAACAAGTCACTGATCAGTACAACACATCATATAAGTTCAACTGGACTAACCGGAGATCGGAGTAAATCTTGAATTTCTTTCTTATTTACATCGAGAGCGCATGACATCCTGCCTTACACGTTAGTGTCTCACCATCAAAAAATTTTGAACTAAATTCATAGGATAATGCTCTGCCTTTATTTCTTAGCCACTGTCTTAAAAGTCAGGGGCACTCTACCATTCGTATTTTGTTATGCGGTATAGAATGGAAAATATTTTCCTACCGAAGTTGGATAAAATTTTCAAGTTTACACTTGATTTTGATGTTTGAATTTTGTAAAGTTGACATTTCAGCAAAAATGAAATAATTTATAAAACACTATTCTAATTTTACATGTGTTTGAAGTTTGAGTACATCAGTACATGCAATAGAAATTCTTTCGATAAGGAAAATTCATTCTAATATGGTTTGAATAATTAATATATATATACCATCATTATTGTGAATTTTTATAATTAAAAAAAACATTGTTTTTATAACATTAAAGAACATATCTTCTACCCTATAAAAGGTTTCCACCTCAAGAGATTAAATGTCATATTTTTGTGTGAACTTATAAGTGGGGAAGTATAGTTTAGCAAACAAATAATTTGTTCAAATTCATGTAATTTAGAAAACTGGTTTTATTTTTTAATAGATTAATTTTTCATTTCAATTCAATTCAGTTTAGTCTAATTTAGATTAATAAAAAATAAGGTTAAGCAAACAATCACTTAATCTCTATATTATAAATTGAAGATTTTAGGTGCAGAAACGTTTTAATTTTGTAGGTCTTATATTAAGTTGAAATGTTCTTAATTTGCGAATGCAGGTTTAGGTCATAGAGTAATAATAAAGAGTAATTTTTTTTTCAACTTTACAAAATCAAATATCATTGCACCTGACAATAAACTTACAATTTTTCTTCCATATATTTTAAATTTACCCATACTCATATCGTATTTGTTGGATCTTTAAAAACCCAACAAAAATTTAACATCATTAACCGAAATCCATCAATATTCACATCGGGTAACATTGTTTGAGTTTTGAACAGAGGCGGGCACTTGTGTGTAAAGGAGCAACTGCCACGCAATAAAATTTAAAAAAAAAATAGGGTGTGTTTGGTTCGCAAGATTTTTGAGAGTCTGGATTTTGTTTTGAGTTTTTGAGAGTTTGAGTTTTTGTTTGAGATTTTGAGAGTCTGATTTTGCAAAATCCTTGTTTGGTTGGGTTGAGTTTGTGAGTATGAAACAAAATTTTTGATTGGTTTTTAGGATTTTGCAAGTCTGGATTTTGGAAAACTTGGTGAACCAAACAAGATCTTACAAAACTGGATTTGGATAGTCCAAATTTTGCAAAAACTTGTCCAACCAAACACACTCTTAGTTTTTAGGGTTAACTTTAAAAATTAAGGGTGTGTTTCGTTTGCAAGGTTTTTGAGAGTCTAGATTTTGTTTTGAGTTTTGAGGGTTTG
This sequence comes from Sherardia arvensis, assembly GCA_948330725.1. Lineage (NCBI taxonomy): Eukaryota > Viridiplantae > Streptophyta > Magnoliopsida > Gentianales > Rubiaceae > Sherardia > Sherardia arvensis. Next base: position 9,708,818 of record OX415244.1, read on the forward strand.
AGTTTTTGTTTGGGATTTTGAGAGTCTGGTTTGCAAAATCCTTGTTTGGTTGGGTTGAGTTTGTGAGTATGAAACAAAATCTTTGATTGGTTTTTAGGATTTTGCAAGTCTGAATTTTGGAAAACTTGGTGAACCAAACAAGATTTTACAAAACTGGACTTAGATAGTCCAAGTTTTGCAAAAATTTGTCCAACCAAACACACCCTAAATATATTAACCCAGTACTATTCATAATTTCTTTTAATACCAATAAAATTTCTAACATATTTCAATTAATTCCAATCTTATAAATTTAAAAACCCCAAATGTAAATATCAAATTCGCCGCTCCCTATCGTAGTTCCCTTCTCTGGGGAAATACCTGGTCTGGTTAGTTCGACTGACCGAAACCGTGCAGAGCCTTCTCCATCTCTTCACGCGGCGTTTCTGTTCGGTCCAACTCTCCACTCCATCTATGCGACCTTTGCTTCTCAAAAAATTATTTAGCATAAATTGCCCCCTACTTGTCAAATTCTGGCTACAACACTAGCCGGATCAACCACATATCAAGACCTTCGAACGTCAATACCATCTCTGAGTGAAAGGTATTGACGCACCCCGAGATGGGCAAGACCGTGGAAATAAGACAACCAGATCCTCCACTCAATTTTTATGTGTTAATTTGTAAAATTTTTAATTTTGTCCCATTATCTTTCAAAAATTACATAATAAATCTAAAAAATGTCAAATAAAACCAATGAATTTTTACAACAAATATGAATATTTAGCTCGTTACGTATATTTCAAAATTTTATTAAAAATTGCCCCACCACTCCTTCAATCCTAACTCTGTTACTGTTTTGAAAGGTATTCTTTTGAAAAACCAAAAGAGGCTTGGAAGGTGTACAACCTTTAGGCAAAGTAGGTAAAAATCCCCTACTTATAAAACGTCAATTTGTTTTTGTTCAATTTTAACTTTTTTCATCCTCTCATCACGAACAGATAAAAATGTTTTAGAAAATTTAAATTGAAGAGACATTCATTCACGACTCTTTCAATCGATATCTATACATAATAACTCAAATAACGAGTCAATTTGTAAAATTATAAAGAAAATTTTAAGATTAATCAACATAGTATTCTTTATTGTAAAGACTAATTTCCAACGTAATCTGTATTGACATACTGAACATGTATTTATACTTACAGAAAGGGTCCTAACTGTTACAAATTAAACCCTACGGACATACAAACAATATACAAGAATTACATTAATTATCTTGTAAGTGCTCCAAGTCTTCTATTGTCACACCCCCCCTTCAAGCGAAGCGTCGGATTGATCGAAACGCGAATCTTGGACCGGAAGAAATCAAACAACGCACGATTGAGTCGTTTAGTGAAAATATCTGCTACTTGTAATGATTTAGGAATATGACCTACTCGAAACTTGCCATCTGCAACCAACTCTCGAACAAAGTGATAATCAATATCAATGTGCTTCGCCCTCTTGTGAGCAACAGGATTCTCAGCAAGAAAGATAGCACTGTTATTGTCACAAAGAAGGACAGGCGACCCCAGAAGTGGATAACGAAGGTCCCGAAGAATGTAAGTCAACCAGATAACCTCCGAAGCAGTATTAGCAAGAGCCCTGTACTAGGATTCCGAACTCGAACGAGAGACAGTCGGCTGTTTCTTCGCACTCCACGACACTAAGTTTCCACCAAGAAAAACAGCATAGCCATAAGTGGAACGACGTGTCTCCAAACAGCGTGCCCAATCTGCATCAGAATATGATAAAACCTCTGAAACACCATCAGCAGTGAAAGTTAGACCACAATGTTGCGTGCCACGTACATATCTGAGTATCCGAGTAACGGCAGCAAAATGATCATCCTGTGGGTTCTGAAGATACTGGCTCACTGAATTGACTGCAAATGACAAATCAGGTCGAGTGATGGTTAGATACTGGAGAGCACCCACAAGAGAACGATACAATTTTGGATTGTGAAATGAACCACTGGTGCTACTATGAAACTGGGACAACGGAAGAAATGGTGTAGAGACAGGTGTGGCATCCAACATTCCTGCCCGCTGAAGAATGTCCCTAGCATACTTAACTTGACCCAAGAACAATTCAGTAGTAGTATAAGTCACCTCCAAGCCAAGAAAGTAGCTGAGGCGTCCAAGATCTTTGACAGAGAACTCCTGATCCGCATGAGCGATTAAACGACGAATGGCAACACCATCATTGCCGGTGAGAATAATGTCATCAACGTAAATTAGAAGGTAGAGAATGACCGAATCTCGTGTGAACACAAACAGGGAAGGATTTGAAATACTGCCAACAAAACCAAGTCCACGATCAAATAAAAAATCGATCAAACCATGCCCTTGGAGTTTGCTTGAGACCATAGATTGCCTTGTTCAGCTGACAAACATAATTCGGCCGAGCAGGATCCTGATAGCCAGCCGGTTGGGCCATGTAAACCGGACTATCAAGAACGCCATTCAGAAAAGCATTCTTGACATCCAACTGATGAAGGGGCCACTTTCGCATAGTGGCAATAGCAAGCACAGTACAGACAGTTGCAGCTTTGATCACCGGACTGAAGGTGTGATCAAAATCAAGACCCTGAACCTGAGAGAAGCCCTAAGCCACCAATCGAGCCTTATATCTCTCAATGAAACCATCATGATTGTACTTCAGACGATTGACCCACTTAGAACCCACCACATTAACATGGGAAGGGCGAGGAACCAACTGCCACGTCCGCTGCCTCTGAAGTGCATCAATTTCCTCATCCATAGAAGCAATCCAGCGAGGATCCTTAACTGCAGCCTTGTACGTGCGGGGCTCCTTCTGGACTAAGAGTTCAGCAAGAAGACCTGTAGCTACGAAATCAGGGCCAAGATTTTGAGCAACTCTAGTTTTGTTCTGATGACGAGTGACCATTTGATGGGCGCGAGGAGCAGGTGGAACATGAAGAGCCTGCGAAGCATGAGACACAGGAGGAGTCTGAGAGACTTGTCCGGAAGATCCACTAGAGGACGGACTCGAGGGTACTGGCGAAGGTACAGGAGTTGCCGGAACAGACTCATCACGTTCAGTAGGTGGTGCTGGTGAAGAAGACTCATCACACAAAGTGCAAGGCTGTAGAGGTGGCATAATCTCAACTAAGGCAGTCTCAAGATCAGGATCAGTAGGATCAATAAATGAGCAAACATCAAGCGAGGAGAAATGAGCTTCTGACAATGCCGTAGAGAATGGAAAGTGATTCTCGTTAAACCGAGCATGGTGAGTCATGTATATACGCCCTGAAGCCGGATCCACACATCGAAAACCTTTGTAGTGCGCATTATAACCCAAAAAGACACAAGGCAGACTACGAGGAGCTAGTTTGTGGTCTGCTGTAGGACGGACATATGGAAAGACTCTACAACCAAAAGGGTGAAAATTGGAGTAGTCAGGAGAACGTCCGAAAAGTACCTCAAAAGGAGACTTGTTGTCAATAACCGGGGTTGGCAGCCTGTTGATGGTGAAGACAACAGTACTATATGCATCATCCCAATGAGAAAGTGGCATGTGTGAGTGAAACAACATGAAGAGGCTCATCTCCGTGATGTGTCTGTGCTTCCGTGCCGCTCGTCCATTCTGCTCAGGTGTATATGGACACGAAACTTGATGATGAATTCCACGAGTTCCAAAGTGTGACTGCAACCTGTTGTTGATGAATTCAGTTCCACCATCACTTTGAAACACTTTGATGCGAGATGAGAATTGATTCTCTACGAGTGCCTTAAATTGGAAGTAGACGTCAACAAAATCAGACTTACGGCACAAAGGGTAAAACCAAGAAAACTGCGAGTACTCATCCACAAATAAAGTATAATAAGCATAATCATTCCCAGATACAACCGGAGAAGGTCCCCACAAATCACAATGTATCAAATCAAGAACGTGATCAGCACGTCTGGAGTTCTCAATAAAAGAAAGCTTATGTCCCTTAGCCATTGCACACGGTTCACACAACCCAGGTTTAGGAAGTACAGAAGTAAGAGATAAACAATCAATTCTGTTTAATAAAGAAATTGTACTAGAGGTCACATGTCCTAAACGAGCATACCAAGTCTCAAAAGAAGCTCGGTTTTTATTTGTCTTCACACTTGCAATAAAAGCTGCCACACCAATGTCCAACACATACAGCCCATCCTTATTGTGCCCCCTGCCCAGGATTGCCTTGTTGAGCTTGTGCTGAATAACAAAAGACTGATCATCAAACGCAATAACAGCACAAAGATCCTTAGTCAACTTGCTGATCGATAAGAGATTTTTCGTGATAGCAGGCACAAGTAAAACATCAGACAAGTGTAAAGTAGGGCTAATCCTAGCATCACCAATACCAGTTATAGGAATAGAAGCCTCATTCCCAACAGAGACGAGAGTATTACCATTATAAAGAGTCACACTTGACAAATTGGATGTTGTAGAGCTCATGTGATTAGTGCTGCCTGAATCAACATACCAAGGACTGCAGTGCTGGGTAGGTCGGAGGAGCCTGTTGGTACCGCGGAGCCTGTTGGTATTGCGGAGCCTGCTGGTATCGCGGAGTCTGCTGGTACTGCGAAGCCTGCTGGTACTGAGGAGGAGCATACTGCTGAGACTGTTGGGAAGCATACGAGTGATATAGTTGAGCCACATTAGCCTGAGGAGAGTGTGGAAATTGGCTCGGATGAGCAGCAAGGGATGGTTGACCATAGGGCTGAGTTGGAGCAGCTACAGAACGCGGAGCAGCTGAAGGACACTGTCGCGAAACATGCCCAAAACCCTCACATGTATAGCACTGGACATCAGGACCGGATCTGGACACACCACCACCACCACCGGAAGACTTCTAGGAGGGCCTACCGCCGCCGGAGCGGCCGTTTCTCCTCCTGGTTGCCAGGCTCCCTCCTGGCTGCTGGGCGGTGCCTCCTGGTTGCTGGGTGTTAGCCACGAATGCCACCGGTCCAGATCCGGTCTGTCCCTGCAACGATTGATTCTCCACAAAAGACTCGAAACGCCTAGTCTCATCAACAACAGATAAATACGAAGGTAAATGGTCCTTAACAGATACAAGACCACTAAACTGTTGAAACTGAGGACCTAGAGCGTTGAGAAACCACATTAACTTATCTCATTCACTAGCGGGATCACTCAAAACAGCTCATTGATAAAAAATCTTTAAGAAACTTAGATGCAAATCCTGAACAGTACCAGTCTGACGAAGCATACCAGCCTGCTGACAGAGGTTGAAGGCGGCTGTGACTATGTTGTGCTGGTACGTGCTGGCGAAGGTATCCCACATTTCCTTCGTTGTCAAACACTGGGAGATGACATTCCTGGCATCCGGCGAGAGGGAGGCCAGAAGAACAGCAAAGAGTCTCTGATCCAGAGTCAGCTAGGCAAGGCAAGCAGCCTGAGCTTTCTCGTAAGCATCCAGCTCAGCCTTGGCAACGGCGTCGGGCGGGGAAGAGGAAGAAGACGCGTCCCCAGGCGGCGGCGGAACAACGGGGCAAGGAGTGGAGCCATCAAGATGGCCAAATAAACCCTGAGTTTTGAGCACATACGTCACCTACTGCTTCCATTGCGGGTACGTCGAAGCATCCAACTTGGCCGGAAGAAAGTGGATCATGGTGGTGATGTTGAACTTGTCATCACTCAACGCCATTGCAAATCAGGAAACAAAAAAAAACAAAAAAATTAAAAAAAAATCGATGAAGAAGGGTTTGCGTGAGGCGGCGGAAGATGAGAGAGAGAGGCGGAAGAATTATGGGAGAAGAGAGGATTTAGGAACCTAGGCAACTGATACCATGTAAAGACTAATTTCCAACGTAATCTGTATTGACATACTGAACAAATATTTATACTTACAGAGAGGGTCCTAACTGTTACAAATTAAACCCTACGGACATACAAACAATATACAAGAATTACATTAATTATTTTCTAAATTCTCCAAGTTTTCTATTGTCATTTATCTAAAAAATGTGATATCAGAAAGAAGTGTATATGAATATTTAAGAAATAAACCTTTTATGTATCTAATCTAACAGTAACATATCAAAACCATGCTATAAGGATCGAAAAGGTAATGATAATAGCATGCAACGCTTTCTATTAGAGTTGACTCAAGTCTAACTAGTTGACTACGTATTGTTCACAATATCAGCATTACTATATCTGTAAATTCTTTCTTGTAGTTCTTATGTTTTAGCAGCAGCAACAAGAACAAAAAAAATAAAAATAAAAAAACACTCGGAAAGGATTTCAGCTAGAAACGAAAAACTGAACCCCGCGGTCGATAATTAATAAGCATGGTAGACTTGGGTGAAAGAAATGAATTGAGTTAGGGGAATTACCAAAACATTAGGCAGACATGAATAAATCGTGAACATCGATCCATCTCACGTAGATTCTGATGGATTGCCATTGTCATTTATGTGCACAAACATAGAGCAATTACGATGCCAACTCCAAATATTCTAATTCTCGTGGAAACAAATGATTATTTATCACGAAAAACCAGTAGTTAAATGGAAATGAAAATTGAAACTCCGATTTCACGCCGATACAATAACGACCGAGGAGATGACTGATTTTATTGAGCGTTACTGTATGCAATCTGATATTTTATTTTTGTAATTCAATATACGGTTGAATTCACAAAAAATGTCTTCATTTGTTATGTTCATTGGGAAACCAAACAATATTTAGGGAACGGTATCGTCATTTCAATGATGTTTTAAACTATACTGAATACAATATTGTACTGCATACATCACTTTAGATTTTTTCCATTAAAAAGAGATGAGTGATGGTTCCGTCCTATCTCTCTGGTTACAAGTACTTGGACCCAACTAGAACTACAACATATTTTGAATGAACTGAAATGAAGTGAAAATGAAATGTATTAAATATTATAATAATATAGTTAAATTAAACTGAATAAAATTATACAGATAAATCATAGAAGATAGGAATTGAACATATTATTTATTTACTTACATATGGAGATGCATATAACTCCATGAGTAAGAACACTATATTACCTACTTTTATAGTGGGAAGGAGTAATTGGGTTTGAATAAGCAACTGAAATTCAATTGTTGGTCCAATGCATTGTAACATCAGTAGTGACGATAAACAAAGAAGTAATCGATTGATGTTATCCTATCCTTTCAGTCCTAAATTTCCAATCACAGCCGCCCCTAGTTCTGATCGAATGGTATTGGGGAAAAAAAGGCTAATTAATCTCCCTTTCTAGTGTTAAAAAATAAATCTAACTTTTGAATTAAATTAATTTGAATTTGGCGCAAAAATCTCAATTCATACTGTTTTTTTAAGGTAAAACCATCTAAGTGGATGGGAGGTTTATTAACGGCTCTTCAACTCTAAATAAAAGCAGTAAAGTACATGATTGGGCGTACCTAGTAAAAACACATAAAACCATGAAGGTTTTTGTGGCAATTTGTATGAGTTACAAAAAATTTCCAGCATAGCCATTAATTCTCCACCTCAGTGATAGTACCTAAAAAAGAGATATATCGAAAGATTCCTAAGGACAGATACAAAAGTATCAAACTGCTTTGACAGGTGTAGTATCCTGAAATTGAAACATAAAGCCTGAACTAAATGTTCAAATATACAAATCTATGCACAGAGACGCCGATAGTAAATTTTAGAAAATACAACAATTTGGAATCTTCCTCTACTGTGATGCACAGACCGAAAACCAAAGGGTCTTCCCTCTCGCCATTTAAGGGTTAAGAGAGACACGACAAACAAATGGGTAAGGATACTCAATAAATTTGTCAAAGCAATTTAGCAAAAAGTTCTAGATACAATCACATCTCTTAAAGTCTAAAAACTCTAATAAACTGAATTAAATTTTAGAAAGAAAAGAGAAAAGATTAAACCCAAATTTCTGATCCAATCTGAAGGCAACCTTTGAGATCCACAAACTGAAAAGCCTGGCGGCGGCTGTTGGTGCTCCGGCGGCGGCGCGCGGTTCTCCAGCGTGGGGCGGCCGGTGAAGGACACTCAGATTGCTTGGCGGTGGCGCGTGGTGCCCTGTTAGCAGCGCGTGGACCTTCTTGTGAAGTCAACGGCGCCAGATCGAACAAACTCCTCATTGTGCGGCAATCAAATAAAAAACCGATGGCTAAATTGAGACCTGAACCCAAAGAAAACATTTTACATCCACTCTCCCGACCATCAACGCCAGGTTTTGAAGTCGGAATCAAAAACCAGTCGTTCGTCGGACTATGGATGGGAGAGATCACAGTCAAACGGTTAAAGACACTTGTTTTCCGGCAATATTCTCGTTTTCCGGCGAGTTTCGAAGCCTATTAGAAACAGGGATTTTGGTGGAGGATTCGAAGGGGTGGTGGAGGTATAAGGTATGGGGTGGGAGGGGATCGCGGCGGCGTAGAAATGCCGGCGATCCCCGCCGACGGGAAAAGGAGATTTGAGATAAAAAGGATCGAGAGGAGCGTGCTTTGGAGGACTATCATCTCGGACGAAATTGATATACGCAATCTATATTTTATTGTTCATATTTTTATGATTTGAAATATATTATTTGAATCCATATATAACTTGTTTGAAAATGTATATATATTATATATGTTTGATATAAATTATTATAGATTGTAAAATATATAACAAAAAAACATTTTTTTATTTGGAGCGCAATACAACATAATACAAACTACTTTCAAATTCTTTTTGTTGATTTTGGTTCGGATTTTTAGGAGAGAGTATTTTATATATTGTGTTTTAATTTTTAGAGGGTAAAAGAAAAATATCACTTATAATTAATATAGTTATAATTAAGTAGAAATTTATTAAAGATAAATCTGACTTTTCATAACAAAAAGAAAAAGAATGGAATTACTAAATTTTGATTGGGACGGAAAATAAAAATTCTTTTTGATTGGAACGGGGTACATATAACAGACATTTAAATGGGTAACTAGGGACGTACATGCAGAGGCGGAGCTATGCCTTCAAATATTTTTATAATTTTTTATTTTATAAATTTTGAAAAATTATAATTTTGCCACTCATTTTTTCAAAAATAATACTAGTACTTATAATATTTGTTAATTTTGTCACCCACTGCCGAATTCCTGACTCCGCCTCTGCGTACATGCCCTATATTATTAATTTATTTTATCCTAAACTGAAATAAGAAATAAAATAAATACTATACGTGAATTTCATTAAATTATTATTAAATTAAATTAAACTAAACTTATGAACTAGTATTTTTATTTTTACTGAAAAAATGAGTAATAATTCAATTGAACCCCAACTTATGAAGTTATCTATAAGGATTATAATTTTTATTTTATTCTTTGCTAATGAGTGCTCCAACAAAATAAACTAAAATAAATTAAGGACACGTTTGCGTGAGTTTATTTTTTACTAATCTGAACTGAAATCAATTGATTTGAGCAGAATAAACTGAATTACACTAAACTGAATTGAATTGAAAATTAATATTTAAAAAAATAAAATTAGCATATCTAAATTTCACTAAATTTAATCATTTTTCCAAATTAAATTAAATTGAACTAAATTAATCTATTTATAATAACTAGTCTGGTATTGCTTATAATTAAAATAATTAATAGGATCGTGCATTTAAACAATTGCAAGTGTGTAATAGATAAGCTTGCCACCAGAACGAATTAATCTAAACTTTGTTAGTGTGTATTAAAAATGCAATCCAAAGACATAAATATATAGTTAGTATGGCCTAATAAATTGTAAGGACAGAAACCAAAATCAAACAAGAGAATATATACTATGCCATTCAATATTTAGGTTCGTACTTTTAAACAATTGCAATTGGGAGGAGCGTGCCACCAGAAGGAATGTGTAAATATAAATCATTTTACAAGCCGAAAATTATTGCAAAAGAAATCCACAATTTAAATTGCTAAATGTAATTCCGAAATTAATGTATAATAATCGTATATAATAACTTTGGTTGATGAAAAATCACATAAGCTGGAATTTAATAGGCACCTAAACCAAAGTAAAAGGTAAAATCATAATAACACTAATCAAAATAAAATTAACTGCCGAATACTATTCAGGACCTAACAAGATGTGTTGCAGTCTGAGATTTAGCAAGATATCTTTCAATTTATCCAACAATGTGAAGTATGTCAGACAAATAAAAGTGAGCATTGTCACTCTCCAAGGTTATAACAACCTCTTCTTATATCTGCTCAGACATGGACTCAAATGTCTATAATTTTTGTCGAAAAGTTGCCCAATTCTCAAGAATTTGATATTGTGTTGGTAGTAGTGGACAAATACACAAAGTAAAAGTATGCTCATTTCCTTGCCCTAACTCACCCATTCACCTCCAAGCAAGTAGCGCTTTTGTTTTTGGATAAGATATTCAGACTACATGAATCGTAAGTGACTTGGATAAGGTTTTTACCAGTCACTTTTGGAAGCAGCTATTCTCCAGACTTGGGGTGAAATTCAGTACAGTTTATCACCCCCCAGATTAATAGCCAAATTGAAAGGGTCAATCAGGTTTTGGAAAATTACTTAAGGTGCTTTTGTGGAATTTCCTGGTTCTTGGAAATATTGGCTAAGCCTAACTGAGAGGTGGTACAATTCTTGTCACCACACCAGTCCTGACATGTCTCCACACGAAACCTTGTATATTCCAATGGGAATTATGGTTGATTCCCTTATTCCTGCAGGTGATGATGTGTTACGAAGCAAGCAAGAAATTCAACATAAACTACAGACTCATCTGAAAAAGGCTAAATATAGAATGAGATTCTTTGCTTATAGGAAAATGATTGAAAGATCATTTTAGATTGGGAATTGGGTTTACCTAAAGGTCAATAGATACAAGCAACATTATGTGCAGAATATACCACTGAATAAGTTGTCTGCTAAATTTTGTGATACTTTTCTAGTGGAGCAGAAAATTGGTGACGTGACTTATAAGTTGAAACTTCCTGATCATAGCAAGGTACACCCATTCTTTCGTGTGTCCTTGCTAAAACAATTTGTAGGATATGCTTCTACAATTCACAGTACTCCACCTAAGTTTGTAGACAATGATCTTAGATCCCTGGAACCTCATAAGATTTTGCAAAGGAGACTAACATAGTGGTTGGTGTTATGGAAGGATTCACCTATTGAAAAAGCATTTTTGGAAGATGCAACTATGATTAAACAATTGTTTCCTAGGTTTGGTACTACCTCACAAGCAAGCTCCCTAAGAGGAAGGGATTTGTCATGATCATGTGTTATGATAAAAGGGTAAAATAGTCATTTTACCCAAGGAGGTCACCGGCTGGTTAACTAGTGGTTATGCAAGGCATGCTAGCTGAGTTGAGAAGAGCTAAGTAGATATAGTAAAATAGTTTTTAGCATCTTTTCGGTTATTATATTACTTACTTCTTAGCTAAGAAGAGATTCATATTCTCTCTTCTTGATATGCCGTTCATGCATGTAATTGATGTTTTGATCCAATTTGATAATCCAATTCATCACACCTTCATATATGTTTAAAATATAATTTTATCATTAAGGACATACTATAAGATTAAATTTAAAGATCGGTCCAAATAAACAAGGACCCTTCTAAAAATTAAACGGTCCAAATTCACAAAAAAAGACCCTTAAAGAAAAATCAAATTACATTTTCAAATAACAATTTTAGAATGCAGATTATTAAATTTTTGGACCCTGTGATCACAGACTTCACGCCATGTTTGGTTCGGTCCTGACAATACATTGAAAAATCAAATTACATTTCCTTCTGTATTCTTTTGCAAATGAAAGCCGTACAGAAGTGAGAACAAGTCCATAATTACAACAGCCTAGATACCAGTGCTACATTCCAGACAAAGTGGATTACAATTCAAGATGGAAGCTTCTGACCAATGCGCAGTCCTATTACACTGTTTAGATCCTACTTTTAATGTTGTATCTAGGCAGAGATTTAACTAATAGTATAGTCATCTTAGAAAGCTATGTTTTTATTGGGATTATGAGTTTTGCTTAACAATTCTCTAATAGGTCCTAGCAAACACATAACTTATTTTTTTGATAAGCATTACCAATGCTTTTGGAGTTTAACTCCGTACAAATTCTGCATGTTCTCGGGGCTTTATTTGAATCATAGTCTGTTTTCTGAGGGTTGGAAAGCTCAATATAATTTCCCCCACTTCATAGTGGTTTGCTAAAAAAACAAGATCTACTTTTATAACATATTAGTCCCTGACGGGGATAATTGGTCCGTCAGTAAACTGGGAGGTGGACAGACACATAGGCCCAACATGTACAGTACATAAGTTCAATGAAATTTCATCATAAAATTAATTGACAATATGTGGAGTAGCCCTACCAAACATATATAATGAACATCACCTATTTCGTTTCCGGAATTTACCCTAACACTCTGACACTCCATATAATTGTTGAGGGACGGTTTGCTAAACTTCCTCTCTCCTCACGAGAGCTTTTCTCTAGGACAAACTAGAGCAATTCCATTGAAAATACCTTCTCTGTATATGAAATCTGATCGTAGAAATCAGATTATGGCAAAACATAGAGGTGATTTCCAATCTGGATATGAGAATCACATTCTGGGTTTTTTATTAGATGACAAGAGCTTCAATTTGGGGAAAATCCAAATTTGCGCGATGAAACAATTGGGCAATTCTGTGTCGGTTGTATCTAGGGCTGGGAAGTATGTTATCTTTCGGGCAATTAGCAGGAAGAAGATGATCCAAATCATAGCTAATGGATCATACTCCATAGATGGTGCCCTGCTACTTATGCGGAAATGGGCCGGTCTCAGCCTTGAAAGCATAAAGATTTCGAAGATTCTTGTGAATGTCAAGTTAAAGGGACTTTCTTTTGAATGTTTCAACCCATCAGATGCAAAAAGGGCAGCGGAGCACATTGGAGAGGTTCATGGAGTTAAGGTAAGCCCACTGGATTTGAAGAATACGGAATTTATGAAAGCTAGAGTCTGGATATGGGCGAATGAACCCCTGGTTAAAGGCTTTAACTTTGTAGTACCTGGTGGGAAATCGATCTGGATAAAATGCAGTTATGAGAATATTTATAAGATCTGTAAGACATGGGGTCACTTGGGACACCCAACAACAAGATGTAGTCTGGGTAGTCGAAAACATTTGGAACGTTTTCTTGTGCGTAAGTCTGGTTTTATTGGGGAGAATTTGAGCATAGAGGAATTCGAAGGAAACGAAGAATCCTTGCAACATTGTGGATTTCACTTTGTGACATGGCCAGCTCAGAGATTTAGCTTCATGGAGGCAGAAGCTGAAGAACAGTATCTATATGAAACAGATGAGGTTAAAATTTCAGAATGTAACAAAGAGTTGTCTTCTAAGATGAATGATGGGGTTCAAATGGAAATTGAGCCATTTGTAGAGAATCAGTGCAGGGAACAAGTTATGCAAGAGACACAAGGTAATATGAACGTAGAAGGTCATTGCCAATCTAAAGTAATGGTGGTGAAACAAATTGGCGAAGGAGGTCTGTTATCAGACATGGAAATGAATGCTTTGGAGGATTATTCTCAGCAAACTCCGGAGAGCAATCAAAACATGGCAGCAAAGTCAGTACAAACATAAGTAGTAGACGTTGGAATTGATGTCTCTCCACAGGCAGAGAATAATGAAATACATGTGCAAAAACATCTGGAGTTTCAGGCCTCATGTTTTAATTCAGGTAGAACTAATATCGGACGGAGTTTGATTGGTCAGAAGAGGAAAATAAATGTGAGGATGTTAAGAGTACAAAGCTATCAGTGTTCTCAGAATAAAGTGAAGAGACGATTTCAGAAAAGGATAGTTGCTCGGCACGGCAACAATCTTTCAGTTCAGGATGAAGGTATTCCAAAGAAAAGATGCAGAAGAGGTGAAATACAGCAACAAAATTCAGGATTTGTAGTTGTGGAAGACTCAGGTGAAAATAAGTTTGGGCAACGACAAAGGAAAAGTGCGACTCTATCTAGAAAGAGGCCTAGACTGAAGCAGGATCATGAGACAGAGATAGTGTCCCAGTCACAGTGTGGTTTTTCACCTCATAAACGCAGAAAGGTTATCTCAAATTATAATTTGGAACTGGTGGAGCAGCAAAAGCATAATAATGTGGGTAGCTATGAGCACAAGTCAGTGGAGCTAGTGACTGGAAAGGACAAAGAGTCTCACAATGTGACCATCTTAGATTCAGATGAAGTTGAGGCAGCCAATGGAATAATATTTGGAAGTGGGAATGGTATTTCAGAGAGCGCAGAAGAGAGTTTCGGGTACATACGAGTTCGATTGGAGGAGCAGGAAGATAACATTAGCAGTGGGTAGTCGGGTACTTCCAGGAGGTCATTGTTGCCTAAACAAGAGCAAGGTTTTGCGGTGGTTGAACCAAATCAACCACCCGAGCAGCCATGACGTACCTTGTGTGGAATTATAGAGGCTGCAATAGCACCTCTACAATGCAGATGGTCCACCAGTTGGTGCGACAATATAAACCTGAAGTTCTTTGCCTTTTGGAGACTAAAGCAACAACTATATACTTTGAGCGCTGGCAAGAAAACTCTTATGTCAGGAATTCTAGGATTGTCGAGTCGACTGAAAGATCTGGGGGCATGGCACTATTTTGGAGTAATAGTCTGGATTTACAAGTAGTTGAAGCAGTGAGCAATGGCATCTTCTGTACAGTATCCTCTGCCATCAATAAGAAGTGGTGTATAGGTTTTATCTATGGGCCACCTGCTGCATCAGAGAGGTCACCTTTTTGGAATTTTGTTGCTGACTTGCGTTACTTCAGTGAGCTTCCTACGGTCCTTGTGGGGGATTACAATCAAGTACTATCTCAGGATGATAAAAGAGGTGGCTTGCCAGTTTCTCAGCAATCTACAACGGAGCTTCATAATCTCATCCAGATGCATGGCTTGTCAGAAGTCAGAAGTGAAGGTTTGTGGTATACATGGACTAATAATAGAGATCCTCCAAATACCATAGTCGAAAGATTAGACAGGGCTTTTGCTAACGGAGCTTGGAATTCGTTGTGGCCTGCTACAAAGGTGAGAAATCTGTCATTTACAGAATCTGATCACAGCCCGATCCTCTTGTGTCTAGTTCCAGAGGTTAAGCGTCGTAGACAAGGAGTGAGATTTAAAGCTCTGCGGGCACGTATGGAGCCTCCAGAGCAAATTCTCAGAAGAGTATGGGAACTATATATTCCAGATGCAGAACTGGAGGTGCGATCAGATAGGTTATCAAGTAAACTTCAAACAGTGTTGACTCATCTAGCAAACTGGCACAAGCAGACTTTCTGCAATATGGAAAAACAACTCCATCAACTTAACAAGAAGTTAGAGGCTCTACAACAAGGTCAAAGGGCTTTCACCCACAGTAGAAAGATCAAGCTACTAACCTTGCAGACCAAGGATTTGGAACAACGGCAATCAGAGTACTTTCAGAAGTGGGCGAAGTTTAATTGGATGAGGTTTGGGGAAAAGAACACCAGTTTTTTTCATAAGTGGGCGACTAGAAGGAAAGCAAAACAAGGAATCATGTCACAGGAATGTCGGTGGACTACAGAGGAAACACAAATTTTGGGGATTTTGGAGGAACACATTAATCAGGTCTTTGTAACCCCAGAATGGTATCCACCGGCTATACAAGATGAGATTCCTGAAGAGGACTTTATGCGTGCTAATAGTAACATACTCAGTCAAGCTCATGTGGAGAGGTTATCAAGGGACTTCACTACTAGGGAAGTTTGGGAAGCAGTTAAGGATATGAAGCCGTGGGGAGTTCCGGGAGAGGATGGCATTCCAGCTGGTTTTTACAAGAGATACTGGAAGCTTGTGGGCTCTGAAGTAACACACTCTGTCCTGGATATTCTGAATAGAGGTACATTCACTTTGCATTGGAATCGAACTCAGATTGTCTTGATACCAAAGAAAAGGATGCCCAAACTGCCTAGTGATTTTAGACCTATATCCCTCTGCAATGTGAAATATAAGATCATAGGCAAAGACATATCTAAGAGGCTGAAACAACACATGGACTCTTTAATAGCAGAGAATCAGAATGGCTTTGTACCAGGCAGAAACATTGCGGAGAATGTGTTGCTAGCTCATGAAGTATTGGAGCATATGAGGATATATAAGACAACAAAGGTGGGTTTGGCAGCAATAAAGCTGGTTTTTGCAAGAGATACTGGAAGCTTGTGGGCTCTGAAGTAACACACTCTGTCCTGGATATTCTGAATGGAGGTACATTCACTTTGCATTGGAATCGAACTCAGATTGTCTTGATACCAAAGAAAAGGATGCCCAAACTGCCTAGTGATTTTAGACCTATATCCCTCTGCAATGTGAAATATAAGATCATAGGCAAAGCCATATCTAAGAGGCTGAAACAACACATGGACTCTTTAATAGCAGAGAATCAGAATGGCTTTGTACCAGGCAGAAACATTGCGGAGAATGTGTTGCTAGCTCATGAAGTATTGGAGCATATGAGGAAATATAAGACAACAAAGGTGGGTTTGGCAGCAATAAAGCTTGACATGAGCAAGGCGTACGATAGAGTGTCGTGGCAATTCCTGGAGAAAGCCCTTAGATTTATGAATTTTCCATCGAGATTGATAGATGTGATAATGATGTGTGTTCAGACGGTGACTTACCAAGTCCCTGTGAATGGGATGTATGGTCAGTTCTTCATCCCAAACAAGGGCCTCAGGCAAGGATGTCCTATGTCGCCGTATCTGTTTATTATCACACAACAATACATGTCTGCATGGTTGAAGAAGAGAGTACTCAGTAATGGCACATTAGGGATACAGGTGTCTAGGGGTGGACCAAAAATAACGCATCTTTTTTTTTTTTTTTTTTGATGGAAATGTATTATATTAATCACCAAAAAACATATTACAAGTATAGCCTTCACTCCCAGCCTAACATAAACAAGTAAAATCCAAATGGACAACTATTCTATATAGCACCTCTTTACTCATACCCAACCAGTATCCTGAGCTTCAACTTCTCTGGAGGCAATTTTGTCTTCTGAAACAGTCTACGATTTCGTTCAAGCCATACATGGTACAGAACACTCACCAGACAGTGAAGCTTTTCACTTGTCTTTTTGATGGCCAAAAATTTGATTTGCCTTTTCAGAGCTCTAAAATTTCTCCCAAAGCTCAAATTAAACAGTTGCTGCATCTCCTTGGTATAAGGACAGTGGAGAAATAGATGTTGCACTGATTCTCCCCCATCTCCACAAAAACAGCATATGTTTTTCTGGCTCTGCAGCATCCCCAAATTCTTAAGTCTATCCACTGTAGATAGCCTTCCCTTGAGAAGTACCCAGAGAAAAAATGCATGCTTTGGTTGCAAACCTGTTTTCCATATCACCGTAGCAAAGGAATCCTTCTGTTTGACCCCTTTGAACAAATCATAGGTTGCTCTAGTGTTAAACTTTCCATTGATGTGCACACAGCTCCTTAAATCAGGCAGTATTTTGTTCTTCATTCTGACAATAGTTTTCCAGCTCCAGTTCAGATGACTAGCCAGATCATGATAAGCCAAGAAGGTAGTCTTCTTAAGATAGTAAGCCTGGATCCATCTCACCCACAGGATGTCTTTTTTGCTGCATATATCCCATACTAGTTTACAAAGAGAAGCTTGATTCCATAGAGATGGGTCTCTCAGCCCAGCACCCCCTCTATTTTTTGCAATGCATAGTGTCTCCCAGGAAACTGGTATAAGCCTCCTTTTCCCCTCTTCTTTGCTCCACAAATAGTCTCTGCATATCTTAACAATGGCTTGGTGAACGCATTCTGGGATTTTGAATACATTGGCCCAATGGCTGGCCATACTCAAAAGGACTGAGTTAATCAGTTGTATCCTTCCCGGGTAAGCAAGCTTTCTAGCACCCCATGTATTGATCCTTCCTGCAATCCTATCTACCAGTGTTTCACAACAGGCTCTTGACCATCTACCCGTAGAGATTGGAATACCTAGATATTTAACCGGAAAATCCCCCATCACCACATTCAAAGTATCTGCCAGTAGATGTTTCTCCATCCTTGGCATGCTGGAGAAGAAGACCTCAGACTTGGCATTATTGATAGCAAGACCAGTGGTTTGTTTGAACTCCCATAATACCTGTTTGACTCCTTCCATAGATTTGTGATTTGCCCTGCAAAAAATCATGAGATCGTCTGCAAACATTAGGCTGTGTATTCCTATTTTGTTCACCAGGTGCACCGAGAGAGCTATTATGGACCTTGCCAAGACTGTGGACCTCTACACAAGATTCTCGGGGCAAAGACTTAATTTTGAGAAGTGTGCAATACAATTCAGCCCCAACACTCCTGAAAGCATACAATCGTTTATGAGATACACCTTGAACATACATGGGCAAGGTCTTGGTGGGAATTATCTGGGGAATACAATTCTATTTGAGGCTAAGAAATCATAAATTTTCAAAATCTTGGTGATGAAGTTTAAGGTAAAATATGACTCTTGGAAGGCTAAACTTTTGAATCTCCTTGGACGGGTCACAATGCCGCAAAACATGTTTTGGGATCGTTAGCAATATATCCGTTGGGCATCTTTCGGATTCCAACACAGGTTCTGAAGAAGATTGATAGCTTGACAGCCCAATTCTTATGGGGAGGAGACATGGAGGGCCTAAACTTGCACTGGAAATCCTGGAAGCGGGTCTGTCAATCGAAATTGAATGGTGGCCTAGGTTTGCGATCATCTCGGGGTATGAATAAAGCACTCTTGGCTAAGCATGCATGGGGTATAATATCAGATAAGAATTCTTTGCTTCACAGAGTATACCGAGCAAAATATCTCAGGCACGAGGATATTTTAGAGGTAAAACCAAAGGCCGGAGATTCGTGGGGATGGCGCTCAGTGCTGTGGGCTAGAGACTTGGTGGCTGCGAATCTTACATGGAAAATGGCGAATGGGAAGAAAATCTGGATGTCTGGCCAATGGATTCCAACAGCTCACAACCCAGTTCAAAGTTCATCGGTGAAATCTACACACACAAATCTCAAAGTAGAACACTTGATAGATCAAGCTCATGGGACCTGGAGGCTTCCTTTATTGCGGAGTATTTTTCCTGCGGATTTGATGCCACATATTCAAGTCATTCATCCAGTAGTGTCCGAATCTGATAAACCTTTCTGGAAATGGACTAAAGATGGTCAGTATACTGCAAAAACAGGTTATCATGTGGCCATGGCTATATTGCAGGCGAGAAATTCAGGAGGGTCTCAACTAAGTGAGCAAGCCAGGAAGTTTTGGAGGATGATATGGAGCTTAAACTAACCCCAGAAGCTTCTAATCTTCATATGGAGAGCACTGACAGGAAGTCTTCCAACTGCAATTAATCGCGTGAAACGCAAGTTGGATCAACATGCAACTTGCTCAAGATGTGGGGCATGTGATGAAGATGAATCCCACCTGTTTTTGACATGCTCAGAGTTGAGACAAGTCTGGGTATTATCGGGACTGCCAATAAACATACCCACTCTGCCATCAGGTGCCTTCTCACAGTGGTTCTTCACAATATTTACAGGGAATGCACAGGAGGAGCTTCTCATTCATCTAATTTTTGTGATGTGGGAGATTTGGAAGCAACGGAACAAGAAAATCTTTGATAATATCATAATCAGGCCCGAGTTGTGCTTAGAGCAGGCAAAGAACGGATTTCTGATGCTTTCACACCAAAATCATCGAAGTCCAGTTGATGACCAGATGGAAGATTCCTTTCCAGAAGAAGGGACAAGACAAGAAATTTCTTTGGATCTGATCAAAAAAGGGGATGTTGAGGAAGCTGTCAAAGAGGCATGTGTTATCAGTTTTGACGGCTCTTTTCGGAAATCCATGTTGCTTGGCACGGAAGGGTGGAGGATTTGGAAACCAGGCTGGCATTTTGATAATTCTATTACTGGTTCAGATTTCTTCACTGTTGTTACACCACTGCAGGCGGAAGCAGAGACATGCTGGAGAGCACTCAAAGCAGCAAACAGAGTGGGAATACTAAGGGCGTCTCTAGTGTCAGACTCAGCGGTCCTGGTCTCTTCAATCAAAAACCCAAGCATCTCACCAATGGAGATAAAAGGGGTTGTATCTAATATTAGGCGTCTGTTAGACTCTTTCATAGAGTTTTCAGTTATCAAGGTCAAACGTGATTTCTTGGATAAGGAGCACAATATGGCCTCTAGCATTGGTATGAATATTTGTAATTTTATAACTCGTTTGTTTTAATTTATACATAAGTTGCTCCTAAAAAAAATATAATCGCTGAGCACACACATATTGAACCGCAGTTCAACAAATGAAAACATGAATGGCCTATACTAGATCTTGTGTCCATGTAATAACAAAATGAAAACGTGGAGTGAGTAGGATCTGATGGATTTTAACATCTTTATATTTAGTTAGGCTTTCGGTTAGGTGAATTAGGAAGGTATGTGCCGATGTGTGGAATGTTGGATTCTTCTGCCTGCCGAAACATAGTTTATTTCTTTTCAGTTAGCATGTACTAAAAAGAACAGAAACATCCAACTTTTGCTTTACATTCTTGTAATTTTCTTCCTGAATCCAACTGTACGCATATATATAATTCCAATTCATGTCTAATCTAATTGAACATTAAAAAACGGGGATTTCTTATTCAGCATTACGTATTGAATAGCCCCCTTTTCCCATCAGAAAGTAACATTACTAAAAGCAATCAAGAAACTAAGGTTTGGCTCTATTAATAAAGGGTTTAATTATCAGATTTGTACTCTGTTGAACTCATTTACTGAATTTATAATTTTAAAAGTTAGTCGGATTGCAGGATGTACACGATATGACCTATAGATTAAGACGCACTATTTGCATGAATTTTTAAAAATATTTAATGATAAAATATATATTTTCTTAAAAAAAATGTTTGGCTATGATGTTTAGTCCCCTTATTTTCCATCCTAACCAGTGCATCTATACAAGTAATATGAACTTTTTTCTAAAACATTATGATTCATGTGTGGAATTATGCATATTTAGAAAAATACAAATTTTATCTTCCTCACTTTAAGCATTTATTTATAATATAGCTCAATGTAAGATGTATAAAAAATAAAGTGGTCTGTTTTAGTTTTTTGTTAATTAAATGTGATAGAGTTGACCTAAAATGATGTTACTTCTTCAAGAAACATCAGATGAGGTCATTATAGTTTTAAAACCGTGTTATTTGAGAGGGCAAAAAATGAGATTAAATAAAAACATAAAACGGCCCTTAGGGTACTGTTTGTTACTCCAAATTCATCAGCATGGAGTCATATCCATGTAGATAAGTCGGTTGTAATGCCCTTTTAATAGTTCACAGACATGACTTATGTTTTGTCCAATTACAAACTCACCCATATCTTGCCAAAATTCCAACTCTCAAATCCCATTGAAAGCTCCATTTCACTTCTTTCCCCCCTCTATTTTCAATACTGAATTGCTATACACAATCTTGTATTTTACTTAGGTTAATTCAAAATACCTATAAAATGACACTACCGTCCCCTGCAAGTTGGCTAGTTTTTCAAAAATCAAATAAGTTGAGCTCATTTCATACTCTTACACCGTATTTGAACTACAAAAGTAAAACGCTAGACTGCGTATAGCAACACCCTTTCAATACTCCATCCATCTCGACTCAATCTTACACTCACCTTATTTGATTGCCTTACAATAATGCATAAAAACTTTAAAATATTATTGTATTTATATTACTCACTTCCTTCTCAACTTAATTTTTCAAATTTTAACTTTCACTTTCTCTCGACACATTAATTCTGGGACGGAGAAAGTACTTTTTCCTTCCGCTCATACCCTCATGATACTTTCTGCGAACTTGATGGTGAAGGTTCATAGTAGTGGAAGAATTTGTGAAAAAAATAGGTCTTCAAAATGTGCAGATAAAATGTTAGAAATGGAAAAGGAAAAAGTGTATACGTAGTGGAATTTTGTAGGCAAAGGAAAAGAGAATGGTGTAGAAGTGATTAGGTTAAAAAGTGAGTCCAGGAACGTTGCTTAGTCTAAACCTAATGAATGGACGGATGACCATAAAATGTGGTGTGCTTCTTCCCTTGCACAAAAAGGGATGGGTGGCCTTTGAGTTCCATGTTCCCGTATGGTCTAAAGTCTTCTTTTTCTTTTACAACTCATTCATATTTTTTAATCATAAAAAGCTACAATATAATACACTAAAAGATTTTGTGTTCTTCGACTTATTTCTTAAATCGGATAATACTCTCGTTGAACTAAACTTAACTAAAATAAACTGAAGTAAAAATAAGCTCAAGAGAACATAGTTTAAATTATGATTTATTTGATGATTGAACTGAACTAAATAATCTGCACCGACTGTATCAAGATAGCAAAAGACCACATTTAAAAAAGAAAATGCAGAACACGCGCAAGTAAGTGACTTCCATTTGTCAATATTTAACCAAGTTTATATATTTTTGCCACAATTATCTATACCACTCTATTGTTGGTTGGGTTGCCAACATATAGGAAGGCAAGTTAAAAAATAATCATCAACGGTAGAAGCTGAGGGAAGCTTATAATCTGACTTAGACCAAAACGGCTGACATCAGCTTATTGGTAAACAAGCTTAAAAATAGACATGAATCCATGATTCCATGACTAAGTGTAGCTCTGATTTTATATACTAAATTCCTCAACGGTTGAAAGCTTACGCTCATGCTCGTTTGGTACGCCGACTCACTTCTAATGCGAGCTCCGTGTCTATCTTCAATGAAATGTCCAGTGCTTTAACAGAGTGTGTCAATGCACCGCTGCAGCCATCGACAATGGTAAAACATCAGACTTTTGCTGTTATTCCATTAACTATGCGACTATTAATTCACTAATTTGAAAATTACCTGGAAATGTAGGTTACACCCGTTTGACCAATCTTATGGACTGTATCAAGAGTAACGTTCCCAGAAGCCTGCAAGTTCTTCTAGGTTAAGGCTCAACTTTTACGAAAAGAAGATTTAACCAGCAAAAGTTTTTTAGAAAAGCTAGAACCGCAACCATCGTTCACAGGGTACCATTAATCAAATAATTAACCCTAAAGTAGCAAACTGCAGCTGCTATTTTGTAAGTAGATATCTGTTAGTATAAATCTTAAGAATAAGGATGCTGAACATTTTGCAATAAAACATCTTAAAACAGACAGAATGTAGCAAAGATGGTACACTGAAGGCTCTATCATATCAGATTCTGTACTCAACGAAATTTAACTGTCTCACTTATAACATACCTCAGTCTCAAATTTCCCTCCAATCAGCCCCACAGCTTCTTTGAGCATTGAAACGTCAATATCTCCATCAGGTAATGGGACAACCATGTTGTCCAACATAATCCTAGTCAATGAAGTCTTTGATTTAGAAGCATAATTTAACACCTCATTCACTTCTTCTAGTGTTCTTGTTTCAATCTGTTAGCAAAAAATAAAATGCAACGAGATCAAGGGCATGAAAGAGAGAGCAAATAAGAAATTTTCACATAATTGCCAGCAAAGTGAAGGTCAATTAGCATCACAGTATATGCTCATCCTCAATGGGCCAAGGAACTAAAAAATGAGGGTAACATACATACCTCAACTTCCATTTGAACTTTATTACTCTCCAAATACAGGTCAACAGATTTAAGGGCACTAGTGACACCGCCAGCAATAGATATATGGTTGTCTTTTATCATCACCATATCAAATAATCCCAACCTGTGATTCTTGCCTCCACCAATCAAGACCTGGGCAGGAGGAGAGGTAAGGATTAGATAACGACTATCTGCATGTTCCTGTTCCACAACGGTTATTTTTCCATATGAAGAGCCCTTATTATCAAGTTTGTATTTTTCCAACCCTAATGAGGACTATTTCTTAATCATGACACTTTTAAAACGTAATGAAATATTTGGAATAAACTGAGGAAAAAGGCTTGTATCTTAGCATCCTTAGTAAGTTGGTAGCTTGGAAAATATGACTCTTCATGCAGAACGGTAATACAGAAAGAAAATTGAAAATCCATACCGCCCATTTATCCACCAAGCGTAAACCTGGAGCTGTTTTTCTTGTCTCTAAAATATATGCAGGACTTGCAGCCTCTGCCATAGCCTAGATGACATTCAAAATGACATCAGGAACAAAACAAAGCAGTATTACTAGTTTAACCTAATCGTATTAGCAATTCAGTTTAGCTACAGAACAAGTACAGTAAGCAATATCAAAGTATGATGATTACATAAACATATAACCAAATTTAACAGAGCAATGTCACAGTCACATAAATTTCATGTTCTATGAAAGAGAAACAGGAGTACTATTTTAATTCTTTGACATTTTTACAGCATATGATTCCCACCATAAGCACTCAGTATATACTTTTTTCATATGTAATTTTTTTTCAAGAAATTCATTTATAGGAGGCTTCTAGATGCCCAGCACGAAATATATTGAAGTGGACTAGCAATCAAGTAAAACGGAAACCTGTACAAATATTGGGAAAGAGCTTACAAACAAGACATTCAGTATTTCAAAATGCACAATAATTCTGATTTTCTAAAGTGAGCTAAAGTGTTAGTACTTATAAACAATTTTAGGCACTTATGTATGTTCTACACGAGAGCAGGATTCAACTTTCTGAATGCAATTTGAAAGCAAAAACTATATACAACTTAAATATAATAATCAGATGTATATTCAAATCATTCTATACCTTAGTTAGAGTTGCTACACCACTCATTCTCTGCATAAAATTAAGTACAACCCTTTCTGCAACTACAATGCTATGAGCCCTTCCTGTAAAAATCAAGAATAAAAGTAAATTCTGTGTCATAGACAACTTCTCTTAGTCACGAACAGACCTCTGAAATCCAATTACCATTTACTTTGCCAAATTGGACACCTTTCTGAATTTCATCACCATCCTTTTTGGACCATTCTACCTATCACACAAATTAGAATCTAAGACCAACTCATTCTTTTCAGAAGGAAAATAGAGTGTAGACTTGAATACCTTCAAGGATGGGTCAACTTGATTGAAAACCATTTCAGCAAGAGCAATGCCAGCTACTATACCATCCTCCTTTGCTAAGAAATGAGCCTCTACTTCCATCTCTATCGGAATTGTCGCCTTACACGTCACATCTCCTAAACCGCAAAATAAGACAAGATAGCTCAAAAACAAACTCATAGCAACTAGTACTACATCATAGAGGGCAACTGCATTGTATGAGTAAAAACAAATAAATGAGAAGGGACAAATCGAATTACCTCTGTCACCAGCATCTTCAGAGAGGGCCAATTGGATGACCCCTTTGAGATCGTAGGTGGGGTGTGCAGGTGGCTTCACTACAAGGGACTTAGTTCCAATACCTGATGACATTTTTACCACAAACCTATACATACAAATCACCCTCTTTAGTTTGAAAGATAGAAACAATTTATTCGATTATTTGAAAGAACAATAAAAAGAACTTCATACCGAGCAAACCTAGGGAGTGCTACAAATGTAGGCGAAACTCTTGGATGGAAAGAAAGGGGCTGAAGCATACTAAGGCTTTCTCTTCTCTGCAAGATCCCTATATGCAGAGTAAAGTAGTTCTGTTCAGAGAGAGACGAGAAATGATCAGACAATAATTCATACAGCAAACGCTATGATCACTTTCTATTTACTCCCTACCACTGAAGGATATGGGGTTCTACCCGAATTCTTAAAAATGATACAATACTCCGATATCATAGCTTGTAATTCAAAGTATAATAATAAATTCATTCAACTTTAGTATCTGCAAAGAGCAATAGATTTTCAGAATCAAAGCTGAAACCCCTAACCAATTAGAAAATATCCGACTGTTCCAGAGAGGACGGGTTTTCAGAATGTTCTCTAGGTTTTTCCACAGTAGTTTCCCTAAGATTTCAAAGCAAACGCCAGAATTGATGCGAAAAGTGAATGAAACGTGATCAATTAGGAACTGCAGAAAAATTACCTTTGTCGAAGCTTTCTTCAGTGGGAGTGGGAAGATCTTCAAGTTTGTAGTCTGGTTTCAGTTGAACACTAAACTGAGTAACAAAACCCACCGCCGGTCTTCTGCGAAGGGAAAAATTGTGGAGTAGGAGTCAAAGTCAAATTTCAATGAGAGTCAAATGCCAAGTACAAAGGATACATGGGTCTTTTCCATGTTATTCTAAAGATAGACGCAGCTGAGCACTTTCCATAGCTGGGACTTGGGGGTTCAACCGTTCAACTGTGTCTGGGGTTTCATTGAGTGAACTGTGGATATTTTTGTTGATTGAGGAAGCCCAAATCAGCCGTGAATTCCTATTTTCGGTAAAAACTGAACTGAATGCTCTTACTTCTGTTTAGGTTTATAGTCTTGAGTTTGAATTGATTGTTATTTATTAGCATCTCACGCTTTAGAGCGTTTCTGAGTATCTTGATATGCTTTGTTGTAACTGCTGTTCCTTCGTTTGATCGATGATTCCGCTCCGCCTTGGTTAGTTGGTGTTGATAGTTGGTCTGGTTTGCATTTTCAGTACGTTCATTTTTTGCTTTGTTCACATTCTGCTTGGCTACTTGGTGAAATTGAAAAATCCACAATTATTCTTGTTGGTGCACTTAATTTGCTTCTTTTTCTTCTTCGATGTTTTGATTACAGGTCAGCAAGATTTTAGCTATCCCCCCTTAGATCTATGAATGAGTCTTTACAGGTTATTGACCTTGAACATGTTACATGTACACATAATTGGTGGATTAGAATGAAAAGGGAATGAGTGATTGGACACTGGGATAATTGGTGAAATTGTATCAGTAATTCAGTACTAATTCTTTTTGTGAATAAAATGGCTCAGCTTTTGTAACACATGTATCTTGGAAAGTTGTTTTATCAACTCACCGTTTTCTGGTTAAACTATTGGGGAAGTATGGATTTTTTTTCAGACATGCATGAGTCGTTAAACTGTCTGGTAATGATGTAAAATTTTATGGGTTTTTTTTTCAGATTATAATTCCTGGAATTCCCGATTCCAATGCAGTGCTCAGTTAGATGCATTGTAATTTAGAGGTTAAACCAGGATAGGTTATTGAAGGAAGATTTTGCATATGATTCATGATTGATTGTTATATACTAGCAGCTCCGTGAGGAAAAGCTTCAGAGCATTTCTGAGTATCTCGATATGTTTTGGCTAACTATGAAAAAAGTGAGATTCTGAACTGTGGTAGCTGTGTGGCTATAAACAAATACAGTATCTTGCAAATTAGTTTTTCATTATATGGAATTGGATTTCGCTATAGAAGACTTAGGCTTATAGATTGGTGAAAAAGGAGCTGGCAAAAAATCAGCTAATCTCTTCTTGATCATGGTGTTTTGCTTCCAAGTTCTATCATATCTGATGATAATACTTTTCTGTTTCGGCCACATTTTTCTATCATTTCGCTATAGAGGATGATGGTGAAGTATGATGGGGTTGGAAATGATTATGCTTGAACTTTGGTCCCCTATGCCACATTTTTTTATGACCATGAAAAAAGTTGTAACTGTTTCCTGTTTTTGATTGTGCAAGCAATTTATCCTATATATAGTCGCGTGACATATAGCTTGATGTTGATAATTGATATTATGACTTTTGTTTCAATTTTCAGTTTGGGTTTGTCTTGTTTACGGACCCTTGTTAAAATGCAGATAATGGACTTTTTGTGCTCGTTGTCTCTGTGTCCAGGAGCCGTAATTTTCAATCAAGAATGTGAATGGCCCTGGAGAATAGGATGTAAAAGAAGCCACCAGCACCATTGACACATGAGTGTGTGTGTGTGTGTGTGAATCAATCTCTCTCTCTCTCAATGATACAATGTGTATATGTTGCTGCTAGGACTTGGATCAGCAATTGTATATTTTTATGCGTGGCTGGAGCTTTTGATGTGAAATGATGCCCCATGTCCTCAATCTGTTAGGCAAGACATTTTTGTTTTTTGAACTTGAAATCGGAGAATTTTGGCCAAACTTGAATATCAGAACAAACTGTGGCAATTAAGAACAAGGTCCGAAAATTAACAACAAACTAATTATAAATGTCGTGCCTTGTTCCCAAGTACTGTATACTTGGGATACTCATCATTGATATACATGGGAAATTAAGGACAACTGTACACCTCTTGAGGGATTACATCAACATCGTAACCCTAGGAAAAATTGAAAACATAGCTACATCGTAAATCTCATGTCTAGAGTTTCATCGTCATCAGAAGTTAGGTGATCAGAATTGAAATCTCCATCAGGGTCGTCATACACAAGTCACAGATGAACGGCTCGAAATCTGAAAGGTTTTAATAATTTGCAGTGATCATTTGCATTGTACCTTACCAGCAACAGATCTTCGCCTTTTGGATCCAATGTTCATCTATAAGTCCAGCATTCTTAGTACAGAAAAGGCCATTGTAGTTAGTCTTGAGCAGATTCGATGTATAATCACTGCTGATCATGAGGTCTTACTGATGAACTCCTTGGACGCATCAGTTGTACAATATTAAATCAGAATTGTGCAAACGCCTCCAAGCAAATCAAGATCAATCCAGTATGCTTCTTATTGTTGGAAAATGGAAAAATTGAGGGTTGAAATTATAATTTTCACCAACTTTATGGGCTAAATGTTAAGTGTTAATTTTGATACACTTAAAATTATATTAATTATGAATGAGATATTGATGCTCATTTTTGATAATTCAAGATGTCCTTTTATATTCATCCTTGAAAAAGGGAAACTTTCCAAACTGGAAGTTTCTGGAAAAACCCATGACTAGAAAATATGGAATTAATTAACCTGTTTCATGAGAGAAAAAGTATATTTTCTAGTTTCTTGTTTTAATCAGAAATCACATATTTCTAAAATAGAGTCCGTCTAGAGCCTTATAAATAGAGGTTCCTAGGGGTTGATTTTATATATAATTCATCTTGCTTCGACTCATAAGCCTTAAGCATTAAATCAATCTCGGAGGTCTATATGTCAAGTTGTTTGTCAACTCAGTCTACTCAGTCGTTCAACAGTCTCTCTCTTCGATTCAGGTTAGACTCTATTCGTATCGGTGATATTTTGCCTTCGGGCTGGGTGCTAGTATAAGACTTGTTGTTCGAGCAGTCTTTAGTGGTAATTTCCTAAGGAACATAGACCGATTCGTCGGGACTATTTTTTTTAACGTTAAACCACAAAGAAATCAGTGGAGGGAACTTTTATTAGGCATCCCTAGACCATGAAAAGACAAAAATAAATACAGATAATTCCCAAAAAGGAGGCAACAAGTGTGAAACTCCACAGGTGGAGGCGATTTGTGAGATCAGAGAAATTTCTAAACATATAGCTATTCTAAATCTTCTCTGTCTTAAACTACAAGTACTAAAGCCAGGGCGGCATATTAAAAACAAACAGATTTTCTTCCCCCTCCCGAATATAGACACTTCACCAATGTACAACATTCTAGGGTTCCAAGAATTCACCATCTCAGTTAACATTGCCAAAACAGCCGGTTCTATTAAAATAAAGACCATCTACCTGAGCCAATTACCCCTCAATCACGTTGCGGTCGTCCCAGGGTAAAAGAGAGTTCCTGATTGTGTTTTAGGGCTAGGACCTCCGGAGTAGAGTAATCCATTAAGCATACCGGACTTACATCTAGCCATGAAAACTAAGAAAGATTCATCTAGAACTATAACTAGAGATTGCCATATAGATTTCTCCTTTAGAGGTGATATAGTCTACCATGAAGAAAAAAAATAAATCACAAAAACCCTGTATCTAAGATAAAATAAATTTTAAATGGGGAAAAAGAAGTAAAACCACCTTTTCAGTCTAATTGCGCCAATTCCAGTATAAACCTGTCCAAATTTGCCCAACCCGAGCCGACCCGACCGACCCGAGCTGTTGACCTGCAAAAACACCCAAGTCCAGATCCGGATGCTGCTCGCTGGTCCCAGATCGGAGGCCTTGCACCAGGCTTTCTCCGGTCGCGGCCTCCTTCCCTCATCTTCTCCGGGATCCGTCTGGGTTCGTCGTTATAAAGCCGCCGTCCTAGCGGTGCCGCTTGGTGTGCCCTCTGCACCGGACTCGGCCTGATCTTCGATGCGCGCTTTGTGGACAACTCCAGTAGCCGCCAAGACTGTCGGAACTCGTCGGAAACTTGCCGGAAGCCGTCGGAATGCCACTCGCTGTCAAACAAACGCCGGAGCCGACTGAGGCAACGAATCGGTGGGTGCGGTGGCGACCCGCATCGCCGACCACTGATCTCCAATAAAAAATATTGATTTAGATAGATAAACTGGATCTGTAGAGTTTCGACCGAGAAAATTGGAGTTTCGACCGAGAAAATTGGTTTCGGGTTTTGGAGTTGGAGTGGGTGGTATAGAGCTAGACTATGGTTGAGGTGGATGGGGTGACCAGCGCGACGGCGAGCGTCGGCGGTCACCCCGCCGAACAGATCTGAAAGAGGGGGGGTTGGGTTCTGGGGGAGAGAGGGTTTTTCTGATTGTTCGCTTCGCAACTTATCTTTGTTGAATTGAGATTCGTCGGGACTAATCGTTTCAAGGGCAGAGGTCTACCCCGAATCCAATATTAATGTACGAGGATGCTCTCTCAATGTACTTTCTTGTTATGCATGCAATTTGATTATATTGTAATTTTTATGAGCTGTATTTTATATATGAAATTAATGAGAATGTTATTGCATGTTTGTTCCTTTATCTTTCAGTTTATTTATTTATGCAATTTTACCAAAATATATTTTCTACACTTATTTTCACGTTCACATCTTTTCTCGGCCATGAAAGAGCTGTTATGGCTGTAAGGGGAGTTGTGAAGGTGTTAAAGTTGCTGTTATATTTTTGAATATTTTAGAAAATCCCCTATATAGCATCGGATGGTTTTAAACATTAAAATTGTTATATACTATTAGTAGTTAATGTTATTAATTGAGTTTAATTGGATGAATTCAACAATACAAATGAGATGTTACATATGTTATAATATAATTAATTAGAGTAATTTCATTTTAATGCGATTTAACGTATGCAATTTAACTAATTTGATTAATTGTATGTCCCTAATTGATACTATACGAACTAATGAGATTAACTGGATCTCTAGAGTTATTAGGATAATCAAGAAAAATTATTTCAAAAAAAAGGATAATCAAGAAAATTTATAATTTTATGAGATCAAACTATGCTTATATATGTATATATTTTTATATGGATACTAAGTAAGTTGTTACCCTATTTTTTTTTTTCACGAATCACTTTATTTTTGAAAAATAAATAAATATTAAAATATGTGAAAAACGGTGCCATGTGATACAAGTATCAAACCAGTATGTATATAACGTTAAAATCATATTTATGAAAAGTTATGCGTAGTAAAATATGGGTTGAAAACAAGTGTCCTTCTACTCCTAAACCTGGGAACTTGAGGGACTTTCAGAAATTTATAGACAAGCTAGGATTGTTACACAACAATAGAGTTGGTAATGAGTTTACTTGACTAATAGAGGCCTACTCTTGGAAGGCTGGATGGGGACTTTGCACCCATTCTTGGAATGCACTGTTCCCTAATTCATCAAATCTTAGTACTCAATAGGGAAAATTCTGACCATAGTCGTCCCATCCTTCTTAAAATAGATACTCAAATCCAATCCTGCCCAAAATCTTTCAGATTTATAAATACTTGGTACAAAATGATAGAGAATTTTAAGAATTTAACTAGTCAAACTGGAATTTCCCTCTTTATAACATTGAACTTTTAAGATTCTTCTTAAAACTTCAGAGATTAAAGAAGGGTTTAAAAATCTGGAATAAGGAAGTTTTTGGCAATGTTACATAAGAATGTTGAATCTGCTGAGGAGGCTCTCAGATTATAGGAATTTGCCTATGATCACAACCAATGTGATTCAGAGTTGATTTGCCTAAAAAAAGAAGGGCTGAGTTAAAAAAAAGTTTTACATGAAGGGCTGAGTTAAAAAAAGTTTTACATGAACATAAATATTTCTGGAAATATAAAGCTAAACTCGGATGGATGAAGGAGGATGATGTTAATTCCAAGTTTTTCCACAACTCACTCAAAGAAAATAGATCTAAACTGAGCATTACAAAGATTAGGAATTCAACAGGGATCTGGATAGATAGTATTGAAGAGATGGAAGCAGAGACTATTCTCTATTATACCAATCTACTATCCATTGAGCAAACTTCCTCAGATGATCAGTTTACCTCTCATTTCTTATCACAAATCACTACACTCATTACTGCTGAACAAAATTCTAGGCTGGTTCAACCTGTAGAATTGAATGAATTAAAGGCCGTATTACTATCACTCAACAAGTACAATACTCCTGGTCCTGACGGCTTCTCATCCTTTTTCTATATTAAGTCATGGGATCTCATATGTGATGACTTAGTAGAAGTAGTAAATGATTTTTTAAAGGGTGCATACATCCCTAGAGGTATTGCTGTAACATGGATTACTGTGATACCTAAAAGGATACTCCACTATCATTTGATGACTTTAGACCAATCAGCCTCTCAAATATCATTAATAAGAGTTGCTCTAAAGTTTTAATGTACATAATGAAGCTTTTAATGGATGGTCTAATTTCACCTCATCAGACAGGATTTCTTCAAGGTAGAGACATCTCATATAATGTTCTCTACCTTATGGAAATGATGACACGCATTAACAGAAAAGGGAGAGATCCCAACTGTATTATCAAACTAGATTTTAAAGAAAGTATTTGATAGGGTCAATTGGTCATTTTTAAGAAAAATTCTGAAAAAGTTTGGTTTCCATCAGAATCTCACTAGTTGTATTATGAAAAATCTATCTCATACCTAGTTCTCTATTTTAATCAATGAAAAGCATATTGGATTTTTTAATGCAACTAGAGGAATCAAGAAAGGAGATCCTTTGTCTATGATAAGTCCATGGTTCGTATTCGGACCTCATTCATACTCGGACCAGGGCCCGAGAAGGGTCATGGGCTCGAGATACGCGGACGGTGGATCCACAGGTCCATCAATCCTAATCCTTATAAGGAATGCGTATATTATGAATGTTCTACAAGGAATATACGTCTTCTCAAAGATGGTAATACAGCTATCCTAAACATGGTAACACAACCATGTCCGAAATACACTTCTATTATACATGGTAATACAACCTCTATTCCCATAAGAGTTGTATTCATACCATAAATACATGTCTTGGTGATCTACGGATTGTAGCCATATAAATACCCTAGAGGTTTGGTAGACCTCTCATCTAATCTCATACTTTATACTTTACGCCTTAAGCAAATATACTGACTTGAGCGTCGGAGTGTCTATCCCCGGGACACCCGTGGCCTTTGTCTTGCAGATCAGCTCGAGAGCCTGGTTCGTTGTCGAAGTGTTGGTGTCCGACATACATCAATTTGGCACGCCCGGTGGGACCTCTCACACTCATTGACGACGTCGCCGAACCTTGTTTCCGATCTGATCTAGTGCATCTGAAGAAGCAACTTCCCCAACAACATGTCTGACACCAAGCAACCCAGACGAAGCGCCCGTGTGCTAGGGCAAAATCCAGAGGAGAATCCAGAAACGGAGCAGCCCCTTCAAGGACATGGACGCGGTCGAGGGTGCAGACAACTCAGAAGATCTCGGGCACACTTTGCCTCACAACCAACACCAAACTCTACCATGGGTACCGGAAACTCCAACGTTCCGATATCCATCAACCCAAGTCCTGCTAGGATGACACAACCAATCTCTGGTCCAAATCCTGGTATGTCCAGAGCACCTCCCAGATCAAATCCCATCGTATCCAGGATACCAGCATCCGGCTCCAATCCTACTACATCCAGGACCCCACCTCCTGAAACAAACCTTGTTGGGTCTGAAGTACCAAACTCAGGTCAAAGGGTTTTTATCCAAAACGACATGAATTACAGCACGA
Organism: Sherardia arvensis; assembly: GCA_948330725.1. Lineage (NCBI taxonomy): Eukaryota > Viridiplantae > Streptophyta > Magnoliopsida > Gentianales > Rubiaceae > Sherardia > Sherardia arvensis. The sequence continues at coordinate 9,742,903 of OX415244.1, forward strand.
ACGTCAACAATTCAAATGGCCTGAATCAGGAAAATAGGTTGGGGTATAGTGGTCCCGACTTGATCTTCTCTCCGGAAGGAAGAGCACGAAGAGATCGACAAATTCTTGAAGATAGACAACAAGAAGGAGAATCTGTGATAGAACACTATTATAGATACATGAATCGCGCCACGAGACGCTATGATCAAGATGAAATCCTCTTAGTAAACCTGTACTGGATGATGGTTAGGTAATAACACTCTGAGGAAGAAAAAGAAGAAGAATGATAGCTCCCACAACAATAACAACCAAGGTGGCGGAGACAACAATCCTCAAGATCCTCCCCCACCACCATCAAATGGAGCCAACCGAGTCATCAACATTATTAATGACTATACTGGAAAAGCAATTTCCCTAACTAAGCTGAAGGATAGTGTATGGACCCTACCACATACTAAGCTAGTCAACAAGAGTCTCCATTCCGAAGAAGCTATTACTTTCTCAGACAAGGATGACATACCAAATCAGATGCTTCATTCTGATCCTCTCATCATCTCGGCAACCATACAAGATTCTTTGGTAAAAGAAGTCTTCATAGACAGCGGGAGTGGAGTAGAAATAATGTTCCAAGACTGCTTCCAGAAGTTAGGATTTACCAAAGATAACCTTAAACCTACGGGTCCGATCTCGGGGTTCACAGGAAATCCAGTAATACCTCTCGGGGAAATCACACTCCCCGTCACAGTAGCAGAAGGAGCCAAGAGCCTAACCTTATACTGCACATTTGTGGTAGTAGGCACCGTCACACCCTTCAACATTATCCTTGGCAGACTTTGGATGTGCCAAGCTAAAGCCGTATGGTCTCCTTACCATCTGATGATGAAGTTCCCAACACTACAAGGAGTAGCTTCAATCAAAAGAGACCAAGGAGTGGCGCGTTCTTGCATAATCACGGCCGCCCGTGACGCCAGAAAAGAAGATGACGATTATATGTCAAAGCATCCTCCAACTCGGGGGAAAGCGGTACTAAAATTTTTACTAACCAGACCCGAGAAAAGGGACCATCTTTGGGTTTCTCACTTCAATCTCCAAGTCACCAGCAATGAAGCCGAGTATGAAACTCTCAGTACCAGACTAAAGCAAGCTAAAGACCTGGAAACTGAAGACCTTGAGGTCGAGGACCTCGAAATCTTCAGTGACTCACAGAGCTTGGTTCAACAGGTTAAAGGCGAATACGAAACTCGAGAGTACAGTCTCCAGAAATACCTCGGGATAGTTAAGCCTCTCCTAAATCAATTCCAACATTGTGAGCTGAATCTTATCCCCCGAGAAGGTAACCACAAGGCTGATGCACTTAGCAAGCTTGCCTCCTCGGGCCTCAACATAAGATCTTCTCAAGAATTGCTAATGGAAACCCTGGCGAAGAGAAGTTACGAGGAGAGCAGCATCATGGCTGTTGACATCTCAGACACATGGATGAACCCCTACATTGAATACCTCCAAATGGGTACCCTTCTCAAGGATAAGTACCTGGCATGAGAGGTCCTATTTAAAGCTCTGAAATATGTCATCCATGGCAGTATCCTATGCAAGAAAGGATACCTCCAACCTTTACTCAAGTATGTTGAAAACTTAATACAAAAAGCACATGAAGGAGTTTACGATAACCACCGAGGTCCCCATACCATCACCCAAAAGGGTTATCTCTGGCCTACGATGTTTCAAAACGCCAAAAGATATATCGATTCTTGCCACCAGTACCAGAGATTTGTTAAGATGATCCACATGCCACAGGAGAATATGATTATCATCCAAGAATCATGGTCATTTGTTCGATGGGGCATAGATCTTGTAGGGCCTTTTCCTACGGCCCCTGTTATCAACTTCCGCTGGAAAAATATTATGGGTCACTATGGCATCCCGAGATACATAGTGACCGATAATGAAACACAATTTGCTAATGATCCCTTCAAGAAAAGGTACAAGGAGTATAGAATACACCAGCAACCCGCCTCAGTATATAATCCAAAAGCTAGCGGCCAAGCAGAAGCTACGAACCGAGCCTTGGTATGCGGCATCAAAAAGCGCCTCGAAGGAGCTAAAGGAAACTGGATCAAAGAATTACCAAATATGATCTGGACCCATAGAACCACACCAGCTACAACAACAGGAGAGACTCCTTGTAGCTTAGACTATGGGTCCGAAGCGATCATCCCCAGGGAGATTGGGGTCCCCTCTGTCCGTACCTCTCAGCCAGATGATGAAAATGGCAAGGCCAACGAAGAAAACCTTTGTCTCGACCTTGACCTCCTAGAGGAGAAGAGAGCAAATACTACTATCTACAAGGCCAAGGTGAAGAAAAGGTTCAAGCGCTACCATGATAGAAGAGCCCGCTTGGCCACTTTTGTTAAAGGAGACCTTATCATAAGGTTAAACGAGAAAAGCAAGAGAAAGGTGGAAGGGAAGCTGGCCCCGAACTGGGAAGATCCATATCGAGTCCTAGAATCCCATCCAGGGGGAAGCTACCTCTTGGAAACCACGAAGGGGGGAACCTATACCACGAAGCGGGAACCTATACCACGAAGATGGAATGTGATTAACTTACGAAAGTATCACAGAAGATTCAAAACTCAAGGGAGAGCCTCACAAAGGTTCGAGACTATCAAGAGCGTCCGAGAAATCTCATCAAGGTCCGAGACATGTATACTCTAGCACAAACGGGTACTCAAACTCAAAACTCACTATTTATTTTACTTCTATTCTTAAAGTTATAAATTTAGATTGAAGTCATGATATTTTTATACATATCCTTATAATAAGCAATCTTTAAATTCCTTTTCTAAAAAGAGGATTGTTGTCTTAAGTATAACATTGATTGTTTTTCAAAACAATATACTTTATAAAGTATATGATTGGTCAACTTATAAGTTGTTTGGATCTAATATTCAAATACCAATCGTTTTGAATAAAAGAGATAGGTTCGAGATAAAGTACTTCAAAAAAGTGCTTGATTGAGGTCTATAGACCAAAAGGGCAGACGTGCTCGAGAATCAATCATCTCAACATAAAGAGGAGAAACCTCAAAAACAAAAGTTGAAGTTCATATCAAAGGTGTTATTACATCAGAATATGATACTTCTAAAAAAGACCCTCTAAAGGGCACACATAGAGGAAAAACCTCGAACCTAAATAGTTCATATCAAAGGTGTTATTACATCAAAATATGATACTTCTAAACAAGACCCTCAAAAGGGCACATAAGAGGCTAAACCTCGAACCTAAAAAGGACATATCAAAGGTGTAATTACATCAGAATATGATACTTTTAAATATACCCAATAGGGTTTCCTAGGACTTCACCATATTTGACACTTGAGAGATGGGCTATTGTCAACTTTTCTGCATGCTATGACATTAAAGGCCTTGGCAAAAGATGCCCGAGGAAAAAGCCCAACAACATTAAGTACGCAGAGTGTTCATCATGGACAACTGCGAAGACCTGATCCCGGAGTATCTTAGCTTGGCATGAGCTCCTTTCCAGTAAATCATGAGACCGAGGTTCATGTGTAAAGGATTTCAGGCTTTAAAGCTGACGAGGAGATGCCGAGACTAATCCACCTTATTTATGAAAGAACTAGAAATCACCTCTTCAAGAGAAGGTAATTCAGGACACTTAGCTTTAATAAGCCTTAGTAAATCTCCTGATGTTACTATCTTCTCGGAGGGATCCAATGCATCCAAAAACTCGGCCCCATGGATCCAGCATTTTGCAGTCAGAGCGGCGAGCTTATCAGCAGCATCAGGATGAGAGAATATTTCCTTCATCATCTCCACCTCTTTCTCGGATTGACATAGATGCAAGACGCCATCCAAGATCCCATGCAGTTCAGAAGAATGGAATAAATCCCCATACTCTTCCCTGTGGTCCTGAAACTCGGGGCCACAAGTAATGAAAGCACTCCAAAAATTTAGAAGCCGTTTAAGCTCCTCTGGATCCGTCTCCTTGGCTTGTTTTTGCGCCAGCTCCTCAGTAATATCTCGATAATCCTCCAGCTCTTTCTCTTGAGACTTCTTCGCCAACAGCATGTCCTTATTCTCAGCCTCTAGCTGTTCAACCCTGGCTTCTAGTTGAGTCACATCCAATGGAGTCTGAACGGGTGGAGTAGAAGCAGCAGACTTAGTTGTCATTGTCAAGAGGGAAGCTTTCATCTCCTCTTTCTTTGCCCTGAACGCCCGACATTTACCATATAATTCCATCACAGAATCAGATAAGTGCCGGATCACGTCATTAGCTCGAGGCCTTACCGTGGAAAGATCCGCCATCAATTGAGAGATAGTTACCCGGGGTATATCAAAACCTAACATCTGAAGAATATATATAATATAACATGAAAGATAGTTACCTCAGCGACGAAGGGATATTTCATAGAAGACCTCCGAGAAGCCTGACCATCCTCTTCCTCTGGACAGTTCAGATAGTACTTTAACTTCTTCAGAGAAGAATCTTCAGAGTCCAGCAACTCAAGGTCAGATTCATCATCTTCGGAGGACTCCTCCACCACCGGTTCCATCTCCTCGGACTGTATTTCCTCGGATTCCTCTGCTTTCTCATCTATGGCTTGAAGGGTAACCTTCCCCTTCTTGATCTTTTTCTTTGGAGGAGACGCTGTACAGATATAAAGAAAAAACCTCAGCATATGACACCATAAAAACATATTATATGACAACAGTATATGACTTGAAGAGTTACCTGAAAAAGACCGACTAGAAGAAGATTCACCATGATTCCGAGGAGACTTTCTCGGACCCCCTTTCCTGGCATTCTTCTTTCTTCCCTGGATTTTATCAGGAAAGGCCCAATTCCGACCAGGCTTCAAAAAGCTGGAGGAAGATTTTGACCGAGGAACATCCAACAGGTACGAGTAAGTGATACTAGGCCACTGCCACGCAAAGCCATGTGAGCCCAGAACAAAATCCTTTCTTTGAAGGGTAATGTTCTCCTTTAGGAGCTCCTCGATGATGCACTTCAAGTGATCAGGGATGATGAAACCTCTGTCACGAGCTATAGCGTCCTTTGGATGGGGATGCAAATCAGGGACCTCGTACTTGCTTCGGTCGAAAGTGAAACAGTCTGCCTCCCACACACCACTGTTATCAGGAAATGTGATGGGTTTTCTCTTCCTCGGAGTCAAGGTAATGTACTCGTAAGTCTCAAAAGAGAATAACGTATACAGACTCCTGAATAAATCCAGGCTTGGACCGTAGTTCTTCCGAGCGCACCAGGAAATCACCGCCATGATCAACACTACCACATTGGAATGTATTTGGCTCGGATGCAGTTGATGATGCTGCAGGAACTCATGAAATAAAGGGGGAAAGGGAAAACTTATCCCTTGCTATAAAAACCTCCCATAGAGTACCCCTCAGTGGGGCTCACCAGATCTTTAATAGGAACTTCTCCATCCTCGAGCTTCAAGCCAGCTTCAAGAGGATATGACAGCCTGCAGGACCGCAGATACCTTAGTGTCCTTTCATCAACCACTTTGGTGACATCATTCACACCAACGGCGGCCGGAACCCGTTTATCAACTTGAGACTCCGCATTAGGGTCCATCTCTGACCCAGAGGCACCGTCATCTGCCACTACAGTTACCGCCTGCAGCGGTGAAGCGACGGTAACTTCCATCAGCTCCCCAGCCTCGACTTCCAGAAACAAGGTGCTCAAGTCACGGTCAGCTGGGCCTCTGTTTTCAACAACATTCTCCACATTGCCAGGGGGAACGCTGGAATTTGTTAAAGACATGGCAATATAGAGAACGGGGGGAAGAGAATATATGAGGAAAAGAAGATAAGTTTGAAGAAAATTTCTTTTAAAATTGAAGTACAGAGATGAAGATTGATGATGAAAGGAAAAATTACTTAGTTATATAGCCAGTAATTAACACACATTTAAGTGTAGTAGTTACCTCGACTCGCGAAACGATGCAGGCAATTGGAAGGTTGGTCTCCCTCACCGCTAGAAGGTACAATGAACCAAGATCACGTGTCAATCTCCTCAGAATTCAAGAAGGCAGATTCAAGATCCAACCATACACGCGTACCCACCATCTGGATTTCAGAGAAAGCTAATCTCAGCCGATCATATATTTGATGGAATACGAAAGAACTTGAAGCTGGATATTCAGAAGGGTAAGCCCGAGAAGAAAGTCCCCGAAGGACACCCCGATCTTAACACCCCGAGTTATTCTCCCTCAAGTTATTGGTCTTCCCTCGAGAAGCAAGCCTCTCCTTCAAACCTTCGAGATGGAGTACTCTATATTCTGAAGATCTACCTTGGGGCTACTGATAAGTCCATGGTTCGTATTCGGACCTCATTCATACTCGGAGCAGGGCCCGAGAAGGGTCATGGGCTCGAGATACGCGGACGGTGGATCCACAGGTCTATCAATCCTAATCCTTATAAGGAATGCGTATATTATGAATGTTCTACAAGGAATATACGTCTTCTCAAAGATGGTAATACAGCTATCCTAAACATGGTAACACAACCATGTCCGAAATACACTTCTATTATACATGGTAATACAACCTCTATTCCCATAAGAGTTGTATTCATACCATAAATACATGTCTTGGTGATCTACGGATTGTAGCCATATAAATACCCTAGAGGTTTGGTAGACCTCTCATCTAATCTCATACTTTATACTTTACGCCTTAAGCAAATATACTGACTTGAGCGTCGGAGTGTCTATCCCCGGGACACCCGGGGCCTTTGTCTTGCAGATCAGTTCGAGAGCCTGGTTCGTTGTCGAAGTGTTGGTGTCCGACATACATCAGTCTCCTTTCTTGTTCAATATTTTTCAGAATTTTTTTCTAGAAGTTTAGCATACATCTTCAACAATGAAAAATTCTCATACTTCAATCTTCCAAGAAATGCTATCACTATTTCCCACCTATCATATGTTGATGATACAATCCTTTTTCTGTCAGCAAATAGATCTTCATTGATCAACTTGAGAGTTTTTTTTGGCTACTTTTGAGAAAGTCACTGGTCAAAAAATAAATCATGACAAGAGTGATTTTTATTTAAGTAAACATGCCACTTTAGCAAAGAAAAATCTGATAGTTGATGTTCTGGGCATGAAAGAGGGTTCTTTTCCCTTTAAATACTTGGGATGTCCCATTTTTGTAGGGAAAATTAAGAATTGCCACTTCCTGCCAATCGTGGAACAGATAAGTAAGAAACTAAGCTTTTGGAGGCATAAATGACTCTTATCAAGTGGTAAAATCACCTTGATACAGTCTGTTCTTTATGCTATATATACCTTAGAACATTTTCACAGTCATGGTGCTTACAGTTCACACCATTGAAATTCTAGAGAAAATGTTCTCTAATTTCCTATGGGGGGCCACTGTGGTAAAAACTAATAAGCACGGGAAGAAATGGTCTAAATTGTGCTTCCCCTTTGATCAAAATGGCCTGGGATTTAGGTCATTACCCCATATTGTTCAGAGATGTTCTCTGAAATTATGGTGGAAGTTCCAACAAGGAAAAGCTCTATGGACTCATTTTATTCACTCTCTGTCTATCCCAACTAGAAAATCCCAGACCTGGAGAAGAATTTACCAATTAAATTGTATTGGTGAGCACTACTCTATTGTTATTCATGGAAAAGGTGATTGCAATTTTTGGTCATCAAATTGGACTCATTTTGGTCCATTGATAGATCATTTCTCTCATGAACTTACATCCATCCCACTGAGTTGCTCAGTTTCTGAATTTGTCTGCCAAAATACAGCCTATCTCCCTCAGCTCTTTAATGCAATACCGACAGATATGTTTCTATCTTTACAAAATGCCAAGATCATGCCTCATAGGGATGATAGATTAAGTTGGAAACCTGACATTAGAGGCCACTTCTCTTTTAGGTCTGCATATCAGACAGTAAAAGGTCACAAACATTCCTCTCCCTCCCTTGGCAAACTGTGGAAAGTGAAAGTTCCAAAAAAAGATACTTTTCTTTATTTGGAGATTATTTAACTATTTGCTCCCATTTGATGAAGTTTTAAACTACTACGGTTTTCAACTTGCCTCAAAATGTCTAAACGGTCAAGCAAGTGATTCTATAGACCACTTCTTCAACAATTGCTGCTTTGCTATACAGATTTGGTCTTCTATTCTATCTACTATAGGGGTCTTCTGATATACATTTTAATTTCATTTGGGATAGGCTCTCTTATTATTTGACACATACTGGATGAACTAGCTTCCAAGCTCAGTTAATCAAAATGTTGTGTTGCATAATATGTTGGGGCCTGTGGAAATCCAGGAATAGGTTACTCTATGACAACATTCCCCCAAATGCTAATTTTACAATCTCTGAGATTAAACAGACTCTCTACCTTGCCCTGTCTGCGAAACCTGTTGCTATCTCCCAACATATGGATACAGAAATAGCATTTGCAGCCTTCATTCCATATGCTATGAAGCCTCCAAAACCTGTCCTCATGTTAGCTTACTGGAAGAAGCCTGATTTGGGATACAAACTGAATGTGGATGCGGCCTGATATACTGGTGGATGTGGTCTAGGTCTGATATTGAGAGACACTGCTGGATCATTTCTTGGGCAAAATGTTTCTTCACTGATGCCTCATGTGCACTTGAAGCTGAACTGAAGGCAATTAAAGCTGCTGCTGACTTTGGATACAATTATGGTCATCACTCATTCACTATTGAATCAGACTCACTCAATGCTATCTCAATGGTCCTGAATCCCATCATAACTTACTGGAAGCTCTTCTCTTTTTGTGATGAAATCAAAATAAGCATCTCAGTTAAGCTGATTCATACTCTCAGGCAGGTCCCCTATCAGATTCACTTGCAAAATTTACACTCTCAACCAGAACTGCCTCTGTTTCACTTGGGACAGCCTGCCTCCAGACATCAAGGCAATCGTATTATTAGATAGGCTGCAAATTTCTACCATCAGACTTTAAATCCTGATGCAATTTTTGTGTAGCTGCTCTAGGGATAATGCTTCATATGCATGCATAGTTAGGGTCGCTTGGGGTTTTGTGTAACAATTCCCTAATAGGTTCTGACTTCTTTCATATAAAGTGTCTATCCCATTAGCATCTGTTTTGACCTAGACTAGGCATTCTTTTGTAAAGTAATAGGCTTTAGCTTAGTCTAATTGTAATTAGTTCATAACTATGTCTTTTGACTTTCTTATTCAGTCTTGGAGAGTCTAATAAACTACTCTCCATGCTCGGGTGGTTTTACCTTAAAAAAAAAAAAAAAAAAACAAGTGTCCCAGATTAACAGGGGTAGTTTGCACTAGTGCATTGCTACCTAAAAATTATGATGGTTTTAGTTTGTTTTTTCAAAAGAAGTACCTTTATGAGCTCCTCAAGCATGTTGTAATAATATTAAGTTCACAGCACAAAATGTCAATATTACACCCAAAAAGTCTTGCGTCTTTTTTGCCACCCCAAGTCCAACACTAAGCTCAGAATAGTTTAATAATAAGCACAAACAACAAAGTCCACCATTTCAACGAATAGGCAAAACCGCACGCCCTCACCAATAAACAGCATCACTGGTTTTCACACCTCGGTTTAAATCAATTGAAAATGTATTCATGAAATTAAATAAAACCAATTGAAAAATGCCGTCGAGAGCCTGCCTTTGATTTTCAATACCGGGAGCTCTACAAATGTCACAATGGTACGTGCCGAAAGTGACAGTCTTTTCTTTCCGCCTAATCAAATGGAATTTCCAACTATGGCACTACAGTATGTGTTCAAAACTACAAATTTTTGGTTACTAAAAGTGCACGTATGACTAAATTGTTTAATAGACTTTGTGATTTGGTGTATTTATCAGAAACTACACTAAAAATATCGATAATGTTTCATACAAAATTGTTTGATTACATATTGTCGTTAAAATACTATACTCTTTTTGATAATTAAAAGTGTTTTAGTTTTAGAGTTTTTGTTCAACAAGTGATAAAAAGATATTGAATTATACTAATGTTTGGAGAAAACTTCTAAAAAATGGTTCTCCCTTTCAAATGAATTTCACTATTCTGATCATATCTTATTTTTCCCAATGGTACTCCAACTAAATTGTGAAAAAAAAAGTGATGGATCTCAACATTTAAAGGATTTTCAAGTATAAAGAGAGATAATTAACAAATAGGGGCAATAGGTTATTGATTTGTGAATTGTTTAATTTATATTTTATAATCTATATGTTCCAAACTACATTTTAAAGACATATATATATGTATGAATTTTAACAAATGAGTTATATGATATATAACAAATGAGTTAAAGACATATATGAATTTGAAGAGATATATTTACATTGATATGATCATATATGATATATTAGATTCATCGTACCATATATTATGCATATATCAAATTTTTATGTGTCATTAATATACACGTGACTATTGATATTTACAGTTGATTGTCAGTTTATGATCGCATGTTTTCTATCTTCTAATTTTGTCTGAGGTAGAAGAGCACTTTAATTTTTAGGGCAATTTTATCTAGTTTATCAATACATAGATATATCGATTCAGTTCAGTTTAATACAAATTAAACTCAGAATAACGGTAATGATATTGTGTTTGGAGAGAGAGCGAGTGTATTATATACCCACACTTGATTCTAAATCTACGCGATTGCTTGTGCGTTTCTCTAAAATGGCCGCCGTTTATTCCTTTGTTAATATTCAAAGTCTCCCACGATCCAAATTTCTGTTAAGTGTCAAAGTTTCCATAATGCACGGGACAAAGAAACTTTCCCTGCGTTGAAAAACCTTCATACACTGTTATACTAATTCAAAACCCCTCATCATTTATTCCCAGCTCGTACGGCATTCAAACACATCCCCAGAACACTTAAATAACACCAGATCTCCCCTCAGTCCCCACAGAATAACCATCACAATTCATATCCATCTGTACACAGCTTCAGAAAAACACACACACACACACACACCGATAATCTGCAAGATATGAAGTGTTTGAGGTTTGCATTGATTATGCTTGTACTGATAGGGGCAATGGTGTCAATGGGAGAGAGCATAAGAACGTTGAACGGCGGCGAGAGCGATTTCGGGAGATTATTTGGAGCCAGATTACCGAGAGGACCTGTGCCACCGTCAGCTCCGTCGAAATGTCACAACAAGTTAGACCCTTTCAGCACACAGGAATTGGTCGATACTACCCCTCCTTCTTCAGGTGCAATACCCATTTGTCCTTGAGCCATTGGCATCTTCTTCTTCATCATTTTTCAGCTGGCCATTTTTCATCCATGGCTTGTTTGAAAGATTTTTGCCGGCCTTCCATTTTATTACTATAAACCCAGAATTCTTTTGTTCATTTTAGTTCAGATGAGGACTAAGTATATAGAGTATGATTATATATGAATGTATAGCTTGAGCATTGTATATTGATTTATCAGCAACATTGCTGCAATGAAGAATTTTTGTGTTTAATGTTCTTTTTATGATCAGTTTTTTGAAGAAGTGCATTAGTATATGCAAGATAAAACAATTTTACATTGTATTCAACAAAATCAACATGTGAATTTTTGGAAATGTCCTACCACTAATTCACCATATGATCAAAGAGCAATATAAAAATCTTGAAAATTTATCGGGAATTACACGTACAGGTCTGATTTGGTAATGCAGGTCTGATTTGACTTAAAATATCCTTGATTTTGCTAATTCATGTCTAAGTCACAGTGAATGATAATTTTATCTTTTTCATCCCTGTATTAATAAACCGAATGTGCACGTATCGACCCTCTAATTTATCACAAGCGGTTTGTCCGATCATTAAATTTGTATTCGGACGATTATGATAGATAATATAATGGGTTTGCATCATTCTTAAACTTTTTAAAAATTCTTCATCATCATTCCGAAAGAGGGAACAAATTTGTGTATCGCTCTTGGCGCGACACCGGCCCTTGTTAAATTTTGTATGTTATCTTCTCACACAAATGGTCAAAAAGCCTTACGGCTAATTTTGACTTGAAGACCATTTAAGACACAGCCGGACAACGGTACAAAGGGCCAAGGATAGGTCGATTTTTTTTTTCCAAATTTAAATCTCTTGGACGGCTCAATATTCATATTAGTGGAAATAAATTAATTTGTTGCACTTAAACAACACATTGGAAAAAATATGTAGCTAGTTAACGTATGTTTGGTGGAGTTGGAATTTTAAAAATAAATGATGTGATGAAAAGTAAAATCTAGTCATATCAATTTCTGTTTTTGGGACACTTTTAGCTTAAAAATACATTATACTCATGACACAAGAAATTTTTGAGAATTTACCAAATATTAAAAATTGCTTTACTTTAAAGCACAACATCCAAGTTATGCCAAACACAGTCTACCTCGCATTGCTTCATCAAACAATAGGCTATATATTGAGAAAGATTATATTTCAAAGGTACTCCCTCTTTTTTCCGTTTTCTTCTTTTTCAAATGTACTCACTCCGTTTTATTAATTGTGGCATACATAGAGCAAACCCAACAAATAGTCTAAAACTATCTTCATAATAGAGTATTCTAAAAACTCTATAATTATTTTGCCCCCAACCAACGGTTGCTCTATTTCATTATATCACACAATTAATTTTTGAGACTCCCAATAGCATACAATTAATTTCATTTGCAAGTTAATGTTTTTAATATTTTTATGTGTGTGAATTAAGAAAGTATAGGATAAAAAAGAAAAGAGAAAGAAAGAATCAATGATAACATTAAATTTTACAGCATGAAACAAGTCTAACCCATATGCCTTTTCATTTTTCCAATTTTACCATATTTCTATTTTTGAGTATGGAATAGAGAATCTATTGGAAACAATAATACGATCAAAAAGGGAAATCTAGCCAAAATCTCTATTATAGAGTAACTGTTGGACATGCTCTTACTAATTTAAACATATAATTCATATTGTCACTTTTCCTTTTTGACAAAAATGGCTAAAATCATGATCATCCATTTTACCTTTTGTGATTTACATTCCATTCCCACAATTGTTTTGAAATCTTTTTTATTTTAATGCCCAAACAAGTGTCCCACAATTAAATAAATGGAAGCACAAATATTTCCTCTAAAACAATTCACCGAGTAAAAGGCAATTCGCTCGCACTCAACGCCTCACCCTTCATTCTCTAAAACAATCTACATTCTATGTCTTAACGCTTTAAAGGATCAAGTAGATATATTTTTCAATTTAGTGTATTAGTTTGGTACGAAACTATACAAATTATATATATATATATATATATATATATATATATCAAAGCTATATAAATTAACTTTCGCCGCCACAACGCAAGCATGACAAGGAGACTTCTGAATCTCATAGATGAAAATAGAGCGGTTAAGTCCAAGATTAACTCGAATTTAGTCGGATGACGTTCGTCCAAGGTAGATAAGCAAGCGCAATGTCCCGAGCAGATCTGTATGCAACCAAAGCATTGTTAGCAACCACACTACTCCGAGCTCCAATTTTGACGAACTCAGCCAAGTGATATATAGTTATCCTTTATCATAAGAGAAATAACCCTAGACTCAGCAACAGTGGCTGCAGGAACAAGTTGACAATTGAGCAAGCCCAGGTCACAGATTTTGATGTGTTCAACCTTGATGGAGGAGATGGTTCTCGCCTCGGCGAGGCTCTTCCAGCTCTGTTCACATTCATCTAAGTGACAAAGAGCAAGTTCCTCTCCTCCACAGAGAGCTCCATGGATAAAAACACCCTTCTCCACGAGCCCAAATTTTTCCTTGTACTCGTACCACTTGGCCTGATTGACCAACTTGTCCATGCAACAACAAACATAACCATCATACATTACTATAAGAACTTTTCACATGCTTGAACCTATCACTCATAAACATCGAAATTTTAAGTATTCGAGTGCAATTAGGTATCAAAATTTTGAATTGATCGAGTTCAAATAAGCTGTCACGTTTTTTATTCGGGTTCAGATCGGACATGGTTTACAATTTTTTTAATTTAGTAAAAAGTGATGGAGGCCTTAATCCTTTTCATTTTCAATTATTTAAGTAAAGTAGTAGGTACAACCTTAGGCAAGGTGAAGAACCAACATTGATACTTGTAAAAGTTTCCGTGGAGGAAAAACATAACCAAACTCAATAGCTTCTGTTCTAGTGCAATCTAAGAGAAGGAAGTCTGTCATATCAAGGTTGAATAGTCCTTTGATTTTGATTGGGATATTTGTTAGAAGAATGGAATTGGTACTTCGTGTAGTAAAATCTAGCCTGGCAGTGGCATCAGCTACCAAGTTACCTTGTCTCAGGATGTGTGAGTGATGAATATTATTCCCTGGTCTAAGTTTGAAGGCCATCTATAAAACATTCCAAGGTGTAGTAATAGGGTCTTGGATTGCTCTCACTACTGTTAGGCAATCAAACTCTATTTCATAGTGGGAGTAAGTTTGGGAGGCCAAAATCATTGCTTTGTGGATGGCAATCAATTCAGCCTCAAGCAGAGATGAGACAGTGATGAAGTAGGTATGTATTGATGAAACCAAACATCTTTGATCTCTGATGATTACACCTATTTCAACCCTGCCATTGTGTGATTGATAGGAAGCATCCACATTTATATATCTTGACACAAATAGTTGGAGTTTTCTATTTAACCAAAGTAATAGAGAGTTGCGGTGACATGGTGTAATTTTGTATGAAATCAAGTGTGACTATTTCTTTATCAAAAGTAGATATGTACTAGGAAGTGGTTTAGTAACAAAAATATTGAAAATATAGTCCCCGATAGCTTTTTTTTCAAAATGTCAGGTATTGGGGTAATATTTTCAAAAATGTATGAGCTCCTAGTTTTCCACGGATACCAACATGTTACACTTGGAATGATAAGAAATAAGGAGTTATGCACTTTAGCAACACCAATATATGACCAATAATATCTAATCTATCCCACGGTGTTGAAAATTGTATGTCTTCTATACCAACCATAAAATGCATTACAGACTAGAGAGACTTAGCTAGGAGGGAATACATTAAAATAATGGTCAATCTCCACATTTTTTTAATCACGCATTGGGCATTTAAAAGGCAGATGGAACCCGTTTTTGTCAATACATCAAGTAAAGGAAGATATGCATTGACAAGTTTCCACATGAATATACTGATCCTATTTTGAACCCTATGATTCCAAAGTTTCTTAAGTTATTCAGAATTACCTCTTTCAAGTCTAAGTGCATTGTATATTGTTTTGAATGTGAAGTTTCCTTGATAGCTTGGTCTCTATATTAAAAGCCAACAAGAATGGCAGAAAGTGACTTATGATAATTTAATTACTTCAGTCGGGAGTCTGTAAAGCAAAGAAGGAATAATGTTAGCTCAAAAAAAATTAGAAACTGGGTAATCAGTATGTATAATTGTCATTTTAGGTTTTAAAGCATTCTCAATGGATCATAATCAGTCAAGTTTGAACTCCAATAACTACAGTCCCCCTTCCCATGAATGACTCTACTCAAATTCTCAGCACAGGTGGAGACATTAGAACTTCGATCTTTTCCAATTTGGTGAATTACTGTAAGATGGAGGCAAATCCCAAAATAATTGAGACCATAAATTGGAGCCTTGTTGAAACTTTCACCAAACCTTCAAAAAACACGCGTTGACTGTATTTTGCTTACTGATTTCAATTCCATTTTGCTCAATAGGATAACACAAGTCCATCTATTTCTTCCAAAAAGTTTTGGATTTCAGTATTGTCACTAGTGGAATGTGATGGGGAACACGATGGTTCCGTCCGTGTTGGACGGCGGTCAAAAACCGCCGTCCATGGTGGCGCCGTGCAATTGGCGCCACCGATGCACGGCGGTCATAACCGCCGTGTATAGTTCCGGCTAAATTTCCGAGTTTGGAAATCTATCCGGGTGTCTATAAGTCCGTCTAAGTTTAAGAGTTCGGAAAGTTAGGCGGATAGAACAAAAAAACGCCGGTCAATTTGGCCGGCGAAATCAAAACCAGCATAAAAACAATCTCATCCCCGAATCATGGGTACTTGTGGATCGATTAGATCGTACCCTGAAATCCCAAAAACACAAACTATCAACCTAATCTCTTGATTTTTAGCCTAAATTATATGAAGAACACATTAAATTTAAAGTCAGCATTTTGCTAAAAGAAGGAGAAAGAGAAGGAGAAGGAGAGGGATAGGGAAAGGGAGAGGGAGAGGGAGAAGGAGAAAAGGGATAGGGAGAAGGAGAGGGAGATAGAGAAGAAGGAGAGGAAGAAGAAGAAGAATGAGAGGGAGAGAAAGAATGAGAGGGAGAGGGAGAAGGGGAGACAGAGGAGAGGGAGAGGGAGAAGATGAAGGAGAATAAGAAGATGGAGAGAGATAGGGAGAAGGAGAGAGGGAGAAGGAGAAGAAGAAGTTGGAGAGGGATAAGGAGAAGGAGAAAACTAGGCATCCGGCTAATTTTGCGAACTCGAAAACTTAGCCGGAACTCAATAAACGGTGGTTTTTTAAAAAGTCACGCGGACCCGCTGTTTATTGAGTTCCGGCTAAGTTTACGAGTTCGGAAATTTAGCCGGATGTAATGCACGACGGTTCCCTTAAATTCACGCGGAACCGTCGTGAATTGGCGCCGTCTTCCAAATTGATTCTACTAGTGTGTGTGTCCCTAGAAAAAAGTGGATAGCAGTTTCACTATCTTTTGACACTGAGAGAAGGTTTTAGTACACTCCAAATATGTTGGGGTATAGAGCAAATGCAGGACTTTATAAAAGTAATTTTACCCCCATTAGATAGCCACTTATTGTTACAATTAGAGAGTTTGTTATCTAATCTTTGCATGAGTGGCTGGAAATACTCATTTAAAACTTTAGTAGAAAAAATAGGCACCCGCAGATATTTAACGGAAAAGAGCCTTCTTTCATTTCAATAATACAAGCTTTAAAACTGATGCATTTGAACCCAAATAAAACTCACTCTTATCAAATTTAAATTCAGCCCAGTAGCTTCTCAAAAATTACCAAGAAAGCTTTGATTCTGGTTAAGTTTTTTTGGAGGATTTGAGATAAATGATGGTATCATCTGCGTAACTGAGGTGAGATACTAGACAAGGCCTTCTGGGAATATCACAGTACTCTAATTTACCAATAGAAAACACATAAGCAAGATTCCTTAAAAAAAACTCTGAAAAAATGTTAAACAAAAAAGGGGGTAGGGGGTTCCCTGTTTGATACCCCTAGTAGGCTTAAAAAAGTCACAAGGTTTACCATTGATAAGGACAGAGAAATGTGTATGATTGAGGTTTTATAGAATAAACTAGTTTACCATGCAATCCAAAATGAAGAAGAATTGTGTTAAAAAATCCTTAAGATAAATAACATTGTCTGAAATGTTTTCATTAGGTAAAAAACCTGACTGATCAGATTCTTCTTCTATTGTCACACCCCCCCTCAAGCGAAGCGTTGGATTGATGGAGATGCAGAGCTTGGACCGGAAAAAATCAAACAAGGCACGATTGAGACCCTTGGTAAAAATATCCGCCACCTGCAGAGATGTAGGAACATGACCAACACGAAGCTTGCTTCCAGTAACCAGCTCCCGCACAAAATGATAATCAATATCAATATGCTTAGCCCTCTTATGTGCAACAGGATTCTCCGCCAAAAAGATAGCACTGTTATTGTCACAGAGAAGTAAGGGAGAACCCTGCAGAGGAAAGCGCAGATCACGAAGAAGATACATAAGCCAGACAACTTCTGAAGCTGTATTAGCCAGAGCACGATACTCCGACTCCGAACTCGATCTAGAGACAGTGGGTTGCTTATTAGCACTTCAAGCAACTAGATTTCCACCCAGAAAAACAGCATATCCATATGTAGAACGCCGAGTCTCTAAGCACCGAGCCCAGTCCGCATCCGAGTAAGCAAGTACCTCTGAAACACCACCAGCGGAAAAGGTCAAACCACAATGCTGCGTACCAAGAACATACCGAAGTATCCGAGTCACTGCCGAGAAGTGATCATCACGAGGATCCTGAAGAAACTGACTCACTGAGTTAACCGCAAATGAAAAATCTGGACGAGTGATAGTCAGATACTGAAGAGCTCCAACAAGTAAACGATACAACTTGGGATTATGAAAAGGACCACTAGTGCTGCTATGAAGCTGAGACAAAGGTAAAAACGGGGTAGAAACAGGTGTAGCATCCAACATACCAGTTCGCTGAAGTATGTCCCTAGCATACTTGGTTTGCCCCAAAAACAAACCAGTGGAGGTTGGAGTCACTTCCAGACCAAGAAAATAGCTAAGAGAGCCAAGATCCTTGACCGAGTATTCACGATCAGCTCGGGTAATGAATTGGCGAATAGATGTACTGTTGTTCCCTGTGAGAATGATATCATCAACGTACACAAGCAGGTAGAGAATAACATCGTCACGTATGAACACAAACGGTGATGAATCCGAGAGATTACCAACAAAGCCAAGATCCGAACAAACGCACTAAATCGATCAAACCACGCCCGAGGAGCCTGTTTCAGTCCATAGATAGCCTTCCGAAGGAGACACACATGATGAGGACGAGCTGGATCCTGATAACCTGCTGGTTGTGCCATATAAACTGGAGTATCAAGAATGCCATTGAGAAAAGCATTCTTGACATCCAACTGATGAAGCGGCCATTTCCTCATGGTAGCAATGGAAAGAACAATACGAACAGTGCCAGCCTTGACCACCGGACGGAAGGTGTGATCAAAACTAAATCCCGGAATCTGAGAAAACCCCTGACCCTTCAGTCGAGCCTTGTAGCTATCAATGGATCCATCCTTTCGATACTTGAAGCGGTAGACCCATTTGGAGCCAACGATATTGACCTGTGAAGGACACGGAACCAGATCCCATGTGTGTTGATGGCGAAGTGCAGCAATCTCCTCATCCATGGCAGCCACCCATCGTGAGTCCTTAGCAGCAATCCGGTAAGTACGAGGTTCCTTCTGAGCAATCAGCTCAGCAACTAGTCCAGTGACCACAAAGTCAGGGCCAAGATCACGAGCCACACGTGTCCCATCCTGACGACGAGTGACCATCCCATGAGCCCGAGGAGCAGGAGGAGTCGGAGCTGAGACAGAATTGGAGGACTCAGGCAATGACACCGATGGAGTAGGCGAACGAGGATGAGTAACAGGATCATCAATAGTGACGGGACCATCCAAAGCAGCCGTGGATGGAACTGGCTCAGAGGCACAAGATGGCTCATGGCACACAAGGCAAGGAGCATATGACACCACTTGAGAAGAACCAACAAAAGGTATATCCAAGTCTGGAGTGGTGGGATCCAAGAACAACGAGACATCCAGTGAAGTAAACTGAGCCTCTGAAGTACCACTAGAGTAAGGAAAATGAGTCTCATCAAATCTGGCATGGCGAGTCATATAAACACGACCGGTGGCTGTGTCCAAGCACTTAAATTCCTTGTACTGCGCATTGTAGCCTATAAAAACACATGGAAGACTACAAGGAGCCAGCTTATGAGCTACTGTAGGGCGAACATAGGGAAATACTCTACAACCAAAAGGATGAAAGTTGGAGTATTCTGGAGAATGACCAAACAAAACCTCAAAGGAGATACATCACCTAGAACAGGAGTAGGCAGACGATTGATGTTGAACACTGCAGTGTTGAACGCATCAACCCAGTGGGAAAGAGGTAAGTGCGAGTGAAACAGCATGGAGAGCCCCATCTCCGTGATATTTCTGTGCTTCCGTTCAGCCCTACCATTCTGCTCTGGCGTGTAAGGACAAGACATCTGATGATGGATGCCTCGAGTACCAAAGTGAGTCTGT
Source organism: Sherardia arvensis (assembly GCA_948330725.1). Lineage (NCBI taxonomy): Eukaryota > Viridiplantae > Streptophyta > Magnoliopsida > Gentianales > Rubiaceae > Sherardia > Sherardia arvensis. The sequence continues at coordinate 9,762,779 of OX415244.1, forward strand.
AATCGATTGTTGGTAAAATCAGTTCCACCATCGCTCTGAAATACTTTGATGCGAGATGAAAATTGATTCTCAACCAGTGCCTCAAACAGTAGATATATATAGACAAAATCTGATTTACGACGTAAGGGATAAAACCAACAAAATCACGAGTGATCATCCACAAACACAACATAATAATAAAAGCCATTACCAGATAAAATCGGAGAAGGTCCCCATAAATCACAATGAATTAAATCAATAACGTGATCAACACATTTAGAATTCTCAACAAAAGATAATTTCTGTCCCTTAGCTATAGCACAAGACTCACAAACACCAAGTCTAGGAAGCACAGAAGTAAGAGATAAACAACCAGTCTTATTCAAAAGGGAAATAACACTATGGGACACATGTTCCAGGCGAGCATGCCAAATCTCAAACGATACTCTAATCTTATTCTTCACCACAAATTACAGCAGTGCCTCCTCACCGTGGTCCAAAACATAGAGGCCATCCTCACATCTGCCCCGCCCCAAAATAGCCTTGGTGGCCTTGTGCTGAATAAGAAAAGACTGATCATCAAAGGCAATAACAGCACCAAGCGCACGAGTGAGTTTACAAATACTCAACAAGTTCTTGGAAATAGAAGGTATAACCAACACATCAGATAAATGCAAAGAAGGACTAACACGAGCATCATCAATACCTGTAATACAAATACCCGCACCATTACCAATAGAGACAAGAGTATTACCGTTATAAGGTGTGACGCTAGACAAATTCGACGCAGAGGAGCTCATGTGATTCTTGCTTCCAAAGTCCATGTACCAGTCTGGAGTGGTGGAGGATGAGGCAGCAAGAGATGGCTGATACTGAGTAGATCCCTACATAGGATATGTCAAGTATTGCTGAGGCTGCTGAGGAGCATACATGACATACTGAGGCGCTAGCTGCTGAGGTGCTGCATATGGCTGCATCTGAACAAGATTAGCCTGAGGAGTCCGTGAAATTTGACCTGACTGAGCTACGAAGGACAAAAACTGCGGCTGAGCATTGGGCTGAACATAGGGCTGAGATTTCTGAGGCGCCGGACGAGGAATGGACGACGGACACTGTTTGGACACGTGGCCATAACCCTCGCAGGTATAGCACTGAATCTTACCACCACGACCATGCCCAGAAGCTCCTGAAGCACCTGTTGGATGCCGCTGGCCGGACCGGCCAGAACCAGCAGCCCGTGGGGCCCATACGCGATGTTCCGCCGGCACGTGCGGCCACGCGCCGCCGGCTGCTGGTTCTGCGGCGTCGGCAGGCTGCTCCTGGGGCTGAGAACCTGTCAAAAATGCTACAAGGGCAGAGGTTTGGATAGTAGAACCCCGCAAATTGGCCAAAAACACTTCATGGGCTTGTGCCTCATCAACAACCTGCTGATACAAGGGTGCAGGATATCTAGAGGCAATAGGGGCGCTAAAGGAACTAAAATCAAGTCCAAGCATTCAAAAACAAAATCAAGTTCTCCCGGTTATCAACTGGATCACACATAGCATTCAACTTTTCAAAATTTGACATAAAAGAAAGATGTAGATCGGTACCCAATTTCTTGAGTGAGGCAGCCTGTTGGCGGAGGCTGAACTTGGCAACCGCATATCCATGTTGGAAGGCCTTCGCAAAAGCATCCCACATCGCCTTGGCAGTGTGACACTGAGAGGCTTCATTCTTCGCTTCTGGGGTAAGCGAGGAGTACAAAACACCACAAATTCGCCTGATCATCATCCATCCAGGCATCATACGTCACCTTGGCAGCATCATAGGCCTCCTTGGCCTTCAACTTAGCAGCATCATCCGGAGGAACGGTAGAGGAGGACGGTGGCACAGGCACCGGAAGTTCAGGGCAGGGAGAGGAGCCATCAAGATGGCCAAACAAACCTTGAGGACGAAGAACATACTGAACATGTTGCTTTCCCTGTAAATACGTAGTAGCATCAAGCTTAGTGTTAAGCATATGGATCATCGTATTGATGGACAATTTCTCATGACGTCCGCTAGAAGCCATCGTATAGCAGGAAAAATACAAAAAGCAAGAATTTTGATGAGGGGAGGAGGAAGAGCCGATCGGCGGCGACGAAGAGGCAAAAGAGCTAGGGATTACGCTACCTGGGAGAAAAGAGGATCGTAAGGGCAACTGATACCATGTAAAGACTAATTCCCAAACTGGTTTCCATTAGGATTTACATAAGTATTTATAGTACATACAAGGGTGTAATAATAATTACCAAAATTATCTAAACCCTAAGGACATAACTGCAATATACAATAAACACAAACAAAACCCTAATCGGATTTTTCTTCTATTGTCACATGTATAAATGAAGATGGATACATCACTAGCCAACTTTGTTAACATATACCTCAGTCTAGTTTCTCAGTTACACAGTTCAAATTAAAGGTACACTGTTCAAGTTAACATGTATAAAGACATTCCGTGAGGTTAGAAAAGTTGGACTTTTAACAAACCAACTCATGAAAGCTATATAAATTACAGTAATAATAATAATAATAAAAATGATTACATGGCCTAAATTAAATATAATATAATAAAAAAAACTCTATAAATAATAAATTAATACGATAAATTATATTTGGGTTTGGATCAGATTATATGTGTCTAACTCAATACATACCCACACTACGTTTTGTTAATTTCGACCCAAATCCACAAATTTCGTGTTGAGATAAGGTCAGATTTTCATGTACTGTTTCAAATCAGTAGCCCTACTATATATGCACGACCTTTTAAACAGTGTTATGAAAAGTTTAATCTGATAAAATATACGAGATTTCTCTAGTCTTAACATATAAAGGTATACTCTAACTTTAATTTCAGCTTAAAATCATAAATAAACCTCTCCATGTAGATGTTATGTTTTTTGGTACTCGGTTATTAGTTCGTTTCAATCAACAAGTTCCCAAAAGTAAAGGGGGCACAAAAATGCGAGGGAGGCTTGGTGAGAATTAAGACAGCCAAATGGTATGCTCGTTGGGGTTTCATTAGCCACAGATCGCAACTAACACTTTCTTTCATTCATTAGCCACGAATCGCAACTAACACTTCTTTTTTGGATTCATCCTTTTATTAACTTTTTCGATTCCCTTGGAACTGTGGTATTACTGGCCACTGATTCACTCTAACTTTATCCCATGGGCACTGTGTGACCAGTGTGTGGTAGTTGGCCCTAAACTACATGCCTCAATTCTTGATGCATTTTTGGAAAGTTTGGTATGCTTATTTTTTTTCTTCAGTTTTGACAAGACTGCGAGGTAGCTACCGAATATTTTACTTTATGGTAAAGTGATGGATTATGCTGAGAAGTCTCTTACTGGTTATATAATGAGAAATGACGCTGATTAGGAAGCGGTCGCACAGTTAAAAATGTCAGTCTACTATTATAACATGTACATAATCAATTAGTTGAACTTGGATTTGTTGATACTGATACTGGTTATAATTATGATCCTGCGTTCGTTTTTAAAAATTAAGTAAAGTATGTCATTATCGACATTTTTACTGCAGAATATTTAGTTATATACATATGATCACTCTTCTTAGGTATGATGAGTATTTAGAGATAGGCATATCATTATAAATTTCTTGCCATCCTGTAAGAATTATTTGTAATTTTGGTACCCTCTTTAGGTTCGGGGATACCTAACAAGGACTAATATAATTTCATGTTTATCAGGCATGGATAAAATATGCATAGTAAAAAAAATAACCACTGAATTGATTTACCTGAAACATATAAGATTCTGCTCCACCTACCAATTTCCATGCATCGGGCCAGATCCCATTACCTATCATCACAAACAAACAACATAATTTTGGAAAATTTCTTGTTAGAATATTCAATATATATGAACGGACAAGAAAATATGGGAGTTTCATATTTTTAATATTTCTTGTTACTATAACAATTATCATTTTAATGTATCTAAATGGCATTTATGTTTGTTCATTTCCTCATTTAATTTCAATATTATCAGCCAAATAATTAGATGATTTCGGGTATTAGACTTTAACATGTTCAAATGTATTTCATTGCAATTTTTAGACTTAGGAATAGCGTGCAAATGCGCGTCAGCATGGCGATTGAGTCATGGATGTGCTGTTACAGACATTTGTAATGGTGTTACCGCCATGAATGCGGAGAAAATTTAGATCGATACATGTTTAGAAACTTCTCCTAAACTCAATGTTTGAACGGAAATTAATGGAAAATGGAGAACACTCTCACAACACCGTCTACGACAGTTTTAACTTTTAAAAAAATTTCAATATTATCGAAATAGAAATACAACTAATTGATGAAACAAGTTAATACAAAAGAATTTAAACTCCATACGTTGGTGTAAAAATTAGTAAATGATTTTTCTCGATTATTTCATATTCTCATTGATACGAACAGAAGTTTTACTTTTATTATCTTCTCATTTATTTTATCACATTTATTTTAGATTCACTTAGGACTGAGAAATCGTGAATAATCTGGATAGTTTAATACTATAAAAAAAATCAGTAAATGGTTAATTAATGAGCTACAAAAACTTAATTTTAAAAAACAAGTGCATGTGTGTGTAATGAAAAGTAGCGATAGAGGAATTAAAACGCCACAATATCGCCAGCGTACTTGTGTGAGAAGTCGCTTTCCCACACACTGGCCATAGAAGAACTCAGCATTTTTGTTACCAACCACACCCATATTTCCCTATAAATTGGGTCACATTTCATAGCTACAACAACTACAAACCTCACTTATATATATACATACTATGATACACATAAATATATACATATATATTTCATGGCAAAGATGAAACTCATGAACAGGTATGATTATTATTCATGTTTGTGGCTTCTTTTAGTTTTTCTGCATCTTTTCTGGGTCTGGTTATATATTGTACCAGATTATCATGTTGTTTGGGATGTTGATAGTTTCTCTATCAGTTAAATCATGTTAATTTTTCCTGTAATCTTGCCAGGTTTTGATATATAGTTTCTCTGATCGATCGATGAAGCTGATCTGATGGATGGAGAGATGATGATGGTGGTTTCGATGCAAGACTTGAGAAGGGAGCAGTCTTTCTGAGTTCATCTTTTTCTCGTTGTCTGTTCGACCTTGAATATGCTCCTTCTCATCATCTACATCATCAAAATTCATAAACCCTAGTTAATCAACCCATTTTTCGACACAAAATCATAGTTTTGGAATAGTATATTTTACCTCTCCAAGGTTTTGTTTTTATAAAAAATCTCGATTCAACAAACTTTTGCATGCTCTGGATATTAATTACCATTATAAACTCAGAAACTGTTTTCACAAACTGTTTATGAGATTTATTCCCCAGTTAATAATTAAAATGTGTGCTCATATATAGTAATTATTAGGTTGCTAATCATTTTAGACAAAAACCAATGCCATTCGTGTAAAATATCTTGAAATAAGTGGTTATAATTCAAGGTCGATCAGGCAGTGAAAATGAGGTTTAACCGGCGAAGAGACTGCTTGCTTGCCAAGCCTTTGCACTGAAATCAACACCCATGTTTATTACGTATAGTGATGATGAAGATCCTAATTTTCAAGGTAAGTTTACTATATTCAACATTTGTTTTAGTTAACCAAATGATATATATCTAGCGTTTTACTAATTACTATTAGCTAAATATATAAAATCGTCTTAGGTTATATTTGAGAGATATTGAATTGGTACAAACATTTTCTGGTTTAGAGAAAGCTCTAAATTCCTTGCTTTCAGTTATTCAGTGACCAAATGTTATGCAATTTCACATTCGCTGCTATGAGATTTTGCAGGTTTCATTCGAGGTTTAGAAGAAAAAATATGCATCTGTGAAAAACAGCCTCGCTTTGGCTGCAATACATATGAAAATACAATGGTTATCTTTCATTCTTCAGTTTTGTTGTTAATCATTCGACCAACGGATTTCATAGGATTACTGTGTTTCTTTCATACAAACCCTAAAGTTGCAGTAAAATGGTAGCAGATGTTAATGTAACACAGAATGTAGTGAGATGGATTCTTGAAGTCTATGATATATAAATATATATATATATATAGCTGAAGTACATGATCTACGTACCAAGATCTGATTCATATTCATCCATTTGTGAAAAATATAAGTCTCAGCTGATTTCCAATAATGCATTAATAAGTAGTGCCAACGCATTTTTCATTTCATGCAATGAATTGTTATGAGATCTGTAGTTATAGATGATAATCAGCAAACAAAGAGGAAAAAAAGATGAAAAGATTATCATCTGCAAATATATATATGACAGCCGACACTGAAAATTTACCAATCTGCATCTCTAGTTTCCAACTACACATGTACTTGTTCCATTTTTATTTCTAGTGGTTATTAATTCAAATGGCTCAATTATAAAATTAAAAAATCAGATGGCCAAGTTGTAATAGTACTGGACTAATATCTTTCATTAAAATGCTTAACATTTTCAATAGAAGATAAAAAAAGATCTTAACAAGTGACAAAGTGGAAAGTAAGAACTATAAAATTCAGAAAAGTTTAGGTGGAATCAAGTTTAATGATGAGATGATAGATTAGTTCGTTTAATACACATATTATGCACTTAGATCATCTCACTTTAGTGTTTGTACGTATAAATTAAACGGTTTTAATGTCTCATTTGATATCTTAATTAACGACTGCATCTACTCACAGGCTAACAGGTAATCAACCAGTCAACGATACATAAAACAACTTTCTAAATACCATTTAAATGAGAGTAGATACATTTAAATGGTTAGTTGTTTATTTAGAAAGATCATTTAAAAACGATACATAGGTAATCAACCAGTCAACGTAAATGAGAACTTTAAATTTTCAATTTTTTTCAGGTCAACCCGCTATAGGGAAGAACTTTCATTGAACTCTACAACTTTTGCATTGGCAAGATAAAAAAACTTAATGCTAAATTTTTAGTTTCTACAAAAGTATTTCTTACCATATGATGGCTAAATTTGAGCCAAAATTCACTAGATATTACTTCAAAAAAGATCAATGTATTGGTGATACGTAAATAACTCTAAAAAAACGTAAACATCAAAAAAAAAGTTTTAGCCTATGAAAAAATGGTCCATCTCTTACACGAAATTAAAGACAAATCAAGTTAGCCAATCGAACACGTCAAAATATAAACTTTCCAACTTTCTAACCATTAATAAAATGGTGACTAACAGGCTAAATATTCAAAAGATAAAGCACCATGATTAAGACTAATAGGCGCCTTTTTGAAAAAAATGATTCGTTTCATACTCAAAACATGGACATTCATCATCCAACATTTGCAACATGTAGACTATAAGATTGTCTCCGTTCCTTATCATATCCACTTGAGTGACCTCTATGTCTTGTACATGCATATTAATTGTCAAGAGATAACCAGACCCAATTGCCTAAAAGTCCAGTGAGTTAGATTAGGGGTCAAAATCATATGAGTGGCTAGAAGACTACTGTACTCAAAGTGTCACAACGGAATGATGATCATGAATATTCTCAGCTTGATAGCTAAAAGAGTATTATGAATGAGGATTTAGTGTACGCACATATTTAGCACACACAAAACCACACAAGCTATCGCTAATGTCTACTTAAATCAGTTTCTAGTTTCAGAGAATCAAGAAGCACCAATATTAACTTTCATACCATCTATAAGTTTGAAATATATAAAAATGAATAAATATGTGTTCCTAACTTGGGGCTTTAACCAGATATATAAATAAACAATTGATGTCAGCTTCTTATCCATATCAATACTAACTAGATTGGCATGTATAAGATTGAAATCTTTCCACTTCAATTTCATCCCAACTAGTGGCGGATCATATAGGGGGGCAAAAGAGGTCGGACCCACCTCATAAATTTGTTAAGATATATCTTATATATAGTATTATTCTCCCTTTAAATAATATTTAGTAAAAAAATAATTGGTGGCCCACTTTACAAAAAAATCAACTTGTACAAAATACATAAGGAGAGTAGAAATTTTACTAAAATTAGATTTCTAATAGAATTAGTGAATCATTAGTAGGGACCACACATTTTGTTAACTTTCTATTTGTATTTTGTTTTTGTTTTTTGATTTATAATCCTTATAGGATTTATATTAGTAATATTTTTTTAAAAGAATATTAATTAATCCTATAACATATCAGTAATAAGACATACTAATGTCATTAGGATTTGCTTTTTATAATTTGAACGGGCCTTTTTAGCCATGAAAATGGTGAAAACAAGTCTGCGTAGTCGAATGGAAGATGATTTTCTTCGAGATTCTTTGATGCTATATATTGAAAGAGAGATTGCGGAGACCATTCCCATTGATTCGATTATCGACACTTTTGAGATTATCAAAGAGAGAAGAGTTAGATTCAAATAAATTTTATATTTTCTTTAACAATAGTTGGTCCGTTATATGTATGATTCTTATATTTCTAAATAAATTATTTCGTTATACCGTTATTTTTATAATATCATTAATTCTTTCGAATTCAAATTTTTATATTAGTCTGGCCCCCTTGTCGGTAAAATCTTGGGTCCGCCCCTGATCCCAACAGCTCTCCTTATTATTGCATAACCAATACCACATCAATTAAAATGTGCTCACTCGCTAACGTATAAAGACATTAATGAAAAGTCAGGAAAGTTGGGAATTCAAGAGATATTCTCGTAAATTAATTTGTAGACACCCAACTATCAATTCATGTTTATAGGAATGATTTGAATTAGATTTCATGACCCATGTATAGGTACTTAGGATCAATTAGTTGTAATACCTGTATAAATAGATATGCAGTTATGTTAAGGAATATAGTAGAGATATTTAATTATGAACATTCAGTCCTTACTTTAGAATACACCAAGTGTATTCATCTCGTGTGAAACCATTTAGTCCACCATGTGTATGGAACTCATGTTTTTCGTGAGTATCACCACCGTTATTAAATATTACTCCATCCAAACTAGGCAAAGGCAAGGAATCTGGAGCTATATGGGCATTAGATCCCACAAGATCACCAGGTATGACATGAGAACTTAAATGGACCCATTTGACATCGGAACTTGTCTAGACTCATGCACCATGAAACAAACACTTCTCCGAACCAAATCCACGTCCATCATGCCTACTAGCGCAAATCATCCCAGACATATAAAAGAGAGGCGCACGATAGGGCTGATTGGATACATTTTCAAGTATGCTCCGACAAAATCATTCATGGCCTGCTCCTTCCCCCGCCGCCAAATGGTTTTATGATGGAATCTCACTGGATTTATGATAATAATATATATAATATGCACTTCAAATATATTATCAAAGGAAATTATTCAAGAGGATGATCGTAATATCTATAGTTTTAGATACCAGCCTCTAGGCTGTCAATAACCGATGTGGGATAACTACAATACATAGTATAATAAGAAAATTACTTTCTACACATGAAAGGATTGAATGTTCATAATTAAATGTTCACAATTTAAGTAAGGACTATAAAATTCAGAAAAGTTTAGGTGGAACCAAGTTTAATGAGGAGATGATAGATTAGTTCCTTTAATACTCATATTATACACTAGACCATTTCACTTTAGTGTTTGTACATTTAAATTAAAAGGTTTTAATGTCTCATTTGAAACCTTAATTAATGACTGCATCTACTCTTTAGATCATTTAAAAATCATATATAGGTAATCAACAATTCAACATACATGAGGATTAAAATTTTCAAAATGTTTTGCAGGTCAAACTGACATAGGTGGAGGAACTTTAATTGAACTCTGTAACCTTTTAAAAGAAACACATTACCAAGATAAAAAAACCTCAATGCTAAGTTTTTTGTTTTTACAAAAGCAATCTTGCCATATGATGGCTTGAGCCAAAATTCACTAGTTGTTGCTGTTTCGAAATGATCAATGTATTGTTGATACGTGAATAACTCTAAAGAAACGTTTACATCATAACAATGTTTTAACCTATGAAAAAATGGTCCATCCCTTACATGAAATTAAAGAAAAATCAGGTTAGCTAATCGAACACGTCAATATTCAAATTTGCCTACTTTCTAACCATTAATAAAATGGTGAGCTAATAGACTAAATATTCAAAATATAATGCACCATGATTAAGATGATTCATATTAGGCTGACTCTCTAAAAAAATGATTCGTATCATACTCAAAACATGTACGTTCATCATCCAACATTTGCAACGTGTTGGCTATAAGATTGTCTTTGCTCCTTTTTCTATCCACTTGAGTGACCTCTATGTCTTGTACATGCGTATTAATGGTCAAGAAATAATCATACTCAAGTGCCTAAAAAAGTCTAGTGATTTAGATCAGAAGTCAAAATCATATTAGTGGCTAAAAGACTACTGGACTCAAAGTGTAACAACGAAACGAGGATCATGAATATTCTCAACTTGATAGCTAAAAGTTTATTATGAATGAGGATTTAGTGTACACTTATTTAGAGCACACAAACCACTCAAGCCTATCTCTAATGTCTACTTAAACAAGTTTTCCAGTTTCAGAGAACCAAGAAGCACCAATGTACTAACTTTCATACCATCTATAAGTTTGAACAATATAAAAATTAATAAATATGTGTTGCCTAACTTGGAACTTCAACCAGACATGAAAATAAACAATTGTTGTCAATTTCTTATCCATATCATTACTAATTAGCTTGGCATGTATAAGATTGAAGTCTTTCCACTTCAATTTCATCCCGACACCTCTCCTTATTATTGCATAACCAATACCACATCAATTAAAACTGAATTAACTGTTTCCAATGGCCCCTAAAAGTCTTAAATATATCGTTTGTGGTCTCTCAAAAAAAGTGCAGTGTTTATGGCCCTTCAATTAAAATTTCGTACTCTTCGTGGCCCGCGGTCATTCTTCCGTTATGACATCACCGTTGAAATCACTTTTCAGGGGCAAAACCGTAATTTCACCACACGTCTTCTTCTCCACCATATCTTCCACTGCAAATATATTGTGCTGCCACTGCCCCACCTCTTTTCCGGCACCAAAATTAAGATCCAATCAGATCAATACCAATGTCATTCCAAATTCCATCTCTTTCAATACTAAGTCCTAACCAAGCATTACCCCCACCCCAATCCAAAAATTCATTCCTCTTCCACCTAAATTTTACCATCATCATCACCTTAAAATTAGATTATATTTTTTTGGGCAAAAAAACACTCCCCTTTTATATCTGAAACTCCGCCGAAAAGGTACTCCTTCGACGGCGGCACCTCTTAGCCACTGAACTTCAGGGAATGCCTAAATCAAGAAAATCAAGAAAGTTCTAGGATCAATTCCTTATCAGACAAAACACTTTCCCTAAACATCCTAGTTTAGTGTATGCAAACTGAATTTTGTCCTAATTAATGCAGATTAGATTTATTCTAGGTTCTCTTTCATTACATTATTGTTTCACTACCATATGCAAAACTTCTGTTTTCTTGTAATCTCAGATGAACTTGTTCTGCTTCATCTGACTCGTGGATCTATTTTCAGAAATATGCTTTTACAGAAATATGCTATTTCTTTTAAAAGAAAAAAGTACCTATTATTCACTTAAATTTAATGATATTGTGCATAAATAAACATTAGAAGACATATAAATTCTCAATGATCTGAGTCATCAAAAGACAAGATAAATTTTTAACACAAGATCAGAAACATACCTGAAGATTGAGGTCTTGTGCTACCTTCTCCCATTTCCAACACCTTCCTATTTCTCTTCCTTTCGCACCCTTTTATTTTTTCAGCAGAATCCCATAAATTATTTTTTTTGCAGATGAGATGTTTGATAAATTTCTTGAACCAAGTTGTCAGGTGATCCGTGTTTATGGGTTCAGTGGCTATGGAATGCTGGAGGTGCCAATCTGGCGGGGCTCGGCCTCGTTCCAGTTGAAGGAGTGAGGGGCTCGGAGAAAAGGATGATGATGGTAAAATTTAGGTGGAAGAGGAATGATTTTTTGGATTGGGCGTGGGATAATGCTTGGTTAGAATTTAAGATTGAAAGAGATGGAATTTGGAATGACATGGGTATTGATCTGATTTGATCTTAAATTTGGTGGTGGGAGAGAGGTGGGGCAGTGGCGGCACAATATTTGCAGTTGAAGATATAATGGAGAAGAAGACGTGGGGGTGAAATTACAGTTTTTCCCTGAAAATGATCTTAACGGTGATGCCATAACAAAAGAATGACCATGGGCCACGAATAATATAAAATTTTAATTGAAGGGCCATAAACACTGCACTTTTTTTGAGAGACCACAAACGATATATTTAAGATTTTTAGGGGCGCAATTGGAAACAATTTATTCATTAAAATTTGCTCACTCGCTAACGTCATCATTCCATCGTGGCTGTCTTCTTTCATCCTACCAATGTGGATACCACAACCGGTGACAATGGATTAAAAGTTCAGCAATTTTGTTGGAGATGTAGATTTAATTAGATTTTAGACTTGTTTAAAACCAAATTAAATTAGATTGACTAGCGATGAACATTTTTGGTTTATATAAACCAAATTCACGGGAATTATTATTCAATTATGTACATTATATTCGATTGTTAGTTGTACTAGAATAATGTAAATATATTCAATAGTTTGATGTTAACAATTGTACTAGCTTTGTAGAGTTATCAATGGTTTGTGGAGAAAAAAACTACTTCTTACACAAGAAATGACTGAATGTTCATAATTAATTATCTCTAATATATTACTTAGCAACCTATCAATCCTATTATTCGAAATTCTAATATGGATCCTACACTTCTTAACAATTCATAATGGTCCATTGGAACTAGTGTATATTTATTGAGTGGCATCTATCAGAGGCGGAGTCAGGATTTTTGATATGGGTGGCAAAATAATTTTTTTTGAGTAAATCCAGTAGTACACCTGAAATAGAAGAGAAATTTTGGGGATTTTTAATTTTAACCCCATAAATTATTATGGGTATTAGTAGTATTTATAAAAAAGTGAGTGGCTAAATAATAAAATTTTAAAGTTTGTTCAGAAAAATATAAAAACAATTATTTTCAAAAAAGTGGGTGACATTTGCCACCCTTGTTCTAACGCGGCTCCGCCACTGACTTCTATACGGTTGTATCATCGAAAACTTTTATTTAAATATGGGTGACAATGTAAAATATTTATTCATTAAAATTATTATGTACAATTGAAATGTCTTTAAATTATTGTAAGAATGAGTGTTATATTGTGATAATATATGATGGAAGTAATATAAATTATAAAAGAAATTAGTAAACCTTAAAAATGTAAGAAAATGATTGATTGACATGCTTTTGAATCTAGTTAAAAATATAAATTCGCTATTCATAAATGAACTCTCTATCTAATCTTAAACTGTACAAAATTATTTTTACACTTGTCAACACAAATATTTGATGGCTAATGTCTCAATTTATTATTAAAGGTATATAAAATGTTTCTAACATAACATATATAGTAAAACAATAATATATCTATTTAAATTAATATAAAATGATGGTAAATTTTTATCATATATTCGGGATACGTATCCTCAGTATATATTTTGTGCATTATAATGTATATGATTGTACATTATAATATTTTAACTTACCATTCCTATAAATAATAAATACATAATAAAACATGTAAGTTAAAATTGAGGGTATTTATCTGGGGTACATACTATGGTAGAATGATAAGTTATGTAGTTTAATTTGGGATTGAGAAGGATATAAGTCTTAAAGTTCGATTATAATAATTGTTAACCATATTTTAAAATCATCATTTTATAGAAGGCATTTAAAAGTCATGGTAGTCGATTTTAAAAGGTGGGTCCTATTATCTTTTTTCTACCTTTTAGAAGTCACAAGACTCACAACTATATTTTTTCTGAACTCATTGGACATTAATGAAATATCACATTAATTAATTTAAAATTTCAATTTTAATTTGAAAATGAGTTTGCTAAAAATAAACATTGTGAAATTAGCTGGATTATATTAATTTGATATACACTAGTATCATTAATGTGATCCGCCCGCCGGCATGACATCGGAGAAACTTATCCAGCCACTCCTCCTCCTCTTCCTCTGTACTCTCTCACTAGCCACCTCCGATCAGCTCCAAACCCTCCTCACCATCAAATCCTCCTTACAGAACCCCAACACCACCGCCTTTGATTCCTGGAACACAAAAAACCATATTTGCAACTTCACCGGAATCACCTGCGACCATAAGACAAATCTGGTCACAGAAATCGAGCTTTCCAATCGGAAACTCACCGGCAATGTTCCCTTCTCCGCTGTTTGCGAGCTGACATCGTTGAAACATCTGTCCCTGGGATTCAACTCCGTGTCTGGGAAAGTCTCCGCAGACTTAAACAAATGCGTGAATTTGCAGTACCTGGATCTGGGCAACAATTTGTTCTCCGGGAAGGTTCCAGATATTTCCGATCTAAACAAACTCAGATTCCTGTACATGAATCTGAGCGGATTTTCTGGTGATTTCCACTGGGATTCTCTACAAAACATGGCCCAGCTTGAAGAGCTGAGCCTCGGTGATAATCAGTTCGAGCGAGCTTCATTTCCTAGATCTGTTCTCCGGCTTAAGAAGCTCACCTGGCTTTATCTGAGCAATTGTAGTATTCAAGGGGAGATTCCATCGGAGATTGGTGATCTGACAGAGCTCTGGAACCTGGAGTTGTCACATAATTATCTTTCCGGCGAAATTCCGGCTTCAATCACCAAGCTTCGGAGCCTAGTTCAGCTGGAGCTTTATGAGAACGAATTATCCGGCGAGCTTCCGGTAGGATTCGGGAATCTGACGAACTTGCAAAGATTTGATGCGTCGACGAATAGCCTCACCGGAGATCTCTCGGAAATCCGGACACTGGCTAAGCTAACCAGCCTGCAACTGTTCCAAAACGGGTTCACCGGAGAACTTCCAACGGAAATCGGGGAGTTTAAGTACTTAGTTAACATATCGATTCACAGGAACAACCTGAGCGGCCCGATTCCGCAGAATCTCGGCTCGCTTTCGAGGTTTAATTTCATCGACGCGTCTGAGAATTTCTTCACCGGACCAATTCCTCCGGCTATGTGCAAGAAGGGGGCCATGAAGGGACTCCTTCTTCTCCAGAACAACCTCACCGGAGAAATCCCGGAGAGCTACGCGGATTGCGCGAGCTTGACTCGATTCAGGGTGAGCGATAACTTGCTCGCCGGAGTTGTTCCCAGAGGTATATGGGGGCTGCGAAACGTAAAGTTCATGGATTTCGCAAGGAATGATTTGGTCGGCCCTATCGCTTCTGATATTGGGAATGCCACTTCTTTGGAGAAACTGTTTCTTGCTGGGAATCATCTTTCTGGGAAATTGCCTGTGGAGATTACGATGGCGAATCGGCTGGTTGAGCTTGATTTGAACGGAAACCGGTTTTCCGGTGGGATTCCAGAAACAATTGGGAATTTGACGCAGCTCACTCATCTGCGTCTTCAAGATAATGAGTTTTCTGGTCTGGTGCCTCATTCTTTGGGATCCTGTACCTCTTTATATATTATCAATTTCTCGCGTAATCAACTATCTGGATTGTTTTTCTGGATATAGTAGCTAGCTATGGAGTTCTTAAGGAAATTTTGATTTGTAAAACGTCTCATATCTGTGATTTTATTACGCTTGTCATTTGTTATACCTATCAACATAATGTTTTACATTCAATAATAATGGTATCAAAGATCAAGAAATTTATTTGTCCTTGAATTTGATGTGTTCCCCACATTTGGATGAGACATTGCATGGTATATATCAATGGGTTGGGTTGCTACGGTACCAAAGATTAGCTTGTAAATTTCTCTCAAAATATGTCTACTTCATAACTTTATAATGACCATTTAGAAATTGTTTAACTTGTGCATAAATTAATTATTACTTATTGCCAAATACACCATATAAACGTTTAATTTCATGAATAAATAATATAATATATTTTCAACACGAAACCAAGGATCAAAAGAATTGAAATGTGTTTTATGTAAATGAATTCTTAGCTAAATTTGGACCATGTTGGTCAAACGGAAGAATAAGATGTATGACAAGTTGCCTGAATGTATTTCAAAGAAGGGAAAGTTTTCAATCACAGCAACTTGTAATATCTTGAAGGGAGAAGACACAGAGGACTCATGGGAAAAACTGATCCGCTACACTAAATTTTTATCCAAATACAAGTTCTTTATGTGGTTATTGCTTATTAGTAGGGTTACCACTATTGATAGGCCGCGGAGATTTAACATATTGGGAAACCGGCCCAACTGCTGCCTTTTTTGGACAGTGTGCTGAGGATGCAGCTTATCTTTTCTCCAGGATGTTCTACAGTCCATAGGATTGCAGCTGGTAGCTCTTTGAGAAGAATGATGAAAGTGCTTATTTTCTGGATGATTACTGGTCAATCTAGAAATCGGTGCTCTACGTTCTACCTTGTATCACACTTGGGAGGAGATAAATGTAAGGATCTTTCAGCACAAATCAACACTGTCTGTTGTTCTGGGTAAAAGAGTTGAGGATGAGTATAACTTGATGCAAGGAGTAATGACTTAGTTTCTTCTGTCCTTATATAGCGTTTTGCAAATTATGTTTGTTTAAGACTGGGAGTGATAGTCTAAAAACTATGTACTAGTTGTTGTTTTCTATTTAATATATGTAACATAAAAAATAAAATGAATTTTCGGTTAAAACAAAAAGAATGTCTCCTTGCAATCCTTAGCAGTCTACCCCTTAAGAATATTCAGAATTCCTATAAAGGTATTGAGGAAAATAGATGCCGTGACAGCAGCATTTATTTGGGGAGGGAAGTTGGAAGGTAGAACAGTACACTGGAGAGCATGGAGTTATGTATGTGTAAAGCTAAATCTGAAGGGGGGCTTGGGTATGAGATCTGCAATTGGCATGAACAAAGCTCTACTAGCTAAGCATGCATGGAATTTCTCTTTCCAACAGTAAATCTGTGTTGGCTGAGGTGTATAGAGCAAAATATCTCAAGCAGGAAAATATCTTATAGGTAAGAGCAAAAGCTGGAGACTCCTGAGGATGGAGATCAATTGTTTGAGCTGCTGATATGATAAAAAATAACTTATGCTGGATAGTAGCTAATGGAAAGGACATCAATATCCATGAACAATGGATACCAACTACTCAGAATCCCATAACCAATTCAGCTGTTGTGGCAAGACATACAAACTTGAAAGTGGCACATTCAATTGACTAGGAGAGTGCTTCTTGGAGACAACCTCTCATTAGATTGTTCTTTCCCCAACACATTATCCTCCATATTCAAACTATACATTTGGATATTGAGGGGAGAGATGAGGCCTTCTGAAATTGGACAAGGGATGGGAGGTACACATCCAAATCAGGCTGCCACAGAGTCACGGGAGAGTTAGGAAATCCAAACACACAATCCAGATTAAGCACAGCACCTAGGAAATTCTAGTCCAGGATATGGAATCTGAAAATTTCACAAAAGCACTTAATCTTTATCCCGAGATTGTTGACTGGATGTTTGGCTACATAAGCTAATAGAGTTAAGAGAAAATTGGATGACAATGGAATGCGCAAGAGATGTTATAATGGCACTAGAAGATGAAACTCACCTTGCATGGCAGCCAGACAAACATGGACATCTGCAAGTATGGTTTTGGGACATATGGCTATTGCAAATTTCAACACTTGGTTTTTCCAACTAGTGGAAAGCACGCAAGATCCACAACAACTCATTAATATCATCCTCCTGCTCTGGAAAATATGGAAACACGGGAATTGAAAGGTTTTTATACAAACAGATGTCTCACCCGTGCAGTGTGTGCAGCAGTTTCAGGCAGAATTACTACACATTAAAACATGTGCATCAACAAGCTGAGACACATAATGATTTGAATGGAACTGATACTGCTGAAATTGATAGAGAACATCATCACACAACTGCCCAAATGATCAGACATGGAGAATTCAGGGAATCACTTCTAAAAGTTTGTGTCATCAGTTTTGATGGATCATACAGGAAACAATTACAATTAGAAGCAGCATGATGGAGATTATGGAAACCATGTTAGGACTTGGAAACTGATATTTCAAGTTCAGACTTCTTTTCAGCTGTCAATCCCTTACAGGCAGAAGCAGAAGTTTGCTGGCGCGCATTAAAAGCAGGAAAGCGACGGGGTATACAACGTGTGAATCTGGTTACAGATTCAAATCAACTTCAGCAAGCAATCAGACATCCCAGTATGGCCCCAATGGAGGTCAAAAGCATCATATCTAGTATTAGGCGACTATTCGATTCTCTTGTAGAATTCTCAGTAGTAAAGGTCAATCGTTTCCTTTTTAGAAAAGGAACATAGTTTGGCAACACGCCTTAGTCGAAACTTTTGTAATAGTGTACGTTCTTCTTTTCAGTTTTAATGATAATCTGGTTCTCAAAATAAAACAGGTCTCCTGAAGTTCCAACTTTCCTAATCTTTCAGGAAAGTGTGTATACGTTTTATCTTATACGGTATACCATTTATTTGAACAGTATATTGTGTTACTTTTTAAAAAATTTATATGACGTTTCTTGATATTTTTGAATTAAAACATGTTTACTATACGTTTACTTTAAAATGATTAATTTTTTAAGAGAAAGTCTCTGAGGAGACCGTCTATAATATAGATAGGAATTACATGGCAAATATTGAAACTAAGGGGGCCAAGATTCGCGGGTTTTCCCGGTCCAATTTTATGACCCAAAATTGGTCTAGCCCAACATATATAAGCAAAGTCACACGTTCATTCATCTCCAATTCTGCCTTTCAATACCCCACGTTTCTTCCCTAATTTTTCAAAATCCCAAAAAACAAATTGTTGCATCTCTTCTTCAAATGCAGGTTTCAATCGAATCGAAAATTGAATTCAATCTATTCGAAACTTCACCTGAAAACCTAGCATTCTGGATCAAATATGTCAGAAAATCAAAATTGAACCCTTGGTAAGTATTTTGTATTGCTCGGTTCAAATTCTAAATTTGATTCATTTATGTAATTTATGATGCTTTGTATTTGAACATAATCAAGCAATCATTGAATAAAAAGGTGAATCAAGCGATGTAACAACTCTACCGAGTATGACAGTACAATACCGCGTGTTGTTTGATGCTAAAAAGTGAAGGATTTGCTTGTGTGGAGTTGTTTTGGTGAAGTGATTAGGTTTTGGTTCAAAATGCATAAGTTTGCGTGCTCAGATCAGTGTGTTTAGGTTTTAGATCTTTATGTGGACCTTTTGAGTTAAAATTTGTTTCATCTGTCTCAGTGAAGCTTTTTTTGGTGAAGCTGTGAGGTTTAACTCGAAAATGTTTAGATTTGTATGCTTAGATCAGTTTTTTTAGGTTTCACATTTTAATTTGGACCGTTATAGTTAAAACTATGTTTGTTCTGTATTACGAATCTTTTTTGTTGAAACTGTTAGGTTTAGCTTGAAAATGCATTAGTTTGCATGGTTATATCAATTTTATTAGGTTTCAAATTTTAATGTGGATCTTTTGAGTTAAAACTTGTTTATTCTGTCTCTGTGAAGGTTTTGTGGTTAAACAATGAGGTTGAGCTTGAAAATGTTTAGGTTTGCATGCTTAAATCAGTTTGTTCAGGTTTCACATTTTAATGTGGACCCTTTGAGTTAAAAGTTGTTTGTTCTGTCTTTGTGAATCTTTCGTGGTTAAACCGTGAAATTTAGCTTGAAAGTATCTAGGTTTGTCTACTTAGAGCAGCTTGTTTAGGTTTCACATTTTATTGTGGACCTTACGAGTTAAAACTTGTTTGTTCTTTCTCTGTCAAGCTTTTGTGGTTGAACTGTGAGGTTTAGCTTGAAAATGCATATGTTTGTCTGCGTGAAGATTTTGTGGTTAGAATGTGTAAAACTATTTGTTCTGCTAGCATGAAACTTGTCCACATGATGTTTGTCTCTGAATGCTTCCAAATTGAATTAATGAAGCTATTGTACTGATTGATCGAAGCCAGTGCAGAGGATGCCGAGCTGCTTGACAAAAATTTATGCGACGTCATGTTTCGAAGAAATCCAAGCAAGAACTATTTTTGAGTTAGAAGAACTCTATAGACTACATCTAATTCACTTGGATTTTCTTTCAGAATATCAACTCAGGGCACAAACAATCAACAGATTGTGCATGAGAAGTATTTCCAAGTTGATAGCTTTCTCACCTAAGGGATTGTGATTGAGAACTATTCCAAGTTGATTGTGCATGGGGCTGAAATATAATGCACTTGGATTTTTCTTTTAGAAATCAACTTAATGCCAAAACAGACATTATTTTTGGTTGATAAGGTTCTCAGTCAAATTGTTTTGTCTTTACAAAACATTGGTGTTATTAGCAACAAGATATAGGTTTTATGTTGAAAATTTTGTGTATAATGATGATATTATCAACGTTGGTGTTATTAGTAAAAATATTGAAATTTTATATTGGAAATTTGTGTATAATGTTAGTTTTATAAAGATTGGTGTTGTTAGCAAAAACATTGGGATTTTAAATTGAATGCTATTATACGATGTTGGGTTTTATACAAGTACTTTGCACTTTTGACTTACAATGTATATGTTTTATAGCATCAGTGATAAACTTCAGTTAAAGCATTGATTCGTAATGCACTTTAAAACTTTGAACTTATAATATTGACCTTTTGATTTTAAACCTGTTTGTTCAACTCATATGTACTTAAGTGTGTATGTGTATGAGTTGTAGTTTATAATCTGGACATTTCAATATAATAGTTCTTTGTTTTAATGGTGTCATTTTTGTTGACATTTCAACCCAGTCTATAATTATGACGCTCTTTTTATGAGAATTTTAAATGTTTTAATAAAAAAAAATCTATCATTTGAATTGAAATACACAGTGTTAGTTCCAAAACATTTAGGAAAGTTGGTATTTCAAGAGACTTATATAAAAGAAATAATGAAAAGTATCATTTTACAAACATATTAACTAATCTTATAAAATTATGAAATAAAGAATATGGTCATATCATAAGTTTTTTATAGAACTGTCATAGCCAAGACTATGGATGTTCAACGGGTCAAATAGGCGTGGATACCAGTCTATCAATGCCCATACACAACTAAAATTTTAATATCCATACTCACCCACGTACCTATGATGGATATCGAAATGATATATATCCCCACCTATATATATATATATCCATTTCCACTTGTATATCCATATTCATGTTGAAATAATTGTCCTCTCGTTTAAAATATATTGATATCTAGTTCTTAATGGTCAAAATTAAACAAAAGCATTAGATATTAAGAAATATTTACAAAATATTTAGCATATATATTTGCAAAATTTTATTATTAAGTTTCAAATACGTACAATCATTCTTCAAAAGAGTCTAGTTTTATTGCCAAATTCTTCATCTAGCTTTTACTTTCTCACTTGTAAATATGCTTCAATATGCTTCAAAAGAGTCTATCTTCAAGTTTTTAATAGTTTTTTATTAAAATAAATTACAATTAATAAATTTCTAATACATACCCCACATATTATATTATTAAATATTATGCGAGTAACATGAGTGAGTATGGAGCGGGTGGGTACATGGCGAGTTTAAAAATATATTCATGCCCACCAATGACCCGTGATGGGTTTGAAATTAGATGTGTGATTTTGATATGTTTTGGTATGCTAATTTCTGTTTTTGAAGGGATAATGAGCTGGAGGAGAACGAGGTGGAATTGGAGGAGAATGAGGTGGAATCGTAATCCGAGGAGAGCGAGGTGTAGTTAGAATCAGATTCAGAATCAGACTCAGAATCTCAGAGTGTGCCAACAATTTCAGAGTCGGAGACATTGTGTTGCTCCTGAACACAGCTGAGGAGAGATTCACACTTGTATATCCATGCTCATGTTAAAATAATTGCCCCTTCGTTTCAAATATATTGATATCTAATTCTAAATGGTCAAAATTCAACAAAAACATCAGATATCAAGATATATTTACAAAATATTTAGCACAAATATTTGCAAAATTTTATTGTTAAGTTTCAAATACGTAAAATCATGCTTCAAAAGAGTCTAGTTTTATTGTCAAATTCTTCATCTAGCTTTTACTTTCTCACTTATAAATATGTTTCAATATGCTTCAAAAGAGTTTATCTTCAAGTTTAATAGTTTTTTTATTTAAATAAATTACAATTAATAAATTTCTAATACATACCCCATATATTATATTATTGAATATTATGCGAGTAACATGAGCGAGTATGGAGCGGGTGAGTAAGGGCGAGTTTAAAAAATATATTCATACCCATTGGCCACCAATGATCCATGATGGGGTTTGAAATTTATATCCATACACACCCCATCTTATAACTTTAATGCCCCATGTCCACCTAAATTTGGTGAATGTGAGGCGGATATCCGCATAAATCCGTCCCATTGCAAGGACTCGATCATTATTATATTTCATAAAAACTTAAATGAATTGAAAATATTAAACTAAACTGAATTAAACTAATAATACTAAACTAAATTCAACAATATTCAAATAAGATGTAGGCCCAGTTTGCTTGAATTTATAAATAGATCAGTCAGTTCGGTTTAATTCAATTCCGTTTAATTCAGTTCACTGATGTATTTACATTAATTTTCAGTTCAGTTTAGTTCAGTGCAGATCAGCAAGATGTAAACTCATTCAAACAAGCTCGTAAAGAACATAACCTTAGTTAACATGACCGCTTTACAATTTATTAAAAAAATTAATAAATGTGAATGAAAAGTGTAAAACTTAGGAATTATAAAAGTGTAACTTTTTAGGTCAAACGTGACATGCATGATGAGTTTAATAATGAGACTGGGTGTTGCAGCCCGCGCTTGCGCCAGGCTTTCACTCTTTTGCGAAAATAGTGGTAAGATTAACGTAAAAAAATAAGAGGTAACTTTGAAGTGAAAATTGGCATCCATATCATCAATGTACACTTTGTAGCATGGTGTTTTCATAGCTTGCACTATCCTCTTAAAAAGTTGATTTTTGTATATATTTGTTGTTGATGTTCCTGCAGCCAAACTTCCAAAAAGTGATGGAATGTACAAAAGGGATAGGCACTTATCATGGCCACTTATCAAAGTACAGAGTATATCATATGCTGTTCCATCAAGTTTTTCATATTTAGAACACAAACAGAGTATTGAAAGCACATAACTTCATCATCGTTCAAATTTCATGTGGCATTCAAAGCTTGGCTGCGGGACCTATGGCGCGTGGAGCATCCCATTCGGTCTGGATGTGGTTGCGAGTGATCTCAGATAGCTACCCGCATCCGCTCATCACCATCTTCAGCTCAAACTCATCGCGCAGAATGTGCAAAACATAACCACAATCAGAGTCATAATGAAATCGAAAACGGTAAGCAATAACAAGACAAATCCAAAAATTAAATAAGCTAAGAAAACTCAAGGTTACTGACACCAATTATATGATCATTTCCAACTAAATTAACCTATGATTCATCAACAATCACTAAACAGTTGCAGAGAGCAAATACCACCACAACAAAATCAAAACTAAGAGAAAAAAATGGCGGAATTGAATAGCATACACAGTTAAGCACTGAGTATCTGCAAGAACAAGGCACAGATATTCATAACTTCACTACTAATGCACAATAAGAAACATTCTTTATTTTCTAGCAACACACTTTTTTAAGCAGTTGTTCTTAATACTGCAAGGTAACAAAGGGAGAGAAGTTTGAACACAAGCTAAAGCACTATATCTTAACTAGGTGAAAATTTTTATGGATTCCAAACGTAGTGTATGAGAGAACTAAAACAAATGTGCACAACACAATGCCTTTTAGACATATAAACATAACCATCTCACATGACCAAACCATGTCGAATATGTCCCTGAAATTAGTCATTGCATGCACATCCTAGTGTTCTTTTTCTGAAACTGTAATATCAATAGACATATCGGAACATCAATTAGTTTAAACACCATGTAATTGTTACCATGTAGATTAGAGAAACTTCAAAGTAGTCTATAGTATTCTTAAACATGTCATTTAAAGTTTCAAGATACAAACTTTATAGCATAAATCACCATTATTCACATACTAAGGCATAAAGAACCATTAATTAGTTTAGTTGATCATATAAGGAGATACAATCGAACAATTATTCACAAAAAAATTAATTCAGTTTAACATCAATGCATAGAATTACATCCACTAGACTCATTATTCATCTCACAAAGAATTAAAAAAACAAACCTTTAGAGCAGTAAATCTGAGCTCTTTTGTCGCTGGCGCAGCGGTCCGGTGATGGAGCTAGGGTTTCGGAACTCCTGTAGAAATAAAGGATATAGACATGTTATCAAACACTTTGGATGCATACAAAACAGGGCAGGGAAAAATTGGGGATAAATTACTGGGACATATTATCAAACACCTTGGTGGCGTCAAACTCACGTTCCTTTCCCCTTTCTTCTTCAGTCTTCTCTATCGTCTGGTCAGAGCCACTCTATCCGTCCAGAGAATTGCCTCTCTGTGACACACACAGTAAATAAACAGCAACATTATTACAATAACGAGAAGAAGAATCAAAAGCTCAGAAAACCCCCAAAAATTCACTCACAAATACTTATACTCTGCAGGTGTTGAGGTCTCTGTTGTACTGGTTGGGCTTTTTCTCCCAGATCTTTGTTGAGATCCTGCTATACTCTGCGAGGTTCACCACCGATGAAAGCCCTCAGTTCAAGCCCTTGCCCGTCGTCAAACTGCAGGAGATTGACGAGGATCATCTCCGCCATTGAGTTCAATAAACATAACTCATAAATAGAGCCAGCTTCGTGAAGATGTTGGAAATTTAAAGCAATGGATGTGTGTAGAGATGCTGAAGAATGTTGTAGAGACGTTGAAGAATATTGTAGAGACGTAAGAGGAGAAAGAGTAGATACGTGTAGAGATGCAAGTGGATCACACGTGCAGAGAGGTGAAAGAAGGGAAATAATAATATAAAATACGACGACCAAGTTACTGTAGAAACAGAGATTCCTCATTTATAGATAGAGTAGATTATGGATTAGTTCGTGTCAAACACATATCATACACTCAAACCATCCCACTTTGGTGTTTGTACATTAAAATTATTAAGTTTAATTTATTTACTTAATTGCAACCTTAATGATTAAATTTGCTATAAGATCATATACAAACCATAGGTATAACCAGCATAAATTATGATTATAGTTTCTTTTTTTTTGTTAAACCATCATAAGGTGGATGCAGGTTTATTGAACTCTATACCATTTAAAAGAAACATTATCGAAATAAAATCCTTAAAGTTGAGTTTGTATGAAAGTATTCTTGCATACTCCTTCTATCACAACTAATGTTCACGCTTCATTACTTGACACTATATATTTAACATTGAACATGTACTTGAACATATATATATATATATATATATATATATATATATAATTATCAAGAATATCAAATGTGATATCATTATAATCATCACAATTGTACTGATAATGATAAAAGCGTACCAATGTGGTAGCCCTGACTCTCATATATATACTCAATATTTACATGGAAAAGTCTATACTAGCCTTTACCCTAATACACCCCCTCAATCTTTACGGGGTGCAATTACGGAAAGATTGGATCTATGTTTACAAAACTAATCACTAGAAAGACCCTTAGTAAATATATCAGCAACCTGCAACTGTGTCGGAATCGAATTAACTCGGAGACCACCATGGGCAACCATTTCTCGAACAAAATGATAATCAACATCAATATGTTTGCTACGATCATGCTGAACCGGATTGGCAACAAGATATGTCGCAGAAACATTGTCACAATAGAGAGTGACCGGATGACGAAGATAGTACCCAAATTCTGCAAGCAATTGACGATCCAAATAGTCTCCGCCGCAGTGTAAGCAACAACACGATATTCTGCCTCCGCAGAGGACTTCGACACAGTAGGTTGTTTCTTAGAGCGCCAGGAAATCAAATTCTTCCCCAGGAACACAGCATAACCTGTGGTGGAGCGACGAGTGTCCGGACAACCAGCCCAATCAGTATCAGAATAAGCAATCACCATCTTCGGAGAATTTGCGGCATGAAGAAAAAGACCAAACTCCATAGTGCCCTGCAAATACCTGAAAATCCTCTTCACAGCATGAAGGTGAGTAGTACGGGGAGCATGTATATACTGAGAAACCATATTAACAGCATAAGAAATATCTGGACGAGTCATAGTTAAATATTGCAATGCACCAACCATACTACGATATTTAGTGATGTCAGCAAGAAGGTCACCATCAACAGATGACAATGTAACTCTAGAAACACTAGGGGTCCGTACAGGTTTAACTGTGTGAAGGTGAAACTTGTGCAACAAATCAGACACATATTTTTACTGAGACAAAAATAAACCCTTAGGAGTACGAGACACTTGTAAACCTAGAAAATAATGAAGATCCCCTAAATCCTTCATATCAAACTCAGAAGACAGAACAGAGATGAATTTGTGAACCAAGTCATTACTACTACCGGTTAGGACTATACATCCACATAGAGAAGTAAGATAAGCATGTGACCTTTATATTTAAGAACAAACATAGAAGAATCACAACTGCTACATTTAAAACCAATGGATAATAAGAAATTGCTAAATCTGGAGAACCAAACTCGAGGAGCTTGTCGTAACCCGTAAATGGATTTACGTAACCGACAGATGTGATGAGGACGAGAAGGATCAGCAAAACATGGTGATTGACGCATAAAAACTTCTTCATTCAAAAAACTATGCAAAAATGCATTTTTAACATCAAGTTGACGGACAGTCCAATTAAGAGAAATAGCAAGAGTGAGAACTAATCGCACAGTAGTAGGCTTGACAACAGGACTGAAAGTTTCAATATAATCAATACCTGCCTGCTGGTGATTTCCGAAAACAACAAGTCTGGCCTTAAACCGCTCCAATGACCCATCAGAATTGTATTTAATTTTATACAACCATTTACATCCAAGCACATTGCGATTGAAGTCGCGAGGTACCAACTCCCAAGTATTATTTTTAAGTAATGCATTATACTCATCAAGCATAGCCTGTCGCCAACAAGAATCTTTGGACGCTTGTTTGAAATTAGAAGGCTCTAACTCTACAATATCTGATTTTAAATTCATTAACCGACGAGGCTTGGAAATACCAGCTTTAAGACGAGTAACCATGGGATGACATTGGAAACCAACGACTGCGAGGAAGAGGCAATGGAAGGCAAAATAGGAGAGGAAACACTCGGATGGATGACTGACTGGGAAGGTACACTAGACGGTGACGGAGAGGGACTGGAGTCAGCAGATCGAAGCTCAGGAGAGGCAGATACAACCGGACTATGAACCGGGCTAGACGCGGGAGACCGATAGACAGGAGATACTGACTCAGTAACCGGGCTAGACAAAGAACTCGACCTATCCACTATTTCTGGCAACACAGGATCCATCGTAACTGGAGGTGAGCTAGGAGGCAACGCGGAAGAGGGCGAGATAGGATGTGACTCAACAGAACGTACTTGAGACGTGCTAGGAGAAGGAGACACTGGAGAAGGAGATGACGATAATGACGGGAATGTTGATTGAGTAGACGAACTAGATCCCGTAGACACCACAGTAGGCGGCCAACCCTCAGAATGATCAAGCGGTGAGGAAAAAGGTATGCTCGACTGAGAAGGAAGGAGACTACGATAGGGAAATTGTTTTTCATGGAAAAGAACATGACGACTAACATAAACTCGACCAGTGAGAGGATCAAGACACCTATAACCCTTATAATCAGATGCATAACCAATGAAAACACAATGTTATGATTTGGTTGCAATTTGTTGATTTTAGGATCCATTAAAAGAGGAAAACAAGCACAACCAAAGACTTTAAAAAAATCATAAGATGGAGAACGATGAAACAATTTTTCAAATTGAGACACACAACCTAAATTCAAGTTTGGTAAATGATTAACAGTAAAAACAGTTTGAAACACGGCATCAACCCAGAATTGAGCAGGAAGATCTGACTGAACAAGCATTGTGCGCGCCATTTCAATGAGATGGCGGTGTTTGCGTTCAGCAACTCCATTCTGAGCTTGTGCGCCGGGACATGATTTCCGAAAAATTATTCCACATTCAGTAAAATGTTGGAGAAGAGAAGAATTATCAAATTCCCGACCTCCATCAATTTGGAAAATCTTAATTTTGCAATTAAACAGATTCTCAACCATCTTTTGAAATTTTTGAAATTGTGAGTAAACCTCGGATTTTCTACGTAAAGGATAAACCCATGAAAAACGTGAGAAATCATCAACAAACACAACATAATATCGAAAAGACTGATTTGATAATACAGGAGATTGCCAAACATCACTATGAATCATATATAAGGGATATGGAGCAGAATGTTGAACTGGTTCAAAAGGCAAACGATGATTTTTTCCCAATTTGCAACAAACACAATCGTAATGAAAATTCGAAGTACATGAAATTTTATTACTTGAAATCAAATTCCAGATAACTCTAGAAGATGTATGACCCAAACGAGCATGCCAAATATCACCAGACTCCTTAGTGGCTAGAAAAGCAGGTACGGATGACTGAGGACTTACAAACGCTGGTTGGATTGGATAGACACCATTCTTACGGGCCCCCTCTAGAAGCACCTCCCCGTTTCCTTGTCCTTAACCCAAACAGAAGAATCATCAAAACTCATAATACATGCATTTTCTTTACACAACTTATTGACAGAGAGGAGATTATGTTTAAGACCGGGGACATGAAAAACAGAGGATAACCTAAGTGGGCGTGAGGGTGTTTGAATTTCCATTTTACCAACATGTTTAATTGGGAGAGTGGTACCATCGCCAACAACAACAGAACTTGAACCATGATATGGGGCTGTAAAAGAGAGTTTACCTTCTTGATGAGTCATGTGCGAAGCAGCCCCGGAATCCGGATACCAGACAGAGTCATTTGCTTCACCACCAACAGACAGGGCAGCGAAGGCTCTAGTAACACTATCTTGACCAGAGGGCACAAAATTTGGATTATATCTGTGAGGACAGAACTGTGCGACATGACCTGGAGTAAGACAGAAACAACAAGAATCGGGAGAGTGAGTAGAGCTAAAATTGCCATTGGATGAATTACTTCCTGCTGAGCACGCATTATTAGTAACACAGTTGGAGAAAGGCAATAATGAACATGACAAATCAGAAATATTACTCATACCATTGTTACGATTTCTGTTGTTATTTGCAGCTCCACTGCCTACCGCTGATCCTTCTGAGCGATTTGAATTTCCACGATTATTGTTACCACGACCTCCTCAGTTGCGATTGTTTTTGTTCTTATTCTTGCCACCCCTTGAACTCTTGGATCCAGTAGACGAGGAACCAGATGAATGTAGTGCCACGAGTGCATGGGAAGAAGTTTCAGCAAGATCCTTCGAATGTTTCAGACGTTGCTCATGGAGTAACAACTTGGGACGGAGATCATCGAAACTCAGCTCAAGTGGGTAATGAATCAAAGTAGTCACTAAATGAGCATAATCAGGGTCACCCTCCACACCAAAGAGTGTAGACTGAACCAAGTCATGATTGGAGACAGGACACTTGATAGCAGCAAGAGAATCCGCTAACATCTTAACATCACGCAAATATTCATCCATAGACTGAGAATCAGCCTTTCTTAACCTAGTTAATATACCCTTCAACTTCATAGATTTAGCCATACTAGCTTGCATAAAACGTGACTGTAAACGAACCCAAATATCACGAGAAGTATGCAGCTCATTAACATCGACAAATACATTATGAGATATCGTAGCATATATCCAAGTTTTAACTTGTTGATCAACACGTAAGTATTCAGAATATTGTGAATTTTGAATCATACTCCCATTGGCATCATAAATAAAAGGAGTGGGGAGAGACATAGTACCATCAACAAAGCCGAGTAGCTGGTGTGACACCAAAAGACAAGTAATCTGAGTCTTCCAAAGCAAGTAATCTTCTGGAGATGACAGTTGAATCGTGACTAAATTGGATGGATTTGGAGCAGACAAGTGTGGAAGGGAGAAACCTTGCTGGAGTTGTTGAGACGGAACAGCTACAAACTGATTATGCTGAACTGGAGCGGCTACAAACTGATTCTGCTGAAACGGAGCAGTGGCGAAGTGGGTCTGCTGAAACGGAGCACCATAGGATTTCTGTTGAACCGGAGCCGAGCCGGCGCGTGTACCCCACGCTCCAGAAGTTGGCGGCGCGTCGGCGCGTGAGTAATACGCGCTTGGAGGCACGTCGGCGCGTGCATTCCACGCGCCAGAGAGGAGGGCCTGGTCTGGGGCGCATGGCAACCACGCGCCTGTGTAGATGGGCGCGTCAGCGCGTGCATCCCACGCGCCAAAACAGGGAGGTGCGTCTGGAGCGCGTGAAGTCCACGCGCTTGTGTCTGGGGACGCGCCTTGGGCTCGTGGGATCCACGCGCCTGGCGCAGGAAGCGCACCTGTGGCGCGTGTGACCCACGCGCCTGGCGCAAAGGAGGGCTCTGGGCGCGTGAGATCCACGCGCCCTGCAAACTGGATGCCCCTGCCGTGTTGACGACTCCTGTTGCAGCGATTCTGCCGTTCGAAAGTTGCGATCCCGGAACGTCGGTGAAGGCAACGCCTGGAGGATGGTCGGCTGAAGATCCCAGCAATGCCGCTGGCGGTGATCGAGTCGGGGTAAACATCGGTGACTCTGATTGAAGCAACGGCGACGAATCAGTTATAATTGATTCAATTGGAGACGTTGCAGCGGCAGCGGAAGTTGATCGGATGTCATTGGGCACTGCCCCCGCCTGATGAAGAGAACTATCGACAGGCTGATTGAACGGCGGCAGGCCTGATCCTTCTGTCGACGGGATGTTTTGCATCGAAGAAGAGGAGAGAAAAAAATTGAGATTTTTTTTCTTTTCTTTTAAGAACCTAAACTCTTGATACCATGTACAGATAATGATAAAAGCGTACCAACGTGGTAACCCTGGCTCTCATATATATACTCAATATTTACATGGAAAAGTCTATACTAGCCTTTACCCTAATAACAATGTATAGTAATCAAATATTCAATTTTTATTTGCTAATAATATATGTAATTAAAATATAATGATCAATATTGTGTGTGTTAGCAAGTGTGAAAAAGACTCTCTGAAAAAATAGGTTGTGATACTGAGTAGTTATGGCTAATTTTGAGCAAATATACACTGGCTATCACTTCCAAAAGATTAGTGTATGGTGAATAACTCTAAAGAAACTTGTACATGTATATATTTTTTGCCTATGAAAAAATGGTCAATCCCCTACATAAGTAAGAAACAGTTTGGTAAATGGAACATGTCAAACCCATATTTGTTTACTTTCTAACCATTAAAAAAGGTGAACTAATACAAAGCACCGTAAGTAAGACAAATGGACGCTAACTCTGAAAAATCCATTGTTTTGTACTCACATACAGTGCATCTCATGGATATCTATATGTATCATCTCAATTTTTTGCAACGTCAACGTGTTGAAAATAATCATTTAGTATGCCTCAATTCCTTGTTCTATCCACTTGAGTGGCATCTTGTCTTTGTACTTGAATATTGATGGCCAATAGATTATCTAACTTAAGTGCCTAAAAGTCCAACGAGTTAGATCAGAAGTCAAAATCATATTAATGGCTATAAGACCATCAGACTCAAAGTGTCACAATGGATTGATCATTCCTAACTTGATTCCTAAAAGTTAAGCATGGATATTTGTACCATTACACAGACATATTTAGCGCACACAAAACTATCGGAGCAATCTCTCATGATTACTTCTAAACCAGTTTTACTAGTTTCAGAGAACCAAAATCACCAACATTAATTTTAAAGCCGTATATAAGTTTGGACTAGATAGCATAAAATATGGGTTGGTTTGGGGGCTTTAGCCATGAAGTGATATAACCATTTCTTGCCAGCTTCTTATCTGTATCATTACTAATGTAGAATGACTTGGCATTTATTGATATCTTCACACTTCGTAGCGCTGCTCCTTTATTATCGCATAACTAATACCACTTCAATTGAAATCTTGCTCACTTGATGATGTCTTCATTCCTTCATCGATGTCCTAGTCCATCCTACCAATGCAGGCCCACAACCAATGACATTGGATTAAAAGTTCAATAATGTCATTGGAGATTGAGAATTTAGAATAATTTCATTCCTTTCGTGACTCTATAAAACTTCACAATCCACGGAGTTAAACCCTGATTATGGTAGCAGAGTAACCACACACACAAATATGTCAATCACTGCATGGTTTATTACCATCTGTTTTCTTTCCCATAACGTACTTATTTCGAAGAAAATATTTCTCTTTCGTCAAACCAACCCCTTCATATTTAGCCATATGGAGTAGACATTTATTTTTCACGAGGCACTTACAAATCTTGCCCTCCTTGTCCCAAAAATCCATACACAAATTTTACTCAAGCATAACCTTATGTTTCTTAGTTAGTTCAAAGTGCAATGAGTCACCGCCGTCAATATCTCTTACTTGATCTAGAACTTATTTTAACACGAATGACTGACTGAATAAATTGACATTTATTCATATCAAGATTACTATGATTTCATGATGAACCACTTATTCCGATTGTTTTTTTATGGTGCAAAACACATTCCCCCGGTTCTATTGTAGATGGGGCTAGAACTAATAAAAGTCCAACACATTTATTTCTGAAGATATCATTTCTGTATCTATATTTATGGCCGCCAAGCACAATCGATACTATTTCCCAAGTTGAATCTAAAACTTTTTAAGAAAAAATTGGTGCAAGTTTTTCAAATCTTTATTTCGCCTACTTGTGAATATGCATCTGTAGAGTTTGATAATATTATACGTTTGTACCTGAAACTCGAATTCGAGCAACTCGATAATATTTTGGAATAAGTCCATTGACATTCCCTGCAACTAATGTTGCCATCTTCTCCTCCACCTATCAATATGGATGCTACCCGTTCAAAGCTTGAACGTCCCGGAATCGTTGTCCTCCGGCTACTTACGTTCGCATGATTAGCTTGCTAATATCACTGCAAAGCCTCTCGGTGCAAATGTCTTCCATCACATTACTTTGAAGTTAGCGTGATCGACATGTCTCCCCTTACTTCAATTTGAGGGGTGTAGAATAAATGTTAGTTTCTATACTTAGTAAACTACTTATAAATAATTTGTAGTCAATCAACTATCAAGACCGATACAATAGAATTGATTTGGAATAGATTGGGTTAGAGACTTAATATTAATTAGTTGCATGTCTTTATAAGTTGAACTGAAATTAATATTTATATAATGTAAAATGGGATCAGAAAGATAATTTATCTGAATTTTATTAAGCTATATTTTTAATGAATTGAATTGAATTGATTTACTAATAAATAAAAGACAGTAATAAAAGTATGATGATTTTTTCTTTTTAAATGCAATTAAATTATGAAACTTGATTAATGTATTTTGATTAAAAATGACGTGTCCAATAATAATTAACCTCAGTTTTCATTTCACCCGTTATACTAATTAGCAATTACACTATACATCTTGAGTTTGAGCTGATCCCTTATACAATCTATTTTCAAACATTTCAAAAAAATATTCATATATTAAACTTAACCGGTATATTTTTGAATTAATAGTATATTCTATAACTTAAATATATATAAGTTTTCCATTAGTACATTAAAATTTGTTTTATATATTTACTTTAAAATTAAATTTTAACTAAAGAAGATATTATTTGAATTAAATATATTTTGATAGTTTGATAAGAAACTTTTGTTTTAAAGAGAATTTGTCACATACCTTATATCTTAATGTATCGGATTACGTTTTTGCAAACTCTCTAGAAAGTTCAACTTTTCTAAGTGTTATGAAACTACCATTATATATTTAGACTCAAGTGATACAATTTTGTGTTAAAATATTGATCATTTTAAAATAAATATATATTGAAATATGTTTTAATGCAAAATTTTTAAAAACTTTATGTAAAAAATAAAAAAAATTGAAATAATAAAATATAAAGTTCAAATTAAAAGGTACACTTTATAAGTTGTAACGTATAAAGACTTTCATAGAAAGTCAGGAAAGTTGGGAGTTCTAGAGAGTTGGGAGTTCTAGAGAGTTTCTCGTACGTTTTAAATATTCTGTAGTTTCTGATAAGGAAGGAGAAAAAATATCAAAGAGGAAAACCACGTTAGCGGAAACAATAGTTCCTGAACGTTCTAGACCATAGTAGTGTCCAGGCAAACCTTCAAGAACCCAGATATTTTGCTCGCACCTTTGATATTTTGTCACTCCGATGCGATGGACCCCACACCTCTTAACCGACTTCCGTTATATAAACAGAAGATATCTGTATTCCCGCGACTCCCATCACATCCATGTACTTTGGCCAAGAACGGAATTATCTAAGAATGGAAGGAGAGCTTTCCTATTATAGTATCCTCGGAGTCTGCAAAAACGCTTCCGAAGAGGAGATCAAACGGTCCTACAGGAAGCTTGCTATGGTGAGTGATGTTCAGGGATGATTTTTCTTTCTGGGATCTTTTTGAAGTTTGTTGAGCTTGATTGTGATACGAGGTTCTGCTTCGTTTGCAGCAATGGCATCCTGATAAGTGGGCTCGGAAGCCATCTTTGTTAGGCGAAGCTAAACGAAGATTCCAGCAAATTCAAGAGGCCTATTCTGGTATGCCTGGTTTTCATCTCTTTTTAAGGTTTTTATCTCTCTGTATTGCATTCCTTTGTGTGTTTTGAATAGGATTAGTACAAATTCAGAGTGTATTGAATATAGAAGTATGAACATTTTGAATGTTTGAGCGTATATAATTATGCTATATGCAGTGAATATGCAGGTTTTGGGGACTTCTCCTTTTTTTCATTGGTGGGATTGCTGTTGAAATGTTGATTGATTGTTTTATGTTTTCATTTCATTGGTCCGGATTGTTGTTGAAATCTTGATTGATGATTGTTTCTTGTTTTGGATTGGAACAGTGTTGTCTGATAAAAGCAAGAGGACAATGTATGACATGGGATTTTACGATCCTGATGAGGAAGAGGATGAAGTAAGTGTTTTGCTCAGTTGTATATTCTTCTTGATTGAGATCATCAATGCTTGGTTTCTAATAATGTTATCTTATCTCTGCAGGGATTTGGTGAATTTTTGCAAGAAATGATGTCTCTTGTAGAAAATGTTAGAAAAGAGGTACTGATCAAGAAACTATCTTTTGGTTTTCATTGTTTCTTCTTGTAAACTTGTTAGCTATATCGTTTGAAACCAGAAAATGAAGACATCTTTGAATCATAGGACAAGAGTAAGCATTTGTTGTTCTTCTGCTTCTAAGCTTTAGATTTTTCTGTTGCAGAATAAAGTGTACAGCTTGGAGGAGTTGCAAAATATGTTCTCTGAGTTAACTCAGAGTTTTGAGACCAGTAATCTGCATCCCAGCTACGGCTCCTATGGTTCTTCGCAGTGGTTTACCAATCAACATTTTACTTCGACGGTACCATCTTTTAACTGCACAGGGAATTCATCAAGCAGTATCCCTGAAACTGATAGGAAGAGATCTTATGAAAGTAAAGAAGGGAGGGATCCCTCATTTCAAGAAGAGAAAAGGGCTAAATGCGCGTCGGCCATGTATCAGGAAGCTTGGAGCAGATCATATTTTGCATTTTAATGGTCTGAGCATTCTTCTTGTATCTGTTTGCTCACATTTTGGGATATGCAATGATGGCTTGTAGTCTGTGTTTTTTCAAGTCTTCAGTTTTCATACTTTTGTTACATCAGCTCTGTACATATTCTATGTATTTGTTTTAAAATTTCAGCAGCAACGGTGTTGAGTTGCAGTCCATAGAATCATTCTATTTCTATTGTCACTATATATCCATTTGCCAATCTATAAAAGATTTGCACATACAAATGATGCAAACACTTTGACCGTTGGAGCATAACTTGAAACAATCATTTCTTCTTCTCTCATTTGTGTGCATCTTCAAAGAAAATAAAATGTGACACTCTATCATGCTTATGCAATTTTGCGCATTTGATTAAATACACTATTAAGCCAACTTATAATTAACTAATTTGAAATTGGATCTATAACGAAAACAACCCGTGAAATGTATATGGAGAACAAAAATTTTAATTTGGACTGCAATACATTAGAAATACTGATTCCAAACAGCTAGCCCCTAAAGCTTTTGTTCTTTTTATTTATATGTACCATATATGTGATATTATAGCATTTTATTAACGATCAACCAATAATATATTAATTGCAAGATATTTAAGAGTTATACATAATATGTAATAGATCATTTATTCCAAGTTATTCCGATGGATTAAATTAAATAAAAATAAAAGTACACTAGGTATGACATAAAAGGGCGATTCGCTCGTCCTGAGCGCCTCACCCGCCCGATACTACAGGTTTTAGTGGAGAGCTAAGTCACGGTAACTCAGAGTCAGGATCCGTTCAGCGTCCTTTTCTCAGTGCGCACAAGAGACCTTGCAAGTAAGAAATCCCCACACTGCTGAGATTCGAATCTTGGACCTATCACAATGAACCCAATATTCCAACCGCTGGGTTACACCGGTTATATAAGTGCATTATGTGATTACTCCATATTAATGTTTTGTGGAAGAAATCCCATGATAATCGTGTTTTTTATATTTATTAATTGCAATTAAGCTTCAACAAACTAAACTCATTTTGATATAAACCCGAACATTTTTTTCCACTAATTTTTTATATACTATCACTTTAAGTGCGTGGAAAACGGCGATTCATCTCACTTATTTTTAACTTGCGAGTTTGCTTTTAAGATGTGAATTGCGGCAAATCTATTAAATCTTGTACGAGCTACCCAGTTTAATCGAGGGAAGTTCTGGTTCAAGCACATTTTGTCAGTGCACGAAACTGATACCACGGAGCTAGTATTGATGATGTATGATGCACTAAGGACACAAAGGAATCAACGTATCTTCACTGATAAAATTGAGATAAAACTGTGGAGACAGAATATATAACGGTTTCAGTGGCAGCAAATTTACGACGTTTTCACGCGGCTAATTCTTGATCTGAGAGAACGTCAGACTACCTCGCAGAAGCTTCATTACTGAGGCCGCTATTTGGAGGCTCTCAAGTTTTATTTGAAGCTAGCGTAACGGATGACAAAGCAGGATTAGCGGCAGTTTCACTGAAGGAGGATGGCAGTTTCATCAAAGCACCGTCGTCGAATGTCCCCAGAATATCACACCCGCTTCTTGCGGAAGCAGTGGCTTTGGGCTTGACGCTTGACTTGGCTAACGAGTTAGCAACGGATTGCAAAACAGTCGCAAGAGATAGCCTGAACCTAGTGCGCATGGTGAGAGACATGTCCACCTATAGTGATATGACATAATCTAGCGACGAGTTGAAGAGGAAGATTGTGAAGTCGGACAAAGGTTTCACATGTTGGATTCTAAGAAACAACAATAATTTGACCGGTTCATTAGTCGGATATACTAGGAAACTGATAGCTATTAGATTAGAGTGAAATACTCCTCCCACATTTTTCTTGTCAAATAATTATGGACTTTTTCAAATAACATGATTATGATATTTTTTTACCTAAAAAAAATACTATCACGTTAAGTTATATATCCTGGCATGCATCTTTATCGCGTTTGCAAGGAATATGTATGGGCATATATAGCTTTATGATTTTACAAGTAAGGCCTGCCCACATATGCCTACATCTTACTCTAATTAAGATTACGTACTCGATATAATTAAATGGCGGAGAAAAAGTCATCAGGCACATGCTTCTAACAACTCAATATTTTGTCACATTATATTATAAATATACAATAATACTTAAATGCAAATAATAATATCAACACTTTATTTTTCCATTAGCGATTATGAACTTTTCAATCTGGAAACAATTAGCTAACAAAAATATGAGTTGTTTTGTAGAATCAGAATATGAGTCTTTATTCTTTGACAGAGGGGAAAAGGCTAGAGCTAGGAGCTTCCATAAAATGGCCAGTATCGATCCCGGGCTCTTTATAGCTAATAATCAAAAAAGAATTGTAATAAATAAATGATATGGAGTAACGTGTTTATTATTTTTAAAATTTTTTAAGGTTCAATTCCAAGTTGGAGTAAAATGTGATATTCTCGCCCTCACATTTCTCATATTCCGTTATTTTTGACATTGCGACTGATACAAAATTATGAAGTAAAGTACAACGTCAAAAGTTATGACTAGACATTACGGTTTGATAGGAGGTAAAAGTATGTCGTTCAAATTATAACTACACACCACTTATTGATGGAAGTTAGAAGGACTGTCTCCAATATTATGTTCGTATTTTAACTCATTTTCTACATAATGGGTTGATATGAGTCAAAATACGAACATCCCCTCTAATAACTACATGATGAGTACTATCCGGTGCTCATAATAAACACTTTTACTGAAAAATCAGATTTGAACCTTTGAATTTGAAATAATTTAATCATATATTTTAACACTTGACCGATCCTGTGATTGCAACTCTAATTTATCCTAGGATATACCCTCATTAAGATTTGTCCACTTTATGTAATTACTAGTCCAGACTTTTTACTACAAATTATATTAATACTAGTCCGTACAATATTTGAAGAGTTGTTCAATTATATATAATGGCGGATGTATATATCCGCAGAATAAATTAATAAATAATAATTTCCGGTCTAACTAACTAATACTGTAGCATTTTTCCACTCTGTAGCATCGCCTACTTTAATATATCAAAACCTGAATCCGCTGCTGATTTTATATACATATATATAAAGACAACTTAACAGATGAAGGAACAAAAGAATCTTCTTTTTTCAAATTCAAGTGAATACGTTTTTTCCAGAGCAAATGTTAATGTCGGTCTCCAATCTGTTTCAGGTAAACCATATAACGTTGATGGGGTTTTCTCGACGCCTAAAAGCTTAACCGTGTGTCCCAAACTCTTGATTGCCAAATGAGTAGTCATCCACTTTAATTATAATTTAATTTTGTTACGAAAGGTGGAGGATATATAATTTAGTCAATTGAAAGTTGAAAGCGCTTAAGAAAAGTTTATGGGTGCTTCTATTTTCTTTTTAATTATTCATATTCTTTTTCATTTGATTATTGGTCCATTTAATCAAAACAATATGTATGATAATAATTGTAATAGTAATAGTAAGCACCACAAAATCTTGGAAGTTGTCACAACTCTTTTCCTTCCTGAGAGTAACAAATTAAAGTAGAAAATGTAACACCACATGAGCCATGTACTCAAATTTATGCAACTAGTATCTATATCATGCATGTTGCTCATGTAATGTACTAATATTTTTCATCATATACCACAAATGACCACAATGAGCTATGATCTAAGAATCAATTATGTACAGAAAGATATCACTAATAATCAGATGACGGTCACGATTTCTGTTTTAACTGAAAGACTGAAAATTTCATTATGTTATACTATTCTCATTTATTTTTTATTTAGCATCAAATACATTCAATTTTAACCAGAACTGACTTGTCCACTTTCATTAAATCAGAATGTAAAGATCGAGTATATGTTGTTTTCTGTCATTTTTAAATAATTTCCCTAATAAATTATATATATAGAATTATACACGACTCAATCCGACTTGACAGAATAAGAACTAGAGCTCGACTTGTTGACGTGTTTTAGGGACCAAGAGTGGACCATCCACATGCAATGGGTGAGCAATTGCCTTGAAGATTAAGCCAAACCAATACCAAACATACACAAAGAAAAGGCACATAATTATATACATAGATTATAGAGTGAGCGATCGTGTCACATTTTCCCACTCTCTCCCACAACCCTATATTTCTGGCTAATGCTTCACACTAAAATTAACAACCCACATCATTTCTTTTGCTGACTTTCATGCACCTTAACAAACGTAACCAAACCGCCCTTTTAAGCCTTCTCCTTCCTCTTTCTTCACACACACACATCAGCATCAACACCAAAAAATACTCTCCTTTCCGATCACCTCCGAGAATGTCACGGCCAACTTTAGCCTTCTTCGTGGCGGCGATGATGACGATGATGGTGGCGATCAACGGCCAGGATGTAGGCACGCCGAGCGGCGAAAACAAGTGCGGTGGCTGCCCTTGCAACAGCCCCTGCACTTATCCATCGCCACCACCACCGTATCCATCGCCTCCCCCACCATCTCCACCGCCTCCGAAGAAGCCACCAACGCCATCGACCCCGTATTGCCCACCCCCGCCCGGAAGCGTCGAGCCAACGCCGCCATCATACATATACATAACAGGCCCGCCGGGAGAGGTTTACCACGTCGATCCGAACTTCAACGGAGCCACCGGCGGTGAGATTTACGGCACCGTATTGTTCTTGATCATCGCCGGTGCCATGCTTCAGCTAGCTTTATGAAAACAATAAGGTGAAGGAAATGTTCGGATTCCCACTCAAATAAGCTAGCTTTATATATATACAAGAAGTTTTATATGTATGGATGATCAGAAAAATTCTTTTCCTCAGTTAGGTAATTGTTGCTGGTGTTATGTTTCTCTCTCAAATGTTCCATAATATTTTCCCCTGTTAGATACCCACTGACTGATCATAACAGTTGTTATTATCAATAAATAATTCATTTCCCTACAATAATTGTAGTTTGTCTGCTAATTTTTAATTGATCTGATTTTCCAGCGACACAAATAGGGATCTTATTATTATTATTATTACCGAAAAAAAAATATATATATGTATATTTATTTATTTATATATTATATAGTGTTTTATTTCTTGACGTTTTAAGTAGTACACCAGTATATGGCATGAAAGAAGTGGAGTAAAAGCCAGTCGTTATCATTTCTCGTCCATTTTTTTAAACAATTGAATTAACCATATATATAACACTTGGGGGATTATTTATAAAATCGATTGGTTCAGATAGATCGATATATCAAATCTTTAAACCTAATTATATAAATGTACAACATCTTTACAAAAGATTGATAATTAGATGAATTTTCACATTTAGATAATTAATGAACCGAAATTCCAAAAGGCAAAATGTATCCATAAAAAAACACAGGGAATAAGTTCTCTAGGGAACGAATGGTAAGCAAGCCTTCTATTTCTTTTTAGC
This sequence comes from Sherardia arvensis, assembly GCA_948330725.1. Taxonomy (NCBI): domain Eukaryota; kingdom Viridiplantae; phylum Streptophyta; class Magnoliopsida; order Gentianales; family Rubiaceae; genus Sherardia; species Sherardia arvensis. The sequence goes on from OX415244.1 coordinate 9,804,198, forward strand.
TTCAAATGGAATATTAGAAAGGGGAATTGATGCATGGGTGATATGGCTTTTTGAGAAACTTTCTATGTGCAACGTTTTTCTCTTTTGAAAAATAACGTAAATTTCAATAACTCAATTCAAGTCATGTCCAGTTAAATTTAAAATTATTTTATAATTTCTATTTCTTTTGTAAAAATGTAATTAGTGATTTTAACTTTTTTCCATCTAAAACGGTAGATCTGTAACATACAGTTTTAACATTTTCACTAATTACTTTCAGCAGATTTCAATTAATTTCATCCCAATCGTACAAGGTCTTAAGGTGTTTTTGACTGAACTGTGCTTTTAAAGGGTGTTTTACCCTTCTGCTATTACGAAAAGGAGAAATTGATCATATCACCTTTCATTTTGAACTACTATTAGACTAAAAATACATTCTGCTTATCAAATAAGCAGTTTTTTAACCATTTATCAAACACTAAAAATAATTGTATATGCTTCAAGGTACAATACCTGAAAAGTCTGCCAAACACACCATTAGTCAGCCATATAATTACCCCTTTGTTTATATATCTTCTTTGGTCTGTTAAATCCCTCCATGTGTAACTTTATATAGGCCTGTCCAGTTGAGCTGTTTGGATCTGCTTGCTACCTGCTAAAACTGCTTGGAGCTGCTGGAAGCTGTTTGGACTGCTTGGATTATTTTATTATTTATAGATGAATATTTGTATGTGATTTAAATGTAATTAGACAAGTTCAAATAAATAATATTTCATTAACAATAATTAAAATAATCTCTTTAGTACATAGATTTCAAAACATTTTATTTATTTTAAAAAAATTCAAGTCGGATGAAGTAAACTGCTTGAAACTACTTGAAACTATTTGGGATTGTTTGAGCTGCTTGAACTGATTGGATCTTGCAAGAAGCTGAACTTGACAGGACCGTACTTTATAGATAAGTTGAGGTGGTGATAAATTCAAAGGTGGTGGTTTGCTTAATAGCATGAAAGCAACGGTTTATCCACCAGCTAACCAGCTAGTGCTTCCACTAGCGTCTTCTTCTTTCGTTTTTTTCTTAATTAAAAGATGATCGAAAAGTTTATTTTCCATTTAGGGTCCACTCTAAATAAGGAGCCGTCCAAACACGTCATTTGCTAATTTTTTGCTCGATCGCGAACCTTCATAATTGCCCCCTCGATTGTCTCTTCCCCTGGTTTCGTACTAATCTTCATCTTCTTTTGTACAATGCATAGAATGGTGATGAGGGACATATCCAAAACTTGAGAGGGGTTGTAATAAGATCGATGCTAGGAACTTAGATGTTCGCGAGTTATTTTCAAGTATTTGATCAAGATTCGAGTTTAAGTATAGGTTGAATAAATCATAATTTAAGATGAAACTCACTCAACGCTCTATAAAAGAATACTTTGTAAATCCTTGATGATATTGGCCCCGTTTGGGAGCTAGCTGTTAACTGTTAGCGGATTGTACTAACTGTTAGCAGATTGTATTAGGTGTTTTGATTATCTGTTTGTAATAAAATGAATGTTTGGTAAAAAATAAATAGCGGATAACTTTTTGTTATGCTAAATGACAAAAATGAACACAAATAAATAAAATTTATCATTGTTTTATAAATTTAGTATTTTGAAGCATGGAAAATATTTTTAATACTTATATTTTATATTTATTAGAGATAATTAAAATTTATTGTTTCAGAAAATAAAAATAATTAAAATTTATTATAAGGTTTTTTTTATTTTGATTAGTGTGTGATCTATTATTTTAAAAGTATTGAAAAACATGTCTAATAATTGTTGTATCTTTATTTATTTTGAGGTATTTTTGATTAACATATATAAGATTTTTATATGTTTTTAGTTAATATTCTTACAAGGATAAAATAAAAACTTGCTATTTTTAAAAGGATAATAAGGAATAAAAATATTGTGTTCAATTACTAGAAAAAATGTTTGAAAGGATGTACGCATGAAAGTTGAGAGTAAAGGATAAAAAGGAAAATTGTAATATTAATTGTTGAGTTAAGTTGGAAACGCAGCTTTTTCAAGCGTTTTCAAATTGAGAGGTTTGAATCAAACAGTTAGATGATTCATTATCTCACCAAACACCATAAGTAGATGTTTGACCAGTCAAAAATCTATTTTTAGCAAAAAAAAAAAAACCAAAACATTCGTTCAAAACTCTCGTAATCTCTTGCTACCAAACGGGGCCATTATATTTTGTTTTATCATAAATCAATGGCATATAGATTGATTTAATTAATTTTGATTCGAATGAGGCTAAATCATTTTTCAGATTTGTTCTTTCTCTCTTATGGTCGTGAACTCTTTTTTTCTCTCCCTGTTTTGGTAAATCATTTTTATCTATTCATGTTGATTTACGGTTTCATCCGACAAACACTCTTGTATATCCTCTTTTCTTTCTTTTTGGTAAATCATCTTTTTATCTCTTCATTTTGATTTACCGTATTATCCAACAAACACTCTTTCATATATTATGTGAGACCACGAGTATAAATTCTGAATAAATATGATTGATTTTATCATCATGCATTTTATACTCATTGTTTATAACATCATGGTATATTTACTCATTGTTTAATTTTATAGATTTGTATTTTGGGGAAGTTCATGTCCAACGGAAAGTAACTCATTATTTGAGAGTAAGATAAATCAGTTTGAAATTGAATTTTTTTTTAATCTTAACGGGTTGAAATGTTTTGAGGTCGATCTGAGTTTTATTTAACTCTCAACTTGTATTCAAGTCGAAAATAAAAAAACAATAAGAGTTTGAGATCCATAACACGAGTTCTCGCAATTATCAAATGAATTAGAATTTGATTACATCTCTATTTAAACTCGACTCGACTCATTTACTCTTCTATAATTTATGCACTTAAAAAAAAGTACTGCCTCTCAAAATACAACTTAAATTTAATGCTTTGATGGATATAAATACACATACGTATTTCTTGAGTCTATTTACAAAAGTGGATTTAAAAAGTTTAAAATTGGGATAATCTCTTGCCCCAATGGTGACAGCTAGCTGGGGTTAGGCTAATCACTTTAAACAAACCTATTTGATACTCAAGCATAATATGGAATGAATTCGTTAGCCTTTTTTGTTTATAAAATAAGTGCAAAGTTTTGGTAACTCAAGAAAAAGGAGGGAATAGAATTATGAGAAGGGAGAAAATGAAAAGAAGTGATTTGTTTTTTACAATACTTCCGGAGTTTCCGTGACGAACAATATTATATAACGATAAATTTTATGATTCATAACTTTAGTTATTTATGTTAAATAAATCTAAATTGTTGATATTTAACAAACAGATGTCAAAAACCCTTTGAAAAAATTACTAAATGACAATATTCTTACTTATCTAATATTTGAAAATTTACGATTAACTATACCAAAAGAACCATAATAAATATTACACGGCTTGAATCAAAATCGGAGAGATTACTAGCATTTACAGTTGCAACTTTGCAAGAGCAATTGATTGTCAAAAGATGGACCAACTACTCTCGTCTGTAGTCGGTGGTGTAAAATGTCCGCGGTGTTGATTAATTTGCAGAAAAGCAGATTTGATGGGAAAGGGATAAATTAAAGTACCAGACGGATGGAATTACCAGATGATTGGATGTCAGGGTCTGTCAGTGAGATCAACCTTGGAAACCTAACCTTGGACTTATTCACACTGTACCACGTTTTTGTATTTTACCGGATTAACTCAATCCGGCTATTTTTCAAATAATAGAATAACAATATAGCTACTAAAAGTTTAATATATATATACATTAATCTAATCTAATTGCACTAAAAGAAAAATGGTGTTTTTGTTGGCCCTAACATCTCAATTGAAATCTTGTTAGTGGTATTTTAGTAAATTTACTCCTTGTAATAACTTAGAAAGTTATAAAGGGAAAAAGAATCACCCAATAACAAATGCAGTCTAAATGCAGGTCCACTTTACTTCTGCATTTCGCCACCCCAATCAGGTCCACTCAACGGTTGGCAGTTAGGTGATTTTTTTTCCCACTATTCCCGACAGTCTCCCCTCTTTTTCAGGCATGACCCCACCATTTATTGCCTGAAACGGTCATCTAACGGTAACCCCTATGGCGGAGCCACCACAGCTCCGCGGTGGCAACCCCAATTTACGAACCTTTGCTCAAGTTCTCTCATCCAAACCACCCCTCTAGCCAATACGCTGCCAACAAATCAAGAAATCCGGCCTATTGGTGAACATAAGGGCAAAGTCGTTGCATGGTATCTCCAGATCAAGCGGTGTCGCTGGCTAACCATTACACCAATGCTCTGATTGGCTAGTTTGAGAAAGGGAAGCCGTCGATGGAAGCTTTGAATGAGTCATTCAAGTCAATCGGTTTCTCTTCATCCTTTCAGCTTGGATCAATCGACTATCAACATGTCCTTATCCGTTTCCAAGACCTTCAAGATTATCAGAGATGTTGGCTAAAGGGGATCTGGAGCTTTAAAGGTGTTCCTATGAAGGTCCTAAAGTGGATAACAAATTTTAGCCCCAAATGTGAATCATCCATTGTCCCAGTATGGGTAACAATCCCTAATCTTCCAATATTTTTCTTTAACAGTGCTATGCTTGAGTTTATTGGAGATAGGATTGGTAGTTTTATAAAAATGGATGCTGCTACAGCATCATTGACTAGACCATCTGCAGTTAAACTCTGCATTGAGGTTGATTTACAAAAGAAATTGCATACTGAGATAGAAGTTAGAGTGACTGGTCAAGTTTCTGATTTGGAGATTATATATGATCAATTGCCTCTCTACTGCTCCCACTATCTCAAGGTTGAACATACTCTGGATGAGTGTTTCTCAGAAAACCCCCAGTTTAGATAGCCCTACAACCCTAGAAAGCCTATGCCTTTTGACCCCGCAAACCAACCAAACAAATTACCCCTAAAAGCCTCTGCTCCACAGCCAGCAAAAAAACCTCAAGTCTCTCAGCAAAATGAGGAGGTCTCAGGAGTTTCAGCAAAGGAGAAAGATAGAGTCATCAGGTCTCCGATGATCTATGTTAAAAAAGCCTCAGAGTCAGTTCGACCTTCATCTAAGCTTGGAATTTCAGAAAAAGGCAAAGAGAAGATGAATGGGATAGAGGACTCTGATGATTTGCAGTTGCTGGAGTTTCCAACAAAATGATGCTCTCCCCCATCTGAACAGTCTGAAAAAGGAATGAGTGTTCATATTATCACTCACTTGAATCAAAACCAACAGTTACATAGCCCCTTTCCTACCTTATCTCGTAATCCTACCCCCTGCAAGCAGTCTACTGATTTAGCCATCATTCAATCCCAAGATACCCAAAATTCTCATCTGCAATCACCTCAATCATCCTCTACTTTGCTTAAACCTGAAGAGACTGAGTGGCTCACAAGAAACCACAGACGTAAAGTCTATGCTTCAGATGATACAAAAATAGTTACAGGTACAAACTTCTCTCCAGTTGATTGTTCATTTACTGCTAATATTGCCCCCTTCTTTTCTTAGGAGAAAAACAGGCACAACAGATTCCTTCCTTTGATGGAGGATAAACAGCTCCAAGAATTAAGGGATGAAACTGAAAAGACATTATCTGATGTTATGGATATTGAGAATGAAAATGCAATATCTAAAACAAAAGAAAATATACCAGATCAGGTGAGCACAAGTCAGGTAAGAAAATCTTCAAGGCTAATGGCTAAACATACTCATGTGATCAAATTGCAATCTTACTTTACTCAATTGAATCAGATTATGTCCAGTTCAATTACCAACAGCCCTAAAAGGAACTCTAAATGATTAGTACATCCCTCAAAATAAAATTCCTAGTGTGGAATATTAGGGGTATGGAAACATCATTAGAGAGATTAGGTGAACTGATAGATACTTACATCTTTGACCTTATTTGTCTAATTGAGCCTATGCATGCCAACTCTAAGTGTAATTACTACATGAACATTTTTAGCTACCAAAAATGCCTTTTTGCTCAAAATGAAAGAATTGACTTTTCTGGAAAAATGACATCCAGATCTCTATGATCACTGATCACCCTCAATTTTTACATGTTTCAGTCCAAAGCTAAAAACTGAATTTCACCATGGAATCAGTATTTGTATATGGACTGAGAACAGGGAAGGGAAGAGAGGATCTATGGATTGATTTACAGAAAATTAATAGCCCAGATACTGTTTTCATTGGAGATTTCAATGCAATAGCACTATCTATGAGTATAAAGGTCCATCAACTCCCAGCCTTCACAATATCAGGGATTTTAGTAAATTCATTTATGTATGGCTTTGGAGAACATAAACACAGTTGGTAATCCATTCACCTGGTCTAATGCAAGACATCAATTACCTCTTGATCTGAGTAATAGTGGGAGGATCAAAACTCCAACTATTCAAAGACTGGAAAGAGGTCTTTGTACAGTCCATTAATGGAATGCAACATTTCCAGACTCTTATATACTAGTGTTGAATAAGCTAACTAATGATTACTGCCCCCTCTTTCTAAGTATAGGCGGTAACGTAAAATCATCCCCAATGCCTTTTAAATTCCTTAATACTTGGTTTAAGAGAGAGTCTTTTCTGAACCTAATTAAGGAAAACTGGACACCTCCTATTGATGGCTTTGGAATGTAGGACTCAACCTCAAACTTCTAAGGTTGAAAAAACAATTGAAAATCTGGAACAAAGAAGTTTTTGGTAATGTCCATACAAATATTATCAATATGGAGGTAAATCTGAGATTATGTGAAATAGCTTATGACTCTAATCAGAGTGAAATAAATCTGGTCAGTTTAAAACAGGCTAAATCATCCCTTACTAGAGCAATTAAAGAGCAGAATCATTTTTGGAAATACAAATCCAAAGTTAAATGGCTAAGGGAAGGGGATGACAACACAAAAATTATCCATAACTCAGTTAGGGAAAGGAAGAGAAAAATGAGTATTACTAAAATACAAAATTCTCTTGGTGATTGGATAGAAGATCCCTCAGAAAATGAATCTGAAGTTATTGCTTACTACTCAGACTTACTGTCTGCTGAGGTTAATCCAAGCCAAGTGGATTTCTTTTCTCATTTTTTTTGTCTCAAATCCCAAAACTTTTAAATGATGAAGACAATGTTGTACTTATTAAACCTATTTCAAAAGAAGAACTAAAATGCATTGTCTTCTCATTAAATAAGAACAGTAGCCCGAGTCCTGATGGTTTTACTGTCCAGTTTTACATAAAAAGTTGTGATATCATTCGCTTAGATCTCCTTTGGGCAGCCAATGATTTTCTTTCTAGTACCATCATTCCTAAAGGTATTTCCAGTACCTGGATTGCCATTATTCCTAAAATAGATACACCCTCCTATTTTTGTGATTTTAGGCCAATTAGTCTCTCAAATGTGGCTAACAAGATTTTCTCAAATATTTTAATGGAGAGACTGAAACCTTTTATGCAGACATTTCTCCCCATCAGACTGCATTTTTGAAAAACAGGGACTTATAAGATAATATCTTATACCTAAAGGAAATGTCCAGATTTATTAATAAAAAAGGGAGATCACCGAACTGTATTTTAAAACTTGACCTGAGAAAAGCATTTGATAGGGTTTGTTGGAGATTTCTTACAAATATCCTTCTCAAATTTGGATTTCGTGGAAAATTTATTGACTGCATCATAAAAAACTTTCACAAGCTTGTTTTTCTGTCTTGATAAATGGTAGTCCAGTAGGATTTTTTAGGCTATTAAAGGTATCAAACAAAGTGATCCCCTCTCTCCCTTCCTTTTTAATATCTTTTCAGAAGCTTTCAATAGAAGTATAGCATACATATTTCAGATAGGAAAGCTTAAATGTTATAACCTGCCAAGGTCTGCCTCTCTGATCTCTCACCTGACTTATGCTGATGACACTGTGATTTTTATGCAAGCTAGCACTATAGATTTAAATAGAATGAAAGCTTTTCTTGTGGTTTTTGAAACTGTCTCAGGACAGAAGATTAACTATGATAAAAGTGACTTTTATGTTAAGCATGCCACTCCAGCTAAGATTAGGGAAATCAGTAATATTTTGGGCATGAAGAAAGGAAATTTTCCTTTTAAATATCTAGGAGTTCCCATTTTATTTGGTAGAACAAAAAATGTGTACTTTCAGCCACTACTGGAAATGATAGATAGGAGGATAAACAATTGGAAAAATAGGTGGTTATCCACTGGGGCTAAAATGATTCTGATTAATTCATGTTTATACTCCTTACCTCAACATCATTGGGCTGTTTTGTAGTCTGCTGTGCAGATCATTAAAAAATTCAGAAGGAAAATCACTATATTTTTTGGGTACTATTGATGATTGGCCTAAAAAATCTTGGAGAAATTGGAATGATCTTTGCTTCCCTATTTCTAAGAATGGTTTAGGTTTTAGAAATTAAAACACTATTACAAAATCATTCTCAGTTAAGCTTTGGTGGAAATTTCAAACTTCACAAGCTCCATGGAATATCTTTCTTGCATCCTTACCTAAATCTGCTCAGTCATCACAAACTTGAAAAAGAATTTGTGATGTAATACCTTTCTGTGAGCAAAACTCTAGAGTAATCGATGGGATGGGATTATGTAGTTTCTGGAATTCCAATTGGCTGGGAAATGGGATTCTCATTGACAGGCTAAACCCCGAACATATCGACATTCCTCTGGACTGCACAGTAGCCACATTCATACAGAATAGGAACTCATTCTTACAAATATTATCCAGTCATACTGATCCAGCTCTTTTTTCTTCATTATAGGAAGCTAAGATCACTCCTGAAAGAAATGACAGGCTTATTTGGAAACCGGAGGAAACTGGGAGTTTTACATTCAAATCTGCTTACAATCAACTCAGATTCAAAAGAGGTAACTCTGTATCTCTATTAAAATTGTGGAATGCTAGGGTTCCAAAAAAGATCTCAGTGTTTATGTGGAAAGTTGTAAATTCTCTTCTCCCTTTTAATAATATTTTAACCTACTATGGCTTCAATATTGTATCAAAATACTGTTTTTGCAACCATTCTGATGATCTGGACCATTTTTTCAACAATTGTATTGTGTCAAATGGCACATGGACTGAAGTAAACGAATTTATAGGGATCCATACTCCAGGCTTCACTTTTATATGGTCAAGAGTGTCCTATTACCTTTCTAGGCCTGGTTTATCTGCTGTCTATACTTTAATGATAAAAAATATACTTCTGTTTTCATGCTGGTGCTTATGGAAGGCTAGGAATAAATATATCAATGATAATATTTTACCTAACCAGACTAGAATACTGCATGAAATAAAAAGTATGATTTTTGACTCATTCGCAGAAAAACCATTCTATATCTATCGGCCTTGTGATATTGAACTAGCATCAAATGGTTATTTTCCGGTGTGGTTGAAGCCCCCTAAACCTAACATACGAAAAGTTGCATGGTCCTGTCCCTTAGTAGGTCTTAAAGTAAACATCGATGCTTCCTGGAAACCTGTAGAACTACAAACTGGTATAGGGATGATCATTAGGGATAGTTCAGGGAGTTTGATAAGATCTAAGTGTCTTTACACTCATGCTATGTCCCCTTTACATGCGGAATTACTAGCAATTGGTTTTGGTATCATGCATGCTAGACAGATAGGTTCTGAATTTATGATGGAGTTTGACTGTAAACAAGCTATAAATTGTATACATAATACTCACCTGGCTCCATGGAAACTCTTTGTTTTAGCTGATGAACTGCATAAAGAATGTTTTAACACATCTATGCACCATATTTTTAGAGAAGCCAACTTTGTCGCCGACTCTCTGGCTAAATCCGCAGCTCACATGCAGTCCTCACATGATTTTAATACAGTTTCACAACTGCCTTCGATATCTAGGGGATTTATGTTTGCTTGATAAATGTGGTACTCCTACTATTAGACTGCATCCCCCTTAGACATATATTACTCCTTACTTGCTACTTCTTCTGAATCAGGAGAAGCTGTTGCAAATGTTGGTGAAAGTGAGAAGACATCACTACAATCTGAAGGAAATCATCATGGATTCAAAGCTGGTTTTTTACTCATGGAATTGACAACTCATTCAAGGGTTGGTTCCTGCACTATTTTTAGACTATTTGTATTCCTTAGCATGATCTAAAACGCAGGCCGCATTGAGTTTTGCATAACAATTCTCTAATAGGTTTTGAGTTTTTAGAACATGTCTAATTTTGGCCTATCATTGTATGGTGCTTTTAGTCTAGATTAGTTATTTTTGAAAAGTATCACTATGCTTTTGGGACTTGATCCCCATAAACTTGGCTTGGTTACTATATACATGATTTGTACTACTTTATAGGTTTAGGAAGCCGAATAAAAATTTCCCCCACTCTCGAGTGGTTTAACTGAAAAATAAAAATAAATGAAGTTGAATTCCTTAATCAATTAATGTTTCTCAACAACCTATGAAATGTAAAACTTTATAATGCCATTCCTAATGTTATGGGCCATAAAGTGGATGAATTCATGATATAGATAAGTTTGGATCATGGCCTACATAATGCGCGTGCGTACAGCTAAAATTAGCAAAGTTGGAACCCATCTGGAAAAAAATAAAAATTGCACAATAATTAAGTACCTGCATGGTTGCATGAAAACATTTCGACACGTGTCCCTTGACCCTCTGCAAGTGCATCCACGTGTGGCCTTCTCAATACATCTTCTATACACCTGTACTTTTCTTTTTTGTATATATCCTTTCAACCGTCATATCATACTCCTTTTCTTTAGGGCTGAGAAAGACAAAGATGAAGCCAGCAGGTGTAATTTGCGATTCAGCCTGCGGGTGCCCGGTTCCGTGCGCCGGTGGTATTGGTTGCAAGTAAGCAAATTAAACAGATGCAGGTCTATAAATCCGGTATACGGTATACGTTAAGCTGAATATTTTGAACTGATTTCAGGTGTGTAAGTGGCGGTGCCGGAGGAGGATCGAGGGCGGTGACGGAGCACAAGAAGTGCTCGTGCGGGGAGCACTGCGGGTGCAACCCCTGCACGTGTGACCATGGCTCAACCATCACCGGTGCCGGAAAAAGCCACTGCAAGTGCGGTCCGGGATGCAACTGTACCACTTGTGCTGCTTAAATAAACTGTCCTCGTTCTGTTCAACATAGTATAGTTGAACCTTGTATCATGTAATAATAAAGTACCATGCTCCGATCAGGGGTACCTTCGATCCGTTGTCATAAATACTAATAATAATGTGAAGGATGTGGTCTCTTCGAGTTCATCGATTGGATTGTTAGGTTTATGATGATCACTAAATTGTACATACTTGATCCTATAGCTACAAGAGAAATTGAACTTTTAAGAGACGCGCTCTTTAAATATGTAATCATCTATTTGAACTAAAAGTTTATTAGTATACAAGTAAAAATTACTGTAATGTATAAGTATGTGATTGTTAGAATCATCGTAATTGATTTATAATGATGTTTTGCTGTATATATATGATCAACTATTTTAAAGTCAACTTCAAAATTTAAATGTCCACTTTTCCCACTTAATTCTTCTTTTATTCTTGCATTTTCTGCCTCATTTCCCACCAGTAATCAGTGATTATGTTTAATGTGAATTTTGTGGGTCAATTTATTTCATTATTGAATAAATGTGAACGGTTTACATTGATATTCTTTTCCGATTAGATCAATTGTGTTCACAAAGATTGATCTGGTCTGGTTTATTAAGTTAACGTTTTATTCTCAATCTGATTTATGTCTTGTTCCGTACTCGGTTTTGTTTATGTTTTGTTCGGATCTGGTTTACATGTCGTGTAAAGATCTCGATATAATTTACAGATTTTGTATTCGTTTGTAATTTTTTCCGTTCAGTTTGGATAACATTTATTATGCTTTGAATGAACTGAACATATATTATGATTTGAATGAAGTGGTACAGTATTAGCAGGTCCTTAATTGGCGTAGTGATGTACAAAAACTTCTCTTGAAAAATTATTTTTGATGGTTTTACTAGTTTTCGCAATTAACAAGTTAATATTCTTGAGACGGTGATAGGATTTCATTAGATCTCCAAATCTACAATAATACCGACTATATCAGTTGATTGATTTGTATAGATTAGTGAAATTGAATATAACTTTCCATGTAAACGCTACTCTGTGTTTTCCAATTCACAATCAAAAGTATTTTTCATTTATACTTTGTAATTTATCCACATTTATTTGTGTAGTAAGAATCCACCACTACCATGGTTCATCTCACTATATATCCTATTCGAACAAAATAAAGAATACAAAAACGAGTACTATATACTATTCAATGATGTTAGCTTTGATGGGTTAATGATTATCGATTGGTAGATAAAAAGTTAATCAGTACTAGGTGCCACAGATTAGGTTAAATAATGATAGTGTTTTGTATATATAGTTTAATATTTGTTTTGTTTTGTTTGGAATAATTTTGTTTTAAATAAGATTAGCAAATTGATGTGGATCCATCAACATGGTCTACGTAGGTTTTAAATAAGATTATTTAAACAAATTGCTTTGCGTATATAATAAGAAACAAATATGAGCAATAAATCGATAATCATGGCACCGTCTTCCCTTGGCCTGCAATCATGTCATATTAGGCGGGAAGGAGACGTCTCCGAGCAGTAATGCATGAAGACTATTCAAATGTGTAGGGGAAATATTATTATTTGCCAGAAATTTTGGGCAGACTTGTATATTTATCATAATCATATGTCGGTATGCTAAAAACCAAGCAAAGCTAGTTAGGGAACTGTAGTTTAATTGAAATATAAACACTCATTTTTGTTTCGATTTTCAGAATAAAATTTTATAAATCTTATTATTAATTTTGTAAATCTAATTATCATTTTACCTAATTTTAAATTCCTTATACATACTTTTTGAAAAAGTTAAATATATTACCAGTTAAACGGTATCAAATGAAGACCTGGCAAAATTTTATTGTGTACGTATGGATGAGAATAATACGTACTATATTCCTAAATACCATAATAGTTAATAGAACTATTATTTTTGGTTTGAGTCTTATATATGAAAAATTGTACTATTGCATAATGTAATGCCGTCTTACACGCGTGTTTTTCAATTATAATAATTTATGAAAAATAATTATAAATTGGAATCTCTAACGTAAATTATCAATAATGTATAGGTAGACAAGTATTTATCTAAGACATTTGTAAAAAATTCTAAACTCAAATTAGTTTAACTCATTATCATTAAATTGAGGTATTTTTATCATGACAGATTATATTAAATAATTGAAATATATTTTATGATTCTAATATGTAGCATTATGTTATTATTTTTGATATATTAATTTAAGTCCAATTTAGTTTCATTTAGTTCGGGAAAAATAAGCTCCGTTGTCTGAAACAACAGTTCTCTCTACCTCTATCTATATTTTTTATAGAAAAAGAAAAATATTTTATTTCAACATTTTAACTGTGCCGTCGCATTTTTAAATGCTTTGAAATTCTTACAAAGTGTACATACATGTTATTTTAATTTTGCCAATATTTTGAGCCTGGTTAGGTTGAAAATTTTAAGAAGTGTAGAAAGTTGAAAGTTATCTTGATACATTCCAGAATTTTTATTGGTAATCTATCTGCTAAAGGTGATAAAATTCTTAAAAAATGAGTTTGGGATTTTCCATTTCACTGTTTTTTTACTAAACTATTTTCTGAATACTGGCATTTGGACAAGTAAAGCCTTTTCCTTTAATTAATTGGTGCAAAGTCGGGCAATTTTATAAATATTCTTCCCATTTGTTTCACTGGCTTGGAGTCATTCGGATATAAAGAGAATCATTTCAAAAAAAAAACAAAAAAAAAAACTCTTGGAGAATCATATAGTACGATCAATTAATAATCTATTGTAATGATATACCAAGAGTGAATCTTCATAAGGTTATCTATGACTTTTACCAAGTAAAAAAACAAACCGAACTGCTGCACATTATCTGATATTTTACTCAATATAATACAAAATATCGTTGATATTACAATATCGATCCACTGTATATTGTTAAGTTTTCCAATTAACATAATAAATGAGGGATATGCTAGATGTAGTCCGTATTTTGCTTATTTTACAGTCCAAAATAAAAATACGTCTTTGATATATGTTATGGTCAATAACTATGTATATCAGTCATATGCATCATATATATTACTTCTATTGCATACACTTGCAAATTAATTATATATCATAATCATTGTATATATGATTATATAACAAAAATACAGACAACAAATAAGTAAAACACGGACTCCAGTAAATGATGATATTTTTATAAATTCATATCGTATTTTGAACTATAAGAGTAAAATATTGGATTGCGTATAGCAATAAAAACAGAGAACCTCATAAATTCGATCGGACTATTGCAACTCATAAATAAGGGTGTGTTTGACAGAGTTTTTCATCTGTTGTGCTTCAAACCACATCAGTTTTTAGTGTTTGATAAAAGGAAAAAGTGATGTTGTACCCCCAAGTGTTTGTGTAAGTGCTAATGTACCCCTATGTTTTCCAAAAGTGCCACTATACCCTCAAATGTATAATTTGAGCAGAATTTTCTTTTGCCATGTGTAAAATGTCAAGAATACGCTCACTATTATTTAATGGTAAAAAAGAAATATTTTATGACGAAAATGCCCCATCAAAATCAATGAATAATCCTCCCCTACCTAATTATTCATCTAATTCCAGCTTCCTTTTTACCTTCACACCCAATTAAGTAAGGCAATCCAAATCCATACTACCAGTCACCGTTACTTTATCTGATGAACGTGTTTGAAGCCGAGGGGACCAAAACCACCGTGCCCAGAATTTAATGTGAGCCGGAGAACTGAAACCGCCACACCCTGTAATAATTAGCGTGACTAACTCAAATTACCAAAGGAGAGAATAGAGTTGGCGAGATCATGGTAATTTCACCAATGTTATCAATTGTTGAGTTTTTGGATATAAAGGTTAACTTTTTTCAATACTGGCCTACTAGATTCAGTCCATATTTTGCTTATTTGCAGTCTGTATTTTTGTTATATAATCATATATACAATAATTATGATATATAACTGATTTGCAAGTGTATGCAATAGAAGTAATATATATGTGATGCATATGTCTGATATACATAATTATTGATCATATCAGATATATCGAAAACGTATTTTTATTTTGGACTACAAAATAAGGAAAATACGGACTGCATCTAGCATGCCCCTTTCAATAATATTGTGCATTTATTCTGTAATTCAGTGATATTGATTTCTTAATTTTTTTTTGTGTGCCCATGAGTATATGGGTCAAGGAAAAAAAAGCCCAACAGGTGAGGGTAAATTTGTCTTTTAGTTCAAAATGCTGTTGGAAAATTGGCTTTAGTGGTACACTTCTTTATTCAATGTAATTATAAGGGTACATCAGCACTTTTGAATTACTCGGGGTACATTGGAACTATCTTATAAATTTGGGGGTATCTCAACTTTTAACCCTTGATAAAATGTAAAAAAAAAACTGTTTATTTCTAAGCAGCATGTATTTTTGGCCCAAAAGTAGTCTAAAAGGAGAAGCTGGTCATCCCACAAGTGTCATGACCAGCTTCTGCTTTTTCGCCACATCATAAATAAAAATCACCAATCTTTTTTTAAAACCACAACTCTACAAAACACACCCTAAGAAGAATCAAGTACATGAATCCTTTTGGGTCAAGTACTTCAGTTAAAGCCTTTCGCCATTCTTTATATGTGGTGTGTTTGGTGAAGATGTGCTTATGAAAGAAAGTGAGTGTTTTTTATAAAAAAAGATACTACTTACTATTGTAGATGTACGTAGTTTGCCATATCATTAGTTTGAACCAAACCAAGTTACATAATCATATAATAAACTATAATACCATAGCCGGAATCCAACCTGTCCGGCTATCAAACATCCTAACCAAATGAAACCACGATTTGTTCATATGTTCACCTTTAATCCACGTAATTATGCATCGGTACCCCATTAAACATCGATGCCACACATTTTCTCTCATTCCTTGTTCGTTTCTAGGAAACCTTGCTGGATTTTCCTCGAGCTAAGCTATGCAGCTTCGTAAGAAATCGGCCATTCAAACTTTTTTTTATGTATACCTTCCTAGAGCCAACAAATAGTGCCAATTTATGGTTCCACTTGTACATTTCTACAAAAAAGACATCACAAAAAATTAAAAAGGTGGACTGCTAAAGACTATTTTCCCTTTATTCCTCCTCCTACTCTCTTTCTTTTTTCATATCGAGCCTTTAATTTCCTTTACCTTTTAAAGAAAGTTGACCTTTCTTTTCAGATTTTCTACTTTCAAAATTTCAAAATTAAATGTATGCAAAATAATCAGTGATAATCTACTATAAAAAGAGTGTGCATGTCCACGTGCATTTGAAAAAAGTTTACAAATGCACTAACTTTACATAGTAGGATATTAATTGAACACTTAACCTGATTTTTCTTAGGATGGTTGTGAATTTTTATAAGAAGATGAGAGAATAATAATTAAAATTACTATAATCATTTTTTGATAAATAGTACTATAGTGTTTTTTACATTTAATACATAAAAATATCAATTTTTTTTGATGGCAATGGTCACCCCCATAATCGACTGGCTGTAAGTAATATATTTCATTAAAATTGATTTAATTGTAAGTAATTCGTAAATTATCAAAAGTTTTTGAAAATTTCTTTATTTATATTCTTCGTACATCTAAAGTGTACTAGAAATGTCGATATGTATGATAATACAGACGTGTTAAACTCGTCATCCTTTAAATCTTCATTCATTAATAGTTTAATACAGACGTGTTAAACTCGTCGTCTTTCAATTTTAATACTTGTCATCATAATTTCAACACGTAGTATCTCGTGTCAGCTCCTGATTTGTGAATTTTATTTTCAATCTCTTTTCAAATAAATTTATGAAAATAAAATGAAAGTTTGAGAAGAATTAGTCCTAACCTCATTACACACTTTTTGCATCACTAGTGCCGCTACACCTCTTTTTCTTAGTACTATAATCTTCTCCCCATCCCTTTCCTTAGAACGCAGGTCATTCCAATCTCCTCTCTCCACTCAATATCACCATCTACCTCCATTTCCCCTGTTTTTCAACATTTTTCATTATTTCTCCTTTCTCTCCAAGTCTAAAACATGGAGCTTTACTTGCAGAAACTAGTAACAGCCCTTTTGATCCTCCTCACAATTCTCCACTTTCAGGGCAGTTCTTCCGGCCAAGAGTGCCCTTACCCCTGCTACCCGCCGCCAACCGGTCCCGGAAACAACCCGACTCCGACGCCGGAAACTTCAAATCCACCACCCTTTACGCCGCAGCAGGGAGGGGCGGCGCTGTATCCACCCCCGGGGAGCGGAGGGATAATTCCGTACTATCCACCTCCAACTGGCACCGGTGGCGATGACGGTGGCAACGGCGGCGGTTCAGGGATGGCGCCGCCTCCACCGGAGCCGATTGTTCCGTGGTTTCCTTACTACTTCAGAAAGCCGCCGCATCCTATCGAGTCTTCTTCGATAGCGCTGAGAGGATCGTTCGTCGCCATTGCTTTAGTTGCTTTTAGCATGTGCTCTGTTTTGTACTGAGTTGTTTCATTTTTGTCTGTTTCGGTGTTTGTAATTAGTTGAAGTGATTTAGAGATGGTATGAGAATTTCTAGTTCTTCATTAATAAGATATGTTTGATTATGTGTTAGTATGAACCAGCTGGTTTTGTTTGCCAGAAAAAGACGATTTGATGATGAAATGTATGACAGAGATGTCAATGGCCTGAATCTGTTGAAATGTTCTTGGTTAGGTAATGTGTAGATGCATCCTTTCTTTTTCTTAAGAAATTGATTAAAAATAGACCTTTAACTTTTATGGAGTACTACCTACGTACTAAAATACTCCCAACCTCTTGAAGAAAATATAGTATTTTAAACTTTTATAATAACTATGGAAGACCTCTTAAAGAAAACTATGGAAAAATCTTCATTTGTTACACTTTAGTCACCAAAACACTCTTTTCTATTCCATTTTCTTCCACATCTTCTTAATATGGAATATATTTGTTGGTTGTTGAATAAATGTAAATTAATCATATCAATTAGTTTCGATACTGAATAATGCACTATTCAATTGGGTGACAAGAAACTGCAATCAATGCAAATCTATAAAAACATTAGTTGCACAGTTTAAAAAAAATTTAATTAGCTTTCATATATGAGAATAACATAATGCAAAGTACATTTTTATATTTCTTAATTAACTTTAAATATGGTACTATTTTATTTCTTTCTCGGATTTTTATTAAGGGAAAAATGTGACCATCAATTATTGAACTGTCTAGCGAACTCTGTCCAAACTAAATTCACATAAATATAAGTAAGTGTTTTTCAGCTGCGTTTTATTCCACATATTCAGACAATTCACATTTCGGAATAAGGTACAACTGATGATGCACCAATGTGGCGGAGATGTGAGGATGGAAAATATACACTCAAGACAAGTTATCATGT
The DNA here is from genome assembly GCA_948330725.1 of Sherardia arvensis. Classification (NCBI taxonomy): domain Eukaryota; kingdom Viridiplantae; phylum Streptophyta; class Magnoliopsida; order Gentianales; family Rubiaceae; genus Sherardia; species Sherardia arvensis. The sequence goes on from OX415244.1 coordinate 9,822,796, forward strand.
GATAATGACTAACATGTTCTACATGTTAAAGAGAATTTCCCAAACTGATTTTTGCATTATGATTTACATAACTATACAAGTAAGTACCTATAGCTAAATAATAAAACCCTAGGTATATATGCAATTATACAAATGACTAATTTAGTTTTCATTCAATTTCTCTATTGTCACAACCACCCCCTCCCCCAAAGTAAAGCGTTGGATTGACCGAACTCGAATTTTGGACATGAAGAAGACAAAAAATGCACGATTGAACCCCTTAGTGAAGATATCTGCAACCTGTAATGATGTGGAGATATGACCAACACGAAATTTTCCAGCAGCCACCAATTCCCGCACAAAATGATATGCAATACAAATATGCTTGGCTCTCTTGTGAGCAACATGGTTCCCGAAGAATATGTAACAACTAAACAACCTCTGAAGCCGTGTTCGCAAGAGCTCGATATGCAGATTCCGAGCTCGAGCGAGAAACATTAGACTGCTTCTTTGCACTCCGCGAAACCAAGTTCCCACCAAAAAAGACAACATAGCCATAAGTAGAATAACGTGTCTCCAAGAAACGCGCCAGTCAGCAACTGAATACTCAAGAACCTCTGAAATGCCACCAACTCCAAAAGTGAGACCACAATGCATTATGCGACTAACATATATGAGTATCCGAGTAACAACAGTAAAGTGATCGTCACGCGGATCCTGAAGAAACTGACTCACCGAATTGACTGCATAGGACAAGTCAGGGTGAGTAATGGTAAGATACTAAAGAGCGCAAAAAAGGGAACGGTACAACTTAGGATTGTGAAATTATCCACTCGTACTGCTATGAAGTTTAGACAAAGGCAAGAACGGCATAGAGACTAGAGAAGCATCCAATATCACAACTCGCTGAAAAATATCTCTAGCGTACTTTTGTCCCAAAAAACATCCTGTAGGGTGGGGGTAACCTCTAATCCAAGGAAATATCTAAGAGAACAAATATCCTTAACCAAAAACTCACGGTCTGAACATGCAATGAGCTGGCAAATAGCAACACTATTATTCCCAGTAAGGCTGATATTGTCAACATAGATTAGAACATAGAGAACAGTATCGCCATTAGAAAACACAAACAATGATGGATCTAAGAGACTGCCAACAAAACCCAGCTGTCGAACAAAGGCACCGAATCGGTTAAACCATGCCTTGGATGTCTGCTTTAGACCATAGATAGCCTTGCACAAGTGACATACATAATCAGGGCGAGCAGGATCCTGATAACCTACTGGTTGAGCCATGAACACAGGAGTATCAGGAACACCATTGAGAAAAGCATTCTTGAAAATTAACTAATGTAGGGGCCACTTCCTCATAACAGCAATGGCAAGAACAGTGCGAACATTGGCAGCCTTGATTACTGGACTGGAAGTATGATCAAAATCAAACCCAGTGATTTGAGAATATCCCTAGGCCACTAGACGGGTCTTATAACGATAGATCCATCCTGACGATACTTCAACCGATAAATCCACTTAGAACTAGCAACATTTTCATTAGGAGGACAAGGCACCAAGTCCCAAGTTTGCTGACGTCAAAGGGCTACTGTCTCCTCATCCATAGCAACGAACCACCTAAACTCTTTCACAGCAGTCCGATAACTGCAAGGCTCTCTGGTTTAGAAGCTCGGCAATTTGCCCAGTTGCCATAAAATCAAGTCCAAGATCACGAGTAACACGGGTCCCATCCTGAAACTGGGTGGTCATATGATGAGGACGAGGAACTGGAGGAGGGAAAGGAGCATCCCGGGGAACTGTCTGATGACAAAATAGTGGGACTTGAAGAGACAATTAAACCACCAGAAGAGTATACCGATGAGCTCGAAGACACGGGTGGCCTAGGCAGTGTGACAAATAAATTTCTCATTTGGAACAAGCCGCGGTGTTGCTACCTCAGGTGTGATGAAGACTCGGAACACACCATACAAGGAGATTCCGGTGAAGGTAGAGCAGGATCAGGGATGGTAACTGACAGATCTAGATCAGTAGGGTCCACACCGACGAAACATCCAACGAGGTGAACTGAACTTTAGAAATTGCAGTAGAAAATGGACAGTGAGACTCATCAAATCGAGGATGGCCAGTCATGTAAATGCGTCTAGAAGTCGTATCTAGGCATCAGAACCCCTTGTAGTGTGCATTGTAACCAATGAAAGACACGTGGAAGACTTTGAGGAGCAAGCTTGTGGGTTGCAGTAGGTCGAACATATAGAAATACTCTACACCCAAAAGGATGAAAGGAGTTATCTCCCATGGGGAGTTATCAGGCTTGATAGGATATGCTGTTAAAACCGATGAATCTGAGATTATATTAATTTGTCTTACGCCTGCATGATTCGTGCTGCCTTGAATGTAGAGTTTTATCAAGTGTAGAGTATTTCTATATGCATGTATATAGAAGTACCTCTGGAGACCGACCAAATAGTAACTCAAAAAGAGATATGTTATCGATAATAGGGGTTGTAAGACGGTTAATGGTAAAAACCACAACACCAAAGGCTTCATCCCAATGTTTTAGAGGCATATGAGACTAAAAAAGCATGGATAGTCCCTTTTCCACGATGCATCGATGCTTTTGCTTAGCCCTGCCATTTTGTTCCGGGGTGTATGGACAAGACACCTGATGATGAATACCCCTATCACCGCAATGCGACTGCAACTTAGTATTGATAAAGACCTTGATGCGAGACGAAAATTGTTTCTCTACCAACGCCTCAAACTGGAAGTAGACGTCCACACAATCATATTTGCGACGATTATGATAAAACCATGTAAACCACGAGAAATCATCCACAAACATAGTATAATATATAAGCAAACCCAATTCTGGATAAATTCATAGAAGGCCCCCATAAATCACAGTGCCCTAAATCAAGAACATGATTAGCACACTTAGTATTATCAACAAGGATAACTTCTAACCCTTACCCATAGCAAAGGATAACTTCTACCCTAAACCAGTGATATGATGTAGTTGGTGGCTCGAGAGCAGGCTAGATCTAGAGACAACGTTTACCTATATTTGTCTTCTGTAACATCTGAAAACACAATCATCGAAAGGTCACTACTACAGAAATGACCTATTACTTATACTTCTGGAGTACAATTAATTTCGCCAAGGTGGCGTAGTGAAAAGAGGCGTAGTTGAAAGTATTTCTTTTACTTCGGCGAAGTGAAAACATTTTTAACCGATAGCGGTATGCTTTCGGCTTGGATATTAGTTATTAGAAGATTGAGCCATAATCATGTCGATCTCGATTCGATCACTGCTGCAAGAAATCAAAATGAACATCGATCAAACCGATCTCGGCACCTAGATTTCAAGTCGATGTCGGAATGAAGAATAGCATACCGTCGTCAGCTTGGTCAACACTGTTTTCTTTTTTTGCATTCGATTTGCTCTTGGGTACATTTTGGCGAACATGTATCGCCTTGTACATTTTGCATCTCTGATCACATCGATATCGGTTTGAGAAATTTGGTGTTATTTTCGATCAGTTATCGTCTTGCAAATTTACCATCTCTAACCACACCGATATCAGTTCGTGAAATTTGATGATATAATCGTTCGGTTATCGGCTTGCAAATTTAGCATGTCTCACCATATCGATATCAGTTTGCAAATTTAGCATGTCTCACCATACCGGTATCAGTTCGTGAAATTTGATGATATTTTCACCCAGTTATCGACCTGCCAGTTGCACATCTCTAACCAAAGCGACATCGGTTCGAAAATTTCATATTATTTGAGAACCGAGACCTTTATTCTTAGTAAATTCCCAAACCCAAACCATAGAAATCAAACCGGAGTCGATTGTATTTCAAGTCTAAAAAAAATGTCGAACAAGATCATGAATAATAAAAAAATAAAAATAAATAAATAAATAAATAAATAAATAAATAAATAAATAAATATATATATATATATATATATATATATATATATTCAATAACTCTTTCTCAAATACAACATGAACAATTCAAGTATACTAAAAGTTTAAATTATTTCTAAAGTCTACGAGTTACATTTCAAGTGACTAAACAAAATCAAACTATAGTTGAACTTCAAGAGTTTCAATCCAACTAAAAAATCTCACTCGCGGTAAAAATTGATGTCCGAAGCTAGCACTTCTATACTTGTATAACTTCTTGCACCTGTAATCAATTATGCCCAACCCCTTCACAATGTTAGAGTCTTGCTTTAACTCTCTCCCAATGATCAACTATTTAGAATTTAGCTTTTACCTTTAGATGAGCATCGATGACAAATTCACCTAAAATTAAAGACAAGAACAAGAAAGAGAGGTCAACAACATATATAAGTAGCTTCCCAAACTAATGCAAGAAAAAAAAAAAGACATGCAACATACTTATAGGATTTCCGAATTTGTGCTTCATAATCAATCTAATTAATCATACCTGAAGCTGTGAGACCTTCTTTAAGTTACCAAATCAATCAAGAACATAACACGAAACAAAAATAGACATCAAAACTTAAGTTTCATTCAAAATCATAAAAGTTCTAAGAGATTGCATTTAGTTTAAAACCTAAATTATCATGTAATAAACCTTCAATTCATGAAATAAATTATACAACAAATACAATAAAAAGTATTAGATATTCAAATATATGTAAATTAGGATTCAATCCACTATTAGACATTCAAGCAAGAAGTACCATTCTTTGCATGACCCTTAACCCATTCCATGTCAACTCCATTAATTTTACTAACCAATTAAAGCAGCATTCAAAAATTCATAACTGAAAGGCCACCATATTGAGTTGAATATGTTGAAAGATATGGAATATCAACGGATATTAAGAATAAAACCTGAAATTTCTACATGGAGGAGTAAGAGACTTGCGGCGGTGGCATCATCCAAATTTCAATTTTCCTCATTCCATTCCATGTCTTTGATATATCATGTCAAACTCCCAATCCAATTGGCGGTAGATAAAGGACGGAGGGATTCGAGATCTATGTTGCACCAAAACGGGTACCGGTACATATACGGGTATGGCAAACGGCAAAATTAAAAAATTGGAGGTACAGGTACGGCAAGGGTACGACTAAAATATATTAATAATATATATATTATAAACAATATGTATATTATGAAAATAATAATATGAAATCAATGTATCAAATCAAACCATTTCATAAGTTTCAAGAAACATAAATATAGCAATCCAAACTAAGTTTGTCCAAAAAAAGAAAAAAAGAAATCCAAACTCATAATGTTCAAATAAAAGCAAAATAAAATGATTTACTTGGGATTTTATGATATCAATTCATTTTCCAATTCTGACTCATCAAGTGAGAGATTTACAAACTCCAGATATCCCACGTTATCAAAAGAATCAAATGAATCTCCTCCAACATCCCACATTTTGGTCTTCTCATCATCATATTGCTGGGAGGTCCTCGATAAAAGACGGAGGTTGTTATGGATGAAAACCAATTCTTCAGCACAAGTGGGATTCAACTTGTTCCTCTTGAGTGAGTGAATGAAACTGTATGTGCTCCAGTTTCGTTCACAACATGAAGAGGATGAAGGTTGACCAAGTAATTTAAAAGCCAAAGATTGAAGCAAGGGAGTTTGTGCACCAAAACTAGCCCACCATTTCCTGGGTTCAAGAGAGTACCTCTTTGCAATCGAAGTTAAATCCTCATAAGGACCTTGGAGGAGTGAGAATCAGCAAATTCATCAATAACTTGATCAAAGTTCTCGTTACTTGAAAACAACCTACGAAAGGCCCTATTACTCTCTCGAGATACTTCACCATCCTTGTGAGGGGCAAGCCTACTAGAATCCTCAAGAAGCCATTCTTGACTATAAAACCTTCACAAAAATAGTTTCAAAACAAATCACATATAAGAGGATGAAATAAAACTAAATTAATTGAAAGATAGTATCGTACATATTACATACCTTGGGTTCAATGAGTGTGCAACACAATGCAAAAGAGTGTAGCTCTTAGTCCAACGAGCAATAAGGATATCATGAACAACATTATGAAAGGAACTAAATTGAGACAATGATTTCTTCTCTTTCTTGTAAATTTCCAACTTCACCTTTTCAATCATTGAGTCCCACATCTCGTAAACCAAGTGAAGACATGGTTTATCAGTATCACAAAACCTAATCATGTCGTAGATTGGTCTTGTGAAATCAATGATATAGTTCACATTATCCCACCAAGCATCACTCACAAGTTTCGCCTTCACAAATTCTGCATTTACCACATCATCCTCTCTATATGAACTCCATTCATCACTCATGACCATTAATTCAAGACTCCGCCTAATCAGTTTAAACCTCTTAAGTACAACGACAATAGATGCAAATCGAGTTTCAGCAACCGAGAGCAACTTAAGAGAACAAAACTTGTTAAACATGGCGACTCTCATGTTGTGATTCACAATGAAGTTCTTAATCTGCACGGCCTCTCCATAAACTTCACTAATCCACTTGCACAATTCATATGTTAACTCATTGGTAACCATTTCCTTAGGAGCACAAATATTCTTCAAAGCAAGATTCAGAGTGTGGACAACACATGGGGTCCAAAAGATATGAGGATACAAACTCTCAATAAGCTCACCAGCCGCTTTACACCTGCACCACATTCTCATGATCCACCTCAGCAATCACTTCTTTCATCAAATCTGCAATGAAGAATTTGTCTTTATGCTCACCAAAGCAATTAGAAGCTTTGAGAAACATAGGACCTTTGCCACTTGTAGCCATAAAATTAATTTGTGGCTTTCTTCCAGGATCGCTCCAGCCATCACTACAAATTGACACCCCTTTATCCCTCCAAGTTCCATTCAATGGTTCCAGCAGTCTGTTAACATGAGCTTTCTCTTGTTGAAGCAACGAAGTCCACAACTTGTCATAACCAGGAGGAATATATCTGGGTATGTTATGTGTAGAAGCAAAAACATATGATCTCGCATAATCTGGATTTCTTGCAAAGTTAAATGACAAACCACCTGTATAAAACATCCTTGCAATCATTTGATCCAACTGAACTCGGGCAGACATATCCAGTGCTCTAACAATTGGATTCTCTGTTCTTTTTCTCTTAGAAGAAAAATGTTCATCGTCTTCCACTTCAGGTACAGAAGAAGCATCTGCTGGCAATGGAACAGGTTTGGGTGGTGCATTTATCTCTTCAAACTTCTTGTCCTCCTCCAAAAACTTTTGCGCCTGCGAAGAACTCACTTTCAAACAAGGTCGGATACCCTATCCTTTCTTGTGACACAAATGTGCCTTCACCCTAGAGTAAGTGCCTGATCGGACCAAAGAACAAAAGTTACAAGAAAATTTCCAAGTTCCTCCTTTTCCCTTTTGGATCTTGGTCATATATGTCCACAAAGGACCGGCATCATTATCAATATCTTCTGTCACTGGAGGTGGATTGGATCCGCTTGCACTCCCACTTTGTGATTCCATGATCTATATAGACACAATATAAAATAAAATTTAATCAAATGATTGATGACCCCTAAGACCTACGTATAAACAATCTAAATGCCTCCCGATATAGTCAATATTCAATACAAACATCGAAATATACAATATATCATAATATCAATACAAGATTTCACTTTTCATATAAATATAAACTAATCATGAATTATCTATGTATATCACAATATCACATGAATTCAAAAACACAATTATCAACCATAAACACATAAATCATTAATCATGCATGCCACGAATTCTACATATTGTTTGCATTGCGTTCAGAAAGATCAAATACTATAAATTAAACAAAAACACAACAAAAATGAAAAAGATATAATCTGATTACTTACTAGTTACGGCGGTGAATCGGTAGAAAACTAGAATACTGCAGTTCGGGTATTGTGCGTGTAACTTCTCTGTAGATTTTGGTTTTGGAGGGTTTAAGTAGGCTAGGCCTGTAGGCCATATATATATAAAATTAAATAACAGATTAAAAGAAAGGGAAAGTAAATATATTATTAGAGTCCTTTCCGCTTCACTTTCTCACAGATCTCTTTCGCCTTCCTAAATCATAACAGCGGATAATTACCCAGGAAAACGGGACTCTTCGGCCTTCTCCCATACCAGGTACGTACCGAATGTTGGTCAACTCTTCATCGGGGACAGTCAGCCGTACCCATCAGTTTGGGGACGCGAGGGAGACGTCTCTGACGCGTACCCGTGGGCGTCCCCGTCTCCGAGACGGTTACGGGACGGGTACTCGGCCTAGCCACCGTACCCGTGCAACATAGTTCGAGATCACCAACACGATTTATGGCGGAATTGATTGAAAAATGTGGTGGAGAGGATGTGTGGTGAGGCGAAGAAGATGATTTATCAAGATAGTTTCTAAAACAAATTTGGCCGTAACTTTTGATTCACATATTGTATTTGATTGATTCTTGGTGCGTTAGAATCGTCTCGTCGAGAGGATCATTTTGAACACAAGAACTTCATCGGAATAATGTTTAAGAAGATACGGCCGGCGACAGTTGTAACTAAGGGTTTAAATTAACCCTAAGTCATTCATTGAGGAGACAGAAGGACTGAGATATTGGGAAAGAGAGTACACGGTGGTATATGTTAAGAGAAACTAGGGTTTATAATAAACAGTTGAAATTTATTAGTGAAATATGAACGGTTAAGATTAGGGAACAATAAAATATTACTATATTTAATTGTTGTCTTAACTTGTTTTAATTAATGAAATATTATATTTACAATAAAATGTACATCCTATATTAGATGACAAACAATTAGATATTTATGTATAATAAATAAATTCATCATACTGAATATTTTTTGTCATTTATAAACTTAAAACTTATCTTTTTAATATATATTGATAATAATAATAGTAATAATGATACTTATAATAATAGTGATTAAAATTATTGGTTACTTAAAAACATTAGGAGAGTAGTTGTAAAATATTGTCAAGTAAAAGTTTGAGCTATCATTAGCTATATATTAGCATAAATAATAAAAAGAGTCAAGTAACACTTAACCTATTTTAAGTTAAATTAATTTATAAAAAGTAAGATAAGGTTAGATATTTTAATTATTAGAAAATTATTAATAATACATTTATAATAAAACGTACTATATTATTAGAAAATTCAATGTAATAAATCAAAAGGAGAATACGTTTTATTAATCTAAAATCAAAAGCTTACTTGTTTTAGAATTTAATGATAATAGTAACTACGATTATAAGTAATTTAAATATATATATATAAGGAGAATAGGTGTATAAAATTCAACTAAAAGATAGTTTAGTTGTTATTAGTGTGTAATAGAGGGTCAAGTAGCAATTGACATTTAATTAGTTATACTCAAATTTATTAATTTATAAGAATTCAAATAATGCTAGGCTGTTTAATTAGTTATACTTAATTTAGTTGTCGTAGTAAGTAAAGTAAGATTTAATCTTTGGTTAGTTATATTTAGTTTTATAGATGGTTAATACAGGTTGGCAATATATTTGTGAAACTCAATTTAGTTACTAGTGCTTATATAATGTCTAATAAACTTTGGTCTTTAATATAGTCAACTTAACTTATTATTAGAGTTTATTGAGTGTAGTAGGTTTTATACTTGATTAGATTGTTTTTAGATTGTAAACTAAATTTATTAGTATCTCTTTAAAGTCGGGTATTAGTTAACATTTAATTAGTAAAGGTCAATTTAGGTAGATTGAGTCTTGGCTGGGACAATGTCCTGGCATAAGATTATGATATGACCATTCTTTTTCACATTTTTATTAGAGTAGCTAATGTGTTTATTTTGTTGAACTCTGATTATGGCACTTTTAATCATCATTTAAGTAAAGAAAATTACTTTGAAATATTGTAAATATATCTATATAACTAGGTCAAGTGTTTGATTCATTAGTTCTATTTTACTGTCCTTTAATTTGTTTACTAATTCCAAATATTTACCTAAATACTATAAATGAACTAATGATAGTTATTAGTGTTTATACATAATCAAGTAAGATTTTACCTTTAATTTAGTTAGACTCATTTCATTTTTTAGTGTTTATAGAAAACTGCACAAGAGTTAACTTTTACTTAGTTAAAGACAATTTAGCCATAGTCTGTAGAATGTAAAATAATTATAGTTACTATTTGATTAGTGTCTGCATGCAAGGTAAGAGTTAGATTTGATAAATTAAACTTTGTAAAGATAATTTAGAAATTTTGATTACGTAAATTTAACATACTTATTAATTTTTATAGAGTTTTATTAAATGTTAGTAGTGTTCAAGAAAAACAGTCACAATTTTTTTTTCACCTAGGCCTCTTTAAATATATTGAAATCGATATATTCACAAATTTTCTAGTCCAATATCTAATTAATCTTGTATGAAATTACATTTTTTCAAATTAAAGGCCTGTTTGCCTGAGCTTATTTCTTACTAATCTAAACTGAATCGAATTGAACTGAACTAAAATGAATTAAACTGAACTGAAATGAAAATTAATGTATTGAAAAATAGAATGGGTGTGTTTAAATTTACCTAAACTTTATCAAATTAGTTTTTTGATGAACTGTACTAAACTGAAGTAAACCGAATTGAACTGAATTGAATTAAACTGAATGGAACTGACCAGAATTGAACTGTTCTACTTATAAGTCCAAACAAGCCGGGCCTAAATATAAAAAAAAAAATTCAATTAATTAAGTCCACGGCAAGAGAGGGTAACACCCAACCCAAGTGATTAACAAATTTTCTCAAAATCAACTCATAAGTAAGCCCAAATTTTGTTGGCTAAGAAACCATATCTACTACTCCGAGAACCCAACCGATTCCGGTTATACAATTTCTAGTAACCTAAAACCGCAAGCGATCTTGGTTTGATATCGCCTATGATTTTATTAGACATTGTTTTGATATCGGTACATTTAAACTCAATCCGTTATCGGAATGACATCAATGAAATTGAAATCTTCTCGCATTCTTTTCGCTTTTTAATTAATACGACGTTTCGAGTCATCACTTGTCAGACATCGTTTTGATATCACGTTCGATATCGGTACATTTAAACTCAACCCGTTATCAAAATGACATCAATGAAATTAATATCTTCTCGCCTTCTCTTCGCTTTTAATTCAATACGACGTTTCGAGTCATCACTTATCAGACATCATATCGATATCACGTTCGATATCGGTACATTTAAATTCAATCCGTTATCGGAATGACATCAATAAAATTGATATTTTCTCGCATTCTCTTCGCTTTTTATTCAATACGACGTTTCAAGTCATCACTTATCAGACATCGTTTCGATATCACGCTCGATATCAGTATATTTAAACTTAAACCGTTATCGGAATTACATCAATGAAAGTGATATTTTCTCGCCTTCTCTTCGCATTTTGTTCAATACGATGTTTCGAGTCATCACTTATCAGACATCGTTTTGATATCGGTACATTTAAACTCAAACCGTTATCGGAATGACATCAATGAAATTGATATTTTATCGCCTTCTCTTCGCTTTTATTTAATACGACGTTTCGAGTCATCACTTATCAGACATCGTATCGATATCACGTTCGATAACGGTACATTTAAATTCAATTCGTTATCGGAATGACATCAATGTAATTGATGTTTTCTCGCATTCTCTTCGCTTTTTGTTCAATATGACATTTCAAGTCATCACTTATCATACATCGTTTCGATATCACGTTCGATATCGGTACATTTAGACTCAAACCGTTATCCGAATGACATCAACAAAATTGATACTTTCTCACCTTCTCTTCTTCTTTTATTCAATACGATGTTTCAAGTCATCACTTTTCAGACATTGTTTCAATATCACGTTCGATATCGGTACATTTAGACTCAAACCGTTATCGGAATGACATCAATGAAATCGATATTCTCTCGCTTTCTCTTCGCTTACCACAATATGACATCATGTGCAAATATAAAGTTGAAAACGGTTCGATATATATATGGTTTCGTTACATTTATGCTCAAACCGCTAACGGTTATCATCATTCATTTACTTCGATTTCATGAAATTGGAAGTACGCATTTTTTATTACTTCCATTTACATGAAAATCGAAGTAAAAAAAACTTTTTACTTCGATGTTTATTAAATCGTAGTAAAAAGGGCGAAGTAAAAAGCCTTTTTGTAGTAGTGGATGTTCGATGATATCCTAAATGTGTGGGAAGCATCGCAAATGGCTAAATTGGAGCTTGCCATTTTTAGAAAATGCACGAAAGCAGCTTAAAGAACAAATTAGTTGGTAAACAATTCCCCAAGATCAATCCATCCATGGTCAGAGGCAAGCCAAGGACATGGAAGACCATGAATATGGAGTAACATATATGCAGTCGATATTTTGTTTGATGGATCTCTTAGACTCGCATTCTCTATGGGGTCGTGTACGTAGAGGATTCGGAGAAATCGGTTCACCAGAGGAGAATATTAGAGGATCGCATTTTTCGGTGTGTAACTATTTTACAAGCAGGCGGAAGTGTGCCGGAGGGCCATCAAGGCGTCACAATGAATTATGCAGGCGTGAGACAAATTAATATAATCTCAGATTCATCGGTTTTTATAGCATATCCTATCAACCTTGATAACTCCCCATGGGAGATAAAGGGTTTAGGTATTAAGATAGATTCTATTTTAAAATCATTTACTATTTTTTAAGTCAAAACCATCCAAGTAGACGGGAGGATTATTCACGGTTTCTCAACCCTTCATAAAAGCGATAAAATACATGATTGGGATTTGGTAAACCCAATAATACACATAAAACCTTTTTGGGGTTTCTGTGACAATTTGAGTGAGGTGCAGAGTGATTCCAGCATAACCGTACTACTATTCCCCTCGGGTGGCTGCCTGTACTACTACTAAGAAAAGATACATCGTAGAAAAAAAATCATTTACTAAGTTTGTGGTTATTAACGATTAGCTAAATACTATTAAAAAATGTATAAGACATAACCTATAAAATAGAGGAAACTATTTATATGAACTTTTTATTAATTAATAATGAATGAAATACAATTAACCCATAAAAAATCAAGCACAAGAATTGACATAATCATAATTAAGAGCACTCCATGACCAATTTTTATTAAAATAATTGGGTAATAACTTATGTAAGTCCTGAATAAAATCTCACCCCCTTCCACCCCTTAAAAAAATAACATCATGTTACTAAAAGTTTAGTTTCTCCATTTTAACTTGTTTAGCAATAGTTCGTCTCAATACACAACTTTAATCACTAATATTTTTGATTACACACGTACTACAGATAAATAAGATAAAATTTTGAAAACTATACATTGCGATGACTCTAAGTACGTTACATTTGATATGAATAATGATTATGCATCTATTCGAATATATGATTAATTATTAGTTTGAAAGATTAAAGGTTAATTTTATTACCATTTCAATGTTAAAGTTAACTAATTTAAAAACTCGATTAATAATGCAATCACAAAATAAGCTAGAGAAAAATTCCAACAAGAAAACTCAATCAATATCATAATTAGAATTAATTGTTCAATTGGACAAAAGTCTTTCTTATCATCTACTTGAATCTTGTTTGTGCATTCTGAGTTGGACTTCATATGCTCAACCTTTCTTATCGAGCAATGGAGTAATAATACAATTGCAAGGAGTGCTAATAATCATGTCTATGCAACGCTGACTGCAAAACTACCAGTCCCTGATCTCAGAATGCCTTTTGTTATTGTTGCAACTCCCACCTTATGTACGCCTTTGATTTTCCGGCCTTTGCTCGTATGTGTATTTTCTAATACTCTATTATTCAGAGCACTTCCATTGTTCATCTCCTTGTGATTCAGGAGCTTGCTTATCAAGGCCTTATCTGCTGCAGCTGGAGTGACCTGACTAACTGATGCAGGTTGCCTGGTTTCTTTAGATACTGGTTTTGAGTTATTATTCCGAGATGCTTCCTGACTTCTCATGGATTGACAGGAAAGAGATCTTCTAAAAGATCCAGCCAAGGGGCTTGATGGCTTATTTTGAATTTTACTTGCCTTATGGTTAGCAGATGTATCCTGAAATAAATAGTAAAAAACATTTGAACACATAAAAACATCCAAGTAACATTATCAGACCTTAGTGTTATGATATGGAATCTCTAAGGTAATGTCGTCTTTAAAAAAAACACAAAATATTTAAAGCTGCATCATGAAGAATATCGAAAAATAAATTTATGCAAGCAAGCAAATATCAGATGCAAATCAGTGCTGCAAAAACATCATATGTATACCTTGCTTCTATCTAATGAGCGTCGAGCTTCACTATAAAACGAAGGCATTGGCGTTGCCTTAAAACTTAAGCTTTTGCGGAGCTGTTTCAGATCTGCTTGTGTCTTTTCCTGTGACAGGTGTGGCGACTTCTGGGAATTTGCACAAAAATTTAAGTTAACTCAGTAATGTACTCCCTAAGAAGACCATTCTACATGATGCTATCTCAGTACTAGTACGTCATTCAATTTGTAAATTACATAGTAATCCTTGTACTGTTACACTAAAATTTACAAAATCAGCAGTAATACTATTATCTGGAAATAGTTTCATGCCATTCTTGTAAAAAACTTTCTTACAAATGTACTAGGATAAGAAAGGAAAAACTTATTTACCTTTAAAGGGCTTATAACCTGATTTTTAGCTTTCATTTGCTGTGTTTCGGTCGCCTTGGCAGGCATTTTCTCCTTTGACTACATAAAAACCGAAAAAAGATATTCAAAGATGAGCATAGATAAGCTTCAGAAAATTGACAGGATAGTAATTTAGTACTCCACTAAACAAATTATGATGACTGAAACATAGTTTATCGAACCTCTTTTTTCATCTCAGCACGGCGATCATTTCTGGAGCTCAAAGCTGAGCCATTTTGTTTCATAACTGGTGTTGTTGAACTGACAGATTGCATGCACCTATAAAATTAAAGTGGATAATGGATTTAAAACCACCATAGGTAAGCAGGAGAACAATCAGGCATGTTGCATATTTGCTGCAAACAAACCTGTTTACAGTTTGCTGAGCTCTTGGTCCAACCCTTTCTGACGTTGAACGCCTCAAATTGACAGTACTTTTTGATGTAGATTCTTTCGCTGGTAAAATACTGTTAACAGAAATAAGTTTAAGTTTACCAAATAGGAAAAATCACAATTTTGGGATTAAAAAAATCATCAAACTAGTGCATACCTTGTGTTTTCACGGACCTTTGTCTTTGAGCTCCGAGACACCTGAAAAAACAAAGGTTTACCAGAAGCCTCAATAAATAAAATATAATCCCAAGTAGAATCATAAGCTAAATTTCATAAGTGTTATAAGTGATTACCAGAGTTTTCAATGTCCCGGAAACAGAACGCATCATTGAAGCTGTGGAATCCAGTAGCTGCCTCTCCTTTCTAGATGTAGAGGAAGTACGAAACTCTCTATTTACTGGCTTAGTTACAGAATCTTTTGAATATGTACTAGATTCACTTCTCTTTGCTTTAACAACACTAGGCTCAGGTGCCTTCATTTCGAATGTTTCAAGTGTCATTTTTGAGCAAGTCTTGACCTACATGTCAAATGTTCAACATACTGCAAGTATTAGCTTATAATTCAAGTAAATGTAACCTGCATTCCAGGTGGATAAGGTAGGCAAGCATAAATCGATAAGGTAGATCACCAAATGCAAGTTTAATAAAAGCACAAACCTTGGTAGCAGAATCTTCTTCATGAATTCTACCAGGTTTGGATAACATTTGAGAAGTCATTGATTCAAAAAGTCCATCTTTGCATCCTAATGAACCTGTTTCTTCTATCTTTACCTCTTTCTGAACCATCTTCTCCTTCATGCTAAAAGTATCAAATGAATGTTCACTGTCCTCATCAGGCATGTTTTCATCTTCTCTTCTATCTTGGGAGTCAGCCCCACTTTGACATTCCAGTGCAATCTTGCTCAGAAGTGCCTTTCTCTTAAAATGAGCCTCAAAATATGCCTTTTTCTCAGTAACTGAACCCGGTTTTGAGCATCTCTCAACCTCTTCAAGGTACCGGTTGTTTGAGAAGGATGACCTCCTCTCCCAACATAGATCTTCAGTTTCATATCTTCCAAATGAAATGGAGCCAGAACGTAAAAATTCTCCCTGCCAAAATCATAAGATGAATTCCAATTTCTAACAAATTTTCACATTAACTTTATTTTGCAGAATGTTTGGATTTCTACATGAACAATTTAGCAATCTAATGGTTAACAATCATTGTTATTCATATGTGACAGCATTTCAACCATCACCTCAAAATTTACTAGTGGGCGCATTATGGAAGTCCGAAATAAAAGCCTGTCTAACTAAAACATAAGAAAAAATACCTATCAATACCTATTCAACTGATAAGGCTCAGTTCATAATCATTTCCAGAAAAAGTACTCAGAATAAGAAAGTCCAACATCAGAAACAACAGAAGGACTTTACCATTTGGTTGCTGATCCAAAAGATAACCAGATAGAACCCAATAAATGGCACATAAAATAGCAAACCAAAGAAAGCAGCCTGCTTCACATATATACTTATAATTTCATCATCAAAAAATGAAAAAAAAAAACCACAGATTTTCTTGTAAAAGTTACAAGACAAGGCAAAATCAGAATAAGATCACTTGAATATCAGAGCAAAGACAAATGTACCTGAAAACTGAGCCTCACTGGCTCTTGAATATCACCCACCATTCTCCAAGCTTGGACCTTGGAAATTTTAACACAATTACCTCAATTCTTAACAGAACCGAAAAACACAAACACAAATATGAGCCGGAGCACCAGCAGCGAATGAAAGTCTTGAAGTGGTAGAAAGAGAGAGAATGGTTGATGGGGTTTGTTTGGAATGAATGAAGAAGTGTGCAAAAGACTGGTTCTTTGCTTCAAAGATGGGATTTTGAGAGTGTCAATATGAAGACGAACACACCGACTTGCTAATAGCTACTGTACTTATTACTGTTACCCAATTATAGGATTCATTATAGGGAGGTAATAATTCTAATTAATCCCTGAATTCGGTAACGGCGCTCTCGTTATTATTGCTTTGAAAACTTTCTGCAATTAAATTAATATATCGAGGATCATTCGCAATTCGCACATATGACTCCTTAAAATTTGTCTTCGTAAAAACAGTAGAATATTATTTTCGTGATACAATAAATTTGGCCATGTGTGGTTCTACAGCATTTACTCCGTTTCTCTACACCTTATTTTTCTGAAACATATTGAATTAATTTAAAGTTTAAAAATATAATAAAAATTTATATTATAATTAAACTGAGTTTATTTTATTAAATCATATATCATCAAAATTAAAATGAAATGAATGAAAAATCTTAAATCAAATCAAATTAAACTGAAAATTATTCATATAAAGTGAAAATAACAGTCCTTTAGATTCAACATTTCAGGTAGGTTTGATCCAAACAATTTATAGTGCCATTGCCAACGAAAACACAAAAATATTGAAAATTTGAGAACATGTCATATGGTAAACACATAAATAACATAATCAAAAAATCACAACTATAGTCTAAAGACTAAAGTGTGGAGTAGGGAATTGAGAAGGTTTTTAGTGGTAAAACACTAATAGATTCATTCGGAGATTTAATGATATCTTATTTAAATTCACTAGAGTTAATATTCAATTGTTTTCTTTTTATAAAAATTGTGAAACGTGGAGAACATGACCATGTCTGATTGCCACAGTGGAGAGGCAGGAAATTAGATACCCCTAAATCATGCACCACTTTGGCTGTAATTCCAAGTACACTTGCTAATCCCAATTTTTCATAATACTTTAAAAGAAATTCCTTTAATTAATGGTCCAATTGATCCCAAATTAGATTATATCAATTGCACATAAGTTAAATGAAAACTTCGTAGTCCAAATTATGTTATTTCGTTGAAAATGCGTCTGTTTAGTACTTTTTTCCTTTTCTTTTTGGATATTTAATTGAGATATTAAACACTAATATAATTTAATTAAAATAAAATATAAAAACTGAATTAAACTGAGACGTGTTCAAATAAGTAACGTGGAGCTGCATCTGACGGGGGAATTGTTCATATTAACGGTATATCTAGTGAAAACCTTCCTCCACTCTAAGCGCATGGCGAAATTTCTAAACCTATACAGTATTCTTTTTTGAAATATAAACCTATATTTGAGAGTAATTGAAAAGATTAGATTAGATTTGTTGTACGTGCTGCTAGAGTAGATCTTTGTCCGAGATGTATGATAATTAAAAGAAGTTTAGGTTTTTGAAGGTCTTTGACATGTGCGACGTGTGCTACTATGTATAGGGTTCAAAAAATTTTGAGAGACCTCATATTTTTTATATTTTGTATATATTTTGTTATGGGTGAAGTTTTTTTTTTTTTGAGCAAACCACTATAAAGTGGGGGAAATTATATTCGACTTCACAAACCTCATAAAATGGATAATGATACAAATAGAGCCCCGAGAGCAGGCATAATTTGTACGGAGATAAAATCCAAAAGCATTGGTAGATGCTTTTCAAAAGAATAGGCAAGAGAGCCCTATACAAAAGAATAAACTATGATTTTTATCAGAACCTATTAGAGAATTGTTAAGCAAAACTCAGAGCGATCCAAACAAAGATATAGCTATCAAAATATCTGTAACTAAAAGTGAGATCCCAGATGGTTGTATCTTTTGAGAGTTGGATCTTTTTTGGAGAGGAAGTTGCTGTCATCTGATAGAACTTGTGAGTATTGGACCAGCTTGTAGAAGAGTTAGGATCTGTCTCAGGAAGTGGTAGCATTTTCTGTATATCTGCAATCTGCAATGAATACAACAAAGATATGATAGTAGCATCTATTCATGGGGGATGTAATCTGAGAGTAGAAGTGCCCTCTTTATCCAATATATATAGGCCTTTAGTAGTGTAAGGCAATGAGAGGGCTGAGTCAAAATTAACAGAATGTTTGGAACTGATGGCATGCTTTGCCAGTGAATCAGCAACAGAATTGCTCTCTCTATAAATATGATGAACTGTAGAATTAGAAGTAGAGCATTCCTGAGCAATATCATGACATAATGTAACAAGTTTTCATGGAGCAAGTTCAGGGTTTGAGATAATTCTAGTTGCTTGCTTACAGTCAGTCTCAAAAGAGCATGTTAAGTTCAGATCAGTGGCAACTTTTATACCCAGGCCTATAGCCTAAAGCTCAGCATGAAGAGGAGACTGTGCTGTGGTGTAGAGTGTTCTAGCTGTAACCAAATTTCCCAGTGAATCTCTAATAATAATGCCTAGACCAGTTTCATGTGAACTGAGCCAAGAGGCATCAGAGTTAAATTTATAGTTGACTGGTGGTCTAGCCCAGGAGACTTTGGTTATATGAAGTTTAGGAGGCCTAGTCCATTTAGGAAAATAACCATTATCAGCCAGCTCTATGTCATGTACAGATTAAATATTGAAAGTCTTAGCTATAAATGAGTCTTATATCATTCCTTTAATTTCATGAAGGATTCCAGGGACAGTAAGTTTAAGATTATCATAGATAAATCTATTTCTAGTCTTCCAAAGAGTCCAACATGAAAAAATAGCAATGTTATGTATCAATTGAGTATGAATAGCAGTAAGGCCAGGTCTATAAAGATACTGTTCCAAATGGTTGAGAACTGAGGTGTTCTGATTCTTATAAATGAGTTGACACCCTCCCAGATCTGAGTAGCCAGTTGACATTTATTGAAAAAATGATCTAGAGAGTCTAAGCTATCACAGAAACAACATTTAGACACAATATTAAAACCATAATATTTGAGCACATTGTCAAAAGGCAAGAGAGAGTTCAAATTTTTCCACATAAAAATTGATACTTTTTTGGGAATTCTGGCATTCCACAGTTTGGGGAGTGATGCAGAGGTACCTCTTTTGGGTTTGATCTGGTGATAAGTGGATCTGAAGGTAAACTTTCCATTAATTTCAGGTTTCCCGATGAGCCTGTCTACTCTGTGAGGTTTGATTTCAGCATCCTGAAGGAAAACAGAGAGAGAAGTATCAATGAGGGGGGAGATGAGTGGTACAAAATCCTGTTTTTTGTCAATGAATTCTGCTACAGTGCATGGCACAGGAATTTGTGTAAGCTGTGGATCTACTATATCAATAATGACACCTCTATCAGTCCTGTTGGATTGCCGAAAACTACAAGTGCCCTGACCATGAATGACCCTAGTATGAAACTCACATAAATCATTTACTTCACATATCCTTTTCCAAGTGTGTGATGTTTGTGACGATTTAGGGAGTGAAGCAATGAAAGTAGTCTAAGGGGCAGTGACTAATTGATACTTCCACCACAGTTTGACTGAGAAGGAAGTGACTATGGATTTTAAATTTCTAAAACCTAAGCCATTCTCTGCAATAGGAAAGCACATGTCATTCCATTTTTTCCATGATTTTTTAGACTTGTCATCCACTGATCCCCAGAAGAAAATTGAGATTCTTCTTCTGATCAGTTTCATGACATGGGTTGTAGGCTTCATGTCTGCCCAGTAGTGCTGTGGTAAGGAGTAAATGCATGAATTAATAAGAATCAGTTTGGCTCCAGATGATAGCCACCTATTTTTCCAGTTCAACAGTCTACTATCAATCATCTCTAAAAGTGGCTGGAAAAATATTTTTGATCCTATCAGAGAAAATAGGAACTCCAAGATATTTAAAGGGAAATGTCCCTTTCTTCATTACAAGCACATTGTTCATTTGTCTAATAATAGCTAGGGAAGCATGTCTACTGATATAATAATCACTCTTATCATAATTGATTTTCTGTCCAGAGACAGTTTCAAAAACAGCAAGAAATGATTTCATCTTAGTGATATTAGACTTATTTGCTTGCATAAAAATCACAGTATCATCATCATAGGATAAATGAGAAATAAGAGATGATATAATAATCACTCTTATCATAACTGATTTTCTGTCCAGAGACAGTTTCAAAAACAGCAAGAAATGATTTCATCTTAGTGATATTAGACTTATTTGCTTGCATAAAAATCAAAGTATCATCAGCATAGGATAAATGAGAAATAAGAGATGCATTTCTGGGCAAGTTATAATATTGTAGGCTGCCAATCTCAAATATATATGCTAAACTCCTAGTGAAAGCCTCTGAGAATATATCAAAAAGAAAAGGAGAGAGGGGATCACCTTGTTTGATACCTCTAGTAGCTTGAAAAAAACCTACTATACTGCCATTAACTAGGACAAAAAACCAAGCCTGTGAAAGGTTTTTGATGATGTAATATATAAACTGACCATGAAAACTAAATTTGATGAGTATACTAGTAAGAAATTTCCAACAGACTCTATCAAATGCTTTCCTAAGATCTAATTTTAAAATGCAGTTGGTGTTTCTCCCTTTTTATCAATGAATATGACCATTTCCTTAAGATAGATAACATTATCACTAATATCTCTATTTTTTAGAAATGCAGTCTGGTGGGGGAAGATGATTTTTTGCATGTATGGTTTCAATCTTTCCATTAAAACTTTTGAATTTTTTTTATTAATCACATTGGAAAGACTGATGGGCCTAAAATCACTGAATGATGAAGGAGTTCGAATTTTAGGAATGATGGCAATCCAGGTACTAGCAATGCCTTTAGGTATGTCAGTACTGGACATAAAATCATTAACAGCCTGCAGAAGATCATTTTGTATAAAATTCCATCCTTTAATATAAAACTGGGCTGTAAAACCATCTAGTCCAGGACTTCCTTGTTTGTTGAGGGAGCAGACAATATCTTTCAGTTCCTGCAAAGTCACAGATTTAAGCAGTTCAACATTGTCATCAGCAGAAATAATTTTTGGGATCTGGGATAAGAAATGAGTATAGAAAGTCCCCTGGTCAGGATTGTTTTTAGCAGTGAGCAATTCAGAATAGTAAAAGATAGCCTCAGTTTCTATGCTGCAAAATCATCTATCCACTAACCAGATGAATTTTGGATTTTAGTGACAGTCATTCTTCCCTTCCTGTCCCTTACTGAATTATGGAAAAATTTAGTATTATCATCCCCTTCTTTAAGCCATTTAACTTTAGATTTATATTTCCAGAAATTGTTTTGTTCTTTAATGGCTCTAGAAAGGTCAGACTTTGCTAATTTGAGACTGTCCAGTAGAATCTGATTTTGATCAGCATCATAAGCTATTTCAATTAATCTCAATTTTTCCTCAGCCTGAATAACACTGTTATGGACATTATCGAAAACCTCTCTATTCCAGATTTTTAAGAATTTTTTGAGTCTGAGAAGTTTTAGGTAGAAACCTAGCATGCCAGTAGAACCTATACTAGGACTCCAGTTTTCCCGAACCACATCTAAAATTTTTTCTCTTTTAAACCATGTGTTCATGAATCTAAAAGTTCTAGGTGCTGACTTTATGTCACTGCCAACACTTAAGAGCATCTCCAATGTGATTGTCAATTTAATAAATTTTGATTGACACGTCATTATGATAGACTTTCTATACAAAATCATGTCTCCAATGCAATCCTCATTTAATATAGTCAATCCTATGTGTTAAAATATTCAAGAGACAATGTTAATGAGAACTTCTACTTCTTGACACTCAATTTGACATTGTCTTATATTAAATTTGACATTAATTATCAAAAACTTTCATTTTCTTATGAATTCATCCAAATATAAATTATTCAAAAACCTAATATGCTTTATCTCATAAAACATGGTTAGTATAAATTTCACTTTTTATGTATATGCTACTTTTGAATATAATTGTCAATTTATTCTAAATAATATTATAGCAACGACTTCAAAATTATAGTAATGACTTCTAAACATATTCTAATTATATTTTGCTTATAAAATTTTGAATTTGGTTGAAATTGGATTTCAAATGCTAAATTTTAAAATTACTTGGATGTTAATAGTATGTTATAAATTATTTTGTAATAACTGTTAATTCACATTATAAACAAATATCAATACTTTCAATTTTATCTGAAATAAGTGCTTTGAATAAATATAAGTTAATGGTTAAAATATTAATTAACATGTCCAAAGTGAAGTTTGCATTGGAGATCAAAAAATTTAGAATGTCAACATTAAAAAATTATGTGCTTATGTAACTTTAAAGTTCTATAATTTCATGACATTTGTCACCTAAAAACATGGATGACATCCATAGCATTGGAGATGCTCTAAGAATAAGGGACAGTGATCACTAGACAGTTTATTCAAAACTTGGATAGAGGAGTTAGGGAATTTAGAACTCCACTGGGAAGTGCACAAACCTCTATCATGTCTCTGGATTGTGGGGAATTTTTTTCCTACCACTATCACTGAGATCAAGAGGGGACTGGAATCTTCCATTTGACCAAGTGAAAGGATTACCTACAGTATTAATATGCTCCAGAGCCATGTCATCAATGAACTTAGAAAAGTCTCTGATGCTGTGTAGGCTAGGAGTAGATGGACCCTTGTATTCAGAGATTGAAATGATGGCATTAAAATCTCCAATGAACATGGTGTCAGGGTTGTTTATTTTCTGAAGATCAATCCAAATATTTTCCCTCTCTTTCCTTGATCTCAGTCCATAGACAAAAACAGCTTCCATAGAAGCATTGAGTTTTTGACTATGCACTGAAACATGGGGAATTTGAAGGTTATCTAAAATAAGGTGCAGTTGAATATCATTTCTCCAGAAAATCCAAATCTGTTCATTTTGTGCAGATAAACAGTTTTGGTAACCAAGTACTGTCCTATGGTAATTTCATCTAGAATTATCATGCATAGGCTCAATTAAACACATAATATCAAAGTTATAGTTGGCAATTAGTTCTTGTAATCTTTCCAATGAAGTTTCCATCCCTCTGACATATCATACTAGGAATTTATTGTTCAGGGTTGTACTATTCATTTAGAAGATTTGACAGGGCTATTAGCTAGTGACTGGACCAGCTATAATTTGATTAACCTGGGTAAAGTAAGTCTGTAATTTGATTACATGAGTATTTTTTGCAAGGAGCCTGTTGTATTTTCTCACCTGAGCTGTGTATACCTGTTGTTCTTTACTTTGCTGCTCAGATTGAGATGTGGATTTTTGAGGAGTGTGGTGAGATGGAGTGTCTTGAAGTGGTTGGATTGTCTCTTCTTCTTCAATTTCCTGCAACTCATCTTCTTGAATATCTTGGAGGGGCAAGAACCTATTCTTTCTGTTTTTATCCTGCGAGAAGAAAGTAAGCTGGTTAGAAGAATTTGGTGATGTTTGGATGGAGTACTGCTTGTCTGAGGGCAGTGATGTGTCATCCTTAGCATAGATTCTTGGGATCTTCTTTGACCATAGTTCAGGATTTTAGCTGGTAATCAGAGTATTCTGTGTAGCAGTGTCTTGCACTTCCAGAGAATTGGGCAGTGGCATGTCAGAAGATGAGTTGCTGATATTGACAAATTTTGGGGAGTTTTCACCATCTTATGAGTTGGAGGTCATTTTTTCCTTTCCTTTGTCCAAGTTGATGTTCCCTTGCTGAGTAGGTTGCTGTGCTTTTTTGACATAAGTGAGGTGACCCTGAGCTTTTAGGAGTCTCTCTTTTTCTTTGAAACTCAGTCCAGATCCTCCTTCAGTTATAGGTTTGGATTGTCTTGACTTGGGGACTGGAGCAACATGCCTATTTGTTTCCACTAAGGGTCTAGTTCTAGGTTGGTTTCTTAGCTCAGGGCGTGCAAATTTGCAAAGATCTAAATAATGTCCTAGTTTCAGGCAATGCGGATAGTAAGAGGGCAGCTCTTCATATATGATTTCAAGGTCAGCTAGCAACCCTGGCATACCTATAGTGATTTCAGAGTGGAGCTTTTTATGCAAATCAACCTCTACACACAGTTTAACAGCTGAAGGCCTAGTGAGGGAAGATGTAGCATAGTCCATTTTAATAAACTTCCCTATCTTATTACCTTTAAATTCCAACATAGCAATATTGTAGAAAAATATTGGGACATCTGGGATTGTTACCCAAATTCGTACCACTGAAGATTCAGTTCCAGGTATGAACTCAGGAGTCCATTTTAGTACTTTCATTGGAACTCCTCTGAAACTCCATGTCCCCTTCAACCAACATCTCTGTAGTCTTCAGGGTCGAGAAACCGAATGAGTATGTGTTTGAAGTCGAGCGAACCGATCTGAAATTTTGAAGCAAAACCTATGGACTTGAAAGCATCATTGAACACTTCCATAGATGGCTTGCTGTTGACGAACTTCCCTGTGAGTGAATATTGGTAGTGAGCTACTAATTGGGAGGCTTGTTCTGGTGAGACAATACATGCAATTTTGCCCTTGAACTCTCCGATTGGGTGGATGTCTGGGTTAGAAGGTAATAGAGGTGAGATCGGCGGTGTTTATCAGTGATGGCCTGAGCAAATGAGCGAAAAAGGGCGTTGCCACCGTGGGGATGCGGTGGCTCCGCCATAAATGTGGTTGTTTTGTTACCGTTTTAGGCACAAAAATTGTCGGTAACGGGAATAACGGTGGGATTTTTGGGAAAAAGCATACAGTTGAGGAAAGTGAGGTAGAGAGAAGGAGGAGACCAGAAAGTGAAATGAAAAAATATATTTGTTGTATGGGTGAAGTATAATTATAAAAGATTTGTAGAAATATGTAAAAAAATCGGAAAAGAAACTGAACTGTGAAAAAATCAAGGAGCTGCAGATATTATAAGAACGACCATGTTAAGAGTAAGTCTTTTAAAATTGAACCTGATACAATACAACCATGGTGTAATATTGCACTTGGATAAAATTGACATACAAAACAATATAGTCGAGAATATATTGAACTTAAAATATCATATTAGTATAGAAGAAAACTAAAATATTAAGGATACAATCTTTATTACTTTTAAGAAAAGCTAGTAGTATTAGAAAAAAATAAAGTTTCCAACAGTTATAAAACCAACTGCATCATTATATTGCAAAATTGAAAACATTATTGGGCAAAATCTTTCACTCGTCTGAAAAAGAGCTAGGTATTCAAACATAAGATTGATAGAATATAATTGTTACTGTGACAATAGAAGATTTGGATGACTTATAAGATAATTAGTTGCAACTCTTGTATATTGCATATATGTCATTAGGATTTAATTTGTAACAGTTAGGATCGAGTGTTGGGCTTTAGGTCCCTTCCTATGTGGTAAAACCTATTTATTTTGGCCCATTTTAGAGAGTCCTTTTAGGGCTTTGACTTTGAATCTTTGTGGGAGTATATATGTGGCCAAACGTGTAAGAGAAGTGTGGCTTCTGCGTGGCTTTCAATCAGAATTTCAGATCTGGTTTGTGAGAGGTGAAAAGAGGGAGAAAAGGGTTCCTTGTTGCAGCAGCTCCGTTGGGTTCTTTGAAGGGTCGTCAGCTGTCCAATCAAGTTGCTATCTTGCAGCGTTATAGGGGCATTTGAGATCGTTGTATGAACTCGTCACTACTAGAATATCAAGCCATCTAAGGCAGTTCATCCTTCACGTGTTAAGGCAGAAAACAAATGCCTTCCCTGGTAGTGACTTGAATGAGAAAAATCATCTAAGGCGGTTCCTCTTCCGCCTTAGATGTTTTTGGGTTTAAGGCGTTTGTTTCCGCCTTGGATGAAGGCTTATACGCCTTGCTAAAAGCTTACGAAATCGCTAGCGTGAAAGTCTGAATGATATGAATTGGCTCGTTGCGATAACGTAACTAGCAAACGCTAGTCCCAAACAAATGGTTGATTGTTATGTTACGACAGCAGCTTACGGATCGCCAGATGAAATACTAACGAGTTCGCTACATTGAAAAGCCTAGACTGTTATGAATGTGTACGAGACTGGTTACGACTTCCACCGGGCGGATCGCTAATAGTAGTTACGATCTCGTAAGTGTTCCTAGTTTGTCATATATTTATCTGCTGACGAGACTGGTTACGACAAATAGAGGCGAATTGCTCGGTTATAGGTAGCGAACTCGTTACAACCCAAATTAAACAATTCCGGTTAATCAAAACGAGCCAGGTTACGACAGCCACTAGCTACTCGCTAGCAACACCGTAGCGAGGTCGCAACCGAACAATTGTTTTTCATAAAAATGTAAAAATTGTGAAAATGATATTATAAAAATATAATAAAAGTTGTTGGTTCGAGAGAGTTAACGATATCGTAAGTAATATCGCTTATGTGTGTAGTAACGAATTCGCTACTAATCTCGCTTACTGTAAACGACGTCGTTTTAGCACTGGGTGAGCGAGAAAAAAAATGACGTTACGAGTAAGCTAGACATTCGCCTGGCATTGGCGTGTATGGTTACGAGCTCGACAGAGATCAGATTGGAGAGGCAGAGAAGAACGAGCGATTGGGTAGCGATGGCGCAAAAACTAAGCTCAGAACCAATAAACGACGACGTTTTACCACCGGGTGAGCGAGAACAAAAAATGACGTTACGAGTAAGCTAGACATTCGCCTGGTTTTGGCGTGTATCGTTACGAACTCGATAGAGATCAGATTGGAGAGGCAGAAAAGAACGAGCGATTGGGTAGCGAGTGCGCAAAAACTAAGATCAGAAATATAATCCCGGCGATTAAAGTAGCGATAGTACAAGATGATCGCAACTATTTTAATGTTACGGGTGAGAGAAGTTACGAACTCGCAGGTAATTCGTAAGTGTCACAAAATTATAGGATTTGAGCCATTTCCACCCATTTCCACTAAAATTGGGTTTCATTTTAATTGTCTAAGCTGTCAATTGCAAGATGCATGGTATCTAAGCACAAAACATGAACATGAAACACTATCAAGCCACAATTTATAAACTAATGCAAGTAATGGAACTCAAAAGTATATGCATCCATTTGACAAAAAAAGAAACTAGCTTTTATTGGGAATGTGAGGCCTAGAGATGTACCGAGATCTAATAAGGACCAAGTGTCTAGCCAATGCATCTCTACCATCCTCCAACTCCTTCTTGGTGTACGGTGCATGATTTTCCTCGATAATCTAAGAATATGAAATGTGTTTTTAATACTATTGAATGCAACGTAGATAGTAATAGGTACAATAAGTAGGTTATAAGAATGCTTACGCGATGTAATTCCAGATTATCTTGAACAAGGCCAGCTACACACTCGCTTGCGTACAACATCATATAGTAACCGCACTCCCAATTTGACAATTGCTTTCGGTGCTGAAAGTGAAGAAGTATAACAAATGATTTGAAATGAAATCATAGTGGAAATAAATGAGCATTGGATTTGTACTGTCACCTGAATCTCTATAAGGTTGAAGGGAAGTAGTGTGTCGTCATGTGCACTATGCATAGCAACCTCTAATAAATCTGCAAATTTTGTAGATGGACCTAAGTGTAGCGGGTCCATCCAACACACTCGCTTCAACGATGGTATCATAGCTACAAAACTCCAATGGCCGGTACATATTTTAAGAAATGAAAATGTAAGAACCCGTCTCGAAGATTATAATGTTTACGAAGTGCAAATATCCAATTGTAACAAAGAAAACTAACCCCTCTAGATATGGGCCTATGTAAATTGTCTTGGTCTTGTCACTAAGGATCTTAGAGAGATAAGCAAGTCGTGATTGATTACTTTCATTCATTTCTTGCAAGCATATTGGGTGCAAAAACCCAATGAAAGTCTTTGCATTTAGAGCAAGGCATTGCATGTACCTACATAAACAATAGATGGGATATGAACGTATAATAGTGCACAAGTACATGAAAATTCGTAACCTGCAACACGATAGAAGAGATGAGATCAAGTAGCTTACATTTGATGTAGTATAAGGATTGTTTCGGGAAGGGTTTTATAGTGCCAGAAAAGGGCAAAGTCTTCCCATGGAACGACTAATTCCCTCGCTTCGCCGAACACCTGTTTATTGGAGTAGAAATAGTAAACAGAATCCCGACTATGGTGGCCCACCAGATCATAAAACGTGCGAAGGAATCCCGGGAGTGATTTTATGAATAACTTCTCCCACCGACATCGGTTTCTTAGCTACCGGAAAATCTAGCGGGTCTACGACGGGTGAAGGTGTGTTTCTATTAATTGGGATAGAATTAGAATTCACATCAACTACCAACCATTTGGGCCACACAAAAAAACGGCCCAAACCTTTACCCACTTTCGTGCACTCTTGATCCGCGACCGGTACCAACGCATCCTCGACTAACACATGTAGTATAGAAACCCTAACGAAACCAATAGGTACTTTGGCTTCATGATGTAGTGCCATGTCAGGATATGAATTTCCCATTGCAACGTGGCGGGGTTGAGAATTCATCCCACATTCAGCGTACAACTTGCAAGAAGGGGAGTTCTAATATACAAATAAGGCATGTTTAATTAGGTCGAATTAGACATATTTAAAAAATATCAATAATCATGAGTTGTGTAGAATTATTCATTTGATTGAGGTGCAAGTAATTAAACGTACCTTTGGTTTGGGATCGGATGGTTGTATGTGAACTTTCTCTTTGATAGGGGCCGAAGGTGTGCATATTTCCTTGTTGGGTTCAACAATAGGTTGGTCAAAAATAGGTTGGTCAACCTCATGTTGTGGTGGGGAAGGATGTGAACCTCTAGACGAGGGTCCATTGATTGGACCGGTGTCACAAAAATCGGATGGAAGAGGATACTTTATAAAAGAACATATATTGGCCAACATTGTTTTCAATTTCTTGACCTCTTGGTCGGATTTTTTGGCTTGGTTCAATGCTATTTGGAGTTTGGATGGTTTAGGGTCTTTCCCACTACGTTTGATACCAAACGCCTCTATTTGAGTAACATAACCACCAATTCCCTTAGCTCTTCCCGGATGCTCGGCCTTCCCAAGTGCCCTACGTAGCACATCGTGTTTACCGACAGGGATGAACAAGTCTTCTTCAACTTCACGCTCGACCTCGTCCTAAAAAGGTAGTATAATAAATGAAAAGTTATTATTGTCATCATTTGTTGTGTTTGATGGTGTGATTGTAGATACTAAAATGGAACATGGTATGGCATATTAGGTAAAGCGTACCACTCGATTAACCACCCTTTTTGCCTCATCACTTGAGTAAGTCCCGTCTTTTTTAATTCTACCCAAGACGAATAATTGTTGTCTACTATATGTTGTAGGGTCTTCGGCAATGACTAGCTTGTTCGCCTCTTCCGCGTCCATGCCCCCATCCACAAGCTCTTTCACCTCGGTTTCATGTTTTTTTTGAGGTCTTCCTCCCCACACCCAAGTACCCCGCCCTACCCCCGGTGTAAGGCATAACATTATCAGCAGTGGTTTTGCGCTTCCTATCCCCCAAACCCTTTTAAAAATTCTATGTTATTTTAGGAATAAAGCACTAACCGAAACAAAAATATTTGGCTAATTCGCATGAAACTATTATTGCAAGATGTAGTAAGTAAACTAACCTTTGCGTCATTTTCTAACCATCGTTTCTTGAATGCCTCCCAAGTAAGGGTTACAATGTGATTGTAACGCGTACTTGGATCTTGCCCAAACCTCGTTCCCTTCGGTTTGATATAATCCTTGGCAAGGGTATATTTGTGTTCTC
The DNA here is from genome assembly GCA_948330725.1 of Sherardia arvensis. Taxonomy (NCBI): domain Eukaryota; kingdom Viridiplantae; phylum Streptophyta; class Magnoliopsida; order Gentianales; family Rubiaceae; genus Sherardia; species Sherardia arvensis. Next base: position 9,853,444 of record OX415244.1, read on the forward strand.
GATGAGCTTTTGATGCGATTTGAAGAGCCTTCTTCTTCACTTGATCATAGGATGTTGCCTCGATAATAAAGGGGCGCTACAAATGTGATCATAAAAATAGTCACACTCACAATTTTCAATTGAAATTAAAAATAACAAGTACCACACTAACCTTGCATTCCTTCCATATATCCTTTTTGATGTCGATGCTTAGTAGCCTCCAATCCGTTGTGTCTAATGGTGTGCGTATCCTACCCTTCTTAGCACACCAACTCGACCATCGCGCGGCATCATCGTCGGGTGAAATAGCAACACCAATGTCATTAAACTTGACATGTGTTAGTATTTTGTTATCGATCCTAATCTCTAATTCGCGACAATGTGTGAAGAGTTGAGCTTCTTTCGATGCGCGAGTCACTTCTCGTTGTCTTCTAACCTCACTTGAACCGCCAACAACATTTCCCCCCCCACTTGAGTCGGAGTTAACGGAACTTGAAGGGCTCTCCATTAAGTTTTTCTTTGTATATTGAATTTAGTTAATGACTAACACAATACTAATAAATCAAAGTTGTACTTTGTAGTAAAAACATTATATTTCATAATCCTAACATTTAGGGCTAAGCTAGCTACGGATAATTTTAAACGAAAATCTTGATTTTCGTTCAGGACATGCTTCTGACATGATATTTTGTAATAACATGATAAATGGAGGCACTATGTACAAGAAAATCAAATTTTTAGCATATAAGAATGAAAAAAATCGTACCTTTGGTATATGACAAAGTTGTGTTGGTGGAATTGATTATTTTGGTTGGGGATGGTCTACCTTGTTTGTCCCTCTCCTACCCATAACAACGGATGTTACCAAATTGAACAAGAACAAATAAATATTGACATTAATTGCAAAAACTATAGGCAAAAATGTGGTTGAGAATTTATTGCAAAACTTACCAATATTTTTGATGCAATTAGTGGCTAGTTCCACTTTGTTTTGACACAATTGATGTGTCCAACATGTATGGGATGGGTAATGGAGATTTGATGTGAAGAAAGTTGAGGAGATTTGAGAAGATGTGCAAAAGTTTGAACTTTGGAGATGAAACCCGTAAGAAGTGATGGATAAGATGCCAAAAGTGTAGGGTTTTTCTGTTCTATAACGTGTTTACTTTATTCTAGCTTACCTTGTTGCGAAATCGGAACTATCTCGTTACGCCTGACGTGGCTATTTACGAAGTCGTTACGTGCTCATGTGATTGCCTTTTATGCTCTACTTTATCCTTCTAGCGACATCGTAACTGAGAAGCTGACATAAAGTATGTTACTAGGATGTTGCGAGTTCGCTACAAATGCTCGCTAGAACCCTACTTAAGATTTTTTTTTTGTTTTTTTAATGCACTCATACATTTTTAAATCACGATATAAACGAAATGATGGTATAAGACACTAATCATTCTATTTTAAGAATAATTTTCATTTGTTCCGTCGTATGCTCATGTAGAACGGGATAGCGATTTGGTCACTTAATCTGCAATTACATAATTTGAAAGAGTTTTAAGAAACTTAGTCTTTAATTGTAAGACAATAAGAAACTCTACACATCATGTGTACGCTTGAAAACGCTATCCATCGCTTACCTTTAGAGACAACAGCATAGTAGAGCTTCACACATGAACTACATATATATATATATATATATATATATATATATATATATGCGCAGTTCAAGTGCATTTCATTAGAGATACTTAGTTTATTACAACTCATTCATGTGATTACAAGCACGATTATTGAATTAAACAAAGTATCATGCACACGTTCACTCACCAACTGTCATCACTCATCATACTACCGAGTATCGCTTAATAACATTGCATGCTGATGTACTAACATGTACTCTGTTTGACATAATGTGATGTTCGATATATTCCAAATTGAGTATTATACTGTTTAGATATAAAATGTACATATTTAAGAATATGATATTGCGTTTAAAAATTTAAAGCGAATTATTGATGTTGTACATAGAGTTATGTCATACTGCTTATGTACAAAGATGTACTCTACCTGAGTGAATATCATGATGGATATTTAACAAATAGAGTATTGTACTGCATCTATATAAAAATATATATGTTAGAATGTGAAAATTGCTAATAAAAAATTTAAAAGTTTGATTTTTTAGTTACAATCTAATTAGCTTGTGTAGTAGCGATATCGCTAGTATACACGTTACCACAGTTAAACCCTAAACCCTAAACCCACAAACCCGCAAACCCACAAACCCACATAACCCAGAAAACCAGTTGGCGACGGGGTTGCGATAGCGCTAGTTAGTAGTTCAAATTAAAAAAAAGGCTTTTTGGGTTACGACCTCGCTACTAATTAGAATGATTCTTCCGTAGCGAGTTCGCTACATGATAAGAACCCATCAAAAAATGGTTTTTGGGTTTGGGTCTATATTGGGCGTATAAGTGTTGGGCATTAGCTTGTGTAAGTATTGGGCCATAGCCTATGTAAGTATTGGGCCTCAGCCTTGGTGTTTCATGTTCAGTTTGCGCTGGTCGGCGACTTATCGAACCCTTGTAAAATGTAAGTGTATATAAACTGAAAAATCACCTTCTAATCAGCCGATGTGGGACAAATGTTGGCGCCTCCCTAGCGAAGTCGCTACCTGTGTAACTTATAGTAGCGAACTCGCAACAAGTCGTACTTAGTCGACAGAGCCTGTTGTGAGATACTCTAGCGTGTTCGTAACAACAAAAGCTTCACACAATTGTTAGGCTTGAAGATTAGCGATATCGCTACAGGCCACAGACCCATCAGTAAAAACCTTTGAAATTCCATCAGTAATTATTTTGTTAGGGGGTGTGAATGTGGTCAATGAAAAGGTGTGACTGCCTTTACATTTTTCTTCTTTTAATACAGCAATTACTAATTTCAGTCTAGGAACTCTCACATGTTTTTGACCAATGTAGAACCTCACCCCTATAAAACTCAGCCCCTTCTCCCTTTAGAGCCCCATCAGAGCCTTCATTCTCACATTCCCTTCAATCTTCTCCTATTCTTTGCCATCTTATTCCCATGGATTTGACACTTTTCAGCGCCCTCCCAGATGACATGATTCATCTTATAATGATTCGTGTTACGTTCAGACACATTCTTCGTCGGTATGTGAGCTTCCAAGCGACTGATTGGGCTCGACAATGGCTCACCGAGGCTTCTGTAATAGGCCATAGAGAGTCGGCCTATGCCTTGGCTATATTTGCAATCTGCGAAGGTCATGATGCTCAAAGAGGTAACCCCTTCCTATGTGGTAAAACCTATTAATTTTGGCCCATTTTAGAGAGTCCTTTTAGGGCTTTGACTTTGACTCTTTGTGGGAGTATATATGTGGCCAAACGTGTAAGAGAAGTGTGGCTTCTGCGTGGCTTTCAATCAGAATTTCATATCTGGTTTGTGAGAGGTGAAAAGAGGGAGAAAAGGGTTCCTTGTTGCAGCAGCTCCGTTGGGTTCTTTGAAGGGTCGTCAGCTGTCCAATCAAGTTGCTATCTTGCAGCGTTATAGGGGCATTTGAGATCGTTGTATGAACTCGTGGATCGTCGATTGGTGATCTGCTTTGCTCAGCTTTACCGGTGATATTCTCCAAGTTCTCTCTTGCTTTGTATGCTCTTTACATAGTCTTTGGTTGCTTTATTGGTAGCCTTGTATAGACTAGGGTTTAGGGATTGGGTTTGTTGTAACCTCCCTTTGAGCTTAATGAAAGTTATTGGGTTGGACTCCTAATCGTCCTGTGGTTTTTATCCTTCACACCGAAGGGGTTTTCCACGTAAAACATCTATGTGCCTTGTCTACTTTGTTTATATCCTTGAATAGGTAGTGTTCTGTGTGATTTCGAGGTGGTTTTGGGTTTTTCAAAAGTTCATCCCAAAAGGCTCGGGCCGAACCTTTCCACCTGAACCTTTGTCTGCAGTCTCATCCCAAAACGCTCGGGCCGAGCGTTTTCAGCTGAACTTTTTATGCTGTGAGAAATATTTATTCCCGCTGTGCGATTGTGCTTAACTTGTTTAGCAAATCTTTATTTGGGGAATCCTCGTTCCATCCCCATCACCCAACTCCATGTAAATAATAATTTGCAACGTGATGTGTATTGAGAAACTATTTATACTTATAGAGAGGATCCTAAATGTTACAAATTAATCTCTAATGGCATATGTGCAATATACAAGAGTTACAATTAATTATCTTTTAAATCTTTCAAATCTTTCTATCGTCACAATTACAACCCTGATTACTCTACCTAATTTTCAAATACCTTGCTCTTTTTACTCACAGAAACCAAACTTTCATCACAAAATATTACAGCTCCAAACAATGAAACACCTTCATGAAATACTAGATACTGATAAGTATCAAGATTGGCCAACAAGACATTTTTGTTGCAAGTATCATAAATTAACATATCCTTGTTCCAGATTATCAGCTGTGTTTCGATAGTACGAGGATTCAAGCTGAGAGAAATAGAAAATCTTTTGTACCACGAGTCTTGAACACCATATTCTTTCATCACCCACAAGAAAAAAATCCCGCATTGTCGCTTAGGTTTCGCAACTTCTACCATTGCTAGGCAATCTTCAAACATAACAAGCTGCCGCTGATCACTTGGTTTAAACATCGTGGCTTCATCTGGAGGGTTGGGAACATGTCGTAGTACCTTATTGCTGATATCAAAAGAGACGATGACGTTTGCGTTAAACCCTAATAACCTCCAATGGAGGCATCCATTGCAAAGTAAACCAATACCTTTCCAATAAGAAAGATAATCAAGTGCTTGTACCATAGCTTCTGGCAAGACTGTTTCCACTTTTCTCCAATGATTTGAATTCATCTCAAAAATCTCAATCGTGTAGGCACCCAACTTTTTACAGTATATAACTAATACAACCTTATATTTATTCGTATGAGAATCGAATCCAAAACCTTGAGCAGATGATCGAGAACAGTCACGATTCCGTTTCGCCAAGGGACTCTTGGGAGTTGCCGGAATTCTCTAGTTGCCGGATTCCACAAGTAAAACAGATTATCAGAATCTACAATACAAAGAATACCATTGCAAGATTCACATATTTTCATATTGCCGTGACGGAAAACGGGAAGATTGTAGGGGTTAGCCATAGTACGAATGAAACCTGCAACATCCTCGTCTCGAGAATCTAATGTCAGGACGTTATAGTGATAATCCTTGAATTTTGTGAATGGACAAACCCACATCAATATCAGGTTGGGGATTATCAAGCAGCCACGTTGATGTTTAAAATTCATATCAACGAATTGGGGACTAGTAATTAAATTATGCCAAGATTTACAAACGATATCTTGAACTTTAATAAAGTTTTAACTGGTAGTCTAATAAGAGTCTCTATCAGAAGCTCTTCAGGAAGATCCATGACGTAAAAGTTCACTCCTTTAAGATTATCTATAGATTCACACCAGAAGTGAGTATATATATTCGCCATGACAAAACCAAATTCCTGAAACCCTTTTCTAAATTATAAACTATTCTGGATTGTGTTATATAAAGTCCGGTATTTTACTCTCACTACTAGGAAGATTGAACGTTGCACCGGCGTGTTAAACCGGTTATTTCAAGAAACCGGTTTAAAAACAACATTTTGACCAGGTCAGCGCCGGTGTTACAGTACTTTAAACCGGAAAAATAGTGTATCACCGGAAGTTGATTGGTTGACTTTATCATAACACCGGTGCAGTCGGTGCAACATTGTAGGGCCCCTATAGTTTGCGTGGAAGAAGTTTACCAGTATGAATATTTAATAATAAATATCATTAAACCGCACGGAAAGTCGGTGCAACAATGTGGTCCCGGTTGAGAACATGGTCCCACACGAGAAACGTAAATTCCACGTGGGCAAAAATATGAATTTTTTACGATGTGAATTGTTGCATCGGTAACCGGGTCGTTGCAAGTTACATTGGGCCCATATTTCAGCCCAATTTGACGCAGACCCCACAACTATTTAAATTTATTTTTATTTTTAAAATGTCACGCACAGTAACGGCATTGAATGCTACACCTACCCAGTATTTGTTGCACCGGAAGTTATTAAAAGCGGTGCAATGGATTGAAATAAATTCAACCGGCAGGAGTTAGCTGCAGATTTGATCCAAAATTTTAGAAAAAACATTCCTTCATTAATTAGCAGTTGGGCTCCTCATTTATGTAGTAGATAGGGAAGAGGGTAATAAGTGGAGCAAAGGTGGTTAACATGGAAGGTAAGTATTTATACATTTGTGTGTTGTTTGATTTATGGAAAGTTTGGTGAAATTTATGTTTGATTTTGCTTTGAAAGCGTTGAACTTAATGAATTGGTGAATCATACATGAGAAGTCATGTTTGTTATTGTTTGTGGCAAGTGTGTGGAGTTAAAGTGAATTAGTTTGCTCATAAATGTAGAATTATGAGTTTAATGATTTTGTTCTCTCGTAATTCATAGGTGTTAAGGTCGATCACAATGACGTAATGTATCGTAGGAAATTAATTGACGAGAAGAGGTTGTTAAGCGATGAGTACATTGCATTTGTCGATTTTTTTCTTGATGTTGCATTTGGTAGGGAAGAGTGTGTCTTATGTCCTTGTAAAAGATGCAAAAATCGTGAGCGAAATGATAATCGGGGTGGCATCCGATGGCACTTGCTTATGAGTGGTTTTGATGAAGGTTATGATGTTTGGAATTTCCATGGAAAGAATAGAATTAGTCAAGATAGAGGTCATGATGAAAAATCAAAAATGGACAGTTTTTATGAAAATTTGGCTAGGGACTTTGAAGGACAACCAGAGGTACTTACATCTGTTGTAGGTGAATGTGATAGGCCTTTGTATCCAGGTTGTAAGGATGGTGTCACAGTAATATCATGCTTAATGGAAGTAGTTAACATGAAAGCGGCTTGTGGTTGGAGTGATGCTAGTGTCGATGCTTTGTTAAAATGTTTGTGTAGGATACTACCTGATGGAAATGATGTCCCAAAGAGTCTCTATGATGCAAAGAAGGTGTTGTGTCCCTTTGAATTGGAGTATGAAAACATACATGCTTGCCCAAATGATTGTATCTTGTATAGGGGGAAATATGATGATGAGGTCAAATGCCCGGTATGTAATGCCTCTAGATGGGAAAAGAAAAAAAAAAGGAAGTTGGAGGAGAAGGAGGAGACGCGATCAGCACTAATGTAAAGGTCCCGGCGAAATGTGTATGGTACCTTCCAATATTCCCTAGATTAGAAAGATTGTTTGGAAATGTTGAAGATGCAAAAAATATGACATGGCATAGTGATCGAGAAAGACCAAATGATAATGTGATTAGGCATCCTTCCGATGGGGATCAGTGGAAAAAAATTGATAGGTTGCATCCTGATTTTGGAAATGAAAGTAGGAATTTGAGGATGGCATTAAGTACCAATGGGATGAATCCCTTTGGCAATATGTCATCTAAGCATAGTTCATGACCGGTAATGTTGGTGATATACAATCTGCCTCCCTACTTGTGTATGAAGAGGAAGTACATGTTGATGCCTTTGTTGATTTCAGGTCCGAGACAGCTTGGCAACGATATAGATGTATTTTTGGCGCCCTTGATCGAGGACTTGGAGAAACTATGGAGAGAAGGTATTATGGTCAAAGATGCATTTAGGGGTGGTGAGTTCAAGTTAAGGGGATGTTGTTTTGTACGATTAGTGATTTTCCCGCACTAGGCAATTTGTCAGGCTATGTTGCAAAGGGACACCTAGCATGCCCTGTTTGTGAGGAAGCAACCGATTTCAAGCAATTAAAGTTTGGTAAAAAGAGTGTGTTCCTTGGGTATCGTAAATTTTTGCACAAGAAGCACAAATATAGGAAGGATGGTTTGTTTGGAGTGGAGAAAAAGGTTGCACCAAAGATTTTGTCTGGGCGACAAATTCTTGCAAAACAAGATAAGTTGAAAGTTGTCCTTGGAAAGAAATTTAAAAGAAGGGCGTCCGATGCCAAATCTCCATGGAAGAAGAGATCCATATTTTTCAAATTGGATTATTGGGTTGATCTTGATGTGTGACATTGTCTTGATGTGATGCACATATAGAAGAATGTGTGTGAGAGCTTGATTGGCACTTTGCTTAACATCAAAGGCAAGACAAAAGATCATTTGAATGCTAGAAAAGATATGGTTGAGATGGGAATTAGAACAGATTTGGGTCCTGAGGAAAAGGGGAGAAGGGTTTATTTGCCTCCCGGGCCATGTAATTTGTCAAAGGCTGAAAAAGAGAGCGTGTGTGACTGTTTAAAAGGCATGAAGGTGCCAATTGGATACTCTTCTAACATTAGCAGATGTGTGATGAACGATGAAAAAATGTCAGGTCTAAAGTCTCATGATTGTCATGTTCTGATGCAACAATTGTTGCCCGTTGCTCTTCGTGGTGTTCTTGATGAAAAGGTACGCAATTGTATTATTAGACTTTGTTTCTTCTTTCACTCGATATGTCGTAAGAACATAGATCGTGTTGAATTGGACCAAATGGAGGTGGAGGCCTACGAAATATTGTCAGAGTTGGAGTTGTATTTTCCCCCTAGTTTTTTTGACATTATGGTGCATCTGGTGGGGCACATAGTAAGGGAAATTCGTTTATGTGGTCCTGTGAATATGCATTGGATGTATCCATTTGAGCGACATATGGAAACCTTTAAGGGATACTTTAAGTGCAACAACCGTCCCGATGCTAGTATCGTAGAAAGATATGCGATGGAGGAAGTGATAGAATATTGTTCAGCCGCACTCGATAATAGTCTTGATTTCGGTGTCCCTAAGAATAAGCACGTTGGCGGAAAATGGGGGTACCTCAATCTAAGGGTAAGCTTCATAAACCCTCATTTTTTGAGTTGAAAAGAGCGCACCACTACGTGTTACGTAATTCTAGCGAAACTGTGAAGTTTGTGGAAGAGCATTTGTCCCTCCTTAGGAAACGTGGTGTGAAGGGAAAGGATATTCAAGTTGTGCACAATGACGAATTTGTTGATTGGTTTTATGAACAATGCAAAAAAGATGGGATTGATGGTAATTTGAGAGCCTTTGCACGGAAACCTGATTGCTCTGTTAGATGTTACACTGGATATGATGTGAATGGGTATTCTTTTTCGACTTCACAGAAAGATGACATTAGTACGACACAGTGTTTTGGAGTCTATGTTGATGGTGAGCATGTTGTAGATGGAGGTAGAAAGGGCAAGCGCCCGATGGTCTCCGTGTCTCCTTTTTATGGAGTAATTGAGTCAATATGGGAGCTTGATTGTTTTGTCTTTAAAGTGGTTGTTTTTAAGTGCAAATGGTGGATGTGGTGAATGGAATTGATGTGAATGATCCCATGGGTTTCACAAGAGTTGATTTGAGCAAGGAAGACTCAAAAGATGATTGTTTTATCCTTGCTTCCCAAGCAAGGCAAGTGTTTTATGTGAAAGACCCTACAGATGCGCAGTGGTCCATTGTGCTACAAGGTAAGAAGTATTTCTTCGAAGATGAAATAGATATTCAGTTGCAGCCTGATAAGGCAGAGTTCCCATCCGCCTTTCCAAAAATGTCACAAGACTCGGTTGCCGTGCGGACAAGGAGAGTTCATGATGAGGGGTTGTGGGTGGACGATAAAGGACGTCTAATATTTGAGAATGACAAAAGCTCTTAAGCACCAGGTTGTGGATGGTTTGAAACATTTTGTTGCTTTATTTTGAGTTGTAACCCTAATTTAATTGCTATGGGTCTTTGTACACTTTTGCGCGACATTTTGTTAAATTGAATTACTATTCATAGTTGGTATGGGTCTCGGTACACTTTTGCGCGACATTGCCTTGTTTGAACCAAATTATAATGCTATGTCTTGGTTTTGATTATGTACGGAAGTAGCGTAACATAGCGTCCACAGTATTTTAACCCTCTGCCCTCCTGATATTTGTCTGGATTAGTGTTCCACAATTGTCTGACATTGCGTATACAGTATAATCGCCCACTGTATATGCAAAACAGAACTAAAGCCTTTCCATATGCTACGATGAACTATCACTGGCTATTGCGTGAGGCTGCATGCATAGTTTAGAAACACCACTGTCCAGTTTTAGACTGGTCAGCATTTCCTTTTAATTTGTTGATCGGCCAGGCGCAGCTGCTTGACGTTGCAATCACATCACATTTACTCTCTGTTTTGGTGACTAACTTTTTTGCAGGAGACACAAAAAATATTCATTCAAATTGGAAACCAAAATGTTGAAAATCTAAAAAACCCACAAAACAGCCAAATCTTAAAAATACACAAAACAGCCAAATCTTAAAAATCCACAAAACAACCAAAATGTAAACAGCAACAAAATTACTACAAGCCCTCAGTTTCAGAATGACCGGTGCATTTCTGGCAACTTTAGAACTGGATCCAACTTGTCGGCGATGACCGGTGCTAACTCCTCAACACTGTCCTTGGGTCCGGTTGTCACCATCCCTACAACATCGGCACTGGGGAGTCATTGGCCTTCTCGCACAAGACCTCTGCAACAGGTTCAGGAATCCCAGCATCACCATCTAACTCCACAATCTTGTCACATACACTATCCTCAACAAGTTTGGTCAAGCAAGCATCCGTTCCAACATCGACATGAGTATCTGGATTCTCCTCGGCAACATGACCACTCGTCGTTGCATCACCATTCACCTGCTGGATTAATTGCGTGCCACTAACGTGACTTGCTATTGTCTGTGAAGGAGAGTAGTGAACTTCAGGGACTCGACCATGTCCAAGCTGTGATATTATAGTGGCGGTCTGGTCACATAGCCGCATCATACAGTTCTCCATCTTTTCCAACCTAAGCACGTGCTCAACCATTGTTGCTCCTAACGACTTCAAGGTAATACCGGATGGGGCAGAGGGGGTCGTGGTATCATTCGACTTCCGGTTGTGGATTCCAACTCGCCTATGGAAAGCGTCGAAAGTCAGCATTCCCTTTGGCTACTTGCTAACATCATCTATCATGTCCTCACAGCTAGCTCTATGACAGAGGCCAGTTATTAGGGAATGAAAACCAATGCAGGTAGATGAGTTTGACATAGCAACCATGGCCCCGAATATGATGCCACCAACTGGGATAGCCATGTTCTTCTTCAGTGCGTAAAGCAGCCTCAGCCTCTCCCACTGAACTTCAGAGTTGATCGTCACCGGAAGCAGCCTGGCAGCAACAAAAGTGTACCATACGTTCATCTCAGTTGTCAGGAACTTCTTGTCAATCGAACCCCATCTCTCTTTCGGAAGAATCACCTGCAGACCATATTTCTCCTGAGTTATGGCTCTGACCAACTTGCTCCAATCACCAACTAGTTCACCATCGTCAATATTTGCTTCTTTGACCAACTTGTCGTACTCCTTGAACTGAGTTTTGGTCGATCTCAACCTGTAGTATGCATTTATGCTCTCCGGTGAAATCAGTACTCGCTTGCCCCTGCACATTACGTACCCCCCTTCATCCCGGTGCCTGAAATTTGCATAGAACTCGTTGGCCATCGTCATATTTGCATCAACCGGCGTCTGACTGAATGCATCCCAGCCGTGCTTTTCGATGTACAAATCAAAGGGTGGAGTTCCGTTAAGACCTCTCTCCTGAATGACTGTCCTCCTAAGCAAAATGCGATAGTAACTACGTGATTCGTTGCTGCAAAATGGGTCTCCACCATTAGCCTGATCATCATGCGCAGATTCCTTGGATACAACTGATAACTTCCTCTTTGTAGGTCCCATGTGGTTATATCCTGAACAACAACAACAATGCTACACCAATTACACCAATGCTACACCAACAACAATAATGCTATACTCAGTTCAAAGTAAAAGTGTTGTGAATCCCATCATAAAACCAGTTACTGACACAATACTTGACACAACAATCATGTATCAATTAAATCCAGCAAAAGGTATGCCACCACAATCAATTATCAGTTACATCCACAAACAGCATGATATATGAACAAGATAGCCTTTCAAATCCCCAAAATCAGCAATCAAAATCGATGTGCAGTGTTCAACAAACCTAGTTATACACATTTTTGAATTCTAGCTGTAAATTGATCAGTAACAAACCTGGATACGGGGAGGATGACGGGGAGGATGTCACGCCGGAATAGTCTGGATCGTGTTGGATCTGATCTTGCCCAATTTGAAACTGTGCTTTAGCTAAACCCTCGTTTGGGAGATTTATATACTTTCCGGTGTTGCACCGGTGATCGACTATAACACCGGTTTAACTAATATTTCAGCCCACTTTTAATTAGATGTGATAATATTTTGGCCAACGTAATAAAATTTCATTTTTGTTGTTGCATCGATTTAAGTCACCGGTGCTACATACTTAGCTTATTCAACTACCGAATTCAACCAGACTGGTCAAAGTTTGCCATAAACGCCACTATGCGCAACTGCCTGTGGCTGCTTGTTCGTGAATAAAATAATGTTGTTGATTACTTGACTTAGTCAAAGTAATCCTTTGTCGCAGCGTCAACGTACATTGCACCGGTATACCTTAAATACGTGTGATATTATTTCGGCCCAGAAAAATTATTCATTTCTGGGTCGAATGGCCAGGCCCGTAGTGGTAAAACTAAAGCAGAAGGTTGGACTTTTTGGCCTATTCGTGGACGGTCCAGATTCAATCTTATTTTGTATTAGAATTTTTTATTAATGTTGTACTTAAATACATGATAATAAGGAAAAATTATTATGGTCATGTATTTCTAATGCCACAATAACATAGATAATAATCTAACATTCTCTTGAGTTGGACCATTACAGAGTTAGAGATGTAGTAGTTGCGCATCAAAAGTACGCTTTCTCGTAACACGCATTCTTATCCATAGTAATTTCCCCGCACCAAATCTTGCATTTTAAATTATTAATTAATAAAGAATTGTTTAAAATGCGGTCAATGCTTAATTATATACATCACATATCAATCGGGAACCCTAATCATATAGAATTGGTATAGACCCATGGGTATGGGTTTGGGATTGGGTTTAGCGAAGCAATCTCAGAAAACAAATCAAGCCATCCTTAATCGCTACGTAATCAACCATAACGATGGACGCATGTACTTTTGATGTTTATTACATCGGAAATCTTCATAACCTTATAAGTCACGCTCTTGTGTACTGCATAGAATACACTCTGATGAATACGCATGCGTACTCGTGGGTTACTTACACTAATTAAGTCCTGATAGTACACATTTAGTAATGTCACGACATTTCTTCTAGTAGATCAAAATGATGGTTTTGCAGAATGGAATACATGCACCGATACAGTCCTATGCTTTCACCAACAAGTGGAGTAGTATGTACAATTTATCATGCTGTACCTAGTTTACACAATCACAGGAATTATTCACCGACTTGAAAGGTAATGGTGGAGTTTTGTATGATGACACATTCAACAATACATGATCACAATATATAAACACAAAAAATACATCATTTCACTTTATATTGTCTAAAAATCGATGTTACAAATCTAAATGTTATCACATTGAGAGCTATTTTTCAATGTTCTTACCAACCCACGCTAATTAGTTGGCATCAAATACTGCTTTACTTCTAATTATGAAGAAATACTTAGATGAAAGGTAATTACCTCACTAATCATGGTTATGAATGACAATATTTTTAATAAAAAGGGCCAGTTATGAATTAAACCATTTTACAAATTCAAATCAAGGGTGTTAGTGATAAGTTTGATAATATAAATGGGCCACAGACTGATAAATCCATAATGTGTGGGTCGAATTGTGACACAATATATGGCCCGGGAAAAAATTGGGTTTGTGCGGGAGTTTCGAAATTTTCATTTTTCACATTGCATCGATTTATGTCACCGGTGCTACATACTTGGGCTTATTCAATGTGCCAATTCAACCAGATTGGTCAAAGTTTACCATAAACGCCACTATGCGCAACTGCCTGTGGCTGCTTGTTCGTCAATAAATTATTGTTGTTGACTTCTTGACTTAGTCAAAGTCACCTTTTGTCGTAGCGTCAACGTATATTGCACCATTTTGGTACTGGTGCTACACACAATATCATTTTTATATTGTGTCACGCACTCACTCTCAATCACTACCCTGAAAATATATAAGGTAGCAATTTGATTACATGATTTCCCAACCAACACAATTCAGCTTTCAGGGTTAATATCCCCTATCTGGCACCCGAAAACCCCCAAAACCCTTGTCTCACCGCCGTTTTGACTGTCAGATCCGACCACTCCCTTCACACCAAACGTCGTCAGGGTAGACGTTGCTCACAGATCAAGCCCGTCGTCTCTGTTATCTGGGAGGAACTCACCGATTCCTACACCCGAGGCAAAACCGTCTCCACCTCTGCTACGTCAAGGTCAGTTAGATCTAGTATTACTGCTGCCTTAGTACACAAATTCAAGACTTGCATGCTGTAAAATATGTGTTTTAAACCTATAAAAAACCCTAATTTCTGCTTTGATTTGGTCAAACTGCGTAAAGAATGCTGAAAGGTCGGGTCTTTTTGCGTTTAATGCGTTTAATTTTTGAAGCTGCTACATTTAAACGACCCAGATGTGCACAATGATGAATGTTTGTCAGCAAACTTGATTCTGAGTCACAAAGTTAGTATCTTGCTCTATGAAACATGCATTAGTTCTATGTGATTTGTACCTCAGTAGTGACTGTTGACATTTTTATATTTTGACTCAGTCTAATATGACCATTAATTGTTGCAGATGAGATCCAAAAAAAGGAAAAGAAAAGAAGGTTTCAGATGATTCTGATGATGAGCAGCCTGGGAAGCGGCGGTGTGTTGATCCTAACGAGCTTCCAATCACACAAAGATTGTTTTTAGCCAATCCCAGAATACCACATCCAAGGGACATCGATCAACCAACCGATCATGATTTCAACTTTGTTGACCTGGGGGCCAAGCGCGAAAGGGAGAACTTTGATAAATTTGACATCGACACTCATGTGCGAAGAAGGGGAGGTGCAACCTGCAACTCTGTCCTGGTTATGAAGCACAACAGGCCTCTACCGATGTGGTTCGATATCCATTTGTGCCCTAGAGTAATGCCAGGCAAATGGTGTGGATACATGGCCTATGCTTTTCGCAGACGAATCCGCATTGGTACGTGGAGAAACTGGCATGAAGTCCCAGACGACGTCAAGGAGGAAGCATGGCTTGACATTCTGGTAATAAACAACAACCATTTTCCCAGTTTGATATTGATCTCAATATATGTGCAATAGATTTCACTGCTAAATAAGTAATGTTGTATTTATATCTTTCCTTACAGGCGAGCTGGGACTTTCGGACAGCCTTAACCGCTGATGAGCACGCGGATTTGAAGAAAACCTGGACATCGTACGCTTCTGATAGGATGCGCAACTTCAGGACCCAGATTTTTAGGAGATATATTCGAAAGCCCAAGCTGAATAGTAAGCTAGGTCATCCAACTCTCAAGTACAAATGGTTGGATCCCAAAGAATGGGACTTGTTTGTTGCCTACAGGACATCTGCTGCGTTTGAGGTGAGTAAAATTGAGAAATTGTTTTAATGTGTACCTTTGACTTTGCTCAAACATTAAGCTTGTATAATCATGCTTGTGTGACAGTTATACTGTTTCATGTACAGGTACTGAGCAACGCTGGGGTGGCTAGTGCTGAATACAAGGTGTTTTTTTCCGTGGTGGAAGTGGAGGCTACAGGAAGATCATCCTTGACAAGGGTAACGAGAAAATGACTGAGATAGAGAACAAGAAGGTGAATAAAGGAGTTCTGCGGCCACAGGCAAAGGAAGAGGCTTTGACTACTCCGATCTACATTGACAGGTCCATTGTGCTTGTCGAGGGAAACCGGTGCAACAAAACAGGAGAGATTATGCAGGATTGGGTGAGGGATCTTGAACCTGAAATAGTAAGTTTACTTGTCATTTCGTTGATACACATTGTCATTAATTTACCTCATTTCTCCTGCCTTAAACATTCTCTCATCCAGCAACAGTCTAACATTATCAACTCTTGTACTTGCAATCATTTAAACAATGCAGATCCAAATGAACAAGGACCAGGAAGCAGGGAAGCTTTTCTTCGAAGGAAAGGAAGACATTCTAACAACAGTTACAAAGAAGAAGGACCACGCTGGACGCTACCGAGGCTGTCCAGGCACAGCAAAAAACCAAGGAAGCCATGCCGCATTATTACCAGCGGAAGATGGATAAGAAGGCGGCCTACAGGAAACCAGCACATGCCCCCGATGAAGATGATGATATTGTGAAGATGGATCGTCGCACACTAGCTGAGTACATGGAGTGGGCCAAGGAAATGGCCAAAAGCGGTATTGACGGGCCAACGACGCTTCAGGACTTTTACAAGCACGGGCAGCAGTTGAAGGAAGCAAAAGCAGCAGCAGCTCCTGATGATTCTGGATCAGGAGATTCAGATGATGAGGTTTTCCCTTCAAACTGGTTTTATTACGGTGTATTTTATATACTTAGTGTCAATTCAGCTAGTGAAGAGGTTTTATTAATTAGCTCTTTGAACTGCTATTCTAACCTAGTGTGTATGTTTTATATTTTTGTTTTTTACATTCAGGGAGCCACACCATGCTTTCTCAACATCATGGACCTTTCTGGCAAAATTAGACGAGCTGCAGCTGGTCTGGTACTCAAAAAACCTCCCAATGCACCTTTCCAGCACGCTAGCCAATTTGTACAGGTAAGGCCTCCTTTGGTGCTGCCACGGGCACCGCTGCCTTTTTTTTATGTACACTATAAGACGGTTGGATCGGCTGTGGGAGGGAATGTGTGCTGACCAGACATCTTGATAGAGTATGAGGATGAAGTATTGGCAGAAAAGTCGGAGGTTAGTCGACCATTACCATTCACTTTGCTAGTACTAGCACCATATTACAGTCCTTTATTTTGTACTGATTCACATACCCTCCTTACCAGGATCGCCAGCCTGAGAAGGAGATGAAAGGCCTGCATGTCAGTCACGAAGATGAAGACAGTGACGATGATAGTGATGAGGAGTATGATCTAGGGGGTGATGACTGTGAAGAAGGGACTGACACATCAAACTCTGATGAGCCAGCACGCATGAAGGAAGAACCTGGAATTTTTCAGTGGGTAGGTTTCTTCAAAACAATACAGTACATGTAGTTTTTAATGCTACTAATACTACCACAATTTTTTCAGGAGTCTGAACACCATGTCCTTGAACCGACTGTGAGAAGAAGCTTCATGGAATTCCTCGTGAAGCTAGTGAAGCACCCATCAGGTCGTACTTCATTCAGATTTGAGGTTGGACACGAGGTGTTCGGTTCTGTGCACCACAAGATCGTCTTCCACGGGGATGAAACACTGAAATGGTTGATCAGTTGCAATACTGGCAGGAAGGAATGGATACACAATTGGCTAATGGATTTGTGGATGAGGTATGCTGTACATGCACACTATCGTTAACAATCATTCACTCTATTTAAATACTTCAAAATTCAGGAACTTATAATCTACTTCTATGCTACTGTAGCTTCTTACACTCACAGATGAAGGAGGATGATAATGCTCGTGTGCAATTAGTAAATACCAACACCTCCTACAGTTCTAACAATAACCCAGCGGACGGAAGGCAAACCTTTTTGACTAGGATGCTTCAACTCATCACGGAGAGACCAGCTAGAATGTATGTTGTGCCATTTCTTCGCGAGTAAGTAAATCTGGATCTGAACTTGTACTAAATACTACTACTTTATTTTTTATAAATACTGACATTTATAAACTGGTATTGTAGGCTCCATTGGAGGACATTGTTCATCGTACCAGAAGTGAGCATAATTTACTGTCTCGACTCTGCATATCAGGGAATTACTGAAGCCGACAAACCATTTGAATATGAAATGCTCATGAGGTATACTATTATCACACTAATTCATTTTCCCACAAATTGATTACTCCATAACCAACTGTCTGGATTTTCACACACCTACATATTTTCCTATAATTTTAGCATGGCTGCTGAATATGATGCCAAATTAAATCCTTCCAGAAATTTCGAAAATCAAAAGCTAGAATGGAAGATTGTGAATATAAAGGTAAGCATACAGCATATCTCAATTATTATACTTTTGAGTTTATGGCCAGCTTCCACAACAGGCCTGTAAGGCTATTTATACCCTTTACGTCGTTTTTTGCAGCATAAACATCAGCTTGGGCTTTGGGAATGTGGATACTACACTATGCTTTACGTGGAGAAGATGGTGTTGCTGAATAATATTGTGAATGTTGAGCAGGTTAGTTCAACAATAAGGTTATCATTCGTTGTTTTAGACATTTGTCTTGGTGTTGCAGCCTTTCATTTTGCTTTATTATGGCACGTTACAGGTCTTTCCAACAGATACATCGGCTTACCCTATGCGCCTGATCGAAGGACTTATTGACACCATCTGCCGGTACTCAATGGATCAGATTGCCGAGGATTGCATACGCCAGAACAAAGCAAAGGAAAAGAAACTGAAGAGCGTAGAAGCCACATCTGGTAGATCTGGAAAACGTTAAGTGGGCCTTCTTCTTTTAGGATTGTATGTCTGTAGAACAACTTTATTTACACTGAAACATGGTGTTTTTTGCATATTTTGTGCTATGGATGTTGCCCTGGTAGTGTAGTATTTTTGCCACCATGTTGGTGGTTTTGGAACTGCAAAAAAATGCAGTGGTTCACTGTAGAAACAAATTCTGCATTTCTAAATTTCTAATAAAATGTTGCACCGCATTCCATTATTTTGCACCGCGTCTTTCATTTTGTGAAATTACGCGCCAAAATTCAAATTTCATTTATACGGGCCAAAATCCACCAATATATTTGGGCTTCTACGCCCAACGTTGCATCGGTCAAATGGGCCTCTTAAACAAAAAACGTAACACCTGAATGGAATTTATGACAACGACCATAATCTGACAGGTCTTTTATCTGAAATATAACACCGATAAATATAACTGGGCCCTCTTAAAGCCCATTTGTTTGCAACTACAAGGCCCAAGGCCTATTACAGGTATAACACCAGAACTTCAAATATGTTGCACCGGCATAAAGCCCAATAATTTTCACGGAAAAGCCATGGCCCACTACATTTATTAGGCCTACTGTAGCCCATTCTTTTGCAGACAAGCCCAAGCTTTAGCATTTCAACATACATATAGCACCGGTAACTAAAACCCACGTACTGTATGGGCCTAAGCTTGAAAAACCCATTACTAAAGCCCAGGCCCAACAAACCGGTGCAATCTTTTAAATATAATTTATTCTTAAAAATATTCCACGTTGCGTGCCAGTTGGCATCCCTGGCCCACCAACCGGTGCAACGAACCAACATAACACCCTCTATACAAACTGGCTGGTCGGTGAAACCAACCGGTGTTATGCCTCAAAATACCCGGTTTAAATGCTGTCCTTCCTAGTAGTGTCTTATTGTTCAAAATACAGTGAATATTTACGAAAATATTCTCAATTATTGTGGTGGAATTTAGTAATTTATACGGGCTAATATGATTAACTATGTAGTATTTTGGACTAAAGTATCAGGATGTATTTAGGGTGTGCTTGGTTGGAAAGTAATTTGAGAGTTTTTAGATTTTGGAATTTTACAAGTCTGACTACCAGAAACCTCATTTTCAGTTGGAGAGAATTTAGATTTACCAATGACTCGATTTTGTATGCCAAAATCTGAAACAATTTGAACCAAACAAAAAAATTTCAAAATAGCTAGACTTGCAAAGTTCAAATTATGCAAAATCCACACTTCTCAAACATTGTCTTTTTGTGTTCTGTAACCTGAAAAATGAACATATGGCCGATTGTACGTATTAATAATTGTGATTTCTCCCTCGTGATCATCCCGAACCGACACCTTGAGATCACATTTCCACGAAGAGTTAGATTATTTTATAAGTTGATAACTACTTATTTTGTAGTAATTAAATTTGTTAGTTAATTGTGCATCAAATACAAATGAATGGAGAACGTACGTACTATCGAAGATATATGAATAAAAACTTTCCCTTCATTCAATTCAATTCAAAATTAAAAAAGACCCTAATTTCACCACGTACTCACTACATGCAAACAAAAATAAGAAGATAAATCTTGAATCAAACAATTATTCTGCGTAATAAAAATAATCTATGGAGAAGGAGGGCGACGGAGTTGCACGGAGCAAAAGCTCTTGACCAACGGCGGAAAGAATGGATTGAACGGAAAAATCTTGGGCCAGCAACCATCATCTACTGCGATCGAAGCCTTGCAACACTGAGGTCCAAGAAGCTGAGGCTGAAAGCTCAAAAACGACGATACCAATTCTTCAACGCAGCCTTCCGTTCCGAGCACAGCTTGAAGACATGGCAGGCCCCATGGTAATCCTAGGAAGTTTGAATTCATCTTAGCCATTGGATCTATGACGATGTTGCCGGAGCAACTCGCCGGAGCCAAAACGACTATGCACACAATGAAAATTGAGACGGACAAATGAGCTCGGGCCATTATTTCTGCAAATTTTGAGTTGAGAATATGGTGTTGAATGTAGTTGTGTTATGATGTTGGAACTGGGAAGGAGGATGTAGTGTATTTATATGATGGTTCAGGCAGTTATGTAGAGGGAAAAGTTAATACTTGTAACGGTTTCTTGATTAATTATGAAATTAAAATGGGTTAATTAGTTCATGTAATTAAAAGTAGAGTTTGATGTGCTGTTTATAATTATGTTTACGTTATTTAAATGGCCAAATTAACTCAACTCATTAGTTTTCTAGTTAGTTATTTTACAATGTGTAAGTAAGCAGCCTGTTTATTATAGCTTACTAAAATGAGCTATGACCGTTATTTCTACAAATTTTGAGTTGAGAAAATGGCGTTGAATGTACTTGTGTTTGTGTTTTATATAAGAATTGGGAAGGAGGATGTAGTTAAGATACTTGTATTTATAATATTGACTCAAGCAGTTATTTGGAGGGAAAAGTCGGAAAACAGTTTCTTAATTAATTATGAAACTATCTTGGGGTAATTTAGTTAGTTTAATAGTTCAAAGTGGTGTTTAATAAATATGTGCTTTCCTAATCGAATGGTTTTCTGGCAGGATTTATTCCAATTTTATTAAGGTGTATACGTTATTTAAAATGGCTAATTAACTCAGTGGTTAATTTGTATTCTGGTTATTTTAGACCTTATCAATTAGTTTAACTTAATTGCGCTAATTATTTTCACAAATTTTGAGTTGAGAAGATGGTGTTGAATGTACGTACTTGTGTTTTGATGTAGGAATTGGGAAAGAGGTTGAAGTGTATTTATAATATTGTTTCCGACGGTTATTTGGAAGGAAAAGTTATAAAAATTTCTTGATTAATTATGAAATTAACACGGGGTAACTTATTTAGTATAATTGTTCAATTTTGTGTTTAATATGTATGCTCTGTTCACATCGAATGTTGTGTTTAATATGTATGCTCTGTTCACTTGAATGTTGTGTTTAATGCAGTAAGTAGTATTAGAGCAATAGAATTGCGATCTAATTTCTTAGTTCTAATATTACTTACTGTAACAAATATGTTTAAACATGCAAGTAAGTTTAAACATGAATATAATGAACACCTGAATTATTAACGCAGTTCGGTGTAACACACCTATATCTACGAGGTCTTGCCCAATCTGAAAATCATTCACTATAATATCAATAAGTACAAAGAGGCTACTTAAACTTATCTAGATATCTTGAAGTGAATCTGTGAGCACCCCTCACTTGCTAGTCAACAACTCCTCACTGCTATCAATGACCACCTCTCCCAAGGTTTCAAGGTTGTGGTTTCAGACTCCAATGATGAACAAAGGCTCGGTGTTGATCGACTCAAACTGCTCCGATGACAAGTTATTCTGAGTGCAGAATACATTTTATGAAGATCGATGTTTTCTCTATTAGCTTGCGTCTCGGTTGTATCTAATCTTCATGCTATACTAGAATTCTATAACTAGATCGGTAGGAAATATTCTCTTTTCTTAATTACTACAGAATAAGACTAATACTATCCAAAATACAACTAAATATCTCGAATTGATCTCGTATGAGTTGTACTAGAACACAATGACTGAGATTCGAATTATGATTCTGGAACAAGTGTTTAAACTCTCAATATTTAAATATAGACATTGTACAAAATAGCCAATCAATAAGTTCTGAATCTGCTGGACTCTTAAACAATAAAGTTTCCAGCAATTATAAAACCAACTACAATCATTGTATTACAAAATGGAAAAGATTACTGAAATGTGCTTAGGGAATATGGAAAAATCTTTCACTCGTCTGAAAAAGAGTGATCATTCTTTTTTATTACCTTTACTCTTTTTACTCACAGAAACCAAACTTTCATCACGAAATATTACAGCCCCTAACAATGAGACATCTTCTTCAACTACTAGATACTGATAAGTATCTAGATTGGCCAACAATAGATTTTTGTTGCGAAAATCACGAATTAACACATCCTTGTTCCAGATGATCACCGGTGTTTCGATTTTATGACGATTCAGGTTGAGGGAAATAGTAAATCTTTTGTGCCACGAGTCTTGAACACCATATTCTTTCATCACCCACATAGAAAAAATCCCGCCTTGTCGTTCAGGTTTTGCAACTTCTACCATTGCTAGGCAATCTTCAAACACAACAAGCTGCCGCTGATCACTTTCTTTAAACACCGTGGCTTCATTTGGAGGGTTGGGAACATGTCGCAGTACCTCATTGCTGATATCAAAAGAGACGATGATGTTTGCGTTAAACCCTAATAACCTCCAATGGAGGCATCCATTGAAAAGTAAACCAATTCCTTTCCAGAACGAAAGATTTGTTTGCACCATGGCTTCTGGAAAGACTGTTTCTACCTTTCTCCAACGATTTAAATTCATCTCAAAAATCTCAACTGTGTAGGCACCATACTTTTTACAGTATATAACTGATACAACCTTATATTTATTAGTACGAGAATCGAATCCAAAACCCTGAGCAGATGATCGACAACAGTCATGGTTCCGTTTCGCCAAGGGACTCTTGGGAAGTTGCCGGAATTCTCTAGTTGCCGGATTACACAAGTAGAATACATCATGAGAAGCTACAATACAAAGGATACCATTGCAGGGTTCGCATATTTTCAGATTGCCGTGACGGAAAACGGGAAATTTGTAGGGGCTAGCCGTACGAATCAAACCAACATCCTCATCTCGAGAATAGCCATAATTCTGTTTGGGGATTATCATGCAGCTACGTTTGAGCTTTTGGGAAGGATGTTTAGAATGCATCTCGACGAATTGGGGACTGGTAAACAAATTACGCCAAGATTTACAAACGCTCTTGAATTTTAATAAACTTTTGACTGGTAGTCTCACAAGAATCTCTATCAGAAGCTCTTCAGGAAGATCCATGACCTAAAGGTTAACTCCTTCTAAAGAATCAGATAATCTTAACCTTACAGATTCACACCAAAAGTGAGAATATATATTCGCCAACAAAACCTAGTTCCTTAGACCCTTTTCTAAATTATAAACAGGTTTTTTACCGAATATTACCAAAAATTTCTAAATTATTCTGGATCGGGCTATATAAAGTCCGATATTTTACTCTAATTATTTAAAATATAGTGAAAATTTACGAAAATATTTTCTATAGTTGATGGAATTTAGTAATTTGTAGGGGCTAATATGAAAATAGCATGTAGTATTTTGGACTAAAATATCATACTGCATTTGGGTCGTATTTGGTTGGAGAGTAATTTGAGAGTTTTATATTTTGTTTGGGATTTTGCAAGTCAGAACTATCAAAAATCTCGTTTCTGGTTGGAGAGAATTTTGATTTGCCAAAAACTAAACTTTGTATGCCAAATTTTGGACTTTCAAAAACAATTTGAACAAAACAAAACTATACTTGCAAAGTTCAAATTTTGCAAAATTCACACTTCTCAAACATAGTCTTTTAGTTGTTCTTTAACCCAAAAAATGAGCGTGGCCGATCGTACGTACTAATAATTCTGATTTGTCCCTCGTGATCATCCCGAACGACAGCTTGAGACAACATTTCCATGGAGAGTTAGATGATCATATATATAAGCTGTTACCTACTTGTTTTATAGTAATAAGAATTGTTAGTTAATTGGGCATCAAATACAAATAAATGGAGAACGTACGTACGAATGATGTAGAAGATTCATGAATAAAAACTTTCCCTTTATTTAATTCAATTCAAAATTAAAAACCCTAATTTCACCACAAATTCACTACTAAAAAACAAAAATAAGAAGAAAAATCACGAATCAAACAAATTATTCTGCGTAATAAAAATAATCTATGGAGAAGGAGGGCGACGGACTTGCACGGAGCAGAAGCTCTTGACCAACGGCGGAAAGAATGGATTGAACGGAAAAATCTTGGGCCAGCAGCCATCGTCAACTGCGATCGAGGCCTTGCAACACTGCGGTCCAAGAAGCTGAGGTTGAAAGCTCAGAAACGATGATACCAATTCTTCGACGCAGCCTTCCGTTCCGAGCACAGCCTGAAGACATGGCAGGCCCCATGGTAGTCCTAGGAAGTTCGAATTCATCCTAGCCGTTGGATCTACGGCAATGCTGCCGGAGCAACTCGCCGGAGCCAAAATGACTATGCACACGATGAAAATTGAGACGGAAAAATGAGCTCGGGCCATTATTTCTGCAAATTTTGAGTTGAAAAGATGGTGTTGAATGTAGTTGTGCTTTGATGTAGGAATTGGGAAGGAGGGTGTAGTGTATTTATACACAAATTATACTTGTAAATTAATACTTGTAACGGTTTCTTGATTAATTATGAAATTAAGTTGGACCAATTAGTTTATGTAATTAAATGTGGAGTTTGATGTGTTGTTTATAATCGAATGGTCATAACTTATATATGGAGAGATTTATACCATTTTAATCAAGGTGTTTCAAATGAACTCAACGCTCATTAGTTTTCTAGTTAATTATTTGACAATGTGCAAGTAAGGAGCTTGTATATTATATCTTACTATCCGTTTATTTTTCAATTTAATTTAATATTTTTTAGTACATTTCAATTTTTATTAATTATAATTTGACGACCATCAGCTTTCTTTAAAATAAACTATTAATATTTTTAATACATAAAATTTTATAATATTGGTCTAGGCAGTTAGTTGCAGGAAACAATCGTAACGATTTCTTGATTAATCATAAAATTAACTTGGGCTAACTTAATTAGTATAATTGTAAATAAGTATACTCTGTTCATCGAATGGTTATGTGGCGGGATTTATGCCAATTTCATTATAGTATATACATTATTTGAAATGGCTAAGGCCCTGACAAGTTTACCTTAAATTCTGCACATTTCAATTAAGTTAAACAGACTTCAGCGGACTTCAGTGGATTTCGGCGGACTTCAGCGGACTTCAGCTAAATTAAATTTTTTTTCCTATTTTCACTAAATTGTTTTAAAATAAAATTTCCTACAATTCAAAAATGTCAATGAAATACTTTTGTTTTGATTTATCAAATGAAGTTAATTGATAACAAATGTTTCTTCAATGTATTTTGTTTTAATTTATCAAATAAACTTATTTTTAATAGTTCTAATTTATACTCAAAATTAACAAATTCAACAATAAGGGTCTGTATAGTACAACTTATCTGAATATTTTCAGTACAGTTCATTATTTTTCAGTTCAGTTCATTTTAGTTATGTTCAATTCAGTTCAGTAGTTTCAGTTCACTTCAGTACATTATACTTTAATTAAAATTAAAACAAAATATATGTTAATGATTCAGTCCAGTTCAATCCAATTCAGAGAAAATGTAATTGATTTCAATTCAGTTCCCCGAAAATATAATTTGATGATTTTAAGTTTATATTGAAAATTCAGTTCATTTTTGTTAAATGAAGTTCAATTCAGTTCATTTCAATTAAATATAGTTCAATTCAGTTAAGTGTAGTTCAATTCAATTCTATTTTCCGTTCTTGAATTTCTGTTTCTCTACCATTAGATAGAGATTTCAATTTGATTTGGTGCAATATTTATTCGATTCAGTTCAGTTCAGCTCAGTTCAGGCGTATTAAACATGCCCTGATTACGAATATGTCCATTAACAAAAAAATAATTATTGCGAAATATTTATTATTTGATCAAATAATTACTGCTAAACAAAGTATTTCATTTTTTGATTTGTATGATATGTGTCATTTTTGAAAAACCATTGTACTAATAAAAAAATTACTTTAAAATCTTTATTATTTGATTCAAATTTGAAGTTGAATGTTTGAACTCAAATTTCAGCGGATTTCAGCGGATTTCAGCATATTTCAGCAGATTTCAGCAAACTTCAGCGAACTTCAGTTAAGTGAATTTCAGTTCAGCTGAACTTGACAGGGCCTAATTAACTTAATGTTTCGATTGTATTCTGGTTTTCTTAGGTTTTGCCAAATTTAGTTTATTTTTTAGTTTAACTGCGCTAAAATGAGCTCATACCATTATTTCTACAAATTTTGAGTTGAGAAAATGATGTTGAATGTACTTGTGTTTTGATATAGGAATTGGGAAGGAGAATGTAGTTAATGTACTTTTATTTATAATATTAGATCAGGCGGTTATTTGTAGGAAAAAGTCGTAACGATTTCTTGATTAATTATGTAATTAACTTGGGGTAATTCAGTTAGTTTAATTGTTCAAAGTGAAATTCAATAAATATGCTATGTTCATAATCAAATGGTTATATGGCGAGATTTATACCAATTTCATCAAGGTGTATTCGTTATTTGAATTGACTAATAAACTCATTGTTTTATTTGTATTATGGTTATCTAAAGTGGTCAAGTTTAACTTATTTTTAGTTTAATTGTGTTAAAATGAGTTTGGGCAACTATTTCCACAAATTTGGAGTTGAGAAGATGGTGTTGAGTATACTTGTGTTTTGATGTAGGAAATGGAAAGGATGATGTAGTGTATTTATAATATATGTCATATGATCGGTTATTTGAAGGGAAAAGTCGCAACGGTTCATTTCTTGATTAATTATAAATTTAACTAGGGGTGATTTAATTGGTTTAATTGTTCAAAGTGGCGTTTAATAAGTATACTCTGTTTATAATCGAATGGTTAAATGGCGGAATTTATGCCGATTTCATTAAGGTGTATACATTATTTGAATTGACTAATTAACTCAATGTTTTCATTAGTATTCTTGTTATTTTAAGAGTTACGAGTCCTGTCAAGTTCAACATATTTTTAACGTAACTACACTAAAATGAGTTCGGGCAATTATAACAAATTTGGAGTTGAAAAGATGGTGTTGAATGTACTTGTGTTTTGATTTAGGAATCGGGAAAGAGGATGTAGTGTATTTATAATATTGGTTCAGGCGGTTATTTGGAGGTAGAAGGCATAACAGTTGGTTTCTTGATCAATTATAAAATTAACTTGGGGTAATTTTATTATTTTAATTATTCAAAGTGGTGTTTAATAAATATGCTCTCTTCACAATCGAAATGTTATATGGCGAGATTTATACTAATTTCATTAAGATTTATACATTATTTAAATTGGCTAATTAACTCAACCATTTATTGTATTCTGGTTATCTTAGGTCATGACAAGTTCAACTTATTTTTAATTTAATTAAGCTAAAATGAATTAGGAACATTATTTCAACAAATTTTGAGTTGAGAAGATGACGTTGAATGTAATTTTGTTTTGATGTAGGAACTGGGAAGGAGGATATGTAGTGTATTTATATTCTTGGTTCTGGCGGTTATTTGGAGGAAAAAGTCGTAACAGACTAGCAGTTGGTTTCTTAATTAATTATGAAATGAACTTGAGGTAGTTTAATTAGTTTAATTATTCAAAGTAGTGTTTAATGAATGTGTTCTGTTCATAATCGAATGGTTATTTGACGTAATTTATACGTTATTTGAATTGGCTAATTAACTCAATAATTTATTTGTATTATTAATTCAACACTAGCTAGTTTATCAAGCACGTGTAAAAGAAAGGAATGTGATATTACTGATCTTAATTTATTAGAAAAATAACTTTTATGTTCAATGTCTATTAATCTTATACTACAAGAGAAGTTGATCACTTCGTATAATGGTTTCGTTTATGAACCAGCTTAATTTTTCTAGAGCGTAACCCAAGCAATGGAGTACTCCCAGGCTTATGTGATTTTTCCTACTACTTGGTTTTATAGTAATTAGAATTGTTATTTAATTGTGCATCAAATACAAATAAACAGAGAAAGTACGTACGTATGATGTAGAAGATCCATGAATAAAAAATTTCCTTTATTTAAATCAATTCCAAATTCAAAAAAACCCTATTTTCACTACGTACTCACTACATGAAAACAAAACTAAGAAAAAAAATCAGGAATCAAAATGTTATTCTGCGTCGGAAAATAATCTATGGAGAAGGAGGGCGACGGATTTGCACGAAGCAGAAGCTCTTGACCAACGGCGGAAAGAATGGATTGAAGGGAAAAATTTTCGGCCAGCAACCATCATCTACTGCGATCGAGGCCTTGCAACACTGAGGTCCAAGAAGCTGAGGTTGAAAGCTCAAAAACGACGATACCAGTTCTTCGACGCAGCCTTCGGTTCCGAGCACAGCTTGAAGACATGGCATGCCCCATGGTAACCCTAGGAAGTTCGAATTCATCCTAATCGTTGGATCTAGGACGATGTTGCCGGAGCAACTCACCGGAGCCAAAATGACTATGCACACAATGAAAACTGAGACGGAAAAATGAGTTCGGGCCATTATTTCTATAAATTTTGAGTTGAGAAGATGGTGTTCAATTTAGTTGTGTTTTGTTGTTGGAACTGGGAAGGAGGATGTCGTATATTTATATGATGGTTCTTGGCGGTTATGTAGAGGGACAAGTTAATACTTGTAACGGTTTCTTCATTAATTATGAAATTAAGTTGGGGTAATTAGTTTATGTAAATAAAAGTGGAGTTTAATCTGCTGTTTATAATCGAATGGTCATAACTTATATGAAACTTATATGAAGAGATTTATACCAATATAATGAAGGTGTTTCAAATGAACTCAACGCTCATTAGTTTTTTAGTCGTAATTATTTGACAATGTGCAAGTAAGGAGCATGTATATCTGTTGTTTATAATCAAATGGTCATCTCTATATCTACTAAAAGATGTCATTTTTGCCATGTGGCGCTCTCACAAAATTTCCCCCCAACTTACAAAAAAAAAACTTTTTAAAAAAATCCTTAATGAAGCGTGCTCTTAATTTTTCCCTTTTCTAAATGTCCATTCCGGCTATTCCTTTTCCCAAGCAACTTATTTAAAAC
Source organism: Sherardia arvensis (assembly GCA_948330725.1). Taxonomy (NCBI): domain Eukaryota; kingdom Viridiplantae; phylum Streptophyta; class Magnoliopsida; order Gentianales; family Rubiaceae; genus Sherardia; species Sherardia arvensis. The sequence continues at coordinate 9,882,885 of OX415244.1, forward strand.
CGCTTTTCCCATTATTCTTAAATCTCTCTAGATTATTCTACAAGACTAACCTTTCATATTCTATTGTTCAAATTAGAAGTTAGAGAAGTATGTGATGAAATAGGGGATGCCTAGACACCACTCAGCAACTAGTAAGGATTCCCACAATACTCCTAATTGCCAATTTTGCCAACTGGTTTTTGAATGTTGTGTGTTTATTGGGTGGCAGAAGAAGAAGAAAGGTGCGTGGATTTTGAGGAGGTATCGATGGAGGGGTGTGGATTGATGCTGGTATGCGTCCTCTCGGGAACGCTCTTCTCCCTACTGGAAGTAGTACGCCATCAAGTTTGATATCAAAACCCATGGTACGTCGAATTCTGTCGGTCGCCTTCATTTTTATTTAGTATGAATTTGTTAAACTATGGTTTAGATGTAAAGCTGTGTTTAATTGCTTGACTGGGTTTTATCTAAATTGTATTAGGTGTTAAACATGTCTATCACCACCAAGAAGAGCTGGCAAGATGATTCGAGGGGTGTATGAATTTTGATGCTTATGTTCTCTGCCTTTTATGTGTGAGTCAAATTTGTTTGATTGATGTTTGAATGTTTTATATATTTTTTCTATGGAATGGGGCGTAAAGTATGTGTTTTGATGACTGCAGATGCATATAACAATTGAAGAATCCATTCGCGGATAAGCATAGAACTTGAACAATAGAATGCTTTCTTCATGATTACCTCATCAGTCTCCTCTCCTGTACAAGAGATATCCTCTTACAATTATACTATTATTATTATCTGTTGCCACACACCTCTGCTGTTACAGACCGCAAGGTGTTTGATAAAATTCCTCATCCAAATTCTAACTAAAACTCCCCATCTAATACTAATATACGTGTGTGTTTGTGTGTTATGTAGTACCATGTGATCACAGCTCAAACTGATACCCATAGATAGGCCAGTGTTTCTCAAGATCTTCATTCATGAATGCAATTTTAGATGTGCTTCATTAATGAAATCTTATTGATCTTTGGAACTTTCTGATGCAATTTATTTATTTTTGCAATTGTGCGGATTTCTTGGTAAAGGGTGGTTTAGATCAAGGAAGATTTTAACATATTGGGGATTGCCCCGCTAATGGAGGTGAAAGGATTTAATGATGCTCAAACTGTTATATATGAACTGGTGAGTTCTGGCACTTCCATTAAAGAAGCCTGTAATATAGAAGTTATAATTTTATACAATTGATTTTCGCTAACGTGATTTTGCTCATGCATTTAAATTTATTCTTTGTTTTTAGATTTCTGTTTTGAATCAAATAAATGATTTTACTTCAAATCTAAACTTTTTTATGCTGAATTGTTGACTGGATGGAATAATAGGTGCTTTAGTAAATGAAAAACCTAAGTTTCACTTTAATAGTTTTGATATTATTTGTATTAGGGTACTCCTTATAAACAAACAGAGACACCATATATTCCCAGGCATGCTAGAATATGCTGCTGATTTTATCTATATATTCATCTGGAATCCAACACGCTATCTGACCTACATTGTAAAAGATACATTGGGGTATGTTACTTGAGTTCATGGACACATCCAATGTGTTTTTTATTATTTTAATTTTATTTCCATGCGTTGCAGCAACTTTGGCTTATTATGAAGGTTTTGTCACAGCCTATTATGTGGGTTTAACTTGTGTTCTTTTCAACCTTTACAGTATTTTTAGCATAATTGCACAATGATCAAAATTCAGAACTTACTAAGGTCAGTAAAAGTTGCATTGCAGGTGGTCTAGAGCTGCTATGAATGTATATATATTTAGAGCACCCCTTTGCTTCTTAATCAAATGCATACATTAAGGATGTTTTAAACAATAATAGTAAGTTTGATATTGTGTTTGCATATTTCTTACCGCTTATATTTTTGTAGCTGTTGATTTTATTGGCAAGGTTTCTTGAGCTTCAAAAGTGACTTTTATATAATTTCCATATGTTTTTGTAGCACTTGGTATGGCTCTAATGCTAACTCTTTTGATTATCTTATTAAATCAGCGGTGGGTATGTAAATGGTGATGGGTTGAGTTCCTCAAAATTGGATTTTCGCATGTAGATTATTTAGCAGATATTGAATATATGGATATTGTTGTCCGAGCTCATTTCTGACAATGAATGTTAAGGTATTTGTCTGCTTTTCTCCAAAGTGTTTCTGTGAAAGGTTTACTCCCACATGCACGATTGTTTTTGCATGTCATCTCAGACACTTTTTCTGCTTTTTTTTCTTGCATTTCATGTTTGTTCTTTTTATTTATTTTGTTGTTTTGTATGCACGGTGGCTGATTCTGAAGCCAAGCAGACATAAAAGATCGGTGGTTGAGATTTGATCAGAATTTGAATTTCTCAAGACTTAATTTAAGTGTAAATTTTAATAGTAATACAAATGAAAGTTTAAACTATTAGCAGAATTGTATCGATAACAACTCGAATGAACTGACGTAAAGGTGAATAATCTATCTATTATATACTGAAAAGTAAGTTGTTTCTTTCCCATGTAAATTATGATATTGTTCTTGATAACATATGTCACTTACATTCTAAGATACCAGTAATGAAGTTGTGAAATGGATCCAGTTTTCCGTAATTTCATTGAGGAAGCTGACAATTTTAGAATGATTCAAATGTTGATGAACCAGTTGAGGTGTTTTGGATTCAAGCCGATTTACAGAGAAAGTTGGAATAAAGTTGCAGGGCCTTTTCAGTCAAGATGAAAGAGATGTAAAGTTAAAAAATGAGGGAGTTGATCAGTGGAGTTCAACCTGGTGTGCCTGCTTGCTTGGATCTTCTAATTAAGTAGACGAGATCAACCAAGTGCAGTCATGACTTAGCTTTTTTTGGTATTTATTATTAGATTATAAAAAAACATGGTTTCTTTATGTGTCCTTTAGAATCAAGATGCTGACAATGTTGATGGATTTTATACTATTTTTTATTGTAGGTTTTTATTTTACTAATACTTTTGTAACTTTTATAGTACACCATCATACAATAAAACCTAATATAAGTTGAAAATTTCATAACTCATACACTATTTTTACTATTGTAATTATTTATTTAATATTTTAAAAATCAAATAAATTGCATTATAATGTATTTTTACGTATGGACTTCCTAGCAACAATATTAACTTCAACCGCATATGGGCATCATCAACCGCGCCATTATCTAGAAATTCTGCAGAGTCGGGTGGAATCAATTTTGATTGAGTAGAATGTTGAGACTCCTCACGTCTCTGATCAACAAATGGCTTAGCTGTAGTATGGTTTGTAAGTGGCCCTCTAAAGTAGATGTCAACGACTCTTCTTCTCATCCCCCACAGATCATCACAAATTAGCGTCAATACATTAACTCAGTCTTATTGGGTTTGAAATAGTCAAACAAGCAGTGCCCCATATCCTAAATAATCAGCAGTTTCCATGAACCACCACATGGGCATGTTTCAAGGATGGCAGTAATCAACCACAAATTTAGCAATATGTTGGCTCGAATGTTGACTAACCACTATAGTGAATTCTCAGGAAAATGTGTTTGAAGTTGGATGTTGTCCAAAACATATAAACATGTAGTAAATATTGAAATTCCCACCACCATAACCCGCAACTGAATATAGCGATTCTACACAAAGGCAAATATATAAATTCTACGAATCATATATATATATATATATATATATATATATGTATATGTGTGTGTGTGTGTGAGTGTGTGTGTGTGTGTCTGTGTCTGTATGTGTGTCTGTGTCTGTCCGGGGGTGTACATATGTGTGTGTGCGCGGGCAATAACATTTCATTAAATCCTTGTCAGATAAGCACTTCCATCCTTGATCTCTCATACTTTGCAAAACCCTCTTAGTTGTGTCAACCATACACATAGCATTCACAATGTCATGCTCCCTTCTTCGTGATGCCATGTTTAACTCATCAGTAGCTCCAAATAATCTACTGATATTTAAGTTAATCTGGTACTATGTAAAAAAAAGGATATATTCTATGATAAAAGTAATCTAGCACTCAAAATACAGACATATATTTTTTTATAAGTCGAGCACTCAAAACTATATCTTCTATAGCAAACTAAAATGTTATACTTTAATATTGTTAATACATAAATATGAGAATGGGTCTGAATTTGGATTTAGGCACAAGTCTAGGTCTTGCTGTCTTATAGTCATCTAGACTCGACCCATACCCGATGAGTTTAAAAAAATGTATTCAACTTCAACCCGTCTGTTTAACCCGCATGGTCTAAACCCATAATAATTCTCATTGGCTAGAGATTATCATCAGTCGGGTTTGGGTCTAATTTAGTTAGATTCAGACTGGACGTGTAAGAAAGAGTCATCTACATCTGAATTATATTTGCGTGATTAAATTGTTAAGATCAATACCCAAAAAATCAGTAGGGTCTAACTGGTCTAAATATTTTAAACGGGTCCTTAAAGGGATTAAAAAAATTAATAAATCACTATTTACTTGAATGTTAGAGTTTTTAAAAATTGAATATAAATAAGCTCAACTGTATCTGTTTTTTTATATACCATAAATGCAAATATTAGCATATTATCAATCCATGATTAGCATTAAAGTTTTGAAATCATATAGTACATTGCGACAAAAAAACAATATCTTCTATAATAGTCGAGCACTCAAAGCATAGATATATGTTATTTATAGGAAGAACACTCAAAACTATATCTTCTATAGTTAATTAATTAAAACACTGTTATTATGCTACATCTTATGCTTACCCCCTATACTTGGAATTTTCAATGGACACAATATTGTTGTTGCTGTTGAATTTATGACATGTACATGAGAAGTGAAGCTGAAGAAGCGGAAACAGGTGCAAAAAAGAGTCACAACAAGATTGACTCCCTCACTGAATGAAGGGCATGAAGTTGAAGTTGATCATGATCATATTCAGGATATTCCAGCATATGAGTTGCTCTAGCTTACTAAATACTACCACATATAACTTTTATGGGATTTTGGTTTGTAGACACTCAGTAAGTTGAGACAAATAAATGGCATGCCATTTAGACTTCGTTTTTGGGATATGTCCATCCCTCTTTGCTAACATGGGATATGGAGGCAAATATGAATAGAATAAAGAATACATTAGCTTTTCATATAGTTTTATTTATCAAGTTACTAAACAATAAAACACGATACTCATTGTTAAATATATACTTTGTTAATAAGACTTTGGGGAGCCTAATATACACCCCATTTTCTAAATTAATTAAAATAATATATTACATAATAGGATAATGGATTGGGGTCCGTGTCAGGGTTTAGGTCTTACTATCTTATATATATCAAAATATAGATCCATACTCAAATTATATGCAACATGGTTCAAAATTTTGGATCCAAACCCGAACCCACCCCGGACCATGTCCTAGACCCAATGATCATCCCAACTTGTGGTTTATATTTGACTTTTATGTTGTTCATCTTATTACATCTGATTTATGAAATTTATATTAAAAAATTGAGTACATATTTAGTTTTTTATATGCGTGACTTAGGGCTTCTCTTGATGTTTTCTATATTAAGCTCGCCACCTTCTTCCATCATAAAAAACCTCCCAGCGCTTGCGTCTCAGTCCGAACATCCCGTAGCGGATTCTTTCCCACAAATACAACATAAAGTGGGTATGTGCATATCATTCATCAAGTACGAATTTTAACAGTTACCCATTAAAATTAAAGGGGATTCGCTTCTTACCATGCCAAGATATCACATTTTCGCGTTTACATTACCGGATCAACAATACTCATATATAGTTTTTTTAATATACGTGAGTATTTTAATGTACGTGAGTAGTGTGACATAGGACTTGTTCTAATGACGTTTTTTATTATTGTAAAGTAAATCTCAATTCATATTTGCGGGAAACGTTCAAAATTGTTTGACAACGAGAAACCTGGTGCACTCTATATTTTAACCTGGTATCCTTATCCTGATGTAATCAGTAGATAAGTAAAATTTAGTTCAATTTCACGAAAACTAAATTTGATGAAATTGGTGTAAAAAGTTATGCCATGTTTATTGGAGTTTATAAGTAGACCAGTTCAATTCAGTTCAGCAAAAATATAATATGATTAAACTCAAATGAATTTAGACATACTGATTCTATTTTCAATACATTTTCACTTTAATTCAATTCAATTCAGAGAAGTAAGAAATAAGTTCAGGCAAATAGGACGTTTATCGTAGCAATTTTATTTGTTTAATTCAGTGTATTTCAGTACAGATCAAAATCAGTTTTGGTCTCAAATATTTTGGCCCAATCCAATTGCATCTTGGGCCAAAATAGGGTTTCTCAAATTAAGAGATTATTATTTTTTAATTGAGAACACTGATAATGGATTATGATGTAATCCATATTATACCCAAACTGGACGTGAGTTAGGTAATATTTAAACTAATTAAAAAGGGATCTTCTCCGATTCTCCCCGATCGGGAAACCTGCGTCTCTCTCCTCACCCATCTCCACCGCCTCCCTTCAATTGCCACCCCTATATATTTGTTCTTCTCATGGCTTATGAAACCACCCAACAATTCCAACTTCATTTTCCATGGCAACCAACAAGTTGATGTTTTCCATCACTTTGGTGTTGGTGGTGATTGCTGCCTTCACCACTTTCTCCCACCAGTTCAGCCTTTTTCACGGGCTGAAAACCAGAAACCCACCACCACCACCAAAGCTTACCACTCCCTGATCAGAGAACCATCCACTTCCCTTCTCCATAAAAGTGGACCATAAGAGGTATGGGCAAGACTGGGATAACATCACCAACACTGTGGTGGTTTGGGTGGCCTATAATGGCCCTTTGGCTAAGTATCTGAACTCCCAATATGCAGCCCTAGTTACAGCCGTCCTTCTCCTCCCTACAATTGTGTACTGGCTGTGTCCCGTTGTTACAGCCGTGAAGGCAATTTACTCTTTCTGTCGGGGAGTGAGAAGAGGAGCAGCAGGGGTGAGGCCAAGACAGGCGGTGGAGATAGTCGAGGCTATCGTTCAGCTTCTAAAGGACAAGGGTCTGATTTCTGGGGAGGAGGCTAATTAGGGATCGCTGGGATCGAGGTATAACCGTAGTAGTAGCGTAGCGTTAATGTAGAGAAAAGAGTTTTTGAGTTGTTCTAAACAACTACCCTTTTGGGTTCCTTTCCTAGTTAGAATTATGTGATTTAATCTAGTAACTTATATGGAGAGATTTATACCCATTTAATGAAGGTGTTTCGAATGAACTCAATATTCATTAGTTTTATAGTTAATTATTTGACAATGTGCTATTAAGGAGCCTGTATATTATAGCTTACTATCAGTTTATTTTTCAATTTAATTTAATATTTCTTAGTACATTTCAACTTTCATTGATTATGATTTGATGACATTCAACTTTTTTAAAAATAAGTTATTAGTATTTTTAATATATATAAATATTTATAACATTAGTTCATGCAGTTATTTGGAGGAAAAAGTCGTAACGGTTTCTTGATTAATTATGAAAATTAACTTAGGGTGACTTAATATAATTGTTCAAAGTGGTATTTAGTAAGTATACCCTGTTCAAACTCGAATGGTTATATGGCGGGATTTATGCCAATTTCATTAAGGTGTATACGTTATTTGAATTGGCTATTTAACTCAATGTTTCATTTGTAAACTGATTATCTTAGGTATTGTCAAGTTCAATTTATTTTTAGCTTAATTGTGCTAAAATGGGCTAAGACCATTATTTCTACCAATTTTGAGTTGAGAAAATGGTGTTGAATGTACTTGTGTTTTGATATAGGAATTGGGAAGGAGGATGTAGTTGATTTACTTGTATTTATAATATTGGCCCAGGCGGTTATTTGGAGAGAAAAGTTGTAGCAGTCTCTTGATTAATCATGAAATTAACTTGGGGTAATTTAGTTAGTTTAATAGTTCAAAGTGGTGTTTAATAAATATGCTCTTTTCCTAATCGAATGGTTATAAAGCGGGATTTATTCAATTTTATTAAGGTGTATATGTTATTTAAAATGCCTAAGTAACTTAGTGGTCATTTGTATTCTGGTTATTTTAGGCCTTGTCATGTTTAGCTTAACTGTTAATTATTTCCACAAATTTTGAGTTGACAAGATGGTCTTGAATGTACTTGTGTTTTGATGTAGGAAAATGGGAAGTAGGGCATGTAGTGTATTTATAATATTGTTCAGGCGATTATTTGGAGGGAAAATTCATAACGATTTCTTGATTAATTATGAATTTAATTTAGGGTAACTTATTAGTATAACCGTTCAATGTTGTGTATAATATGTATGCTCTCTTCACGATCGAATGGTTATATGACGGGATTTATGCCAAATTTCATTAAAGCATATACGTTATTTGAATTGGCTGAATAACTCAATGTTTCATTTTTATTATGGTTATTTTAGGCAGTGTCAAGTTTATCTTACTCGGGCCATTATTTCCACAAATTTTGAGTTGAGAAGATGTTGTTGAATGTATTTGTGTTTTGAGGTAGGAAATGGGGAGGAGGGTGTAGTGTACTTATAATATTGGTTCAGGCGGTTATTTGGAGGGAAAAGTCGTTACGATTTCTTGATTAATTATGAAATTAACTTGGGATAACTTAATTTATTATAATTGTTCAATGTTGTGTCTAATATGTATGCTCTATTCATAATCGAATGGTTATAAGGCGGGATTTATGCCAATTTCATTAAGGTGTATATGTTATTTGAATTGGCTAATTAAGTCAATATTTCATTTGTATTCTGGTTATATTACACCCTATTAAGTTCAGATTATTTTTCGCTTAACTGCGCTAAAATGATCTCGAGCACATACTAAAAGTTTTATTTTAAATCTTATAACTTTTAGTACATAACTAAAAGTTTATTAACTTTTTTATTTTTTCCTTCTTCCTTTTTTTTAGAGAAAGTCTCTGGAGAGACCGTCCATATTATAGACCAAGGACTATATAGTAATGGTATGGTAAAATAAAACAAGGAGGTCCTTAATTGCAATATACTCAAAATAGTTACTATTCACGCGCTAAAACTATTCACGCACACTATTCATTGGTCCGTTACTATTCACTGAACTGCACTATTCACTAATCTGTCACTATTCACTGGGCTGCACTGTTCATTGGGCGGCACTGTTCATTGGACTGCACCAAATCTTACATCTGGCCATACATGCCTAAAACAGACCAGAATATGGGGATTTTAACATATAAGGTACACATTATAGGCGGAAACATGAACATGAACATCTAAACATGCTACCCTAGCCAATTTCCACACACCAAACCTCACATCTGCCCATTCATGCCTCAAACAGACCAGAACCTGGGGATTTTAATACAGAAGGTCCACATTATAGGCAGAAACATGAACACGGAAATCTAAACATGCTACCCTAACCAATTTTCACACATCAAACCTCACATATTGCCATACATGCCTCAAACAGACCAGAACATGGGGATTTTAACACATAAGGTCCACATTATAGGCAGAAACATGAAATGAACATCTAAACATGCTACCCTAACCAATTTCCACACACCAAACCTCACATCTGCCCATGGGGTTTTAAGCACATAAGGTCCACATTATAGTCCCAAACATGAACACGAACATCTAAACATGCTACCCTAGCCAAATTTTCACACACCAAATCTCACATATGGTCATTCAAGACTCAAACAGATCAGAACATGGGGTTTTAAGCATATAAGGTCCACATTATAGTTCCATACATAAACACGGACATCTAAACATGCTACCCTAACCAATTTTCATACACCAAACCTCACATCTGATCATTCATGCCTCAAACAGACCGGAACATGGAAATTTTAGTACATAAGGTCCACATTATAGGCACAAACATGAACATGTACATATATACATGCTACCCTAACCAATTTTCACACCATCACATCTGGTAGTTCATGCCTCAAATAGACCGGAACATGGGGATTCTAACACATAAGGACCACATTATAGGCGGAAACATGAACATGAACATCTAAACATGCTACCCTAACCAATTTTCACACATCAAACTTCACATCTTGTCATTCATGCCTCAAACAGACCAGAATATGAGAATTTTAACACACAAGGTCCACATTATATGTAGAAACATGAACATGAACATCTAAACATGCTACCCTAGCCAATTTTCACACACCAAACCTCACATCTTGTCATTCATGCCTCAAACAGACCGGAACATGGAGATTTTAGCACATAAGGTCCACATTATAGGCACAAACATAAACATGAACATCTAAACACACTACCCTAACCAATTTTCACACACCAAACCTCACATATGACCATTCATGCCTCAAACAGACCAGAACATGGGATTTTAACACATAATATCCACATTATAGTCCTAAACATGAACACGAACATCTAAACATGCTACTCTAGCCAATTTACACACACCAAACCTCACATCTGGCCATTCATGTCTCAAACAGACCAGAACATGGTGTTTTAAGCACATAAGGTCTACATTATAATCCCAAACATACACAAACATCTAAGCATGCTACCCTAGCCAATTTTCACACACCAAACCTCACATCTGGCCATTCATGCCTCAAACAGACCAGAACATGGGGATTTTAGCACATAAGGTACACATTATAGGCACAAACATGAACACGAACATCTACACATGCTAATCTATCCAATTTTCACACACCAATCCTCACATCTGGCCATTCATGCCTCAAACAGATCAGAAAATGAGGTTTTAAGCACATAAGGTCAACATTATAGTCCCAAACATGAACACGAACATCTGAACAAATTAAATCATCTAAACATCTAATTAAACATGAACATGAACACCATGACGCTCCGATCTACAACACAGAACACTAACAAATCCAAAACAAACAAAAAAATCCGCGAACAAATCGACAAAGCCGACGAAATTAAAGAGATCCGAAACTTTACTTGATAGATCGCACATCCTCATCGCTTTTGGAATCGAAAAATCGCATCAAATTGAGAAGAAATTTAGGGTAGCATTGAGAAGATGAAAACGAGAGCGAAGGATTTGGGGGAAAACGAGAGAGAAGGATTTTGGGGGAAAACAAGAGCTCTGGAGAAGATGAAAAGTGGGGGAGAGAGAAAGAGGATTTTTATATTTATACTATACTATTTTATGAAATTACAAGAGAAGTCCCCGTGTATTTCATGTCTTTTCAACACAGCCCCGCGCGTTTTTTTTCTTTACATTGAGTCTAGTCTATAATTTGGACGGTCTCTTTTGAGAATTTCTATTTTTTTAATGCACTAAATATTTTTTAAAACTTTTATATTTTCCTCTTCAACTTTTTAAATATCAAACCTTATCTTTTTTTTCTTTAATAAGATTCTTCTGAATCATCCTAAAATCCCATGTATCCGACACCCAATATAATATATTCTCTTTTAACCGCTCTTTTTAATTTATTTTATTTTTCCTCTTTAAAGTTTACGATGTTTTTTGTATTGTTCAATTTATGTAGGAAAATATTATTAAGTTGATTATGGGTACCCAAACACTTTTGGATACATTACTCCATTTTCCTGTACAAGAGCAAGAAAACATGTACCGGAGTTTAGACATACAACAACTAGAGGTAAAGCATATCATGTTAACAAACGACACTCTTCATTAAGGATGAAAATCGAAGGTGCAATTGGACAGTTGAAAAGTATTTGGAGAATGCTAAAAAGAATGCCTCATATTGAAAACTTTCATCAAATGTGAATCATTGTTGCATGTTTCACGCTTCATAATTTCATTCAAATACAAGAGATTGACATTCCTATTTTAGATGACGAGCCTACACAAGGAACTAGTGATTTCACTATGTTTGATGAACATCGAAAAGGGATATGACAGAAGTTCGTGGAGGTATAACTGAACAGATTTGGACTTCGGATGGTGGTGATACTAGTGAAATTGAACCATCAGATGATAGCTAACTATTAGTATTGGATGCAACTGATACGTATTTTGGGACTAGTTGCTCAAATTGTTACTTTCGAGTATAAATTAATTTGATCTATTCTCGATTACAAAACTAAACATGTTAAATAGTAACTTTATTTGATAAATTATTTTAAAAAAAGTATCATTGGCATTTGAAAAAAGTGATTTCATTTTAAAAACTTAATTGAAAATAAAATTGAATCCAGTTGAAATTAGTTGAAACACGCTGAAATTAGTTGAAACAAGCTGCAGTTAGTTGAATCATGATACAGTTCGTTGAAAACAGCTGCAGTTGGGTGAAATAAGATGAAGTTAGTTTAATTTAACTGTAGAGTCTTAAAATGTGCAAGCAAAGAGAGCTCAGTTCTTTAACACTTATCTAGTTATTTTTTTAGTGAAGTTCAGTGTTTTAAATTTATTTCAGCTTTGATGAAATGCAACTTAATTTAAATATACTATTATATTTACAAAAATTAATTTTTATATTAATTCATTTCAGTTTAATATTTTTCAATTTAGTTTATTTAACAGAAATAAGTCTGGATTAATACCTCCAAATTTGCATTTCTTGATATATCACTCATAGTAGGGGTGGATTTATAGGGGGTCAGGAGGGCCCGACCCACCCAAAGATTCCGGCGAACAATGGCTCTGTAAATCACAGTCGGCATCTATGTATCCCGATCTCGTTTCCGGCATGTTAGCATGTACAAAAAGATTTTTCAGCCCTTATAACTAATTAACATGTAGTCCTTTCTTTACTTGATAGTGGGCGACTAAATTTATATCATTGTTTGATTGCAATTAAACTTGTAATTTTTATAACCAAAAGTTTATACATATTTAAAGTTAAACTAAAGAAAATGACATATAGGGTCGATGATAATGTAAAACACCTCTTATAGTAATTTAATGGTTGAATAAAAGCCATATCTACATAAGATTTGGTAATAATATTTTAGAGTTATCAAAATTTATTTAGAATTAGGTACACATTCTAATTTAATTTTATTAATAATTTTTATACATTTGTAGTATAATTTATTTTTTTTATATGTATAATATTGACCTCTTATAATCATAATTTCTGAATCTGTCGCTCATCCATACCCGTTAAGAAAATGAAGGTAAATCGTCCACCCTGTTATCATGTTATCAACTTTCGAACACAAATTCGTTTTTTGGACGTACTCAACACTAGCTAGTTTATCAAGTACATACAAAAGGAAGGAATGTGATATTACTGATCATCATTATTAGAAAAATAACTTTTATGTTCAACTTCTATTATGATCACGTTGTACATTAATTGGTTTCGTTTATCAACCAGCTTAATTTTTCTACAGTGTAACCCAAACAATGGAGAACTACCAGACTTATGTGATTTTTCCTACAACTTTTTTTTGTATTAATTAAACTTATTAGTTAATTGTTCATCAAATACATATAAATGGATAACGTACGTAGATGATTAAGGATGTAGATGAAATTGCTACTCATAATACTGTTATATACATGTGGGTAAAGGTGAAATATCTTTCTGGAACTTTCACTGGGTTGGTGATGATGCTTTGATAGATGTCTGGGATGAGTCTTTTGATTTACCCTTTCCTGATTTAACTGTAAATGAGTTTTGTGCTCAACAACAGCACTTAACCATTTTAATGAAGCATAGTTTTACTGATCATTATAATCAGTTGATATCTAAAGAATTCCCACTTTTTGATGATTATGAGGATATTATGATATGGAAACCAGGCCCTAGTGGAAAATTCACTTTTGCTTCAGCTTATGAAATTCTGAGACCTAAAAAGATGAAAGTTCAATCCTATAAATATATGTGGTCATCAGTTTTACCCAAAAAAATGTCATGTTTTTGCCGGAGACTTGTTAATAGGTTGGTTCCAACTGCTGATGTCCTTGAGGACTTATCTATTCATCAGCCTTCAATCTGCTGCTTTTGTAAAGCCCACACAGATGATCTTCACCATTGCTTTAACAGTTGTTCATTTGTTAGACAGATCTGGAGCCAAGTAAGCCTATACTTTGATGTGCAATATATGAATAGAGATACCTTATGTGATCTTCTCTATTATTACTGGAATTACACTGAACCTTCAGCTTTTAAAATGACTCTGGCAAAAGTCTTGCCTGTGATTATAGTCTGGTATATTTGGTGTGCAAGATGTGCTTATTTCTTTGATAATATTACACCAAATAAAACTAGCATGATAAAGGCTATCCAGGAGATGATCACTTCTATCTGAAATCTCATGTTCAGTTTTGGAGTAAACTAAGGCCACCAGAAAAATATGGTATCTGTCACACTATTAGAGCTCCAACTGTAAGATTGGTAAGCTGGAAATTGCCAAGTGATGGCTATCTGAAGTTGAATACAGATGGATCTCACTTGAGAAATAGGAAAGCTGGAGCTGGTATGATCCTTAGGGATGTTACTGGCAGGATTATTCAAACTAAGGCAATGACCATTTGTGCAGAATCCAGCTTGGAAGTTGAGGCTTTAGCACTGTCTCTAGGCTTGCATATGGCCTTTTACTGTGATTGTCAACATGTGCAGGTGGAGACTGATTCACAAGTGATATGGAAGATTGCTACCAAACAGTAAATGGCTCCATGGAAATTGACAAGCATTTTCAGGAACATTTGGTCATTCTCAGGTGATATCGATTTTCATATTTCACATGTTTTTAGAGAAGCAAATGCTGCTGCAGATGCTTTAGCTAAAATAGCAAGTGATTCCAATATTAATATGATCTATTCTCAAAATTCTCTGCCTAGAAATGTTACATGCATAGTTGCTTTGGACAAGCTGGAATTACCTAATTTCAGAATCAATTAGTACTGCTGTTAGTTCTTTGGTTATTGCAGATGGAAACTACAAGCTGTGAAGTACAAGAGCACTGGAGGAACTAAGAGTTGGACAAAACACAGGAGGAACTAAGGGCTGGATTAAGCATCTAATTCTACTGTTGATTCTAGTTGATTCTAGGGGAACCCCGTACCCGTCGGCAGAGTTGGGTTTCGCATTGCGATCCCTAAATTGCTTGCGGGTTATGAGTCTTCTCATCGGTAGAGTTGGGTGTCGCTTAGCGAACCCTAAAATGCTTGTGAGAATATCGACATGGGTGTATATTAGAATCAATTATAGGATCACAAGATTACAATAGTTTTTACTATCTTGTAAATCCATAATACCCAAATTGTATGTACTTTTTTACCTTGTTACAAGATTTTTTATGGTGCGGTGAGCCAAATAAATTTCACCCCACCTTGGGTGGTTTTAATATAAAAAAAAATGGAGAACGTACGTACGTATGATGTTAGAGGTATATGAATAAATACTTTTCCCTTATTCAAATCAATTTCAAATTCAAAAAGATCCTAATTTCACCGCGTACTCACTACATGAAAACAAAAAAAAGAAGAAAAATCACGAATCAAACAATTATTTTGCGTCGGAAAATAATCTATGGAGAAGGAGGGCGACGGATTTGCACGGAACAGAAGCTCTTGACCAACGGCGGAAAGAATGGATTGAACGGAAAAATCTTGGGCCAGCAGCCATCGTCAACTGCGATTGAGGCCTTGCAACATTGAGGTCCAAGAAGCTGAGGTTGAAAGCTCAAAAACGACGATACCAGTTCTTCGACGCAGCCTTCCGTTCCGATCGAGCACAGCTTGAAGACATGGCAGGCCCCATGGTAACCCTAGGAAGTTTGAATTCATCCTAGCCGTTGGATCTATGATGATGCTGCCGGAGCAACTCGCCGGAGCCAAAATGACTATGCACGCAATGAAAACTGAGACGGAAAAATGAGCTCGAGCCATTATTTATACGAGTTGAGAAGATGACAATTTAGTTGTGTTTTGATGTTGGAACTGGGAAGGAGGATGTAGTGTATTTATATGATGGTTCAGTCGGTTATGTAGAGGGAAAAGTTGATACTTGTAACGGTTTCTTGATTAATTATGAAATTAAATTAGTTAAATTAGTTCATGTAATTAAAAGTAGAGTTTGATGTGCTGTTTATAATTATGTTTACGTTATTTAAATGGCCAAATTAACTCAACTCATTAGTTTTTTTCTAGTTAGTTATTTTACAATGTGTAAGTAAGCAGACTGTTTATTATAGCTTACTGTCTGATTATTTTTTTAATTTAATTTAATATTTCTTAGTACATTTTTGTTTTATTAAATATGATTTGATTACATTTAGCTTTTTTTAATTAAACCATTAGTATTTTTAATTTATAAAGTTTTATTTTAGTTTAGTATTTCTCGATTTAATTTATTTACTAATTAAGCATGTGCCCTAACTAAATCTCCAAATTTGCATTTCTAGATATATCACTCATTTCCAAATTTGCATTTCCAAATTTGTATGAGTTGGATATTTATCGAACGAGTCGATTGTGAGTAGTGGGTAACTCGACTCGACTCGAGAATCATAATAATCGTGTTCGACTCGATTCAAAACTCACGAGTTTAATAATAACATGCTCAATTCGAACTCGTTATTATTTATCGATTACCGACTCGACTTGCGAATTCGAACTCGAATCTACATTTTCCTTTTAAAATAAAATTTTAACTAATTATTCCACAAGTTTATTCTAAATTAGTCATAAAGTAACCTTCATTCGAGCCATTTATACAAAATAATTCACTATTCCTCTGTAATCACTTAATCAAAATGATAAAATAATTATTCTTTGTATTTGACATTAATATTTTATACCCATATTGAATAAAAGCTAATGCTAGCATACCTTTAGTCACTGGACTAATTGGTTTTCCATAAAAAACTGTCACAATATTTTAACTTTACTCTTGTAAATGTTCTCGAAAGGCTAGTCCATTAATTATTATATAGACAATTCAAATGATTAAGCAGATTATAGAGAAAAATGACATGATTTATGATTTGTGTCGGATTACTACTAAAATTAATAACTGACATTTTAAGGAGATTAGTCCCTTGTAGATGAGATTAGTCTCTTGTAGATGAGATTAGTCCCTTGTAGAGTTATATTTACACGTTAGCCAAAACTTAGGATTATTTATGCATTTTTTCCATATAGTTTCACTATCATATTAATAATAAATTTAAATTATACTATGTCCTTAACAATAAATATATAACAGTTAGGCCCTGTTTGCTCGAGTTTGTTCTAACTGAACTGAAATGAACTGAAAAAAATAAAAAAATACTGAACTGAACTGAAAAAAAATAAAAAAATATTGAACTGAACTGAAAATATTTAAAATACTTAACTGAACTGAAAAAATAAAAAAATACTGAACTGAATTGAAAAAATATAAAAATACTGAAATGAACTGAAAAAAATAAAAAAAAATACTGAACTACTTTACAGAAAATTTTTGGCAAACAGCCCCTTAGTATATCTTTGTTTTTTAATGGAAATTTTTTTTCCTCACCTTAAAAGAAATTTCTAAATCTGTTTACAAATTGGAAACTTGATTTTTCACATTTGCCCTTATCAAAATCCCCCCTCTTTCAAACAAACACTATATATAATGGTAATTGGAAACATTGGCAACAAAAGTTCAAAAAAAGGAAAACAAGGGTCGCGACTGAGCAAACCCCTAAACGGAATTAATTTGCCGCCGCCGCCGCCCCCACCCAGTCGCCGTTCTCAGAGCTTGCAGGTCAGGTTCTCCATGGCTCTTCAAGAATCTGAGCAGATTGAGACAGTGATTGACGTGAGTTCTTGAACACAGCTTTCTTTGAAATATTATAGATTGCACAAATTTCTCTTGTTTAACGTCCAATCGTTATGTTCCCAGAATTCGTTTAAGGTTTCACCGGAGGTAGAGAGGTTTCTGTGTGACCAGTTGTTGGATCATAGTAAGCCTATTTCAGATCGTTTTAGAGCTCTCTTTTCGCTTCGCAACCTTAGAGGCCCAGGGCCACGGGATGCTCTTATCAGTGGTAAGCACTTTCTTATGGGCACTCTTTTGTAGTGTCTGAACTATCTGTTTTCTTGTTTTTGAGTAGTGATGAATGTATAAAGCATTTTAGTTTGTGGTTGTTTTGGGTTGGCAAAGATTGATTTTTGATGTGTCTTGTCTTGTGATTATTTGCTGAATTTGGATCGTTTTGATTGTTACTCTAGTATTTCTTCAGTCAGTAATCTGATAGGCATAATTGTATTGATAGTATAGAATTTTGAGGGAGACGCTAAACCAAACAGGCTCATCTTTTCAATTTACAGAATTCGCTGCTAGTATATTTCATTAGAAAAGACTGAGTCATGTATGTTTCTCTGCAAATTTTGGTCCTTTGTCAGTTTCTCCTCTTTTATTATAATCAAGATGACTGATTTTGCGTAAATTTGTTTCGATTCTGAGAGTTTTGGATCACTTCTAGATGCCAAGATTGTTTCTAGCATTCTTCTTGAAGCTTGACTCTTGATTTTGTAGAAATACTAACAAATATCTCTAGCTATCTGTAAATTTGCCCTTTCTTACTGTACTCTCTTCTATGATTTGTTTGCAATTCTCTCGTTGTTCAGTTCTGATTTTGATTTCCCCCTTTCAATTAGCTGCAAGGGACTCTTCAAATTTATTGGCACACGAGGCTGCTTTTGCATTGGGGCAAATGCAAGATAGTGATGCTATACCTGCTTTGGTGTCAGTCCTTAATGACCTGGCGCTGCATCCCATTGTTCGCCATGAGGTATGAGGTTAGATTTGAATGTTAATCTAATGTCATATGAGATTTATTTTCCACTGACATTTCCAATATCTACTGTGCATGTAAAGGCTGCAGAGGCACTTGGTGCCATTGCTTTAGAGAGTAATATTCCCGTGCTCAAGAAGAGTATGATTTCAGATCCAGCTCAAGAGGTTAGAGAAACCTGTGAACTGGCATTAAGCCGGATTGAAGATATTTCTAATGATAAAGGCAATAATCTGTCCATATCTGATTCATCACCATATTTATCAGTGGATCCAGCTGCCCCTGCATCTTGTAGTTCTGTACATGAGCTGAGGTTTGAATTTTCTTAGATGCCCTTGAATTATTGTTAATTACTTTTACTTTAGCGTTTTCCTTAATTGTTTTAATCATTGGTCTCTCAGAAACACTCTACTAAATGAAGAAAAAGCCATGTATGAGCGATATGCTGCTCTTTTTGCTCTTCGCAACAATGGTGGTGATGATGCTTTGAATGCAATTGTTGAATCTTTGACTGCCAAGAGTGCACTTCTACGACATGAGGTATGTACTACCTAAAAATTCATTGGTTAGCTTGCATAGATAGCTTAACAGGATTTAGTAGTTAAGATAGTAGGGAAAGTTCTTGGGAATCATAGGCCATGAGGCTGAAGGATAATCTGCTCTCTGTATATTTGGACAAGGAGCTTTTCAAACATTAGAACTGGCCTTCTGGCTTGATTACAAAATGCATAATATTGATCAATTATTTGTTTCTTTTGCAGGTGGCTTATGTTTTGGGCCAGATACAAAATAAAAGGGCTTCAGATGCATTGTCTAGAGTACTCGGCGATGTAGATGAGCATCCAATGGTTAGGCATGAAGCTGCTGAAGCTCTTGGTTCCATTGCAGGTTAGACCTCCTCTACGTGTTTGATTGCTTTCATAGTAATGCTCAGTCAATTTACTGCTTAGACTTTTTTGTCGTGTCTTGAAAGACTTATGTAGTGACAGTAGTGTAAACAAAGTAATATTGGTGGTCATTAGTATTTCTGTGCTTTGGTCCAATAAACTGACTGCTTTCCATTAAGAATTGTATAAACAAGTAGATCAAAGTTTAGGGACTAAGAGGTGTGTCTAAATCGGATGAAGAGAAGCATGTTCTTCTATGATTTATGTTACTCTTTCTCAGATTTGCTTTGAACAAAATCCAATTGTAATTACTCTTTTTGGTTGCGGTCTGTAGATGAGGAATCCATATTGTTGCTTGAAGAATTTTCTAAAGACCCTGAGCCTATTGTCTCGCAAAGCTGTGAAGTGGCTCTTAGCATGCTTGAGTTTGAGAGACTGGGCAAATCTTTTGAGGTAAATGAGAAGCCTAATCATAACCATTTTGCTACTAACTAATAATATGGTATTACATGTTTTAAGTTCCAATTTGTTATTTACTATATCATGCTAAATGTGACCCGATGTTTCTGCATTTGACAGTATCTCTTCATGCCGGTTCCCCAGCTGGAGGGACCTTTGTAAATTTTGTACCAGCCCCGGTGTAGTTGCTGGTGAGTCCTAAACACGGTAAGATGCGCAGCAGAGGGAAGCTTAACAAATAACTGCAGGACTAAAGGAGTTTGGTCAGCCATTCTTTGTGATACGTGCTTTTCATAACTTGAGAGTATCAAGTAATCAGGTTTCCGGGTATAAATACTGAATAGAGTATGAAATTGTATTTGTAATTTATAAAATGGCCAGACTATAATATATTGATATGGTGTCTGGATTGTAATGATTTTTCAAATTGATTCTTCCTCTAGTCCACAATATCTTGTGATTTATATTTTCTTCTTTTAATTATTGCACAAGCTTTTTAACTAACACTGTCTAATGATTGCACCAGAACACATGAAGCAAATTAACACTTCAACAATCATTTTCTGTTCCATCTTTTACCAGATTTTTGGTGTGATAAATGAAGAGAGGTCCTGTTATTCGTTTCTGGGCATGGCCTAAGCAAAATGAAGCCCGTAGCTAGAGAATACATTTCATGGTTCACATGCTAGCAACAACAGTAACCTTGGTCGGGCTCAAAGTTAGACATTTGTTTGAAATTACAAAATTCAACATGTGGAATAACTATAAAAACCTCACAATTTAAACCTCACCACGCATGAATACAGTGTCGGTCCTAAGTTTTTTGAGCCCTGAAATGAACCAACAAAGAGAGGCTCTCATTATTTTAAAAAAATTATTGCACTTAATTTATCTTCGAAATCGTTGAGCAAAAATATAATTTAATCAACTTCAACTTTGCGGATACTGGTTTTTCAAACAAAAAAAATATGCAGATATTAGGGGTACAGAAGTAGTTTATTCTCATTGTTTCTCTTTTTTTAAAAAAAATTCTATATATACTTAGATTTTAGTATTGATAAAAATGAGGTCCCTTCTTTAGCCAAATTTGGAGGTCTCAAACGAGAAAATAACTTGTTTTCTTGTTGGGCCGGCTATACAAGAATGCATATGGAATTGCATTTTCTCCACCTCACTAGTTCGACATCGGTGGCAGAACTCCTATACAATTATAAATTTTACACGACGTATAGATACAAATTTAAGGCGTTTAACACACTACATACCAAATCTTACCATCTAAACTATTCAAACTCAATTGATGATTAATGCTTTAGTTTCATTGGTAGATGGTAAATTGATAATTTAACTAGATGCTTAATTAAAACAACCAAAAACCAATCATATGATGACATATACATAGCATTAGTAGGTGTTAATCAAACAATTAGTTGAGCTAATGGTGTGAGCGGATAAGATATGTTTTTGCAAGTACAGAAACTTAGATTAGAATGCTTTATAACATTGTGGGATATGAAAAGCAGAGCTTTATAGAGAGATGTCTTTCTCAAACACATGAGCTTGTTTGCTAATGGTCCCTGAACTGAACTAAGTTTGGCCCTTTGACAACCCATGTCTGTTGTTCACCCTACACTGATCGTGATTTTTCTCCCCTTTCTACATCCCACTATAATCCACGAACCATTGTTCATTTATTCACGTATCAACCACGGCTTCTTTAATTTTCTTAAACGTAGTGTTTCCATTTGATTATCTGTCGATTGACGATCACTTAAGCACATCTCATTTGAGCATGTAAAAAATTTTGAAAATGAAGTCGGGAATTCAGCATTTGAGCTGGAGACTTGACACCAGATTCGAGATTAATTGTTTACATTATTCAGAAAAAAATGAACCCTAATATCCGAGAGACTTGATGTCGGAGTCAGGGTTTAGTACTTCAACACGTCTGTATAAGGAGATTTGGGATCAGAGTTATGATTTGAGAGATGAAATGAAATTATTTTGGAAATTGAACCCTATTTTATTATGTGTTGGTCTATACTTTTAATGCCGTGATAGTTGCCGGTGCTAACTTGCACGGGGTCTCGCTACTCAATCAGCAAGTCCAGGGTACAGGGGCGGAGCGCACCCTGACCTTGGGAGTCCGGGGTGCGGAAACACCCCAACCCAACTAAATGAGTTACATCTTTATTGGAGTGTTGGTGACTTAGCCCGAATGTATGTTTCGGGCCCAACACCTAGGATTTATTGAAAGAGTGTTTATAATGCGTATTTCTCTTGTTGTAACCTATTCATTCTGTTTTCTGGGCATTAACCGATAGAAACATATTGTAACCTAGATACCTATCTAATGTAATCTATCTCCTTCCCGTGAATGTAGTTAATCATGAATGAAACACGTAAATCTACGTGTTATTGTTTCTGTTTGTTTGTTATTGTCTCATATTGTGCATAACATGATGGTTGAGTCTAATTGCTCATATGTAAGCTACTTAGGCAACATTTTTATGCAAGGTAGCTTTATGTAATAATTATTGATTTTTTTAAAAGTTGTTTCTAAACATTTTTTTTTCTTAATGATTATTGGAATAATTTTAGTGTGGACTTTATTCGACTGAATTTGACGTTTGCAACAACGACTACCCTAGATTACAAACACCCCACCCTACACATCATAATAGTTTTGACCTTTTGTATTTGGACGCATCAAAACTCGAACATGAACTCTGAACAGACTGAACTCAAGCGGGCTCCAAAGATTTTTAATGAATTTTATGGTTCCAAAAATAACCTACTTTATTTTATGACGCTCTTGGAAATGATAATTTCTACATATACTAACATTTAAAGTAACTCACACAAATAACCTTTTATTTACAGGTCTTCTATACACATTTCGTATTTTTCTTATTTACAATCCGTATTTTTATTAAATAATCATATATATAATGATAATGATATATAACTGATTTGCAAGTGTATGCAATAGAAATAGTATATATGATGCATATGTCTGATATACATATAATTATTGACCATATTATATATATCGAAGACGTATTTTTATTTTGGACTGCAAAATAAGCAAAATACGAACTGCGTATAGAATGCCTGTTATTTATTGCCAATTTTTCAAAAAAATCATCACATAACATTTAGGGTTTCCACTCTACACTTTAACCGAATGCTTTTTAGTTCAGATTAAATAAATTATGATATGATGAAATTTATTAAACTAATTTAATTATATTGTTGTTGTTCTCATTAGGGATGTATAATCGGATCAACCCGGCCCGTATTCGGATTGACCAAGATCCGAAATATCTTAAAATCTTGGACCGGGACCCAACCCGGTTGAATTGTTGCTTGGACCAGACCTGGTTTGAAAATTTTCAAGTTTGACCCGGTTAGAACCTCTATTATACTCTTTTTACAAAAAGAAAGTGTTTCCATTGAAGATCGAACGGCAAATCACTGTGTAACAATCTTATTACCATTTAACCACATTGCTATTTGTGAATAAATTGTGACTAATAAATATACACGGATTTGGTGATATGGGCTCTGGCCCATATTTAGGCTCCGGCTCAGAGAGTAGTCCGGTCCATATGACGTCAGCTAGAATGGCGTTATCCGGGGACAAAGGGGACATGAATATGACATGTCCCCGGGTAAGGACAAAAGGACAGGACCACTGCCTCTGGGCTAGAGGCTGACCACTCCCACCTATAAATACAGTTTTGGACTTGTGGAGAAAGGTATGTTCTATCAGATTAAACTCTCTCAGTATATCCTTATTCTCTCTCCTATTCAAAGGCCCCTCTTTCATCATCACGCCGGAGTAGCTATCCTCGGGATACTCCGGGGCGTTGTTTTGCAGGTATTTAGGTGAGAGCGCCCGGAGCACGGACGAAACCTCATCCGGACCGGAGACCCATCTTGTATCCGGACCGGGACTGGAAGCTGGTAGCATCAGTTGGCACGCCCAGTGGGACCTAAATATTTCCAGTTATAAGTTACGTTCATGCCGCGCGGACGGCCTAGGAAGAACCCTCTCCCGGCAGAGGAGGAAGCGGGAGGAGGGCCAAAAACTAGAAAAGCCGCTACGATTAGAGCCCAAAAGATAGCGGCTGAAAAGGAACGGATTCTCCAGGCTAAGCAAGCGGCAGCAGAAGCGAGGGCCGCAGCTGAGGAGCGTCGACAGCAGCGCTTGGCAACGGAGAAAGCGAAAGGGAAGAAGGCGGTTCCGGAACAGACTCTGGCGGATATACAGCGCGAGAACAGGGAGCGACTGCGGGCCGAGCGAGAGGCACGGAGGCAGAACCAGTTTGGGGACCAGGAGTCGTCAGAAGGGGACACTGACAACATTGAAGGAACACCGGATTTGGGTCATCTCGAGGGATCCGACTCGGATGACGCCGAAGATTATGACCCGGAGGAGAACGATCCGGAAGATTATAGCACGGAGGATGATGCTCAGAGTCAATCGGCTAGGAACCGAGTAGGACGAAAGTCCGGAAGGGAGGAGCGTAAGCGTCATGATTCCGGGCTTGGAGGCAACATCCTGAGGACGAACATGACGGCGTACCAGCAGTTCCAAGCGTGGAAGGCAGCTCAGCGAGTTAAAGCGGATAAGCCACCTCCGGAGCAACCAAGGATGCCAAACCCAAACTTATTTACGAGCGGACATTAACAGCAGACCACTGGTTTGAATCCAAATGCACCACCTTACTGGGGAGCACAAACCCAGCAAGGTTACGGGATGGGTGCACCCGGAGGGCAACAGCAAATGATGTTTGGAATGCAACCGGCCGGAGGGCCCGGAGGTTAGCAGCAAATGACGTTTGGAATGCCACCTTCCGGAGGAGGACTTCCCGGAGGTTTCGGGTTTCAGACTTCTTTCTGTCCGAATTCCATTGAAGACCGATTGAACCGCCTCATCGGACGAAATGGGATCGGACCTCAGTCACCTTGGGTTTTTGAAGTATTGAGTTTCAAGTGGCCAGCCGGAACCAAGGCTCTGGACGGACTTCCAACCTACAACGGAGAAGGAGATCCGGAAGAGTTTGTCCATACTTATGCAAGTATCATGATTGCTAGGGACATTTCGGAGGAGTTGCAGTGTAAAATGTTGCTTCGTATCTAAGAGGTAACTGCTTAACATGGTTCAAGGGTCTGCCGAACGGTACGCTTCGACATTTCTGGGATTTCGCCATCGCTTTGGTCCGACGCTATTCCGCCATGAAGCACACATTTGTGAACCTTGCCACAGTTCACCCGGTACATAGCCACAACGATGAAGGTGGTGGATCGACACTTGCAGGAGAAGGCCATCATCCACAACTTTGTCAACGGGTTGAGTGACAACACCTTCTATATCGAGCTCATGAAGAATATGCCTACATCATACTATCATCTCCAGTTGGTAGCGGAGATGCATTGTACGGTGCACGATGCCAACCAAGTCCGGATGACCACTGTGGGCTTCTTCGAGCAAAGATCTCTCACAGTGACGGGGACTCAGACCACTGCAGCCTGGGTTCCGGCCCGGACCAATCAAGCCAGACGAGTACCCGCCCCGGCAGCAGCGGCACCAGCACCAGCGGCCGTTGCTCGTCCGACCTACACCCCTCTCTCAAAAACCCGTACGGAATTCCTCGCGGTCCACCGAGGTCTGTTTACGGATCCGCAACCTATTGTTGGCGTACCGGCACCAGCAAATGCGGACAAGTGGTGTGAGTTCCACAAGTCGCACGGACATATACCACGGAGGGATGTAGGGCGCTCCGTTCGGATATTGAAAGGTTGATTGGAGCAGGCCAGTTAAGAGACTGTGTGGCAGGAGAAGGACGGCCGGCACAAGCCCCAGATGCCGCAACCGGACAAGGTCGAAAGAGGAATTAGAGGAACAATCGCCCCCGAGGGGGGAACCAGGCTAACCCGGCAAATCCGGCACCGAGACAAGCTGCACCAGCACAACCCCCGGCTCAGCCCCGGATGATCAATGTGATAAACGGAATAGTGGGAGACGGGCTCTGCTCTATGACAGCGATCAAGGCCAAAAGCAGATATGTACCTCCGGGTGAGATACAAGAAAAGAGGTTCAAGCCAAGTGAGACTATATCCTTTTCGGATGAGGATCCGGTGCCTCTCCAGGTTCCTCACTCTGATCCGATGGTGGTAATTGCCGATGTCGAAGGAGTATTGATCAAGCGAGTGTTTGTAGATGATGGTAGTAGTGTGGTGATCATGTTTGCAGAATGCTTCGATCAGCTCGGAATCGGGCGACAAAATTTGAAACCGTGTCAAACCCCCCTTTCAGGGTTCACCGGGCGGACCGTCCATCCGCTCGGGGTCATCTCTTTGAAAGTCACTTTGACGGATTTTCAGGATCCATCAAAGCGGGCAACGGTGGAATGTAATTTCGCCGTAATTGATGCAGTTTCTCCTTACAACATGATCATTGGAAGACCGTGGCTGTCGTAGGCGCGGGCCATCTGTTCGCTTTTCCACTTGATTATGAAGTTCCCCCCCGAAAACGGTATCGCATCCGTCCGGGAGCACCAGCAAACCGCCCAGAGTTGCATGTTGACCGCCATCAAGGATGCCCGGTCCGGGGAGGGACAATCCAAGCTGTCCGCCTCGGACAAGGGAAAAGCCAAAGCAGATTTGGTAGGAGCCATCCATGGAGAAGCACCGTCTTATGAAGTGGAGGACATGGTGGTCGGTCAGAAGGGAGTAGTCAGCGTGGGGAAGAACATGCCAGATGATGTGAAGGAAGAGTTACGACGCCCATTGGCAGAATATGAAGATGTGTTTTCTTGGGGAACGGAAGATCTGACTGGCGTTCCGGAAGAGATCGCTGTCCACAAGTTCAACGTTTTTCCGGAACTTAAACCTATACAGCAAAAGAAGAGACCCCTCGCTCCGGAACGCGTGGAGGAAATCCGGGCGGAGGTGGGTAGATTGCTAAGTGCCGGAATCGTGGAGGAGATATCCTACCCGGAGTGGATAGCAAACCCAGTTCTGGTGAAGAAACACGATGGCTCTTGGAGAATGTGTATTGACTTCACAGACCTAAACAAATGCTGTCCGAAAGATAGCTATCCGCTCCCCTCCATTGATCAACTGGTCGAGGTCATTACTGGTTACCAAGTGTTGGCATTCTTTGATGCGCATCGAGGGTATCACCAGATTACGATGGCCAAGGACGACCGTCCCAAAACATCTTTTATTACTGACTTTGGTACTTTTTGTTACAGGAAAATGCCTTTCGGATTGAAAAACGCAGGTGCAACGTACCAAAGGATGGCGGACAAGCTTTTCCGGAACCAGATGGGGCGGAACCTGGAGGTTTATGTGGATGATATGGTGGTCAAAAGCCGGACATACGAGTCTTTCTTATCCGACCTCCGAGAGATGTTCGACGTGCTCCGGACGGCAAATCTCAAGCTCAGCCCCGGAAAGAGCACCATTGGAGTTGGAGCAGGGAAGTTCCTTGGCTATATGGTGTCAGCTCGAGGAATCGACGTTAATCCGAAAAAGATATCGGCCCATATGGAGATGCCGCCTCCGAGGGGGGTGAAGGATGTGCAAACGTTAACCGGATTGCTGGCCGCTCTGAGCCGATTTCTCGCTCGGGGGGCTGAGAAGCAGCTCCCCTTTTTCAACATACTCCGCAGGGCTAAACCGTTCGAGTGGACGGAGGCGTGCGATCAGGCGTTCACGGACCTCAAAGCCCACCTAGCAAGCCTCCCGAACCTGTCCAAGCCACTGCCCGGAGAAGAGCTCTTTCTATACATAGCGGTGACGGAACATGCTATAAGCTCCGCTTTGGTCCGGGAGGATGGTAAGGTCCAACGTCTGGTTTACTTTGTGAGCAGGGCACTCCAAGGTCCGGAAACGAGGTACACTGCTTTGGAGAAGTTGATATTGGCACTGGTGCATGCCTCCCGGCGCCTCCGACCATATTTCCAAGGTCATCCGATCACGGTTCTAACGAATCATCCGTTGAGACAGATCATGTTGAAGCCAGAAGATCGGATGATGAAGTGGGCAGTCGAGCTTGGAGAGCACGAGATCAAGTATCATCCCCGGAAGGCTATCAAAGGACAAGCCTTAGCGGATTTCTTGGTAGAAATGACCGAACCTTCAGGAGATCCGTCCGGATCAGAACCACCCTCTGAAAGATGGAAGTTGCATGTAGACGGATCGTCTCACGCAAATGGGGGCGGGGCAGGAGTCTTGCTCACCTGTCCACAAGGAACAGAATACAGGTATGCCATTCAGTTCGGTTTCTGTGCAACAAACAACGAGGCAGAGTATGAAGCGCTCCTAGCCGGACTCCGACTGGCGTTGGAGATAGGGGTCACAGACGTCGAAGTATACAGTGATTCTCAGATAGTGGTCCAGCAAGTGAACGGAGAGTACGAGGCGAAGGAACGGAGCTTGCAGAAGTACATCGAAGCGGTTAAGCCTGTTATTGGCCAAGTTTCGTTGCATTACCGTAACACAGATCTCCCCCGCGAGGATAACGGCAAGGCGGACGCCTTAAGCAAACTCGCTTCCTCTGAGATCAAGCCGGTGGCGGAGAGCAACTTGATGATGGAGACCTTATCCGCCTGGAGTTACGACGTCCCACAGGTGGCAACACTGGAGGTTTCGAAGGAATCATGGATGATGCCCTTGTTTGAGTATTTGCAGCACGGAAAGCTTCCGGAGGATAAGGCATTGGCGCGGAAAATCCAACAGAAAGCACCGCGGTACACCATAGTGGACGGAACCCTGCTCAGACAGGGATATCTCCAACCGTGGTTAAGGTGCGTGGACTCGGATGAGGCAGCTCGAATTGTGAAGGAGATGCATGAAGGACCGAACGACGGTCACCAGGGGGCTCGGACCATAGCGAGAAAGATAATGTGCACGGGCTACTATTGGCCGACCCTGTTTGAAGATGCGCAGAAATACGTCCGCTCCTGTGTACAGTGCCAAAGGTTTGCTCCGCTCATTCATGTTCCGCAAGAAGAAAGGGTCGGGATCACCGGTTCGTGGCCTTTTGATAGATGGGGCATTGATCTGGTGGGACCTTTTCCCTCCGCTCCGGGAGGATTCAAGTACCTGATAGTGGCGATTGATTACTACAGCAAATGGGTGGAAGCCGAACCCCTCACAAACATCCGTGGCAACACTTGCGTCAAGTTTTGTTGGAAGAACATCATCTGCCGTTACGGAATCCCCAAGTACATTGTCACAGGTAACGGAGCCCTGTTTGAAAAATGACCCGTTTCGATCCTGGTGTAAAGAATATGGAATTACACAGCGGCTTACATCCGTCTACCACCCGCAGGCCAACGGTCAAGTGGAAGTTACGAACCGGACAGTGGTGAACGGATTGAAGACTCGTTTGCAGGGGGCACGAGGAAACTGGGTCGACGAGCTGCCAAGTGTTCTTTGGGCATACAGAACAACCGAAGGATCCGCCACGGGCGAGTCGCCATACAGTTTGGTATACGGAGCGGAGGCAGTCATACCAGCTGAAGTGGGAGTCCCCATCCTCCGGACCCTCACTTGGGACGAGGACCAAGCTGGACGGAGCTCTCCGCTCGGATCAAGCAGGCTGCTGGACTTGGACCTTTTGGAAGAAAATGAGAGCAAGCAGCGCTGCACGAGGCCAAGGTGAAGGAGCGGAGGAAACACTATAACGACAAACGTGTAAGGAAGGAATCATTCGTCCCCGGAAATTGGGTGAGGAGGAGGAATGATAAAAGTCTGCATGAAGCTACTGGCAAGCTTGCACCAAACTAGGAAGGCCCATACCGAGTCACAGTTTCATTTCCGGGCGGAAGCTATGAGTTGGCAGATCAGTCCGGGCGTGCAATACCCAGAAGGTGGAACATCACCAACCTGCGAAGGTTTTACGGAGCATCCTAAGTAGGTATGCTTTCCGATAGAGTCCCTTTTCTGGCTTGCTTTTTTCAACAAGTATGTAGTTTCGGGTCCTCTGGTTAGGGTTGAGCCTAGGTTTCCGTTCCGCGTTATTTACTATGTACTCGACTCCGGCCCCATTAGACAAAGGGTATGTCTGGCCGGAATCCACCTATTTTAATGAAGGAAGAATTGTCGAATTTTATACTTGTCTATTTTTCAAATCTGCATGATTACCATCCTCCGGATCGTTTGAACAAACGGACGGGGTGAGCAAAGACGAACATATAAAATCCTCCGGATCGTTTGAACAAACGGACGGAGTGAGCAAAGACGAACAAATAATATCCTCCGAATTGTTTGAATAAACTGACGGAGGTAAGCAAAACAAAAGGGCAAAATAGTTTGATCGAACAACAAGAAAAAGCGCTTGAATAAGCTGTCTTAAAAGAAAAGAAATCACATTTGGATAAATGATGCACCAAAAGAAATCAAGTCCGTATGGATTGGCATACAAATACAACGGATACAATTATACAATCTGATACGTCCGGATGGACTCAGACACCAAAGAATAATAAAACCTATATATTTGGGCCAATCTATGTTCCAATCGATAGGAGGAGAGGTGGGCTCCGGAGTAGAAGGCTCCGGAGAAGGTATCATAGCGCCATTCTCCGGAGAAGGAGGTCTTGGATCTTGGGTCCCATCCCGGTTTCCGGTAGAATGGGTCCGCTCCGGAATATCAACGTTGAGATCATGGACTTCGGCACCACTGGTCTGACCCACCGAGCCCCGGTACGGAAAGGGAGGAATGGGCGGAAGCTCTGATGGACCGGCTGCATCCGGATCAGATCCAAATATCCCATCAGAGTCAGAATCAGAGGACTGCATTGTCTCCCTTGTGACTTTAGCCTTTCCTTTGCCCTTAACCTGGGGCCCGGCCCTCGGCTGACGGAACGGATTCTGGCTCGGATATCGAGAAGGAGAGCGAATCCGGACGGGAACCTGGGGACGACGCACCGGCGGAGCACCCCTTCCCCTTGCCACCTGTTGAGCACCTCTCCCCCTTGCTATCCTATTGAGAACGCAGTTGAGGCTCCGACCTTTTCCGCGATGGGCGTCTTTGAGCTCCCTTCCCGTTCCCCTCCTCCTTCTGCCAAGACCTCGTCCCCGGATGCGAGCCTGACGCCACCTCGCCAATTCGGCCAACTCCCTAATGATAAAGGGACGGATGATAGCAGCATCTTGGCGAAGCCGCTCTACGCGACGGGCGGACTCTTCCGGATCGACGGATACTTGGATGCCTGCATATCTCTCGAAGGTAAAATCCACCGCCATATGACTCGGAATGAGTGTCAGCGAAGGAGGGAGAGGACTACCGGCGTGCATCCGTTTCCACCATTCGACGGCCTCCTCGAATGCAGGACGGTATCGAGACTCCCGGTCGTTCCACCCCAGCTTGACCATCCGGACAATCAACGCACTCACGTCACGAGGAAAATTGCAGTATATGGTCGGAGCGACGAGTCCGAGACGCAATCCGGTTAGATGGTACGACAGTTGCAGAGTCATCAGATTGTCTCGGAAGACCATCACCCGACCAGCAAGCTCGCGATTCTCTTCCTCCAGTTTCAGGTAGTCTCGCTGAAAATCCGTCCGGCTAGCCAGCCATTTCAACTTGTCACTATAAAAGGGTAGCACGGACCAAACCAAATCTAGCTCGGTTTTCAGTTTAGCTTCGTAATCTTCATGCTCCGCCTGTAGCATGGAGATTGTCTCATCCGCATCAAGGGTTGCACGTATCCGTTCCCGAGCGAAATCTTGACATTGCGACAGGGTACCAAACTCCTCAGATATTTCTCTAAGGCAGGCGGCCAAAGATGGAACATCTCGGAATTCTTCCATCAAAGGCCCCATTCCGGCACGGACGAGAAGCTCACGAGTCCGTTCCCCCTCCATTGTCCATCCGGACAGCTCCGCTTCTAATTCCGCACATCTAGGGCACGGAGGGCTCGTTGATTGGGAACTAGCTGGCGAATGACAGTCACCCGAACCTCCGGTCCGGAGCACCGGACCCGGACCTTTGGGCTGCGGACAAGGAAAAATACAAAATATAAAAATCACACAAGTATTGGAAGTAGGAAAATACTCGTCTTATAAAGAAAGGAAGATTACATCATCCGGAGGGTTGTCATCCCCATCCGAGTCCTCGCTATTGTCCTTCCTACACTAAACAAAAGAAGATCAGACCTAGACGGACGAAAAGCTATTACAGAAAATTAGAAGCTAAGGAGTGTGCTCTACGTCGGAGTCCTCGCTGTTGCGGTTGCCATCATGACCGCCATCTTCCTCATCATCGTTCTCAAGATGGAAATCGCCACCGTCGTCTTCGTTGGCGTTCGGAGAGACATACATCTGGAGTACCTCCAGATACTTGGCCTTGACGGGCGATTCCGGAACGGTCCTCTCCGGGACAGGAGGCACTTCTACTTGCAGGTCTACCAGACCCTCGTTGAAGGCACGGATTGTTTCAGCCGACACCGAGATCGGGATTTCTTCCGGATGAGCCTCAAACATCGACAGCACGGAGGGTTGCATCTTCTCGACCCCACCGCGATAAAACTGGTCCAGATCATAGTTGTACTGAGCCTTCGCATCCGGATGGTAGTAGAATTTGGTGAACACTCCCCGCCGAGCCTCCGGAACCCAGCCTCTCATCTTCCGATAGATTTGGTAAGCTGCAAGCTTGTTGGACTCGAGACACAGGTTTTGCAGATTTTTCTCAAAAGCTGCACTGCGAAGCACCTTGTCAGCAAAAGCAACGCATAGATCCCGCTGCGCACCCGGAGAAGAAAGCTCCTCTAACTCCTTAACCCGGGCCTCAGCTTTGGCTGCCCGGGCCTCAGCCTTGGCTGTCCGGGCCTTTGCTGCGGCAAGCTCACGGGTCAAGTTCCCGTTACTCCGCTCCAGCCCACTTAGCTTCTGGGATAACCGAGTATGTTGAGTATGATACGCTTTGTTGATGGACTCGGAGACGCCCGGAGAGGAGATAAGATAGGCCGCAAAGTCCTACGAAAGATCAAGTCAGACAAAAAAAAAAAAGAGAAAAGAAATTACCTGGCTCACCCGGCCAGTAGTGTGACTACTGTCCGGAGTAGTCTCCTTGTTCGCGGAGAAATTCGGAATTTCCGCTTTCTTGTCCCCTTGGTTCACGGACGAGTGCTGGTCCGCTTCCGTCCTCCGGAGGGAAGATGGAACCTTCTTCCTCGACTTCTTCGATAACGGAACTTCGTCTTCGTCATCGGAGGATGGAGGATTATCAAGGGTGATAGCAGCGGCCCGATCACCAGCCTCGCTGCCCGAAACAGGAGGCTGCTTTCCGGACGTAGCCCCAATCTTCTTCAAGGCCTCCGCCTTGGCCTTCTCCTCCGCAAGCAGCGCTAACTTGCGCTTTCGCTTCTTCTCCTTATC
The DNA here is from genome assembly GCA_948330725.1 of Sherardia arvensis. Classification (NCBI taxonomy): domain Eukaryota; kingdom Viridiplantae; phylum Streptophyta; class Magnoliopsida; order Gentianales; family Rubiaceae; genus Sherardia; species Sherardia arvensis. Next base: position 9,916,404 of record OX415244.1, read on the forward strand.
TTGCTCTACCTCATCAGCATTTGGGGTGTTCATGCCGGTCCCCGAACCGGTTGTTAGCTTCTCTGTGTCTACATTCTTCGTCGGTCCGGGCGGAGGATTTCCACCTGTGTTCTTGTTCTTAACAGATCCGGATTGAGGATCTACACCCGCCTCGATCTGAGGAAACACTGCAAGCACACGGAACGGATAAGAGATAAGAATGATACAACAAAGAACAAAAGAAAAAGGACTTACAAGAATCGTCCCGGGGGTAGTAGTAGCGGCACCGGGTGAACACATCGTCTTCATACACCATCAAGGGGAAAATGTACTTCCCGTTGATCCAAAACTTGTTCAGATCGAGTTGGTTATGACTCAGCTTGTTTATATCCGCCACTTCCACACCATCCGGACGGAATACCTCCTTGTCTTCCTTCTCCCTCTTGCTATTCCATGCGGGACACAGATACTTATCCATGTTGAAAGTAAATAGTTCTTCTGCCAGTTCGCATAGTAATCATGACGGCCCTTGCCGCAATCCTTCACCCCTTTCCGTTTCTGGAAAGTGAAGACTTTCTCATCCTTGGTGGCATCCAAGTGGTAGAAGGTTCTGAATAGGTCGAGGGACGGAGTGACATCGCAACGATAGCAGTTCAACAAGAAAGCCCGGATGACGGCAATACAGTTGGGTTGTAGCTGGGCCGGGGAAATTTGGTAGTGTTCAAAGATATCCGAAAACAGCTGAGGAAGAGGGAAAGTGATCCCGTAAAAGAAATGGCTTCGGGGAATGGCCGCAACAGTCGTATGTGGTCCCCTGTGAACGGCGTCAAACGGGAGTCAATGGAAAGAGGGATCACCATGGCTCAGACTAGTTCTTTCACAGTGGTATCGATATCCACTGTTTCTCCAGCTTGCGGATCACCAGCTTCTGGTTCGGGGTTCATCCCTATTCTAACATCGACGCCATCAGCAGCCATGACGATCGGTGAAAATGAACTTGAGGAAAGAGAATATGAAGAAGAAAAAAATAAGCGAAGAAAGGAGAGAAAAACAGGAGAGCAAAGTGGAAAAATGAAAAGTGAAAGTGATTGAGAGTGGTCACTATTTATAGAGATAAGCCTGACGAAAAGGGGAGCGAGTCCCAAGGCGAAATAATTGCTCTCTTGAAAAGAGAAAAAGAATTTATTTTGGAAAAGGAAACAGATTTTTTTTGAACTGACAACGCATTTATGGCGCAGTAGCACGCTTCATTAATGCGCTTGAAAACACGCGCGGAAGAAGTCTAAACGCCCGGACACATCTGGGTAGATACTGAACTCCCGGAACGGATTACGTGCCTCCGGGCGGATCCGATAGAAAAGCATTCGTGATGAGACACGGGATCCCTCCTCCGGATCGCACTTCCGGACGAATCCCATGTCTCGGGGGGCTAGTGGTGATATGGGCTCTGGCCCATATTTAGGCTCCGGCCCAGAGAGTAGTCCGGTTCATATGACGTCAGCTAGAATGGCGTTATCCGGGGACAAAGGGGACATGAATATGACCTGTCCCCGGGTAAGGACAAAAGGACAGGACCACTGCCTCTGGGCTAGAGGCTGACCACTCACACCTATAAATACAGCTTTGGACTTGTGGAGAAAGGTATGTTCTATCAGATTAAACTCTCTCAATATATCCTTATTCTCTCTCCTATTCAAAGGCCCCTTTTTCATCATCACGTCGGAGTAGCTATCCTCGGGATACTCCGGGGCGTTGTTTTGCAGGTCTTTAGGTGAGAGCGCGCGGAGCACAGACGAAGCCTCATCCGGACCAAAGACCCATCTTGTATCCGGACCGGGACTGGAAGCTGGTAGCGTTGTTTTGCAGGTCTTTAGGTGAGAGCGCGCGGAGCACGGACGAAACCTTATCCGGACCGGAGACCCATCTTGTATCCGGACCGGGACTGGAAGCTGGTAGCATCAAGATTATCAATTTATTTTAAAAATGAAACACTAAGTAATTGCTTTCGATGAGATTTGAACTCTAGTTGTATACTACAAAATAACAAATCTTACTACTAGAAAAAGATTAATATTGTATAATAATTGACTATCTATTATATATTACCCGGCTCCCGGATTGACCCGGAAAAAATCGGATTTGACCTGTATCGGCCGGAATCCGGAATGGGCAAAAAAGGTGACTCGGGCTCGGCTCGTAATGCAAAAGATACGGGTCCGGATCAACAATTTTGGGCCGGGCCATTTTCCAGGTTGACCCGACTCACGTACATTTCAAGTTTTCATATATTCATTTTTACTCCAGCTTAGTTTTTTTTTGAAGTAAAAATCTTATTTCAAATCCGTGAAACACGTCCAGAATCGTTTGATAAATCAAAAGCAGGCATGTAATCCCAAACTATCCTAGCAACCACACCAATTTTTGCATGGGAAGTTAGTTGGTGAGCCATATTGTTCTTTAATGTAGGTATCCAGCAAGGGAATTTCATTCCAAAAATTTCCAACTTCCTTCTTAGCCTACCTATCAGTTTTGCACACTGAAAGGGGGTTGGTCAAACTCTCGAATTGCTCTGATTATTACCAGGCAGTCCCCTGCTAATAAAACCTCCGCCGCCAAATCTAGCGCTAGTTTCAAGCCCATGGCTTCTGTAAATATGGGATCCGAAACAGCTGAGCACTTCATAGTCACGGATTTAATAAACTACCCATTTACGTCCACTGCAACAACTGCTAAACCCGCACATCCATCCTTTATACCTGCATCAAATGTGATCAAAGGACCACTTGGTATTGGCCGCAGTAAGGAGGCTTGCTCAAGGTCGGTCGAGACGCGTTCCGGCCATCCGACTTCTTCATGGAACTGTTGGAGGTTTCTGCCCACAGACACGGGTATAAATTACTCCAGCTTAGTTGTGTTCATCAAAAAATAAGTTATGAAAACTAGACCCTTCTACATTTGATCAAATTAGATTCTTCTTATTCTAGTGTCTTACTTTTTCAATTATAAATATTCACATAATAAACATCACATATGACAATGTAAAATTAATTACCACAATATTTAATAAAACACTACACATATAAATAAGCAAGCTTTATAATTTTCGCAACCACATGCGTTCGTGCTAGGGGAAATTCCGAATAAATGTGGGACAACTAGAGTTGTTAATTTCAGGTCCATCCGGTTTCGATACATGCAGCAAGTTCTTGTGGTCGTTGTTGATAGAAAATAAAGAAAGAAAAATTTGATAAGTAATATAAATATATCATGAGAAAATTTAATGGTATAGTTGTTTGGATTTCAATCGCGAATTATTACAACTACTATATCACTTGTATAAACACTGCTTCATAATAACTTATTTAGTCTCTTTTTAAAGGTTAACTTGGGAAATCAAATAAATTCATTTAAAATATAAATTTGTTATAATTAGTTACAATATAGTTTACTCCTCCATTAGAATTACAAAAAATAAAATACAAAAGGCAACGTGTCATTAATAAAAATGTTGAGTATGATCATTTCATGATTAAACTTACTTCATATGTTTTATTTGATTAGATCATGTCACATAAAATTATGGCTATGTCCCATTCAGTTTGATCACCATAATTTTAAGCAACTAGCAGCTCACAGTAGTTGAATCAACTCTCAGTAGTTGAATCAGCTCACAACAGTTAAAGCAACTCACAGCAGGTTAAGAAATTTAAGCAGTTTTAGCAGGTTTATATATATGTTGACTTCATCCGACTTATATTTTTTTTAAAATAATCTTTTTTGAACTTTGAATATTTAAATTGAAATGAACTGAATAGAATTAAATTCAATTGAACTGAACGCTTTATATATAAACTCCAGCAAACACATGCTACATCTGACCTAGAATAATGTACAATGCTCAAATAAAATTATAATTTTAATGTTATGTGGTGATGTATACTTCCATAAGCACAGAAAAACACCTTTTTACCTGATTCAAACAGTTAAAAATACATGTTGATGTTTAAAATGACATATATATATATTTTACGATTATTTTTATATTATGTATGATAAACATTATTATTGTGATGGAACAGTTGGATTTTGCATTGCATCGATCCCTATCCTCAAAATAAAGTAAAATGGAAATCAATCCGTACATATATATTGCTTCCCCACTGAATAATATAGTTCATGCACCGCTGAGATGATGAAACCCTAGCGCAGCAGTACCACATGAACCGGGTATGGGCTTCCATATGAGCATGGACCCTTCATGTCTTGGCCCCCAATTCATCCTCACGTGTGCTTCTTTATTACATTTAGAAACGTACCACAATTTATTTTCATTCGATATCACCAACAAAAATAGCAAAATCCATCTTGGGACAATTATTGTTTAAGCAAAATCCATAGTTTGTGTGGAGTGGAGTAGACTTTTTAAATTGGTTGCATCGAAGATTATGTGTGCTACTTGTGAAATTAGTAACTTTTCGATAATTTACCAAACATTATTATGGTTTCTTAAGTGGGAGAATTATTCACGACTTTTCAACCCTTCATAAAAACGGCAAAAACACATAATCGGGTTTGGTAAACCCAATACTACACATAAAATCTTTTTGGAATTTCTGTGATAATTTGAGTGAGATGCAGAATGATTCCAGATAGCCGTACTACTACTGCCCTCCTACTAAAAATGGATACATCGTAGAATTCTAAGGTCCAATATACCCTAAGTTATCTAAACTATTTAAAAGATATAATATCCTGAACTCACAGTATAAAATACTCAAAGTTTACAAAATTTAGGAACACAGAGTCGCCATTGTAAACTGTCAAAACTACAAAACGACTTGGATTTCTCCTCAAACTGCATTACATAAACCGAAATCAAAAAAGGTTTCCCCTCCCGTCAACTAACAGATTAGGAGTAATATGACAAACATATAACCCATGATACTCCATAAATTAGTCAGTATAGTTTTGCAAAAAGACCCAGTTCAAATCATATCCTAAAAAAAAAAAAGATACATATGAAATATCAGTACTAGAGCAATTCCAACCAATTCTGCTCTTATTGACTGGGGGTCAAATATTAAACAAAAAAAAATCTAACAAAGATATAAACGTAAAAGTTAAACAGTCTACAAATTTGATAACAATATCATCGTATTTGTATAAACATCATTTTGATCAATTGTTTAAGGTCTTTCATTACTCATATGAATATGACATTATATAATCCATGACATTTTTTTCTTCAAGATTGACAATATTGGTACACTCGATTGGCCTCATTTTAATTTGTTGAATTTGAAATGTATAACTGTTGGAACACTGGCTTCCTTTTGTCCTAATAGAGCCTTCACTGTCGGTTAATAAATAACGTTCAAATATCGATCATGTCCTTAATTATTTGAAAATGAAGGAAACTTATCAGTTATGATTACTTCAAACTTATCCAAACGTAATCAGAAATCATTCCTTTCTGCAATTTGTGTGTGAGGCCTCCTTGGATCTGAACCCGAAAGAATTAAATTGAACTGAATAAATTAATAACTTCAATTAATTAAGCTAGGCTGAAAAACAAAATTTCACGTATCAATGGAACCATCAAGTCCTTGGCCAAGAAAATGGTGAACAAAATCACAAAACACGCGTTATTAATTATGTATCAAATCGAGTTGAGTAATTTTATTTAACATACGTGATTTTCATAAATTATGTATTATAATCGATAGAGTATATATATCATGGCATGTCCACTCTAACTAAACTGAAAGATACTAAACTAAACTAAAATATAATGAAACGGTTGATAATAAATTGAAATGGACAGATAAACCTCATACTAAATGAAATTGTCAGGTTAGTGATGAACACTTCTGGTACTTATTATCTTACAAATGTATTATATCAGATCAAATTATCGGATTAAAAATGGATAACATCGGTGATTGATTATCATAGATGCATCAAGATTCAAGTGTCATCTTCGATCAAGGTTGGATATAATTTAATGAGTCCATGCGCATATGCTTGTCGTCTTATAAGTGTAATTGATTGATCAGATGCTTGCCACATGCTCCGTCCGATCTCTGTCAAAATTCTCAGTGTCCCCTTCTCCTTGGATATGCAGATTTATAGTCAATTGCAGATATGCGTGAAAGAATAAAACACCACACAAAAATGACTGATGTTTATCGCTGCCCAAATGTGGTGCGATCTATGAACCAGTTCGACGGCTAAGTATAGATGCTGGTGTTCTTTTCAGACAACACCACATGAACAATGCTAAACAACGTAACGTATGATCCAAATCTAGGCTAAAAGTCGTATGTTTACTGTTTATTTTAGCAGCTATGAAATGACCAAAGAACTACTACTACTTAATTTATCCAAATGTCGTTTGTATACAACAAAATATGCTAGAACTTCAGCCGACGAAAATAATTCTTATAATCAAAGCAAGAGAAAACAAGAATGATTTTGTGACGCAATAATACGCCCTCTTTTTGGGTTTTTTATTTATAGAGAAACACACATTACGAAATATGGAAATGCCAATCCTATTCTAAACAAACAACGGTAAAGAACTTTTTCCTAAAACAAAACCTGACAACTTTTCCTAAAACAAAAAGGTAATTGTAAAAACTTTCTAGAAGAAACTAGAACCGACAAGATTATCCATCAATGTCCTCTTAACCTTGTCGTTCCTTAACTCATGAGCTGTACTCCAATTCTTTCTCTCATCTCAATAAACTTTGTTAGGGCCGAGCATCCGGCTGACCTGATGGCTCATCAGGACCAACGGCTCGGCCCCTTAGCACACATGGCGCCCGGGCCAGCCCGGACGCGGTATCAGATCAGAACCCCAGTTGTCTGGGCCAGGCATCTCGCCATCCTGGATGACTCATCCCGGCCCCTCGACACACATGGCATCCGGGTCAGACCCGATCGCGGTTAGAACCCTACTTGGCCTGGCAGGAGCATCTTCCCATACAACCTGTTAGGGTCGGGCATCTCACCATCCCGCATGGTTCATCCCGACCCCTCATCCTGCATGATGATCGGGCCAGACCCGACAACAGATGGCAGCTTTACCTGACCTGGCAGAGGAATCTTCCCAGACCGCCTAACGGCACGGTCTGATCAGACCAGGTCAGTTGTCAACACCATATATATATATATCTCTTCCTCAACAAGAGAGAGGTAAGTTTACTAAACACAATCAATCACATTCCAACTCTCCGACAGTCTACTGACTTAAGTATCGGAGCGGGAACGGCATTAAGCCACCCCGCCCTGACCGTGAGTGTTCATATGGTCTTAGCAGGTAGATTTCATCCGTCATCGAGGCGGATCAAGAGACGCTGCAGCACGGCCTAGATCGACAGTCCAGGCCACGGTCCAGCAGCACCGTTAACGATCTGGATATTCCTCCGAGGGATTTCCCGGTCGTAACATTGGCGCCGTCTGTGGGGATTAAACGCCTAGTCACCCACGCAGCTCGGAGATGTGAGCGAATCAGCCTCCAACGAGCACAACCGAAGCACATCTCCAAATCTGAGCAGACAAAGAGCCTCTAAGTTGGTTTCTTGGTAAAAAGGTACAAACTTTCACCAAAAATGCCTCCTTTAGAGCCTAAACTTTCAGATCTGTTAAGCACAGCTTCAAGAAAGCTTAAACAGATCAAGCCCATTCTTTTTTAGCCAAAAAGGAGACGACTTTCACCAAAAAATCCCTCCTTTAGAGCCGAAAATTTCAGATCTGTCAAGCATAGCTTCAAGGAAGTTTAAACAGATCGAGCCCATTCCTTTTTAGCCAAAAGGAGATGGCTTTCTCAAAAAAAATCCGACCTTTAGAGTCAAAAACCTTCAGATTTGTCAAGAATAGCTTCAAGAAAGCTTAAAGACATTAAACCCGTTCATCTTTAGCCAAAAAAGGGAAGATTTTCAACAAAAATCCGACCTTTAGAGCCAAACCCCCATATATGTGTGAAAAAAGCCATTGAAAAGAAAAAAAAGGTTTCTGCAGTTTGACTTTCTCTAGCAGATGATCAAACTGCCCAGATGGGCGGGCCGGATGCCGTGCCCAAATGAGCGGAAAGGATGCCACGCCCAGATGAGCGGACCAGATGCCTCGCCCAGATGAGCGGACCGGACGCCGCGCCCAGACGAGCAGAGCAGTCGTCGCGCCCAGACCAGCGTATCGGTCGCCGCACCCAGAAAAGCAAACCAGTTAGCGCAGACGAGACAACATATATACGAAGGTCATCAGCGATCGGTCATGATATGCCCACATCGGTAAATACCATCATGGTCATAGGCTACCATCCTGTAGTGAGCTCCACTGGTGAGCGGTGAGTGTTAATGTGGCACGATGTAGGCCATTTATGAAAAGCTGAATACCACATAGCCTCGTTCATCAAGCTACTTCAACGACATCGGCTAGTTCATCAGACCACTTCAGCGACATCAGCTAGTTCATCAGGTCACTTCAGCGACATCGGCTAGTTCATCAAGCCACTTCAGCCACGTCGCCCTGTTCATCGAGCCCCTTCAGCCACGTCGCCCTGTTCATCGAGTCACTTCAGCCACGTCGTCCAGTTCGTCGACTCTCTTCGGCTACATCGCCTAATTTGTCGACCCATTTCAGCGACAAGGCCAACCACCCGGTTCATCGATCATGTCCACTTCCCAAAACCGTTTCATCAACCCAGTTCAGCGGCCTTATCCGCCATCCAGAGCTTATACGGCAACAGTGCGGCCCATCCCGGATCAACTGCCAAGCTGAGCCGACCCATCCCGGATCAGGACCTAGGTGATGACGCTGACACATGAGTGCATGGCAACCTGGTGAGCCAACTAGATCAGAAACGTATCTTAGACTGCTGAGCCAACTAGGCGAGCCGACCAGATGACGAGGTCAACCCCGCACTAAAAAGGTACTCCATACCACCCAATATTTCTAATGCTAGTCCCATGACATTTTCTCAAGCATAATTTCAAGAGAGATCACAATGTTTGCCCTAATAAGGGAGTGGTCTTAGGGAAAACTATTTTTCCCGTGCAAATTTGTAGTGTTGTTTTCTCCCCCACTATTAATGTATTTCAAGTGCTAAGTTCACGGACATGTTTCCCCTTGTTTATCCATTTGAACCTTATTTCGAAAATCGAATGACCAAGTCGAAATTTGCAACAATGGATACAACGAAAGGAGGTTCAACCCACCACCCCGGCCAGCCGGACCGGGCGGAGAGAACACATGGCACATTTCACACCTTGATTGTAAAGCGTCCGGGATGCATCTTTGTTAACGAGCCAGGATTGTTGCCTGGAGAAACAAGGATGTACTTCTGTGCATTTTACTCTCAAGGGCAAGTCGGTCGACACGGTCACGATCGTGACCGCCGGGCCGGGACTGAGGCTTAGCCGCCCTTCTCACGCACCGAACATAGGCGTGGTCCTGTTCAGACGCGAATACGCGAAAGGGGCAGACCATATCCTTTCCCAACCACGGGTAGCAACCGTTTGGGAAAAAAGGTGGGTTTCTTCTTCATTGAAGACCCATGTCGGGCAAGGACCGATACAACAGAGTTTGAGACTTAGCAGTACCAACTCTAAATAAAAAATCCCAGGAAAGGAATGACCATTCCACAAATCTTGGTGGCTTGGAAAAGGTTTAGCGACTCCCAAGTTTCAGGCAACTTTGCCCGGAATTCAAGGCCATGCGCGCCAACTTCCATCAGAACCAGCAGGCATCCAGGACCGTCCATCCGGTCAAGCCATCCCTCTTCCTGAAGGGGACGACCCATGTAGACAAGATGGCCCATCCCACTTGGTGAACGGTAAATGAAATAATCATTATAAGCATGCAGGTTGTAAACTAATGAAGAAATGCTAAAGTGGCGTAAGCTTAACAATTTATTATGCAAACATATAATGTTTCAAAAGAAAACAAGCATAACCAAATGTATCCCCTTATGGGTTATTACATAACCTGTAAATCGTTCAAATGGCAAAACGCAGGAAAGGAAAACAAAGAAACCAAACTGGACTGGTCGCCTTGACCGGCAGACCAGTCAACACAAGAGGGACGACACGCCGCGAAGCGCATGCCCTTCCAGGATCGCCATCTTGAAATCGTGCGAAACATGGGAGGTCTCCGTGACCAACGCCAATCGGCACAACGAACATGTACAAGCAATATGCGATCACGACCCAGGTCAGCATAAATCAACATGCTCTTACACGCATCACGACCCAGGTCAGCATGCTAAGCACAGTTGAAAAATGCGTATGCCTAAGATAAGATGTCGATCCAAAAAGGGCCAGCTGCCCAGATCGCGGTTCCGACTGTCAGCCCAGGCCGAGGCTTTGCCATCCCAGATCGCGGTTCCGACCGCCAGCCTGGACCAAGGCTTTTGCCATCCCAGATCGCGGTTCCGACCGCCAGCCTGGACCAAGGCTTTTGCCATCCCAGATCGCGGTTCCGACCGCCAGCCTGGGCCAAGGCTTTTGCCATCCCAGATCGCGGTTCCGACCGCCAGCCTGGGCCAAGGTTTTTGCCATCCCAGATCGCGGTTCCGACCGCCAGCCTGGGCCAAGGCTTTTGCCATCCCAGATCGCGGTTCCGACCGCCAGCCTGGGCCAAGGATCTGCCATCCCGGATCGTGGTTTCGATCGCCAGCCTGGACCACCGCTGTGCCATCCCTCATCACGGTTCTGACCACTATCATAGGCACGTTTCTGCCATTCTAGATTGCGGTTCCGACCGCCATCATAGGCATGTTTCTGCCATCCTAGATCGCGGTCCCGTCAGCCATTCTAGATTGCGATTCCGACCGCCATCATAGGCAATTTTCTGCCATTCTAGATTGCGGTTCCGACCACCATCATAGGCAATTTTCTGCCATTTTAGATCGCGGTTCTCACCGCCATCATAGGCAATTTTCTGCCATTCTAGATCGCGGTTCTCACCCCCATCATAGGCACGTTTCTGCCATTCTAGATTGCGGTTCCGATCGCCATCATAGGCATGTTTCTGCCATCCTAGATCGCGGTCTCGTCAGCCGTCATAGGCACTTTCCTGCCATTCTAGATTGCGGTTCCGACCGCCATCATAGGCAATTTTCTGTCATTCTAGATCGCGGTTCTCACCGCCATCATAGGCACGTTTCTGCCATTCTAGATCGCGGTTCTCACCGCCATCATAGGCACGTTTTTGCCATCCTAGATCGCAGTCCAGTCCGCCATCATAGGCACATTTCTGCCATCCTAGATCGCGGTCCCGTCCGCCATCATAGGCATTTTCCCTGTCATCTTAAATCGCGGTTTCGACTGCCATCATAGGCACGTTTCTGCCATCCTAGATCGCGGTTCCGATCGCCAGCCTGGGCTACGGTTCTTCCAACCTAGGCCACGGTTTCAACCGCTCAATATTCATCAATCATCTGCAGCTCCCTCTTCTAACCAACGAGAGCTCTTCAACTCTCACTAGAAAGAGGGAAGAGAGACCAGATAGGTCGTGAAGCCGGACAGCCGATCCTGCCAAGTCAGGGGAAGTCCGGAACAAAGATCAGCCCAGATGGAGCGTCCGATTGACGAACTGGAAAGCCAAGTGGTGTAATGGTTGAGAGAAGCGGATAAACCAAGGAAATTAATGAATAAAGTCACTCCGATAAACCACTTGGCCTAACATGCCGAGATGCAACATGCCAAGAAGCGCAAAGGCCGACAATACAATTCACCTCAATAGGATTACGAGTTAAGGTGTAGCAAGAAGATGAAGGCCCCCACGACCACGGTCACGGACCACACGTGGCTATGAACCTGACCAGAGATCCCGCTTGATGATCAATCCTCACCAGGTTAAGGAATCACGCAGCAACCCAGATTGTGATGTGGGATGCCGAACCAATCTTGTCCAAACGAGGAGCCCAGATCCAGAAGTTGGGTTAACAGATGATACTATTGAAGGAAGTTGCCGGATGATGCTATTCAAGGCAGTTACCGGATGGGGTTATTCACGGTGGATCAAATGTTGAATAGGTGGATCAAATGAGAAGTTCGACTAAGAGGTTTCGGGCGTCAGCCCAGACCGACCTCCCAAACCAGCTGGTTCATCCGCCAAGTCCGTCCAACATGTCTGACCAACTGGCCCATGCCACAGGACGATGTGTACCGAAATTGCAAGCATGCCCACGACCATGGACTCAAAGGAAATTGTCTCCACCGAAAGCAACACGGTCTAGGCACAAATCCACGAAAAGCTATTTTTCCCCGACAAATATGGCGAACAAAATATTGAGTCACAAAGCGGTAGAGAGATCCAGAATCCCACTGCGACAATCAGTTGATGAACCGGACGTCTCATCGAGGCGGCTCGCCAAGACAATGATGGAACCACACCAGCAGTCCGATCCGCCCATCCCGACGGGGCACCATGGCAACAGGACATCTACAGCCAAACTCATCAACCAGATCAACGATCCGGGTCAAGTAAGAACCATCATGGTGAGAACACGACACGGTGCAAAATCATCACACCTACCTACGACTCAGACGCCTACCCTAGGCGACATCGTGATCCAGCTCCATGGCCAAGGCTAGCAAAGCCCGTTCGGCCCAAATGGAATACATTGCAAGTAAAAAAGGGGCACGTGACCAAGAAGTGGAGGAATTTTTTTTACCATGAATCTTCCGACGGCGTGAACCCTGCTTGTTCAAAATGGTCCAACGACCCAAGCAACAGCCGTGCGCTCGAACCGTCAGTTCAAGCTTGGACTTGGGGGGACTTGTTAGGGCCGAGCATCCGGCTGACCTGATGGCTCATCAGGACCAACGACTCGGTCCCTTAGCACACATGGCGCCCGGGCCAGGCCGGACGCGGCATCAGATCAGAACCTTAGTTGTCTGGGCCAGGCATCTCGCCATCCTGGATGACTCATCCCGGCCCCTCGACACACATGGCATCCGGGCCAGACCCGATCGCGGTTAGAACCCTACTTGGCCTGGCAGGAGCATCTTCCCATACAACCTGTTAGGGTCGGGCATCTCACCATCCCGCATGGTTCATCCCGACCCCTCATCATGCATGACGATCGGGCCAGACCCGACAGAAGATGGCAGCTTTACCTGACCTGGCAGAGGAATCTTCCCAGACTGTCTAACGGCGCGGTCTGATCAGACCAGGTCAGTTGTCAACACCATATATATATATATCTCTTCCTCAACAAGAGAGAGGTAAGTTTACTAAACACAATCAATCACATCCCAACTCTCCGAACAGTCTACTGACTTAAGCATCGGAGCGGAAACGGCATTAAGCCACCCCGCCCTGACCGTGAGTGTTCATATGGTCTTAGCAGGTAGATTTCATCCGTCATCGAGGCGGATCAAGAGACGCTGCAGCACGGTCTAGATCGACAGTCCAGGCCACGGTCCAGCAGCACCGTTAACGATCTGGATATTCCTCGGAGGGATTTCCCGGTCGTAACATCTGGTTTTTGTTTGCTTGGTGAAGAGGAGCCTGCAAGTTATGAAGAAGCAAAATTAAAACCAGAATGGAGAAAAGCTATGGAGAAGGAGTTGAAGTCGATTCAAGAAAATGGAACGTGGGAGCTTGTTTCGTCAACGCCAAATCTTACACCAATTGGTTTAAAGTGGGTATTCAAGTTAAAGAAAGAAACTAGTGGCATGATTGTAAAACACAATGCAAGATTTGTAGCAAAAGGGTACATTCAGCGCCGAGGTGTTGACTTTGATGAAGTATTTGCTCCTGTTGCAAGATTGGAAACAGTTCGTTTGTTTATTGCAATCGCAACACCTCAAGGATGGGAGGTTCATCATATTGATGTTAAATTAGCTTTTCTAAATGTGATTTAGAAGAAGAAGTATACGTGGTGCAACCTCCAGGATTTGAAAGAAAAGGTGATGAACACAAGGTGTTAAGATTACACAAAGCTTTGTATGGTCTACGCCAAGCAAAGTTGGACAAAACATTAAAGGATCTTGGTTTTGATAAGTGTCCGTTGGAGCATGCGGTGTACAAAAGAGGTAGAGGGAGTAAGAATCTGTTGGTTGGAGTCTATGTCGACGATCTAATTATCACTAGAGAAAGTACCGAAGAGATAGAAAATTTCAAAGCCCAAATGAAGAATATGTTTAGCATGAGTGATCTAGGATTACTTAGTTATTATTTGGGTATTGAAGTACATCAAAGCTTGGGAAGGATCTCGCTCAGTCAAACCACATATGCAATAAAGGTGTTGGAAAAATGTGGTATTAAAGATTGTAATCCAACTCAAGTTCCAATGGAACCTCGACTGAAGTTGAAAAAGAAAAGCACCCACCCTCCAGTTGATAAAACTTTTTACCGAAATTTAGTCGGAAGTCTAAGATATTTGTTACACACAAGGCCAGATTTATCGTTTTCGGTTGGTATAGTGAGCCGTTTTATGGAGGAGCCTACGACGGAGCATATGGCTGCAGTGAAACATATACTTAGGTATGTGAAAGGAACCTTAAAGTATGGGTGAGATGAAGAAAGAAAGCTTGGGTTTGATTGGTTATTCTGATAGTGATTTAGCTGGTGATGTTGAGGATCAAAAGAGTAATTCGGGGATGGTTTTCTTTCTTGAATCGAAACCGGTCAGCTGGTGTTCATAAAAGCAAAAGGTCATGGCTTTATCTTCGTGTGAAGCTGAGTATATGGCAGCTTGTTCGGCAGCTTGTAAAGGTGTATGGTTGGAACGTTTATTGGCAGATATGTTGAAGAAAGGTGTTGGGAAAGTGGTTCTGCAATAGATTTAAGTAAAAATCTAGTCTACCATGAAAGAATCAAACACTTTGATACACGGTATCATTACATTAGAGAATGTGTGGAATCCGGAAAGATAGAAGTGCAGCATGTTATAGTACTGAAGATCAGCTGGCTGAAATCCTAACTAAAGCTCTTGGAAAGTTGAAGTTTGTTACGACCGGGAAATCCCTCGGAGGAATATCCAGATCGTTAACGGTGCTGCTGGACCGTGGCCTGGACTGTCGATCTAGGCCGTGCTGCAGCGTCTCTTGATCCGCCTCGATGACGGATGAAATCTACCTGCTAAGACCATATGAACACTCACGGTCAGGGCGGGGTGGCTTAATGCCGTTCCCGCTCCGATGCTTAAGTCAGTAGACTGTTCGGAGAGTTGGGATGTGATTGATTGTGTTTAGTAAACTTACCTCTCTCTTGTTGAGGAAGAGATATATATATATGGTGTTGACAACTGACCTGGTCTGATCAGACCGCGCCGTTAGGCGGTCTGGGAAGATTCCTCTGCCAGGTCAGGTAAAGCTGCCATCTGCTGTCGGGTCTGGCCCGATCGTCATGCAGGATGAGGGGTCGGGATGAACCATGCGGGATGGTGAGATGCCTGACCCTAACAGGTTGTATGGGAAGATGCTCCTGCCAGGCCAAGTAGGGTTCTAACCGCGATCGGGTCTGGCCCGGATGCCATGTGTGTCGAGGGGCCGGGATGAGTCATCCAGGATGGCGAGATGCCTGGCCCAGACAACTGGGGTTCTGATCTGATGCCGCGTCCGGGCTGGCCCGGGCGCCATGTGTGCTAAGGGGCCGAGCCGTTGGTCCTGATGAGCCATCAGGTCAGCCGGATGCTCGGCCCTAACACCAGAATACTCAATTTCGATCGGGGACGTTGCATCATAGACACTCTTGAGATCACGTTCTCGTTGAATTTTTCTGAACTTTCATTAATTTTCATGGAGTCTTCATAAGTTCTAGTTGCTCTTAACGTAGCTTCTGGAGTTTTTTATGGAGATAAGTTATTCGATGAATTCGAATCATCACCATGTGTCATCTTGTCCATAGTATCCATATGATCATTCGTACCATTCTCTTGATCAACTACTTCAGGAATCTCACCAATCTGATGTATCTTTGGTGAAGAATCTAAACTCCAATCCCATTTCTTTTCTTCTTCAAATACTACATCACGAGTGACCACAACTCTTCTTGTAACCGGCTCAAACATCCAATATCCCTTCGTTGTTTCATCATACCCAATGAACACCATTTGCTTGCTTCGATCTTTTAGTTTGGCAAGATTCGGTTTCACAATCTTTACATGAGCAACATACCCAAAAACGCGAAAATGGCCAACATGCGATTTACGGTTATAAAATGTTTCATGAGGGGTTTTTCCATCCACACTTTTGGTTGGTGACCTATTCAAAATATATATAGATGTAGTTACTGCCTCACCCCAAAATTCTCCAGGATCACTCATACTTTTCAACAAACTCCTTGTCATGCCAAGCACCGTTTGATTTCTTCGTCCGACCACTCCGTTTTGCTGTGGTGAATAAGAAGCAATGTGATAATGCTTAATTCCCAACAACTTACAATATTCTTCAAATCTGTTTGAGGCAAACTCTCCACCATGATCAGTACGTAGTGCTTTTAGCCCGAAATTACTCTCCATCTCTGCAGCAACTTTAATCTTCTTAAAAACTTCAAAAGCTTCATCTTTATTTTGAATTAAAGCCACCCACATGAACCTTGAATAGTCATCAACCAGCAATAATATAAATCTTTTTCCTCCATGTGTGCTGCGACTAATTGGTCCACATAAATCACCATGTCATAGCTCAAGAGACAATTTAGCTCGAAATTGAGACGTTGACGGAAACGGGCTCCTTCGTTACTTACCTACCAAGCATCCGTCACAAACTTGATCCTCATGAACCATATTCTTAAGAGGTAGAGCTTTTAGGTCATGAAAGTTCACATGCCTGTATCTTGCATGCCAACACCACGCCTCTTCCATGCTTTTTGCTAAAATGCATTCAGGGAGAACTGAACTCGCGTTGAGATCATACAACCGATTACTTGACCTGCTCACTTTAGCAAATATCTTGCGATATTTATCCATTATAGAGATGACTCTTCCTTCTATCTCAATCTTGCAACCACTCTCATCCATTTGTCCGAGACTTAAGATGATACTCTTTAGTTTCAGAATATAATAGACATTCGTGAGAATTCTATGCTCCCCAGAGAGACCTTCCCCACTGTACCCATTCCTTGTATCTCTACGGTTGAATTATCTCCTAATTTAACCGTGTCTTTTATAGTTGTGTCGATCTCGACAAACTTTTCAAGGCAACCTGTCATGTGTCTACTTGCACCGAAGTCTAGATAATCCAACTGTAGAGATACAAGGAATGGGTACAGTGGTGCTGGAAGGTCTCTCTGGGGAGCATAGAATTCTCACGAATGTCTATTATATTCCGAAACTAAAAAGTAACATCTTAAGTCTCGGACAAATGGATGAGAGTTGTTGCAAGATTGAGATAGAAGGAGGAGTCATCTCTATAATGGATAAAAATCGCATGATATTTGCTAAAGTGAGCAGGTCGAGTAATCGGTTGTATGTTCTCAACGCGAGTTCAGTTCTCCGTGAATGCATTTTAGCAAAAAGCACGGAAGAGGCGTGGCATTGGCATGCAAGATACGGGCATGTGGATTTTCATGACCTATAAGCTCTAGCTCTTAAGTATATGGTGCATGGTATGCCTATGATTGAGCATGTGGATCAAGTTTGTGACGGGTGCTTGGTAGGTAAGCAACGAAGGAGCCCGTTTCTGTGAAAATTCTATGCTCCCCAGAGAGACCTTCCAGCACAACTGTACCCATTCCTTGTATCTCCGCGGTTGAATTATCTCCTAATTTAACCGTGCCTTTTATAGTTGTGTCGATCTCAGCAAACTTTTCAAGGCAATCCGTGATGTGTCTACTTGCACCAGAGTCTAAATACCAATCCTTGTTCTTCATAGGCTTACTGTCATGCAAAAGTACTTCATCCGGCACTAGTGCTTCATGGAAAAATTCGCATTCTTCCATCATCATCAGTTTGTAATCTTCATAATCACTTTCACATGTTGTAAGATTAACTTTTACTCTTTTGTCTGGCTTTGGACAATCACTAGCAAAATGTCCATGCTCATTGCAGTTGAAGCACTTGACCTTTGACTTATCAAAATTCCGTGGCTTCCGTTCATCAACAGTCTGATAAGAACCACGATGATCTCCAGCTTGTCGTCGTCCTTCTCGCTTGGCACTCCTAAAACCTTCAGGCTTCCTGGAACTCCTTGCTTCCCACTCAGCTTTGGTTAAGAGCAGGTTGTCTTCCCCATCTTTTGAGGGTTCACGTCCTTTAAGTCCTTCTTCAAACGTTCTAAGACGTCCAATCGCCTCTTGGAGTTCCATATTTTCAACATCTCCAAATTGTTCTATTGTTCCAACAATGTGAAGAAATCGATTTGGCACAGAACCAAATAGTTTCTCCACAACCTCGCATTCTTTGAGAGTTATTCCAAGCGAACGAATTTCTCCTACCAATGTGGTAAGCTTCACTGAGTACTCTGAAATTGTTTCAGAATCCCCCATTTATAACTGGTTCAACTGTCACTTAAGCACTTGTGCATGAGCCTTTTTCACGCGATCTTCCTCAATTCGCATCTCCTGGATTGCGTCCCATGCGTCCTTTGCCGTCTCCTTATCTGCAATTGCCATCATCATAGAGTCCGGAATTGAATGAGCGATGGCTACCATCGCTCCTTGATCCTTGTCTTCATCCTTAACTCCTTCTTCAATAACCGACCACACTTTCAATGAGCGTAAGATTATCTTCATCTTTACAGACCACACGCTGTAATTTTTCTCACCGAGCATTGGGTACTGGATCGATATTGCGGCGGTCTTCATTGTCTTGACAACATCATTGCCAGATTGGAGTGAACTTTCTGCCTTAGGATCCTTCTTCAAACTGTCGTCGCCAGCCATTGGAAACCAAACTCTTGATACCACTGTTAGAACTTCAGCCGACGAAAACAATTCTTATAAACCAAAGCAAGAGAAAACAAGAATGATTTTGTGACGCAATAATACGCCCTCTTTTTGGTTTTTTTATTTATAGAGAAAAACACAATACAAAATATGGAAATACCAATCCTATTCTAAACAAACAACGGTAAAGAACCTTTTCCTAAAACAAAACCTGACAACTTTTCCTAAAACAAAAAGGTAATTGCAAAAACATTCTAGAAGAAACTAGAAGTGACAAGATTATCCATCAAAATATACAGATGAATTGTGATGACTGCAGTCCGTTCACTCGAATCACCGACTATCTATATGATCGTGTATTGACTGTGATTGATTTCTAGTTACCACCTTATCATTGAATTGTATCACGCATACATGCATGGGCGGGTCTAGGGGTTGTCGGAGGTGGCGGCGGCAACCCACAAATTTTTGGGTTGAGGGGGTAATTTACTGTAACTCAAGCGGTAGTATGGTGAAATTATAATAGAGAGCAACCTCCGCGCCGCCGATGCGTCGAAACATACCTCTATTCAGCAACCTCATAAATTCCCGTATGATTCCGCCACTACATACATGTACACATAATACATCGGAAGCAATCTAAATAATAATCTCCGACTTATTCTTAACGTATTTGGTGTAGATCGATTCAAAGGAATGTGATTCTCGACGCCCTAGATATTTGAAAATAAGGGTAAGTCATTTTCGAAGCTGTAAAAGTTCATGCGGCATTCTAGAAACCTTAAAAGTGATATCTAATAGCTAGGCAGCCATACATGAGAACGAAAATGAATCAAAGTAAGAATCAATTAGTGACAGACATGCATGCACTTTTGTTTCCCTCATTACATGAATCTAGATGTTAATTAGATGGATAAGGAGTGAATTTGGACTTGTTAACTTACAATTGGATTCCATTAGTTAAAAATAGAATTACAACAAGTAAATTATTTTATAAGAACAAAAAATATTGAACCTAAGTATGGTAAACTAATCGATAATATTATCTCTATTATATCTATTAGAAACACATTTTTTTAAGTTAAATTGTTAAACTTTAACGTACATGTGTTTGAATGTAATGAACAAGTAAAAAAAAAGATATCGGTGCTATGAAGCCGATGTATTTGACATGTTTTTAGACTTTAAAAATATATCGATAGTATATAAATTAATTATATCGTTTAAAAAATAAAAGGGAATATGAAATTAATCTCTTGGTGATGCTATGATGCTTTGTCCAGTTCAGTTAAATCCAACAAGGTAGAAGCTCCAATTAGATCAAGCAGCTCCAAACCGGTCAAACAGCTGTAAGCAGTTTTAGCAACTGATTTCATTTGACTTGTATTTTTTTGGAAAAAAAATAATTTTTTTAATTTAAGTACTAAAAAGGTTATTTTAATTGTTATTAATGAAATATTATTTAATTTAACTTGTCTAATTACATTCAAACCACGTATGAATATTCATTCATAAATAATAAAGTAATTTAAGCAGATCAATCAGATCCAAGTAGCTCACAGCCCCAAACAGTTTAAGTAACTCCAAATAGGTCAAGCAGTTCTAACAGTTAGCAGCCAACTCAAGCAGTTTAACTGGACATGACAACTCAAACCGTTTACCTGGACAGAGTCTTAGTATAAGGTCTTAGAGATTGTTTGGTTGGAGATAGAATATGGTGGAATATCAAAATTCCATGAATTTAAATCTCACAAGTTGTTTGGTTGACTAAATATGTGGGAATTTAATTTTCCTACAAAATTCAAACTCACACACAACGGAGGAATTCTCTTCCCAGGAATTCTCTTACTTAATTAACTAGAATTTCCCATGAATTTCCTTCTCCCACATCCCAACCAAACAAAATTTTTAAAATTATGAAAATTTAAAATATCGCAGGAATTTAATCTTTTTATGAAATTAGTCACCCCATGTAACCAAACGTCATCTTAGCATGATCATCACGATGTACAAAGATGTTAGTCAAAGCGTGATTCCCAAGTGACTGGAATTGAGGATCTCCCAGATGAAGAGCCCTCATTTGGTTACGTTGTTGCTCTGCCCAATTCAGACTCCACGTGCATCATCGACTTGGGAATCCATAAACCCTCTTATCCAAAAATAAACCATATTGTGGACGTGTCGATTTTGTATGCAAAAGTATAATTTATTTAAATTTTAAAAAAACTCATATCTTAATACTCTATCACAAAACCCTAGTTGTAGTTTAATGCTAATCGTGGTACTTTAATGGGTATACTAGATGATACCCGTTCCGATGCACGGTGCTTATTTAAAAATTAAACATCAATCCATGCGCATGTACGAATTTTATAGAGCATATGAAAAAAATTAAAGTTGTAACGATTTAATGATACCATTCATTAATATAGATTCATGCAAATTCTAAGAAATGAAATTAAAGTCTTAACAATTCAATTGTAATGTTACGTATAGATGCAAATAAATCAAATCAATTGTAATGTTAAAACTATACTTTATTTGACAGTCAATAATCAACTTCATATCTCTTAGTATAATCTTTCTTTCAAGAATGACTCCTTTTTTGGCATCAACCTCGCTCTAAAATCTCTCAGCTACTTCTCATATTACTGGAATCAATTTATTCATCAGCGCAAGCCTTGTCTAATTCTGCTTGTATTTCTGCATATGAATGTCCTGCAAGAGATCAAGAATCACAAACAAATCCTAGTTAAAATACATCAAAATTAAGAAAACTCAGTATCAATCTAAACATGACAAAACTTGCAACAACCAATATCTAGTAACCCTCACACTTTCTAATCAAAACAGGAGACCTTCAAACTCAAACCATAAATTCTCAATTTTCGGTATACATCTCAATTCACCAGAGAGTAATACACAAAACAGAGAACTCGATGAGTTCCCAAGACAATAGAATTCAATTACTTAAATTTTTTTGATAATTAACATCAATTGTAACCTGTTTAATTAAAAATGTTACTAAACATTGTGCCATCTCGGGTTGGCTTCACCAACCATTGCACAACAAAGTGAAAAACAGCTTCAATTTCAGTAAGTAATAATAGTTTCAGCAGAAAATCAGCCTCAAAGCAACAAAAACATCTAATTAGGAATAGTGGACAGCCTAAATGAGCTATACTTTAGAAGAAAAAACATCTAATTCTGCAGCAAATTTGTCATACTAAGGTTCTATATCAGCAGAAAAAACACGTTTAAATTCAATAGGAATATATTTTTCAAATCATGCTCAACATTAGTATCTCACACACTCATTACCTAAGTTTCACAAGCATTAGAATCTCACACAATATTACCCTGTTTAAAATATAAATCAGAACAAAAGCTGCTGCAAATTCAGAATACTAAAGAGAATATTGTGCATATTGCCTCCAAGGAATTTATGACTTGAATGTAAAACATGTAAAGAATCGTTAAATTAGACGTAAAGGTGAAGTCGAATACAAAGTATTATTACTCTCTTAACCAGACATGGACTGAAAATGCTACTGAAATACCCGTTATATGAGAGAGAAACTTTATAAAGAAAAAACACAAAGACGAAATAATTTTACTAAGAAAAACACACAACCGCATGGAACTCATCCAATATCTAGCATCCATCATAGATTACTTTAAAAATCAAACTATGCTGAAATAAATAATATCCCTAAGACAATGAAGCTGAAATATTTATAATATCTGTGACAATATTATTCCCCACTTAAAAAGAAGTCACTTCTGTCAAAAAGATATATTCATATTTTAATAATGCAATTTGATAGATGTTTGGAACTGTTAGCTTATACTCCAATCAGAACTAGCTATATGCACTTGTAAGAAACACAAAAGCACCATTATCAAACTTACTGGCAAGTATCTATACTAAGATCAGAGAAGAGTTGGATGTTCTTACTTTGATAGTGATCAATTAGCCTAAAAAAATCCACAAAATCATTGCTTTGCCAAAGAAGCCAAACAAAACAACAACAAAATATAAACCTTTTTTTTACCATTTTAAAAACCTTTTCTTGATGGAGTAAAATATTCTAAACCCATCTGATAAAAACCCTCTGAGAGTCGTAAAATCCTGTATTAACGGGGCAATAACAATCTGATAAAATCTACCTAAATCAAAATTATCCTTGACAAAGAACCAATTGATAAAAATCCACACAACTGCAAAAACAAATGAATAATTAGTAATTTGTGAGAATGTACCTTGATTGGCGTGGAATTTTGAAGCCAATAGTAAACCAATCACTTCAACGGTGCTGACTTATTAGTCTGAGCATGAGATCTTCAAGGCATTATTCTCGAGGCGCCAAAGCCAAGAAGAAGTTTCTGCGCATGAGCAAAATTATTAATGTATATACATATACACTGATTATTGTTTCTACATCATAAACATGTAAAAGGAAATACTCAAACTATAACTAATCTTCTATAAAACCAATGCAACCTTTCTGTAGGTTGATGGCTAAGAAAGCATTTTCTGAAAAAAAAATTTCCTGACAGTTAAAAATCCGAAAGATTCTTACAATATAGGTATTTTAAAACCCTTCAAGAGTTCTAAAACATAAAATACTTCAAGAAAAACAGTTCTAAAACACTAATGGAAAAGGTAACTTACATTTTGTTGGCAATGCTGAAAAGGGAATTTTATCGAACAGTTTATGTGCATTGAGTTTGGATATTAACCTTCTTGCAAAAGAGACGCAAAAGGTACAAAAACTTAGAAAAGTTAGAGAAATAGACATATAAATTCATCCTCTGACAGGGCATAAAAAAGAGTTTTATGTGCAAGTTTTTTTTAACACAGTTTTATGTGCAAGTATAATTGGGACAGAGGGAGGACTTGAGCTGATTGGTATGCATGATTGGTTCTTCAGAAGCATCTATTTCACTATCATCGATTTCAGACAAGTGGCTGGGATCTTCGGGTACCGGCAGTAACCTATTTCGAATTGCAGCAACTATAACCTAGAAACCAACATTCATAATGTATTAACATCTTATTCAGATCATGCTATAGAGTTTTTTAAAAAAACAAAATCTGATCATTCAAGTGGCTAAGGGTTGGAAGCAGTAGGAAGGTTTTCCAAGCTCAAGAACCGTAAAACCTGCAAAAGCAGCAACCAAACCAGTGAAAACTCCCTAGTACCATGCCTTGTTCATTGAAACCCGAACTACAACAGTGACTCCAATCACTGAACCAATTGTTATACTGAACTTCTTATCACCAGAACCAATCCCTTCAAGGGAACAGGCGAATTAAATTACGCGTAAAATACTGATAATATGATTTAATAGTTCAATTAATTGATTACCAGAACTTCCAAGAAGCCAAACATTAGGCAAGTGTAGAGCCCATTGAGGTATGTGAGATGAATCCTCCCAAGATTGTGAGCAAAAAAAAGTTGAGCCCGGAATATTGGTCAGAGTATTTGCGGAGGTGGAAAAGTCTAACTGCATTGCCAAGTGCACAGATGTTGACATGTTTGGAAAATTGGAACGAATCCAATGCTCTCCAGGTGTTCTCCAGTGCCTCCAAAGCTATGTAAATTTAATATCAGGAACAATATGAATATAACTCAAGAACTTGGTATGAATGTCAAAGAATTCTTTACCAAACAAACATAAAAGCCCTGAATCTTTCAAAGAATCTTTTACCAAACAAAAAAAAGAAGTACAAATAATTA
This sequence comes from Sherardia arvensis, assembly GCA_948330725.1. NCBI lineage: Eukaryota > Viridiplantae > Streptophyta > Magnoliopsida > Gentianales > Rubiaceae > Sherardia > Sherardia arvensis. Next base: position 9,940,967 of record OX415244.1, read on the forward strand.
TTAAACAAACCTACTCAAAGATCAGTTCAAATCAGTACATAATTTCTAATACAAATCAAGATGAATTCAACATTCGTATGTAGTTTTATACCTTTCTTGAGAACATTGATTTTCCGCCGCCCCAGTTAGATTCTTCGTCCAAAATCTGAATTTTGAAGCACATTCAAACGATCCTCCTCTTGCAAGTGACGGCCTTCAGCCCCACATGATTGAATTCTCTTGCAAGTGATGGCCCTCTTCTTGGTGGTCTGATACACAAAGTTCCCCACCTAATCCAATCCAAATAAAGACGGAATAGCCGTTAAATTTGGTGGCATAGCAGCGGCGCTTTTTCAGTAGGTGAGCCCTTCAACCTTAATCCGATATCATAATCACAATTCACCATATAGATTCTACTTCTGAAGGCAAAATATTAGAAGAGAGAATATGAGAGAAGCTAGAGAGTTTGCGAATCTTCTCAAATACAAATTGATTAGCTTTGGTAATGTGAGTTGTGGAGTCGTCGGAAAGCTAAATCTTCACTTTTCGAGGGGAGAATATTCGGATATCAAGGGAATCGCTGTAAAACAAAGCTGAGCAAAAGAAAAGAAAGAGAAAAGGAAAAAACGTGTAAATTTTAGAAAGCCTTTGAAAGCTGACGTGGCGGCGTAAGGAGAGGGGCTATGAAAGCTGATGTGGCGCAAGGAGGTGGTATTTGCTTTTTCAAGGAGTTGCTGTTTTAATAGTATAGATAGATATATTTTCACTTATTCGGATTACGTATTTGACTATTAATATTTTAACTTGTATAACAAGATAATATTTATAAAATATAAAGAATGACGAAATGAACAATGATAAAATATGATAAATCTTTTATTTGAAATTCATTTGAATATTTAGTCAAGTTTAACCTCATTGAAAACTTGTTAAGGAAAAAAGATGTTTGTTTTCTATATAAATTAGTGTTGTATATGGAATATAGGTTAGACTATCCTTTTCCTTCTATAATTATGTTTTTGTACATTAAACCCACATCGGTATATTCGATAGTTAGGTAGACATAATTTCCCTATATAATGTAAAATTTCTCATGAATATACACACACGAATTTACCCGAATATCTTTGATACAATTCTTCAATTCTACATGGTATCACAGCTTTCGATCCTCTATAGTCAATTTTTCTCCGATCTCTTTTTCCTCCGCTGCTGCCGTGAGCCTCCACCGTTGCCGCTGTCGAAATCTTCATTCCCACTCCTTTGATTTCTGCTACCGACTTCTGTTCTCCAAAAAAAAAATCCGAAAAAAATAATTTTGCTGTTGAAATTTTGTGGCCAGTACGTGTTTTGTTTGCTGGAAATTTTTGAAGATATTAGTTCCCACCATTTCTTTTATTCCATGGATCCTCGTCACGACAACGTTGCCGTCGCTGGACCACTTCTTCCTACCGTTTCTAAGATCGCTGCTGCCGCACACGATGATGTCACCGCCGCCGCTGTTCCTGTCACCGCCGTTCCTCGTTCGTCTGTCTCACCTGGAGTGCCGTTCGCCGGAGTTGTTCCTTCCCCGGGTGAACCCACTGCCGCCGTCGTCATCACCGATTTGGACAGACAGGCTTTCGGCCCCGTCTTATCTAAGAAGCAATGAGGTATAGTTAAGAACATATTTTCTAACATGAATTCTGACAATTCCGGTAAGGTCTCTACACCCTGGATACTTGACACGGGTGCATCTTATCACATGACTGGTACCAAGGACATTCTTCACGATATTATGCCTACTGATGTTGATGTTGTACTGCCTGATGGTTCGGTATCTATTGCTTTATTACATGGCACATTATATTTTGGCGATATTATGCTTCCTCGCGTCTTATTTATTCCAGAATTACGTTGTAATTTGTTATCTTTTGCTAAGCTAACTGCATCCTTAAAAGCTCTAGTTTTGCTGACCGAAAATATATGCATATTTCAGGACATCAGCACGAGGATGGTGACTGGTGTTGGTAGTCAGCGAGGAGGGGTTTATTGGTTGTGTAGTCTCGGGGCTCCACTTTTGCCTGCTCGATCTCTCTATGTGTCTGCTGCTTCTGTTTCTTCGTTTGATTTGTGGCATCGACGTTTTGGTCATCCTTCTCCATCGGCGTTGTCATCTATTCCAATATTAGGATTGCGTAGAAATAATACATCTGTTCCTTGCTCAACATGTCATTGAGCAAAACAGTCTAGAAGTAGTTTTTCTTCGAATACCGAAACAGCTAGTAGTTTATTTGATCTTGTTCATTGTGATGTTTGGGGTCCTTATAGTAACCCCTCACTTAGTGGGGTAGTGTCATTTTTAACTATAGTTGATGATCACTCTAGAGCTGTTTGGGTTTATTTACTAGTTAGTAAGTCTGAAGTGTCTTTCAAGATGAAGGAGTTCTTTGCGCTTGTCTCTACTCAGTTTCGCCGCAATATCAAGTGTGTTCGTGCAGATAATGGTACCGAATTTCAGCCTCTTCGTCAGTATTTTTTGGAAAAAGGAGTACGTTTCGAGACTTCGACTGTTTACACGCCACAGCAGAATGGTCGTGTTGAGCGCAAGCACCGTCATATTCTCAACGTTGCTAGAGCTCTCATGTTTCAGGCTAATCTTCCAATCGAATTTTGGGGTGATTGTGTTCTTGCCGCTGCTTACCTGATTAATCGAACTCCGTCGCCGCTACTGAAGGATCGCTCCCCGTATCAGCTCCTTTTTGGCCGAGTTCCGGACTATGGAAATTTGAAGGTGTTCGGATGTTTGTGCTTCGCCACCCCAACTCCCTAGACCGAGAGATAAATTTGCTTCCCGAAGCCGAAAGTGCGTGTTTTTGGGATACTCTACAGACAAGAAGGCATGAAGACTTTATGATCTAGACACTCGTACGACTTTTGCGAGTCGTGACGTTGTTTTCTACGAGGATTGCTTTCCGTTTGCTTCACCGGAGTGCTCCTCATCGACCGAACGTGTTTCTGGGCAATCTGGGCCTTTTTCTGACGTAGTGCATGGCCCAGAAGTATATGAACCCGTCCTGACCGATTTGGACGTGCATGGACCGGGTACGGCTGAACCGGGCATGCATGGCTATGACGTGGCTCTCGTGCGTGCTCACGCGCCTGGAGAGGGAGCCCCCGCGCGTGCTCCTCACGCGCCTGGAGGGGGAGCTCCTGTTTTGCCGACTTCGCCTGCTCAGCTTTCGAAAGCTTTTTCACCGTCGACTGAGCCTTCGACTGCCACAAGCCCGCCGTCGCTGCATACCTCGCCTGAGCCTTCAACTTCCGTTTGGTCTCCGGCGATGGACCCAGCTGTCTTGGCATTTGAATCTGACACTGATTCTCCGTCGTCCTCTTCTCCTTCGAACTCGGATGTTGAACTGACTGTTACTGCTCCGCCGCCCAGACCACCGAGCACCAGGATTTGCCAACCTTCTGTTCGTCTTCGCGATTATGTCTGTGCCGCCACTGCACCTTCAATAAACCCTCCTCCAGCTGCTTCCTCGTCCTCACCGTCCTCAGGTATTCGCTATCCTAATGCTGATTATGTTTCCTGTAATAATTTTTCGGTTTCGCACTCTAGTTTTTTGGCTGCAGTTACGGCTGGCTCGGATCCAACAACATTTTCTGAGGCTTCTCGCTCTGTTCACTGGCGTCTAGCAATGGTTGCTGAGACTGATGCTCTTGAACGCAATAAGACGTGGACTTTATCTGCTCTTCCTTCTGGCAAGCGAGCTATTGGTAGCAAATGGGTGTTTCGTACGAAGTATAACTCTGATGGTAACGTTGAACACTACAAAGCTCGGTTGGTTGTGCTTGGGAATCGCCAGATAGAGGAAACTGACTTTACTGAGACATTTGCGCATGTTGCTAAGATGTCTTATGTTCGCTTGTTTTTGGGTGTTGCTGTCATTAAGAGATGGGAGCTTCATCAGATGGATGTGCATAATGCGTTTTTGCACGGTGATCTTGAGGAGGAGGTTTATATGAAGCCCCCTCCAGGATATGTGTTAACTCGTCCCGGGCTTGTCTGCAAGCTTCAGAAATCACTCTATGGTCTTCGCCAAACTCCTCGTAATTGGTTTGCTAAGTTAGCTGAGGCATTGCGCAGATATGGATTTGTTCAAAGCAAAACTGATTATTCCTTGTTCTCATATATCCGATATGGTGTTACTCTCCATGTTTTGGTCTACGTGGATGATCTTGTAATTGCTGGTTCTTCTGGAGATGTTTTGTCTGCCTTCAAGAAGTATTTGAGTTCTTGCTTTCACATGAAGGATCTTGGAGCATTGAAGTATTTTTTGGGCATTGAGATTGCACGTCGCCCTGATGGTATGTTTCTGTCTCAACGGAAATATACTTTGGATATTTTGGCTGATACTGGCTTATTGGAAGCAAAGCCTGCTGCTTTTCCAATGGAGACACAACATAATCTTGCGAAAGATGAAGGTCCTATGCATGATGATTCTGCTCAGTATCGACGTCTCATTGGAAAGCTTATCTATTTGACTATTACTCGTCCAGAATTGAGTTATTCAGTTCATACTTTAGCTCAGTTCATGGAGAAACCTCGAGTTGCGCATTGGCAAGCTGCGATTCGAGTCTTGCACTATCTCAAGGGCCATCCTAGTCAAGGATTGTTTCTTTCAGCTCTAGTCCTTTGCAGCTTATTGGCTTCTGTGACTCTGACTGGGCCGCTTGTCCTATTACTCGACGATCTTTGACAGGCTACTTTGTGACCCTTCGTGCTATGGCCTATGTTTGTTGTGAGCTTATTTGGATGAAATCTCTTCTCAAGTGTCTAGGCGTATCGCATTCTCAGCCGATGAAGTTGTTTTGTGACAGTCAAACAGCTCTACATATTGCTGCTAATCCGGTCTTCCATGAGCGAACGAAACATATTGAAGTTGATTGTCATTTTGTTCGAGATTTGATCCAGTCTCGTGAGATAGTTGCTCATCATATTCGTACTACTGAGCAACCTACTAATCTTTTTAACAAGGCACTTGGACGCCGTACATTTCAGGATTTGATTGGCAAGATGGGCATTCGGGATCCTCATGCTCCATCTTGAGGAGGAGTGTTAAGGAAAGAAGATGTTTGTTTTCTATATAAATTAGTATTGTATATGGAATATAGGTTAGACTATCATTTTCCTTCTGTTCTTATGTTATTGTACATTAAACCCACATCAGTATATTTGATAACTAGGTAGACATAGTTTCCCTATATAATGTAAACTTTCTCATGAATATACACACACAAATTTACCCGAATATCTTTGATACAATTTTTCAATTCTACAAAACTAGATTATGGACAAATTTAACTGGGACATACATGTATATAAAACTCTTCATAGAAAGATAAAGAAAAAATATTGATTAATTTTTGTAAGTTTTGCAATCGAACATGTATTAATTATCTATATTCGAATACTAATTAAATATGTATTAATATTTGAATACTAGCCATCTATTTTTCGAATGCTCTTACGCTAGGGAAGTTTGGAAAGTGACGGGTTTGGAGGCATTCATTTTACAACATGCAGAGAACTGCGGTGATATTTGGTTTCGTAATCTGATCAAGCATGCTCCAGATTCGATTTGTGCAATTGTGGTTATGATTTGTGATGCTGTTTGGTTTCAAAAAAACAGGTAAAATTTTGAATTGGAGCACAGGAAGGTAGCTGAAGTGGCGGCATCCATGATTCATGCTTTGCAGAATTTTCAATCGGCTCAGGACTGGTCTGTATTACCTTCTCTGATGTTATCACCGTCTTCTTCTTCAGCAACTAGATGGGATTATAAGCTTCTTTTTTTACGCGGGCCTAATAGAGGATACAACGAAAATTGGTGTGGTTGTCATGGACTGCAACAAGGCTTTTTATCGGGCATGTTCTAGACGAATACCGCATGTTTTTTATCCTGTTCTTACTGAAGCATTAGCTTTGGAGCAAGCTATTTTATGTGCAATTGAGCCTGATCCTCTTCCCTGTGATGTTGGATTTATAGGTGATGCTCTTGATGTAATTTGCATGGTGATGGGGGATACTAGTCCTCTTCTTATTTGTACTGAGACTACACACATGATTAGAGAGATGCTTGCCATGGTTTCGTTCTCGGGAATATTTTGGGCCCCTAGGGATGAAAACCAAGCAGCTCACACCGTTGCTACTTATGCGAAATCGAGTGTCAATGATGTTCATGTGTGGTCAACTCGACCTAGTTTTTTGTCAAACGCTTCCGGACGATTATTCGAAACCATGAATAAATACAAGCCAATGTTATCCAAAAAAAGAAAGAAAATAATGTGTATTAATTATCCAATGTTGGTATATGATGACTAGATCTAGTGTGCGCAATCATTGACCTAAATGTAAGGACCGTATCTTATTTTCAATCAAATTTGCATTTAGTATTTTTTTTTTATTCTCGATTTGATGTTATAATTAGTTAGTAATTTGTAATTTTCAACATGTAACAATTCTTATGCGTTATCTTCTGCATCAAAGAGTCACTAGTGGAAACACCTAGGTTACTCGACACCTATTTTAAGGCGTTTTTATTGTAACCGCCTTAAATTACAAGCTACGAAGTCGCTTCCTAATTCGTTAGGTCCTAAAAAATATTTAAGGCGTTTTTTATATTATTTAAGTCGTTTTAATTTAATGCCGTAAATATACGTTCGTTTCCGAACTCGTAAGAGCATTCGACAGAGTTTATAAAAGAGGAAAAAGATATAACTCCCAAATCAGTTTTCCCCAAAACCTATCCACGCGAGGGTAAGGCGGTCGCGAAGCAGTCCACCGGCGGTGGCGATCGAAACAGTCCGGCGTTGGCGAGATGGATCGGTAGGAACTGCTGCGAGGCTCCAATCGTTGCTGGATTGGGCGGATCCAGTAGCCGGCTCCTATCATTGCTGGATTGGGCGGAGGCGGAACCTTGCCGGAGCAGATAATTTCAACGGCCTTCTCGTCAGCTACCTCCAAACTTCCAAACCATCCATGGTACTCTCCAGGTTTCTTTCAATTTGGCCATACTTTTCTCCCCGTTTTGAGTAGCGGTTATGCTCGTGAGCAGGCACTGGATCGAATTCGGACTGAGAATCTGCCAAAGACTGGATGGGAAAAAGGTCCGGGGTTGAAGCCGGGGTTTAGTATGATCGAGAAGGTGATTTCGATGTATTGGGAGGCTGGTGAGAGGGATGCCGCCGTGTTGTTTGTGAAGAATGTGGTGGGGAGAGGGATTGGATTGGCGGAGGACGGTGGTGGTGGTGGTGGTGCTGAGAAGGGGGCTAATAAGGGAGGCCCTACTGGCTACCTTGCTTGGAAGATGATGGTAAAGAATTTGTAATTGTTTATGCTAATATGTGTTTTTGATGATTGAAAAGTGTGTTCTTTGTTGATTTGATTGAATGTTTTTGAATGCGTAATCAAACTATTCTAAACTGAAATGAGTGAAACATATATTGAGATGATGATGATCCCTATAGACTTGCATAGTGTGAGTATCGTTATCAAATGGTATCAAATGGTATCAAATGGAGAGGGAATGTCAGAGAGAAAGGTGAAAAAACAGAAGGATTCTTTGTTGCTGTTGGATGTTGTTTAGCATCGCTAGGTAGTATTTTAATGGAATTTTATTAGCTAGAAGTATGGTGTTTGATCATTTTGTCGATTAACTTCTCTTGATGTTAAGCCTAAAGGGATTGTCTTTGACTTTGCTGTGCCTTCTGCTATTATGCTTGTTTCTCGTGTTTTGAGCGGAGAAATGATGTTGATTGTGAATTCAGTTCAGTCACAGCAGACTTGAATCTGGAGCATTAACTTTAGATCATGTGTTTCAGTTTGCCATAGTTTTTTGCTCTGTGTGAAATGACATGCTAATGCGATTGTATATGGCATGTTTAGATCTTGACTTTTGGTTAAGTTTCTGTGCTTATTTGTACATCATCTTGGTTATGAATCATTTTTTGCTAAACTTCTTAAGAGGGATAATGCTCTTCATAGCTTCATCTGAGTAGCCTAGAACCGATATCTCTTGCTTTATACATTTATACAGAGGCTGGGTTCCTTGTGTTATAAGAGTCGTAAGTGCTAAGCTTGCCATTCATTCTCCTCTTCTTATTATGCATGTTCTTGAATTAATGAATGTATGCACGCATAAAATGTTCATGGTTTTCTGGAAATTCTAATTGTTGTTGGCTCTGTGATGTACAGTTGAACTCCCTACTGCCTCTTTTCCATCTCTGCTGAAACTTCTCATTTCTATCATACTATGATGCTCAGGTGCAGTATGTGGGTCTGAATTTTGCTGTGTATGAGTATTTTGCTGTCTCATGTCTCATTTTGCTGTCTGAATTTTGCAGTATATGGGTCTGAATTTTGCTGTGCATGAGTATTTTGCTGTCTCATGCCTCATTTTGCTGTCTGAATTTTGCAGTTTTTGGGTCTGAATTTTGCTGTGTCATTTCATCACTGGGAAGCCCCTCTCAGAATGAGAAGATTCTGAACATGATGAAAGATAAATGGGATGATCTTGTCTCACAGATGCCTCTGAAGATATGTTATCCAGCTGTAGAGCACAAAGAATGGCGTATCATCACAGGCAGCGACCCTAAAAACACGTAAAAAAACAACCTTTTTGTTTTCTTTTAGTAGATTTTATCTTCTTCCTTCACTTTAAGGTCAACTTTTTGGCTTGCAGGCCGTGGTCATATCATAATGGCGGATCTTGGCCGACTCTATTATGGTAGGTAATCTTCGCTCTTCACTAGCAGTTAGTAAAAGCTTGTTCTTATCAGTTCAGTTTTATCATCTATGAAATTCAGCTTAATATTGTCATTATGTTTGTGATGTGATAGTTCTTGGAAATGTATTGATTATTTTTTGTAGTAATGTTTTAATATGTCCCTTTTGTTCGATATTCTTTGGTTAGTAATTGCAAGTTTGTAGTTTTTAAATATGATGTGCTGTTACGGGAACCTGCAATTCGATGTACCTGAACTCATATTGCAAGTTTTGAATGCAATCATGACCTCTTTCCTTTTTTGATATTCAAATGTGGATGGTTGCTATGTTGTTGTTGCTTTTATTTGTGGAATATCTGCGCATCATACGTGCATTATCTGTGCAGCATACGTGCCTTATGCATTCTCAGTGCTGGGAAGGACATAGATTAAAGCACATTTGAAGATATACTGTCGATTATGTCGTATTCTGGATGTAAAATTCATTTCATGTGTTCTGTAGATAGATAGACTTGTGGTGTGAAAATTGTTGAATATATGATTTCAATCACAACTTAATTTTCTGCTGCCATGATGTGACTAATTTTTGGATTGCTTAGGACAGGAGGAGAACCACATGATGTTAACTATCTAGCGAATCATGATATGAATGAGTTTTTCGGTTACTTCAAGGGCTCCTTCTGCTGGCTCACGGAGCAACTGTTGGGAGAGGCCCGACCTTGAATGCTTTCAAGCAAGTTGCTGAAGTCAGTGTTAAGCTGATGAAACTGACTATTCTTTCTTATGGTACTTTCTCCTCCCCTTTTGTTCTTTGCTTTCATGACCTCTCTTCTTTTTATTGATGTTCAAATGTTGGGTAATTGGATGGTTGCTATACTGTCGTTGCTTATATGACTTATGCAATAAATATGCAGGATTTGTGCTTTATAAGTGAAGCAGTTGTGCATTGTCAGGCATATCATGATTCGGAGCTAAAGTAGAGAGGTTGGAGTCACAAATATCAGCTAAGAACAAAGAGATAACTTTCACAAATAGCAGCTAAGGATAGTTTTTTAAGTATAATCATTTTGATATGCTTAATTGATGAGCATAATTTGTTCTCAATGATAACTTTCCAAGTTCTTGTACACTTGTTTCTCAATATATATGATTGATGAAGAGTATTTTTTAACATCATTTTCAAAGAACTTTGCTTTATAATCTTAGTGGAGTAATTTATTGTTTATAGAGCTCTCCGATCCAAATGGATTGGAGAGTTCTTTTTTTTACACTAACGAAGCACACTTACGAGTTCTTAAGTAGTTTCTCCTATAAGCGGAACAACTTACGAGTTCTCAAGTAGTTTCTCCTACAAGCGGATCTACTTACGAGTTCTCAAGAAGTTTCTCCTGTGAGCGAAAACTGTTGCGATATCGCAACTGTTTTAAGGCGGTTATAAAAAACGCCGTATAGAAAAACTTGATTTACGGCACAGCTTATTACGGCACTTCGAAAATGCCTTAAATGGTACAACCGAACCGCCTAGTAACCTAGGCATGTGCACTAGTGAGTGTTGCAATAGAATATGCAATAGGGGTCGGGAATTATTGAAAGAAAATGCTCCACTAATTCATCATTTTAACCTTAAAACATGTTTTATCTTACATTTTATTTTGTTCGAAATTGCAACATTTACTGTAGAATCTGCTACAGTAGATTAGTGTAAAAATTCAACTTTTCAATATGTCAAACTTCGTTGTTCTAGTACAAATATCTTTATAAATAAATTTAAAAGATTAAAAAAAGTAAGTACTAGTATGATTGGAAGGACCGGTGCATTTTGAAGAAGCTGAAATAGCGCATGCAAAGATGCAAGAAGCCTGGGTGCATGTCTGGGCAATTAGGCAAGTAGTAGGGTTAGGAATGTGGACGCATCCAAAAACACACCAAAGTTAAATTGAAAGTCACTTTTTTATTGCTTTTTGCGACCAAAAAGCTCACAGAGATATGAGCAGATGGATCGACCGGGGATGGAAAAGATATCGTCCTTTGGGCACTTTGGATGATCCATCCATTCTTCTCTACGTCTCTTTCCTCACAAGTGAAAGTGGAAATTATGCCATTTCCATCATCATTCCCAGTTTCTCCGATTCAGTACAGCATGATTGAGGTTTATATTTCTTTATTTTTGTTATGCTCCTATAATTTAGTGACTCTATTCATATGGTTACACGCCCTACTAATTTTGAATAGGTGTGAGAACGATCACGAGCGTTTGTTAAAAAAATTGAGATCGGATCGGTTAAACATCGGATCGAGATCGTTCATTTAATAAATGAACCGATCATGATCAAAATTTCATGACCGTTTATTAAATGAACGATCAACTCGATCATGATTGAGAATAGATCGATAATGTGATCGAGATCGATCGATGAAAATAAAGTAATATAATTATACACATTAATAATAGTGGGGAAATACTTTAATTTTAATGTATATCTATAGTTTGTTGTGTATTTTATTAATTTGATAATTTGAATATTTTTGACTTTTTTTAAAATTAACTTTTTAGTTGATCAAATGATCGATCGATCATCTATAATGAGTCGATCATGAGCCTATCACGATCATTGTGATTCTCAAACGAGCCGATCACGATCATAAATTATTTTGATCGCTTCGATCGCGATCGATCGTGATCACCTCAAATTTTAAACGATCCAATCATGGACATAGTTATGATCGTGATAAGATCGGCTAGTTATCACCCCTAATTTTGAACGGTGTTGTTTTTATCTCAGTTTACAAAAACCGACGTCGTTTGTGTGGTCTTCTCAGTCTTATACTTCTTCAACCAGTTGTTATTTAGTTCATTATAAAATCAATACTCTTTAACACAATATAATACTAATCAACATGCATCATTGCATAACACATTCACTATTTTAACTTGATTGGACATGATCTAATCCTAACAAATTTCGTAATGTTTTTGAAGATTTAGTATTGAAGGGTAAATCCAATTCGCTGCATTTTTATGTTTAATGATATTTTAGGTCCCCAAAACCTTTATTCTCTATAGAGTTATGAATTCTTCATTAATATAAAATAAGTGTGATTTCACAGTGAACAATTGCCCCGGAATACCAAGGACATGTTTAATATGTCTGAACTAAACTGAACTGAAAAATATTGAATTGAATTAAAATTCATTTGATCATTTTATAAAATAAATTTATATATAAATTTTTATTACAAAATAAATCAAAAATATATTGAATTAAACTTAATTAAACAAAACTGAATTGATATAACTAAATTAGTTAAATATTATCTAATTATACTTCATCATAACCGAATTTAATAAAATGATTTCGGTTATTAAACAAAATTTAGCTGAATTTGACTTTATTGAACTGAATTGACGGGAAACAATCAATGTATTCATACAACCAAATTATGATATATTTAATCAAATCATAATTTATCAGCACGAAACTTAATCAAATCGAACCTAACTTGATAAATTGAAATGAACTTAAGCATGCTTAATTGAACTAAATCAAACTTAATTAAGTTGAACTTACAAAAATACGCATTTATATAATTGAATTTGCAAAGTTTTACTGAATCATATTTCGTCAATTCTAAACTTAACAAATTAGACCTAGATTATTAAACTGAATTGAACTGAATCATACTGAATCGTAATGAACATAACTTAATTTAACTGAATTGAAGAAAACAATCAATGCATTGATATAACTAAATGAAGATGTATTTTATCAAATCAAATTTCATCGAAATAATAAACTGAACCTAACATAAAAAACTAAATTGAACTAAAGTATATTGAATTTAACTTAATTGAACAAAAAGAAATTGAAGATTCAAATCAATGCATTGTTTGAAATCGAATAGATGTTGCAACCACATAAAATGGATATATCAACAAGAATTTGGCAATCTCTACCTAATGGTAGAGTAACTGAAACTCAAGAATAGAAAATAAAACTAAACTGAACTACACTTAACTGAAATGAACTGAATTTTCAATTTAATTTTAAAATCATTAAATTACATTTTCACTAAAGTGGATTGAATTAAATTATATTTTTTCTGAATTGGCTTGAATTGAACTGAATTATTAACATATAATTTATTTTAAAAGATTAAAAATATAATGCACCGAACTGAAAAATACTAAACTAAACTGATTTAATTCAAATTGAAAATATTAAACTGAATTGAAAATACTAAACTAAACTGAATCGAACTAAGAACTGAACTAAAAATATTCACACAAATTGTACTTAACAGCCCCTAATTCTCATCATTCATAATTTTCCATTGAAAAAACCGGCAACATTGAGATTGAGCAATAAATATATATAGAACCCAAATCCAAAAGAGTACACAATTCTGCTAATTAAGCCGCTGCTGGTGGAAACTAACCAAAAGATCCATACACAAATGCAAAAAATTACATAAGATAAGAGGGAAAAAAAGATCCTAAAAACTATTCATTACTAATAATAATAAATAATAATCCATGAATTGATGTGAGAGCTCTTGACTTCAACGGAATCATCTTCCTTCTTAACACGCGCAATGATTGCCAATATCCCCCATTTCCTTGATTTACTGTCCTCTGTTCCCTTTCTACAGGGCTACCCTCCAAACCTTCAAGATTTTTTACCCCCTATATTTGGGGCACAATCCTCATTTTAGGGACACAAATAGAAATATTTTGATGATACATATTCCATCAAAACTTTGTTGACCCTTTCTGCCCTCAGATTAACTCATCATCATCAACAACAACACACAAGTCAGGTTAATTTACACAGCTCTGCCTTTCCCTAGCTTTCCATACTTAGAAATTTACCGTCCGCGGTGAAAAAAGCCCCAAGAAATTCATCATCTCACAAACCAAGAACAATGTAGTAAACCAAAGTGATTGGTAGGGCAATGAGCATTCCGAAAATGACCCTGAAATCGAATGGACAAATTCAGTAAACCAAGGCCATAATTTTGATAAACAATGCAAAATCAGAGTGGTAAAATGGGACTCACCCTGTGCTTAGAATGGCAGGATGGACATTATATTCTTTGGCAAACACAAATGGGACAATTCCTTGTGGAAGCGCGGCCTAATATCAAAAGCACATGTTAGTGAACTCTACAACAAACTCTCCACTTCCACATCTTTCTTAAAATGCTTAAACAACTTCTCTTTCAATAAATGTACTCATTTCCATCATCTTGTTATAAAATACAACAAATAATTATCAGATCAGATCGACTATATGAATCATAACAGATCGACTACATGAATTACCTGAACAATGGCAATGTGGAGAAGGGTTCCGCGAAGGCCGATGGCAATTGAGGCGGCGGCCATGACAGCCGGACCGGTGAGAAACCTAACAGCCATGGCAAAAGAAGCCACGGAATTTCCACAAGCGATCATTTTAGGTTGAAGAGCCATGAACAGACCTAAACAGATTAAAACACAATCATTATTTATCAATCACACAAACTCCTTGCAAAACAAACATGGAATCCCAAATAAACCCCCAACCAACCACCTTAATTTCCCCCACCACCACCACCACCCAAAAGCCCAAGAAGGGGCCAAAGCCACCACTAGTGTGTGTCTGTGTGTGAATTATATAACTAGCAGACGTTGATGGCATCAATCATCCACCACCCATCCCTGGACCGATAACGACAATCACCGGCGGCCCCAGCTGTCGGGACGGTCAATATTATGGACTTCTTTTGCCCATTCATCGACCACCACACCAGCCAATTCGTTCATTCATTTCTCACTTCTATCTTAATTAGGGAGATTCGAATAAATCTGGCAATTCTATTCGTTATAAATCAGGATCAAACTTACCCAAACTGAACATGGCCATTCCAAGACCAGCATCTGACAGAATGGAGATCGACTGTCTTATTATCACTGGCATGGCCACATTCCACCTGCAAAACAAATCAGGATCGATGATGCTGTCAGTTTTTAACTCGATAATCAGTGCTATCAGTTTATAAGTCGACAGATAATGGTATATACTGAATTAAGTGACATTGATCTGATTACGACGAACATAAATTCGAAACTGACAGAAACAGAGAATCTATATGAAATATTTTTGATGGTACCTGAACGCAATTAGGGACCAGATGACACCGAGGAGACTGGAGTAGGTGTTGGGGTTACGGATGAGCTTCCTCCACACCATGATCAAGATGAGACGTGTCATGACGCTGGCCGGAGGCATCTGTTTTCCGACGCCGGAATCTCCAAGTCCGGTCTTGGAATGGAGCTCGGCGGTGGAGCTGGACCCCAGCTTGGACAGCCCGGTGGGACCGCCTTCTTTATCCTTGAACTCATCATCTCCGTGATCCCTTCCTCCTCCACCGAAGCTAAAGTCCTCTCCTCCATATTCCCCACTTTGTGGAGCACCTGCACCATCACATTTTTCTCACATTAGTCTCTTCAAACCCAATCAACAAAATCAATCTTAATAAAGAAAATTAGTTCGTTTCTGGATAGACGTCTACATATTCAAGTCCAATTTCAATTTTCAAACAGAATTATTATAATGTCAAATTAGAATCGTTTATGAAAAGACCGTCTATATATAACTAAACATAGGACTAATTTTAACTTTTAAACAGTTTCTTGATGAACTGTCTATACTTAACCTAAATATGACATATAGAATTGAATTATATAAACCGCTGTGTGAATTTTAAATGTAAAAAGTATTAAGAAAGTGTTTAAAAAAGTGGCATCTAATAATAAAAGGTGATAATGTGGGAAATGCAATGCACCTTTGTTGTCGCCATTATGGGCGTGATCGGAAACGAGCATCCTGATCTCTTTAGCGCCGTGGTCGGACCTGCCAGACTGGTCATTTGCGGCGAAGTCGGGCCCGCCGAAGACGTGGAGCCCACCAACTTCCGACACCGGGGAAGCACTCGAGCTCCACACGAACATGTGAAGCTCCTTGGCATCATGAGCACCTTTTCCGGCGCCGCCATTGTTTCCGGCGAGCGGCGGCGCTTGTGGTCCCTGCTGTACCTGGTTCTTCCCGGTTTTCGGAACAGTTGATGTAATATCCGGGTTCGGAGCTGGGTAGGAACTGGGGTTCACCGGCTGACCCGGGTAGAAACCAAATCGGGGAGAGCTCATCACAGCTCCGGGAGCTCCTGTAGCTGTGGTGCAGGCCTCCTCGAAGTTCGACGGCCTCGGAGTGGGCCCACGGGAGGAGTGAACCGAGTACATATCCGCCGGACCGAAGTTGGATAACCGACCCGTATCCGAATTCCCGAAGTTTGACAGCCTCCCGCCGAACCCCATCATGGAGTAGAAATCGGAATGATTAAAATTCGACCCCCTCGGAGTCGGATTCCGGGAAGAATTCAAACTGTAAATCTCAGCTCCGGTGAGATTCGACGGCCGCGGAGTCATCCCCGACAACCCCAACGATCTCCGGGAAGCGTTCGACTTCCGAACAACCACGTGTAGCTTCCCGTCGTCTCCAATTTCAGCGTCGGTTTCTAAAAAATCCTGCCCGTCGAGCGAAACGACGTCGGATTCGACCTTGAAGGAGACAATCGACGCCGCCGTCTCCGGGAACTGCTCCATGATCAGCATCTTCGCGCCGCGGTACTCGAACAGAAACAGCAAAAGAGTGTACCAGATGATACACTGCAGAACCACCACCTGGACCATCAGGTTCCCGGCGTACGGACTATACATAGCGCTCAGCAGCGGAATCCCCATAACCAGGGTATTCGGAAGAGTGGAGAGGGAGAAAATGGTGATGCTCCACTCCAGGCTGCCGTTTCTGGACAAGGTGGCCCAGAGAGTGAGAACTCCGAGCATTATGACCTTCTGCAGAGTATCGGCGGCGATGAAGCGGAGGTTCATCTCATACGGGTTGTTGGAGCTGATGAAATGGAAGGAAAGGAGGGGAACCGCGAAGACCGCGACGAAGCGGTTTATCCCGGAGCATTGGTCCGGGGTGAAGATCTTCCACCACCGGACGGAGCCGTAGGCGAGGATCATGGCCACGTAGAGCGGGATCACGGCGGAGAGGACCACGTAGAGATCATGCCAGGAAATCATCTTGATGTTCTTTCTTCTGCAGATCTGAGAAGAGAGCGTGGGTGTGAAATGAGGGGAACTGGGAAAAGGTGGTTATTTAACTGTAAAAGGTAGTGTACTAGTAGAGTAGGCTTATAGTATAGGACACTGACGAAAGGGATTTATGTCTTTCTGCTATACTCTGCGCTGTACTGTATACTCAGCTTAATCTATTATATTCTCTCTCTTCCTCTTCTGGGTTATTTTATTGATGGTGAGTGGAGGAGTACTGGGTTTTGGTTGCTTTAAGGAGGAAGGGAGGAATAAAGAAAGGGGAGATGGGAAAAATTGGGATGGGGTGTGGAAATAATAGGGGGATTTATATAATTGATGATGAAGAATCACAAGTGTGTGTGTGAGCGCGTGCGCCCGCCCGCATATTTCTGGACTATTGTTACACTTCGATACTATTGTCTCACAATGGAGTGTTCCTTCTGTTTTCTATTTTTCATCTCGAACTAAACTGGACTGAATTAATCTTCTGTTTTCTGTTTTCCGCCTCGATAATGATTTTTAATACGATCAAGTTCTAATAAATTTAAAATATGTGAGAAATTGTTAAGAAAATTAGTATGACTGGTGTTACAAAAAAAAAAAACGAGTTCTCATTGTACATAAAAATATGACTAAAACTGTTATTTGAGTTCTGATCGGAAAAACCTCTATTATAAGAAAAAATAAATTACATGTTAATGTAGATTAATATTTTATGTATTATTACTGATTAAATGATCAACATCAATTGAAATGTAATATATCACTTATAGACATTAAATTGCTAATAACAAAAATCACTAAAAAATATCCAATAAAGAGAAGCATATTCTTAAAACATAATATTATATTTTAGATTTGCATTAGTAAACATGAACCTGCATGTATCACCGTTCTTGAAAAACTGAAGAACAAAAAAAGGGTTGTGGCCAAGGTTTGGCGGCACTACAATAAAAACAACTATTAGTAATAATGATACTTGATAGAATTTATTTTAGATATACGTCTAATTTCATAAGTCATTTTCACTTTTAATTATCGTCATTGACTGAGACTGACTTTTATTATATTATATGAATAATGTTATTTCAAATTTGAAATGTATCAAAATTAAGAAACTACGAGTCAGATATCATCCGTTTACAAATTCTGAAATTTTTTATCGGCAATTGTATGTGTGTGAACCTATTGTTGTTTTAACGTTTTTTTTAACAATTATTCTTATTTAAAGTTTAATTATACCGATATGAGTGTATTTAACTATGTTAGCTTTAGGTATATTGAACGTTAAATAGAAATATAATAATTATAAATGTATGAATTGTAATATAAATGTCAAAATAACTGTAACTTCGTATGAATGTTATGAGTTAAACTTGAAATTATAATATAATATTAGTATAATCCCGTGCCGATGCACAAATATCTTATCTAAAAAATATTTTTTAATCTATTATTACATATATAATAGTATTGTAAAATATAATTTATTTATACATAATGTAATTTCAAAACTTATTGACATGCGCCTTGATAGGGAGGAGTTTTATGTATGAATGGAATAAAATAATTATCGAAGTAAGATTCAACAGTTTCCGGACAGATTTGATATTCGTAGTTGTTGTGTAATACTAACAATGGTGATTTTAACTTGTGTGCCGCAAATATTACCAAAATAGTTTGGCAACCTTCTCATACATAAATCACTACGTCCAGTAGTGATCACATACAATTGCAACACCACTTAATTCAACGCATGATCAATGTTTTTTCAAACTGCTAACATCTCGAAGACGCAAATAACGATTAGAAACATGACTTGTAAAACTAAATCTAAAACAAAATCCGACATTTTGATGATATTAACTTGCTAACCGCGAAAATTACCAAATTAAACAGATTGACAAAAAGATCTTTCTCATGAATTAATTACTACGCAAAGTAGTGATCTTCTACAATTGCAATACTACTTGATTCAAAGTATGATATATATTTTTCAAACTGCTAACACCTTGAAAGACACAAATGTTGAATGGAAACATGACCTGTAAAATCAAATCAATAACAAAATATGACCTTCGCAACAAAGTCAAGAACAAAACATCGACATGAAATCAAATCAAGTATTGCAGATACACAAACTAATCGATCAAATCAAAAAATAATGTCATGCTACATTTATCTAATGCGCTAGGATGTATATCATATTTCAAAGCTTGAATGTA
Organism: Sherardia arvensis; assembly: GCA_948330725.1. Taxonomy (NCBI): domain Eukaryota; kingdom Viridiplantae; phylum Streptophyta; class Magnoliopsida; order Gentianales; family Rubiaceae; genus Sherardia; species Sherardia arvensis. Next base: position 9,960,080 of record OX415244.1, read on the forward strand.
ACTTATAATTTAAATATATGCACAATGTTTTCCACATTGACAAGAAGTGGTTCTTAATGACAAAAGGAACAAGAAGGTACATCCTAACCCCTAGTGACCCTAAACCATATAGAGTCACTCCTAGCAAACTTTACATTCCCATGTTGATGTTTTTATGTGTGGTGTCTAGACCAGTTTTCGATATTGATGGAAATATGATTTTTGATAGAAAAATCGAGGTCTTTCCATACGTGGAATATATAAAAAATTATCAGACACCGCTCTTATATGTTAATTGGAACACCTTGCTGCAGATTAGCAGGAGCGCCCGTTTTAACACTTATTAACTCCATTGATGGAGTATTAATCAAAGAAATTCTAATTAAGGAAGTGATTCCAGCAATCAAAACAAACGGGCAAGCAAGCACATAACAATTTAGCAGGATAATGCTCCATTACACATTATGGGCAATAAACTTGAGTTTATACATGCTTGCACATTAGATGGATTTGATATCAAAATGAAATGACAACCACCTATATCCCCCGACCTAAACATATTGAACTTGAAATATTTTCCCTTTATTCAAAGTATACGATACTAGCATCCTAGCAAAGCTCTAGAAGGCTTGCTATAGGAAGTTGGAAACACACTTGTTTGAGAAGATCAAGGACAATTAACAAACGTTATTTATCTTTACAGGCTGATATAGTAAAATAATGAAGTGAAGAGGTGAAAATGAATTCAAGTTGCCACGCATGGGAAATGATAGGCTCGGTTAGGCATCCTCCCCTTAACTTCATTGTCGATCCAAAACTTGTCAGAGCCTGTTTAGAACACATGTTTACTGTTGGAAGGATTAAATTTTTTTAGGATTTATTGTTTTTCATTGAGTTGGTAAAACATCACGGTCCATTTATGTTGTAAGATTGTTGTTCCACCCTTTGTAATAGGTTAAACATGTATTTTGGTTTGTAAGTCATATTTAAAAGACAACCTTGTAAAACTTCGGTGTCAATTCCCCTTTTGAATGTAATGAAAGGTTGATTTTGTTTGAAATAGCTAGTGTGACTAATTCTCACTTTTGATTATAGGGGGGTTGTCTGGTATGCCACACTTCAGGCGTTGGTTCTCTCACCAAAATTTCACCGAGGGCAACAAGAGCAAACACACTTTCTTTGGATCATACTCAAATCATTACCGCATACAATTTGGACCGGTTATCCCCTTATGTGCTATCTTAGGCATTTGAGGAACAACCTTCATTGGACGTAGGTGGGGACTCCCTCCTGAACTCTACGCAGTTGGTTTATCTGTGATTCTGGGCTGTTGCGTGTATCCATCTACACACTGAGTCGGCATAGGATTGATTATGCAGGTTGGTTCATTCTATTACACATTTACCAGTGTATCTTTTTTAGTTTCAACAAAATCACTTCCTATTATGCTCCAATATTACTTGAAAATAAAAATTGGAAAAACCATCATCTTTTCTTGATGCATCTGAGTATCTGATAATAATATTAACTATTGTTTTTAATCCTTCTGAATTTAGGATTTTGTGATCGTATATTATTACTACACACCAATTGAGCACAGAGGCTGATATTCACTCCTGTTGTATTACGCTATGCTGGTAGGAGCTGTTGTAAATTGTGTGGCCAACTTAATTGCCTCTTTCTATAACTGGGGATGGCGACTGTCCTTTGCCTTCATCAACTTGTTGCCCCCTTTTCCCACTTCTGGTCCATTTGTCAAATTTTGGTCTAGTGGATCAGCCTAATCTATGGGTCCACGCATGTGATCTCCTTTGCCACAGGAGTTGTCTGAAACTTGTCATCAACGTGGTGGCACAGTTTGTGGCACCACTGACGTGCATTCAGACACTCACTCACTTCGCTTCCAGGTTTTTGGAGTCGCTCAGGTACAACACGTATCAGAGATTCATTGGTCAGTTAGTAGTTGCCATAATCGACCTGTGTGCAGCCAGCATATCTACATACCTGACCCGCTACTATGACCGGTGCAAACCAGCGATGATTTATGCACTACTTGTGTCACTTGGCCACGTATTCACTTATACTACCTCTAGTTTTTTTTATAAATTACGCAGATTGTTTCTGTCATATTTCTTTTCTGCCATAACTTGCCTAGTTTCGGTTAGCTGTCAACCTGTTATCCTAAGTCTAGCTTAACATTGTGGAATATAATTTATGGTTTTAAAACAGCCTTTAAATAATCAAATGTATTTGAATCATTTTATAAATGCTGATATGGAATTTATGGTCTTTTCCATTTGTATCTTATTATATGTCCAATTTAACACAAAAAAAGAAATTAGAAAAACTATTTTCTACATCAGTGGCGGAGCTAGATTCTTATGATAGAGGGTTCATATATATATATATATATATATATATATATATACATACACACACACGCACACACACAAACACATAGCACATATATATACACCTACTTATATATATACATACATATATATATATATTTGATTTATTCATTTTGTTATGATACTTTAGCAGTATTGAATTCATCAAACCCACCGTACACATTTAATTAATTTGCACGCAAACTGTAAATTTTATTAACATATAAAGTTTGATATGATATTTAGTTGTTAAAAATAAGCTTACATAGTAATATATTAGTTTCCTTCATATTGTTAATCTCATTGTCATTCAAATTTACAGAGGTTAATTTGTTTAAAATTGATAAATATTGATAAATGAACTTTATAATTGTATTATATACAATAAATTAAGTGGAGTCAATTGCACCCAAATCTTAACATGTAGCTCTGCCCCTGTTCAGCATGCATATATTCTTCTGTAATGCCATCACAAAATAATAATATGTATGATTTTAAAATCTAATCCTCTTCAAATTCTATTGTACAAACAAATGATTATGAAAGAACACTGATGAAAGAACACGGTGTTATTTATACTCCATCCATTTACTATTTTTTGTTTAATTGTGTAGTTCTACTTATGGGGGCTGTTTCATTTCGAGCACATATATCCCAACCACCACTTGACATACTCGCAGGCTTGCCTGTTTACCACCTTCTTTATGATGTGCGTAGTTGGCTTCTACATCATCTTAGCGCCCCATGGATTGACGGCGGATGCCTATCATGGGATAGGATACCCGCTGGCGGATGCTGTTGAGAATAACATCTCCTTGAAGATGATGATTATCATGGGCCATTTGACATCTACTACTAGAAATTATGGCTTTAATAAAATGTTGTTGTTAAATATACCTATTGTCACATTTATGATAATATGACATTTACGTCTTTGGGTAATGTCAATTGATGTAGTTAGAGGTTCAAAGACACAAAAAATTGTAGTGTTAGTTAATTTTTGTATTTTAACATAAAATGTTTTTGGAACATCATGTAGTGTGGTGATAACTTATAATACCAACAGACAATTGTGTTCTTATATCAGCCTATTATGACACAATTTGATGCATTATATTGTATGTTTAACTACATTACATTTTTTCTTTTTAACTTAGAAATGCCACAATTTAAAGTGTCTTAATAGATGTCTATAATTACAAAAAAAATTGTAAAACATGAAGACATTTTTGTGTGTGTTGTTATAATAATCGATATATTTATATATTTTAATTATTACAAAATTGGAATTTTAAAATCAAATCACAACATTAAATGGCAGAAAATAAATGCACAATAAAAATTAGCAGTAGTAAATATTTTAAACATTATAATAAACATAATTATATCATAATTACATCATTCATCGACTGGTCGTTTCTCTCTCTAAAACATTTTGCTCTCACTTCTCTCTACACCCAACGTTAATATTCCTAAATTTCAGCCTAATGCCCCCACCTTTCTCAGATTTAGTGCACTATTCCCTGCCATTAACATCTTAATAACGGCTCTTAGGATGGCGGCGCCGCCGCAGCCCCGCGGCGGCAACCCCCAAAACCGATCCTTTCTGCAAGCTCTTACATCCAAACCGCTCCCTCTTTCCCCCACGCTACCAAATAACCCCGAAATCGTTCCGATTGGTGAACACAAAGGGAAGATTGCATGCATAGTGTCACCAGAGCAAGTTTCTCATCTGGCGGCTCACTACCAAAAGGCTCTAATCGGCAAGTTCGAGAAGGGCAAGCCCAACATGGAGACACTAAATGAAGCGTTCAAATCCATCGGTTTCAACTCTAACTTCCAGATCGGTGCAATTGATTACAGGCACATATTGATAAGATTTGAGGACCAGGAGGATTACCAGCGGTGCTGGATGAAAGGGCTATGGAATTTGAAAGTTTTTCCGATGAAAGTGCTTAAGTTGTCTACTGAATTCATCTCAGGTACTGAATCATCTGTGGTTCCAGTCTGGATCACTATACATTAGGTTCCTATCTTTCTCTACAACACTGCAATGCTTGAATTTATAGGGAATAGAGTAGGGAATTTTATAAAAATGGATTCAGCCACAACCTCCCTTACTAGACCATCAGCTGTTAAGCTCTGTGTGGAGATTGATTTGCAGAAGAAACTGCATACTGAAATTACTGTTGGAGTCTCCGGTTTTACAGGTGATTTAGACATTGAGTATGAGGAGCTCCCAGAATATTGTCAGATATGTAGAAAATTAGGCCATTCTTCAAATGATTGCAGACTGTCACAAAATAGCAATGATGAAGGATGGAAGCTCCAGTCAAAGAAGCAACAGCCACCTCTCACAAAATCCCAAACATACAGAAAGTCAGCCCCTCACCAAAAAGCCAATACCTCAGCCCCAAAAAAGGTCATATCACCCACAGTTAATGCAACCTATGTCACCCCGCCTATGGTCCCTATCCCATCAATAAGCCCCCTTACTGACCATAACCCTCCCACCATAGATATTACACTTGCTGGGGAGACTTCTGGAACTATTGCTGAGGAGAAGGCAAGACTTATTGCAGCTCAAGAATTGAAGAAAAAAGCAGCTATGAATACCCTCTCAGAGCAGCAAAACTCCCCCTCTGAAAATTTCATAGCCCCTCCTGTCAGAAATGTTAACTAAAAAGTGCTCATACAAGAGGGTTATGAAATCAAAAGACTGGAATGGAGACCCATTACCAAGCCTAAACCTGTCAGATATGCCAAAGATGATCTACATGTTACCTCCAGAAACAAACCTATGGATGATAATACATTCTTTACTACTGATCATGCTACCTATTTTTCTCAGGAAAAGAACAAGACAAATAGATTCCTTCCACTGCAACAAATGAGCTCCCAGTCTGATTCTGAGGATGAAGAGGTGCCAGTTAATGACACAGTGGAAAACTCCAAGGATGAACAAGTTACAGCTGACAATGCAAATGAAGATACTCCAGCCATCCCTATAAAAAAGAAAAATCAGGTAAACACAGCTCAGGTGAGGCAATCAACCAGACTTATGGCAAAAAAGACTCCTGCAATTAAGCTCAAAACTTACTTCACTCAGCTTAATCATATCATGTCTGGTTCCGCCACAAAAAGCCCTCTCAATAGTTATAATGATTGTTAAACCCTTAAAAATGAATTTCCTAGTTTGGAACATTGGGGGAATGAATACTTCACTAGACAGATTGATGGAATTAACTCTTATTCATAGGTTTGATCTTATTTTCTTAATTGAACCTAAGCATGGAAATGCTAAATGTGTGGATTTTGCTTCTGCTCTTAAGTTCTCAAAATGCATCACTGCCCAGAATGAAAGGATTTGGTTAATGTGGAGTGACAACATTAATATTTCTCTAATTCAGGACAATCTCCAGTTTTTACATGTCTCCTTAAATTGTCTGAAATTAAATGCATGTATGGAAAAGCTGTGTTTGTTTATGATCTTAGAACAAGAAAGGAGAGAGAGCAACTGTGGTTAGATCTTGCTAATATTTCCTATTCTGAAACAATGTTTATTAGGGATTTTAATGCCATTGCTTCCATATCTGAATATAAGGGCATGTCTTCACCTAGTTTAAGAAGTATTAGAGAATTTGCATCTTTTATAGATTCTATGCCTCTGGAACATATTAACAATGTGGGTAATGCCTTTACTTGGACAAATGGGAGATATAGAAATCTGTTGGATCTTAGCTAAAATGGTAGGAATAAAACACCTACTATTAAAAGATTAGATAGAGGCATGTGTACTCCCAATTGGAAACTGAAATTCCCAGACTCATCCATACTTGTGCTTAATAAAGAAACCGGTGATCACTGTCCCTTGCTGTTATGTTTAGGTAGCCAATTAAAATCATCTCCCAGATCATTTCGATTTATTAATACTTGGTTTAAAAGGGATACTTTCCTCCAGGTCATTAAAGAAAATTGGACTGCTCATATTGAAGAGTCTGGCATGTTAAAATTTTATCTTAAATTGCTCAGACTGAAAAAGTGTTTGAAAAAATGGAACATTGAGGTTTTTGGAAACATACACCAAAATGTGATAGATGCAGAAGAGTGTCTTAGGTTACAGGAACTAGCCTATGATGGAAATCAGTGTGAAACAAAACTGATAGCCCTCAGACAGGCTAAATCCATATTAACCAAAGTCTTTAAAGAGCAGAAACATTTTTTTAAATATAAAGCAAAAATAAAATGGCTTAAATATGGAGATGATAACTCCCAGTTTTTTCACAATTCATTAAGGGAAAGGAAGAGCAAAATGACAATTACAAAAATTATGAAATCTTCTGGTGAATGGCTTGATGAGATGTCTGAAATAGAAAAAGAGGGTGTCTCCTTTTTTTCTAACCTTCTCACTGCTGAGAATGATCCAGAGCAGAACAAATTTTACTCTCATTTCTTGGCTCAGATCCCCAGGCTCATTACCTGTGAGGACAATATTGAATTGACAAAACCTGTTTCTTTAACTGAGCTTAAAAAAGTGGTTTTCTCCCTTAACAAACAAAGCAGTCCAGGTCTAGATGGTTTTACTACCAATTTTTACATAAAAGCTTGGGATATAATTCACACTGATTTATTGCATGCAACTAATGACTTTTTATCTAGTTCTTCACTGCCTAGAGGTCTTGCTAGCACCTGGATAACCATCATCCCCAAAATTGATACCCCCTCTACCTTTAGTGATTTTAGGCCCATAAGTCTCTCCACAGTTACAAATAAATGTTTTTCTAAAATACTCATGGAAAGACTCAAGCCTGTCATGCAGAAACTGATATCCCCTCACCAAACAGCTTTTCTTAGTAATAGGGTGTTGGCTGACAATGTGTTATGTACTAAAGAAATGCTGAGATTTATAGACAAGAAAGGAGCTCACCCAAATTGCATTCTAATGCTGGATTTAAGAAAAGCATTTGATAGAGTTTGCTGGAAATTTCTGTCAAATATTCTTCTTTAATTTGGCTTTCATGGTAAGTTCATATATTGGGTGATTAAAAATCTTTCACAGACATGGTTCTCTGTCTTAATCAATGGGGCACCAGTTGGTTTTTTAATGCAACAAGAGGCATAAAACAAGGTGATCCTCTCTCTCCTTTTTTATTTAATATTTTTTCAGAAGTTTTCACCAGAAGTTTGGCCTATATTTTTAAAAATGGTAGCATGCAGTACTTTAATTTGCCAAGAAATGCTGAAAAAAATTCACATTTAACTTACGCAGATGATACTATCATTTTTATGCAAGCCAGCAAAAATAATTTAACAAAAATGAAAGCTTTCCTCTCTGTGTTTGAAAGAGTTTCAGGACAAAAAATCAATTTTGAAAAAAGTGACTTCTACATTAGCAAGCATGCAACTGCTTTCAAAATCAGAGAAATCAAAAATATTATGGGCATGAAAAAAGGCAACTTCCCATTTAAATACCTTGGAGTCCCTATTTTTCTAGGTAGAATGAAAAATATTTATTTCCAGCCCATTATTGAACTGATTGACAGAAGGTTGAATAACTGGAAGAACAGGTGGTTATCTCAAGGGGGTAAGCTTATTCTTATAAATTCTTGCATGTATTCTCTACCCCAACATGTCTGGGCAGTGCTAGAACCTACTGTGTATATTCCCAAAATAATAAAAAGGAGATTAGCAATATTATTTTGGGGTTCTGTGGATAATAAGCCTAAAAAGTCATGGAAAAAATGGAATGATATTTGTTTTCCAACTGCAGAAAATGGTTTAAATTTCAGAAACCTTTCCACCATTGTGAAGACCTTTTCTGTCAAACTATGGTGGAAATACCAATTAGGTTTAGCCCCCCGGACAATTTTTCCGGCCTCACTTCCTACATCTTCTAAATCCTCTCAGACATGGAAGCGCATATGTAAAATCAATAATTTTGCTGAGAGGAACTCTATGGTTATTATTGGTAATGGGGCTTGTAGCCTTTGGAATTCAAATTGGACAGGAGATGGAGCCATTTGTGATAAGATTGATCCTCAGAACACTCTAATTCCTGATGACTGTACTGTGAGAATTTTTATTGAAAACATGCAAGAATTTATAAGCCAACTGTCACAGTATGCTGACTCTTCTCTTCTCTCTATCTTACAGGAAGCTTCCCTAAAAATACACAGAAATGATAGGCTCATTTGGAAAACTGATCCTCTGGGACATTTTACATTTAAATCAACCTACAACTTACTCAGACCCAAAAGGAGGCCAGCTAGATCACTGAGGAGCATTTGGAACCCTAGGGTTCAGAAAAAATTTTCCATTTTCATGTGGAAGGTGCTCACTCAGAGACTGAGGCAAGCTACTCATCAGCCAGGGATCATTTCTACTCATCAATCCATTTCTGCTTCCATCCTGAAGTTCGGAATTTTTTGCCACTCCTGGAGAATATGTCTGTTTTTGTCTCTCTTTCAATGCCGCCTTGTGTTTTTTTTTACAATTAGCTAATAGGATTTGAAAGCACGATTCAATGACACATAATACTCCTACCATCTACAAAGAACTCTACTTAAATTAGCTTAGGCTTTTTACTTAGTCTCAATTTTGGAAACTTGCCAAGCTTCAAGGCCACTTGTTGTGTGCCAATCTATGTCTTTATTCTTTTGTCTCTCACTTCATGTAGTGAGAGAATCCGATAAAACCTATATCAAAATTCAATAATTTTGGTTTTTTATGGCTTGGGGTGCCAAATAAAATTCCCCTCATCTCTTGAGACGGCTTAACCTTTAAAAAAAAATTATAATAAACAAATATAATTTTTTTTAATATTCTCTAAAAACTAATCCTATACTAACTAATAAGACTATGTGAAACTAGGATTACAACTATAGATGAAGGAAATCCCTTAGTAGCCCAAATGGACTAAATCAATTCATTTCTCCGATTCCATTTAGGCCCAAATTACAGCTCCCCATTTAGTCCTCTTGAGCTCAATTCAAGATGAATTAGCTTTCACTACTCTTGCCTCACTTCAGATCTAGTTTTCGTTATCCGCTTCTCAGATTCTCTCCGATCCGCTCTTCAGATCTGCTACCGGCATGGCTGCCAAGGGTGCTCAGAACAGGAGGAGGATGGCAACTCTTAGTAATATTTATTTTTATTGAAGTTGTATGATTAGTCCATAGACTACATTATCTAATCTTATGAAATTTTGCAGCTAACAGAGTGCCGCATCCGACCATCATTGAGGTCGGAGGACAGCCTCAATCTGCTGCCGAGGCTCATCTAGTGGTTGATGGTCTAGAAGATCCAATTCGTCTGAGAGTTGTCATATGCAGAAAGTGTACCAAGCACAGGAAGTTTAGGGTTTCAAGATACGAGGACATGTTTAGTCACACTGTCCTTCTCCATGAGCGAGATGCTGGGAAGATATGCTCACGTTATGCGGTTTCATATGAAAGTGTGAGGGTGAAAAACATGCACGAGTCGACTTGTATAGGATATGACGTGTATATCATCGTGGACTTGGGGCTGAAAGGAATGTTTGTACTTATGTTTTTGAATTTTGAATGTGTGTTGTTAAGGTGCATGTTATTTATATTCAGCAAATCAAGACAGCTTTATATTCAGAAAAAAAGGAAATTCCTTAGCGTGGAATTGCAAATGCATGTGAACCAGCAATGTTGGCAACTTTGAAACGAGAGAGGAATTCCTTTACGAACTAGCTAACTATACTCTGCTTCTCTTTTATGAAAACATCTTTATCATTGGCGTTGCTCTCTTCTATGAAGACATCTTTATCCTTGGTGCTGCTGTTTCTGGATCAACATACACCTACAACATATTATAGTGTGAAATTGGTAGTGTTGATTCTAGTAATGTTGTGGGATGAAAAAACGTATTAGTAAAGGGATTATAATCATGAATATATATATGATATAATCAATCACGGGGAATAAATTTTCCAATTCAATATATATTTTAACTAACAAACCAAATATCAAGAGTGAAATCAACCATCAACCAAATAATAAAAACAAAGAAGATAACTAATTAGCTTGGGGTTTTATCATCATCACAATGTCATTTGTATACAAATAGTAAGCCAAAAGCAAGTAGAATGTAAACATTCTAATCAACAATAAAAGAACAATTGTGTACCACCCGTGGAATCCAACTAAAAATCTCACTGATCAATTCAAGTAATAAAAATTCTTACTTTCATATAACTTTTCTAAGCTTTCTGAAATATATGGTAAATTTGAGCATGAATTAGAAAACAACCCATCATCATCAAATCAGAGGAGAGTTTGAACGTAATATTCCAAAACGATGATGATAATTTTCTTTGTAGAACAAGGGTCGTTTGGTATGAGGTAAAGTATGTAGGAAAAATAAAATCCCATGAATTTAGTTTTGGTTGGGTTGTTTGGTTGGAGTAAAATAAGAAACATGCGGGAATCTGAAATTCTTAGGAATTTGAAACTCCCATACAACATAAAAAGTTTCTTACCTAGTTACACCTAGGTAGATTACATTTCCTCCATTCATTCACTTGAACCAAAAAAGTTTTCCTAAATCCTAGTGATAGAATATCACAATTATCATGAGGATAATTGTGATTGATTTGTATATATTTATGTACCATATTTAGACTAGTCTAGATATAATTTATTTATACTCTTGTAATCCGATATATTTCAGATAATATAGACACACCAGTTACGGTGAATTACATTCTCTCATGATATCAGCCTATTCGATCCAATAACCTGTAAATCCGTCAAAAATCCAATTTTGACAGAAGAATCCCAATCAATTTCGGTGCCTCTTTGAATTTTTAATTGTGGTGCTTTTCGTTTTGGTGTTCCTTCTACTTTTTCCGCTGCTCAATTGGTGTGCCGATGATCCCGTTATCCATGGTCTCTTCAGTGATTGAAAAAAATGAATCGCCCGATTACTGTCCGCCTAGAGCATGGCGCGTGTGAAACACGCGCCACCCATGCCCAGGCGCGTGTGGAACACGCGCCACCATTCCATCGGGCGCGTGTGAATCACGCACCCACTCCTCATCAGCATATACCAGTAACGCGTGTGGATCACGCGCCGATGATGAACTTGTCGAATACCCAAGCACGTAGAAGCCACGCGCAAGCCATCTTTGAGGCGCGTACTCAGCACGCGCCAACCGGTCAGCAAGCACACACTGTAGCGCGTGTGGATCACGCGCACTCCAACCTCCAGGCGCCTAAAGTGGATCACGCGCCTGCTGACCAGTGCCTACCTTCCTTGGCGCGTGAAAGACACACGCTGTCTTCAAAGCAGTCCATTACGGCGCGTGTGTTACATGCACTGCCGCCACCACCACCGCCTCAACTGGTTTTTCCTGCTCGCCGAAAACGATGGAATCCGAGGTGTCAATTTTGCGATGAGTTTGGCCATACCACTCGAACTTGCTCTAGTCCGCCTGTGTCGGAGAATGTTGCCGATGCTTTCCAGTCTTCAGCTTCTTTGAAGGACAAGGCTTCCAGTTGATATATGGATTCTGGTGCTACTAAGCATATGACCTTGGCATCTTCAGGTCTTGATCGTGTTGCTCCATATACTGGTAACCGTTCTGTCTCTCTCGCTAATGGTCGTGATGTTTTCATTACACATGTTGGTCGTCATCAATTTTCTAGTAATTTATTATTGTCGGATGTTTTGGTGGTTCCCGATGTTACGAAAAACTTGCTATCAATTAGCTAGCTCACAAAAGATTTAAAAGCTGTAGTTTGTTTTGATGAGTCTACGTTTGTGATTCAAAAACGGTCAAACAAGGAAGTTTTAGGCCAAGGTCAATGCTATCATGGTCTTTATGTGCTTGAACGGAGTGGTGCTGCCTTTTTAGCCTACGTTCGATCAAATAAAAATACAGTTTCTTTTGATATTTGGCATGCTGGACTGGGTCATACTTCTCATTTAGTCCTTTCTCTATTGAATAAATTGGATCATGTTAAGGTCACCTCTTTGTCGCCCAAGTCTTCTCTGTGCTCAGCGTGTGAAAAAGCAAAGGGAAAAAGGCTTTCTTTCGTGGACAATCCAAAGCGAGCGCAGTCTATACTTGATTTAATTCATTGTGACTTGTGGGGGCCTGCACCAGTCTTATTTGCCAGTGGCTATTCTTATTATGCCATTTTTATTGATGATTATTCGCGATTTACTTGGTATTATCCACTGAAGCGAAAATCAGATTTTGTTGAGACATTCTTGCTGTTTCAGAACTTTGTGGAGAATAAGTTCTCTCGCACTATTAAGGTGTTTCAAAGTGATGGTGGCACTGAGTTTACGAATGTACGGTTGCACTCTCACTTCGCGGCTAGGGGCATCTTTTCATCAGATTTCTTGTCCGTCTACTCCCGAGCAGAATGGAAGAGCTGAACGAAAGCATCGTCATGTGACAGAAATGAGACTGTCTATGCTTCATCACTCTGGACTGCCAGCTTCTTATTGGGATGCCGCATTTGCCACTGCTGCCTACACCATAAATAGGCTTCCTACGCTTGTTCTGAACAATGTCTCGCTGTTTTATCTGGTTTATGGTCGTCATCCAGACTACTCCAACTTTCATCCATTTGGATGTCTGGTGTATCCCTATATTCGGCCGTTCTCTCAGCACAAGCTGGCTCCTCGTAGTACACCTTGCGTTTTCCTTGGTTACAACTCTCAGTACAAAGGCTTTCGGTGTTTGGACCCGGTTACTAAGAAGGTGCATCTCACACGCCATGCTCGTTTTGATGAGAACTAATTTCCACCAGTGGAACGCCAATCCTCCATACCCTCTGAATCCTTGGATGTTTCTACATTTATTGATTCAGATTACGATGATGCTCCGGCCTTGATAGTGCCAGATTCGCCTTCACCAGTTCAGGCTATAGAGGCATCCCAACAATCACTTGTCTCCAGATTTATCACGTTTACCTCCTTCGGGTACTTCATCGGCTCCCAGCCCTTCTCCAGAATCATCTCCGGTTCATTCACCATCCTCACCTCCACCGCCACCGCCACCACCACTGCCACCGCCACCTCGCCATCACATGACAACTCGTTCTCAGACAGGAAGTCTCACTACTAAGGATTACTCTGATTATGTTTTCACTGGTTTTCTTGCGGCACTTTTGGCTGAAACTGAACCTCGGGGTTTTCATTCTAACCTTAAGGATCCTCGCTGGGTGGCTGCTATGGATGAAGAGATGCATGCACTGCGTCAGTAACGTACTTGGGAACTTGTCCCTCGTCCTCCCGGAGTTAATATTGTTGGTTCCAAATGGGTTTATCGGCTCAAACATCGACCGGATGGTACTGTTGATCGTTATAAGGCTCGTTTGGTTGCTCAGGGATACTCTCAAGTCCCTGGCTTTGACTTCACTCACACTTTAGCCCCGTTGTCAAAGCTTCCACCGTTCGGATCATTCTGTCTCTTGCCACCACTCTTGGTTGGCCCCTTCATCAGCTTGATGTTAACAATGCCTTTCTTAATGGTCAACTTGACTCCCCGGTTTACATGGAACAGCCATCTGGATACACCAAATCCTCGTCATCCAGATTATGTATGATATCTCCGGAAGGCCATCTATGGTCTTAAACAGCTCCTTGTGCCTGATTTCAACGTTTCAGTTCTTATCTGACTCATTTAGGTTTTCGGTTCTTTTCGTCTGACACTTCCCTGTTCATCTTTATGCGTGGCTCAAAGGTGTTGTATCTTTTGGTCCATGTGAATGACATCATTCTCACTGGAAATGATCCTCTTCTTCTTCGGAAGTTTGTCGCTGGCACTGATCATGAGTTTGCTATTAAGGATCTTGGCTCTCTTCATTACATTCTGGGATTAGAGGTCTCTCGCTCTTCTTCGGGGTTGTTTCTTGGCCAGGCTAAGTATGCCATGGAGATTCTTCAGCGTGCTGGCATGACTGACACAACGCCTGTCTCTACGCCTTTTGCTACTGGTACACAACTCCTCACTTCCTCTAGTCCAGAGTTTTCGAATCCCAAGCTATATCGTTTGCTTGTTGGAGCCTTGCGGTATTTGGCCATTACTAGGCCTGATCTAGCCTATACAGTCAATTATGTTAGCCAGTTCCTTCAGTCACCTCGCGACGATCATTATCAGGCGGTCACTCATATTCTTCGCTATGTTCGTGGTACTCTTCATCATGGACTTTTCTTTCGACCGTCTTCCAGCTCACTTTCAGTGTTAGAGTACTCAGATGCTGATTGGGCTCGCTGTGTTGAAACTCGACGTTCCACCTATGGTTATGCCATTTACCTTGGTGGTAATCTTGTCTCTTGGAGTGCTAAGAAACAGCCAACTGTTTCCCGATCCAACCGCGAATCTGAGTATCGTGCTATGACCAACACTGCGGCCGAGCTTGTTTGGTTGTGCAATCTGCTCAAGGAGTTTCGTGTTCCTTTGAAGTCTTCACCCTTACTGTTTTGTGACAACAGTACTGCTATTTTCCTTGTTCCAAACTCCGTTGCTCACAAACGGGCTAAGCATATTGACATTGACTACCATTTTATTCGAGAGTTTGAGGCTTCTGGCAGGTTTCGTGTTAGTCGTGTCCAGAGCCGTCCCTTGGCCCGTGCCACCCGGGCGGTTGCACCGGGCCCCCAAATTTGAGGGGCCCCAAAATTTTTATATTTCTATATATTTTGTTATACATTTTACATTTAATCGGATAAATTTGTAGAAATTTAAATAAAATTGAGAAAGAAATTAAATTGAAGAAGAATTGAGAGTTATAATTTTTTTATTATGTATAAATCTCGTTAAACTGAAGTATAATCGGAAAAATTTTCATAAAAGTTTAAAAAATAAAAAAGTTGAACTGGAGAAAAATTCTCCGCACTGAGATTATAAATTTTACACTAGGCCCCGAATATTACAGGGACGACCCTAGTCATGTCCCTACTTCCTTACAGATTGCTGACATATTCACCAAAGGTCTCCCTAGTCCTCTTTTACACTATTTCGGTCCAATCTTTGGCTTCTCATCCGACGCTTCGCTTGAAGGGGGTGATAGAATATCACAATTATCATGAGGATAATTGTGATTGATTTGTATATATTTATGTGCCATATTTAGACTAGTCTAAATACAATGTATTTATACTCTTGTAATCCAGTTATGGTGAATTACATTCTCTCACCTAGAATTTTGATTGAGGATTAAAATTCTCATGATATAAAAACTCCTCTGTCAATTAAAATCCAATATGAACCAAGCGACCCTCTAAGTTATTGAGAAGGAAATCAAGAAATTATAATTTTGTGAGCGTGAGTGTGTTTGTTTTGCATAGAATTGAGCCTTAATTTTCGAATTCTATAGAATTGTCCAATTCCAGCGTTTGGTTGCATAAAAATATTGGCTTAGAATTGGAATTAGAATAATATGTTGCCTTGAATTCTACGGTTTCAATTATTTTGGTTGGGCAAAGTTTTCCAACTCCAATTCCAAGATATTGACAAATTTTCGCGGGTCAAATTCGGGTCAATTCGGGTTATAACATTAATTCCGATCAGCTATATATATCTCTATCATCTCTGCTAATCCTCTTCTCGGCTTTTTCTTCTAGCATCACCACCGTTTCCAGCCGTTGTCTTCCAGCATCATCATCGCTTCCGCACTGTTTTTGCCATCAACACCACTGCATATGCAATCAGCGACGACATAGGTCAGTGGTTTCTTTAAAATTTTCGCCATTTTTCTTAAATCTCTACTATGGTTTTTCTGGGATTCAAGTTTCATTACTTTATGGTTTAAAATTCTTCATTTTTTGGTCATGTAAGTGATTTAATGGCTGATATAGTTTATGGGTCTTGCTCAATCTCTATGATTTGCTGAATTTGTTTTGTTTGTGGGTCTTGCTCAATCTCTAGCAAATAGTATCAAGGTTAGGCCTTTTTGGCTCAATTTTCTCACTTCAAACAGACCTTGTTTTGCTGCTGTTGTTTTTATGTGCTGTAGATTTAAGGTGGGCTTCTTGTGTAGGTTAATATATACCTTGCATTAACAGGGGTTTTGATTATTCACGAATGCCCTAGCAGTATGTCTGTAGGAAATCTATTCCACCCACGCAACTAATTGTTTCAAGATATTTTCCAGGCTCATCATTGAATCCACCATTTCAAGTACCTGGATTTTTTCCTGAATTCAATAAGTATACAACATGTCTTTTGTTATGTGCTGCAGAAATTTATATAGAGAAAATAAGCAATACTCTATAAATCAGAAAATAGTAAATCTGTACAATTATGTCACTTCTTTAGGTCATTCTTCAATGTCTACTTGATACTGAAACTTTGCTCTTCTTTTAGGTCATTCTTCAATACCTACTTAATACTTAAACTTGTCACTTCTTTAGGTCGTTGTTTCACTTTTATATAAGTTCAGATGATATTTTTTTCTCTCTCGATGAACTCGTAGTGCACAGAGCCTTTATGTTTTACTTTTATCTCGTTTTAAAATTGCAAATCATTCTGTGAATCCAAGTATTAAATGAGTGTGCTACTCCTGTCTGTTTCAGACTAATAAAGTTCATGTCTGCATTATGCTGTTTGTTTTAATATCTCTTTTGAAAACTAGTTTGATACTTAATCTTATGTTCTTTTGTAGATAATGTAGGCATTTCTAGTGCATTATTTGAAGATCATGATATGTTTAATTAATCCATGTTTAATTTCCTTACCTGATTACCTTGGTTAAATGAAATTAATCACCACAGTTTACAATTACAATTTCCTTACATTTTAGTTTAAGGCCTATCTGACTTAGAACATCATATCTTTTCATTCATAACTTGGTTTTTGGCTTATTTTATTTTTGCCGACCTTCTTGTCTGCTTCTTTTCTGCATTGATTATCAGCCGTCTTCGCCATAAACATCTTGTCAGATTGATTGGTATGTTTGGTTTCTGCTCTATTCATTCTGTTTTCTAGTCTTGTTCATGATCCTTCTGTTAGATTATTTATCAATTTGTTTGTGTACTAAATTCTTATACCTTACTTCAGTCAAAATGAACATGTTCAAAGCCGTGGGTTTTCTGCCAAATCACAGTTTTTGTAACCAAAACTATGGTTTTATCTGCTGCGTTTTTGGCAGAAAAAACATGGTTTTGCAAAGCCGTGGTTTGACACTAAAAATCATGGTTTAGCCATGACTGAGTCTAAATGAGCCTGTTCGTACAAGCTTAGTTCTTAGCTCTTTGAATCAATTTGTGTCTGCCTGTTTGACTGTTGAACTTTTGAGTAGTTCTCTTGTGGTGTACTAGTTGTTGTGGTAGTTCAGCTATTTCTGTCAACAGTTTAGAGAAGAATGTATTCAGGTTCCATTAATGTGTTTGTTCTGTCTGGATATCTAATGACTAAATCTGTTTTTGAATTACATGATGGTGTCATAAATGTGAAGCTATTACTGGTGTATGAGTACATGCCTAAGGGAAGCCTGGACCTGCACCTCTTCAATCATCTCTTGTCTGCTTCATCATTCCCACGATGTTGTATGTCCCTCTCTCTTCTGTAAAATTTTTTCCTGTATTTCTATGTATCATTGTTTGCTGTCAGTTACTTTCCCAAGGTTTACGCAACGTCTCTATAAGATGGGCTTACTAGTATATTGCATGAGGATTTTGAATTTGGAATATGAGTATTTTTCTTGTATTAAGTAAGTGAGACTGTGAGAGACTGAGAGTAGTAGATTGGATGAATTCTGAGAGTAGTAGATATCGGATGAATTCTGAGAGTAGTAGATAATAGATATTTGATATTGAGTGACGGTATCTTCTATTTAAATATACAAGCAATGGTATTGACATAATACTTTCATTTGCAGACTGTCTTGGAACAGTTTCTCAGAGTGGTACTTCTCAATTCTTGAAGGCTAGTTAAGGTACTTTGAATTGAGCGTCTTAGATTTATCATTTTTGATAGCAATTATTATGACTTCATCTTTTCTCATGTTTTCATTTGATATCTATAGGATCCCATAAATTCTCTGCTCTACTAGAATTATCCTGAGCAACTGCTGTCGGTTCTGTTCCGGTTTTCTGGTTGCTTAAAAGGTACATTTGATGCTGCCTGCCTGGTCGGTCCGGATGGTCTCCTGATCCCTGATCCAATACCTGGCCCTGCAAGACAGAGCCCCGGGAGGTACCCGAGGGTAAACCCTCCGGCGTGATGATGAAAGATGGATCTCGGGAGAGAAAAGGGGTAATCACTTGAATAGTGAGAAGATACTTACTTGGAATAGTGCTGAGGAGCACTATTTATACAATAACCCATGCTCTCCATGTGGTCCATGTTCCGAGTGTCCTCTAGCGTGTGTCATTGTCCGAGTTGTACGAATCCGGATACTGCCAAACTAGCTTTATCTTGTAACGGGCCAAGCCCATACTGTCAAGAGGTATTTGGGCTTGGGCCCGGTATCACCACTAGCCCCCCGAAAGCCGATTCTTCCGTCCGAGGGTGTGAACACTTCTGGTCCGAGGGCGGGAGGATTGGCTTTTTGTATTCGCTCCCGGCCCGACATTGATGAGACGGGCGCACCCTTCTCGAGGACCATTTATTGTTGTTATCATTGCTTTCTCGCTTCCCAAGCCCATTTAATTATCGCTTTTTTTTCTTCCTTTTCTCGCCCTCTATAAATAAGGCTTCCTTCCTATCGCTTTCACTTACTGCTTTCAATTTTTCAGAATTCTACTGCCATTTCCTCTCTTCAAATCTTCATATTCTCTCTCCTCTCCTTCGCAATGGCATCAAACAACGCTCAATCATCAAACAACGTTCAGTCCGATGTGGCTGTCACCTACTCTCTTCAGAGTACCGTTCCTTCAGCTTCAGCTTCCGCTGGCTCGTCGGCGTCTTACAAGCCGATTCATCTTTGCTGCAATGTGTCTCCTTCCGCCCCGACCTTCAAACGTTCCAAGAACCGGGCTCAAAGAGAGATTGACACCGCCCGGACCCGCTCTCTTCAAGCCGATGTCTGGACCGCCAAATGTCTCAGCGGCATGGGGGTTCCCATCCCTTTGAACGCTCGGATAGCCTCTGTGTCAGCCGAGGAGTCCGTGAAGTCTGTCTGATGCATCCCCCGTATTCACTTCATGTGGGGGTTAAGTCTTCCCTTCCCCACGTTGTACTCTCGGTTCTTGGAGTTTTACGAGATCTCCCCGTGTCAGCTGCATCCGAACGTGATTGCCGTGATGATGGGCTTTCTGGTCAGGAGTCTCCGATGCAAGATTGACCCTTCCTTCAACCTGTGGAGGTCTTTCTATATGCTTATCAAGTGTCCGGGGAAGGAGATGATCTACACCGTTCAAGCGCGGCCCGGCATCCAAGACTTCATCCTCGGCAAAAAGGACTCGGCGAAGAACTAGCAACAAAAGGCGTATGTGAAGGTCAACCCCGAACTCTACGAGGTCCCCGGCTGGAACAACAGTGTCGTGCTCGACGCCCGGGAGGCATTCCTCCCTGACACGCAACTTGCGCATCATACCACCCTGCCTCCGACACTCTCAACCTTGACCAGTACTGGCTCGCCGGCAACTCGCTTTATCTCTTCCCCCGCGCTATATACCCAGCCAGTGCTTTCCAGGACAGCCGTTGGGTCGTTACCTGGCCTGTTTTGGGTAGATCTCTTGACTTCTACCCTTTTCTTGCTTTTTGTTAATTCAAACTCTAGCTGACTATTTTCTTCCTTTCAGCTCCTACTGTGGAAAACATTCCTGATGTGCCTATCCCCAAAAAGAAGGGCCGGAAGGTAGTCACAGCAGGAACTGGGGCCGATCCTGAGCCGGTCCAATTGAAGAAGAAAAAGAAGAGTGGCCCGCACAAGCCAGTGCAGCCGAATCCTCTGGTCGACGCTAACCCGCAGCAGGAGGGTCAGCAGGACGAGGATAAGAACAAGACAAAGGAGGACGATCAGGATCGTCATGTTGGTCCTGACTCGCAGTAGGGGCGTCAACAAGACAAGACCAAGACGAACGAGACCGTTCAGAATCCTCCTCTCGGCTCGGGGCCCCTGAACCTTGGTCCTATTGCGATCATTGATATCACGTCCGAGCCTGAGGTCGGCCAGGAGCATCAAGAGGTGCACGTGGCCGAAGCGACAGCTCAGCAGGAGTCCGTTCGAAATCCTGCCGAAACCAATACTGTTGTTGCCCCGCCCGAACCCTTAGTTACTCCCGTGCTCACTCCCGGGCCGCCCCTTGGCCGAGGGATGCCTTTGTGGCCCCCGGCTAGAGATGGCAGGTCACCGGTGTCTAGGTACACCACCATCTCCGCCCTGAAATCCCTCCTCCTCCCCCCTTCGTTCCGGGCAAACGGAAGGGGGAAGGTTCCGATCATGGCGGGAAGAAACATCGGATAGGTGGCTCCCCGACTCCATCATCTTCTCGCACCAATACCCCCCCTGTTTCCTCTGCCAACTCGCAGGTAGCTTCCCTTTCCTGTTCTTCCTTTGTTCTTCTCTTTTTTTTTTTGACCCATCCTTTCTACAGGTTCAACTTCTTAGTTCCGAGTTTGCTAACTCCCCCGCTTTCCAAGCCACCCTTTCTTCCTTCCTCGGGCGTCATCTTGAGGGAAAAGAAGAGGAGCTAAGGTCCGAAAAGGAGAATAAACTTCGGGCCGAGAGGGAGGTTTCGGCTCAACTTCGTGCCAGAGTGAGAGCCCTGGAGAAGGAACTGGAGGCTGCTCGGGCGACGAATTATAAGGATTGCTTGGAATTCGTCGAAGCCGTCGTCGACAGGGTTCTGGCGAGCCAAACCCTGTCGCTCCGTCTGACTGAGCTGAACATGGCCGCCAACGCCCATCAGTGCCATAATACTTACATGCAAGTCCGGGGCTGGTTCCCTCCTTCAATCCGGGCCTCGTTCAAAAAGCAATGGTACAACCCGAATGCCGAGGACCAGCAACTGCATCTGGTGAATACCCTCCAGAAGGGTGGTATGAAGGGCCTCTCTCCTAAGCTCTGGGATAGCCTGAGGGAAAAGCAGATGTCGACTGAAGATGTCCGAAGCTGGTCGACTGATGTGGTTCGACTCCCCGGTCCCCTTCCTCCTGCTCCGGTCTCCGGATCTGATTTGCCCGAAGACGAGAACTTTACTCAGTACTGCACCATATACGGGCATTACAGGGGATTGTTCAATCCAAAAGATCTTGAGGCTGAGACCTCCTCATCCCCGGAGGCCGGACAGGCGAACCCGGGGACTGTCGAAACTCCTCTTTCTCCTCCTCTACTCTTCTCCGATGATGGCTCGGATAATGACAGCAGCGATGGCGGGGACAATCAAGGAGGAGCAGCGCAGCATGTTAGTTAGATTTTTTCCCTTTTTCGTTTTTAATTTTGTAATTTTCTACCCGGATCTTCAACTCCGGTCCTTTATCAATAAAACTTCCCTTGCTCGCAATTACTGTCGACTCTGCCCTTGTTTCAGTTTTATTATTTTTTCTTATATATCCTGACTCCATCCTGTTGCCATCAGGATCCTTCTAGAATCCTTAGCCCCCCGGTTCCTCCCCCGGTTCCAGCTGGAGCCGGCTGTCCGAGTCTGACTGACCTTCTATCCGAGGGAGGGCTCGGGCCCCTGATCTCAGAGTTTCCCGAAGCCGACTGCTCGATCACATGCCTGCTCCAGATCCAAGAGGACTTTGGTTCCCTGCCGAAGTGTTACAGACTCGTTTTCGAGAGCATCGACAAGGTCCTCGAATTCGACCTTGTCCTATCGGAGCAGGAGGCCCAGCACCGCAATTTCCAACTTCGGATCCAGAAGGAATTGGATGAGGTATGGCACGATGTCCGGCTGTACTATAGCAAGTGTATGAGGATGCAGAGTACAACCGATCTTCGGAAACACGCCACCAAACTTGAAGTGGAAAACGAGAAGCTTGCGACCAGGAACCGGACCCTACAACAGCAGCTCGTGTTGGTTCATTTATCATACCATCTACTAGGACTGCGTCAGGGTGCGGTCAACATTCCCCTGCTGACCGATGTCCCCGGGCAGTTGACGATCTGATCGCCTAGATGGAGAGCTCCGAGAGGACGTCCGGTGTCTGGGCAGCGGCCTACCAAGCGGCTATAGACTGGAGGAAGAATATTCTGAATCGGGTCATAGTTCCTCCTTCTATATCCCAGATACCTCCACTTGAAGACGTCGATCTAGCTTATGAATGCTACGAGCATACTCCCGAACTCCTGGACCTTGAGGCTTCCGAACGGCGCTTGGCTAGACTTCGGGCCGTGGCCGCCCGATTCCGCACTCAGTTTCCTGCTCAGGAGAACACTCGATCGGCCGATCAACCTCCTGGTTCTCTTTCTGCCTCTGGTTCCCGCCCGGCCCGAGACGATGGAAAGGGGAAACAGAAAGCCACCCAAACAGGGAGTAACTCGGCCAGGCCGCGGGCAAGATAACCTCCCATCCGAATAGGGGGTCGGGGGACTCGCAGAGACATTCCTGTCCCTACACCCGAATTAGTTGCCGAGACGGAGGGTAATAGGAGCGATAATCCGGACATCCCGCGGGATCAAAATGAGGAGCAGCGTATGCTGGAGCAAGCGGTCCAAAGAAGCAGACGCGAAGCCCGGGGGGCTCCTCCCAGCGAAGCCTCTACATCGGGAGCCCGTAGATAGGATAGAACATATGTTGTAACTTCTCATTTTATTCTAGGCATGTATTTCATCCTGTTCTAATGTATAATAATTTTCAATTTAGAAAACCGTAATGCGCGCATTCATTCTTTTAAAATCGGACCGAAGGGACCTGTCCTTGTTACACAATCCCTGTTTCCAGGATACCTTCCTACCTACCCTCCGGTCATCCGACCTCTAGGTTCCTGTCCCGGGCGCCTGCCGCCAGGGACCTATCCTACCTAGGAATCTAGTGCCAGAGGCTATTCTACCTATGCAACAGGTGCCAGAGGCTACTCTATCTAGGCAACGAGTGCCAGAGACTATCCATAGAACCGCCTAAGGTTTGCTATGTTCCACCTTCGGGGGACTCCTTTCCCCGCTGGATCTTCCAGCACATAACTTCCGCCCGGGTGGGCTTCTGTCACCCGGTACGGTCCCTCCCAGTTGAGTGCCAGCTTGCTTTCCGGCTCCTGGCGACTCTTGTCCTTTCGTCTCATTACTCTGTCACCTACCTTGAACTGCTCCTTCCTCACCCTCCTGTCGTGATACTTCTTAACTTTCTCCTTCACCTTAGCCTCATGCAAGGCCGCTCTCTCTCTCCTTTCCTCCAGCAGGTCCAAATTTGTTCTGGTCTCCTCTTCATTCTTTTCGTCGGGGACCGGTTCGGCCGTCTGAAGACTTGGGATGCCGATCTCAGTCGGAATCACTGCCTCCGACCCGTACGTAAGGCTGTAGGGGGACTCCCCGGTTGCCGAGCTTTCCGTGGTCCGATGAGCCCAGAGAACGCTCGGGAGCTCGTGTACCCAGTTTCCTCTGGCTCCCTGGAGCCGGGCCTTGATCCCATTCACTATCGTCCGGTTTGTCACCTCAACCTGACCATTAGCTTGCGGATGATAGACTGACGTGAGCTTCTGACTTATTCCATACTTTACGCACCATGATTTGAAAGGATCATTTTCAAACTGCGCTCCGTTGTCGGTTACTATGGCTCTCGGCACTCCAAACCGGCAGACTATGTTCCTCCAACAAAACTTCACACAAGTAGCTCCCCGGATGTTAGTCAAGGGATCGGCTTCCACCCACTTTGTAAAGTAATCGATGGCCACAATCAGGAACTTCAAACTGCCAGTTGCGGTGGG
The DNA here is from genome assembly GCA_948330725.1 of Sherardia arvensis. Lineage (NCBI taxonomy): Eukaryota > Viridiplantae > Streptophyta > Magnoliopsida > Gentianales > Rubiaceae > Sherardia > Sherardia arvensis. The sequence continues at coordinate 9,984,245 of OX415244.1, forward strand.
AAAAGGTCCGACCAGGTCCAATCCCCATCGGCTAAAAGGCCAGGCTCCCGTTATCCCCATCATCTCCTCGCGGGGTATGTGCACTAGCGGTGCAAACTTCTGGCACTGAAGGCATGAGCGAACCCTGTCCTACGAGTCTTCAAACATGGTAGGCCAATAGTACCCCATCCGTAAAAATTTCCTGGCAACCGTTCTTGCACCCTGATGACTACCACCCGGACCTTCGTGCACTTCCCTGACCAGATACTTGCCCTCCTGCTGTTCCACACACTTCAGCAACGGTTGGAGATAGCCTCTTTTGTACAGAACCCCTTCCTGAAGTGTATACTTCGGCGCCTTTACCCGGATTTTCCTGGCCACCACCCGGTCGGCCGGGACCTCTTCCGTCAGAAGGTATGCCCGGATCGGCGCCATCCAGGAGTCTTCCTGCACCGCTCCCACTGCCAGGATCTCTTCGCTCTGCTCATAACTTCTCCTTTCCAGTGTCTCTCTTCTGAGAGGTGCCTTCTGTCCCGGCTTCAACTTTAAGGATGCCAACTTGCTCAACGCATCGGCAATTTCGTTCTGCTCCCTTGGCACCTGCTCCAGATTAAAACTGTCGAACTGCCGGATCATGGGTTGGACCAGCTCCAAATACTTCTGCAGACTGCGCTCCTTTGCTTCATACTCTCCGTTCACCTGCTGAACTACAATCTGCGAGTCGCTGAAAGCCTGGATCTTTCCTATCTTCAGTTCCCGGGCCAGTTTGAGTCCTGCTACCAACGCTTCATATTCTGCCTCGTTATTCGTAGTTTTAAAGTCAAAATGCAATGCATAGTGATACTCCTCTCCTTCCGGGGACATCAACAATACCCCGGCTCCGCTGCCTCCTGCATGGGCCGACCCTTCCACATGCAATGTCCACCTCGGGCTTGCTTCAAGCGCTTCCTCGGCGACCGTGTCCGGCCCAACCATCTCTGTCAAGAAATCCGCCATTGCCTGGCCCTTAATGGCTTTTCTCGGCTGATATGTTATCTCATGTTCCCCCAATTCTATGGCCCACTTCATCAAACGCCCCGACGCCTCGGGCTTGAGCATCACCTGCTTCAGGGGGTGGTTGGTCAGGACCACGATCGGATGGGCTTGAAAGTACGGGCGCAAGCGCTTTGAGGCATAAACCAGCGCCAATACCAGCTGTTCTAAACTTGTGTACCGAGTTTCCGGACCTTGTAATGCCCGGCTGACAAAATATACCGGACACTGCCTCCCGTCTTCCTCTTGGACCAGCACCGCACTGACAGCCGATGCGGATGCGGACAAGTATAAGAGCAAATCCTCCCCCTCCTTCGGCTTCGAGAGGGTCGGGAGCCGGCTCAAATGTTCCTTCAGATCCTCGAACGCTTTCTCGCACTCCTCCGTCCATTCGAACTTCTTCGCCTTCCTTAATATGTTGAAGAAGGGAAGTTGTCTCTCAGCACCTTTCGACAGAAATCGGCTCAAGGCCGCCAGGGAACCCATCAGCTTCTGTACCTCCTTTACATTCTTCGGCGACTGCATCCGGCTTATCGCCTCCACCTTCTCCGGATTAACGTCTATTCCCCGGCTAGACACCATGTAGCCGAGGAACTTCCCAGCCGCTACTCCTACCACACTCTTCTCGGGGTTCAGCTTCAAGTTGATCTTCCTCAAAATGCCGAACACCTCCTCCAAGTCTTCTAAGAAACCCGGGTAGCTCCGGCTCTTCACCACCATGTCGTCAACATATAACTCCATGCTTCGGCCCAACTGATTCTGAAATATCGAGTCTGTCATCCGCTGGTACGTCGCCCCTGCATTCTTTAAGCCGAATGGCATCCGCCTATAGCAATAGGTACCGAACTCCGTGATGAAAGCTGTCTTCGACTTATCTTCTCCTGACATTTGAATCTGATGATCCAGGGCCTCGTACCCGGTGATGGCTTCCACTAATCGGTCAACTGGGGGAAGAGGGTAACTGTCTTTCGGGCAACACTTGTTCAGATCGGTGAAGTCGATACACATTCCCCAGGACCCATTTTGCTTTTTCACTAGCACCGGGTTAGCTAGCCATTCCGGGTATATGATTTCCTCCACTACCCCGGCCTCCAACAACTTCAATACCTCCTGTCTTACCACCTCGGCCCTATCTCCTGCCAGGGCCCTCTTCTTTTGTCGAATCGGCTTTAATTCCGGGTAAACATTCAGCTTGTGGAGAGCTAACTCCGGGGGTACACCTGTGAAGTCCTTCTCTTCCCATGCAAACACATCCTCATATTTTGAAAGCAGGGATCGTAGCTCTTCCTTCACATCAATCGGCATTTTCCTTCCAACCTTGATCATGCCTCGGCTCCCGACCTGCATATCTTCCACGTCTCCCGGACCTACTTCTCCCTGTACTGCCCCGACCGGGGCCTTCCTGGCTTCCTGAAGGGCCGTGAGCATGCAACTTCTGGCCGTGGACTGACTTCCTCGAACCGTCGCCACCCCCTGACTTGTTGGGAACTTCATGGTCAAATGGTATGTCGAGCAAATGGCCCTGGCTTGAGCCATCCACGGCCGTCCGATGATGATGTTATAAGGAGACGGGGCGTCCATGACCGCAAAGTTGCACCGGACCGAGGTCTTCTTGTTCCTGTCCAGGTCATCGACCACTGTTACTGTTAAGGATACCACCCCCAAAGGATGCTCTGTACGGCCGGTGAACCCTGACAAGGGAGAGGTGCTCGGGCGAAGGTTGTGGCGCCTTATCCCCAGCTGGTCGAAGCAAGAAGCGAACATGATTTCTACACTGCTTCCATCATCAATGAAGACTCGCTTGACTGTGAATCCTTCTATCTCCGCTGTGATCACCATTGGATCCGTATGGGGCGTTAGACTAGGCACCGGATCCTCGTCCGAAAAGGTGATGACCTCCGTCGGGCGCAGTCTCTTCTCTCGGTCTTCGCCAGCCGGCACATACCTACTCCGGGCTTTGGCCGCTGCGTGGGACTGAGGCCCGTCACCCACTTCTCCGTGTATGACATTGATCATCCGGAGAGGGACCTGGTTAACCGGTTCTGGGGCCATAACTAGGGCTGCGGCTCCCGGCTGGGCAGCCGGTGCAGGAGCCCCTCGCTGGTTATCATTCCGCGGTCTATTTCTCCAATTCCTCTTCCTCCCCGCTCCAGCCTGCTGCCCAACCGCCGGACGTTGGTTCTCCTAGCTAACACATTCTCTTAACTGCCCTCTCTCAATCAACTTCTCGATCTCCATCCTAAAGCTTCGGCAGCCATCTGTTGTGTGTCCATTAGACTTATGGAAAGCACAATATTTGGCCGCGTTGGCTGGAGTTGGATTTCCCGGTATGGGAGCTGGGTCTTGAAACAGGTTCCGATGAATTGTTAAGATCTCCGACCGGGTCTTGGTCAAAGGAGTAAAAGTTTCGTCCCGAGGGGGGTCAACCCTCGGTCTAACTGGAGCCGGGCCCGCATCCCTCCTGACAGGATCAGCAACCCGAGCCTTGTCACCCTTTCCAATCCCCTTGTCCTCAAAATATCCTTCCTCCTTCCTCTTCTTGCTCCCTTCCAGGAGCGAACAATACATCTCCACTTCCAGATCCAGCTGATGAAAAGTGGTCGTGATATTCTCCATAAGCTTCGCCCACAGCACCTCGTCCCTCAAGCCTGCGATGAATCCTGCGATCAGGGCCTTCACTTGAGCGTCTTTATCAATCACCTTCATGGAATCGTCCATGTACCTCCTGTGGAAACCCCGGACTTCCTCCTTTGCCGACTGCCGACTGTGAGCCACCTCGGCCAGAGGAAGGTACTTCTTTCATCTGGTCTCATATCTGTGCATCAAAGCCCTTGAAAAGTCATAGTAATTTCTGAAACTTTCCGGGGGTTGGGCTTCAAACCACGACAAGCAGCTTCCCCTCAGGTATGAACTCACTAGCTTGCACATAAGCTCCTCCCGGATGTCGCGCGTTCCCATGACATTATGGTACGTCCTGACGAATTCCTCCGGATCCGTCTCCCCACTGTAGGTCGGCACCCCCTCCGGGACTCTCATTCCCACCGGCCAGGGGAAAGTGCTGATGTAACCTATCCAGGGGGAGGTAGGCCTTCCCCCATTCCTGCCTATCAACCGATCCAGCCTCTCCTCTACTGAGTTTAAAGTCGCCGAAGCTCGGTCTACAACCACTGGGTACGTACCATATGTTCCTGCGACTGGGGCCGGTTGAGCAATGGCGTATCCAGCCATCGGTGCCTGGCTCTGCATCCAAACCGGTCCTTGAATCCCGGGAGCCCAGCCCCCCGAGGCTCCAGTGGGTTGGGCGTAATACCCTCCGGGTGCCGGGGGGTACCCCTGATACCCGTGTTGGGTCATCCCGTATACTGGAACCCCATATCCGGGATAGCCCCCACCTTGACCGTATCCTGGTACCATACCGGCTGGTTGCCCTATACTCCCAGCTTGCCTTTCCAAATCTATAACCACCGGAGGCTGAAGACTTTCCTGCCCGTGAACGGCTGGGGGTCCTCGGCTGACCACCTCCGCAGCCAACGGAGGTAACCCCGCAGGAGGCCCCGTCGGGGTCGGGTTAGATCCTGACTCGGGGGCACCCGGACCTCAGTCACCGGGGGGTTCGACTGTTCTTCGGTCGGTTTCGTTCCCGATCCCGATCCTTGCTTTGTTGCCAGCCAACGACGGTACTCCTCCTCCTGAGTGGCAGCAAACTCCCTTCTGTCGCGGTCGTCCTGCGTCATTCCCGGTTCCCTTTCTCCTTCCGGCTCTGACTCTCCTCCGAAACGTCTGGATCCGAATGCGCCGGAGCCTTCCCCTTGCGCGCTCGATCCCTCATTTGACGTAAGGTAAGGTCCTCCTCTACTACTTCCGGTCTTCTTCCTCCTCTACCTCTTCGCGGCGGCCGACCTCGAGGCTGCATCCTAATGCTTTTGTGAACAAAGATCGTGTCCCACTGGGCGTGCCAACTTGATGCTGCCTGCCTGGTCGGTCCGGATGGTCTCCTGATCCCTGATCCAATACCTGGCCCTGCAAGACAGAGCCCCGGGAGGTACCCGAGGGTAAACCCTCCGGCGTGATGATGAAAGATGGATCTCGGGAAAGAAAAGGGGTAATCACTTGAATAGTGAGAAGATACTTACTTGGAATAGTGCTGAGGAGCACTATTTATACAATAATCCATGCTCTCCATGTGGTCCATGTTCCGAGTGTCCTCTAGCGTGTGTCATTGTCCGAGTTGTACGAACCCGGATACTGCCAAACTAGCTTTATCTTGTAACGGGCCAAGCCCATACTGTCAAGAGGTATTTGGGCTTGGGCCTGGTATCACCAACATTACCTGTAATCTTGATTAAAAGAAACAAACAAGAAAATGATTTTTTTGGCAGCAGGTGTGATGTACTTTAAAAATTCATATGTTGATAATCGTAACTCCGTTGTGACTGGTTTTGACACCATTGTCATCTTTAAACTCTGGACTATGATTTAGAACCAGGAATGAACCAATTTGGTTTAGAAACGAGCAAGAAAATGATTGTTTTCTATCTCTGTAATTTCCAGTTTTTTGCATCAGATGTTTTCCATTGACTCTAGAAACAGATGGTGGTGAAATTTAAACCTGCAACTGATTTTATTATAGTGCATTTGGTTGATAATTCTTATTTCCTTTGTTGAAGGATATCATGGATGATACAGCTGAAAACTCTGCACCTAAGAAACGAAAAATAGTTGTTTCAAGTCACATAATTACTGCTGCTGCCATAGCCATTTGGAATAATAAGCACATTGTGAGAGAGCCTAGGATTGATTATTCAATAGCAAGAGAAGTGTATTTGAGAAGGTTTTACTATGGAAGTGATAGGGTTTGTTACAAACAGTTGCGACTCAATAAGCATTGTTTTACTGTATTGTGTAACAAGCTATCACAAGAACAAGGTTTGACAAATTCTATGCATATTACTGTTGAAGAACAAGTTGCTATGTTTCTTCATCTCCTTGCTTATAATTTGACAAATCGACAAGTCGGTTTTAATTTTATAAGATCTGGAGAGACAGTGAGTAGATATTTTTATATAGTTCTCCGAGCTATTTTAAGAATAGGGAAACAATATGTTGTTCAACCTGAAGTTGAGATGGAAGGGTTTGAGGATGAAAAGTGGGATTGATTTGAGGTAAGAAATATTTTTTATTTGTTACTATTATAATGATGTATAATACATTGTTTATTTGCCTAATAGCTATGCCTTGTTTTTTGTATTTTTAGAAATGTCTTGGAGCACTTGATGGAACTCACATTGAATTGAGTGTTCCCTTGAAAGATCAAGGGAGATATAGAAATAGGAAAGGCAAGCTATCAACCATGTTTTGGCTGTATGCTCTCGAGATTTGAGGTTTACATATGTACTACCGGGATGGGAAGGATCTGCTGCTGATAGCAGAGTACTGCGTGATGTATTGATTAGACAAGATCATCTCATCATTCCCAGAGGTATTTACTATTAGATGCATCTTTTTTTAATTATTATACATAATTTTCAATGCTCTAAAATGATTATATTGTGTCAATTTAATGATGTAGGAAAGTACTTTCTTGTGGATGCCGGATATACAAATGACCCTGGTTTGCTAGCTCCATATAGAGGACTTCCCTACCATTTAAATGAGTGGTCCCCTAGAGGTAATAACCCACAAAATCCAAAAGAGTTGTTCAATCTTCGCCATGCTACTGCGAGAAATGTAATTGAGAGAGCCTTTGGGGTGTTCAAAAAGAAATGGAAGATTTTGAGACATGAGTCTTATTTTGATGTTAAGGCACATGTAAGTATCAACAATGCATGTATCATTCTTCACAATTTTATTCGGGTAGAAGCACCCAATGATCCAATATTAGATGATGTTGATGTTGCACTTTCGCAACAAAATGAAGATGATGTTGATGAAAGCAATGAAGATGGAGAAGATGGAGAGGAAGAGTTTCTTAGTGGTGAGCATGTCGAGGGGACTTTTCGGATAACATCGGTGCAAACCACAAGTGAGTGGTCGAAGTTTAGGGACACTCTTGCAAAAGCAATGTTCATTGATTATCAAAATAGAAAGAAATGATAGTAGTTTTGCATTTGCCTTTCTTCAAAATTCGGTGGTATTGTTTTTTTTATCATGTAAAATATAATAAGATGATGTACTAGAGCTTTTGAGTATTTCATGGTACTATAATTTGAAATTATCATATACAATGGAATTAGGTGTGTATTATTGTTACTTTTCGAAATTGGGAATAGTTTTTGTCAGGCTATTTATTCTTCCTATATGTTTTGAGAAACATATTATATGTTTTGTCAATAATTTCCTTTAATTTATATTACCTTTTAATTAATTAATTAAAGAAATGAGCTTTTTTCACAAAATTGTTTTACCTTTTATTTTATATAGTGTATTCAAATAATAAATTTATCATTGCAAAAGAAAAGTAATTAATGAAAATTAAAGTAGTAATAAGTTTATAAAAAAAACAACAATAAACAATACTAATTCTAATTCCATGTCAATATTTTAGTTATCCAAACACAAGAATTGGAATTACAATCTCAATTCTTAAGTAATTCTAGTGTTAGCCAAACACTAGAATTTATAAAATATTTGAACACTAATTCTTTATTTCCGCTGCTGTCATGCGGCGCCGCTATCATGCGGCGCCGCCGCCATGGAATTAGCCGTTTTATGTCTGTTATTGGCCGGAAACGGTAATACGGTAATACAAATCAACTAAAATACATGATAAAAAATGATAAATTATTAGAAAATAACATATATATAAATTAAGAAACGATCGTACACCGAAGTTGGCATGCATTTTCATCTTTATTTTTGAGTTTACGACTGTATATTGATAATCACACACATAACTTCATACACATGCATAAATAGTTTTAGGATGCGTATATGATTCAAATATTTAAGGAACTGTTGACTCTGAATTGTATATACTATTAATATTTTTAATATATTAATTTTTATTTCACATTAGTTTAATATCTTGCAGTTCTGCAAAATTCAGTCACAGTAAACATGTCCTTAATGCTTCACTTTTATTATATTATTTTCATCAAATTTGTACATTTTTACACTAATTCATAATGAAATGGATAGCTTAAAATTGAAATGGATGTTAAGGAAAGAAGATGTTTGTATTCTATATAAATTAGTATTGTATATGGAATATAGGTTAGACAATTCTTTTCCTTCTGTAATTATGTTATTGTACATTAAACCCACATCGTTATATTTGATAGTTAGGTAGACATAGCCTCCCTATATAATGTAAACTTTCTCATGAATATATACACAAATTTACCCGAATATCTTTGATACAATTCTTCAATTCTACATGGTATCACAGCCTTCGATCCTCTAAAGTCAATTTTTCTCCGATCTCTTTTTCCTCCGCTGCCGCCGTGAGTCTCCACCGTTGCCGCTGTCGAAATGTTCATTCCCACTCCTTTGATTTCTGCTACCGACTTCTGTTCTCCAAAAAAAAATAAAAAAATTTTGCTGCTGAAATTTTGTGGCCAGTACGTGTTTTGTTTGCTGGAAATTTTTGAAGATATTAGTTCCCACCGTTTCTTTTATTCCATGGATCCTCGTCACGACAACGTTGCCGTCGCTGGACCACTTCTTCCTACCGTTTCTAAGATCGCTGCTGCCGCACACGATGATGTCGCCGCCGCCGCTGTTCCTGTTACCGCCGTTCCTCGTTCGTCTGTTTCGCCTGGAGTGCCGTTCGCCGGAGTTGTTCCTTCCCCGAGTGAACCCACTGCCGCAGTCGTCATCACCGATTTGGACAGACAGGCTTTCGGCCCCGTCTTATCTAAGAAGCAATGGGGTATAGTTAAGAACATATTTTCTAACATGAATTCTGAAAATTCCGGTAAGGTCTCTACACCCTGGATAATTGACACGGGTGCATCTTATCACATGACTGGTACCAAGGACATTCTTCACGATATTATGCCTACTGATGTTGATGTTGTACTGCCTGATGGTTCGGTATCTTCTGCTTTATTACATGGCACATTATATTTTGGCGATATTATGCTTCCTCGCGTCTTATTTATTCCAGAATTACATTGTAATTTGTTATCTTTTGCTAAGCTAACTGCATCCTTAAAATCTCTAGTTTTGCTTACCGAAAATATATGCATATTTCAGGACATCAGCACGAGGATAGTGACTGGTGTTGGTAGTCAGCGAGGAGGGGTTTATTGGTTGTGTAGTCTCGGGGCTCCACTTTCGCCTGCTCGATCTCTCCATGTGTTTGCTGCTTCTGTTTCTTCGTTTGATTTGTGGCATCGACGTTTTGGTCATCCTTCTCCATCGGTGTTGTCATCTATTCCAATATTAGGATTGCGTAGAAATAATACATATGTTCCTTGTTCAACATGTCATCGAGCAAAACAGTCTAGAAGTAGTTTTTCTTCGAATACCAAAACAGCTAGTAGTTTATTTGATCTTGTTCATTGTGATGTTTGGGGTCCTTATAGTAACCCCTCACTTAGTGGGGCAGTGTCATTTTTGACTATAGTTGATGATCACTCTAGAGCTGTTTGGGTTTATTTACTAGTTAGTAAGTCTGAAGTGTCTTCCAAGATGAAGGAGTTCTTTGCGCTTGTCTCTACTCAGTTTCGCCGCAATATCAAGTGTGTTCGTGCGGATAATGGTACCGAATTTCAGCCTCTTCGTCAGTATTTTTTGGAAAAAGGAGTCTGTTTCGAGATTTCGACTGTTTACACGCCACAGCAGAATGGTCGTGTTGAGCGCAAGCACCATCATATTCTCAACGTTGCTAGAACTCTCATGTTTCAGGCTAATCTTCCAATCGAATTTTGGGGTGATTGTGTTCTTGCCGCTGCTTACCTGATTAATCGAACTCCGTCGCCCCTACTGAAAGATCGCTCCCCGTATCAGCTCCTCTTTGAAGGTGTTCGGATGTTTGTGCTTCGCATCCCAACTCCCTAGACCGAGAGATAAATTTGCTTCCCGAAGCCGAAAGTGCGTGTTTTTGGGATACTCTACAGACAAGAAGGCATGGAGACTTTATGATCTAGACACTCGTACGACTTTTGCGAGTCGTGACGTTGTTTTCTACGAGGATTGCTTCTCGTTTGCTTCACCGGAGTGTTCCTCATCGACCGAACGTGTTTCTGGGCAATCTGGGCCTTTTTCTGACGTAGTGCATGGCCCAGAAGTATATGAACCCGTCCTGACCGATTTGGACGTGCATGGACCGGGTACGGCTGAACCGGGCATGCATGGGCCGGCCTTTCATGGCCATGACGTGGCTCCCGCGCGTGCAGACGCGCTTGGAGAGGGAGCTCCCGCGCGTGCTCCTCACGCGCCTGGACGGGGAGCTCCCACGCATGCTCCTCAATCGCCTGGAGAGGGAGCCCCCGCGCGTGCTCCTCACGCGCCTTGAGGGGGAGCTCCTATTTTGCCGACTTCGCCTTCTCAGCTTTCGAAAGCTGTTTCGCCGCCGACTGAGCCTTCGACTGCCACAAGCCCACCGTCGCTGCATACCTCGCCTGAGCCTTCAACTTCCTTTTGGTCTCCGGCGATGGACCCACTGTCTTGGCATTTGAATCTGACACTGATTCTCCGTCGTCCTCTTCTTCTTCGGACTCGGATGTTGAACTAACTGTTACTGCTCCGCCGCCCAGACTATCGAGCACCAGGATTCGCCAACCTTCTGTTCGTCTTCGCGATTATGTCTGTGCCGCCACTGCACCTTCAATAAACCCGTCTCCAGCTGCTTCCTCGTCCTCACCGTCCTCAAGTATTCGCTATCCTATTGCTGATTATGTTTCTTGTAATAATTTTTCGGTTTCGCACTCTAGTTTTTTGGCTGCAGTTACGGCTGGCTCGGATCCAACAACGTTTTCTGAGGCTTCTCGCTCTGTTCACTGGCGTCTAGCAATGGTTGCTGAGATTGATGCTCTTGAACGCAATAAGACGTGGACTTTATCTGCTCTTCCTTCTGGCAAGCGAGCTATTGGTAGCAAATGGGTGTTTCGTACGAAGTATAACTCTGATGGTTCTGTTGAACGCTACAAACCTTGGTTGGTTGTGCTTGGGAATCGCCAGATAGAGGGAATTGAATTTACTGAGACATTTGCGCCTGTTGCTAAGATGTCTTCTGTTCGCTTGTTTTTGGGTGTTGCTAAGATGTCTTCAGTTCGCTTATTTTTGGGTGTTGCTGTCATTAAGGGATGGGAGCTTCATCAGATGGATGTGCATAATGCGTTTTTGCACGGTGATCTTGAGGAGGAGATTTATATGAAGCCCCCTCCAGGATATGTGTTACCTCGTCACGGGCTTGTCTGCAAGCTTCGGAAATCACTCTATAGTCTTCGCCAAACTCCTCGTAATTGGTTTGCTAAGTTAGCTGAGGCATTGCGCAGATATGGATTTGTTCAAAGCAAAGCTGATTATTCCTTGTTCTCATATATCCGAAATGGTGTTACTCTCCATGTTTTGGTCTACGTGGATGATCTTGTAATTGCTGGTTCTTCTGGAGATGTTTTGTCTGCCTTCAAGAAGTATTTGAGTTCTTGCTTTCACATGAAGGATCTTGGAGCATTGAAGTATTTTTTGGGCATTGAGATTGCACGTTGCCCTGATGGTATGTTTCTGTCTCAACGGAAATATACTTTGGATATTTTGGCTGATACAGGCTTATTGGGAGCAAAGCCTGCTGCTTTTCCAATGGAGACACAACATAATCTTGCGAAAGATGAAGGTCCTATGCATGATGATCCTGCTCAGTATCGACGTCTCATTGGAAAGCTTATCTATTTGACTATTACTCATCCAGAATTGAGTTATTCAATTCATACTTTAGCTCAGTTCATGGAGAAACCTCTAGTTGCGCATTGGCAAGCTGCGATTCGAGTCTTGCACTATCTCAAGGGCCATCCTGGTCAAGGATTGTTTCTTTCAGCTCGTAGTCCTTTGCAGCTTATTGGCTTCTGTGACTCTGACTGGGCTGCTTGTCCTATTACTCGACGATTTTTGACAGGCTACTTTGTGACCCTTGGTGATTCTCCAGTTTCATGGAAGACAAAGAAGCAACCAACAGTCTCTCGTTCTTCTGCCGAGGCTGAGTATCGTGCTATGGCCTATGTTTGTTGTGAGCTTATTTGGATGAAATCTCTTCTCAAGTCTCTAGGCGTATCGCATTCTCAGCCGATGAAGTTGTTTTGTGACAGTCAAAAAGCTTTACATATTGCTGCTAATCCGGTCTTCCATGAGCGAACGAAGCATATTGAAGTTGATTGTCATTTTGTTCGAGATTTGATTCAGTCTCGTGAGATAGTTGCTCATCATATTCGTACTACTGAGCAACCTGCTGATCTTTTTACCAAGGCACTTGGACGTCGTACATTTCAGGATTTGATTGGCAAGATGGGCATTCGGGATACTCATGCTCCATCTTGAGCAGTGCCGTTCATTGACATGTGAAGTACGTGCAGTTGCACTGGGCCCCAAAATTTTGGGGCCCCAAATATATTTTTTTTACTATGTATATATATTTTAGATTTTTTTTCCTTTTTAAATATGGTAAATAAATAATTAGTTCCTAAAAATAATAAATAAATTTTGTAAACCTCAAATAAATTCCAAATTTGTGAAACTCCATAAAAATCATTCGTCTACCTTCTCCGCGACTCTGCACGACAGGTATAGCATAACCGACAAGCACGATGGTGATTTTTTGAATCCAAAAAATTTGCAATCCTCTGAGTATGATCATGTTTGATGAAACTAAAATAAGGTAATCAATTATTATTGTTTCTATGAATTTCGTTATTGCCATAGTTTAGCAATTCTGAATATATACGTTTTAATTTTATAGTGTGTGGTGCTTGGATTTTCAAGATAAATATGATGATGCATATGGAGGCTATGGGTATGACACACTATAAAATTGTTTCGCTTACATTCTTAATACATCTGTGGGGTGGAGAGCTACAACAACATAAAGGTGCATTATGTTTGAAACTTTATGAGAATATAAATGAAATTTTGAATATTTTTATTGCTCGTTAAATGATCACATTCATAATGAATTTTTATAAATTTTATCGAATGAGTGTATTTGACGGGCCCAAAATTTCTTTTTGCACTAGGCCCCCAAATTTACAGGGACGACCCTGATCTTGAGGAGGAGTGTTAAGGAAAGAAAATGTTTGTTTTCTATATAAATTAGTATTGTATATGGAATATAGGTTAGACTATCATTTTCCTTCTGTAATTATGTTATTGTACATTAAACCCACATCGGTATATTTGATAGTTAGGTAGACATAACCTCCCTATATAATGTAAACTTTCTCATGAATATACACACGAATTTACCCGAATATGTTTGATACAATTCTTCAATTCTTCAATGGATAATTAAACTACATCTTTATACACTTGTTTTTTCCACCATTTTACTTTCCAACGTAATTATGCTGTGATCTTCATATCTGATCATGAAATCATGAGTGTGCTGCTTAGAATAATACTGGTACTGACTGTTTTTGGTGTTTGGTTGTTTGCTATCGGGAGACGTGGGCACTTCTTCATCTGCAAAATATTGCGTTTGGCTGAATAATATTCCTCAGGCAATTAAAATGACCTGGTTTTTGGCCATCTAGTTATAAAGTTGGATGATTTTCTAAACCAAATTAAGATGCTGTCAGAGGCTGGTTGGTTTATCTGCTTAATTTTGGTAGCTAGATTTTGGCCCTTTGAACAGTCAAATAAGCTTGATTAAATTAACTATACAAGAATATTTTGGAGTACTAATGATATTTATTATTTATTAATATTTTTTCTCAGCAATAATAGGATTAGGTTATATTCTGGCATGGGAATTGTACTCTATAATTTGAAGGAGATTACAGAATCTTGACCAACTTCTGGTCTTGTTGTGTGATTTTAGGTCTAAACTAATAACGAGCACAAGATTTTGCATGTGTATATATTGAGAAGGAATCTGGAAACAATTAACGTTATATTATGGTCGTTAGACTATTTCATCAGTTAGTTAATTAGGTCAATATCATTAATAATTTTTATAATTTTGAAATGCGACCAAAATTAATTGATAAAATTGTATTATGAATTACACAATTTTCTTCTCCTAGAATTTAAAATACTTCATATATTATATTCTCGCCACATCATTATTACAAATTATCAACCGGTATTATGATGAAAGTTCTGGAAATGAAGATGGAGTTTGTAATTGAATTTGATGCATCATATTTTGAAATTATGAAAATTATACCGCCAATAATTAAAATTTCACAATTCCTTTTACATCCCAGAAACCTGAACTAGCAATTTTAAACAAGGGAAAGACTCTACTACTGCAATGCCGTTACCCGCACTTACACCGTAAATGATTAAATTGATCAGAAGCTACAAGTAAGAAGACTCGGCAAAGAGCAGAGCAGGTATTGTTTACCATCACGTTCTATTACACCTTTGAAATATTATTATTTATTACAAGGAAAGAATTGTGATTGGATTATTGCTCTACGAAATGATACCAAGAAAGGGCGCACACAAATGATGATTCTCTTGTGATTTTAGTTGGGTCTTCTTTCTTTTTTGAGCATGTGAATTCACTTTAAAAACCAAATGATAATAAGTACCAGCAATGTGAAGTTAAATCACAAATTCCAATATGTCCAATTTGCACGAGAATACACTAAACAAGTGCAATTACATTAAAATGTCCAAACAAATGATTTTAAGTAATATAATTCCAAGAGAATATTATAAAAGCTTAAGTTTAAGAGTAATTAATTAACACCTGTCAAATTCTCATACCTAAAGTATCACTTTCCTCTGTCCCTCCATGATTGAGTACATCACTATCATACTTAGGAATGGAGGCCATGCCAGTTCTTTATTCAAGCAGTTTGAATATTAATTAGTTATAAGATCATAATACTCGATTCTAATATAATTTGCAAATAAGTAGCATTTGACCTGCCAAAACTTGTGCTGCCCAATAAGTCCGTATTACTGAAAATGAAACAAACCTCGTGCACGAGTCATGGCCATGGTTTCATCTTTTCGGTTGAACTGAGCTAACTTAACTTGTCGTAGTGTGTGAGATGTTAACTTACTGAATGAAATTATAAATTACTTAAATATGTTGAATGTGCCTTTATCCAATTGGGATGTTAGATGTTAATTGCCGACTGTTAGAGATGCTTGATCTGATCGTAGTTGTATGGATCGAGCTCCATGAGCTGCTATAGACTGAAAGTTAACTGTTGTGAGATAAAATTATATTAATAATAATATTTAAATTAAAATATGATACCAACAAATTCATACGTTCACACATAAAAATTTGACTAGAATTGTAAATATTTTTGGAACATTTTTAATAGAGTTTAGAATAGTTAACTACCACGAATGAAATATAAAAGTATACAAAATGTATAAAAAACGGAAACAATATTTACATAAATATAAAGCACGTATTGAAGAAACGAAAAAAATGAAAGAATCTACCGGATGCTGTTATATGATTATGAATGTTCATATGTATATATATTTTTGTATGGATGAATATTTGTCTGTGGTTTAAATGTAATTAGACGAGTTAAAAGTTAAGTTTCAATTTTGAATCATTTTTGGAAAATGATGCGGATGTAACTCCATTATATTTCACTAAATTAAATAGCACTAATCGACATACATTATATTTAGAGAGTAGATGAATTTTATCAAAATTCTCTATAAACAAACTAAAACACTTAAATTTGAAATATTATACATGATATTGCTATTAAAAGATAGTTCCTTTCTCAAAAGAAGGAAGTCCCCTTTCTCTGCAAAAACGCTCCCAAGCCCAGTCCCCCTCCTTCGTCCAGATCTCACGCCGGGGAGGCTCCGGCCGGCGCTCCTCGCCGGTCGGAGGTGACCTCCCCTCCCCCCTTCCCCGAAACCAATATATGTCTAAACCACCCCTCCAATCCCCCTCAAAACCCGACCTTTTTCAACTCCATCAACTACGGCATTTTCCGGCAACCTCCGTTTACTCGTTTTTCGACCAGATCCGCAACTCTTGAGTACGGATCTGGGCCTTCCACAACCGATGAAGCTCGCGAATTTTTTCCGGCAGACGTCGCCGGAAAAACCAGAACGTGTCAACAGTGATTCAGCGATCAGCACAATGCGATCCGGCAAAGCTAGGAGAGGGAGGAGATAGTCACGCTGTTGAAATGGAGGAGGTATCAGTCGTGAGCCAAGCGCAACCGTTTCTCCATCACGCGCCGCCGACAGAGCTCGTGCGCAGGCGACGCGCAGCTCCACGGAGGCGCGTGTTCTCACGCGCCATAGCCCGCGCGTGTTGGCACGCACCGCCTTGCCCAGGCGCCCGCGCGTGCGGCCCACGCACCGCCGCGCCGTAATTTTCTCTAGTGACCTGCCTCTTCCCGACTGAAATGAGTTATTTATTTTTTCTCTTTTTCCTTAATTTTTGTTTCTGATTCTTAGATACAGGGTTTTTGGGATTTATTTCTTTTCTTGATGATGGGTTTTATCACCTCTAAGGAGAAATCTATATGGCAATCTCTAGTTATAGTTCTAGATGAATCTTTCTTAGTTTTCATTGCTAGATGTAAGTCCGGTATGCTTATGGATTACTCTACTTGCCCTAAAACACAATCAGGAACTCCCTTTTACCGTGGGACGACCGCAACGTGATTGAGGGGTACATGTAGATAGTCTTTATTTTAATAGATTCGGCTGTTTTTGCACTGTTAACTGAGGAGGTGAATTATTTGGAGCCCTAAAATGCTGTACATTGGTGAAGAGTCTAGATTCAGAGGAGGAAGTAAATCTGTTTGTTTTTTAATAAGTTGCCCTGACTTTAGTACTGGTAGTTTAAGACAGAGAAGATTTAGAATAGTTGTATGTTTAGAAATTTCTCTGATGTCACAAATCGCCTCCACTTGTGGAGATTCGCACTGGTTGCCTCCTTTTTGGGAGTTATCTGTATTTTATTTCTGTCATTTCACGGTCTAGGGATGCCTAATAAAAGTTCTCTCCACTGATTTTTTTGGTGGTTTAACTTTAAAAAAAATGATATTGCTATTAAAAATAAATAATGTTTCATTGACAACAATTAAAATAAATTTGTTAGTATCTTCATTTCAATATATATTTTTCAAAATGTAAGTCAGATGAAGTCAGTTGGTAAAACTGCTAAACCTGCTCGATCTGATTGGATCTATTTGAGTTGTTTGGAGCTGCTAAATTATAAAATTGTTGTGATAAATCTGAACCGGACAGGATTGTGTCGAGAATAAGTTGAGCCCGAGTAGACTCAAATTAGGGATGGGTCAACTATTAGGGCAATAATGTTGCAGAGAAGAAGGATAAGGTGAAATGACAAGAGAATGTGAAATCCAGTTAGTGCAACAGTGATGAATAGGGCAATGTATAGCAAAAGCAGCAGGCCAAAAGACAAGGCTAAAGGAATTGAGGCCATGCCACATAATTGAAATGAAGAGACTCGTCGCAAGTGAGTCCTACAAAGTGAGGGAGAGAGCTGTCGAGCCCAGACAGGATTGAATGTGTGCGTACCTGCTGGGTTGGATCTTGCTATAGCTCCAGCAGCATCCATCCTTTTGTTATTAATTCTACAGTCCTCTGTGTATGCATATCATTAATCTGCTGTTTGCTACTCTTTGCCTCCTTGGCTTGTTTCCTTTTTCAACAATTCTTTCAATTCTAGGGTCCGTCGACTGAAACTTAAACTAAATTATATTTCTTTAAAAAGTATTAAATTAAACTAATTACTAAACTGAACTGAAATCTTACGAGCATAATTAAAATATGTTCAAATATATTGAAAGTGGTGAAAATAATATGAACTGAACACGGCCTAACTTGAGAAAAATGGGAAATAATATTGAATATTATCATTACAATTATTTAAAGTTGATTATTTTAATATTACAGTGGACATGCCGAGTACTCTTTGAAACTTAGGGTTTATTTGGTTGGAGAGAATTTTGAGAGTCTGATTTTTGTTTTGAGATTTTGAGAGTTTGGGTTTTTGTTTGGGATTTTGAGAGTATGGTTTTGCAAAAATCTTATTTGGTTGGGTTGGGATTTCGTAAGTTTGAACAAAATTTTTAACACAGGCCCTATTTGCAGAGCCCAAATCCAATAAAAATACAAAATTGCCCCCAATAAATAATAGTTCATTTTCTTTAATTTTGACCCACTTGTTCCACTTAATTTCATTTGGGAGAAATTCTCAGAAAATTTTGCAAAAAACCCGAAAATACCTAAATCCTCAAGAACACCATCCTCTACTCTGATTCACGTTATGGGTACCTAGAGATCTGAAAGCCCGCCCCTCATAACCCCAGATTCCCCGAAAAAATCATCGAAATCCGACGAATTTGGCCGCCGATCGGCTGAATCAAAATTCGGCTGAAAAAGTCAACCATCACCGCCGCCGCCGTTCGGCGGCGATTCGGCTCCGGCCGAGGGCAGATTCGGGTTCCCCGCATCCTCGGCAGCAAAACCCATATCATGAATCCCAATCCACCGCTTCCGATTGCTCCATCACGGGTACAAATTTGTGTGCCAATGTGTTTTTACTGTTTGTGTGTGGCAGTGGAAGAAGAAATGGTCAAAATTGGATAAGGACTGCTCAAATTACAAAGCTTCTTTTCCTCTCTCGCGGATGCCAGGGAGAAGGAAATCAATAGCTTGCAAGCTGAAATTCTTGCTCTTCGGAAATTAAATGGAACAAGTGGGCCAAAATTAAAAAAATGTACTATTATTTATTGAGGATAATTTTGTACTTTTATTGGATTTGGCCTCTGCAAATAGGGGATGTGACTCTGCAAATAGGGCTCCCCAATTTTTAATTGGTTTGTCAGAATTTTTAATTGCAAGTCTGAACTTTGGGGTAAAAACAAGACTTTGCAAAACTAGCTAGTTAAACCAAACAATAATTACAAAAACTGGATTTTGAAAGTCCAGTTTTCCAAAAACTGATCATACCAATGCAGCCTTAGGATCTATGAAATGAAATCATATAAGAAGATATATGATTTTTTAATTCATAAATTTTAAAATAATTCGAAAATATGATGACATTATAAAACTATTTTTACCCATGATAACTTATTTCAGTACTCAAATTTACCGAATTATAGGTTTTTTACAATCGAAATGTTAGAATTTATTAAAAGAGTTGGTTTTTAGTGAGCATCAACTTAGATGAATTTTTTAGAGTTAATGTTAGGCTCTGTTTGATAAAACTGAAATCTGAAAACTGAAGTCTGAAGTCTGAAAGCTGAAGTCTGAATATGATAAGTGCTGAATACTAATATGTCTAGTTGTTTGATAAAATTTAGATAAGTGCTGAAAACTAAATATGTTAATTTGAAGAATAAATCCTAATTGATTGTTCGAATATTATTAAATAGTTTATGAACCAGTATTATTTAATATCAATAAGAAAAAAATCAACTATTATAATGTGAATATGATCAAAATTTAATAAATAATGTTTATTAATATTCAATTTATTTAATTATTAAAATATTATAATATACATTTCAACATTAAAGTACTCGGATTTAAAATTTGAGTGTGCATGATGATTACAATAATTTAAATATATATTATATCTCTATCTAATTTAATTTAATTATATAATATTTTATAATGAGTATACAATTATTGATTATTATTTTAAAATCAATCACTAAATTATTTACTAATTAAATAATTAATACACAATAAATATTAACTAAATATGATTATGATTTTTGACACAAATATTATCTTATATGTAGATTTAGAAAATTTTAAATTTTAAAATAACGTGTAGCATCTTCAGATTCAGTCATAAGTGATACGCAAATCACTTAATCAAGTCGTCCAAATTGTACGTGCAGTTCAGTGCCACTTATTGACACTTATTTGGTTCAGACATGCATAATTTCGTTATCAAACACACGGAGAGTAAATCAACACTTAATCCATTAAGTTAAGTGCTGGACGTAATTATCAAACGCGTAATTAGTTGAAAATACGTGAACATTGAACGGACTTGTTTCGGTATTTTTTAAGTTGGGTTGGGCCTCATTTTTGCCCCAAAATCAATTAAACCTGAAACCCCGGCGACTCCGGGATGCGAGTTTCCGGCAGTGAGTTTCTTTGCTTTGCTCTTGTTATAGGCATACCATCTATATATTGCCCTGTCCGTTTCAGCTTCTTACAAGCAGTTTTAGCAGCTACTAGTTTCCGGCGGTGAGTTTCTTTCAGTGCCTTTGCTTTGCTCTCTTGTTTTAGTTAATGCCATATTCTTCGACTTCATACTTCTGCTTCTGCCCATGTTTCCTTTGCATGATGATTCATTTTTGTTGTCTCCTTCATGTTCTTGATGACGAATTTGTGGACTCAAAGTTTGTGTTTGTTTTTGAATGTTAGAAATATACTGCGTAGTTAGGCCAAACGTCAAGCTTTCAGTCCATATGTGGCTCAAGTAATATGAATTAGAAACTGTCTGCTTGGCCCCAAAGTCCAAACAATATCCAAGTTCAAGCTTTATCCAAACAGTCTAGAAAGTCCAGAATTTGAGATGACAACTAGAAACAACATTTCATGACTTGTGCCAGATTATTGGGTGCATATATTACAGTGAATGGCCTTAACTTGTAGGAATAAAAGGGCAGGCTGATGAACTAGTGGCAGCAGTCTCAGATTTGTTGCCCTTGACAAGCCCTTCTAGCAGCTGTCCAGGGTCAAAAAACATCTCAGCCTTTACGATCTTAAAGTCTTCATCCATCTGAAAGGTGCATGTTCCAAAGAATTCAACCAGTTCTCCTGTGGGGGCATACCCTTTAAAAGGTCCGTCCATGAAAGCCCAGTGCCTGAACTTGAACACTATCAATGGCGGCCCTGAATACACCTGCAGAACCTCTATCGCAAAACCGCGAGGAAAGGCACCTAAGAAAATCTGCATGGACGTGTCTTTAGTCTCAGTGGATGGATCGTAAACGCGATATTCCTCAGGCAGTCCGGTCTGCAGGAACAGATTGTAACTCCCCCCGATCATCCCTGCTTCTTCCATTGTCAAAGCTTTTCTCCCTGCAAATTCACACTATCAGTATGTATACTATAATATATATCCAGAACTCACCAGGATGTACTGACCATTTATGCTTATTGTGTGATTCTTGATATCTAATGTTTTGTATTCATCGGGATTTGCTTTGTGGACAACTTCCATTTCCCATGTCTTCAACAATCTCTGCACTTTCTCTTCAAGCGATCCTTCAGCCCATTCCTGCTCACAGCCACACGATATTAGCTGAATAGAGAGAGTCACACGATGTTTTTCAGTATGAAATAGAATCGGGATGGATGAATTGTACCTGAGTTCTGGTTTCTTCGAAGAACATGTCAACAATTTCATAGTTTGGAGGGCCAAATCTCCAACTGGTGTTCTTCAGATCCTCCTCAGTCAGGTAGGACCTGTACTTATTCCCTGCTGTAGCTGAAGAAGCCATGTGGAGGTCAGAGATGTTATCTTGTTTCATCTATCATCCATACATGTTTATATAGCCAATAACAACGACATCTTTATAAAATATGACCAAAATAATTGTTGAAATGCAAGAAAATTCGTGGAACCTGCATTTAACTACAAGATTATTCATATTCTATCTTATATTCTTGGATCCAGCCAGGCCGCCATCCGAGACCAGATTTGTTAGGCTGAATACTCTTCCTATTCGAAGATTATTAATCATCCGACTAGAAGTGATTAAATCTATTATTAACACATAGTGGTAACTTCTTTTTACATTGAACACAACTTAATTTAAC
The DNA here is from genome assembly GCA_948330725.1 of Sherardia arvensis. Classification (NCBI taxonomy): domain Eukaryota; kingdom Viridiplantae; phylum Streptophyta; class Magnoliopsida; order Gentianales; family Rubiaceae; genus Sherardia; species Sherardia arvensis. The sequence continues at coordinate 10,006,175 of OX415244.1, forward strand.
ATATCTTCTTTTTTGTTACCTTTATTGATGGCGCTTTTATTTGATTAGCACTTGCTTCTTTTGACAAAATTTAAATCTCCTTTTGCTACAGTTTATTTCTTGCTGAACTGAACTGAAAAAATAAAAAAAATACTGAATTGAACTGAAAAAATAAAAAAAATACTGAACGGAACTGAAAATAATTAAAAATAATGAACTGAACTGAAAAAAATTAAAAAATACTGAACTGAACTGAAAGATATTTAAAAATACTGAAATGAACTGAAAAAAATAAATATATCGAACTGAACTGAAAAATATAAAATACTGAACTGAACTGAAAAAATATAAATATACTGAACTGAACTTAAATATGTTGAATTGAACTGAAAAAATATAAATATACTGAACTTAACTAAACTTTTAAAAAATTAAATATATTTATTTGAACTGAATTGAAGAAAAAAATTAAACGTAGTAAAAAAAATCATTATTGACAAATAAAATGAGCTGAATTGTACATAATTGAATAGAAATAGAACAATATAAAGTATAATGTATTGAAATAATGACTTAATGCAACTAATTTTATCAAATCACATTTACTTATAACTTAGTTGAATTAAACTGAAGTAAAGTTTAATGTATTCAAGACAATAACAGTATGACTAAATTAAATGAAATTGATCAATATACACTTGTACATGATTGAAATAGACTTAATTTTAATTTTAATTAAATTAAACTGAACTGATTCAAGAAATATTCAGAATAGTAGAACCACTAGCGTACAAAGATTGCTCCATTTTGTCGTATTCACAAACAATGAACTTGTATTCATCTAGTAAACACTAATTGAACCGAATTATAATTGAACGTATTGAACATAGTCATTAAACGACTGAATGAAACTAAAATTCATCAAATCACATTTGTTCATAACCAAATTAAATGAACTGAATTGAACTGGATCAAATTAAACTGAATATAAACTGAACTGAACAAAAAAACTGTAGAGATCTATAATAAAAAATATAGAAGAAATTTATTGAACTAAAAAAAATATAAATATTTATCTGAATAAAACTGAACTAAACTGAACTAAACTGAAAAAATTTAAAAACATTGAAATGAACTGAAAAAATAAAAAATACTGAGCTGAAAAATATTTAAAAATACTGAACTGAACTGAAAAAAATAAAAATATATTGAACTGAACTGAACTGATTTACAGAAAAACTCTAGCAAACAGGCCCTAAATGATTTGGGGGCTTGCTATATGCAGGTACAATCTACTTCTGCAGGTCTAATGAAAGTGGAAAAATATCATAATTACCCTTCATTGTTCATTAATTTTTATAAATAAATTTCTAAAACTCTAACCTTAAATGTATAAACCCGATCTATGTAATGATTGAATACGTGTCCAAATCATAAATTATTATTTCATAAATTATAATACATATTTACGAGGGGCATTATTATCACTTCAAGTTTAATTTAGACCTGCAGAAGTAAACTGGACCTCCATATAGAACCACCCTTAATTTAATTCATCTAAGCTAATCGACTTTTATTTTCAAATTATTTGTGTGGGATATCGTTAATTACAATCAAAACGCTATAGATGACTTTCTCTCTCTAGGAGAGCTTTCCCTCTTCTCCTCCTCCTTCTCTCTTACCTTATTCTCGTTCCTCTTTCTCTGCAAGTTTCGTCCTTTCTTCTTTGATACTCTTCATCAATAATTGATTTTCTTTCCTTGTCATCGTGATTTATCTCTGAGTTTTCTAATATTCATAGATCAAAATGTTTCCTTTTCAAATTCATTGACAATGTTTTCCCGTTTAGTCCATCTCTCGGGTTTAATCTCGAATCTTTTCGTTTATGCATCGAAATAAAATCTGATCGAAATATCCCTTTAAATTTGTAGATTTCATAGTCTGGGTTTCCTTTTTCAATCTACTATTTTCCAAAAAAAAATCATCAAAAACCACCGATCCGATATCATGATCCGACGGAAAAGAAAAAAGATTGCGGGATCCTCTAAGGATTTCAATGGCTCATAAGGAGCTGGTGATGCATGGCCTGTTCAAGCTTACAAAAGGCGATAATTGAGATCATCGGTCTCGAGTACATTAATTAATAATCAGCGGAAAGTGGTTTGAGACAGTTCTTGCTTCGGAGACAACCTCATCCGGAATGCCCAATTGAAGATCGGAACCTGCTCAGACTCCAAAGGGTGTCTTCAGACAGTGAAAGTGCGAGGTAATTGGGGATTTTGACATGCAAGCCATTTCTTGATAGATGAAGACATGGGAGAACAGGTAAACAGTCTAGTTCTTGGGAAATCCGTCCTATGGGAAGGTAAAATGGATTGCTATACTCTATTGGCTCACTGGATTGATGATCGTCATTTTAGAAATGAAAGGTTTGAGCTGTGTTTTATGAAAATATGGGGATGTAAAGCTTTGATTCTGCACAGGCATCATAAGTTCATGGTCATAAGATTTGAGAATAGGGCAGGGATGCTAACTGTTCTTCAGAACGGCCCATACATGGTTGAAGGTGGTTTATTGCTATTAAGATGGTGTAGAAAAGAAGAAAATCCATGCGGTACCATCAGCGTTAAGAAAACATTGGTATGGGTCAAGTTCTACAATATTCCTTCTGAACTATTTCATCCAACTTCAACTTACAATGTGGCGAGTTTATTAGGCAAGGCCGTGGAGGTGAATTCTGTTGTTGTCAAGAGTATGGGTTACTACAATCTTGAGGGCCGGAATTTGGATTGAACCGTCAAGACCTCTGGTTGCGGGATTCTTACTTAGGGATAGTGATGTCCGCAGTGTTTGGGTCTCCTGCACATATGAGTGCATATGTAAGTGTTGCACATGATGCGGGGTAATAGGACATCCAAGGTCTCGGTGTAAATTGGTTGAGGAAGAGCAACAAAGTTCCTTTGTTTTGATGTCAATGAGGAACATTTTGAGCAGAGAGGATTTCACTTTGTTGATTATGTGGATGTTGACAAGCTTTGTGATGATGGGTTTGCTCCAAAGCATATATATATGAAAGGTACGAATCAAGACAATGGGTTGATGCTTTTGGATGTGATGAGTTCACCTTATTCAAAGAGGGTGAGCAACCCCGTAAAGGACAATGAAAGTTATTTCAATGTTCATGGAAAGATCACGAAGACGGCCGATACACAAGAAGGTCCAATGCATCTGAGGATCTTATAGAGGAAGTATCTCCAGTTAGCAGAGGCAGTGGTTAACGGTCTTGGAGAACATGTCTCTAAAAAATGGAAAATCAACACATCGGCTATCATTAGATCTTTCAATCTCATTGATGAACTCAAATCCATATCTCAACAACCGTTGGGGGAATACGGTCCTGATAAGTCAAAGGAGCAGCTTGTTCACATACTAAAACAGAAGAGAAAGGCAGTAGAGTCACCTTTGGTCTCACAGAAGAAGATAAGAAGAATGGAACATGTCCCTGGCAGCCATAGCCATGCCTCACTGTCGAAAGAAGAGGGTACTGACTCAATCTTATAGAAGGGCGGAATCAAGGTTTCCAGTTTGTGACAAAAGCTCATTCAAGTGAAGTTGTTGACACAACTATGTCAAGACGTGCCAATCTATCAACAGGGAGACTTAAAAAGACTTCTCACATGAAGAGATGCTCTAGTAAGCTTGTCATTTTAGGTAAGAGGCAAAGGGCTCATTCAATACTTGACACATCTCAACTGTGGAAGAAATTCAAAAGTTGCAAGGAATACAGAGCAAAGGATTTACATCTAGAAGGAAACAAAAGTTGCAACTATGACTTTTCACATCATCTGTAGTGTGTCGAATCATATGAGTTCATCAAAGTCTTCACGATGACTGTTCCACCCCACGAGGATCTACATCTTTCCAAGGCCATGCTAAGTGGTAATCAGTTCACCCTACCCAAGGTGATTAAGGATTGCATGTCAATGAAAGACGCCTACATTTCACCAAAGGGTGCATCTTCAGGCACAGTTTCTGCAGCAGCAGTGTTATGCCACATAATGCTACTCATTAGCCTCTCCCCCAACCTTACGGGCTCAACTGAAATATTTTGGAGTGCAAATGAGTTTGAAAGTCCTTATGTGGAATTCAAGCACATTGTGTTCTTGGCACCTAACTATGTGGATCTATGGAGACGAAAGTTGTGGAACAAAATATGAAATTTTAAGGTACCGTATAAGTTGGTTTTTATTTTGAAGATGGATGCAGAAGACACGGGTGGAGTTTCACCGCCGTTGAGCGGTTGGATACCGCAAGTGGGACCATCTCCCTACACTTGCATCACTCCCTTGCAGGCTCTAGTGAAGGCTTGCAGGAGGATAATCAAAGCAGCGATCAGAGTTGAAATCTGAAAGATTTGCTTGCTCTCGGCTCTGTCCGGTTCACAGGCGGCACTCAAACATGATGAGTCTGACCATCAATAAAATTAATTATACTTATTAATTGACAACAAAATCATGATATATGTTAAAATACTACATGCTATAAAAAAATTTCGAAATTATATAATCTGGTATTATCAATTACAGGTCTATTTCAAATTTGTTTCAAACTAATTATGCTGAAAACATCATTAAAAATATTATGTTGAAAAATATTGTCTGCAAACAATAGAAATGATTATCTAAGCCTGTTTTCGAAAAACAAGATCATCTAAAGCCCAAATAGTGCAAAGCCTACCAAATGAAATCCTACCTGAATGCGACTTTCATCCCTAGACCTGGATTTGAAAAACACCTCATTCAATTCATAAAACACAGTGTATAAAAACAATCAAGTCCGTCATTCACTGCATAAACCTCAAACTATCATTTTCGTACTGCAATTATTAATGCAGTAGTTTCGTAATGCATAAATATATATGGTGCACTCCAACATTAATTTTACAATTCGTATTTATATTTAAATATCTGATACATCTTTATTTACGAGAACAACATTCACTTTTAAATAAATATTAATGATATTAACATCACTTCATGAAATATAGATTGCATAAGCAAATGATGGATTGCATATAACAATGCCCTTATTAACTGTGCATATATTTAAGTGATATTATATTAGTAGTCATTTGACTATTTTCCTTGTACTATTCTTTTTCTTTATATTTATATTGTAATACTTTCTACTTCAATATTTTTGACTTTTCCTTAAATGCCAACAAAAGTTTGAATCTAGCAAAACCATTTTTTTCATGCAAACCAAAGCCATTATTGAATGTAACATCAACTCTGCCAATTATTTGTGGAGATACATATATACTTAGATTCCTGCAGATGTACATGTACTACAAATTCTAGCTAATTAACTTTGCTTTCTGTAGATCTCAGGATGAAGAAAGGTTTAATAATATATATATGAAGAAGCTGGATTTTATTTTTCAATTACCGGATGCATTCGGGAATTAGACTTTCTTTGAAATATAGAAAACCCATCTCGATCTCGATCTCGATCTTAAACCATATTGTTCAAAACATGTTCTTATCCTAAACATTATAGGGAAAATTCCCACAAAGGGCGTAATAAGAGTTGAAATTCCTACTTAGGGCGTAAAACTTTTAATATTTCTATTAAGGGCATTCAATTACTTCTAAGACAAATTTACCCCTTTTATTCTTTTTCTAAATTTTGTTTTACTTAATTTTATCATTTAAATTATCATGTATGAAAATTTTATCATGGACTTCTCGCCATGTATCCTTTCAAAAAAAAAAGGACTTCTCTCCATGTATTAAATTTTATTTTTCGTCTCCACATCATTGTAATTGGTTAATTCAATATATAAACTCGCAGGATGTTACTGGGATACAATTTCATCAGAGACTTGACTTTAATTTATAGGGGATTCAGGGTATATTAGTCAAATTTTAATTAATATATAATGGAAATTTACATAATAATTTATATTTTTATATTATTGTTAGCTGTAAAATTCTTATTCTTGATAATTTCCATGATAAAATTTCCATGATAAAATTCTTATTCTTGATAATTTACATGATAAAATTTCCATGATAATTCTTATTCTTGACAATTCTTGATGATTTATATGATAAAAATTCCATGATAAAATTTGTATACATGATAATTTACATGATAAAATTAAGTAAAACTAAATTTAGAAAAAGAATAAAAGGGGTAAATTTGTCTCAAAAGTAATTGAATGCCCTTAATAGGAATAATAAAAGTTTTACGCCCTAAATAGGAATTTCAACTTTTATTACGCCCTTTATGAGAATTTTCCCAACATTATACCAATAGATCTAAAAGCTCGAGATCAAAACTGCATTTTTTCCTCATTTTTATTCAAAGTTGATGACTTCTGTGTCTGAATGAAATTCAATGGGATCCAAAGAAACCATGTTTTTCATCCATAGGGGATCCCAAGTGCCGGGATCGATGGAAAGTTCGATTCTATCTGAACTATTCATTTGAAAATGGTTTGCAAATATTAATTTTTTCTTTCATAAATGTCTTTTGCTATTTAACTTCCCCATAGGGCCTTACAGTAGGTTTGTAAATCAGTTAAAGGGGACCTCACGGCTTGATAACCATGTGTTAGAGGCCGCGGAAATGCCATTATCAATGATTATTTAGTTGTGTCGCATGTAAATGCAAGAAACTGGAAAGAGCACGAGCTTGAAAATCTCAGACCGTTTGAATACTGTTCACACAATTACTAACTATAAATTAGACAACATGACTCCCAACTCGATCTCCACAAACTCGCCGAGCAATATTATTACTTTTGATAACTTACATAGCTGATTCACAATGGGCAGTACTTTTATTTTGCTCATATTCATCTTGTTTTTCTTCAGCCACATTCACTTTGGTCTTGCTGCTCTTTCAAATTCAAGCTGCAGGGAAATTGAATGGAAAGCTCTGATGGATTTCAAAGGAAGTCTAATTGATGCAAGCAATCAATTGTCATCGTGGACGGGGCGTGACCAGTACTGCTGTTACTGGTACGGTATTACTTGTCATAACCACACTGGTTTTGTGCGGATGATAGAACTCGGTAATGTTCAATACCCTTTGACTTTCTTGGGAGGCCATATAAATTCTTCACTGCTACAGTTGGAGCAACTAGAGCATTTAGATCTAAGCTTTAATAATTTTCAAGGTATTTCAATTCCTGCGTTTCTTGGATCCCTTCGGAATTTGAAATATCTAAACCTAATTGAAGCAGGATTTAGTGGGGATATTCCCCAACATCTTGGAAATCTATCTAATTTGCAATATCTCTCTCTTGGTGAGATGGACATAGATCCTGAAGACTCCCCTTCTTTGAGTTCTAAGAGGCTTGGTTGGATTTCTGGACTTTCTTCTTTAACATATTTGGAGCTTTCCATAATCAACGCTAGCGAGGCGAGTGATTGGTTGGATTCTATTAACATGCTTTCTTCTTTGTCATCATTGACATTACATCGTTGGTTGGTTGGCATGGCACTATCTGGTGATCTTAATCTGACATCACTCATTTCAGCTCACCTTTATGGTAACAATTTCAATTGTCCCTTTCCTTCAATCTTCTTCAATCTTAGTAGCCTTGAGGTTTTTGTAATTCCAGGTAGTGGGCTGCAAGGCTTAATCCCTGATACTTTTCAAAAAGTATCCGCCTTAGAGATTCTTGATCTTTCTGCTAATTCTTTTGGCTCATCGCTTCCGAATTCCGAATTCATTGTGTACCCTAACTAGGCTCACAGAACTAGATCTTAGAGGGTGTAAGCTTCAAGGATTCATTCCATTTTGCCTCAGCAATATGACATATCTTACAGTGCTTGAGTTGGGTGTGAATAATTTAACTGGTACAATTCCACGTGATTTGGGTTCTCTCACACAGCAACTGATCTTGATTTTGGTAATAACCAGCTGTCTGGCGAAATTCCTTCAAGTTTCGGGAAACTCACCAAACTAAGCTACTTAGATATTTCCCACAATTTTTTGAGCGGTGAGTTGTCTAAGTCTCTCTTTTTTTCCGAGGGACTAAAAAATTTAGAGAGTTTGGACATTTCTTCAAATCAGTTTATTGTGAGCTCCCAATGGATCCCTCCTTTGGAAATTAGCTTCCTTCGCATGGATTCCATCTTCATAGGATTAAGGCCTCCATTTCCCACTTGGCTTCAAAACCATACCAATCTTGCTCAATTGACTTTGGGAAATAACAACATCACGGGTGTTATCCCTGACTGGTGTCAAACCTCTTTTCCTTATATTGATAGATTCGATCTTTCCCACAACTTCCTGATGGGCCTTGTTCCTACATTTAATAACAAATCAACAATTACAATACTTGACCTTTCTAACAACCGCTTTACTGGGAACATTTCTGATGAATTGTGCAAATTGCATTCTTTGAGGATTCTGAAACTTGCCAACAACCAATTGATGGGAAGAATACCTTCATGCCTGGGAAACTTGTGGGATCTAAGAGTATTAGATCTGGCGAATAATAGCTTTTATGGTCCTATAACAAATGAACTTGGTTATTTGAATCGACTCATATTTCTACGTTTGAATGGGAACAAATTATCCGGGGAGCTTCCATCATCGTTGCAGAATATGACACTGTTGAGAACTCTTGATCTAGGAAAAAATGAATTGGATAGTATTATACCTAGTTGGATTGGAAAAGAATTCTTATATTTGGAACATCTGATGCTTCAATCCAATAAGTTTTCTGATACTTTTGACCATCACTATTAAAGGAATTGTGTTGGAGTACTCCTCTAGTCTTCCTTATGCTAAGTTCATGTCCCTTGCAGGGAATTACTTGCACGGAAATATCCCTGATGAGTTGATGAACCTTACCGGATTGCAGAGTTTGAATCTGTCAAACAATCAGTTAACTGGAAAGATTCCAGAGAAGATCGGTAATATGAAGAATCTCGAATCAGTAGATCTTTCAATGAATCAACTCTCTGGAACTATTCCTCAAGGTTTGGCTGGTATAGATACTCTGGGCTACCTGAATCTCTCTTTCAACAATTTGTCAGGAAAGATTCCAACAGGGGATCATTTAGATACCTTGAACAGTGCATCTATTTATGAAGGAAATGGTGAACTTTGTGGAAAGCCGACAAAGAAGAGCTGTGCTGGTGATGCTCTAGTGCCATTGAAAGAAAATGGAAATGTCTCCAATGGTGATGATGAGGTCGAGATTGAGTGGGTGTATGCTGGAGTCGGACCTGGTTTTGCAGTTGGTTTCTTGGGAGTTTTCTGTCTTCTTTATTTTAAAAGCTCATGGAGATATGCGCTCTTTAGATTCCTGGAAAATGTTTACTATAGAATTTAGCTTGGTCCCTTATTGGGTAATTTATTATTATATGCATTCAAGAATAAGAGTATTTTCAAGCGAGACTTTAAGAAACTTTACATAACTTCTTGTTTATTTTTCTATCTTGGACATGTTTATTTCTTGGATTCATTACTTATAAAAAGACTGAAATTTTATGTTGATAGGATCTATTTATTTCTTGCCGGAGATGAACACTAACATGACATTAATTTTCAGTTTGTTGAAAATGTGTAGTTCCCAACAACATCATCAATCTAACTAACAACAACATCATCATCATCATCTTGAATTAAACTTAGGAGGATCATTTTGAAGTCAAATGGCCTAATGAGGAACAGCCAAAGGGTGGAGTAGTGACTCATGAACCGCCATCGAAATCGTTTGAAACTTGCAGTCTGTTTCCAGCAACTGATCAAGAAGAACAGAATTAATCAGCTGGAGAAGAATCATTGCAAGATCCTCTCCATCATTCCATTCATGGACTTCTGCTTTCAGCAAGTGCTTGTTCTCACAGATCAGCTCCCAAACTGAAAAGTTTTTCCTTGGCATCATGAAATCTCCCTCCTTGAGCTTCAAACTAGGGCAGAAATCACCAATTCCATCTCCAAGATAGATGATCTTCTCCTTGCCTTCTTTAGCCAAGTTGACTTGAATCCTTTCTATAATCATACCCTGTTCATAACACACATCAATGAAACTAAGTTAAGCCTCAATCAAACCATAAAAAAGGCACCTTTTTATGAGTTAAATTAAAATGAGACAAATATTATTCAAGAAAAACTGAATAAATTTAAAAATAGTAAAATACCTTGCACATGTTAGGAGGACACCTATGGCAGCCATGAGATTTTGTCAGAAAATCATGGAAAGGCATAATCCTGAGCCTCCCATCTTTATCAACATAGCTGGGATTAGTGTTGATTTCAGAAAAGCATTCCCTGATTCCCAGATGGCTCAAGATTGTCTCAATGAAGAACACATTGGCATCACTCACAACCCTCAAATCGCACCTGAACCCATATATCAAAATCCAATCTTCAGCAACAAAAGATCATAAAAATCCAATCTTTAAACTGAAAATTCATCAAAAATAGAAGAAAAAAAAAAGTACCCTAAAGCATAAGCTGATTTGATAGCAGGCACAATCCTTGGATGAATAGGAACCCTCTTCAGAACCCCTTCAATGTCCTCCATGGTCTTTCCCTGGCCATGAATCTCCTCCATCATCTTGTCCTATAAAAAATAAAAATAAATTAGTGTTTGAACATTTAAATCTATATCATATACATAACAAAAGGTTCATAAAACTAAAATGCTGAATTGTACCATGAGGGAATTCCACGGCATGGTGGGGAGGAGGCGGTTGAACAAATCGGTGAATCCGAGCTCGCCGATAACCCAATTATCGCTATCGACATCAATAATGGTCTTATCGAAGTCGAAAACCACCACAATTCCGGCCATTATTCCTGTGATTTTTACCGGTTGAGAAATGGAGAAGTTGAAGAAAAAAAGTATGTTGTGGTTTGAATTAATGGCTGAAGGGTATTTATAGTTAAATACGATGCAGATCTGTACTAAGATGCTATAGGGTGACAAGGGAATATTATTAGAGGGGTGCTATTTGAAGGAATATTCTAGGAGAATTTGTAGAATTGGGTAAAATATTGGGGAATTGTAATCCAAGCATTAAACGCATTTGCCAAAGCATTTTGGAGATGGATTTGGAATATGCTTGATTATGTATTGAAATTTCACATGATCTTTTTTATTGTATAATCTAGTTGTCAAGCATATCAGATCTTGATTTGCAGAATTCATACAAGTAGATCTGTTGTGTTTCCGATCTAACCTTGTTGATGAATATTACGCAATATGAACATCTTGGAAAGAATAATCTCTTGTTTATGGATTAAGACAATCTTGATCTTCATATATAATTGCTCACAGTATATATTTGAGATCTGATTTAACTCATCAAACTAATTAAACATGGTACGAATTAAGATAACGTCGAAGGGTTTCACAAAGCTCTGAGATCTGAGATCTGCTATGGCTTTGGAAATTCATGGAAATGTAAATTAGATAATTATTTAATGTAAACTATTGTATTTCATTTATAATAAAAATAAATAAAGAATGAGTAACATACATTTATTATTTAATACATATTGTAAAAAAAGTGAATTAGTAGTAGAATATATTTATATGCATAAATGTCATTTTACAACAATTAATAACTATTACCGCTAATGGCAAATTCCCAACACCACCATATTATCATTATAGATTTAAGCACACTAATTAAACATACCTGAATTATTGGTTATGACTACAAGATACACTAGTCCCAATTCCATACATTAGGAGGTCCATATCCATGATCCTTATCCTCCCATGATCCTATTTTGAATTCGCCCTCAGTACTCTTAAACCACGGTGTTTCCACGGCGGCATTTCGCCGGTGATTTTCCATGTAAGGGTAATGCCATAGTGATCGGATCTCTTCTGCATCAGACAAATTCTTGAGAGCTTTCGCCTCTTCCAATGCCTTTTCCCGTCACTCCACCACCACCGGCGGAAGATATTCGCAGCACCGCCGCCATGTAATATTCTCTTTGCACTTAGCTCCCGGGCATCTTACCTGGTCGAGATTTATGTTTTCCTTGATCACTCCGGCAAGATAATCAGTGGAGCAGCCCTTGCAGCAGAAATGGCCGCATTTTTCCGACAGCCGCGTCATTTCTCCGGTGGGTAATTCGTCGGAGCAAGCCGCACACACCGACGTAGAAGCCTCCCCATATGAAAGTTGGAAATGGTTTTTTTCTCCGTCTTCTTCATTTCCAAACTTCGGCAAACGAGTTTCATCTTTTCATCTTCATTGTAGATATGGTGTACGATAACTGATTCCATCGTGGAATCTGCAGTCTCAGTCAAAGCAGATGAGGATGGTGGTTCCATCGAGCATAGAATCACCTGCTCGAGCTCATCGTTCTCATCTGTTTCGCCCTGTGATAATAAGATCGCTAACTTGAGATCTTCTTCTTCTTTATTATCGAGGGCCTGAGAATTGATCGGGGCATAAGAAATACTAGATTTTGGGAGTTGGTGCATTGATGAGTGGTAATCGCGCATTGATGAGTGATAATCGCTCATTAATGAGTTGTAATCGAAACTAGGTTTCCATTCAATCATGTTGTTCAAATTCATGGTTTTGATAAAAGTAATTTCTCTTTGGAATCAAACTGTGGAATGAAATAATATGGTAACACTAGTAGGAAAGGGTCCATTAAAGACACAAATTTAAGACATTTAGCGTGTATTATCAATCATCCGCCTTAAAACACCCTTACGAACTCAGAACTTAAATTCGCTCAGTTTAATAATTTATTTTAAGGCGTTTAAAAGGTATTTAAGGCGTTTAAAATTAGTACCGTAAATAGAAATCAGTTACGAATTCGCAAGTGAATCTCGCTTGTATGTAAAAATCAGTTATGAATTCGCAAGTAAATTTCGCCTGTACGTAAAAATCAGTTACGAACTCGGAAGGCTTGCTGAGAATAAATAAACACAACAATACACCTTTTTCCCCAAAAAGTATCAATCTTATCTTTCCCATCGGCATCTCCACCCCGATAACCACCACCTCTCCGCTACTCTGAAATCCGAACTGGCTTCCTCCTGCAATCAGTCGTTGGCAACGTTGGCCGGCCGGAACTCCCCTCCGTCGAACTACTCTTGTGGAGAGGCCTTATTGAATCGGGTATCTAGGTTTGAGCCCCAAATTAATTTGTGTATTTTTCTGATAGTCTCAATCCACGATTTCGCCTCAGAGCTCCAGGTGGAAGATCACAATCCCTGAAGAGGAGAACATTTGACATGCCCGATTCTGTGGTTCGCAAGGAGCTTGCTGCTCAGGTAGCACAGATGATGGATGAAGATGCAAGAGGCTCTAAAACCCATTAAACTGGGAACCACCTCGTGAGTTACTCGTTCTGTATCAACTTCTGTCGTAGCTTTCATGCTTTTGCAAGAGTTGTATCTGAGTAGTCCTTTCCAGGTCTTTTGCTTTCTTTCTGTCCTAAGAGCGTTTTTTCAACCTTAACATTATCTGTAGACTAGCATTTCCACTCATCAGACTGTTGTTTGGGCTTTTTAGATGTGTGCTGTTGTTTGGAATTTTTATTAGGCTTAGATCGTGTTCTAACATGATAGCGTGTAGTTCTTTATTACATGAAGGGTCCAAACTTCTATCTTTGTTTAGCCATTTGCTTTTGAGTGTAGCTTGTTTTGTACTAACCATTCTTCTAGTATCTTCTCCATGCGATCATTTTTTTTCTGCCTTTTGTCAGCAGCTGGTTTAGAATGTGATCATTTGGTTGTTTTAAGTTTTAATAAGAACAGCTTCTGTGAAACCATATCATGTGTATACCGTAGTCATAGGGAATTTAGATACTTGGTTATGTTCTTGCTGTTTTTGTTGTAAAGTTGGCAGCTTTGATAGATTTCATATGTTTTTGTGTTATCATATGTCCCTCAAACTTGATAATGAGCAGGCTATCAGATGATGCATCTATCTTTGGTTTTACTCTCATTTGGATGATGTTTATGTGAGTTATAGTTGTGTTTAACATTTCTTTTGTTTGTACAGGCAAGTTTGATGGCAATGTAGTGGTTTTGGTGAAGGTGGAAAAGGGAAAACGAACTGGAATAACTGCAGAACCAACTGGAACTCGGATTTTCGATCAAGTTGCACATGAGTTTAGGATGAAAAAGCATGTCATGATTCTCAGTCTTGCCGAGCATATTGCTCAAGAAGGAGCTTTCCGAATGGATCGGAGAGCACTTTTTTTGGGTTTAGCAGAGTGGCATTAATACGTTTACGGAGCTCTCCGAATTGATCGGAGAGCACTTTTTTATAATATAGCAAAAAATTATTTCCGAACTCGCAAGAGTTCTGTTTCTTTTTTTAAACCTAACATAATTAACTTGCGAAGTCGTAAGCACTCTCGTTTCCCTTGAAAATTATAAGGCGTTTGAGGAACCGCTTTTGATGTTTTATTAGATTTAAGACATAACCAAGGAAGGCGGAAATCTTCCGCCTTAACCCCTTCATGTCCAACCGTCTTAAACGGCTTGAGTGTGTAGTAGTGTAAGTGTGGCAGTATTTATAAGGGGGGTGATGAATATTCCACAAATCTGTTTCTCATTTTGGAACGGTTATCACATATCATATGATGAATTGGAAACGGATATTTGGTCTCCCTCTCTCTAATAACCTTTTAAACTTTGACTTTTTCAGGTAAATATGTGTTAAGGGACCGTTATCGCAGTTTATCATGTTATCGCACGTGAATGAAAACTATATAATCTTTTTTTGATACAATATGTCTCTAAAGATGGATTGTATAACTTAAAAAAATTATGCTAATTTATAAGCTTGTATTTTTATACTCTAGCCGTTGAATTACAGGCTTGTATTTCTTTTTTAATCCATAATATTAAAACAAATAAAATAAAAGTTTGAATTTCCTAATTAAATAAATCACCAAGCACCGCACGCGCGCACGCTCCTGGTACTTGAGACATGGTGTAAAGGATATAGTAATTTATTAGCTTATATTTTTATACTATGGCCGTTGAATTATAGGCCCATATTTCTATTTTAATCCACAACACTAAAACAAATTAAAATTGAAGTTCCTAAATAAATCATCAAGCACTGCTCACGCGCGCACGCGCTTAGCACATAAATTGATTAAGGATGATTTGTGGCTGAATCCTCTTACTTCAACACAATTGATGGTGAAGAAGTTGAGGAAGTTGATCTCTCCATTAACTCAAACTTAAATATGATCTCTCCATTAACCAAGCATATTGGATGCAGGTTCCCAACCATATGCATGTTCATCTCAAACCATCTTGGTAATGTATGGCTACACTCGAGCAGATTAACAGTATGCAGCTTTTTCCAGACACAGTCCTCCTCAAGCATCCAAATATCCAAAACTCCACTTTATTCATCTTTCCAGTGTTTCCTATGCATAGCTTCCCATCGACAACCATGAACATAACTGATCTCTGATTTTCGTACAGCCAACCAGCAGGTAGAGGTATATTGCTAAATGCCTCGCTTGCAATGTCAAAGGAAAGAATCAATTCTTCAATTTTCAAATGACAAGAAGATTCCTCCCTATCAATCAACCAGTAGATCTTTCCATTTGTACCTATAGGTAATTGATAGCACACACACCCCGCGGAAATGTCGAAGGCTTCCATTTATTAGGATGTCCAATCTTTTTGTGATCAGACAGGGTATAAACCTGGCAATGTGGAAGTTATTATACTGAAGATGACACAATATCTAACATGTAGAATGCAGGATTATTAATTTCTATGCACGCATTAAAATTTAAAGTGCAAAAATTTCAATGTGCTAAATTTTTCAATTTTTAATATTTAGCAATGGTGGTTATAACTCTTGAAAAATCTACACGAAAGAGTTTCAATTTTCAATTTCTTTGCTAGTGTGGTTAAATTCCCGCTAATTTTACAAAATGTGGAAAAAGATCTACACTAGAGAGTTTCAATTTCAATTTTTTTTGTAATAGTGGTAAAATTCTTACAAATTTTACAAAGCAATTGGCACGTGATAAAATCAAATTCAATCAAAATTCTCGTAGTATATAAAAAAGGTGTTGAAAGAATGAGTGATCGTAATTAACAATATACGACCTTTCATTTGTTTTTTTCCTTTTTGGAAAATGGCTTATTAATAATATGACTTCCGGATCTGATAACAATACATTTATAACCTTCAGTTCTTATTTAATGTTATTATAACTCTCAATTTAACTAATCTTTAAACATATGACCCTAAACTACTCAATTATTAAATTCTAATTAAAAGTTTATAAAAAAAATGTGACAAATATATACCCTCTAAATTTTCTACCCCACCCCAATTCCTAGTATTGTTCAGGCCAACGCTATGTTCTCATCGTCATTATTCCCAGTGAAATAGTTGATGATAAACACGATCCACAAACAATCTCTTTAGGAAAGGATTTGATCGATCTTGGTGGAGGCGATGATCTGGGATTCGACGGTTTCCGGGACGAGTTCGGCATCCGCGGGGGCGAAATAACGTCGGATAGGTGAGGGCCGTGGTGAGATTCGGTGGTGTCCGTGAGGGTGATGGGCGGCGGAGAGCGGAGGCGGGAATCGCAACTGTTACCAGCAACATTAAATCACTGCTTATCATCACCACTCACCGGCAGCTCGTACACCTTCAGCCGGAGCGTGTTTGTCAAAAATAGCGAAATTTCAAGATCCCCCACGGTCAGAAATAGCAAAATTTTCACTTTCTAATTTTTCTAATTAAAAGATTTTCATGAGAGATCAAAACTGCAATATGTTTTCATTTTGTTCAACATAGATCTCAAACCATAAACTTGGCACTTTTCTTGTCTAGTTGTGTAGTTTCCTAGGTGACAAGAAACGCTAGAAATAAAAGAACGTCAATCTAGCTAATTCATCATTTGGTTAATTGACTTTGACAGTCCAGTTAGATGTGTAGATTTTTTAGATGATAGTAATTTATTAGTTACAGTCTTTGACCCGTTTATAGCTGTTCCCAATTGCAGAAACGAAAGTCATTAATTTCCTCCATTAATTGCAGAAAATAGAAGTTTTACTTCGTTTTTCAAAGTTGATGACTTCTTGTGCTTCATGTTCAAACTCATCTCATTTAAAAGCAAGAAATTAGAAAGAGCACGAGCTTGAAAATGTAACCCAGAAATAAAATATGTTGTTCACAGTTCGCACAGAAGAAATTCCTTCAGCTTTGGGAGAACTCACCACACTAAAATACTTAAATATTTCCCATAATGTTTTTAGAGGTGAGTTGTCTAAGTCCCTTTTTTTTTTGAGGGACTAAAAAATTTAGAGAGAGTTGCAGACTCTCGATCTCGGTAAAAATAAACTGAGTGGCTCTATACCCAGTTCAGTTGGATTGGAACAGATTTGTTATTGTTGAAACATCTTATGCTTCAATCTAACAACTTTTCTGATGATACTTCGACAAGCCTTTGCCAATTGTCATTTCTTCAAATTTTAAATATACCTGACAATTATTTGGTTGTTGCCATTCTTCCTTGCCTGGGAAACTTGAGTAAGATGCGGTCAGTTGAAGTATCTAACTTTCTTAGGTTATCTGATGATACCCTTTTGACAATCATAATCAAAGGAATTCAGTTAGATTTCTCCTCCAACCTCAAGTATGCAAAGTTCATATCCCTATTTGAAAATCACTTGCACGGAAAAATACCCAATGCATTGATGGATCTTATAGATCTGCAGAGTTTGAATCTGTCAAACAATGAGTTAATAGGAAATATTCCAGAGAGAATTGGATACATGAAACATCTTGAGTCACTGGATTTGTCTATAAACCATCTTTCTGGAACAATTGCTAAAAGTTTGGCCGATATAGATGGTCTGGGCTACCTCAATTTATCGTTCAATAATTTTTCGAGCAGGATTCCTTCAGGGAACCATTTCGATACTTTGGGCGGTCTATCTGTATACGAGGGGAATGGTGAGCTTTGTGAGAAGCCGACAATGAAGAGATGTGTTGGTGATGATTCTTTGCCACCCAAACAAAGTGGATCCGTCTCCGACGGTGATGAAGAGTTCGAGAGAGAATGGATTTATGCTGGAATCAGACCTGGTTTCGTAATTGGTTGTTTGGCAGTTTTCTCCCTCCTTTATTTTAAATACTCATGGAGATATAGGTACTTTAGATTTCTGGAAAATCTGTACTATAGATTCTAGGTTTGAGCTTATATTTGGAGTGATCAAGATATAAATAGTCATTCAATTCTTTAGTGTTATAAGAGACTTGGAGCTGGAAAATGTTCTTATCTATTCAATAATAAAACTATATTTGATGAAAGATGAATCTCTCGTTGTCGTCTGAACTTTGTGTCTTGTGTTTTAATTTTAATGTTGAAGCTATCAGAGTATGATGATTAAAGCCCTCAAAGGTAAGAGCATTTGTTCTTGTTCTCACAGATCAAATCCCAAATTGGGAAGTTTTTGTAAAATTATCCCCACCTCCTCCACTTCAATCTCACTGTGTTGTAATGATTCAAACTTCTATCCGTGTTATAATGTTTTTTTTTTTGAAAACTATACTTGATCAGGACAATGTCTCTTAAAATGGATTGTGACTTTTATATAACTTCTAAAATTTTTAATTATTTATTAGCTTATATTTTTATACTCTAATCGTTGAATTATAGGTCCATGTTTCTTTCTTGAGAAAGTCTTGGCTAGGACGGTTTCATCATAAGTTTATTGTAGGACTACTTTTTATTTCACCTTTTTATAAGTTAAGTTTATGTGTTTGTTTTATTAGACTCTTAATATGATACTTTTATTTAACTATTTTAACCAAAAAATCATTTAAATGTTGTAAATATGTCTATGTAGTTAGTTCAAGTGTTTCGGTCATTAGTTCAATTTTGTTGTACATTCATCAATTTGCTAAGTTTTTTAGTTTATTCAAATATTATCGGTGAATTTATTGTGTTATAACAACCAACAAAGATTACAAAGAAGCAAATTATCACCGCAAACATATGAGAACTCATTGGTCCTACCATAAGCTTATGGTGAGACGGTCTCACCCAAGATTTTGTATTCTTTTTTAATCCACAACACTAAAACAAACAAAAATAAAATTTTTGAATTTCCTAAATAAATCACCGCACACCGCACACACGTGCGCACGTGCCCGACACTGGAGACATGGTGTAGAGGGATTAGGATTTACAATATTGTTCCTAAAATTATGGTATTTCTACTTTTTGGCAATAGTATTTGTAGATGTGATGATATTACTACGATTAAAAATCAAGACAACAGTTAAAAATCAGAATTTTTAAAGAGGGGTTTGCATTTCCTACTATTCTTCAACAAAACCGAAACATTCAATTCACATAACAACATCGATCTCATTTCCTTTTTTTCCAAATTTCTTATGAGACCATCATCCAGGTTCATGCCAAAGTTGACAGTGGTGATGAGCGTGAGATCGTCGCCGAGCACCAGCAGTTGAAGCGCAACAGAATATGAGCGATGACGCTTCTTGTCAGAATTGTTTTTGGTGATGTCAGAGCTGAGACTAAAATTAATATACATAAGTTGAATTTTGAATAGGTTGAATTCTCCAACCAAGTGTTTTTCTGGATAGGTTGAATTCTTATATGAGTTTGAAGAATCCTAAGTCTTGTTATTTTTCTTGTCTTTCTTTTTATACACCTAGGTACATATTTCTTTTTAATCCACAACACTAAAACAAATAAAAATTAAATTTCCTAAATAAATCATTAAACACCATTCATGCGCGCACGTGCTCAGCACAGAAATTGACTAATGATGATTTGTGGCTGAATCCTCTTACTTCAACATAGATGATGGTGAAGAAGTTGAGGAAGTTGAGGAAGTTGATGAAGGAAGTTATCTTATTGAAGATGACACGATATCTAATTAACATGTGGAAGGCATGATTATTAATTTTCATGCACGCATTAAAATTTACTCTAAAGCACAAAAATTTCAATGTGCAGAATTTTCCAGTTTTTAATATTTAGAAATGGGGGTTAAACTCTCAAAAAGTTACGTGAGAAAAAAAATCTACAAAGGAGTTTCAATTTTCAATTTCTTTGGATGACGGTGAAATTCATATTAGTTTTGGAATAAACTATCTATGGGTCTTTTTCAATGAAAATTCGACGCAGCTTCTTTTCCAGTAAATATTATTTTTGAGCAGGTTCTTTTTAGAAATTTGGCAAAAATTGCCATCACTCGCTCTATATTAATTTCTATACCAAATTTCTTTTTTCTTTCAACTAAATTTCCTTTTTTTACTCCCAATTCGTTTCAGAAATCATTGCTCCCAATTCATTTCATAAACCCTCGTCACTCTATAATCAGCGATTTAGGATTAATTGATGTTTCGATTGTGATTTGATTGATTGATGTTCTAATCGGTATTTTAATTTATCGACACTCTTTTTCAAGTATTAATTTAGCTAAATTTGTGAATATTTAGCGATAAGTGATGTAGTTGGCTACAATATTCTAGGGGTAATTGTAAAATTGGAGATATTTGGGAAATGCAATCCAAGTGCTAAATGCATCACCCCAACGCTTATGGAGATGGATTTGGGACATGCTTTATTATGTTCTTGGTATACGCATTAATCCAAATTTTCAAAAAGGCTAACTGATTTCATCATCAAAGTCGTTGAACAATTATTTTTTAAAAATAGTGTTATATGATATTTTGTAAAATACTGACGTCTTTCGGTTTCTTTTTCTACTCCAATATGCGGTGGCGGATTTATGTTTAAATTAGGGCGGGCGTCAATTTACTTCAGATCTACAAAATAAATTTGTGAATATTATTTTCCGGTCTAATTGTCGTTATAGCATATTCTCGTCTTGTATTATTATCACCTAACTTAATATTAATTTCTAGATCCGCTACTATTTAATAGTAGCAAAAAATTGATGTAGTGTTTGACTTTTCTTTAAATGGCAACACAAGTTTGAACGGAACGGCCGGACACAAGTTTGAATTTGTCAAAACCATTGAGTGTTATCAGTAATGTGAGCTTGAAATTTTTGACTAGCAGAAAAGAATGGTCTATAAGTTAATTAGATAGCACAATCAAAACTCCAAGCTCATCTTCCTCATATCAACATTGCTTATTAATTTATGATGGCCAATCTGAATATTTTGTTCATGATCTTCTTCAACCTCTTCCGCTTTCATTTTGGCAGCTCTTCAGATTCAAGCTGCGTGGAAACTGAACGGAAAGCGCTGCTGGATTTCAGAGGAAGTCTTTTAGATGAAGGAAATGTACTATCATCATGGACGGGACGAGACTGTTGCTATGTGAATTGCTGTGAGGCCATATAGATTCCTGTGAGTCTCTGTGAATTGCTACTCCTTCACATTTTAAACTTACCCGGCAATAGTTTGATTGGTATTATTCCTCCTTGTTTAGGAAACCTGAGTAACATGATATCAAATGGTTCTAGTGAATATTTGTCGTACTATGATCCAATTTTAGTCGTCATTATGAAAGAAATTGAGTTGGAGTACTCCTCGAACCTCAAGTATGCAAAGTTCATATCCCTTTCAGGAAATCAATTGAATAGTGAAATTCCCGATGAGCTGATGGATCTCACAGAGTTGCAGAGTTTGAACCTGTCAAATAATAAGTTATGTGGAAAAATTCCAGAGAGAATTGGCAATATGATCAAGCTTGAGTCATTGGATTTGTCGATGAACAATATTTTCGGAACTATTCCTCAAAGTTTGGATGGTATAGATTCTCTAGGCTATCTCAATTTGTCATTCAACAATTTGTCTGTTACAGGTGAATGTATATGATTCCTAAGAATTTCACATATTTAAAAAATAAAGATGAAATCAAAATCAAAAGAGTAAATTGGGGAGAGAGAAATTTGGTGGGTGCAAAAGTGGAGAAATTGTTTGTTTTTTAAAGAATAAACCATCCCTAGGAATGGGGGGAATTTTATTTGGCTCCCCTAACCATAAAAAGACCAAAATATTGATTTTGGTAGTAGTTTATATGACCCTCTCACCACATGAAGTGAGAGACAAAAGAATAAAGACATAATCGGCACACATATGTGGCCTTGGAGCTTAGCAAGCTACCAAAAGAATAGGTAATCCTATCTAAATTAACAAAATTATGGAATTGAGTTATGCTTAGTCCAGAGACAAGATCCAAAGCCTGTTAGCGAATTGTAAACAAAACACAAGTCGGCACTGGAAATTCAAAACTGTGAGAAGCATTTTCCACATAGAGTTAATAACTGCCAACTGTGAGATTGAAACAGCAGCAAGAATGTGAGGCAATTCCAGCCATTCCCAGTCATAGTAAGGCCCTTAAAGTGAGGTCTCTGAAGATCTGAGTAGCCAATTCCAGCAAGGTGAGGATAAATCTGCAAAAGGTAAAGCAACTCATGAGCGTAGCAGCTGATCTAAGGTGGATGAAACCTCAAAGAAGGGAGATCCTGTTTATCTAAATATAGGAGGCCTCTAGACACGGCAGATAGGAGAGATACAGATGAAAATTGATCAGTTATTTTGTGTTCACAAGCAAACTTTGCAATTGAATGTGCTACTTGATTAGCCTCCCTAGGTACATAAACCAGTGAAAAATCATGTATTTTCTGGTGTATATCATCAACTAAATTATGTACATTCCATTGAGCAGACTGAGGGTTCAGAATCATCTTAATAGCTTGTGCACAGTCTGACTCAATAATACACTCCTGGTTATAAGAAGCACAAACTGAAATTGCTAAACCTATAGCTAGTATTTCAGCATGAAGTGGGGAGAGGGCATGAGTATATATGCATTTAGCAAAGACAAAATTACCATGCATATATCTAATTATAATGGCCAGACCTGTGTCACTAGTTATATTCCTCCATGATGCATCTACATTGCATTTCAAACCAGTATTAGGTTTGCCCCATGAGACAGTAGAGATATTAGGCTTGGGGGGTTTTAGGTATTTAGGAAAATACCCGTTGGATGCAAGTTCAATATCGAAAGGAGAGGAAATAAAGAATGGTTTAGCAGTGAAAGAATGGTAGACCAGTGATTTAGTTTGCTGTAAAATGAATTTAGGGTCTGGAGCAATTCCATCAAATATGAATCTATTTCTAGATTTCCATAGACTCCAACAAGAAAAAAGGACTATATTGTGTATAAGAATAGAGTGAATTTTTGATAGTCCTTGCTTGGAGAGGTAATAACTAATCCTATTCCAGATAGACCCAAAACTGGGAGTTATTATATTTATAAAATTGTTGATACCTCTCCAAACCTGAGCTGCTATGATACAATTGTTAAAAACAATGGTCCAGAGAGTCCTCATGCTCACAGAAACAACATTTAGAAACAATATTAAATCCAAAAAACCTAAGCACATTGTCAAAGGGAAGGACTGAGTTCATTACCTTCCACATGAAAATGGAGATTTTTTTCTGAACCCTAGGATTCCATATGCTCTTTAAAGATCTGGCAGTGCTCCTTTTAGGTCTGAGCAGGCTGTATGCCGATTTAAATGTGAAATTACCCCGAGGGTCAGGTCTCCATATGAGTTTGTCCATCCTATGCATTTTTAAAACTGAGTCCTGCAAGATAGACAAAAGAGAGTCATCAGTATACTCTTCCAATTGACCTATAAATTCTTGTTTGTTTTCAATAAAGAATTTCACTGTGCAGTCCTCAGGGATAAGTGTATGTAGAGGATCAATATCATCTATTATTGCACCCCTCCCTGTCCAATTGGACTTCCAGAAACTACATGATCCATTACAATGAATAACCCTAGTGTTTCTTTCAGCAAATTCATTTATTTTACATATGCTCTTCCAACACTGAGAGATTTTTGAAGAAGGGGGAAGTGAAGCAAGGAATGTAGTCCAAGGGGCAACTCCTAATTGATATTTCCACCATAGTTTCACAGAAAAGGTCCTAACTATGGTGTGAATATTTCTGAAATTGAAGCCATTTTCTGAGGTGGGAAAACATAGGTCATTCTATTTTTTCCAAGATTTTTTGGCTTATTGTCAACAGAACCCCCAAAACAAATTGCTAATCTTCTCTTAATGATTTTGAGGATGTGCACAGTTGGTTCTAGTACTGCCCAGATATACTGGGGAATAGAATACAAACAAGAATTTATAAGCGTAGAAATTGATAGTCAAATGAACAAGGAATGTGAGATGTGGAAGTTAACCGGAAGAAGAAAAATGTAGTTAAGCAGTTGCCGAGAATTATGTGATAATGTGGAGTTAAAGAAGAAACGTTCGTGCGTGGATGTGTAAACATTTTATAAAACTCAGTAAAATAAATATAAAAAGAAAAATAAAATAAAAAATGTTGTGATGAGAAACTGAAATATAGGGAAAACAAAATAGATAGTTACTATTATTTAGGATGAACTAAAAGATAGGAATAACAAAAAAGATAGTTACTACAATTTAGGGATTATTATTATGGTAAAATTAAAATTAAAATTATACTATTATATAAGTTATTACTACGGTGAGAAATTAAAAGAAACGAAAATAAAAATATAATTACTATAATTTAGAAGTTTAATCACAACATATTTAAGTGTTTAATTACTACGGTTAGAATTAAAATGAGTATGGTAAACTGGAAAAAAAAACACAAAACATAGTTACTAACCAAAAAAAAGACCGGGATAACAAATATAATTACTATAATTTAGGAGTTACTATAATAGTAAAACTAAAAACAATTACTATTATGTAGGTTATTATTATTACTACGGTGAGAAATTAAAAAAAGAAAAATAAAAATATAGTTACTATAATTTAGGAGTTTACTCACCACGTTAATTGTTGGGTGGTTCTAAATGCAGGTCCACTTTACTTCTGCAAGTCCAAATTAAATCAGAAATGACAATAATGTCCCTCTTAATTTTTTACTATAATTCACGAAAAGTAATTTATAATTCGGACACGTGTTCAATCATTACATAGACGGGTTTATGCATTCAAGGTTAGGGTTTTAGAAATATATTTGTAAAAATTAATAAACGAATGAAGGGTAATTATGGTATTTTCCCACTTTCTTTGGACCTGCAAAAGCAAACAGGACCTGCATATAGCAAACACCTAATTGTTTTACTATGGTTAAGCTAAAATGAGAATGATAAACTGAAAAATTACTATTATTTAGGGATTAATCACAGTCGTGCATAGAATCTGACGGTAATCCGCTAAACTTTGGTCGTCCACTTTTAAAAGAAATATACTGTAATTTAAGATAATAAAAAATTACAATTTTATATTTCAATTTTGATTGATTACGGAAATCATTAAAATAAACTAGTAGAATCAGGTCGGAAAACGGCCCCAGTTCACGGCGATTCAGCGTGAATTTAAGGGAACCACCGTGCATTGCATCAACCTAAATTTCTGAATTTAGCTGTAACTCAATAAACGGCAATTCCCGCGTGACTTTTTAACAAACCGCCATTTATCGAATTCCGGAAAGTTTACCGGATGCCTATCCCTTACCTCTCCCCCTACCTCTCCTTCTTTTCCTTCCCCTTCTCCTTCTGTGCATGCCTCCTTCTGAAGCATTCCTCATTATTCTATTGTTTTGTTCTCTCCTCAGTTCCACCCAAATATTCAAAAGAACCGTATCCCTTATACTCTCCAGTTAAGATAAAATCAACGTTATCGTCGTTTGCGGGACAAGGGTTCATTTGCTGCACCACGTATTTTGTTCTACACGATATGCAGTTGTTTGATATTTTTTGTGGGTTCTTTGATTTCTCACAGCAATCTCATCATATATAGTTTGGCTCTTGCGCTGAAAAAATTGCTCAATTATATGATGTTAAAGGAATCAAGCGCCTCAAATCAGCTTGAGCATGCAAGATGTTTGATAAATGGTCCAAGAGAAGACTTGCTCAAAGAGTAAGCACCACTGTACTCTGAGCTTTTGCTTTGTTATTTAAATTCTCTAAGATGTTCTAGATGTTAAATTTGCTTCAAAATGAAAATGAATAAAGAATGTCATCTTCTTTTTATGTGTTCTGGTACAAAAAGTGCAGGCTTTGAGTAGAATTGGTAGGTAATCATTCATGTAAATAAATTAGCTTAGATATGGTACATGGTCTTTTTTGCTTTTTTAGTTCAGGTATATCTTTTTTGAAATGTAATCCCTTGTGATCATATGTAGTAACCATCATGATTTTCTGATGTGAGTTAGTGTGTTGAGCTGAAAGCTTTGCAGCATGTTTGGATGCTATATACATATGCTCTATGGGGGAAGTGAATGTTGTAAATAACGGAAAGTTTAGTAAGAACTAAGATGGTGTTTCATACTTATGCTTCTGGATATGTATTGAACTTCTTTCATGATCGTGTTTGTGTTTTTGGAATGATTGAATTTGATGTGCTTAAAAATCTCATAACCTCATAGGATGAGAAAGAACTGGAAGTAGCTATTAGAATAATGACCATAGACCTATGTTCGTGTCTTTCTGATGATTGTAGGTCTCGAATCATTGATTTGAACGCAATTTGCATTAAGAGACCTTAATTATTCAAGCGCATTTCGCAGATGGTAAAGTTTAGTAAGAACTAAGATGGTGTTTCATACTTATGCTTCTGGATATGTATTGAACTTCTTTCAAGATCGTGTTTGTGTTTTTGGAATGATTGAATATGATGTGCTTAAAAATCTCATAACCTCATAGAATGAGAAAGAACTGGAAGTAGCTATTAGAATAATGACCATAGACCTATGTTCGTGTCTTTCTGATGATTGTAGGTCTCGAATCATTGATTTGAACGCAATTTGCATTAAGAGACCTTAATTATTCAAGCGCATTTTCGCAGATGGTAAAGTTTAGTAAGAACTAAGATGGTGTTTCATACTTATGCTTCTGGATATGTATTGAACTTCTTTCATGATCGTGTTTGTGTTTTTGGAATGATTGAATTTGATGTGCTTAAAAATCTCATAACCTCATAGAATGAGAAAGAACTGGAAGTAGCTATTAGAATAATGACCATAGACCTATGTTCGTGTCTTTCTGATGATTGTAGGTCTCGAATCATTGATTTGAACGCAATTTGCATTAAGAGACCTTAATTATTCAAGCGCATTTTCGCAGATGAACCTAAACCTTTTTTGAGATTGTCCTGTTCATTCTTCTATAATTTATTTCAGGTGACTATATAGTAGTATGGAGGATCAGGAGGTGGAAGTTTAGGGCTTGTAATATGAGCTTGTCCATATTCTAAAAGATTAAGGTACTGTTCTCCTCATCTTATCTAATTTTTCTGTCATTTCAACAAATCAGTTTAAAATAAATATGATTTGATGAAATTCAGCTTAATGATTAATGTTGTGTCCATGAAAGCTTTCTGGGTTTTGAAGGAAGTGTTAGTATTATTATAATTACATAGAATTTTATCTTTTCCGTAATCTTTAGTGTTTATCTTGTTCATGTTTCATCGAAGTAGCTGGTCAATTATGGCATGTTTTAACTTTAAATCCTATATATACATAGTTTCTCTTTGCGGTGATCCTTTCTGTGCATTCATTTATACAATGTTTTCTCATCTTCTTTTTGTTTCTACGAGCAAGGAAGGAGATATAATGAATGTGGATTAGGCATCAGTGTCATCAGTGTCTCTCTGTGTGTTGTCTTAGTGATTTTAATATATCCCTTCTGATGTCCACAACATCAGTGACATATTAAATTATTAATGGTCTTAGTGCTAGGAAGTTACTAGCTTTATATCCAGAAAATTAATAAAGATGGCAATTTAATTTATTATTTAGATGTGTATCTAAATGGTTGGACCTGAGTTGCATAAACTTGCATAGTGGAATCGAGTTTCCGCTTCCTGTATATATGAACTCATAAATAATCATCTACTCGCTCAAGAGTTCGTGAACCTGTAAACGGATGGTCCAACTATTAATTTATCAGGATCATAAAAAAATACACACTTGGTTAAGTTGTTATAGTTGCAGAGACTTTAGCTGCTGGTTTGTTGCACTTTCCTGGAGTGCATGCAGTCTCATAGAATGCTTGTTAGAATTTAAGAATGTGTTTGCAACATTAGCTGTCATGATTCAGGATCCTGGTGTATGTTTCGGGATCTTAGAAAAACAAGCTGATCAAATAATTAGGATCCTGGTGTTCTCGCCCATACATGATAAATGCTCATATTAAATGCTGTGATTTCTTCCTTTCTGCTATCAGTGTTATTCGTTAATGATTCAGTTAATCTGTTCATTGCCCTCTATACATGATTTACTATGCCTTTTTCTTTGTCTTCCTATCTTAACATCTATGCGATTTGAAGCTAATTCTTGAACCTGTGCTTTTGTTTTTGTGGCGGCAGCTTTATGCTCGACATTTGGTCCAGAGAGTTGAAAGACCAGCATCCTCTTTCTTCAATGAATGAGAATAAGCGGCGCAAACTGGTGGCGGCGCCCGATCGCCTTCAATCTCTCACCGACGATATAACCTCTCAGGTAGCTACTCTAATTTCGTGCTCGAATTCAACCGAAGAGGATCGAGCTGCAGCAAAAGGGGCTATCGAGATTCTCTTAGATCTTGCCGACAAGGAGGAAACTGTACACCTAATTGTGGAGTGTGGAGCTGTTCCGCCTCTCGTGAAGCATCTCCAGTCGCCGGAGCCAGGGCCGGAGCTAGTGGCAGCGACTCTGGGAAAACTTGCTGTCAAACCTGAGAGCCAGCAGCAGATTGTGGACGCGGGTGCTCTCCCGCATCTGTTGGACCTCCTAAAGAGATCATCGAATCCAAAGAGTGTTATAATTGCTATCAACAATCTGGCTTTTGAGAACTGCAACATTAAAGATCTTGTTAGGAATGAAGGTGGCATCCCGCCTCTAGTACAAGTGCTTGAATGTGATGATGCTGAGGTACAAAGAGCTGCCGTGAGAGCTGTGGAGACAATCACAATTGCGAATTATGACAACACAAAGCAGGTAGTTCATTCTGGTGCCCTGCCCAAACTTATCCCTATGATTCGTTCTTATGATACTGCTATACGGGATGATGCCATTAAACTCATTGCAAGATGTTATGACTCATTGTCTGAATTACCTGACATTGCCGATATCGTGAAACAAGTTGTTGCAGCTGGAGCATTACAACCTGTTATCCGAGCACTTAACTCCAGCTGCTTAGCCATCCAATGGTCAGCCGCTTGCCTACTTGGGTATTTTTGTTGGAATAGATATAGATTGGCAGGTACACATTGCCCAAAAAGGTGCTTTGAAGCCCTTGATTCGCATGCTCCATTCTCAAGATGGCAAATTGATGTCCTATTCAACCTTTGCATTGATGATGATTGCAAGGGGTGATACACACAATCAGGCTGGTATTGCTGAAAATGGTGGTGTGGAGCCACTTCTTATGCTCCTTGATTCCAAATACAAATCTATTCCATGTCTCCAACAAATGGCTGCTATGGTACTAAATCAGCTAGCAACTAATGAGGATATTGCTGTTGATCTTATTAAGTTTGGAGCCGTTCAAATACTGCAAGATGGAGAATTCACCCGCACCTGTGAAGATGGTGAAATAGACACGTCTGTGAAGATGCCAGAAACACCCTATGAAGCTTCACTGTTCCTAGGGATTGGGATTGGCTTTGGGTGTTTCCTGCACAGCTTAGGTGGAAGGCTACAAGACCTTACTGCACAACTATTGAAGCGTTTTAAGAGGATGATCCAGAGGGGCGGTCGTGTGTTGGACCATTTACTGTACTTAATAGGAGGAGATCAGAAGGCTACTGAAAGACGGTCTGTTATTCTCGCCCTTGCTCATCTTTGCTCTCCAGATCATCTGACAAGAATTTTCATTGATAATAATGGACTTGGTTTGTTACTGGAGCTCGACGAACCAGCAAAAATCCATGTTGCTCTAAGTAAGTTGGCTAAGAAAGCTAACATACTTTCTCCTATTGAAGCAGCTCCTCCACCACCTGTAGTACCTCAGGTGTATTTAAATGAGAAGTATGTCAATAGTCCAATACTTTCTGATGTCACATTCTCAGTTGAAGGTAAACCGTTCTACGCGCACAGAATCTGCCTGCTCGCTTCTTCAGACGCTTTCAGAGCAATGTTTGATGGTGGTTACAGGGAGAGAGAGGCAGAAGAGATAGTGATTCCAAATTGTACATGGCAAGTTTTTGAGCTGATGATGAGGTACATATACACCGGATCAATAAATGTTACTTGTCTGGATTTGAATGTGGTGCAAGACCTTCTGAGAGCTGCTGATCAGTATCTTCTGGATGGCCTCAAGTGGCTCTGCGAGGATGCAATTTTTCGACATATGTTGGTGAAAAATGTTCATGTGATTTTCGACATATCACAGTCTTTTAATGCTAAATCATTGAGGGATGCTTGCATTTTGTTCGTCTTGGACAACTACCAGAAGCTGAGCCGTGAGTCCAACTATTTGCATCTCATACAACGTGTTTTGCCAGAAACTTGTCAACTTTTCCTCAATGCACTCAGCACACCAACACAAGGTACATCAAGGGGAGATTGCTGAATCAAGAACCGACGAAAATCTTATTAATCAATCAAAACGTTATGAGTTTGTGCGGTTTGTTTGAAAACTAAATCTTGTCAAAGTGTCAAACTATCTTTTGCAAGTTCCTATGAATGCTAACGCTGCACAACATATTATCTGTTTTCTGGGAAAGGTCCTCTATGACTATTAGGCCAAGGTCTCCTGCGACTTGTTGACTAAACTATTTTATACTATTTTATTATCAACTCCACGTAACTTTTCACTTTTGCATAAAAATAAAGACATTTGTATTATCATTCCTCGGAATCTCCCTAACAACCAAAGTGAACTGCCAAGAAGACATGAAGAACAACAATGGCAGTGGAGTCAACTATATAAGGAGCCCCATGAACCCTTCTTCTTACAGGAATCTTCCCTTCTGGGAAATCACAAAAACTGATAGCTTTCTGTCCTAATGCCATTATCTTCATCATACTAAGCTGAAGGTCAAATCTCGTCAGCATAAAATGGCATTTCTGCGAGTAATGGGTTAGTTTTCACTTCCGTTTTTTAAATCAATGGACTATTACAATCTTTGCTGTGTTTTTCATTTTCAATCTTATAATTTTTAGTGTGAGTGTGTGTTAATTGGTGAGAATTGTTTGGTGTTGCAGTTCTGATATGGGCTGATTTGCTTGGGGGATATGTGATGTGGATAATGCAGACATACTTAACAGATGTATGGCAGATAGGATTTAGTCATGCTGCTGGAATCATGAACATAGCCAGTGGCCTTCCAAAAGCACTGCCTTTGGTCTTTTACTGCTTTGTGAATGCTGGCCTTGGTAATAAATGGATGCTGCTTCTCTCCAGCATTTGCTATGCTATTGTAAGTTCCATAACCAAGTTAATCTTCATAATCTATGCTAATTCATCTGTTGAAACCAAGAAAAGAGAGCATAAAATTGGTATTATTTATCAGGTTTTTAATATAGCATTGGTCTGATGAATGTAACTGCATATGTTTTAGGGTTTGGGGCTTTTGTCATTGTCAACTCCGCCAGTACTATACCAATATACTGCAACCTGCAAAGAATACGAGCCTGAGTGCATAGGCCACTCCCAAAGGACCATCTTCTATACAGCTTTGGGTTTTGTAGCAGCTGGAATAAGCGGTCACATTGTTTCCCTCGTTCCAGTCTTCGCCGAGCAGTTTGAAAAGGTTGAAGATGAGCCAATCATTGAGGACACAGCTTACAGAAAAGAAGCTCAATCAAATGCTGATAAGTTATCAAAGGACGTTTCGACACTGTCACCAAGAAAACAGCATATAGCCAAAATTTACCAACTGAAAGTGTCATTTCGTCGAAGAAATGAGGAAAGAATAGCTAAAGCAGCTCAGAGCACAAATAATGCAGCAGGAGAGGGTACTAGTACTGAAGAAAAGCTGCTGAGACTTAAATTTGAACCTGTGGAAGCAATGCTAAGTCTTGCACATGAGGGACAAATCAAAGTATTTTGGTCCTGCCTAGTAGTCCTCGTTCCAGTTATTGCTATTTTTGTTCTTCCCTATGTTAAGCCATGGTCTCTGCGATTTGGAATTCCTGCAATTTGTGCTTTGGTGGCAACTTTAGCATTTTTGAGCGGGTTTTGCGGTTGCAAGGAAGAACAAAGATCAAATGGAGATCCGGTAACTAATGTTTTCAAAGTCATCTTGGCAGCTACTTTGAAAATCTTCAAAAGACTTCCCAATGATACAGAACTGTATGGATACAACAGCACCGGTCCTCAGGCTTTGCCTCATACTCCCGGACTCTGGTTTGTCACTTTCCCTTCAACTCTTCACTTCATTATCTTATGCAATACTTTATTCATTCATTTATATCAAGAGTCCTTTTTTTATGCCTACTTTAGTTATGGTGACATGAAGCTTTATGTGATATAAAGAGAGTATTAGAAACATGAATCTTTTGGTGGAACGAAGTGCATGAGAAACATGACTCTTTTAATTTGTTCGACAGAGCTGTGCTTATAAGCAAAGCAGGCTTATTTTAAATGCAATGCCTTCTGCTTTTGAAATAAACTGCTTTTATTGGTGTCATGTGGAGCACAAGCCTTTTAATTCCATTAGTTGCCGTGCCAAAAATACTGAGAAACATATTTATTCCAACATTTTGTGTAACTTGTATCATTTGACATTTGAACTCAGGGTATTGGACAAGGCAGCCATTGAAGAAGGACCGAACACCAGGAGAT
This sequence comes from Sherardia arvensis, assembly GCA_948330725.1. NCBI lineage: Eukaryota > Viridiplantae > Streptophyta > Magnoliopsida > Gentianales > Rubiaceae > Sherardia > Sherardia arvensis. Next base: position 10,038,942 of record OX415244.1, read on the forward strand.
GGATACTGTGCACAGTTACACAAGTGGAAGAAACCAAAATCATCATCTTCATGATCCCAATTTGGATCACCTTAATCCTTTGTGGGGTGGTGACTTCTATTGGAAGCACATACTTTGTAGAACAGGCAAACCACATGAACTTCCATCTTGGCAAATGGAGGCTACCCGATTCGGTCCTCTTGATCCTCTACGAATGCAGCAAAATAACCTGGAAACGCATGTGCACAACCATTGCTCTTTGTTTCGGAAAGAGGAAAGCTCCTCGGGTAGGCATAGCTTTGGCCACGGTTTGTGCAACACTGTGCTGCATTGTTGCAGCAATAGTCGAAACGAAAAGAAGACATGTGATTAGAGATCATGGATTGGTGGAAAAACCCGAGGAGAAAATTCCGATGACAATCTTCTACCTTCTTCCACAGTATATCCTCCTTGCAGGGCTCGACTCTTTCTATGAAAATAGCGTGACTCCTTTTTTGAGTGATCAGAGCCCTCCATCGATGCAAAACTATCTAGTTTTCTTGAACCCTGGATTGTCTGGTGTTGGAATAATGGGAAGTGTTCTGTCAGTTTTGGTTGTTGGGAGGGTTAGCAGGAGAAATGGCAAGCAGAGTTGGTTTCAGTCTGACTTAAATGGGAGCAGATTGGATTTGTATTTCTGGATCCTTGCTGCTCTGAGTGCTGTGAATTTCATTTGGTTTGTTTGTTTCGGCATTCGATATCCTCATCGGAACACACAAACATCTCTGAATGGTGATGATCAAGAACCACCAGCTGGTAATGAGGAAGGGGCTGAAGTACAATTGACTAGTTTAGTTGTGGATACCATTGAAGATAATTGATCATTTTTCATCCCAAGTTTTGAGAGAGATTTTCTTAGTATTTCGATTGGATCATAGTAGGTTTATGTGTGTATGTATATTTGTCATTCCTGTTCAGTGTAAAGTTCAGGAGGTGGCCATTGATTAGTGTAAATCTCGTTTTGTACTTTTGTTTGCCTTTTATTTTAACTTCAAAAATTTCAACACTCAATATATTGATTGTCACATTATGATAAGAAAATAAGACGTCACTTTCGGCTCATCCTTGGTAATCAAGCTTACGTGCTAGAGCTAAAATCATATTTTAAAATTCTCAAAATTTTCACAATCATATTATCTCGCCACATAATCACATGCATAAACACATTATAATTTTATCAATATTTAATCTTTTCGAATTCAACTATAACACACACATTAATAAATAATAATAAAAAATTACACTTTTATATAGTAATTTTGGCTGATTGAATTACACTTCAATACGCTTATACATTCATACTAATTTGATTATACAAAAAAATCTAATTTTAATGTACATGAGTATAATCAAGGGAAAATATTGATTAAGCGCGGTACAAGTTTTACAATTTGAAAGTGGGGTGTAACTTTTGCATAATTTCTAAAAAGGACGGTGATTTATTAGCATATATTCTTTTGATTTAAATCTTTGTGAAAGACATTTATATCCCTATTTTGTAGTCTAAATTTTAGTATAAATTTAACCCATTTTTGTAGATTCTAAACTTGATTAAAAAGTAATTCAGCCCTGGCTATAACAAATAATATTTGTTGAATTCCAATTTAGTTGAATTTCAATTTAATTCACATTGAAAGAATTCAATTCAGTTTAATTTTTCTAAATTCCATGAAATTCATTTTATCAAAATGTTGGTTAACTTAAATCAAATTGAGTGTTTCATCACAATTTTAATAATTTTGTTCAGTTTTATTAAGTTTGCAAAATTCTGATTTAAATTCACTTAAATAATATTTGAATTTTTAAAATTGAATTTGAAAAAACTTAACGAAACTAATTATACAAAATAAATTTAATTTTATTTAACTTTACAAAATTCAATGAAATTGAACTGAACTGAATTTAATCTAAAATATTTAAATGTTGCTGAAAATAATCTTAATTGAATTAGAGTAAGTTAGTGAGATAAAACCAAACTGAATTGAATAGAATTAAATAAAAATGAAATGAATTGTAACTTCAAAACATGGGCAAAACTGTCTTTAATATAAAAATTAAATTAAATGAATATAGGCTAATAAATTATCGCCCTTATTAGAAATTATGTAAAAGTTACACCCCACCTTCAAATTATGAAATTTATACCGCGCTTAATCAATAGTTTCCCAATAATCAATAGTCTTTATCAGTACTCCTATGCTATTTATGCATTTTATAATAAATTATTTCATTAATATACTTGGAAAAATAATAAAAATGACACATAAATTAAATAATAACCACAAATGATACATATATAATATATATATATATATATAAATATAAAGTAATGAACCACAAATAATTAAGGCCTGGATTATTTGGAGAGAGCGAAGATTTTTGGGTTTCGGTCTATGCAATCGCATTAAATGAGATATCTAAACTGTGGTAGTTTAGACTACTTATTAACGGTGTCTCTGTGCGTATATTTATAGATTCCGAATACTTAGTTTTAGACTGCATGTTAAGGGTATTATAATTTAGGTAGTTAAGATACTTTCTAATATTAGAACTTAGGAATCTTACGATGTATCCCATATATTCACCTTCCGACTCCTTTTGCATTAGACTTGGGCATGTCTCCTATGATACCATTCAGTTACTGAATCGGTTGGGTCATATTTCTGTTTTACTGCTAAGCATGCGCCTGTTAGTTGCTCTCCTTGTCAGATGGCCAAGGGTAGCCAATTACCATTTTCAATTAGTGAGAAAAGGGAAACTGGCATGTTGGAGAAAGTACACTGTGATCTGTGGGGACTTGCTATAGCCTATGCTTCATCCCCGCTAGGCTTTTCCTACTATACTGTATTTGTCGACGACTTTTCACGATTTACATGGTTTTTTCGCTATGACTTAAGTCAGATTTTTATGACACCTTCATCATGTTCCAGAAGTTTGTTGAGATCCAGTTTTCCATGAAAGTTAAGGTTTTTCAGACTGATGGTGGTACGTAATTTACTAATCATCAGTTGCAGGCACACTTCGTATCTTGTGGCATCCATCATCAGATGTCATGTCCATATACGCTTGCTCAACAGGGACGAGTTGAGCGCAAACATCGTCGCATTACAGAGACATAGTGTTGCATTGTTATATCACTCATCAGTGCCGCATGCTTACTGGGTGGAAGCATTTTCTTCATATTTACGTATTCAACCGTCTCCCTAGTTCGGTTCTTGGTGGTAAATTTCCCTTCGAGGTTTTTTATGGACTATTCCAGATTATACAATGTTTCTTCTTTTTGGTTGTCGTGTATATCCATGCTTGTGTGTCGTTGATGTTAATAAGTTTGCACCTCGCTCGATTCAATATGTTTTTACTGGCTATAGTCATAATTACAAGGGTTTCAATTGTCTCGACCCTATTAATGGGTGCATTTAGTCTCTCGTCATGTTTACTTTGATGAAACTTCATTCCCTATGTCTCATCACCTAGGAATGATCGCTCTATTTTGGATCTGGAGATATCCACGTTTTTTGAGACTATAGTTGCACCAGTTGAGCCTTCGTCTGCTGCACCAGCTGAGCCTTCGTCCACTACGCAAGCTGAGCCTTCGTCAGTGGCACCATCGTCTTCTCGGACTTGCTCCCCCATCTGCTTGTCAAATGATCATCCCTCAACTTCAACTACTTCTGCTGCCCCTCCACTAGTGTTGCTTGTTACTTTACCACCACCACCATCTCCACCATCTTTTCCATCCCCGCCCTCCCCGCCATCAGTCTCTCTGACTTCTACTGGTTCTAATTCAATATCTACCACTGACTTAGATTCTCCACCTCACTGCCAACATTAGATGATTACCGAAAACGAGGATGGTACTCGCCGTGTGATATCTTGCCTAAATATTTTTTTTCTACCGATCTTCTTGCTCATGTTATGGACCATTCCGAGCCTCGGGACTATCGAGTGACTCTCAAGGACCCGAAATGGGTTTGTGTTATGGATGCACTTCGACAACAGAATACTTGGGAGTTGGTGCCTCAACCCTCACATGCCAACATAGTTGGTTCCAAATAGGTATTTCGACTGAAGTATCGAGCTAATGGTAGTATTGATCGCTATAATACTCGGCTGATTTCTCAGAGGGACTCTCAGATTCCAGGTGTTGGTTTTGATCATACTTTCAATCCAATGGTCAAAGCTGTAACCGAGCGGAAAGTGATTGCCATTGCCACTTTAAGACGATGGCATCTACGTCAGCTTGATGTCAAGAATTCTTTTCTCAATGGTGTTCTTGATACTCAAGTTTATATGGCTCAGCATGTTGGCTATAAGGATCCAGTTCGGTCTGACTATGTTTGTCGTCTGCAGAAGGTCATTTATGAACTCAAACAGGCTCCTATGCCTTTTTTGATCGGTTCAAATCTTATCTCCAACAACCTGGATTTCAGTGTAGTTCTTTTGACTCGTCGTTGTTTGTCTTCTCACTGGGTTCTACTCTATTATACTTGTTAGTGTGTGTGGATGATATCATTCTTACTAGTAATGATGATCAAGCAATTGGTCAATTTATCGCACGGACTGATAGAAAATTTTCGATCAAGGATTTGGGTTCCTGAACTGCTTTCTTGGTCTTGAGGTGTCTGCTCCTCCAACTGGCTCTTTCTTGGACATGCCAAATATGTCAGGGATATGTTGAGTCGAGCGGGTATGACTGATACTACTCCGGTGACCACTCCATTTGAACCATTTTCGGAGCTTTACAGTAGCACCAGTGCACGTTCAGCAATCCGAATCTCTACCGATTTATGGTTGGTGCACTTCAGTAGTTGACCATTACTCACCATGATTAATCATTTGCGGTGAATTCAGTTTGTCAATATCTCCAAGACTCTCGCGAGGATCACTTTGCTGCAGTTGCCCGAATTCTTTGTTATGTGGCTGGTACACCTCATCATGATCTCACATTTTACTCAGGAGGTTCTTCTACTCTTTGTGCTGGTATTTGTTATTCAAACACTGATTGAGCACACTGTCTAGAGACTCGACGATCGACTGACGGCTATGGAGTTTTTGTAGGGAGTAATTTGGTATTTTGGAGTGCCAAGAAACAGCCTACAGTATCTCGCTCGAGTTCGGAGTCTAAATACCGTGCCCTTACCAATACAATTGTGGAGGTTCTCTGGCTCTGTCATCTTCTTCGGGACTTACAGTTTCCTCTTGAAGGTCCGCCATTTTTGTGTTATGTGACAACAACAGTTCTACATTCTTTGTCGTGAATCTAGTGGCTCATACATTTCGGGAATATATTTACATGTTTGTAATGGTAGCTTAAATTGCTCAAAACATGAAGAGAAACACTTGTGTAAGGCAACTTTATGGTAAGACAATGGTTGAATTCATAATGTTTGGACCCAAATTAAAAAATAAGGCACATTTTAATATACTGTATAAGTCATGCGCCTTATCATAAGGCCGCCTTATCTAATTGTTTGTCAAACGAAAATATATCATTGACATTTGATAAATATTAACTTTATTTCAAAACATTTAATTGAAAATGAAATTTTTTTTTGAAGCCATCGGAAGTTAGATGAAGTCAGCTGAAGTTAGTGAAGCAAGATGCAGTTAGTTGAAGCACACTTCAATTAGTTGGAGTGTGCTGCAGTAAGCTGAAATTAGCTTAATTTAACCGCAAACTGCAAAAAATAAGATGAACTTGACCGGGCCATATCAACATAAAACAATAATCATCACCACAAAACCTAAAAATAAAATCCTCTATTTAGATACGAAAACTGTAATTTGTGAAGGATTTATAATATTCCATCAAACATACCTCAAACATGAGTTTTTCCTAGCTAGTTTACTGAAGTATTGTTATACGCGATGCAATATTTTACTCAACGTATAATATCAATGAAATTGTAGTATTGTTCTCTGATTTCTGAATATTGCTAAATTTCTCAATAAACATAATAAATAAAAATATTTTTATAAATTCATACAATATTTTGAACGGTTAGAATAAAATTCCAAATTAGTTATAGCTACATCCAATATATTACAGATGTGTATTAGTATTTGTTCCTTACATAATCTGTAGTTGTGATGGTACGATCGATTGGCCAAGCCACGACAGGAGCACTAATTCATATATTTTCTAGCTGTAATACATTTACGTTACAAACTTAATTAAAACACCATGTGAAATGTCAACGACGTTTCGTAGTGACCGGAAAACGTCCACATGGATCGTGTTTCGTGTGTGATTGTGTGTCAATCTTCAAAGGGTGATCTTCAGAGAAAGAAAATAACATTAAATTGAATTTACTAATCTATAAAAGATTGCAACTACTTACCTATAGCTGATATTCTATGGATCGGGATCACCAATTTATTTTGGTCAACTATATAATGGTGCACTATTATTTCATCCGCCATTCCCTCTAATTATTGGTAGAATTGTAAAAATATATAGATTAATATGTATTTTTTAAATACAACTATGTCCCTGCTCTTAATTTTTTAAATCAATTCAATTTAATGAAAATTAAATTTAATTAGATGAAATTCAAAAAAAAAAAGTTATACTATTCCAATTTTCAAGACATAATTTTTCATTTAAATTTAGTTCAATAAATTTTAGCTTAATTTAATAAGAAATAAACTTACGAGAACAATATACACTAGTGGAATTCGGCCGCGTTCACGGCGGTTCCTGCACACCGGAGACGGCGTTCCCCAACTGTCGTGCGTGGGGGTGCCGTAAACAGCCGAGATCTGTGCACGGCGTTAACCATAAACGCCGTGTTTTCTGGTTTAAACACGGCGGAAATTTCCGCCGTGTCTGTTTATATAAAGGTCGTAATTTCATATTTACGATATCGCAAACGGGGCAGAGAAGGCATGAAATTTATATGTTTACGGTTCCGCAAACATGATATGTCACCGTTTAACGGTATCGTAAATATTTTATACGCTCAAATGTTTACGATATCGCGCCAATTTATACGCTTAGAACGTTTCAGGTATCGTAAACTAATGGTAGTGAATAAAAAAATATAGTCCACGATATCGTATAAATCTAAACATATATGTGTTACGATACCGCAAATATTTTAAACGGAACGACAAAAGCGAAATCGCAAAATATTTAAACGGACTGTATTTACGTTATCGTGAATGAGGTCACTGTAGCAAACAATTTTGGCGGGTGTTTTGATTTTGGTTTGTTGAGGCGCACGTTTGCGATACCGTAAATAAAACTTGTAACAAAGTCTATGGTACCGTGATCAGATCCGTGAGAAAGACAGAGCCATCAACCGGGTAACATAGCGATATCGTAAATATGGTTACATTGAAGGTAGCGACAACGTAGGAAAATCGTCGTACAGATGTCATCATTTACGGTATCGTAGATGTAACTGGTAAACACTGGGTACATTTGAGTGCATTAATTAAAGATATCGTAACTACACACGTGTAAGTTTCCGGTTTCGTAAACGTTGAACTGCAAGGTTATTTGCGAGGTCGTAATAAATTTAATTTTGGTATACGCAGTCTGAAACATGAATGCGTTTGTATTTACGATAACGCCAACTTAAAACATAACCTCTTTCGGACATCGTATATTCTAAATGTTACCAATAAGAATCCATGGGCAGTTTCTTTCGAAACTCCAATCGGATGCCGCTTCAATTATATAATGTCACCTGTTAGCCAATTATGATATGCACTAATTATAATGCACAAATGCCATGAATCATCCTTTCATAATTGAAAACGAACATTATTTAAAAGTTGAACGTACACTAAATTGCACTACCATGTGTGCATAGTATCCTAGACTACACCAAACATAAAGAGAAACTAAATAATAGTGAATGTCACCTAAGCGGTTGGTTGCACAATGTGTACTGAGCGGTGATGGACCAGGTGTCCCGCGAACTTATTCCTTCCCTCATTTAGCTCCGCGATTCTGTACGGGGTGACATCGCTACCAAAAACCTACGCATTCAATAATGTCACAATGAACCTGAAAGATGGATTATAACAGGAATTTGTGTACGTACCTTCTCAAGATTCAAATTATCGGCTTCGACACCTTCAATGCACTTGTGACAAAGCAGCATGTTATAGTAGCCGCACTCCCATTGCGATCGTTGCCTTTTAAACTTGATGCGTAAGTAGTAAGTTAGAGGTGTGCTTTTGAACGAACCACATAAAAAACATGCACATACTTAGGAAATGCAATTAACGTACCTCAATTACACGCAATTGAAATGTGAGTAGACTGTTATCGGTGCTTCTATGCATGGCAATGTCTAAAAGATCGGTGAAAGATCTTGATGGAGGTAGATGCAAGAGATCTATCCAATAAACCCGCTTCGAGGATGGAATAATGGCAACGAATCTCCAATGACCGCTGCAATAGATGCAATAACAATACTTTTGAACTTAGGGTGAAGTAAAGCATAATTTTAAGCCGGGGCAGATGAAAATGCACGTAGTACCTTTCAAGATAAGGGCCTATGAAGATAGACTTTGCTTTGTTTGCCATAACTAAAGTAAGATAATCTAGGCGATCTTGGTTACTCATGTTAGACGAGTGCATAGCCATTGGGTTCAGTAAGCCAATAAAAGGCTTATTCCTAACCACACATAAATAGTTCATGTACCTTTGCAATTGCAAGACACAGTTAATCTTTACGCAAGCGACATAATGTAAAAAATAATAGAATATAACTTACAATTGATGAACCGCAAGTATGGTATCGCTTAGTTCCGTGAATTGCCAAAAATATTCAAAGTCCTCCCAGGGCACAAGGATGTCCCCCTTCATTCCAAAAACCCTCTCGTTGCCAAGAAAAGAAAAACTAGCAGATTTGCCGTGATGTGCGATAAGGTCATGCAAGACTCGAACAAAAGCCGGTAGACCTTTCTTGTAGTCTACCTGTTGATGGTGATCTTTTGCTAGCCCTCGCTTGATGTCCAGTTCAGGTTTAGCGGCAGTTTGTGTTGGCCTTATGGGTATAGCTGTGGATGATGCATCTATAACCAATCACTTAGGCCATTAAAAGAAAAAACCTACCCCTTCGCTCATCCTAACTATTGGAGTTTCCTTGACGGGCAAGAAGGCCTTTGGATCAACTGCTTCCAAAAGGCTAACCTTAATGAATCCCTTAGTAACAAGAGCACCGTGATGCCTAAGCATATTCGCGTATGCATTACCATTTGCCACATGTCGGGGAGGAGAGTTGGTACCAACATCAACATATAACTTGCATAGTGGGTTCTATGCACAAGTAAAAGTTGAAAGATGAATTCAGAATAAGGGTATGAAGAATATGAATTTGAAATATTTAAGCTTGCATTACCTTTTCAACATTCTTTGATGTTGTCACGTCCATATCTTCCTTAATTGGTTTTTGTGGAGGAGCAACATCAATATCGGTCTCTATATTTTCTTCAACCGCCTCTACATTCATAGGAGAAGGTTGTGACCCCCTAGAAGAAGGTATCCTATATGCATCAACATCTGTAAACAATGTAGGTAGGGTGAAGTTACAATTATCGGCCATCGCCTTAACAATAGATTTCACCTCCCTTAGTTCAGCAGAATATTTATCTATTTGACTCATCGCAAACTGCAGTTTGGAGGGTTGTGGCTCTCCTTTACTACGCTTAATGCCAAAAGTCTCTATTTGGGTTACATACCCACCTATACCCAATGCTCTCTCGGGGTGTTCATTTCTCTCTATTACATCTAGGGCCGTACGAAGCAAGTCTACCTTCCCACAAGGAATGAATTCACCATCTCTTTGTTTCATCACTAATTCATCCTACAAAGTATGTGATATAAGTGATGCAATATGGCTTTAAAAATAAGCAATATAGGATTATCGACAAACATACCACTTTTTTGGCCACCTTTTGAGTGTCATCCTCCCAAATAGTCCCATCTTCTCTAACTCTAGCCATGCAAAACAGTTCATGCCTATCATAATTCTCGGGGTTTTTTCGTGTGACCGCACTTCTTGCAGCCTCGAGGTCCATCCCTCCTTCAACTAAAACTTTTATATCTTCATCTTCTTTTTTGTTGGAAGCCTTGTCCGCAACACCTACGTACCTCGCTCGGCTTGCACAGTGAGGCATTGTTATACTATTTGCTACAATTTGTTTCTTCAACCTAGTCCCCTAGTTGTATAACAAAGTATAAGGTACAATATAGGTGAATATAGAGTAGCTTGATGTATAGGGACCACGAATAGGGAGTTAACTTACATTCAAGATCCTCTCTTCACACCTTTCCACGAAGATCGGCCATGATTCTACGCGTATGAAACTATAACGATCCCTTGGGTTTTTCCCTAGGCGCGCTCCTTTTTCATACACGTAGTCCTTAGACAATCGAAATTTAAATTCACGGAAAGCCTTATATGCAATCTCTAGAGCTTTCTTCCTCACAGTTTGCATGTCAATTGCGTCAATCTCAAAGGGTCTCTACATGTAGATAAAAAAATGTGTGAAGGAGTAATTGCGTTTAAAAAATTCCAAAGACTATGAAATCTAGCACACTTTGGATATTAGACATAAAATTTGTTAAATGAATATGATAAGGTACTCACCACACACTCTACCCATACGTCTTGCTTCAATGTTTCCTCTAGCAATATCCAATCCGTGAAGACAATGTCAACTAGTGTTCTACCGGTCTTACCGCACCAACTAGACCACTTTGCTCCATCTTTCCTTGGCTTGACGCACTTACCATTCTTATTGAACCCTACATATGTAAGTTCTTGCCTATCCATCCTTATTTCTAACTCACGACAATGTGTTCTTTGTTGTTGTTCTTTCGATGTTTGATCAACTTGTTTCCTCTTTACTCTCGTTCTTGACCTCTTTGGTTGAGGAGAAGAGGAATCCAATTTTTTAGTTGCCTTTACCATGGTGTTGCCTACACTTTGCAAATAACACAAGAAGCATTAATGTCACTCTTTATAAATACATAAGCATTATGACTACATATATATATATATATATATATATACATACATACACCAAACACATATATGAAAACATTGATAGGTTATATGTGTAATTACGACAATGTTTCATTCCCCTAAAACAAAATATTGCAACTCTTGTCATCAAATTCGGGTAAGTAACTACCATTACACAACAACAAATTAGGATATGAGAAATTGTGCTTAGACAACAACACAAGAACTACAACATGAGATAATGTTCAAAAACCTACTAAATTGAACGAATAATATGGAAACAAACATGTTTCCAAACAACAAACTTTCTTAATGGCACTTAGGATATGATTAACAAGTTGATTGGGTGTCCCTTTGGCAAAATGGAAATGGATCTTGTTTTTTTGTTAATAAAGAGCAACCCAAGGACCAAAACTTGCCTCACATACAACCAAATATGGAAAGGATTTTGTTTTTGTGAAGCTATACCTTTGCACTTGATGCTTCAAATTTTAGGGATAGGAAGAGCAAAAATGGAGAAGAGAGAGCTTAGGAGAGAGATGGAGAAGAAGATGAAGAAGAAGTGTGGGCCTAGTTTATGGGTTCGGAGGGGAAAAACCCGCAAAAAAAGGTTATTGGATGGCCTAGATTCCATCAACAAAGCTGGGAGAATAGTATTTTCACCTACTTCTCTGTTCAACTGGCGATATCGCAACCAGTGTATGTCGACATACTTTCCTTGTTTACGTTATCTTAAAGTGTAAAAGTTCATTTTAGTGATTTGTTTCTTATTTTGCATTTTAGCACTCCATGTAAGACTACCATAATTCATGTATTGTTGATTCAAAATGAGCTGAATGGAGATGAGATGGAGATCGTTCAATGCATAAATGAACCAATCATGTTCAAGATTGTAATATCGTATCTTAACTGAACGGTCAACCATCATACACAGGAAAGATCGATCAAGTTCATTAATACATCGAAATGCTAATGGACCGACTTAATGATTGGTCGATTGATCATAAATAATTTCGATCACTTTGATCCAACGATCGTGATCATCACCTGAATATTTTAGCTACCCGGTCAACTACCTAGCGATGATCAACATCGAATCTACTCGTTATCTGCCTTACTAGCATCCATAACAATACTACTACGCCATTTAGTGAGTAGTATGATCAATACGTTGTAGTGTGTGTGTTAATATTGTAGCTTGAAACATGGAACTGTTAACTTGTTGCTAGCACTGAGCTTTAGAAATCAATATCACTTGTACGGAATGGAAAGTTCAATCTTAGTTTGGCTGCAACTGTACGCTCAGTGATTATTTGGTGCATTATGGTTGACATATTAAAAAGGAGTTACTTTCATATGTTGCAAGTAACATTCATCGGTTCACCTTGAATCGTCAATTTTTTTACACGATTAAGGATCCATTTCCTTCTGGTGGGTACTGGTTACGATAACGTAATTATCAAAAGTTTCCACTTTGATTACCGTAAATAGCCTCTGTTTCCAAACTAAGGCTTTTACGACTTCGTGAAAATGCCTCGTAGCAAACTTTCATGCAAAAACGCTATCGTAATGTGTCAAATGGCGCTTGATATACTTTATTATTTTAAACACAGTCGTTACAAATTACGATATCGCAAACTCCGTATAGTATATAACAAAAAAACCTCCTCTTTTGCAGATATCGCGTTTCTGATATTCATCCCCAATTCAAAAACCCTAAACCCTTTACCCCCAAATCCCAATCTCCCACCACAAATTCTCACCGAAGAATGGCACCGAAGAAGGCGGCAGGCCCACCATCCAAGCGTCAACGAACGTCGTCGCCGGCGGGGAAGAAGAAGCTGGGCGCTGCAACAAACTCCGGCAAGGGAAAAGCACCGGCCGGTGAAGATCAGAGGTCTGACGATGAGGAAATCACAATCTTCTTCAATCCAGCTGCTGAACAGAGGTACCATGGTAATCTTTGTATGGAGTTAGTAGATTGTAGGGTGTTTAGGCCAAGTGATATTAGCAAGTTCAAGTTTGATTATATACTTGAACCTTTTCTGTATCAAAAGATGGATGGATTGTTCACAATGCAGCACCCTATTCATTTAGAGGCTGTCATGCAGTTTTATGCAAATCTAGGCATGGAGGAGGGTTGTAGTGAAGTTAGTACGAAGGTGAATGGGAAGAGGTTTGTGGTAGATGCCTATTTCATCAATGAGGTGATTGGATGCCCAATTGCAAGTGATGCAGATGTTAGGCCTGGGAATCCTAACGGGCTGTTTCAGATTGCTTTTAAGAATAAGTGGCCAGCGAAGACTACTGACCAGCCGCTCGACACGATAGAGATGAGAGCCAAGTACTTTGGTGTTGTAGCTAAGAGGCCAGGCACTGCGAGGACCTACAAGATTTCAGGAATGACACACGAGCACAGGCTGATATTCGAGCTGATTTGCGGTAATGTTCTGCCATCTGGTGGCCATCCAGGGGAGCCAACGGTAGGGAAGCTTATGTTGTTCTACTACTTGATGGAGAGAATCAGGTTCAATCCGGGGCATGCCATTCTGGAATGCATGTTGAAGCGAGCAAAGGCTGACATCTCGGCGGTGCCCTATGGAGGTTTGATAACAGCGATGTTGAGGAAGAAAGACATCCTGATAGATGGGCCAGGTATTCCACCTAAACTATACAACGAAGGTTGGTTAACAAACAAAGGTTTGGAGCTGAAGGCCGACGGAAAGTATGGGGCAAAGAGTATGAGTCCTTTTTTGGACCCCGGGTGAATCGTACCGGAGCGCCATCAGGTATATGAGTTATGGAAACTCTCCAACATTTTTTTTGTTTGTGTAATTGTTTGTCACTGATGATAATCTGTGCTTTGCCTTTTATATTTAGCGCGAGAGTTGGAGTGGAGGGCAAGGACCGTTGTTCATATGGGCTTGCTTAATGATGAACTTGAAAAGGCTAAGAGCGAACTGGCTGAGGAAAAGGAATTGATCAATAGGATCGTATCTAGGTTTGGAATCACACTTGATATAGCTGGGCAGGAGATGCCCGATTTTAGTGTCAAACCTATGGAGTCATTTGCTGCACCATCCCCGTCCACAACGGCTGTTCACGCCAAGCAGGTAGCAAAGGAAGTGGTGACCAACAAACATCCCAAACCGGATGTGCATGCCAACCAAGTTGAAAATGAGGTCGTGCCCGACAAAGGCGTCGAACAGCCAGTGCTTGGCAACCAGGTTACCAAGGAAGTTGTGCCCGACAAAGCTGCTGATCTGGAGCCGGTGAGTGGTGCTAAGGACAGTCAGGATGTTGATGTGATGGAGCAAAGGGCAGAGGGAACATTAGTTGATTCATTCCAGCCCGATCAAGTTGCCACAACTCTCGTTGTTAATGATGTTGTTACTCCGATGGAGGTGGATGAAGGTTCCGTTGCAGAGAAAATCGTGGATGAGCTGGACATTTCTGAAGCCGCTTGCGACAAGAAACAGCAAGAGTATCTAGACAAGTTGTAGAATTGGTCATCTTTACTTGTAAACAGTCTGAAATCGCTTTTGACTTGTACCAATATGCTCATGTTGTCGAATCATATGCACATTTGTGCTTCCTAGTCAATAAATTGTCGGTTTAACAATTTCATATTTACAGCCCTCAGAAATGAAGTACCTAAATCAGTTTGATAGATTAATTTAGTTATACAAATGACACCAAATTTGAATAGGTCACTAAGTCCTTCTGAATAGGTGCACAGACGGGATTACTTAAGAAACCGTAAATAATATATTTTGATAATTTACGATATCGCAAATATCAATACAACCAGTAAACGATATCGTAAACACCATGGTTTGACAGACAGAGAGCATAAAACGGGCACTTGTCGCTATCGTAACTTTCTGAGTATTGAAACATTTACATTAGCGTCGTCTCAATAATATTTGAAATGAATAAGCATACAAGTAATTATACTTGTTTATAACTTTACGGTGTCGCAAATGTTGTCTTTTATGTTGTCAATATTTTTATCATTTATAAATGTGGTACCTGAAATGACAACCCACATTTGTCACGATATGGTAAGTAGAACGTATAAAAACAACAATGAAAGCGATATCGTAACTTGGACTAAAGCAAATTTTGAAAAAGGGCGGTATTATTTTCAAACTTATTAAGTGAGATGTATATTTTTAGTATTTTTTAGCGACGGAGTTTAATTTATAAACATGTATTTGTGTATTTTATTTTCTTAAAAAAATTACATCTATATCCATGTGTTGTAGTTATATTGCAGCTCACTACAGTGTTCGATATATTATTTAGGTTGGTAACTGATGAATCTAATTAAACTAAGATTTAAATATGTGACAATAAATTTAATGCACTTCCATTTCATAAAATTTCATTAAGTTCATCTAATTTCAATTAAGTTTATACAATATATATATATATATATATATATATATATTGAATTGTGGCTTACGAAATAATAAAAATAGAAAATAATACACTACAGTAATTATTTACACGGCAAAACTATGCACACTAGTTTGTAGGAGGCAAAACTACACTACACTTATAATAAATTTCACCCGACACGACAAGGGTATACAAGTTACGAATAATTCAAGACAGATTTTTAAATGACATAATACGTGTAGAAACTAAAGAAATATAACCTAATATATCACAAACACTTTTTTAAATAAAAAACTTATATCCAACTTTTTTAATACGTAATGTATACCACCCGTAGGAACAATGACTCCAAAAAAATTGAACTTTTCTCAACCTGTGTGCGTGATCTTTCACCCGAAATCATAAACCCTATCCCCTAAATCCTACACCTGAAATCATTAACCCTAAACCCTCAACCCTCGTGTAACCACCTGGCTCACTAACGATATCTCTTAGTTGGAAACTGACCAACGAGCTAGTTAACGATATCCCACATTGGTAAGCATAAGTACTTTGTGGATAACGATATCGCAAACGTGGAGCTGTATATAGCACAATTAATTTCCAGACTGTTTCAAGATCCCCAATTTCATATCCAAAATCAGAAGTGGCGAAATAATTCACCCGAATCAACACCACATAGCGCCCATCCATGGCTAGGGACAAGATGCCCGTGAACAGAAGGAAGAAATTGGGCTCCTCAGGTGCATCCGGGAGCAGAGGAGAGACGGAGGAGGATCCACCAGCTAGGGTTCCGGCGGGGAAGAGGCCAACTATTAAGTACGACAAGCAGAAGTTTGTAAGTGATGCAGCTTTTTTAATTTACTCCCGTTTCAAGCAAGCCAAATCAAATCTGCTACCTTGTATGGCTATAAAGTTAGATTCGATTAAGAGCTTAGGATTATCTGCTGTCTGGAAATATGTCAAAGCTCAGGGATTAGAGGACTTAGTCTCCATTGATTGCACTGGTTATTTAGACGAGACAATGCAGTTTTATGCCAACCTGCATGAATTAGATGGGCAGTACTATACTAGGGTTAATAAGAAGGATGTTCAGATTGGTCCAGAGGAGATTAACGAGGTACTGAACATTCAATATGATGAGGTAGACGAGGAAACTGGGGAATTTGTTGAGCCTCCCCCGAAAGTGTATTTCAGGAAAGAGTGGCCGTCGGACGAGCGCTATCCTCGCGCAAAATTGAAAGCCCTAGTACAACAGTATTTTGGCAGTTCTGAGCTCTGGAAGCCTAGCAAATATAAAGTGTCAGGTCTGTCATGTGATGAGCAGACTGTTTATGATATTGTTGCTAGAAATTTAGTGCCTAAGGGAGGATGGCTTGCTGAACCGAACTATACAACAGCAATGATGTTCCTATGTGGCGGAGCAAGAATTGGTGAACGTTGGGTTTACTATTTTCCAGCACATGGTTCGTAGTGTGACAGAAGAAGGACGCACATGCAAGCAGTTGCCTTACGCCAATCTCATTACCAAGCTCATCAACCACCATTACCCAAAGTTCAAGTTTTTAAGTGAACCTGTAGCTTGCTCCTACTACGATGCTGATTATTTCCGGAGTAAGAGGTGGGACTTGGTGGATGGACACTGGGTGGAGCGTGCTGGAGATGATGACAAGGACGAAGATGAAACTCCTACAGGTATACTTTTGAAACGTGTACCCAATACGACCTTTTTTTAAACACAGTTACTGAAATTGTCGCTCTAATCGTGTCTTATATGTGTTTGGACCGTAGTGGACCCAACAGAGGCGTACTTCACAGGAGTTGAAGCTTCACTATCTAGCTTCAGGCAAGAGGTGGCCACCATTAGGGAGGGATCGTGGTATAATCGCCAGCTTTTGATCGCACTCGAAAAACAACTTGAAGGAGCACCGTCATCATCGAACCACTGAAGAACCAACTTTTCTTTAAGCATTTACTAAGACTTCTTTTAGGCATTCATGTTTGTAATAACAATTTCTGATTTATGTCTTTCATTGACTTGTATTCATAATTTCGCATTTGACTTTGAATTTGAATTGAGTTGTATTCATAATTTGGTATTTCAAATGAGTTATAATCTTAATTTGGCATTTCATTGAGTTGTATTCATAATTTGGCATTTACAATTTACACAATTTTCAACTTAGAACTTGTTACAATTTAATATCTCCGAAAATCCAACATAATAATTCTACCAGGAAGTTATAACTTAAGATATCTCTAACATCAGACAATACTGTTTGCGATATCGCTTTCTATACACGTGGATGTTACGAAGCCTTAACATTCACCGTTTACTCAACAGAGATGATGAACTCATGATGAAACGATATCGTAATGTTACATAAATAAAGTTTGCGGTATCTCATTACAAGAGCTTGGCGAACAAAGGTAGGACAATTTAGGTTACCACTACTGGTCAGAGTTACGATATCTCAAACACCAGTCATTTCTGTTTGCGCTACATGTTCCATTACACGTACATATTACGAAGTCATTATTAGCACCGTTTGTACAACAGAGATATTGCTCATGTACCTAATACGCTATCGTAAACAATGAACGGCACACTTTGCAGTAACTCATGTGTGTACGTTTCTATATACGGTGCCGTCAACATGAGCAGGTGCTTCCATTTCAGATGCCAGAATACCTATTAATAGAAACAAAATAAAAAATGCATCCGAGTTTACATTATCGCTCTACATAAAACACAATTCATTTACGAACTATAGTCTTCTTCTTCAATATTCTTGTTTTTCTTCTTGCTTTTCTTTGTGCTTTTTTGTTTGGGATGACCTCTTTTCCGTTTTGTCGGTTTCCCTGCAGCATCGATCCATGATCCCTCAGAATGATCCGCGCGGCCCGTGAACCTATTCAGCACAGCATCATCCTCATTCAGTGCAACATCATCTGTTTCGGGAAATGTTATTCGATCATCTAAGTAATGTGTGGCATCCTCATAAAATCCATCTTGAATGAATGATTTCTTCCCGTCAACCACAATCTCCCACCTTCCATCAAGTGGATCAGTAACATAAAACACTTGGCGCGCTTGTGAAGCCATAATGAATGGATCACCTTTTGAACCTAGTATGTTACAGTTCACAAGGGTCATCCCCAAATCTTCTCTGCGAGTGCCAATTCCTTGCTCCACCCATTCACACTTGAACACTGCAACCCTCATGTGGACGAAATCCAATTCCCAAATGTCTGTTATTGTCCCAAAGTATGCATCATTTCCACTCGGTTGGTGCTCCCCAGGAACAGACACACCACTGTTCTGTGACGTACCTTTAGCATCCATCCACCTGGTCCCAAAAGTGTACCCATTTATGTCATACCCGCCAAACGATGTTACCGTTCCAAACGGCACTTTTGCTAGCCACTTCACAGTTTCTGGATGTTCCCCTGTACGAACCAGGTTCTGTAACCATGTCGGAAACCTCCTGCAATGCTCTGCTAGTATCCTTGGATCACCATCTCGCCACAAATGCGTTTCTTTGATAACCGTCATATGCATATCTGCGTACGGAACAGTTGCAGAGTGATTACGGAGGACGTACAAATGTGCTGCATCCAAATCATCCCATGATGGACTAAACAAACACTTATGCCTAAGACCGTAACCTTCAGCCCTACCCTCGTGCCTACTGCTTGGAATTCCGATAGTATCAACATCTTGGAGATAGTTCGTGCAAAACTCAATCACTTCTTCAGCAACATAACGCTGAACAATGCTAGCATCAGGCCTGTATCTGTTCTTGACAAAGTGTTTGAATATCGCCATGTACCTCTCAAATGGATACATCCATCGCAGGTAAACAGGACCACATATTTTTATCTCCCTCACAAGGTGAACTATCAAGTGTATCATGATGTCGAAAAAGGAAGGCGGAAAGTACATTTCCAACCTGCACAACACCTCAACAACCATCTCTTGCAACTCATCCAATCCAAGTCTACTAAGCCTTTTGCGGCAAATTGACTTAAAGAAGTAGCACAGCTTAGTGATTGCCTTCCTTACATGCTTGGGTAGGCACCCTCTAATAGCAATAGCATTCAGTTCTTGCATCAAATTATGACAATCATGGGACTTCATGCCAACCAATTTTGAATCTGCGGTAGAAACACAACTACTAATATTAGAGGAGTAGTTTGTTGGCACCCTCACCGATTTTAGCGTCCTGCAAAAACTTTCCTTTTCCTTGGTTGACATGGAGAAGCAAGCGGGTGGCAAATATGTTTTACCATCTTCCTCGACAGGCGCAAGACATGGCCGTAATCCCATTCTTACGAGATCTTTTCTAGATTTTAAACCATCCTTACTCTTAGGGGTGTTCAAAAGAGTCCCTACCAGTGCATCACATACATTCTTCTCAATGTGCATAACATCAAGGCAGTGTCGAACGTCTAGATGTTCCCAATATTTAAGATCAAAGAAGATTGAACGCTTTTTCCAACTACCTGACTCTTTACCCTTTCTCTACCCCTTACCATATACATGTCCCATTTCAGAAACTTTTTCAGATATTTCTGCACCAGTCAAAGGAATGGGAGCCGCCTCATGCTCTTCCTTCCCATTGAACCATTTTTTCGCCCTTCTCCATGGGTGACTCGGAGGTAGAAACCGACGATGGTCAAGGTACACAAGTTTTCCACCGTGTTTAAGTTGACAAAAGCTAGTTTTAGACTCACAAACTGGACATGCTAAGTGACCCTTTACAGAATAACCAGCCAGATTACCCAAAGCTGGAAAATCATTAATACTCCACAATAACATTCCCTTCATTTGCCGACTACCATCTGCCGACCAAACACCAACCTCAAATAACTTCTGCAAGTCTCATCACCCCGACTACCATCTCCCGTCCAAACACCAACCTCAAATAACTTCTGCAAGTCTTCTATCAATGGAGCAAGGTATACATCAATGTCATTGCCAGGTTGTTTTGGACCTGAAATCATAATGGACAATAACACATATTTCCTCTTCATCATCAACCAGGAAGGAAGGTTATAAATTACCACCATGACTGGCCAGGAGCTGTGCGTACTAGACATCGTAGCATATGAGTTCATTCCATCAGTTGATAACCCTATCCTTAAATGTCGTGGCTCATTTGCAAATTCCGGATACATTCTATCCATTTTCTTCCACTGATCTCCATCTGCGGCATGCGAGATAATATCATCTCCTTCCCTAGGTCTCTCAGCATGCCAAGTCATCAACTTCGCATTAGCATGATTAGCAAACAAAAGTTTAAGTCTGGGAATTATTGGAAGATATCACATCACTTTGGCAGGGGTTAGTCTACCAGATGGCGTAACAACCTCTCCACACAAATTTACCGACCCTTCCTTCATCTTGTAGCGTGGCGTATTGCATACCTTGTAGTGATCCTCATCAATATCACTCCTGTACAACATACAATCGTTTGGACATGCATGAATCTTCTCCAACTCCATTCCCATCGGACATAAAATCTTCTTCACCGCATATACCCGATCGGGGGACTTATTGTCGGCAGGAAGTAGGTCTTTCACCAATTCCAACAACTCTGTCATTCCCTTATCTGATACTCTGTTCTTCGCCTTAAAATTCATCAAAATCAAAGTTGCATCCAAAACAGAATGTCTGCAACCTTCATATAATGGCGTTGCCTTATCATTATACATGCTATCTAAAACTTTTTCCTTCCCCACAAATTCTAGAGCAACATCGTCAATCATTTCATCCATACAACCATCATACTTTAACTCATCCTCATACAAATTCGAACACTCGGGCATATCTACATAGCTTGTTTCTTCTCCATGCCAAACCCAATTAGTATAAGATTTGTCAAAACCTCTACAAATCAAGTGTTCTCGCACCACTTTAACATCATCATAAATTGCGTTGTTCCTACAATCCCTATAAGGGCATCTAACACCAACGACTTTCTTCCTCCTCGCGTCTTCTGAACCAACAGCTATAAATTCCTCTACCAAAGCCTTATATTCTGTCGACAACCTTTTGTTCACCTTCATAATCGTGGCACGATCCATTTCCAATTCAACTATCTAACCAACCTAACTTAAGTACCCACACAATTTCCCACACCTACATCAAGAACCCATGACCAGCACAACAACAATCTACATTTCAAAACCAAGCACAAAAAGCAAAAACTTAATTTCAAGAACACAATCATACACAAGCCAATCTCAAAACAAATTCAAATACTTACGTACCTTATCAACAAGGGTTACTGGGATGTAACAATCGATCTTTGCCCGTTCAAGTGACCGAATTCTAGCAGAGACACACGGTCCAACTATATGACAAAGAATATTAGCATTTACCAATTTGCTCAAAGGCAATCCTGTTTTAAAACTGTCATGTCTAGAGCGGTTACGATATCGCAATTACTAACGTTCCCTACCTACGATATTGCTACACGACTGGATTATCTTCACGTTATCTCTATCTCAGATTTCAATCGCAATCACAGATTTAATTTTTCCGCACTATTTTTCTCAACCCGTTTACGATATCGTATTTGTTAAATTTAACTTTACGGTATCGTGCCCTACCTGAGTCAATATTTTCAAACTTTTACCCATATTTTATAGGCACAGTTACGATGCCGTGAGTGTTCACGTTCAATTCAATTTCATCCACAGCCATGTTTATGATATCGTTAGCGTTGTGTATTCAATTTACGATATCGTAAAGTTACCAAAGAAACATGGCGTTTCTGATAAACGACGTGTTTCCACCAGACTTACGCCGTGCCATTTTCACATGACAAACGAGCCATGTTTGCGATATCGCAAACTAATTTTTACGGCGGTTGCGCGAAAATCACCGACAAACGCCGTAAACGTGTGCCGTGGATGACGGTGTTTGCACTAGTGATATCAACCATAATGAAAATTTTACATTTCAGCACATTATATGTTGTCCAGTTACATGGAATAAACACATGACCATATTCAAAGCTTAAATTGATAACATTAATATTCTTGAAAATTCAAATAATAAATTTTCAAAGCAATATTCATCTCCATCCAAAGAAAGAAGGATTAATTTCCACATATTTCCGAATCCTCTCGAGTTTATTTCTTGTTTAACTAAATCAAATTGACTTAAGATAAAAGTTAATGAGTTGTCTCTTGAGTGACGGTCACTATATAGTGACGAAGGACTATATTGAAATATGGAAGGAAAGAGGTCCTTATTTCCAATTTTGACAAAAATGCACTATCCACTTAGTCTAAAAAACAAGTATTTTAGTCTAAAAATAGACGTTAGCAAACATATCCACAAAGTCTAAAAAACAAGCATTTTATTCTAAAAAACAACCCGTTAAGCGTGAAATACAAGCATGTTCTAAAAAACTACATGTTTGGTCTAAAAAACAAGCATTCAAGAGTGAAATTCAAGCATGCTCTATAAAACCATCTTTTTTTGCTTTAAAATACATGAACTCTAAAAAGCAACCTGTTAACTGTGAAATGCAAGCATTCTCTAAAAAACAACCTGTGAAGTGTGAAAATGCAAGCATGAAAACAACCTGTTTGGTCTAAAAAACAAGCATTCAAAATTCAAGCATGCTGAATGCAATTTGCATAAATTACAGAAAAACCCCCGTCCCAAACTTCTTTGCATATAACCCTGTCACTATATAGTGACCGTCACTTCCAAGACTAATTAAAAGTTAATATATCAAAAATTGAATTAGTATGAAAAAATCAAAACTAAACTTCGTGAGAGTAAAATTTTAAAATAAACTAAACTAGTTTGGTTGGACCGCACGTTGTGCGGTATATATAAATGTAACTAAATACAAACCCTACTTAAATGTGTAAGCACAACCCTTAATATATATAAATTGAATGGGTATAATAGTTTAAATACGTGAAAGTTCAAGACAAAAGTGTCATTTGTAAATAGTTCGGTAGGTGTCGGGCTAATTTAATTGCATCTAGATTTTTGGTAACATAAGACTATAAAATTTACTATTAATTTAGATGAAACTATTAATAATTATACTGTGAGAATGCATGTGTTGTTATTTAGATGCATTAATATATGCTGTGAATATTTTTGAAGATTGTTGTTACCTATACTAAATTTCGGTTAATTTTCGATATTGAAATATATGATGAGAAATATTAGGATGTAAAATATTTGAGTGTTATTATATATTGATCAAAAATAATTATGTTCTATATATGTATGCATTTGTAACAGATAAGGAATATATAAAAATTGTAGGCGCCGGAATACGGTGATCTTGTGGTGGTTGTGTACATGTGGTGGTTTTAATCAAAACTACGTAGTTTTATAGTTTTTAATTCTTTTTATTAATTTATTATATAATAGACCGGAGCAATAACTCTTGTAGTTCCCTTTAAGATTAATACACATACGTATTAACTCATGAAAAATTTAAAAAGGTATAAATCTTTACATTATAATAATTGATGATTGAAAAAATAATTAGGGAAGTTGCATTCCATGGCACGATCGATGTATCCCGGCCCATGGTTTTCTTCGATGAATACCTTAGAGCCCTGTCTGTATTTTATAAATACCCTAGCCTTTGCTATCACTCCATGCACCAACATTTACTAGAAAAAAAAACTTCTTCTTCTTCAGAGTTCATAAAAATGAAACTAAGCATTGCCATGAGTTTAGGTCTGGTGCTTCTAGCCACCGTCATGGCCATCTCGGCAAACGCCGCCGACCTCGATCTCCGCCCGAAAACGGTGGAGAAATGGTACAACAATCTCTCTCACGCAAAGGAGAAGTTCACCAAGCTCCACTTCTTCTTGCAAGACGTCGTCGCCGGAGCCCACCCCACGGCGGTGGAAATCGCCCGGTCGAAGGTCACCGCCACGTCACCGACGTTCTTCGGGCTGATGAGGGCGTTCGACGACCCGTTGACCGTGGCCGGTTCGCCCAACTCAAAGACCATGGGTTACGGCCAGGGAACCTATACGCTGACGTCACAAGAGGACATCAGCATACTCTTCACCTTCACTTTTTCGTTCACGGAAGGGAAGTACAAAGGGAGCACTCTGAGCGTTCAGGGGAGAAACCCGCTCGAGGAGCGGTTCAGGGAGATGCCGGTTATTGGCGGTTCGGGTGTTTTCCGGTTGGCCCGAGGAAGCGCT
Organism: Sherardia arvensis; assembly: GCA_948330725.1. Taxonomy (NCBI): domain Eukaryota; kingdom Viridiplantae; phylum Streptophyta; class Magnoliopsida; order Gentianales; family Rubiaceae; genus Sherardia; species Sherardia arvensis. The sequence goes on from OX415244.1 coordinate 10,063,559, forward strand.
ATAGCGTCGACTTTCTGGGCTAATGCTACCACCCAAGATGGCATCGTTGAATTTAATGTCTATGTTCTTCACTATGAGTAAGATCTGTGTCTGTGTTTTTTACCGGTTGATGATGTTACAAGAATAACGAGACTTTACCAGTTCATGCATGGCTTAATTTGCACTTCGTATTTCCATGTAATCTTTCATCTTTATGTTTTCGGTTAATTTGATTCATATAGTTTCATATGAACCATTTTCTGTATAATCATATAAATAATTCATTTATATCATCTTCTTGCTGAAATTCCGTAAAATATTAGCCGATCTCAAATATTTTTGAAATTGGTAAACACTGTAGAACATAATCGACGGGCTTATAATTACCTAGCTAGCTTGTTGGGATTGTGTGTTATGCATTTATCAGTTTACATGATGTACAGATCCTGCAGTATCTGTGCAGTTAAGATGAGAAGCCAGATAGGTACGTAGCAGATCTTTATTCTTAATTTGACGTGCAAATCGAATTAGCGGCTTCTTATTCTTTGACGTGCAAATCCAATCAAATCATACTTGCATTATTCTATAACACGAGTCCACTCTCTACTGCTTTTAATACAAACTACTGAACGTTCTTGGGGAAAGGAATTTGAAATTTCTACCAACCTACCTCATCAAACTACTCTCATGTTTTTAGTGGTGTCAATTCGGTTGGTTCAGTCAGTTTCGGTTCCACTGAATTGGTTTCATATCAAAACGGTTCGGTTGAATCGGTAGAATTTTCTTTTGTCAGTTAATATCGGTTGGGTCGGGTTAATCGATTCAAGTTTAATCGGATCTATTTGGGTTCAGATCTTTTAGGGTTCGGTCTTATGTTGATTGGTTTGATTTGGGTTTGGGTTCAAACTAAGTTCGATGATATTAAATTTGAATTTTTGGTTGTTTAAATATGCATATAGACTAATTAAATTCAGTTTAACTGATCAAATGATCAACCTTACTTAACTTTCTACAAGTGCTAACTAAATTGAAATCAAAGACCTTATTTTAAATGTCAACTAAATTGAGTTTAACTAATCAAATATCAATCCTTAATTGACTTTCTATTAAGCATTTTGGTTTGATTTCGGGTCGGTTCAAATCGGGTTTGGTTCAAACAAATTGGGTAATCGGTCGGGTTCGGATCTACATTCTCGGATTAGGTCGGTTTTCGAGTTGAGTTCGGTTTCGGTCGGTTTCGGTCGGTTACGGTATGAGATGATTTTTTCTAAAATTGAATTCGGTTTGGGTCGGTTCGGATCAAAACTGACAGTACTATGTTTTAGTCTAATATTTAAACTAATATTTAAACATAGCAGTAGTAATGTTTAAACATGAATATGCAGAACTTAAAAGTAAAAGAAAACGAGAATTGTTTACACAATTCAGTACTAAAACACCAACATCTGCGGGTTTTTGCCAAGTCCAGAACCCATTAATAATAATCAGTATAGTGTACAAAATCTCAAACGATGCTCTATTTTTATTCTCACCACAAATGACAGCAGTGCCTCCTCACCACGGTCCAAAACATAGAGACCATCCTCACATTTGCCCCGCCCCAGAATTGCCTTGGTGGCCTTGTGGTGAGTAATAAAGGAATGATCATCAAAAGCAATAACACCACCAAGCGCACGAGTAAGTTTATAGATACTCAACAAGTTCTTGGTAATAGTAGGTACGACCAACACATTAGATAAATGCAAAGAAGGACTAACACGAGCAATACCAATACCAGTAATAGAAATACCCGCACCATTACCAACAGAGACAAGAGTATTACCGTTATAAGGTGTGATGCTGGAAAAGTTCGACGCAGAGGAGCTCATGTGATTCGTGCTTCCAGAGTCCATGTACCAGTCTGTAGTGGTGGAGGATGAAGCAGCAAGAGAGAGCTGATACTGAGTAGCTCCCTGCATAGGATATGTCATGGGCTGCTGAGGGGCATACATGACATACTGAGGCGCTAGCTGCTGAGGTGCTTCATAAGGCTGCATCTGAACAAGATTAGCCTGAGGAGTCTGAGGTGCTGCATATGGCTGCATCTGAACAAGATTAGCCTGATGAGTCTGCGGAATTTGACCTGGCTGAGCTACAAAGGGCAGAAACTGCGGCTGAGCATAAGGCTGAGACTTCTTAAGCGCCGAACGAGGAGCGGATGACGAACACTTTTTGGACACATGTCCATAACCCTCACAGGTATAGCACTGAATCTGACCACCACGACCACGGCCAGTACACCCAGAATACCCCTGAACGCTACCCACTGAACGGTACCCGATTTCTTGAGTGAGGCAGCCTGTTGGCTGAGGCTGAACTTGGCAACCGCATATCCATGTTGGAAGGCCACATCTCCTTGGCGGTGTGACACTGAGAGACTTCATTCTTTGCTTCTGGGATAAGCGAGGAGTACAGAACACCACAAATCTCCTGATCATCATCCATCCAGGCATCATACGCCACCTTGGCAGCATCATAGGCCTCCTTGGCCTTCAACATAGCAGCATCAGTGGAGGAGGACGGTGGCACAGGCACCGGAAGCGCAGGGCAGGGAGAGGAGCCATCAAGATGGCCAAACAAACCTTGAGGACGAAGAACATACTGAACATGTTGCTTCCACTGTAAATAAGTAGTACTATCAAGCTTAGTGTCACTACTACAAAGGGGTAGATGCAAGATACATATTTAAGGCGTTTAAACCTGGCGCGTTTTTTTACGCCTTGATTGAAAGTAGCGAGCTCGCTACCATCTCAAGCTAGCAAAAAAAATTACATTCAAGACGGAAAGAAGCATTTAAAGGCGGAAATGTATTTTGACGTTAAAAAATACTTGACCAAGGCGGAAAAAATGTATCCGCCTTAAATTGAATTGGTTGTTGTGATCTCGTAACCTTTGTAGTAATATAAACGTGTCCGTAGCGATTTCGTAGGTTAGCTCGTTAGTTGTAGGTTTGTGCGTTGCAATCTCGTAAGCTTTGCTAAACCCTAATTTTAGCAGGCGAGGATGTGGGAGATGTCGTAACTGGGACGGTAGTATATTGCGTTTGATGTTACGGTATCGCTTCTGTGCACGTCAAATTTGTCATTGTTCAATGTATAGTGCATGTGAGGGTGATTGAAATGTTACGAGTTCGCTGGCTATCCAAAGGTGTTAGCGACGTGTTAGCGATATCGCAAGCGTGTCTGTATGGGTCACAGATTTAAGCTGAACTGGCCGTTCTAACTCCAAAAACAAAAACTTTAAAAGGGTCTAAACAGGTGGGTATTGAAGGGTGATCAGTTGAAGTGTTCTCGGAGGTCTCATTGTTCCCGTGTTGGTGTAGGTAAGGTTTAACTTGCGTAATGTACTGGCTTGTCTCTTGATTTTGGTTGATTTTATGCATAATTTTTGGTTGCATTTTGGTTAATCTTGGTTGTTTTGTTAATGCAGTGTGTAGTTTATGTGTTGATCATCTAAAGTTAGTGGGTTAGTAGTATTGTGTAGCTGTTTGTCTGATTTGTGAATTATGGACCGCGAACGAATAATGAAGGAGAATGCTCGATTATCGAAGGAGTACTTAGATTTGGTTGAACCGTTCTTAGATGTTGGGTTGCGACATTGTAGACAGAACAACATAGGAGGGGTTAGATGTCCATGCAACAAGTGTAGAAACAACGCCATATTTGAAGATATTGCTGTCGTGCGTGAACATTTAATTTGTAAAGGTTTTGACAAATCCTACACAGAATGGGTTTGGCATGGGGAAGGCCATTATGGAAGTGACCAGGTGGAGATGGAGGAGGGAAGTGCCGAGGAAATCCTGCAGTATAATGAACAGCTTTCAGACATGTGCGACGATGTTGTTATGGAGTTTGTTGGGAAGAAAAGTATGCTGGAGGCAATGTATGACGATAAAAAGAAAAGCTTATATGTTGGGGCTAAGCATTCTAGACTGGGAGCAACATTGTTGTTAATGAACCTAAAGGCAAGGCATGGTATTTCTGATAAAGGAATGACGGAATTGCTAGAGTTGGTTAAAGAGTTACTTCCTCAGGACAACTTATGTCCTGACAGGGTTTATGCTGCGCGGAAGATATTGTGTCCTATGGGCATGGAGTTTACTAAGATTCACGCATGCCCGAATGATTGTATGTTGTATAGGGGGATTGTTGATTCCTTGAGGGATGATTGCAAGGTATGCGGTGAGTCTAGATGGAAAAAGAAGGAGGGAAAGGTCGAGGTATGTGGAGAAACAGTGACAACATCGACAAAGCAAGGACCTGCTAAGGTGATGTGGTACATGCCCTTGAACCGAGATTGACGCGTTTGTATGCCAATCCAGTTGATGCAAAATTGTTGACATGGCATGCCGATAGGGTTCGAGAGGAAGATGATGATATTATATCTCACGCTTCTGATGGTGATCAGTGGAAGAAGATGGATGCTATGTACCCAGAATTTGCTGACGAACCTAGACACGTGCGCTTAGGACTATCTACTGACGGAATGAACCCTTTCGAGAACATGTCCAGCACCCACAGTTCATGGCCAGTGATGCTTGTTATTTATAATCTACCTTCATGGTTGATGATGAAACGAAAGTATGTGCTTTTGAACACTATGATCTCGGGGCCTAAGCAACCTGGCAATGACATTGATGTATATCTAGCACCTCTTGTTGAGGAGTTGGAATCCTTTTTTAAGCATGGGATTCATATTCCTGACGGAAGTCGAGGGGACGCGAAATTCCAACTTAAAGCCATGTTGATGTGGAACATAAATGATTTCCCTGCTTTGGGTAACCTTGGAGGGTGTTCTGTGAAAGGGCATTTTGCATGTCCCGTTTGTGAGAGCCATACTAGTCATTGTCAATTAAAGCACGGTGGTAAGCCTGTTTATCTAGGTCATAGACGATTTCTACCTAGAAGTCATCCGTGGAGGAGTGCAAAGAAGTGGTTTAACGGTCAGGAAGAGCATGGTTTTGCCCCAGTCCCACTATCAGGTACTGAAATATTGGAAAAGGTAGCGGGCATGGAGTTTGTGTTGGGAAAGGGAAAAAGAAAAGTGCTCAAACTACGATTTGGAAGAAATGTTCGATTTTTTTCAACCTCGATTATTGGGAGCACTTGGATGTGCGCCACTGTCTAGATGTCATGCACATAGAGAAGAATGTATGCGAAGCTTTGGTTGGGACGCTATTGAATACACCGGGCAAGAGTAAGGATGGATTGAAAAGTAGAAAGGATTTAGTCAATCTTGGCATAAGGACGTCACTTGCTCCCGTTCAAGAAGAAGCAGGTACGACATACTTACCACCTGCTTGTTATTCCTTGTCATCTGAGGAGAAGGAGAGTTTTTGTAGAACTCTAAAATCAGTAAATGTGCCTTCTAAATATGGTTCGAACATTAGTAGTTGTGTATCTACCGTCGAGTTGAAATTAGTGGGAATGAAGTCGTACGATTGCCACAACCTGATGCAGGATTTGAATGTCATTGCTCTGAGAGGTTGCTTGCCTTCTCACGTTGGAGATGTACTTGCAAGGCTTTGTTATTTTTTTAAAACAAATATGCCGCAAGAGAGTAAGCCGTCGTAAGTTGGATGAATTGCAGGATATGGTAGTTGAAGTACTGTGCAGGCTAGAGATGTATTTTCCCCCTTCATTTTTTGACATAATGATTCATTTGATAGTTCATTTGGTGCGGGAGGTGAAGCTGTGTGGACTGGTGTACTTGAGATGGATGTACCCATTTGAGAGGTACATGAGCATTTTCAAGCATTATTTTGTTAAGAATCGTTATCGACCAGATGCCAGTATAGTGCAGCGATATGTCGCGGAAGAGGTAATAGAATTCTGTACCAACTATTTACAGGATGTACCTACTATAGGACTGCCAGTCTCCAGACACGATGGTAGATTGGATGGTGTCGGACTACGCCATAAGTCTAAATTTAGCCCTTCTTCCGATGAAATATCTACAGCACATCTGTACATTCTGCGCAACCATCATTCAGTGAGTCCTTATATTGATGTTCACCTTAATGATATTAGGTCAGCACACCCGAGCTGGTCGGAACCTAGAGTTCTAGAAGCTCATTACAGAGACTTTACTAGTTGGCTCAAAATACATGTGCAGAATGGCGGTGAACACCCCAACGTTGTAAAATGGGTTGCCAAGAGACCCCTAGGCAAAGTTACATCGTTTAGCGGATATGACATCAATGGATACACGTTTGGTACTAAGTGGAGTGATGATAGGTCTGCAATCCAAAATAGTGGGGTATCAGTACCTAGAGAGGGTGATAATGGTTTTTTTGGTACCATTACTGATATATGGGAAATGGACTTTGTTCATGTCCGAATCGCATTGTTTAAATGTGAATGGGTAGATCAAGGTGAAGGGATACGCACAGAGGATTTAGGCATGACTCTAGTTAATAAAGGAATTCTCGGGTCTAGGGATGATCCATTCATCATGGCGGCTCAAGCTCATCAGGTATTCTATGTGGAAGATCCAACTGATGCTCGATGGGAGATCGTTGTTGATGGTAAGAAAACATTCATCTATGGTGACGGCTTGTTCGACGATGACTCCACTATTTCTACCGACACCATTCCGCCCTCGGTGTACGAAACTCTGGAGGAGGATGATGACATTGTTTGTGCGTCGGTGTGTAGAATGGATCATGAGGAAGGCATGTGGATTAATCCTGCGGGGAAAACTACAAAGAGGAAGGGGAGGCAACCAAAGAAGAAGAAGACTAAAAAGAGTAAAAATCAAAAGTAGCTATTTGATAACCATTGTTTTTGAATATTATGCTGTATTTCATGGTTTATGTAGTTAAATTTTGATTTAATTAATTTTAGTACACTAAATCTTCTAATTCTAAAAAATTTGTACACTGCTGTAGACGTGGCGATACCGTAACGAAACACGCTAGAAACCAATGCATGTTAACTTGTTGCGTTGCGAGTTCGTAACATTGGCGAACCGGTTACGCTTTCGCAACAAAAAGATGAAATTCATAGATGAGCTTCTGTCTCTTGAGTCTGACAGGTTACGATCTCGCTTGATGGGAACAAATTTGTATAAATTTGATTAACTTGAAACTAGCGAAATCGGTAGTAGCTCGCCAGGTGAGTAACTTGATACTGGCGAGCTCGCTAGTATAACGCCACATACCAAAAAATTAGATTTAACTCCTTAGTAAAGTGGTGTTATATTTTGAAAATTTAGCCACACTAAATAAATAATGGAAGTTTAAATAATCAAATATACATAATAAAATAGATGACATTCAAATTCAAATATTCTTTGCAATGTTGTTAGAGAAACTGATAAAAACAAATTGAAAATGAAATTGTTTGGATTTGAGTACAACTACTAGCCAACATGAACGAATGCAAATCTAATCATCATTGCTAGGAGGTGGTGTCTGTGATGGTGCTGGTGGATCCACCTTCTCCGTTAACCAATTTGTGTGATTGATTTTGGCCATCTTATCCCTGAAAAGGTCGACCGTGTCTTCTACACCCTTGTAGTATGCCTCTGAGAGTACACCTGTTCATGTAAGTGAAACAAAAAAAGGGTGAGTATAGCAAATAAATTGTATAAAACAGAAATTAAACTGTAGGGGTTTAGTGTGGCTAACCTTCGACGTTCTCTCTGACTTCTTCAGGATTAAACTGTAGCGGTTTCTTGGGTCCATCCGCTACTTTCTGCCACACACCATCAATCAACTCAAACTTACCTTTCCTCTCAAAATATGACATCGTATAGAAGCAACACTCCTGGGCTATTGGAGATAATTTTATCTTGGGATACACTGAGGTAAGAAACATGGTTATGAAATTACCGTAAGGTAACATCTTGACTGTCTTATTATTTTCGACCACACTTTGTCTCATGTGCTCGAAAATGACATGGCCAGGGTTCAACTGTAACTCCTCCATGACGCAGTAAAATATGCTCACTGTAGTATAGTTCATCTCGGTGATCCAACCACCCTTAGGCACGACACTCCTAGCGACCATCTCATAAACATTCCTCTCCTCACCACTAAGTTTATCCAACTTATAAGATCTAGGCACCCCTAAATCGTCAGCATCTCTATCAAAGTACTTCTTAGCATACTCTACAACTTGGGCTCGATCCAAAACCCCACACTCAGGCCATTGTTCTCCAATGTAAAACCCCGGAGGGGGTTGGTTGCTATAGTCCTCGTTAACAGCATAGGACACGTTCAATGCCTTGTTAAAAAAATCTTCCCCAATCTCGTAGTCCTTCTTATTAACCCTGGTGAACCACCTACCCGTCTCCTTTTGTTCCTCAATCAACTGGTGAAAATTAGCATAGAATTGACACGTCTCATCCTTATGTGCCGGATAATTCAAACCTAACAAGTCACCCAACTCATGAAATTGAAATATCTTTAACACATTCCCCAAACCTAGTTCTTCTATCTGATTAAAATCAACAACATAACAATCTAGCAATTGACTATGCTCCATGTAATTAGAATAGGCCTGGGATGCATCCAAACTTACAAATCTTTGCTTATCGTATTTGGTTGAACTTGTTCCCGCCGTCGCCCGTGGCTGAGATCCCGAAGCCTGACCTTCATCACGTCGGACGGCCTGCACAAACAGATTGGGTGCCAAATTCTTCGTCCTTGCCATTGCTCTTGTCAGATGGGTATGTGAGATTTTGGTTGGTTTATTTTTTCTAAGCTTTGAGACGTTCGATCGATGTTTGAAATCAGAAGATCCCCAAATTTGATATTTAAAGGTTTGCGTCTTGCGATATCGTAACTACCAAGACAGCTTATATTCAAGTTGGTTGCAATATCGTAAGATTCCACGCACAAAAGTAAACGACGCCGTGTAACATGATGCTAGGGTTTAATTCTCAGCAGTAATACTAGCGATATCGTAACTAATTAAATTCATATTATATTAATTCTCAGCAGTACTACTAGCGAACTCGCAACTAATTGTATTCATATTAACCTAGCGAGGTCGCTACTATTCCAGTCATAAGTTTTGTTGTTCTATGTGTCAATCTTTGTTGTTACGAATTCGCAAGGGTAGACAAAGTACGCTGCAATATCGCTACAGATTCTCTAACTAGGCTCTGTTGACTGAATACGGCTTGTTGCGATATCGGGAGGACCTCATAAACAAGCGCTAGTTAGTTGCGATATCGCTGGGTGTTCTGTTCATAATAAATCATCATGAAACGTGACAGTGACGATATCGCTATGTCCACGCACTATACAAAAAGTAAATGATTTTGCTGATACGATATGGGCTCTTAGGATGAATAAATAAAATGTAAGGGACAATATATCAAAACAAGAAAAAATAAATTGTAAATGTGCCAAAATGGAAAACACAAGTTCATTACAATCGAAACAAACTGGTGATACAAAAATACATAGTGAAGAACAAACAACTAATACTAGTAGATCGTTCGTTCACCGAGGACATGAAGCAGTTCCTAATCGCAAGTGCATGCATCACAGGTGATGTCCTCCGGATCAAGGGGTGCCCAGGGATCGTACCTCACAAACTTATTGAGGCCAGCGTGCGGAATGCAGCAGATCGGCCTAGGCCTAACTGCTGCTTCTGAGAAGTACCTGAGGTAGTGTCTCCAACCCCAAGAGTATCTCAGACCTCTTTTGACGCGTTGCCGAGCTAGACGGAGGCCCTGTTTGTCGGTTCTCTTCATGGTTGTGATGACATTCATGCCTCTTTGAATGTCACCTTCGCAGATTGCAAAAACAGCCAACACATAGGTCGACGGTGTGTCACCTACTGCAGAAGCTTCGGTGAGCCACTGTCGAGCCCACTCGGTCGCTCTTCCGCTCACGTAGCGACGAAGAACCCAGTCGAACATAACACGAGTCATTACAAGATTTATCATGTCATTTGGGAGGGCGTTGAATAGAGACACATCCATGGGAAGCAGAAGTCAAGGAATATGAGAAGGCAGAAGGGAATGTGGGAATGAAGGGTCTAATGAGGTTCTAAATGGAGAAGGGGTTGATATTTAAAGGGTTGAGGTGCTCTATTATTCAAAAATATGTCAGAGTTCCTAGACAAAAATCAGTCATTATGGTATTAATGGAAGGAAAATGTAAAGGCATTCTCACCTTTCTATGGACACCCCATGCAAACCCCCAAAATAAATTAATTACTGATGGAATTTCAAAGGTTTTTACTGATGTCACAGGTCAGACAAAGCCCAATACTTATACTATCACTACTACTACAGCCCAATATACTACCAAAAGCCCTTATCTCGTTGCGATATCGCTAGAGAATCGCCAGCTAGGCTCTGTTGACTGAATACGAGCTGTTGCGATATCGTTAGGACCACGTAACATATAAGCGAGTATGTGACGAGTTCGCTTGTGTTGATTCTACTAATAAACGTGACACTGACGATATCGCTAGGAACACGCACAATAGCAACAGTAAATGATTTTGCATAAAAAGTAACATTTACGATGAAACTAGTGATTTAGCGAGCGATTTTGCTGAAAAAATAACCGTTACGATGAAAAAGTAAAATGTAAGGGACAAGGTTCAAAACAAGAAAAGCTATTCAATAATTAAATTAATGTGCCAAAATGGCAGACATAAACTTATTACAATCCTAACAAATTTTACATAAAAAACAACAGAATAAAATAAGAAAGAAACTACAACATCCAAAGTGGCGGAGGGGTTAGAAGGACGTGAAGCACTTCCTGCTCGCAAGTGCATGCATCACATTCGATGTCCGCTGGATCAACCCTCGTGTAGCGCCGGTACCTGAAGCCGTGATTGAGGTCAGCATGTTCCTGGCAGCATCTAGGGCTAGGCACTACTACATCGAGGTACCCCAAGTAGTGCGTATTGCCCCAGGCGTAAGCCAATTCGAGGGTGACGCGATCCCGAACTTCCTTGAGGCCTTTCTTGTCGGTTCTCTTCATCTCGGTGATGACATCCATGCCTCTCTGAGCATCACCTTCGCAGATTGCAAACATAGCCAAGGCATAGGCCGACTCTCTGTGACCTATTGCAGAAGCCTCGGTGAGCCACTGTCGAGCCCAATCGGTCGCTTGGAAGCTCACATACCGACGAAGAACGTGTCTGAACGTAACACGAATCATTATAAGATGAATCATGTCATCTGGGAGGGCGCTGAAAAGTGTCAAATCCATGGGAATAAGAAAGCAAGAATATGAGAAGTTTGAAGGGAATATGGGAATGAAGGCTCTGATGGGGCTCTAAAGGGAGAAGGGGCTGACTTTTATAGGGGTGAGGTTCTACATTGGTCAAAAACATGTGAGAGTTCAGAGACTAAAATTAGTAATTGTTGTATTAAAAGAAGAAAAATGTAAAGGCATTCACACCTTTTCATTGACCATATTCACACCCCCAAACAAAATAATTACTGATGGAATTTCAAAGGTTTTTCCTGATGGGTCCGTAGACTGTAGCGATATCGCTACTCTCTAAGCCTAACAATTGTTTTCCAAGTGTGTCAAGCTTTGTTGTTACGAACTCGCTAGAGAATCTCAAGCTAGGCTCTTTCGACTAAGTACGACTTGTTGCGAGGTCGCTACTATAAGTTACACAGGTAGCGACTTCACTAGGGAGGCGCCAACTTATGCTACAAGTATGCGATGTTTATAAAAGCTAATTAATAACAATTAATAAACTTATATAAAATGTAAAGGACAAGGTATCACAAAAAAAAACCTATTAGTTGATTAAATGTGCCAAAATGGCAAACAAAAGGTTATTACAATTCCTAACAAATTTGGGCTAAAAAAGAAAAAACATAATCAAACAACAAATAAACTAGAACATTTAGCCTAAACGAGGACCTAGGACGTGAAGCAATTCCTGATCGCAGGTACATGCATCACATGAGATGTCCGCTGGATCAAGCCTGTTCCAGCGATCGTACCTCACTCTGTGATTGAGGTCAGCATGTTCCACGCGGCAGATCGGCATGTGCGTGACTACCTCATCACTGAGGAACCTGTAGTAGATCGGCCAACCCCAGGTATTACCCAAACCGGCTCTGGCACGTACTCGAGCTTCCCGGAGGCCTTTCTTATCGGTTCTCTTCAGGGTAGTGATCACATTCATACCTCTATGAATGTCACCCTCGCAACATATTGCAAATATGGCCAAGACATAGGTCGAGTCTGTGTGACCTAGTGCAGAAGCGTCGGTGAGCTACTGTTGATGCCATTCTGTCGCTCTTCCGGTCGTGTACGCACGAAGAACCGAGTCGAAGTAAACACGAATCATGATTAGATTTATCATGTCATTTGGAAGGGCTTTGGATATAGACAAATCCATGGGAAGCAAAAGGCAAACAATAGGAGAAGGGAGAAGGGAATGTGGGAATGAAGGATATCTATAGGGTTGAGGTGCTCCATTTATGAAAAAGATTGTAGAGTTCCTAGTAAAAAAGTAAAGGCATTTTTACCTTTTCAAGATATCCTCATGTAAACCCCAAAAAAAAGTTAATTCCTTATGGAATTTGAAAGGTTATACTGAATTTTTTTGAATGTTATTTCATCAAATCAAACTAAACTAAATTGAAAGTATTGAATTTGTTTTTTTTAAAAAAAAGAAATCTTGAAAAAAAAAGAGCATGTGCTAAATAATAATCCTGATTTGATAAACTTTATCTCTACATTTTAATATTATTAAATTTCGACTAGATTAATGTTGATAAATAAAGCTCCTACCTAGCTATGGCGGCGTTGTTTGTGGGTTTGTGGGTTTAGGGTTAGGGTTTAACTGTGGTAACGTGTACACTAGCGATATCGCTACCATAGAGGCTACTTAGCGATATCGCTACCATAAGTTACATAGGTAGCGAGTTCGCTAGTGAGGCGCCAACTTGGCTCTGTTGACTGAATACGACTTGTTGCGAGCTCGCTACTTTTCAGTTACACAGTTAGCGAGTTCGCTAGTGAGGCGCCAACTTGGCTCTGTTGACTGAATACGACACGTAGCGATACGCACGTTACACGTAAATAGGAGCGAGGACCAAGCGATTTCGCTAGGAGCACGCACTATACCAAAAGTACTTGATTTTGCTGAACTGAAGTAACAACTCTAAAAATAATTGAACAGCATACATCTAAAAATTGTTGAAGTTATTGACCACATTCATGTAACCAAAACGGCATCTTTGGTGACGCGTACACAAGTGATCATAATCCAAAAACTAGTTAATATTCAAAAAAGTAAATGTTTAAACCAAACTAAACTACGAAATCACAGGCCTGCGACTAACATATCATGCAAGTCATCAACACACATCTTGTCGCTGCCTTCGGCCTTCTCCCCCGAACTGCCTCCATCGTTTTGCTTGTCTTGCTCGTTCTGGCCTGCTGGTTGAGCTTCAGTCTCGATGCAGATGTTCTCTTCTTTGCCTTGGCCCGGTTCAACATCCTCGTCGGGTTCTGCGATCAGCCTCTCTTTCCTAATCATCTCATACCTCGCCGGCTCATCTTCTGCATCAGAGTCACTGTCATGATGATCACCATCATCACCATCATCACTATCCGCATCTACATCCCTTACATGATCAGCAACAAGCTTCCCATCGGATGGCTCCTTCTCGCTGGCTGTAGCCAAATCTTCGCTAGGACCCGCGGTGTCTTTTTGCTTGGGAAATGTGGTGCGGAAATCAGGTACCTCCTCCTCATCTCTCAGATCGCACTCCACTACCCCGTTGGATATCAGTTCGCCGAGCCGTTCGTTGTTAGCACATGCCCTTTTCTCGGCCATTTCAATCTCATTCAATAACTGGCCCATAGACACCACAAGCCTACCACGGGCATCAAAAACAGCATCTACACAAACAAATCAAGGTTGATAAGAACCAATTATTAACAAATTAAACAACTTCAACCAACTACAGTTAATAACAAGCTAGAATCATACCTGATACTCCCATCCTACCCCTTGCCCTTCTGGCTGCCTCTTCAGCTTCTTTCTTTCTCGCGTACTTCCCATCGGCCTTCAACTCTAACCTCTTGTGCTTGAGCCACTCCTTGTCGTATTTGCCGAGCGGCATGGGACGGTTTCTTGGAAAAATACCCGCTTTCCTGATCAGAGCTATAATAAAATTGCCATACGGAAGCGCGACGTTCTTGTGTATGGCCATCTTCATCATTTGAGTCAGAATTGTGAAGCCGGGGTTGATTGGAAGCTTCTCCATGATATAGTAGAACACCATGAGACTGCAAACTGTGGGCTCACATGCATGCCCTAGGGACGGGACAACATTACCGCAGATTAGCTCAAAAACTAATCTCTGCTCCTCGGTAAGCTTGTGGATCGGGTAAAACCTAGCTGTACCCGGCCTATCAGAAGTCCTTTTAAACCACTTCTGACCCATCTCACCGGCCTTCAATGGTTGCTTGGGGCTAACAGAAGGAAACCTCTGCTCGTAATGTACCTCGTACGGACCATCCTTTTTGGTAGGCCTCAGGTCGGTACGAGACAGATAAGGACATTTCAGAACTTCATTGATGCTAAACTTATCGACCGTAAGCTTAACACCCCGCACCATTGTAGTTATTTCCTCCACCCCTTCCTCTAAACCTAGGTTCGCATAAAATTGGAGAACCTCTTCATGGTAAATAGGCTCAGGCAACATAAGCAATGTATCTAGATGCTGTGCCCTAAAATGGTCTAGCACGTAATCTAGTTGCAGCGAAGGCACCACACTACTATCAAACACATTATTATTTACAAGTTTCCGAGAGGAACAACGCTCATACCTAGCTATGGCGGCGTCGTTGAAGAACTCAGGAGTGTCCTCCTCCTCACTGGAACTACTGGGCCCTTCCCCACCATCATTTCTGGCAGCAGTGGCGGCGGCAGGGGCGACTGGAACTTCCGGCGGCGGCGGGGAGACTGGAACCTCTACCTGAACCTCAGGATCCTCGGTCCGACGCCGTTTATTTCCCGTCACCGGACCACTTCCCCGTCCACTGTCTGAGCCTCTACCACCCCGTCCTCGCACCGCTCCTCTGGTCTTTGGCCGCATTTTGTCGGAGAAGTTACAGGGTCGTCGCCGGTGATAATGGCAGAAGGGTTTTCAATTTGGGGCTAATTAATTTTAGCCCGATCCCCTTTTTTTTATTTATAGTAATAATACTTGCGATATCGCTAGCTGATACGCTTCTATATGTTGCGAGATCGCTAGTTCACACGCATCTGTATGTTGCGAAGTCGTTAATATCTCGCTCAAGCCTGAGTATCTAGTAGCGAGTCTTAAAAAGCCTCGCCAGGCAAGCGTTCGAGTAGCGAACTCGCTACAGAAGAATCATTCTAACTAGTAGCGAGATCGCAACCCAAAAAGCCTTTTTTTATTTGAACTACTAACTAGCGCTATCGCAACCCCGTCTCCAACTGGTTTTCTGGGTTATGTGGGTTTGTGGGTTTGCGGGTTTGTGGGTTTAGGGTTTAGGGTTCAACTGTGGTAACGTGTATACTAGCGATTTCGCTACTACACAAGCTAATTAGATTGTAACTAAAATATAAAACTTTTTAATTTTTTATTAGCAATTTTCACATTCTAACATGTATATATTTTATATAGATGCAGTACAATACTCTATTTGTTAAATATCCATCATGATATTCACTCAGGTAGAGTACATCTTTGTACATAAGCAGTATGACATAACTCTATGTAAAATATCAATAATTCGGTTTAAATTTTTAAACGCAATATCATATTCTTAAATATGTACATTTTATATCTAAACAGTATAATACTCAATTTGGAATATATCGAACATCACATTATGTCAAGCAGAGTACATCTTAGTACATCAGCATGCAATGTTATTAAGCGATACTCGGTAGTGTGATGAGTGATGACAGTTGGTGAGTGAACGTGTGCATGATACTTTGTTTAATTCAAGAATCGTGCTTGTAATCACATAAATGAGTTCTAATAAACTAAGTATCTCTAATGAAATGCACTTGAACTGCGCATATATATATATATATATATATATATATGTAGTTCATGTGTGAAACTCTACTATGCTGTTGTCTCTAAAGGTAAGCGATGGATAGCGTTTTCAAGCGTACACATGATGTATAGAGTTTCTTATTGTCTTACAATTAAAGACTAAGTTTCTTAAAACTCTTTCAAATTATGTAATTGCAGATTAAGTGACCAAATCCCTATCCCGTTCTACATGAGCATACGACGGAACAAATGAAAATTATTCTTAAAATAGAATGATTAGTGTCTTATACCATCATTTCGTTTAAATCGTGATTTAAAAATGTATGAGTGCATTTAAAAAACAAAAAAAAAATCTTAAGTAGGGTTCTAGCGAGCATTCGTAGCGAAGTCGCAACATCCTAGTAACATACTTTATGTCAGCTTTTCAGTTACGATGTCGCTAGAAGGATAAAGTAGAGCATAAAAGGCAATCACATGAGCACGTAACGACTTCGTAAATAGCCACGTCAGGCGTAACGAGAAAGTTCCGATTTCGCAACAAGGCAAGCTAGAATAAAGTAAACACGTTATAGAACAGAAAAACACTACACTTTTGGCATCTTATCCATCACTTCTTACGGGTTTCATCTCCAAAAGTTCAAACTTTTGCACATCTTCTCAAATCTCCTCAACTTTCTTCACATCAAATCTCCATTACCCATCCCATACATCTTCTCACATCAATTGTGTCAAAACAAAGTGGAACTAGCCACTAATTGCATGCAAAAGATTGGTAAGTTTTGCAATAAATTCTCAACAACATTTTTGCCTATATTTTTTTCAATTAATGTCAATCTTTATTTGTTCTTGTTCAATTTGGTAACATCCTTTGTTATGGGTAGGAGAGGGACAAATAAGGTAGACCATCCCTAACCAAAATAATCAATTCTACTGACACAACTTTGTCATATACCAAAGGTACAATTTTTTTCATTCTTATTTGCTAAAAATTTGATTTTCTTGTACATAGTGCCTCCATTTATCATGTTATTACTAAATATCATGTCAGAAGCATGTCCTGAACGAAAATCAAAATTTTCTTTTAAAATTCTCCATAGCTTGCTTAGCCCTAAATTTTAGGATTATGAAATATAATGTTTTTACTACAAAGTACAACTTTGATTTATTAGTATTGTGTTAGTAATTAACAAATTTCAATATACAAAGGAAGCTTAATGGAGAGCCCTTCAAGTTCCGTTAACTCCGACTCAAGTGGGGGGGGGGAAGGTTGTTGGCGGTTCAAGTGAGGTTAGAAGACAACGAGAAGTGACTCGCGCATCGAAAGAAGCTCAACTCTTCACACATTGTCGCGAATTAGAGATTAGGATCGATAACAAAATACTAACACATGTCAAGTTTAATGACATTGGTGTTGCTATTTCACCCGACAATGATGCCGCGCGATGGTCGAGTTGGTGTGCTAAGACGGGTAGGATACGCACACCATTAGACACAACGGATTGGAGGCTGCTAAGCATCGACATCAAAAAGGATATATGGAAGGAATGCAAAGTTAGTGTGGTCCTTGTTATTTTTAATTTCAATTGAAAATTGTGAGTGTGACTATTTTTATGATCACATTTGTAGCGCCCCTTTATTATCGAGGCAACATCCTATGATCAAGTGAAGAAGAAGGCTCTTCAAATCGCATCAAAAGCTCATCGAGAACACAAATATACCCTTGCCAAGGATTATATCAAACCGAAGGATCCAAGTACGCGTTACAATCACATTGTAACCCTTACTTGGGAGGCATTCAAGAAACGATGGTTAGAAAATGACGCAAAGGTTAGTTTACTTACCACATCTTGCAATAATAGTGTCATGCGAATTAGACAAATATTTTTGTTTCGGTTAGTGCTTTATTCCTAAAATAACATAGAATTTTTAAAAGGGTTTGGGGGATAGGAAGCGCAAAGCCAGTGCTGATAATGTTATGCCTTACACCGGGGGTAGGGCGGGGTACTTGGGTGTGGGGAAGAAGACCTAAAAAAAACATGAAACCGAGGTGAAAGAGCTTGTGGATGGGGGCATGGACGCAGAAGTGGCGAACAAGCTAGTCATTGCCGAAGATCCTACAACATATAGTAGACAACAATTATTCGTCTTGGGTAGAATTAAAAAAGACGGGACTTTCTCAAGTGATGAGGCAAAAAGGGTGGCTAATCGAGTGGTACGCTTTACCTACTACGCCATACCATGTTCCATTTTAGTATCTACAATCACACCATCAAACACAACAATTGATTACGATAATAACTTTTCATTTACTATACTACCTTTTTGGGACGAGGTCGAGCGTGAAGTTGAAGAAGGCATGTTCATCCTTGTCGGTAAACACGATGTGCTACGTAGGGCACTTGGGAAGGCCGAGCATCCGGGAAGAGCTAAGGGAATTGGTGGTTATGTTACTCAAATAGAGACGTTTGGTATCAAACGTAGTAGCAAAGACCCTAAACCATCCAAACTCCAAATAGCATTGAACCAAGCCAAAAAATCCGACCAAGAGGTCAAGAAATTGAAAACAATGTTGGCCAATATATGTTCTTTTATAAAGTATCCTCTTCCATCCGATTTTTGTGACACCGATCCAATCAATGGACTCTCGTCTAGAGGTTCACATCCTTCCCCACCACAACATGAGGTTGACCAACCTATTGTTGAACCCAACAAGGAAATATGCACACCTTCGGCCCCTATCAAAGAGCAAGTTCACATACAACCATCCGATCCCAAACCAAAGGTACGTTTAATTACTTGCACCTCAATCAAATGAATAATTCTACACAACTCATGATTATTGATATTTTTTAAATATACTCATCCTACATATGTCTAATTCGACCTAATTAAACATTCCTTATTTGTATATTAGAACTCCCCTTCTTGCAAGTTGTACGCTGAATGTGGGATGAATTCTCAACCCCACCACGTTGCAATGGGAAATTCATATCCTGACATGACACTACATCATGAAGCCAAAGTACCTATTGGTTTCGTTAGGGTTTCTATACTACATGTGTTAGTCGAGGATGCGTTGGTACCGGTCGCGGATCAAGAGTGCCCGACAGTGGGTAAAGGTTTGGGCCGTTTTTTTGTGTGGCCCAAATGGTTGGTCGTTGATGTGAATTCTAATTCTATCCCAATTAATAAAAACACACATTCACCCGTCGTAGACCCGCTAGATTTTTCGGTAGCTAAGAAAACGATGTCGGTGGGAGAAGTTGGATTCATAAAATCACTCCCGGGATTCCTTCGCACGTTTTATGATCTGGTGGGCCACCATAGTCGGGATTCTGTTTACTATTTCTACTCCAATAAACAGGTGTTCGGCGAAGCGAGGGAATTAGTCGTTCCATGGGAAGACTTTGCCCTTTTCTGGCACTATAAAACCCTTCCCGAAACAATCCTTATACTACATCAAATGTAAGCTACTTGATCTCATCTCTTCTATCGTATTGCAAGTTACGAATTTTCATGTACTTGTGCACTATTATACGTTCATATCCCATCTATTGTTTATTTAGGTACATGCAATGCCTTGCTCTAAATGCAAAGACTTTCATTGGGTTTTTGCACCCAATATGCTTGCAAGAAATGAATGAAAGTAATCAATCACGACTTGCTTATCTCTCTAAGATCCTCAGTGACAAGACCAAGACAATTTACATAGGCCCATATCTAGAGGGGTTAGTTTTCTTTGTTACAATTGGATATTTGCACTTCATAAACATTATAATCTTCGAGACGGGTTCTTACATTTTCATTTCTTAAAATATGTAGCGGCCATTGGAGTTTTGTAGCTATGATACCATCGTTGAAGCGAGTGTATTGGATGGACCCGCTACACTTTGGTCCATCTACAAAATTTGCAGATTTATTAGAGGTTGCTATGCATAGTGCACATGACGACACACTACTTCCCTTCAACCTTATACAGATTCAGGTGACAGTACAAATCCAATGCTCATTTATTTCCACTATGATTTCATTTCAAATCATTTGTTATACTTCTTCACTTTCAGCACCGAAAGCAATTGTCGAATTGGGAGTGCGGTTACTATATGCAAGCGAGTGTGTAGCTGGCCTTGTTCAAGATAATTTGGAATTACATCGCGTAAGCATTCTTATAACCTACTTATTGTACCTATTACTATCTACGTTGCATTCAATAGTATTAAAAAAACATTTCATATTCTTAGATTATCGAGGAAAATCATGCACTGTACACCAAGAAGGAGTTGGAGGATGGTAGAGATGCATTGGCTAGACACTTGGTCCTTATTAGATCTCGGTACATCTCTAGGCCTCACATTCCCAATAAAATCTAGTTTCTTTTTTTTGTCAAATGGATGCATATACTTTTGAGTTCCATTACTTCCATTAGTTTATAAAGTGTGGCTTGATAGTGTTTCATGTTCATGTTTTGTGCTTAGATACCATGCATCTTGCAATTGACAGCTTAGACAATTAAAATGAAACCCAATTTTTTAGTGGAAATGGGTGGAAATGGCTCAAATCCTATAATTTTGTGACACTTATGAATTCCCTGCGAGATCGTTACTTCTCTCGCCCGTAACATTAAAATAGTTGCGATCATCTTGTACTATCGCTACTTCAATCGCCCGAATTATATTTCTGAGCTTAGTTTTTGCGCACTCGCTACCCAATCGCTCGTTCTTCTCTGCCTCTCCAATCTGATCTCTGTCGAGGTCGTAACAATACACGCCAAAACCAGGCGAATGTCTAGCTTACTCGTAACGTCATTTTTTTTTCTCGCTCAGCCGGTGCTAAAACATCGTCGTTTAATGGTTCTGAGCTTAGTTTTTGCGCCCTCGCTACTCAATCGCTCGTTTTTCTCTGCCTCTCCAATCTGATCTCTGTCAAGCTCGTAACCATACACGCCAAAGCCAGGCGAATGTCTAGCTTACTCGTAACGTCATTTTTTTTCTCACTCACCCAGAGCTAAAACGACGTCGTTTAACGTTAGCGAGATTAGTAGCGAATTCGTTACTACACACATAAGCGATTTTCTTATGATATCGTTAACTCTCTCGAACCAACAACTTTTATTATATTTTTATAATATCATTTTCACAATTTTTATATTTTTACAATTTTTATGAAAAACAATTGTTCGGTTGCGACCTCACTACGGTGTTACTAGCGAGTAGCTAGTGGCTGTCGTAACCTGGCTCGTTTTGATTAACCGGAATTGTTTAATTTGGCTTGTAACGAGTTCGCTACCTATGACCGAGCGATTCGCCTCTATTTATCGTAACCAGTCTCGTCAGCAGATAAATATATGACAAACTATGTTCACTTACGAGATCGTAACTACTATTAGCGATCCGCACAGTGGAAGTCGTAACCAGTCTCGTACACATTCATAACAGTCTAGGCTTTTCAATGTAGCGAACTCGTTAGTATTTCATCTGGCGATCCGTAAGCTGCTGTCGTAACATAACAATCAACCATTTGTTTGGGACTAGCGTTTGCTAGTTACGGTATCGCAACGAGCCAATTCATATCATACAGACTTTCACGCTAGCGAGTTCGTAAGCTTTTAGCAAGGCGTATAAGCCTACATCCAAGGCGGAAACAAACGCCTTAAACCCAAAAACATCTAAGGCGGAAGAGGAACCGCCTTAGATGATTTTTCTCATTCAAGTCACTACCAGAGAAGGCATTTGTTTTCTGCCTTAACCAATGAAGGATGAGCTGCCTTAGATGGCTTGATATTCTAGTAGTGTGTTAAGCATATGAATCATCGTATTGATGGACAACTTCTCATGACGTCCATTAGAAGCCATCGTAGAGCAGGAAAAATACAAAAAACAAGGATTTTGATGAGGGGAAGAGGGAAGGAGGCCGGCGGCGGCGCACGAAGAGGGAAGAGAGGGGTAGGGTTTGCTCTACCTGGGAGAAAAGAGAATCGTAAGGGCAACTGATACCATGTAAAGACTAATTTCCAAACTGATTTCCATTAGGATTTACATAAGTATTTATAGTACATACAAGGGTCTAATAATAATTAACAAAACTATCTAAACCTTAAGAACATAACTGCAATATACAATAAATACAAACAAAACCCTAATCGGATTCTTCTTCTATTGTCACAATCATATTGCCTCTAATTAAAAACGAAACAAATTAACATTATTCTAAAATTTAAAAACTGTAGTAGACACGTACCATTTGGTAATAATATAATGCATAATAGATCAAGGTCGTTTTGTAGCTTTTTCACGTTAACGACGTATTTTTGCCTGGATGGAGTAATTTGGGGAAATGAAATGAATGGTACAAAGAACAGAATTTTCTTTTTTGCAATTACTTTAGAGAAGAAAGAAGAGACCATATATATAATTTTCCCAATACGAAGAAAAAAATCACAACTAAAGTTTTACATTGTCCGTAAGCATCTCAACAAATGCTCCCTCTGCACTCTCTACAACTAAAGTTTTATATGAAGAGTCCAGAAGACTCAGCATAATATAGTTGGCTATTTTGTAGAAGTTGTCATGTTTAAACATGCTTGTGTTTAAACACTTGCTGAACTGAAATCAGAAACTAAGCAAGAGTATTGAAGAAGAAGTACAACTCTTATGAAATCAAAGACAATATTCGAGAAAATCAAGATGACAAGTGAAGATTGATTTTGTATCGTTTGAATTAGTTTGAGAATATTTGATAGAGTTGTATCTTAGAAAGGATTAGTCTTAAATAAGGAAAGAAGATATTTCTTATCCTTTAGCTATAGAAGTAGAGTATAGCTAGAAGACTAAGTGTAGCTGTGACAAGCTGGATGAGAAATCAGCATTGCCGAGATTGAAGGATCAAGAAGATAAACGAGGCAACACAGCATTGAACTATAAATACTCAATGAAGCTGCAACAGAAGATTATCCATCTTACAAGAAAGTATTCTGCCGATCAGAATAGCTTTACAGTTGGAGCAGCTTATTGAAGGGATTTCAATAGGTCTTTGCCGAACGCCAGCAGTCGGAAATCAACAGCCTTAATACTTCAGGGGAAGTGGTCAAGACAGCAACGAGGAGTTGCTGACCGGCGAGTGAGGGGATCTCACAAATCCATATAAGAGATAAGTCATAGATAGTTAATTGTTGTGTGAAACTCTGTAACATATCTTGATTATCTAGTGGATGATTTTCAGACTGGGCAAGGCCCCGCATATGTAGGTGTTCAACACCGAACTGCGTAAACAACTTTGTGTGTTCTTTCTTTTTATGTTTAAACTCTGCAGTATGTTTAAACATACTTGTTAGTTTAGAAAGAATAAGTTGAGAACTATTTTGAGACTGATCGATAGTAATTTTCAATTGGTATCAGAGCTGGTCCACTGAGGTGTGCCTTTAACTAGGTCAGTGGAGATCCCTATCGATCATGGCGAACCAAGAGAAGGATGGTTCAATATACACACGAGCTCCCATGCTGGATAAAAATAACTCTGGTTATTGGAAGGCAAGGATGAGGTATTACATTGATGCTCTAGATGAAGAAGCATGGTATTGGGTTGAGAACGAGTGGTCACCCGCCAGACATCCACCTACAGCAGGGGCAGTCGAAGGTGTTCTGAAAAACAGAGAAGAACTGACAACTCAAGAGAGGAAGGATAAGCGACTAAACAGCAAAACACTCAACTGCATCAACTCGTGTGTTGATCAAGAAGCGTTTCGCTTGATTTCAACGTGCTGCACTGCTAAGGATGCATGGGAGAAACTGAAAGCAAGCTATGAAGGAGATGCGAAAATGAAACGACAAAAAATGCATACAGTGAAGACAGCATTTGATACTTTGATTATGAAGGATAACGAGACGATTACTGATTACAATGCAAAAATCAGGGATCTTGTTAACACAGCACATCAGTTGGGAAAACCATTTGTTGAAGATGATATTGTTCAGAAAATATTGAGGTCTCTTCCACCGAGATTCAAAGGGAAAACCATTGCAATGGAGGAATTACATGATACTTCTGAGATGACTGTTGATGAAGTCATGAGAGCACTCTCAGCCTTTGAAATGAAGGAACTAGCAACAGTCAGACAGAGTGATATGGCATTTACTGCAGCTGCTCATAAAACAGCTGAACAAAATCCAGTGTCTAAACATAATTACATGTCTAAACTCTCTACCAGAAACAACAATGAAGAAATGGACGAGGATGAGCTTGCACACATATCAAGGAGCTTTGCAAAAGTTCTGAGAAAATCTCAAAATAGGAGAAATGAAGGAAGGGAGCAGAGTTCAAGTATGAATAGAAGATCAACCAATGATCAAGCAGAACCCAAGCCGGCATTCAAACATGCGGGAAAAATTCAATGTCGAGAATGTGAAGGGTATGGGCATATTCAATCACAGTGCCCAAGTGGATCAGCAAACAAGAAGGGGAAAGCTTACAATGCTACATTCAGTGATGCAGAAGACTCTGATGAAGAACATGTCAGCAATCATGTGGCATTTGGAGCAGTCACTGTTCAAAGTGATGAAGAAAGTGAAGAAGAAAACTATGTTATGTTTGGTGCTGTTGTCGATCCTGAGAATGAGAGTTTAAACTTAGAATCTGAGGTTGTTCGTGAACCTTACGACAAACTTCATGAACTCTGGATCAGCGTGACTAAACAAAATAAAGTGCTACAGAAAGACAACAATAGTTTGAATGAAGAAATTGAGCAACAACAGATAACTATTGAGGCAATGAGAAAGGAACTGAAGATAGCTCTTATTCGAGCAGAGGTAGCAGAAGGAACCATCACCAAACTAAACAAAGGAACAGCTGCTCTGGACGAAATTCTTGGAATGGGAAAAATTGCTGGAGATCGACATGGATTAGGGTATAATGAAATAGAAGCGGTTAACAAGGATAATCAGTCGAAAGGGAAGCTGAACAAGGAGTCAATGCAACCAAGTTCAAGTCAACAACCTATGAAGACTCTGAACAAATCTGTCAATGTTCCAAAATTTGGTATAGGTTATAAATCTATCTATCCTCGTCAGCAAAACAAGGTTCAACCATGGTGGGAAGCAAGGTGCAACTATTGTCGACGTCCAGGACATTATAAAAGGCGTTGCTTTCGTCTGTTACAAGATTTAATGCAAAAATCAACCCATGGAGCAGGTTACAACACATGAGCAAGTTATAACACAACTGCAAGTTACAACACTGGAGCAGGTTACAACACAGTACAATCAGAAAAATCTTCATACACTGCTAAAAAGGTATGGGTTCCAAAAATCATTCACTGCTATGCTGTTCACACTTGCTTTAGCTCTTATGCCAGACAGTGGATGATACTCTTTTGTGGTATTTCGATAGTGGATGTTCTAGACATATGACAAGTTCTTCTGAGCTATTGAGAAATATTGTTCCATGGACTGGTACTGTCAGATTTTGAGATGGGAAACAATGCAGAATAACTGGAAAGGGGGAGTTACAAGTTAAAAAATTTCCAGTGTTTCAAGACGTACTCTTGGTGGATGGACTAAAGGCAAATTTACTCAGCATTAGTCATCTGTGTGACAACAAACTAACAGTTTTATTTGATGATAAAATATGCACAGTCAGGAAGGATGAACGTGGCGTTCTTATTGGCACTAGATCATCAGATAACTGCTACATATTGGATGAATCAGTTAGTTGTCTCAAAGTAAGTGTGGATGATACTCTTTTGTGGCACAAGAAACTTGGTCATGCAAATCTGAAAACACTGGCTAAGGTAACAAAGCTTGAAGCAATAAGAGGAGTACCACTACTCTCTTATACAAAGGAGTTAAACTGTCCACCATGTCATGAAGGTAAACAGGTTAAGTCTCCACATTCTAAACTTCATGAAATCACTACTTCTCATAGTCTTGAACTACTGCATATGGATTTGATGGGGCCAATCAATCCAGCTAATATTTCGGGAAAGAAATATATCTTTGTCTGTGTAGATGATTTTTCCAGGTTTACATGGGTAAAATTTTTGAAAGAAAAATCTGATGCTGTGGAAATAATTATTGAGCTCATTACACAAGTTAACACTGAGAGATCACATGACGGTCTCCAAGTGGTTCGAGTAAGGAGTGATCATGGACGGGAGTTTGCAAACTCTACTATGATGGATTTCTGTGCCAAACTTGGAATCAAACATGAGTTTTCTGCTCCAATCACACCACAGCAAAATGGTATTGTTGAACGCAAGAACAGGACTATCATCAACATGTCAAGGGCTATGATGGCAGAAAATGATACTCCAAAGAAATGGTGGGCTGAGGCAGTTCATACTGCATGTCATACAATCAACAGAGTTTATCTTCGTCCTCTCACTCAGAAAACGGCTTATGAACTATGGAAAGGAAGGAAACCAAATGTTTCATACTTTCATGTGTTTGGGAGTACGTGCTACATCCTCAGAGATCGTGAACCTCTTAGTAAGTTTGACAAACGGGCTGATATTGGGATTTTTCTTGGATATTCTCAAAATAGCAGGGCATACAGGGTGTTCAATAACCGCACAAATGTCATGATGGAGTCCAACAATGTTGTTATTAAAGATCTGAAGGATATCAGTAGCGGAATCCTACTTGAAGATGAACTTGAGCAGTTAATCGTTCCAGAAGTTGATCCACCCCTGTCCGATGTTACAACACTGTCGGATGTTACAACACTACCTGATGTTACAACATCATCTGATGTTCCTGAAAGTAACACAGTATCTGAAGCTACATCTGATCCAATTGCATCTGTCACTCCTCCTCCTAACCCGTATAATCTAAGACAAACAGCACGGAAAGACTATGCAAAAATGAATGCTGGGATGCATGTGCTTCAATGTTTTCTTTCATCCATAGAACCCAAGAATCATAAGGAAGCATTGACTGATGAATATTGGATTTCTGCCATGCAAGAGGAACTGGAACAGTTTACCAGAAGTGATGTATGGTATCTTGTCCCACGACCTTCAGGTGTAAATGTCATTGGCACTAAGTGGATTTTCAAAAACAAGTCTGATGGAGATGGTAATATCACCAGAAACAAAGCTAGACTGGTGGCTCAAGGATATACTCAAGTTGAAGGAGTTGATTTTGATGCAACCTTTGCTCCAGTTGCAAGGTTAGAATCTGTTCGTTTTTTACTTGCAATGTCCTGCATTATGAAGTTCAAATTGTTTCAGATGGATGTAAAGAGTGCATTTTTAAACGGCATTGTTAAGGAAGAAGTCTATGTGGAGCAACCCAAGGGGTTCGAAGATCCGTATCTACCAGATCATGTGTACAGATTAAAAAAGGCGTTATATGGTCTTAAGCAAGCTCCCAGAGTGTGGTATGAACGTCTCACCCAATTTCTGTTGCAGAAAGGCTATCGACGAGGGGGAGTAGACCGTACGCTCTTTGTGTTTAAACATGAAAAACACATTCTGCTTGCTCAAATCTATGTAGATGATATTGTGTTTGGGTCAACATCTCAAAAGCTGGTTGATAGCTTTATAGAAATGATGAAGAGTGAATTTGAAATGAGCATGGTTGGTGAATTAACATACTTTTTGGGGCTTCAAGTCAAACAGCACAAGGAAGGTATTTTCATCAATCAAACCAAGTACACCTTAAACTTGGTTAAAAGATTTGGGATGGATGATTCTAAGAATATGCGAACTCCGATGGCATCTACGGAAAAATTGACTTATGACAAGTATGGTGTGAAGGTGGATATCAAGTTGTATAGAAGTATAATTGGGAGCTTATTATATCTCACTGCAAGTAGGCCAGACATATGTTTGAGTGTTGGACTATGTGCAAGATTTCAGTCTGATCCTAAGGAGTGTCATTTAGCTGCAGTCAAACGAATCATCAGATATGTGCATGGGACTGCTGAGTATGGTCTCTGGTACTCTAGAGGAAGTCAAGCTGAGATTATTGGTTACAGTGACTCTGATTGGGCTGGAAATTCAGAAGACAGGAAGAGTACTACTGGAGGTTGTTTCTATGTAGGAGGCAATTTAGTATCATGGTACAGCAAGAAGCAGAATTCTATATCACTATCTACCACTGAATCTGAGTACTTAGCAGCTGGAAGTTGTTGTCAGCAATTGCTGTGGATGAAGCAAATGTTGAAAGATTATGGATTCAAGCAGGATGCCTTAATTATTAAATGTGACAACAAGGGGGCCATTGATCTCTCTCATGATCCTGTTGATCACAAGAAGACAAAACACATAGATATCAAGCATCACTTCATCAGAGACTTAGTGGAAAAGAAGGAACTGATTATTGAGTTTGTTCCTAGTGCTGAACAGTATGCAGATATATTCACCAAACCACTGGATTCTGCAACGTTTGAGATACTAAGACAACACTTAGGTGTTTGTCGAATTTGAGGTACCTCTGATCACCTCTTATTTGTTGTATGTTAGTGTTTACTGCTTTGTGTTTTTTTTTTTGTGTGAAAAAGAAAAACAAAAAAATATATAAGGAAGATGGTGTGAAGTGTGTTTAAACACTGAGAAATCAGTGTGTTTAAACTCTGAAAAGTTAGCCAAAAATGAAGAAAAAGTTGATTGGACCGTACTAGTTATTGGGCTGAAAAAAAAATTGATGTCAGTGGGCTAAAAATTCTGATACGGGCTGAGCAGCTACTTTTGGCCACATATTTATGGGGAACGATCAGAAATTCCAAAAAGATGAGGGATCAGTTTGCAATTGGGGATTTATTTTCCAAAGTGGGTTCGGATTTGAATTTCTGAAAACTATTAAATATAAGAGGGAAAATCTTTGTCCCTTTTTCTCATAATTACAGCAGCTCCGTCGTTCCCTCTTCAACACTACCTCCTCCGGCGATCAACCAAATCTCATCAACCAACCGGTGCACCGATCGGG
This sequence comes from Sherardia arvensis, assembly GCA_948330725.1. Taxonomy (NCBI): domain Eukaryota; kingdom Viridiplantae; phylum Streptophyta; class Magnoliopsida; order Gentianales; family Rubiaceae; genus Sherardia; species Sherardia arvensis. The sequence goes on from OX415244.1 coordinate 10,092,487, forward strand.
TCTCATAACCATCAGAATCTGGTCTGAACAAGACATTGTCAAACCGGGATTTCAGGAACACCGAAAAATTTGATCTTCTGGCCGACTGGAGGTTCTACCCAAAATCAGTGCATGCATAAGGTATTCAGCTCTAACTGCTTAAAGATTGAGTTTTTCTGGCATATTTGGTTGTTAGAGTGCTTGCCGCACATATAGTTTGGGATATTTGAGGAGTTGGGAGGCTTCTGTGAATAGGGGTGTGTTTTAACCTACTGCTATATCTAAATTATCATGGGCAATCTTGCATCCAACTTGCCTGTTGATTCTATCCCCACTAGAGAGGAGATTTTACTTGCTGAACAGCTTGGGCTGAATGTTACCAGAGCCACACCTGAGTCTGTGGCTCATGATATAAATCCTACAGTCAGAGTAGGTGTGGAATTTGAAGGAGGACCAGATTTGAACTTCTTCTATGAAAGTTCAGAATTTGATGAGGAGTCTGAGCAAACTATGATTTCAGAAAGGGCAGCACCAAGCACAGAGGTAATACAGGTTTATCAAAGGAAGAGAAAGAGAGGACAAGGAGTGTTTGGTACAGGGAATGTTGAGCAGAAGGAGACTGCTGCTAACAGTGAGCAGTTAGTAGATAGAAGAGAGACACAAGAAAAGGCTGATGAGACTGAGCAGGAAATTGATGTAGATAGGATTGTGGAGAATGTCAGATTGATGATGGAGCCTCTGACAGAAACAGCACCAGAAAGTGAGGATAGCCATCCTTTAACTGTAAAATTCAATCAGCTACAGGAGATGAAGAGAGAGAGGGTGAAGAAGCAAAAGTCCCTTCCACCTGTGATTCAAGTTTTCTCTACTGAGCAGATGAGGATTGGAGAGCCAGTACTTAATCTGAGCTTCAGTGAAGTACCACTACCATCTGCAGAACCAGCAGCTTCAGATTCTGAGAGCAGGGGCTCTGAATCTGAGTTAAAGGAAGATGATGAGCATGTGGAGCATGTGGAGGAGGAAGAACCAGCTACTGCAGAGCATGTGGAGGTTAGCTCTGAATCTGATGAAAAGGAGGATGATGAGACAAGTGAGTCTACTGAGGAAGATCAGGAAAATAGTAGCTCTGAATCTGAGTCTGAAGAGGAAGATGTGGCAGCTGAGGTGCCACTAGTGTTTTCAGATGATAATCCCCTACTGGAAAATGCTTGGGATGATATATTCTATTCCAGGAGGGTGATGACTGTGTATGAAGGGTTGGTCAACAGGAAGATGCATGTTGAGAAAAGATTGACTGACAAGTTTAAACATCCTAGGTTTGTAGCCTTTATGAAGAGAATTCAGATGTTTGGGCCAGCTAATTTCTGCATCAAGGCCAACCATTCTCTGGTGCTGGAATTCTATGCCAACCTGAGAGGAACAAATGGTGCTCCAGATTCTGCATGGTACAGAAAGGTTTATCTCAGGGGCAAGCTTTATAGATTTGATGCTCAGTTGATCAACCAGCTATTGGGGACAGGGAGACATGATTCTATCTGCCCAAACAGTGCCTATCCAGAAGGTTTTACTCTGGATTATGACTTGGTAGCACTGGAGCTTACAGGAGGCACACTTGGAGAATGGGGTGCAGCCAAGACTATTAAGGCAGCCTATCTCTCTCAGAAGTATTACTGCATGTACAGGGCTGTTGCAAATCTGTGGATCATGTCTACCAATGTGTCTCTGGTGACTGAGGAAATGGCCTGCTTGATTTACTGTATTGGGACCAGAAGACCCTTCAACCTTGGTTGGTTTATTTATGATAGGGTTCTGCTAGTAGCTCAGCATCAGAAATCTGATGAGTACATTACCTATCCTACTCTCATAACTGGTTTGCTATATCATGCTGGTATAGTTGATGGACTGGATGATAAGATCACTTTCTGTGATGATCTAAAAGTAAACAAGTCTATTTACAGAAAAAGAAATGATCTACCTGCTGCTGCTGAGGAAGAAGAGGCAGAACCAAAGGAGGAACCAGCTGATATCAACTATGCAGTGGTACGGAAGAAGGAGCTTAGAGGGCTGCTCAGATATCATAGACAGAAGGTGTATGATCTTCAAGAGGAGCTGGATGCTCTTGAAGAAACTGAGGATGAGACCAGTGGTTCTGATACATTCTGAGCTTGCTTTTCCTCTATCTTTTGCTCTCAGTATTGTGATTTATTCTGGATAATTGTTTTTAAATTTTTTTTGGATGTTTGGTCCTTTGGCACATTTTCTGTTCCCAAGGGGGAGAAGTTTCTGATTTATTTTGATGTATCACAATGCCTTGGTAACCATTTATTTTGGGAAAGTGTCCATGTCCGTCCATTTATTTTGGAACACTACTGATGAGAAATATGTATGAGTGCTCTATCTAAGTCTGGCTGATAGGGGGAGCATTGAAGTCATGTATATTGTGTGTTTCGGATTTATTGATGCTAGCATGAAGGTCTATATGATAGGGGGAGTGAAATATTGTTTGTGCATCAAAATAAGTGTTATGGTTCCACAAAATGCCAAAGGGGGAGATTGAAGAGTCCAGAAGACTCAGCATAATATAGTTGGCTATTTTGTAGAAGTTGTCATGTTTAAACATGCTTGTGTTTAAACACTTGCTGAACTGAAATCAGAAACTAAGCAAGAGTATTGAAGAAGAAGTACAACTCTTATGAAATCAAAGACAATATTCGAGAAAATCAAGATGACAAGTGAAGATTGATTTTGTATCGTTTGAATTAGTTTGAGAATATTTGATAGAGTTGTATCTTAGAAAGGATTAGTCTTAAATAAGGAAAGAAGATATTTCTTATCCTTTAGCTATAGAAGTAGAGTATAGCTAGAAGACTAAGTGTAGCTGTGACAAGCTGGATGAGAAATCAGCATTGCCGAGATTGAAGGATCAAGAAGATAAACGAGGCAACACAGCATTGAACTATAAATACTCAATGAAGCTGCAACAGAAGATTATCCATCTTACAAGAAAGTATTCTGCCGATCAGAATAGCTTTACAGTTGGAGCAGCTTATTGAAGGGATTTCAATAGGTCTTTGCCGAACGCCAGCAGTCGGAAATCAACAGCCTTAATACTTCAGGGGAAGTGGTCAAGACAGCAACGAGGAGTTGCTGACCGGCGAGTGAGGGGATCTCACAAATCCATATAAGAGATAAGTCATAGATAGTTAATTGTTGTGTGAAACTCTGTAACATATCTTGATTATCTAGTGGATGATTTTCAGATTGGGCAAGGCCCCGCAGATGTAGGTGTTCAACACCGAACTGCGTAAACAACTTTGTGTGTTCTTTCTTTTTATGTTTAAACTCTGCAGTATGTTTAAACATACTTGTTAGTTTAGAAAGAATAAGTTGAGAACTATTTTGAGACTGATCGATAGTAATTTTCAATATACTTGCTACAGTACCTTTTTTTGGAGCTTTCCTTCCACTGATGGAGAACTTTTTGAAGGATATTTTGCTGGACTCATAGAAGAGTAGGAGAAAGGAATCAGGTAGCTTGAGTTTCCCTAGCATGAAGTTCATGTGGTTTGCCTGCTCAACAAAGTATGTACTCCCAATAGATGTCACCACCCCACAAAGGATCAAGGTTATCCAAACAGGAACCATACTAAGGATCATTTTCTTCTCTTCAGCATTTGTAGCAGTGCACAGAATGGATGTCCTGGTATTATTTGGTTCATCTTCTTCTTGAATGGTGCATTCGCTGCATTGTTCGATACGCTGTTGTCCTGCTGACTGCATCCTCGAAATCCATGCATGAAGAAGCACACTGCAACTAATGAGCAAATGGCGGGAATCCCGAATCTTAGAGACCATGGTTTGATGTAAGGAAGAGCAAAGATTGCAACAACTGGTACAAGGACTACAAGGACAGAACGGAATTTATTTTCTTTGGTTTTCTCCATCAGAACAAACATGGCTTCCACAGGTTGAAATTTAAGGCTCAGAAGCTTCTCTTCAGAATCATCTTTGGTCACTGGCTCCCTATTAGCTTTCCTCTCTTTGATTCGATTGCTTATCGATTCCATAGTCATTTGAAATGAATTGGAAAATTTTCCAAGCATCTTGTGCTTTTGTTCTATCAATTCGATTTGATTGATTTCTTGATCAGCTATCATCTCAGCTTCGGTTTTAACTGGTTCCTCATCTTCAACCTCTTTCTGAAACTGGTTGGCGAAGACTGGAACCAGGGAAACAATGTGGCCACTTATTCCAGCTGCGATCAGTGCTAACGCGATATAGAAGAGATTCTTTTGTGTGTTGCCTATGCATTCAGGCTCATAGTCTTTGCAGGTCCCTGTAGCATTGGCTAGAACTGGTGGAGTTGACATGGATAAAAGCCCCAAACCCTGATCATCAGCATGTATTAGATGATAAAATCATGTATCTTGAAAGTTTTGTATGTCCTTTCAATAGATAATATATGCCCCTGCCTTATTTAAGGCCTATTATTCCCTTTGAGATCATTTTTTTACTAGATTGAATTGAACTGAACTGACTGAATCTATTGTAAATAGTATAATTAAACTAGGCTGAATTTCGTTAAATTATATTTATACTTAACGAAATAAATTAAACGAAATTAATATACAGATAAAATAAGTTTAATCAAAACTAAGGCTTAAATGTTTATCAAAAAGTCTATTGCCAGGATGATCAGCTGCTAACACTTTGTCTAAGCCAAACTCAATGAATAAAAAGATAATTACTTTAAAGAAAGAAATGTCAACATAAACAAGTTTAGACTAACAGCCAAAAGTTCATCATTGATCATAAAGGTCAACTGATAGCATTTATCATCAAGAACATGCCACAATTCCCACCAATCTGCAAACTGAATATGTGAACATGGGAACTTACAATAACATAGGAAAACTGGACCAGCATCCACAAAGCAGTAAAAGATGAGAGGCAATGCTTTGGGAAGACCACTGGCTAAGTTCATAATTCCAGCAGCATGAGTGAATCCTATCTTCCATACATCTGTTAAGTACTTTTGCATTATCCACATCACATATGTTGCCAGCAAATCTGCCCATATCAGAACTGCAACACAAATATTGTTAGAAACCGCAATCGAAAAACTCCGATTTGGTATGATCATGAAGAGAACACATACTCATCACTTTCAGAAATGGCCTCTGTTTCTTGTTTGGGAAAACCATCTTGTTGATCTTCTCCAAAGAAACTGTGAAATTTGAATGAATGCAGTGATCTTTTTATACCTTCTGCTTACAAGTATGGTCAACGAAATGACATTGGGAGTTTAGGACAAAGGAAACAGAAGAAAAAACATGGCTTTCATGGTGCAGTTTAGATTAAACATTTGTCAGTATATATTTTAATCTTTAAGTGATCTGGTAATGGTATTTGGCTGATAGCTAAATGCACAGAGGGTTATATATTGAGATTCCTGATATATATAATAAGCATGTCTACTACTTCTAAAATTATAATATTTTAAAAATAACTCGAACACTTAGACAGATTCAGTTTGAGTTTGGTGTGTCTACTACGATAGGTCGTTGATGATTTTGTACTATTATCTTATCTTAACAGTAATATCATAAACGTAGATCTCCATATTCTGACTATAATCTAATCACATAATACCTTATTGTGACAATAGAAGAAGAATCCGATTAGGGTTTTGTTTGTGTTTATTGTATATTGCAGTTATGTCCATAGGGTTTAGATAGTTTTGGTAATTATTATTACACACATGTATGTAGTATAAATACTTTGGTAAATCCTAATGAAAATCAGTTTGGGAATTAGTTTTTACATGGTATCAGCAGCCTTTACGATCCTCTAAACCCTCCCCTCTTTTCTTTTCTCTCTCTCTCGGCCGCCGCAAATCCTCTCTCTCGGCCGGCAATAATTTCTGCCTCTCCCCACTCATCAAAATCCTTGATTTCTGTATTTTTCCTGCTCTACGATGGCTTCTAGTGGACGTCATGAGAAGTTGTCCATCAACACGATGATTCATATGCTTAATACTAAACTTGATGTTACTACGTATCTGCAGTGGAAGCAACATGTCCAGTATGTTCTTCGTCCTCAAGGTTTGTTTGGCCATCTTGATGGCTCCTCTCCTTGTCCTGAACTTCCGGTGCCTGTGCCACCGTCCTCCTCCACCGTTTCTCCGGATGATTCTGCTATGTTGAAGGCCAAAGAGGCCTATGATGCTGCCAAGGTGGCGTATGATGCTTGGATGGATGATGATCAGGCGATTTGTGGTGTTTTGTACTCCTCGCTTACCCCAGAAGCGAAAAATGAAACCTCCCAGTGTTACACTGCCAAGGCGATGTGGGATGCCTTTGCGAAGGCCTACCAGCATGGATCTATGGTTGCCAAGTTCAGTCTCCGTCAACAGGCTGCCACAATCAAGAAAACGGGTACTATTCATGAGCTTCATCTTACTTTTATGTCAATTTTTGAAAAGTTGAATGCTATGGGTGATCCGGTTGATAACCGGGAGAAGTTGATTTGGTTTTTGAATGCTCTGGGACTTGAATTTAGTTCCTTTAGGGCCCTATTGCCTCTAGAGATCCTGCCCCCTTGTATCAGCAGGTTGTTGATGAGGCGCAAGCTCATGAAGCGTTTTTGGCCAATTTAAGGGGTTCTGCTGGTCCAAATCCAACACCGGCAGTTTTCATGGCAAGCTCAGAACAGCAGGGATCCACTGCCGCCGCCGCCGACCCAGTAGCAGGCGGCGCGTGGCCACACGCGCCGGCGGAAGACGCGCGTGGGGGTGGCGCGTGGGCCCCACGCGCCGCCGGTGCTGGCCGGTCCGGTCAGCGGCGTGCGGCAGGTTCTTCGGGGGGCTCTGGGCGTGGTCGTGATGGTCCGATTCAGTGTTATACCTGTGAGGGTTATGGTCATGTGTCCAAACAGTGTCCGTCGTCCACTTCTCGTCCGGCTTCTCAGAAATCCCAGCCCTATGTTCAGCCCTATGCTCAGCCTTATGTCCAGCCATATGCTCAGCCTCAGTTTCTGCCTTTTGTTGCTCAGCCAGGTCAAATTCCGCGGCCTCCTCAGGCTAATCTTGTCCAGATGCAACCATATGCAGTACCTCAGCAGCCAGCGCCGCAGTATGTCATGTATTCTCCTCAGCAGCCCCAGCAATACTTGACATATCCAACTCAGGGTTCTACTCAGTATTAGCCCTCTTTTGCTGCTTCATCCTCTACTACTCCAGATTGGTACATGGACTCTGGAAGCACGAATCACATGAACTCCTCTGCATCGAACTTGTCCAGCATCACGCCTTATAACGGTAACACTCTTGTCTCAGTTGGTAATGGTGCGGGTATTTCTATTACTGGTATTAGTGATGCTCGTGTTAGTCCTTCTTTGCATTTATCTGATGTGTTGGTTGTGCCTGCTATTACTAAGAACTTGTTGAGTATCAGTAAGCTAACCAGGGCGCTTGGTGCTGTTATTGCATTTGATGATCAGTCTTTTCTTATTCAGCACAAGGCCACCAGGGCAATTCTGGATCGGGGCAGATGTGAGGATGGTCTCTATGTTTTAGACCGTGGTGAGGAGGCATTGCTGTCATTTGTGGTGAAGAATAAGAATAGAGTATCGTTTGAGACTTGGCATGCTCGTCTAGGACATGTGTCCCCTAGTGTTATTTCCCTTTTGAATAAGACTGGTTGTTTGTCACTTACTTCTTTGCTCCCTAGACCTGGTGTTTGTGAGTCTTGTGCTATGGTTAAGGGACATAAATTATCTTTTGTTGAGAATTCTAAGCGTGTTGCTCACGTTTTTGATTTAATTCATTGTGATTTGTGGGGACCTTCTCCTGTTTTATCTGGTAATGGCTTTGCTTATTATGCTGTGTTTGTGGATGATCACTCGCGTTTTACTTGGTTTTATCCCTTACGTCGGAAGTCAGATTTTGTTGATATATATATCCAGTTTGAGGCGTTTGTTGAGAATCAGTTTTCTTCAAGAATCAAAGTCTTTCAGAGCGATGGTGGAACTGAATTTACCAACAATCGATTACAGACTCACTTTAGCACTCGAGGCATTCATCATCAGATGTCTTGTCCTTACACGCCAGAGCAGAATGGTCGAGCTGAACGGAAGCACATACATATTACGGAGATGAGGCTATCCATGTTGTTTCACTCACACTTACCTCTTTCCCACTGGGATGATGCGTTCAGCACTGCGGTTTTCAACGTTAATCGTCTGCCTACTCCTGTTCTAGGTAATATATCCCCTTTTGAGGTTTTGTTTGGTCGCTCACCAGAATACTCCAACTTTCATCCTTTTGGTTGTCGAGTATTTCCATATGTTCATCCTACAGAAGCTCATAAGCTGGCACCTCGTAGTCTTCCATGTGTTTTTCTAGGATACAGTGCACAGTACAAGGGGTTTAAGTGCTTGGATGCAGCTACCGGTCGTGTTTATATGACTCGCCATGCCAGATTTGATGAGACTCATTTTCCTTTCTCTAGTATTACTTCGGAGGCTCAGTTTACTTCACTGGATGTCTCCTCGTTCTTGGATCCTTCCACTTCTGACTTGGATGTACCTTCTGTTGGGTCTTCTGTTGGGTCTTCTCCAGCGGTGTCATCTGCTCCTTACTTTGTGTGTCCTGAGCCTCCTGTTTCTTCTGAGCCAGCGCCACCTACGGCTGTTTTGGATGATCCTATTACCGTTGATGAACCTGTTACTCCTCCTCATTCGCCTACACCTTCGGTGTCATCGCCTGAGTCCTCGGCTCCTGCATCCTCACCTTCAGCTTTGACTCCTCCTGCTCCTCGGGCTCATAGGATGGTCACTCGTCATCAGGATGGGACACGTGTGCCTCGCGATCTTGGCCCCGACTTTGTTGTCACTGGACTGGTTGCTGAGCTGGTTGCTCAGATGGAACCTCGAACTTATCGTACTGCTGCTAAGGACTCTCGATGGGTAGCTGCTATGGATGAGGAGATTGCTGCACTTCGTCATCAGCACACGTGGGATCTGGTTCCGTGTCCTCCACAGGTTAATATTGTTGGCTCTAAATGGGTCTATCGCCTCAAGTATCAACAGAATGGTTCCATTGATCGCTACAAGGCTCGTCTGGTTGCTCAGGGTTTTTCTCAGATTCCGGGTTTTGATTTTGATCACACCTTTAGTCCGGTGGTCAAGGCTGGCACTGTTCGCATTGTTCTTGCCATTGCCACCATGAGGAACTGGCCGCTTCATCAGTTGGATGTCAAGAATGCTTTTCTCAATGGCATTCTTAATACTCCAGTTTATATGGCCCAGCCAGCGGGTTATCAGGATCCAGCTCGTCCTCATCATGTGTGTCTCCTTCGGAAGGCTATCTATGGTCTGAAACAGGCTCCCAGGGCATGCTTTGACAGGTTCAGTGCGTTTGTTCGGGATCTTGGTTTTGTTGGGAGTCTCTCGGATCCGTCTTTGTTTGTGTTCACTCGTGATGATGTTATTCTCTACCTGCTTGTCTACGTTGATGATATCATTCTCACAGGGAACAACAGTACAGCTATTCGCCAATTCATTGCCCGAGCTGATCGTGAATTCTCGGTCAAGAATCTTGGCTCTCTTAGCTATTTTCTTGATCTGGAAGTGACTCCAACCTCCACTGGTTTGTTTTTGGGGCAGGCCAAGTATACTAGAGACATACTTCAGCGAGCTGGAATGTTGGATGCTACACCTGTTTCCACTCCGTTTTTACCTTTGTCTCAGCTTCATAGCAGCACGAGTGGTCCTTTTCATAATCCCAAGTTGTATCGTTCACTAGTTGGAGCTCTTCAGTATCTGACTATCACTCGTCCGGATTTGTCGTTTGCAGTTAACTCAGTGAGTCAGTTTCTTTAGGATCCTCGTGATGATCACTTCTCGGCAGTGACTCGGATACTTCGGTATGTTCTTGGTACCCAGCATTGTGGTTTGACCTTTTCTGCTGGTGGTGTTTCAGAGGTACTTGCTTACTCGGATGCGGACTGGGCTCGGTGTTTAGAGACTCGGCGATCTACATATGGATATGCTGTTTTTCTGGGTGGAAATCTAGTTGCTTAGAGTGCTAAGAAGCAACCTACTGTCTCTAGATCAAGTTCAGAGTCGGAGTATCGTGCTTTGGCCAATACAGCTTCGGAAGTTGTCTGGCTTATGCATCTTCTTCGTGATCTGCGTTTTCCTCTACAGGGTTCTCCTTTACTTCTCTGTGACAATAACAGTGCTATCCTTTTGGCGGAGAATCCTGTTGCACATAAGAGGGCTAAGAATATTGATATTGATTATCATTTTGTGCGGGAGCTGGTTGCTGGAGGCAAGTTTCGTGTTGGTCATGTTCCTACATCTCTGCAGGTGGCAGATATTTTTACCAAGGGTCTCAATCGTGCCTTGTTTGACTTTTTCCGGTCTAAGCTTTGCGTCTCCATCAATCCGACGCTTCGCTTGAAGGGGGGTGTGACAATAGAAGAAGAATCCGATTAGGGTTTTGTTTGTGTTTATTGTATTTATTGTATATTGCAGTTATGTCCTTAGGGTTTAGATAGTTTTGGTAATTATTATTACACTCATGTATGTAGTATAAATACTTTGGTAAATCCTAATGAAAATCAGTTTGGGAATTAGTCTTTACACTTATCAACACATCTTTTATGTAGATATGTAAAAAGTATCTGATTGCTTGATTAGAATAAGGCAGGAGCATGCCTATATATAGTTACATACAAGGGCCTAAAGCTAAATACTGAAACTAGCTAAACCCTAGGCACATAAGTGCAATATACAAAGTACATACATAATTAATAAATCAGTCCTCCAATTTTTCTTGTATTGTCACACCCCCCTTCAAGCGAAGCGTCGGATTGACTGAGACGCGAAGTTTGGACCGAAAGAAGTCAAACATCGCACGATTGAGCCCCTTGGTGAATATATCCGCAACTTGTAAGGATGTCGGAACATGACCAACTCGAAGTTTGCCAGCACTAACTAGCTCCCTCACAAAGTGATAGTCGATGTCGATGTGCTTAGCTCTCTTGTGAGCAACTGGATTCTCCGCAAAAAAGATAGCATTGTTATTGTCATAGAGAAGCACCGGAGATCCCTGAAGTGGGAAGCGCAGATCCCGAAGAATATGTAACAGCCACACTACCTCCGAAGCAGTGTTCGCAAGAGCTCTGTACCCCGATTCAGAGCTTGACCGAGAGACTGTAGGTTGCTTCTTCGCACTCCATGAGACCAAGTTACCACCAAGAAAAACTGCATATCCATAAGTAGAGCGACGTGTCTCCAAGCAGCGCGCCCAATCAGCATCAGAGTAGGCAAGTATCTCCGAAACACCATCAGCAGTAAAGGTCAATCCATAATGTTGCGTGCCTCGAACATATCTGAGTATACGAGTAACTACAGCAAAATGATCATCCCGTGGATCCTGAAGGTATTGACTCACAGAGTTGACAGCAAAGGATAGGTCAGGACGAGTGATGGTGAGGTAGTGAAGTGCACCTACAAGAGAACGATACAATTTCGGATTGTGAAATGGTCCACTGGTACTGCTGTGTAACTGAGACAACGGAAGAAACGGTGTAGAGACCGGTGTAGCATCCAACATCCCAGCTCTCTGAAGAATATCCCCAGCATACTTGGCTTGACCCAAGAACAACCCAGTAGAGTTGGGTGTAACCTCCAAACCAAGGAAGTAGCTGAGGTATCCGAGATCCTTGACAGAGAACTCCCGATCAGCCCGAGCTATGAAACTTTGAATAGCAACCTTATCATTCCCGGTAAGAATGATATCATCGACATAGATGAGAAGGTAAAGGATGACTGAGCCACGGGTAAACACGAACAGAGACGGATCTGACAAACTGCCAACAAAGCCAAGACCTTTAACAAAGGCACTGAAGCGATCAAACCATGCCCTAGGAGCTTGCTTAAGACCATAGATGGCTTTGCTCAAAAGACATACATGATTAGGACGTGCAGGATCCTGATATCCAGCTGGTTGCGCCATGTAAACTGGATCGTCAAGAACACCATTCAGAAAAGCATTCTTGACATCGAGCTGATGAAGCGGCCATTTCCTCATAGTAGCAATAGCAATCATTGTGCGGACAGTAGCAGCCTTGATAACTGGACTGAAGGTATGATCAAAATCAAATCCCGGAACCTGTGAGAATCCTTGAGCTACCAGACGTGCTTTGTACCTTTCAATAGAGCCATCCTGTTTGTACTTCAATCGATAGACCCACTTGGAACCAACCACATTAACATGTGGAGGGCAAGGCACCAACTGCCATGTCTGTTGCCGCTGAAGTGCATCAATCTCCTCATCCATAGCAGTAACCCATCGTGAGTCCTTAACTGCAGCCTTGAAGTTTCTCGGTTCCTTCTGTACCAGTAACTCAGCAACTAAACCCGTAGCCACAAAATCAGGTCCAAGACTGCGAGCTACTCTTGTTCCATCCTGATGACGAGTGACCATCGAGTGAGCTCGAGGAGCAGGTGGGGCTGCTGGAACCTGTAGAGCTGTGGAAGTAGGAGGAGTCAAAGTACCACTTCTAGAAGAGACTGAATCACCAGGTGAATCGGAAGAACTCGAGAGTACTGGAGAAGGCACTGGAGTGGCTGGTTCAGGTTCATCGGCGATTGCTGCTGGTGCAGTCGAAGAAGGCTCATGACATACCATACAGGACTGCTGTGGTGGAATGATCTCGACAGAAGATGTCTCTAAATCAGGATCAGTGGGGTCAACAAAGGAAGAGACATCCAAAGAGGAGAAATGAGCCTCTGTGGATACTCTCGAGAATGGAAAGTGACCCTCATCGAAGCGAGCGTGACGAGACATATAAATGCGACCAGAGGCAGGATCCAAGCACTTAAATCCTTTGTAGTGTGCACTGTAGCCCAAAAAGACACATGGCAGACTGCGAGGGGCTAATTTATGTTCAGATGTAGGCCGAACATAGGGAAACACACAACAACCAAATGGATGAAAGTTTGAGTAGTCAGGCGAACGTCCAAAGAGTACTTCAAAAGGAGACTTGTTATCAATCACCGGAGTTGGCAGCCGGTTGATTGTGAAGACAGCAACACTGAATGCATCATCCCAGTGAGACAGCGGTAGATGTGAATGAAACAACATGGAGAGGCCCATCTCCGTGATGTGTCTGTGCTTGCATTCTGCTCTACCATTCGGCTCAGGTGTATATGGGTATGAGACTTGATGATGAATGCCACGAGTTCCAAAGTGAGACTGCAACCTGTTGTTGATGAATTCAGTCCCTCCATCACTCTGGAAAACTTTGATGCGAGATGAGAATTGGTTCTCTATGAATGCTTCAAACTGGAAGTAGACATCGACGAAGTCTGACTTACGACGTAGAGGGTAGAACCACGAAAATCGCGAATAATCATCCACAAACAAAGCATAATAGGAAAAACCATTTCCCGAAACAACCGGAGATGGCCCCCACAAATCACAATGAATCAAATCCAAAACATTCTTAGCCCGTCTGGGTTTCTCAACAAAAGACAGTTTGTGGCCTTTAGCCATAGCACACGGTTCACAAATACCAGGTTTTGGAAGTACAGAAGTAAAAGATAAAAACCCATGTTTGTTCAACAAAGAAAGAATAGCAGAAGACACATATCCTAATCGAGCATGCCACACTTCAAAAGATGCTCTATTATTGTTCTTCTTCACCACTGAAAGAAGTGCTGACTCACCACGGTCCAGCACATACAGCCCATGCTCACTGTGTCCCTGCCCCAGGATTGCCCTGCTGAGCTTGTGCTGAATAATAAAAGACTTCTCATCGAAAGAAATAATAGCACATAGCTCCTTGGTAAGCTTACTAATTGACAACATGTTTTTAGTAATAGCAGGCACAACCAAGACATCAGATATATGTACAGAGAGGCTAACTCTAGCATCACCAACAGCAGTAATAGGAAGAGAAGCATCATTACCAACAGAAACAGAGATATTACCATTATATGGAGCCAGAGCAGTCAAGTTCGAAGAAGTGGCACTCATATGGTTGGTAGCCCCTGAATCAAGATACCAGTCTGAAGCTGTAGGAGCAGTAGCAGGCTGAGTCTGAGGAGCCTGGTAAGGCACATACTGTGGTGCATACACAAGTGGCTGAGAAGCCACTGCCGCAGGAGCAACCGGAGCAGCATAGGTCTGAGCAACAAGAGCCTGAGGAGCAGATGGAGTCTGTGCCGACTGAGGAACATAAGTCTGGTACTGCTGCTGGCCATAAGGCTGTGGTGGTGGAGTCACATAGCTTGGCGTAGAGTTTCCACAAAACTTAGAGATGTGTCCGAAGCCTCCACACGTGTAACACTGAATCTGAGCACCCAAAACACCAGATCTGGACACACCAGGTTCTCCAGGAGCTGCCCAGGGACGACGACCGCCGAACCGGCCACCGCCGGCCGCGCGTGGGCCCACGCGCCGCCGCCAAGCGCGCGGCCTATCCAGGCGCGTGAGCCCACGCGCCGCCTTCTGGATGCTGAGCGGCCGGGGCAGGTTGCTGGGCGGCCGCGACAAAGGCTACCGGTCCCGCCGGAGCCTGTACCTGCACATTCGTTTTCTCCAAATTTGCCAAAAAAGCCTCATAGCCCTTGGCTTGATCCACAACAGTTATATACGGGGGCAAGGGATCAAGAACAGCAACGGATGCACTAAAATTTTTATATTCTTGACCAAGGGCAGTGAGAAACCACATAAGCTTGTCGCGGTTATCCGCAGGTTGGCCCATAATGCTTAATTGATCAAAAACTTTAAACAGAGACAGATGAAGATCATGAATCGTACCAGTCTTGCGAAGGAGGTTAGCCTGCTGTAGGAGGCTGAAAACACTAATCGAGGTGCTGTGTTGATAGGTGCTGGCAAAAGTGTCCCACATCTCCTTAGCAGTGGTACACCCGGTGATCTCATTCAACGCATCAGCAGTGCATGAGGAGAGAAGCACACTACAAAGTCTCTGATCATCCACGATCCAGGATTTGTAGGCAGCAAGGGCAGTGTCGTAGGCGGCCTGCTCCTTCTGGAGAACGGCAGAGTCCGGTGGTGAGGAGGATGAAGAAGCGGCCGTTGGCGGCACGGGAACGGGAGGGCGAGGAGTAGAGCCATCCAGATGGCCAAACAATCCTTGAGGCATGAACACATACTCTACCTGCTTCTTCCACTGCAGGTATGTTGAAACTTCCAACTTGGTATTGAGAAGATGAATCATCGTGTTGATTGAAAGAGTATCATCCCTGGTAGCAGCCATCGTCGTGTGAACAAAAAAAAAAAAGAGGGCAGAAAATTTTTGAACTGAAGGGGGAGGGAAGGATTTGTGTGCGTGCGTGAAGGAGGAAGAGAATGAAGGCGGTGGCGGCCGCTGAAGGAAAAAAGGGGGAGAGGGTTTAAGGAAAGAGGATCGTCAGGCGACTGATACCATGTAAAGAGTATCTGATTGCTTGATTAGAATAAGGCAGGAGCATGCCTATATATAGTTACATACAAGGGTCTAAAGCTAAATAATGAAACTAGCTAAACCCTAGGCACATAAGTGCAATATACAAAGTACATATATAATTAATAAATCAGTTCTCCAATTCTTCTTGTATTGTCACAAGATATGCAATTCTTGAGTCTAAACGACGTCTTTTTATATTAAAACGTGCCCATATATAATATATTGAGTTCCTTCACCATCACGAACAAATGATATTCTTCATGTGGGTCGATTAAAGTCGACACCTATAACTAGCAATAGAGTCGGCCAACTAATCAATTGGTGGCAGAACTAAATATTTGCAAGAGTTTATTTTGTAGATTATCTTGAATAATGGAAGAATAAGAGAAATATTGGGGAAGAACACAACCCCCTAACCCATCGGCATACATGAATTGGTAAGTATTCAAGTGAGTTACAAAGAGAGAAAGTATATACATAAATAAGAAAATACAAAATGACAATAATACCCTCATACTAATATATATGTTAACATCCCCCCTCAAACTCACGATGCTACTGCAAGAAGCATTGAGAGTTTGTCAGATAAGAAGCGGAAGCGAGCAACTGAATGAGCCTTCGTAAAGAAGTCAGCAAGCTGGAGAGATGATGGAACAAATGGCAATGAGATCGTACCAATCTGAAATGATGGCGAGTGAAGTGGCAATCTATCTCAATGTGTTTGGTTCGCTCATGAAACACTGCATTACGGGCAATGTAGATCGCACTCTGATTATCACAATGTAATGGAGTGGGACCTGGAAGTTTGATTCCGAAATCAGATAGCAACCAGCGCAACCAAACAATCTCAGCGGTGGTAGAAGCCATGGCACGGTACTCGGCTTCTGTAGAAGAGCGAGAAATGACATCCTGTTTCTTACTCTTCCAAGAAATGAGAGAGTCGCCGAGAAAGATGCAAAATCCAGTAGTGGACTTGCGATCCTCAGGATCCCCAGCCCAATCAGCATCGGAATAAGCACGCAAATCCAAGGGTGCCGAAGAAGAGAATAGGAGACAACGAAACTGGGTACCTCGAAGATACCTGAGAATACGAAGAACAGTAGCCCAGTGAACTGAAGTAGGAGCAGTGACAAACTGACTGACAACATGAACAGCATGCGCAATATCTGGGCGAGTAACTGTGAGATATACCAAGCTGCCAACGACTGTACGATATAGGGTGGCATCCGACAAAGGAATCCCATCTGTAGAAGAATGGCGAGCATGAGGCTCAAGAGGAGTGTCGACCGTCTTATTGTCTGTAAGACGGGCACGCTCAAAAAGATCGGCTATATACTTCGACTGAGATAACAGATAGCCCTTAGGAGAAGAGGCAACCTCAATACCCAAAAAATACCTGAGTACACCCAAATCTTTCATAGCAAAGCAATGAGTCAAGTCGTTCTTCAACAATTCAATCCCCTCACAGTCATCACCAGTAATAATCATGTCATCAACATACAAAGAGAGGAGAATCTGACCCTTACTTGTATGTTTGACAAACAAAGCAGAGTCATAAAGACTGGGACGAAAGCCAAGAGAATAAATCACAGTGGAGAACTTCTCAAACCAAGCTCTAGGAGCTTGTTTGAGACCATACAGAGATCTGCGAAGCCGACAGACATGCCCTGGCTCATGTGCTACACCCGGAGGAGGAGTCATATAGACCTCCTCGTGAAGATCACCATACAAGAAGGCATTCTTAACATCCATCTGCCAAATCTTCCACTGGCGAACAGAGGCAACCGCAATCATAGTACGAACTGTAGTCATCTTGGCAACAGGAGCAAAGGTCTCATCACAGTCCATTCCATACTCCTGTGAATAGCCCTTTGCAACAAGGCGGGCTTTGTATCGCTCAACCGAACCATCAGACTTGGTCTTAATCTTATAGACCCAACGAGAACCAATGGTGTGCTTTCCTGAAGGCAAAGGCACTAAATCCCAAGTGTGAGTCTGATATAAAGCCGCGAGTTCCTCAGCCATAGCACGCTGCCAAAGAGGGTCACTAACAGCCTCTCTATATGATGTAGGCTCAGACAAAGAGTGAATAGACACAAGGAAAGAGGCAAATGCAGGAGAATAGGAGGAGTAAGCAAAGTCTGGCTTCTGAGAGGATTTAGAAACACGAGTGGACCGACGGAGAGGGGGAGGATCAATCACAATCTCAGGAGATGGTAGTGGAGGCTCTGGGGGTAAATCAGTCTCAGTGACAAGAGGCAAATCAACAGCATGAGGCGCAGTAAGGGGTGCATCTGTGTCTGAAACCAAATCTGCTGGTGGAACATCATCGCTAACAACATCAAAAGGATCCATGTGAATAAGATCCGACTGAGTCAACTGGTGTGAACTAGAGGGAATCGAGAAAAACGGGATATGCTCCAAAAACACAACATGTCGAGCAACATATAACTTCTGCTTAACAGGATCAAAACACCGATACCCCTTCTGACCTCTAGCATATCCCAAAAAGGCACACAAAGCTGACTTTGGAGACAACTTAGTACGTTCAACGTGAGGTAGGAGAACAAAACAAGCGCAGCCAAATACCCGCAAGGAAGAGTAGTCAGGTGCATGTCCATACAATGCCTCAAAAGGTGACAAGCCAGAATTATGTGAGGTCGGGATCCTATTGATGGCATGCACAGCTGTAAGAATGGCTTCCCCCCAAAATACTTTAGGAACCTCAGCCGACAGCAAGAAGGAACGAGCAGTCTCAACAATGTGGCGGTGTTTCCTTTCGGCAACACCATTCTGCTGAGAAGTATCAGTACAAGAGGTCTGTCGGATGGTTCCATCAGAAGCAAGCAACCGGCAAAAGGCATTAAAAGTGTACTCACCCCCAAATGACTGCAGAGTGCTGTGTGCTGATAAGAGCCCTGAACTCACTATAAACCTCAAGAAAATCATATCTATGCTTCATAAGATAAACCCATGTATAACGAGTAAAATCATCAATGAATGAAACATAATATCGCGAACCCCCTTTACTAGGCACAGGAGAGGGTCCCCACACATCAGAATGCACAAGATCAAATGGAGCAACAGATGATGGTATACTTCTCTGAAAAGGTAAGGCAGGAAATTTTGCTAATTTACAACCACTGCAATCAGAGATGTCATGGGAGTGCAACTGACCCAAAACTCCAGTAGAGGCCAAATACTTCAAACGAGATGCAGAAACATGACCCAGACGAGAATGCCACAAGTAAAAATCAGAGGAAGATCGAGTCAAACGAAAGGAAGATAAATCCGCGGTAGAAGCAGCAACATCTGAAACTTTCAGCTCGTCCAAGACATAAAGTTTCCCTTGCCTACGACCAGTCCCAACCACCTGCTTAGACTGTACATCCATAACCACACAAGATGAAGAAGAGAACCAAACACCCATGCCAGAATCACACAATTGACCAACCGAACATAGGTTAAGTGTGAGACTAGGAATATGATAAACATCACTCAATGAGACATTAGAGGTGGCAATAGAACCAATACCCTGTAATGGCATGGGAGTGCCATCAGCGGTCAATACTAAACCAGGTGCAGATGATAGAGTAGTAAAAGAGGGCAAATGAGGGGACATATGGTTAGAGGCGCCAGAATCCAAAATCCATACAGGAGAATAAACAGGTGAGGTGGACGATGATGACAAACCAGTAGAGGAGGACATGACACATGGCTGCTGAAATGCAAGAAACTTTTGAAACTGCTCAAACATATACGGAGTCAATTCAACACTAAAAGATTGAGAACGATGATCACCACCACTTTCCATTATGATAGTTCAGGAATCTTAGCACTTCAAACCAAATCCACACCAAAAAAACTAAACTCCCACAAATCAACACAACTCCAAATCAACACCAATTTCCAAACACAAACAAACCAATAGCAAATATTAGCACCCAAGTCGAGATATTCCAAACTCCAATCAACAACTAATTCCAACAAGGCTCCAAGCACAAACAAACCAAGCTCCAAAGTATCAAGAACCAATAATAATCTTGTCAATAAAACACCCAAGCGTTCATCAATTCACAACTTGAAAGATCGAAAACAAATCAAAACCACGATTTCGAAAAAATCCCAAATCAATGCCAAATCCAAGAAACACCAAATTGAGTGTTACAAAAAAGTTCCCACACAATAATATCATCCACTAATCAAGGTAAGAATAGAACAAACTCACAAAACTTGAAAACACCAAATCTGAAAAAAAAAATTCAAAAAAAAAAAAAACTCACAGTTTCGGTCCGAAAGTAACTGCAGTAGTTCTAGAGCTCCAATACTCGATCCGAACGGTCAAATTGTAGATCCACGTCTCTCGAACAACCTCCCAAAATTTCAGAATTTTCCAACGGTCGGGTGAAAAGATAACTCAATTCTACGACGGCTGCGCAGACAAATCCGAAGCAGAAAATCTTTGACGAAAATTCAAACAATCACCTCAACCTTATATTATTCAACCCACATACCTTCAACCCACAAACCCAAGAATCATAGCTCTGATACCATGTAGATTATCTTGAGTAATGGAAGAATAAGAGAAATATTGGGGAAGAACACAACCCCCTAACCCATCGGCATACATGAATTGGTAAGTATTCAAGTGAGTTACAAAGAGAGAAAGTATATACATAAATAAGAAAATACAAAATGACAATAATACCCTCATACTAATATATATGTTAACATATTTAAATCAGTGAAATTTTAAGTAGTCAATACAATTAACATTCGATCACATATATGTTCAAATTAGCAATCCTGCGTTCCCCATGTTTATAGCCACACTTTAAAATTAATGAACTCATTCTCCTTCATTTCATCAATTAGTACATGGTGATATATCACTTAAAATTGATTCTTGAAGGCTTCTCTTTGCTAGGAAATAAGTCGGAGAGATACCTTCATCTCGTATTAGAATGGATATTGTTTGTATGTCAAATCTTAAGTTTACATTGAAACTTACATATAAATAACGTGGCACTCTTGAAACATACGTATAACTAACAAGAAAAGATCAACATTGAAATAGTCAGTGCATAATGAACTTCATAACCAAATTTCCCCACTCACTGTGTTGTACTTGCTCGATGTTTTTGGCCATATTTAGCAAACTCTCGTGACAGCCACCATAAACCTCGATCATTTCCAGTGTCACAGTTGACTCTAAACAACAAGGCAACTCCTCTAATCGCCAGTTACCTTTCAATACCAACTTTTCGAAAGATTCAAACTCATATTCGTCGCAAGCTATCCACTTACTAATGCCCGTGTCAGACATATGCAGAATTCTGAGCTTTGAAAACTCCCCCTCCTTCATTTCCCACGTGTGCTCATCGGCATCGAATTGCACTCCACGTAATTTGAGGATTTCTAGATTAGGCAGTTGATTGCTGATGGTTGACAGTTTTTCCGAGTCCATCGCAAAGTCTGCCAGACTCAACTTCTTCAGGTTTACAAGTGACCGAAACTCAAGCCGCGGTTTGTAATAAGCTGGAAGGCAGTGTACAACAGTCAGGGATTCGAGTTTGGTCAAGAAGGCGGGAAATGAAAACACGTCGCAAGTTCCCTTTGGTTTCGTAAAATTCCAAACTTGGCATTTCAGCCTGCGGAGACCAGGAAACATTCTTAATACGCTCTCCAAGCTGCTGCTACAGATGTCGACACCAGATAGCCTATCCATGTCATACAAAACGGTT
This sequence comes from Sherardia arvensis, assembly GCA_948330725.1. Lineage (NCBI taxonomy): Eukaryota > Viridiplantae > Streptophyta > Magnoliopsida > Gentianales > Rubiaceae > Sherardia > Sherardia arvensis. The sequence goes on from OX415244.1 coordinate 10,113,695, forward strand.
GCGTTCTCAGGATATTCCTTGCAAAATCTAAATGTATTTTCACCACCTCTTAGGCACAAATATCTCAGTTTCTTCATCTTGGAAATGCTGATCGGCAACGTCAAATCATCACTGTTACGGCTTTCTTGAATGCAAATAAAAGTCTCCAGATTTGGGTGATTACCTAACCATGTTGGCATGTCCACGATATTTCCTCGGATGGCCAAGAAAGTGAGCAGAACTAGGTCTCCTATTTCATCAGGAAATGTCCTGTGAAAGCTAATCTGCTCCAAATCCAACACAGTTAAGAGTTTGTACAAGTGAAGCATGTGTGATGTACCTCCAAACTTTTGCGGAGGATTGAAAAGTAAAGAGCGCACGCGAGGACGTATGAGCTCCGGCTCTTTCAACTGCTCCGGCTCAGAGTAAATGCATAATCTCCTTAGGTTGCAGGGATCATGGCCATATTCTTTCACAGAATGGAAGAAATGCTCATCCTTAGCTTTATGCATGCAGAAATCCCGAAGCAAGTCATGAATACGACATGTTTTGAATCCACCGTCCCATCTTTGTTTGGCTGGCATGATTAAGCTTCTGCTGATCAGCGTTTTCAGGTATCCTTCTGCAACATCTTCTAGGCTCCTCGTCTCAGATTTCCGTATGAATCCCTCTGCGATCCATAAACGAAGCAGTCTCCTGACTTGAATCTCCTCATCTTCTGGATACACTCCAAAATAGAGAAGGCACGGCTTTAAGTAATCTGGTAAATACTTATAACTCAATTCCAATGTTTGCCTGCAACTATCTTCAGCCGAAACAAAGCTGACACTTTCCAGAACCTTCTCCCAACCACCCGGATCAACAGTTGCAATAACTCCAGCAAGAACGATGATGGAAAGAGGCAGTCCCTTGCACTTGTCCACCATTTGCATCCCGAGATCGCGCAATTCCAGAGGCCAACCATTCCTCTTTTCAGGGAATATTTTCCTCTGAAATAACTCAAGACTTTCATCCTCACTGAGTTCCCGGAGAATAAGAGGTTCTTGGTCAAGCATGTCACAAGGGGCAGCTTCAGAGGAGCGACTTGTGAAAATAATTCGACTCCCTTTGGCATCATCAGGGAATGAAGCTTTCAAGTCGCTCCATGCTTCAGCACTCCATATATCATCCAGATAGATCAGATACCTCCTTTCTTTCAAACTCCGCCTCAGTTCGTTTGCTACATCATGCTCCTTTTCGCTTATAGCAGAAGCCTTTTTAGGATCGATTTGTTTAAAAAGATTGAGTAACACTTTCTTTTTGTCGAGCACATGGGAAATGGAACACCATGCTCTAGCAGAAAAATGCTCCGAATTGGATGGATGAGTGAACACTTTTGTAGCTAAAGTGGTCTTACCTAGACCTGGCATACCAACAATTGCTACTATCTGCAATCGGTTTAATCCTCTGTCGAGCCGATTTAGAATCGACTCTTTTTCCTTGTTGAATCCAACGACTACTTCATTTGATGGCGAAGGAGACGCTTGTGATGGCATTCGTCGTGCTACTACTTCCTTGACCTGGATTTTCAACACATCAACCTTCATATTGCTCATTTCTTGAAAGATAGAATCAAATGGTGGTGAGGATTCATCCTGAACAGCACCATTGATCATGAAATGGTCAATCAAACTTTCCACCTTGTATGTCACCTCCAGAAGGCGATTCCACAGAGATTGGATTTCTTCATTTTCATCGCGTAGCTCCACAAATTTTCCCAAGGAAGACCTCAACAAGGCAAGCTCTTCATGAATGATATTAAAATGAGTTGTGACAGGAAAAGTTGTCAGTTTTTCCAGTATGCAATCAACCAAGGCATACGAGCTGGTCTTGGGCGACTTTAATTCTGGTATTTTGTGTGGATCTCTCTCTCCCATTATCACAAGAAATTAACTAATTGAACAAAGAGATATTGAATGATGAGAGAGTGGGTGTTTACTGTTCTCCGGCAATCTTCTTTATACTAAACCAAACCGGCAAAAGGCGCCTCATAATTAAGGCGATCTCACATGGATGTAGATGCCTTGACTTTTGCATCTTTAATTAGTAACGTCAGAACCTAGGATGCCATTAGCACATGATTGACTTAACGTACACAAGTGTGCAATTTGGCTGTGTGTGGTGCTAGAATATTGCCTATTGGTATTAGTCTAAGAAGCCATTGAATGTTTCAGGCGTAATTGCCTGTCCTCAAGTGGCTGATGCATACAGCCTGCTGACTTCTATTAAACAAAGACCTTCACAAGTGAGTAGAAGATTAATTATAATGCAACGGAAGCAGATTGAATCAATATAGCTCAGCAGATTAAATCTTTATGCCCTTCTACTGAGGTTCATGTCTCTAACAATGCTCGACCGTTATCGCTTATCTCAGAAGCCTTTTTAGCATCTATTTGTTTGGAAAGATCAAGTAGCACTATTTGTTTGGAAAGATCAATGGCAGCGGCACTTTCCAGGCAATTTTTGAGACTTTTCATCAATGGCATCATAATTGAGTGAGACTGAACATGGCTTTGGTTACAGAATAATATGATAAATTGAAAGAAAATAAAACTTACGTGTTTTACTCCCTTTTTAAACTTTGACGCTCATGTTCATCAAAAGTGTTTTGGTTTAACTTCAGCCCAAATTTTATATAAAAATTAAAAAAAAAAACCCTACATCATGCTGCCAATCTTTCATCTTCTAATAGAAAATAAGAAAGTTATCGCTAATTAAATTAACCATAACTACCTTGACACAAAATTTTATTTATTATTATTCTTCTTCAATAAAGAATTTTACATAATATTAGTCTTGGAATAAATAAAGAATTTTACTTAATATTAGTTTTGGAATAGACCGTCTATATTATAATTATAATATAGACGGCCTATTTTTGTAATTAAAATAGGAAAAGACGGGGTCTATATGCAACGGAATTATGGAAGCGGAGACCTTTCTGCAAATATGTGTTCTTTAAATCTTTTTCTGCAAATATATGAAATATATATACCAAATATATATATATATATATATATATATATATATATATATATATATATCCTTTTCCCAGATCTGTGTTTCATTCATCCCCACCATCACAGCTCCTCGATCCTTCCGCCGAGCACAACGAATCCGCCGCCGAGCTGAATCCTCCGCCGCCGAGCAAAGATCCTCGATCTGACAATGCGACACTTTCCGATTATCCGGCGTCGGAGGGATGTGAACCGTGTAATCAACTCAATGAGAACCAGAAGTCAGGCTCCATTGCTGAGAGGAATTGGGGGCTTTTCCAGACGGATTTCACGCCGGTTTATGACGCCGGAATCATGAAGTCCGGCGCCGGAGGCAAGGTAACGATTGCTTCAGATTTGATTTTGGTTTGAAATTTGAATTTGTGATGGGGAATTTCAATAGGTTGAAGGAACAGGATACCAAGTTCTACCTTATGGTTTATTCACGCTTACCTTCACTTTCACAGTTTTGTATTTGATTCTGAAAAGTGTAATGATTGTGGAAACTTAATTATTTAGTTTGAAAATTTATGAGTTTTACTATGAAAACTAGACTGTTTAATGTGATGTCTTTCTGCTTATAAAATTTTATGTGTTTATCTTGGAAACTGGAATTTTTAATGTGGATTCTGTCTTGTTATGAAATTTATGTGTTTAGCTTGAAAACTAGACTGCTTAATGTGGTTTCTGTCTGCATATGAAATTTTATGTGTTTAACTTGAAAACTAGGCTTCTTGATTTGTGTTGAAACTTGATTATTTATTGTGAAAACTGTGGTGTTTGTAAAACTTGATTTTTTAATGTGAAAATTGTGATTCTGAAAACTTGGGTATTAAGGCTGAAAACTATAGTGATTGTAGAAACTATATTTTTTAGGCTGAAAACTGTGGTGGTTGTAAAACTTGCACTAGTAGAATATGGGACGGAACACGGCGGTTCCGTCCCGGTTGGACGGCGGTTTTGACCGCCGTCCATGGTAGCGCCGTCCAATTGGCGCCACCGTTACTCGGCGGTTGAAACCGCCGAGTAAGGTTTACGAGTTCGGAAACCTACCCGGATGGGTACATTTCCGGACTCGTAAACACCTGCTGCTAGCAGGAGGCTACCCTGGCCATTACGGGCCGGACGGTTAGCCGGAACGAGGTTTTTACGCTCCCGGACGGTAAGCCGGGAGATTTTCCGGCGGCGGTAGTAATCAGGCCACCGTGAAACGGTGGCGGAAATTAATAAGTTCCGGATTGTGTTTACGGTACCGGAAAGTTAGCCGGACGGAACAGTTTACTTAACCGGACACCTACTAGGGAAACGTTCGGGAAAATGGGTGAAAAGAAGGCAATTTCGTCCGGCCAGAATTCCGAAACCGGAAACCTAGCCGGAAGTGTTTTGAACTGTCCGGCCAGGATTTCAGATTTCGTAAAGGTGGCCCGGATAATTATTTAAAATCTGATTTTTATTTATTTCGGCTTTTGAATACAAAATAGAAAGTATTTAAATGGCGCTAGTGAAGAATTATATGTTTCAAATGGCTGTGATGTATTACGAATGAATGTATAATGTAATAAATCACTTGAATGCGCTAAATACAACAATTGCCAATAATACATAATGTGTCAATTTTGAACTAGAGCATGTGCATACGAAGTTACGACAATTGATGCAATAGTACTCCTCGGTCGATTCAGGTCTTCGGGTGAGTAGGGCCTTGTATCCTCTTCGAAAATCTGTGCATTAGCATACACAATTCAATATATGACGCAAACATATGAATATGTGTAAGGTAGATGCCTTATAGATTTGGAACTTACGGGCTCAAGGTCTTAGTCGAATTCGTTAAGTCCCGCTACCAATTTGAGCTCATACAACATAACGTAGTACCCGCATTCCCAGCTGCTAACTTGTCTCTTGTACTTTAACACAAAAGGAAGATCACATTGTTAAATACAATCGATCGATGTCGATAATACTAGTGTTATTAATGAGGGAGAAACGTGTAGAGTACCTTGATCTCAGTCATTCCAAACTCTCTCCTAGAGGGATTGACATGATTCAAAGCTTGTCTAAGGAGGTGTTCGAAAGACGGGATTGGCGGACGATGGAGAGGATCTATCCAATAAACTTCTTTGGTTTTTTTGTGGATCAAAACCAAGCTCCAATGTTTACTAAATAAAAAATGCATATCCATTTGTCAATAATGACAACATAAAAGTTAACATGAGATAATAATGTATAGAATTAGTTAATATGAAATGCTTACCCGGAAATGAGTGGTGCTAGGAAGAATAATTTGTCCTCCACACCGAGAGCCTCTCTCATGTAACTTAATCGCTCTGCATCAGTATGACCTAATTCTTGGATTCGCTCAGGGCATAGGAAGCCTATCCATGGCTTCAACCGTTTTTGAACTAATTGATTCAAGAAACTTAAGAAAAAAAATATGAATGGTTAAAACAACGGGGAGAACGGCGGTTGAAAACACACAAGATAATATAGTCTCGACATTGAAATTACTTACAGTTGGAATAAGGACATTAGGGGCTCGGTTACCTTGTCACCCTTCCATAGATCTTCAAAATCACCCCAACACATTACAATTTGCCTTCCAATACCACCAAATAATTCCGTTGGAGCCGGGAATTCGTAGTATCCAAATTTGCAATGTGTAGACAATTTATCATACAACACTTTCATAGGCGGTGTCATAGATTTAACTACAACATCTTTTGGGGCGGTCTTTGGGGCGGTCAAGGGTTGGGGAATTTTTTTTGTAATTTTTGGCTCAACCTTGCGTGCAACGCTCGTAATTGGGTTGTATAGGCTAGCGGGTTGAGTCTCTCCTAAACTCTCGACAACAATTAGCCTACGAGGCCAAAGTAAATACATACCTTCCGCCGGTCCAACAACCTTACACGGGCCTTTGGGTATGGGAATTCGAGCGGTTGAAACCAAAGCTTTTTTCAAGCAAACCTCCCCCAAACCGGTTGCAATTTTAACGTCGCCATGCATCTTCGCCGACTAATTGAAAATTCCATTTGCAACATGCATAGTAGGCTTCCTCACTCCACCATCGATATATAATTTGCATGGATATGTGACATCGACCTTGACCTAATTAAAATAGTGGATTCCATTTTTAAAGTAAGGCGAGGTAAACATGCTAAGACTATTAAGAGAACGAATAGAGAATTTGAATAAGAATGCGATCGAAAAGTGAGTTAGTGTGTTTACCTTTTTTGGTCGGTTTAAGTTATCATCACATATGTTTGGTTGTGGCGATGGTGGATTTGGTTGTGGCGATGGTGGATTGCCTTGCACCTCACAAACATCGGGTGAGTGACGTGAACCACATGAAGGAGGTTCCCAATCGTCGCTTAGATCATTCAAATTTGGTGGGAGAATTGCGCCCGTTTGCTTGGCTATTATGTGGAGAGCTATGTCCCTTTTCATCATATTCTTCACGGCCTCATCAAGCTCCTTCTTGGTATCACCGAGCTCTTTTTTTGTATCTCCAAGTTCCTCTTGCAACTTGTTGTACTTGGTATGTCTTGGTGGTTTAGAAGATTTTGGTTTGCCGATGAGATCTCTCTTCACCACATGTGATGCATATCCACGAACTCTACCGGGGTGTTCCTTCCGTTCCGTCGCCTTACAAAGGATGTCATTGTCTTGTGTGGGAACGAATTCTCCCGAGGCAATTTTCTCTTTGACATCATCCTATCATTTAATAGAAAAAAAAATATATGGTAGAAAGAAAAATAGATAGGAATAATATTTGTAATAATATTAGCTCAATATATTCAAATAAACAACTTACAATATCTTTTATCAACTTCTTGTTTCCCTCGTGTGTGTATTCGCCTTTGCTATCTTGTCGACCAATCAAGAAGCTAGTGAGTTTATCGAACTCTTTAGGATTAACCACCTCGGTGCTCTCCCGCGCTTCCTCTTCCGTCATCCCACTATCCATTTTCTCTTGCACCTCATCTTCTTGTTTTTTGTTTGCATGTTTCATTAGTCTTATAGTATAGCCCTCCCTACTCATTGTGTGAGGTGTCGTATTAGCTTTCGCATTGGTGCTATTCGTCAACCTCACACCCTAACACATAAATGAATTTAAGTTATGTGAACGAAGGAGTAATACTAGAATGGTAGGAATTAATCTTACTAGTCGGTCATTCTCCAAGGTGCGTGCTTTGAATATTGCCCAACTTTCTTGTAGAATATCGGTGTAGGCCACCCAAGGGTCCTCATCCTTAAAATCTCCATAAATGTAATGTTTAGACAACATTGCTCTATGATCCCGTGCCGCCTTACTCAAGCGAAACATGGTTGTGTCAAAAAGTTTCTCCATATTTGGGGCAACAATTTTGAATGGTACCTACATAAGGTTATAAGAAAATTTGGATAAAATCTCATTCATGTGTACAAAAAAAAAAAACCTTAAATGAAGGTAGAAACTTACCAAACACTCCTCCCATAATTTAGTCTTCTCCTTGTCGGGGACCTCGTGCCAAGATTCATACTTTATATCCACACGAGTTCGACCAATTTTACCAACCCAACTCTTCCATAAATAATACTCTTCCGATATTGGTTCCCCACCATCGTTGAACGTCATGTCCGTCAAAATCCCATTCTTCATCCTTTTTTGTAAGACGGCACAATATGTCCTAGGACGCCTCACCCCCTTTTTTTTAACACCTCCCGCGGTGCTAGGCGTTTTAGAGCTTTTGGGGATTCCTACTACATTCTTCTTAGGTGGTGCCATAACTCCTCTACAAAAAATAGTTTACATATATTAAATAACCTCACTATCAAGAAAGAATAATTATATGCTAAATTAATGGTAAGTAGTCACTTTAATAATCCTATTATTATCCTATTAGACTAATGGTAAGTAGGGTTTAATTAGGATCCTATTAGACTAATATAAATTGCCTATCACATGCTTCACCCTTAATTCTTTGTAATTAAATTAGTGCATACATATATGACATACTTAACCCTAGATTAGTAGTAACATAACTAGTGACCATCAAGACTAATCAAGAATATAGCCCATAATCCCAATTGATTAATCAAGAATGTAGCCCATAAAACAAAACTAGTTTGTAGTAATAATTAAGCAAAGCCCATGAACAAATAAGACAAATTAGCCAATAAACAACATTGATTATACAATTGAAGCAAAGTGCCAAGAAATACCTTTTCAAGTAGAATAAAAACCCTAATAGTATGGACAAAGAAGCTACTTTCTTGTTCTAGAACTCATGAAATGGGGCCAATGTGAGTAATGGTGTTCTTGGTGGTTGGAGAAGAAGATTTTGTTGGTGGAAGAGAGTAAATGGGTGGGAGGAAAGTGAAATTTTCGGAACTAATGTTGAGAATGGGTAGAGGACTAGCTAAGAAAATAGTCTAAGTGTTACTTATTCTGATTTTTTGTACTGACCGGCCACGTTTCCGAAACCGTGAAGTTAGCCGGATAAGGCAAAAAAAAATAAACCTTGCCCGGCTAGGTTTCTGAGTTCGTAAAACCTAGCCGGAAGTTTTTATTATAAAAGGGGCAGACGGGTTTTTTTTCCCCAAATCTGCAAACCCTCCCCAAGTTCATCCCCAAACCAGTCCGCCCATCTCCAATATTTTCAGTCCAATCTCTCACCATGGTTAGGACTAAAAATCCTTCCACGGGCAAGCAAGTTGCGGAAATCCAACGACAACATGAGGTGCAATACGAGTCCTCTTCCGAGGAGGAAGGAGAGTCACCTCCAAGAGCCGAAGAACACGTGGGTGGGAGCCGATTAAGCAAGGCCAAATTGAGGAAGATAAAGCGGCAAAGAGGCCATGATAGGCCCCCTGAAGCATCGGCAAGTCGGAATTTCTTCAATCGTAGGGCGGAGGCCAACTATGTGGAATGGTGTGGGCGGAAAACACACACCACCAAGGTGATTAGCCCTACCTCTATTGACACTTTGCATATGGGGTATTTGGTTGCTCATTTTCAGCCTAGTTATTTAGATAAATTGCTCTTGCTTGAATCCCCATGCCATCAAGATGAGGTTGTGCAATTTTATGCAAATTTAGGAGAGTATGAGTCGAATAGGCTGTGCACTAAGGTGAATGGTAAACTGATTAATGTCACTAAGTTTCATATAAATGAGGTCCTAGGCTGCCCTTATGTTGATAACTCATACTTGCGCCCTAACCACCCAGAAGGCCCTTATGAGATTTATAATTTCAACAAGTTTCCTGAAACCGGGACAAACCAACCCTTAGACCTTGAAGCAATGGGACGTAAGTACTTCAAAACTACTTGTCAGGGGGCGGGTAGTTGTCCAGGTGATTTTAATGTTGAGGAGCTTACGGTTGAGCAGAGGATTGTATTTGACTGGGTTTGTCAGAATGTGTATCCATCGGGGGGTCATAGTTGTGAACCTAGTTGTGGACGTGTTCTGCTCTTCTATTACTTGATGGAAGGGTTGAAAATAAATCCTGGACACTCGATAGTTGAATACATGTTCAAGGTGGGGAGAGGGTCGAGGCAATGGTTTTTGTATGCCGGACTTGTCACTGAGCTGATTAAGAAGCAAGGTGGAGGTGTTGTTGATCGTCCTGAGCCTCTAGAGTACTACGATGGTGATTGGTTTGATCATAAGTGTTTTGCACTGGATAAAGAAACTCAAAGGTACGTCTTGAAGGCCTTAGCTCCGGGCGCAGCAGGAAGAGTTGCGAGGCGAAGAAAACTAGAAGCCAGAGGTGCGAGTTCATCGGGTACAAGTAAGTGAATATATATTTTCCCTTTATTGTTTAGTTTCGCAGGTGAAAATGCGTTTGTTTTCGAAAGCTAATCATTTGTTTGTTTTGTAGGTGAGGAGGGCCGGTGGATGCGTAAGCTCTCAAAAATGTGGGAATGCTTCACCGGACAAGTCGACAAGGCTAAAGAAGAAGTAGCAATGCTCCGTGCCAAACAAAGGGCTTACATTGATCGGAAGGGACTTGATCTCCAACTTAGCCCGGAATTGAATGAGCCGGATTTTGGTCATCTCCCATCCTCAAGTGAAGAAGATGCGGCCGGGGGACCATCCAGCAGTAGGTCGACTGGAGAGTAGGGCATTGTTTCTAGTTAATAATTTGTTCTATTCTAGTTAAACATCGAATTTGTTCTAGTTAAACATCGAATTTGTTCTTTTCGTTTGTGAAACTAATCTATCCTAGTACCTTATTCATATGGATGTAAACTTGGTCGATTTTAAAGATTTTAGTGCTTCAATCTATTTTCATTTATTTTGTACATGCATTTTGTTTAGATAAAGAGGAAAATATGATGGTGAAAATCTGTTTAAGTATAGTTCCGGGTAGAATTCCGAGTTCTGAAACACTATCCGGATAGTGTTACTTATTTTTCCGAACTCGGAAACCTAGCCGGACGGATATTTTACTTATCCGGATGGCTATCAGGGAAACCTTTGGGAAAATTGACCAAAAAACGAGAATTTTAATTAAATAGTTCCGGCTAGACTTTCAGACACCGTAAACTTACCCGGATAAGCTTAATTTTCCATCCTGCTAGGTTTCCGAGTTCGGAAACGGGTTTATATATATGGGTGATTGACTTTTTTTCAGATCACAACTCACAAACTTCCCCCACATCCCCCAATTCAGAGTTCGGAAATCCCGTCTCCTACCCGGACGAAACTCTTCATCAGTTCCACCACAACCAATTCCCGATCAACCCATGGCACCGAGAAGCAAGATCGCGGCGAGGAAGCCGAATCCAAACTGGTATGATTCTAACAAGTTTATCAGTCTCGATGCTTATAAGTATTATGGTATTCTTGTTAACAATGCTACAGTACTAGACTCATATGTGTTGGATAGAGATCGGGTTGAGGCGCTAGGTTTAGGCCCTATGGTTGAGAAGTTTGCTATTCAAACTTGTGATGCCTTGTTGTTCGATGTTAGTGATCCCACCTATGTTGTTCGATGTTAAGGATGAGGTGTTGCAATTTTATGCTAATTTTGATGAACCTAGTGATGGTAAGTACACTACCATGGTTAATGGGAAAAGGTTTGAGTTTGATTGTTGGGTGATGAATGAGTTGTTGGGGAATCCTATCAAATCCGATGAGGACCTTTATCCCAACCTCAAGGATGGTCCACTTAATATCTTCTATGCTAATGTGTGGTCGGCGAGCCTAATGTTACCACGGTTATGACATTTTACTATGTCGTGAAGGAGGTTCCTATCAATCCCGGCTTTGCAATATGTAATTGGATGAGAACTGCGTGGGCTAACGAGCGACATAAGAAAAACCTACCCTACGGGAGCCTAATCACTAAGTTGCTCTTGAAATTGGACCAAAATTTCCGATTTGAAGATGATCCCTCCCCTTGCAAGCTATACGACTACCACTACTTTGAAAACCATAGGCCGAAATGGACTTTGGCCGATGGAAAATGGATTGTGGCGCCTCCACAACAAAAGGCTAAGCGGGCATCAAGAAGTAAGTCATCTTCACCTCCTTATTCACAATTTATGCTACTTTTTGTCATAGTTTAATTCAAATATGAATTTTCATTTTTTAGGTAGGGAGGTACCCGATGGAGAGCCTTCACCGCATGTTGCCAACATGAAAGCTATGTACGCTGGCATGAAATCTAAGGTGCTCACATTGATTGGCGTTAGGAAGGACGCTTACGAGGCAAGGAAGGAGTTGAGAGCCCTCAAGCGTGCAGAAGGATTTTCGACAAGTGGGGACGCCTCGCAGGGACATGGTGGCGGTGATCATCACACCGACTATGACATGGAGCCTTGATTTAGTTTAATTTGTTTTGAATTTTTAGTTAAGAATTGATTTGCCTTATCGAATATTATTACATTTTAACTGTATTTCAGTAACGTTTGAATGCTACGGAAATTGATCAAATGTTTGTGCATTTACAATTCGTACAAGTGTTTGCAGTATCAATTTTATATAACTACTGATTAGTGAGTGCGCGCTAGTTTTCGCCTCAAAATAACACTTCCGGTTAGATTTACGAAATCGGAATTCTAGCCGGATAAGTCAAAAACAATTACTAAACCGGATGACAACCAGGGAACCCGTCTGGAAGTTGAATAAAATGCCTTGCCAAAACAAAAAACTTCCGGGTAACTTGTTTCCGATCTCGGAAAGTTAGCCGGACAGGCTTGTTCAACATTTGCTTATCCGGATGGTTAGCCGGAAGTAGGTAAACCCTAATTTAACACTATCCGGATAATGTTTCAGATACCGTAAAACTACCCGGATAGATCAAATTTATTCGTCGACTTTCTTTTATTCTATTGGATAGATCAAACAAAGGTGCAACCAAATGTTTACATGAATTACATATTCAAACTAAGTTCGGACTAGTTGTATTATGAATAATTGATAACACAAAAAGATCAACGACTAACGCCTCAACTTAGTCTTCGGCTTAACTTTGAAAATCAACTTCCTCTTCCGTTCTTTTCCTTTGCTGTCTATCACTATGCGTTCGGCGTGATCGGATCTTGCGCGATATATTGACATGTTTTCCTCTGTTTCCTCCATATTAATCGCGTCTTTCTTCGTTGGCACAAAAATGTGAGCAGCTCGTTTGTCATACTCCTCGAATAGCTCATCACCACACACCATTTGTTTCCCATCAAGAACAATCTCGTAGTGCCGATCAGAAGGATCCTGAACATAGTAAACTTGGTCACCTTCGCCAGCAAGTATGAACGCATCCGACTTTGATCCCACTTTCTTCCTATCAACCAATTGAAACCCTAAAGGATCGGTCTTAGTTCCTGTCTTTTGATCAACCCACTGACACTTGAATACAACCACCTTCAATGCCACATAGTTTAACTCCCAGATCTGAACAATGGTACCGAAATACCTATCAAATGAGTAGGATCCTTCTGGATTTTTCTTCCGCGACACAGCGATTGATTCGGAAAATGTAGTCACACCGCTATTCTGCGAAACACCTTTAGCATCACTCTGTTTGGTCCCGTACGAGTAACCCTTCACATCATAGCCGCTGTAGCTGATGACCGTCGTAAGCGGCCGTCTGGATAGCCATTTCACGTCCTCGGGATGGTCACCAATCTCTACCGTGTCCCTTAACCACTCACAAAAGGTTCTAATATGTTCATCATGTAGTTGGAAAGGCTTTAGGGTTGGGTATAGACTTCTCAATTCCTCCATATGAATGTCAACGTAAGGGCGAACCGATTCATGGTTTCGCATCACATACAGATGAGCAGCCTGCAAATCGACCGCTGGCGGGTTATGCAGCGTGCCTCTAGTTCCATGCCCGTTGAAACAAAAATCATGCCTCGAGGTGGGTAGTCCAACCGTGTCAACCTCATCTAAGTAAGCCGTACAAAATTCAATCGCCTCCTCCGCGACATATCTAGATACAATGCTTGCGTCAGGCCTGTACCTATTCTGCGAAAAGAATTTAAATATCTTCATGTATCTCTCGAAAGGATACATCCACCGGAGGAACACCGGACCACGCTCCTTGATCTCCCGCACAAGATGGACAATCAAATGCACCATTATATCAAAGAAAGAAGGGGGGAAATACATCTCCAACTGGCACAATACTTCAACCACCATTGTCTGCAGCTTATCTAGCTTACGACGGCTAACTGTTTTCTGGCAAATTCCCTTAAAAAATAAGCAGAGCTTGCTGATGCAAATCCTAACGTGGCTTGGAAGAGAACCACGAATGGCAATTATGTTCAAGTCTTGCATCAAAGTGTGACAATCATGTGATTTTAACCCTATCAATTTTTGATCCTTAACATTGACACAGTTACCAATGTTTGAGGAAAAATTAGAGGATACCTTCAAATCTTTCAGGCACTGCAAATATTTTGTCTTCTCAGCTGACGACATATTGTAGCAAGCTGGAGGCAAGAAAGTGTTCCCATTCTCGATTACAGGAGCCAGTTCCTTTCTAATACCCATTCTGTCCAAGTCTTTACGTGCTTGAAGTCCATCTTTGCTTTTTCCTGGAATATTCAGCAGCGTACCAAGCAAACTATCGCAGACATTCTTCTCAATGTGCATTACATCTAAACAATGTCTGACAGCCAAGTGCTTCCAATATTGTAAGTCAAATAAAATAGATCGTTTCTTCCAAGGGCCGGGGATGGGCATCTTCCTACGGTTTTTCCAAAAATCATTTTTAATATCCTTGATTTTCTCGAATACCTCCTCGCCACTGATAGGAGGGGGCGGTGCATTCTCTTCCTTCCCATTAAACCAGTTCTTAGCCTTACGGAACTCGTGACTGCATGGTAAGAAACGACGATGTCCTTGATAAACAGTTTTTCTCCCGTGTTTTAATTGAGAGAAACTAGTATTCTCCTCACAAACAGGACAAGCTAGATGACCTTTGACTAATAACCAGCTAGATTACCAAGTGCAGGGAAATCGTTCACAGTACAGAACAACATTCCTTTCAACTTAAACCATTCCTGCCGATATTCATCCCACGTCCAATTCTCTTCGAACCACAGTTTCTGAAGGTCGTCAACTAAAGGTTCTAGGAACACATCAATGTCATTACCAGGCTGCTTTGGCCCTGCTATCATCAACGACAACATAACATATTTCCTCTTCATGGTCAACCACGATGGTAGATTGTAAATAACAACCATCACAGGCCAAGAATTGTGTGTACTACTCAAATCTCCATACGGATTCATACCATCAGTGGATAAACCCAACCTTACATTCCGAGCTTCCTTCCCAAATTCAGGATACAATTCATCAATTTTCTTCCACTGATCACCATCTGAACAGTGTGCAATCACATCATCATCTTCAACCTTCTCTCTATCTGCATGCCATGTCAAGTTCTTAGCTTCTTCCTTGTTAGCAAACAACCTTTGAAGCCTAGGTATAATGGGGAGATACCACATGACCTTCGCGGGAACACGTTTGTTGGTTTCCTTAACAACATCTCCTCCCACGTCCACTTTTTGTTTCACAGCTTTGTATCGTGACTCGCCACAAACGCTATAATTTTCCAATTTCATCTCATCTTCCCCTCTAAACAACATACAATCATTAGGACAAACATGAATTTTCTCAAGTTCCATACCCATTGGACATAGTACCCTCTTGGCAGCATATGCCCTATCAGGCAATAAATTATCAGTGGGAAGCAGCTGTCTAATCAACTCCAGCGCCTCTGTTAATGCCTTATCTGAAAGCCCATGCTTGGCTTTTAAATTCATCAACAATAAGGTCGCGCTTAAAATAGTGTGGATTGACCCCTCATACAAAGGGGTCTGCTCATCATTATACATCGCTTCAAGCGCCTCTGGTTTTCCAAAAAAATGCATGGCAACATCATCTACCAAGTCATCCAATTTATCGTCATAATTACCAACCATTTCGTTTTCTCCTACAACCTCCATTGGTTCATTAACAACAACAGTGCTACGTTCTTCCCCATGCCATACCCACGTGGTATAGGAATTTTGGAAACCCCTAACAATCAAATGTTCACGCAAACCTTCAACTCCTAAATACACATCGTTAGTGCAATCCTTACAAGGGCACCACATGGCCGACTGATTTTCTACTCTTGCATTATCAGAAGCAACATCAATGAAATATTCAACCAGTCCCATATACTCTGGTGAGGTCCGACGATTCTCCCTAATAATCCTACTACATTCCATAACACTTGTGTACCTATTTTCATAAATTTAAGCAAATATTAATGAATTCATTCATCTACATCGTGCTACTTGACAACATATCAAATACAATATGGTTTCATAAACACTAATAACTAGGAATCAACACGCAAGTTCATATATTATTCAAGGAAATTAGGGACACACATACATATTCATGCTTGAAATTAACAAACATCCGCCCATCAATACTAAATTTAGCGGGAGATTACCTCATCGCGGCCTAGGATTCAGCGAGCCCAAATATTAGGAGATTCTCTGCGTCCTTCAACCCAAAACAAAGATGGAATAGAGTAGATAGAACAAAAGGATCCGTTTCTCGTTTTATAAGATTCTGTTTTAGCTCATCCGGTTACGTTTCCGAGTTCGTAAATATTGCCCGGACATTTTTCCCTCTATCCGGGTAGGTTTACGGTACCGTAAACTTACCCGGACGACTTTTTGACTTGACTCCACCGACATCAGAACTTTGCCCCGTCGACTTGACCGTCAAAGTCAAGCCGGTCAACGGGGAAAGTTCCGGCTAGCCATTTCCGGTGTCGGAAATGTAGGCTGGTCGGCGGTTAAACGCAACCGCCGACCAAAAATGGCCGTTACACGGCGGTTGCATCACAACCACCGTGTAACAAGCCATCCGGCTAGACACATATCATTTACGAACTCGTAAATGTAGAAGGACGGCGGTTTTCTTATTTTCCCGCGGAACCGCCATCCTCCTGCGCCGTTTTCCGGCAGTTTTCTACTAGTGTTGATTGTTTAGGTTGAAAACTGTTTTTATTGTGAAAACTTGATTGTTTAGGTTGAAAACTTTGGTGTTTGCGAAACTTGATTTTTTTATTGTGAACACTGTGAAAATTGTGAAAACTTAATTATTTAGGCTGAAAACTAGAGTGATTGTAGAAACTTGAATTTTAGGCTGAAAACTGTGGTTTTTGTGAAACTTGATTGTTTAAGTTGAAAACTGTGATGATTGTGAAAAATTGAACTTTTAGGCTGAATACTTTGGTGAAACTTGACTATACTTAACACAACATTATTTAACCTAAACACCTAGTTTTTATGTACCTAAAATCTGATGTTTATAATATGAAAACTTGTCTTTCTAACCTGAATTCTTTTGTGTTTACAATTGTTTAAATTATAGAAATTATATTAGCTGATTTGAGACAATATTTTTGCGTGAACAGTGCCGTGGTGTGCTTGAATAGTGCCGTGAACAGTGCTGTAAATAGTACTTTTTCCAAATTTTGCAAATAAGCACCTCCTTCCTTCCATATTGTAATATTGTTCTTGGTCTATATTATAGGTATAATATAGACGGTAACTCCAGAGACCAACTCTTTTACTTAATAACCATCGCAAATTAGTAGGTATCTCTTTTGTTCCAGATTTTTGTGTATGGTAGTTAATGCAACCGCCATGGTAATGAAAATTTTAAAAACCGCAACATTAATTATCGTTGCAAAAATTTCAATTATCGCTTTTTTAGAGTTTTGATCAATGATTTTGGAGTTATGAGGTTCCTCTGTTTCATTTTCTCTTTATTGTGTATTTGTTTTGTTAAGAAAAGAAAATGTTTTTTTTCTATATAAATTAGTATTGTATATGGAATATATGTTAGACTATCCTTTTCCTTCTGTAATTATATTATTGTACATTAATCCCATATCGGTAGATTCGATAGTTAGGTAGACATAGCCATCCTATATAATGTAAACTTTCTAATTAATATACACACATACGACTTTACCCGAATATATTTGATACAATTCTTCAATTCTACATGTTATCACAGCTTTCGATCCTCTAAAGTCAATTTTTTCCGATCTCTTTTTCCTCCGCTGCCGCCGTGAGCCTCCACCGTTCCCGCTGCCGAAATCTTCATTCCTACTCATTTGATTTATGCTACCGACTTTTATTCTCCAAAAGAAAAATTTACGAAAAATAAAACGAAAAATAAAATTAAAAAATTTGCTGCTGAAAATTTGTGGACAGTGCGTGTTTTGTTTGCTGGAAAAATTTTGAACAAATTAGTTGCCACCGTTTCTTTTATTCCATGGATCATCGCCACGACAATGTTGACGTCGCTGGACCACTTCTTCCTACCGTTCCTAAGATCGATACTGCTGCACACGATGATGTCGGCCGCCGTTGTTCCTGTTACCGTCGCTCCTCGTTCATCTGTCTCGCCTGGAGTGCCATTCGCCGGAGTTGTTCCTTCCCCGGGTGAACCCACTGCCGCCGTCGTCATCACCGACTTGGACAGAAAGGCTTTCGGCCCCGTCTTATCTAAGAAGCAATGGGGTATAGTTAAGAATATACTTTTTAACATGAATTCTAACAATTCCGGTAAGGTCTCTACACCTTGGATATTTGACACGGGTGCATCTTATCACATGACTAGTACCAAGGACATTATTCACGATATTATGCCTACTGATGTTGATGTTGTATTGCCTGATGGTTCAGTATCTACTGCTTTATTACATGGCTCATTATATTTTGGCGATATTATGCTTCATCGCGTCTTTTGCTAAGCTAACTGCATCCTTAAAAGCTCTAGTTTTGCTTACCGGAAATATATGCATATTTTAGGACATCAGCACGAGGATGGTGACTGGTGTTGGTAGTCAGCGAGGAGGGGTTTATTGGTTGTGTAGTCTCGGGGCTTTACTTTCGTCTGCGCGATCTCTCCATGTGTCTGCTACTACTGTTTCTTCGTTTGATTTGTGGCATCGACATTTTGGTCATCCTTCTCCATCGGTGCTGTCATCTATTCCAATATTAGAATTGCGTAGAAATAATACATTTGTTCCTTGCTCAACATGTCATCGAGCAAAACAATCTAGAAGTAGTATTTTCTCGAATACCAAAACAACTAGTAGTTTATTTGATCTTATTCATTGTGATGTTTGGGGTCCTTATAGTAACCCTCACTTAGTGGGGCAGTGTCATTTTTGACTATAGTTGATGATCACTCTAGAGCTGTTTGTGTTTATTTACTAGTTAGTAAGTCTGAAGTGTCTTCCAAGATGAAAGAGTTCTTCGCGCTTGTCACTACTCAGTTTCGCCGCAATATCAAGTGTTTTCGTGCGGATAATGGTACCGAATTTCAGCCTCTTCGTCAATATTTTTTGGAAAAATGAGTCCGTTTCGAGACTTCGACTGTTTACACGCCACAACAGAATGGTCGTGTTGAGCGCAAGCACCGTCATATTCTCAACGTTGCTAGAGCTCTCATGTTTCAGGCTAATCTTCCAACTGAATTTTGGGGTGATTGTGTTCTTGCCGCTGCTTACCTGATTAATCGAACTCCGTCGCCGCTATTGAAGGATCGCTCCCCGTATCAGCTCCTCTTTGGCCGAGTTCCGGACTATGGAAATTTGAAGGTGTTCGGATGCTTGTGCTTTGCATCCCAACTCCCTAGACCGAGAGATAAATTTGCTTCCCGAAGCCGAAAGTGCATGTTTTTGGGATACTCTACAGACAAGAAGGCATGGAGACTTTGTGATCTTGACACTCGTACGACTTTTGCCGTGACGTTGTTTTCTATGAAGATTGCTTCCTGTTTGCTTCTTCGGAGTCTTCTCCATCGATTGGGCCCGTTTCTGGTCGGTCTGGGCCTTTTTTTGATGATGTGCATGGCCCAGAAGTATTTGAACCTATATTGCATGGACCGGATGTGGTTGGACCGGATTTGCATGGACCGGAAGCGGTCGGACTGGCCTTGCATGGCCATGATGTTTCTGATGCGAGTGTTTCCAACGCGCCTAGAGGAGGACTTTCCGCGTGTGCGCCTCACGCGCCTGGGGAGGGATCCTTAGCGCGTGCTCCTCACGCACCTGAGGAGAGAGCCCTAGCACGTCTGGAGAGGGAGCCCTAGCGCGTGTTCCTCACGTGCCTGGCGAGGGGGCCCCCGCGCATGCTCCTAACGCGCCTGGAGACAAGATGCCTCCTGTTTTGCCGACCTCGCCTGCTTAGCTTCCGACAAACGATCCGCCGCCGCCTGAGTCTTCGACTTCCATTTGGTCTCCGGTGATGGACCAGGCTATTTTGGCGTTTAAATCAGACACTGATTCTCCGTCGTCCTCTTCTCCTTCGGACTCGGATGTTGAACTTACTGTTAATGCTCCGCCGCCCAGACCACCGAGCACCAGGATTCGCCAACCTTCTATTCGACTTCGTGATTATGTCTACGCCGCCACTGCACCTTCAATAAACCCCCCTCCAGCTGCTTCCTCGTTCTCACCATCCTCAGGTATTCGTTATCCTATTGCTGATTATGTTTCCTGTAATAACTTTTCGGTTTCGCACTCTAGTTTTTTTGCTGCAGTTACAGCTGGCTCGGATCCAACAACGTTTTCTGAGACTTCTTGCTCTGTTCAATGGCTTCTAGCAATGGTTGTTGAGATTGATGCTCTTGAACGCAATAAGACATGGACTTTATCTGCTCTTCCTTCTGGTGAGCGAGCTATTGGTAGCAAATGGGTGTTTCGTACGAAGTATAACTCGGACGGTTCTATTGAACGCTACAAAGCTCGGTTGGTTGTGCTTGGGAATCGCCAGTTGGAGGGGACTGACTTTACTGAGACATTTGTGCTTGTTGCTAAGATGTCTTCTGTTCGCTTGTTTTTGTGTGTTGCTGTCATTAAGGGATGGGAGCTTCATCAGATGGATGTGCATAATGCGTTTTTGCATGGTGATCTTGAGGAGGAGGTTTATATGAAGCCCCCTCCAGGATATGTGTTACCTCGTCCTGGGCTTGTCTACAAGCTTCGGAAATCACTTTATGGTCTTTGCCAAGCTCCTTGTAATTAGTTTGCTAAGTGTGAGGATCGTGGGCCAAGTCAACGGATCATGCCACTTGGTCAAGGGCAGGCCCAAGAGGCCCAATGATGCTGCTGGAATGGACGACTGGCATGGGCTGGCACAGGCACGTGCCGAGATCATCAGAGGCCCATCAGCGTGCCTAAAACCCTAGACACAGAACCTTGGCATGAGCTATAAAAGGAAGGGGCAGGAGAAAAAGTAAGGTAAGCTCACAAATACTGTTGAAGGAGATAGATCACAAACACTGTCAACCGACTGACTTTGGCATCGGAGCGGGAACGGCTATCGCCCTCCCCGTGCTGACCCAACCATTCTCTTTCCCTGTGCAGGTAGCCCGTTGACAGTACCGTTCAAGGAGAAGCACTTATTTGTGGCCGTAACACTAAGTTAGCTGAGGCATTGCGCAGATATGGCTTTGTTCAAAGCAAAGCTGATTATGCCTTGTTCTCATATATTCGAAATGGTGTTACTCTCCATGTTTTGGTTTACGTGGATGATCTTGTAATTGATGGTTCCTCTCAGATGTTTTGTCTGCCTTCAAGAAGTATTTGAATTCTTGCTTTCACATGAAGAATCTTGGAGCCTTGAAGTATTTTTTGGGCATTGAGATTGCACGTCGCCCTGATGGTATGTTTCTGTCTCAACGAAAATATACTTTGGATATTTTGGCTGATACAGGCTTATTGGGAGCAAAGCCTGCTGCTTTTCCAATGGAGACACAACATAATCTTGCGAAAGATGAAGGTTCTATGCATGATGATCCTACTCAGTATCGACGTCTGATTGGAAAGTTTATCTATTTGACTATTACTCGTCCAAAATTGAGTTATTCAATTCATACTTTAGCTCGGTTCATGGAGAAACCTCGAGTTGCGCACTGGCAAGCTGCAATTCGAGTCTTGCACTATCTCAAGGGCCATCCTGGTCAAGGATTGTTTCTTTCATCTCGTAGTCCTTTGCAGCTCGTTGGTTTCTGTGACTCTGACTGGGCTGCTTGTCCTATTACTCGACGATCTTTGACTGGCTACTTTGTGACCCTTGGTGATTCTCCAGTTTCGTGGAAGACAAAGAAGCAGCCCAACAGTCTCTCGTTCTTCTGCAGAGGCTGAGTATCGTGCTATGGCCTATGTTTGTTGTGAGCTTATTTGGATGAAATCTCTTCTCAAGTCTCGAGGCGTATCGCATTCTCAGCCGATGAAGTTGTTAATTTGTAACAGTCAAGCAGCTCTACATATTGTTGCTAATCCAGTATTTCATGAGCGAACGAAGCATGTTGAAGTTGATTGTCATTTTGTTCGTGATTTGATTCAGTCTCGTGAGATAGTTGCTCATCATATTTGTACTACTGTGCAACCTGCTGATCTTTTTACCAAGGCACTTGGACGCCGTACATTTCAGGATTTGATTGGCAAGATGGGCATTCGAGATCCTCATGCTCCATCTTGAGGAGGAGTGTTAAGGAAAGAAGATGTTTGTTTTCTATATAAATATGGAATATAGGTTAGACTATCCTTTTCCTTCTGTAATTATATTATTGTACATTAATCCCACATTAGTAGATTCGATAGTCAAGTAGACATAACCATCCTATATAATGTAAACTTTCTCATGAATATACACACATACGAATTTACCCGAATATATTTTATACAATTCTTCAATTCTACGTGTTTGTTGTAGGCGGTGTGAATTCGATGGATTTTTTCTTCAAGTTACCGTCAGTTTTCAGAAGAAGACTGACGCTACTTCTCATATGTCCCGATTTCAAGTGACAGATGAATAGCCTATCAATTATATATATTCACGCCAAATTGAAAATTTCTGAAAACGAGTGGAAGTACTTATGCTAAGATCATAATAGGGTTAGTACTATTTGATGTTCTTAATGATGGTTTTTAGGGGATCCATTGATTTATGATGATTAACTAACACTCTTTTTAGTATGGTAGATTTGAATGCAACACATTTTGGAGAAAATGTATGAGAGGAAGGTGTTGATCGAGGTCATAGGCAACACCAAAACACTCACCATAGCGCTTGGGATTGAGTGGGATCGCTCCTCAATATGAATAGATCTAGACCATGAGTTTTTTATTTATGAGCTCAAATTTTTGCTCGACAAAAATAATAGAGAGGTAAAATTTGAATGATTTGTTTATAGTTTCAGATTATATAATATATGTGTTTGAATTGGTTGATGAAACATCAATAATAGGCTTGTAGTAAAAGTTATGGATAATTCTGCAATTTATTTTCGAGCTATTAATTTTGTGGGAATTGAGTTGAAAGATGAAGAATTTTGTAGTGGGATTTGCATAGGTTGAGAAGGATTATAGTTTCTGCAAGCTGTTTTCGTTGTGAATAGAGCTCAAAGGTGAAGAATTTATAGTCGTACCATGTTGAGAGCTGAATGATCTATGGTTGGGAGCTCGGATGATCATGGGGCGGGTTTGGTTCTAATTTACCTAGATCCGGACACAACCCTTAACAAAACGTTTGATCCAGATCTGACCCATATTCGCATGGTCTAAAATTTTAAAATCTATACACATATCCGTAGGGTCTAAGGGTCTTAAATGGATCTAATTTTTTATCTATAAATTCGTTACTCTGATTTAGAGATTTAAAAATGAATACAAATAAGATCAAATGTATCTACTTTTTTACAGTTAGAGTAAATTTAAACATACATAGTGAATCATCAATACATTTCTTCAAAAAAATCACGAGTACATAATACACATTAAAAACATCAACAATTTAGTGAAATTGAATGTAATCTAGTACAAGATCGTTCGTCATATATATTATACAGAAATATAATTATTATAATATATTAATATGTAACTGGGTCTTAATTTATCTGGGTATGGGTTTGATATTTTATATCGGTATCCATATCCATTTTAAGAATTTAGATCCAGATCCGACCCACATCAGATGAGTTTAAATATTTTGGATCCATATCTGACCCGACAGGTCTAACCCGCAGGGACTGGACCGGATATTAGACCCATGATCATACCTAGCTGGGAGCATGGCCGTCTCTGAGAATTTAGAGGCCGTGTTCTGAGCTAGAAAAAATGAAGCCTTCTTTTATTGTAACTTTACAAAAGAAGTGAGGGGCGGAAGGAGTATTACAAAAGATAGACTAGTGCATGTTTTTAAATAACAATATGCCACCTAGCATGATTATAGGCAACAACAATAAAAAATAGTGTTTTCTTAACTATTTATTTTTTCTGACTTGCTCTATATGTTATTATATTTACAGTATACATGTTTTTGTAACAATAAATAACAAATGTATATTTTTATATTCTTCTTGTGTTTTATTTTTTTATGTAGGCACTGTTACATCAACCCGTTTTGACAAGTAATAACTTTAATAACATTTTACTAATTCTAAAATTAAAACATTTTGAAAATAACTCCACGCACTTAGCAGACTCAGCTTGAGTTTGGTGCATCCTAGTACGAAATATTCCATTATGTAGTTGACGAAATCGGAATATAATCTAGTATTAAGGAACAAGGAATATTTGTTTATATATATCCTTTTCTTATTAAGATTGTAATTACCTATATATTCTCTTTGTAAATCTCTATATATATACTAAACCCTTTGTGGTGAATAATACAAACACTTTTCACCTCAATCTTTGATTTCTACATGGTATCAAGAGGAAAACGATTTTGAGACCTAAAACAAAATATATAATTTTTTTCCCGATCATAAACCTACTCTTCTTTTCCGCTCATAATCTCTGTCCCTCATCATCATGACCGACTCATCTTCAAATCATACTGCCCGCCTCGCCGAGGAGGAGAAACGCACCGTTGAAGAAGCCTGCCAAGCCGAGGAGGCCAGTTTAGCCGATGAACAACAATGTGCTTTGGAATTTCTTTTGTCAATTCCACCATTTCATCGGCGGTTCCGCACCGCCTACATCCTCTCCACAAGGTCGTATGTTCGGAGACCTCTACGTTATCCATACCTCTGACGGTCCTGGTCTCATTCTCAGTGTTACAATTCTCAAGACCGACCACTATAAGGAATGGGCTTCTACTATTGAAAGTGTGTTCCATGCCAAGAATAAACTTGGATTCATTGATGGAACTATTCAATGTCCACCTCCTGGGCATCCTGATCAAACTATTTGGTTCCTGGTTAACTCAATACTTTTCAATTGGGTGATAAATACCATTGATCCTACGATTCGCAAAGTCCATTCCCTATGCCAAGAATGTTCAAAAGCTTTAGGATACTCTCAAGATTCATTTCTCGGTGGATAACGGTTCTAGGATCTTTCAGCTACAAGATCAAATTCACAATCTTCGACAGAATGGTCAAACTGTAGCCGAATACTACTCCAAACTGTAGCCGAGGGACCACCAAAAAGTCGGGCGCCGCAGCGATTAAAATTCTGGAGACCCATGACGGCGCTTGGGGTCCGCTCACCACCGCCTTGCATGTGTGACCACGCGCTACCCCCAGGTGGCGAGACAGCAACAACAAACACAGTAGGGGCAAGAAGCCTGCAAATTTAATAGAAAGCTCTTGTGCCCTTTTGCATGGGGAACAAGTTCAGCATACGATGAGTTCTGTGAAACATTATAAAATGGGGAAGTAAAGGCTTGAAAATCAGCCCCCAAAGCATTTAAAAACCACACAGATTGTTTATAATCAGAGGCTGAATTTTCCATAATGGCCAATTGGTCAAAAATTAGATTTAAATTGCAAGTGTAGTTCATGGATTGAACAGGTACGGCGAAGCTTAATAGCATCAAGACGAAGGCGAATACAAGAAGCCTTACTTGAAGGCTGATATGTGGAATGAAGGGTATCCCAAAATTGCTTGGAAGAGTAACTATCGGAGAACTCACGATTGCATCTTCACTAAGAGTTGAAAAGAAGAGTCCACAAAGCTTTTGATCAACCTCGAGCCACGCCTCATAGGCGGCCTGAGCTTCTTCTTAGGTGGCATGAGCTTTCACAGCGGCGGGAGTGGTGGAATCAGAAGGGATGGTCGGCGGCTTCAGAATGGGATGGCAAGGCTCCTACCAATCTAAATATCTAAGCAAGTTGTGAGGGCGAAAAACATGAGTGACTTGCATCTTCCAAATCAGGAAATTAGAATATGAAAGCAAAATAGTAAACATATGGAAAGAGTGGTGAAATTTTTTGAATGAACCATGGTAAGAAGAACCAAAAATCTGATCATAAAAGAGGAAGGCGGCAAGTGGTGGGGTTTAAGGGGAGGAAGCAGTCAAGGTTGAATATAGAAAAGAGGATCGAAAAATTAAAAAGTTGGTACCATATTAGAATTCATCCTTGATTGAGTATGTAAATAAATTAGATAAATAAATATGTATGTCAAAATAATCTAGACTATATATAAGAATGATCTAAAATATGAGCTGGTTAGACTGCGCCTAATCTAATCAAGTTCTTCTATCCTAACAGGTTGGAGCCACTTTACCACGGTTGTGATCAGCAAATTAAAGTGTGCTTGAGCTGGATTTGAGACATTTGGACCACACTCCTGAGCAAATAAGCATTCCTTCAAACTAAAAAAGTACAACCTCTGTTTCTGTCTAAATGACACTTAATTTTGTGTCAATTGTTTGTCCATTTTAACTATCAATTTCTACTAGTATATATATAACAGTATTATCGTATAATATAGTTTTGAATTGTTCGTAACATCCATTTTTTAACTATCAAATTTTTAAAGTTGAATAATTTATATGATTGAAGTTATTTATGATCAAACATGCACACAAAAAATTGACACTATAACAAGTGTCATTTAGACTGAAACAGAGGGAGCAGAAAATTCTACGAGAATCATTTCTTCGTTGGCGGCTTTGATCCCTATGTTATTAATACTAAAAAGTTATTCTCACTTTTTTTTGGTACCAAATTTTGGTACCTATTTTTTCTCCCTATTTTCTTAGGCAAATTTTTAGCCTTTCTTTATAGAAACTTTATTTATAATCGATTTCAAACTTGATTCCTAATATATTTTTAATATATTCCTTCTTCCTCCTCCTTCTCCTCCTTTATAAAAGCTTTTCGTCCTTGTCCCGATTCAAACAAGATTAAGAAATTAATTCCTATACTTTATTGATAGAAAAAAGTGTTGTTGTACCCCCAAGTGTTTAAATAAGTGCTAATATACCCCTATGTTTTTTAAAAGTGTCACTATACCCTCAAATGTATAATTTGGACAAAATTTTCTTTTGCCAAATGTAAAATATCAAGAATACCCTCACTATTATTTAACGGTAAAAAAGAACAATTCTAGGATGAAAATGCCCCAACCAATTTCGTTACTTCATCGGATGAACGCGTTTGAAGCCAAGGGGACCAAAACCACCGTGCCCATAAATTAGTGTGAGCCGGGGGACCGAAACCACCATACCCAGTAATAATTTGTGTGACCAACTCAAATTACCAAAGGCGAGACTATGGTAAGTTCATCAATATTTTCAATTTGTTGAGTTTTTTTTATATAAAAGTTAACTTTTTCAATTATATTGTGCATTTATTCTGTAATTTTATTCTGTAATTCAGTGATATTGATTTTTTGGATTTTTTTTTTGTGCCCATGGGCATTTGGGTCAGGGAAAAAAATAGTTCAATAAGTGAGGGTAAATTTGTCTTTTAGTTCAAAATGTTGTTGGAAAATTGGCTTTAGCGGTACACTCCTTTATTCAATGTAATTATAGGGGTACATCAGCACTTTTGAATTACTCGGGGGTACATTTGCACTTTCTTATAAATTTGGGGGTACCTCTGCTTTTAACCTTTATTGATACTTAAGATTTTCATGAACATAAATGTTTAATTCTATAGTTGTCAGTTTCTGTGGGCTATTTCTCACTGAACTGAACTGTATCGAATTA
Source organism: Sherardia arvensis (assembly GCA_948330725.1). Lineage (NCBI taxonomy): Eukaryota > Viridiplantae > Streptophyta > Magnoliopsida > Gentianales > Rubiaceae > Sherardia > Sherardia arvensis. The sequence goes on from OX415244.1 coordinate 10,141,178, forward strand.
AAATAAAGTGTAAATTAATTAATGTATTGTAAAATATAATTAGTAAGCCTATCTAAATTTTATTAAATTATATTTTACTGAATCAAATTAAACTGAATTGAATTGAACTGTACTGAATTGAACTAATCCACTTAATATTAATTTCAATTTTATTTAACAATCGGTCTCGATCAAAATACTTTTTCTAAAATTATAGCCTCCATTTTATCTAAATTACTGTATATTTCCCTTAAAGTGGACGACCAAAAATTTGCTATCCACTGTCAGATTAATCTTATGATGGTAATTTAAACCCTATTAATAGTAAATTACACAGTAATTCTTCTCTCTGCTTATTTTCAAGATTAATCCTATGATGGTAATTTACCCCTATTAATAGTAAGTTACACAGAAACTCTTCTCTCTGCTTATTTTCAACATTTATCCTACGATGATAATAGTAAATTACATAGTAAATACTCAAATTCTCTCCTTCACAGTTAATTTTGGCGATCCCTTCTCCCCACGATTTCTCATTGATTCCTCCACGATCTCCCACTACTGTTAACCCACAATCTTCATTCAGTTTTATATTCAACGTCGGTTTAACTCGAATTAGTCTTGCACTTTTTTGCATTATTATGGACTGAATAACATGTTTTAAGTTCTTGCATATTAATTTTTCTTGTGCTTGTTGTTGTTGCAAGATGGTGGAAACCAAATTCATTGACGGAATACCTGAAAAAGCAAAGAATTGGTCAGCAATAGTCAATGTTTTTGAAAAGTACCAATCTGGTGTATCAACTTCTGGATCAAAATATCAAAAATTTGATCTGATTGACTCTAAGGTACATGTACTATGTCAGTAGTTATGAATTTGATATATTGTTGTTGTTGTTGTTTGTGCATTTGATATATCGCCTTCAATTTTACTTTCAGGGCTCAAAAAGTCGAAGCAGTTTTGTTTGGGCGTGACATTGACATCTTGAGCAAGAGGTTGAAATTGTTTGGCAAGTACAAGATCACGAATGCATCTGTCAAAAACATCCCCGCCGGGCTGTGTAAAAAGGATGGCATCACTATGCAATGGTTGTTGAATGCACGGACTCCTATAATGGAGATTACGGAGGAAATTAAAATAAACACCGATGGTTCATTTCGATCTCCCAAAGTTAATGGATAACGAGAGTATCTCAATTGGTATTTTACTGATTTACATATATATCATAATCTTCTTCTATGTGTCCACGAGTTTGTACAAATTCGTGCATTTCACTAACCATCTTCTTTTTCTCAATATAGACATGATAGGAATTGTCATAACCGCAGAACCAGTTCGGCGTGTGGTTAGAAACGGGATAGAAGGGGAAGTTCTGTATTTCTTTGTTCTTGATAAAAAGTAAGTTTTATTTAAATTTATGGTGGTATTGCACCCATAATTTATACTCGATGTTATGGCATTTTAGTCATCAGGTTATGTGCATTTTAGTCATCAAAAATTATGTGCATCAGTATTAATTTATCAATATTAGGTTATCTGACAATAATTTGTGCTTAAATATTTGTGCATTATTTTACTCAACCAGTATTAGGTTGAGTTTAATCCTAATTAATGACATTACATATTTATGCTTCTGCCTACCTGATGCAATGTAGCAAATAATGTGGTGTAGTATCACTTTATGATTTATGCATGCAAATATTTGATTTATTTACTATTTTAATGCCCGTCGAAACTATGCATGCAAACATTTGCCCCACCGAAATTAGTATTCTGTTAGTCTTATAGCCGAATCTGGTGATGTGTGTTTTTCATCATTTACTTATCATGTCCGATAATGCTATATTTTTTCTCACATTATTCATTTCAATAATGTCACAGCATGAAAACAATTCGGCTCATCATGTGGAATGACTTTCCTAAAGAGGAGGGAATGACTATAAGAGATGGCTTGACAAATTACCCAATTGTGATCTGTCATTGCCTCAACGTTACTTACTTTAATGGTATAAGAAGTATATAAGTGTATCTTTTTAACATTTCCACTGTACATGTATATTGCATCATATTTAATCCTTTGCTTTTTAGGTCTTAATGTTAACACGAGATTTGATTCAATAATTTTGGTGAATCCTCCGGCAAAAGAAGCATTAGAGTTAAAGGATTGGTAAGTCACTTCGTCCAAAATTAATCTTTTTATAAGCAACCCGTCATGGATAGATTGTTGCTTCATTCCATTTCAGATGCATGTCGTGGTAACATATATTTGGGATTCGACTTATTAAAATAGTTGTCGTGCATCGCACGGCGGGCATTAAAACTAGTTAAATCTTTTAACCATGAATGTACGTATGTAACAACGTAAGTACCATTTATTAGATTCCGCTAAAGAATTTTTTTGAACTTTAGATTCGCATATTACGAATTCCACTTATTTTAGTTTAGGACTTCTATAGAATTTTAGATTCCGGCATTTATTTTATTGTAATTGTTTTTTGAATTTTTAAAATATGATATCAATTACTTAAAAACAATTTAATTAATTCATTGGTTAAAAACTTTCAAGGCGTGAGGATGCGAGGAGTTCAAGCCGGAGCTTGGATTTATGTAAATTAAATGAATAAATTAAGTTCGTAATTAATCATATTTAGTCAGAGGAATCCAAATAAAGAACCGCGCATCGCGCGGTACAACCAAACTAGTTTAATAAAAAATCAGTACTTATACATGCAGGTCCATATTTATGGGGCATGCTATACGCAGTCCGTATTTTGCTTATTTTGCAGTCCAAAATAAAAATACGCCTTCGATATATATGATATGGTCAATAATTATGTATATCAGACATATGCATCATATATACTACTTCTATTGCATACACTTGCAATTCAGTTATATATCAGAATCATTGTATATATGATTATTTAAAAAAATACGGACTGCAAATAAGCAAAATACGGACTGCGTATAGAAGGCCTGTTTACTAATGCAAGTCTGAAAAACACAATATATATATACATGGCCCTCAATTGTGCTAGTGCGTCCAAAATATTATATTTTGGACCTGCATTAGGAAACATGGACATGCATGTATCACCGCTCGAAAACATATATTTCAAAGTTGCCATTGCAATTTGGAGAAGGAACACCACATGTATAAGATCAACGTTATAGTCCCAAACTTTCCAATACAAATAGAAAACAACGCAACTAGAATATTTTGACATTGTCTGTGATCATCTCCACAACTGCTCCCTGTACACTCTCTACCACGTTGCTAGCATCTCCATTCCCGACCTCTGGATCATCACCATTCTGCAAGTCCCGTGCTTTCCGAGGAGGAAACAGTTTGGTAAACAAAATAAACCATACGAAATTCACTGCACTCAGAGCAGCTAGCGTCCAAAAATACTTATCCAATCTGCTCCCATTCAGGTTCTCCTGAAACCAGTTCGGCTTTCCATTTCTCTCGCTCACTTTCCCGACAATCAAAACGGAGAGGACACTTCCGATGATCCCGACGCCGGACAAACCAGGGTTCAAGAAAATAAGGTATCGTTGCATAGACGGAGGGCTGTGATTGCTTAAAAATGGGGTCACGCTGTTTTCGTAGAACGAATCGAGGCCAGCAAGAAGGAAGTATTGTGGGAAAAGCCAGAAAATTGTCATCGGAATTTTATCCTCCGGTTTGTCTACCAATTCATGGTCTCTGATTACCTGTCTCCTTTTGCCTTCAACTAAGGCTGCAACAATGCAGCACAATGTTGCACAAACCGTGGCCCAAGCTATACCTGTTGGGGAAAAAGTCAGTGACTTTTCATCTTCTGTGTTAATAATAATAGGGACATTTATTAAAAGTGATGAAAATATAATTTGTTCTTAGTAATATCTAATGAATACAATCTTTTGAATTGTAATTGGATTAGTGAGACACCTCTTTTAAATTATATCAGTTCAAGATAATATTAGGGGCTTGCTAATTGCAGCGACTTTGTTACTGCAGAACAAAGAGGTGTCTTTCTACGCTTTAGAGTTATTGCAGATTTGGAGTTATTGGTCCGCTTTTCAAATTGGCATTCAGTCGATTTACATGTTGTAATTGCGGACCAATAACTCTAAAGTTGCTGAAATATTATCGTCAATTCAGTTATGAAATTGATCCTGCAAGAGCAAACCCGTCATGCGCCAGAGATAGATTAAAGATGGTTTACCTGTTTTAGGAGTTCTCCTGGCATTGATGGTGGAGTACCTTTTGAAGGATAGTTTGCTGGATTCGTAGAAGAGCAGGAGAAAGGAATCAGGCAGCTTCAATTTCCCTAGCATGAAATTCATGTTGTTTGCCTGCTCAACAAAATAAGTGCTCCCAATAGAAGTCACCACCCCACAAAGGATCAAGGTGATCCAGACAGGAACCATACTTAGGATCATCTTCTTCTCTTCCACATTTGTAACAGTGCACAGAATCCATGTCCTAGTAGTATTTGTTCCTTCTTCTTCTCTAATGGCTGCATTGTTGGAGTAGCTATTGCTGTTGTCCTGATTATTATTGCATCCTCGAAATCCGTGCATGAAGAAACCTACTGCAACTAATGAGCAAATGGCTGGAATCCCGAATCGAAGAGACCATGGTTTGATGTATGGAAGGGCAAAGATTGCAACAACTGGGACAAGGACTACAAGGATGGAGCGTTTCTTTTTCTCTTCTGATTTCTCCATAAGAGCAAACATGGCTTCCACAGGTTGGAATTTAAGGCTCAGAAGCTTCTCTTCAGAATCATCTTTGGTCACTGGCTCCTTATTAGCTTTCCTCTCTTTGATTCGGTTGCTTATTGATTCCATAGTTATTTGAAATGAATTGGAAAATTTTCCAAGCATCTTGCGCTTTTGTTCCATCAATTCGATTTGATTGATTTCTTGATCAGCTATCATCTCAGCTTCGGTTTTCACTGGTTCCTCATCTTCAACCTTTTTCTGAAACTGGTTGGCGAAGACTGGAACCAGGGAAACAATGTGTCCACTTATTCCAGCTGCGATCAGTGCTAACGCGATATAGAAGAGATTCTTTTGTGTGTTGCCTATGCATTCAGGCTCATAGTCTTTGCAGGTCCCTGTAGCATTGGCTAGAACTGGTGGAGTTGACATGGATAAAAGCCCCAAACCCTGATCATCAGCATGTATTAGATGATAAAATCACTTATAATCTTCATTTCAGAATTCAAAGGCTTAGGAGAGTGAAATCACTCCTTATTTAAGGCCTAATATTCCCTTGAGATCTTTTTTTACTGGATTGAATTGAACTGGACGGGAGTAAATCTATTGTAAATAGTATAATTAAATCAGACTGAATTTCATCAAATTATATTATATTTTTACTTAACTTAACTATATAAATCAAACGAAACTAATATACAGATAAGATAAGTTTAATCAAAGCAAAGGCCTAAATATTTATCAAAGTCTATTGCCAGGATGATCAGCTGCTAACACTTTGTCTAAGCCAAACTCATTGAAATAAAAAGAAAATTACTTTAAAGAAAGAAATGTCAACATAATTAAACAAGTTTAAACCAACACCCAAGTTCATCATTGATCATAAAGGTCAACTGATAACATTGATCATCAAGAACATGCCACATTCCCACCAATCTGTAAACTGTAAATATGAACATGGGAACTTACAATAACATAGGAAAAACTGGAGAGGAGAAGCATCCATTTATCACCAAGACCAGCATCCACAAAGCAGTAAAAGATGAGAGGCAGTGCTTTGGGAAGACCACTGGCTAAGTTCATAATCCCAGCAGCATGAGTGAATCCTATCTGCCATACATCTGTTAAGTACTTTTGCATTATCCACATCACATATGTTGCCAGCAAATCTGCCCATATCAGAACTGCAACACAGAAATGAGACACTGTTAGAAACCGCAGTCTAAAAACTCCGATTTCGCAGCAATATGATCATGAAATGAGAACACATACTCATCACTCTCAGAAATGGCCTCTGCTTCTTGTTTGGGAAAACCATCTTGTTGACCTTCTCCAAAAAAACTGTGAAATTTGAATGAATGCAGTGATCTTTTTATACCTTCTGCTTACAAGTATGGTCAACCAAATGACACTGGGGGTTTAGGACAAAGGATAGAGAAGAAAAAACATGGTTTTCATGGTGCAGTTTAGAGTAAACATTTCATAGTATATATTTTACCTTTAAGTTATCTGGTAATGGTATTTGGCTGGTAGATAAATACACAGAGGGGTTATATATTGAGATTCCTGATATATAATAAGCACGTCTACACTATATATTTGAAGAATAACATAAGAAAAGGTCCTACACATTTGTATAGTATTACAATATTTAGACTAGTACATGTTTTGAAATAACTATGTTCCACCTACCATGATTATAGGCACCAGTAATAAAAAATCCCATTTACCATGATTATAGGCACCAGCAATGAAAAGTGTTCTGCTAACTTTTTATTTTTTCTGAATTTCTCAATATGTTCCACCTACCATGATTATAGGCACCAGTAATAAAAAATCCCATTTACCATGATTATAGGCACCAGCAATGAAAAGTGTTCTGCTAACTTTTTATTTTTTCTGACTTTCTCAATATGCTATCATAATTTACAGTAAACATGTTTTTGTAACGGTAAATGACAAATGTATATTTTTATATTCTTCTTATATTTTTTTTATATAGGCATCGTTAAGTCAAACAGTTTTGACAAGCAATAACTTTAATGACATTTTACTGATTCTAAAATTATAACATTTTGAAAATAACTCCACACACTTAGCAGTCTCAGCTTGAATTTGGTGCATCTAGTATGAAATATTTCATCATGTGAAAATATTGCATTATGTGGTTGATGAAATCGGAGTATAATCTAATCTTAACAATCATATGAGACTGAGCAGGAAATTGATGTAGATAGGATTGTGGAGAATGTCAGATTGATGATGGAGCCTCTGACAGAAACAGCACCAGATAGTGAGGATAGCCATCTTTTAACTGCGAAATTCAATCAGCTACAGGAGATGAAGAGAGAGAAGGTGAGGAAGCAAAAGTCTCTTCCACCAGTTATTCAAGTTTTTTCTACTGAGCAGATGAGGGTTGGAGAGCCAGTGCTTAATCTAGGCTTTGATGAAGTACCACTACCATCTGCAGAACCAGCAGCTTCAGATTCTGAGAGCAGGGGCTCTGAATCTGAGTTAAAGGAAGATGATGTATCAGATGAACCAGGTACTGCAGAGCATGTGGAGGTTAGCTCTGAATCTGATGAAAAGGAGGATGATGAGACAAGTGAGTCTGCTGCAGAAGATCAGGAATATAGCAGTTCTGAATCTGAGTCTGAGGAGGAAGATGAGGCAGTTGAGGTGCCATTAGTGTTTCCAGATGATAATCCCCTACTGGAAAATGCTTGGGATGATGTATTCTATTCCAGGAGGGTGATGACTGTATATGAACGGCTAGTCAACAGGAAGATGCATGTTGAGAAAAGATTGACTGACAAGTTTAAACATCCTAGGTTTGTAGCCTTTATGAAGAGAATTCAGATGTTTGGGCCAGCTAATTTCTGCATCAAGGCCAACCATTCTCTGGTGCTGGAATTCTATGCCAACCTGAGAGGAACAAATGGTGCTCCAGATTCTGCATGGTACAGAAGGGTTTATCTCAGGGGCAAGCTTTATAGATTTGATGCTCAGTTGATCAACCAGCTATTAGGGACAGGGAGACATGATTCTATCTGCCCAAACAGTGCCTATCCAGAAGGTTTTACTCTGGATTATGACTTGGTAGCACTGGAGTTTACAGGGGGCACACTTGGAGAATGGGGTGCAGCCAAGACTCTTAAGGCAGCTTATCTCTCTCAGAAGTATTACTGCATGTACAGGGCTGTTGCAAATCTGTGGATCATGTCTACAAATGTGTCTCTGGTGACTGAAGAAATGGCATGCTTGATGTACTGTATTGGGACCAGAAGACCTTTTAATCTTGGTTGGTTTATCTATGATAGGTTCTGCTAGTAGCTCAGCATCAGAAGTCTGATGAGTACATCACCTATCCTGCTCTCATAACTGGCTTACTATACCATGCTGGTATAGTTGATGGACTAGATGATAAGATCTCTTTCTGTGATGATTTACAAGTCAACAAGTCTATATACAGAAAAGTAAATGATCTACCTGCTGCTGCTGATGAAGAAGAGGCAGATCCAGAGGAGGAACCAGCTGAGATCAACTATGCTGTGGTACGGAAGAAAGAGCTGAGAGGGCTGCTCAGATATCATAGACAGAAGGTGCATGACTTTCAAGAGGAGCTGGACGCTCTTGAAGAAACTGAGGATGAGACTAGTGGTTCTGATGCATTCTGAGCCTGTTTTATCTTATTTTGTCTATCTTGTGTCCTCAGTATTGTGCTATTTTCTGGATGTTTGTTTTATTTTCCTCTGGATATTTGGATGTTTGGTTCTTTGGCACATTTTTTGTTCCCAAGGGGGAGAAGTTTCTGATTTATTTTGATGCCTTGGGAGGCCATTTATTTTGGATATGTGTCCATTTATTTTGGAACACTACTAATGTGAAATATATATGAGCTCTATCTAAGTCTGGCTGATAGGGGGAGTTTTGAAGTCATATATATTGTTTGTTTCTGATTTATTGGTGAAAGCACAAAGGTCTATACGATAGGGGGAGTGAATTATTGTCTGTGCATCAAAATAAGTGTTATGGTTCAACAAAATGCCAAAGGGGGAGATTGAAGAGTCCAGAAGACTCAGCATAATAAAGTTGGCTATTTTGTAGAAGTTATCATGTTTAAACATGCTTATGTTTAAACACTTGCTGAACGGAAATCAGAAACCAAGCAAGAGTATTGAAGAAGGAGTACAACTCTTATGAAATCAAAGACAATATTCGAGAAATCAAGATGACAAGTAAAGATTGATTTTGTATCGATGGAATTAGTTTGAGAATATTTGGTAGAGTTGTATCTTAGAAAGGATTAGTCTTAAATAAGGAAAGAAGATATTTCTTATCCTTTAGCTATAGAAGTAGAGTATAGCTAGAAGACTAAGTGTAGCTATGACAAGTTGGATGAGAGATCAGCATGGCCGAGATTGAAGGATCAAGAAGATAAATACGGCAACACAGCATTGAACTATAAATACTCAATGAAGCTGCAACAGAAGCTTATCCATCTTACAAGAAAGTATTCTGCCGATCAGAATAGCTTTACAGTTGGAGCAGCTTATTGAAGGGAGTTCAATAGGTCTTTGCCGAACGCCAGCAGTCTGAAATCAACAGCCTTAATACTTCAGGGGAAGTGGTCAAGACAGCAACGAGGAGTTGTTGACCGGCGAGTGAGGGGATCTCACGAATCCATATAAGAGATAAGTCATAGATAGTTAATTGTTGTGTGAAACTCTGTAACATATCTTGATTATCTAGTGGATGAATTTCAGACTGGGCAAGGCTCCGCAGATGTAGGTGTTCAACACCGAACTGCGTAAACAACTTTGTGTGTTCTTTCTTTTTATGTTTAAACTCTGCCGTATGTTTAAACATACTTGTTAGTTTAAAAATAATAGTTGAGAACTATTTTGAAACTGATCGATAGTAACTTTCAAGTGACAATTGAGTTAGACAAGTTGTATGTGAATAATATTCACATTAACAAAAAACGCTACCGTTTCATAATAAGCCAAGAGTCGGGTTGTTGGGTCAACTAATACAGACAGATAATTTTCATAATAAAATTATTTTCTTGCACGAAACTGTTATCAATTCTAGATGCAACAACAGTGTGAACGTAATTGTGAACTCATAATTTGGCATATAATTAATTAGCAACTAGTCCAAGGTTGTCTGCATATTATTATTGTTTAAGAAAATAATACAGGATGGCCATGTTTATTTTACAATTAAAGTCAACTTCAACGAACATTATTAATTCATACAGAGTATGTAATCAGCGCATGACAACAAGAGCAGTAGCTGGCAGATTAATTTCATATCATATATACTATGGACAATTTATTATCTTCAGTTGGGGAGTTTGTAATTATTGAAACTATTTGATAGAATACTGAGCAAGAATATTTTATGTATGGTACATGCCATGCCAATTGTCGCTGGCGGTGGCAGAAACAGACTAAAAGGTTTGGACTTATTAAATAGATTTGAGAGTTATCGAAATTTAAAATTAAATTACATATTCATTCTGAACTATGATAATCTAATCTAGTGTGTAGTATAAATTTTGAAATTATCAATGCCATTCCGTACAATTCTCTAGTTCCGTCACTGCTGACGCATTATACCCTACAAAATACTAAGAAGCTTGAGTATAGTCTCCATTCAGACAAGATTTTTGTAGTCTCGATTCAGATTGGAGTGTTTCAGACAAGTTTGATCGGTTAAGGTTAGCTTAACCTGCTATTTAACCATTCTTTTCGGTTGTTTAATATGAATCAGTTAAGACAACTTGACTAATAATATCAAATTCGCAGGCAACTTGAGACTTTTCATCAATGGCATTATAATTGAGTGAGACGGAACAAGGCTTTTGTGTCTTTTCCTTGTTTTTATTTAGAAAGTAAAAATCTTTACACGTATAAAATGTAATCGAAGAGTTTTCGCGAATTTTAATATTTGTTATGATATGTTGGAATTTGATAAAAAAGTAGTATTTTTCTATTGAAAAAAAACATTCTAAAAATAACATATGTTGTGCATAATAGTTGTCGTTTTTGGGCCAATTTTTTTATCTGAAAGATCAAATTTTTGTTTCATTATTTTCGAGTACTTATAATTATGTTTTATTTATTAGGGGAACTTTTTGATTTTTCATATTTTGTCACATAGGGTTTACTATTTAAATACTTTTTTTTCTAAGACTGCCTTGGATGTTGAATTGAGAGATTTTCCTTCAAGTATGTCAATTCTTCGGTATAGCTATTAATTCAACGAGAATTTGATCTATATTTCGTTATTTGTCCAACACACGAAGCATCATTGATATAGATTCTTTGTTAATTAAGTTTGTGTTGGGTTTTTCGCTGCAAAATCAAAACAAAGTTAGTGTAGGTTTAAGTCTTGATGAACTACATGAGTTTAGGCCCAAATAGATTAGGTTTAGGGTTTCAAGAGGGTTTAAGGGTGTTTTAGTATAAATAGACTTGTTTAGTGCTATTATAGTAAACCACCGCTTCAAGAGTTAGGGAGGAGAAACTTATTTGGTGTTCTTCCTCTTTAACTATGGTGAAGAAAGGGATTGGTTAAATTGGTTCGTTGTGATTGATAAAAGATTGGGTGAGCGAGAGAGACATAATATGTTAGCGTATAGAACATACTTCGTAGTGAGTAGGAATCGTCAGATTCCCGTGGTTTTCTCCCGATTAGGGTTTCCACGTAAAATCGTTGCGTTGGTCGTTAGCTTTATTTTGTTGATGGTTGATTGACAACTTGTTCATAGATGTTGGTGATTGTTATCGTGGGTTCAAGACGGTGTGTTTAATTTTTGACATAGGGTTCGAAGTTAAATCCCTAACTGACAGTCATGGGGGATTTTAATCTCGACGGTGTTTTGATTCGAGGTTAAAATCCCCAACAGTTTGAGATGTGGATTGCTTGTTAAACTTTTGTAATTTTTACTATAGTATGTAGTTCATATTTTCGAGGATAGTATTACGTCAATATTGTGGTAGAGTGTGTGTGTATAGCTAATTATATTGTGATAATATAAATAATACAATTTCTAATACGATATACTCTACTTCACAATATAATTTTAAAAATTTGTATCCATATTCGAAGACCCCTTTGATTTTTCAGTAGAATTTGACCACTTTTTTAGAGTTTTGATCAATGATTTTGGAGTTATGAGGTTCCCCTATTTCATTGTCCCTTTATTGTGAATTTTTTTGTTTGTTAATTTGTTGTAGGCGGTGTGAATTCGATGGATTTGTTTTTCAAGTTACCGTCAGTTTTTGCAAGATGACCAACGCTCCTTTCTCAAAATCAGTCATATGTCCCGATTTCAAGTGACAGGTGAATAACCTATCAATTGTCTATACTCACGTCAAATTGAAAATTTTCCGAAAAGGATTGGAGGTACTTATGCTGAGATCGTATGTGGATTAGTACTATTTGATGTTGTTAATGATGGTTTATAGGAAATCAATTGATTTATAATGATTAACCGGTACTCTTTTTAATATGTTAGATTTGAATGCAACACATTTTGGGTCCTGAAATGAAAACTGTTGTAGCTACTTCCCCTCCAAATTTTGAGCTCTTAGCAATTCAATGTGGAATCGAAATTGGCAAGCAAAGAGAATGCATTAGCATAAAAAGTGACAGTTCAAATGCTATAAAATCCATACAACACCTAGGCCTAGTTGACTGGACATTTTTTAGTCGATGTCATGATCTAAATATTTGCAGTTATGGTATAAATGTGTCTCATGTTCTTAGAGGGGGTAATAAAATAGCTGATTTTTTGGCTAAGATGAGTTCACATTCGCTACCGTCTATCATCCTGGAAATGCATACAGCTCCCTCAATCTTAATTGGTCTGATGAATTTGAACAATTAGGGATCCCAAACTTAAGAACTATTTAGAACAGAAACTACTGTTTATCTCTTCTGTGCAGAGATTCAAGACACATTGGAAGGTGTCCAATGGAAACTCCATGCACATGCAGCTGCTCTCAACAAGGCATACAGTGCACCAACAACATTGCAGACATGATAGAAATAACAAAGCAGATGGGATTGCATCCGGCACAATGCTGGACAGTGCTCTTCACTCAAGCGATTTGTCTTTTGATAGTGTTGATTAGTATACCTCTACCTCTCATTTGGCAGAAATTTTCTTTGCTTGACGATCAATAACTTGCTCAGTGAGGTACGGTAAAGGTTTCATATCACGTATAACAAACTGACAAGCTACTATCATTCACAAAGTAGTATATGTAATACACAATTATCACTAGTTTTTTTCCCTATTCTCACAGAGTGAAACTTTGTATTGTTTTGAGGGCCTATTAGGCCTAATTCATGGTTAGGAGAGCCCAATTAATTCCCCCAACTAGTGTGGTTTTAATATTTTTTTAAAATGCAACACATTTGGGAGAAAAAGTATGAGAGGAAGGCCTTGATCGAGGTCATAGGCAACACCAAAACACTCGCCATGGCGCTCAGGATTGAGTGTGGGATCGCTGCTCAATATGAATATAGATCTAGACCAGGAGGTTTTAATTTTTGAGCTCAAATTGTTGCTCGACAAAAATAATAGAGAGGTAAATATTGTCTTTGTAGCATAAATTTGAATGATTTGTTTATAGTTTCGGATGTTAAAAGGTGTTTGAATTGGGTAATGAAACGTCAAGAATAGGCTTGTAGTAAAAGTTATAGATATTTCTGCAAATTATTTTTGAGCTATTAATTATGTGGGAATTGAGTTGAAAAATGAAGAATTTTGTAGTGGTATTTGCATAGGTTGAGAATGATTATAGTTTCTGCAAGCTCTTTTGTTGTGAATAGAGTTGAAAGGTGAAGAATTTGTAGTGGTACCATGGTGAGAGCTGAATGATCTATGGCTGGGAGCAGGGCCGTTTCTGAGAATTTAGAGGCCGTGTTCTAAGTCAGAAAAAATGAGGCCCTATTTGATTGTAAGTTTACAATTTTTTGAAATGAAATATAAAAATACAAATAAACTAATAAATTACTATATAAAATAGAAAATACCGTATTTTTTACTTTATGGTGTAATATTGATGGGATTTAATTTTTCTTGGAAAGGAGCAAAAGGAATTAAAAGAATAATTATAAGGAGGAAGCGGAAGCATTTAAAGGAAATATATAAGATCTTATATTTATATATTGAAAATATTCTATATTTAAAAAGAAATTCAAAAAATAAGATTTAGAAAAAAAAATCTTATTAATGTGGATGTTGCTTACCATATGTGTACACCACATAATACTGATATTGGAGTTATAGTAAGGATACACAAGGAGTTGTATCTAGGATGTACATGACTTTCGTAAATGTTACATTTTATTTGCATGCTGAGTTGGTGGCAATGCAGAGTGGTTATCAGATATCATCTAAGATGAGTTTGCAATATTGTACTGTTGAATTCGATTGTCATATTGCTGTAAAGGGTGTTCAAAATCCTAACTCTATAAACTGAAATTTTTATTCCACTTTTATTCAATTGAATGAACTAAGTATGCTTAACCTATCATGCACACACTTAGAGAGGGTAACTTTTTTGCTGGTTATCTGGCCAAAAGAGCCTCCATGCTCCAGTTTACATGAGATTTGGAGATCATGCATGCATCTGGAGAATTAAGAGGTTTAATCCATCTGGATAGGATAGGGGTGCCATGCCATTATTGTAGATTTATGTTTGCAAAACAAAACTGTTGTTTCTCTTTTCTATTGCAGAGAAGCAGAGGAGCTGTATGGGAATGGAATGCAACATGGAGGAAACGATTTTGCAACATTTTACTAGCAGGAACTGGCAGTGCCGGCCCTAAGTATTTTAGGTCCTGAAGCGATAAGAAAAATGTTCAATATTCAAAAGCATAACTATTTTTTCCTCTTTTTTTAAAATTCCGGAAGAATTCTATATTTACCACTTGGCGGAACCATATTCTATCAAACAAAATTGATTAGAAAGAATAAATAAGTCTGATAAACATATATACCATAAGTATTCAATATTAGTCAAATTATATAGGTTTGATTTGATATTCTAATAGCACATAATTCCTAATAGCACATAGGTTTATTCTTTAGTCTTTAAAACAAGAATTCATGTATACTAATGTCAATGTATATATTGAAGTATCAAAGCACAAATTTTACACATTAAACCACACACGTACACCTTTTTTGTTTTTGAGCAAACCACCATTGGTGGAGGGATATTATATTTGGCATCCCCAAACCATTAAATTGACATAAAATAAAATACAATGATCTTTTCTATGGTTTATCAAATTAAACCACACACGTACACCGCACACGCATAATACAACGATAATGTTTATGCCCCAATTCAATACTAGTTAAAAGTATTCAATAGTAAGATAATAATAAAAAATAAGCATAAAAATGGGACTTTAAAAGATTTTTTTTAAACTTTAAAACAGTCCCAAAAAGATTTGGATTTTAAATTTTAAAAAGCACAAAATATTGAGATTTTATATATAACCAGTTATAATTTTTTTAAAATTTAATCCCATAAAATTGTTTGAATTTTTAGGTCTGAGAAGAGTGCAATATTGGCCTCAAAGGAGGGCCGCCCCTAGAAACTAGCATCAAAGCCTAAGTTTGGAGATGGAGATGGAGATGTAAGAGCATCTATTATGGTGGGTTTTTTGTTAGTTTTTGGAGGGAAAAAATTGGTGGAAAAAGGAATTCTGCTCTATTATGACAGGTTCTTCCCGGGTTCACACTGAATCTGAAAGAAAAATTAGTCTTGCGGTTACTTCTGCGTAACCAAAAAAAACGCGTCCACGTAACGTTGGAGCCCTCACTTCCAGCGCGACTTTCTGCTCCCATGTCTTTTTCCTTCTTTTTTTTGAAAATTTATTAATTAATTCACATGATGAAAAAATTTGATTATTAATTAATACCTAATTA
Organism: Sherardia arvensis; assembly: GCA_948330725.1. NCBI lineage: Eukaryota > Viridiplantae > Streptophyta > Magnoliopsida > Gentianales > Rubiaceae > Sherardia > Sherardia arvensis. The sequence continues at coordinate 10,156,831 of OX415244.1, forward strand.
TTAATTAACATTTACTTTATATACTCTTAATCATAATTTCATTTCTTTTATTTTGTTTGGAGCCGATTACTACGACGTCCAAACTGATAAAATTATTGATATCATTTATAATTTTTATGTGTGTTGAAAATTAACTATATAATATCATTATAGTGTTTGAATATTATTAAATTGTCATTTACTAAAAATTGTATAATTTAAATGGGAAGAAATGTTCTTGTTGGTTCTTTAATTTTGTTACATGGATCTAGTAATTTCAAATATTTTTTTTACAATGTATGTAATTTTAAATATTTTTTTATTTAAATTCATATTATTGTACATATTTTTAAATGTTATGTAATTAACACTATAACATCTTATATTAGTATTGCATTAATTATATATGGATACACTAATATCGATAATGTAAAAGAAAATTAATGATTTGTTGGATGAGAGAGAAATTGAGGTGGGACATGGATAAGATGATGTGGAAAGTGGATGAGAATTTTCCTAAAGGGAACTAGAAGAGTTATTGCTCCGGTCAATATTTAAATTAATAAAAAACATTAAACTGCGTAGTTTTGATTAAAACCACCACATAACCGCCGCAAGATCACCATATTCCGGCGCCTACCATTTTTATACATTCCTTATTGATAGATTTATTACGATAATTGGTTTAATTACACGGTGCCGGACATCTTAATATTTTTAGCATTATGTTTTAATGAGGTATCAGTATATATATTTCGTTCTTCATGATTAATTGCCAAACCAATTAATATGGCATGATATAAATATATATATATATATATGGCATGATATATGTATATCATAATATATATATATGGCATAATTATGTGTTAAAATTAGCTAACCCGAGTATGTATGTAAAACCGCCTACCAACATTACTAAATATAAATTCCAATATATATTAATAATATATATAAGTTTGCACATTACTTTTATATTGACTTTCATATTAATATATTATGTTGATTCTTATTCTACCAGATATATTATTTAATTGGTTAATGCTACTATAATTTCCGCCTATAATTTAATAGTTATCGCCTTCTATATTTATTGTGCCAAACCGCCTACGAGATCTTATAAACGAACGAATTACAACTCATTTCCCCTATAAAATTCTAATTTACACACTAATTTCGGTACACCATGCTAATTTTCGGTCCATCTATATAGCATTTACATTTTTAAATATTTTTCACTCTTCAATCATATATGTTGTTTCCTTTTATTGTACACACCTTATACAGTGTAAAATATTATTTTTCAATGATATAACATGATTATAGTATTAGTATATTGTATTTTGATACCAAAACAACGTTATATAAAGTGAATTCATGAAGCTCGATCTTCGTAATACCTCTCAATCTTCTTATGGCAGTCATAGTGTTTTCAATTCAGAGGTTGGTCATCCCAAAGAAATATAGTCATCATGTTTCTTGGTTATTCATGCAGGATTTTTGTTTACTCGATCCCCCATCTACATCACTTTGGCCAGCGGTATAGGTAAACGTTGTCGTTCCCAGTAGCAGTTCTACCATAGTGTTTGAGGTAAGCGTCTAGCTAGAGCATCACAGTGACCCTTAACTATCGTCAATGTTGATATCCTCACGGTTTTTGGGTTCATTTTTAGAGGATTCTTAGGTATCCATGCTTTTGGAGAATTTTAAGGTTTTCTGGTTGATGTTTTTCTAGGTTGTTTAGGTTTATTGGTAGACGAAAAAATCACCAAGATAATGAACTGCAACAACCGAAACACCTCCTTTTCAAACCAGCCCTCTTCGATGGTGGTCGGTGGCCCAGTGCACTCACTTGGTGGTAAGCTATGTGTGTGATTTGCGGTTTTACTGCTCAAATCTATCCACTTTACCCAAAATTTTGGAATGAAATTTAAGGTATGATTATTTAGGGTTAGTTAATTTACTTGTTGAATTTTACATTGATATTCTGATTGGCTGTTTTTAGTCCCTGATTGATCCGGTTTCTGAAAGACCCAGTTTTGATAACCAAGGTTGATATTTCCCTCCAGAAAACACTATCCTTTTAATAATTATTCATTCTCAATTAATCCTAACAGAATCTGTTCTTTGCTTTGACGGTAAATCGTCAAACACTTGAAATCAACATTGTATTAGTATTCTTGAAATCAGCATACACTGAAGGTTGTATTAGTATTCTTGAGATCAGCACTGCTTGGTAATGAACGGAAACTTGAAATCAACATTGTTTAGTTTTTATTACTTTTGGAGAGTTTAATTAATGATACAAAAGCACTATGCTGGTGAAGGATTACTTTCGCTCATTTGGAAAGGTGTCTGTAGTCCATATATTCAGATCACAAAAGATTCTGACTGTGAGTGAGTGGAAAAATCTTTCTACATATCACAGTATATTCCTTATACATGGAATACTTTTGATTACAATATTATCATTGAATATTACACATTTTATTCAATCCATTTATTTAGATCACAAGAGATCCCCTATATATATATAACCACTTGATTGAAATAGGAAATTTAATTTGGAGATTAAACACAAACCAAATAAACAAACAACGCTCATCTCCTGGGTCTAATTCTTGTAGAAATGAACTGAAATAAATTGTTTAAGTATACTAAACTGAGAAAATATAAACATAAATAATTTAATTCAATTGAACTTTAAATATTAATAAATTTTTAGCTGAACTTTTCTATTCAGCATACTAAAGGATGACGTTTGCTGTTTAAAATAGTAATTTTTTTACTTTTGATTGTTCAAATTAGAATCTTACTTTTGTTGAGCATTATGTTTTGTAATGGAAGCTAAGCAAAATGATTGATTTTTTGTATCATTGTAATTGGTAGAAAACCAACTTTAGTGAAAAATAAAATCAACTTAACTTAACTGAAATAAAATTTATAAATATTTATTTGTGCTGAATTGAAATTAAAAAGATTTAATGTACCAAATTAAACTAAAAAAATTAAAAGTTTTAATTGAAATGAACCAAACCGATATACATGTTCAAGAAATCATGCCCTTATAAACCTTTCAATGATTTAAATATTTTCTTACCTTTCTATAAAATAAAATGCTTCCTTACCTTTCTTTACTATTTTTTATGTAGTAAGATTTAAGATTTATGAAGTTAATCGACATGTATTTTAATAATTATCATGACATAATAATTCAATTACAATAAGGAAATACCATGTTTCTTTTAAAATTTAACATGAACTGAAAAAATATATAAAAAATATATTAAACTGAACTGAAAAAAATTAAAAAAATCATGAACTGAACTAAAAAAATAAAAAATTACTAAACTGAATTGAATTATTTTACAGAAAAACTCTACAAACAGGCCCTAAGTGATTTGTTCGGATTTAAAGTTATACATAATATTCACTCTGAATTATCTCATGGACCATGATGACTATAGAATCAATTATTTTCAATCAATATTTCCGTACCTTTAATATATATCTAATTTAGTAACTTGATATTCCAAATTACTTTTTATGATATCCTATCCAAATTTGTGTTTTATTTCACATTTTATATATATTACATATATTTATATTTCTTTATTTATTTAATTGCAAACTCTTACCATGATTAAAAATTAACATTTATAACTTAAATTACAAAATTGATTCAAAGATATCGCGCAACGCGAGATGAAGTTTACCTAGTCCTAAAGGGAACTAGAAGAGTTATTGCTCCGGTCAATAAATAAATTAATAAAAAATATTAAACTACGTAGTTTTGATGAAAACCACCACATAACCACCGCAAGTTCACCATATTCCGGCGCCTACCATTTTTATATATTCTTTTTTTTGTATCTTTTAATTAAAAGAGTTTTGATGGAAATTAAATATATACATCCATATTTAAACTTAATAAAATTATTTGGTTGGATATCTTAGGATCCTCAGGCAGTAATCAATATTCTGTTACAATTCCTAAAATTTATTATTAACTTTATAAAAATATTAATATGATGTACCAAATTATAAAATGTGAAAGTATCATTATTCTTTTGTGTATCACTAACCAAATATAAATTCTCTTAAAATATCAAAAAATCATTACTAACCTAAAAGTATTAATAAGATGCGCCAGATTATAAATAAAAACTTATTTATATATCATAATCATTGTTTTTATAAAACTAATCATATATACGTTGTTAAAAAATCCAAGATTCATTAGATCATGCCCAACAGTTACTCTATAATAGAGTTTTTAGCTAGATTTGCCCTTTTTAAATATATTATTGCTTCCAACAGATGCTCTATCCCATACTCTAAAATAGAGATATGGTAAAACTTGAAGAATGAAAGGGCATATGGGCTACTCTTTTTTCATACTCTAAAATTTAATGCTACCATTAATTCTTACTTTTTCCTTCCTTTTTAATCCTATACTTTCTTAATCATTCACATCTTCACACACATAAAAATATTGAAAACATAAATTTGCAAATAAAATTAAAGCCATGTTTGCCAGAAAATATAATTCAATTAAATACCAAAAATAAAATTAACTTCATTCTAATTCAATTCAGTTCAGTAAAATATAATTTGATCAAATTCAAGTAAATTTAGAAATTCTGATTCTATTTTTCAATACATAAATTTCACTTCAATTCAATTTAGTTCAGTAAAATATAATTTGATCAAATTCAAGTAAATTTATACATTTTGATTCTATTTTTCAATACATAAATTTCACTTTAATTCAGTTTAAATTAGTAAGAAATAAGTCCAGACAAACATGCGCTAATTATGTGCTCTTGGGAGTATCAAATAAAATTAAGTATAACTATTATTATTTATGGCAATAAATTCATGGAATGGTAAAATGGAGCAACTGTTGGATGGAGTCTAAATAATTATAGAGTTTTTGGAATTTGGTACTCTATTATAAAGATTGTTTTAGAGTAGCTGTTGGGCTTGCTCTTAGTAACTTAAAAATATTAATTTGATGTACCAAATTATAAATGGATGATTACCTCTTTGAAAAAATATAACAATTTACTATTGCTCTTATTTTTATAAACACATACTTAAAAGAGGTAACAGCAGTAACACGTGGAAAAACGTCTAACGATAACACATACTTATGGATCATTCACTATCGAAAAACATATACTCATTAAATCAAAATCTCTTACAAATTTATTTGTTTTCTATTATGAAACTAAAACTTATAAGTTATGCATTACATGCTATTATTTTACACGATTCGTTGTGTGGTACAATTTTGGTATGTTAAACTTATATTTTCAATAGGTTAGCTTCTACGCTATGTAAAGATAGAGAAAAATAGTTTGATCAATTACATTTACTCTTATGCAAATATTATCTAATTCAAGATTTAATTTAATATTTACAAGTGTTTCAAATTGCACAAGCAGATTTTCAAATATTAATAGCTATGTAGAAACCGTGTATTATTAAATATTTTGCTTGATTTTGTAATAATAAATTGGTATGTTTTAACTAAAATATTTTGAAATAAAATCAACTAAATTAATTTCATGCATGATAAAAATTCAATCCGATTAAATCTACTATTCAAGTTCATGCCTAAAAATTAATTTACACTTTATGCCAAATTAATATTTTTTAAAAGTGTTCATAATATACCGCACAACGTGCGGTCCAACAAGTTAGTCTATAATTATGTTGATTGATTAATTATATAATGTTTCAATCTCTTCTTCTGCAACCTCACTCTAATTCTGCAATCTTAATTTGTATTCCACGTTTATATACGTATGTAGTTCAAAAATAATTTGCATGTTGATTTCACGGTTTGTTTCTTGATTTTTCAGAATTTGTAAGGTTTAAATAATGATGGGTGACTATGTATGTCTTGATTTTCCAGGATTTGTAAGGTTTAAATAAAATCTATGATGTGTGTGATAGCATGCAGGAACATGAATTTCAACTTTCAAGAGAATTGTTCTGAGATGGCCGCAGATCTTTCAGAGACCGTGGTTTTTTCGAATCCAGACTACTCGACGCATCGTCGGATATCTGATATTTTGGGGTTTGAATCGCCAGACTACAGGATGTCTCACATTGATATTCACGGTCAAAGTTTATTTTTTGAAAGTTTCTCTTTTGAAAGTTTCTCTTTCTTATTTTGGTGTGATTATTGTATACAAGTGAAGTGGTGTTTTGACTCTTTTTGCAAAATACAAATGTTTAAAATTGAAAATTAGTTATTTATAATATTTCAATAATGAAGACATATTTTTAATTGACAACAAAATCTTTTTATTCATTATTTAAAATAATATAATGCAATTAAATTTTGCTATTTTATGAAATTTGAAATATGTCAAAATAAATTTGTAGTATCATAAAATGTTTCAAATGGTACATCAACGATAAATTAGGAGTAGTATCTGTAGAAAATTTTCATAGCAAATATTCGTGTGAATGGTAATTAATGATTTCCACACATTAATTTTCGATATGATAATTATGGGTTTGTGGTTTATTTACTTAGTCATGTTTAGTACATTTTATTTGATTTATTTTCAGTATTTTTTGGTTCAGCTTTTAATGAAATTTTGTTTAATTCAGATGTATTATTAGTAATTCCAATTCAGTTCAGTTCAGTTCGGTTTAATATTTTTCAATTTAGCAGAATTATTTATGATGAACGGACCATATTATTTTCCAATCATTTTTTGGGTTTATTCCATAAATTTTTATTCTTTGTACTATCTATATGCTTTTCCATGCATGTATGTTTCGCGTTTTAACCCAATTAAAAACTTCACTCTTTTTCAATTTGTATCATTTATTTTTTATACTATGTTGGTATGCTTTAATTTAAACTAAAATGAATCAAATAAATTCAACTAAATTAATGGCATCTTAGTATAAACTTATTTTATTAGAATTTCACGTTTATCTTATTCAATTTATTATTTAAGTATGGTTAGTGTTTGAGCCACAACACCAAAATCTCTACATTTTTCCTTAGGACATCTCCAATGAAACTTTTTATTACCACTTTTTTAATTAATTTTTTATCATTTTTAATTTTTAAGAAGCGTTCCTTACATTAAGAAATGCTTTTAAAATTTAATATCACTAATTTTGTTTAAATCTAAGCAAGAAGCGATCATCAACAATGGTAGGATTCTTAATTTCCACGCATCATTAATTTTATATAGAAAAATAAACCTTCAAATATGCCACATTACATATTTAAGTTTATCGCGCAACGCGCGATGACATTTAACTAGTTATGATAGTGGAGAATGATTTTTAGATGGGTTTTGAAGAAATTTTTGTGAAAAAGGTTGGAAAATGGGATTCTTTATAAATGATGCTCTAACTAACCAGAACTTGAAAATGGTTGCACTTCTGATGTGCATAGTCTCAACATTTTGTAGATCTAGTTATAATATACTTGTACCAACCCTTCGGTGACTTAAAAATGGTTCGATTTTTGTTGACATAATTACTAAATTTAGGGTTGGCAATCGGTTCGGGTTGGCGGGTTGACGGGTTCGTGTCGGTCGGTTGGCGGGTTGGAAATACTAAACCCAAATCCAACCCAATAATATTTCGGGTCACAAAACCTTGACCCAAACCCGACCCAGTAAAAATTCGGGTTACCCAAACACAACCCACGAAACCCATTTATTAATAACGGGACTGAATATGAGACTAAATTTTAAAATTTATGCAGCTCAAGTGATCATGTCATATGGAAACTAAATCAAAAATTATAAAATTAACTCTAAATTTCATCATAAATTAGTAGGATAATTTTAATGGTTTTGGAATTAGAGGATTTGTTTGCTTTTATAAAGGCAAATTCAATCATTTGCACAATTACACCTTAAATATATGGATCAAACAGGTTACCCATTTAACCCACGGGTTTGACCTAAACCTAACCCATTTATTTTCGGGTCATTCGTGTCTAACCCAATATAGACCCATGTCGTGTTTCATGTCAACCCAAACCCACTAAATTCGTGTTCGATTCAGGTCGGGTTTTCGTGTCGTGTTCCAAATTGCCAGTTTTAAATAAATTCCTTTTCGTTTATGATTTGATACATAAATATCTCCAAACATTCATGTTATTAGCTACTTATGAATAGGATGCAAATGATAATATAGCGCATTTATTTACTGGAAGTAGAGATGCTTCACGAGCATTGAAATGCTCTTCTGTACAAACTTGCTTAAAGAATTTATGTTTTTAGCCTTCGTTGATTTGAGAAGTCTTATAAATTCTCTGCACCTGTATTGGTTTGACTTAAAAAAAATCAAGAAATCAAACAACTGTAAAAAATATATTAAGTTATTAAACAAATAAATATACTCAATTTTTTTATATTTAATTTTATAATAAAAATTACATAACAAACTAGCTAAATATCATCGTGAGTTGCACGATATATTTAATTCTTTTTACGTAAATATTATGAACAAAATTATGAAGATGAGGATGAAGCGTGTTTATAGAAAACTCTTTAAGATAATTAACAAAATTATAGTGGCAAATTTCAAAAGATTATGAAATTGTCAATATATATCGTAATTGTCATGTTATATATCAAAGGTAATTACTATAAAATAATATATATTAAGATCAAATTGTAAGAAATTTATTTAATATTAAGTTAATAGATAAATATTTATATATATACACATTTTAAGGAAAAAATGCTGATGCGTGTAATTTCTAAATTGATCATACGTACTCATGCTAAAAAGAATTGTTAAACCCTAAGAAAAAAAGAAATATTCTCATGATAAATTTAGGGTCAAGTGTAACGCTTCCTAAATTGCGGCCTAAAGAGTTAAACAACAATAAAAGGAAAAGGGTGATGAAGGAAAATTAGAAACTTATTGCGGCGTGGAGTTAAAATGATAAATGGAAAAAAACGGCAACTAATTAATCATGATTTTTTAAGGCACCGTATGCCACAAAAACATATGATACATGATTTTTTGGGATACCAATATATTGGTCTTCTTTTATATCAATAATCTGGACACAATAAATATATAAGATGTTATAATTACAAGCAAAGGGAGATATTATAGGATTTTTTTTATATGGTAATATATGATATTATAAGAGTTGAAATGAGTTGTATTTGTGTTAATATAGAATGCAGAAACACTTTCGGTAAAAAAGAATATACTTTAAAGAAACCAAAAATAATATATGAAAATTATATGCGCTAGAATATGGTGATTTTGTAGTAATACAGAATATTTCCATGCATATTTCACATATCGCACATTCATGCTTTCCTTTTGCAGACGTGCTAATTAGCATGATTGACTGAAATTACCGTGTAAATTAGCGTGTATATTAGGATTTCATAGGATTTAAACCACTTAAAAAAATATTTTAGTTGGAATATCATTAGGTATGTCGAATAAAATAAATAAAATAATAAAACTTATACCTTTAGAGTGTATGCAATGGTAATTTCATATGATTACTTATCAATAGATTCCACTTAAATATGTCCATATATTTTCAAATCTTCTATTTTGTTAATAAATTTTAATTAGTTTACGTTTTGAACAGAAAATGAGGGAATCTGCATGGGTCCCAAATTAGTTGTCTTAAACTTTGAAACTTTTGAACAAATATTACAAATATTTACTTACCATTACACTTCATAGTTTATATATGCCATTTAGAAAAATAATATCTAACATATAAATTAAATATGTAAATATGCTTGTTGTATTCCTTTTATTTGATTGTTAATTACCTAATATATAAAGTGTATATTTCCGTTGAAAAAATGAAAATATTTAATTTCTCCGATTAAAATATATCCTCTGATTGTACTCTTCTTAATAAATAAAGAAGTCACTTAAATGTAACATTTTTAGTTATAAAAACGAAGATGTAAATTAATTATTAAACACTATGTTTTATCAATATAATTTCATTGTGATTGACTATAAAAAACGAAATAATTATAATAAATGAAGGTAATCACAAAATTTAGTTGAATGTCATATAAAATGGAAGAAAGACTATTTATCTCTTGTAGATCCTAATATACATGTTGATGTGGAAATTTATTTAAAATAGTAAATCTAACTAATTCTACACAAAACATATCAAAGATTGCGCGTCTACTAATATTCGGGGTCATGTCGATGCTCCTTGGGAAAACTTGTTGGTTGGACAAAATTTGGGAGAAAACTCACCCCAGCATCTCAAGCCAAACTTTCAACATTTTACATGAAAATAACTTTTTAGATGAGTTCCACATATCTTAATAAACTTCATTAAATCTACCTTCATCTGGAAAACAAAATCATCAGAGATAAACATCATTCCATACAAATATTCTAATATGAAAAGTAATGCAGAATTATCTTTACCTTGTGCTTGGGTGAAATCCGCGATGAAAAAAACCTATCCCAAATACCTAAAGATATACAATCACAACAGCAAACACAAATATAAAACAATCTTGGTAATTCACTTATACCAATCTTGCTCTTATACAATTAGCGGAAAACTATGAAAAATAAGAAATTTTCATCAAAAATGAAAGATTAATTCCAAATTCACACAAAAAAATCTCATGCAATTCTGCATCAAATTTAAGGATCTTGTGTAAGCTTTGTACGACCCTACTTCTGATCGAATATAACAATATTCACCCTGACGATCCGCATTGAGGATATTCGACTATTAGAAGTCTGTCAATGGCAAAATCTTAATTGACGCCAAGGACCCCTTAACAAAGTTTGATCAATGGCCAACCCTTCGGCCATGCTCGATTCGCCATAATTGGCCATTATCAAGCTAATTAGAGCATGTCCTTGTAACCGTCTGAAAAGATTTGAAGATTGCGAGTTGATAAACGGGTATTGATCGAACGTTTTCAAAAGCTCGAGGATATTGTACTTAATAAAGAACAGGAATCGTAATGTACAACTATGAAAAACAATTGACGGATCGGAGTTGAAAAACCGTCAAGAAAATATACATACGATAAAGTCCCTCGTTATTCGATTTTGAGAAAGCCCTAGCCAGTACTATCGGGGACAACCATTACCGCATGCAACAGCCAAATCACTCGAACAATCGGCGACAACTACATCCCTTAATGGCTGTAGATCAATAGACACCGCCCAAACCATGTTACTTTAGCCACAATGATGATATCCTATATTACTTTATATTGAAGATCGGAAGAGTTCTTTTGGGCATATCAAAGTAAATATTTTTTCTACTATAATTATAATATAGTATGGCAAACAATATATTATATTGCGTGAGATGTGATAGCAAAAGGAAAAAAGCAATCGATATTTCAGCGAAAACGGCCGTGTGATATAATTGTGTTAAATCTGAGTGTCTTTTTTATGGTATATTTCAAGAGAATAACATTCGTCCGGATGATCCTGATATAGGCCTTATCAGGCACCAATAAGATAATGACACGTGTACAATTGTAATGTTTTAATTGGTTAATATATTTTTAGTAAAGTTCTAAAACCCTAATTTAGAATGTCTAAACCCGTCTGGGTAACGATTGAACACGTGACCCAATCATAAATTAGTTAAAAATGACGTGTCGTTATTTAATTGGTGCCTGATAGTGCCAATATCAGGATGATCCTGATATATATTAAACTGATATTTCAAAAGTAAAAGAAGAGTAGTCCAGCTTTAAAATAATTCGGAAGGCATAAACTTTGATTTAAAAAAACGAACAAAAATATATTTTTGGAAGGCGGAAACTTTGGTTAAGAAAATAATAATGAAAACACATATTTTTGGAAGGAGAAGCTTTGGCGGTGACCTTATGGCGGTTATATAGTGGTTTCAGTCAAAACTACGTAGTTTAATATTTTTATTAATTTACATATTCACCGGAGGAATTATTAATTTACATATTCACCGAAAAAATAACTCTTCTAATTCTCTTTAGAATAAATTACAGAAAATTTATGCATGTTGGTAAATTCCTATACATTTTTTTTGTTGAAAATTAGGCTTGAATAAAATTGAATGAAACAAAGATTCCGTTTCCTTTGCAAACGACAAAGAAATGGTTGTTATGTTAAGGCCCCTCAAGTATTCATATTTCCACCGCATAATTTGAAAATGTTTCGCATTCGGATTTTCGATTATAAAATATTGACTCAAATTCGAAATCACTTGAGTACTGGTTCAATTCAATGTCACAACAAGGAAACGGAATGCTTATAAACAAAAATGTATAACTCGATTTTGCTAGATTTTTTAGGGCATGATTTCATAGTATAATCAGTGGCGGATGTATATTTAGATTAGACAAGTGTTGAATCCGTCGAACAATCATGTGAACAATATATTTCCGTCTAATTATCATTATAGCATTTTCCTGTTCTATATTGTCGTCTATCCTAATAATAATTCCTAAATCTAGCTACTCCAGGAATTGTATATTTTGTTTTAAACAGAAATCTACCAACGAGGACATATACCATGTGATGCAAGTTACTGGCCTCCCTGATCGATGAAATAATATAGTGAAGAAATAGTATGGGTCAACTGTACCGCGTCGTCGATAAAGTCGTCTAACCAAGCTCAAGAAAACAAATATATACATACATTTATTATATATCCATCACCGCCGGCCGGCTCACTCACTCACACACACAGACACACAGTCTTCTCTCTCTCTCTTCCATTTTTCCGTGCTAATTTGGCCGGAAAAAATGTCCGTCCCAGATGCCGCCGTGACTTTCCTTCTCGAAAACCTGAGCCAGATCCTGGTTTACAACTACCATCTCATCGCTGATGTGAGGGGAAACATCGAGAATCTGCAGACAGAGCTGATAAGCCTGCAGAGCATGATGGCTGACTTTCAGAAGTACAACCACGACAGCGATTACGTTGAGCAGACGGCCAAGGAGATCAGGAAGATCCTCGACGAAGCCGAGGATGCTGTGGATACTTATATTCTTCAGGCTTCTGTTCATAAGCTCAGGGGCTTTATGTCCAAGGCTTTTCATCAGGTCACGGATTATCCCGGCGTTCTTCGCGGCGTGAGCGTGCATATCGAAAACCTTGCTGCTAAGGTGAAGAAGATCAATGAAGTGAATGTGGAGAAAGGGCTTAAGGTGCTCAAGTATCAGGCTGAGCTTAAGCAGAAGCATGCAGGAAGGCAAAATGAGGTGTGTTTGCAGTCTATTTCTCTTTTGTTTTTACTTTTTTTCTGTTTTAATTTCTTGTTGTTGAGTTTATCCTCTGTTTTTCTGCTTGCATTTATAGTTTATATTTCAAGTTCATCGGATTTTATGAGATTAGATTGAATGAGATCCAAACCAGCATCTTATACTCGTTGACTAATAAAAATTGTCCGATCTCATATAACTTGAACTAAGCAAACCGGTTTATTATATACCAAATGGGATCATGCAAATGAAATGAAGTTAGTTAAATATTTGATCTGTTCTATACATATTTTAGATCTATAATATTCGATCGAGTTGAGTTGAGTTGAATAATCAGACCCGATCTACAAGTTAAAGTGCACTTGATCGAACAAAATGTAAATGTAAATAGTCTAATGATGCTTACTTTCAGTATAAACATCAGTTCTTCAGTAATTTGTTGATATACTTCTCAATTTTCATAAAGTAGTGTGTTGAATGTTTAGATGTTTATTAAATAAGTGAATAAATAGTATGAAATGCCTGATAAAAAACATGATTTTAATGATCAAAACTGATTCAATTAAAAGCTGTGCATTTAGTTTTTTCTTATTCAGGTTATCATTATAGTTATGACATGGTCACATGAACCAGTTTTTCGCATTCCATTTCCATGGTCTACACCTAATATTGCGTTGTTCTCTGTTATTGAAGGCACCTCAAGTTGAGGAAGAAAATGTTATTGGGTTTGAAGAGGCAGCAGAAACCGTGGAAAAACTCTTGGTGGAAGGAGAAGAAAAGCTTGAAGTTGTTTCCATTGTTGGGATGTTGGGGCTTGGAAAAACAACACTTGCCAAAAAGGTTTACAAGGATCCTGATGTCGACTACGAGTACATGATCAGGGCATTCGTGTATGTTTCACAAGAATACGAGAAAAGGGAAGTGCTGCTCTCGATTTTGAACTCCTTTGCCAAAGCAAATGAAGATGTGAATAACATGAATGAGCAGCAGTTAGAAGCACATTTGTTCCAAGAGTTGAAGGGAAAACAATATTTGATTGTGTTGGACGATGTTTGGGAGAAGAGGGATTGGGACAAACTGAAAGGTGCATTTCCTAACAACGATAAGCGTTGTAGGGTTTTAATCACAACTCGTAATGCCGAAGTGGCAGAGCACGCGAATCGAAAACCTGGTTCACTTTACAGGTTGGATTTTTTACCACTTGATGCTAGTAGAAAGCTTCTGAGGTGGAGAGTTTTTCACAAGGAAGAATTGGATGAGAGCCATAAGGAGCTAGAGAGGTATGAGGTAGAGATTGCCAAGAAATGTGATGGTTTGCCGCTTGCTATAGTAGTTATAGCCGGTATCCTAGTGAATCTTCCAAATAGAGTGGATTGGTGGATTGAGGTGGCTAACAGTGTGAAGGATTACATTGCTAGGGATGTAAAACAAACCACCACTGTGATAGAGCTTATGTATAAGCACTTGCCAAACTATTTGAAACCTTGCTTTCTTTATCTTGGAGTTTTTAGGGAGGATTCGGAGATTTCAGTGTGGAAATTAGTACGCCTGTGGATTTCAGAAGGCTTTATACCACAGGAAGGAGACATTAATTTGGAGGACTCGGCAGAAATGTATCTGAAGGAGCTGGTCCAGAGGAACTTAGTGATGATTGGGAAAATGAGAAAAAATGACCGGATAAAAACATGTCGTATGCACGACACACTACGTGAATTTTGCAAGAAAGAAGCTGCAAAAGATAACATTTTCCAAGAAATCAAGAAGAATAAGCTAAATCAGTTTTCAGCTGACAACCCGGTGTTGGATGACTACCGTCGCCTTTGCAACAACAATCCCAATATTTTGGAGTACATTTCAGGAGCACTTAGAGGTAAACGTGTTCGTTCTTTCTTAACTTTTGTGAAGGAGGACACATCTGTGGAAGCCAAACTTGTATCATGCATTCCAAAGGCTTTCAAACTTCTGAGGGTTTTGGAGACTCAATCTCTCATTTTCGCTCGTTTCCCATCCGACCTTTGCAATCTTGTGCTTCTTAAATATGTAGCCATATCTTCCACATTTTCAACCCTCCCTGCAGCAATGTCATCCTTGTGGAACTTGCAAACACTTATAGTGATGACCAATTCTCGTACCCTTGACATTAAAGCTGACTTGTGGAAGATGCCACAATTCCGGCATTTGCATACCAATGCATCAGCCACTTTGCCAACCACTAACACCACCAAAAGCCAGAAAATTAAGTTAGACCAATTCCCAAACAGTAATATCCAAACATTGTCCACGATTTCACCCGAAAGCTGCACACAGGAACTTTTTGAGAGGGCTCCTAAAGTTAAGAAATTGGGAATTTATGGAGCACTAGCCGAGCTTTTTGAGGTCAGAACAAGTTTTCTTCCACAGCTCCGCAGGTTGGAGGCTCTCGAAAACTTGAAGCTACTAAATGATGACACGCACTCGAAAATCTACAGTCTTCCCAAAGAATTTCCTGGACGGTTAACAAAGCTCACCCTGATGAATACTCGGCTGGACTGGAAAGAGATGACAACTTTAGGGAACTTAGAGAGCCTTGAAATTCTCAAGTTGAAGGAGTATTCCTTTCAAGGAGCTTTTTGGAACACTGAGAAGGGAGGTTTTCAACGCCTCACACATATGTTTTTGGGACAGACTGATTTGGCGGTTTGGGAGGCTTCGAAAGATCATTTTCCAAAACTCAAGAGTCTAGAACTAAATGGCTGTGATAAACTTGAAGCATTCCCACACGGTTTGGCTGATATTCCAAGCCTCCAAATGGTGGTACTTCACTGCACCAATCCCATGGTGGCTTCCTCTGCCAGGAGACTCCAGGTGTTTAAGCTTGAACAACAAGCGAAGAAAGGCAACAAGAACAGCTTCAAGCTCTCTGTTTATCCTCCAGGCCATTAATTTTTCTCAACATTGGAAAAATAACAAACTCCTTCCAAAGGTAAGTAAAGCTGTATTCATTCATCTCTACATTTCAGATCATTTAGGCATTACTAATGGAACTGCTTTTCATTTTGCTCATTTCAGATTAAAGGTATAATTCAAAGATTGGATGGTTGTTTGAAGAAGACGACGTCTGCTGTTTTTCTGTGTCTACCTCTTTTTGAAGCAATAAAGTGGAGGCTGTCTTGTGGCTCATCCTCCACCCGATTCCGTTTTGTGGAATGTCATTTCAGTTTGTTTGCATCTTCATTGGCTAGTGTTTCATATTTACAGGATTTCTTTGAGTTTTTAAATTTCTTGTTGGATTCCAAAATTTCAGAACTTCATTTGAAAATTTATACATTTTCTGGATTATGTATGTATAAGAGTTTGTTAAGTGCTAACTCATTATTATTGCACCACAACCTTCTTTGATCTGTGTTTTATTTGACTGAATTCAAGACTTAAAGCTAATCTGGATGTTAAAAGTGAGCCCTGGCCTCAATTTTCATCTCTTTAACCAATTCAAGACTTTCTCTTCCTGTAAACATTTTGTTGGACTTGATCTAAACCTACAACGTTTATTTTCTTTATAATCCCCAGAAATAAAACAAGTTTCAAATATAATTATACCAAGATTGTGACAATAGAAGAAGACTCAGAATAGGATTTTGTTTGTATTTATTGTATCTATTGTATATTGCAGTTATGTCCTTAGAGTTTAGGTAGTTTTCATTAATTATTATTAGACCCTTGTACGCAGTATAAATACTGATGTAAATTCTAATGGAAAGCAGTTTGAGAATTAGTCTTTACATGGTATCAGCAGCCTTTACGATCGTCTAAACCCTCCCCTCTTTTTTCTTCTTTTTTTCTCTCGACCGCAACCCTCATCTCGGCCGCCGACCAAAAATTCTTCCTCCCTCCACTCATCAAAATCTTTGCTTTCTGTATTTTTCCTGCTCTACGATGGCTTCTAGTGGACGTCATGAGAAGTTGTCCATCAACACGATGATTCATATGCTTAATACTAAGGGTGCGTTTGATAACCACGTCCAGCACTTAACTTAATGGATTAAGCGCTTATTTACTTTCCGTGTGTTTGATAAGGAAATTCTTCATGTCTGAACCAAATAAGTGTCAATAAGTGGCACTGAACCGCATGTACAATTTGGAAAACTTGATTAAGTGATCTGCGTATCACTTATGACTGAATCTGAAGATGGTACACGTTATTTTAAATTTAAAATTTTTCTAAATCTACCTATAAGATAATATTTGTGTCAAAAATCATAATCATATATATTTAATATTTCTTGTGTATTAATTATTTAATTATTAAATAATTTAGTAATTGATTTTAAAATAATAAATAGATATAATATTATATACTCATTATAAAATATTATATAATTAAATTAAATTAGATATAGATATAATATATATTGTAATTATTGTAATTATCATGCGCACTCAAATTTGAAATCCGAATACTTTAATGTTGAAATGTATATTATAATATTTTAATAATTAAATAATAGAAAATTAATAAACATTATTTATTAAATTTTGATCATATTCACATCATAATGGTTGATTTTTTTCTTATTGATATTAAATAATAATGGTTCATAAACTATTTTTTAATATTCAAACAATCAATTAGGATTTATTCTACAAATTAACATATTTAGTTTCAGCACTTATCTACATTTTATCAAACAACTGCACATATCATATTCAACACTTATCATATTCAGACTTCAGCTTTCAGACTTCAGACTTCAGTTTTCAAATTTCAGTTTTATCAAACAGATCCTAAGCTTGATGTTACTACGTATCTGCAGTGGAAGCAACATGTTCAGTATGTTCTTCGTCCTCAAAGTTTGTTTGGCCATCTTGATGGCTCCTCTCCCTGTCCTGAACTTCCGGTGCCTGTGCCACCGTCCTCCTCCACCGTTCCACCTGATGATGCTGCTAAGTTGAAGGCCAAGGAGGCCTATGATGCTGCCAAGGTGGCGTATGATGCCTGGATGGATGATGATCAGGAGATTTGTGTTGTTTTGTACTCCTCGCTTACCCCAGAAGCGAAGAATGAAGCCTCTCAGTGTCACATGCCAAGGCGATGTGAGATGCTTTTGCGAAGGCCTACCAGCATGGATCTGCGGTTGCCAAGTTCAGTCTTCGTCAACAGGCTGCCTCACTCAAGAAATCGGGTACCGTTCATGAGTTACATCTTTCTTTTATGTCAATTTTTGAAAAATTGAATGCTATGGGTGATCCGGTTGATAACCGGGAGAAGTTGATTTGGTTTTTGAATGCTCTGGGACTTGATTTTAGTCCTTTAGTGCCCCTATTGCCTCTAGAGATCCTGCCCCCTTGTATCAGCAGGTTGTTGATGAGGCACAAGCTCATGAAGCGTTTTTGGCCAATTTGAGGGGTTCTGCTGGTCCAAATCTAACCCCGGCAGTTTTCATGGCAAGCTCTCAACAGCAGGAACACACTGCTACCGATGCCGACCCAGCAGCGGGCGGCGCGTGGCCACACGCGCCGGCAAAAGGCGCGCGTTGGGGTGGCGCGTGGTGCTGGCCGGTCCGGTCAGCGGCGTGCGGCAGGTCTTTCGGCAGGTTTTGGGCGTGGTCGTGGTGGTCCGATTCAGTGTTATACCTGTGAGAGTTATGCTCATGGGTCCAAACAGTGTCCGTCGTCCACTCCTCGTCCGGCACTTTAGAAATCCCAGCCCTATGTTCAGCCCTATGCTCAGCCCTATGTCCAGCCATATGCTCAGCCGCAGTTTCTGCCTTTTGTGGCTCAGCCAGGTCAAATTCCATGGACTCCTCAGGCTAATCTTGTCCGGATGCAACCATATGCAATACCTCAGCAGCCAGCGCCGCAGTATGTCATGTATTCTCCTCAGCAGCCCCAGCAATACTTGACATATCCAACTCAGGGATCTACTCAGTATCAGCCCTCTTTTGCTGTTTCATCCTCCACTACTCCGGACTGGTACATGGACTCTGGAAGCAAGAATCACATAAGCTCCTCTACATCGAATTTGTCCAGCATCACGCCTTATAATGGTAACACTCTTGCCTCTGTTGGTAATGGTGCGGTATTTCTATTACTGGTATTGGTGATGCTCGTGTTAGTCCTTCTTTGCATTTATCTGATGTGTTGGTTGTGCCTGCTATTACTAAGAACTTGTTGAGTATCAGTAAGCTAACTAGGGCGCTTGGTGCTGTTATTGCATTTGATGATTAGTCTTTTCTTATTCAGCACAAGGCCGCCAGGGCAATTCTGGGTCGGGGCAGATGTGAGGATGGTCTCTATGTTTTGGACTGTGGTGAGGAGGCATTGCTGTCATTTGTGGTGAAGAATAAGAATAGAGCATCGTTTGAGACTTGGCATGCTCGTCTGGGACATGTGTCCCCTAGTGTTATTTTTTGAATAAGACTGGTTGTTTGTCACTTACTTCTTTGCTCCCTAGACCTGGTGTTTGTGAGTCTTGTGCTATGGCTAAGGGATAGAAATTATCTTTTGTTGAGAATTCTAAGCGTGCTGCTCACGTTCTTGATTTAATTCATTGTGATTTATGGGGATCTTCTCCGGTTTTATCTGGTAATGGCTTTGCTTATTATGCTGTGTTTGTGGATGATCACTCGCGTTTTACTTGGTTTTATCCCTTACGTCGGAAGTCAGATTTTGTTGATATATATCTCCAGTTTGAGGCGTTTGTTGAGAATCAATTTTCTTCAAGAGTCAAAGTCTTTTAGAGCGATGGTGGAACTGAGTTTACCAACAATCGATTATAGACTCACTTTAGCACTCGAGGCATTCATCATCAGATGTCTTGTCCTTACACGCCAGAGCAGAATGGTAGGGCTGAACGGAAGCACAGACATATTACGGAGATGGGGCTCTCCATGCTGTTCCACTCACACTTACCTCTTTCCCACTGGGATGATGCGTTCAGCACTGCGGTTTTCAATATTAATCGTCTGCCTACTCATGTTCTAGGTAATGTATCCCCTTTTGAGGTTTTGTTTGGTCGCTCTCCAGAATACTCCAACTTTCATCCTTTTGGTTGTCGAGTATTTTCATATGTTCGTCCTACAGAAGCTCATAAGATGGCACCACGTAGTCTTCCATGTGTTTTTCTAGGCTACAGTGCGCAGTACAAGGGGTTTAAGTGCTCGGGCACAGCTACCGGTCGTATTTATATGACTCGCCATGCCAGATTTGATGAGACTCATTTTCCTTTCTCGAGTGCTACTTCGGAGGCTCAGTTTACTTCACTGGATGTCTCGTCTTTCTTGGATCCTTCCACTCCTGACTTGGAAGTACCTTCTGTTGGGTCTTCTCCAGCGGTATCATCTGCTCCTTGCCTTGTGTGTCCTGAGTCTCCTGTTTCTCCTGAGCCGGTACCACCTATGGTTGTTTTGGATGATCCTGTTACTGTTGATGAACCTGTTACTCCTCCTCGTTCGCCTACACCCTCGACGTCGTCGCCTGAGTTCTCGGCTCCTGCATCCTCGCCTTCAACTTCAACTTCTCCTGATCCTCGAGCTCATAGGATGGTCACTCGTCATCAGGATAGGACACGTGTGTCTCGTGATCTTGGCCCTGACTTTGTTGTCACTGGACTGGTTGCTGAGCTGATTGCTCAGAAGGAGCCCCGTACTTATCGTACTGCTGCTAAGGACTCTCGATGGGTGGCTGTTATGGATGAGGAGATTGCTACATTTCGTCATCAACACACATGGGATCTTGTTCCGTGTCCTCCACAGGTTTATATTGTTGGGTCCAAATGGATCTATTGCCTCAAGTATCGACACGATGGATCTATTGATCGCTACAAGGCTCGCCTAGTTGCTCATGATTTTTCTCAGATTCCGGATTTTGATTTCGATCACACTTTCAGTCTGGTGGTCGGTAGTCAAGGCTGGCACTGTTCGCACTGTTCTTGCCATTGCTACAATGAGGAAATGGCCGCTTCATCAGCTAGATGTCAAAAATGCTTTTCTTAATGGCGTTCTTGATACTCTAGTTTATATGGCACAACCAGCGGAATATCATGATCCAGCTCGTCCTCATCACGTGTGTCTGCTTCAGAAGGCTATCTATGGGCTGAAACAGGCTCCCAGGGCATGGTTTGATAGGTTCAATGCGTTTGTTCAGGATCTTGGATTTGTTGGGAGTCTCTCAGATCCGTCTTTGTTTGTGTTTACTCGTGGTGATGTTATTCTCTATCTGCTTGTCTACGTTGATGACATCATTCTCACAGGAAACAACAGTACAACCATTCATCAATTTATTACTCGAGCTGATCGTGAATTCCAGGTCAAGGATCTTGGCTCTCTGAGCTATTTTCTTGGTCTGGAAGTGACTCCCACCTCCACTGGTTTGTTTCTGGAGCAGGCCAAGTATGCCAGGGATATACTTCAGCACGCTGGGATGTTGGATGCCACACCTGTTTCTACTCCGTTTCTACCTTTGTCTCAGCTCCATAGCAGCACCAGTGGACCTTTTCATAATCTCAAGTTGTATCATTCCCTTATTGGAACTCTTCAGTATCTAACCATCACTCGTCCGGATTTGTCGTTTGCGGTTAACTCTGTGAGTCAGTTTCTTCAGGATCCTCGTGATGATCACTTCTCGGCGGTGACTCGGATTCTTCGGTATGTTCATGGTACGCAACATTGTGGTTTGACTTTTTCTCCTGGTGGTGTTTCAGAGGTATTTGCTTACTCGGATGCGGACTGAGCTCGGTGTTTGGA
Organism: Sherardia arvensis; assembly: GCA_948330725.1. NCBI lineage: Eukaryota > Viridiplantae > Streptophyta > Magnoliopsida > Gentianales > Rubiaceae > Sherardia > Sherardia arvensis. Next base: position 10,178,754 of record OX415244.1, read on the forward strand.
GACTCGGCGTTCTACATATGGATATGCTGTATTTGTGGGTGGCAATCTGGTTGCTTGAAGTGCTAAGAAACAACCCACTGTTTCTCGTTCGAGTTCAGAGTCGGAGTATCGAGCGCTGGCTAATACAGCTTCAGAGGTTGTCTGGCTTATGCATCTTCTTCGTGATCTGCGCTTTCCTCTGCAGACTTCTCCTTTGCTTCTCTGTGACAATAACAGTGCTATATTTTTGGCGGAGAATCCTGTTTCACATAAGAGAGCTAAACATATTGATATTGATTATCATTTTGTGCGAGAGCTGGTAGCTGGAGACAAGCTGCGTGTTGGTCACGTTCCTACTTCTTTTGCAGGTGGCTGATATTTTTACCAAAAGTCTCAATCGTGCCTTGTTTGATTTTTTCCGATCCAAGCTTTGCGTCTCCATCAATCCGACGCTTCGCTTGAGGGGGGTGTGACAATAGAAGAAGACTCAGAATAGGGTTTTGTTTGTATTTATTGTATCTATTGTATATTGCAGTTATGTCCTTAGGGTTTAGGTAGTTTTCATTAATTATTATTAGACCCTTATACGTAGTATAAATACTTATGTAAATCCTAATGTAAAGCAGTTTGAGAATTAGTCTTTACAAAGATGATACACAACAAAGTTACCAAAACAAAGTTAAAGTAAAAAAACGAAGAGCTCACGGATTATTACCATGAATTGGATTGAAGAGATTTCCATTAGGCTTAATTACCATCATCCGTCGTTGTTTTTCCTGAAATAATTCCGTAACTGAAACGATGTTCGGATGATCGGAATTCGACTACAGGGGCTGCCCGGAGAAGGAAAGAATCATGGATATGTGGCCATAATTAGGACCCGGCAACAGTGAACGGCGGGGACGCCGGTGTTCGACAGGAGAGTTTGGGATTCTTGGAAAGGGCGAACGAAAGGCCAATGGCCGAATAAATGGTTTTTGTAGTTTATAAGGGAATGGAATTTAACGGTTGAACTAATAATTATGAAACCGCGCTTCCCACAAATAGAAATAAAACTTCCCAGTTCCCACCTGAATATTTTGAATTTCCCGCTCTTGTTGGAAAAGGATTGGTAATAAATAACAAGTGAAATTAGTTATTAATTAAAAGATAAATTCAGAAGATCAGTTCAGAGATCCAATCCAAGAATAATTCCACCTTGTTATTCATTCATGTTCAATATCAGGGATCAGTTTTGGTCTGGGTTAGCATGCCTTTTCCCCAGAGTCCTCATCTGATGCATTGGTAGCATATACACTTTTGAATTATCACAGGGATGCGAACGACAATTTGCATCCCGTGAACTGTCCAACAGATTTTGCTTCTTACCACATATATTTTTCTTCGTAATCCTATCTTCAACGTTTGAAATATGATGAACACATTGACACGTGTTTAACCATAATTAAACACTTTGATCCAAACTGTAGACCCATTGAAAAGACATGATGAAGCATCAAAAATAAGATCCAGTTAATAATTATCGAATATAAAGGGTTTCAATCAAATTTCAGGGTTTCGAAAAAACGGTCGTTAGAAAAGGAAAAAACAAGTACTATGTTACGGTCGCGATGTGCGTCTTGATGATCCGTCGCGATGGCACGAAGAGATGAACCTGCTAAGAATCAAAGAACTCTCAATCAGGGCGGGGCGGCTAATTGCCGTTCCCGCTCCGATGCTAAAGTCAGTAGACTATTCGGAGAGTTGGGATGTGATTGATTGTGTTTAGTAAACTTACCTCTCTCTTGTGAGGAAGAGAGATATATATAGTGCTGACAGCTGACCTGGTCTCATCAGACCACGCCGTTAGGTGGTCTGGGAAAATTCCCCTGCCAGGTTTGGTAAAGCTGCCATCTGCTGTCGGGTCTGGCCCGATCGTCATGCAGGATGAGGGGTCGGGATGAACCATGCGGGATGGTGAGATGCCCGACCCTAACAAGTCCCCCCAAGTCCGAGCTCGAAGCGACGGTTCGAGCGATGGGCTGTATCTGGGTTTCTGGAATCCGCGCGACAGTGGGCCTTCTGACTTAACTGCATGTCTGCCACGTGTCGTCACTTTTTCTCGGGGATGCGTATGAACTTATCCTTTGTAACTGTGCAACTTTTGGCAACCGCCATTATTGCTTTAACTGCTCGCATAACTCCCCCCTTTTCCATTCAAATTCAAAACTGCTCCTCATTTCTGCCTTCTTCCTCCTACCTTGAATTCATTGCTTTCACCTTCAGATATTCTGCACTCGCTTGTTCACGTGTCTTATTTTCGTTTCTCATTTCTTCCTGCCTCTATCGTGTCTGCCGGTTCTGATCATGGCGGATATCCCCGTTTCCGGCGTGTTTTGCCAGATCACCGATGACGAAGCGGCTGAGTTTGTTCAGATCTGTCGGGACACTGAGGGCCTTCAGATCGCAGATTTGGCGAAGTCAATCGTCCGACCCAAACCTAGCGACACCATCAATGCTGCCCCGGCGGGCAAAGTCCCTGTTTACTACGAGCATCTGGCCCGCTGCAGCGTCAGGTTCCCTCTTACCCCTTTCTGCCAGTCCGTTCTGTCTTATTTCGACATGACTCTGGGCTTGATGACGCCGAACGCTGACATTATTGGCTTTGAGATCTTGTGTGGTGCTCGCGGGGTTGTTCCCTCTGTTACCCTGTTCCGGGTGTTCTTCTACACTGGTGGTGGTGATAATGAGGACGGTTGGGGCCATATCAAGGTTCGCCCCAAAGACCTGCATATCTTGACCAGCATGCCCAAGACGACCAACTGGAAGGTGAAATTCATGTTCGTCGATGAAGACGTGGTGTATGGTCCTGCCGCTTCTCGCCCAAGACAAGCTGTTGGTGATCCTGACACGCGCGGCCGTGCTCCAGATGGCGTATCCCAGAACCGCTTGGCTGCCTCCATCAGGGCTCTGAAAGAAAGACCGGAGAGGTGGGATGTTTTAAAGTTGGATGAAAGGTTGCGGGATTCTGGCCTGCCTCACCGTCGCGTGCTTCCTGCCATCCAGGACGAAGCCATTGTCATCCCAGATGGCGGTAACGCCGTCCCAGGTCAGGACAACGTCCCTCAAGGTGTCGAGAACTTCAGCCCCCCTCCTGCTCTGGCCGTCGCAAAGATCGGTCAAACTGACAAAGGTATGTGGCTAGGTTTGACCCTCTCTCTTCCTCTTTCGCCAGCGTTATCATGGCCTTTTGTTTCTGCATCAACCGTGTTCGTCTCATGACGTACGTTTACTGCAGATATGACTCGCCGCCGTCCAACCATTGACGTGACCAAGTTCAACCGCCCCTCTCAACGTAGGAGGTTGGATGACAGTACTGGTCCAAACCAGTCCACTCAGTCGCATGACCAATCTTTCCAAACTGGCCAGGATGGCAATGCTGATGGTTCCTCGCTCCCGTATCAGGATACTGGGTCGTCAAGGGGGTTGCTGAAGCCCGACCAGCTATTCCAGATGGGGATCGGTGGTCGCGAGAACGCCTTGGCCCGACCCCAAGTGCCTGAGAAGCCGAGAAGTAGCGCTGAGCCGACTGGTCCACAGCATGGTGGGAGGGCCCCTCCGCACGCTGGTGGTTTTCAAACTGACAAGGGTAAAACCAACTCCTCCACCGTCTTCCTCAACTCGCCTGCCGGTCGTTTGGAATATCTCAAGGAGGTGATGCCCCTTGATCATTTCAGGGCTTGGGTGAAGAATCCGGCGCTAAATCTTCATGGGGTCAGGACTGCCACGGACAATCTGATCTCGTCCGTTTTCGATGTAAGTCTCATCTGGTTGCTGCTCTTTTCATGCTTAACTTCCTCTTCTACCTCTGTCCTCTTAACTGTTGTAATGTTAGGGTGCTTGCTCGTCCCTCGCCGTTATCTCTGACTTCAGCACCTTGTGCTTGGCACATGAGGCTGATCAGAAGGTGCATCATGCCACCCTCATCGAGGTTGGGGATGTGAAGTGACAACTGGCCATCGCCGATGCCGAGATAGTCAAACTCCAAGATGAAGCCAAGGCCAAGGCAGATGTTGATTCTGAGTGGTCACCTGATGACTGGATGGAATCCGAGCGGGCCATGAAGAAACAGCTGGACGCTGTCAACGCCCAATTGGCGTCTGCCATCTCGGACGGCGAGGAACTGAAGTCGGCCAAGGAGACCAGCGACGCTGCCTTACTGGATGCCCAGAAGTCTGCCACCGAGCTACAGAAGAGCCTGGACGAAGCTGTTGAGAAGGCTGATCAGGTGCAGAAGATATCTGATGAACTGGCTGCTCTTCAAGCTCGCTACGCCGAGTCCGAGGGTCAACTGAAGAAAGCGCTGGAGGATAAAGCAAATCTCGCCATTGACTATCAGTCTGTGCTGACCTCCGGCATGCGTGAAGTGTTTGCCAAGATAGCTCGATCAGAACGTGCCGTTGCACGCACTTCCGCCTTCCTTCGACGGGCTTATGCGCTGGATAATGTGTATGAGGACTGCCTATGCCACTGCTCTCTCTGAGCTCACAGATGCCTTCGTTGGCTATGGCTTCCCTGAGTACTTTTCTACACTGACCGGTGAGATGACTCCGGCCGAGCTTGCTGCCTGGGAGCCAGATGTTGCAGTTCCACCTGTTCTGGTCGACGGTGAAGTTGTGGCGGATGAGGGGCTGGTGAAGGATTTGGAAGATGCTGGGAACAACGTCCAAGTCTCTGCCCAGAACCATTAGTTCTGCTTCCCTTTCCTTCTTTTCTAATGGATTTCTCCCTGAACTTCTTTTCCTTATTGCTTTTCTGGATAATTTCCTTTTGGTTTGTAATAACCCATAAGGGACGCATTTGATTTCTTTGTTTTCGAATTCCTGTGAAACCTTTTGCGTTTGCAGCATATATTATTGCCTTAACGTTTTGGCTGTTTGCTACTTGATGAAAACTTTCGCCTGTGCATTTGCATTACTGGCTATTGCCTTAATGTTTGGTTGATGCCTTGTCATTCTGCTCACCCACGTTCATGGTGGCAACTCATCATCCTTCTATGTGAAGAGGGATGAGTCGTCATGATGAACTGTTAAGGTGACATGACGAGACAATTGTGCGTGACTTGAGTTTCTTGCCAACTTGGAGGTCGCTAAACCTTATCCAAGCCACCAAGATATGTGGGCCTTGCCCCCTCCTTGGTTTTATTCTTCAAAGCCAAAGCTGCTAAGCCATGGACTTTGTTAATCGGTCCGTGCCCGACATGAGTTTTCATTAAAGAAAAATCCCACCTTTTCTCCAATCTGGTAGCTATCCGAGTTTGGAGAGGATATGGTTTGCTCTATTTGCTCGTCCGCATTTGAACAAAAAAAAAACCACGCTTATGTTCAGTACTCGAAAAAGGGCGGCTAAGCCTCAGTCCCGGTCAGGCGGTTACGATCATGATCGTGTCATCCGACTTGCCCATTGGTGTGGGTACGCATTTGACTGCATCTTTGCCTTTCCAGAGATATATCTGAGACACTCGGCAAAGATGTGTCCCTGATGCTTCACAACCTAAGTGAGGGATGTGTCGAGTGTTCTAATGCTTTGCCCGGTTAACCGGAGCGATGGCTTGAACTGTCTCTCTTAATGTCCATTATCACAGATTCCGATCATGTCATTCGAGTTTTGAAAAAAGGCATAAATGAACCAGAAAAAGAGATGATATGTTCTTGAACTTGACACTTGGAATTCATTAAAAGAGGAGAGTACAAAAGATACAATTTTGCGTGGGAGAACTAGATTTCCTCAAGATCGCATCCCTCATGAGGGCAAAAATCGCGATCCCATCAGGAATCCGTTCTCCAAAAGCATTTCCCCATTATATACAAACTAACTGGTACCTTTCTCATGGGTCTGATGCCGCTCAACCGTAATAACGTCGGAGGTTCTCCATGTTCCACGTCCTTGGTACCGCTTCGTCTGACATGGTCTGCAGCCTGTATGCGCCGTTCCCCAGCACTTCTGCAACCACGTATGGTCCTTCCCACGTGACATCTAACTTCTTCAAGCCTTCAACTCGACTGGCTTCATTCTTTCGGAGGGCCAATTCACCTTGCTTCAGATTTCTTACGCGGACTCTGGCATTATAGCGCTGTTCCACATACGACTTGTAGGCCGCCTCCTTGATTGTGGCCTGCTCTCTGGCTCTCTCCAAGTCCTCCAGGCTCTCTCTCAAATGCTGGTCATTGTCCTCTTCGGCATCCGGGATGGCGGATCGTGTTGATGGGATGATGAGCTCAGGTGGGATGATGGCCTCACTGCCGAAACACAGAAAATAAGGTGATTCACCTGTGGCAGTTCGCGGTGTTGTCCTGTATGACCACAACACCGATGGGAGCTCGTCTACCCAGTTCCCTTTTGCGCCGTCCAACCTTCTCTTTAGCCCTTGCACAATCGTTCCATTGGTTTGCTCGGTGAGACCGTTGGCTTGCGGATGGGCTACTGATGTGAAGCTCTGCTGGATGCCCATCTGGTTGCACCAGTCTCTGAAGACTCCTCCTTCAAACTGGCGCCCGTTGTCGCTGATGATTGTCTTGGGCAAGCCGAATCTGCAGACAATGTTCCTCCACACGAAACTGGTCATCCTCTTGCCCGTGATGGTTGCCAATGGCTCCACCTCAACCCACTTGGTAAAGTAGTCAACGGCAACCACCAAGAATCTTCTCTTGCCGGTCGCTTGGGGGAAAGGACCGACAATGTCGATGCCCCATTTTGCAAACGACCATGGGCCTGTGATGCTCTTCATGGGCTGGCCGGGTTGAGATGACACCCGATCATGTACCTGGCACTGATGGCACGTTTTAACCACGTGGTCGACGTCGACCCTCATATTGGGCCAGTAATAACGCGCTCGGGGTGCCCTCAGTGCCAGTGTCCGGGCCCCCTGATGGCTGCCGCCGCTTCCTTCGTGGAGTTCCTTCAGGATCCTTTCTGTCTGCTTGGGCGTTAAACACCGCAACCACGGCTGCAAATATCCCCTCTTGTATACCACCTCATTCCTGAGCGCAAAATTCAGCGCCTTCCTCTCTAAAGCTTTCACCTCCTTTTGATCGGGTGGTAACGCTCCACTGAGCAAGTAGTTCCGCATTGGTGTCAACCAACATGGCGGCTCGGCCTCAATGGCAGCGACCGTCATGCCGTCAGTTGATCTTGTCGGTAGTGTTTCCACTAGAACTCCCTTGGACAGATGGCTGCTTGCCGTGGAGGCCAATTTGCTGAGGGCATCTGCCCTTGTATTCTCGGATCTGGGGACTCGGGTTACCTCAAATCTTTCGAACTGTGTGGCCAGAATCTTTACCTTCGCCAAGTATTTCTGCATTGATGGCTCCTTGGCTGCGTATGACCCGTTGAACTGGTTTGCTACCAAGGCCGAGTCGCCGTATGCATCCAACTTGGTTGCGCCCAACGCTTTTGCTAACTCCATGCCTGCAATCAATGCTTCATATTCGGTTTCGTTGTTCGTGGCTGGGAACTGGAATCTCAACGCGTACGTCGTCTCCATGCCATCGGGGTCTGTCACTATCAACCCTGCTCCTGATCCTTCCATGCCGGATGCGCCATCCACATGCAGCTTCCACCATCCTGTCCTGTCGACGCGTCGTTGCTTTTTGTCGGCTGGCTCGCTTGGCGCGTCGATGGTGACTTCATCCTTCTCCTCGATCCCGGATGGCAACTCTGCCAGGAAATCAGCCATTACTTGCCCTTTGATGGCTTTCCTCGGGGCGAACTCAATGACATGTTCGCCTAGCTCTATTGCCCACTTGGCCAACCTTCCTGACATCTCCGGCCTGGTCAAAATTGCTTTGAGCGGCTCGTTTGTGAGAACCACGATGGGGTGTGCTTGGAAATATGATCTGAGGCGTCTCACCGCATGGACCAATGCCATGGCCAGCTTCTCCTGAGCGCTATATCTCAACTCAGCCTCCTGCAGCGTTCGGCTGACATAATAGACCGGACGCTGGATCTTGCTCACTTCCCTAACCAATGCGCCACTCACGACTTCCATCCCAGCGGCAAGGTACAAGTATAGCGTCTCACCTTGCTCGGGAGGGGACATGGCTGGTAGGTCTTTTAAATGATTTTTCAGCTTGAGGAACGCTTCATCCTCGGCCTGGCCCCATTGGATTGCTCCTTTTGCCCCGATGCTACCCTTGAGGATCCTCAAGAATGGGAGTGACTTCTCTGCGGTTCGTGACAAGAACCTGTTCATAGCCGCCAATTTTCCATTCAAGCTCTGTACTTCTTTGACGTTTCGGGGAGGCTTCATTTCCAGGACGGCTTGGACTTTCTTTGGGTTGACCTCCAAACCGTTGTTGGACACCATGAGGCCCAAGAACTTCCCGGCCCCTACTCCGAACTGGCATTTGGCCGGGTTGAGCATCATACGTGCCGCATTTAGGGTTCCCAAAGTCTCATCCAGATCTTTCACCAACCCTTCGTATGATACGCTCTTGATGACCATGTCGTCGACATAAATCTCCATGTTGCGGCCGATCTGTGCTTTGAAAACCTTGTCCACCACCCTTTGGTAAGTGGCACCGGCGTTGCGTAAGCCAAACGGCATCATCCGGTACGCGAAGGCTCCCCTCTCCGTGATGAAGGCAGTTTTGTCGACGTCGTCATCCTTCATTGGGATTTGGTGGTACCCCTTGTATGCATCCAGAAAGCATTTGATCGGGAAAGGGGCCAACGCGTCCACCTTCTGGTCGATGATGGGTGTCGGGTAGCAATCCTTGGGGCATGCCCTGTTCAGCGCCTTGTAATCGATGCACATTCGCCAACTCCCATCTGACTTTTTGACCAGGACCGGGTTGGCTAACCACGTAGGGTATGGCACTTCCCGTAGGATACCTGCGTTCACCAACTCGGTTACTTGTTTGTTTACCGCGTCATTCCTTTCTGGGCATAGCGGCCGTCTCTTTTGCATGACCGGTGGGTGTGAAGGATCCACCCTGAGGGCGTGCTGACCGAGTTCGGGTGATACTCCCGTCATGTCTGTCGCCTTCCATGCAAAGACCTTCTGATGCTTGATCAAAGACCTCCAGAACCTCCTGGCGACTTGCGTCGGGCAAGTCGGATCCCACTTGGACTCCTCGGCATCCGCCCTGGTCAAGGAACATGGGCAAGCACGATGCTGACAAGGTTTTGGGATCTGGACTTCCTGACCGGACCATGTGGACCGGACGTCGGGGTGGCGATTCGTCATCTGGACATTTCCGCTTCTTTAGTGCGATTCTGTGGCATTCTCTCGCCTTCTGCTGATTGCCTCGAACGGTCGCTATTCCTCCTTTGGTCGGAAACTTCAAAAGGAGATGGAGGGTTGAGACGATACCTTTGAGCTGGGCTAACGCTGGCCTTCCCAGTATTAGGTTGTACGGGCTATGAGCCTTGATCACGATGAACTCCATGTCCACCTCTTTCCTGGTCGGCCTCTCTCCGACCCCAACTGGAAGTGTGATCGTTCCTTCTGGCCACACCGTTCTGTCCGCGAAATCCACCAACGGTGTGCTTGTTGGGACCAGCTTGGCCTTGGTGTTGTCGTCCAACTTCTCGAAACAATGCCAGTACATTATTTCTGCTGAGCTACCGCCATCCACGTATGCTCGATGAACCATCTTATCCATTATCTGGACCGTAATGATGACCGCATCGCATCCGGCCGGGCGATCCGGGATGGGATCGTCGGCGCCGAATGTGATCAACTCGTCTCTGCCCAGCCTCCTATTCGTCGGAGTGTATTCTGGGGCTATCCTGCATCTAGCCTTTCTTTGTGAATCCGAGCTTCCTCCGGCATTTCCGCCTATGATAGTGAGTATATCATTGCCTGCGCGCCTCGCTGGTTCTTGTTCTGGTGATGACTCCTCCTCATACTTGGCTCTTTTTTCATCTAGTCGCTCAGCTCGAGCCACCTCCTTTCCTTTGCCACGCGCCCTGTTGGCACCTTGATCCTGGCCACCGTTCTTGTTGGCATATGTCGCCTTGTTATGGGCCTTGGCGGTGGCAGCAAACTGCTTCAACTGCCCTTTGCGCAGGCATGACTCGATGGCCTTCTTCAAGAGGATGCAATCCTCTGTGTCATGACCGTGGTCGTCATGGTACTCGCAAAACTTGTTCAAGTTTCGCTTGTTGGGGGGCATCTTCATGGCGCGCGGGGGTGGGATGACGTCGCGGTTTGCCAAGAAAACTTCTCTGGGCGTCTTTGTCAACGGGGTGAAAACTCTTTCTTGGGCAACCCGAGGTCCTAGCCTGTCCTTCACCGATGACGTTTTCTCTGCTTTGGCCGGTTGCCCATCCTGGATGAGCTTCTGCTTTGGCCAATAAGGTCGAGCCTCCTTCTGCATTGCCAACTTCTTCTTCTTGGCATTCTCGTCGGCTCGGTGAAACATCTCCACCACCATATGCAACTCATCCAGTGTGTACACCGCCCGAAGGGTGAGTTCTGAATCCAGAGCCTCGTGATCCAGACCTTGCATGAAAATTTCGATCAACCACCGCGGCTCGCCACGGTGCACCACCCTGTTGCTTTCCTCGATGAAGCGCTCATAATACTCCATCAAACTCTCGCCGGATGACGCCCTATGGCGTATCTTCATCAGGTCCTGCGTCGTGTTGGTGAACTTCCTTTTCTGCATGAACCTGGTGAGGAAAAGTTCCTCGAGCTACGCGAAGCTGGATATGCTTCCATTGTCCAGGTTGGCGAACCACACCCTTGCTGCCTCCTTGAGCGTGGTGGCAAATACTTTGCACCACACGGGCTCGGGCGTAGCGTATGTTGACATGTCTGCTGGATCCGACAAACCATCATACGTACCCAGATTTGGTGGGATCCGAAGGCGGGGGTTGGAGACAAACTCCGTTACTGCCTCTGAAAAAGGGCTCCCTCTTTTCTGGCAATCTGGGATCTCGTAAAACACCGACAACCTCTGCTTCGCCGGCACCCTTGGCTTGACACTGGGCTTGTGAACATACGTCATGGCCCATTCCCCAGGCTGGGATCTAGGGTTGGCCTCTTTCTCGCCCGGATCTTCCCATTCCTCGTCTGAATCCTCCAGGACCTCATTCCCGTCATCATCCAGCTCTGTGAGGATGGGAGCTTTTCGCTTGGCTCGCGCAGGCTCGGCAAAAAGTTTCGTCGGTGTGACCGTTTTTGCCAAACCCTCAAGACGTCGCGCTTTCGACGGCGTGCCTCGCAGCTCCTGCAGCTGCTTGTTGATGGTAGCCTGTGACTCCAGGATCTGGCGGAGCACGTCACCGTCCTCCGTTGTGAAAGATGGGGACGCGCCTGGGTGCCGAGCCTGCTCAGGCGTCGCCGAGATCGGAGTGGCTGCTGGGTTTGAAGGGGTGAACGGGACTCCAGCCCCCTCGTCGCCCAGATCTGTGACCACTACCTCGTCGATGAGGGTGACGTGGTCTTGTCCTTCTCTGCTCATTTGCAGTGCGTGGGCTGTGAAGATAATCGGTTATATCCCCACAGACGGCGCCAATGTTACGGTCGCGATGTGCGTCTTGATGATCCGTAGCGATGGCACGAAGAGATGAACCTGCTAAGAATCAAAGAACTCTCAATCAGGGCGGGGCGGCTAATTGCCGTTCCCGCTCCGATGCTAAAGTCAGTAGACTATTCGGAGAGTTGGGATGTGATTGATTGTGTTTAGTAAACTTACCTCTCTCTTGTGAGGAAGAAAGATATATATAGTGCTGACAGCTGACCTGGTCTCATCAGACCACGCCGTTAGGTGGTCTGGGAAAATTCCCCTGCCAGGTTTGGTAAAGCTGCCATCTGCTGTCGGGTCTGGCCCGATCGTCATGCAGGATGAGGGGTCGGGATGAACCATGCGGGATGGTGAGATGCCCGACCCTAACATACTAAGAGGCTCAAATGTAGACAATTTAAAGATTGAATATAAATATTTCACACTCATTCAGTAATCGGGATCAATATAAAACAATTCAAGATTAAAAATAGGCAGGAAATTTGTTAAATCAAATAGCCTACGGGGTGTTTGGGAATCAGCTGTTACCTGCTAGCTGATATCTTATTGCATTAACTGATTTGACGGTCAAATCAGCTTCTTTTGGTCAAATTAGCTAGGCCAAAAAACGTTTACCAAACACCCATTATATATAATTTAAAAACCATCTAAGTTGTACTTAACAACTTTGTGCCTTCTTTATCATTTCTCTATTCTATGACCCTTTTCATAATTAACCATGAAATTGTTTATCCTGACATTTTAAATTATCAATAAACTATATATTTTAAAATGAAAACCATACCAAGGGTTGTAATTGTAGAAGTTGAAGGGACATGAATGTAATATACACACACTCCTTTCTTTTCAGGTCTTCCATACGCAGTCCCTATTTTACTTATTTGCAGTCCATATTTTATTAAATAATCATATAGAATGATAATGATATATAACTGATTTGCAAGTGAAAACAATAAAAATAATATATATGATGCATATGTCTGATATACATAATCATTGATCATATTATAGATAGCGAATACGTATTTTTATTTTGGATTGCAAAATAAGCAAAATATGAACTAGTAGCGTGCCTTTTCTTTTTGAAAAAGTATCCAGATCATTTTAGAAGTTGATAAAAAAATGTTTGTGGAACCTTGTGCAAGTTGTTATAAGATGAGACAGTGTACAACTTGGAGCTGTGAAAACAACCTCTTATAATTTCTATAATAAGCCAAGAATCGGGTTGTTTGGTTCACAATATTTTAAATTTTCTTTTTTTAATTTCGAAACTCATGAGTAAATGTGAACTCATAGTGTACTGGCATGTAGCAACTAATTAAAGGTAATATGCTTTATCTGTCATAGTCGAAATTGCAGATAGAAAATGACAAAAATTGAAATTTGGACTGTGAAGTATATAATAAAAATTAAATTCAAGGAAAAAATTGATGAAATGAATGAGGAAAAATGAACTAATATTACCATAATAAAATATAAAATTTAAATTGAGACATGCAAAAAAGAAAAGCACGCAATTTACAAAAGGAGTCACTGCTTTAATTAAATTACCATGCATCATTATTTTAGCACAGTGTGGCCATGATACAGGTACTACTGGCCCCTGATCGATGAAATAAATGGTACTACGGGTCAACGTACTGCGTCGTCGTCTAAAAAGTTATCTAAGCATCCATCTTCAACACAAAAGTTTAATCCATCCCCTCCCTTTCTCTCATCGGAGAAACTAAATATGGCGGTCCCAGACGCCGCCGTGACCTTCCTGCTAGAAAACCTAACTCAAGTTCTGGTTAGCAACTATAACCTTGTTTCCGATGTGAGGGCGAGCATCGAGAATCTGAAGAGAGAGCTAATTAGTCTTCAGAGCATGATGGCTGATTTTCAGAAGTACAACCACGACAGCAAGTACGTTGAACAGACGGCGAAGGAGATCAGAGAAATCCTGGACGAAGCCGAGGATGCCGTGGATACTTACATTCTCCAGGCCTCGGTTCAGAAGCTGAGGAGCTTCGTGTCGAGGACCTATCACAAGATGACGGATTACCCGGTCGTGATTCGAGGCGTGAGCAAACAGATCCAAGCGCTCTCTGCTAAGGTCAAGATCATTAATGATGTTAATGTCGAGAAAGGGCTTAAGGTGCTCGAGTATCAGGAAGACCGCAGGCACAAGAATCCTGCAAAGCACGCTGAGGTATACATCAGAATTCACAAGAAATCTTTCATTTTTCATGTTTAATCTTAATGTTTGCTTCTTTTATTCATTTTAAACCTTTCAATTTCTTCAATGCCTTTATTTGATCTATAAAGTTCAATCAGAAGAACCCGAAATGACAATATGATCGCCTTTATCTGACTACTAATGTTTCCATATAGTCTAACCATAGCATATGATAGAAATGGTTGTTAAATGAAACATTTATTTGGTTAAATTATATGGTCCCTTTTAATATTGTTTGTGTGATTGTTCTTGTAGGCACCCCAGGTCGAGGAAGATAATGTAATTGGGTTTGAAAAGGCTGCAGAAAGCGTGGAAAAACTTCTAGTTGAAGGAGCTGAACATTTAGAAGTTGTTTCAATTGTGGGGATGTTGGGGCTCGGGAAAACAACTCTAGCTAAAAAGGTTTACAAGGATCCTATTGTCGACTATGAGTACATGGTCAGGGCATTTGTGTATGTTTCACAAGAATTTGAGAAAAAAGAAGTATTTCTCTCAATCTTGAATTCCTTTTCCAAGTCCAGTGATGCAGCAATCAATGGCATGACTGAGGAGCAGTTAGAAAAACATCTTTACGAAGAATTAGAGGGAAAACAATACTTAATTGTGTTGGACGATGTTTGGGAGATGAGGGATTGGGATAGGTTAAAAGGTGCTTTTCCAAAAAACGAGAAGAAGCGTTGCAGGGTTTTAATTACAACTCGCAATGCTGAAGTGGCAGAGCATGCGAACAGAAAACCTGATTTGCTTTACAGGTTGGAGTTTTTACCACTTGAGGATAGTAGAAAGTTGCTCATGTGGAGAGTTTTTCACCAGGAGGAGAGCAATAAGGATTTGGTAAGCCATGAGATAGACATTGCTGAGAAATGTGATGGTTTGCCACTCGCCATAGTGGTTATAGCTGGTATTCTCGTGAATGATCCAAACAGTGTGACTTGGTGGAGTAGTGTGGCAAACAGTGTGAAGGATTACATTGCTAGAGATGCAAATCAAACCACCACTTTGATAGAGCTTATGTACAAGCATTTGCCAAACTATTTGAAACCTTGTTTTCTTTATCTTGGAGTATTTCGGGAGGACTCAGAGATTTCAGTATGGAAGCTATTGCGGCTGTGGATTTCAGAAGGTTTCATACCTCAAGAAGGAGACATCAACATGGAGGAATCAGCGGAGATGTATTTGAAGGAACTAGTTAAAAGAAACTTAGTGATGGTTGGAAAGTTGAGAAAAAATGAGAAGATAAAAACATGTCGTATGCACGATACTCTACGTGAATTTTGCAAGAAGGAAGCCGCGAAAGATAATATTTTCCATGAAATCAAGAAGGACAAGCTGGATCAGTTTCCATCGGACATCAGTATTTTGGATAAGTATCGTCGCATTTGCAACAACAGTCCCTATATCTTGGAATACATTTCTGGTGAACTAAGAGGTAACCGTGTTCGTTCTTTCTTAACTTTTGTGAAAGATGAAGCACCTGTGGCAGCAAATTATGGTTCATGCATTCCAAAGGCTTTCAAACTTTTGAGGGTATTGGAGACTCAATCTCTCATTTTTGATCGTTTCCCATCCCACCTTTCCAATCTTGTGCTTCTTAAATATGTAGCCATATCCTTTACATTTAAAACACTACCTGCAGTAATGTCATCCTTATGCAATTTGCAAACTCTTATAGTAATGAACGGTTCTCGTACCCTTGACATCAAAGCTGACTTATATGATATGCCACACTTCCGCCATTTGCACACCAATGCTTCAACCACCTTGACAACCTCTAGTACCCCCAAAATCCAGAAAAATAACAATATCCAAACACTATCTACAATATCACCCAAAGCCTGCACACAAGAACTTTATGACCGGGCACCCAAACTGAAGAAATTAGGAATTTGTGGGGCATTAGCCGAGCTTTCTGATGGCCGGAGTAGTTTTCTACAACAGCTCCGCAGGTTGGAATCACTTGAGAATTTGAAGCTACTAAATGATGGCACGGACTCGAAAATCTACAGTCTTCCAAAAGATTTTCCAAGATGGTTAACAAAGCTCACCCTGATGAATACTCGGCTGGAATGGAATGAGATGGCAGCACTAGCGCAACTAGAGAGCCTTGAAATTCTCAAGTTAAAGGAGTACTCTTTTCAGGGAAAGTTCTGGAACACTGAGAGGGGAGGCTTTAAACGTCTCACGCATTTGTTCGTGGGGCAGACTGATTTGGTGGTTTGGGAGGCTTCCAAAGATCATTTCCCAAAACTGAAGAGTCTTGAACTCAATGGCTGCGAAAAACTTCAAGCATTCCCACACGGGTTGGCTGATATCCCTAGCCTCCAAATGGTGGTCCTTCATTGCACCAATTCTGTGGTGGCTTCCTCTGCCAGGAGACTCCAGGTACTGAAGCTTGAACTAGCAAAGAAAGGTAACAAGAACAGCTTCAAGCTATCTGTTTATCCTCCAGGCCATTAATTTTTACCACCAATGGAAAAATGCCCTTTTGAAGGTTAGTTAGGATACATTTGTGCTCATCTCTATTCTCAGATCATTTAAGCTTTTCTAATGGCACTGCTTTTCGTTTGTTTTTTCAGATAGCTGGGATTATCATTCAAAGATCTTGTTTTGTTTTTCTGTGCGTTTACCCCTTTTCGAAGCAATAAAGTGGAGGCTGGTTTGTGGTTCATCCTCCACACGATTCCGTTTTGTGGATTGTCATTTCACTTTTTCTGCTTCTACATTGGCTTGTATTTTAAATTTTCAGGATTTCTTTGTATGGTTTGAATCTTGTTGATTCAAATTTCAGATTCTATTTGATCATTTATGTATGCTGGTTTATGAATAATTGCTGAGTGCTGATTCATTTTCAATTTCACTACCTTCTTTCTGTCTTTTCTGTTTGTTTTTCATTCTATTAATTTGATCTGCATTTTCTTTGGCTGAATTCAAGACTGGGATTTTCAATCAGGATCTTAAAAGTGAGACCTGACAAAGTTTTGGTTTTCTTTAAAGCATCCGTTGGCTACTGCATTGTCTCCCAGTGTTTCCTTCTACATAACTAACCCCTAAAAAATCTCCCAGTACAAAATTCAGATTAATTTCCAATCCCCAAAACCAAGTTTCAGCAAGCCATATAATTACCAATCTCTTATTTCAAGTCATCAAAGCACCCGAACATCATAATTGTATGTACATTACATCCCACAAAATCACAGTAGTATAAAAAGCACATTCAGAAGAAGAATACCGTGTGTTCAGTTCAGCTGATGTCATCAGTCACTGTGGTCACTTTTCCTAGCCTCTTGATCTGCAAAATAGATTAAAAGGCAAAGTATTTCATCAAAATCAGCTTCAATAGAGTACACGTTTATCAGTAAATATCTACAATTTCAATGGCCTGCTAACTACGTCTAAACTATATAGAGTTCATCATTAAGCCAGACGGTTGAAAACAAGTGCACACTAGAAGAGCAGGAAATAACACGAAAGGCTAAAAGATTTCTACAAACTCGAGACACCATAAAATTACATTCAAGTACTTCTGGTCCATAGAGGTCGACATTCTAAAAATTCTCTGGAAGTTTTCCCGATTTTGCAGAAGCCTAAGTTTATACTAGTGGAAACAAGTATCAATAAACATCCTCTACCCACAAATTAATTACACTAGACAACACTAATATAATTACAAGCATCAGAAAGCAGCCTCAAGTAACTAGCTATGCTCAAGTATTGCCTCAGAACAATGCCATTGCGTTGAACTGCATTTCCAGTGTCTCTATAACCATAAATAAGCATAAAACTCCATTTTTTAATGAGATCTATTTAGCTGTAAAATCCCAAACTCCAGTCTAAAAGCAGAAGCTGAGTTAACAGTGACTAGCACTCAAATTAATTGACAAGGAAGGAAATGACTCTTATTAATTACCATGAATTTGTTCATAAGAAAAAAGGTTCACCAAAACAAAGTTAAAGTTTAAAATGTCGGGATCCATAAAAAATAGTGTAGAGACTCGGATGCTCGGAATTTGATACCTTTCACAGAGAGGAGCAAATTGGATCTGAGGGCTGCCCGGAGAAGAACGGATCCATGGATCTATGGCCTTAATTAGGACTCCGGCGACGGTGGACGGTGGGGATTTGGGACTTCATCGCCGGTGTTTCGGAAGGGGTTTACGAAAGGCCAATAAATAGTTGTTAATGGCTTTTATAAATGTGGAATACAATTCCAACGGTTAAACTGGAGCACATTTTTCAAATCGCTTCCACATATAGAAATAAAATTT
The DNA here is from genome assembly GCA_948330725.1 of Sherardia arvensis. NCBI lineage: Eukaryota > Viridiplantae > Streptophyta > Magnoliopsida > Gentianales > Rubiaceae > Sherardia > Sherardia arvensis. The sequence continues at coordinate 10,196,729 of OX415244.1, forward strand.
TAAATTTCCCGCTTATTTGGAAAAGAATCGATTATATACTATGATGAACAATCAAAAATTATAATATGATGCAATTCAGATGGACACCTAATTTTAAAATTCAATCCAGTTTATTTTGATAAGAAATATGCTTAAAATAATCTTATACTTACATTAATTTTCAAATTTGTAATAAGCTAAGATACAAATTAGTATAAGTTTACAAATTGTTAATCTATATATAATTAATCATGCACTAGTAAATATTATATATTTGCATCATATACATTTGGTTCCATTTATTGACATTTTACCTTTGAAAAGTAGTTAGATTTATATATAACGTCTCAATTTTTTTCACAATCAAATTTCAACTGTAAACTTTACTCTCCAAAAGCTCACTGTAATTCTGAAAATGACTAAAGTTTATGGACCGAGGGAGCGCCTGTCGTCCAGTCTTTTTAATAATTGTTGGGGTCAACTCATCCTCTTAGCCCACAGAATATATCCATCTCACACTCTCTGTCTTCTTCCCAAACCTCCATTAATTTCCTCTCTCGGTTGCCGGCCAGGATCCTCAAACATGTCCGTCCCGGACGCCGCCGTGAGCTTCCTGCTCGACAACCTCACCCAAGTACTCTCCTACAACTACCACCTCGCCGCCGATGTGAGGGAAAACATAGTCAAGCTGCAAACCGAGCTCTCCACTTTAAAGAGCTTGATGTCTGATTTCACCAAGTATAATTACGATGGAGACTTCCTCAAGACCATGGTGATCGAGATCAGGAAGATCCTCGAGGAAGCCGAGGATGCCGTGGATACTTATGTTCTTCAGGCAGCTGTTCAGAAGTCGAGGGGCTTGATGTCTCGAGCTTTTCATAAGATGACTGATTATCCCATGGTGCTTCGCGAGGTCGGGAAGCATATTGAGCAGGTTGCTGCCAAGGTGAAGCAGGTGAATGATGACAAGGTTAAGAATGGGTACGAGGCTCTCCAGCATCAGGCCATTGTTCACTCTATTAGAAAGCCAAGTGAGGTAATTACATTAATTTCATTTCCTAATCGTCCGATCTATCAAGTTTAATATGATTGCAGTTAAGATTTTTATTTCGTCTTCTGGATTTTGTATTAATTTGGTTATAATTGTGTGTTACTTAAAGGCGCCCAAGGTTGAGGAAGAGCATGTCATTGGGTTTGATGATGCGGCGAAAGAAGTGCAATACCTTCTCACTAAAGGACCAGAAAAGCTTGAGGTTGTCTCTATAGTTGGGATGTTAGGACTTGGGAAAACAACGCTTGCTAATAAGGTGTATAAGGATCCTGATGTCGATTACGAATACATGATTAGCGCGTTTGTTTACGTGTCACAAGAGTATGATAAGAAGGAGGTGCTTTTAAAGATTTTGGGTTCCTTCACCAAAGTAAAGGATGATGTTGCTAAGTTGGATGAACGGGAGTTAGAGAAATATGTTAATTCTCAGTTGGTGGGAAAGCAGTATTTGATTGTGCTAGATGATGTTTGGGATCCTAAAGATTGGGACAATTTCAAATATGCTTTTCCTAATAACCAAAAGCGATGCCGAGTCCTTCTAACCACGCGTCATGAATTGGTGGCTAAACATGCGAATCAAAGCAATGTCAAGTCCCATTATAAGCTAGACTTTCTCAAACTTGAGGATTGTCGAGAGTTGTTGAGGTGGAGGGTTTTCCAGAAGAATGATTGTCCTAAGGAGTTGCTAGAGTATGAGGTCGATATTGCTAGCAAATGTGATGGATTGCCATTGGCCGTGGTGGTTATTGCAGGTATTCTTGTTAATCAACCTAATCGGGCTGATTGGTGGAAGAGTGTTGCAAAAAGTGTTGAGAACTACATTGCCAGGGATAAAGATCAGGCTGGCAAGGTTATTGACTTAATGTACAAACACCTACCAAACTACCTGAAGCCATGTTTCCTATATCTTGGTATTTTTCGTGAAGATTTTGAAATACCAACTTGGAAATTGGTGCGATTGTGGATTTCTGAAGGGCTTATACAGGCTGGGGATTTTAACTTGGAAGATATGGCTGAGCAGTATCTTGATGAGCTTGTTTATAGAAATTTGGTGATGGTTGGACAAATGAGGTCGAATGGTAGAATAAAAACTTGTCGTATGCATGACACGCTTCGAGAGTTTTGCAAGAGAGAAGCTCAAGTTGAGAACCTTTTTCATGAGATCAAGAAAGATAAGCTGAGCTATTATTTGTCTGGCAACCCGGCTTTAGATCAGTGTCGCCGTCTTTGCATCAACAATGTGGACATTGTGGATTATATTTCTGGAACTCCTTCGGGTAAGTGTGTTCGTTCTTTCTTAACTTTTGTTAAAGAAGAAACGCCCGTGGATGCAAAACATGTTTCATGCCTCCCAAAGACTTTTAAGCTTCTCAGGGTCTTGGAGATTCAATCTCTTATTTTTAACCGCTTTCCAGTTGAGCTTTGTGGCCTTGTTCTCCTTAAATATGTGGCCCTATCTTCCAACTTTGCTACCCTTCCTTCAGCCTTGTCTGCCTTGTGGAATTTACAAACTCTCATAGTAAAAACCACTTCTCGTACCCTTGAAATCAAAGTAGACCTATGGAAAATGACACATTTTAGACATTTGCATACAAATGCTTCAGCTAGTTTTCCAACCACCAGTGTTAAAAATGATAAAGGCAAGGAAGAAGCTCCAAATGCCAATGTCCAAACCCTTTGCTCTATCTCGCCCGACAGTTGTAAGAGGGAGGTTTTTGTTAGGTCTCCCAATATCAGAAAGTTGGGTATCTACGGGGCATTAACTAAGCTGTTTGAGACAAATGCTGGCTCAAGTTTCCTTACACATCTTCGGAAGCTAGAGTCGCTGGAAAACTTGAAGTTATTGAATGATGACATAAACAACAAGCTGTACAGTCTCCCTTCAGTGAAAGAGTTTCCAAAGCAGTTAACAAAGCTCACCCTGATGAATACCCTGCTAGACTGGACTGAGGTATCCACTCTAGGGCAGCTGGAATGTTTAGAGGTTCTCAAGCTGAAAGAATTTGCTTTTCAAGGAAGTTTATGGAACACTGAAAAGGGTGGATTTTTGGTTCTCAAACACTTGTACATTGGGCACACTGACTTGGTGGTTTGGGAGGCTTCTGTGGAGCATTTCCCAAAACTAGAGAGTCTCGAACTCAATGGTTGTGATAAGCTCCAAGCTATTCCACATGGTCTGGCAGAGATTCCGAGCCTTCAATCGGTGGTTCTTCACTGCACCAATCCTCAGGTTGCTTCTTCTGCTCGGCGACTCCAGGTGTTGAGGCTAAAACAAGCTGAGAAAGTCAAGGGCGAAAAACAATCTGAGTTTAAGCTCTCAGTTTACCCGCCCGATCACTGATAAATTAAACCAACTAGCTGTTGTGCCTCTTTGGCAGGTTAGTACTTCATTAAATTCAACTTAGCTCTTCTTTTTCATACCATGTCATTCTTGCTGTTCTGATTAAAACCATCTGGCTGGAAAACCTGCTTATTTTTGTGCCTTTGTTTTCCAGACTGTCCAGCAGGAAAAACCAGATTGAATGACTGTTGCTAAAGAAACCTCAGCAATATGATTGCTTATGAAGAGGTGGTATTTGATGATATGTTGAAAGCTTGTATTTGTTGGTGTGTTGTATTAAGCAATAACTTGTAACTCATAGGACTTCCATTTTCTATCATCTCTGCATCTTGTTTGTTTTCTGGAACATTAATGGCTCCTTGTTTGGTTTGTAACATGTTTCAAGAAACTGAAGATTTGTGGCAAGTTATGTTTGTTTGGACTTTACTACAATGTATTGTATCATTCATCTTAACTTTGAATGCCTTAACTGCAATTCAAAGATTAAAAAAAAAGGATTGGGTGGAGTTATGACTTCATAACCAAAATGTTTATCACTATGATCTGAGCTCATATATCCAGCTACACTTTCTTCAGCTGCATTACAAATTAGAACTCCCATGCTAAAAGTTCTTTCTGCATTTCAAATCAGATTTTTTCATAAACTCACTTCTTGCCAATACCCTCCTCCTAAACACTATCATAACATCATTCATAGTATCAAAAACATCGCTAACCAAGTTCTTCGCTTAAAAGGTTTAGCAACAGCCTTCTTCCTCTCAGCAGTTTATTTATTTCTTCTCCGCCTTCACAATCAACTCTTCTGCTCTCTCCATTCTGTGGAACAAATGGAGCATGGTGTGTACATTATGGATTGTTTTTATATCACAATGTTTGATAAGAATTAAGCTAACTAGTTTGGTGTATAGTAAAATCAAAAGATCCTTAAAACTGAAGACAACTTTGGAGGGAAAAATGTTTCCTCCTTAGCTTTACTTACAAATTCAGTTTTATCAAATTGCAAATTTGTTTCACTTTTTTACTGCCTATCTGGTCGGATCCTACGAAATTGATGTAATTCTCCTAAATTATTTGGTATTAAAAATGATATTCATCATCATCAATAATCATATCCACATCTTTTCATTTTTCAAGTGGGAAAGAAAACAATAAAAAAGGAGGAGGCGGAATAGTTTGAGTTGTTTTTCACGCGGACAGGAATAGTTTGAAATTCGTCCCACTCCACTTTTAATTATTGCTCAGTAGTAGACCCCGAAAACCATCAATTTTTCTTATCCTTTCTGGTACAAAGAAAGACTTGTTGAACTCAAGTCAAGCTCTACTCTTAAATTCAGTCATCGGAGTTGCAGAGAACTGATCGGAAAAATGGCGGTCCCGGAGGCGGCCGTGAGCTTCCTGCTGGAAAACCTCACCCAAGTTCTACGCTACAACTACAAGCTCGTCGCCGATGTGAGTGAAAACATCCAGAAACTCCAAGCTGAGCTGAAAGTCCTCAAGGCTCTCATGATTGAATTCTCAAAATACAATCACGATAGTGAGTATCTGAAGCAAACCGTGAGCGACATCAGATCCATACTGTACGAAGCAGAGGACGCCGTTGACTTGTACTTGGTTCAGGCCGCCATCCAAAGCAGTAGAAATGTTCTGTCCAAAGCTGCTCATCAGATCGACCACAAAAAAGTGCTCCGCGATGTCGCCAAGCAGATTGAAGATATCGGAGTTAGAGTGAAGAAGATGAATGAGGGTCGGGTCAGAAATGGTTATGAGGCGCTGCAACATCAAGCTATTGTCAACTTGAACGGAGGAAAGGCCACTGAGGTACTTTACTGATTTCCTTACTTGTTTTGTTCAGCTTTTTTCTCTGCAATCCATTGCATAAATTAGAGAAGTGATATTAGAAAACATTTTCCCAAAATTTTGATAGAGTCCATTTTGATAAATACTACTATTTGTTAGTTTATAGTATGATGAGTCCTCTGTGAATCTTGACAATTGGCTAAATTAGATATGATGAAATGGTGAATGTGCATATATGTTTCAGTAAAATATTAGAGTATGTGTTGTGTAGGCACCCAAAGTAGAGGAAGATCATGTGATTGGGTTTGATGGGGCAGCTGAGAAAGTGGAGGAACTTCTCACCCAGGGAGCGGAAGGTCTTGAAGTGATCTCGATTGTAGGGATGCTTGGGCTTGGGAAGACTACACTAGCTAAGATGGTGTATAAGGATCCTGATGTCGATTATGAGTACATGATTCGAGCCTTTGTCTATGTTTCGAGAGAATATGATAAGAAGGATGTGTTGCTCAAAATTGTGTCATCTTTTACCCAACTCAATGATGACGTGAATAAGATGGATGCGGAACAGCTTGAAAAGTACATTAAATCTCAGTTGGATGGAAAACAATATTTGATTGTACTTGATGATGTTTGGGAGCCAAAAGATTGGGATAATTTCAAACACGCTTTCCCAAATAATAGTAAGCGGTGTAGGGTTCTAATAACTACCCGAAATGAGATAGTCGCTAAACATGCAAATCGACACAACCCTGATGCTCTTTATAGATTGGACTTTCTAACAATGGAGCAGTGTCGGGAGTTGTTAAGATGGAGAGTTTTTCAAGAGAATTCTTGTCCCGACGAGTTGTATGAATACGAAGTTAAGATTGCTGAAAAGTGTGATGGTTTGCCCTTAGCTGTTGTGGTTATAGCAGGTATTCTTGTGAACAACCCAGATAGGGTTGATTGGTGGAAGAGTGTTGCTAATAGTGTGGAGAACTACATTGCTAAGGATACAGAACAAACTGGGAAGGTGATAGAGTTGATGTACAAGCACCTACCAAACTACTTGAAACCCTGCTTTCTTTATCTTGGTGTTTTTCGTGAAGATTTCGAGATCCCTGTTTGGAAGTTATTACGGCTATGGATTTCTGAAGGGCTCATTCAACAGGAAGGAAATCAAGCTTTGGAAGACATGGCAGAACAGTTTCTAGAAGAACTTGTTCATAGAAATTTAGTGATGGTTGGACAAAGAAGGGCAAATGATAGAATTAAAACTTGTCATGTGCACGACGCACTCCGTGAGTTTTGCAAGAAAGAAGCTGATGATGAAAAACTTTTCCACGAAATCAAGAATGAGAAACTGTCTTACTTCTTATCTGGAGATCCGTCTTTGGACCAATGTCGCCGCCTTTGTATCAACAATTTGAATGTGGTGGATTACATTTCAAAAACTCCAGCGCGTAAGTGTGTTCGTTCATTCTTAACCTTTATTAAGGAAGAAACACTTGTTGATGCAAAAAATGTGCCATGCATCCCAAAGGCTTTTAAGCTTCTTAGGGTGCTAGAGATTCAGTGTCTCATTTTCACTTCCTTCCCACGGGCCATCTGCAACCTTGTTCTCCTGAAATATATAGCCATCTCCTCCAACTTCAATAACCTACCTGCGGCAATGAACACCTTGTGGAATTTGCAGACTCTGATTGTCAATACTAATTCTCGCAGCCTTGATATCAAAGCAAACATATGGAAGATGCCTCATTTCAGACATTTGCATACCAATGCTTCCACTACCTTGCCGAATCCTGGTTCCAAGACTGAAACTGAAGGAGGTTCGTCAGGTATGGATGTCCAAACACTGTGCACTATTTCACCTGAAAGTTGTACAAAGGAAATTTTTGACAGGGCTCCCGCTATCAAGAAGTTAGGTATTCGTGGAGCAATAGCCAAGCTTTTTGAGATAAGTGGTGGTGGATACAGTTTTCTTTCTCAGCTTCGGAGACTAGAATCACTTGAAAATTTGAAGTTACTGAATGATGACATAAACAACAAGCTCTATAGTCTCCCTTCGAGGAAAGATTTTCCAGGAGAGTTAACAAAGCTGACCTTGATGAATACAAGACTCGAATGGAAAGAGATTCGTACACTGGGAGAGCTAGAGAAACTGGAGGTTCTCAAGTTGAAAGACTTTGCTTTTCAAGGAAATCTGTGGAACACTGAAAAGGGAGGTTTTCGCCGTCTCAAACACTTGTACATCGGCCACACAGATTTGGTGGTTTGGGAGGCATCAAAAGATCACTTCCCCAAGCTGAAGAGTCTTGAACTGAATGGCTGTGATAAGCTGAAAGCTGTTCCACATGGCTTGGGAGATATTCCCAGTCTCCACTCAATGGTTCTCCACTGCACAAATCCTCAGGTGGCTTCTTCTGCCAGGAGGCTTCAGGTATTGAAGCTAAAACAAGCTGAGAAAGGCAGCAAGCAAGCTGTCAAGGGCATCAAACACAGTGACTTTAAGCTCTCCGTTTATCCTCCCGATCATTAAAATGCAGTCATTCTCTTGGCAGGTTAGTAAACTTAAGGCTATATTAAACTTTTTCACTATTGCCTGTGTCCTTCAAATACTACCCATTAAAGCTATCTGACCTGTGATCTCTTTCTTCTTTTAGTGATAGTTCAGCTAAAGACTGCTAGAGTGGCTTGTGAAGAAGAAATGGACAATACCTACTGAAGCCAGTATTCCATTTGTGTATGTGTGTGTGTGTTCTGTATGTTTTATTTCCCTTTTTAGAGTTTGTTGGTTACATTGTGAACAATCCTGACATTTATTTGTCTAATCTGCATCTTTCCTATTTTGTAAACTCTGGGTTGATTCTGTCCAGTTTGGAACAGATATAAATAATGCATTTCCCTTTTCTAATGGCTTCTTCTAGTAAGAGTACCGACTAATTTATGGTTGTCTGTTTACTAACAAGTACTAATAAAATGAGCCGTATAATCAATCACATAATAAAACTTAACTGATTTAATCTGATTTACACTTAATTGAATTTTATCAAAATTAATGTTTGAAAAAGACTAGTAGCAGTAGTTCTAAACTAAGCTGAATACGATAAAATCACACTTTATCAAGATTAAAGTGCAAAATATGGCCCCTAAAAGTTCAAAATGTATAGTTTGTGGCCCCTAAAATTAAAGTGCATGATTTATGGCCCTTGAAAGTTTAATTTGTATAGTTTATGGCCCCCAAATCATTTATGCCGTTACATAACAGTTAATTCAGGGTAAAATAGTCATTTTCACGCACCCACCTCTTCTCCACCAACTCTGCCCGGTGTCACTGTTCCGACGATGCCCAACCCGTCGAACGGAATAGGAACACTTCATGAGTTTCCGATGGATTTCTCCAATGGATGAAATCTTGACGTGTTTCTGATGGCTGCTGTTCAAAATCCTCATCCTGACATAAAAGCCTCGTCTTTTACTGGGTTTTTTCTGGGAATGACAATCATAAAGCTCCAGCATCTTCAATTTATTTACCTGTCAACAAATTCTCAGCCCCTCAAGATTTCATTTTCAAGCCGCCGTCCAAAATCGCCAGCGCAAACCTTGCTGAAGGGGTGGAGAATTTTGAACACTAAATGTAAAAATAATCTGTCATCCACATTTCTTAAAACCAAGCAATTGCACGTGGAGGTTTAGTTAAGCAAGAAAACGCACTAAACAAATTGCTAGTACTGCATCGTTGATGCGACGACGTATTTTCTTCTCCGAACAATATCCCGCAGGCCAGCGGCTTCGGGGCAGAGATTCTGAAGCAGCTCAGCCCGCCGCCGGGGATTATGGAGCACTCCGGCTGCGGCCTCTGCATCCCACTCCAGGAATGCAGTTCAGTGAGAAATCGAACCCGGAGCTCAATCTGGAGCAGTCCTGGTTGAGCCCGGGGAAGAAATTGTACGCAACCGTCAAATTCAGGAGGCTCCTAAGCTCGCAGACTAAATCCGGCAGCGTGCCGGAGAGTCTGTTGTGAGCCAGATTCAGAACCTCGATCCCGTTCAGGCAGGCGATAGAGTCCGGAAGATGGCCCATGAGTGAGTTGAAGCTGACGTCGAGAACCTGTAGGTCCGTCCACACGCCGACGCCTTCCGGGATGCAGCCGGTGAGTTGGTTGTTCAAGAACAGGATCTCCTTGATCCCGGAATAGCTGAATGGGATATCCCCGTTGATCCGGGGATTGGAAAAATAATTCAATATTTCATCCATTAGAGAAATTCATCGGAAACTCATGAAGTGTTCCTATTTCGATCGACGGGCTGGGCATCGTCGGAAGAGTGGCGCCGGGCAGAGTTGGTGGAGAAGTGGTGGATCGTGAAAATGACTATTTTACCCCTGAATTAACTGTTATGTAACGGCAGAAATGATTCGAGGGCCATAAATCATACAAATTAAACTTTCAAGGGCCATGAATCATGCACTTTAAATTTAGGGGCCACAAACTATATATTTCAAACTTTTAGGGGCCATATTTTGCACTTTAATCCTTTATCAATAATTCAATCAATCTAATTCGAATTGAACTGAATTAATTTGATCGAGCAGGTATCTTAATTTAAAAGTAAATGTACTAAAATAGTAATGGTAACTGGTAAGGGTCTGTTTAGTACAACTTATCTGAATACTTTTCAACTCAGTTCAGATCAGTTAAGTGCATTATACTTATAATTTTTTCAAAACAAATTATATGTTAATAATTCAATTCAATTCAATCCAATTCAGAGTAAATATAATTCAATTCAATGAAAATATAATTTAATGATTTTAGGTTTACATTGTTAATTAAGTTTATTTCAGTTAAATGTAGCTCAATTAAGTTCATTGCAGTTAAGTGCAGTTTATTTCAGTTCTTTTTTTATTCTTGAGTTTCAGTTTCTCTATCATTAGGTAGAAATTGCCCATTCTTGTTGCTATGTCCATTTGATTTGGTTGCAATATCCATTCCATTTCAAACAATGCATTGATTTGTTTCTTCAATTTTGTTTTGTTAAGTTAAGTTTAGTTCAATATATTTAAGTTCAGTTTAGTTTATTAAGCTAAGTTCAGCTTATTAAGTTCGGTTTTGATGTAATACGATTTAATAAAATACAGTTTCATTTAGTTACATCAATGCATTGATTGTTTTTCATTCAGTTCAATTAAGTTCAGTTTAGTATGATTCCATTCAATTCAGTTTAATAAGTTAGGTCCAATTTGTTAAGTTTAGAATTGATGAATTATGATTTGATAAAATTTTGCTACTTTAATTATATCAATGCATAATTACGTTCATTTTAGTTCATCAAGCTAGGTTCGATTTATTAAGTTTAGTGCTGATAAAATATGATTTGATAAAATATAGCATATTTTGGTTATATCAATACATTGATTTTTTTTCATCAATTCAGTTCAATAAAGTCCATTTTAATATACTTCAGCTCGACTCTGTTTAACATCTATGATCATTTTATTAAGTTCGGTTCTGATGTAGTATAATTTGATAAAATTTAGCTAATCTAGTTATATATATCAATGCAGTGATTGTTTCTTCAATTCAATTTTGTTCAGTTGCGTTCAATTAAGTATTCTTCAATGCCTTGTTTTGTAATAAATTTTTTTAATATAAACATATTTTATAAAAAAAATCAAAAGAATTTTAGTTCAGTTCAGTTCAATTCAGTATTTTCAGTTCAATTCAGTTCATGCGTATTAAATAGGCCCCACACCTACTTGACCTTGAATAATATGAACGAACTATTAAAAAAATTGATATGAAATGTACTAAATGGATCTTATCCGAACTAAAGTAAAATGAAATATACTGAAAATCACATTAATTAAAACTTAACTTGATTGGTCTAATATGCATTGAACTGAATTGGAATAAAACAGTAGGGAATTTTAATTAAAAATATAGAGGAAACACAATTAACTAAAAAATTAATATATATATATATATATTTATTTATTTATTTATCTGAAACGAACTGAATTGAAAAATATAGAAACATGCTTTTTTTTTTAATTGAACTAAATTGAACTAAACAAATATAAACATATTTATCTAAATTGAACTGAAATTATATAAGAGAAAAGCTCTCTTGTAACCTTGAGTTATTTAGTAAGTCCTATAATAACTCTGAATTCTTGAAAAATCTTTTGGTCTGTTTAATACGCATGAACTGAACTGAACCGATATGAACTGAAATAAACTGAACTAAAATATACTGAACTAAATTGAACAAAACTAAACTAAAATTCATTTGATTTTTTTTGATAAAATATATTTATATTCAAAATTTTTATTACAAGACAAGCCATTGAAATATAATGAATTGAAATTAACTGAACAAAACTGAATTGAAGAAATTAAATCCCTATATTGATAAAACTAAATTTAGCTAATTTTATCAAACTATACTTCATCATAAACGAATTTAATAAAAATGATCTGGATAATAAACATAATTGAGCTGAAGTATACTGAACAAGACTTTATTGAACTAAACTGATGGAAATAAAATTAATGTATTGATATAGCCAAATTATGCTATATTTTATCAAATCATATTTTATCAGCACCAAACTTAATAAATCGAACATATCTTGATAAACTGAAATGAAATAAAATATACTGAATGAAACTTAACCGAACTTAATCAAGTTTTTTTTAAGGGCATTGTTATATGCAGTCCAATATTTACTTATGCAGTCCGTATTTATTCATGAAGTGTCATTAAATACCCTCAGTATTTATTCAAAAGTAAATGTAGTTCTCATAAATGAAGATATATCAGGAATTTTAAATATAAATACAAACTGCGTAAGTAATGTTGGATTGCATGTATTAATTACTTTTTTAATTAATCCACCAGGTGGGAGAATTTTATTGGATCTCCAATCCTTTCCATTGAAGGAAATAAAATTAAGAAGGCTGGTTAACTAGCCAGTCTGCACCAGAGACTCCTTAAAAGGGAAATAAGGCATTAAAATGCCATAAAAAACTAAAGAATAGGCCAAAAAACTGTAGATAGGAACACAATAAAGGAGCATGAAATGATGAATAATAGGCCACAAGTTATTCTTTGTGCTCAATTTAGTTATTGACAAGGCGAAAAACAATTTAATCGACCAAGAATTTAGAAGCCAAGCATTTACACACTCATGTTTATCACAAAAACTGCCAAGAACAGTGAGAAAGGTATTCTCTCCACTTGGCCTTGTTAAGTGTGTTCTGAAGAGTCCAGAAGTTTCAGGACGATATTGTTGGCTATTTTGTAGAAGTCACTATGTTTAAACATACTGATGTTTAAACAATTGCTCCAGCAGAATCAGAAACTGAGCAACAGTGATTGTGATGAAGTACAACTTGTGTGCGATCAAAGAAGATATTCGAGCGAATCAAAGATGATATTTGAAGAGATATTCAGCTCCGATCTGATTAGATAAAGAATATATGATAGAGTTGTATTTTAGTTAGGATTAGTCTCAAATAAGGAAAGATTATATTTCCTACTGTATAGCTATAGAAGTAGAATATAGCTAGGAGACTAATTGCAGCTGTGATTAGCTAGATGAGAAGATCCGCAATACCGTGATTGAAGGACAGAGAATATCAACACGGCAGCACAGCATAGAGCTATAAATAGAGACGCAAGCTGCGAGAAGAAGTATCGAGCTTAAGAGAAAGTATTATGCATCCAGAATAGCTTTGTTGGAGCAGTGCTGAGTCGATCGCGTCAACAGGTCATTGATCGTGGTTTCAAGTTTAGAATCGTACACCTTAATTCTTCGGGAGGAAGAGATTCAGCGTCAACGAGGTTGAGATCGGAGGGAGTTCGATCAAGGCGAATCGGTAGCAAGGGGAGCTCGCAAATTCACAAGGAGAGTAGAAAGATAAGTATTGAAGTCAAACATCTTGTATAGTAATCTTTCGTACTAGTGAATTAATTCTGAACTGGGCTAACGCCCCGCAGAGTAGGTGTGTTTCACCGAACTGCGTAATCAAATATGGTGTTCTTTACTTTAATGTTAAAACCTAGTAACATGTTTAAACATACTTGATGAAGTAGGTAATATTAGAACACTAGTATTCTGATCGGTAGAAATTTCAATTGGTATCAGAGCAAGGCACTTGTTGTTCCCTTTAACGAGGAGAGTGAGATCAGACTGGGTTTACAAATGGCGACAAGTGACTGGGCATCGATCACGCGACCACCAATGCTGGAAGGATCAAACTACACTTACTGGAAGACACGCATGAAGGCGTTTATCAAGTCACTGGATGAGGAGGCATGGTACTATGTTGAGAACAAGTGGGAAGCCCCGAAAGTGGCAGTTGAAGCATTAAGTACAAAGAAACCGGAGCTTAAGGCGGAATCCTCGTATTCTCCAGACGAAAAGAAAGCTTGTCCGGCACATTCGAAAGCTGTTAATGCCATTTTTACTACTGTGAATGATGATCAGTTCAAATTGATCTCTATGTGCGACGCAGCTAAGAAAGCATGGGATGCTCTACAAACTGTACACGAAGGAACAACAAAAGTTCGTGAATCAAAACTCCAGCAGTTAACCTCACAGTTTGAACACATAATGATGAGAGAGGATGAAACAATTGCTGAATTCATTAGTAAGATCAAGGATATTGCAAACGGGGCTTTTCAGTTGGGGAAGAAGTATAAGGAAGCTAAGTTGGTGAAGAAAGTTATGAGGTCAGTGTCTAAAAAGTTTGCTAACAAAGTTACAACAATTGATGAAGCTCAAGATTTTAATACTATGACGTTGGATCAATTGATGGGATCTTTGCAAACATATGAGATGGGGCTCGATTCAGTTGATAAAACTGAGAAGAATATAGCTTTCAAGAGTATAGTACCACGTTCATCCAGACCTCGTTTTCAGAATTCCAAAGATAATGGAGGACAAAGAGTAGATCAAAGTCAACAACAGCAAAATTTCAAGAATCAAGCTGGACATGTCAAAAATTTGGATAGAATTCAATGTAGAGAATGTGAAAGATATGGTCACATTCAGTCAGAATGTCCAACAGCTAAGAGAAGGCAAGAAAAAGCTCATGTCTCTACATGGAGTGATGATGATAATGATGAGGATGACAATGAGGAATTCACCATCAATTTCGTAGCATTTGGAGCTAGAGTTGAAGAGCCGTCTGGATGTTTAAACATCATTCCTCGATGTTACAACATGAAGGAGAGAGTTGCAGAATATTCCTCAAGTGGTGATGAAGGAAGTGTTAGTGAAAATAATCTTCGTGTGACTTATGCTAAGATGAATGAGAAATGGCTAGAAGTTGCAGAAGCTAATAGAAGGTTGGCGAAGGAGAATAATCTTTTATTAGCCAAAGAAAAAGATACAAGTTCAACATTGGAGAAATCTAAGCAAGAAAATGAGTTGTTGAATCTTAAGTTGAAGGAGATGACTGAGAGAGCTGAACGTTCTGAAGCTGAAATTCACCGTTGAATACTGGGAAAGCCAAGTTGGATGAGATTCTTGCCATGGGACAGATTTCACGTCACGGCTTAGGTTATGAGAGCCCTTCAAGGTTTTCAAGTACGTCCACGGATGTTCAGTATGAAACTAATAGTGTTTCATCATATGTTAAGTCTAGAAAGAAAAGAGTATGGAATTGCAACCATTGCAAGGTATACGGGCATGTCAAGAACAGATGTTTCAAGCTTCTCAGAGATACAATGAAGGGAAAACACACTGCTCCATGTTTAAACATCGTCCAGGAAAGACAACCTACTCCATGTTTTAACATCTCTCGGTTTCCTCAATCAAGAACAGTCAGAAAGGTATGGGTGCCTAAATCAAAACATCCCATAACACCGCTCCCGAAGTCAGCACATCACATATTTCGTGATCTTCACTTAGAAGGATTGAAGGATGAAGAAGAGCATAGAGAGACACATACATCTGTCACTTTGTCAACTGTGAAAGTTAAAGCTGTTGATGGTGTAGTGGTCGAGTCCTTCAGGCAACACTTAGGTGTGTGTCATGGATGAGGTATTTCTTTTGATTTATTTTAGCATTTTTCGTTTTTGTTTTTAGTGCATATTTTTTTATTAAAAAAAGAGAAAAAAAAGAAAAGAAAAAAAAGAGAGGTAGGATGTAGGAAGTCTGTGATGTTTAAACATCAGAAAATGTGATGACTGTTTTTCTGATGGCTTGTGTGAACTGGGTTGGAGAGTTAATTGGCTATGCTGGAAGTGTTTAGGCCTGGGCTGAAAATGGAGTTTATTAAAGCTTGTATTGATGATGAGATCGAAGACAGGGGGAGCCACTGGTTGATACTCCAGTACTGTGATGACTTTACAGTTTTGGAGTCTCTCAATTTGATTACTTTGGCATGTTCATGGCCCCAGGGGGAGAAATTTGGACTTCTTTGATAGTTCAAAATCGTTGTCATGTGTTCTGGACTTCAGGGGGAGTTTATGACATCGAATATGCTGCTGCAACTTATATATGAAGTCCTAAAAGTTGGTATGGTTCCACAAAATGCCAAAGGGGGAGATTGAAGAGTCCAGAAGTTTCAGGATGATATTGTTGGCTATTTTGTAGAAGTCACTATGTTTAAACATATTGATATTTAAACACTTGCTCCAGCAGAATCAGAAACTGAGCAACAGTGATTGTGATGAAGTACAACTTGTGTGCGATCAACGAAGATATTCGAGTGAATCAAAGATGATATTTAAAGAGATATTCAGCTCCGATCTGATTAGATAAAGAATATATGATAGAGTTGTATTTTAGTTAGGATTAGTCTCAAATAAGGAAAGATTATATTTCCTACTGTATAGCTATAGAAGTAGAATATAGCTAGGAGACTAATTGCAGCTGTGATTAGCTAGATGAGAAGATCTGCAATACCGTGATTGAAGGACAGAGAATATCAACACGACAGCACAGCATGGAGCTATAAATAGAGACGCAAGCTGCGAGAAGAAGTATCGAGCTTAAGAGAAAGTATTATGCATCCAGAATAGCTTTGTTGGAGCAGTGCTGAGTCGATCGCGTCAACAGGTCATTGATCGTGATTTCAAGTTCAGAATCGTACACCTTAATTCTTCGGGAGGAAGAGATTCAGCGTCAACGAGGTTGAGATCGGAGGGAGTTAGATCAAGGCGAATCGGTAGCAAGGGGAGCTCGCAAATTCACAAGGAGAGTAGAAAGATAATTATTGAAGTCAAACATCTTGTACTGTAATCTTTCATACTAGTGAATTAATTCTGAACTGGGCTAACGCCCCGCAGAGTAGGTGTGTTTCACCGAACTGCGTAATCATTTCTGGTGTTCTTTACTTTAATGTTTAAACCTAGTAACATGTTTAAACATACTTGATGAAGTAGGTAATATTAGAACACTAGTATTCTGATCGGTAGAAATTTCATGTCAGTAGATAGTAAAGAAAATTTGGATTGTTTTTGGAGCCTGCATCTGAATCACCAGCATGATTGGTAGGAAAAAACAGCTTTGTGCCCTGGCTAACACAGCTCCTTGCTCTAAAATTGGTGTTTGGTTTTAATCCTCTTGTGGAACCCAAAAAAGATGGTCCTTGTTGTGCATTCAACCTACATTCAGTACCGTCCTTCGACCAATGCGATACAGGCATTAAGGGGGTCCCAAATTTTTTATATTTCTATATATTTCATTATGCATTTAAGGTTTCAGCGGAAGGAATTTATAGAAATTTAAATAAAATTGAGACCGAAATTGAATTGGAGAAGAATTGATAGTTCTAAATTCTTTATATTATATATATTTCGTTATAACTAAAATATAATCAAATGTCTTTATAAAAGTTCAAAATAATCAAGAAAATTGAACAGGAGAAAAATTAAGGGCCACAAAATTTTTTTTGCACTAGGCCTCGAATATTACAGGGATGATCGTGCCTACATTCATGGAAAAAATCAGCAATGCCAGATTGTTAACACATCCGGAGAGCTGGAATGGGTAGTGTATCAACAGAGATACAGTCTCTCAGTTTTTCAGGTGCATCGGTCTGCATCGAATTCCTAGAATGGTTAGAGGAAACACAAAATTTAGCTAGACAGTCAGATGGGCTGTTTGCCTCTCTAAAATATGATTCACACGATTACCAATTCCGCTAATGTTCAACTCATGACAGATACTATATCACTGCCATTTTGCTGAACTAGGTAAACGTATCCCATTCACAGCTAAAAGATAGTCTGATTGCATAGTGAAATAGGAGTTTAATTCTATTCCCATCTGAAAATCTAATTCTATATAGCCCTAAGTTTAGCCATCAATGGGGAGCATGCAGGGATTAATTTCATATACAACCTTATAAGTTATAACTCTACCTCTGCAATCCTCACTACCACTCCAATTCATGCTCTACTTTGTGAAATAAAAGATTCATCAACATTAATCTTGTATCCATACTCAGGAGGCGGCTCCCATTTCACAATACTAACTTTTTTGGTTTTTTCATTTTCAGGTAAAGGCATTAGACCTATGCTTATTAACTCCCGGTACTTCCTTGTATTCCCAACTAGCGGATAAACTCTGAATACTAGGTTGGTCTGTTAGATTATATTTTGAAAAAAGAATCTCCTTGATACTATTAAATAGGAATTGGTTTCGTCTGTTCTATAGGTTCAAAAAGGCAATCATGAGAGTGTTAATTACTAACTTTGTTAAGACACTAGTACCCCCTACATGACACGTAATATTTCAGTCTGTGCCTAACCGAGGCAAATCTGGGGACATGGATACCCAACAAAGAGTGCAAAGAGTTAAGAAGTTTTACATTAGGCATACATTCATAAAAAATGATTGAGAGAGTCAGAATTGCAGCACAAAGGACATGTGGAGGGCATACATATACCAAATTTTGGAAAAATATTATCAAATGGTAACAAGTAATTATAAAGCCTCTAGAATGAACCGCAAGAACAGAAGGAGTGTTTACAGAGAAGTTGAGATTTATTTTAGGGTGGTTGCCCTTATATGTAAAGTCCGATGATTTCATTCGATCCAAAAAAAAAAAAACCTCCATATAGATATATTGAACTTAGGAGTAATTTTATGAGCCCAAACCTGTTTTATCCCTGTATCATTTCCTGTTGCTCTAAGGATGTAGGTTGCCTTCACTGAGAGTTGACCATTTAGTGATGGGATCCAAACCAGCTTGTCATCATGTTGGTAGTTTGTCTGAACTTCCTGCAAAAAAACAACAGTCTTGGTAGCCAGTAAAGGCTCTAAAGTTGGAGGTAGGCCGGTTTATTAACACAAATTTTTTGTAGAGTAAGTTCATAAAATGGGATCTCCTGATTTGAGCATTCATAGAACAAAGGGTCTTTTCCAGTCCAGTTTTCATTCAAAAATGGAGAAGTTTCTGAACCTATTATGACCTAGACTATGAGTTAGCAAATTGTGTGATTGAGCATATCCTCTTCCACGTATGAGACGTTTCGTATGAAGCTAGCAAAGACCACAAAAAAAGGTCAAAATCATTTCGTTTTTTTGGAGATTCCACCACAGTTTTGAAGAGAAGGCTTGAATTATTGCCCTTACATCTCTAAATCCAAGTCTATTTTCATCTGTAGGGAGAACCATATTTGTCCATTTTCTCCAAAATTTTCTTTGCCCATAATCAGTCTCACTCAAAAAAAAAAAAAACTTTGCAGCCATCACCTCTATTATCCTAATGACTGTCAAGGGTGGTTGAAGCACAACTAATATAAGTATGGAAATGGTGATGAAAACAGGGTTTAATAGGATTAACTTACCATTCATTGTAAGCCACCTGTTCTTCCAATTACCCAATTTTCCTTCCATTCTTTTAATTAGTTGTTGGTAGTAAGTTACCTTGTTTCTCCTAGAAAATACTGGCACTCCCAAGTATTTAAAAGGCAACGTACCTTGTTTCATTCCAGTGATCCT
The DNA here is from genome assembly GCA_948330725.1 of Sherardia arvensis. Classification (NCBI taxonomy): domain Eukaryota; kingdom Viridiplantae; phylum Streptophyta; class Magnoliopsida; order Gentianales; family Rubiaceae; genus Sherardia; species Sherardia arvensis. Next base: position 10,215,844 of record OX415244.1, read on the forward strand.
CTTAATCATTCTTATCCTCCCAGTTCTGACTTTTTGATTTACATAGAAATCTGAATTAGAGTAATTTACTCTATGTCCTGAACTAATCTCGTAAGCTTTCAGAAATTTCATGAATCTGGACAAGTTTTTTTTGCTGCAGAGAGGAAAACTGCAGTATCGTCGGCGTACATGAGGTGGGATACTTGCTCAACTCCTCTTGGTGAACTAACTAATGAATGCATTGATATAATTAAATTTGTAAAATTTATCAAATCATATTTCATCAGAACTGAACTTAACAAATTGAACCTAACTTATCAAACAGAATTGAACTGAATAATATTGAACTAAACTTAATTGAATTAAATTGAAGAAAGCAATCTGAGAGAATAATTCACTATACTTGGTGTGTCTGTATTATCTGAAATATATAGGATTACAAGAGTACAAATACAATGTATCTAGACTAGTATAAATATGGTACGGAAATATATAAATCAATCACAATTATCCTCAGGATAATTGGATATTCTATCACCCCCTTCAAGCGAAGAGTCGGATGAGAAGTCACGCTAAGTTTGGATCGAAACAGTGTGAAGAGAGGACCAGGGAGACCTTTCGTAAAGATGTCAGCAATCTGTAGAGAAGTAGGGACATGACTAACACGAAGCTTGCCGGAAGCCACCAACTCTCGAACAAAGTGGTAGTCAATGTCAATGTGCTTCGCCCGTTTGTGAGCAACGGGGTTTTGAGCAAGGAAAATAGCACTATTGTTGTCACAAAACAGTAAGGGTCAAGACTTCAAAGGAACACGAAGCTCCTTTAGCAGATTGCACAACCAAACAAGCTCGGCCGCAGTGTTGGCCATAGCACGATACTCAGATTCACAGCTGGAACGGGAAACCGTTGGCTGTTTCTTAGCACTCCAAGAGACAAGATTACCACCAAGGTAAATGGCATAACCATAAGTGGAACGTCGAGTTTCAACACAGCGAGCCCAATCAGCATCTGAGTATCCTAACACCGAAAGTGAGCTGGAAGACGGTCGAAAGAAAAGTCCATGATGAAGAGTACCACGAACGTAGCAAAGAATACGAGTGACCGCCTAATAATGATCATCACGAGGTGACTGAGGGAACTGGCTAACAGAATTGACTGCAAAGGCTAGATCAGGCCTAGTAATGGTCAAATACTACAAGGCTCCAACAAGAGAACGATATAGCTTGGGATTCGAAAACTCTGGACTAGAGGAAGTGAGGAGTTGTGAACCAGGAACAAAGGGCGTAGAGACAAGTGTTGTATCAGTCATGCCAGCACGCTGAAGAATCTCCATGGCATACTTAGCCTGCCCAAGAAACAACCCCGAAGAAGAGCGAGAGACCTCTAATCCCAGAAAGTAATGAAGAGAGCCAAGATCCTTAATAGCAAACTCATGATCAGTGCGAGTGACAAACTTCCGAATAAGGAGAGGATCATTTCCAGTGAGAATGATGTCATCTACATAGACCAAAAGATACAACACTTTTGAGCCATGCATGAACATGAACAGGGAAGTGTCAGACGAACAGCACCGAAAACCCAAACGAGTCAGATAAGAACTGAAACGCTGAAACCAGGTATGAGGAGCCTGTTTAAGGCCATAGATAGCCTTCCGGAGACAGCATACGTAGTCTGGATGATGAGGACCGGTGTATCCAGACGGCTGTTCCATGTAAACCGGGGAGTCGAGATGACCATTAAGAAAGGCATTCTTAACGTCAAGCTGATGTAGGGGCCAACCAAAAATGGTGGCAAGAGACAGGATGATCCGAACGGTGTAGGCTTTCACGACCGGGCTAAACGTGTGAGTGAAGTCAAAGCCAGGAACTTGAGAGTATCCCTGAGCAACCAAACGAGCCTTATAACGATCAATAGTGCCATCTGGTCGATGTTTGAGCCGATAAACCCATTTGGAACCAACAATATTAACTCCAGAAGGACGAGGGACAAGATCCCAAGTATGTTGCTGATGCAGTGCATGCATTTCTTCATCCATAGCAGCCACCCAACGAGGATCCTTAAGTGCAGAATGAAAACCCCGAGGTTCAGTTTCAGCCAAAAGGGCCGCAAGAAAACCGGTGATAACATAATCAGAGTAATCCTTGGCAGCGAGCCTGCCTGTCTGAGAATGAGTTGTCATACGATGATGAGGCGACGGTGATGGTGGTGGAAGTGAGGTGGTGATGGAGAATGGGCTGGAGTTAGTTCTGAAGAAGGGTTGGGAGCCGATGACGCTCCAGAATCAGGAAAACTTGGTGATCCAGAGACAGGTGATGGTGGAGATGCCTCTATAGGCTCATCTGGTGAAGGCGGATCAGGCACTGTCAAAGCCATATCATCATCATAGTCCGAGTCAAGAAATGTAGAGACATCCAAAGACTCAAGGGCCGTGGAGAATTGACGTTCCAATGGTGGAAACGAGCTATCATCGAAGCGAGCATAGCGTGTAAGATACACCTTCTTAGTGACCGGGTCAAAACACCGAAAACCCTTGTACTGAGAGTTGTAACCCTAAAAAACGCAAGGCGTACTACGAGGAGCCAGCTTGTGCTGAGAGAGCTGCCGAATATAGGGATATACCAGACATCCAAATGGATGAAAGTTGAAGTAGTCTAGATGACGACCATAAACCATATAAAACAGCGAGACATTGTTCAGAACAGGCCTAGGAAGCCTATTTATGGTGTAGGCAGCAGTGGCAAAAGCGGCATCCCAATAAGAAGCTGGCAGACCAGAGTGATGAAGCATAGATAGTCCAATTTCTGTCACATGATGATGCTTTCGTTCAGCTCTTCCATTCTGCTCGGGAGTAGACGGGCAAGATATCTGATGAAAGATGCCCCTAGCTGCAAAGTGAGAGCGCAACCGTGCATTTGTAAACTCAGTGCCACCATCACTTTGAAAGACCTTAATAGTGCGAGAGAACTGATTCTCCACAAAGTTCTGAAACTGCATGAATGTCTCAACGAAATCTGATTTTCGCTTCAGTGGATAATACCAAGTGAATTGCGAACAGCCATTGATAAAAATGGCATAATGAGAATAGCCACTGGCAGATAAGACTGGCGCAGGCCCCCACAAATCACAGTGAATTAAATCAAGTATAGTCTGCGCTCGCTTCAGATTGTCCACGAAAGAAAGCCTTTTTCTCTTTGCTTTTTCACACGCTGAGCAAAGAGAAGACTTGAGCGACAAAGAGGTGACCTTAACATGATTCAGTTTATTCAATAAAGAAAGGACTGAATGAGAAGTATGACCTAGTCTATCGTGCCAAATATCAAAAGAATCTGTATTTTTATTTGATCGAACATAAGCAACAAAGGCAGCACCACTCCGTTCAAGCAAATAAAGAACATGATGACATCGACCCCGACCTAAAATTTCCTTGTTTGACCGTTTTTGAATCACAAACGAAGACTCGTCAAAAGAAACTACAACTTTTAAATTCTTTGTGAGCTTGCTAATCGAGAACAAATTTTTCGTAACATCGGGAACCACCAAAACATCCGATAACAATAAATTACGAGAAAACTGATGACGACCAACATGTGTAATGGAAACATCACGATCATTAGCAAGAGAGACAGAACGGTTACCAGTATATAGAGCAACACGATCAAGACCGGAAGATGCAGAGGTCATGTGGTTAGCAGCACCAGAATCCATACACCAACTGGAAGCCTTGTCCTTCAAATAAGCTGGTGACTGGAAAGCATCGGCAACATTCACCGACATAGGTGGACTGGATCAATTTCGAGCGGTATCGCCAAATTCATCGCAAAATTGACAACTCGGGTTCCCTCGTTTCCGGCGAGCAGAAGAAACCATCTCCAGCGGCGGCGCGTGTAACACACGCGCCAAAGGACAGTCAATTCCAGGAGGCGCGTGAAATTCACGCACAGAAGCACTGGTGAGAGCACATAACACGCGTCTATAAGGGTAACACTGGTGCCCTTATAGCTATGTGGCTGTCTATAAGGGGGGCGCGTGGATAACACGCGCCCAGGAGAGCGGCTGGAGATACTCATGCGCGTGATCCACACGCGCGAGAGGGTTGGCTGATGAGTGGCTGGCGCGTGTTGCACACGCGCCTCAGAGATGTCTCGCGCGTGCGGTACACGCGCTTGAAAAGTCTGTTGTTGTAGCTTGGGCGCGTGGTGTACACGCGCCACGTGTAGTTTGTCTGCCTATACCTGGGCCCGTGATCCACACGCGCCTGCCTGGTGGAGATTCGGCGCGTGTTCCTCAAGAGCCTGTGTGTCTGCTTGCTGGCCTGCCTGGGCGTGATGCACACGCACCTGAGAGTAACTCATTTTTGTTATTTGCACGAGAGAAAGGTGGAGATCGTGGACAATGAGAGCACTGACGACGAAGGAACAACAATTGAGCAGCGGAAAAAGGTGAAAGAACACCAAAACGAAAGCACCACAATCAAAAGTACGAAATTGATTGGGATTTATATGTCGAAATTGGAAATTTGACGGATTTATAGGTTATTTGGATCGAATAGGCTGATACCATGAGAGAATGTAATTCACCGTACTTTGTATGTCTGTATATCTGAAATATATAGGGTTACAAGAGTACAAATACAATATATCTAGACTAGTCTAAATATGGTACAAAATTATATACAAATCAATTGTGATATTCTATCACAACCAATGCATTGATATAACTAAATGAAGTTGTACTTTATCAAATCATATTTTATCAGAACTGAACTTAATCTAGCTTAATTAACTAAATTGAACTGAACTTAAAAGGAACTTAATTGAACGAAAAAAATTGAAAGAAGCAAATCAATGAATGGATATTGCAACCAAACTGAATAAATATAGCAATCAGAATTTGGCAATATCTACCTAGTGGTAGAGAAACTGAAACTCAAGATTAGAAAATAGAAATGAATTGAACTACACTTAACTTAAATGAGCTGAATTTTCAGTATAAATCTAAAATCATTTAATTATTTTTTCACTAAAATGAATTGAATTTTAATTATTATTTTTTTGAATTGAACTGAATTAGTAACATTGAATTTTTTTTTAAAAAAGTTTAAAAGTAAACTGCACTGAACTGAACTGAATTTCTTTTAGATAAATTATACTAAATAGATCCTGATTGTAACCCTTGAGATGCGAAGAGATCTTATAATTGGTTTTAATTAGCATCATTAGTTAATTTTGACATTATTATTAAGAGTCTAATTAAACAAACATATAAATTTAACTCATAAAAATGTGAAGATACCACAAAATTATGATGGAACCCGTGGTATTCTCAAACCAATTATCATATTTACATTTTTCGTTTTTTCCTTCTTTTCATTGCAAGTGGGAAGAAAATAATAGAGAAGAACGCGGAATAGTTTGGAATATTTTTCACGCGGACAGAATAGTTTGAAACTCATCCCACCACCACCATCAATTTTCCTTATCACATTTACTACAAATTAGAAGACTTGGTGAACTCAAGTCAAGCTCAACATTTTAATTCAACTATCATCGTAGTTGCAGAGAAGTGATCGGGAAAAATGGCGGTCCCGGAAGCGGCCGTGAGCTTCCTGCTGGATAACCTCGCCCACGTTCTAAGCTACAACTACAAGCTGGTCGCCGATGTGAGTGAAAACATTCAGAAACTCCAAGCTGAGCTGAAAATTCTGAAGGCTCTCATGATTGAATTCTCAAAGTACAATCACGAGAGTGAGTATCTGAAGCAAACCGTGAGCGACATCAGATCCATACTGTACGAAGCAGAGGACGATGTTGACTCATACTTGGTTCAGGCCGCCATCCAAAGCAGTAGAAATTTTCTGTCCAAAGCTGCATATCAGATCGACCACAAGAAAACGGTCCGCAATGTGGCCAAGCAGATTGAAGATATTGGCGTTAGAGTGAAGGCGATGAATGATGGTGGGATCAGTAATGGTTACGAGGCGCTGCAACATGAAGCTATTGTCAATATTGATCGAGAAAAGTCCAGTGAGGTATTTTACTAACTTCCCTAGTTTTCCATGGGTGTTTCTATAATTGGTTTGGTAGTTCAAAATAAGTATGAAAGTACAATAATATGTTCTTAAATATTTTGATTTTTTAAAAACTAGACAGCTTATAGAGGCAATAACGTCATTCGTTGATACTAATACGGGAAAAAATACCAGACTGCATGTAGCACTTCAGCTTTTGAGCTTGAATCTGTGCTATCCATTGCTAAAATACTAGGTGATGCACACCGCCTAGAAGAAAGTTTGTGATGCCCTAAAATCTTTATGGACATGAAAACACAACAAAGAATTAACTAAAAGGTAATCTTTGAAAGTAAAGACCTAAGTGAATATTAGAAAACAGACTCCTAATACTTTCTCCGTTAACAATTTCTGATATTCTACTATCTAAGTAAAGTGATCACAAAGAAATACAGATGAACATTCATTGAAAGTACTATCAATCATATGCAGAAAACATTTCAGTTTGCTCTTCCTCATATGTGGATGGGAAAAGGATAGCCTGACTGCATCAGAAGTTCCCTCGAAAGAGCTACTACATATAGTCAATCTTTTCAATAATTTTGTGTTTCTAGTGGATAGCAAGCATATACATCCAGCAGAATCAGTGTTATAGTTGAACACACTCACTCAACCTACACACATAAGAATGAGCTAGCACTATGCGCTTAAATACTTCAAAAATCTCGTAGAAACCGCTAAAAAAAGCAAATTGATAATGCAGCTCCCAAAAAAGCAGTAGAGTCCTACCTCTTTCAAGTTCTGGTGCAGTGATTCTCTTTGCTAAATTTTTACATAGAGAAATTTTAGTACCTATTCAGTATATGGTATTCAAACCTGATTTCTGTTGTCAGAGAAGATGCAAGAACAACAAAAAAGGCTTCCCTGAAGAGATTTCCAGGTGAGTTGGCAGCCGCTGGCGGACTAATGACAGTAAAACACAACACTCTCAATCATCGTACAAGTAAAATCATATCCAAAACATGTTGTCAGGTACACGAATCACTGATAATAAAACAAAAACAAAACCATGGTAATTTATTTACATTCTCAGATCATGTTGAAGTTATTAAAACATAATATAAAGTAAGAGTCCACAAAATTATCAAACAGAATTAGCTCCCTTGTAAGCATGAAATGAGTCAAAAATTAGAAAGTGTTATCTGCATACATGAGTTTCAAACAACAAAGAGCAACAAGAGATGCATATTTTCCCAACAACAACAACAACAAAAAATGAACACATCAGAATCAAACAGGAAGAAAAACAATAGAAATCACAAAAAGAAACAAAAGATTTACAGCTTTTTACAAGAAAACCAAAAGAAAATAAAAATTCTTGAAAAAACTTCTTTCTTCAATTATAAAAACTCATGAGAACTTTCAGACATTGAATACTTACTGTGGCATTGGGAAAAAGCAAACTTGATTTCATCTAAATCACCCAGAAAGCAGAATCAACAGTGCCTTTTCCAACATATGCAGAAGCTAGAATATTCATCACATGCTCAAATGGATTTTTGGACAATATTTTGTGTACATAAATGTTTGGTTAAAAGGTACAAATCCAGAATAATAAGTTTATTTGCCTGTAAACTTAAAACAGGAAGAGACAAACTGGTTTCCTATGACATGAACCCTAATTCCATGTAATCTTTCCAGGTTAACCAAATCAACCCAACAGATTAGACATATCCAGCTCAAGGAAATAAACAAAAATTCATGTTCCCATTTATTCAACAGATCAACTTTCTGAAATGGCATTTCCTGATGATTTTCTGCAGTTTTTATACATTCTATGATTTTTATAAGTTCGATTTATTTTCTCTGATTTTCTGCAGTTTTTATACATTCCACTTTTAAAATTTGAGAGGGGTATTTAAGTGCCTGAGCAAATCGAACTTATTAAAGTACTAATGAATAGTAGATTTTATTGGTCGAAACTGACTTAATTTAACTTCAAAATGTCAAATAGGAATTTTATACTGGAACATGGAGCAAAATCATATGTAATGAATTGTTGTAATTAGATTATGGAATGATGAGTCCTCTGTATTATGCAAAATCATATGTATTATGAAAAAGGGAATGTGCATGCATGTTTCAGTAAAATGTTGGAGTATGTGTTGTGTAGGCACCCAAAGTAGAGGAAGATCACGTGATTGGGTTTGATGGGGCAGCTGAGAACGTGAAGGAACTTCTCACCCACGGAGCAGAAAGTCTTGAAGTGATCTCGATTGTAGGAATGCTTGGGCTTGGGAAGACTACACTAGCTAAGATGGTTTAGAAGGATTCTGCTGTTGATTATGAGTACATGATTCGAGCCTTTGTCTATGTTTCGAGAGAATATGATAAGAAGGATGTGTTGCTCAAAATTGTGTCCTCTTTTACCCAACTCAATGATGAAGTGAATAAGATGGATGCGGAGCAGCTTGAAAAGTACATAAAATCTCGGTTGGATGGAAAACAATATTTGATTGTACTCGATGATGTTTGGGAACCAAGTGTTGAACATTGTCTCAGATTTCAATTAGTGCTGAATTCGGAAATAATATATATTTCTGAGTTGGTAATTAGATAAACTTGGTAACCCGATATTGTCTATTTAGAATAGAATATCATTCTATTGTTATAAATAGTTTGGGTTTGTTTATCTGTCAAATACAAGAAACAAAATACAGAGCACAATATAGTCATACGGGAATTGTGTGGTTAGAGTTTAGGGTGTTTTCTGGTGAGTGTTCTTGGGAGAGAAGATAATTAGTATAGAGAGTTATTGGGATGAGTGGATTTACTCTGTAATAGTCTCTAGAATTATACTAGTGGATTCTCTGGTGGATGTAGAACGGATTTTGTGTTAAACTGGTGTTTTATGCTTGTTTATTTATCGTTGTTGTCAATTGTTCGTTGATCCTGTTCCGCTGCGGTAGTACTAATTCCTGACGATTGGAATTGGTGCCTGGAGAAAGGGGATTAGATTCTCAACAACTGGTATCAGAGCTAAGGTGGTAGAGCCAAGGTGGTGGTAGACGTAGTAGAGCGCTGAAGCACAAAAACACGGTATGGTTTCTGCTAAATTTCTTGATTGTCAATGTGTTATATTGAATCAAGATGGATGTTTGATTGATATTTTTGGTGTTTGCTTCTCGGTATGCGTTTTGGAAAGGTTTTGCCTTTATACGGCTATGACAAGTATTTTACTTGGTTTGTAATTAATTAATTATCAATCGGATTTGGATTTTTTGTGGATTGATTAATTGATTGTTTCTTGGTTTTGAGATGGAGGATCAATGTTGGAAATGATTGCTAAAGGTAATCAGTCTGTTCTTGACTTGGTGTGGATAAATATGGAAAGTATAGTATCAATAATTCTCTGTGGAGATTGTGGTTTAATTTCAGTGTGAGAATTTGGTGGAGCGCGGCTACACTTGTTTATTGGGCGAAAATTTGGATCATGGTATTGGTTGATTCAGGTTTTATGTGTAGTTGGAACGGAGGTCAATGGTTTACGACTGTTCGAAGAATTAAAGGAGTTGGTGGAGTTTGGCGTGCTTTGTGATAAAGCGGATGATCGCTTAAAGAACAGAAGACTCGGGTTCAACTCTGACTTTTAATTCTTGATTGTCGTAGTGCGTAGTTACACCGGTTTGTTAGCTGGGTTCTTGGGTGGTGATACTCAAGTGGGTGAAGCTGATAACGCGAAACTGGCTAATGGTATGACGTCATGGTTGCGTAGATGCACTGGTTCATTGGCTGAGATCTTGGATCGGGGTTGATTCAAGTGGGGTGCAGTTGATAACGTGAAATCGGCCGATGATTGGGACGTTTGAAGAATTGGAGGACCGTGAAGAGTGGTGGAGTTAGGGTTCTTTGAAAAAGCGGCTTGCTTAAAGGACGGGTAGCTCGAGAACAACTCTGGAGGTTTAATTCTTGTTGTCGTAGTATTTCTGTTTGTCTGGTTTTGTCAAATAGGTGGAGCATTCAAATTGAAGTGGCGGCATGATAACGATCCGTTTGGATGTTGAAGAATTTCATGGTGATATGAAATCTGATCCAAGGTGGAGATTGTTAGATTGTCTCAGATTTCAATTAGTGCTGAATTCGGAAATAATATATATTTCTGAGTTGGTAATTAGATAAATTTGGTAACCCGATATTGTCTATTTAGAATAGAATATCATTCTATTGTTATAAATAGTTAGGGTTTGTTTATCTGTCAAATACAAGAAACAAGATACAGAGCACAATGTAGTCATACGGGAATTGTGTGGTTAGAGTTTAGGGTGTTTTCTGGTGAGCGTTCTTGGGAGAGAAGATAATTAGTATAGAGAGTTATTGGGATGAGTGGATTTACTCTGTAATAGTCTCTAGAATTATACTAGTGGATTCTCTGGTGGATGTAGACCGGATTTGTTGTTAAACTGGTGTTTTATGCTTGTTTATTTATCGTTGCTGTCAATTGTCGTTCCTGTTCCGCTGCGGTAATACTAATTCCTGACGATTGGAATTGGTGCTGGAGAAAGGGGATTAAATTCCCAACACCAAGAGATTGGGATAATTTCAAAAACGCTTTTCCAAACAATAGCAAACGGTGTAGGGTTCTAATAACTACCCGAAATGAGATGGTGGCTAAACATGCAAATCGACACAATTCTGATGCTCTTTATAGATTGGACTTTCTAACAATGGAGGAGTGTCGGGAGTTGCTAAGATGGAGAGTTTTTCAAGAGAATTCTTGTCCCGGTGAGTTTCATGGATATGAGGTTAAGATTGCTGAAAAATGTGATGGGTTGCCCTTAGCTGTTATGGTTATAGCAGGTATTCTTGTGAATAACCCCGATAAGGTAAATTGGTGGAAGAGTGTTGCTAATAGTGTGGAGAACTACATTGCTAAGGACACAGAACAAACTGGGAAGGTGATAGAGTTGATGTACAAGCACCTACCAAACTATTTGAAGCCTTGCTTTCTTTATCTTGTTGTTTTTCGTGAAGATTTTGAGATCCCTGTTTGGAAGTTAGTACGGCTATGGATTTCTGAAGGGCTCATACAACGGGAAGAAAATCAAGCTTTGGAAGACATGGCAGAGCAGTTTCTGGAAGAACTTGTTCATAGAAATTTAGTGATGGTTGGACAAAGAAGGGCCAATGATAGAATTAAAACTTGTCATGTGCATGACGCACTACGTGAGTTTTGCAAGAAAGAAGCTAATGATGAAAATCTTTTTAGTGAAATCAAGAAAAGGAAACGGTCTGAAGATCCACCTTTGGACCAATGTCGTCGCATTTGTATCAACAATCTGAATGTGGTGGATTACATTTCGAAAACTTCAGAGCGTAAGTGTGTTCGTTTATTCTTAACCTTCATTAAGGAAGAAACACTTGTTGATGCTAAAAATGTGTCACGCATCCCAAATGCTTTTAAGCTTGTTAGGGTGCTAGAGATTCAATGTCTCATTTATACTTCCTTCCCACGGGAACTCTGCAACCTTGTTCTCCTGAAATATATAGCCATCTCCTCCAACTTCAATAATCTCCCTACAACAATGAATTCCTTGTGGAATTTGCAGACTCTGATAGTCAATACTAGTTCATGCAGTCTTGATATCAAAGCAAACATATGGAAGATACCTCATTTCAGACATTTGCATACCAATGCATCCACTACTTTGCCGAGTCCTGGTGTCAAGAATGTAACAAATATCGAAGGAGGTTCATTAGGTATGAATGTCCAAACACTGTGCACTATTTCACCTGAAAGTTGTACAAAGGAAATTTTTGAAAGGACTCCCACTATCAAGAAGTTGGGTATTCGTGGAGCAATAGCCAAGCTTTTTGAGACAAGTGGTGGTGGATACAGTTTTCCTTCTCAGCTTCGGAGACTAGAATCACTTGAAATTTTGAAGTTACTGAATGATGACATAAACAACAAGCTCTATAGTCTCCCTTCGAGGAAAGATTTTCCAGGAGAGTTAACAAAGCTGACCTTGATGAATACAAGACTCGAGTGGAAAGAGATTCGTACACTAGGGGAGCTAGGGAAACTGGAGGTTCTCAAGTTGAAAGACTTTGCTTTCCAAGGAAATCTGTGGAACACTGAAAAGGGAGGTTTTCGCCGTCTCAAACACTTGTACATCGGCCACACAGATTTGGTGGTTTGGGAGGCATCGGAAGATCATTTCCCCAAGCTGAAGAGTCTTGAACTGAATGGCTGTGATAAGCTGAAAGCTATTCCACATGGCTTGGGAGATATTGCCAGTCTCCATTCAATGGTTCTCCACTGCACAAATCATCAGGTGGCTTCTTCTGCCAGGAGGCTTCAGGTATTGAAACTAAAACAAGCTGAGAAAGGCAGCAAGCAAGCCGTGAAGGGCATCAAGCACAGTGACTTTAAGCTCTCCGTTTATCCTCCTGATCATTAAAATGCAGTCATTCTCATGGCAGGTTAGTAAACTTAGCAACCATTAAGGTTATGTTTAAACCTTTTCATCTCTGCCTGTGTCCTTCACATACTGCCAGTTAAAACTATCTGACCTGTAATCTCTTTCTTATTTTAGCGATAGTTCTGCTAAAGACTGCAAGGATGGCTTGTGAAGAAGAATTGGCTACATCTTTTTTTTCTTTTTTTTTGAAGCTATGGACAACATCTTGAGAAGGCAGTATTGTGTGTTTTATTCTCCCTTTTTAAAGTACATTTGTGGAACAATCCTGAATTTTATTTGTCTGATCTGCATCTGTTCTATTTCGTAACAAAGTAAACTCTCCAGTTTGAAACAGATGTAATGCATTTCCCTTTCCTAATGGCATCTTCGAATAAGAGTACAGAGCTACTTATGTTAATCTGTTTGCTAACAAGCAACAAACTGAGCAGTATAACCAAATCACATATCAGGTTATAAACTTAAGTCATACCTAAACAAATGTCATAAATGAACTTGATATCGAATTAAAGCGTAGTAGTATTATTAGTTTTAGTATGTAAATTTTTAACAAAAAACAGTATAAAAGTGTTTCTATTAACATGTTAGCCCCCACTTATGGGTGGTATGATGGCCAATTCATCTCTATCTTTGACAACGGTAGTGTCTTGGATGTATTCCTCATTTAGAGCTAAAACCATGCAGCCTCTGATCTCTTCCAGGCCTGGGAATCTAGAGATAACCTTATTCATGCAATCATTGGCAGTACTTCCAGATGAAACGCTTAGTGGCATATCAACCAAGCCGGTCAAATCTCTGGCCCTTGCAAAGAACAAAACCTTTATCTCAACACATGAATCGCCAACAGTTTCCATCTCACTTTGTCTTTGGAGTTCTTCCTCCATGATAGAAAAGTTCTGTCAAATTTAATTTAAAAATAAATCACTTAAACAAGAATAACAAGCAATGCAAACAAAGTACAAGGCAAACAATGTGAAACTAAATTTACAATCACAAAGCATATTATTTGTGAGAAAAACAGTTTTAACATGTGTCAGGTTGTGAGCATGAACTGAGAAATTCACCTAACATATGACATGAATATTTCAGAGGAAAATAACCACACTAAACTATTTTAGAGATTATGAACATAAATCATCAATTTTCAGAACTAGAAACCTTCCACAAGTTTAAGCGGGAAAAGAACAATGCTACAGAGAACAGACCTGCGTTACAGGGCTCAGCCACAAATTCATAACAGGGATACTTATGAAATCAGAACAGACCTACACTAATCGGCACAGAGACACTCATGTTGGCTTCATTTGTGCAGCATAAATTTCGGTAAACCTTTCAAGACCAGCAGTTACATGCAACCATTAACATATCACAGGAAACACGGAGACATCATAGATGCAAACAACAATTAGATACCAGCATTTTAGGGATCAGGGACTTGTTTTCACACAAAAAGAATCTCGAGGAAGGTGATCCAACCTCATCTATATCTATTCATCTAAAATCCTGGTACCATTGAGAATATCTCTCAATCACAATTCAGATACGTATATGATGCAATAAAAAGCAACCAAACAAATTTTTTAATTTCTCTAACAAGACAGATAAATGGCCCAGAAATTGAAACATATAAGAATCAAATCATAAATACTTGCACGAATCACGGCATGATACGCTCAAGAGGCTACTCTGGACTTCAGATTTGTATTTGCCAATTGCTAAATTCATCGAAATAAACATTGTTCTCTACGAAATATTTGTTACCAGTTGTTCAAGATACCATATTGAAAAGCTTTTGTACAAGAAATACACGCCTTTTTTTTTTTTAATAAAGAACTGTTTCATTTATTTAAAAGTTTCATAAAAAAGTGGAAAGCAGTAAAGCGAATCGGAAGAGAGAGGGAAAGCATCAGATTATTCTATTTAAACTATTGAAGTCCTTGAAATCATTTCACATTCAAATATTCACACCTTTTCAGTTTTAACACTTCTATTATCATCTTTTTAATGTGGAAGTCAAAGCTCAAAGATTTTTCTAAAATAAATCAATTAAACTTCAATTGTAGAGACAAGAGGAATAGCAGTTCCCACATTGCTTTGATTGAAAGATGTAAGGGAAAATAAAATAAAAAATGAACTAACAGAAAAGTGTTGCAGTAGAAAAAACAACAGAACCAACTGTTTTCTTGAAAGACAACTGGTTTGCTGGTGATTCATGAGTACTAGGATACTGAAATGAAGTGAAGCGAATATTGAAGCTAAATTAATTCAAGTCTGAGTTTAATTAATATAAGGCGTGAAAGTATTACAACAACAAAATAGAGAAAAGACAACAAAGCGATACCATATTATACCAAGTGTTCTAAGGTGTCATTCTAATCCCCTTAATAATATAGTGACTAAATCAATAGGGGGATCAAAAAGAAGGATTAACGGGAAATAGCACAGTGAAGATAAGAAGGAATGACATGATACTTTCGAGTTTGTCCCTATAAAGATGTTGCAAGAAGCAGACATGAGAAATTGATAAGGAAACCAACACTTACGTTAAATTACGTAAGTGGGGTGGTGGGGTGGTCTAGACACCATCAATATAAAAACTACATTTGCAATCAGCACGGGTAAGTTGGCAAATCCGTCCCTTTCTTTCTCTCAAACAGTCTACGCCTCGGAAGGAACAAGACACAGAGAGTAAGGAAAACTTTGCCATATAAGGACTGAAAGATCCATTTTTTAATGTTGCCAACCTTGCCATGGAAAATATTTTCTCAGCTACCTATTGATTTTAGTGTTTCATATCTCATCTTCTCATGTTCCCAGAAACGTTGAAGATGATGACATAAGACTCTAAACTAGAACTTCAAGAACCACTGGGATCTTATCAAATGGAGCACAGATAATCATCGTATACAATTCAAGCTAGAATAGCAACTGATTGAATATCAAGCTACTGATAACATCCACAACAACATACTGAACTTATTACAAAGATTGAAAAGACCCCGTTCAATTTTAGCAGGGAAATCAGTCTGCAGATTGGAAAAGAGAGCAGTTAGCTAACCTTGAAGGAGGGCGGTCTCGGTGGCGACGGTGACAGCGAAGAAGGGGTGAGAATTTATTGACAGGAAAATTTCGACCCGGCACAGAAAAACATGATTTTAGCTAATCTTGCAATTACTGTTCATGAATCTACAGTTTTTTAGGGGTAAATTTGTAATTGCACAGCAACCAGAAGCTCACCCTCCATACCATCCGCTCTCGGCCGCAGCTTCGTGATGAGGCGCGGAAGGGGAATCAGATCCAGAATCTCGGGAGAGCTGGGCGGATCTGCGGCGGAAATCAGAGGCGCGGTGAGGTGGTGGAGAAGCCCGACTGTGAGGCGACGGAGAGGCCCGACGGTGAGCCGGTGGAGAAGCCACGGCCACGATTCGGGTTTCTCACAGAAGTGACTAATGTGTAGCTATGGCGGTAACGATTCGGCTTTCTCCACCGGAATAGGAGATCAAATTGCTCTGTGGGTGCGGAACTATGTTTCCGCCGTAGCTACACATTAATCACTTCTGTGAGGTGTTGGGCACCACGTTTATTGCAATCTAGGTTTCGATGATTTTTGGCACGAAACCGGTTCTAAGCTCAATTTATGAGCTGTAGATTAAGTTTATATAATATGTAGCTGCATGACATTAATTTTTTTGGCTCATTTCAGATTTTTAAGCTTTAGATCAGATATATGCAAGGCGTTGAATGATTAGTTTTGGAATCTTTTTTTGAGTTTATTTGCATAATCACGAGTTTTGGAATTCGTTTTTGAGTTTATTTGCATAATCACGAGCTTTGAGAATAGGTTTTTGAGTTTATTTGCATAGTCACGAGCTTTGGAATTCGTTTCTGAGTTTATTTGCATAATCACGACCTTTGGGAATCTGTTTTTGAGTTTATTTGCTTATGAATTGGCTGAACTTGAATTTCGTGTACAGAATTATACTTCCATGGATTCCTATGAACCAGCAAGATATGTCTTAGAGAATGATCAAACTGCAATAGATTCGAATCTGGTGTCTGAGATTCATCGTGCCATGAAGAATTATGCTGATAATTTGATGCACAGATTGGATAATATCAGTGCGGAAGTGTCTTAGTTGAAGTCCAGAACCCGCCACCTTGAGAGCTCGTTGGATGAACTAAAATTATCTGTTGGGACCAAGAACGGGAGCTCCTATGGGAAGATGAGACACTTATTGTCAGAGAGGTAATAATATGCTTAGCTTCATTTGTCAGTTTCCAAGGTTGATTTTCTTGCACATTGAAGCTTTATGATCTCTAAGCTATCCATGACTGTTTTTGGTGCCTATTTCTTTTGCTAAGTTTTTTTATTATGGTTTGATACCTGTATGATGGTGATTAGCTTTCTTCTTGCCAAAAGTGTTTGGTTGGTGGCAGTTCATGCGACTTTAAGAGTCAAATCTGTACGTTCCAGGTGCTTTACAGTTTACACATATTCATGCTGATATAGCCAAATATATGGGGGAAATTTGTACAATGCTCTATGTTATGTTAAAGACATTTTTCATGCAGATAGCCTTGAAATGCTCATGTATGTATTCCACTATCATCTCAGCAGCCAGGATAACTTGGATTGTCAAATTTATTATTTATTTAATGTTTTGATGATTAACAAGTCGATAGTACTTGGTTGGTTTTTGCAGAGGCTTGATTAGGGAACTGATGGAGAAAATGAGGTTGAACGATCCAGTGCTCTGGTTAAGCGAGCTTCTCCCGAGACCTGGATAGACATGGTGAATGACTTCCAGAAGGGATCCTTGTTGACTCGTCTTAGCATACCTTTGTTTTATGGGATTGATGTTGCTCATGGAAACAGTTTGCTGAAGTTGAAGAGAACCAAGATGAAGATGAAGATGATGAGGAGGTCCTGTTGATACGGTCATTCAAATCATCAGCTAAACTAAGGTCATTGAGGGTTTCCAAGGATGATATTGGCTGGATAGGTATGCATATACAATATACATTTATAACTGCACATCACATTAATGAAATGCATCTATACGAACCGTGTGTGCGCGTTCTGTTGTAATTGTAAATCTTCCACTCTGTAAAGTTGTAACAAGCTGTTCTTTTCTCTGCAGGTCTGAAAATCTCTGGAGCTTTGATCTGATTTTTGCTTAGTAAATATTACATCTGATATCATAGTGTTTATATTTTTCAAAGTTTATTAGGGCTACTAAATGTTAGTTATTTTGTCTGCAATCTTTGATCAAACTCTTATGTCATTCGTAATGTCTGCACTCTTGATTATATGATACCCTTAAGTAAAGCAAATATTTTCATTTGCTTGAAAGTCACATTTCTGTAATCATAGATTCACATTGTCAACTGAATGTTTCATTGTGAGAACATAGTTAGACCTTTTGTATGAGAACATCTTTGGAAGCTTGTAATATGGATCATAAAACAGTTGGATCGAGATTAAGATTACAAGAAGGTGCCACGAGCACCTCAGCAGCATGGCAAGCTCTTCCATCACCGCTACATTGTTCTCCGGGTTCTTCCCCTCCAACGCCGCCACGAGCACCTCCTCGTGCCTGAACTTCTTCAGCCGCCTATCGTGCTCCGCCACCTTCACCTTCTTCGGCCTCAGAAGGCTTCTCATTCTGCCCTCAGCGCCCTTCTTCTAGGCTCCTCTACAGCTGCATCTCCCAGCCCTGCATAATCTCCAATAGCTCTTCCATCCTCTTCTTCCTTCTTGGGTTTCCTCCTTCAAGCATAGAGTTTCCACTCCGAAGCTCCGATCACCCTTGTGGAGCAATACGGCAAGAATCCAACGGAGCGAATTGAATCAGAGAATCCAAAGAAAACCCGGGTAAGAATTACTAGTTTTTGAAAAAGACGTCAAATATTTTGCCGGCAAATTTCATCTCACCGATCGCTTTAATACTACATAAACTAACTGCTGTAAATACTGAGTAGTGACCCTAGTATACAGAAAAGAAGGTGCCTGGAAAGTCACTTGTCTGATAAAAAAGAATCCCATCAATTATTTGCTCCATTTCATTATCTCTGTAGATCAGTCAACGTCTTCTCTTGAGTGGAGCTAACAAAGTCTTCTCCCAGTTCCAGATCTCTGCATCAACCAAACAATGGCGGTTCCAGAAACCGCAGTTAGCTTTTTACTCGAGAACCTCACCCAGGTTCTTGCTCGAAACTATCACCTAGCCGCCGACGTGAAGGAAAACATCGGCAAGCTGCAGGTAGAACTGGTGAGCCTCAAGGGCCTCATGTCCGACTTCTCAAAGTACAACCACGGCAGCGAGTACCTCAAAACCACGGTTAACGAGATCAGAAATATTCTGAACGAGGCAGAGGATGCTGTGGATACTTACATACTCCACGCTTCTGTCCAGAAATCGAGGAATTGGGTCTCCAAATTCTTTCATCAGATCACGGATTATCCCAAGGTGCTTCTGGATTTGGGCAAGAAGATTGAGAGTATCACTTCCAAGGTTAATAAGATGAATGAGGGAAAGGTGAAGCACGGCTTTGATGCTCTGCACCATCAGGCTTTCGTCCGAATCGGTCAAGCTGGACAAGCTAACGAGGTACTGTCTCATATCCATTCTAAACTTTCAATCATAATGAACCATTTGATTTTACTGTTATGAAATGTGTTAGTTTGCTTGTGTACATGTTAATAGTCCTTCCTTATAGTTCCATTTCAACTCTTATGCATGATTTGGCATTCGTACTCAAAAGTCCCCCAAGGTTGAGGAGGAGAATGTTATCGGATTTGATGTAGCATCTAAAGATGTACAAATGCTTCTCACAACAGGAATAGAAACGCTAGATATTATATCAATTGTTGGAATGTTGGGTCTTGGTAAAACGACATTGGCGAGAAAGGTTTTCAAGGAGCCGAATGTTGATTATGAGTACATGGTCCGGGCATTTGTGTATGTTTCAAAAGATTATGATAAGAAAGACGTGCTTCTCAAGATTCTTAATTCTTTTACCAAACCTGGTGAGGATGTGAATGGCATGGATGAAGAGAGGTTAGAAAAGTATCTTTACAAACAATTAGAGGGAAAACAATATTTGGTTGTGATGGATGATGTCTGGGATCCTGAGGATTGGGACAAATTCAAAGATTGTTTCCCTAAGAATAATAAGCGATGCAGGGTGTTATTGACTACTAGGAATGAGAAGGTGGCCAAGCATGCAAATGCAAGTCTAACCTCTTTGTATAAGCTGGATTTTTTGAAAATGGATGAGTGTAAACAACTACTTAGATGGAGAGTGTTTAGAAATGAAGATTGTCCCGAAGAGTTGTGGGAGTACGAGATAAAAATTGCGCATAAATGTGATGGCTTGCCATTGGCTGTAGTTGTTATTGCAGGTATCCTTGTGAATCACCCAGAGAGAGTAGATTGGTGGATGAAGGTTGCTGAAAGTGTAGAGAACTACATTGCTAGGGATACCGAAAAAGCAGGCAAGGTTATTGATGTGATGTACACACATTTGCCAAACCACCTAAAGTCATGTTTTCTGTATCTTGGAGTTTTCAGGGAGGATTTTGAGATTCCAGTATGGAAATTAATAAGGTTGTGGATTTCTGAGGGGCTCATCCCTGCTGAGGATGGGGGTTTTTGCTTGGAAGATACAGCAGAATTATATTTGGATGAGCTTGTGTATAGAAACCTAGTTATGGTGGGAAATAGGAGGGCAAACGACAAGATCAAAACTTGTCGTATGCATGATACATTGCGTGAGTTTTGCAAGAAAGAAGCTGGGGAGGAAAACTTTTTTCAGGAAATCAAAAAAGACAACCTACCAGAGTTCTTGTCTGGAAATCCAATGTTGGATGAATACCGTCGTCTCTGCATCAACAATGCTAATATTATGGATTACGTTTCTGGAACACCTGCGGGTAAGTGTGTTCGTTCTTTCTTGACTTTTGTTAAGGAAGAAACACGCGTAGAAGCAAAACATGTTTCTAGCATCCCAAAAACCTTTAAGCTTCTTAGAGTGTTAGAGATTCAATCCCTCATCTTTAGTAAATTTCCAGTTGAACTTTGCAATCTTGTCCTTCTGAAATATATCGCCATATCCTCCAACTTTGCAACTCTTCCTCCAGCATTGTCTACCCTATACAATTTGCAAACTCTCATAGTAAACACTACTTCCCCTACCCTTGAAATCAAGGTAGATGTATGGAAACTCCCACATTTCAGGCATTTGCATACTGATGCAGCTGCTTGTTTGCCAAGCCCCGTACCCAAAACCGATGTCTGGCTAAGTAAAAATGTGCAAACACTATGCACTATTTCAACTGAGAGTTGCAAAAAACAAGTCTTTGATCGGACTCCCCAGCTCAAGAAGTTGGGCATTTGTGGGGATGTGACCAAGCTTTTGGAGGTAAATGGTGGATCTAGCATGTTCTCGCATCTGCGCAAGTTAAGCTCTCTGGAAAACTTGAAGTTGCTAAACATAGACATAAACAACAAACTCTATTGCCTTCCACCAAAGAGCAGTTTTCCTCCAAAGTTGATGAAGCTCACTCTGAAGAACACCCTACTGGAATGGAAGCAAATGTCTGTGTTAGGGCAGCTCGAGCATCTCGAGGTTCTGAAGTTGAAAGAATATGCATTTCAAGGAGATTGGTGGAACACCGACAAGGGTGGTTTTCGTCGTCTCAGACACTTGTATATTGGACAGACTGATCTGACTGCCTGGGAAGCTTCATTTGATCATTTTCCTAAACTGAAGAGCCTTGTACTAAACAGCTGTGCTAAGCTGCAAGCTATTCCACACGGCTTGGCTGAGATTCCAAGCCTTCAGCTGGTGGCTCTTCACTGCACCAATCCTAAAGTGGCTTCATCTGCTAGGCGACTCCAGGTGCTGAAGCTCGCACAAGCCAACCAAAGCAACAAGCCTAGCAACTTCAAGCTTTCTGTGTATCCTCCTGATCATTGATTGCAACCAACATCTTCGGTTAGTCCACTCATTTATATTTGTGGTGCACTTTTCTTTCTCATTACTATATTGCTAATTCGATCTTTCTGCGATTATTAGCTTATCAAGGATGGAGAATCTTATTGCTCCAGCTAGGATGGTTTCTGGACAAAATCAAATTTGTTTGCTTGTGTTCTATCTTATCTCTTTGATGTAATCTCTGCAATTTCTATCAGCAGTTTGTGGAATAAGTATGACTTTGTTTTTACTGATTTGCATTAATTAGCTACATTTGTTTGAATGATTCATTCAGTAAACAGA
This sequence comes from Sherardia arvensis, assembly GCA_948330725.1. Lineage (NCBI taxonomy): Eukaryota > Viridiplantae > Streptophyta > Magnoliopsida > Gentianales > Rubiaceae > Sherardia > Sherardia arvensis. Next base: position 10,237,588 of record OX415244.1, read on the forward strand.
TGGTTTTGATAGGACATTTGTATCTCTATTTTATCTGGATTAGTTAATTTGTGTATGCCAATTTGATCAATTAGCTAAATTGTTACTGAAGGTTTCATCCCAATTCCAATTATATTGTGGGATTTTTAAAGGTTTTCTTCGGCAGCTCACCATATCATGTTCATAATAAACATTACAAAGAATACATTCTACTCAAGTGTTATACACAGTCTGATATTTTAATCAACGTAGTTCAAAATAACCTATAAAATGACTGACTTTTACGAGTACGAAAAATCATGAAATGATTAGATTTTTGGTGTTCTATAGAAATGAAGTGTGCCATGTAATGTAAACACATTTATTACTTTTCTACGGAATGCACTCTATATACTTTCCTTCCACTCTTCTGGAAAAAATCACATGTATACATATAATTTAATTCCATTTTTGATACACCATGTTAACGAGCGATCACTGGAGACAGCAACTAGTTTTTATTCTTTTGTTCTATTTGATATATAAATTGAAGTTTGAAGACCATAAATGAAAAAATGCTGAAATATGAACGGATTAAATTGAAAGCTTATTTTTTTAAAATCAAAATCATTTATAAGTGATGGAAATTATATTAGACTTTCCAAAACTGAACTAAAACCATTTAAGATATACAAGATGCCACTTTGCAAGTGACCTATTTTTTTAAGGTTAAACCACCAAGAAATCAGTGGAGTGAACTTTTATTAGGCATTCCTAAACTGTGAAATGACAGAAATAAATACAGATAATTCCCAAAAAGGAGGCAACAAGTGTGAATCTCCACAAGTGGGAGCGATTTGTGAGATCAGAGAAGTTTCTAAACATATAGCTATTCAAAATCTTCTCTGTCTTAAGCTACAAGTACTAAAGCCATGGCGGCAACATATTTTTTCCTCCTCCTGAATCTAAACACTTCACCCATGTACAACATTCTAGGGCTCCAAGAATTCACCATCTCAGTTTATACTGCCAAAACAGACGGTTCCATTAAAATAAAGACCCTCTACCTGAGCCATCACCCCTCAATCACATTGCGGTCGTCCCAGGGTAAAAGGGAGTTCCTGATTGTGTTTTAGGGCTTGGGCTAGCAGTAGAGTAATCCATTAAGCATACCGGACTTACATCTAGCCATGAAAACTAAGAAAAATTCATCTTAAACTATAACTAGAGATTGCCATATGGTTTTTGTTGGTTTATGTCCTAAAGCCAATTCATATTTACTACCAACGTGAGTAGAAACCCAAAGGGTCACACACATAAGGATTGCGTACCAGGTTAAAATGATTAATGGGTTAATTTATAAGATAAATTAATCCAGGGACTATTTGATAAATAGGCATAGGGTTTACTAACTAGTTAGTGGCCCAAGCCCATTTATATGGTATTATAAATACAGTAGTCTAGACTATTGGAAAGGTATCTCTCTCATACATTTAGACCTAGCTAGTCATTCCAATAGTTGATCAATCCTATGAGATAGGATCCTGGGAAGCAGTTCGTGTGGACTTGATAGAAGTCGGACACTTGTGCGGTTTGTGGTCAAATCACCTTTGATGAATTCATCTTGATTGAGGTAGTAATCGATTAGTATTACAAGGTATGTAATCTCTTATATTTATATCATTCATATATTACAAAGTGATCCTAGACGAATCAATCTGTTTATCCGCTAATATATTTATATGATAATATATATTATGATTGATCAGTTACTAACAAATTTCTCCTTTAGAGGTGATATAGTTCATCATCAAGAAAAGAAACAAATCACAAAAACCCTGTATCTAAGATCAGAAACCAAAAATAAAGGAAATAAGGGAAAAATGAAAAAGAAGTAAAACCACATTCTCACTCTAATTGTGCCAATTCCAGTATAAACCTGTACAACTCTGACCGGCCCGACCCGGGCCGAGCCGTTGACCTGAAACCTCCAACCAGATCGGATCAGCATCCCCGGTCGCGGCCTCCTCTGTGGCTCGTCTTCTCCGGGCGTTGAAGCTTCGGCCTCTGGGCATCGTCCGGATTCGGTTGTCGGTGCCTGCGCTTGGGTCGCTGTGAGCTGGCCGGAAGCCGTGTGTCCTCTCCGTGCGCATCGAGCGGAGAGACGATCTTCGCCGACCTGGCCGTCCTCTGGTGGTGACTCCTTGGCTCGATTTCCGGCGTGATCTGCGAGTCCGTTGCCGGGAGTCCTTCGTCGGTGCCGATCCGGTGGATTGGCGACGAGCGATGACGACCCACTCGTCTGAATCGGTGGTTGAAACTAGATCTGTAATTTTTCGAGAAAGTAGATGGTTTCGGGGTGTGAGATAGGGAGGGGGTGGTAGAGATTTTTATTGTGGTAGGGGTGGGGAGGTCACCACCGGACCGGCGAGAGGCGTCGGCCGGTGCCTCCCCGATGAAAAAAGGATCTGGGTTGTGGGGGTTAGTGATGTATGCCGGACACCAACACTTCAACGATGAACCAGGCTCTAGAACTGATCTGCAAGACAAAGGCCCCGGGTGTCCCGGGGATAGACACTCCGACGCTCAAGTCAGTATATTTGCTTAAGGCGTAAAGTATAAAGTATGAGAATAGATGAGAGGTCTACCAAACCTCTTAGGGTATTTATATGGCTACAATCCGTAGATCACCAAAATATGTATTTATGGTATGAATACAACTCTTGTGGGAATAGTAGTTGTATTACCATGTATAATAGAAGTATATTTCGGACATGGTTGTGTTACCATGTTTAGGATGGCTGTATTACCATCTTTGAGAAGATGTGTATTTCTTGTAGAACATTCATAATATACGCATTCCTTATAAGAATTAGGATTGATGGACCTTTGGATCTATCTTCCGCGTATCTCGAGCCCCTGACCCTTCTCGGGCCCTGGTCCGAGTATGAATGAGGTCCGAATACGAACCATGGACTTATCAGTAGCCCCAAGGTAGATCTTCAGAATATAGGGTGCTCCATCTCGAAGGTTGAAGGAGAGGCTTGCTTCTCGAGGGAAGACCAATAACTCGAGGGAGAATAACTCGGGGTGTTAAGCTCGGGTGTGCTTTCAGGCTTACCCTTCTGAATATCTAGGTTCAAGTTCTTTTCGTATTCCATCAAGTATATGGGCGGCTGAGATTAGTTTCTTTTGAAATCCAGATGGTAGATACACGTGGCGTGTTTTCATTGGCAAGCAGAGACGGTCTGTCCCCCGTCTCTCCAATTACTTGCCTTGGAAACAGAATCGAGGTAATTGCTCATCTTCAATGCTGTCTGGGTTAGGATTAAATTTCCCAAATCATTCCCATTGTCTTCTCTTATTCGAAAAATTTTTCTTTCCAAGTTCAGGCGCATCAATACTTCATCAATTTCTGAAACCCCAAATTTCTGCTTCCATCATCAGTAAGTGCCATCTTCTTTCTCTGCACATTTGCCTGTGTCTGTTTTTTCCTTTTATCTCTTGTGTGTGTATTTCCCCCCATACTCTCTGTAGTCATGAGTAATGGTAGCAAATCAATTTCCATCCCCCATCATGATAAGAGAGATTATGTAGATACTCAGGCTGAGGAGAGTAGCTCCCTTGAATTCCATAGAGCTGAGGTAGCAAGTGGGAAAAAACATGTGGTTTTGAAGAAGAAGGCCTCTAAGGAAGAGAAGAGGTTGAGGGTAAGGGCCCGGAGGACTCAGATAGAGGGGAATAGCCCCGTGGTTATGCATGCATCCAGAGGTATAGTATCCATGAATGGTGAAGGTAGTAGCAAAGAGTCGAAGAAGGACGATAAAGCACGTGCTGATGCTGCTATCTTCGCAGAAGGTTGTCCCTTTTCAATTCTTCTGATGCTGACCTCATGTACTTTGGAGAAGACAAGTCTGCAATTGAATTAGTAACTCCGACCCGAGGGGTCATTTATGGAAGGTTTCTGCAAAATGGGTTAGCCTTCCCTTTTCCCCCACTGTTGGATGATTTTCTTCTGCATTATAGGGTTCATCCAGGTCAGTTACATGCCAATGTGATAGTAATCATTATGACCTTAATAACTTGGTGTGCTCGTAAAGGTTATCGCCCCAATCTCTCCTTGTTGCGGACCATGTATAAGGTTTCCGTTGTTAAACAAAGTGTGACCTTGACCTCTCGTGACACCACTTTAGGTAAACTTTTTGTGCTTCCTGTGAACTGCGGTAAGTGGGATAAGGTAAAACTAACCTTCGATCGAACCAAGTATGAAGTTCCTGATTGGAATGAAGATGTCCAAAATGAGATTTGGCATGAAGTGGAGTCGTCCCGCCAATTGCTGGATATAACTGGGGAGTTGGTGAATGATAAGATCAAACTTAGAGAGGGTAGGTTTGTATCTGGAGATCATCAAATGGGTTGGCAATGGCCTGTAGAAACGTATGATTGGTTGAATCAACTATCCGGCCGTACTCTTCAAAATTGCAGTTTCTTGAAGTTGTCACATTTTGATCAGCCAGAAGGTGTTGAGATGGACTGGTATGAAGCCCTTCTGTCAATGGAGCATGATCCAGGTGGTGCAGTTAAGGCATTGCAGGCCTATAGAGCATTAGAAGAGAGAGCTGCCTGAGATGAGATATCCGAGGAAGAGGTAAATAAGGAAATCTCGGGTCTGATGAAAGATGTTCGACATGGGCGTCGGTTTAAAAGGTTGGTTCAAGGACCCAAGAAGACTCAATCACAGCTGAAAGTGATTGGAGAGGCAGATTGCCTATTTGCTCCCGTGGCTTTAGATCCATCAGATGAGGAAGAGGATGAGGGTTCTGCCTTAGTTCGGTGTCCGAGAAAGGAAATGTCTCGGACCCCTAGTGTCCTTCCCATCACGACCGAAAATGTCGATGAGGTCATGATGATAACTTCTGTGGTAGAATCAGATGCGTTGCAAGAGGGTATTTCTTCTTGTGTTATATTCTCGTCCACAATGTATCCATTGCTTCTCACGCTAACTTCATTCCTTGTATGTGCAGTGGATGCTTCTAGGACGAACAGGGCAGCCAATTTGTTGTCTCAGATAGCTGAACCAAGGGGGCTATTGAGTAGTAATGAGAAGAAGAGGGATCTCGAGGCTTCAGGGATTTCTGCAAACAAGTCTCCAAAGAAGCCAAGGCTCAAACTCGGACCATTGGAAGAGTTCGAGAAGTATGTGTCACCTTCTCCTTCTGAGGTTCTGGTCGAGGTGTCCCGCAATTAACCAGGTATGATTCGTTATGGCTTTGGATAGGATTAGCTGTGTAGTTATCTAATCCTCCTTGTCTTCTTTTACAGTCTGCGAGTCAGATAAGGCATATGTACAATTCTCTTCGGACACTGTATGACCGTTCTCAAGGACAGGAGTCCGAGCTCGCGTTGATGGAGGAGGAGATGTCTAAGAGGTCTAGGGAACCTTCAGATATGCTGAAGCATCTCCAGAATGAGATGGCTCAGGCTAAGGACAAAATAAAAGCCTTAGAAGAGGAGAATCAAGCCTTGAAGAAGGAAAAAGGGTGTCTGATGGTTCCTTCTTAGAATTGAAAAGGAACATGGCTTCGATGGAAGCTGAGAGAAACCGGTATGCTGATCCTGATAGCCAGAGGCGGCTAGTTCGGTTGATAATAGACTTTTCCCTCAACTTTCCAGAGATGAAGGCACATCGCCAAGAGTATGGTGAATTTTACCATAAATCTGAGCTCTCGAAGATGTGGATTCCTCTGAAGGGGTTTCTCAGTGAAGAGCTTCAAGGATTTCTTGCCCCTGCCTACACTTGGCCTGAAGTACCAGAGAATTTGAAGGAATTTCGGGCGAAGTTTAGCCAGATTGGGGGGTTTGAGATCAGTCTACTGTCTAATCTAGAATATTTGAAGAAGGCTTTAACTCTGGAGGAGTTTCAGGACAGACTGTCCGGTTTGTATCCTGAGCTGACGTTCCTGATGGAGAAGCAGGCTACTGAAACTTCACTTGAGGACCCAAAGACTTTTGATGGGCAGGGGAAGACTGTAATTCCTTAGAGCCTTGTCTTTTACTTCGAGATTTTTCTCTTTTCGCCAAATTTTGGCGCTTCCTTTATTCTGAACATGTGCTTTGTCTTTGGAATTAATTGGTCTTTACCTTCCTTTATGTCCAGTGTTGCTCTGCCGCATGTGCTGATTTGCAGGTCAAGTATGAAGCTGTCCTTCAGAAGAACAAGGAACTGGAGGAAGATCTGAATGACTCCAAAGGTTGTTTCAGCATTGTGCGGGAAGAATGTGAGAGTCTTCGCGGTGGGCTCAAAGAGGCTTTGAAGCGAAGAGCTGAGCTGAATCAGGAGCTGAGTGATCTTCAAAAGAGATATAAAGATCTAGAAGATGCTCACGACAAGGTCGTGGCCACCAATAAAGAGTATGACCAAGAACGGAGAAAAGTCAAGAGTGACTTAATGAAGGTCAAGGGTGAAAATCATGAGAAGGATCTTCTTATTTCTAGACTCCGAGATGAGACTATCACTGTGAATCACAAGATTGCCTCCAGGATAGATGAGTTGAGAATGTGCCAGGCCGCGCTTAACGCTTGCAGGTTCCAAATAAAGGAACTAGAGGCTCAAGGTGTGTTTGTCATGCCTTCAGGGTCTTCAAGGAGGAAAGTAGGTGGACCTTCCGGTGTCCTATATTCAGGACCTTTGATAAGGCCTCATGCACAAAGGGGTGTATCTCGAGGGATCCCATGTGGAAGGGCAGAGAGGTGACACCTACTCCTAGAGCTCGTGGCTCTCCTACTCGACCTGTGGAAAATAGAATTGGGTCCCCTACGCCCTCTCAGTTGATGAGGGTGGCAGAGGAAAGTAATTGGGGCCGTGGCCTCCAGAGTGTTTGAGGTCATGCCTCTACTTCTTCTCGGGGTCGGGGTCGTACCCCTATATTTAAAGACCTTCACGAGGTGCAAGAAGTTTTTGATTTTGCATTTATAAAGGTCTTCATATCGCAATCCTTGAGAAGATTGACTCTTTAGGCTTATGAATAGCCTTAATAAATAGTGATGTGTACCTTAATAGGGGTATCACGTGGAGGGTCGAGTTCCAAACTTTGTGAGTTTGATTGACCCCTATCATGTTGGTTTTTGACCATATACTTTTGATAAGTATATTATTTTATTTTGGCCTAAGATGATTGTAGTTCAGACACGTAGTCTAAACAGCTCATATTAGATAAGCATCAATCGTACACTTATAAGTGTATGGATCTTTAGGCAGCAGTCTTTACTTATGCTTTGTGAGGCATAGTTTCTCTTTGTATTTAGAGAGTATGGACTGCTTCAAAATAAAATAGAAGATATATATATCGAAAAGAAATTGCATTCTTCGAACTTGAGAGTTCGGTAAAATTATAAAAGACAACCTCGAGTTTGGGAGCTCGGGTATAAAAATGTAAAAGGATGAAAAGAAAAAGAGCTTGGCCCGTAGGTCTTATTGAAGTAGTTTCTCCTTATATGGCGAAGGTCTACTTGGTTTTAGCTCCTAGGTACCTGCGTAGGAAGGGCGCCATAATGACAGGGTCCAAGTGCTCTCCTTCCCGTGTTTGCAAAAGGTAGAATCCACCGGATTGTGCCGCGGAGATTTTGTATGGTCCTTTGGTCCTCGACTCCAGCGCTCCTCCTAGCTTGTTGGTGCAACACGGGCCAACTGGCATTACCAGTTCCCCCACTTGGAAGGTTTGGTGGCGGCGTTTATGCCATAGTCCAGTCATCTCGTTATAGGCCTCTTCTTCAAAATTGAACACCATGGGTTGTTCGAGATCAGGATCGGGTACCAGATCTCCTAGAATAGTGTTGACGGCCGAGATATTGCTCACTTTTCTGGCATCACGGATGGCCATGATCATACAAGAGCGCGCCACTCCTTGGTCTCCTTTGATTGAAGCTACTCCTTGTGGTGTTGGAAACTTCAGCATCAGGTGGTAGAGAGACCATACAGCTTTAGCTTGGCACATCCAAGGTCTGCCAAGGATAATGTTGAAGGGTGTGACCGCGTCTACTACCACAAATGTGCAGTACAAGGTTAGGCTCTTGGCTCCTTCTGCTACTGTAACGGGGAGTGTGATTTCCCGGAGAGGTATTATTGGATTTCCTGTGAACCCCGAGATCGGACCCGTAGGTTTAAGGTCATCTTTAGTAAATCCTAACTTCTGGAAGCAGTCTTGGAACATTACTTCTACCCCACTCCCATCATCTATGAAGATTCTTTTTACTAGAGTATCTTGTACGGTTGCTGAGATGATGAGAGGATCCGAGTGAGGCATCTGATTTGGCACGGCGTCCTCATCCGAGAAGGTAATGGTTTCCTCGTGGCGGAGCCTCTTGTTGATTGGCTCAGTGTGGGGTATAGCTCGCACACTATCTTTCAGCTTGGTCAAGGAAATTGCTTCTCCTGTGTAGCCATTGATGCCGTTGATGACTCGGTTGGCTCCGTTTGGCGGTGGTGGAGGAGGATCTTGAGGGTTGTTGCCTCCGCCGCCCTAGTTGTTATTGTTATTGTTATTATTGCGGTAGCCATCCTTCTTCTTCTGCCAGGGCTTTCCCCCATACCTTCTATGGGTCCCCTGGTTATCGCCAGCTATTGACGGTGCGATTTGTTGCACAATTCCTTGACGAATTAGCTTCTCGATCTCATTCTTGAGCTGGTAGCACTCCTCCGTGTCATGCCCCCGATCTCGGTGATATTGGCAGTATTTCGGGGACCTTTGACGTTCGGCTTATTCCTTCATGGCAGGCGGGTCCTTCAAAAGGTGCCTGTGAATAGATAGAATTTCGGCCCGAGATCTTGCCAGAGGAGTGTATGTCTCGAAGGTAGGCTTTGGAGCGTTATCAGTCTTCTCGACCTTTGGTATTTTCACCCTGGATTCTTTTCTGTCCATCAGGAATTCTGGGGGTCTTTTGCCCGTCACAGCATTTGATTTTCTAGAGTACTTTTCCATGATGGCCTGAAGGTGTTGAATGGTTGTTGGATTTTTGGTTGCCAATTTCATCCTTAGAATGTCATCATCCACGCTCATCCGGTACATATTTATCAGGAGGCGTTCATCTCGATCATAGCATTCAGTAGCTAGATCCATGTATCTATGATAGTGTTCTATCACAGTCTCTCCCTCGAGGTGGGCCACATACCCCAGATCTCCGAGGGACTTGGTGAACTTCTTCTTCTGGAAGAAAGCGTGGAGAAGAAACTCGGCGAAATCCCAGTAATCAAATAGACTTTCTGGTTTCGTCTGGGTAAACCATGTATGTGCTTTCCCTCGGAGGTAACTGGGGATGATTTTGCATATTTCCAATTCATGGAAGTTCCTGGTTTTAAGGTCTTAAAAAAGACCGAGAGAAACTCTCTAGGATCGCTAGTGCCGTCGTATGTGGATAGGTGCTCTGGGACCTTCTTGTGGTTATCGAAGGGGAGATTCACAATATGTCGTGAGAAGGGCGAACGAGCAGCTTGTCTTCTGGGTCCGAGGATACGTGTGATTTCTTGGTCAACTTCGTATTTACCTCGGTTAGGGTAGGCTCCATCTTGTGAGTAGGGCCGATCAGCGCTATTTTGCCATTCGCTTTGAGATCGCTCCCTCTTATCGCGTCTGAGTTCTTCTTCTATGTTGAGGATACACATCCTTCTCACCTCCTCCCTACTTAATCCTGTGCCTTCGCCCTGATAATTGGATACATTAGGAGGTGGTGGCAGACTGCTTCGAGCATTATTAGGCGGTAGATCCTTGGATAAGTTGTTGAGTAGTTTTCGCTCTTGAGTAAGATAAGTAAGTGGTGTAGTTTGGGCTCCTGAGACAGATACTATGTTGGGGGCTTCATGCATCTGTGCACTGAGTTGTTGACTTGATTTTATCAAAGATGCGACGAAGTCAGGATATTGGGCATGCAAGTTCCTCAGTAGCGTTCGGGCATCTTCAGGGATCGTTCTTGGAGGGTCAAGGTTGATATAAGTTGGCCCGGAACCTGGAGGGTTATTTCCCTAAGACGTCTTTGTCTTTCCTCCTCCTGTTGTTTTTCCGTGAGGATTTGCTAATCTCTTAGTGCTTGTTCTTCTGAGGTGAAGATCGAATCAGGTCCGTCATATCCAAGCTCATTCTCTGGGTCGAGGCCGTCTTGATTGTTGACGTGTTCGCTGTAGTTCATGTCAGTCTGGATCAAAATTGTTGGTCCTGAGTTCGGTGCTTCAGATCCAACAGGATTCGATCCAGAAGGTGGTATTCCTGACGTAACAGGATTTGATCTAGAAGGTGCACTCCTGACACAACAGGATTTGATCTAGAAGGTGGCACTCCTGACACAACAGGATTCGGACCGGAGAGGGGTGTTCCGGATACGACAGGATTTGCACCGAAGGAGTTTGGAACGTTGGAGTTTCCTACCCCCACGGTAGAGCCTGACGGTGGTTCAGAGGTGGAGCGTGTGTGAGATACTCCGGGTCGACCGCGTCCTCGTCCTCGTCCTTGGGGGGGTTGTTCTGCTCCTGGATTCTCCTCCGGATTTTGCCCTAGCACACGGGCGCTTCGTTTGGGTTGCTCGGCTTCAGACATGTTGTTGGAGAAGTTGCTTCTTCGGGTGCGTTAGACCAGATCGGAAACAAGGTTCGGCGACGTCGTCAATGAGTGTGAGATGTCCCACTGGGCGTGCCAAATTGATGTATGTCAGACACCAACACTTCGACGATGAACCAGGCTCTCGAACTGATCTGCAAGACAAAGGCCCCGGGTGTCCCGGGGATAGACACTCCGACGCTCAAGTCAGTATATTTACTTAAGGCGTAAAGTATGAAGTATGAGATTAGATGAGAGGTCTACCAAACCTCATAGGGTATTTATATGGCTACAATCCGTAGATCACCAAGATATGTATTTATGGTACGAATACAACTATTATGGGAATAGTAGTTGTATTACCATGTATAATAGAAGTATATTTGGGACATGGTTGTGTTACCATGTTTAGGATGGTTGTGTTACCATGCTTCCACAAAAATAAAATCTACCTAGTACATATACACTAAACCATAAGGTCCCTAACTCTGTTTTTCTCCTACTATTAGAGTCTATTAATGAATTGTAAAAAAATATAGAGGGGCCACAACAGAGAGAAAACAGGGATCTAGTAGCATGACTAAGTAGATTTGTACAAAAATTAGAGGAGCAGCATCTGATGTGAAGCAGGGTTGCTGTCAAAAAAGTTGTTACCAATTAGAGCATAAGGTAGGGCCTATTTACTTGTTTAGTACAATTTATCTGAATATTTTTCAGTTCAGTATTTTTCAATTCAGTTCAGTCATTTTCAGTTCAATCCAATATTTTTCAGTTCAGTTCAGTTTTTAGGAGTATATTATATATATATATATATATATTAATAATTCAGTTCAATTCAGAGAAAATTTAATTTTAATTCAGTCAAGTTCGGTGAAAATATAATTTAATGATTTTAAATTTATATTGAAAATACTGTTCACTTTAGTTTAGTGTAGTTCAGTTCAGATAAGTGTAGTTCAATTCATTTAAGTGTATTTCAATTCAGTTATATTTATCAATATATGAATTTGCCCTTAATTCAGTCAGGCCCCGTTCAATTAAGTTCAGTTCGGCTCAGTTTATTAAGTTAGATTAAGTTTATTAATTCATTTGATAAAATATAGCTTCATCAGTTATATCAATGCATTGATTTTTTCCTCTTCAATTCAATTCAATTCAGTTCAGTTCAGTTCAGTTCAACATGATTCAGTTCCATTCAGTTTAATAACCCACATCCAATTTCTTAAATTCAGTTCTGATGAAAATATGCTTTGAAAAAATGTAACTTAATTGGGCATCACAATACATTAGTTCGCCCTAAATTCAGTCATGCTCTTTTCAAATCGGTTCAGGTTTAGTTTATCTCAGTTTTGTTCAGTTAAGTTTAATTAAGTTACGTTCAATATGCTTCAAAACTATTTAGTTTATTAAGCTACTAGGTTGAGTGTATTAATTTATATATGATGATGAAATATGATGTGATAAAATACAGCTTCATCAGTTATATCAATGTATTGCTTTTTCCCCCCTTCAATTCAGTTCAATTAAGTTCAGTTCAGTTAAGTTCAACATGATTCAGTTCAATCCAGTTAAATAAGCCATATCCAATTTCTTAAATTCAGTTCTGATGAAAATATTGTTTGATAAAGTATAATTTAATTTGGTCATCAAAATACATTAATTCGCCTTAAATTCAGTCATGATCTTTTCACTACTAGAATATCAAGCCATCTAAGGCAGTTCATCTTTCATTGGTTAAGGCAGAAAACAAATGCCTTCTCTGGTAGTGACTTGAATGAGAAAAATCATCTAAGGCGGTTCCTCTTCCGCCTTAGATGTTTTTGGGTTTAAGGCGTTTGTTTCCGCCTTGGATGTAGGCTTATACGCCTTGCTAAAAGCTTACGAACTCGCTAGCGTGAAAGTCTGTATGATATGAATTGGCTCGTTGCGATACCGTAACTAGCAAACGCTAGTCCCAAACAAATGGTTGATTGTTATGTTACGACAGCAGCTTACGGATCGCCAGATGAAATACTAACGAGTTCGCTACATTGAAAAGCCTAGACTGTTATGAATGTGTACGAGACTGGTTACGACTTCCACCGTGCGGATCGCTAATATTGGTTACGATCTCGTAAGTGAACCTAGTTTGTCATATATTTATCTGCTGACGAGACTGGTTACGACAAATAGGGGCGAATCGCTCGGTCATAAGTAGCGAACGCGTTACAAGCCAAGTTAAACCAAACGAGCCAGGTTACGACAGCCACTAGCTACTCGCTAGTAACACCGTAGCGAGGTCGCAACCGAAAAATTGTTTTTCATAAAAATTGTAAAAATATACAAATTGTGAAAATGATATTATAAAATATAATAAAAGTTGTTGGTTCGAGAGATTTAACGATATCGTAAGACAATCGCTTATGTGTGTAGTAACGAATTCGCTACTAATCTCGCTAAAGTTAAACGACGTCGTTTTAGCTCTGGGTGAGCGAGAAACAAAATTGACGTTACGAGTAAGCTAGACATTCGCCTGGCTTTGGCGTGTATGGTTACGAGCTCGACAGATATCAGATTGGAGAGGCAGAGAAGAACGAGCGATTGGGTAGCGAGGGTGCAAAAATAAGCTCAGAACCATTAAACGACGGCGTTTTAGCACCGAGTGAGCGAGAAAAAAAAATGACGTTACGAGTAAGCTAGACATTCGCCTGGTTTTGGCGTGTATTGTTACGACCTCGACAGAGATCAGATTGGAGAGGCAGAGAAGAACGAGCGATTGGGTAGCGAGCGCGCAAAAACTAAGCTCAGAAATATAATTCGGGCGATTGAAGTAGCGATAGTACAAGATGATCGCAACTATTTTAATGTTACGGGCGAGAGAAGTAACGATCTCGCAGGCAATTCGTAAGTGTCACAAAATTATAGGATTTGAGCCATTTCCACCCATTTCCACTAAAATTGGGTTTCATTTTAATTGTCTAAGCTGTCAATTGCAAGATGCATGGTATCTAAGCACAAAACATGAACATGAAACACTATCAAGCCACACTTTATAAACTTATGGAAGTAATGGAACTCAAAAGTATATGCATCCATTTGACAAAAAAAGAAACTAGCTTTTATTGGGAATGTGAGGCCTAGAGATGTACCGAGATCTAATAAGGACCAAGTGTCTAGCCAATGCATCTCTACCATCCTCCAACTCCTTCTTGGTGTACGGTGCATGATTTTCCTCGATAATCTAAGAATATGAAATGTTTTTTTAATACTATTGAATGCAACGTAGATAGTAATAGGTACAATAAGTAGGTTATAAGAATGCTTACGCGATGTAATTCCAAATTATCTTGAACAAGGCCAGCTACACACTCGCTTGCGTACAACATCATATAGTAACTGCACTCCCAATTTGACAATTGCTTTCGGTGCTGAAAGCGAAGAAGTATAACAAATGATTTGAAATGAAATCATAGTGGAAATAAATGAGCATTGGATTTGTACTGTCACCTGAATCTGTATAAGGTTGAAGGGAAGTAGTGTGTCGTCATGTGTACTATGCATAGCAACCTCTAATAAATCTGCAAATTTTGTAGATGAACCAAAGTGTAGCGGGTCCATCCGATACACTCGCTTCAACGATGGTATCATAGCTACAAAACTCCAATGGCCGCTACATATTTTAAGAAATGAAAATGTAAGAACCCGTCTCGAAGATTATAATGTTTATGAAGTGCAAATATCCAATTGTAACAAAGAAAACTAACCCCTCTAGATATGGGCCTATGTAAATTGTCTTGGTCTTGTCACTAAGGATCTTAGAGAGATAAGCAAGTCGTGATTGATTACTTTCATTCATTCCTTGCAAGCATATTGGGTGCAAAAACCCAATGAAAGTCTTTGCATTTAGAGCAAGGCATTGCATGTACCTAAATAAACAATAGATGGGATATGAACGTATAATAGTGCACAAGTACATGAAAATTCGTAACTTGCAATACGACAGAAGAGATGAGATCAAGTAGCTTACATTTGATGTAGTATAAGGATTGTTTCGGGAAGGGTTTTATAGTGCCAGAAACGGGCAAAGTCTTCCCATGAAACGACTAATTCCCTCGCTTCGCCGAACACCTGTTTATTGGAGTAGAAATAGTAAACAGAATCCCGACTATGGTGGCCCACCAGATCATAAAACGTGCGAAGGAATCCCGGGAGTGATTTTATGAATCCAACTTCTCCCACCGACATCGGTTTCTTAGCTACCGGAAAATCTAGCGGGTCTACGACGGGTGAAGGTTTGTTTTTATTGATTGGGATAGAATTAGAATTCACATCAACGACCAACCATTTGGGCCACACAAAAAAACGGCCCAAACCTTTACCCACTGTCGTGCACTCTTGATCCGCGACCGGTACCAACGCATCCTCGACTAACACATGTAGTATAGAAACCCTAACGAAACCAACAGGTACTTTGGCTTCATGATGTAGTGCCATGTCAGGATATGAATTTCCCATTGCAACGTGGCGGGGCTGAGAATTCATCCCACATTCAGCGTACAACTTGCAAGAAGGGGAGTTCTAATATACAAATAAGGCATGTTTAATTAGGTCGAATTAGACATATGTAGGATGAGTATATTTAAAAATTATCAATAATCATGAGTTGTGTAGAATTATTCATTTGATTGTGGTGCAAGAATTTAACGTACCTTTGGTTTGGGATCAGATGGTTGTATGTGAACTTGCTCTTTGATAGGGGCTGAAGGTGTGCATATTTCCTTGTTGGGTTCAACAATAGGTTGGTCAAAAATAGGTTGGTCAACCTCATTTTGTGGTGGGGAAGGATGTGAACCTCTAGACGAGGGTCCATTGATTGGATCGGTGTCACAAAAATCGGATGGAAGAGGATACTTTATAAAAGAACATATATTGGCCAACATTGTTTTCAATTTCTTGACCTCTTAGTCGGATTTTTTAGCTTGCTTCAATGCTATTTGGTGTTTGGATGGTTTAGGGTCTTTGCTACTACGTTTGATACCAAACGCCTCTATTTGAGTAACATAACCACCAATTCCCTTAGCTCTTCCCGGATGCTCGGCCTTCCCAAGTGCCCTACGTAGCACATCGTGTTTACCGACAGGGATGAACAAGCCTTCTTCAACTTCACGCTCGACCTCGTCCTAAAAAGGTAGTATAGTAAATGAAAAGTTATTATCGTAATCAATTGTTGTGTTTGATGGTGTGATTGTAGATACTAAAATGGAACATGGTATGGCATAGTAGGTAAAGCGTACCACTCGATTAGCCACCCTTTTTGCCTCATCACTTGAGAAAGTCCCGTCTTTTTTAATTCTACCCAAGACGAATAATTGTTGTCTACTATATGTTGTAGGGTCTTCGGCAATGACTAGCTTGTTCGCCACTTCCGCGTCCATGCCCCCATCCACAAGCTCTTTCACCTCGGTTTCATGTTTTTTTTTAGGTCTTCTTCCCCACACCCAAGTACCCCGCCCTACCCCCGGTGTAAGGCATAACATTATCAGCACTGGCTTTGCGCTTCCTATCCCCCAAACCCTTTTAAAAATTCTATGTTATTTTAGGAATAAAGCACTAACCGAAACAAAAATATTTGGCTAATTCGCATGACACTATTATTGCAAGATGTAGTAAGTGAACTAACCTTTGCGTCATTTTCTAACCATCGTTTCTTGAATGCCTCCCAAGTAAGGGTTACAATGTGATTGTAACGCGTACTTGGATCTTCCCCAAACCTCGTGCCCTTCGGTTTGATATAATCCTTGGCAAGGGTATATTTGTGTTCTCGATGAGCTTTTGATGCGATTTGAAGAGCCTTCTTCTTCACTTGATCATAGGATGTTGCCTCGATAATAAAGGGGCGCTACAAATGTGATCATAAAAATAGTCACACTCACAATTTTCAATTGAAATTAAAAATAACAAGTACCACACTAACCTTGCATTCCTTCCATATATCCTTTTTGATGTCGATGCTTAGTATCCTCCAATCCGTTGTGTCTAATGGTGTGCGTATCCTACCCGTCTTAGCACACCAACTCGACCATCGCGCGGCATCATCGTCGGGTGAAATAGCAACACCAATGTCATTAAACTTGACATGTGTTAGTATTTTGTTATCGATCCTAATCTCTAATTCGCGACAATGTGTGAGGAGTTGAGCTTCTTTCGATGCGCGAGTCACTTCTGGTTGTCTTCTAACCTCACTTGAACCGCCAACAACATTTTCTTCCCCACTTGAGTCGGAGTTAACGGAACTTGAAGGGCTCTCCATTAAGCTTCCTTTGTATATTGAAATTTGTTAATGACTAACACAATACTAATAAATCACAGTTGTACTTTGTAGTAAAAACATTATATTTCATAATCCTAAAATTTAGGGCTAAGCAAGCTATGGAGAATTTTAAAATAAAATCTTGATTTTCGTTCAGGTCATGCTTCTGACATGATATTTAGTAATAACATGATAAATGGAGGCACTATGTACAAGAAAATCAATTTTTTAGCAAATAAGAATGAAAAAAATCGTACCTTTGGTATATGACAAAGTTGTGTCGGTAAAATTGATTATTTTGGTTGGGGATGGTCTACCTTGTTTGTCCCTCTCCTACCCATAACAAAGGATGTTACCAAATTGAACAAGAATAAATAAAGATTGACATTAATTGAAAAAACTATAGGCAAAAATGTGGTTGAGAATTTATTGCAAAACTTACCAATCTTTTGCATGCAATTAGTGGCTTTCCACTTTGTTTTGACACAATTGATGTGAGAAGATGTATGGGATGGGTAATGGAGATTTGATGTGAAGAAAGTTGAGGAGATTTGAGAAGATGTGCAAACGTTTGAACTTTTGGAGATGAAACCCGTAAGAAGTGAGGATAAGATGCCAAAAGTGTAGTGTTTTTCTGTTCTATAACGTGTTTACTTTATTCTAGCTTACCTTGTTGCGAAATCGGAACTCTCTCGTTACGCCTGACGTGGCTATTTACGAAGTCGTTACGTGCTCATGTGATTGCCTTTTATGCTCTACTTTATCCTTCTAGCGACATCGTAACTGAAAAGCTGACATAAAGTATGTTACTAGGATGTTGCGACGTCGCTACGAATGCTCGCTAGAACCCTACTTAAGATTTTTTTTTTGTTTTTTAAACGCACTCATATATTCTTAAATCACGATTTAAACGAAATGATGGTATAAGACACTAATCATTCTATTTTAAGAATAATTTTCATTTGTTCCGTCGTATGCTCATGTAGAACGGGATAGCGATTTGGTCACTTAATCTGCAATTACATAATTTGAAAGAGTTTTAAGAAACTTAGTCTTTAATTGTAAGACAATAAGAAACTCTACACATCATGTGTACGCTTGAAAACGCTATCCATCGCTTACCTTTAGAGACAACAGCATAGTAGAGCTTCACACATGAACTACATATATATATATATATGCGCAGTTCAAGTGCATTTCATTAGAGATACTTAGTTTATTACAACTCATTCATGTGATTACAAGCACGATTATTGAATTAAACAAAGTATCATGCACACGTTCACTCACCAACTGTCATCACTCATCATACTACCGAGTATCGCTTAATAACATTGCATGCTGATGTACTAACATGTACTCTGTTTGACATAATGTGATGTTCGATATATTCCAAATTGAGTATTATACTGTTTAGATATAAAATGTACATATTTAAGAATATGATATTGCGTTTAAAAATTTAAAGCGAATTATTGATGTTGTACATAGAGTTATGTCATACTGCTTATGTACAAAGATGTACTCTACCTGAGTGAATATCATGATGGATATTTAACAAATAGAGTATTGTACTGCATCTATATAAAAATATATATGTTAGAATGTGAAAATTGCTAATAAAAAATTTAAAAGTTTGATTTTTTAGTTACAATCTAATTAGCTTGTGTAGTAGCGATATCGCTAGTATACACGTTACCACAGTTAAACCCTAAACCCTAAACCCACAAACCCGCAAACCCACAAACCCACATAACCCAGAAAACCAGTTGGCGACGGGGTTGCGATAGCGCTAGTTAGTAGTTCAAATTAAAAAAAGGCTTTTTGGGTTACGACCTCGCTACTAATTAGAATGATTCTTCTGTAGCGAGTTCGCTACTCGAACGCTTGCCTGGCGAGGCTTTTTAAGACTCGCTACTAGATACTCGGGCTTGAGCGAGATATTAACGACTTCGCAACATACAGATGCGTGTGAACTAGTGAGCTCGCATAGAAGCGTATAAGCTAGCGATATCGCAAGTACTATTACTATAAAAAAAAGGGATCGGGCTAAAATTAATTAGCCCCAAATTGAAAACCCTTCTGCCATTATCACCGGCGACGATTTGTAACTTCTCTGACAAAATGCGGCCAAAGACCAGAGGAGCGGTGCGAGGACGGGGTGGTAGAGGCTCAGACAGTGGACGGGGAAGTGGTCCGGCGACGGGAAAGAAACAGCGTCGAACCGAGGAAGAGGTTCCAGTCGCCCCGCCTCCGCCGGAAGTTCCAGTCGTCCCTGCCGCCGCCGCTGCTGCCAGAAATGATGGTGGGGAAGGGCCCAGCAGTTCCAGTGAGGAGGAGGACACTCCTGAGTTCTTCAACGCCGCCGCCGAGGCTAGGTATGAGCGTTGTTCCTCTCGGAAACTTGTAAATAATAATGTGGTTGATAGTAGTGTGGTGCCTTCGCTGCAACTAGATTACGTGCTAGACCATTTTAGGGCACAGCATCTAGATACATTGCTTATGTTGCGTGAGCCTGTTTACCATGAAGAGGTTCTCCAATTTTATGCGAACCTAGGTTTAGAGGAAGGGGTGGAGGAAATAACTACAATGGTGCGGGGTGTTAAGTTTACGGTCGATAAGTTTAGCATCAATGAAGTTCTGAAATGTCCTTATCTGTCTCGTAACGAGCTGAGGCCTACCAAAAAGGATGGTCCGTACGAGGTACATTACGAGCAGAGGTTTCCTTCTGTTAGCCCCACGCAACCGTTGAAGGCCGGTGAGATGGGTCAGAAGTGGTTTAAAAGGATTTCTCATAGGCCGGGTACAGCTAGGTTTTACCCGATCCACAGGCTTACCGAGGAGCAGAGATTAGTTTTTGAGCTAATCTGCGGTAATGTGGTCCCGTCCCTAGGGCATGCATGTGAGCCCACAGTTTGCAGTCTCATGGTGCTCTACTATATCATGGAGAAGCTTCCAATCAACCCCGGCTTCACAATTCTGACCCAAATGATGAAGATGGCCAGACACAAGAACGCCGCGCTTCCGTATGGCAATTTGATTGTAGCTCTGATCAGGAAAATGGGTATTTTTCCAAGAGGCCGTCCCATGCCGCTCGGAAAATACGACAAGGAGTGGCTCAAGCACAAGAGGTTAGAGTTGAAGGCCGATGGGAAGTACGCGAGAAAGAAAGAAGCTGAAGAGGCAGCCAGAAGGGCAAGGGGTAGGATGGGAGTATCAGGTATGATTGTAGCTTGTTATTAACTGTAGTTGGTTCTAGTTGTTTAATTTGTTAATGTTTGGTTCTTATCAACCTTGATTTGTTTGTGTAGATGCTGTTTTTGATGCCCGTGGTAGGCTTGTGGTGTCTATGGGCCAGTTATTGAATGAGATTGAAATGGCCGAGAAAAGGGCATGTGCTAACAACGAACGGCTCGGCGAACTGATATCCAGCGGGGTAGTGGAGTGGGATCTGAGCGATGAGGAGGAGGTACCTGATTTCCGCACCATATTTCCCAAGCAAAAAGACACCGCGGGTTCTAGCGAAGATTTGGCGACAGCCAGCGGCAAGGAGTCATCCGATGGGAAGCTTGTTGCTGATCATGTAAGGGATGCAGATGCGGATAGTGATGATGGTGATGATGGTGATCATCATGACACTGATTCTGATGCAGAAGATGAGCTGGTGAGGTATGAGATGATTAGGAAAGAGAGGTTGATCGGAGAACCCGACGAGGATGTTGAACCGGGCCAAGGCAAAGAAGAGAACACCTGCATCGAGACTGAAGCTCAACCAGCTGGCCAGAACGAGAAGGAAAAGCAACAAGAGGGAGAAGGCAGTTCGGGGGAGAAGGCCGAAGGCAGCGACAAGATGTGTTGATGACTTGCATGATATGTTAGTCGCAGGCCTCTGATTTCGTAGTTTAGTTTGGTTTAAACATTTACTTTTTTGAATATTAACTAGTTTTTGGATCATGATCACTTGTGTACGCGTCACCAAAGATGTCGTTTTGGTTACATGAATGTGGTCAATAACTTCAACAAATTTTAGATGTATGCTGTTCAATTATTTTTAGAGTTGTTACTTCAGTTCAGCAAAATCAAGTACTTTTGGTATAGTGCGTGCTCCTAGCGAAATCGCTTGGTCCTCGCTCCTCTTTACATGTAACGTGCGAGGTCGCTACGTGTCGTATTCAGTCAACAGAGCCAAGTTGGCGACTCACTAGCGAACTCGCTAACTGTGTAACTGAATAGTAGCGATCTCGCAACAAGTCGTATTCAGTCAACAGAGCCAAGTTGGCGCCTCACTAGCGAAATCGCTACCTATGTAACTTATGGTAGCGATATCGCTAAGTAGCCTTGCATGATTTATTAGTAACAGAACACCAAGTGAAATTGCAACTAACTAGCGCCTGTTTACGAGGTCTTAACGATATCGCAACATGTCGTATTCAGTCAACAGAGCCTGGCTAGAGATTCTGTAGCGAGGTCGTAACAACAAAGATTGACACAATAAAAAACTCAACATTGACGTGGCTTGAAGCGAGTTCGCTACATGATAAGAACCCATCAAAAAAGGGTTTCTGGTTTCGGGTCTATATTGGGCGTATAAGTGTTGGGCATTAGCCTGTGTAAGTATTGGGCCTTAGCCTATGTAAGTATTGGGCCTTAACCTTGGTGTTTCATGTTCAGTTTGCGATGGTCGGCGACTTATCGAACCCTTGTAAAATGTAAGTGTATATAAAGTGAAAATCACCTTCTAATCAGCCGATGTGGGACAAATGTTGGCGATCTTTCTTACGAGTTCGCTACTGCACATGATCACATAGAACAACAAAACTTATGTATGGCATAGTAGCGACCTCGCTAGGTTAATAGTAGCGAACTCGCAACAAGTCGTACTCAGTCGACAGAGCCTAACTTGAGATACTCTAGCGAGTTCGTAACAACAAAGCTTGACACACCTGGCAAACAATTGTTAGGCTTGGAGAGTAGCGATATCGCTACAGTATACGAACCCATCAGGAAAAACCTTTGAAATTCCATCAGTAATTATTTTGGTTGGGGGTGTGAATGTGGTCAATGAAAAGGTGTGAATGCCTTTACATTTTTCTTCTTTTAATACAACAATTACTAATTTTAGTCTTGGAACTCTCACATGTTTTTGACCAATGTAGAACCTCACCCCTATAAAAGTCACCCCCTTCTCCCTTTAGAGCCCCATCAGAGCCTTCATTCCCATATTCCCTTCAAACTTCTCTTATTCTTTGCATTCTTATTCCCATGGCTTTGACACTTTTCAGCGCCCTCCCAGATGACATGATTCATCTTATAATGATTCGTGTTACGTTCAGACACGTTCTTCGTCGGTATGTGAGCTTCCAAGCGACCGATTGGGCTCGACAGTGGCTCACCGAGGCTTCTGCAATAGGTCATAGAGAGTCGGCCTATCCTTGGCTATATTTGCAATCTGCAAAGGTGATGCTCAGAGAGGCATGGATGTCATCACCGAGATGAAAAGAACCGACAAGAAAGGCCTCAGGGAAGTTCGGGATCGCGTCACCCTCGAATTGGCTTACGCCTGGGGCAATGCGCACTACTTGGGGTACCTCGATGTAGTAGTGCCTAAACCTAGATGCTGCCAAGAACATGCTGACCTCAATCACGGCTTCAGGTACCGGCGCTACACAAGGATTGATCCAGCGGACATCGAATGTGATGCATGCACTTGCGAGTAGGAAGTGCTTCACGTCCTTCTAACCCCTCCGCCACTTTGGATGTTGTAGTTTCTTTCTTATTTTATTATGTTGTTTTTTATGTAAAATTTGTTAGGATTGTAATAAGCTTATGTCTTCCATTTTGGCTCATTAATTTAATTATTGAATAGCTTTTCTTGTTTTGAAACCTTGTCCCTTACATTTTACTTTTTCATCGTAACGGTTATTTTTTCAGCAAAATCGCTCGCTAAATCACTAGCGTCATCGTAAATGTTACTTTTTATGCAAAATCATTTACTGTTGCTATTCTGCGTGTTCCTAGCGATATCGTCAGTGTCACGTTTAATAGTTGAATCAACACTAGCGAACTCGTCACATACCCGCTTATAGGTTACGTGGTCCTAACGATATCGCAACAGCTCGTATTCAGTCAACAGAGCCTAGCTGGCGATTCTCTAGCGATATCGCAACGAGATAAGGGCTTTTGGTAGTATATTGGGCTGTAGTAGTAGTGATAGTATAAGTATTGGGCTTTGTCTGACCTGTGACATCAGTAAAAACCTTTTAAATTCCATCAGTAATTAATTTATTTTGGGGGTTTGCATGGGGTGTCCATGAAAAGGTGAGAATGCCTTTACATTTTCCTTCCATTAATACCATAATGACTGCTTTTTGTCTAGGAACTCTGACATATTTTTGAATAATAGAGCACCTCAACCCTTTAAATATCAACCCATTCTCCATTTAGAACCTCATTAGACCCTTCATTCCCACATTCCCTTCTGCCTTCTCATATTCCTTGCCTTCTGCTTCCAATTGATGTGTCTCTATTCAACGCCCTACCAGATGACATGATAAATATGGTATTGATTCGTGCTGAGTTCGACTGGGTTCTTCGTCGCTACGTGAGCGGAAGAGCGACCGAGTGGGCTCGACAGTGGCTCACCGAAGCTTCTGCAGTAGATCACACACCGTCGACCTATGTGTTGGCTGTTTTTGCAATCTGCGAAGGTGACATTCAAAGAGGCATGAATGTCATCACAACCATGAAGAGAACCGACAAACAGGGCCTCCGTCTAGCTAGGCAACGCGTCAGAAGAGGTCTGAGATACGCTTGGGGTTGGACACACTACCTCAGGTACTTCTCAGAAGAAGCAGTTAGGCCTAGGCCGATCTGCTGCATTCCGCATGCTGGCCTCAATAAGTTTGTGAGGTACGATCCCTGGCTGCCCCTTGATCCGGCGGACATCACCTGTGATGCATGTACTTGCGATCAGGAACTGCTTCATGTCCTCGGTGAACGAATCATCTACTAGTATTAGTTGTTTGTTCTTTACTATGTAATTTTGTATCACCAGTTTGTTTCGATTGTAATGAACTTGTGTTTTCCATTTTGGCACATTTACAATTTATTTGTTCTTGTTTTGATATATTGTCCCTTACATTTTATTTTTTCATCCTAAAAGCCCATATCGTATCCGCAAAATCATTTACTTTTTGTATAGTGCGTGGATATAGCGGATATAGTAACTGTCACGTTTCATGATGATTTATTATGAACAGAACACCAAGCGATATCGCAACTAACTAGCGCCTGCTTACGAGGTCCTCACGACATCGCAACAAGACGTATTCAGTCAACAGAGCCTGGCTAGAGAATGTGTAGCGATCTCGTAGCGTACTTTCTCTACCCTTGCGAGTTCGTAACAACAAAGATTGACACAGAACGGTTTAAACATTGACTGGAATAGTAGCGAACTCGCTAACTTAATATGAATACAATTAGTTGCGATTTCGCTACTAGTACTACTGAGAATTAATATAATATGAATTTAATTAGTTACGATATCGCTAGTATTACTGCTGAGAATTAAACCCTAGTAGCATGTTACACGGCGTCGTTTACTTTTGTGCGTGGAAACTTACGAGATCGCAACCAACTTGAATATAAGGTGTCTTGGTAGTTACGATATCGCAAGACGCAAACCTTTAAATATCAAATTTGGGGATCTTCTGATTTCAAACATCGATCGGACGTCTCAGAGCTCAGAAAAAATAAACCAACCAAAATCTCACATACCCATCCGACGAGCAATGGCAAGGACGAAGAATTTGGCACCCAATCCGTTTGTGCAGGCCGCCCGACGTGATGAAGGTCAGGCTTCGGGATCTCAGCCACGGGCGACGGCGGGGACAAGTTCAACCAAATATGATAAGTAAAAATTTGTAAGTTTGGATGCATCCGAGGCCTATTCTAATTACATGGAGCATAGTCAATTACTAGATTGTTATGTTGTTGATTTTAATCAGATAGAAGAACTAGGTTTGGGGAATGTGTTAAAGATATTTCAATTTCATGAGTTGGGTGAGTTGTTAGGTTTGAATTATCCGGCACATAAGGAAGAGACGTGCCAACTATATGCTAATTTTCACCGGTTGATTGAGGAAGAAAAGGAGACGGGTAGGTGGTTCACCAGGGTTAATAAGAAGGACTACGAGATTGGGGAGAAATTTTTTAACAAGGCATTGAACGTGTCCTATGCTGTTAACGAGGACTATAGCTAGACCTGGCAAAACGGGTCTATCGGTCGGGTTTGGGTGACACCCAACGGGTTCGGGTATAGTTCGGGTATATGGCTTTTATTCGGGTTTGGGTCTTGATCGGGTTTTTTCGGGTTCGGGTCCCATCGGGTCTTTTGAAAAATTATCGGTTTCGGTTTGGGTTTGGATTTCATTGTTTCGGTTTTGGGTCTCGTCAGTTGTTTTGAAAAAAATATCGGGTTTGATTCGGATTTGTATTTTTCCTTTCGGGTTTGGATTAGATTTGGTTTTAGTTTGTTCAATTTCAGATACAATTCGGATACAATCTCTTTTGAGTCGAGTTTGATTCAGATATACTCGGTCAAGATCACGTTAAAACACATTTAATTAAAATTTATTTTATTTTGAACTATAAACTTATAATGACCATAAAAAAATTATTCATCTTAAACATTTGATAAATGTATATTATATAGTAGAATTTAGTTTGTGCCCAAAAGTTTTTTTATCTAATGTTTCAAGATATATAATGAGAACTTATATCCACAGAGACTAATAAGTAATAACATATAACATTGTAATAAGCATATCATTAAAATAAATTTATTAATTTAAATATATAATAGTTATTAGGTCAATTATAGTTTTAGTATTTTTTTAACTCTTAAGTTATCTTTATAGGTAATGTTGTTACTATATATGTATTTGCAACTATCTTACACAACCAAGATTAGTTGACTTTTAATTCGTGTCAAATTTAGTTACTTTTAATCAATATAGAGATTTAGAGTTGAATTAAATTATATAAAATGATATGACAAAAAAAAGTAAACATTATTTTATTAATCAAACTGAATTGAAACTTGATTAAATTGAAATAATGAATAAGCCATTATTTTTCTCTTCAACCTATTCGTAGACCATTTCAATTCAATATAGTTTAGTTCACTTCAGTTTATTTGGTGAATGGTAGCTAGTAGCTACACTAATTATTAATTAGTATAAAAAAATATATTAGTAGAATAGTAATAAAAAGTTAAGAATTAAATATAATAATAATATTTGGGTATCGTTTGATTTAAGTCCAAATTATTGGGCAAAGATCAATTTAGGTACCTTTTGGATCGGGTGTTATTCAGGTTTGGGTATTTTCAGGTTTGGGTTCAGACCAAGTTCGGGTGTTTTTAGATTTTGGGTGTTTTTCGGGTTCGGGTTCGGGTCTGATTCGGGTTTGGGTTCTGTTCGGGTACGGGTTCTATCGGGTCTGAAACTTTTAGTTCGGGTTTGGGTGTATCAGGTGTAATTCAGGTTCGGGTCATCAAACAGGTATCACTATTCGGGTCTTATTTCGGGTTCGGGTTCGGTATAATCGGTCGGGTTTTCGGGTTCGGTAATATTTTTCCAGCTCTAACTATAGCAACCAACCCCCTCCGGGGTTTTACATTAGAGAACAATGGCCTGAGTATGGGGTTTTGGATCGAGCCCAAGTTGTAGAGTATGCTAAGAAGTACTTTGATAGAGATGCTGACGATTTAGGGGTGCCTAGATCTTATAAGTTGGATAAACTTAGTGGTGAGGAGAGGAATGTTTATGAGATGGTCGCTAGGAGTGTCGTGCCTAAGGGTGGTTGGATCACCGAGATGAACTATACTACTGTGAGCATATTTTACTGCGTCATGGAGGAGATACAGTTGAACCCTGGCCATGTCATTTTCGAGCACATGAGACAAAGTGTGGTCGAAAATAATAGGACAGTCAAGAAGCTCCCTTACGGTAATTTCATAACCATGTTTCTTACCTCAGTGCATCCCAAGATAAAATTATCTCCAATAGCCCAGGAGTGTTGCTTCTATACGATGTCATATTTTGAGAGGAAAGGTAAGTTTGAGTTGATTGATGGTGTGTGGCAGAAAGTAGCGGATGGACCCAAGAAACCGCTACAGTTTAATCCTGAAGAAGTCAGAGAGAACGTCGAAGGTTAGCCACACTAAACCCCTACAGTGTAATTTCTGTTTTATACAATTTATTTGCTATACTCACCCTTTTTTACATTCACTTACATGAACAGGTGTACCCTCAGAGGCATACTACAAGGGTGTAGAAGACACGGTCGACCTTTTCAGGGATAAGATGGCCAAAATCAATCACGCAAATTGGTTAACGGAGAAGGTGATACGTGGCATTGAAAGGGCTAGTGCGAGGAAAAAAGCGAAGGGGGATCCACCAGCACCATCACAGACACCACCTCCTAGCAATGATGATTAGATTTGCATTCGTTCATGTTGGCTAGTAGTTGTACTCAAATCCAAACAATTTCATTTTCAATTTGTTTTTATCAGTTTCTCTAACAACATTGCAAAGAATATTTGAATTTGAATGTCATCTATTTTATTATGTATATTTGATTATTTAAACTTCCATTATTTATTTAGTGTGGCTAAATTTTCAAAATATAACACCACTTTACTAAGGAGTTAAATCTAATTTTTTTTGTATGTGGCTTTATACTAGCGAGCTCGCCAGTATCAAGTTACTCACCTGGCGAGCTACTAACGATTTCGCCAGTATCAAGTTACTCACCTGGCAAGCTACTACCGATTTCGCTAGTTTCAAGTGAATCAAATGTATACAAATTTATACACATCAAGCGAGATCGTAACCTGTCAGACTCAAGAGACAAAAGCTCATCTGCGAATTTCAGCTTTTTGTTGCGAAAGCGTAACCGGTTCGCCAATGTTACGAACTCGCAACGCAACAAGTTAACATGCATTGGTTTCTAGCGTGTTTCGTTACGGTATCGCCACGTCTACAGCAGTGTACAAATTTTTTAGAATTAGAAGATTTAGTGTACTAAAATTAATTAAATCAAAATTTAACTACATGAACCATGAAATACAGCATAATATTCAAAAACAATGGTTATCAAATAGCTACTTTTGTTTTTTACTCTTTTTAGTCTTCTTCTTCTTTGGTTGCCTCCCCTTCATCTTTGTAGTTTTCCCCGCAGGATTAATCCACATGCCTTCCTCATGATCCATTCTGCACACCAACGCACAAACAATGTCATCATCCTCCTCTAGAGTTTCGTACACCGAGGGCGGAATGGTGTCGGTAGAAACAGTGGAGTCATCGTCGAACAAGCCGTCACCATAGATGAATGTTATCTTACCATCAACAACGATCTCCCATCGAGCATTAGTTGGATCTTCCACATAGAATACCTGATGAGCTTGAGCCGCCATGATGAATGGATCATCCCTAGACCCTAGATTCCTCTATTAACTAGAGTCATGCCTAAATCCTCTGTGCGCACCCCTTCACCTTGATCTACCCATTCACATTTAAACAATGCGATTCGGACATGAACAAAGTCCATTTCCCATATATCAGTAATGGTACCAAAAAAACCATTATCACCCTCTCCAGGTACTGATACCCCGCTATATTGGGTTGCAGACCTATCATCACTCCACTTAGTACCAAACGTGTATCCATTGATGTCATACCCGCTAAACGACGTAACTGTGCCTAGGGGTCTCTTGGCAACCCATTTTACCACGTCGGGGTGTTCACCGCCATTCTGCACATGTATTTTGAGCCAACTAGTAAATTCTCTACAATGAGCTTCTAGGACTCTAGGTTCCGACCAGCTCGGGTGTGCTAACCTAATATCATTAAGGTGAACATCAACATAAGGACTCACTGAATGATGGTTGCGCAGAATGTACAGATGTGCTGTAGATATTTCATCGGAAGAAGGGCTAAATTTAGACTTATGGCGTAGTCCGACACCATCCAATCTACCATCATGTCTGGAGACTGGCAGTCCTATAGTAGATACATCCTATAAATAGTTGGTACAGAATTCTATTACCTCTTCCGCGACATATCGCTGCACTATACTAGCATCTGGTCGATAACGATTCTTAACAAAATGCTTGAAAATGCTCATGTACCTCTCAAATGGGTACATCCATCTCAAGTACACCGGTCCACACAGCTTCACCTCCCGCACCAAATGAACTATCAAATGAATCATTATGTCAAAATATCAAGGGGGAAAATACATCTCTAGCCTGCACAGTACTTCAACTACCATATCCTGCAATTCATCCAACTTACGACGGCTTACTCTCTTGCGGCATATTTGTTTTAAAAAATAACAAAGCCTTGCAACTGCATCTCCAACGTGAGAAGGCAAGCAACCTCTCAGAGCAATGACATTCAAATCCTGCATCAGGTTGTGGCAATCGTGCGACTTCATTCCCACTAATTTCAACTCGGCGGTAGATACACAACTACTAATGTTCGAAACATATTTAGAAGGCACCTTTACTGATTTTAGAGTTCTACAAAAACTCTCCTTCTCCTCAGATGACAAGGAATAACAAGCAGGTGGTAAGTATGTCGTACCTGCTTCTTATTGAACGGGAGCAAGTGACGTCCTTATGCCAAGATTGACTAAATCCTTTCTACTTTTCAATCCATCCTTACTCTTGCCCGGTGTATTCAATAGCGTCCCAACCAAAGCTTCGCATACATTCTTCTCTATGTGCATGACATCTAGACAGTGGCGCACATCCAAGTGCTCCCAATAATCGAGCTTGAAAAAAATCAAACATTTCTTCTAAATCGTAGTTTGAGCGCTTTTCTATTTTCCCTTTCCCAACACAAACTCCATGCCCGCTACCTTTTCCAATATTTCAGTACCTGATAGTGGGACTGGGGCAAAACCATGCTCTTCCTCACCGTTAAACCACTTCTTTGCACTCCTCCACGAATGACTTCTAGGTAGAAATCGTCTATGACCTAGATAAACAGGCTTACCACCGTGCTTTAATTGACAATGACTAGTATGGCTCTCACAAACGGGACATGCAAAATGCCCTTTCATAGAACACCCTCCAAGGTTACCCAAAGCAGGGAAATCATTGATGCTCCACATCAACATGGCTTTAAGTTGGAATGTCGCGTCCCCTCGACTTCCGTCAGGAATATGAATCCCATGCTTAAACAAGGATTCCAACTCCTCAACAAGAGGTGCTAGATATACATCAATGTCATTGCCAGGTTGCTTAGGCCCCGAGATCATAATGTTCAAAAGCACATACTTTCGTTTCATCATCAACCATGAAGGTAGATTATAAATAACAAGCATCACTGGCCATGAACTGTGGGTGCTGGACATGTTCCCGAAAGGGTTCATTCCGTCAGTAGATAGTCCTAAGCACACGTGTCTAGGTTCGTCAGCAAATTCTGGGTACATAGCATCCATCTTCTTCCACTGATCACCATCAGAAGCGTGAGATATAATATCATCATCTTTCTCTCGAACCCTATCGGCATGCCATGTTAACAATTTTGCATCAACTGGATTGGCATACAAACGCGTCAATCTCGGTTTCAAGGGCATGTGCCACATCACCTTAGCAGGACCTTGCTTTGTCGATGTTGTCACTGTTTCTCCACATACCTCGACCTTTCCCTCCTTCTTTTTCCATCTAGACTCACCGCATACCTTGCAATCATCCCTCAAGGAATCAACAATCCCCCTATACAACATACAATCATTCGGGCATGCGTGAATCTTAGTAAACTCCATGCCCATAGGACACAATATCTTCCGCGCAGCATAAACCCTGTCAGGACATAAGTTGTCCTGAGGAAGTAACTCTTTAACCAACTCTAGCAATTACGTCATTCCTTTATCAGAAATACCATGCCTTGCCTTTAGGTTCATTAATTAACAACAATGTTGCTCCCGGTCTAGAATGCTTAGCCCCAACATATAAGCTCTTCTTTTTATCGTCATACATTGCCTCCAGCATACTTTTCTTCCCAACAAACTCCATAACAACATCGTCGCACATGTCTGAAAGCTGTTCATTATACTGCAGGATTTCCTCGGCGCTTCCCTCCTCCATCTCCACCTGGTCACTTCCATAATGGCCTTCCCCATGCCAAACCCATTCTGTGTAGGATTTGTCAAAACCTTTACAAATTAAATGTTCACGCACGACAGCAATATCTTCAAATATGGCGTTGTTTCTACACTTGTTGCATGGACATCTAACCCCTCCTATGCTGTTATGTCTACAATGTCGCAACCCAACATCTAAGAACTGTTCAACCAAATCTAAGTACTCCTTCGATAATCGAGCATTCTCCTTCATTATTCGTTCGCGGTCCATAATTCACAAATCAGACAAACAGTTACACAATACTACTAGCCCACTGACTTTAGATGATCAACACATAAACTACACACTGCATTAACAAAACAACCAAGATAAACCAAAATGCAACCAAAAATTATGCATAAAATCAACCAAAATCAAGAGACAAGCCAGTACATTACGCAAGTTAAACCTTACCTACACCAACACGGGAACAATGAGACCTCCGAGAACACTTCAACTGATCACCCTTCAATACCCACCTGTTTAGACCCTTTTAAATTTTTTGTTTTTGGAGTTAGAACGGCCAGTTCAGCTTAAATCTGTGACCCGTAAAGACACGCTTGCGATATCACTACTACGTCGCTAACACCTTTGGATAGCCAGCGAACCCATAACATTTCAATACCCTCACATGCACTGTACATTGAACAGTGGCGCACTTTGATGTGCACAGAAGCGATACTGTAACATCAAACGCAATACACTACCGTCCCAGTTACGACATCTCCCACATCCTCGCCTGCTAAAATTAGGGTTTAGCAAAGCTTACGAGATCGCAACGCACAAACCTACAACTAACGAGCTAACCTACGAAATCGCTACGGACACGTTTATATTACTACAAAGGTTACAAGATCGCAACAACCAATTCAATTTAAGGCGGATACATTTTTCCGCCTTGGTCAAGCATTTTTTAACGTCAAAACCCATTTCCGCCTTTAAATGCTTCTTTCCGTCTTGAATGTAATTTTTTTTTGCTAGCTTGAGATGGTAGCGAGCTCGCTACCTTCAATCAAGGCGTAAAAAAATACGCCGGACTTAAACGCCTTAAATATGTGTCTTGCATCTACCCCTTTGTAGTAGTGTTTCAAATCAGTTCCGGTTTAGCTTAGATAAGTTTTGTTCAGTTAAGTTTATTTAAGTTACATTTAATATGCTTCAAAACTATTTACTTCATTAAGCTTGGTTGAGTTTATTAGTTCATATATGATGAGATATGATTTGGTGAAATATAGCTTCATCATTTTTATCAATGCATTGATGTTTCTTTCTTCAATTCAACTCAATTAAATTCAGTTTAGTTCAACATGATTTATTTCAATTCAGTTTAATGTTTGATAAAATTCAGCTGATTTAGTTTAATTCAGTTCAGTTCTAGTAAGTTCAACTCAATATAAGTTTATCATCAATGGATTGTTTGTAATCAAATTTTGAATATAAATGTATTTTATCAAATATTAAAATGAATTTAAGTTTAGTTCAGTTAAGTTAAGTTGAGTTCAGTTCATATTTTTCAGTTCATTCAGTTCAGTTCATATTAGTTCAATTCAGTTCAGTCGTATTAAATAGGCCCGTAGTAGTAGTTACTGGAGCCTAATATGAGGTATAAGATTAATTGGAACTGAGGAAACCAGCTAGAATGTAGAGGATACTACTAGAGCCGGCCTTGGACGGGTGCGATCCGTGCGGTCGCACCGGGCCCCAAAATTTGAGGGGCCCCAAATTATTTTTTTTTTGTATATTTGAGATATATTTGGAAAAGATATTTAGAGGTTTAAAAAGAATCGGCAAAAATTGAATCAAAGAAAAATTGAGGGGCACAAAAATTTTATATTATGTATATATTTCGTCATGATTGAGGTGTAATTGCAAATGATAACTACAAAAATTTAAGAAAATTGGGAAAGAAATTGAATTTGAGAAGATTGAAGGGTCATCATTTATTTCTTGCTACTAGGCCCCGAAAATTACAGGGACGGCCCTGGCTACTACAGCTGAATCTAGCCATTGTCTCATTAATCCGACTGAGAGAAGTTGGAACTGATCCAGTAATAGAATAGCCTTTACTTCAGAAGATAGCTGAGGCCAAGTGTAGATAGAGCTTATCTTATTAACCAAAGCCTGCTTAGCAAGGAAATCTGCTGCCATAATGCCATGCTTGAAAGTATGGCTGATCTGCACTTTGATGCTTCGTTTTGTTTCATCACATAGTTGGAAGAGCATCCAGTGAGTTGTGATAGGATTCATGATCATAATGATTCCATTCAAGGAAACAGTTTCAATTATAAAATTATAGTGACCATAAGAGAAGCTGAAATCAAGGCCATTACGGTTGCAAAATATGCCCCCTAAAAGTTTGAAATGTATTGTTTGTGACCCCTAAAAATAAAGTGTATAGTTTGTGGCCCTTGAAAATATAATTTGTAAAGTTTGTGGCCTCTGACCAATATTTATCATAATAGCTCCATTAATCACCATTTTGCAGGGATAAAATAGTAATTTTAGTAGCTCTGCTTCTTCTCCACCTATTTCTTCACCGGAATCCCATTTATTGACTGATCAGGCACATCCCCCACGCAGTCTTAGCAGTTTAAAGAAGAAATAAACTTCGCAAGAGCTCAGTAATTCTGGAACGTTTGGCTTGAGAATGATCAACGCAACCAAAAACCGCTAGGATGCCGCACATGGTTGCGGATGGCGAAACAGGCGAAATAACAGAGGCGGCTCAATCTCTGGGGGTTTAGTATTTAAAACAATATTACCATCTTTATTGGCTTCCAGAGCCCAAAGATTCTCCTTCTTTTATCATGTAGAAGAAGGCATATTGTCAAAGAATTCCATCTGTGCCAAAACAAGCTCAAGAAGCCACCTTTTCTTCACACAGTCATTCAAGCAAAACAGGGGAAGGGAACTTTAAAAAAGCTCAAAGGGGCAACCTTTCACACACATGTATATTATATAGTTGTGGAAAACTGGAAATGATGCAGAAATTATAGGCAGTGATAATACGTTGCTTCAAAAAGATTGAATTTTGATAAGAAGGGAGGATGGGAGAGGAGAGGCTTGAGCACATGGGCACCTCTTTTGGGATTTGGCTGCCACCATTTTTATCTTTAGTTGTTTATTTCAACTCCGAGGAGTGTAGTAGCTGTTCCGTTAAGTCGCTAACAAAGAGAGTTCAGGGAGTCGCCGTTGCTGCAAGAGGGCGGTGGTTTCCCGGAGTTGGGTGCCGGACAAGGAGGAGATTTGGGGTTCGAGGCAGTTGTTGCTGATGTTGCTGCCGCGGCAATGGTCCGTTGTTGTAGACGCCGGGCCTCATTTGCGGCTGCGTGAGGGATGTGCCTGATCGTCAGTCATTAAATGGGATTCCGGTGAAGAAATAGGTGGAGAAGAAACAGCGCTACTAAAATTACTATTTTGTCCCTGTAATATGGTGATTGATGGAGCTATTATGATAAATATTGGTCACAGGCCACAAATTTTACAAATTATATTTTCAAGGGCCATAAACTATACACTTTATTTTTAGGGGCCACAAACAATACATTTCAAACTTTTAGGGGCCATATTTTGCACTTTAATCTTATGTTATATGACTGGAAATCGCCGCCACATAAACGAAATATTTGGAATAATTAATTATTAAAAAGTAAATGTAAAATGTAAAATGTATATAGCTTATAAAATTTAATCGAAAAAATTGGTTTCCAATTTCAAACATTTCAAGCTCAAAATGCTTGGTGCACAAATGGACATTACACTATACACCAGTGCCAATTAATCCAGCCAGAAAAAACGCCAAAAAAACCGTGCAATCCAATGAAACTAAATGATTGTCAAAAAAAATGAAACTAAATGTAGAGCTAATTGATTAAAGGAGGGGAGCCCTATTTGCAGAGCCACATAACCTATTTGCAGAGCCCAAATCTAATAAAAATATAAAATTGTCCTTAATAAATAATAGTACATTTTCTTTAATTTTGACCCACTTGTTCCACTTAATTTCATCTGGCATCAAAACATCGGCCTTCCACCTGGGTTTTTGGCAGCTGTCGCGTCGGCTTACAAGGAGGGTGGCAAAATGTAGCTATCGTCGTGGAGAACTGGAATCCGGCGGCTGTTTCCGATGAGAAGCCGGCGGGAAGGCCATGAATGCTCGAGAAGTTCCGACGTCGGGCAGTGATCGAGCACTGTCGGGATGGAAGCGTCGGCAATCGTGCTATAGTCCGTTGCGAAGCCCTTGCAGAGAGGAAACGGATGGTGGCGGAGGCGTGGCTCGAAGCTGTGTTTAACGGCGGCAATGGCACCGGGAAAAGTTGCCAAAATTCCACTCTTCGATCACCTCAGAATGGCAGCGCCGGTGGCGAAACTTTGGTGCGTTGCGAAGCTGCTGCAACGAGGAGTATGATGGTGGTGGCCGAATTGCTCGAAACTCCGGCCAGTGACGTCAGCGACGACGAGAAGTTCGGTGACGGTGTCCGGTGGCGGCGTTCCGGTGACGGCAGCCGGTGGGCAAGATTGGTGGCGCTGCCAAGGTTTTGATGTCAGATGAAATTAAATGGAACAAGTGGGTCAAAATTAAAGAAAATGTACTATTATTTATTGAGGGCAATTATATATTTTTGTTGGATTTGGGGTCTGCAAATAGGGACCGTGTACCTAAATTAAGAACAGAAAAAGAAGCAATTTATATCAAC
Organism: Sherardia arvensis; assembly: GCA_948330725.1. NCBI lineage: Eukaryota > Viridiplantae > Streptophyta > Magnoliopsida > Gentianales > Rubiaceae > Sherardia > Sherardia arvensis. The sequence goes on from OX415244.1 coordinate 10,273,312, forward strand.
AACATATTAGTTGAAACCTTTTCCCACTTCTCATAATCTGTTAATTCCCATCTCCTAATGAAACCAAAAACATATAATTAATCAGCTAAACATCATGAGAGCCTTTCTTGACTAGCAAGCCGCCGACCGGTCCGCTGTCGGCGGTGGTGGTGCTGACGCGTTCACACCTGGGACACATAGTGAGCGTGGACGCTGGTCTAGGCCTACCGTTGTTGGGACCGATCACCGTCGGCGGGCCAACCTTCATGCCTCTGAGCTCCTCTAACTCCTTCTGCAGCCTCCGGTTTTGCTCTGTTAGCGAACCGTACCATCTCTTCAGATACTCGCATTCCATCTCCGTCTGCTTCAGCTTGCTCCTGCATATTTTTTTACTCAGAAACATTAATAAAGGAGTAAAAATATGGGCAGACAATTCAGAATTAAGAATTAAAATATAATAATAATATGTACTGGAATGGAGTAAATTAAGTGTGAAAGTGATACTACTCCAATTTAAAATGAGTAGTAAATTTGAATGACTAAAATGGGGAAATGGACTTTGAAGAGTTGAAGGTGATGGTTGTGAAGACTATAGTATGTTTCTTGGTGATTTCTTGTTGGAAGAAAGCTAGTGCATATGAATGAGTCCGATCGAGGACTTTCACGCTAAAACGGGAAAAAGATAAGAATGAGTGTGTGTTTCAAGACAATACATGCACTCCATCTTATATTTTGGGTGTCATGATCGACATGAATATAATAAGAGCATTTTAAATGCATTCTGTATTTTACTTATTTACAGGTTGAAATAAAAAAAAGTTACATTTTCAATGTATATAAATTTTTATTTATTTATATCAGACATTTTGCATCGTATAAATTTTTTTATTAAATACAATCGCATATCAGACGGCAATCAGACGGCAATGAAGTAAATCACTGCATCTAATATATCAGTATAATTAATTAGGTTAATCTAAGAAACAATATTAATACTCTATCCTTTTTGTTTTGTCGGCCATGCAATTATACAACAACTTTTAGGGGAGAATTTGTCAAACCTTCCGTTCGGTGAACATTGTTTTATCTCATTATTTACTGTAGCGTGTTTGACCATTAATTTAGAATACTACATTAATATTAATATAATCATGTTATATAATTTTGAATTCTTCGTAACATGTATTTATAAAATATATAAATTTTATAGTCATTTAATGCATGTAATTAAAATTATTGACAATCAAATAAATTTCGAAACGGTTAATTAAGACACGTGCTTATGCCGACCCAAACATTTGACATGCACGAATCACCCGCGATAAAGTAAGACATGAGGAGGATAAAATAATATATAGATTAAAAGAATTCGTGGAGGTTAAAATCTTTGAATTAGTGCGGTAAAATGTGTTTAGTAAATAAAATATATAAATGGTAGAGGGTTATTAATATGGGGGACAAGGCACCTAAAGATAAGCAAACATGAATGTTTTGTAGGTTTCATGTCTCCAAAAGTTGGGTTTGTAATTAAACCAATTTATGTTTGGGAATTCAAACTCGAAATAAGTGAGGAAACCAATACTACTTCTTATGACCGACTTCATGATTACCCCCGCACCCACACACATATATGTGTTTGTTCAATTCTATTTTTGTTCAATCATCATCATAGTAGTTAATCAAACTACAAATGATGCATACATTTGTCTGATCAAAATACTATAAATGGTTATCATATTAAATCTAAATAAACACTAATTTAATTTTACGTCGAATTGAAAATAGATAAACTAGAGTAAAGAAAAGTACACGTTATACTGAACTGAAAAATAAGCGCAGTAAATAACAACACGAATAGCACACGATGTATACATATTTTTATTTGTGAATTATGTGTAATGCAAAAATCTTTTGAAATACCAATTTTTCTAAATGCTATAGAACTACCACTATTTAAACTAAAATGATATATTTATGAATTAATTAATTATTTTAAAGTAAACATATATATAGTCAAATATGTTATAATGCAAAAATTTCAGAATTTTCATATAAATGTTAAAAAAATTAAATAACAAAATATATCGTTAAAATTAAAATGTCGATTTTATATGTTAAAACACATAAAAACTTTCATGAAAAGTAAGGAAATCAGAAGGTTTTCTCCTTGTGCAAATAAAATTTTGGAAGCTACTATCACAAATAGAAACATAAAATATTAAACACGGCAATAAATCGTTAAATTAATGTATGAAAAACGGATGAATACTAATTAAGTACGTATGCATGTTGTAACTGATTTATTCTAGTCAACTCTCTAAGTAAATCGAACTAATTAGTGAAATCATCAAAATGCACGTATTGTCTACAATATATATCGGCATTATTGTTATATGTAGTGTAGTATTTATTCATTCCGTCTGAATTTATTCATGAATTAATATTAATATTTTTAATATTTATTCAAAATTATAAACATTCTTATAAATAAGAATATATCAGAAAATTTAAATATATATATATACGGACCGTAAAAACGATGTTGAACCGGCGTCTATTAATTTCCATATGTATATCCATCAATCATAACGCCTCAACCTCAAAGTTAGTAACTCATTCAATTGATGCATGTTGAAACTTGTTTTGAAAGTCTCTAGTCAAGCATTTTGTTTACGTTGGAAACCATGACAATTTACTCATGACATATGAAGCGTTTTTTCTCTCATTTATACTGTGTTTAATTTCCTGCATTAATCTTGACAATCAATTCAATTTTCTTCTTGGAAATTCATCATCATCAGAAATTATCACGACTACTTTACCGACTCCTACAAACATAAGCACATTTCATATGCATGATCATGTTCTCAAGTTCGAACAAACCAGAAACAAAAACCCAGAAAAAACGAATAATGAACTCATTGCAGAAGAAGAATTAATACCTTGCTCTACGGTTTTGGAACCACACCTCGACCTGTCGCTGCTTTAGCTTTAATTGCATAGCCAAAGCTTCCTTTTGCCTCTGCACCAAAATTCATTAATTACATTCACCTGATCAAATTAATACACAGATTTATTGTGTTCAACTGATCATCAAATTAAACACGCACAAAATATGACGTTTCTCATTTCTTGTAATGGTTTCTTACTGGGTTCAGGGTGTGGTTTAGCCGGAAACTTTCTTCAAGCAGACGAGATTGTTCCTTAGTGAGGCGGAGCTTCTTCCTCGGCGGCTCTCCTCCGCCGCCGCTGTTAGGGCTTTCGTAATCGTCCTCTTCCATGACATCATCCTCCGCACCAGACGGGATTTGATTGATGTCCAGATCTTTAATACCACCTTCGCCTTCAAAATCATACATGATATATTAATTAATCTTAAATATATATCAAAGCTTGATAAACATTTGAGTATTTGACCGAGCAAATTCGTCAAAAAAGTAGTATTTATTTGAAAGTTCTCATTTCTACAGCAGAACCAAGACTAAAAACAGTCAAACCTCATACCCAGAATCAAAACAAAAGTACACAGCTACATGATTATACGATCATAAAAAATAAAAATCAACCCTTTTTTCCCCGGTCGGATTACAAAACCATATCATACAAGAAAATACTCCGACTAAAAATCGATTCTTTTCCCATTTCAAGACACCGGGAATGGGTTTTCAAAGCAGATCAAATCAAGAATCCATCAAACAAATGAAGACATGATAAAAGACAGTGATCAGATTTGGACAGTGATATAAACAGAGTCCCTTTTACCTGAAGAAGGAATATTAGTAGTAGACGATGACAGGGTTAGGTCCAAACAAGTGTAGCTTTCCGGCATGGTGATTATTTTCCGGCCGGCGATGCAAACAAAATGTTTTGGTGAGAGAGATTCAGGAGAAAAGATGAGTTGTTGAAAAGTAGAGCATGAATATAAGGAGAGAAAAAGCAATAAGTAATGGAATAAAGGATTATGGTAATCTGTACTTATTAGGGCTGTCTGTATATATATAGAGGAACTTGACCGATTTGGGTCAGAGAGTCAAACAAGGTGGTGACTCAGTTGTGTATGACACGTGTCGTGATGTGATGGGAGGAATAATAGGTCAATTTATTGTGAGGTGCGGGTGAATGAGCAGCAGGGTGATCTTGTTGGTTCGGCCAAGAGGGTTCACTGGTCTGGTTTGTCGGTTCACTGGTCACCTGCTGAAATGATTGGGAATTGACATTGAGCCCCAAATTATACAACAAATTTATACCAATTTTTTTCATTCAAATAATTTGGTCCTTCATCATCTTGCACACGGTAAGATCGGTTGATAGATGCGATGTGAGTATAAATGAGGCATATAATTTAAGTTAAATGACCTTAAAACAAAATTAGATACCTTTTGAGCTTCCCACTTTAACTATTACTAGTTATTAAAAATTGAAAATATATTGTAGAATAATGGAGTCATGCATAGCTTTGTTAGATTTAGAGTGGTGATACATGCAGTCCATTTTTACTAATGCAGGTCCAAAATATAATATTTTGGATGCACTAGCACAATTCAGGGTCACATATTGTATTTTTCAGACCTGCATTTAGTAAATATGGACCTGCATGTATAATTTCTCTAGATTTATTGTATGCGCTGTTATTTCTTTAATTAAAACCATCCAATGATATAATTGTCCACGACTCTTCAATTAGACGTGCGGAAAAGAGGGGTTTGACTTTATAAAATCAAGATATGAGTGACCGGAACATAAATATAGAGCAAAGCTCTTCAAATGAAAGAATGAAACTCGACAATGGGTTGAGAAGTTTCAAAGTGATTCACATTATGTTCAAAGTGTGAAAATGAAGAGTGGAGATTGTGGGCTGGTTCAATTTATTTTAGGTTGTTTGTATCTTTTATTATTATAAAGCATTTGAGCATGAAACTGATATTGTGCATGCAGTGCTTGTACAATGGAGAAAAATAAGAAATATACATTAGGAGATAATGATTAGATGAGGATCAGAATAGTTTAATTTTTATGAGACTTAATTTTTTCCTTTCCAAAATCATGGAAAAGGAAGAACATAAAACTAAACTAATTTATTCTATAAATAAAGTTAAAAACTAGTTTAAATGGATAAAAAATAAAAAATAAAACAACATCGAACTTTTTTCATTTTTTTTTTTCAAAAATAAAAACATATTATTACAATGCTAAATAATAAGAATGTTGGCGCCTAATTGAGTTGTACATCAAGCCCAACTCTGGCGAAGAAAAATGGAAATCATATACATGATGGAATGTGAGTGAAGAAAAAAGAAACGTAATTTCAGAAGGAAAAAAAGGAGTTCACCTGTATAGTGAAATTATGAATGTGTAAAAAAGTGAATACAATATATTTAATTAAAGATAAATGTAGAAAATTTTGTCGGTAAACCCCACTTTTAGAAATTAAATTTTAAGGTTCTAGTTCAAATAAATTAGTCATCTTAAAGTTTAATTTGAAATGTTGATAGTATATCATGACTATATGAACTAATGGAAGCAGCACAACATAGCTCGTGGATCAGTCTGATGATGATCATGTTCATGTAGGAAAGACAATTCAAAGAACACGAGCTGTGGAGATCGAAGTGGATGATTAAGGAACATCCTGACCCATAATGTCCGGTTGTTTGTCATCACCTCCGTCTGATTTTTTTGTGGTATGTTGCTGATTTTTCTTCTTCAATTGTCAATCGTGTGATTTTCTTGTTTCAGTGGATAACACTAGGGCCCTTGTGCTCTATTATTTAGTCTTTCTCATCATTAATCAATTTTACTTTTCTAATGTAATGCAGAATTCTAATTACATCTGCTTCAGGTCAAAAACCTAATGATACATTGAACCAAGAAGAAGCATGTACACTCAAAAATTGCATCATGAAGCCACGGAACATAGAGCTAAGATTCTGAGGCCTTTTTCGGCAGTTAAATGGAGATGCGCTATATTGCTAAAGACACTACCCTTTAATCGCCTAGTGGGCAAAGAGGCTGTCGCATGCTGAGTTCGGCTTTCAGGTTTGGAAAGCTCTCCAGGTTGTGAGACATTTCCAAGATTTTCTGCAAAACGAAGAAACTTGATTAAATTCAGTGAAACATTTTTAATAAGAAGTTGGAAGCTTCAAGTGACAGCAAAATCATTTTGCAAAAGGCAATTGAAAACTTGACCATCTTTCAACAACTAGCATGAGACCTCAGAAAACTTGGTAAACAACACTGAACAATACTCCGAGGCCTATATAACACTAACAAAGTACTGTTTTGAACTTCTGATCAGGTTCGATGTGCAATAGTTTCAGAAAAACAGCAATATGCAATTATTGGCTCCAGCTTGGGCTAAGGCATGACCTCAAACTTAACTACAATCATTCATAACCAGCAATTTCTCGTCATTAGGCGAAATGTTTTTCCAAGATTTAAATGTGATGGCATCAAAACAGAAATATGATTAAAATATATAGTCATGTTTAGTCCCATGAATTATCTGATAGGTCTCTACCATAACGAAACCATCTAACTCACTGCAAAGTGCAAACTATAATGGCAAACTTTGAACAAGATAAGACAGTGCCAAACCATCATATATAGCCTTAGATAACATTTCATAAACACCAGAAAATTGTATGGAAGCACAAATCACTTACCAGTGCAGCAAGGTGTGCATCTTGTAAAATGCTGCCATCTATCTCCAACCTGGCAATGGGGAATTCTGGTAGATGCCCCGACTGTTTTTTACCAAGTAAGTCTCCAGGACCTCGAAGCATAAGGTCCATATTTGCAAGGTGAAAGCCATCCAATGATTTTTCCAAGACCTTCAACCGGTTTAAGCTACTCGTTGTAGATGCAACTAATATACATCTAGACTTCCTATCCCCACGCCCAACTCGGCCTCTGATCTGGTGTAGCTGGGCTATCCCAAATCTCTCTGCATTCATTACAACCATCATAGATGCATCTGGAATGTCCACACCTATTTCAATTACTTGTGTAGAAAGCAGAATATCCGTTTCTCCTGTTCTAAACCTTCTCAATGCATCATCTTTTGCGTCACTTTTCATTTTTCCATGCAGTAACCCACAATTGTAGCCTGGAAATTTGCTGGAGACTGTTTTAAGCTCAGCTGCAGCAGCACGAAGTTGAGGCAGTTGCTCAGATTGTTCAATTACAGGATATACCACAAACACTTTTCCACCAGCCCCCAGTTCCTCAAGCATCATCTGATGTAAGGAAAAAAGCATAAACTTCAATTTGCATGATGGTTAAATCAAGTTCAGAAACTTATATTCCTCAAAAAAAAAAAAAGTGCAGAAACTTATATTATATATTAAATAGTTGAGTTAAGCATGGATTTCAAGTAAAAAACAAGACATAAATGTTTAGCAGGTGCAAACGATATTATCAAAGAACAAAAAAATTCATTATACCCATCAGCCACAAAAAGAAAGCAATAGAAACAGTAACAGATTATGATGATTTCTGAGTTTAGTCATGCTCCCCAAAAGCTGATCACAGGCGCCATAAAACTTTTCAAAGCATACACTGAAATACCTGATAAACCTTCTCAACTCCAGAGTCATTTCCTTCAACTATTTGTGTTTCGACAGGTATCCTCCCAGGAGGTAAATCAGTAATCTGCAAAATAGGATTTGTTCTCTCTTTTGTCAAGGAATTTAAGAAAATTAGTATTTGAAAATGAGACCTGCAATCAACAATCACATATGACTGATGTGATAAGATTTGAACTCCTCTGCAATATACAGATATTCATTTTACTTACTTTAACTTTATTTGTTTTTATAAACTGACATGTATTCAGAAAGTGGTATGAGCATATTTTTACTACATTGATAATGCTCATATTTCCAGAGGCAAATGCTTGGTTCAATGATATGACAGAAATCTAACAACTGGGGGCGCTGAAAACTATAGCATACGAGGGCAGCTCAGCAAGGGTAAAACTAATGAACAGTTGTTGAAAGCTCTAATCCAAATTTAAAAGGGATCAACACAGTATACACCAGGAAACCTGACGCTAACATGTACCTTGACATTCAGAGTCAGGATATATTTGATTAGGAAACAAAGATTTAACTCCACATACCTGTGTTAGAGACATGTCCCCGTGTAAAGCCAGAGCCAGTGTTCTTGGAATTGGAGTGGCTGACATAGTTAAAACATGTGGAGCCATAATGCTGTCACATTTCATCGCATCATCAGACTTCATCGACTCCAGCTTGGATGTGCTGGGATTGTAATATAACTGCAGAAGCACTCAAAGATGTGAAACAAATTTGCAAAGGATGCACTCAAAGTTCAAAGTTATAATCTTTATATTCTTGGTTTTTGTATGGGTTATAAAAGTAACTAATGAGAATCTTTTACATTCCAAAGGTGGGACCCTTTTAAGCTATTGAAATACCTCTACCAAAACTAAATATAATAACTAAGGGTGACATGGGAATAAACAAGGAAAGGGAGGAAAGCAGTCATGAATTGAGAACGACAAGAGAGACATGCTTGGGCATCTTCACCACCTCATAGCTTAAAGAAACATAATAATTATGTAGCAATATTATTTTATCTTTGTGAGTAACTTCTCTCATGTTACCTTGCTGTTAAAAAGTCCTCTCTGAATGACACCAAAGCGATGTTGCTCATCGATAACAGCAATACGCAAAGATGCAAATTCCACCTTATCAGCTATTAAACTGTGAGTACCAATTACAAAAGAAATATCTCCAGTTTTGAGACCCTGCAAGCAAATAAAATAAAATAAACTCTAGATGGTACTACAGGTAAAAGAATATTGAGAGGTTTCCTGAATTCAACCTCACGAATAAGATGTGACTGCCTTGTTGAGGTTGAGCCTGTCAATAAAGCAGTAGATGGCTTTTTGTGGTTGTCTTCCATATTCTTCAGCAGTTCAAGAAGATGCTCATAATGCTGAATTGCGAGCAACTCCGTGGGAACCATTAAAGCTGCCTAAAAGTATTATACAGTACCTCAATCATCCTTGTTTGCACATTACATATTTTAATATCTTAAATGTTGATCAGTAAAGAGATTGAGAAGCATAATTGAGCAGTAATATTAAAATGACTAACCAGCCTAAGAGCTTACCTGATACCCTGAAGCAACGACTTCCATACAAGCCAAAAATGCAACAACAGTTTTTCCACATCCAACATCACCCTGTCAGGGAACAACTATTAACACCATCATAAATAATCACATCTTAAGTTAAATAACGTAACCCAAGGAAAATAGGTATAAAGCTAATTTCTGCTAAAAATAGAGCAAAGATATAAGCTTTGATTAAAGGAAGACACAAACAACTAATCGAGATTCATTGCAATTCTGTTTCAATTCAACGTCAACACCAGATCAATTTTTATGGAAGAAGAATGTGAGGTCAACACCTAATTAGTTAGGACATAAATAAATGACTCTTACCCTACTACAGTGGAGAGAAAATAGAGAAGCTTCGATTTCATATAGGACTAGAAAATCTACAGGAATTGCCGGAAATAAATAAAAAGACACTCCTTTCAAAATGAAATTGAATATTACAAGCAATGCAGAGAGCAAACATTTATAAGTTAAGCTCCACAACATATAGGCAACATCTATTGCTTCATTTTTATGTTCTTCACTGAAGAATTCAAATGCATCCGTTGAAGGGTCAGAGGATACTGAGTCAGAGTTTGCAATTACTTGCAACAGTGAACACTAGCAAACTTGTTAATTTTTGCACTCTATCCATGGTCATTCAAACAATTTAGCAAGGAGCCAAGCCAGAATTTCTGAGGCTCCCACTACTGTTAAGCCCTCAAATAAATACCCAGAATAAGGACAATTTTGCAATAAGGATAGTCTAGGAAGAAATAAATAATTGACAACTCCAGACCAAAAAGTATTTTTCCTTACCCAAACCTCCAGCAAATAACATAAAAAAACTCACTGAATAGATCAGCGTTATCAGTTAAACTCAAAAGCTCATAATCATCCAAAATCTATAGGGTGAAAGTAACAACTAACACCACCACTAAAAAGGTTGATCTTATGCACAATAGCAGCTGTATATCTTCTCCAGAGAGGAGAACTAATGATAAATGATGTAGAAGCAAGAGAGAAACCAGTTGATGTTCAGAAACAGAAAAGGAAGTGAGACCTGCAGCAATCGATTCATCGGTACAGCTCGCTTCAAATCCCAAATAATTTCTGAAGCAGCAGCTACTTGACTGGATGTTAGGGTATATGGCAAAGCCTTTAAGAGTCCCTTGGATAAATCAGACCATTCTTCAACAAGCACTGAATTAAGTTCAGGATGCCTGTACTTCGCTAACAAATCATCCTTTTCTAGTTTGGTTCCAAGACCATCTAGCATCTGATACAGCCGACCCAACTTCACGGAAAATTATTCACAAGAGGTTTACAACACTGACAAAAAGTAGGCAACAACATCCAAAGAATGTTACCTGAAGATAGAAGAATTCATCAAATATTAGCCTCCTGCGAGCTGCATCGGCCTCAACTATAGCCTTTGGCTGGTGAATTCCAGAATATGCCTACATGCCAGTAACGGTCAACTTTACAAACAAAATGTCAAAGATACCTCTGCTCTACATAAAGAAACATTCAGGTTGTCAAGTCCAAGAATTCACCAAACGTGAAAAGGATTACAGTTACTAGAAGAATACAACCATGTACAATTCTTCATGAGTAGATCAATAGAAGAAAAACCAAACACTTAATAGCAATTGTGTTCAATAGAATTTCGCTCATTTCAATATTTTTAAAACAAAACACTTCAGTAGAGAATTCACTTGAACTTATTAAAAGAGATGGCAGAAAGCTGGCCTTGTTTTCCCCACTCCCACCACCCCATTACTATATCTACATGCATCTCATACAAGGATTAAGGAACAAGTGATTATGTGAAGAAGGGTAATAGACAGAGTGATAAATTACCAAGTGATTATGAGAAGAATAATGTAACTTTGCCAAAATAAGAAATATCAAAGTACAATGGTAGCTGGCGTGAAAAGGCAAGTGTTGATGAGAGTTTTAGAAAAGCATAACCAGGGACACACTCTAATTTGATTTACTTTCAACATTTTTGACCTAGATGTTCGAAATGAAAGAACATTTGAGACAAAAACTGTCCATGCTGATATACTCCAACTACAAATGCAGGTTCTCTAAGATATTAGAATTAATTTTCTCTTAAAAGAAAATAGATTACAAGAAACATAGTTATCAGAACTGAGCAAAAGTCAATCAGATACCTAACCCCCCAAGAAATGTTAAAGAACATAGCATAACCAATTGAATACTGTGATATAGCTGCTTACATCTAGTAGGCTTACGAGTGCAAGGTCCTCTTTGATAACTTCAGGCACAGGGTCACCATAGTCAGGCAATACCTGTAAACCTCTGAAAGACCAAAATTAGTAACATCAGAAATAATCATGTATACATGCAAATCAGAAATTAGATTTCGACATTCAAGTTATGCAAAAGAAAATATTTTGGAAATCATCTTTATCAAGCAAATATTAGAAATTACCCTACAACAGCTCAGCTATGCCACATCTGTAGTAAAAATGTAGAAATAGGTGCATGAAATGAGATATTTAAAACACCTAGTGATGCATCACCAGAAAATTGCACATCACAGATGTAAAACTTGCTTCTTAACCCAGATTGCTCCTGCAGTACACTATAATATAATGCGTACCTATCCCCAATTCGGAAATATACACTAATTTCAAAAGTGGCTCAGGTTTTTTTACTGTTATTCCTTTTCATAAACAGCAATTAAAAATATATTAGTTGAATCATCTTTGTTCAAAAAAGCAGTTTCCCAAAAAACAGCCAGATATAAGGAAGCTATTACGCATCTTAATTAAGACACTGAGAGAGCCAAGAACCATTGGAATGGCATTCAAATTTATTTTTAAAAAACATATGAAGTATAACTGCATAAAACATTACGACCTATCTTTAACTACAACAATTATGCCTCTATCTCCCTGCATAGGGTCAGTTATCTACAAATGCAGAATGTGGAGAAAATAATATAATGGGTAAGAATTTCGCTCCAAATCATTACAGCTCACAAATATATAATATCCTTTGATCACATATTACAGTCTGTGAAAATCCAACATGAACCCCATGAAAAGCTTTACTATTCCCCTATGAAGAAAAAGCTGCAACTGAAGCATCGAAGAGGTCTAGCCTGGGTCAAGAAAACCAATCAACTAAATTTTTGGGTAAGGTTAGGTCAAAATTGATCATTCCCTGACACAGTCAACATAGGTAACTTATAAGCCTTTCACAAGTTCAAGCATAAAGTATCAACAGAAAAGTTCAAATATAATCATTCAACAACTTAATTACTGTTTACTCCAAATGACAAGCTATGGAACTTATAAAGGCAGACAAATGACAGCCGAAGATGTTGTAATAAGTCATGTACTGCATGAAACACCAAGAATATTGACAGATTAGAATAAATCGCAGCTATAAAACCAAGATGATGAAGGAAGAAAAGTTGCTGAAACAGGGTATTGAGAAAGAGAAGATATACTCAGCAATCTAAAGAAGATAACAAAGCATAAAATATATACACTGGAATAGCACACAAGTTGCTGGATGACCTACACAGAAGTCTAATAATTGGGAAATTATGCATTGTAATTTCTTGCACCCCTGAGGTAGAAATTTGTAGGAAGCAGAATTTGCACTTCATCTCTGTAGAATAAATACTATAATTCAGAACTAATACCAGTTAGAATTGATTCCAATTTTCTTACTAATTAATCCTACCATCCTAGAGGGAATAAAATCAACCTACCTATAATCAAGAATTAGCCAAAAAACTATTAGCTATCAAGAAGAGCCGAAAATAATATGGGAATTGAGATATTTTAGCAGCATTAAAAGGGAAGACTGCACAGCGCAAAGATTTCTAATTTTTCAAGTGAGAACAATTTTATCAAGATACCAAAAATTGGTAAACAAACCTTGAGATGATATCTCTAAGAAACTCTGGCTTTAGTCCTCCTTTTGAGGGATATATAGGATAGAGCTTCTCTTTTCCCAATGCAGAAGAATCTTCTTCATCTTGAAGTGTATCCAAAGAATATTCCCTCATTTCATAGTGATCTTTTGAGCGCATAACCCGGACCTGCCCAGCCAACTAGTAAGATAAGACTGTTGTATATAAAAACACAAAAATCACCAAACAGGGGTACAAGCTGGAGGAGGATAACAATCACTGAGAAGTAAACAGGTCATTTTCCAAAGCTGAAAAAAGAACAAAAGCAATATATAAAAACATGAATGATCTGATTGCAGACAATACATATTCCAGCCCAGTACACGTAAAATTAAAAAGGCAATAAGATGGACTATAGGGTGGGGTGTGCGAGAAGGGACCAATAAAACTATAGGCAGAACATAGAAGTGCATGTGCATGCATATCACCCCGTAGCCTCCTAAACTACATTTCATAATTGCATTTAACCAGTGGAGGAAAGATCTAGTCTTGCAGTTAGACTCGGGCATTATACTAGAAAAATAATATACCAACAGCATTCTCAAACATCAAAGCAACTAAAATTGCTATTACCAAAACCTGGATATATCATGAAAACTTGCAATTCTTTTCTCAAACAAGTGAAAATACAAGTAGATAGGCACGCTCACCTTACCACTAATGCACACAATCTCCCCCACCTTGTGCTTCGACTCAATGCTTTTAAGAAATGGTAGGAATGTGAAACGACTACCACGGAAAAACTTCTTCAAATGAATGTAGATTTTTCTTGTTGAATTCTTTTCAACGCTATCCATTAAACATTCAGAATTCAAACTTTCTGGAACTTCACAAGCCACAACAACCTCAAGAAACGAAAATGAATGGCTCGCTCTAATCCCCCTGAAAACCAAAACAACTTACCAATTAGTAAATTCTGTGTAGAAAGTGTTTCTACAACATTTATTGGTTTAAAAGTACAAAATGCTATGACCGAGGAGCATTTAATAAAAAAATCCTGATTGGACTGTCGAAGGTTACTTCTGAAAGACCTCTGTATGATAGCAGGAATGACGATGGCACAAATACTTTTGGGAAAAAGAATTCATAACTGATAATTAAAGTTCAAAGCTTGATCCACCAATAACTGTATTGTATTAGATTTGTTTGAAAGCAAAACTTTTCCTTTTAAGTTTATCTTGAAAATGAAAAATAAGAATTGGGAAAATGAAAAGTGTTAATTTTGAGATAGGAAAAGTCGTGAAAACAATGAACTGTGATGGAGCTTCTGCAAGCTCCTTAATATCTTCTTTTCACTATTAAGTGTGATCAGCTATGAACTAAACACATTCAGTATCCAATAAAAGTATATAACCAGGAAAGAGAAAATAAAACCTCTTCAGAATTTTGTCCAGTCAGTTGCCAACAGACTTAAGCATTTGCATCACTGACAAATGATGTTTCAAAAGTAAATAAAAAGGGATTAAATAAGCTCGAAATCAGGGTTTAACCTTGAAGATAATATTTTCCCAACAAAAATCATGTACTGCCCGTCATTGATACTGACTTCTGCATTTTGTAGATCAGCATATGTCCGAGGATAATGGTACAGTAATTTCCGTAACTAAAGCAGGGAAAAAACAATTAGTTCTGCTCTTGTTGCAACCACACATACCACAACAGTAAGTTAAATACAAGCTCACCGTGTAGAAGCCACAGCTTTCAAGCTGATTACGTTGCCTTTTCGTAAGTCCAGGAATGCAACTTATTGGTCTGTCCAGGATTTCTTGTATCGATATAGAGGTATTAGGAGTATCGCTAACAGAAGGTATCCTGGGACTGGGAGTTTTGTCAACACCATTTTCAACGTTTTGCCTTGCCTCTGGTTTCAAAATTGGCGACTCGGAACACAGAGGAGAAGTCTCAAATTCTTCTCTGATAGATGAAGGTTTTTCAGCACTTAAAGATGGCCAAGATTTATTAAGAGAATCAGTATCGACCAACTTATGCTCACTAGTATTGAGGAGAAGTTGTTGATATATTTGAGATGTTAATAAGTCCTCATCAGTGGAGGTAGTTGATCCGTCATATAATTCAATTGGTTCGGCAGAGCCCAATGATATAGACGGGAAACGCTTGCATGCCATTGAGACGTCAAAATCATAATTCCCGCCCTTGAATTTCTCAGATAGTTCATGGTCTATTATGTCACTAATACCATCATAACCAACTAGTGCAGTTACCTGTAAGCATCGTGACGGAAAGAATTAATATATCAGGGTGACTGAGATACCATGTTGAGATATAACAGTGCAAAGGTAACCTATGCAGTTTCTATTTACTACTCTCAGTGAAAAGGTATACTGCATAATCAAATTGCTGAACTTGTATAATAATGACTAGTCAATTACTTAGCATAGAGCTTAGTAAATAAAGATGCTACTTTGTCACATTACACTCAAGCTTCAGCAGGATTAAGTTTTGACCCAAAAACTCACAGAAGTCAGCTATTAACTCATAGAAGGCATACCTTTACTTAAATATTAAACGGTGAATGAGATACCATATTGAAAATATAAAATCAAATGCTGAACTTATAGAATAATCACTTGGCATTACTGAGCAAAGAAGTAGCAGATAAAGACGCTTCTTGATTATATCACGCCCTATAGCTAGTTGTACTAGCTTCAGCAGAACTTAGATGGGCCCAAAACTCCTATGAATCAGCAATTCATAATTTCATATTTAATGATAGCCATATCTTTTGTAAACCAATCGTGAGGCTTATGTCTGCTTTTTAGTAATTTACTTCATATAAACATGCATACAACATTTTGCATATCACAGATGACTGTATCCATGTGTACTTTTCGCTGCACAATCAAATATGAACCAGTTCAAGGTGAAGAAGACTAATTTTCCATTTGTAAATGGAATTTCTGAATGGCCGGATCAAACAGAAATGTAATTACAATATGGAGTACTAAAGAGGAAATTTGGATCCATGAAATATGTACAAATGCCAGATTCAAAACTGTCAAATTTCACTCACCTTATTAAGTAACTTGCGGTCAAGAACATTCACATTATCAACTGCATCAACTTTCCCCAGCAACTTTCCTGCGAATTTATGCTTCGACCGGCAACACAAGTTTGAAATTCTTGGGATGAAGAAACTGCTGCACCTTTGTATTGCAAATAATTTGGATTAACAAAGAGTACATTTAGCCAAGTTTGCTTAAAATATATGTTTGAAGTTTACCTCATGCTCCCACATAGGACATTCCTAAAACATCTCTTAGTATAAAGTTTATCTATGCTCCCCAAACTTTTTTCAGTTAGGAACTGCAGAAGAACTCAATGTTAGCCCTACAATTCCATGATCACCTAAAACGCAAAAAGTAAAAAATGTTAAGATGTCTTTGGATATCTACCAAAATTATGCCATACACATAAGAAAGCTAAACATGGATGTGTAATACAGGACATGGCAGCAACACTGCAGTAAAAAAACTGATACATGAACCACCACCTCAAATCTTCCAAGTAAGGTATGAAACAGCTGAGGAAGAGCTAAACCATTTTAATAAGCAGTTACTTAGTCCAGAACATTACAACACCTTGAGGCTTTTCACACCCGAGAAAAGGAATCGCTCCTTATTTCAGCCAGAAGTTTTATGCAGATAGGGTCATAAGAAAGCAACTGAGAGGAAACGGGGATAAAGCTACACATGCATGTCAAAAATCACAGGTTTTTAGGTGATCATGGATCTATAGCAAAATGAGTAGCTTTCAAGTAACACCAACTTCACACTAATTAGTAATTAGATGCTTACAACTGTTCAGAAATTCATGAGCAAATTACAAAAAAAGACACAGCAGAGGATAAACAACAAGATGATTGCATCCCATTGTTGTTCTTAGTATGGTAATGTGTGCCAAGTTACTGAATCTTGCTAAAGTTACATCTTTTTTGATAATCCATTTTTATAATCCAGTAATCCACACAGATTTAAAACCACATACATAAACAATAAGTTCGCTAGCATTGCCCAACTGAGCTTATCCAGAACTAGAGCAAGTTGAGAACAGACACTAGAGCTCAATAAATAATGAAGTAATGAGCAAAATAATGTATACACGCACCAGACTACGCCCTGAAAGAACCAAACACGAAATCGCCATGTGAACAAGCTTTCCTGTCAGCAAAAGCATAGGAATAACAATGACTATATATCCAGGCGAAATGTAACTTCGCACAAAACAACTAAAGGAATGACATAGTGTATACATGAACCATGATTACTTCAAATAGAAAGGAAATCCTAAACAACTTCAAAGGATTAGGCAATGAAACATATACTAATTCTGCATTCGCTGAATTCACAGTGAAAAGAACGAGCTTCACGGTTACTGTGGAGCTTAATTCACACACAGAGAAAGCGGGGAAAATAGAATTCAAATGGAAATAGACGCACCATGGGATTGCAGCAGCTGCAACAGACTGATAACTGATAAGAAGAAGAGAAGCTGAAGCAACCGCAATATTTCACGAAATTCTCGAAAAGAAAATCATCCTAAAAAGTAAATTGAATAAATATACTCAAAATTCGAGGACTTTAAGGTAATTAAGAAAACTCCCCTCTCTCCATCTTCTCCTATAAATAACCTTCATACTCTGCCAAGACCTTAAACCCTAGCAGCGCAGCCTCCTTCATCGTCTCTTCTCTGTTCTCATCTGTAAAAACTTGTTTTTTCAATGATTTTAGTTGGTTTTTCGAATTGAGAATGGATTTTGGGGGTGGATTGGTTGAAAAGGGGAGAGATTGAAAGAGTGTCTCTTGAATGCCTGCAGGTTCTCTGCGGGCTACCCCTGCAAATCCACCCCCTTTTACATCAACCGCATTGGCATCATAGTACAGGTTTTGCTCTTTTGCATCTTTCGAGATGCTGCCTTCTCGCAAGCCTGCCTCCAATTGCCATCACATTTTTTTCTCAATAAGTTTTTGTTGGCAGATTGTTTTGATTTTTCAGCATGAATTTTAGGTTTTTTTTTGTGTGAAGTTTGCCTCTTTTTTGTTAGTGTGATGTAAATTTGTTGGTTTTCATTTGATATCACTGATTAAATCTGATATTAGTTCTCTTGAACTGGAGGCAAGATCTGGACTTGTTTAATTGAGCTTAAAATTACTGGCTGATGAACAATAGTATGAGAACTGAAAGCAGATATGATATGACTAATGTGAGGACTGAATTCTGGATATTATAATACTCTCTGGTGAGTGAACTAGTTTGATGGAAGCTTTAATGAGTTGGATGATCATACATTCATAATTCCTAAGCACAGAGCTGCAGTATCAGTTTTTCTGTCACTACACAAGCAATAGGGACAAAATTAAAGAAAGAATTGGACAGAATTACTGTGTATGACAACTGAAAATGATTCTTGTCTGAATTTGAATTAATGTAACTGCAACTTCTTTAGCAGCCACTGCAGAAAAACATCTTCCTGTTGAGCAGGATTGTAACTTGAGAACGCACAAATGCAGCCACAAAATGAGCACCGATGCAACAAATAAACTAAACTTGAAAGGGCCTCGCACCAGTACCGACCCTGTGGCTGTGCGATCACGAGGCCCCAAATTCCCCAGGGCCTCATAAATTAATTTTATGTGTAGATCATAATATGGTAAATGGAATCTTTGGAGATTGATCTCACAATTTGATTAAAATTAAATTGAAATTAGATAAGGAATGAAAGATCACACAAACATATATTTAGGACTTAGGAGATCAGCTCTGATACTCCCTCCGAATGAATGGTGGAGATTGTATAGATTATTGGGAAAGTAAAATGTGTGGTTGTGAATGAAGGAATATTGCTAACAGTGGAAACTAAGCCATTAAGTAAAAACCTTCCTAAATTGGTAACTAGGTCATTCTATTAAAAACGGAGGGAGTATTTTTTAGGGGAATATATTTTTCTCAAAAAAATATACATTAGAAGTCTAACTACATACAATCTCCTAATTTTTAAATAAATTAATTTAGAATAATAATCAACATATATCGAATCCAACTTCAGTATTATAATCTCATTCATTAATTGATAATTATTTGACATTTTATAATTGTAATTTCCTTCAAATTGAAATTGGAATTAATGATTACACATTCATTGTTATTTAAAACCTTACTCTCTTATCAAAAATCCGATAATGAAAATAAATTTCTGACATTTAATAATAATGAAATAAAAGTTATTTACGACCGCTTAACACATACGATCATATAAGTTTATATATAAATTTAATAATATTAAATATACAGGGCCACAATTTTATTTTCACACAAGGTCTCGAAAATCTCATGACCGGCTCTGCCTCACGGTCATACTAGTATATAGTCTGAAATGTGAAGAAATTATGTCTGAAAGACAATTATTGAAAAAAATTGATAGAGGTTAAAATTATTAATATTATTATACTTACATTTGCCAAACATTCTCGATTCAAATGAAATATTCTAAGGTGGTCTTTGTAAACTATTATTTTATTTAACTTACTATAGTATTTTCCTTAGAGGGCGTTAGTACAATCAATGCGACCGTTTGATTAGATCAACGTCTGTGATTTCTTTTTCGAATTTCTTGTAATTCTTTTTTTTTAGGGATACACTACAACGATCTAATCTGATACACGGATTTTACAGCTATCCTAGTCCAGTCCTATGTTATCTACTCTTCTAATCCAGTATGTCGAGTGGCCGAAATCCTCACATTGATGTTTTGAGTGGGGTGAGCCTCCCATTTGATACACCCGTTGATGCACTTCGCCGCTTCATGCGCCAATTGATGCAGATCCCGTCACTCTGTTGAGCACGCCTCTTGCGATGGAGGGAATGGAGACTTGTAGACTATGAGCACGCCTCTTGCGGTGGAGGGAATGGAGATTTGGAGACTAGGAGAAGTCACAGGGGCTAATTGGAGGAGGGAGATTTGAACACTGGACCTCTCCTAACCAAGGCAATGCTTTTGGCCAAGTAGGCTAAACCACTTGATTATTTCTTGTAATTCACTTCAGTACTTTTTTTTAATCTTAATCGCCGCCCTTGCTTGTAAAATTCGAAGTTCGAACTACATTAATTCCTCTAACGGTCGATATACGTCTCTGCACACGATCTCCATCATCTGTTCCAACAACTGCTCAGCCACAATTCCCTTCACGATAGATAACTTCCCTCCCATCCTAAAAATGTTCAATCAGTTCTCTTTCGCCCACATACCACACTATGTAGTTATCAATGCCGAATTTTTCTTCCTCGATTCATAATTTCGCAGTCATAAATTTTTTCTTGCCGAATTAAATTTATATTAAGACTGATTAAACATTTTATTCTTCTTGTACAAACACGACTCCCCAAATCCCGGTTTCCGTTATGACGGTCTCGTATTTTATATCTCACTTTTCTGAGTCTGCAATTCAGTACTGTAACTGAAACCTACGATTTTTGAAACAACAAGATATATTGGGTGCTCGTTTTAGAAAGTGAAAAGTGTTTGCTCTGTAGATCTTGCATTGACATTGTTGTTTTGGAGAACATCTCTTATTATAATCAATTCTAGTATCATATTGGTTATGACTCATGAGAATTTTCATTCTAAAAATTAATTCTACCATGACAAAGAATGTGAATGGCAAATTTAATAATGCAACTCGTGACACAATTAATTGAACCATAAGAGTGAT
Source organism: Sherardia arvensis (assembly GCA_948330725.1). NCBI lineage: Eukaryota > Viridiplantae > Streptophyta > Magnoliopsida > Gentianales > Rubiaceae > Sherardia > Sherardia arvensis. The sequence continues at coordinate 10,294,102 of OX415244.1, forward strand.
ATATACCAAATACAAAGTATTATATTTTCAGAATGAGACTCCAGGAAGTCTAGTCCTCCTGCACCACACAGAATGAAGATCCATAGATTTCTATACAGGTAAACCCAAGGCAACATTCAGTCGATTCGCACCCCGATTGACCTAGCCTCAAGCACTCCGCATCCCCATACTCATCGTCATCATTTTCTTCTTCCATCAATTTTCGATACGTTAGACGATAACCCACACCAGCACCTTCAATCTCAACTATGAAAGCTGTGAACAGAATAATCAAACACCATAATCATCGTCAAAATTTAAATTTATTGGATCTAAAGTATTCGTACATATGAACTGAACTAAACTGAAAAATTCCTGCTATACAAAAAAAAAATTAAAGGTGTATTTGGTTGGAGAGAATTTTGAGAGTTTGGATTTTGTTTGAGATTTTGTAAGTCTGGATTTGCTAAAATCTTATTTAGTTGTTTTGAGATTTTTTAAATCTGAAAAAAAAATCTTGTTTGGTTGGAGTGAATTTTGAAAGTTTATAACAAAAATCTTGTTTGTACTTTGCATTTTACAAAAATTGGAGTTTGTAAGATAAAACATGGATTTTGTAAGACAAAATCTGGATTTTCTACAAATATGAACCAAACAAGATTTTACAAAACGGGATTTAGAAAGTTTAATTTTTACAAAATCTTGCACAACTAAATATACCCCGAAATTGCAGAAGAATTGTGAACTCACCGGTTGCAAACACGAAGATGACAAGGAGGGTGGTGAGCTTCTTGTTCACCGCCATATTCTATATTTTTTGTTCAACGGCTTTAGTAAAAAAATGTGACGATCTATACTTGCAAGAACAAATTCATTTATAGGAAACTTTAGGTGCTAATTATACTAATTAAACTTTAGGTGCATGAGGAATGTATATAAAACCGGCTATTCTAATTTCCCTCCAAGATTAGCAGTTGACCAACCAAATTATATTATTGTAATTTTTTTTTCTACTTGTACATGATTATTAATTAGTACTAAATTGATCAAATCATTTTTTATGAATATAAATTGCATTAATAAACTCAAAAACAAGTACAATGTTTGGCCTTCACACCTAACCCTAACCAGTCCCTTCTTAGTTCTAGGAATTTAAAAACAATCCCTAATCAACTACAATATCATCCAACATTCTAGTACACAGTTCATCAGCAGGTAAATTTCTATGCTGAAAAATGCGTCTATTTCTCTCCAACCACAGATGATATAATGCACACACAATTACACTCATTGACCCCCTGTTGGTTCTTCTTACATGACTTCTCAATATTTTCTTTAGCCCTCTGAGATTGCTTCCCCAATTCAAATTCTGAATTCTCTGAACCTCCTTGGAGTATTGGCAATGTAAAAACAGATGAGCTGCAGTTTCATCTTCCTTTCCACATAAACAGCACAAACTGCTCTGATGTTGTAACATCCCTTTTGACTGCAATCTATCCACAATAGACAATCTTCTCTACACCAGCATCCAGAGAAAGAATGAATGTCTGGGATGAATCCCTGTCCTCCAAACCACTCTAGAAAAAGCATCTTTTTGTTGCACTCCTTTGAACAGATCATATGCAGTCCTTGTGTTGAAACTGCCATTCTGCCTGACACAGTTGCTTAGATTAGGTTTAATCCTCTCCTTGAGCCTCACCAAGCCCTTCCGGCTCCAACTTAGATGAGGGGAGTCATCATTGTACTCCAGAAAGTTCAGTTTCTTCATATAGTAGGATTGAACCCACTTCACCCATAACACATCTTTTTTACTAGCCAGATCCCATACAAGTCTGCAAAGAGAAGTTTCATTCCATACTGATGGATCCCTGAGGCCAGCCCCACCTCTATTTTTTTATATACATAAAGTGTCCCATGCAACTGGGATTAACTTCCTTTTTCCCACTTCTTTTCCCCATAAATAATTTCTGCAACACTTTACAATATCATGATGAATGCTCTCTGGTATCTGAAATGCATTGGCCCAGTGTCCAGCCATGCTAAGCAATACAGAATTTATAAGATGAACTCTACCATAATAAGACAAATTCCTGCTTCCCCATGAATGCACTTTCCTTGTGATTTTGTCAACAAGCACCTCACGGCTTCCTTTTGACCATCTCCCAGTACTGATGGGAATCCCTAGATATTTGACTGGAAACTCCCCTAAGACAACATTCAAAGTAGTTGTTAATAGGTTCACTTCCATTGCAGACATCCTGGAAAAATAAGCTTCTGTTTTGGCTTCATTAATAGCAAGCCCAGTGGTGGAATCGAAAACATTTAAGACCTTCTTAACATCAGCCATTGATTTCTGATTTACCCTGCAGAAGATAAGCAAATCATCTGCAAACATGAGATTATGAATCCCAACTCTATCGCATCTCTGGTGGTAATCCACAAGCTTCATTTTTATAGCCAGTTGCAGCTGTCTGGTTAGGTATTCCATTCCAATCACAAGTGGTGCCATAGGATCTCCTTGCTTCACTCCTCTCTTTCCATCAAAACAACTTGTGTATGTTCCATTGAGTGAAATACAGAAATCGGTATTTACAACACACTTTCTGATCCATCCAATGAACAATGTTGGAAGCTTAAGTTCAGCCAACCATTTGAATAAAAAACTCCAAAGAGTCAAAAGCCTTCTGTATATCAATCTTCACCATACAGCTTGGTACAAGATCTCCATCCACTCTATACTTACTTAACAGTTCCTGAGTGAGTAAAATATTGTGGATGATGCTTCTCCCCTTCACAAAGGCCCCTTGGTTGCTATTGATCAATAGAGGAAGAACTTCTCCCAATCTGTTACATAGTATCTTAGTCACTACCTTATATATAACTGAGCAGCAGGAAATTGGCCTGTAATCCTTTGCTCCTTGTGGCTGGCTACTCTTAGGTATGAGAGTAATCACTGCCCTGTTGAACTCAGAGGGAGGAGTTTCACCCTTGAAAAAATTCTTGATTCCAGTACTAAAGTCAGCTCCTATGATTGGCCAGGTAGACTTGAAAAACTGACTAGAGTATCCATCATATCCAGGGCTCTTGGCAGATCCAATGTTGTTAAGTGCATTCCAGATCTCTTTATCAGTGACATCATGAATTAGCTGCACCTGCAAAGCAATAGATAAAACAGGACCTTGTTGCACCACAAGAGGATCAATGGGGGTTTCTGGAGGATGACTTACTCCCAGTTGTGCCTTAAAATTAGATAGCAAGTGCCCCTCCACTTGTTCTTGACCTGCAATAACTGTGCTCCCCTTCTTCAGTGTGACAATAAAATTGTGATACTGCCTCTTCTTCATGGATGAGTAGAACAATTTTGTTGGCCTGTCTCCCTCTCTTAGCCATTTCTTCTTGGATTTCTGTTGTAAATATTGGAATTCAGCCTCATCCATAGCTTCTGCATGCTTCCTGGATTCCTGTTCACTGTGTTGTAGCTCAAGGTTCCTTGGATCCTGGATCCAGTCTTCATGACATTTCTCCCAAAGTGCAGTGGCCACAGCTGCCCTCTTGCCAATTTCTGAACATTCTAATTTGTTTAGTTTCAAAAGGCTCACTTGCAGTAGCTCTAATGCTCTATACAAATCAGAGATAGTTCTGATAGTGTGTTGCTTCCAACTCAGCCTAACCAAATTTAAGAATTGTGGAGAGGAGATTCACATATTAAAAATTTTGAAAGGTTTCTTTTGCTTTTTTTCCAGTTTCCTCCATTGCAGCACCAGAGGCATATGATCTGACAGCACATGAGGTTTAATTTCATAAAACTGGTCTGGCATTTCTTTCACCCAAGCTTCATTCACAAATGCTCTATCCAGTTTACTATGTATAAGTTCTCCCACCTCCCTCCTATTACTCCATGTATACAAAGGCCCACTGCATTTCATAGGATAAAGCTGAGTCTTCTCCATAGCTCTTCTGAATTTGTACACCTCTTCCAACCTCACATCATTACCTCCCAACAAATCCTCCAACTCCAGTGGACAGTTAAACTCACCAATTACCATCCAAGGGTAGTCTTGATGATTTGATGCTTTTAGCTGCCTCCAAAGATTTCTCCTCAATTTCTCATCATTATGGGCATAAACAACTGTTACATAACATTGTTTACTGTCCTGTTTGCTCCTACAAATACAATCAATCCACTGATCACCCACTCCCAGTACAGTGATATCATAAAAATCATTCCTCCACAAGATCCATATCCTTCCTACTCCTGCTTCCTTGCAATTAGTCACTAGTTGCCAACCTAGCCCTAATCCATCCCAAACCTCTTTTTGTCTTTTTTCACTGACTTTTGTCTCCAAAAATCCAGCAAATCCCATATTGTGTTGTATACAATACTGTCTAAAACCAACCTGTTTTTGCTTTTTATTCAACCCTCTAACATTCCTGATTAGAAACTTACTTCCCGTCAGGAGGTTCTGAGAGTTTGTTGAGTTTCCCAGCTCCCATTACTATTTTAACTCCTGCCAAAGCTCTGGTAACTGGCTTTTCTTTCTGAGGGAGAGGCCTTTCCACATATGGTTCTTTTCCATCTCTATGTTGTACAACAACACTAGTAGAGGCTTTAACTGTCAATGGAGGTTTGAGATGAGTATCAGGAACTTTAGCCACTGGAATAGGCACATAGTGCTGTGTAGTTGTCTTCATTTCTTTCCCTTTTTTGACTTGCCTTGGCTGCCAAGTACACTCTTCCACTGAGTGTCTGATGTTGTGACAATTAGAGCAGTTTATTGTTTCCACTCAAAAATGATCTTCTGGTGCTGCACCACCTCATTTTCATCAATGAAAGCCAATGTTTCAGGAATGGCTGAGCCTACTTTCATCTCTATTAACACCCTAGCATAATTCATCATGTCAAGCTCCAAGGTAGCTTGATCCAGTCTGAGTGGAATACCTAAAGTGCTAACCAATCTGCACAAAATACTAAGTTCCCAATAAACCATGTCCAAGCCAGGGAGTTGAACCCAAACTGGCACTGAATCAGGCTCATCAAAATCAAAGTTTTACTTCCAGTGCTTGACTATCACTGGCTTACTATCCAGAAATAACATGCCCCTCTCCACTGCACTATCTTTCTGTGATTTATTCAGAAATCTCACCATAAAGATTCCAGGCTTTACCTGCCATACTTTCTCTACCTGATTCTTCCAATTTCTCCTAAAGAATGCTTCTGCAATTGACACTGGGGGGTGACCTCCCAACACCTTACAGACTACCACATTCTCCCATTTTTTCAAACTAGACTCAACCTCATTCTTAGGTATTTTTGCCATCAAAACCCCACCTACTAGATCAGGTTCATAGAACTTCACCTCAGGCTGTGTCTCCACAAATAAGTTTGCCCATCTTGCTCCATTCAGTATTGGTGTCACTGATTTCCTCTATCACTCCATCTTCTGCTTGAGCTAGCTCTAGATCCACTTCGCCGGAACTTGCTCCATTCTCCTTTTGTTAATCTCTTAGCTGGTTCTGTTGGATCCTTCTAACCGCAGGGTTGGATTCCGACTGTTGACAAAGGTCCTTCAGTGCATCCCTCCGAGCTAAGAAGTCATCCTTCTCCGGCTCAGATTCTGTGAATTGATCATCAAGATTTCTGATTGCCTCATTCTCAACGATCCCCTCCTACTGGTTGATTGTTTCTTCTTGATTAACTTCCTCATGGTGGCAGATCTGAACCAGAACTCACACACAGTAACAGTGTAATCGCACACAGTGAGAGTATTTTTTTTAGTTGCATATATAGTAATCAAATCATTTTAGCATTTAAACTATTACTTTTTTTGTTAAAATAAGTATTCCTATTATTACTTGTAAGGAGAATTTGCTTATTTAATTTCATTCATTCATTTTAATTATTTTTTTTCTCAAATTCAATATGTTTCATTTCCCACTCAAATTGTAATTCTCGTTTACTTTTAGAGCAAATTGTCATGGGACGAAGGTAGCGGGAACTTTAAAATTCGCTCCCAAATTTTCACTCGAATTACTAGTACTATACATGCAATTTTTACATTTTGTACTTTATTTTACATCCAAAATGAGTTGACCACCCAAATAATTATAAAATTCAGATCTGGATAATAAGTGTAGTCATGACTTGGTTTATGTGTCATCTTCAGGTAAAAAATAATACAAAAAAGAATTTAATATAAACTCTTGACACAAATACATAATATTATCATCAATTATCACACTCATAAATCATTATAAGAGTAATACCGAATACATATTATTACCCCAAAGATATCAAGAGGTTAAATTACAGGAAAGCAGAGCAATATATAATTTTCAGAATTATACTCCGGGAAGTCTAGACCTGCACCACACAGAATGAAGATCCAAGGAGAAGAATACAGGTAAACCCAGGACAACATGCAGTGGAATCGCACCCCAATTCATCTAGCTTCAAGCATATCTCTTCATCGTCGTCATCATCATCTTGCAGCAATTTTCGATACATTGGACGATAGTCCACACGACCACCTTCAATCTCAACTATCAAAGCTGCGAATTCAGCAAAAATCATCACCAAATGGCATAAACATACTGGTCTGATAGATGCAAGCTGTATTTTGCTTATTTACAGTCCGTATTTTGTTATATAATTATATATATAATAATTTTAATATGTAATGCAATAGAAGTAAATATATGATGCATGATATACATAAATAAATCCTATTATATATCGAAAACGTTTTTTTACTGCAGATAAGTAAAATAAGACATGCATCCAGCATGTCCCAGATGAACCGTAAAACCCGTTCTTGTTGGAAGACGAAATTAAGTCAGAAGAAACGTGACTCACCGGTTGCAAACATGAAGATGACAAGGAGGGTGATGAACTTCTTGTTTGCGGCCATTCTATAGTTTTGTTCAAAAGCTTCAGTTACAACTTACAAGTGTGAACAACTGTATGAAAGAACGAGTCCATTTATAGGAAGTTTTATGCATGAAGAATTTAAAATTCTCCACTAGTGCATACACTTGTGTTAATGTATATATATTTATATAGTTGAAGGGTAGTTTAGTCATTTTGATGGTCTCTCTATAAACTCTCATATGTAACTCTTTGTTATTCATTCTCTTATCATTCAAGAATTGGGTTCTCCCAAATCCCTCTCTCTATTGCTTTCAACATGGTATCTAGAGCTTGGTTTTGTAGATTGGAAACCGATTGAAATCCAAAACCCACTCCGCGCCGATCGAACTCGGCGGTGAGTTCGCTGGGGGGTTCGGGGGGCAGCGCGCCCCCTCGATGCTTTTTTTTCGGATCCGTTTTCGTGAAGGTAATTTCGGCCGATTTCCTTGCTTGGTTGATGCTATTGGTGTATGGGTTGATGCTATTGGCGTATGGGTACTCGTATTTCATCGATTTGTGGTTATTTGGATGTGCTTGTGGGTTCAGCTTGTTAGGGTTTGTTAATTTGGGGATTTGTTGAGTTGGAGATTGTGAGTTTTTGGAATTGTATGTGGGTTTGAATTGTTTGGTTTCGGAATAGTAGTTATTTTCGGATTGGTGCTTTTGGTGTCATTCGGGTTCATTGTAGTGGACAGATTTGTGCCCTTTGTTTGTTGGGTTTTGCTTTGTGTTAGTCATGGCGGGTGGTGGTGATTCTATCCAAACCATTAGTGTCCGGTTGGATGGTAAGAATTATTCGCATTGGAGTAGCGTTATGAAAACTTTTCTGAAGGGTAAGTGTTTGTGGGGTTATGTTTATGGTGTGAAGGTGAAGCCTACTCTCGGTTGTGGGGGGTATGAGAAATTGTTTGAGACTTGGGAGGCTGATAATGCTAAGATTGTTACTTGGATTCACAACTCGATTGATCAGTCCATTGGTGCTCAGTTGACTAAGTATGAAACGGCCAAGGAGGTTTGGGATCACTTGCAAAGACTCTATACTCAGTCTAACTTTGCTGCACAGTATCAGTTGGAGATGGACATTCGTGCACTTCGTCAGAATGATTTGAGCATTCAGGATTTCTATACTGCCATGTGTAAGTTGTGGGATCAGTTGACCTTGACTGAATCCCCTGAGTTGACAGCTTTTGCACCCTATATTGCTTGGAGGGAAGCACAGCGTTTGGTCCAGTTTCTGATGGCTCTTCGTAGCGAGTTTGAGGGCTTGCGTGGGGCCATTCTCCATCGTACTCCCCTCCCTTCGGTTGATTCTGTGGTCAGTGAGTTGCTTGCGGAGGAGACTCGCCTCAAGACTACTAAGGCTGAAAGGGAGGCCCCTCTTCTCCCTATGCCATCTGTTTTGGCTGCCCCTTATAGGCCTCCTTTCGGTGGCAGATCTGCTCCTCCTGCACATGCATCTTCTGATACGTGTAGGTTTTGCCATGAGAAAGGTCATTGGAAGAGCAGTTGTCCTCTGTTGTTGGCAAGGAATTCACAGCAGCAACGACCTCCTTTTCGACCACATGCTCCTTGGGCACCTCGTCCCCCAGTCAGGCCCACTGCTCCTTGGGCACCTCGTCCTCCTCCTAATGCGCTGGCTGCTGCGCCTACCCTGGATTCTCAGTTGATGGAGAAGCTTCAGGAGTTCCTCATCTCACAGCCTCATGCCATGTCTGCTTCTCCCTCCCCAGGTTTGCCATCATCATCTGCTTCAGGTATATGGATCATAGATTCGGGTGCCTCTCACCACATGTCTCCTATTCTTGAGTCTTTTGAGTCCCTATCTCCTCACTTGTCTCTTCCCATTATCACTGCTGATGGCACCTCTATGCCATTGGAGGGTATTGGTCCTGTTGTTACGTCTTCCATCTCTCTTGATCATGTTTACTATATACCTAGTCTTGCCCTTAACTTATGCTCTGTTGGTCAATTGTGTGATTCCGGTCTAAATGTTTGGTTTTCCGATTCCCATTGTCTTATTCAGGATCGTCGATCTCAGATGGTGATTGGGACAGGGCATAGGCAGGGGAGACTCTATGTGTTGGACCAGCTCGGGGCATCAGATGTTTTTGCCGCCTCTAGTGTGGATTTGTCGTCATTTCGTTTGAGTAGCTCGTCCTCACCCTTTTATTTGTGGCATTCTCGTTTGGGTCATGTTTCAGCCCCCCGTTTAAGGTTCTTAACCTCTACGGGAGCTTTAGGACCATTGAACTCTCATGACATTTCTGATTGTAGTGGTTGTAAACTTGCGAAGTTCTCTGCTTTGCCTTTTCAGAACAGTGTTTCATCATCTTTTGCTCCTTTTGATCTTGTGCATTCTGATGTGTGGGGACCCTCTCCCGTGCTTACAAAAGGGGGTTCTAGATATTATGTTTCCTTTATTGATGATTTTACTCGTTATACTTGGGTTTTTCTTATGAAACATAGATCTGACTTTCTGGATATTTATCGTGAATTTAGAGCTCTTGTTATGACACAACATTCTTCTGTCATTAAGTGTTTTAGGTGTGATTTGGGAGGTGAATACACCTCTAATGCTTTTTGCCAGCTTCTTTCTTCTGATGGAACCATCCGTCAGACTTCTTGTACAGATACCCCTCAGCAGAACGGTGTTGCCGAAAGGAAACACCGTCATCTGGTTGAGACAGCTCGCTCATTCTTGTTGTCAGCTGATGTGCCGAGGATTTTTTGGGGGGAAGCCATTCTCACGGCTGTCCATGTGATTAATCGAATTCCCACCTCTCACAATTCAGGTTTGTCACCTTTTGAGAGGTTGTATGGTAATCCCCCTGATTATTCTTCCTTGCGAGTTTTTGGTTGTACTTGCTTTGTTCTTAAACCACATGTTGAGCGCTCTAAGTTGTCTTCCAAATCGGCTGTGTGTGTCTTTTTGGGTTATGGTAGTGGTCAGAAGGGGTATCGTTGTTTTGATCCAGTCAGTCAGAGATTGTATGTCTCTCGTCATGTTGTGTTTTTGGAGCATATTCCATTTTACTCTATTCCATCCACTTCCCATCAGTTGACTCAGTCAGATCTCACTAGCATTGATCCCTTTGATGTTGCCACCGATGTCGCTCTGCTGCCAGATTCTGATACTCCTGATCCAGACACAGGTTCTCCTACCCCGGACACGGGTGATCCTGCACCAGACACTCCTTTGGTCTCTCCTCCTCCTTCTCCATTGCCTCCCATGCCTGTTCCATCATCTTCTGAGATTGCGGTTCATCCTCCTCTTCGCCAGTCCACTCGTCCACGGAAGTCTACTCAGAAACCTGATTTTGCTTATTCCCTATACTCTCCTCCTTTCACTTCTTTTCTTGTGTCCATTCATTCTCTGTCTGAGCCTACGTCCTATAGAGAGGCTATTTGTGATCCCCTTTGGCAGACTGCGATGGCTGAGGAGCTTGCTGCTTTGCATCAGACCCACACTTGGGATTTGGTACCCTTGCCTTCAGGAAAGCACACCATTGGTTCTCGTTGGGTCTATAAGATTAAGACCAAGTCTGATGGTTCGGTTGAGCGATACAAAGCTCGCCTTGTTGCAAAGGGTTATTCACAGGAGTATGGGATGGACTATGATGAGACCTTTGCTCCTGTTGCCAAGATGACTACTGTTCGTACTATGATTGCGGTTGCCTCTGTTCGCCAGTGGAAGATTTGGCAGATGGATGTTAAGAATGCCTTCTTGTATGGTGATCTTCATGAGGAGGTCTATATGACTCCTCCTCCCGGTGTAGCACATGAGCTGGGGCATGTCTGTAGGCTTCGCAGATCTCTGTATGGTCTCAAACAAGCTCCTCGAGCTTGGTTTGAGAAGTTCTCCACTGTGATTTATTCTCTTGGCTTTCGTCCCAGTCTTTATGACTCTGCCTTGTTTGTCAAATATACAAGTAAGGGTCGGATTCTCCTCTCTTTGTATGTTGATGACATGATTATTACTGGTGATGACTGTGAGGGGATTGACTTGTTGAAGAAGGATTTGACTCATTGCTTTGCTATGAAAGATTTGGGCGTGCTCAGGTATTTTTTGGGTATTGAGGTTGCCTCTTCTCCTAAGGGCTATCTGCTATCTCAGTCGAAGTATATAGCCGATCTTTTTGAGCGTGCCCGTCTTACAGACAATAAGACGGTAGACACTCCTCTTGAGCCTCATGCTCGCTATTCTTCTACAGATGGGATTCCTTTATCAGATGCCACCCTATATCGTACAATCGTTGGCAGCTTGGTTTATCTCACAGTTACTCGCCCAGATATTGCGCATGCTGTTCATGTTGTCAGTCAGTTTGTCACTGCTCCTACTTCAGTTCACTGGGCTGCTGTTCTTCGTATTCTCAGGTATCTTCGAGGTACCCAGTTTCGTTGTCTCCTATTCTCTTCTTCGGCATCCTTGGATTTGCGTGCTTATTCCGATGCTGATTGGGTTGGGGATCCTGAGGATCGCAAGTCCACTACTGGATTTTGCATCTTTCTCGGCGACTCTCTCATTTCTTGGAAGAGCAAGAAACAGGATGTCATTTCTCGCTCTTCTACAGAAGCTGAGTATCGTGCCATGGCTTCTACCACCGCTGAGATTGTTTGGTTGCGCTGGTTGCTATCTGATTTTGGAATCAAACTTCCAGGTCCCATTCCATTACACTGTGATAATCAGAGTGCGATTTACATTGCCCGTAAAGCAGTGTTTCATGAGCGAACCAAACACATTGAGATTGATTGTCACTTCACTCGCCATCATTTGCAGATTGGTACGATCTCATTGCCATTTGTTCCATCATCTCTCCAGCTTGCTGACTTCTTTACGAAGGCTCATTCAGCTGCTCGCTTCCGCTTCTTATCAGACAAACTCTCAATGCTTCTTGCTGTAGCATCGTGAGTTTGAGGGGGGATGTTAATGTATATATATTTATATAGTTGAAGGGTAGTTTAGTCATTTTGATGGTCTCTCTATAAACTCTCATATGTAACTCTTTGTTATTCATTCTCTTATCATTCAAGAATTGGGTTCTCCCAAATCCCTCTCTCTATTGCTTTCAACAACTTGCTATATTCTAATTTCCTTCCAAGAGTTGACAAAAGACAAATGATTGTACATGTTATTTTGTAGTACTGAACTGTTCAGATAATAATTAGTATTATTTTGATCTTACTTATAACCATGAAGCAAGCAACATTATTTGTTTATTTACTTTTCTCATGCACAAGAGTTGAATAAGCGAGCAATAACAAATAATTAGTAATATATTATTCATAACAACTACATCTTTGTCTTATTGTGTGATCTTTCTTATGAATGTACAACAATATCAAAAAGAATATCCTACTATTTCGGGTATGGTTGTATGCAGTCCGAAATACAATATAAATTTACAAAAATATCCTCATTAATTATGTTTATTGGGAAATTGAACAATATTCAGGGACGATATTCTAATTTCAACGATATTTTGAATTACGACGAGTAAAATATTATGTGGGTGTTGCATATAGCAACCCTGTTATCTACTGTAATCGTGTTGACTTGGCAAATTATTCTCACTAATCCCTAGCTGCTTTGGTAGTCTCCTTCATCATCGATTATGTGCTTCTGGGTTTCGTCTTGTTTTCATCTTATTTCCTTTACAACTGTGTGAAATTGTGAATGTGAAATTCAGAATGATTGTATTGATTTGCGAGTGTACAATATATAATACAAGAGTCCTAAACTAAGTAACTCTAAAATAGGAATGGATATATTCTACAACAATACAAGAATATCTTTAAATTAAATTAAGATATTCTATTATCCCCCTCAAGCGAAGCGTTGGATTCGAGGAGACTCAAAGTTTGGAACGAAACAACTCAAAAAGTGGACGAGATAGACCTTTGGTGAAGACATCAGCCACTTGAAGAGCAGACGGGACATGACTAACACGAAACTTTTTAGATGAAACAAGCTCACGAACAAAGTGATAGTCAATGTCAATATGCTTGGCTCTTTTATGAGCAATCGGATTTTGACCCAAGAAAATCGCGCTACTGTTATCACAAAGCAGAAGCGGAGTGGAGGACCGAGGAACCCGAAGTTCACGGAGAGGCTGACACAGCTAGGGCTGTACATGAGCCGGGTCAACCCGGAAAAATGGCCCGGCCCGGGACCGGAATTGGTGACTCGGACCCGGATTTTATGCATTCCGGGCCGGGCCCCGGGTCACCACTTTTGCCCATTCCGGGTTCCGGGCCGATTCGGGTCAAACCCGGATTTTTCCGGGTCAACCCGGGAGCCCGGTTATATATCATACATTTGCAATTATTACACATAATTAATCTTGTTCTAGTGGTAAGACTTTCTATTTTTGAGTATACAACCAGAGTTCAAATCTCACCAAAAGCATTACTTTTGTGTTTTATTTTAAAATAAATTTAACATCCCTATATATTTATTAATTATACAATTTATCAACAAAAAGAAGTTTGGTGTAGTGGTAAGGAGATTGTAACACAATGGTCTATAGTTCGATTCTTAACAAAATCACTCTTTTTGTAAAAAATAAATGTAATAGAGGTTGTAACCGGGTCAACCGGTCCGATCCGGGTCAAACCCGGAAAAATACCGGACCGGGTCCGGTTCAAAAAGTAGTCCAACCGGGCCGGGCCCTGGTCCAAGATTTTTAGATATTCCGGGTCCGGGTCATTCCGGATTCGGGCCGGGTTGACCCGGTTGTACAACCCTAGACACAGCCAAGCAAGTTCAGTAGCAATGTTCGCCATAGCACGATATTCAGACTCACAACTGGAATGAGATACAGTAGGCTGCTTCTTAGCACTCCAGGAAACAAGATTGCCACCAACGAAAATAGCATAGCCATAGGTGGAGCGGCGAGTCTCAAGACATCGAGCCCAATCAGCATCGGAGTAGCCAAGAACAGGAAGACTAACAGGCGAAGGACGAAACATCAGACCATAATGAAGTGTCCCACGAACATAACGCAAAATGCGAGTAACCGCCTGAAAGTGATCATCAGTAGGAGACTGCAGAAACTGACTGACCGAGTTAACCGCATAAGACAAATCAGGACGGGTAATCGTCAAGTACTGCAGTGCACCAACGAGAGATCGATAGAGCTTGGGATTGGAAAACACAGCACTAGAAGAGCTGACAAGCTGCGAACTCGGAATAAACGGGGTAGAGACGGAAACAGCATCAGTCATTCCAGCTCGCTGAAGGACCTCCATAGCATACTTAGCCTGTCCCAAAAACAATCCGGCTGAAGAGCGAGCAACCTCAATACCCAGAAAGTAGTGAAGAGAACCAAGATCCTTTACAGCAAACTCAGCATCAACACGAGCAACAAACTTGCGGATAAGAGCAGAATCATTGCCTGTAAGGATAATGTCGTCAACATAAACCAACAGATAGAGTACAGTCGATCCACGAGAGAACACAAACAAGGAAGTGTTCGTTAAGCAGCACTTGAACCCCAAAAGCACAAGGAAGGAGCTAAACCGCTGAAACCAAGCCCGAGGGGCTTGCTTGAGTCCATAAATGGCTTTCCGAAGACGACAAACAGAATCCGGATGAACAGGATCAGAGTAACCAGCTGGCTGTTCCATGTAGATTGGTTCATCCAGAACTCCATTTAGTAATGCATTTTTAACATTCAGTTGATGAAGCGGCCACGAAAACGTCACAGTCAGAGCAAGGATGATGCGAACAGTGGAAGCTTTGACAACAGGACTAAAGGTATGAGTGAAGTCAAAACCAGGAAGCTGAGTAAACCCTTGAGCCACCAGACGAGCCTTGTATCTATCAACAGAACCATCGGGACGATGCTTGATCCTATAAACCCACTTGGAACCGACAATATTAGCATCAGCAGGACGCGGAACAAGATCCCAAGTGTGCTGTTGGCGAAGAGCATGCATTTCCTCATCCATGGCAGAAGTCCAGCGAGGGTCCTTCATAGCCGAGCGAAAACCACGCGGCTCAGTCTCAGCTAGCAAAGCAGCAAGAAGACCAGTCATCTCATAATCACCAAACTTACGATTTGCTGTAAGACTACTAGTTTGCAAACGAGTAGTCATGCGTCGCGGAGGAGCAGGCGACGGATTCGGAGAAATCATTGGAGTAGGAGGCGAAGGAGAAACCGGTGGAGACAAGGGCGGTGAAGCAGAAACTGGTGAGGAGGCTGAGGAAGCAGGCGACGAAACTAGAGGTGCAGTAGGTGAAGGCGTGTCTACCAAGGGAGGTGGAGTAGAGACTGTACCCGAGACAGAATCATCCAAATCCACAAAAACCGAAACATCCAAGGTGTTAGGAGCAACATCAGCAGCAAGAGTCAAATCTGTAGCAGATGGAAAAGAGGTCTCATCAAATCGAGCATGACGAGTGAGATAGACCTTCTTGGATGACGGATCAAGACAACTGAAACCCTTATACTGAGCATTGTATCCAATAAAGATGCAAGGTACACTTCTTGGAGCAAGTTTATGAGGGGCAAAAGGTCGGGTCTAAGGATAAACTCTACATCCAAAAGGGTGGAAATTAGAGTAATCAGGATGACGACCATAGACCAGAAAGTGGGGTGAGAAATTTTGAAGCACCGGTGTAGGAAGACGATTGAGGGTGTAGACTGCAGTAGCAAACGCAACATCCCAGTATGATGATGGTAGTTGAGAGTGCATGAGCATCGAAAGTCCCATCTCCGTAATGTGCCTGTGTTTGCGTTCGGCTATACCATTTTGTTCAGGTGTAGCAGGACAAGAAATCTGATGAAAAATTCCTTTGTCTGAAAAATGAGCCCGCAGACGCGAATTTGTGAATTCAGTGCCTCCATCACTTTGAAATATTTTTATAGAGCAGGAAAGCTGATTCTCAACCAAATTCTAAAACCGCACAAATGTCTCAAAAAAATATGACTTCCGCTTCAACGGATAAAACCAAGTAAAGCGAGAGAAATCATCAACAAAGATAGCATAGTATGAAAAACCACTTCCTGATAAAACTGGTGCAGGAGCCCACAAATCACAGCGTACCAAAGCAAGTAAAGAGTCAGCCCGTCTGTGATTATCCATAAAAGAAAGCCGTTTACCCTTAGCTCGTTCACATGAAGAGCATAAAGAGGGTTTAGGCGAAAAAGAGACAACCTTAACCAGGTTCAACTTATTTAATAATGAAATAACAGCTAGGGAAGTATGGCCCAGCCTGGCATGCCATATGTCGAAAGACGCCCTATGTTTATTCGCTTGAACATAAGCAACAAAAGCAGCAGCACCCTGCTCCAACACATACAGACCATTCTCACAGCGACCTCGGCCCACGATTTCCTTTGTGACCTTTGTCTGAATAACAAACATATTCTCATCAAAAGAGATCACAGATTTCAAATCCCTGGTCAGTTTACTAATGGAGAGAAGGTTTTTCGTAATATCCGGAACTACCAGCACATCAGATACATAAAAATTACGAGAAAACCGACGATTACCAACATGAGTAATATTAACAGGTCTACCATTAGCAAGAGCAACAGAATGATTACCGTTATAGGGAGCACTGTCGTCCAGACCAGAAGATGTGGTTGCCATGTGATTGGTTGCACCAGAGTCTAGGTACCAGTCTGAAGAGTCGTCGAGAGACACATTGGACTGAAACGCATCAGCAAGATTGGACTCAGGCTGGGGATTCGTGCATGTTTTGGCAATGCGACCAAATTCTTCACATTTGGGATTCCACTTCTTGCGACCACGACGGTTTCGGCCACCTGAAGACTGACCACCACCGGAGGATTGACCACCAGACCTGCCACCAGAAGAGTTTCCGCTGGAACGGCCGCGCGTGGCAGTCGACGCGCCAGAGGGCGGCGAGTGCGAGCCACACGCCTGATTAGGGTTTGAAAAGTTGCGCTGGGCTGAAACGGCAAAGGCTACGGGGGACGATTCAGACGCCGGAGCTGCACCATAACCACCTGTTGACATCAAGATTTCATGACTGCGAGCCCTAGCGATGATCTCGGCATAGAGCGGGAGAGGAGACGAGGCAAACTGGATGGTGACGAATGTGTCGAAACCGGCGCCGAGACCTCGAAGAAAGTGGAGAACTTTATCCCTGTTGGCCACCGGAGTTCCGATGGCAGCAAGACCATCGGTGATAAGCTTGAACCGGCGGTGATATTCCATGACGGTGGAGGAGCCGCGGCGGGCCGAGTGAATCTCGTCGTGAAGTTGGATTTCACGAGCATCGGAAACGCTATCATACGCCGCTAGGAGAGCTTCCCACATGGCGGCGGCGGAGGAGCAGCCGATGGTCTCCATGATGGAGTCATCGGTGAGAGAGGCTCGGAGGAGAACCTGAACCAGCTTGTCTTGGGCGATCCACGATTCCAGCGTGAGGCCCGAGTCCGACGACGCGACCGGATCGGCGGGGGACTTCAAGGCCGCGGCAGACACGTCGGTGGAGGAGTTTGAATCGGCCGGAGCAGCGACGGGCGATTTGACGAGGGATCAATCAAAATAACCAAAAAGTCCCGTCGACTCGAAGAGCGTTTGAACCTGTGACCGCCAAGCCATGAAATTGCCAGATCCAAGTTTGATCGACAACATATGGATCATGGTGGCGTAGGAGAGGGTCTTACCGGATTCCATGAGTTGATCGGAGAAACGGGAAGAGCAACGGAAGAGTGACACCTAGAGCAAAGACTAGGGTTTGAGGAGTGCACCTAGAACGGCCGAGAATCCAAGGATTTGTTGCGGCAGCACCTGGACACGGCGGGAAGCTAGGGTTTTGATCGGAGAAGAAGCACCTAGCTGTCGGCGGTGGCGGCTAGGGTTTAGTAATGCACCTAGAGCTTTGACGGCTAGGGTTTAGTAGGTTAGGGTTTAGTGCACCTAACACTATTTTGGGTAATAATTTTGGAGATCGATAACCATGATAACATGTGAGTGTGAAATTCAGAATGATTGTATTGATCTAAGAGTGTACAATATATAATACAAGAGTTCTAAACTAAGTAACTCTAAACTAGAAATGGATATATTCTACAACAATACAAGAATATCTTTAAATTAAATTAAGATATTCCATTAGAAATGATAATCAAGTGCTGTGAAATGATAACTGAAAGCTTGATAATCTAGTGTTGTCCAGTGAATTTGCAGACCAGGTTCTTGATCGCAGTTATACAAGTTGGATGATCTAAACTACAATTATCTCCATCTTCAACATCACATATACATATACACACCTTTTATTCATGAGACCAAGATGCACTTAAACCCTTGTCCATGATCAAACATCATTAACCATTCCATGAACCTTCATTTCCTCACCAAACAACCCCTTCTCAAGAACCCAATCTTCCATCATAGCCTGAGAATTCAGAGCCTGATCAGTTGGCACGAGATGGCCAGCGCCCAAAACCACAGCCTGACTCAGATTCCCGAACCTCTGCACGAAACCAGCAAGCTCATCCTTAACCTTCCAAACCTTCCTCTCCGCCACCAAAAACTCCCCAAGCCCCTCCCACTTCATCTTCTTCACCCAAGCCTCGACCGAAACCACCCCGTCTCTCAAGTCACAGTGCCCCTGGTATAGCAGAACCCTAGTATTCCTCACCAGGTACTCCACCATGAACTTCACACTCTTCATCACATCACCGTGCAACGCATCCCCAACCACATCACTACACACCTCAAAAACCGCGCTTTCCTCCGCGCCTAACGCTCTTTTCACCTCTGCATTCTTCAGAAACTCCCCCACTAAATCATCCTGATAGGGAACCAGCCTCCTGAAATCATACAGTGTAGCTAAACCAGTCATGTTCTGCAATGTATTCAGCACCTTAGTTCTGGCATCAGTAGCCTTACGCCAATCGTGCCTTTCTGTTAACTGGATCGCTTCGTTCTGAAGCGACTCCAGTACCTTCTTCTGCTTCTCATTAACCAGCCCTGAATAGTAGGCGTTTAGAGCATGAGTTCCGACTTGTGTTATCGGATCAGTCAGGCCATTTCCAATTGCAACTCCGGCCAAATTCAGCCGGCGAGAAGGCGGTGATCGTGCATTTTTCCTCAGCGTATAGTATCCGAATCCCGGAACATATTTTCCGGCGTAGCTTTCGCCGGTGGCGTAAATCGGCCTGGATGAATATGAGCTATCCAGCTTGGTGAATTTCTTCACGGCGATGAATAGTTGCTTGGCAACGTCGTGCTGGTTTCTTGGAATCTCCTCCGGCGAGCTGGCGATGCTGAACCCGACTCCGATAGGGTTATCGATGAACAGAAGGCCGAAGATTCTGTTCCACGGGCCCGGGTTGGGCTCGACGGTTGCGTTCGATGTAACCCGCCATGGGCCGAGCTCGTAGAGGTTTCCGAGCATGGAGGAGCAGCCAGGGCCGCCCTGAAGCCAGATGAGGATGGGGGTCTCGGAGAGGGGGGAGTTGGGCTGCTGGGCCTCGTAGAATGCGAAGAAGATGGATGAGCCGGTGGTGGAGTTGACTTTGAGGTAGCCGGAGCGAGTGGGGAGTGCTTCTTTGGGGAGGAGCACGGCAGCAGTGGGAGGAGCGTGGTGGTGAAGCGCCGCCGTGAAGAAGATGAAGAGGAGGAGTTTCATGTTTTTCTTGTGTTTTTTGGTCAAGTTTTGAGCATTATCTGTGGTTGTAAAAGGACAATTTAGTGCAATGATTTACTATTACAACTACCTCTTCTGGGCTACATATCGACGTAGAAAGATGCTCTTAAGTTCAAGAAATATGGGAACGTACACAGACTACAGGCCAAATGCGGGAGTTGAAAATTAAGCTATAATAAGTCAATAATTAGTGATAAACTAATGCTAACAAACTACTGTATTTGTCTCATTACGTGGTGTTTTTATCTAATTTAAGTTACTTGATGATAAAATCATAGACCTAGAATAAGATGTTTAGAGAAGAAACAAGTATTAGAGAGAGGTATGTAATTTTAAAGTTTAAAAACAGAAATGGTGTGAGGCTATTTTAATTTACTATAGTAATATAACTTTAGAATTTATTGGTTGGTATTATTAATTTTTCATTCAACTGGTTTCATTTTGTCTGCTGCTTTATCAATTATGCATGTTTACACTTTCATTTTTACATGAGTTATACATGTAGGCATGATTTGCTAATTCACATCTAATTTTGACTTGAAATATTATTGAATTTACTAATGCAAGTTTAGGGCATAGTGAATTAATGAAGGTTAAATTTATCTTTTCAGACCTGTAATTAGTAAACTTAACGTGCACTAATCAGCGATCATAATTTATAATTTATGATGATGTATGCATTTTTTTTAAAAAAAAATTATGTACACTTGATGAATCCAACATTTTACTTAACCCTTTTTTATTATTTAATAGGGAATAAATACAACATCTACTATGGAATTGCCTAGCTAACTTGAGCCACATTTCTTCAATCAAACTTAAGAGAATTAAATTGAAGATTTATGTGGAAAGGAACAAAACCTAACTCCAGTTTTGCAAGTGAAGTTGGTCTTGCATGCATTTCACCCTCCTTACTAAACAAATATTTAAGATTTACTCCATGTACTCTAGTCACCGGTGCACAGAACATCGCAAAATAAGAAGAAAATGGGCAAAAGGCAACAAGAGGAAGGTATAAAATTCAAGCCTGTTTATATGAAGTACAACAATGTTACGAGTTACAGAACAATGTCAATGAAATTTTACGAGTTTAACTGTGAAATAAACAGCAGAATCACACTTGTTTAACATTTCCCTAAACAACTCTATTTTCTGAAACATTCTAATCAAGCATACAAAGCAGGCACCTTGTCCGAGAACCCGCCAATTCCAGTCATTTTTTGCTTGGCAAGAGTATCCTGGAAGCAAGGCAAATAACAGAGCAAAGCTAAGTTTACAATATATTATGTCGACACATCAATCCCTCAGCTCGGATCTTTTTTCAAGCACACAATAACTAAACAAAAAACAAGGATCCACGATAGCTATATGCCCTCTCTAACAGGAAATGATGGTCCAAAGAAGAGAATGGGGGGTTATGACTTCTGACCCATACCAGATGGGGTGGGGGAGCATACTGAAAATGAGTTGTGTAGTGTCTACTGAAATCATAATTATTCCTCAGTCCCATTCCATTAATTGCTTTTTGTCTTCTTTTTTCAAACTAGTTTTTTCTTGTTTATGGTTAAATTGTCAGGGTTACAAGACACTTACCTCGCAACCGCCATTTTTAACTTCGATGCACTTGGAAGCACTAATACTAGAACTCCTTAATAGACAACGAGCACTATAGCATGGTCTACAGCAATTTGGCAAAGCAACCATACTAGAATTAGACGAGTCTGATTCGTTTTGCTCTGATCTAGGAGGACTAAAGCTCCGTGCTACAACATCCATTGCATGCTTCTCAAATTCTTCCTTTTGGTCAGGATCCTCATCTATGGGTACACACACTCTCTCCCTGGGGACATAAAAATTAGTTATATGTTAAGATCAAACTTTTAGAGGCAAAGTTGTACTTTCATAAGCTTTTGCACATTAGGACACCTCACCTAGGCAAGGACGCATAGCGCCTAATGAGTGGAGGCCTCCTAACTCCTTTGCCATACTGTCCCTCGAGGTGGTCAAATTGTTGTTTAAATTGCTCAATCCCACTGAATTACAGTACAGACATACTGAGTATGTCAAATACAATTTAATTCAAACAACTATAGCAAGAGAAAGCAGCACATGCATATAATAAGTGGAATTGCTTCCAATCAAACTTTATTTGAAAGATGATTGATTATAATAAAATCTAAGTGGTGACTATTATAAAAAGACCAACCTGGGATACAAAAAGTGAGTATGATCATTGCCTTGAAGATACTCCTGGAGCATCTGGGGGTGATACTCCAAGATCTGTTTGCTTTTAAATTAGAATCAGAATGAAGAAGAGTGATAATAAAATGAAATAGAGCAAAGAATATATAATCTCACCTCTCTGTAGATTATCTCTCTTACATCATCCTTGGTAACTTTTCTCCGTTCAAAAGCAAACTCAAATTTTGAAATGGGATGGGTAGTTGGTTCCTCCTCCACATTTGCCAACCCATAAAAATATGGATCTGATAGTGCCTGAGGGAATAGAATACAACAATATCAGTGCATAATAGATTTTAAATTTAATAAGAACCCCAACAAGGAGTGTTTTGATAGAACATAATTGGTTATACAGAATAAAAGTTACCTGGTCAGCAGATATCCGATCTCTGGGATCAAAAGCAATCAGGCGTTCGAGCAATTTAAGTGCCAGTGGGTCCGCATTTGGGATTTTTTGTGAGAGGGGCACTGGCATTTTCTTCGTCATATTACTTAAATATCTTCTAGCCTTTTCATTCTTTATCTGGAAAATATCATCCAATTACAAATTAGCAAAAGTGATGACACTAGTGTGCAAGAAAGTAATAAAGAAAAGAACTAACCCTTGCAATGGCTTCAGCAGAAGGAGTGCCAAGCAAATCAGTTATAATATCCAACTGGTGAACCACATTTTTCCCAGGGAAGAGTGGCTTTCCCAATAGCATTTCACCAAATATACATCCAATACTCCATATATCAATGGCAGGGGTATACTGTGGACTCAAGGAGTTAGGTAGGTATAATATGCCATACAAACTAAAGATGCCAGACAGAAAAGGAATCACTTAGAACAGCCTTCATTAAACTAGTGCAGAGAACAATCTCTCCCATTGAAGGTAAAAACAAAACGTGCTTTTAGTGATGGAACGAAGCACTAGCACGACTTGAACAAGAGAGACATACATTTGATTTATAACAAGACAAATCTAAAAATATGTTAGGAAATGATTCATGTGATTTCTGGGTTTATAGCATGACCTAAAATGAGGATGCTTACCGAACCTGTATATTATGCTGATCATATTCCAAGAACACATCTTGCATTATAATAATGTTAAGTCATTAAAGCACATCTTTAAACTCCCAATGCATCTTTTCTGGTAAAAATTTAAGATTTTGCAAACTTGTTTTTAAAAACAGTTTGGATACATTTTTCAAATTTTGATACCATACAGAAGCTAAGCCTTGATTCCACCACGTGGAGCCAACTATATGAACCACTTTTATTACTTCGCAACTAGACTATATTAATCATATCCTGATCAAGTTAAGACAAATTATTATGTTTATTTTTAAATGGAAAAATCCTTCTTTTTTGTAGTTTACCTTTCAGTTTTCTAGAGATCTTTCTCTTCCCCTGATATGAGCTAATGCTTCTCTATAACGACAATGGTTACTTGTTGGGATGCCGAAAAATCCAATGCTCAGAAAATGGATAAGGAGTATGGCTGCTTTTCAGGATTTTCAAATGCAGTATATAGAGAGACTAATAACTATTCGCAGCCTTGAAACAAATTTATACATTAAAATAGGAGTCTGAAGATCAAAAGAGTCTGACATACTGGCATGCACTCCGGCCACTCCTTCCATCTCAAAATAACCGACAAAATCTTGTTTTGGATTTTCAAAATCGTTAATATTCATGGGTGCAGAGAGAAAAGGCTGAAATATATAGCATGCACTCCGTATTTTTATTTATGAATTGCAATGACACATACCAACATGCTCCGATTTTATTATTTAAAATGACACGTTTGTATGATGTGTAGGGAATGGGTAGAAAAAAGTGGACTTATTAGAACAAATTTTATTTTTAGAAAGTAAATGCTAATGCTGTGTGGAGGGAAGTAATATATAGCACATCATTTGGGCAAGAACTAAATCGAGATTGTGACGGTATGCTTCAACCAAACTTACCACCAATGTGTCATAACTTACCTTGGAGAAAAAGGACCCACAGAGTTCAGGAGCACGGTACCAACGCGTTGCCACATAGTCCTATAATTCATCAAAGTATGAGCGGATAAGATACTTTCACAAGATCATAGCAGAGGAGAAGTTTATGGCTTGGCTGCCCCAAAATTTAATTAAGACAGAAATATGCAAAATTAAATAACAGAAAAACGTACAGTCCAAAATACAGTGGATGGTGAATCACCAAATGATGCACGAGCAAGACCAAAGTCACAAATTTTCAACTTGCAGTCAGCATTGGCAAGGATGTTTTTTGGCTTCAAATCTCGATGGTAAACATTCGCTGCAAAATGAAAGGATATTAGAGAGATGGAAAACATAAAAATAAAATAACAGCAAGAACAATGAAATCATATAGAGATCGAACCTGAATGTATATACTTCAAAGCTCTCAGAAGCTGATACAGGAAGAACTGGTGATGTCCAGGAGTGAGATCATCATTAGTCTTAATTACATGGTGAAGGTCAGTTTCCATCAATTCAAACACAACATATATATCCTTGAACTCCCTGCGGCATGGAGGTAGCATTATATGCTTAATTTCAACAATATCCGGATGTCGAAGCAGCCTGAGCAGCTTGATTTCTCTAAGAATACGAGTGGCCTCAGAAACATGCTCAAAGATATCTGTTATCTTTTTTATTGCCACCTTCTCTCCAGTGTGAGTATCAACTGCAGCAGCAACAACGCCATAGCTTCCCTTGCCAACAACCTCTTGGATTTGATATTGGCTTGCCTCACCATACTCGGTGAAGAACTCCTTGAAAGGCATGTGCTGTAAAATAGACAATAACATTAGTATAGCCATTCAATTTGAGACAAATTGCTATCAACCTACTGTAGTTACATGAAAAGAGGAAAACCATACCATCCTCCCATCATAAGATGCCTAGAAAAAGGTACACATGCTTAAAAATTTTCATTTCAAAGGGAAATCAACTGGACAGCATCATGATTGGACTGACTACAGAACTAAAGTCTCATTCTTTAACAGTTATATTTTGTGAACAAAGTCGTAAGGCGATTCAAAATCCAATCTTTATAATGACAACAATGAATAACAGATCTATCATCCTGAAGAGTTATCCACCCCTGACATTGAGCTCAAAGCTCGTGGCTCATCCTATGCAAGCTAATTAACACCAAAATTTTCATTTTCAGATGAACTAATGAAATATTAAACCAAACACTTAACACTAGCTGGCAACAGATTAAATCAAGCATAAAAATAACAGATCCCATCAAAATAAATCATTTTACAGCCTGATCAAAAGACCCAAAAATTGCATCTTGAGCCAAACCACGAGGCCACATCAATCATACAACTGACCAAACAAAAATCTCTGAAAAGGGTCCTAATAAAAATTACTAATTTTCAAATCCCACGAGACAGATTTCAGGAATTGGTGATGATTATAAAAAAATCCAATTCTTCCGAAAAAGTGAAATCAGATCCAGAAAATCAGAGAGAAAATTACCATTTTGTGAAGATGAGCCCTTCACTTGATGTTTAACCTTAAAGAATGGAATCCTCGGAGCAAAGGGGCTGCTCTGAGAAGATGGTTCTTCCCGGAGAAATCGGCGAAGAAGCCAGTTCTATAATCTAGGAAGAAACTGTTACAAACAACTCCCATAAAAGGACTGGGTATTTCGGAGCTCTTACTGCATCTATTTATATTGATAGGCGAATAAATACTCTGTTCCAAATGACCATTTCCATTCACAAGCTCCACTCCACCAACTGGGATATGTCGCGTTTTCGTGATTTTATACAAAATTAGTATAGGTACTATATTTTATTCTGATTATTTTTCGTCCCCTGGAATTGAAATTGGACTTGAAAGATATACTTCCTCCGTTTCAGATAAAATTCAGCTTAATCATTTAAGGTTATTGTTTTAACAATTCAACTTTTTTCGAGTAATATCAACTAAATACACGGTCTAGTGTATTCTGTAAATATATTTGGATTAAAACTTTTAGTAGCAATCATTTACTTATGAGATCTTTATTAAATGAGTTCAATAAAATTGAAAAATCAAAAATATAAAAAGATGATTGTGGGACTATAAATTTGTGTTATTGTCATCACTATTGAACTTAAATGCTACCCGTCGAATATTATATATACTTAAAAAAATATTTCTTGAAATGATAAACTGGAGTTATCAAAAAATAATAAAATATTTAATATAGACCACTGTTTTAATTTTTGTCGTATAAAATGAATAGTATGTCAGACTTGTGCATGAGAAGAGAGAAATTGTCAGATCAATCAGTTTCGAGTTGATCTCTGCGAATTATGTGTGGGTGGAAAATCAGGATTCCGATTCTCCATAAATAAATTATCTTTAGCCAATAAGATCAGTAGTTAAATAAGAAAGTGGGGCCCGCAGAATAGGTTGTAATCGTTTTTGTCGGCTGCCAAAAAACGCTATTTTATTTATTCATCATAGGAACGCACACGGCACACGCTCTCTTATTTACATCTAGGTCCCAAGTCTTTTGTAAATTTAGTAACCTAAACCAAACTAAATTAGGTTTTAAGGGTATTCACGATAGCTACGTGAGTGTGTAGTTTAACAAGTCATATCATGTTTTAAGCAAACTATAATCGCCCACAATGATAAGTTACAATCATTAATTTTTCAAATATTCCACAATATCTTTTATATTTTAATAAAATATTGGTAATATTTCATGACTAAAATAAAAATTTATAACAAAAAGGTGTTATATATTAATTACTCAAACTAAATACTAATTACTTATATGATTTTATTCAAACTAAATATTAAGTACTTGTATTATTTTACTCAAACTAAATAATAATTGCTTAATTTATTTTACTCAAATGAAATCCATATAATACTCGATGAGACTAAAAACATATAACAAATTAAATGAAATTATGAAATGTTTATTGAAAGAAAATTAAAATTGTTAGGTTTAGGAAGAAAATAATTTGTTTGTAAAACATAATATATAAATGGTATATAAATTCCAATTTTGTTAATTTAAAATTTGAAGAATAAACGAAATAGTTAAAAGTCAAACGTATACGTAAATGATTTTTAAATTGGATGAGATATAAATACAGGCCTTCTATAAGCAGTCCGTATTTTACTTATTTGCAGTCCGTATTTTTATTAAATAATCATATATACAATGATTCTAATATATAACTGATTTGCAAGTGTATGCCATAGAAGTAGTATATATGATGCATATGTCTGATATACATAATTATTGACCATATTATATATATCGAAAACGTATTTTTATTTTGGACTGCAAAATAAATAAAATACGGACCGTGTATAGCATAAATAACATTTATAAACGCCAAACATGTACGTAAATGATTTCAACCTGGATTGGAAAAGTGGTGCATTTATTACAGCATGCCTGCTTGGCTGCTAAGTGGGAGCAGTATACGTGGCTACCTGTAATGGTAAGTAACACTGCTCTAAAATTTTAAAAATTTGCAAGTAAGTACTGATGAAGTTCCACCGTCAAAAAATATATCTTTGAATCAAAACAAATGAATATAAAGTAAATAGGAATATGGAATATAGGGACTAATAAAATGTACATTTAAATAAAATATTTTTTAAATATTTTAGGAACCTTTTTCATTTATACCAATAATCAGATGAAGATTAAGGCTCTGTCAAGTTCACCTTATTTTCAGCTTAATTGCGCGGAAGTTAGCTGAAATTAGCTGAAATTAGCTGAAGTACAGTGCAGTTAGCTGAAGCACGCTACAGTTAGCTGAAGCACGCTGCAGGTAGCTGAACTTATCTGAAGCAAGCTGCAGTTAGCTGAATCATGCTGCAGTTAGCTGAAATTGGCTGAAATTCACTTAAATAAGTTAAAAAATATTTTATTTTAAATCTTATAAATTTTAGCACATAACTAAAAGTTTGTTAACTTTTTTATTTTTCTCCTTTCTTTTTTTAAATGCACTACATATTTTTTTAAAAACTTTTTAAATCTCAAAATTTATCTATTTTCCCTTTAATAAGATTCATCTGAATCATCCTAAGATCTCACCGGTACAAGAGATGTACTAGAGTTTAGACATGCACCACCTAGAGGTAAGGTGGAGCATTTTAACAAACGATATTCTTCATTGAGAATGAAAATCAAAGGTACATTCAGTTGGAGAGTGCTAAAAAGAATGCCTCAAATTGAAAATTGTCATCAAATATCAATTATTGTTGCATGTTTCACGCTTCATAGATTCATTCGAATCCAAGAGATTGACATTCCTATTTTAGATCACGGGCTTACACAAGAAACTAGTGATTTCACTATTTTGATGAACATCAAAAAAGTGTTATGGCAGAAGTGCGTGAAGGTATAGTTGAACATATTTGGAATTTGGTAGGTGGTAATACTAGTGAAATTGAACGATCAGATGATACCGATTCGTATTGGATGCAACCAATGTGCATTTTGGGAATATTTGCTCAAATTGTTATTTTTGAGTAAAAATTCATTTGATTTATTCTCGAGTACTAAACTAAACATATTAAAATAACTTTATTTGATAAATCAAAACAAAAAATATATTATTGACATTTGATAAAAAATAACTTTATTTCAAAAAAATTATTGATTTTTTTTCAAACCAGCTAAAACACGCTGCAATTAGCTGAATCCAGCTGCAGGTAGCTGAAGTTTGTTGAAGCAAGGTGCAGTTAGTTGAACCACGCTGCAGTTTGCTGAAGTAAGCTGCAAATAGCCGAAGCACGCTGCAGTTTGCTGAAAAAAGATGAAGTTAGCTTAACTTAACTGCAATGTGCAAAAAATAAGTTGAACTTGATAGGGCCTAACACTTATATATGCACCCATCAAGTTTTTGTGTCTATTTAACTGGACGATAAGTAACATCAACTTATCTAGTACTGCAATATTAAAATTATATTTTTAGTTATTTTTACCCTCAATTCCTCAACCAATTTACTCCTCCTTCCTTGAAACAGTCTGAAGTTCATTTCCCTCCATGAGTAGTATTTTGTAGTGGTTAGCATTAACAATTTTATTTGATTCTACCTTCTTCCACTCCACAACTGCAAATTCCTTCTCATTTCCCTCAAGTTTACGGTCCTCCTGAGATTCATAACATTGAACATTTGTAATGCATAGTTACAGTGTGTAAACACATGATGCACACTCTCCATTTCCAATCCACAATCTGAAGTTGTAATTTGAACTCCAGCACTTTTTTTTTATGATTAAACCACACCATGGTGGGGTGATTTTATTTGGCTCACCATACCCCATTAAAATTGGTCAAAGCCCAAATATCAGTTATATTATTATTACAGAAAGCTCGAATTTAAAAAGAACAAATGAAAAAAAAACAGTTATGTTGGCTTAGTAGTTTGCATTGATGTGTATTGCCAAGTTAGTAAAATCTTTCACCATTTTCCACCGAGCAGCTTAGTGATCGCCAAGGCGAAGCACACTTTAGCCAAATGGTAAAAAGGTAAAAATATTCCACATGCAGTAAGTACATCATGCATGAGAGTTGTGATTGTTCTCCCTCATAGTATCTGCTGGAATAGTTGAGCCTTTTTCCTTGTCTTGATCAGCTTTTGACAGATTTGGCAGTACTTGTGAAAGTTTTTTGTGTGCCAGACTTCAATCCTAACTCAGCAGGCTCCAGATTGCAGCAGCTTGATAGTTGTAACAGCATTCCACAACTTCAATTTTGTAGTTCTCCATTTCTTCAATCCTTTCCCATGGCTGGAACTCCCATAGGCCTCCTCTCTTATGGGTCTTCGAATCTGCATAGAGAAGAGAATACACAAAAAGCAGTTCAACCTGTAATCCTTAGTTGAGAGATACCATTCTCCGCTAAATATATCAAGGCTAAAAGGGATTGTGGTGCATCACTTATGGCAAGTGTCCTGTCAAATCAAGTTGTGAGTTTGTTCTAGATATGAAATCGACCACACAATTCCTTGTCTTAATACATGAGTAGTGTGATTATGTACTCCTAATCGATTAAGTTCATCACACAAACTAAATTAGTTCCATTGAGCCAGTGAGGGGGTTTTAATCCCTTGCAAAGCCATGAGGCAATCATATTCCACAACAAATATGGACTGTAAGTTTAATCCAGTTTGATAACCCAATTGGATTGCATGTAACTCAGCATGAAGAGGGGAGCAAGCATTTACTACTTTTATAACCATTTATGTACCTTCCCTCTACAATCCCTAATAATCAGTCCCAACCCTATCATACCAATGAATATGATGCATCGACATTTATCTTATATCCTAGAGTTGGTGGCTGTCAAATAATTGCTATGACTGGCTTTGGCCTTTTCTTTTTAAGATATGGAACCAAGACAATGTTCAATAAATCTCTCTGCTTTTCAATGGACCCAACTGGTGGGAAAACTGAGAAGTTTAGAGATACCTGTCTTGTTATATTCAGTATCAGATTCCTATTATTTGTGTTATGGCTATTTGAACTCCAACACTCAGTAGCCTCTACCCCTCAGTAACATACTAACATCGACACACGAAAATATGTGTTTAGGCAATAGTTTAGATGTCTAAATTAGTCTTGGCCTTTTGTCAGGTTCACTCATCCCTTTGAACTCATTTTATGCCAAATTGGTCATTAAGTTGTCAGTTGTACCCACGTCATTACCACTAGCATCAATCTATCTTTCAATATGTTAATCACTTTCCAACTCCAACTCTGCCCATACTTTATAGAATGCTCAGAAATGCCGGTCCCTTGATATAGTAAGCAATCATGCATTTGGCCCATAAAATGTCTTTTTTTCACAATTGCCTGGCATAATTAAACAACATAATTTTTTATTCCATTTTCAGGTGACTGAATCCGTTATTCCCCATTCACCTTGACTCTTAACTCTAGTAATTATGTACCATGTAACAGGGTAGAATTTTCTCTTGTCTTATTCCTTATCCCAAATGAAATCTCTACAAAGTTTTGTAATCTCATTATGCAATCCTTTAGGGCAATAGGAAAAGTGAGGCTCAATAACTAGTTATGCTCATCAGCATTGTATTAACTAGTACCTTATATGAATAGGACAAATGCCTAATCTTCCAAACTTTCGACATGCCCATTAGTTTCTCAATCAATGCAACACAAACAACCCTTATCACACCTCATACTTCAACTAAAAGTCCAAGATATTTAAGGGGAGCTGCTCTTATTGCACTTGCAGTATGTTAACTACATTTGTTTTTGTTCATGCATCATCCATTGATGAAAAGAAGATTTTAGACTTTCGCATGTGAAATATTTTTAATATTAAAATATTACATATAACCTATCTATTACATATAACCTAATAAAAAGGTGATGTGGAAACTATCGACATAGTGGATAATCTCTGTGAAGAAAACAATAAGTCACCGCCACCAAGTTCAAAATCATCGATCACACCAAAATGAAAAACTTGCAGCAGAATCCACCGACATGAATATGAGAACCACTAGCAATATACACATTGAGTAATCTCTGTCAATAAATTACTCTAATTTTTTGCAATTCTTATCGGAGTTTCACTCGAACACTAGACATCTCTTTTGAACAGATTGTTGATTTTGACTAGATCCATTTTAAATATAACGTATACATAGCAATCACTAATAAGTAATCAAACAGTTCCAGAATTGATTTGCAACTCTATGCAAATTTTCTCATTCGGAATAGTATTCTCTTTTAGAGTATAGATGGATAGGCTAGTACTCTCCTAACTTTATGACCATAAGTTTTACATTATGAGTTTGCAAATGAGAATTTATTTGCATGATATGTAGGTTTTTTCAGTTAGAAAAACTTCTATTTTAATTGTATGTTTTGTACCTTTCTGAAAAGGTTGTCCGCTTGGATATGTAATAGTATCAAAAATCATCTATGAAGAAAATAGAAACTCATAACTACCCGCATCTCAAACAATTTAATTTTTTATTTTTTTTTATAAACAGTTCCGTTGAGTATATCAAAAATAATTTTTACTGGGTTAGAAAGTCAATTTTACTTGCAAGTTTTTACGAAAATTATTTTGACCATTAAAGGAGTCAATTTGTCTAAGGTCTAAAATAAAAAAATTCACAATATAAGGATCTAAAATGAAATTTATTTTATTACATCCATAAAATTCAAATCAAACCAAACGATAGTTGTTACACAACATTGACGATACTATGAGGCGGGACCGCGAGCTGTAGGATGGGCAACTTGGTCCTTGTGGAATCTATGATTGGGGTGGCGGTGAATGGTTTTGATATTTATTTGTTTTTTTTGTTGAATCTTCCAGTTGATTTCAGAAATTACGTAACTTATTTTTTACTTTTCGCTGAATATATATAGCCGAATCTTGAAAGTACTTTCAAAAGACGACTACTATACATCTAAGTTATATTTTTAAATATTATCTATTTATGATGATATTTTAAGGTTAAAATGTAAAAAAAATATAAAAATTTATCTTGAAAGATTAATTAAATTCAAATTCAAAGATATTTTTTTTTTTGAGGAACAAAGATACATTTTTAAAATATAGACTTTTCTGAAACGTATGAAAAATTGGCAGCTCTTCAATAATTCTACTTAAATTTAGTTGAATGTAATTCAAATATATTTTGCTTAAGTGTGTTATCAATAGATTAGTTCAATTTAATAAAATATAAATAATTAATAAATCAAATTATGACAATTCTACGATACATTAAGGTTTATTGCAATTTCGTCATAATACTCTTGTGGTAAAGCAAGTACACATGCATTAGCTATACCTATTCAATCGTTATCGTGATTTGTCGGCGATAATAAATTGAAAAAACTCATGAATAAACACATTTCTAACTGAAAATGAGTTGTTCATTTTTAATTTATAAATTAATGATCAATGGAATGAACAGTTGGTATGGTATCTCTACACTCAATTTACATGTTCAATTATTTATATACTATTTATAGAAATTGTAAGTTAAACAATTATAATGCACAATCATGTATATTGGAATGTACATTTTTTTTTTTAATATTAAAATGCACCCGGTATACCTGGATGCATGGTATTATTTACTTAGAATGAAATCTAAAAAAGATTATCCATTACGAACGCAAAAACAGCAGTTATATGCATGCTGGAAACGTTATTTTGTGTATCAACATAATTTATAAATTATTACAACTTGTTTTGACTTTATTAATTTACATTGAAATACTCCTGACCAAGGTATTGTAAACTACTAAACTAAAATTTGGCTCTTTGCAAGATCGAAAGAACTTTTTCGTTGAGATAATCTTGATAATTGATTATAGACCCAAACTAGAAGTTTTGAGAACTTCTTCTATAATTGATACATGGTGGAATCCAGTTAGTTCAGAAGTCAAAGTATATATAAATAAGTACCTCCTTACTTTTCCCAAATTTTGCAAATAAGGACCTCCTTCCTTCCATATTGTAATTTAATCCTTGGTTTATATTATGCTATAATATAGACGGCCACTCCAGAGAACAACTCTTAGTCTTGGAATAGACCGTCTATATTATTGATATAATATAGACGGCCTATTTCTGCAATTAAAATAGGAAGCGGCTCACCTTTAGCAAATAGTTTTTACGCGGGTCCTTTTTAGCAATATAGGGAAATTGCATCACGGACCCTCCTCCATAAATATATATACCTTATCTCTATTTTTTTATTTTACAAAACTTTCTGAAATCATTCGCCGTTCCCAATTTCTCATCCCCAAACCCTCTTTCAATCTTCGTTCCCAATCTGCGCAATCCAATCGGCATGGTTCCCCGCATCGAGAACGCCGTCTGGTCGTAAGTCAGCGCCGCCTCCTCCGCCGTGTCGAACGTCCCCAGTCAGACCCGGATTCCATTCCCGATCGAATCCCGAAGCTCGGCGGCGTACTTCCCCCATGGCCGTCTCCGAACTCCCCGGAAACTTCTCTACTTCTTCAGCTCCTTCTTCACCGTCTCCGAACCGGAGCTCACCTCCTCCTCCTTCACACCGTCGTGCCAAAATCAGAGATTCTGGTATTAATCCAACTATTTTTAGCTTAATGTTTTCATGATTCTGTTGTTTTGTGCTGTTTTTCATGTACTGCTTTGTATTCTACAGATCTGAAAACAATGAGTATGTCTAAATCCAGAGGAGGTGGTTAATAAGCGAGGTGATAGTCCTTTTTTGTTGTGTTTTTGTACTTTGTGACTGTTCTGCAAATTTATTCAAAGAAATTTACGTGTTTTACTATGAAAACTAGACTGTTTAATGTGATGTGTTTCTGCTTTTAAAATTTTATGTGTTTATCTTGGAAACTGGACTTTTTAATGTGGATTCTGTCTTGTTATGAAAGTTATGTGTTTAGCTTGAAAACTAAACTGCTTAATGTGGTTTTTGTCTGCATATGAAATTTTATGTGTTTAACTTGAAAACTAGGCTTCTTGATTTGTGTTGAAACTTGATTATTTATTGTGAAAATTGTGGTGTTTGTAAAACTTGATTTTTTAATGTGAAAACTGTGATTGTGAAAATTTGGTTATTAAGGTTGAAAACTATAGTGATTGTAAAAACTATATTTTTTAGACTGAAAACTGTGGTGTTTGTAAAACTTGATTGTTTAGTTGAAAACTATTTTTATTGTGAAAACTCGATTGTTTAGGTTGAAAACTTTGGTGTTTGCGAAACTTGATTATTTATTGTGAAAACTGTGATTTTTGTGAAACTTGATTGTTTAAGTTGAAAACTGTGATGATTGTGAATTTTTAGGCTGAAAACTTTGGTGAAACTTGACTATACTTGACACAACATTATTTAACCTAAACACTCTAGTTTTTATGTACCTAAAATCTGATGTTTATTATATGGAAACTTGTCTTTCTAACCTGAATTCTTTTGTGTTACAAGTGTTTAAAATTCAGAAATTATATTAACTGATTTGTGTATATATTCTTTGCGTGAACAGTGCGCGTGAATAGTACTTTTTCCCAAATTTCGCAAATAAGGACCTCCTTCCTTCCATATTGTAATTTAATCCTTGGTTTATATTATGCTATAATATAGACGGCCACTCCAGAGAACAACTCTTAAAGGTACACTGTTAAAATATTATTTTTTTCTAAAACTGTTAAGAGTTAGAATGATGTTTATTAGATTTCCCCACGCTTTCTTTCAATAAAATAAATCAATTTAAAGATTATAAAAGAATTTATGAAAGTAGAATAATACAACGTATTATTAATAACTAATGCTAGAGTTTTGTTTTATACTTCATGTAACATTATTATGTAAAATTTATATTGAAAACATGAAAATTCCTCCAATATTAAAATTTACGTCACCCTGTCCTAACTTATTCTTTAGGGAAACCTTTTCATGCTGCTCAATACACGATTTTAACTAATAATATCTTTAATTATGTATTGTAATATGATTCTACATAACGATATTATATTTGATAATTATATTTTTATTTAAATATTGGTCAAATAAAATAATAAATAATATTAAAATCAAAATGTGAAGATCAGATTGGACGGAGGAACGTGATGCCACGTAAATAATATAAATATAGACGGTCAAGGCTCTCAGCGGTACGTGTTATATATATATATATATATATATATATATATATATATATATATATATATATATATATATATATATATATATATATGTGTGTTAAGACAACGTTACCACCATCTGGCAGATGATATTTGCATAGAATTAGTCATAAGAAACTCGTTTTTGTAAGTTGCATTAATTCATTTATTGAAACCATAGGATTAGGGTTGACAAAACGCATGGATTAGTAGGTGCTAAGCAAAATCGATAATATCTCCATCTCACAGTTGCGTGGTCTCTCTCTTTTTAATTTTCGTGGTCCTAGACTTTTTATGAATAGATTATTATTTCACAAAAAGAAGTGATTCCTAGAATCTCTGATCTGGACATTTTTAATATATAAATATGATAAGAAAATACAATTGTAGTAGGATTTATCCATATACATACAGGTTATAAAAACGTCTATAAGACATATAATACCGATTATTACAATTGAAACTTGATAAATCAATATTAACTACATCTTTAACCATATTAATTACCTAACCAGCCGTTTAAATACCTTTATTGGGAGTAAAGTAACCATGGTAATTGTTGGGGTGGCAAGGTAACTTTTCAAGATTAACGTAACTATTGCAGTGTGTGATGAGGCAAATAGAAACATAAAGATTCAGATTTGTCACACTTTGAGACAAGGTAATATGGCAACAAACTTCCTAGCTACGCAGGCTTTGGCTAATGGTGATATGGGCCTCATGGGCCTCAGTCCATATGCTGGCCTGATAAGCCTATCAGAAAAGGAGAAGAGAGAGTCCGGCCCATCAGTGGTCCTCCCATGACATCAGCTGTTTTGGACACACCCGGGTACAGGAAGAACATGATAATGACCCCTCAACCCCGGATGTGCGACAAGAAGATGACCACTTAGCCTAAACCCTCTCTGATCCTCGCCATTATAAATAGAGGAGTGACCAACAGTAATAGGTATGTTCTATCAGACTTAAATACTCTCTGTATTTCTTCATATTCTCTCTCCTCTGCATAAAGCCCAATCTTCATCATCACGCCGGAGCGTCTACCCTCGGGTGACCCCGGGGGCTTTGTTTTGCAGGACATAGGTGAGAGATCAGCCGCGGGTTAGGATTCCAGCTCTCCCCGGATTACTTACTCCAGAGCTGGTATCCCGGAGCTTACTGGTAGCATCAGTTGGCACGCCCAGTGGGATACACTGCTTCGTCATGCCCCGCGGCAGACCTGAAAAGACAGGGGGAGAACCCCCCGCCAAAGCTAATCAGGCAGAGGGTGGCCCTAAGACAAAGAGGGCCGCGACTGCCCAGGAGGTGCGGAAGATGGCCGAGGAGAAGGAGCGGGCGCGCAAGGAGACTGCCCGTGTGGCCGCTGAGAAGCGCCAAGGAAAGAAGAAAGTGTCGGAGCGTACCCTCAGGGAGATGCAGAAGGAGCAGAGGGATAAGGCCCGGCAAGAAAAGGAGAGGCAGACCAGGAGGCGTTCGGGGAAGGTGGTGAATCCGAACCGGAGTATTTTGATTCTGGAGAAGAAGACCCGGAGCGCGGAGACCCAGAAACTATCCATACCAACGCTGTGGAATTTGGAGAATTTCGAGCGTGGAAAGCGGCCATGGCCGCGACCCATAACAAGGTGCCTGAGGTAGTGGATTTGGAGAAGGATGGAAGAGGAAGACCCGGATATCAGCAGATGCCCCCGGGTCAGCAGGTGCCGCCGGGTCAGCAGATTCTTCCGGGACCGCAGCAGTATCCGGATCAGCAGTTCCCAAGCGGTTTAAACCCGCAGGCTCAACCATTTTATGGTGGATACAACACCCCGTTTAACAACGGGTCCATTGAAGATCGGTTGACTAGGCTGATTGGGAGGCGGGGGATGGTTCCTCATTCCCCGTGGGTTCCAGAGGTGCTAAACTACAAGTGGCCGGCAGGTACCAAAGCGCCCGATGGAGTTCCGACGTATAATGGTGATGGGGATCCGGAGGAGTTTGTCCACACCTACCTCAGTGTCATGGGTGCCCGGGACATTGACGAGCCGCTGCAGTGCAAACTTTTGCCTTCTTACCTCCGGGGTAACTGCCTGAGTTGGTTCAAGAGCCTTCCCCAGGGCTCGCTGAAGACTTTCTGGGATTTTGCTACAGTCCTGGTACACCGATATGCAGCGATGAAGACAAACTTTGTCAACCTGGCGACGGTCCTGGCTATGCGACAGTTGGAGACGGAATCTACTTGGCAATATTATGTCCGGTATATTGCTGAGTCTATGAAGGTCCAGGATAGGCACTTGTATGAGAAGGCCCTAATCGGCAACTTTGTGAACGGGTTGAGAGACGAGATGTTCTACATCGAGTTAATGAAGAATATTTCGGGAACCTTCTACCACCTCCAGTTGACAGTGGAAATGCATTGTACTGTGCATGAAGCTAACCATACCCGGATGAACACGGTTGACTTCTTTGAGTAGCGGGTGATTACGGCCACAGCAACCCAAACAACCACGCTCCGGGCGACTCCTCATTAGGGAGTCCGCCAGGAGCCAGCTAGACGCCCCCCGGTCCAGGGAGCGGCACCTGCGCCGGGGGGCAGACGTTGGTAGTGAGACCAACGTATACTCCACTCTCCAAGACAAAGACAAAGATTCTGGCTATCCATCGGGGTCTCTTCACGGACCCCCCGGTTATACAAGGGGTCCCGGCCCTGGCGAATGCTCAGAAATGGTGTGAGTTTCATAAGTCTTATGGTCACACTACAGAAGGCTGCCGTGTCTTGCGCACAGATATTCAGAAGTTAGTGGAGCGGGGTCAGCTCCGGGATTGCGTGGCGGGAGATGCGCACCCGGTGGCTGCTCCGGCAGGTCAGGGAAGGAAGCGGAACTGGAGAAACAACCGAGGCCAAGGCGCCAATCGCCCGGCAGAAGCCAACATTGCTCCTAAACCCGCCCCGCAAGCTCAAAGACTGGGAGTTTCGGGACCTGGAGCACCCCGGATGATAAATGTGATCAACGGTATAGTGGGTGACGGGGCGCAAACGCTGTCGGCGGTGAAGGCCAAGAGTAGGTATGTTCCCCCAGGGGAGATCCAGGGAAAGAGGTTTAAATATGATGAGACAATCACCTTTTCAGAAGAGGATGCGGTCCCGGCCCAGGTGCCTCACTCTGACCCCATGGTGATTTCCGCCGAAGTAGAAGGCGTGGTGATAAAGCGAGTTTTTGTAGATGACGGGAGCAGCGTGGAGATTATGTTTGCTGACTGTTTCGACCAATTGCACATTGGCCGACAGAACTTGAAGCCATGCCTGTCCCCGCTATCAGGCTTTACGGGCCGGACAGTCCACCCACTAGGTGTTATAGCATTACGGGTGTTCCTTGTTGATCACCTGGATATTAACAAGAGATGCACTGTCTTGTGTAACTTTACGGTCATAAATGCTTCCTCCCCGTACAACATGATTATAGGTCGTCCCTGGTTGACGCAAGCCCGGGCGATATGCTCTCCTTTCCACTTAACCATGAAGTTCCCGACGGATCAAGGAATTGCTTTGGTTATTGGCAATCAAATGACCGCCCGCAGCTGCATGCTCACCGCGATAAAGGAGGCCAAGGCCGGAGGATCAGAAACAATGAACGCTTCGGAGCCCGGGGAGTGTTCCGGGAAGGATAACACAGTGGGAGCCGTGCACGGTGACCCGGCATCTTTTGAAGTGGAAGACATGGAGGTGGGATCCCAGGGTAAGGTGAGTGTCGGAAAGCATCTCCCGGCAAACGTGAAGGAGGAGCTCCGGAAGTTACTCAAGGAATATGAGGATGTATTCTCGTGGGGAACAGAAGACTTGACGGGGATACCAGAAGAGTTTGCGATACACCGGTTGAATGTCTACCCGGATTTGAAGCCCATTAGGCAAAAGAAAAGAGCCTTGGCAGCAGATCGGGTAGAATTCGTCCGGTCGGAGGTGAAGAGGATGCTGGACGCTGGAATGGTAGAAGAGATCACTTACCCGGAGTGGATTGCCAATCCGGTTCTGGTGAAAAAGCATGACAGATCCTGGAGGATGTGTATCGATTTTACAGACTTAAACAAGTGCTGCCCTAAAGACAGTTACCCGTTGCCATCCATTGATCAGCTGGTGGAAGCAATAACAGGCTATCAACTCCTAGCTTTCTTCGACGCGCACTGGGGTTACCACCAGATCGTCATGGCCCCGGAGGATCGGCCGAAGAGCTCTTTTATTACTGACTTTGGTACTTTTTGTTACAGGAAAATGCCATTCGGTCTCAAAAATGCAGGAGCTACATACCAGCGCATGGTGGACCGGGTGTTCAAAAATCAACTTGGGAGGATCATGGAGGTCTATGTGGATGACATGGTGATCAAGAGCAGGACACATGACGCTTTCTTGGAGGACCTCCGGGAGCTATTCGTGGTGTTAAGGAAGGTAAACTTGAAGCTGAGCCCGGAGAAGAGCACCGTCGGGGTGGCGGCAGGCAAGTTCTTGGGGTATATGGTGTCAAACCGGGGGATTGATGTGAACCCGGAAAAAGTTGAAGCCATCATTAGCATGCCCTCCCCGAGCAAGGTTAAAGATGTGCAGCGTTTAACCGGGTCCTTGGCGGCGTTGAGCAGATTCCTAGTACGGGGGGCAGAGAAACAGCTGCCTTTCTTCAACATTTTGAGACGAGCAAAGAAGTTTGAATGGACTCCTGAGTGTGAGCAAGCGTTCAAGGAGTTGAAGGAGCACTCGGGGAAACTCCCGACCTTGTCCAAGCCAGTTCCGGGGGAAGATTTGTTCTTGTATCTGGCAGCCACGGATCAAGCTATAAGTGCGGCCTTAGTCCGAGGGTCCGGAAGGACATAGAGTCCGGTGTATTTTGTGAGCCGGGCTCTCCAAGGACCGGAGACGCGTTACTCCTCACTAGAACGTTTGTTGCTGGCACTAGTGCACGCATCCCGAAGACTTCGTCCATACTTTCAAGACCACCCTATCACAGTCCTCACAAACCACCCACTTCGCCAAGTCATGTTGAAACCGGAAGCATCGGGCCGGATGATGAAGTGGGCGATCGAACTGGGAGAGCATGAGATCACTTATCATGCGAGAATGGCTGACTTCTTAGTTGAAATGGCGGACAACACCGTGGAAGGCCCGGAGGAAGGTGAACCAGAGTGGAAATTGCATGTGGACGGCTCCTCTCATGCCGGGGGAAGTGGGGCCGGGATAGTGCTGGTCAGTCCCGGAGGCAAGAAGTATCGGTATGCGTTTCAGTTTGAGTTCAAAACCACCAACAATGAAGCCGAATACGAAGCCCTCCTTGCCGGGTTATGCCTGGCCCGGGAGACAGGTGCCAAAGTGATACAAGCCTACAGTGACTCGGCCATTGTGGTCCAACAAGTCAATGGGGAGTATGAGGCCAAAGAAAGAAGTTTGCAGAAATATCTGGAGGCAGTGAAGTTAATGATGCAAGGTTTCCTCCGGGTGACGCTGACACAGATTCCCTGGGAGGAAAATTGTAAGGTGGATGCGTTAAGTAAGCTGGCCTCGTCGGAGCTCAATCCGGATCAAGATTGGAATCTGTACATGGAAATGATAACCACCCGGGGATATGAGCAACCCAGCCAAGTTGCGGCAGTTCGAGAAACCGAGTCCTGGATCACGCCCCTTCTGGAGTACTTGGAGAAAGGAACGCTGCCGGAT
Organism: Sherardia arvensis; assembly: GCA_948330725.1. Lineage (NCBI taxonomy): Eukaryota > Viridiplantae > Streptophyta > Magnoliopsida > Gentianales > Rubiaceae > Sherardia > Sherardia arvensis. The sequence goes on from OX415244.1 coordinate 10,335,177, forward strand.
GACAAGGTAAAAGCCAGGAAAATCCGGGTCAAAGCCCCCCGGTATGCCGTGTTGGACGGGGAATTAATTCGGAGGGGATATCTCCAACCTTGGTTGAAGTGCGTAGATGGGGATGAAGCACACCACCTTTTAAAAGAAGTGCATGAGGGTCCCAACGGAAGTCATCAAGGGGCCCGGACTGTGGCTCGGAAGATCATGTGTACGGGGTATTATTGGCCTACGCTGTTTGAGGACGCTCAAAAAGCAGTCCGCTCCTGTGAACAGTGCCAAAAATTTGCACCCATGATCCATGTGCCGCAGGGGGAGATGATCGGAATATCTGGAACCTGGCCTTTCATCCGTTAGGGTCTGGACCTGGTAGGCCCTTTCCCGACGGCTCCCGGAGGCTTCAAGTATCTGATAGTGGCGGTTGACTACTTCAGCAAGTGGGTAGAAGCTGCCCACCTGACCAACATTAGGGGAAGTACTTGTGTAAAATTCTGCTTGAAGAATATTATTTGCCGCTATGGAATCCCCCGGTTCATAGTGACAGATAACGGGGCACAGTTTGAGAATGATCCTTTCAAATCCTGGTGCAAGGAGTACGGGATAGAGCAGAAGCTGACCTCGGTTTACCACCCCCAGGCTAACGGGCAGGTTGAGGTAACCAACAGGACCCTCGTTAACGGGATCAAGACACGTCTCCAAGGAGTAAGAGGTAATTGGGTTGATGAACTCCCAAGTGTTCTATGGGCAAGCAGAACGACATAGAGCTCCGCCACGGGCGAATCCCCCTACAGCTTGGTCTACGGGGCGGAGGCGGTCATCCCGGCCGAAGTTGGAGTTCCCAGTCTCTGATCGAAGTTCCCGGACGAGCAGGCAAACTAGAATGAACGGCTGCTGGATCTAGACTTACTGGAAGAGAAGCGCAAAAAAGCAGCCCTGCATGAGGTCCGGGTGAAGGAACGGGTCAAGAAATATCACGACAGAAGAGTGCGCAAGGAGCAGTTCACCCCGGGAGAGTGGGTGATGCGTCGAAATGACAAGAGCCAACAAGTTGCAAGCGGAAAGTTAGCTCCCAACTGGGAGGGACCTTACAAGGTGATAGCAGCTCACCCCGGGGGAGCTATGAGTTGCAGGACAAGGCCGGAAAGAAGGTCCCGCGGCACTGGAACATTGCAAATTTACGTAGGTACTATGCCTAGTTCATTCTTGTATTTACCCCTCTGGCAAGGGATATGCCTAGGATGGTAGCATGAGAGCGGCATGGGAACCTCTGGCCAGGGTTGAGCCTAGGTTGTCCCATGGCCCGCATTTGCATTTTACTTCTGTGCTTATGAAGATTGCTTTGAAAGTTTAAATTTTCTTAAGTATAGTTGAACCGGGGCCGCTTGAACAAGCGCCCGGGGGGCTAGTGGAAGAGTAACGGGTACGCTTGAACAAGCACCCGGACAACGGCCAAGATTGTACACGGGCACACTTGAACAAGCGACCCGGGGGAGATGATTGATAAAAATGCTTGAACAAGTATTGAGGAAAAACATACAAACACATATCATTAATCTGCAATGAATAACTGTGAAATTTACAACTCTAAATCCTACAATATGCAAACTAAGTTAACTAGGGGAAGGAGGGCCATCCCAACTAATAGGAGACCCCTGATCATCTTTAGCAGCGGGATGATTGGGTGGGTCACCCGGTGCATTGGACTCCTCAGTCGGGGGGACACCGGAAGGACCAGCCCCATCATGTGGATCAAAATCATCATCTGAAGACGAAACTTCAGGGGATGATGCCCTCCGGGGAGCTCCAATGATGACAGGGCCTTGAGCACGGGGAGACTTTTTCCTCTTTGTGGCAACAACTTTGCTCTTTCCCTTGCTCTTTTCCCGGGCCAAACGCCTTTGCTCTTTGGCAGCCTCCTCGGAGGCTATAAAGGCTCAGATTCTGGCAGCATCGGCCCGAAGTCTAGACACCCTTCGAGCGGATTCTTCCGGATCGACAGACACGCGAAACCCGAGATATCTTTTCACGGTAAAATCTATTGAAACCCGACTTGGAATGAGCACCAAGGAAGGGGGAGATAACGGCCTTCTCTTTGACGCTGCCACCACGCGACAGTCTCTTCGAAAGAGGGGCGATACCGGGAATCGGGGTCGTTCCAACCCATGCGAAACATACGCACTAATAATGCCCCAACTTCCCGGGGAAAATTAGTGTATAACGGGGGGGGGGGGGGAGACGCGGCCCAAGCGCAGACTGGTAAGATGATAAGTTAGCTGAAGAGTGACCAAGTTCTCGCGGAGGATTAAGTTCCGGGCCGCTAACTCCCGGTTTTCCCGCTCTAGCTTTAAGTTCCTTTTGAGTGGATCACCCCTCTTCTCTAACCACTTGAGTTTATCACAATAAAATGGAAGTTCGGACCATACTAGGTCAAACTCTTCCTTGAGGCGGGACTTAAAGGCATCATGCTCGGCTTGTAGCATTGAAATGGTCTTGTCTGCATCCAAAACGGTGTTCACCCGGTCTCGAGCCAGGGATTGACACCGGGAAACGGATCCAAATTGATTTGATATTTCCCTGAGTTTTGTTACTAGTGAAGTGACGTCCGGGAACTCATCTATCACAGACCCGATCCCGGATTCAACAAGAAGATAACAGGTCTGAATGCCGTCCAACTGCCAACAACTTAATTATTCTTCTAACTCCACACACCGGGGGCACAACTTCTCATTATCCGAAGTTGCACCGGAAGGAACAGTACCCGGGGGATCATCCCGGGACTACACGAGTAAGAAGGTTCAGACACGAAATTAAAATGAGGCATAAATTTGAATAAGTTATGGAAGAAGTATAAAGTCAGAATAAATGTTATGCTTAAAAAATAAAAGAGAGAGACTCTTACATCATTGGAGTCATCGCTCTCATCCCCGGATCTCTTTTTCCCTCCCTGAATTACAAAAGAGAACGGTTCAGGGGAGGAGCCTGGGGGAGACAACAGTTCAAAACAAAAAAAAATGATAAAAACAAAATCAGAGGACTAAGTATCTAGATTATACTTCAGAATCAGTGTCCTCATCATCATCCCGGGGAGATTGCTCTTCCTGCTGGGCCTTGCCTTTCTCCGGGGAAAGCTGCTCTTCTTCTTCCTCCGCCTGCTCCGGCTCGACCTCCTGCTCCTGGACAGGGGACTTATCATTCTCCTCATCGGAGTTCCCATCCTCTTCTTCTGAGGTCACCGGGGTCTCGATGGCAGCAAGATTGGTCGTGTCGTCCGGGCCGGGATCCGCCCTATCCTCAGCGAGTTTGGTAGCGTCGCCAACATAAGCGCTGATATCCTGGGGATCGACACTCCGAGCCCCCTCAAAAACAGACAACACCCTGGGGGATATCCCGTCGATGCCTTCTTTCATCAGCCTGTCCGCTGCATAGTTGAATCGATCATCTGCTTTCGGGCGATACCAGGTTTCCCGGAATGCCGCCATGTTCTCCCGGGGGATATACTCCCGGATGGACGTGTAGGCAGCGTGCAGGGCGGCCTCGCTGGAAACATCACAAAGAGCCAGCATCTTTTTCTCGAAGGAATGACTCTTGAAAACCCGGTTGACAAAAGCCCGGCAAAGAGCCTCTTGCGTAGGGGCCAGGCTGCGCTTACTGTCTTTCTTCACACGGGATAGCTCCTTATGAGTATCGGACAGCTCCTTGTAGAGAGAGGCATTTTGCGACCTCAACTGGTCAACCTCCCGGGAAAGATTTTCGGGCAGGGAGTCACAAGCCTGGTTGACCAGTTCTCGCAACCCGGGGAACCCTAAAAGCTTGGAGGCATGGTCCTACACAAGTATAAATACTTAGAACGAGTGTACCATACACAGAATTAAAATGCAAAGAATAGGGAGACACATACCTGTGAGTCATCCAGCGAAACAGGCTGGGAAGAGAAGCCAACCATGTTCTCTTTTATGGGCCCGAGACTGCTATCAGCAATGGACTTCTCCTCCTTCCGGGGAACCCGGGACAAACCTTCGGAGTGAGGCTCGGTTTTCTTCTTCTTGTGAGGGTGACCCCCGGAAGGAGGAACAGCAAACACCAAACAGCGATTTCCGATCGGAGGAACCCCCGTGGACTCGACAACACTGGAAGCCCCGGGGACCTTTCCCTCGGATCTCCCTTCCCCGGACTTCCTTTTCTTTGTTTCTATGACCGCTCTATCGGTCCCAATCTTGGTTTTCTTTGGCTTTTCAGGAGCGCCCTTACCCTCCTCCTCGCCGGACTTCGACCCAGATGGGGCTATCGCTGGCCGGGGAGATATGGCTGATACATAAGATACAAGTTGTAAACTAACACAGTTAGCCAAAAGAATTCAGAAGAAATAACACAAACAGTCAATGAAAATTACCTAGGCTCTGTTTGGCATACAGGCGGCGGCAGGTGAACACTTCCGCGGGATACGCCTCCCGGAGGAAGTCGTAACCGCCCACCCTCTGGTAATCCTTCAGATGAACGAAGAATCTGATAATCTGGTTATAGCTCTCGGACACTTGACGAAACTGAGCCGGGGGAAGTGCAGTCTTCGTCTCTGCGGCCCGTTGCTGATTCCATTCCGGGACTGGGTACTTCTTCTCATTGAACGTGAAATAGTTGTTCATCCAGTCGCTTGTCTTCACAGAGTCAAGCCTCCCAGAGTAGATGGCCTTCGTTTTATTCCGGCGCAGGACGTTGAACACACTGGGGACCGAGGTAGCGGATAGGTAGTAAAAGCTACGGAATATGTCCACGGTCCCTGTCACCCCGGCCTGGTGGCAAGAATAGAGAAAGGCGATCATAATGCTGACGGCGTTCAGATGCACTTGGGCCGGGGATATGTTGTAGTACTTCAGAAACGCGGTGTATAACGGAGGCAGAGGGAAGGTAAGTCCATGCAGGAAATGGTGCCGGGGGATACAAGCCCGGGATGACATGTCGCCGGCAAACGGCTCGAGTCCCGCATCATAGGATAACGGTACATACATCTTCTTTACGAGCTCCTCAACCGCCTCGCTTACCGGGGTCATCCCAGGATCTAGCGGGTCAGCAGGTTCCGGGGCACCATAAGCCACCGTCACTTTGGAAGTCATCAGCCCCTTTCCGCCTGATGGATGAGGGAGGGGAAGATCTTCGATATCCAAAGAGTGATCGTCTACCGGGGCAGAGACGTTGCTGTTCATGTCAGGTAGATGGAAGGTGATGAATAAAAGCAGAAAAGGGTGCAAAGGGAGAAAGTGACAGCGCTTTGTTGATGAGAAGTGAAAGTGAGACTTTGATCAGGTATTTATAGCGAAGGATACAAGGAATTTCTCGAAATTGGGAAAAGAAAATTCAATGTTTGTGGAAAAGCAATAATTAGCATTAATTAAGGCGCAGACGGCGAGGAGACGCGCCCGATAAGAATGCACGCTTGGCGCGTGATGATACGGGCTGACACAAGCTGTAGCCCATTGGGATCCGTTTAGAGACCCAGCCTACCGGGCCAAGCCCCGGAAGCCAGGGTCTCGGGGGGCTAGTGGTGATATGGGCCTCATGGGTCTCTGTCCATATGCTGGCCCGATAAGCCTATCGGCAAAGGAGAAGAGAGAGTCCGGCCCATCAGTGGTCCTCCCATGACATCAGCTGTCTTGGACACACCCGGGTACAGGAAGGACATGATAATGACCCCTCAGCCCCGGATGTGCGACAAGAAGAGAACCACTTAGCCTAAGCCCTCTCTGATCCTCGCCATTATAAATAGAGGAGTGACCAACAGTAATAGGTATGTTCTATCAGACTTAAATACTCTCTGTATTTCTTCATATTCTCTCTCCTCTGCATAAAGCCCAATCTTCATCATCACGCCGGAGCGTCTACCCTCGGGTGACCCCGGGGGCTTTGTTTTGCAGGACATAGGGAGAGATCAGCCGCGGGTTAGGATTCCAGCTCTCCCCGAATTACTTACTCCGGAGCTGGTATCCCGGAGTTTACTGGTAGCATCAGCTAATAAGATGAGGATAATCTATACTTGGCGGAGCTTCCTTCTGTAGCTAACGCTATCATTCTGATGGACAAGTTTCAGCTCCCGGTCAAATGATACTTATAGTAGTTACTGTTGGAGCCACACCTTCACTATAGCTACCACAACATCACAAAATTATCCTACTTGATGCTCTAACTTGTACTGGATCTCTAAACAACACTCTCACAAGTTACTGCTGCTCTCCACTTTTTAGATAACTTACTTAGTCATATTGCTACCAAACCATTTTTCTTTATCTGCTATGACCGCTTTATGTTTTATTTTTACAATTTATTAATAGGCTCTAGTAGTAGGAGAAGAATCTGATTTAGGTTTTTAGCTTACTAGGTCCAATCCATTTTTCATGAAACATTTCTTTGATTCTAGGGTTCTCTGCCCTTTTTGTCCACCATCAGAGTCATATGTAAACTTTTTAATGATTCAAATTAGGTTCGGAAAAGTCTAATATAATTCTCATCACCTATTGGTGATTTTAATTTTTTTAAAAACTATTGCAGCGTTGTATCTATTTCGTGACCCAGTTGTAAATTAAATGGAACGATGGCAGAGATGTTATTATTGTCAGAGGACTGGTAGTGGAAGTATTATACTTTCTTTTACGAAGATGAATTTTTTTCATTGCAGCAACTGATGGTAAGGATGAGATTAGCTTGATTAAATTCGATTTTGCACCCTAAAATTTTAAAAATTCAAATTTATATGTCTTTTTTCCCCCTCTAAAGTGCAAATGCGGTAAATCTTTAAGAACTCATAGGTATATATAAAAATAATACAGTAGAAGAGAATGAACAAAAAAAAACTATTACTTCTTGAGTTTAAGCATCAGATCCATTTAGAACGAACTAGAAAGAATCACTAAAATGCCACAATTGAAACACACACCGAACATCATAAAATTCTAATCATAAACATCTAAACTAACACGGGAATGACACATTACTTATAAAAGTCATCAGCAACTGAAAAATAACTATTCTTCCAATTATAATCACCTTAACTTAACCAAGTATCTCTCTCAAACAAGGGTCCAATGCAACCTTTATTTATATATATTTACCACGGTAACATCACATTCATTAACCTAACAATCCAAATCGAAATAGGGTTTAAGTTAGGTGATTTACTATTAGAATAATGATAGTATATATACATACAACTAAGGGTATATGTGCAATTATCTAAACCTTAACCACATAAGTATAAATAAAAATATACTATCCAATTCTTCTACACAAACGAGGAGAAAAATATAACTATTTCAAAATCACATCACTCACAGGTTTAGCTTTCGAATGTGATCATGGGCTGATTTTTGATACTCGGCATAGACTTCTCATACTTACCCTATCAAATACTCATACTTTATTTGTTGTAATAAAGAAGTCACATTCTTTGATCGGTGTCCACAGTAACTAACAACTACGTGATATACATAGAATGAAAAATAGAAGATACAAATAGTACCGGTAAAATATTAATGAGAAGTTCGATGGCATATTCGGCTTCAGACTTCAAGGTTGCAAAATTTTCAAATGAATCAACAAATTAATGAGCGCCCTGAATATTGTAAACCTTCTCCACTACATTTGCTTATTTTCTCAATTAAATCTTCCATTTCTCTCTCAACGTTCTTGTACTCAAAACGAAATTTATTTCTCTTTTAATTTCCTTTTGGTTCAAAGTAATACTATAGGTGAAAATTGAAATTTACTGGGGGTTACATTGGAGAGATTTGTTGGTATCACATTTAATCCTTGTAAAATTTGCCTTTTGATTCATGCAAAATTTTTAATCTTTCTCCCACTAATAATAAATAGTTGTTATTTTTTTGTGTAAAAAGTTTGAATACTACCTATTACAGCTAATATCATCTCTTCATTATAACAAAAACCCTAAACTCAAATTATTTATGATAAAAACTTGATCGCACTTTAGAATTTGGATGTCTCTAATGATGATTATTTTTACAAACTAGTTAGTAAGAGTATTCAAGTTGAACAGCGGTCAAGATGTCATTGCATAGAATCAATTCACAAACTTCAATTTCATTTAGGCGTACCATATTTATGGATTTTTTACATTGGTTTGCAATTGCAAATGATGTTAGGAGAAATGGTGTTTCTTCAGTGCCTTTAAATAACTAGGAAAAGGGACGGTCGGCCTTTGTTGACTGAGCTTGACTGTTGCGTGCATGGTTCTTTTTTATAACCACTTGAGTGCATGTGTTTTCTTATTCCTTCTTTTTATTTATCACCTCCCATTTCTTTTCTGTGTTTTTGTGTATGAGTGATTTCTAAGGCTAGTTCATGTTATTTAAAATGTTTGTTAAGTATTTGAAAAAATTAATTCGAATTGTCTAAGAATTTATATGGGGTGCATGTGAGTGTTTTGGTCTATGAGAAGATCGTGTTAAGGTTGTTCTATAAGGCTTTCCATTTCTTGACTCTTGAAAATTGGCCATTACAACTCATGAGTATGATCATCCCCTCTCGACTCTTGAAAATTCTAAAATGTGATGGAGAATCCCAACCGATGGTTTTTCTTTTGCACTGGAGTGTCAAACACATTACCACAACCTTTGCAACAATTGGCCTTCAGTTTCTTCGAATTGCCTAATAAGCTTCCTCAGCTTATTAGGCAACGGGAAAGGTGTGATTGATTCTAGACTTGTTATTCAATAAGTTATACCTTGAGCAATGCTGGACACACGCTTATACAAAAGTCTCAAGAATACTATATGGTTGAGAATAAATTTTTGGAGACTCGTCAGATAGATTGTTAGAACGGATATTTTTTACGCGAGCACCATAGACGGTTATAGTGCCTAGAGTTGCAAGCCCTTTGAGATTGGTGAAGACAAGAAGGGAAATAAAGCTTCTCTTTTATTGTTGTAGCAGTGTTGTTTTATATCTCTGAAGTGTTGTTGGACATTGCTAAGTTGGTTTAGTTATATTATGAGGTTGTGCTAATTATCTAGTCTCACCTTTGAACTTAGCAATCAACGTTGTTTGTAATGAAGTTTCGACATTTGGCATCATTTATTGTTTAATTACAAATATTCGTGACTTATGGAAGATGTTGGGTAAAAAAAAATAGAGATCCAACAAAATTGTATTAGGCATGTCCAATTTAACTTATTTCAGTATATTTCAGCACAACGCAACACGAATCAGCAACAATCAACACAATACAACACTAATAAGCACCAATCAACACAAAACCTTTCAGCACAACACTTTTCAGCAAGTATCCTATAAACACTTTTCAATTTAGCTAAGTTTCAAGACAAAATAAATATATATTGACAAAAACTGTTGTTTTTATAGCAGTGTTATCATCATTTTTTATTTAATGATTAAATTGAACATTATTCATATGAAAATTACGTGAAATAAACTTAAAAGCGAGTAAACTTTTGACAAAAGAATCCATCTAATCTAGTATAGCTGAATTCATATTAGTGTAGTTGAGTTTATTTCATCATATATCAACTCATCTCATTAATTTTCAAAACTCAAATAAGTATTTCATGATATTCAACACCTTATGACACTATTCAGTACAAGATCAACACATTCGGTTCAATACAACACTGATTAGCACAATACAACAATGATCAACACAACATAACACCATATAAGCTAAACTGTACATGATCTTAATGTATACAAAATATTAACTACTTGTCGCGATAATCATAAACAGCTTAACAATGATATCCGTATCAAATCCCAATTAATCTTGATTAGACAATCAATTGAGCACACGTTCAAGCTGGATATGTTGATTTTGATTGGTAAATTAATTACTACCATTTTTCAAACTAAATTTTAGGCGGTTTGTGTCACGTTTATGAAACTTTTCATTTGATTAAAAAGCTCACCTGAACCATGTGGGCTAGCCCACGCGGCTCACATGGTCAGAGATAAGAATCTCGTTCACCGGAGGTCAGATGCTCGAATCCCCCCGAGTGCAACATTTTCAAATCATTATTCCTCTGACCTCCCTGGTCAAGTCTTCCGAAGTGCTCGTGCCAATCAGCGAGACGGGAGCTGCATCGACGGTGTCCAGAGTAGGGGAGTACCACAGGCCGGTGTAAGTGGACTCCTCACTCCCCTCAAAAACATCAGGGTGAGGACCTCGGCAACTCAACGTGCGGGATCAGTAGAGTAGAGTAGACTAGAATAGAATTAGATTAGAAATAGTCGTAGAATCCTTGTAATTGATTATGTCGTTGTAATTGGCGTATGAGCCACCATAAAAAAAAAAAAAAAAAAGCTCACCTGCAAGGTTGCATTATTTTAGACTTCGTTAACCAAATTAATAATCATAACTATTTGTGGCTCCAAGTTCTCGAACCACTTTCAAACCGACACGGCATATGAGTATGACCATTACATTGATAAAGTTCATAACCTTGAAGTCCATGCGTTTAAAACATCCAAATCCACAAAAGTGCAAGAATCAAGATTAAACGTTCTTCTTAGCAAGTGGTGTTAGGTGAAATGGCCAACTTAATTCGGAGAAATAATGGTTTGGTCGTCTCTCACCCATCAATCTTCTTCGGAATTATTTCAAGAATTATTTCCCAGCCATTCAATACATACACACAGGTCTTGACGGCACTGAAATGTATTTGTCATTGCATTTCAACTTCACTGAACACTCCAGACTACGTTAAAAAAGCCTAAATTAGGAGCACCTCCGATTTCAGGAGAAGTTCTGCGCCGTACAAATGAAACAATTCATCTCATCAAGAAAATTAAAATTAAGGAATCAGCCTTTTCTTTATTTTTCAAGTAAATTAGCTGTCTCACCTACATCTTCCCACCTATATACACATACTTCTACTTGCCAATCGATTCAAAAATCAAATAAATATGTTAATGTTGAAAAAATATATTATCTCTGCCTCACCCAAATTACCACAGTTGACTTTTCACACTATTCAACACACATCTTAGACCAACCGTATCTTTATTTACTTATATTATCGAAAAATAAAAATTTGATATTTGAATACTCTATGTTGCTATTAATCTAACGATACCAAATATGATAATATTCTTGATTATATATTTATTCAAATAAGCGGTAAAAGTTTAAAAGCAAATAGTATCAAAAAATCAGAGTGCACATTAGACTGAGACGGAAGGAGTATAATATTACGAATCTAACATTATTATATATAATAGTATTTAAAGTTATCTATCACATTAGTTTCAAGCTTAAAGTTAAGCCTTGCCTAAATGAATAGTGCTATTGCAGTATAGGTGGGAGAGATGTGCACTTTTCAAAATATGTTAGGCCTGAAAATAGTCAATCTATTTTAAAATACATACTGTACTATGCCTCAGTATGAATTTGAGGTAGCTATGTGTGTATTAGAACATGTTCAGTGGTAAGCAAGATGATGGTGTAGCTTGACATGCCACATCATTTTTTCAAGCAAGTAGCTTGTGAAGCTAGTGTTTCAATTAGTGGTAAGCTGCCTTGAATATTGGCTATTATGGTCCCACATATACACAATACCTACCAAATACTATTAAATTAGTAATGTAGGGCCCACCAAATAATGCCAAGCTAGTTGCTTGTGAAGGCAGCCCTTCCTTGCTTGTGAAACCAATCATTAGCCTTCTCAAGGAAGGGCTGCCTTCACAAGCAACTAGCTTGGCATTATTTTGTGGGCCCTACATTACTAATTCAATAGTATTTGGTAGGTATTGTGTATATGTGGGACCATAATAGCCAATATTCAAGGCAGCTTACCACTAATTGAAACACTAGCTTCACAAGCTACTTGTTTGAAAAAATGATGTGGCATGTCAAGCTACACCATCATCTTGCTTACCACTGAAGATGCTCTTAGATGACTACACCAATTGCAGCGTAAAGTATCGGAATTCTAGAATTAGTCCGCTATTTTACTCAACATGATTCAAAACACAATTGAAATTATAATATTATTCTTGAATATTGTTAAATTTTTCAATAAAAACATAATAAAAATTTTTTTCATAAATTTATATCGTATTTTAAACTATAATAATAAAATATGGAATTTCATAATATGTATCCTAAGAAACTTCAAAGAAATTATCTAAATTAACTAGAGAAAACAGCTACTTTTACACAGAAAAAGGTGCTAAATAAACATTTTACAGATCTGTGGATCTCAAAAGGATAGTTGGAAAGCACCAAGCATTCATATATCATCATACTTAAATATTTTCGAGATTTTGAATATTTGTGATTTTTGGAGGGTTATTCTATTTACACCACCCCAATTGCTAAATACACCTACTTGACCCATTTTTGTCTAAATTAATGTGTATCACTTACTCAACTTATAAAGTTGATATTTATTACTTGTTAAATTCTTGACATAATTGGCAAGGGTTTTTGGGTGAACCCTCTCTTCATTTAATATGGTATCTTCTTATTTATATTTATTTTAAAAAAGTCATAATACACATTTTCAGAAATATTTTAACTAGAATAGAAATAAATAATATCTAAATTACTATTCAATTATTTAAAATATTGATTTATATCGGAATAAAATATAAGAAAAAATATTTATTTTCACCCCAATATTAACCTGACCATCTTATTTTATAATTTAACTTTCATATCGCTGATATTTCCAATAAATTTGAACACAAATTTCTATTTTACGTCAAAACAAACCAATCTAATCATATTTCAAAATATTGACCTAATTATTCTATAATTTTTGATATTGAATGTGAGTTGGAGTTGGTTGGGTGATACTAACCATTTTTTTGTAAATTTTTTATCAATATAATGTTAATATATATTTTTATTAATTTTCTATATTAACGTGATTTAAAATCTGGTATCAAATAAATTTTTTAAAAAAATATCCAAGAATACATAATTTACCTGATATAATAATAATTTACCTAATACCATCATACCCTAATCAAATACAATAAGTATGACATATTTTACTATACACGTAATAAATATGGTAGGTGTAAATAGCATTTTATTCTATCTACACCATGTGATCCACCAACTTTTTATGATACCGGGGTTATTTTCACTAGTAGGGTGGTGTAAATAGCAACGCACTTTTTGAAGAGTCTTGAAATACGAAGTAAGAAGTTGATTTCACCGAAAATGCTTGCAGATGCTTTTTCAAAACTCGTACTACATGAGCATATAGTGAAATAAAAGTCGTTGACCAACGATAGCAGCCGTTTGCTCCTCATCATTCATTTCATTTTCTACACATAATTACTAGCTTGTTGAACCGTACGTTGTTCGGTATATTATGAACATTTATAAAAAATATTAATTTGGCACAAGTGTAAACTAAATTTTAGGTATGAACTTAAATAGTAGATTTAATCGGATTGAATTTTTATCATGCATGAAATTAATTTAGTTGATTTTATTTCAAAATATTTTAGTTAAAACAGACTAATTTATTATTACAAAATCAAGCAAAATTTTTAATAATACAGGGTTTCTACATAGATATTAATACTTGAAAATCTGCTTGACAATTTGAAACACTTGTAAATATTAAATTAAATCTTGAATTAGATAATATTTGCATAAGAGTAAATGTAATTGATCAATACAAGTTTAACATAGCGTAGAAGCTAACCTATTGAAAAATACAAGTTTAACATACCAAAATTGTACCACACAACGAATCGTGTAAAATAATAGCATGTAATGCATAACTTATAAGTTTTAGTTTCATAACAGAAAACAAATAAATTTGTAAGAGATTTTGATTTAATGAGTATATGTTTTTCGATAGTGAATGATCCATAAGTATGTGTTATCGTTAGACGTTTTCCACGTGTTACTGCTATTACCTCTTTTAAGTATGTATTTATAAAAATAAGAGTAAAAGTAAATTGTTATATTTTTTCAAAGAGGTAATCATCCATTTATAATTTGGTACATCAAATTAGTATTTTTAAGTTACTAATGAATTTTGGATTTTTTAACAATGTATATTTGATTAGTTTTATAAAAACAATGATTATGAGATATAAGTAAGTTTCTATTTATAATTTGGCGCATCTTATTAATACTTTTAGGTTAATAATGATTTTTTGATATTTTAAGAGAATTTATATGTGGTTAGTGATACACAAAAGAATTAATACTTTCACATTTTATAATTTGGTACATCATATTAATATTTTCATAAAGTTAGTAATAAATTTTAGGAATTGTAACAGAATATTGATTACTGCGCTGAGAATCCGAAAATATCAAATCAAATAATTTTATAAAGTTTAAAAATAGATGTATATATTTAATTTCCACCAAAACTCTTTTAATTAAAAGAAACAAAAAAATTATATATATATATATATATATATATATATATATATATATAAAATGGTAGGCGCCAGAATATGGTGAACTTGCGGTGGTTATGTGGTGGTTTTCATTAAAACTACGTAGTTTAATATTTTTTAGATTAAAGTGCAAAATATGGCCCATAAAAGTTTGAAATGTATTGTTTGTGGCCTCTAAAAATAAAGTGTATAGTTTGTGGCCCTTGAAAATATAATTTGTAAAGTTTGTGGCCTCTGACCAATATTTATCATAATAGCTCCATTAATCACCATATTACAGGGACAAAATAGTAATTTTAGTAGCGCTATTTCTTCTCCACCTATTTCTTCACCGGAATCCCATTTAATGACTGATGATCAGGCACATCCCTCACGCAGCCGCAAATGAGACCCTGCGTCTACAACAACGGACCATTGCCGCGGCAGCAACAACAACAACAACAGCAACAACTGCCTCGAACCCCAAATCTCCTCCTTGTCCGGCACCCAACTCCGGGAAATCACCGCCCTCTTGCAGCAACGGCGACTCTCTGGACTCTCTTTGCTAGCGACTTAACGGAACAGCTACTACACTCCTCGGAGTTGAAATAAACAACTAAAGATAAAAATGGTGGCAGCCAAACCCCAAAAGAGGTGCTCATGTGCTCAAGCCTCTCCTCTCCCATCCTCCCTTCTCATCAAAATTCAATCTTTTTGAAGCAACGTATTATCATTGCCTATAATTTCTGCATCATTTCCAGTTTTCCGCAACTATATAATATACATGTGTGTGAAAGGTTGCCCCTTTGAGCTTTTTTAAAGTTCCCTTCCCCTGTTTTGCTTGAATGACTGTGTGAAGAAAAGGTGGCTTCTTGAGCTTGTTTTGGCACAGATGGAATTCTCAACAATATGCCTTCTTCTACATGATAAAAGAAGGAGAATCTTTGGGCTCTGGAAGCCAATAAAGATGGTAATACTGTTTTAAATACTAAACCCCGAGAGATTGAGCCGCCTCTGTTATTTCGCCTGTTTCGCCATCCGCAACCATGTGCGGCATCCTAGCGATTTTTGGTTGAGTTGATCATTCTCAAGCCAAACGTTCCAGAATTACTGAGCTCTCGCGAAGTTTATTTCTTCTTTAAACTGCTACGACTGCGTGAGGGATGTGCCTGATCAGTCATTAAATGGGATTCCGGTGAAGAAATAGGTGGAGAAGAAGCAGAGCTACTAAAATTACTATTTTATCCCTGCAAATGGTGATTAATGGAGCTATTATGATAAATATTGGTCAGAGGCCACAAACTTTACAAATAATATTTTCAAGGGCCACAAACTATACACTTTATATTTAGGGGCCACAAACAATACATTTCAAACTTTTAGGGGCCATATTTTGCACTTTAATCATATTTTTTATTAATTTATTTATTGACCGGAGCAATAACTCTTCTAGTTCCTTTTAGGAAAATTTTATTTTTTTCACGTTAAACCACCCAAAAAAAATTATAAGTGGAGGGAATTTTTTATTAGGCATTTCTAGACCCGTAAATGACAGAAAAAAATACAAAAAACTCCCAAAAGGAGATAAATAGTGCGATTATAGAGAATTTTCTGAACATGTAAATATGTTAGACATTCCCTGCATCAAATGGCGGTAACACCATGACTAACTGGCCGGTACTAGCCTATCTAAACTAATAGTAGATTAGAGGGGTGTATAAGGGTCATGATAGTAACCAGTAACACTTTCAGACAATCCCAGTGTGACTATACGACTGCAAACGGACTACTGCAAACTGACTATCCTCATAATTAAAATAATTTCTCCCTCCTGGATGACTGTTTTTTTATATTATAACTAGTCAATGCCCATCAGAACATTTCCGAGTGTAATTTGAGTATTTTTAAAATATTTTTCATGTAAATTTTATATATAAATTAAATGAATAATAATAAAAGATTTATGAAGAAATTTAATTGTGATAGTTTATTTTAATTTTAGTTAAATATATTTTAGTTTTACTAGCGTAATTGGACTTGTGCGGTAAGTTTAAAACACTTTTGAATTGTATTTTAATTAAGAGAAAGATTATAGAAGTTTTGATATTTTTATTGAAATTCTTAGTTTAAAAATGAATCAGAGAGTAAATTAGCTCTTAAAATCATTAAATAACATTTATATTCAGGATTGGAAGGCCATGATTTATGTGCTTAACTTCATCTGGAGGATAGTTGACAGGAATAAAGCAAGAGTTCCCATTTCTTGAGACTTAAACCTCTGCAAAACCCCAAACGAAAAACAAAACATAGCTCAATTTAAATGTTCACAACTGCAAAACAAATTGAATACTTAGCTGATGAAAGTCATCAACGATCCAGCACACATCGGAATTGGAAACTGCTATGGGAATTTAATAGATAATTCTGATCATTTTATCAAAACGGAAATTCATGCTAAAATGATGACATCAACGATTGAATAGAGCTCATAACGTGCATTTCACAGTTTGAATTCAAGACAGCGGATTAAAAACTCACCGATGCCATCATCGTCCTTAGTCTCAGAATTTCGAGACTAAGCCATAATAGAATTAATCACCCCTCAGCCTTTTCCAAAATCCAAATTTTGATGGCTATATTTATTTATCTGATAAGAACATAGAACAATGAAGACTAAGAGAAGAATTGGGAGACAATATTTCACAATACATTGGAATCAATATAATACTGGGTTGTTGCATGGAATTTTTCAGGAACAATGGCGGTATTTTGAAATGACTTGCGGTTACCGAACCGACAAAAGCTGTTATTCATAAAACCAAAGAAATAAATAACTGGGATGGGCATACTTAACAAATATCAACAATATGAATATAGTTGGTAAAATGAAGGAAATCATGTTGAAGATAGATATAAGCCTATGTAATTTAAGATATGATTCTCCACAACCATGAAGAGCTCGGTCTCCTCGCCACTCCAACAACTCCTCTCTCCTCTCCGCATCCCCAGAGATCACTATCTTCACCGTGATCATCTCCATCTCCATTTCCATAGAGTTCCTAGTGAATGAATAAATAATGCTCAGAATGACTGCTGATGCAGTGGATTTTTCTGATGAGTGTAAAATCAGTGTATCATCCAGGGGTGGAGGTAATCTCCTCTCAAACCTCTTCAGAAAACCTGGAAAAAAACATAAATCGGTGCATAAATTCATGACATACTATACCATCATCACATGTCCTTGATCACTCGTTACTGAACTAAAACTGTTGTTGTTTATCAGAGCCGTCCTTTGACATGTGCGGTCCGTGCGACCGCACCGGCCCTCAAATTTGAGAGGCCCCAAATTTTAATTTTTTCTAAATATTTTATTTAGTTTGAGATATATTCGGAAAAGATTTCTAGAGATTTAAATAGAATCGAGAAAGAAATTAAACTAGAGAAAGATTGGGAGGTCTCAAAAATTTTATATTATGTATATATTTCGTTATAGATGAAGTATAATACAAATGATTTTCAAATTTTAAGAAAATTGGGAAAAAATTGAATTTTGAGAAAAATTGAAGGATCACCATTTTATTTTTTGCACTAGGCCCCGAAAATTACAGGGACAGCCCTGTTGTTTATTACGCCAGGATATAATTTACAGGTGTCAGGAGCAATTCAATCAAAAGAATGCGCTTGAGATTCTGACGCTCCTCAAAGATCAGGCCTTTTAATTCCACGTCGGATTTTGACTCCTATCGCGATCTAGATAGATCTTTCAACGCCGACCTTTTCTACAAGATTTTAGGATGGTGAAGGACTCATACTTTGGGTAGTTCGAAAACCCCCATTTGGACTCTTGCGATTCCGCACCCGTCGCTTGGGCTGCCGATAACTAAAAACCTAAAAACACACTTCTCTTGCGTAACAAAAATCATATCATCAATTCCTGCAAAAATCAACCAAAAATTTTTAGTCGGATTTATACCATGTCGGATTGAACTTGAGAGGATGCAAATACATTTAAATAAATTTTAGTGTTGCGAGAATAATCATACTAATATAATCAGTTTTCGGCATTATGCGACTTCATTTTGACATTAAAATATGATATATTAATACCATAATTATTATATTACATTGAAACAAATAATATATTAGGCCTCATGATGTATGACAATAAAAGGAAGATAATCAATTAAGAGTGAAAAGTATATATGGTTAATATATATGGCAGCGGAACATATTGAAAAATAAATAAAACAAAATCCGGCAAAGGGAATATATGAAAATCAATATCGGGTGCATTCATTGGGTTTGACCTTTCTTATGCCACCAACTTATGGGTTTCGACCTTTTTAAAGAAAAAGACACAAAATAAAAAATATATAAAAATGATAGGCGCGGTGAATTTGCGGTGGTTATGTGATAACTTTAGTCAAAACTACGTAGTTTCATCATTTTTAATGATTTTTATTAATTTATTTATTAATTTGAGCAATAACTCTTCTAGTTCATTTTAGGATAAATACTAAATATATGGTAGATTATTTGTTCTTATGGTAGTTGTCTTGATTGATTATATGATTATAAACTAATCAAATATTTAAATAAGTGAAATACCAATTTTTTTAAAAAAATTTAAACCGCTTAAAAGTGGGGGAATTTATTGATAATAAATGAAATACCATGTTTTGATTATCATTACATATATAGAAGTTCTTCGAACGGACCAAAACTATATGTCCTTTTATTTAGAAACTAGATGATACCCGTGCTCGTGCACGGAAATTAACATAAATATATTACATTTTAATGTTTCAATACTAAAATTTTCAAATTTTGTTATTTTACAATACTTAGGTCCTATCCCATTGAACATGTCAAATTAGCTAATCTCAATATTTGCTCAAATGAAATACTAATGAAAAGTGAAAAGAGAAAATCATCTAATCCACACACTTTCAATGTTGAACTTCTTTAAAGACGGAAAAATTGAGTAAACGTAAAATTTAGTGCAGGCACCTTTGTAGTCTATAAAACAACACTGCTAAATCCCAATGTGGTAAATACTCCTATCATTTCAAGGAAACAACAAAGATTGAATGCATAATTCTAAACAGCAAAGATTACAACATATCAAAGCTGCAAAAGATCAGTAGATTGACAAAAACTGTTGAAGATTTACTCCCTCGTGGACTTCATCATAAGTTGCAGTAGAATTGAAAAATACTATATCGCTCTAGGCATTGTTGGAGTCAAGGCTGCTACTGCATCAACATTTGCAACTACTCAATCTCTAACGTTGAGGATGTTGTTGAGTTGTGGTGGTGTATTGTCCACCCTTGCTCCTACAAAATCAGAACTCACCATCAATATATATGTTCAAAAGAAGCCAATAAAACCATCAAAGCACTGATTCTATAGGTTGGTTGCTGATTCTTTGACGTTGTTTCATAGGTTCTATCAAACACGTTTTGAGAAACAAATAGTTACTTTGCAATCAATAATACAACATTTTTAGGTTCCAAAATCTGAACTTTACAGTAGCACTCTTTGGACATATAAAAAAACACTCACTACAAAAGATCATCACTTTAAGAGAAGGAAAAAAGATAGAAAAACTGGGATGTATCGATGCAAAAATAACATGTTATAACCACCATAAATATGCTATAAACACCACACCACACATTCATCATTGTAACAGCAGTAATACTAAAATCAACCAATATATAGAAGGCCAGTTAATACAAAGCTATCTGAAAAGTTTCAACAGCAAATTAGCCACAAATTTCAGCAGCGAAAATCAACTTCCATTTCGACATCAAAACAGGCATCAAATAATGATCAATTTCATCAACAAATATAGCATATAATTCAGCATAGTAACAACCAAACCAAGCTCTACTTTAAAAGTAAAAATAGCATCTAATTCAGTAGCATATCTGCTCTACTCAGGTTCTACTTCAACTGAGTAAACTCACATCCAAGACATAATTGAGCAACTGAAATATAACAGTATGAAGAGGTCAAAAGCTAACTATGCATGCAAGACATAATTTTAAAAAGGAGGAAGCTTTCTTACTACGATCATCATACAAATCATAAAAATGCAGAGCACTTCTTGTCAGGAAACTTCATCAAACGGTTTCACGGAGCCAACCATAGGCACTACTCTCTTGGTGAATTAGTGATTAAGCACTTGTAGTCCATAAAAAACTGAAAAGAGCAAAGCAAGAAACGCATTCAAGCTTACACCTAACATAATTAGTATACATATCAGAGCATATTGATCATCAGGCGAATGCACAGCTCCCTGTAAGCTCCAGTAAGCTCCAGTCAGCTCCCTCTTCGGATCCTCTCAGTGCAAACAAAGAGAGGATGGAAGGTACGGAAAATGAGAACATTACCTGCATTGAAAAATTGAAGGTCATGAACTCTACAATAGGCCTCACGCCATGGTAAGCAGCACCAACTGCCATTCCAATAAATCCAGCCTGGAAAAGTACATTGAATTGAGGGAGTCAGCACCATCTACCAATGAAGAGTTAATATTTTTTTTAAAAAAAAAATCATCCACCAATCTGTTTTCATATAAGGCTTTCCATCAGTTTTGGCTCCACAACATATTCAAATCAATCTATAATTTACAACAAACCCTAATAACAAAAATTAAATTAAAAATTATGCCAGTGGAGCATCAAACATGAAAAAAATGAAATGGACAAACATGTAGTGCAAAAAAAATGAAAAAATACTCCCATAGGTAGCACAATTGCAAATCAGAATGAAAACACGAAAATTTGATGAGCTAGAAGAAGTTGTAGAATTTAAAATTTAGAGCACCTGTAAGATACTTGCTGCAGTCATTGGTTGGTAATCAAAAGCGGACAATTTGGATGACCAGACTGGTACCTATTTCAGCATCTAAAACTTGTTGAAGCTGGCTCCTTAGCATCACATCAGCACCTTGATGGACAATGTCTAAAGCAGCCAATATCTGGTCCTGATTTGAAAAAAAAGGATTATAAAAATCTTACTAATTTAACCAAACTCTGACTACTGCAAATACAAAAAAATACAAAAAAAAAAATAAAACATAAAAATACTGAAGCAACTAAAAGGATTCAGAACCTGGTCCTGAAACGAAAAAGATCCAGGCTTTGGAGACCAAGCACCCAACCCACAGAGAAATGGCTGCTAGCAGAGCATACCCAGCTGAGATTCCAGTTATGTAAACCATGTATCTGCATAAAGCTTCCATTTTAGAAAAAATGGACGGAAGCTTATGAAATTTTTTTAAACTATAACGTATTGAGACTGTTAATGCCCAACATACTACTTCAAATTCAATACATATAGAACCCTAAAAATCCATAGAAGGCTTAAATTCATAGAGGAAAATGAAAACGATACCTTTGAGCATACTGGTTAGGTGCGGTAGT
Source organism: Sherardia arvensis (assembly GCA_948330725.1). Lineage (NCBI taxonomy): Eukaryota > Viridiplantae > Streptophyta > Magnoliopsida > Gentianales > Rubiaceae > Sherardia > Sherardia arvensis. Next base: position 10,356,968 of record OX415244.1, read on the forward strand.
TCTTGAAGGTCCGGTGGATCTTCCTCTTCTTCATACGAATGGTTCCATCTGAGAACGAAAATTAAAAGTGTGATCTGAGAACGAAAATCAAATGAACAACAACGAAAATTAGACAAAGATAAAAGAACAAAAGTGTGATTAAATTTAAAGAAGCCGAAAAAAACTGACCTTGAGAACATTAGGAAGAACTGAGTTGAATGTGAAGCCTGACACTGCATAACCAACGTAAGCCAGAGCATCTGAAAGCCAAAATCCAAATTTACAGTTTCATAGATAGTTTGTATTCAAAATGAAAGCAAATTAGCAAGAGTGTCACCAAGAAGAGGATTTACAGTTGAACCACCAGAAATTTCAGTTGAACCGAGCACTGAACCACCTGAAATTTCATATTCAAGAAACAATTCACAACTCACAGTACCACATTCAAGAATTTTAAAAAAAATAGCATAGCAAATCACAGTTACCTGTTGGGTGCAGTTTCTAGCCAGCCTGCAAACAAATCAAGAAGACCCAAGATTAAATAGCCATTCCAGAAATCATCAACTGGGTAAAGTGAATGGCAATCGAAATATGAAATCATCAACTGGGTAAAGTGAATGGCAATCGAAATATCAAATACCTGGCTTTATTGGCAAGAAGCATACCGGGATATACTTGAACTTCCGCTTCGGAGATTGCTGTTCTTCATCGGCGATATCGTCATTACTATTCACCGGACTCTTCCCGTTCCCCTTACCATTAGAAATCGGCGCCCACTTGTAAAGCTCCAGATGGGCGGCGCCGTTAGCAGCGCCGCCGTTACCACTCAGAACCGATTTGTGGCGGTTCGCCGGCGGGATGTACGGGATCCATCTCTTCTTCCACTTCCTAACCGGGCCGGTAAAAACAACGGCCGGGTACCGGGTCGATGACCGGCCGAGCCGAGCGCCAACGGCCTCCATTCACGCCGGCTATCCTCATACACAAGATGAAAGCGAGATTTTGCTATTTTGCGCCGATGCGACGGTTTCGAATGCAGAAACTCTGCTTCTCCGATCCGACCCGAACCCAGAAACAGCCCTCCAGAGCCACCGAACCGCTCCGTTTACCCAGAGATCTCCACCGAACCCCTCCTCTTCTGTACATGAAAAGTACAGAGTAAGCTTTGAGAAGTTTGGGAAGCGCGAAGAGTCTCGAATACGAATGGTGATTTCAAGAAAAATTGGGAGAAACGCCTCGTTTTAGGGAGAGCATTAAAAATCACGTAAAGAAGAAAAAAAAGAAGAAAAACGTGTAAATTTTAGAAGGACTTTGAAAACTGACGTGGCATAAGGGGAGGGAGCTTTGAAAGCTAAGGTGGCGTAAGGGGAGGGGGTTTGACTTTTCAAGGAGTTGTTGTTTTAATAGTATAGATAGATTACATGACACTTTTCTTTTTTGCTTAATAAAGGAACCCTAGAATATAAACTTTAGTATATTGAATCTTTTTCAGAGAGATTGACATGGAAACCGCTTGGAAATATTAACCCGGGGCATCGCAGTATGTCTCCTCCCTTGGTGGCCTGAACACTATATAAAGTAAAACAATTATTTTACCGCAGTAATACATTATATTTCATTAAATCAAGTGTTAGCGTTATAAATTCATTCTTACTTGTATTTGCTGACGAGGCAGTGAAGAAACACAGCTAATTGTACTTTTGCATAGTCTGCGCCAACACAAAATCTCACCCCTCCTCCAAAAGCCATGAAATTTCTGCTTGCTCCATTCATGTTCATCCCCTGCGTACCATAATATCAACAGTATTGCTATATATTAATCTTATTTGATATTGAATTGTTTTTTCACGAAAAGCCAACTGCAAATAAATGAGAAATGTTAATTAGTTACCTTCCATCTCCATGGGTTAAACTTAGTGGGGTCGTCGTACGTGGAGGGATTCAAATGCACGGCTGGAGGGCAAACCATGACTGTCCAGCCTGCAGGAATGCTATAACCTGATATATTTGTTAATTAAAGAAAAGTAACAGTTATTTAATTACTAGAATGAAGTTTATTGATCTGCATATATACCCTTGAAGCTGATATCTTTCAGTGCTCTTCTGAAGATTACAGGAACAATATTGGCTAATCTAAGCACTTCAAATATTACCTGAAAAATGTTATTTAGTCATACGATTATCATTTTCAATACATTAATTTTAAGTTTAATTCATATCATTTCGGTTCAATCAATTTAGTCGGCTCAATTCTGCACAAATAAAATGGGAAAACGGACCCTAAAAAGTACTACTAGATACTGATAAGCATGCATTGTTACCATAAATGTAAAATTCATGGACTTATATTCACTCCAAGTAAGTCCAGATTCAGGATTCTCCCTCCTCCTGACGATAGCTTCATGCTCTTCCTACAAAATTCAATTAAAATATAGATCAAAGCACTTTCATAATTTCGCAGGAGCATATATATTCTAAAATCTCACCGTCAACTGTTTCATAGCTTCTGGATTTTCAATTAGCAGCTTGAGTGCTAAAGTTGAAGACGCAGAAGTGGTCTCGAAGCTGGCGAAGAGCAGCAGAAAGATCAAGTCCAGAGCAGTTCCTTCTGTCAGATTGCTATCCTTCTTCTCCATTTCTTGTAAAACACAGTCGAAGAAATCTGCAGGTTCCAGTTTCCTAGGGTTTGCTCGTCTTTCTCCCAACATCCTCTTCATGATCTTCATCACGCTGGCCCTTCCCTGATTAATTATTCAAACTTGTTAGTCCACCAAGGCTTCCTTGCAAGTAAACTACAAATCTTCGTTTAAGGTTTTATAAATAACCGGTAAAGAACAAACTTAACATAATTACGAGGATATAATATTATTCATCATTACTAGCTATATTGATTCCATACTCCGGGCGGAATCACGTGTTTGTGCGATTAATTAATTAAAAAGCATACTCCACTTAGCATGTGGTATACCTATAATCTGTCGGTTTTTTTAATTGGGCGAGATGTAATTTACGTTCCTTACTTAATATTTTATCTGTTGGGACTGCCGAGCCCACCACATCTCAAACTAGTATGATATTGTCCGCTTTGGGCCGCATGCAAAACCCGCACGGTTTTAAACAATAGGTCAATTCCCAATAGGACTCATACTAGTGTGGTGAGACTATTCCTTATAAAGAGAGGAATGAGACTCTCCATTTACAATGTGGGAATTGGGTTGACCACACCCAACAATCTCCCCTTAAACCAAGGACCACATGAACAAGTGTCTTTCATCTCAGACCGTCTTGCACCGCCGCCAAACACAAGCGGGACACGCTGCCTGACAAACCCTTGGTCAGACAGACTTTCGATACAAGGGACAAATTTGTCTCTCCAAGGGAATGAATGAGGGCCACCTCCACATCAGGCAACAAAGGCAACATGAGGATACCACTTGTTGGGACTGCCGAGCCCACCACAGCTCAAACTAGTATGATATTGTCTGCTTTGGGCCGCATGCAAATCCCGCACGGTTTTAAACAATGGGTCAATTCCCAAAATGACTCATACTAGTGTGTGGTGGGACTATTCCTTATAAGGAGAGGAATGAGACTCTCCGTTTCCAATGTGGGAATTGGGTTGACCACACCCAACATTATCTTATATAATCTTCATATTCTTCTATCATACAAAACTATTATATATGATTTACATATATTTTGAAGTTAAAATTTTATAATACAGAATTTGAAGAATATTATAGATAAAATATACTCTTCCATCCAAGCTGATATTTTTAGTACTATGCAATTTCTTTCTAGTAATGTAGTACATTTAGGTGTTATCGGATTGTATTAGTTATTTTGACTAACTGTTTTAACTAGCAATTTTCAGATGAATATTGTTTGGTAAATGCTGAATATATAGATGTTAATTGTTTGTTATGTTAAATGACAGAAATGGACATCAATATAATTTAAATTTTATTTTGTTGTGACTTTTATTTTGAAGTATAGAAAAATATTTCTAATACTTGTATATATATATATTTGTATTTCTTTCAGATGATTTTCACTAACATATATTAGAATTTATATTTATTTGTTAAATTGTATTCTAAAATTTTAAAATAATTATTTTAAAATAAAAATTGGTACAAACTAAAAGAATTAATTGTGTACAAACAAAAAGGTAAGCTACAACGCATACCTTCAAAAAAAGTTTCAAAAATAAAGTTACGTATAAAGGGAAAGATAAAAGAATACTTAAGCTAAAGAAAAGGATAAAAAGGAAATTTTTAATAATTATCCAATTAATTATATGTAAAAAACTCCTTCTTTAAGCGTTTTCATCCAAAAACTCAATGGAGAAAATTGCCAAGCAAACTACTAAAGTAGCTGTTTGATAAGTAAAAAAAATATTTTTAGCAAAAATAAACAAAACTATATATGCTTCAAAACGTTATTGCCAAATGAGACCTACATGTGATCTCTTTAACATCAAACTTTCTTAACCTTTAAGAAAGTTATGTTAACTTAAACTATATCAATATACCCTTTTAATTAATCTGAACTGTTTATTTTGTAATTTTAAAATTTCACAAAATTTTGTATAAAATTTTTCACCTTTACATTGAACATATATGTTTACTTTAAAATGAAATTAAGATGAACATCGAACATATATGTTTACTTTAAAATAAACAATATTATAACAAAAGAATATACTGAATGAACTTAAAAGTTGGATTATATCAAGATGTTTTGTCCTGTGTAAAATAATACGTTTCTTTAAATAAGAACTCGTACTATTCAAGTGTAGTATAGTGGTATATATACCTTCAAGCACTTGGAGTAAGCTGTTCCAGGAATATTTATAGGAAAAGAAAGTAAACCGTGCACGAATTCTTCAAAATTATGCCTCAAATTTTCTGCTGGCGAATCCGCCGGATCATAGCTTAGCAGCTTCTTTGAAATCAAATCGAAGATCAGCTGCAACAGAAAATCATCTGTTAAAAAATGATCCTAAGATCTCTTATACATGAAACTAACAATGGAGTACTGATCATACACCGGCGATCGCATCTTTCATTTCGATGGAATTCTGGGCAGACCATTTCCGTAAATTAGTGTTGGCAGCTTTTTCGACTTCTGGAAGCATTCTCTTAAGGCTTTCTGGACCCAACAACTGAAGCACCATGTTCTTAATATACTTGTGCATCAAGCCATGTTTTGTCGCGAGATTCTGGCGTCCCAAAATCTCAGTAAAACTGTATGGATAGGATATCTGAAACAACTGGTTCTCTTGCTGAAAGATGAAGTAGTTGAAATCCGAGTCCGTGGAGACGATAATTTGGCGTCCAACCAAACTAGTCTTGAAAATAGAACCATATCTGCAATTTTACAAGTTCAATTCATGATACATATATTTTTGAAACAAAAGTAACTTTCATTAAGCGTAATCGTGCAAAAATGAATGACAAGAATTTCGGGAGAGAGGACTCGATTTCAAATAGTTTGCTAGCGTGTAATCTAAACTTCTGATCTCTGAGATCCAAAAATTCAACGTTAGATCATGCTATATGATATATAGCTAGCAAGATAAAACGCTGAATTTTCGGAACTATTTAGGACCCGTTCTTTGCAACTTTTTTTAATTTTTTTTGAAAAGCACTGAACTGGATTGAAGTATAATGTATTGAATATAATAATATTATGACAAAATTATCATGAATTACATTAATAAAACTAAACTTTTTATAATTTATAATAAGCTGAAGTGAACAATATTTTGGTTAGATGAGTTTTTGGAAAACTGGACTTTCAAAGTCTAGATTTTGTAATTTTTATTTGGTTTGAACTGTTTTTGAAAGTCCAGTTTTTTGCCCCAAAATCCAGTTTTTGTAAGTGTAGTCCATACTTGCAAAATCAAACATGGTTTTTGTTTTAAACTTGTAAAATTCGGACGAACCAAACAAAGATTTTGTTTCAGACTTACAAAATCTGAACTCAACCAAAAAATGTTTTTGCAGAAGCAGACTCTTAAAATCTCAAACAAAAATCCATGACTCTCAATATATCAAATCAAAATAAACTTTCAAAATCCACCCACACCAACCACACACTCACAATTTTTTATGAAGAAATGTTACCTAATCATCCTTTTCTTTATAAAAGGATGGATGTCAGAAGTGGAAGAAGAGACAAAGAAGGCGAGAGTTTCACCCAGAAGTGGCCACCCCATTGAACCAGGAGGAAGAACACCGTTGCATTCGGGATAATTCCAGTCGTAAACAAGCCGAGTAATTATGCTAATAATGGCCAAACAAAACAGCAAGAGTATCATTTTAGCAATCAAATGAAATAATGAAAATGAGAGAAGAAGAGGCTGGCATTTATAAGAAAAAACAAACAAAAAAGGTACTCTGTTCAAATATCGGCTCAAGCCTTATTTAAATTGGGTACAAATTTCTTGGATAATTGATTATACATTTATGAAATTTAAGTTCCCGGGTCCAAATTTGTGTGGAAGTGGGGTAAACTGAAAGTTAGAGCGAAATTATAGACCACGTTCTTTATGCCTTTGTCGGTGCTTCCCAATTCATAGTCGAGAAGAACCAAAAAAAATTGATGAAATTAATTTTAATAAATTTATTCTATTATTTTATAAAAATTTCAAAAAAAGAACGTCCAAATTATACTCTAACATTGAAATGTCATGAAATTGATGCTGGAACTTTCTAGCAATTTCGAAATTTTCACTAGTGGAATATGGGATCAGTTGGATGGCGGTTTTGACCGCCGTCCATGGTGGCGCCGTGTAATTGGCGTCACCGTTACACGGCGGTTGAAACCGTCGAGTAATGTTTCCGAGTTCGTAAAGTTAGCGGGATAGAACAAAAAAAACGCCGGCCAATTTGGCCGGCGAAATCAAAATCACATGTGCTAATCCGATGTTCCTTTTCCGGAGAAGCTCCCAGAATGGGTGAGGTTTCTGACCTTTCCTACGACGTCGAGCATCTTGTTGAAGGTGGCGGAAGTGGGGCTGCTTCACGGCGGGGTACCGGTGGAGCTTGTAGATGGGTTTCGATGAGCAGGGAAGTTGTTGCAGATCTGGAAGAAGAACTCATGGGTGAGATCGAAGTTGGTGTTGTGGAGCGAGGTGTGGAGCTTCTGGATCTAGGAAGTTCATAAAACCAAATACACATTGAAGGAATGAAGAAGAAGAATGGAGAAGAAGAAGAACAACAAGGGAGAGAATGAGAGATGAGTGAAGGGATAAGAAGAATGAATGGAGATAAAGAGAATGAAGGGGAGATAAGGATACTCGTGTTTGATAACAAGCATCCGGCTAAATTTCCGAACTCGGAAACTTAGGCCGGAACTCAATAAACGGAAATTTCTTAAAAACTGCCGCGGAACCGCCGTTCATTGAGTTCCAGTCAAGTTTCCGAGTTTGGAAACTTAGCCGGATGCAATAAACGACGGTTCCGTTAAAATCACGCAGAATCGCCGTCTAATGGCGCCGTGTTCCGGCCGATTTCCACTAGTGTTTTGCGCTAATATACATATCCAAAAACATTTTATCTCTATCTCTTCACTATTTCATCTTCTTCTCTACTCTCGCTCTCATCAACCAAGCCCTAAATTCGTTGATTTAATTTCTTCCAAGTTGGCTCGATATTTTTAATTTGGATTGTGCGCTTCCTTAAATGGTGTTGGCTTTGTCGGATTGTGCATGGATTTGTGTTTTTTTTCATTTGTATGGGGTTTCTGTTAATCGGATCGGTCATGGTGAATACGAGAGGTAGTCCAGACGCTTCCGGTTCGATTAATGGCCAAGGTAATATCTACTACTTTTTTTTGATTATCCAATATCGATTTTGAAGCCTTTTATATGGCTTTTTTGTGATGTAGTAGGGGCTACCGTAGATTGATTGATTTTTTCGATTTATTTTTTACTTTTAAACCACGACATGGTGGAAGGAAATATATGGGCTCAAATATTCTCCAAATAAAAGGAGGAAGTCCGTGAGATTAAAAGGAGAGTGTAAAGCTAAATCTATCTATCAGCCTCCTCTATACCCTATATGAATGATTACATTGAATTTTCTATAAATATAAAAATATTTGGCATTCTCTGCATCAATGACAGTAACACAATAACTAACTCGCCGGTAAGAGTCTATCTATCCTGAAACTAGAACAAAAAGAGAATCGACCGTGATTGTAACCGGCAGCACTTTCAGACAATTCCGGTCTGAATGTCTATGATGCATGACTCGTGCGTCGATGAAAAAACTAGTTGAAAAAAGAACTCGTTACAAAGTATATAATATTTCTCGACAATCACACCTAGAAAAATATCCAATTCTTCACCGCCAAATATCCATGACTAATTAAGTTTATTGGACTTAAATGCGGATCTTTTGGTAGCAGTTCATGACTTTCGCTGCAGGTAAATAATATTCATTAAGCCAGTATTACAGTTTTGTAGATCTCTTATTTTAATATAACAATTAGTCTAATTACATTTTAGTTTAACTTTAGCATTTACTTTGTCATTGTGCTGGAAAAGTTATTTTAAAAAAAAACACGCTAAAAATGGTGGAAGTTTCAAGCCAAAAAAAAATCACCTAAACCTCCCAAAAAGGCCAATTACGAAATGAGATAGAAGACAGCAAAAATGTTGAACATACTACACTTTCAGAAGACCATACTCCATTTCCCCTTTGTAACTTGCACATGGTAACAAACGCCTTCATCCCCGTCATGAATATTGGACACTTTTTGGTCTTTCTTTTATCATGTTATTTGACACCAACAATATGTTTGAAAACTTTATATATTTCAAAATAAAATGCACTGTAAATCTTACAATATATACTTGTTTGTTAGATCCAGAAGTTGTACTATTTTATGATGAACAGAAATGACCCACACATGTAAATTAATCACATTCTTTTAAATATATGAAATAACCATTACATATATAGAACTTCTCCAAACGGACCAAAACTATATACAGTTCCTTTTATTTAGAAATCAAACAGCAGCTTTTTGCTTATTAAGCTTTATTATATGATCATATAATCATGAGCGAATCTTTTTCGTAGATATGAACATGGAAACCGTTTGGAAACATTAACCCGGGGCATCGCAGTATATCTCCTCCTTTGATGGCCTGAACCCTGAACAGTAAAACAATTATTTAATTTACAGCACTAATATTATATATATATATATATATATATATATATATATATATATATATATGTGTGTGTCATTAAATCAAGTGTTAGCGTTATAAATTCATTCTTACTTGTATTTGCTAACGAGGCAGTGAAGAAACACAGCCAACTGTAACTTTGCATAGTCTGCACCAACACAAAATCTCATCCCTCCTCCGAAAGCCATGAAATTTCTGCTTGTTGCATTCATATTCATTCCCTGCATGCCATAATATTAATTTTATATATCATTTTTTAAGAAATAATCGCCATACAACATGATAAGAATCATTATTTATTTTACATTTTAATTGCATTTTTATGAATTTTAGTTTATGAAGTGAAATCTTTTAACAGAAGGAACCAATTGCAATAAATGGAAGTGTTTAGTTACCTTCCATCTCCATGGATTAAATTTAGTGGGATCGTCGTACGTGGAGGGATTCAAATGCACGGCTGGAGGGCAAACCATGACGGTCCAGCCTGCAGGAATGATATAACCTGCTAATGCAAATATGTATATAAATGTGAGCCAGTAGATCAATCAAGAACTAATTAATAATTAATTATTTGCTATTATATATTGATCTTCGTATATACCCTTGAAGTTGATATCTTTCGGTGCTCTTCTGAAGATCCCAGGAACAATATTGGCTAATCTAAGCACTTCAAATATTACCTGAAAAATGTGATAAAATGTTATTTAGTCATACGATTATCATTTTCAATACATTAATTTATATCATTTCGGTTCAATCAATTTAGTCGGTTCAATACTGCACAAATAAGATGGGAAAACGGACCCTAAAAAGTACTACTAGATGCTGATAAGCATGCATTGTTACCATAAATGTAAAATTCATGGACTTATATTCACTCCAAGTAAGTCCAGATTCAGGATTTTCCCTCCTCTTGATGATAGCTTCATGCTCTTCCTGCAAAATTCATCAATTAAAATACATATGAATAGTCATTAATAATAGTTCGCACCAGCATATATTTTCTGAAATCCTCACCGTCAACTGTTTCATAGCTTCTGGATTTTCAGTTAGCAGCTTGAGCGCTAAAGTTGAAGACGAGGAAGTGGTCTCGAAGCTGGCAAAGAGTAGCAGAAAGATCAAGTCCAGAGAAATTCCTTCTGTAAGATTGCTATCCTTCTTCTCCATTTCTTGTAAAACACAGTCAAAGAAATCTGCAGATTCCAGTTTCCTAGGGTTTTTTCTTCTTTCTCCCAACATCCTCTTCAGAATCTTCATCACATTGCCTCTTCCCTGATTAATTATTCAAACTAACATGTTGATCCAAGCTCGCAAGGTTAAAGGTTTGAGAATACGATTAAACTGGACTAGTGGATTGCCAAGATAAATCAGGTTTGTTAGATAGTAGTTTTAAATATCATATTGAAGCCTTTATAATACTAGTTTATCTAAGATTAATAACTTGATCTGTAAATGTTCATAAGATTAGTAAGACGATTTAGGGCCTCTTATCCCTAGCTTGTTTTGGCTTGACTAAACTTGACCGAATTTGACTAACTTGACGTACACAATTAATATATTAAAAACACATATGCCTCTGTTAAAAAAAATCAGCGATATGGCTAAATTAATCGGAATTCATTGTTACATCTCATGAAGTGAACTAACTTTTAATAAGTAAGTTGGAAAGAACAAATTCTCATACCTAACTCTGTACAGTTTACTAGAATATTTTTCAGTTCGATTTTGATAAAATATGATCTGATGAAATTTAGTATAATTTAATAATATTGTTATTGTTTTCTGTGCATAAAATTTTTACTCTAACTCAATTCAGTTCTTTATATTCAGCTCAATTCAATTCTATTTAACTCAATTTATTAAAACTTCATTGTGGAGAACAAGTCCTTAATCCAATTAGCACTCAATCTAATTAATCTTCTTTAATATATAGGATGCAAATTGTAGTTATCGTAGTTGTTGTGTTGTGAGTCTGGTGACCTCTTGAAAATCATCTTAATTATGGGGACAACATAAATCACATGTTTTTGCAATTAATTATTAAGCATATAAATTAATGATAATATGGTCCACTTAACTTGTGGTTAACCCATAATCTGTCGATTTTTGTGTACGTAATCAAATTACACATTGTCTGCAATCCAAATAAAATGAAATGCATATATTTTTATTTTGTTCCCACTCTAAACCCTAAAACAGCACAAAAATATATTAGAAATACGTAATCAGTGTATGGTATACGTATATTTTACCCTCATGATAAGGTTCACATGCACATAAGAACTTTTTGGTGTTCCTATACTTTTTGGTGTTCCTTTTGGTCGAGTATTTTACCCTTGTACTCCAAAATACAGCGTAAAAGTATAAAAATGATCTCAACTTATTTGATTTTTGAGAAAATAACCAACTTACAGGAGATGGTAGTACCATTTCTTTGATATTTTGGACTATAGCGAGTAAAATATTGGATTGGGTATGGCACTTCATAATCTTTTCTTACGATAGAATTTATTAAAAACCTCGCACTTCCCTGATTAATTATTCAAAATGGCATTTTTTAAAACATGTTTAAATTATTTAATAATACTAAACAAAATTCCCATGCATGCATGTTATAATGGTGTACCTTCATGCACTTGTAGTAGGCTGTTCCAGGAATATTGATTGGAAAAGAAATTAAACCATGCAAGAAATCTTCAAAATTTCCCCTCATATTCTCAGCTGCCAACTCAGTCGAATCATAGCTTAGCAGCTTCTTCGTAATCAAGTTGAAAATCAGCTGCAATTTAAAGACCAGTTAATCATTATATAAGCTGTAAAACAAATGGAAAACTGAATAAAACTCTTAAGAAATTTTGAGAAAAGACCTACACCGGCGATCGCATCTTTCACTTCGACAGAATTCTGGGCAGACCATTTCCTTAAATTAGTGTTCGCAGCTTGTTCGAATTCTGGAAGCATTCTCTTAAGGCTTTCTGGACCCAACAAATGAAGCACCATGTTCTTAATATATTTGTGCATCATACCATGTTTTGTCGAAAGATTCTGGCGTCCGAAAATTTCAGTAAAACTGTACGGATAGTATATCTGAAACAGCTGGTTCTCTTGCTGGAAGATGAAGTAGTTCAAATCCGAGTCTGTGGAGACGATCATCTGGCGTCCGACCAAACTAGTCTTGAAAATGGAACCATATCTGCAATTCGAACGAGCAAACACTCATGAATTTTGAAACTAGTTAATTGCTTAATTAAATTAATTTGTAAAAAAAAAAAAACCCTTACCTAATCATCCTTTCCTTTATGAAGGGCTGGACATCAAAAGTGGTGGAAGGGAGAAAGAAGGCAAGAGTTTCACCCAGAAGTGGCCATCCCAAAGAACCAGGAGGAAGAACACCATTGCATTTGGGATAAGTCCAGTTGTACAGAAATCGAGTAATGATGCTAATAATAACCAAGGCAACGCCAATGGAAATCATCATCTTAGCTAGCAATCAGATCAAATAATGCTGAAGGAATTAATGTGTGAGTTGTAGAAAAGAAAGGAAGAATGGACGGGTATATATAGGGAATCAAAAGTCTCTTAGATGAACTGGGTTTAGTTTTATTTTAAATTATTTTTGACAACCAAATAAAACTTTCATTAATAATCAACAGAATACAGAACTTGTTTGGTTAAGTCATGAGACTCAACCATTTTATTTCTATGAACCTTATTTATTACACTATCTAAGAACATAAGTTTAAAACACTGAAATTCCGCAAACAGATGGTAGAGTGCGGGTTCTGGTCTTTGTTGACCGTTTAGAACTCTGTAAATAACCGCTGCATCACTGCAGATGATCAACTTTTGTAACCATCTCTCAATGCATCCTTCCTTCCTAGGTTTATCGGCATTAGCTCCATTTCAAATGTTGAAAAAACTTGAACAATCTTGTAATTGTGATCCTCGAACTTGTCTAAAGAGAAGCTCAAATTTTTAACTCGACCGTACGCTCCATCAGTAATGAGCACATCATCCAGTTGAGGTCCCCAGTCTACTTCATGCACCTGATTTTGCTCATGTTCCCTTTGCATCATGTTCGTAATATCATTTATTCCATCAGGCATCAGCTCCTCTGAGGAACATTTGAGTTGGACCTTGATCTCTGGCTAATTTTCATATATTAGTGATAGGGTATGTCTAAGGAGATATCTTCCTTGTGTTCCACACCACTTTGTTTCTAAACATCCATATATGCCAAATAATGCGGAAAGAAAGCTGCAATATCTGATTATCCGGTGCATGTTGGATCCAACGCTTCAGCCACCTTGAAATGAACCTACTGAACACACAAAATCAAAACCAAGCGAGTTAACTCTCGAAGTTCTATTGACAACTTCACAACCCGCAAAAATGTGATCTATCGTTTCAATTTGCTTATTACACATTCTGCAAATAGGATTTTGGATACCTCCTCTTTTAAACAATGCTGATGCAGAAGGAAGTGTTTTGGAAAAAATCCTCCATATTAAGATTAACATTCTAGCTAGGAGTTTCCAACTCAAACCCTCTTCCGTGCAATATAATTTGTGAAAATTGAAATCGCTTGAAGATTGAGCTAGATGTAACTGTTTTTGTTCATGGGCTAATTTGTATTGTACTCTTTTAACTGAGTACTCACATGTTGAAGACCCTGTCCATAAAATTTGATCCTCTTGCCACCATCCATTGAACCGGGGGATATGAATTCTCAAAACTTTTGCAGCAACTTGTGGATGAAACATTGCATTTACCAACTCTTGTCTCCACCGTCTATTATTATCGATAAGATGTTCAACTCTTAGAGACATATTTGTTGCCCATGTAGCCTCCGAGGATAAGGAATTTGAAACACCTGGAATCCAATCTTCCGTAATCCCAATTTTCCTTCCATTCACTACTTGCCACTTTAGTTTCCCTTTTAGAAGTTATGCCCCCAACAACAATGATTTCCAAACCCATGAATCAATTGGATTTTTCCTCACCTTCATCAAATACTTATTGTGACAATACTTTTCTAGTAGAATTCTACTAAAGAACAATCTGTCATCTACAATCAACTTCCATGCAAGCTAAGCAAGCATTGCTTGATTGAATTCTTCTGCCGCCCTAAGTCCCAAACCACCCTCTGACTTTGGCATACATATCACTGACCACTTCTTCCAGTTAATAGTTTTGGCACCCATTTTCCCCCTCCAGATAAACCGTCTTGTCATTCTATTTAGTTTTTCTGTTATGACTTTAGGAAGTCGATAAACACACTTGTGTAAGTTGGAATTGCCTGCAAGACTGACTTTGCCATAGTAATCCTTCCAGGTAATGACGATGAATCCTCTTTCCACTTATCCAGTTTCATCTTGACTTTGGTTATGAGAAAGTTGAACGCCTCTTTCCGCTTCTTTACCCCACTTCTTTACCCCTAAGAACGATTTGTTAGGGGTATTTGTTGCCCATGTAACCTCCGAGAACAAGGGAGTTTAAAACCTAGAATCCAATCTTCCGTAATCCCAATTTTCCTTCCATTCACCACTTGCCACTTTAGTTTCCCTTTTAGAAGTTATGCCCCCGACAACAATGATTTCCAAACCCATGAATCATTTGGATTTTTCCTCACTTCCATCAAATACTTATTATTATGACAATACTTTTCTAGTAGAATTCTACTAAAGAACGATTTGTCATCTACAATCAACTTCCATGCAAGCTTAGCAAGCATTGCTTGATTGAATTCTTCTTCCGCCCTAAGTCCCAAACCGCCCTCTGACTTTGGCGTACATATCACTGACCACTTCTTCTAGTTAATATTTTTGACACCCATTTTCCCATTCTAGATAAACTGTCTTGTCATTCTATTTAGCTTCTCTGTTATGATTTTAGGAAGTCAATAAACTCACTTGTGTAAGTTGGAATTGCCTGCAAAACTGACTTTGCCATAGTAATCCTTCCAGGTAATGAAGATGAATCCTCTTTCCACTTATATCAAATATTTCTGAAAGTTTAGTCACTGGTCTGAATTCCTCGCAAAAGTATCCCAGCATTGTGCTTACAAGTGAACATTTTGTTCGGAATTATCCATAAAAATTAAAAAATTATCTGTATACATCAAATGGGACAGTCTAAGACCATTCCTACTTATTTTGAACCTGAGGTGACTTCTTTGATTCAGTGAATTGTCCAAACCTGATGAGAAAGTATGTTGATTGTTGACAGATAATGAATTGATACCGCGATAATGGACAACCTTGTCTCAGCCCCTTGTTTGGATCAAAAACTTCTGATATACTCTCATTCACTGAAACTCTAACGGAAACTATAGAGACACATTGCATAATCATATCATGTGAACTCACCAGGAAACTCCATTTGACATAGCACATCTTTTAAAAACTTTCAGGATACTCTTTCATATATTTTGTTCATATCTAGCATGATCGCACAAAGAGATACTTACATTTCTTCCTTTTGCGAATTGTTTTAGCAAATTCATAAGCCAAGAATATATTCTCTCCAATGTACCTTCCTGGGATAAAACCACTTTGGTTCGGCGCTACTACAGATTCGCTTACCTCTTTAACTCAATTTGCAATCAATTTTGCAATGATTTTGTATTGTACATTGCACAAACTAATAGGGCGAAAATATGTGGGGCACACTGGGTTCTTGATTTTAGGAATATAAACAATTAAAGTCTCATTCCATTCCTTGCTCATAGACCCTCCATTATGAAAATCTTGGATTGCTTTCAACAACAGGTATTTAACAGCCTTCTTATGTGTCTTGAAAAAATATGGTGCAACATCCAATCCTGGAGCTAACGAAGCCTTCATCTTTGACACAACAGCCCACACTTCCTCCTCACTGAACCTTCTTGTCAAGGCCATTTATTGTTGCACAGATAACTTGTGAGGAATCTACA
Organism: Sherardia arvensis; assembly: GCA_948330725.1. Lineage (NCBI taxonomy): Eukaryota > Viridiplantae > Streptophyta > Magnoliopsida > Gentianales > Rubiaceae > Sherardia > Sherardia arvensis. The sequence goes on from OX415244.1 coordinate 10,373,089, forward strand.
CAATACATCTTGTAATAAATCATGATACGTGTTCATCTCTGGATATGTCTCTGGTTGAATGAGAATTTGTTTCGTATGATTCACCATTGCAGACTAAATCAGATTTGGCTCCAATATCCAAACACCTTGATCATTTTGCAGGTGCAAAAACTGCTTTGCAAGAATTTTATTAATGATGGAGAGTGTTGTAAAAATATAAGAGAATTGTAGAATAGCATTAGTGGGTAGTTTTTGACTATCTAGCCTAACTATTACATGGCCCTATATGTCAATTCAAAAATGTCTCCCTAACCGCTTAATAAACCATATAATTCGACCCCCAAATATGTCTCATACGGGTTTTATTAATTTTACACACATAGTCTCACTTGAATCTATTATTTAATTTAATTACATAATTACCTAGAATTTCTTTTCCTTTTTAAAAGTTTAGTTGTCAAGTGGTAGAGATATTTGTTAGCCTCCCCAATAAGATGAACTCTTTAGTCCCTGTTGGTCTCACCGAAACTGGTATGGCCCTCCCGTAGCTTGTAAGAAAGAGATAGTGAGGGGAACTGAAAAATCAAAAGTGGAAATAATGATCACCTTGTACTATCCATTGTAATATAACATCTGATATTACTTCAAACAAAAATTAGAGATAAATATCTCCCTGTTTGTACATAAAATTACTTTATTTTACTTTATTTGTACATTATTTAAATAAATATTGGCTTCCAATGGTTGATTGAACATTTGAAGGAATTATAAATTTACAATATCTTGGGTGACACTCTCCTACCATAAACTCTTACCATAGTAGGAAGAATGATTTTTCATATGTTCACTTGGATAATTTGTGTTTTTTAACATTTATCCATCTTCTAACTCAATTAATTTATTTGTAATGTTTAAATAAATAAATATAATTAGTAAACGGGTGAAAGTACAATAAAATAGAACTAACGACTCAAATATATAGACATATTAACACTATTAAAATAAATTTTAGATTTAATGATAATTAAAAGTACTATAATAAGAGTGTAATAAAATAAAAACCTATATTATAATCATCTTTCTTACTATGCTGATGTGATGATATGGAAACATGACCCTAATGGTAAATTCTATTAGCTTCTGCTTGTGAGATTATAAGACCAAAAAAAATTCCAGTGCCATCTTTTAAAAAACAAGTGGTCTCCATATTTACCAAAAAAAAGATGTCTATTTTCTGTTGGCGACTAGTCAACATATGAGTGCCTTTTGCACATGTCTTGGAGGATTTTAATATCCATCATCCTTCATCTATCGGTTGCTTTTGTTTGGCTGAGTCAGAAGATATACATCATTGCTTCACTATGTGACTAAATGTTGTCTGGATTTGGCAAAATATGAGCCAATTCTGTGATCTATCATATCAGACTTTCACTTCTCTATGGGATACTTTGTTCTTTTACTAGAATATGAATGAACAGCCATGCTATAAAAGAAAAATAGCAAGACTACTTCATGTGGTTACAATTTGGTTTATCTGGTGTGATCGAGTTGCTTAATTCTATGATGACATTAAACCAAACTTGGAGATAATTGTGAAGCAAGTACATGATATGATTACATTTATTATTCAGGTGCTTAACAAGTCATGGTCAAAGTTTAGAATCCCTGGTCAAACTGATCTTGTATCAGCTCAGGGTTCTTTAACTAGACATGATAGATTTTTTATTTGGAAATTACCTAGTTATGGGATGATTAAGTTGAATACTGATGGCTCCTTTCTAAGAAATGGAAGAAGTGGAGCTGGTATTGTGTTAAGGGTTTGTACAGGGATGGTCTTACAGGCTAAAGCTCAGGCATTGGGGAGCTCAGAACAGTCTGGAAGCAGAGGCAACTGCGCTTGCTATTGGATTGGAGGCAACCTTTTTTCAGAATTATCACTCTATATAAGTTGAAATAAATTCACTGGTACTCTTGAAGCTCATCCACAAAGAGTTTGCATGTCCATGGAAATTGGCAAATATTCTCATAAATATTTGGTCAATATCAGGTGAATTCACAGTCTCCTTTCATCATACGTATAGGGAAGCTAATGATGTGGCAGATTCACTGGCTAAATTCGCTTTAGAAAATAACACGACACACACTTATACACATGCAACTCTGCCTGTTAAAATTAGAGGAATAGTTACCTTGGATCGTACGGAATTTCCATGTGTCTAGAAGATTGTTTAGAGTTCGATATTGCTCATTTGTTCATTATTTTTATATATATTTTTACGAGCTGAAGGACCAGGACATTTTGCAAAATAAGGGAATGGACTCCAATTTGAGGTCTTTGGAGGATTGTAGGGGATCAGAAAGAATGGTGACAACAAAGCTAAATGGAGAACTTTACTCAACAAAGTCACTATTAATCTTTACTGAAATTTCGTGCTCGTCTGCAGAGTTGGGTTTCACTTTGCGAACTCTAAAATGATTGCGAGCAGTGAGTCCTTTTGTCAGCAGATTTGGTTTCGCATAGCAATGCCTAACAGGCTTGCAAAAGTTGATATAATAAAGACTTCTCGTTCTCAATCCATATACCACTTTAGTTATAGAAGCAACATTGTTTTTTACTCATTTTTCAATGTATGTACTGCTACTTTGTGGTTTTATTTGGTTCGGTGAGACTAATAAATTTTACCCCACTTCTAGTGATTTTTATTTTTTTAAAATGTGAAATTAACCCCAAAAATAATGTATGTATGCACAAATCTAGTCTAAAGATAATGCAAAATTTGAGCCTTGCATTTGAATGGCTCGACATTAGTATGAGTACAACTAGGACAAGAATTCTTGTCATTTGCCATTCAAGATAAGTAAATGTGTGAAGAGAAAAATGAGGCACTTTCTCTCTTGTAGTTGTAGATTCCATGACCATACATGTCTAGTTTGTTCCGTCCAATCCATCACTCTTAATCTTATCATCTGTCTAAGTCTTTCTTTCCTGGACTCATATTCATACATGAAAAAGAAAATAGTGGTTTGTGCATGTTGTTGAGACAACGCATTCAGGACTAGCCTGTTGTCAATATCCTCGTACCATTAGTCTGCTGGATTGATGAAGACCGTCCAACAACATATTTCAGCGCCTGCGGAATTAGATCATTCCTCCTTTTTGATGATAAACTCGAATATGGATTCCTCAGTATAACCTGCTGTCTCATATTTAACCCCTTATAATTCACTCTCTGGATCATCTGAATTGAAAGATGCATCAAACATCATATATACAGTAGTTAGATGTTAAAAACCACACCAAGAAGCTGTACGTTCAATTTCTCACTCACCAAACTACCAGGTAGTATAATCAGGTGATCACTGTAATCCTCATTTTATAACCATCGGAAATTTCAGAATTAACATACTATATTCATTATAATTACTTTCTTCACCAACAAGTCGCTTTGGCCGAGTGGTTAAGGCGTGTGCCTGCTAAGTACATGGGCTTTGCCCGCGAGAGTTCGAATCTCTCAGGCGACGTTTCTTTTTTATTTTTATTACAAATTCTCAGTCTTCTTTCCCTTCCATTTTCCTTCTTTTTTATTTTTATTACAAATTCTCAGTCTTCTTTCCCTTTCATTTTCCTTCGAGCCATGCTATACGCAATCCGTATTTTGCAGTCTAAAATAAAAATACGCTTTCGATATATATGATATGGTCAATAATTATGTATATCAGACATATACATCATATATACTACTTCTATTGTATAAACTTGCAATTCAGTTTATGTATTAGAATCATTATATATATGATTATTTAAAAAAAATACGGACTGCAGATGAGCAAAATACGGACTGTGTATAGAAGGTCTGTTTTCGTATTTCAAGAGAAAAATAAATGAATGGATACTTTTTTTTATTTTTATTACAAATTCTCAGTCTTCTTTCCCTTTCATTTTCCTAATTCAAGAGAAAAATAAATGAATGGATACTGGTCGGTAATTGCTTGGCAGACCTCCGTATTAATATTTCAGAAAGTTTTAAATTTTTTCATTAAATTTCTTGGATGCATTAAAACATGTTTTCCTTCATGTTTGTTTTTAAAAATATAGTGCATAATCTTTAATGGTTCTGCTGCTCATTTTTGCAGTATTCATTACCTGATCTTGCTTTGAAACATCTGAATGTAAATCTCATATAAAAATCTGCTGCCTTTTGCTGCTGATCTGCTTCATTTGGTGCTAGCGAGGAAGAACATCTGCTATGTTCTTCATCTGCTGATATACATTCCAACCATTTGATCATTTTCAGCTTTGAACTTGTGAAGTACTCTATGTCTAGTAAATAGCAGTATGCAAAACACACCCGAGAAAAGTATTAGCAGAAACCGGACCAACTACTTAAGCGGGAAAGTCCCTGCAATGTTTCAGAAACAACAGATTTTCCGGCTTGAAAGCCAAAGAAAGTTTCAGCAGCAACTTTTTGACAAGTTATGATGCAGATTTCAAAAAAAATAGAATGATTTTCTTAACACCTTTGACAACCAGAAACCTATACTAGTGTATTAAATAATGTACTAAAGCCTGTTCAACTGCTAATATCTCAGCTAAGCTGAACCACAATCTCCCTATCAAGAAGAAGAGATGATAAACTAAAATGGTGAGAACTAATAACATACCACACAAGAACACCATATCCAAAAGTTCGTTAAATTATACCCATGCCTTAAGTTTATCAATCCCATCCTCTGAAGAATCCTCCCAAAATCCAGCTCTAGCAGTAATTTTTAGCAGCATTTCTCAGCCTTCCCCGAGTTCTGCTACCAACACCTTGTTCACTCCTGACTTCACTCCCAGAAATGTGCTCCTCTGCCTCTCCCCTGCCAGTTCTTCGTTCCCTCAGGCGCCTCCCAGTTGGAGGCTTAGTTGGATAATCATGTTTCTGCAGATCTTCATCCACTACAGCCAGGCTATCAGAAGCAGCTTTTTCAGGCTTAGCCGAACGCCTTTGATAAACAAAACTAATTGGCATCATTGGCACCTCTATCACATCATCCCCAACAGGTTCATCAAGGATCAATTCTTGGAACTCGGTTGGAGCAACGGTGTCTTGATTCACCTCTTGTTTAGGTAATTTTTCTTCCACAGGATCTATTACTTCCGAAATAGGGAGATCCTTATCTTCCACGTTGTTACCATGCCTCTTACGGCCCTTCTGCCACCCTCTCTTCCTCTTCCCAGATTTCTTCCTACTATTGGTGCTTGCTTCAGCAGCAGAAGCTGAGGTGCTGAGCTTATACTTTGAGGCACTAGTCCGAACAAGCTCGCCAAACTGACATCCCCTCTCAAGGTGAAATTTGAGCATGGTGGAGTGAGCCCAAGGCAGGTCATGGTTCTCCCTCTTGATGTACTCCGATATCGATTCCTCAGTAGAACCCGCCTTCTCATTCAATCCCCGAATCGCACTCTGGATCATCTAAAGTACAAGATCAACAACACTCGAGTTAGATTCACACGCCAGAAAACATCACACACTAAACCCTACACCCTCATTAAGACATTTAAACACAAATACAGTACAAATTAAACACCTAAAATCTACACCCTTATCCATAGAATAAACAAAATCACGGCTTCCAACATACACCAAAAGATCTACTCAATCCCCAAAAAATTGATTTCATCAAAAATTCCTAACACAAACAAAATTCAGGTGCCAAAATCAGATATCAAAGCGTAAAACAGCTAGACACCCAGGCATTAAAATCCCTAAATTGGAATGTAATCCAAATCATTAACAATCCCTAATCAAACAGAATTCAGGTCAGCAGCAAAGCAGAAGGAAGGAGTAATCAGTGAATACCCAGGCATACGGGGGATGATCGGGGGTGTGGCGGATCTTCTCAGCGAAGGAGGCGGTGACATTGGCCCGCAGAAAAGCTTCGTAGGCCTCCGGCAACGGTTTTTCTGAGGCTTGGATTGCAGAGCGCATAGCCGCCTCGATTATCCTTTCCATGACGGTTGGTGGTCGAAACACGATCTCTGGTCGCAGGGCGGAGCTATTCCAGCGACATGCCGGTTTTCGCAGAAGCTCCGCGTTAGGTCTGTGTTTTCTGTTTTACGGCTACCGTTTCGGAGGGGATGGGATACTCATACGCCGACGTAATGCTTCTTCCTTTTAAATAAATCATGGGACGTGCCTCCCTTCTCTATTTATGTAGTTTATTTATTTAGATTTTTCTTTCAATAATTAATTTTAACATTATTAATATTGAAAAATCTACTCATTTAATTAAAAAGATAGTGCATATTTTTAGTAAATATTGATCTACAGCCTTTTGTAACGAATGAGAAGTGAGCACCTTGGAAATAGAGTCATAGATTATAAACTAAAATATGTCATAATGACATAAGAATGGAGACAATGTTAACAAAATTTAGAATTTGATAGTAGTACATTTTTGTTTTGAGAACCTATTTTTGCGGTATTTGAAAGCACTCAATCCCATGCAAGTGATGCAACAACCAACTACTCCTTGTTCTCATCAGGTGTACTTGGATACTGTTGGATTCATGATATTTGTGAAATCGAATAAATTAATTTGGTGGAAAAAATTTTGAAATTAGAAATCTTAATATTTAAATGGAAAAAGGTTAGATATTGAAATTGAGTGTTTTTCTTTCATTTTTTTGAAGAAAAAAATTGAGAGTGTTTTTCGTGTTCCATTAAGCAAGAAAAAGGTTAAGGACGTTGTTAGTGGTGTTAAGAATGTTCCATCTAGGGGGTTTTCTTTCAATAAAGAAAGGGTTTTACTCCATCCATTAAGGCTGTCAGTATGCATATGGGCTTCTTATTATTTAATTTTTTTTTTGATAACCCAAGCATTTCATTAATGCAAAGAAGAGCTGCATAGTTTACAAAGATTTGTGACTATGTATGCTACCTGTACTTTTATTGCACTGACTGAATCAAAACAACTAGCAAATAGTGATAACCTCGCAAATCATCCATGAAGGCTTGATTTTTTTGTCGTTTATTAGATCTACCATGGTCTGAGATTACCACCAACTTCTGGCCTCGTTGTCCTAATCAAGGTTTTAATTGCATCAGGCCGTTCAAAGGTCATCAGCTCTGCGTGTAGAGGACACATGGCCTTGAATACTAATTTCCCATATCCAGCACTACTCAACGATCCGTATGTTTCTTACATATCCATGCAGTAGCTCCCACATTGTGATACTTCTGAAATGCACCATCTGAAATGATTAACCATCTCATTTCTAGGATGAGGCTTTGTTCATCTGAAGGCAAGGGTCGTTGAACCTGTAAATTCAAATCCTCAATGTCCATAGCCACGGCTCTTTCCTGCATCAAATCCACATCTTGTCATGCCAAGTTTATCACTGTATTAAGAGTTGTTGTAATTTGATCAAACACTGTATTATTTCTTGCCTTCCAAGTTTTCCATAAATGAGCTTCTTATTGATTATACTAAGAATTTAATAGACTTTTAAGGTAATCAATTATTTGCAATTTGAATCTGTATGAGTTAGGAACTACCCTTAACTGTCCTAATGATACTAACACAATCAGTAAAAGTTTCAATGCTGCATTCAAGACCTCTAAGGATCGCTAGTGACTCCATTCGAAAAGGGTTGTATGAACTGTGTGATTGTGTCTTCCTTCTTCCTCGAATCATACACCAATCACTTTGTCTTCCACTTTGCTGATTACACTTGAAAGATATATATGTTTTTAAGCTTCATTCTTGATCCTATTTGCCACTCCATTGATGATAACATAGGTGTACATCTCATGCACTTAGCTAGTTTGATGAACCTGAAACACCCGATAAGCTTGCGGTCCACCCATACCCTGTAACTGTAAGTTTGGTTGTTTCCTCTTTGAGTTTTAATATGTTTAAAGTGAGACTTTTCTTGTTCTCCTATCAACCCGGCTTTCATACTTTTATGTACTTGGTTTATTACTATCGGAGCAAAGAATGTGAAAGCACCACTGCCGGGAAGATCGAGGTTCTTCGTTTTCGTGTGTTGACGGTTTTGTAAGTGTCACTATCAATATTCAAGCTATACATTGATATTCAAGTATTGATCCGGCGTTAAGATTCTTGTAAAGGGTAAGAATCGTCCTGAAATATTGAGTGGCTACATATGTTTTCACCTATGGTGAAACCACATGTTGCTCATATGTCGTTTCAACCCGGAACTTGTTATACTTTTCATTACTAAATAACAATAAATTTGACATCGGTTTATACTACCTTGAAATTGCATCATTCAACTTCTTCCCCGCACGATATTTTCGATATTCTCTACTCTCCACACTAGAAACATCCCTGCATCATCAGGGATGGCATCTTGATGAAATTTGATGCTACGCCGGTTGCCCATGTTCCTCCTTCTGTAGCGGAATTTGTTTTGGTTGAACACAATGAGTTATTTTCTTTTTTCCAAGTGAGATACTTTATTGCTACACCGTGAGATTTTCGCCCGTGTAACACATGAATAAGATTGTATTATATTCTATAAAGGCTACATAATGAGTCTAATCTAGGAAATATAATCCCATTAATTGTAGATATATATTCGCATATCTATATACTCCCTCTGTTCTGTAAGAAATATGTCCCGAAAAACTTTAGGCGCCGGGTTTTAGGGATGAGCATTTTATTAGATTTAACTGGCATTAAATTCTAAAAGGTCAAATTTTTGTTTTTACCTATGATTGAAAAAAATATATTTTGATTCAAATGGATCTAACAAAACCCATTTAATTGATTTCAAGAAACACCAAACAAGGAGAAGAGCCACATCATAAACTTCAAGACGACGACAATTGAGCCCTTAAGTGGTGTTTATTTAGGGATCAATTGCCATGGAGAGAAAACACTTTAATAGTGTGTTTGATGATCTTCCTGTGAGCTATCATTGACCCACCTTACCTCCAAAAGACGAGATATGTTCTATAACCTACTTGATTAAATATACACTGATTTCATCCCAATATCATTTTGAAATTTATGAATAATTTATACATACATATTGTGATGGATACATACATTGCAAATCTAGCTATGATCCTATTTTTTATGTTTGATCAACTGCTGGGATGACTAGTTAGGTCTATGGTTTGTTATTCTTATAAGTTATAACCATTCATAGTTGAACTATGATTATAATACCATAATGGGCTTGAGCTTCTATAAATAAGATCAACGTTCTCTTGAACTTATCAGTATATCAGTTTAGATCAGTTTAGCAAGAAATTAGCTCAAAAGAACATGACATAAACCCTATTGCCTATTTATGGTAGTCCCTAAGATTAGTTTAACTTTTAAATCAATCATTTAACATGGTACTATCCTTTGTGTGTAACCCTTAGATTTATTAAACCTATAAAAAGAATCTTCTTATAGTTCGGTGTCTTGAGGCAAAAATTTTTTAGATGACCTTACGTATGCATATTCAAAGTATAACACAAAATAATTGTGTGGTAGATTCTACATTTGAGCCTCTATCAATGTATACTAGCATTGGTAAGTCGCACAAGGTGCGGACCATGACCTAATATATAGATAACAAAAATGTTTAATTAGTTGTCAATTTTTTGACGTATTTTTTTTTTTGCAAGAATAAGAGAAGCATCAATTTTTTATCCTAATTATAGTAGTTGAACAAAGAGAAAGTTGCCATCACACACCATTTCGTTTTACCATCTTGCCCCGCATGTCTCCACTTGACGCTAGATATTTGCGATTAACACCCCTGCTTCCCCACAAATTCTCCGAAACTGTTTCCATTCTCTTGTTCGGTATACTGATGCTTTACTTCCACTTGATTGGTTTTGATTTGTTACATGTGATATATTACTTATTAATTCAAACTTTTGCCACATCTGTGATGATTTCTTATTCATAACAATCATCTAAACAACTTTGTTACGAGTACCAGGTGTTTGATGAAATGTTTGTTACAATAATGCATATTCTCTCTCAAAACATTTCCTCAGTTTACACGAACCCCGACCTTTAAATCTTTTAATTTCAAATTTCCTCTCTACAAATTTCTTAATTTGATCTTAAAAAGACACAATGTATAAAGTTTAGACTAATGTTGTTACTTACAGTTAATTATACCATTGTTTCATGTCTATATGTATCATTGTACCTCCTTGGAGAGCTGGTATTACTGGGGCAGATTGGGGAGCATTTTTTGGGTTGATGGAGAGAGGTGCATGAATTTCAGTTATACATTTGGTAAGCTTGATGTACCTGTTTGATGAAAGACTAATGTACGAGCATATTTGAGATTGACTTTAGGTTTGACTTTCCCATTATTTTGAGATGAGAGTGTTGAAGAAAGCTGTTGGATGGCTTTCAGAATTCTACCCTTTCGTACAAACCCACCCCATCCATGTGTATGTTGACAAGAAAGATATTTCCGATATTATGATGGGGGCATTGATAGATCCATGATAAACATTTCGAATCTTATGCTGAAATTTTGGAGTGTATGAGGACTTGGGATCGTACGATTACTCACATTGGGTGAGGTGGGAATATTTTGGCTGATAAGCTCGCTTACCTAGAAGAACCAATATTCTGGATGAATTTGGTGATAATACTGTAATCTTAGTTAGACATAGATGTGAGCATGAGTGTGTCTTTTTTTACTGAATTGGTAAAGTTCAAAGAGTTTTTAGATACATGGATGGTAGGGGTTGGCACTATAGCTTCACTCGATGTTTTCAATCGGCCTGGATTGATTATCCCACGATGGCTTCCAGGTAATTATCTTATTTTTGTTTCATTTTTTGTATTGATTGGGTTAATGCATAGAAATTATGAGATAAGAAAATGTATTTCTAAGCTTAACTCAGGAGTAATATTTTTTCTTTAACTCAGGAGTACTGTTACCATTCTCTATGCCGAACTAGATTAAAGAGAATAGAGAATGGTAACAGTACCCCCAAGAGCATGGCTCATGATTGTATAGATAGGAACAAAACTTGTTTTGTTATTAATCTTACTATGATCACTTATGCTGGTAGTTGAGACTTGAAATGGAAAGATGGGAGGCTCTTCCTCCTGAACAGGTGCAACTAAAGTGATGTTGGTAATTACCGGCAAATACTTGTATGGTCCGATCTTGTAGTTTGGGTTAGCCAACGAATCAAATGCATTCAAGATGCGGTATCTCTTGCATGGAAGAAAAAAACGGTTGAAGTAACGAATATCGTTATGAAAGATAGTCATGGAAACTCTAGTGCTCTGTGATACATAATTACCTTTAATAAAAACCACTTATGAAACTTCATGGCGACTAAGCATATGCTTTTAGTTATGTATTTGTGAGAATTCACGTTATTGAAAAATTGAACGACAATGTACCTCGAAATTTGCGAACACAATCCTCCTTATTTGTTTTTCCTTGGATGAATTCAGCTGTTGGATGTGCGAAACTGAATGTGGAAGCGAGAAGGTATGGAAGGCTGCAGAGAATTTGAACATGTGGCTGAGAATAATGAAAGAAGGAGAATAAGAATCGAATGAGAAATTGTGGAAGGCGGTGGGGTTGAGAAATAGGTGTTTAAGAAAATTGGAAATGACAATTTAAAAAATTAAGGTAGGATATTAAATGAGTGGGATAGAATATTACGTGGATCTGAGTTGGTAGCTGAGGTGGCATGCCACGTGTCAAACAGGGAGGATGGTTTTGCTAGAAATGGATGTCTTCTTATATATAGTAGATATAGAAACAGATTCATTGCCTTTTATGGTTTGCACTCCATAAAAACTAAACATATACCCACGTACATTTTTGGGTTAACATTAGCATCACTGGTGATACCGGGCCCAAGCCCAAATACCTCTTGGCAGTATGGGCTTGGCCCGTTACAAGATAAAGCTAGTTTGGCAGTATCCGGGTTCGTACAACTCGGACTGTGACACACGCTAGAGGACACTCGGAACATGGACCACATGGAGAGCATGTGTTATTGTATAAATAGTGCTCCTCAGCACTATTCCAAGTAAGTATCTTCTCACTATTCAAGTGATTACCCATTTTCTCTCCCGGGATCCATCTTTCATCATCACGCCGGAGGGTCTACCCTCGGGTACCTCCCGGGGCTCTGTCTTGCAGGGCTAGGTATCGGATCAGGGAACAAGGGGACCATTCGGACCGACCAGGCAGGCAGCATCAATCACTATACAACTATCCACATACAATGATACAATTACTTACCGCCTCCTTATTTGCATCAATAACTCACTGTAAACATTGATGAGAAAGCATGTTGCATTAAAACGAGCTGTCATGTCCTTGTCTTATCCCTTTGTTTAATTGAAAGACTAAAGATTGTAATTCATTTTTGATACCACGTAGGATACACAGAAACTACACCCATTGCATGACAATCTCTATGAAATGATCTGAAATTTTCATTTTTTTCAAGACTTGTTAAAAAAGGACCAAGATGCTTTGTCATACGCTTTGCTCATGTCTAGTTTAATGACAGTTGCACTTATTTTTCTCTTCTTCCTTCTAATGTATTATGTCATTTCATGAGTTAGGGCATGTTTAATACGCATGAACTGAACTGAACTGATCTGAAATGAACTGAGCATAACTGAAAAATACTGAACTGAACTGAACTAATTAAATTCATTTAAGTTTTTTTATATAAATTATGTTTATATTCAAAAACATTATTACAAAACAAGCCATTAAATTGAACTTAACTGAACAAAATTGAATTGAAGAAACAAATCACTGCATTGATATAACTAAATTAGCTAAATTTCATCAAATTATACTCCATCAGAACCGAACTTGATAAAATTATCCAAGAAGTTAAACATAATTGATTGAAGTATACAGAATTGAACTTTATTGAACTGAATTGATATAACCAAATTGTGCTATATTTTATCAAATCAAATTTAATCAACACCAAACTTAATAAATCGAACCTAGCTTGATAAACATAAATGAACCGAAGCATAATGAATTGAACTAAACCGAACTTAATTAAGAAGAACTTACAAAATTATGCATTGATATGATTAAATTAGCAAAATTTTATCAAATGATACTTCATCAATTCTAAACTTAACAAATTGGACCTAACTTATTAAACTGAATTGAACTGAATAATACTCAATTAAACTTTATTGAACTGAATTGAAGAAAACGATCAATGGATTGATATAACTAAATGAAGCTGTATTTTATCAAATCATGAATCATCAAAACTGAACTTAATAAACTTAATTGAACTGAAATATATTGAACTGACTTAATTGAACAAAAAGAAATTAAAGAACAAATCAATGTAAAGTTTGAAATCGAATGGATATTGCAACCAAATCAAATGGAAATCTCTATCTAATGGTAGAGAAACAGAAACTCAAGAATAGAAATTAGAGCTGAATTGAACTAAACTTAACTGAAATGAACTGAATAGAACTACAATTAACTGAATTGAACTACACTTAACTGAAATGAACTGAATTTCAAATATATAACCTTAAAATCATCAAATTATATTTTCGGGGAACTGAATTGAAATAAATTACAATTTCTCTGAATTGGATTGAACTGGACTGAAATATTAACATATATTTTGTTATATTTTTTTAAAAGTATAATACACTGAACTGAACTGAAAAATATTAAACTGAACTGAATTTAACTGAAAAATATTTAAATAAGTTATACTAAACAGGTGATTAAGAGATATTTTCATGGACTACCCAACCTAGAACGAAGCCATTTTGGTGTTCGATCAATGAGGAGTGATTTCTTTGAGTCGAGTGACTAGAATGTTTTCCACAATTTTGTAGGTAGCATTGTACAGATTCGGATTTATCCTTTTTGGAAGATTAAATTGATTTTTATACCTCTAACAAATGTCAAAAGAGCAACTATTAACCTCAATATATAAATTGCACAATACATAGCCCTAACAAATAAATTTGATTAAATCATAGTCCTTGAGCCAAATTTCAACTATTTGTAAGGGTTTTTTATAATTTCTTATTTATTCTGATTTTTTTTCCAAAATTACAAAAAAACCTTTAAAACAAATAATGTTGGAAATATACCAAAAAAAATCTGGCCTTAATTCCGAAATTGCATTTTTTTTAATTTATTGTTTTTAAAAAATAATTTGATAAGTTACATATCTAATATTCAATCGATTTTCAAATTCTCTTTAAAAAAAATCTACATATCTAGTTTTAAAATATGCATTTTCATGAAACAAATTTTCAGATTTTCCTTGTATTTTTCCATGATTGTTTTTGTCTGTTTAAATTTTTAGATATTAAGTTTTATATGAAGAGAATGAAAATAAATAACTAAAACACCCTTATATAAAGTTGATTTTTTAAACATATATGACTTTAGGGTTAGAAATCAATCAAATTTATATGTTAGCACTCTTAATTGATCAAATATATTGTTAGAGCTATTAATTGTACATTTTAAAAATTGGGACTAGAAGTTGGTATTTTGACATATGTTGGGATCATAAAAATCAATTTGGTCTTTTCAAAATAAAGATAATGTTTGTCTTGTTTTTACCCATGAAGAAGTCCTTAATACTTGTAATCATCATAACCAATAAGAGTCTAGGTGAAAGAGGACATACTACACTCATTCACCATGAAATTTAATAGACTAAATAGCTAATTTTTATCTGTGTAAATAGTATCTATCCTCACCAATTCTCATCTACATAATTCTAATTCAGTAAATGAGTATAGTCATTAATTAACTCAACCAAAATGCAATTTGTTTACATCAGTAAGGAAGTTTTGTAATCAGTCAAGTGATTAGTTGGGCAGTTGCCCTCCCTTCATCCTCACCAGCTGTCTATCGGCGCTTCTTTTGGTAGAGGGAATAACCAACAAAGGCCGACATAAAAAAGGTCCATAGAACCTGCAATAATGTCAATAATCGCATCCCTTGTGAATGTTAGCAACTGGAAAGAGAGTGAGTTGAACATGTATTTAAGGGCAAAAGGCTGGAACATACAGTATTGATAATCTGCCATCTTTCAAGTCTTCTGATCCTTGTCTGCATGTCTTCAATTGCAGCTTCTGCTGAAGAAACTTCTCTGCTTTGGGAAGACTCTGAAGTTGAACTACTACCCTGTTTAAGAAAGCTTGCGGTATGAGACTGAGATAATGGACATGAACATGGTTTTCACAACAACAAAAATATGAAAAAATGATAGGAGGCAGTTATGATGATAGGGAACCTGGGATTGTATGAAATCCAAAAGTTCTTGCAGTTTTGCCGAATGCTGAGAATGAATCCCACTCGAACCTCGGGGTAACCTTTCAAGAACTATTTCAAGATAACTCTGAGGAGGACAAGTAAACAAAAGAGCAATCATCATCGATGTGTCCACGGCATGGTTCTGACTCGTATCCAAGAAATGACAGCTAATATTTAGTGTGAGGAGAGGAAAGCTGAGAAATTTAACCTTTGTCGTGTAGGAACCATCCAGCTTCAGTGCAGAACCAGCAGCAGTAACAATGTCTTTGTTCACCCCTTTGATTTGTACATAAGGATTTGAGACATCTTGAAGATGATCAACCTCGATAAGGATCTAGAGTACAAATCATTAATTAATTATCAGAATATACCAATTACATAAGGAGATAGGGCAAACAAAATGAAAGGACTGGAAGACTAGTGCCAAGAGAAATGTCAAACACCACAAAACTAAACCCTCATGTGGCAGCAAGCAGGAAGAATTAAGAACATCAGATCAACAACCAAGATGCATATTTTACACCAATACAGAGAAAAAATGGCCGGTCAGAACTATAGTATCTCAACGAAGATCCAATGGATAAGAAAACGAAAGAGACATGCTACAAAGGAGAAGCACATTGCAGCACAGATGAAATCGTCCATAAGAAATTACCTTTCCATCTTGATATATGTAAGCAGATGCTTCAATAAACGCAACAGCCTGATATCTGAATCCAAAATAAGGTAAGAAGCCAGTATGAATGAGTTCTATAAGAGAAAACATAATGATGGAGAATATAAGTGAAAACCCTGCTAAGGAACCCAGGAAAAGTTTACATTCAGACCAAGACCATCACTAACATGTATTGACCATATCTTAGCAAACCAATCTAGTATGTGTAACATGTACTAGAATACATATATATATACATATATATACATATATATACACATATATATATATATATATATATAAGATAAAAGTGAAACTCTTTAAGGATACATAATCCCCCACCCCCTCCAGGACTAACAGAACTATTTGCGGTGAATAAAATGTTTAATTTATGTGTCCATTCACGCGCACTTCCAAATATATAAGACCAGCACATAAATATGGGAATTTTAAACTCTGACCAGGGATACACCTTAAAAAAAAGTGATGACAGTACTCAGATTTTATAAAAAGAACCTAAAGACCTTACACGTAGAAGTTCAAAAGCTTCAAAAAACTCCAAATAAATTTTAAAACAAAGCTTTACATATTTCAAATTCGAACATACCCAAGATTAAGAAGCCCAGCAACAGTACTAATGCTGATGTCGAAGTCCACTTTGGGCTGAATGATAAAATTTCCTTCTCGGATAGGCTGGGGGTGGTAAAACAAAAGAATAGGCCATTAAGAAATACTAGAAATCAGAACCCCAAAAAATAAACAAATTAACGACAAACCTCCCGTATCAACAGAGCGAATCTTCCTTCACAAATTCTAACGCGTATGCAGTCACTCTCTTTCAAGTGACCATTAGCTGGCAGTCCAGGTAAGCATAAATATATGTCTGTAAAGGTCTGAACAGAACTGCATAGCTTGCTTGCATCAAGAATTTTTAGAATGTCCTGATAAGCAACCTATTCAAGAAACAAAGAGAAAAACATAACATGTCTGATGAGAATAGCGGTTTTGAAGTTTATCACTAGCCCAGTTGGTGACTTGGAAATACTTACTTGCTTATCACTTTTCAAAACAAACAATGAGCTCTCTGGAGACAGCACGGGATCAAAGTCATTCCGTATTTTTAGCTGCAATATTGTAGACAGTAATACAGGTAGAGTCAGTTTGTAATGATTTTCTCTTTTAACAGTAGAACTATTTGGGATACAGCATTGGCAAATTAAGGACTTAGAGACCAACAAATGAGGCAGTTCAAGAAATTCCAAGTAGACATTTAACTTCCGAACCGCTTACAGACTCTCAGAACCACTTGCACTAGTAGAGTCCAAGTAAGGCTCTGACCCAACTTCTAATTGCAGCCAACTGGACAGGAATGGATTTGATATCTATTTGTTCAGCGAGTTACCCAACATACTTCTCTTCCATTTATTTTTCCTTCAGTAAATTATCATGACACTCCTTGTTTCCAGAATTTTATATTTTTGAAAAGAACTTTGTTTCTCCTTGTATGAAAATATTCCATGATTCATATGATTGAATGTGTGAGGTTATTGAACTTCCCATACTGCATAGATAAGTGCATTTTTTTTTTCCAAATGAACCACCAATGTACCTATTGCACACACAACGGGGTGCCCTGAATCTATCAGTTTTAGTATCCAAACTTTCAGAAACACTTAAACCACTCCAGTCCAGGGAAAGTTGGGGATATTCAGATCCAGCCAAAATTTATATTATAGGCCCTGGAACTGGCGTTTTCGTACTTAGATATTAAGGCTGACAGGAATGGAATCACCATCTGTTTGTATTGTATACCATCCCTTCAAGGAGTTGCCCAAAATACTTCTCTATTATTTAATATTCCTTCCATGAATTATAATGGACACTCCCTTGTTTTCTAGATTTCAAATATAAAAAATAATTAAAAGCAGGGCTTACTTCATTTGAACCTCCCAAACTGCACTTACATTTTCCTAAATGAACCACCATTAATCAATTCAATTAATTTTCAGTGGTTGAACTATTCATAGGAAAACATCGTATCACAGTGTAAACGCATTCTGTACTATACATAGTAAGAATTCTAGAAATACTTTTAAAAGCAGGAGAAGATCCTTGGCCACGCCAAGTGTTTCTTTCTTGTGTTTGATTTTAAAAGATGTTAATTTAACACAGCACTAAATATTTAAAGCATTGAATCAAACAATGATCCTAAACTAATGCAATGGGTCTGGCATACCAGAAAATCTGACATCACAAATAACTTACATGCGCATGAACAAGATGTGGTTCAATATGCTGCTGGAAGATCGGAAAGACAGTAGTCATGATTTCATCATGGGACAATAAGCAGCCAAATTTGGTTTTGTCTCTTTGGACTCGAGAAATCAGATGGGAATGAACACCCCCGACCTGATGTCAAATGAATAGTAAGAAATACACCCAAGTCAACAACTTATGTAAATAACTGTTATGGACCTTAAACCGAACCATGTTAATAACACACATTGGTAGGCATAAGACACTTACCACAGCGATCCACAAGTCGAGTGATCTCCTGATACGCGGGTGCAAAGCATATACACCTTCATATATTACCTTGCCATATGAATAGAAGAAAAAAGCTAAGAACCAACAAATCAGGCACAGAAAAATCATGGAAATAGTAAAACTCAGACTTATTTTGACACCGGAATAATATGGGTATCCTTATTCACTAACATTTACAGTATTTGGTCGATGAAGTATTGCTAGACCCTCAGCATGCAATGGTACCAAGTGATAGGAGAAATTGCTTCACTTACAAAGCTACTTATCGCAACAAAAAGGTTTCCACATTCTTCAATTCCATACATATGAAATAGGTTTAGCTATAGAATTTCTAAGCATTTGTTAAGTAGACAACAAATCTTACATACCACACCACAATCTTCAGAAACTTCAAGGTCTCGAAAGCCACTTCGAGCACCATTCTCTAGGTCAAATATAGGAACTTTTGTTCTGCGTCGATTCCTTAATTCATCAATATTCTGTGTATGTATGGAGGATAAAAATTCAAAAACAATGTCAAACATATAAACAGAATGAGAAATATATTATGGATACTAGTAATTAGTGAAAAGTCCGCAACTTAATTCTAGATATTGGGTTATGATATACATCCCTATTTGCTAATTTAGGATTTTATGAATCCAACTGAAGCTTTAAATGCTGAAGATATTGAGACAACTTAAACCTTGTACCTTAGACAGTAGAGTCAGATCAAGGGAGCTAAAGTCATCGTACTTAAAGTCCTTGACTTGTTCAGATTTGTAATAGCTTTCCAGAGAAACTACTTCACATCCAACAATGTTAGCCATCTTACGAGCTAAACTAGTTTTGCCAGATCCACTAGGGCCTCCTACAGAATCAAAACTTGGTCAACCCCGCATAGTAATAATGGAAAAAGATACAAATTCATACACTCAAGATCCACAATGTATCTGCATCCTCAATAACTTTCCCTTAAAATTAAAGTTTTGGACCCCTTTAAGTAGAGACAAGAAATCTGATTCTAATACTCAACAATAGAAAATATGTAAGGTTGTTCGTGATAGGATAACAATCATATAGCATTTAATCGAGGGAGAGATACAGGAACAAAGCCCTGCTCCATACAACAATGGACTTTCATAAAAAATTACCAGTTTTCTATTAGAACAAACAAAAGAAAAGCAGATTGTTATACAATCATTGAACACATTAACTCAATTCACCTGCATATTATGTTCCCAAAGTGCATTGAAAATTTCTACAAGTACCAAAGGGGTAAATTGAATAGATCTTAAAGTGTGCAATTCAAGAAAAATAACACACCAGAATACAGATATTACTGACCAACTTGATAGAAAGGGAAAAATATTAATGGTAAATTTTATGATCATACTTGCAAGTTGCAACAGAATCCTGTCAACTCGAGCCTCTCCCACTACATGGGTACATGGATCATGTCCACTATCATGTTAGATCAAGACATAGGTTCATGCATGTATAAATGCTATATATGCAACATAGTTTCGTGTTTGTTTTAATAACATCCAATAAATTTTATCTCCAGAAAGGGCTGATGCAACTCATTGTACGACTGCCTAATATGGCCACCAGCAAATAAACATTGTGTTCAACAGTCTTTAAATTATGAAGCCTTGGATTGAAGATCAAGGACTAAGAGAATACAGAGACTCAACTAACCAACATTTCATGTCTTATCATTAGAAAAAGAAACTAAAACCGTCTAATCTTTGCCTGAGAATAAATCTAAACTGACCATTTCCAAAATCTATCAACTTAGCAGTCACTGACAAACTGACCCAATAAACTCTGTGTGTGTGTGTAAAATAAAATCTCAACTGCGATATTATATTAACAAGGGTAAAAGATGTAAATTACCTATTCCAACTACAACAGGTAGTCCCTTGTTTTCCAGTAAAGCCTGGATCATAGAGAACACAAGCAATTAACCTGAGGGATTATGAATTAATTAACTTGTGTATTCACATTCAGTATACTAACCAGTATGGCTTGTACAGCAAGTAGCAACCCTCTATCCAAGTCATACGAATCGGGCATTGGAGCAAGCTGCAGAGGATCCCTGGAAGAAGATGGATCTGTGGTTGTTTCATGAAAGGAAATAGGAAAGCATAGCAATTGCTAATGTGAATTTCTTTGAATTTGTAAGAGCTTATGTACCAACAGTATAGTACCCTCAGAAAGCGGATGGCCAGGTGAAATAAATTGCCATCTTGCAACAACTGGTTCCATTTGGGACTTTGTTGGAGATCTTGTCCATGGCTGAGATAAATCTTCAAGCCGGTTGACAAGGTTTGGTGTGATGCGAACTGGCTTTGGAGCTGCTATGCTAGGCAAAGATGCAGACAAGGGTGGAGGTGTGTTGAGGCGTGGTACACCTGCAAACAAAAGTTAACATCATAACCAAAAGGATTCAGAAATTTATCTTTAATTTGACAAATATTTGACCAGTCTCAACATTTAAAATTCCAGTCCAGACTTCCATTAGTTCTCTGTTCCCCTCACAGATAAATGGACCACCATAAATAAAAATGCGTCCCATCAAAAGAGCTTCGAGACGATATATATAAGTTATTCTGCTTACTGAACTGACCTAGCCAGACCATGGCGAACAGGTTCATATTATACCTACTAAGGGAGGCTGGAGCACATATCCTGCCTGGTAAGGACACAATCTATGGAACTGGGTGTGCAAAAGTATATTTGAAAGGATGGTCTTGACAAGCTTATATCAAGATCAATCATATCTCGCCTCATGTACACTAACTGATAACAATCTAAAATAAATAAATTCCTACTAAATGGATGAAAATCAAAGTTATAACTCAACAAATAATGATGAGGCTTCTACTAAATTTTCATCCTAAACTCTATTGCAAGGATGGTCTTGACAAGCTTATATCTGGATCAATCATATCTCACCTCATGTACACTAATTGATAATAATTTAAAAGAAAAAAAAAATATTACTAAATGTATGAAAACAAAAGTTATAATTCAACAAATGACATGTCATCACATTTGTGCTGGCTTTTTATCAGAATAATCAGTTGTCTGGTATGATCAAGTATACATATAAAACATCAGAACCAATACTGTTCCTTTTTAATAATATAGTGAGTTTATGAAAGTAAGATGTGCACGGACCTTTACTCTCAAGTATCAGTTCCAAATATGACTTAGTTATCCATGGCCCGCTGATGCCCATCCTTGAAGCTTCAGTACCAACCATCTACACAACGATGTACAGAAATGTCAGTAACTGCACCATGTTCAAACACATACAGTGATAGGTAAGTAGAACACTAACAGACTATTAAGTGCAACACTAACAGCCTTAATCGTATAAGAACACTATCTTATCATTCTATCCTTTCTGGATTCCATATACCTAAATTTTACAGGTAATCATAGGTAAGTAGATTTTTGGCCCTTGTCAATTTCAGTGATAGTAGAAAGTGAACAGCTACGATTCAATATTCTTAAAATTCTCAGCACAATTCACTAAATGGAAATTGAAGCTTGGATGGAAAAACATACCTTTCTAGTTGCACCTCTGAGAACCATATATGTCTCCCCAAGGGTATCAATTGTTTCAAAAGAAACTGAAAGGTTGCCCTTGACAATGGATCTTGATGTGCGTTTGTAGCTAACTACAACAGAATATCCAAGTGCTAAAAGACCACCCAGAGTCATACGTCCAACCTATCATATTGATGGAAGGATACGAAATATTATATTTCAGCACTAGGATTAAAAAAATACAAGGTAAGGCTATACCACAACAAATATATCTTTTTACTTTTAAAACCAAATTATTAAGAGTCATACACCTATATACTAAGAGAAAGTGCAACCAATTTTTGAGTCATTATTACTTACGTTCTTTACATAATGCTAAATAACATCTGTCACTTATTTTAATGATAAGTAAATTTTATACAAGGAAATAACAGATTCCAATTAAAATCACATAAAAGTAGGCTCTTAATTAGGGGGAAATGAAACAGAAAATAGAGGGAGTGTGCAGATGAAAGCATGTGGATTGTGATAGGAAAAAAGCAGGAATCAGACTACGCATTTAAATAGCTGCCAGGAAAACACATGAAACATATTGAATCCAGGAATGTGTTTCTATACAGTAACAACGATTAGACTTTCTAATAATTGTAAGAGTAAGAACAACTCTGTTTTAAGAAAATTAACCAACCTCAAATTCAGCTTTTGGCCGGATAATGAAGTTTTTGTCAACAATCCTTTGATCACCTAGTGACAGATAGTATTTGATACCAGATTGCCGCACCTTAATCCAATCATTTATTTGTGCTTCTTCACTTGCAGATGGGGGCCTCAGGTACATTTCAATACAACTAAGAACAAATTTAACAAATTACATACTTAACAGATATTAGTTTTATGAGATCTTTATTCTTTAGTACTTCCACAACTTACTTATCCGATATTGCCTCCTTTCCATGAAAGGTGTATGCTTCGTGTCCAACTTGAAACTAAAAATATGAACATTTGGACATCTTATAAGGAAAGGGAATGGAAATGCTAAACCGAATTCTATATTTCAGAAAACACACAGAACCAGAGCATAAAGTAAACATGTATTTCGTAAATTACACACCATCCTTAGGATATGAATCAATCAGCCAATTCCAGAAGAGAGGGCTAAAACAAGGTAACTTTATGATCTACTTCATAAGTTCATAGATGATGGTTTAGTAATGCTAATAATTTACTACACATGCATATGATATTCTCCATGTGTGCCTGGGAGAGGCAGGCCATTAAAGCATGATGATAATTAAGCATTGTGTTTGCATTTACTGAAACACAATAACACATGACCTCAGGTCACACACAAAAGGCTCTTACAAATACTCAAATGTTCCCCTGGAAATTCAACTCTATACTGTTTCTTCTTGCTTGCAAAACTATTCACTCACTCAAACCAAGCATATTAATTGCATCTTACAGCTAGCAGTTGGCCAGCTAGTATCTAGCATGTAAAAGAGAACTATAAGTTTATCCTTCTCTAAATAAATCCGTTATTATTAAATTCAAGATGTTTAGGAATATAATAAATATGTATTGTGTTTCAGCGGACTGTAAAACCTATGCCACAGCTGATAATGAAAGAAAATATAGCTCTGCAAAAGCACCTACACGGTTAGAGTTCAGTTCTATGTATCACACATGGTATCTTAAATTGCAGTGAAGTATCTTCTGACAAACCTCGCTTTTACGCTTTAGCTTGTAAATTGGCTCTCTAAATGATGAAACAAAACTGTTGTTAATCCTGATCTGCACCACAAACCATTGAGTGAAAATTAAGGCTGAGCTCAACATGTTTACTGCTTCTTAAAATCATAAGAAACTTACTTGAGCATGATGAAGGTCGGGCTCAATATGTTTACTGAACTGTGGGAATATGCTGTCAATGAGATGGTCCAGTGAACAAGACTCTCCAATATCATATTGAACTTTTGAAAGAAGACTGAAATGGACACCACCCACCTAATGATGGATGTAAAACAGGTTTATAAAGCAGCTCTCCTGAGTGATGATAAAACAAAATTGAAAAAACAAAACTCCTCATAAAGGAAACTAAATTTCAGTAATCAAAATATTTACCACTGCAACTCGAATGTCCAGTAAGGAGCGCAGTCTGGAATGCAGTGCATAAGTACCGTCGACTATGATCTGCTCAGAAAATTTATAGTAAAATTTAATTTTTAGTGGTTATTTGTATTAAAATTTAAAAAATTTAAAGCATACTGACCACTCCTGAGGAAGTGCTTTTCACTGTTTCATAACCAACACGTTTTCTTGCTTGATAATCGAACAAGGGGATTAATGCATCTTGGCCCCTCATAAGATCCTATTGCATATTCAATCAGGCATGTTAGGTCCAGTTTAGCAAAAACTAGGAACCTCAAATAGGTATGGTTGTGAGCAGCTTAGAAACTGATAAAATCTTGTTGGTGACCCCTTAGTAGAATCTGCTAAAGCTATATTAATTTATTTGATGCAATTGAAACCGTTCAATATTCCGCTTGCATAATAAACAGAAGTTTATATATTAAGAACATGAGAGGACAGTTCTCAGGAGAACATGAGGCTGCATAATAAAATTGTAAGTATCAAGCATCGGGGATTAGTTTATGATCAAGAATATCTGTGTAGTAAAGCCTGATTGCCTTAAATTAAATGACTGTGTTCAAGATGGGTGAAGAAGTATAAAAAAGCTGTTAAGTAAACAAATTTCTCTAGATCAGTAGAATCTTCTAGTGTCTAAAGCAGTTGCCGAAACACTACCAAGGCTGAAAGTTGTTCCAGAAACAGGCCATGTAAAGCAAAAGGTACCTCGAGATTCTGAACCAGAAGATCAAAATCTATGAAGTCCAAATCATTCCCATCTTCCAATGATGTGCGGTAATTCTCCATCGATATGACAGTACACCCAATCACAGACGCTACTTTATCAGCTAAGCTTCAAAAACCATCAGATTCACATGGTCAAGTCAATTTTAAATATTTTCTATCTAGAATCACCCTGATGAAAGCATGTTTAGAATGATCCAGAAAGTCATAAACATTTACCTTGTTTTACCAGACCCGCTAGGACCACCAATGCCAACAGTTACCAAACAATCTTTTTTGGCTCTCAGCTCTTGAATGGATTTTACTAGTAAGTAGTATCCGTGATCAAACGTCTGCACAAATAACAAAACCAACAGAGCAAACATTTATCATGCCATCCCATCATGGACAAGAAATGCATCAAACAAACACCCTAAAAGGAGACAGAAAACCATAGCATCAAATCTCTTAATCCTACTATATACACTTCATCAATCCTCCACCTTCACCTTGCAAATGCAAAATGCTCAAACAGGGTTCCCAAAGCAACAATTATCCTCATAATGAAAGCCAAGTTCAAATCTTTTCTGAGTATTGTACTATCAGATTCTATTTTCTAATGCTACAAACAATTAAACACCATATACACCAATTGGGTTCAGCAAAAACATCAAAATCCATGAGCTAGAAATGTTTCTAGGCAAACAATGCAAGCCAAAAACACTTAAAACAAAGCTCCAAACATTAAAAATCCACAAAAAACTCAAAAACATACCACGTGAAGAGGGAGTGACTGGAGAATGGAAGAGGAAGTTGAGGGCTGCTGTTGTTGCTGATGATAATCCCTCCCGCCTCCTTCGAACACCCTCTGCACAACCTCGTCATCCATCGAAAACCCACAAAAACTATAGCCTCTTCTCTCAAGTTTCCAACTTTTTTCAACCTGGTGGCGTCTATGCCAAGAATTCCACCATGGACTAGAGCAACATAAAGGGAGAAAGGGAACCTTGCTCTGTAAGGACCTTCTTTTGGTTCTGCCTAGAAGTTTAACTATGGGGACGAAGATTCTGATTGTCACCGATGGTTTTTGGTTTAACGTTGCTTGTACGGGTGAGTGAGTGTGCAGTTTTTTGCAAATGAAAATGGCAAGTTTGCAGGACACAACTTTTCCTCGAAAACTTCAAAAAAGAGTGAACTATACTGAAATAAATAAAGAAATTAATTGCAAATTTTTGGACGGACAATACTAAACCAAGTTTCCACATTAAGGCCCGGAGTATGTGTTACATCAATTTAGTTCAATTGAATTTAGTTTAATTTAGCTGAATTAAATTTATCAATAAATAAATCTATCTATACTATTAAAACAGCAACTTCTTGAAAAGTCAAACCTCATATCCTTGCGCCACATCAGCTTTCAAAGGCTTCCTTATCCTTGCGCCACGTCATCTTTTAGAGCTTCCTAAAAAAAGACACGTTTTTTCTTTTCTTTTTTTCATCCTTTACTGCAGCCTTTTGCTATTCTTCTTTTACCTATCCTAATTTTACTACTCCTTCATTAATATGGCTGCCATGGAATAACTATAAAGTGAATTTTAATTTTAAAAAAAAGTGATTTTTCTCATTCTCCAAAAGATGCTTCTACAATACACTTGATACTTCTCTGCAAGAAGATCAAACGGTACCTTCAAAATCCGGTCTTTTTAGCACCGCCGAGAAAATCAATCCTCCTTCTCCGGTTCCAGATTCGGTGGTTGGATCGGCAGCAGCCCAGCCGCCGTCAGCCGAGGACGAGGGCGAGTTTTAGAGGCGAGGTTTAGAGTCATCCCTCCCTGTGGCTCCCATCGAAAAGCCTCCCGGCGGACCCAACAGTAATGCTTCTGCTGCCGGGGGTGCCGGAAGGGGAAAGCTCCCGATTCATCTACACCGCTATCGCCACCGCCGCCCCCTCCCGTTAACCGCCACATCAAGGCTCCGTCTCCGAAACCTAAAGACAGCGCCAGAGAAGTTGTTGCAAAAAAACCTTCTGAGCATCAGCAATTGAGCCACAAGAGGAGGCTAGGACAAAGGCTTTAGCAATACTATCTCGAAGCAGCGCCGGCGACGAAAGAGGAGGTGCGCAGGGTTTCAAAGTTCCTGTTGTCGTGGTTCGCTGTATGAAGAATATAATCCCAGTCTGCATCAGGTGATGTTTCCAATAGTCCTTTTGTTTTTAATTTTAGATGTATCAGTATTTACTTACAACAATTGTGCTTAATGTCTTTGTAAAGATTGTTTTTTTTATGCCTCTGCTGGTTTGTGAGATTTTTATGTAGTGAGAATTTTAAGGACTTCCTAGATATTAAATTTAATCTAAATTGATGGATGTTTTGGTTGACATTTTAAAGGTGGAAATGGATGCGATGAGGCCATGTATTGCAAACCGAGTAACTGAGATGATTGGGAGATTAAACAATTCTATTTCTGAGGTAAAATTGAGTTTTCCTGCCATTATTTTGAGCAGAACTATAGTCTCTTGATAATTTTAGTTTGGTTTTTATATAAAGGAAGTCTCTTTATATGTTTTTGCTATCAGGTCATCACTCAAATAGCTGGTCATCACTCAGATTCGGTGTGTAGAATGGATTGGAAGCTGAGCAGAATGGATTGGATCCAATTTATGACCTTATGGTGGAGATTTTATGGTTTTATCTCATCTGTTATCAGATTTTTTTAAAAAATTTATGTTTATATCTGATATTGCTCCCTTTCTCATCCTCTCTCATGATCAAATATTCTAACCAAACTCTTTATGTTCTTCAGAATCTGAGGATAATTTGAGGCCGGAACAAAAAATGGTTGTTTCATTGCAGTGTACTCTGCTTATTCTCCATGGTTTTTTACAGGTATAAGGTTTAATGATGACGGTATTCAGAACTTTCTATAGCAAATTTGCCATACTCTTTGAAGAAGGAACAGTGTGCTTAATTCTTTGAAGCTTTGTTTGAAGCTTCCTTCTCAGTTAGATATAAATCTTAAGGTATGCTTTTTTGCCTTTTTTTTTTGTATGCTGGTCCATTTGATATTTTAAAAAAAATACTATTTATAAACAGGTCATCTTAAAGGAGGACAGTAAAAACGATCCTTAAGTTAGGTTGATTAAGGATTATCATTCATGATCTCGACCTTCAGAGTTCATACCTTGACCAGTAAAGATTTGAAAATTGTCTTTTCTATTTGGTTTAGTGTAAGAAATACTCTTCTTTCAATGATATTTTTTTAAAATGATGATATTTCAAAGTTTGTTATTTCCATGTTTATAGGTTATGTGGACCGTTTAAGTGCCTGCAGCTTGGACCAATTTATTTGCATTGGTTTGTTCTCTATTTGATTTTTGAATATATCAAGCATTTCTTTTTGAATTTCTTATGTTCAAAATTTTGAAATTGTTAGTGTTTTGAGGTTTTCGATGAAAATCAGCTCTTTGTAGTTACAATATGAAGTTTTGCAGCCCCAAAGAGATTAAAGGTGGCTATTTTTGGGTAAGTTTTTGTTGTTTTTGTCTAGCGATCAATTTCGTGGTGAAAACCAAAGC
Organism: Sherardia arvensis; assembly: GCA_948330725.1. NCBI lineage: Eukaryota > Viridiplantae > Streptophyta > Magnoliopsida > Gentianales > Rubiaceae > Sherardia > Sherardia arvensis. Next base: position 10,401,526 of record OX415244.1, read on the forward strand.
TGAAATTCTTTCGCTTCTTCGATCCACTTGTGTGGCAGCCTTTCGCTTATCAAGAGTTGAAAGTTCGTCCATGTTACTGAGATTTGGGAGAATTTGCTGCTTGATATTAAAGAATCATTCGGATTATCGGCATTCAGATTTTGATTGAAATAGCATACATATAGCCTCTTATAGATCAGGTAGAAGATGATGTTATACACAAATTATCGGAAGCTTACTGACTCTTTTCCGATCTCCCGTGTAAACCTTTTCCGACTCTTTCTCTTCTCTTCTTCCAAAAGCTCACCTGAAGATAAAAACACGTTGGCATCTTGCAAGATGCCAGTGAACATTTGCAGACGCCTACTGTTGTGGAATTTGGAGCTGGGAGAGGATATCTCACCCAAGTCTTACAAGTTTAAGGTTACCATTACATCTTTCTTCTGATTCACCTCTCCATCTCTGTCACATCTTAATTGTTTATCCCTTACCTCTATTACTTTTTTTAGGCTGATCGAAGTTTGCGACAGATACAGAACTTGAGTCTCGACCGCCTCAGAATTGATAGTAAGGTTTTTCATTTTTATCAGCATTTCTTTCACTTTTGCTGTCTATTTTTTCTGTGCTTTCTTTCGTACTGAGCTCTTCAAACCTACCTCTCAGTTGAAGATCTTAGTTTTAGTGTTGTTGAGTCATTATGAGGGATCAGTTATTTGGCAATTGGAAAACATCTGTATGGACCAGCCACATGTATTCTACTCTTGACTCATGTCAATTGTTTATATATATATAATCATCTTTTTTTTTCAGGCTAAAACCAATTTATGGTGAGACATAAACTTATATCTGCATGTTTGCTCTTTTGGGCCAGATTGAGCATGCTCAATTGCTGCATACCGCATCAGGCTGCATGTGATGTTGTTGTTGGGGAAAAAACTAATTGTACCCTTAGAGGCATGAGTGTTGTTACGTATTGTCATCATTTATGCCAATGGAAGCATTATAGAAGTAAAGTTTCATGTATTTTCTCTTAGAAATAGATGAACTTATATGGATATAATGTAGTGAATGCATATATTATTAAATCGTTCAACTTTAATTAAATCGTTGCAACTTTTATGATATTATTAAATCGTTGCAACTTTAATTATTTTTATATGTTCTATAAAATTTGTACATACACATAAATTGATATTTAAAAGGAGTTTTAAATAAACACCGTGCATCGGCACAGGTATCATCTAGTTTAAGAAAACAACGGCATGTTTGCAAAAAAAACGAAAAAAACAAAGGCATGTCTTGGTTTATATTTAACTGAAATTAGATCGGTTAATATCTTTTGCAATGTCACTTTTATACTGTAAAACGAGTAATACAATATAAATCTTTATACATATCATTAACACAAAACTGGTGAGGGGTATTTTACTTGGCTTACCAAACTTTCATAATAATCTAACCAAATGGCACAAAGAGTATGATAACACGGCTGGTTTGGTACAATTGATTAGCATCAATTAAAACCGAATGTGTTTGTTAGATTCATTTACTTTTACCTACATACACTTGTTAAGAAAATAAAGGTTATTTTCCCAAATCAAGCACTGATACAGCTTTCCACTTGTATGATGACCAAATAAATAGAGTGGTGATACACGCAGGTCCACATTTTCTAATGCAGGTCCAAAATATAATATTTTGGGTGCACTAGCACAATTCAGTGCTACATATTGTGTTTTTCAGACCTGCATTTAGTAACTATGGACCTGCATGTATAATTATTGAATAAATAAGAGACTAGTATGCAAATTCATTACTATCAGTCTCAACCAGCATTAGAACTGAATTTACTATGGTAAAATCAAATTAGGCAGGGATCGGAAGCTAACCCATACTATAAACAAACCCAAATAATGGTTTTTCTTTTAATTTTTCAAATAACCACTTCACGATAAAATGGCTATTGCACTGGGAAGAGGAATGAAGGGTGCACTGAGAGTATCAAGCATTAAAAGATCTCATAGCCTATTCCACAACTCATTGTTGTAACCTTGTTATTGAAAGATGGTGTGAACTTGAGGAGTAATAGTGAGGTTTTTATTCTTTTCAAACTAAACCCTTGTCCACTTCAACTGAATTGAATTAAAAAATGCTGCTATTTTATTGTTTGTTTATTTGTTTTCCTGTTTAGGAGTTAGGTTGATTTTTCGGCGAGAATAATGAAACTCTAGTCATGAGAATTCTGTGAGATCTAATTGTGCTTAAATTGATCGCTGTGAATTTCGGTTTGTTCTCTGTGTATATTGTTGTATTTGCCAATTAGTACCACCAATCCGTAATTGTTGGAAAGGGCTAATTAGTGGTAAAGCTATCGTTTAGATAGTGAGAATAAACTGGTAGACATGTTCATACTTGCGTTCTTGGTTAATGTGTCTAAACTGAGTTCCTTCATATCTTAATGCTATCAAACAATTTAGAACTGGCGTTACCAACTAGATTTGATTTGATAAGAGAAATAGTTAGTTTAAGCGTCTCTTGCTAACTATCGAGAAAGTAAGTAGGAATTGGGGTATGTCCGCTGCATTCACGGTACACTATAACTGGTTGGTTCATGATAGTTAATTATATCTTTGCATCAATGATCGAATACATGACTAGTGTGGATTTATTTGAGCCGTTTTGCATAATTAATTGATACACTTGCATTTAGTTTAGTTAATCATTATGTGTTTTCTTTTCATAGTTAATAGTTTCATTCTTTTGTAGTTAATATAATCACTCTCAAGTAAAAAGTAGGTAACTATAAACCAAATCTGATTTTTAGGGAAGTTAAGTTAATAATCTGCTCCTTGTGGGATTCGACCCTGCTTACTTGCTATACTAATCTATATTCTAAGCGTTGCAGGAATATTTTGGTGGTAAACGACGATCACCACTGATGATCTATTGGTGTTCAGTAAAGCTGATGAAAGATCTATGCATGGGGTCAAGGAGGCCTTAAACAAGTTTCAACACAAAATTAGTTTGGAAATTAACGAGCATAAGTCTAAAGTGTTTTTGTCTATGTCTGAGGCTGAGAAAATAATGTTAGCTAATGTATTGCAAGTCCAGTGGCCACCTGTCTTTGAAATTTCTGATTTACAGTGACTAGAGTGAGGTGGAGTAAGGTTAATTGCAGCGCTCTGATTGAAAAATTGAAGAGTAGAGTGAAACCCTGGAATTCCAAGTCACTATCTTATGAAGGGAAGTCAATGGCATTTAGATCAGTATGGATGGTTATTGGGCTTCTGTTTTTCATATACCAAATGGTGTGTACAAGGAATTCAAGAATATATGTAGAAATTTTATCTAGGGGGAAGTGGAGGATAAAAGGGGTTTTTACCCAGTGGTTTGGTCTTCAATGTCCAGTGCCAAAAAATAAGGTGCAAGGGGACTTAGAGACACTTCAACTTGGAATGCAACAACCTTATTCAAACATGTTTGGGACATTGTGCAGAAGAAGGATTTGTTGTGATCAGATGGGTGAATGCATACTATCTCAAAGGACAAGACTTTGTTAAACACATAGCAGGAGAGGGCGCAAGCTAGAACTGGAAAATGTTGAACAAAGTTAAGAACAAACTACTTCCAGAGGTGGCTCATGGGAAGATCATAATTGGAGAAGTTTACAACATCTTGAAGGGAATCTTAAAACCCGATCGGTGGGCAGGTTTAGTCTGGAACCCTCAGTTGCTGCCAAAGCATAGGGTTTTCATGTGGATGTTGTTGAGGAATAGACTACCTACAGTTGACTTGCTAACAAGCTTAGGGATTTGGATGATTCGAATCTAGTCCGTGCGTTATGTGATTCTAATAGGGAGACAGTCCAAAATATGTTCTCTAAGTGCAGCTTTGTTAGACAATTGGTGACTGAGTTAAATCTCAGAGAGTTTGGCAATTTGAGAGAGTTAAGAAGGAGGTTTCATAAGTGGAAGGGGAGGAAGTACTAACTGAAGATGCTGTTAATTAATAATGTGCTTTACAACATATGGCGGGAGAGAAATTTAAGAGTATTCCAGGGAAGAAGTCTTGTTGTTGGGGATTGGAGCAGGAGAAACACACAAGAAAGCAAATGGAGATCCAATAGATGCTAGTTAGACAGGGGGTTTTTACTGTTTTTGTTTTACACTAGCACAGAAAAGGAAAAATGGTGTAAACGGGGACAACTAATTTTATTTAATGAAATACGGTTCCTCAAAAAAAAATTGGCGTTTCATGACCTTGCATATTTTGAGTACCATGTGTCATGAGACTCACATGGTGACTCGTGAGCTTATGTCGTGTATCTTGCCATGTGGATTGCTTGGGTCTTTCATAAATTTGTCTCGAGTATCATGTGACTACGAGATTCCTTATGCAATTGTCTTTCTACACCCCGTGATCGTACTTATGTCTCCAGTGACACTTAATCAACTCTTGAATAGTACATCTTTACATTATTAGCTTTCAAGTTAATGGACTTAACTTTTGCATCATTGGAATTAGATGCTGACTACAAACTACCTTATGTCACCATACTGCATCATTCATTGGAATGCATTATGCTTACTTCGTATCTCGTGTAATATATGAACAATACATGTTCATGTATAAAGTGTTTGACTTTTGCATCATTGGAATTAGATACTAACTGCACACTACATTATATCATTCTACCGCATCAATAATTGAAATGCATTATACTTACTTTGTGTCTTGTGTTGTGTGATATATGAAAAATGCATGTTCATGTATAATGTGTTTAATTTTTGCATCATCGGACTTAGATACTGACTGCCCCCTACATTATATCATTCTACTGTATTAATAATTGAAATGCATTATACTTACTCCATGTCTTGTGTGATATATAAAAAATACACGTCCATGTATCATGTGCTTTTAAATAGCCGCGTTTCCTAGAAATGTACTCCTACTTGTCATTTTATGTGTATCATGTACTATTTTTATATTGGACCTCTCACCAAACTAGTTGTTCATTAATAGTTTTTTAGATCTCGAATAGGACAAGTTTGTGGGATATATTTCATAGCATCAGATGATCTCATAGAGTGCGTGGCGGCGATGATGCATATTTATATTTTATTATAATTTGTATTGACCTTGAATAGAATATTGAACGTATATATAATTCTTTTGATAACTTAAATTAGACTTAAATAAGCTCAAAATAACAAATAGGTTATGCTTTCCTAATTTACATAGTCAGAATAAACTATTTTGAACTGGTGAATAAATTAGAATTGAAATAAAAGAAAAAGCAATATATTGAAAATGAGTGAAATAATGACTAAATAAAACTTAAGATTAAAGTGCAAGATATGACCCCTAAAAGTTTAAAATATATAGTTTGTGACCCCTAAAAATAAAGTGCATAATTTATGGCCCCTGAAAATATAATGTGTATGGTTTGTGGCCGCAAGACATGTTTGCCGTTTTCTGGACGTTAAACACCAAAATTATAAGGGGTAATACAGTCATTTGACATCATCAACTTCTCCTCCGCCAACACCTCTCCGCCGCCACCATTCTGACGGGTTGGTCGATCTCTGCCACCATTCTGAGGCGTCCCATTTCCGGTAAACGCTGCAATCGTTCGGAATCGTAAGCCCAGTTCCACTTTCAGTTTCATCAAAAAATTCAAAGGCATGCTCGCCGCTCTCTTCTCCCGGAAACCATTGTTGCGTTTCCGAGCGTGTCGGCGAGCGGGAGGATCTCCGCTAGGCTGTTGCCCACGATTCCGGCCATGATCATTTAAACGTTTCTTGCCCATTATTCCCTCCTTCGGTCGCCGGAAAAAATCAGAAAACCCCACTTCCTTAAACTATCAATGATCCGAATCCGATTACTCAAACCTTAATCTGACAAACAAGAATCAGGGGGCTCTGCAAAAAACGTGCGTGATATGAAATTGAGAGGGGATTTATGATTTGTGATTCATGAGCTGAGAAAAGTCAAATATGCAACACACGCAAAAGGGAGTGACGCGGGGGAGTGGGGCGAGAGGGACACGTGGCGGGCTGTGATGGTGGGGGTGGTCGACCGGTGAAGCCGTAGTAGTCGGAGAAGATGAAGGAGAAGTTGATGATATCAAGTGACTATTTTATCCCCTATAATTTTGATGTTTAACGTCCAGAAAACGGCATACATGTCTTGAGGTCACAAATCATACAAATTATATTTTCAGGGGCCATAAACCATGCACTTTATTTTTAGGGGTCACAAACTATATATTTTGAACTTTTAGGGACCATATTTTACACTTTAATCTAAAACTTAATTTTATATCAAGTAGTATTTTTTGAGTATCTAAAATTTGGCCATAATTTCCTTCAAATCCTCATCACACATGCGCCAACCCAATCCAACTAAAACCCCATTACCATTAGTTGAGTTGCATCTTCTTAGCTCCACAATTGTAAATTTGTGCTAATATCTCTCCACCACTACGGCACTAATCCCAGGCCACCATCACCATTTCAAGAAAAGACAGAAAATGCAATAAAAAATTGCAAAAAGGAGTTGACTTTGAGTTAGTGTTATTATGATAGTGATCCCATATCAATAGAAAACAAAATAGTCCTCTCCTTATATTCTGTGTCACAAAGTCTCTGCCTTTTCCTTTGATGGGTCTGACCTTTTTTCCTGAGCTCAACTCACCACACCACCAAACTTGGCAATGGAGGGCCTTCCCTCTGGCTACCGCCCCAACGTTGGAGTTTGTCTCATAAATCATCAGAATCTGGTTGGTTCTCGTTTTTTTAATCTTTACTCAGCATGATTTCTTGTTTACACTTCCACGAATTCCACCAAGAATCCATTCCCTCTTGTTTCTGGGGTTGCTGTTGAATCATGGTGCTTGTTTTCGATTTCGTGTTGGTTTACATGGAATCTACGAGTGATCTGGTGATCAGCTTGGCTAATTTCCTCCTGTTTTCTCTCTGTTTTCTCCCTTGTCATGGCGTCCAGACAGTTTTAGGCTTTGTTGGTTAGTGGCACCTTAATGGTTAGGGATTTAGTGTGTTGCAAAGAAGAAAAGGAAAGTGATGATTTTAATTTTTCTTTCTTTTTTCCACGATTCCATGAAAATGAAGTTTTAACGCTGATGAGAGCTCTCAATGAGCGTTTTGAACATTCAAGGTTGAGATTGGGGTGGATTTAAAGTAGTGAAAAAATAAGTGGACCTATCTTCATTGATGCTTCAGATATGTGATCTGAACAGCAGTGCATATTGTTGAGTGATCTTTAAAGCTGGTTGTCATCTTCATGCAATTTAACAACGAAATGGGAGAGAACTAGATTATGTAAGTGTCTGAAAATGCTTGAAGGATATAAAGAGATTACTCAACTAGATTGAACCAAAGTTGCCATAGATGTGTCTTTTTGAACTCTCTTTTTGTCAAAAGATCTGAGTAGCTACTCCATGAAATGCTTAGACAAAGCTGTTGTTCTACTTGTTTTCGAGGAAAGGAATAAGAGTTCAGTTAAATATTTCATGAAGCATATTACATATAGAAATTTATCATTCCCAACTCCGGACCTGCAAATCTTTTAATTTAATGCAGGTATTTGTAGCTTCCAGATTGAATGTTCCTGGAGCGTGGCAGATGCCACAGGTAATTCCATCTAGTGCTATAGTCATTTTGTGTTTGTCTATATACTTAGGGATGGATCTTTATCGCAATTTTCAGTTAAAAAAACTCTCCAGATTTCCTTGTTAACATGCTGCAGATGATTATTTTGTTTGTCTTCCAATGAATTGGCAGCAAAATAATATGGGTATATGTATTTTGTTGGGATATGCTTATAGTGATGTCAGGTCATTCAGTTAAATGCTGTATACTGAAGCAAATATGTTTCATGTTTTTTAAAGGTGTTTCTTCTGTATAAGTTGGGGTAACAATTTTGTGATAACTGTATTTTGTCATTATTGAATTGCATTTAGTATCCTTTTAACAGAATTGGAGCTTTAAGTTGAAACTAATGGAATATTTTTCTGATCTCTTCTTGGTTTACTGTTAGGGGGGTATTGAAGATGGCGAAGACCCAAAATCTGCAGCCATTAGAGAATTGCGAGAAGAAACTGGCATTGTCTCTGCTGAAATAGTTGATGAGGTCTGTAAAACATTTTAGTCATGCCATTCAGCTCCTACGTCATGGTTACTTTCTTAAATATGTTCGTGTCTATTTTTATTTCTTTTTGGATAAATCAACATCAGTAGCCGAAAACTCTCTTCGTTTTGTGGAACAGAAAAACTCTTGAAACAGCACTAACAAAACCTGCATTTTTTATATCTCAAGTTAGTGAAATGTACTTTAGGCTTTAGGTATATGGTTTCCTATCAACTGAAAAAGTTCGTTAGTGTAGTTTGAACTTTGAACAGTTAATGTATTCTTTGTGATTCAAGCATTTTGAAATCTATTCCAGAATGAAGTATTTCAGTTCGATATGTTGTACTTGCAAAAAAGTGAAGAATCTTTTTGCTTGATTATTGACTGATCAGGTTCCTCAGTGGTTGACGTATGATTTTCCGCCTGCTGTTAAGGCAAAAGTAAATCGTCTTTGGGGAGGAGGAGAATGGCATGGTCAAGCTCAAAAGTGGTTAGTTCATTTCTAAGTTGTTTATTTGATTCCTTCATAACTGGGAACTACAGTAACTAGCAGAAGGGATTCTACTGTCCTTTAGTCCATAGTTTATAAATTATTATACTACATCTCTCAATGGTCTATCATCTAACTCCGAGCATGCTTTCAAACTTGGTCTGTTAGGAAAATGAGAAAGTCCAAATTCCTCGATGTATCTTATATTAGTGATCAAACACATCTCAAAGCTATCAACAGTTTTGTAGTGATTTTGAAAGTTCAGTAGAGATTTCATTGCTTTTTTCTCCTTTTAACTTGTATGTTTTACATTATGTACTTTCTGCTAACTCTTGAATCTTAAATGGTTGCCGTGCTTACCTGGAACCCTCTCTTATGTCTTCCAGTATTAGCTTCAGTCACTTCAGCCTGCTGGTTATTTCTGCTTCTGCAGTGCATCCTATGATTTAAAATTGGTTTCAAATGGTTTATATGATTGAAAGTTACTCAATTTTTATGTTCTAGTGCAATGAACAACTGCATATATGTGCAGGTTTCTTATGAGATTCACAAAAGAGGAAAGTGAGATTAATTTGGCAAATGGAGAAGTGGAGCCGGAATTCTCAGAGTGGAAGTGGGCAAGGCCTGAAGAAGTCATTGAACAGGTTTCTCTCCCGCATTCCTACACTTGTTTCGAAATCTTATCAAGAAGATAGCTTTATATGAACAGGCTCTCTTTCTGATGACAGGCAGTTGACTACAAAAGGCCTACTTACGAGGAAGTTATGCGAACATTCGGCCCCTACCTTAATGACACCGGATTGGCAGCAAAGTGCCAATCGACCAAGTGGTGAAAAACTTGTATGCAGCCGCTTCTTCAGTTTTCTGTCAAGATTGTGATAGCTTTTGTTCAACCTCTGTAAATGGATGGTGGAACTCAAGTCTTAGTTATCATATTACAATGACGATGGTGTTTGTCTAGATTAAGTTTTCAAAGGGTATAATGCTATCCAATGGTTGGTTAATGCATTTTTTTCTCTTCAATATGAATGAAACAATTGTTAATGTAATGGTGTTTCTACAAAGCTGCTGCATTTGCTGTGAGGTCAGTTATCAAATGTTCTTAGAAAATTTACAACTTTGTTTGCCAAATATTATTCTTTGTACACTTTTGAAAGTACAATTTCAATTTCAAGAGAAGAACACAAACAAAATAGTAGGTGATTTATACAACTCTGGCATATCTCAAAAGATTATTTGGAGTTGTCATCGAGAGATATTCTTAGGCTTGTCTCTTGAGCAACTCAGTTCAACAAAAATACTATTTGTTAAAAATTTAATTATACTAATTCTATTTTTAATAAATACAATAATTTTGACTTTAATCTAGTTCAGTTTAATTTAGTTCAATCGAAAAAAATAATTTAGGATCAATCGAAAGAATAATCTTAGGAGAACGAGGACTAATCAAAGTATAAGGGGCCTAATAAATATAAGATTCAATTTGATATAAATACAATCATTTAAGATTTGTAACGATTTGTAATTTTTTCATCATACAATAATTGTTTTTATAAATTTTAGTGATATTCTATTAAACATATATTTTGCAGATCCATATTCTTAATTGATCTAAAAAAATACATTTGATATTATTCAAATAACTAATATTTAAATTTAAAATTAAAAATTAAATTCACTAAAATGAATTTTTAAAGTACTTTTTTTTATGATGATGCAGATATATATACTTAAAATTAACGGTTCAGATTTCCTTTTCCAAAGTTAGTCAAGTATTTATTTAAATTAACGGTTGAGATTTCACGTTGGTCAAGTATTTATCTGGGCTAGGTTTTCCGCCGTTGGCCGCCTTGGCTATCTATACATCTTCTTCCGTCTTTAGCCGCGATTTTCAGAAGCTCCTCAACCAGAGCTCATATAAACCAGAGCTCAGTCGTCGTTTTGTGGGCCGGCACCCTTTTGCTGGTAATCCTCATAATTTTGGTTCTTTGTTCTTATTTGTTAATTCTTTTTGGATTTGAATATGAATGACACGGTGATGCTTATTGCCCAGTGCTCGTCTGAAAGTTTAGATTTTGTATTTCTGTGGTTACATCATCAGTGTTGACGATTGAATGTTGGTTTTATCTATAGATGAGTTAAAAGGGGCATCTTTATCTGTAATTTTGCCAAAAGAGTGTAGATTTTGTATTTCTGTGGTTATTTTTCAGTTCCTGACGGTTGAGTGGTATTATAGCTTTGGTTTTATCTATACATGAGTTATCTGAGAGGGACATCTTTATCTGTAATTCTGAAAATAGAGAACGAGCAGGGAGTTTAATAACGAATGGATTGTTATACAATTATGCATTGAAACAAAGATGCTTTTTAGCATGATTAAAAATTACTTTATCAGTTTCAAGCATGATAAAGTAATTACTTTATCAGTTTCGAGCATGATTAAAAATTCCTAGGTATGCTTTTTAGCTGTTTCCATCTGAGGCCGCTAAAAAGTTGCATCACTAACTCAACAGTCATATTTTAGAGTTGCTTATTGTGATGATTTCTTTGTTTCTTTTTAACCCTCAAACCATTTTCTCACTTGCTAGTGTTGACATGATTTAATTTTTCCTTGCCACTCTTAATTTTTTTTTGATGCTCAGTGCTTTACATTATTGACTTTTCACATTATCAGTTCAATTTTTACCTTTTAATATCTACATGCTGTGGAATCCTGAAGGGTAGTTGCAAATAACTTGTGCCAACATGAACTGGTTGTCTAATGGGAATTCCATCCTTAAAATTGCTAACTTTCTATGCTTCGTTAGACTCTCTTTTATGACTGTAGCTTTTTAAGAATTCAAATTACAAAGTAAAAGATTCTGTAACATAAAATACGATCTAGGCATTGTAACAGCTTGTCAAAGAAATTTCCTAGGCATTTTTCGATTAGAAAATAAAAGCCAAACCCCTCACACATATTCTTGGGCAGCAGGAGCGCTAGACTGAAATCGTTTTTGCTTGGCCTCTTTTCTCTCATGCTTCCTGTTGCTGAATTGTATGGTTTTCTTTTTACGGCAGGACTTTTCTTTCTATTTAAATAGCCAAACTCAGTTCTTTATCTTAATGCTCTACCGTTATATTGACTGAGTGTGCCCTCACTCCTTAAATGTTTGTATCTCCCAAGTTTTTTTTCTTTTCTTTTTTCTGTGGTATAGAGATCATTTTAGTTCTGTTCTTCTTCTAAATCATTTGAACTAGGGATTTTTGCAAGTACAAATACACTACCAAAAGTACCAAGTTTGGGTTGCTGATTTTTTGTGTTATAGTTTCCGTGTTTTGCAGAAAGGTTTAGGTAGAGTGTGTTGCTGGGAGCAATGGGCACTGAAGGTGTCAAGAAGACTAAAGAGAAATCAAAGAAAGATAAGAAGAATATGAAGACATTAAATGGAGATAAAGAGAGTAAGAAGACCATGAATAAAGGGGTAGATAATGGGTCAGGAACTGAAGAATGTAATGGACATTTTGGAGAAGGCGATGGACCTGAATGTGGAAAAGGGTTCGAGAATAGTGGAATATCTGAGGGTAAAAATAGAACTTCAAAAGCTCCTGATGAGTTGCAAAATAGGACCGATGATTCAGCCGTAGGTTTGGATAGAAATGTTATGACTGGAAAAGCCTTTGAAAGTGCTGAGAAGGAAGAGAGAAAGAAGAGGAAGAGAAAGAAGGATAAGAGTATTGAGCAAGACATATTTGAGAAGAAGGATCCACAAGGTGAAAGAGTTGAAGCTGTTGATAAGGAAGAGAAAAGGAATAAAAAGAGAAAGAGGGATGCCAGTATAGTTTCAGAAGGTGACATGCAAGGAAATGACCTCACTTCACAGAGTAATGATGTCACGAAGGATGAGAAGAAGAGGAAGAAAAAGAATAAAAAAGGCAAGGGTGAAGGTTCAGGTGCTGGTACAACCATGGATTTGGAATTGGATCTGAATGATGGAACTAAGGGCAAAAAGGGGAAGGCCAAATCAGATGACGTCGGGTCTGAAGATCCTAGGCCTAAAAAAAGCAAGAATAGAGTGAGCTTTTCAGGCAAGGACAAGGTTTTCCAGTCTGAGGAAAATTTGGTTCAAGGGAATGACTTCACTTCACAGTCTGATTTTGTTACCAAGGATGAGAAGAAGAGGAAGAAAAAGAATAAAAAAGGCAAGGGCGAGTCAGGTGCAAGTGCTGGTACAACAATGGATTTGGAATTGGATCTGAATGAGGAAACTAAGGGCAAAAAGGGTAAGGCCAAATCAGATGATGTAGGGTCTGAAGATCCCAAGCCTAAAAGAAGCAAGAAAAAAGTGAGCTTTTCCGGCAAGGATGAGGTTTTACAGTCTGAGGAAAAATTGGTTCAGGGTAAACGGTTCTCTAAAGAAGAAGATGAAATGGTGAAAGAAGCTGTACTTAATTATATAGAGGTCAATGGCTTAGGTGAAGAAGGTTTACAAATGATTTTGAAATGCAAGTCAAACCCAAAAACTCGGAATTGCTGGAAGGAGATAGCGAAAGCCTTACCACACAGGCCTAAAAATGCAGTTTATTATCGTGCTCATTGTTTGTTTCAAAGGGATGAGAAGCGTAAGTGGACTGAAGAAGAGATTGAAATACTGCGGGAATCTCAGAAGAAGAATGGTAACAAGTGGACAGATGTGGCTGATGAACTTGGGAAACACAGATATCATGTGAAGGATACGTGGCGCAGAATTAGACATGAAAATTTAAAGAAGGGACAGTGGTCACAAGACGAGTATCAAACTTTATTTGATTTAGTAAATGCTGACCTGAGGATGAAGTATGCTGAAGAGAAGAAATCCAAGCATGGCATGTTGAGGGACAATGTTCCGTGGGCTGCTATTAGTGATAGATTGACTACACGAACTGATCCAGCTTGTTGTATGAAATGGTATAGACAGTTAACATCACCTATGGTAGTGGATGGTGAGTGGGCTGATTCTGATGATTATCGACTGATTGATGCACTTTATGAGCTGGATGCAAGCTGCTATGAAGATGTGGATTGGGACCGTCTTATTGAGCACAGGTCTGGAACGATATGTGAGAAGCGATGGAGTGAAATGGTTTTGCACATAGGCGATAGTTCCAATAGGTCATTTGCTGATCAAGTTGAAGTTCTAACCAAAAGGTACTGTCCAGAATTACTCGATGCCAAAGAAGATTGGGAGAGCAAACCTGTTGTTGGCCCATAGTCTTTTTTATTTCTCGTCATGGTAGGGAAATTTCTTGTATCCAATGTTCAGATACTAGAAAACACCGTCTGGTCTTGTGTGTTTTCCTATTCCATTTCCATATTTCTTTAGTGATGCCTGTTGATTGTCGATTCGAATGGTTGTTGTATCCCTATTATATTCTCTCGGTTTTTTATTTAATGAATGGGTGGAATTGGAACACATTCAAGTTTGTTTGTTTATTTATTATTGATACATTCAAGTTGAAATAAGTGTACTTGACAGATGGCAAGTTAATGAGGTCAGGCAAGGTAATCCGCAGACTTGAGTTGTTGACACAAGGACATCAGAACCCAAAAGTTGCACTAGAGAGACACAAACTAAAAATCATTCATTCATAATTTCATTCAATGATTACGAAGCAACCTACAGTTAGTTTTGAAGAAAAGCATGATCTTGACATATTGCCTCAAGGTGTGGACAGTGAAATGGACACAAAACTGTTGTTGGGCAAAATATCCTAAAAGTACAAAACCTCGAAAAAATATGAACGTTTCATATGAACTTCTCAGGACCAGAATTTCAACAAACTGCTTCGGCATCCAATCCACACAGAACATATAGAACGCATAGAATTCTTGCAGCCTCCAGATTCGTATAGTCTGAAAATCCGCACATGACTCTATACGCATACAGACAATTAGATGATATCAAGCTAAGCATCAGACATTAATCTGGGAGGGAAATGAGAATTACCTTTACCATACAATCAATAATGAATTTTTGTATAGCATGCTTCAGAAGCATGAGTCTTCCGAAGAAGTTTCTTCAGCCTGAGCCTGAATATTTTTAAACACGTAATCATGTATCAGTAGTGCCAATCTTGAAATACTTGATTGTTCAAGGCTCAATAGAAGATATGATCTTTTGATTTGAGACCTAAACAACCCATTAGATTGAGATTCAATACATAGGAGCCTAACATCCTTATACAGGCTAATAAAGAGTGGGTAATAAGCGTAGGCTTAAGAATCCTATCACAACAACAGCACATTACCAGCTTTGCTCGAAGCATTTCGCACTCAGCAACTGCAGTGTCACGGTCCTTAACCATTGCCTCATAATCTGAACATCGGATAAGCATCATTTCTGGGTGGTGAAAAGCCTACAATGGAGAGAAATGGCACTCTTGAGACTTAAGAAGCGCGCAAAAAGACGTACTTTGAGAGGGGAAAACATGTTAAAAGAGAAGACTCACCAACCAACGAGAAAAGATCCTGAATACTGTTTCTGCACCACCCAGAAACTGACTTACATCAACAATCTTTCCAATAGAGTTAGTAGAAAACCATGAAGAATAATCTACACTTTCTTCCATGACAAGAGTATCAGTTGATCTCCCTACTCCTATATCATCCTCTGGTAACTCATTTAAATTACCATGCATCTTGCTAGGGGGTGAGAAAGGAACTCGACAAGGAGAGCCTAACTGGCGGCAGCATCTTTCTCCAAGGTAGTATTCCCAGGTTTCAACACTCCAAAATGGAACCCGCTTATCGGAAAGAAGGGTTGTTTGTATCATGTCTTTTGAACCAAACACCGCACTACCTAAATAAGGCTGCCAGGTCACCTGGGATGGAGGAAACAAAAACATGAGCACGAAGCTGACAGGATATAAGCTTGACTTGAACCATCAAAAGTAGGAACCAACCTGAGTCTCTTCAATACAATCCAGTTGGCAGCGGGAAGCAGTGAGATCAGAGGAGTCAAAAGAAACAAGTACTTTGTCAAAACTCCACTGCATGGCTCTTGGGAAAACATCACCTTCAGCAATGTTTGGCCGAAATACATCCAAGTATTCAAAAGCCCAGAACTGAAATGAAATTAAGAATAAAATTCCAGAACTCAAATAGAACAGTTAACAAGAATAAATAAAATAGACACAAGAAAGTTGATGGTGCTCACCAGAAGAAAAGGCCAGAACCCTGTAAAGGCTCCTGTTTCTCCAGTAACCTTCCTCCTCATCCCAGTAAGAAATGCAGCAAATGTCATTGCACCCCAATTATAGCTACCAACCTCATCAACATACTCCACGTATCTAACAAACTCATGATTAAGTACAGATCGATTGTTGCTAAAGAAACAACTACCAATCACATAGAGAAACAACCGCCGGAACATGACCTCCTTTGCTTCAACACTTGCAGGGGCAGCCTTCACGTCCTCTACAGTCGGGGCAATGCTACTGAGGCGGATCTTCCCCTCTGTAACAGCAGCGCGCTCGACACCGAGAAGCTCCAGAGCTCGATTCATCTCAAATTTTTGTTCCAAGCAGACAGGTTTTCCTTGAAATCGCAGGCCTGTGATCATGGTCCAGTCAACTGGTGTAGGACCAATTTCACAGCAGGGTAAGTGAAGAGTATTAGTCTCACTAAACCACCTCTCCATTAGTGCAACCAGATACGCTTGTGGGATTTGAACAGCATCAATCTTCATAAAATCTCCAAATCCAGCTGCATCCAAAAGCTTCTTGTAATCATCATGTGCTTGGCGATACAATGTGACAGCAGTCGGCCATGCCCCTCTAAAATTAAGATTCTGAGCCAAAGTAACCTGCGCAAAACCTGAAGGTGAGTACATTACAAAGAAGTGAGATGATATGATATAAACTCATTCTGCAAAACTCTAACTTCTCACCCTTCCAGACCTCGCATGTACAGAAGGATGCTTTCCTAGATTGCGAAGAAGCGGGGTATCAGGTATAGCACTTTGCTCAGGCAGTGCCGTTTTCTTTGAGGTCTTTACACCATTAACATTTTCATTCCCAGAGGGGTCCTCATCCACACATGACAGCCTTGTAAGTCCATTCCTACCCTTCCTTCTTCGATATTTTTGGCTCTCAGGTATCTTTTTGCCCTTAGTTTCCTCATTCAGATCCAATTCCAAATCCATTGTTGTACCAGCACTTGCACCTGACTCGCCCTTGCCTTTTTTATTCTTTTTCTTCCTCTTCTTCTCATCCTTTGTAACAAAATCAGACTGTGAAGTAAAGTCATTCCCTTGAACCAAATTTTCCTCAGACTGGAAAACCTTGTCCTTGCTTGAAAAGCTCCCTCTATTCTTGCTTTTTTTAGGCCTAGGATCTTCAGACCCGACGTCATCTGATTTGGCCTTCCCCTTTTTGCCCTTAGTTCCATCATTCAGATCCAATTCCAAATCCATGGTTGTACCAGCACCTGAACCTTCACCCTTGCCTTTTTTATTCTTTTTCTTCCTCTTCCTCTCATCCTTCGTGACATCATTCCCTTGCATGTCACCTTCTGAAACTATACTGGCATCCCTCTTTCTCTTTTTATTCCTTTTCTCTTCCTTATCAACAGCTTCAACCCTTTCACCTTGTGGATCCTTCTTCTCAAATATGTCTTGCTCAATACTCTTATCCTTCTTTCTCTTCCTCTTCTTTCTCTCTTCCTTCTCAGTACTTTCAAAGGCTTTTCCGGTCATAACATTTCTATCCAAACCTACAGCTGAATCATCGGTTGCATTTTGCAACTCATCAGGAGCTTTTGAAGTTCTATTTTTACCCTCAGGTATTCCACTATTCTCGAACCCTTTTCCACATTCAGGTCCATCGCCCTCTCCTAAATGTCCATTACGTTCTTCAGTTCCTGACCCATTATCTACCCCTTTATTCATGGTCTTCTTACTCTCTTTATCTCCATTTAATTTCTTTGTATTCTTCTTATCTTTCTTAGATTTCTCCTTAGTCTTCTTGACACCTTCAGTGCCCATTTCTCCCAGCCACACACGCTACCTAAACCTTTCTGCAAAATACAGAGACTATAAAAAATCAGCAACCCAGACTTTGTACTCTTGGTAGTGTCATTTGTACTTGCAAAAATCACTAGTTCAAATGATTTAGAAGAAGAACAGAACTAAAATGATCTCTATACCACAGAAAAAAAAATTTGGGAGATACAAACATTTAAGGAGTGAGGGCACACTCAGTCAATATAACTGTTAAGCATAAAGATAAAGAAACTGAGTTTAGCTATTTAGGTAGAAAGGAAAGTCCTGCCGTAAAAAGAAAACCATACAATTCAGCCACAAGCATGAGAGAAAAGAGGCCAAGCAAAAATGATTTCAGTATAGCGCTCCTGCTGCCCAAGAATGGAATAAGTGTGAGGGGTTTGCCGTTTATTTTCTAAATGAAAAATGCCTAGGAAATTTCTTTGACAAGCTGTTACAATGCCTAGATCGTATTTTATGTTACAGAATCTTTTACTTTGTAATTTGAATTCTTAAAAAGCTACAGTCATAAAAGAGAGTCTTACGAAGCATAGAAAATTAGCAATTTAAGGATGGAATTCCCATTAGACAACCAGTTCATATTGGCACAATGCCACAAATTATTTGCAACTACCCTTCAGGATTCCATAGCATGTATATATTAAAAGGTAAAAATTGAACTGATGATGTTAAAACTTAAAAGTCAATAATGTAAAGCACAGAGCACATCAAGAAATTAAGAGTGGCAAGGAAAAATGAATTCCTGTCAATAATAGCAAGTCAGAGAATGGTTTGAGGGTTAAAAAAGAAATCATCACAATTGCAACTCTAAAATATGACTGTTGATTAGTGATGCAACTTTTTAGCGGCCTCAGATGGAAACAACTAAAAAGCATAACTAGGAATTTTTAATCATGCTCAAAACTGATGGAGTCTGCTTTGTTTTAATGCATAATTGTATAACAATCCATCGTTATTAAATTCCCTGCTCGTTCTCTATCTTCAGAATTACATATAAAGATGCCCATCAGAGATAACTCATATATAAGTCATACATAGATAAACCCAAAGATACAATACCACTCAACCGTCGAAACTGATGATATAACCACAGAAATACAAAATCTACACTCTTTTTGCAAAATTACAGATAAAGATGCCCCTTTTAACTCATCTATAGATAAAACCAACACTCAATCGTCAACACTGATGATGTAACCACAGAAATACAAAATCTACGCTTTCAGATGAGCACTGGGCAATAAGCATCACCGTGTCATTCATATTCAAATCCAAAAAGAATTAACCAAACAAGAACAAAAAACCAAAGTTACGAGGATTACCAGCAAAAGGGTGCCGGCCCACAAAACGACGACTGAGCTCCGGTTGAGGAGCTTCTGAAAATCGCGGCTACAATTGGTTATGAAGCTACCAGTTCAATAGGAGAAGGTAGATTAAGGAGTCCCGTTGGGTGTTTTGACTTTTTTACCCTCGCCATCTCTTTGTTATCTCCTCAGGTCATCATTTCGAAATTAATCCTCCCCTGTTGGCCTCAAATGTGGGGGGGTTGGTCTTGAATATTAAAAAGGCTTACAATTTTAGGCTCTCCATTTTAGAATTAGACATGAAAATTTGAAGAAGGGACACTGGTCACACGACGAGTATCAAACTTTATTTGATTTAGTAAATACTGACCTGAGGATGAAGTATGCTCAAGAGAAGAAATCCAAGCATGGTATGTTCCGAGGGCTGCTATTAGTGGTAGATTGACTACACAAACTGATTCAGCTTAACATCATCTATGGTAGTGGATGGTGAGTGGGCTGATTCTGATGATTATCGGCTAATTGGTGCACTTTATGAGCTGGATGCAAGCTGCTATGAAAATGTGGACAGTCTCTTCTTGAGAGCAGGTCTGGAACAATATGTGAGAAGCGGCGGAGTGAAATGGTTATGCGCATCCATTTGGGGATCTAAGTTTAAGTCCAGAATTAGTTGAAGCTAGAGAAAATTGGGAGAGCAAACCTTCTCATCATGGTATGTCCTCACTTCTCAATATTTCCTCTTCTCTTCTGCCTTTTATATTATTTTCTGAAATTGCTTTGGATGAACTAAGCAAATTGCATTTGTGTCGACTTTCATTTCAATTGGAATGATATCACTGTATTGAGTATTCCACCCTAGCTTCTTCAGATGTTATTGAAACTGCAGAGATATAGTAGCAAAGATTAACTGGTTTTTGTGAAAAGTTGTGATTTGCATTAATTAACCTGCACACCTAATCTACCAGAAAAATACACCCTGCTAGAGTAAATGTAGGCGTCGCATTTCACACTTAAACTTGAATTCCATGGTCTAAAATAACAGAACCAACGAGAAAGATAACATTGCAAGTGTAAAAATATGTAAGAATAGATGATGATATCTTTATTAATGAGAAATTGAGAATGTGTTTACAATAATATGTCTCTATACAGATGCAGAGCATCAAAACTAAAGGTCGTAGAAACTCATTCATTCTTCCCCTTGAAAGAGTTCAGAAAGATCAAGATCAAGATCAAAGTCAAGTTCAGACTCCGGCGGCAGTTCCCCGACAACAGGTGGCTCAACCACAAGAGCGGCGGGCTTCTCCTCCACAGTCTTCCTCCTTTTGTTTGTTGTAGTCGTAACAGATGATTTCTTTTTCTTTGGAACAGGAGGCTTGGATGCAGGTTTCCTCTTTTTTGTGAGTTTTCCATCAATGCTTGCTTTGGTGTCATCCCTCTTGATCCTACAGACGACTTGATTCTGCCAGCCCTCAGACATTGAGAACCTCCGGGAAAGCCTCACCGGAGATTCCGTACTCATATATCGTCCACTGGCCAACCCTTTCCTCACCGTTAAGGGAGCGGAATGACAGAATCCTACAGTTCCCGATGACTGTACCGGCTTCGGTCATGACCGGAATGGATGTACTTGTCCCGTGCCAGGTTCCGCAGCCAGTGAGCCTGCTCTTCTGAACATTGTTGGACTTGTCTGTTCTTCCGACGTCGTCGAGCTTGGTGAACAAGAAGAGTGTGGGTACTGGATCAGTGTCTACCCAAGAGCATGGATTCAATGGGTCACAGAACTTGTCCCAGGGATTGACTTTTCCACCGTAGATCTGTGCCTCTTGAATTGTTCCCCATTCGGGATACGGGATTCTCAAAATGTGATTTCTCAAGTAATAACAAATCAGTTCTTCGGATTTCGGATCAAATATTCGAGGAGAATATGGGAGATCCATCTTTTGCAAATGGAGAATCAAGTGAGTATGAAATGTGAATTGTGGGGAGGCCGGGTCCTTTATTTATAGAACCACCAAAACGCGTTCCGAAAACCCTAGGGTGTGTTTGGTTCGTCAGGTTTTTGAGAGTCTGATTTTTGTTTTTGGTTTTTGGGAGTTTGGGTTTTTGTTTGGGATTTTGAGAGTCTGGTTTTGCAAAATCCTTGTTTGGTTGGGTCTTGTTTTGTGAGTATGAAACAAAATCTTTGATTGATTTTTAGAATTTTGCAAGTCTGAATTTTGGGAAACTTAGTGAACCAAACAAAATTTTACAAAACTGGACTTAGATAGTGCAAGTTTTGCAAAAACTTGCCCAACCAAACACACCCCTAGTCTTTTTTTTAATACTTTTTTTTTTTCAATAAACATTTTAATTCTATATTAAAACAATCCTTTTGTGAAAAGGGAAGTTTATTGTTTGACTTTGACTTTTAGTCAAACCAAATTGTTTTAGTCCCATTACATTTTCCTAATGTTTTCTTTTGAAATCACATTTCCCTAATGTTATGCTTAAAACAATAGAGTAAGATCTTAATTAAATTTAGTTTATTATTAGGTTTTTACATGTATTAGTTTATAGTTCAATCCAGCTTACCTAAATATATGTGAAGAATGATTATCAGATTAGGGGCTAATGTTTATGGTTTATTTTTGTAGAACTGTAATAAAAATTAATGTATTGAAAATAATATGGATAAATTAACTTAAATTTTATCAAACACTATTCAATCAAAACTAACACAACTGAAAAATATTAAATTGAATTAAAATGGACCGAACTACAATATTTTTAAATAAGCTGTGGGATCAGAAAGTATTTAATGTGTTGTTTATAATTATAATACTTAGGGTCTGTTTACTACAATTTATCTGAATATTTTTCAGTTCAGTTCAGTCTTTTTCTGTTCAGTTCAGTTCAGTTTAGTATTTTTCAGTTCAGTTCAGTTCAGTATTTTCAGTCCAGTTCAGTATTTTTTAGTTCAATTCAGTTTAGTTCAGTATTTTTCAGTTCAGTGCATTATACTTTATAAAAAATTTAAACAAATTAAATGTTAATAATTCAACTCAATTCAATCCAATTTAGAGAAAAAATAATATATTTCAATTCAGTTCAACGAAAATATAATTTAATGATTTTAAGTTTATATTGAAAATCCAGTTCATTTCAGTTATGTATAGTTCAATTCAGTTCATTTTAGTTAACTGTGGTTCAACTCGGTTCATTTCAGTTAAGTGTAGTCCAATTCAGTTCAGCCAGTTCAATTTAGTTCAGTGTAGTTCAATTCAGTTCTATTCTCTATTCTTGATAAAATACAACCTCATTTAGTTATATCAATGCATTGATCGTTTTCTTCAATTCATTTCAATGAAAATGTACTTTAATGATTTTAAATTCATATTGAAAATCCAGTTCATTTCAGTTAAGTGTAGTTCAATTCAGTTCATTTTAGTTACAGTAATTATACATGCAAGTCCGTGTTTACTAAATACAGGTCTGATAAACACAATATGTGGCCCTGAATTGTTCTAGTGCACCCAAAATATTATATTTTGGAGCTGCATTAGTAAATATGGACCTGCATGTATCACAACTCTTTAGTTAAGTGTGGTTCAACTAGGTTCATTTCAGTTAAGTGTAGTCCAATTCAGTTCAGTCAGTTCAATTCAGTTCAGTGTAGTTCAATTCAGTTCTATTTTCTATTTTTGATAAAACACAACCTCATTTAGTTATATCAATGCATTGATCGTTTTCTTCAATTCAGTTCAATTAAGTTTAGTTCAGTATGATTCAATTCAATTAAGTTTAATTGGATTGGTCCAATTAAGTTTAGTTCAGTATGATCCAGTTCAAGTAAGTTCATAATTGATGAAAATGATTTGATAAACATTTTCTAATTTAATTGTATCAATGCATACTTTTGTAAGTTCATCTTAATTAAGTTTGGTTTAGTTCGATTCATTATGCTTTAGTTTATTTCTGTTTATCAAGTTAGATTCGATTTAATAAGTTTGGTGCTAATAAAATTTGACTTGATAAAATATAGAACAATTTAGTTACATCAATTCAGTTCAGTATACTTCAGTTCAATAAAGTTCAGTTCAGTATACTTTAATTCAATTATGTTTAACTTCTAGGATCATGATGAAATATAAATTTGATGAAATTTAGCTAATGTCGGTGTAGTGATTTGTTTATTCAATTCAGTTTTGAATTAAGTTTAATTCAATATACTTCAATGGTTTGTTTTTTAATAAGAATTTTGAATATAAATATATGTTATATAAAAGAATCAAATGTATTTTTCAATTCAGTTCAGTTCAATGCAGTTCAGTATTTTTCAGTTCAGTTCAGTATTTTTCAGTTCAGTTCATTATTTTTCAGTTCAGTTCAGTATTTTTCAGTTCAGTTAAGTTCAGATCAGTTCAGGCGTATTAAACAGGCCCTTACACGCTACTTTTGTTATCGATCCTGAACAGAGGGTTGTGCAAACAGAATGCATTATTTTCTTGAATTTGGAGCACCTAGGCTTCCAAATGCGGGCTTGACTATGTAACACACAAGAGCAAAAGATAAAGCAAAATCCCAACTTCTACTTCACCTGATTCAGGCCTTCGTTTCTGAAATTTTCATATCTTGAGCTAAACAACATTCACTACTTATATGATATTTCTAAAAGATATAGATATATTTACACAAAAGTGAGTTCCATTATCATTAACAGTAACTTACTTGCAGACTGGACCTTTCAAGCAAGAGGCATCATCATATCTCTAGTTACTCTTCTTTTCTTCACTCTCCCATCCACTAACTCAAACCCATACTCAGTGAACATGCATGTTTTCTTCATCTGAAACCTTTGCTTTCTTCACTGAATTCTTGCTTTTCTCAGTTGAGCCTTCAACTAAGTCCATTTCCAAGGGATCATCATTCACCAAATCCTCAAGTTCATCGAGGTCAATGTCGATCAGTATCCTCCTTTTCCCAGTTATCGGGTCGTGGCACGCAAGCACAGCACGACAGCGTCCACCTGTTCGCTCCACTGATCCTTTGGGACCTTCCAACATTAAAATGTCAGCATTTTTATCAACTTCCTTCTCTACCTTTCCATTATCAATAGACTTAACATTCCTGTCCTTTCTCCCATTTCCTTTCATACTCTTTGGCACAAGTGAGGACTGAGGCTCGTTCGGTTTGACAACAATCGCCTTTTCAGACTCACGACGAGTCCTCTTTGGGACATTGACAAAAGATGTGCCTGACTTGATGCTCGGGTTTGACTCGCCACGACAAACTACAGAAAGATTGGCACAAGGAGTGAGATCAGGGCGACACATACGATATCTTCTACCATTTTTAGCGACAAATCCATCCTGGCAAAGCTCCTCCAAATAGTGTTGGAGGAAGGCATTATGATCATAGGGCAAGTCAGGGTATTCTCTCTGAATAAACTGTGATATTGCCTCTGCAGTAGATCCACCCTCCTCATCCATGCTATTAATTGCATCTCTGATCATCTATATATAACATGTACAGTAATTGATCTCAAGTCAGTTCATTTTTAAAATCCGAAAAAACATGAAAGCCTGATGTCATGTCTGCAAATTTTATATCAGAACCAACAAAAGATAATGTCTTTAATCTTCACCAATAACAATTGATATACATAATCTCAATGAAAACTCAATTCCTAAGAATACCAAAAACATGGACATCATATATATGCAGGACAAATACTGAAATCAAACAAAAAACCTAATTTTACAATGAAAATGTTGAAAAAGCATCAGATAAAGTAGCGTCTGCAACATGCATGTCCATTTCCCAAGAATCAAGGAATAGATAAGAGAAGGAGGCTTACAATTTGATAAGGAGGGTGATCAGGGGTACTCTGCTTCAACTGAGGGAATATCTCCTTGATCCTTTTCCCAAGAAAGGCCATGAACTCTGGAGACAGAGGTTTGGTGGGAGAGGCTAATTCACCAGATTCTAAGATAAATTTTGTGAATTTCTTCACTTTTTCTGCATATCCATCATCATCAGGACTGGAAAATGGGACGATGACTTGATCGCCATCATCACTGGTCTGTGGCGGCGGCGGCGGTGCCGGTGAGTTCTGACCGTCTTTATCCATTAATATCTCGGGGAATTGTACTTGAGATTTCAGAGAATGTCAACTTTATAGATGGAACGAAAGACGAAAAACTTACTTAATTTTCTTTGAGAAAATTCTGAGCATGATCTAGAAGCATGCGGATCCAAGGAATGAATTAATATGGCATGTGATTCATTTATGTAATTTATATTATGATACATTAATCTATACAATCAGAATGAATCAGGTCATGTTGAGTTCAGGTATGCTTATCTGAATTGAAATTTATTAAATTAAATTGAAGATATTGAAAATTATAAAAGGTGAAATAATAAGTTGATAAACTGAATTAAAAACTAATAAATCAAACTAAAAATCTTTCAGTTATGAGAATAATTAGAGGGTTAGTGGTTCATTTTTAGTTGGTCAACGAATTTTTATGTTGCCTGCAAATCTTTTTTACGAAAGCTCTAGCCGTTAGATAAAGACATTAGCCGCCAAAATAGTTGTGTGGACTTCCTTATTACTCCCTTCCTCCATTTATATGTAATTAGTATTTCGACTTGTGCTAATCTTTTAACTTATATTTGCCCATCTATTGCTATAAGTATATAAAATATAATAATGCTGTTATCCCTTATACTATAAAGGCGGAATGCCTTATGAATAGTAAATGGTGGTCGTATTTATTTATTCATATTTTACTGTTCTTCGTTTCTCCATTACACGCGTCCTCCAAAACCTTTACACGCGTCGTTTCCGGTTTACCAAGCGTAACATAATTTTCTTCTTTTTGGTATTTTGTTTGATCCAGACCATTCCTGCAACTTCCTCAAACCCCGAGCTCCTCCACAAGTTCTTCGACCCCGTCACCACTCTTCCACCCTTCATCCACGCGCGGCAGTCGGCAGAACATCATCGGAAAACACCGCGACCCCAACAGAGGCAGACCGTGGTCAGCTCACCGCGTTTCCCGGCAGGGCCAGCTGGCTCTTCAAACCCTGATCTCCCCGCAGTTCGAATTCGAATCGCTCAACCAGGTACTTCTCGATTTATATAGTATCTCATCAATCAACACCTTGGGAAACCCAGACAAAACCCCCAGCAAGCTAATCGAAAAGCTAGAGAAAGGGGATCGAGATTTGCAAATGGCCACCGCCCTGCTGATCCCTTGTCAACTGTGCTTCAGTGCAGAGATGTCAAGTACCTATAGTCCTCAAATTCAGCCTCATATCGTCTTAGCTAGAAAATTAGAGCCACAAAGGGCAAAACTAACGAAACCACCAAGCACCCGGCTTCCGAAGAGGATGTCGCTAAGTATGGACCGGAGGTTGGTCTTTGGAAGGTAAGCTTTGCTATGTTTTCCATACTTTGTTAGTTTAGTTTGATGGAATTGTCCAGTGTCTGATTAAGTTTCGTTGCAGATATTCAGCAGAAACGAAGGAGAAGAAGATGGAGAAGAAGGAAGCAGTGTCTAATTTTCAATGGTATGTTCATTGCTCTGATCATCTCTCTCTTTTTCTTTAAAAATCAATATAAGCTCATGAATATTAGTACTATCCACTGCCTTATGAAGATAATCCTTACATGCTCTTAATAATGTGTATTTTATTTTGTGAAAGTCCATACACTGCCAGTGACTCTACTGTTAGTGATTGTTCTGTAGTGCTATTTTGGGATCTTGTTTGCTGTCTTCATTCCTTTTAAGTTCAGTCGTTTGGAACTTCTTGCTGAGATATTATTATGTTTTGTAGGTTATGGAGGATGGAGTAACTTATTAAAAATCTTTGGATGGACAAAAGACGGACCAGTGTGAAATCCATCAGTTGTTGTCAGCAATTTCCGAGGTTTTGCTCTGAATGCAGGTCATAAAGGTGCTCTAAATGCAATTTCATGATACTTGTCACAACTTTTTTTTAATGGTTCCTGAAGATTTAAAACAGACCTTTATTTTAGTAATCACAGTATTTCACTGTGGCTGCAGATAATTTGAAGGACATCCTTTTACAGAAGCATTTGGTAAGTACTCACAATGTTTTCTACATAATCTCTAGGCTCTCTCTAGACAATTCTTCTGATCCTCTTTCGTTGATTGTGCTGTGCAGATTGCTAAACTGGAGCTGAATTGAACAAGTTGAGAGTGAATTGAGACTGAGCAAATTACCAGAAAAGCAAATTATCTTTTGGTAAATGTAAGGTGCTTTCACTGTTTAAGCTTGTCCTTAGTGTTTTTGTTTTATTTTTTACTTCACTGAGGGTGATGGAGGTTTTATTTTTGTTTATATATGTTGACATGTTTTTGATGGGGAGATCAGTTGATGCCACCGAGGTATATGCATCAACTGTGAAGCTGAAAAATAGCTTAGTTGGAAAAGTTTTCTCTGGGATATGAAGAAATAGAAACTGTTGAGCTTAACTGGTGAGTTGAATGTGGCTTACTAATCTTTTCGATTTATTAAAGCCGATTGCATTGCATTCTAATCCTGAAAAACATAATTTCTTCATAGCAAAGACATTATATTTTATTTACAAAATCATCTATTTTAGTGCTTCCTTGTTTTAGAATAATGTGTGCACTGTCTATTGAACAAGGAAGCACTAAAATAGATGATTTTGTAAATAAAATATAATGTCTTTGCTATGAAGAAATTATGTTTTTCAGGATTAGAATGCAATGCAATCGGCTTTAATAAATCGAAAAGATTAGTAAGCCACATTCAACTCACCAGTTAAGCTCAACAGTTTCTATTTCTTCATATCCCAGAGAAAACTTTTCCAACTAAGCTATTTTTCAGCTTCACAGTTGATGCATATACCTCGGTGGCATCAACTGATCTCCCCATCAAAAACATGTCAACATATATAAACAAAAATAAAACCTCCATCACCCTCAGTGAAGTAAAAAATAAAACAAAAACACTAAGGACAAGCTTAAACAGTGAAAGCACCTTACATTTACCAAAAGATAATTTGCTTTTCTGGTAATTTGCTCAGTCTCAATTCACTCTCAACTTGTTCAATTCAGCTCCAGTTTAGCAATCTGCACAGCACAATCAACGAAAGAGGATCAGAAGAATTGTCTAGAGAGAGCCTAGAGATTATGTAGAAAACATTGTGAGTACTTACCAAATGCTTCTGTAAAAGGATGTCCTTCAAATTATCTGCAGCCACAGTGAAATACTGTGATTACTAAAATAAAGGTCTGTTTTAAATCTTCAGGAACCATTAAAAAAAAGTTGTGACAAGTATCATGAAATTGCATTTAGAGCACCTTTATGACCTGCATTCAGAGCAAAACCTCGGAAATTGCTGACAACAACTGATGGATTTCACACTGGTCCGTCTTTTGTCCATCCAAAGATTTTTAATAAGTTACTCCATCCTCCATAACCTACAAAACATAATAATATCTCAGCAAGAAGTTCCAAACGACTGAACTTAAAAGGAATGAAGACAGCAAACAAGATCCCAAAATAGCACTACAGAACAATCACTAACAGTAGAGTCACTGGCAGTGTATGGACTTTCACAAAATAAAATACACATTATTAAGAGCATGTAAGGATTATCTTCATAAGGCAGTGGATAGTACTAATATTCATGAGCTTATATTGATTTTTAAAGAAAAAGAGAGAGATGATCAGAGCAATGAACATACCATTGAAAATTAGACACTGCTTCCTTCTTCTCCATCTTCTTCTCCTTCGTTTCTGCTGAATATCTGCAACGAAACTTAATCAGACACTGGACAATTCCATCAAACTAAACTAACAAAGTATGGAAAACATAGCAAAGCTTACCTTCCAAAGACCAACCTCCGGTCCATACTTAGCGACATCCTCTTCGGAAGCCGGGTGCTTGGTGGTTTCGTTAGTTTTGCCCTTTGTGGCTCTAATTTTCTAGCTAAGACGATATGAGGCTGAATTTGAGGACTATAGGTACTTGACATCTCTGCACTGAAGCACAGTTGACAAGGGATCAGCAGGGCGGTGGCCATTTGCAAATCTCGATCCCCTTTCTCTAGCTTTTCGATTAGCTTGCTGGGGGTTTTGTCTGGGTTTCCCAAGGTGTTGATTGATGAGATACTATATAAATCGAGAAGTACCTGGTTGAGCGATTCGAATTCGAACTGCGGGGAGATCAGGGTTTGAAGAGCCAGCTGGCCCTGCCGGGAAACGCGGTGAGCTGACCACGGTCTGCCTCTGTTGGGGTCGCGGTGTTTTCCGATGATGTTCTGCCGACTGCCGCGCGTGGATGAAGGGTGGAAGAGTGGTGACGGGGTCGAAGAACTTGTGGAGGAGCTCGGGGTTTGAGGAAGTTGCAGGAATGGTCTGGATCAAACAAAATACCAAAAAGAAGAAAATTATGTTACGCTTGGTAAACCGGAAACGACGCGTGTAAAGGTTTTGGAGGACGCGTGTAATGGAGAAACGAAGAACAGTAAAATATGAATAAATAAATACGACCACCATTTACTATTCATAAGGCATTCCGCCTTTATAGTATAAGGGATAACAGCATTATTATATTTTATATACTTATAGCAATAGATGGGCAAATATAAGTTAAAAGATTAGCACAAGTCGAAATACTAATTACATATAAATGGAGGAAGGGAGTAATAAGGAAGTCCACACAACTATTTTGGCGGCTAATGTCTTTATCTAACGGCTAGAGCTTTCGTAAAAAAGATTTGCAGGCAACATAAAAATTCGTTGACCAACTAAAAATGAACCACTAACCCTCTAATTATTCTCATAACTGAAAGATTTTTAGTTTGATTTATTAGTTTTTAATTCAGTTTATCAACTTATTATTTCACCTTTTATAATTTTCAATATCTTCAATTTAATTTAATAAATTTCAATTCAGATAAGCATACCTGAACTCAACATGACCTGATTCATTCTGATTGTATAGATTAATGTATCATAATATAAATTACATAAATGAATCACATGCCATATTAATTCATTCCTTGGATCCGCATGCTTCTAGATCATGCTCAGAATTTTCTCAAAGAAAATTAAGTAAGTTTTTCGTCTTTCGTTCCATCTATAAAGTTGACATTCTCTGAAATCTCAAGTACAATTCCCCGAGATATTAATGGATAAAGACGGTCAGAACTCACCGGCACCGCCGCCGCCGCCACAGACCAGTGATGATGGCGATCAAGTCATCGTCCCATTTTCCAGTCCTGATGATGATGGATATGCAGAAAAAGTGAAGAAATTCACAAAATTTATCTTAGAATCTGGTGAATTAGCCTCTCCCACCAAACCTCTGTCTCCAGAGTTCATGGCCTTTCTTGGGAAAAGGATCAAGGAGATATTCCCTCAGTTGAAGCAGAGTACCCCTGATCACCCTCCTTATCAAATTGTAAGCCTCCTTCTCTTATCTATTCCTTGATTCTTGGGAAATGGACATGCATGTTGCAGACGCTACTTTATCTGATGCTTTTTCAACATTTTCATTGTAAAATTAGGTTTTTTGTTTGATTTCAGTATTTGTCCTGCATATATATGATGTCCATGTTTTTGGTATTCTTAGGAATTGAGTTTTCATTGAGATTATGTATATCAATTGTTATTGGTGAAGATTAAAGACATTATCTTTTGTTGGTTCTGATATAAAATTTGCAGACATGACATCAGGCTTTCATGTTTTTTCGGATTTTAAAAATGAACTGACTTGAGATCAATTACTGTACATGTTATATATAGATGATCAGAGATGCAATTAATAGCATGGATGAGGAGGGTGGATCTACTGCAGAGGCAATATCACAGTTTATTCAGAGAGAATACCCTGACTTGCCCTATGATCATAATGCCTTCCTCCAACACTATTTGGAGGAGCTTTGCCAGGATGGATTTGTCGCTAAAAATGGTAGAAGATATCGTATGTGTCGCCCTGATCTCACTCCTTGTGCCAATCTTTCTGTAGTTTGTCGTGGCGAGTCAAACCCGAGCATCAAGTCAGGCACATCTTTTGTCAATGTCCCAAAGAGGACTCGTCGTGAGTCTGAAAAGGCGATTGTTGTCAAACCGAACGAGCCTCAGTCCTCACTTGTGCCAAAGAGTATGAAAGGAAATGGGAGAAAGGACAGGAATGTTAAGTCTATTGATAATGGAAAGGTAGAGAAGGAAGTTGATAAAAATGCTGACATTTTAATGTTGGAAGGTCCCAAAGGATCAGTGGAGCGAACAGGTGGACGCTGTCGTGCTGTGCTTGCGTGCCACGACCCGATAACTGGGAAAAGGAGGATACTGATCGACATTGACCTCGATGAACTTGAGGATTTGGTGAATGATGATCCCTTGGAAATGGACTTAGTTGAAGGCTCAACTGAGAAAAGCAAGAATTCAGTGAAGAAAGCAAAGGTTTCAGATGAAGAAAACATGCATGTTCACTGAGTATGGGTTTGAGTTAGTGGATGGGAGAGTGAAGAAAAGAAGAGTAACTAGAGATATGATGATGCCTCTTGCTTGAAAGGTCCAGTCTGCAAGTAAGTTACTGTTAATGATAATGGAACTCACTTTTGTGTAAATATATCTATATCTTTTAGAAATATCATATAAGTAGTGAATGTTGTTTAGCTCAAGATATGAAAATTTCAGAAACGAAGGCCTGAATCAGGTGAAGTAGAAGTTGGGATTTTGCTTTATCTTTTGCTCTTGTGTGTTACATAGTCAAGCCCGCATTTGGAAGCCTAGGTGCTCCAAATTCAAGAAAATAATGCATTCTGTTTGCACAACCCTCTGTTCAGGATCGATAACAAAAGTAGCGTGTAAGGGCCTGTTTAATACGCCTGAACTGATCTGAACTTAACTGAACTGAAAAATACTGAACTGAACTGAAAAATAATGAACTGAACTGAAAAATACTGAACTGAACTGAAAAATACTGAACTGCATTGAACTGAACTGAATTGAAAAATACATTTGATTCTTTTATATAACATATATTTATATTCAAAATTCTTATTAAAAAACAAACCATTGAAGTATATTGAATTAAACTTAATTCAAAACTGAATTGAATAAACAAATCACTACACCGACATTAGCTAAATTTCATCAAATTTATATTTCATCATGATCCTAGAAGTTAAACATAATTGAATTAAAGTATACTGAACTGAACTTTATTGAACTGAAGTATACTGAACTGAATTGATGTAACTAAATTGTTCTATATTTTATCAAGTCAAATTTTATTAGCACCAAACTTATTAAATCGAATCTAACTTGATAAACAGAAATAAACTAAAGCATAATGAATCGAACTAAACCAAACTTAATTAAGATGAACTTACAAAAGTATGCATTGATACAATTAAATTAGAAAATGTTTATCAAATCATTTTCATCAATTATGAACTTACTTGAACTGGATCATACTGAACTAAACTTAATTGGACCAATCCAATTAAACTTAATTGAATTGAATCATACTGAACTAAACTTAATTGAACTGAATTGAAGAAAACGATCAATGCATTGATATAACTAAATGAGGTTGTGTTTTATCAAAAATAGAAAATAGAACTGAATTGAACTACACTGAACTGAATTGAACTGACTGAACTGAATTGGACTACACTTAACTGAAATGAACCTAGTTGAACCACACTTAACTAAAGAGTTGTGATACATGCAGGTCCATATTTACTAATGCAGCTCCAAAATATAATATTTTGGGTGCACTAGAACAATTCAGGGCCACATATTGTGTTTATCAGACCTGTATTTAGTAAACACGGACTTGCATGTATAATTACTGTAACTAAAATGAACTGAATTGAACTACACTTAACTGAAATGAACTGGATTTTCAATATGAATTTAAAATCATTAAAGTACATTTTCATTGAAATGAATTGAAGAAAACGATCAATGCATTGATATAACTAAATGAGGTTGTATTTTATCAAGAATAGAGAATAGAACTGAATTGAACTACACTGAACTAAATTGAACTGGCTGAACTGAATTGGACTACACTTAACTGAAATGAACCGAGTTGAACCACAGTTAACTAAAATGAACTGAATTGAACTATACATAACTGAAATGAACTGGATTTTCAATATAAACTTAAAATCATTAAATTATATTTTCGTTGAACTGAATTGAAATATATTATTTTTTCTCTAAATTGGATTGAATTGAGTTGAATTATTAACATTTAATTTGTTTAAATTTTTTATAAAGTATAATGCACTGAACTGAAAAATACTGAACTAAACTGAATTGAACTAAAAAATACTGAACTGGACTGAAAATACTGAACTGAACTGAACTGAAAAATACTAAACTGAACTGAACTGAACAGAAAAAGACTGAACTGAACTGAAAAATATTCAGATAAATTGTAGTAAACAGACCCTAAGTATTATAATTATAAACAACACATTAAATACTTTCTGATCCCACAGCTTATTTAAAAATATTGTAGTTCGGTCCATTTTAATTCAATTTAATATTTTTCAGTTGTGTTAGTTTTGATTGAATAGTGTTTGATAAAATTTAAGTTAATTTATCCATATTATTTTCAATACATTAATTTTTATTACAGTTCTACAAAAATAAACCATAAACATTAGCCCCTAATCTGATAATCATTCTTCACATATATTTAGGTAAGCTGGATTGAACTATAAACTAATACATGTAAAAACCTAATAATAAACTAAATTTAATTAAGATCTTACTCTATTGTTTTAAGCATAACATTAGGGAAATGTGATTTCAAAAGAAAACATTAGGAAAATGTAATGGGACTAAAACAATTTGGTTTGACTAAAAGTCAAAGTCAAACAATAAACTTCCCTTTTCACAAAAGGATTGTTTTAATATAGAATTAAAATGTTTATTGAAAAAAAAAAGTATTAAAAAAAAGACTAGGGGTGTGTTTGGTTGGGCAAGTTTTTGCAAAACTTGCACTATCTAAGTCCAGTTTTGTAAAATTTTGTTTGGTTCACTAAGTTTCCCAAAATTCAGACTTGCAAAATTCTAAAAATCAATCAAAGATTTTGTTTCATACTCACAAAACAAGACCCAACCAAACAAGGATTTTGCAAAACCAGACTCTCAAAATCCCAAACAAAAACCCAAACTCCCAAAAACCAAAAACAAAAATCAGACTCTCAAAAACCTGACGAACCAAACACACCCTAGGGTTTTCGGAACGCGTTTTGGTGGTTCTATAAATAAAGGACCCGGCCTCCCCACAATTCACATTTCATACTCACTTGATTCTCCATTTGCAAAAGATGGATCTCCCATATTCTCCTCGAATATTTGATCCGAAATCCGAAGAACTGATTTGTTATTACTTGAGAAATCACATTTTGAGAATCCCGTATCCCGAATGGGGAACAATTCAAGAGGCACAGATCTACGGTGGAAAAGTCAATCCCTGGGACAAGTTCTGTGACCCATTGAATCCATGCTCTTGGGTAGACACTGATCCAGTACCCACACTCTTCTTGTTCACCAAGCTCGACGACGTCGGAAGAACAGACAAGTCCAACAATGTTCAGAAGAGCAGGCTCACTGGCTGCGGAACCTGGCACGGGACAAGTACATCCATTCCGGTCATGACCGAAGCCGGTACAGTCATCGGGAACTGTAGGATTCTGTCATTCCGCTCCCTTAACGGTGAGGAAAGGGTTGGCCAGTGGACGATATATGAGTACGGAATCTCCGGTGAGGCTTTCCCGGAGGTTCTCAATGTCTGAGGGCTGGCAGAATCAAGTCGTCTGTAGGATCAAGAGGGATGACACCAAAGCAAGCATTGATGGAAAACTCACAAAAAAGAGGAAACCTGCATCCAAGCCTCCTGTTCCAAAGAAAAAGAAATCATCTGTTACGACTACAACAAACAAAAGGAGGAAGACTGTGGAGGAGAAGCCCGCCGCTCTTGTGGTTGAGCCACCTGTTGTCGGGGAACTGCCGCCGGAGTCTGAACTTGACTTTGATCTTGATCTTGATCTTTCTGAACTCTTTCAAGGGGAAGAATGAATGAGTTTCTACGACCTTTAGTTTTGATGCTCTGCATCTGTATAGAGACATATTATTGTAAACACATTCTCAATTTCTCATTAATAAAGATATCATCATCTATTCTTACATATTTTTACACTTGCAATGTTATCTTTCTCGTTGGTTCTGTTATTTTAGACCATGGAATTCAAGTTTAAGTGTGAAATGCGACGCCTACATTTACTCTAGCAGGGTGTATTTTTCTGGTAGATTAGGTGTGCAGGTTAATTAATGCAAATCACAACTTTTCACAAAAACCAGTTAATCTTTGCTACTATATCTCTGCAGTTTCAATAACATCTGAAGAAGCTAGGGTGGAATACTCAATACAGTGATATCATTCCAATTGAAATGAAAGTCGACACAAATGCAATTTGCTTAGTTCATCCAAAGCAATTTCAGAAAATAATATAAAAGGCAGAAGAGAAGAGGAAATATTGAGAAGTGAGGACATACCATGATGAGAAGGTTTGCTCTCCCAATTTTCTCTAGCTTCAACTAATTCTGGACTTAAACTTAGATCCCCAAATGGATGCGCATAACCATTTCACTCCGCCGCTTCTCACATATTGTTCCAGACCTGCTCTCAAGAAGAGACTGTCCACATTTTCATAGCAGCTTGCATCCAGCTCATAAAGTGCACCAATTAGCCGATAATCATCAGAATCAGCCCACTCACCATCCACTACCATAGATGATGTTAAGCTGAATCAGTTTGTGTAGTCAATCTACCACTAATAGCAGCCCTCGGAACATACCATGCTTGGATTTCTTCTCTTGAGCATACTTCATCCTCAGGTCAGTATTTACTAAATCAAATAAAGTTTGATACTCGTCGTGTGACCAGTGTCCCTTCTTCAAATTTTCATGTCTAATTCTAAAATGGAGAGCCTAAAATTGTAAGCCTTTTTAATATTCAAGACCAACCCCCCCACATTTGAGGCCAACAGGGGAGGATTAATTTCGAAATGATGACCTGAGGAGATAACAAAGAGATGGCGAGGGTAAAAAAGTCAAAACACCCAACTGGACTCCTTAATCTACTTTCTCTACCATTGCACCATAATATGGGAGTTTACCCCCTTTTTTGGTTGACTGTAGGCACTTCCGTAAATAAAGCTTCTTAGAGGGGTTTTTTGGGGATTTTGATGGTTCCGGGGTTTTTTGGGGATTTTGATGGTTCCGGGTAAATAAATCTATGGTTGTACTACCACCTGACCTTCACCCTTGCCTTTTATGTTCTTTTTCGTCCTCTTATTCTCATCCTTTGTGATATTATCACTCTGTGCAGTGATCTCATTCCCTTGCATATCACCTTCTGAAATTATACTCGCATCATTCTCTCTCTTTCTCTTCCTTATCAGCAGCTCTTCCTCTCTTCGTTCTCAGCACATTCAAAGGCATTTTTGGTCATAACATGTCTATCCAGACCTTGTCCCACAGCTGAATCATCAGTCCCATTTTGCAACTCATAACGAGCTTTTGCAGTTCTACTTTCACCCTCAGATATTCCACTATTCTCGTTCCTCTACTTGTTTCCTCCAACCTTCTCTATCACACTCTCATTTTGGTCCTTTACCAAACAAATCTCGGACCCTTTTCCACCTTCATTTTCATCACCCTCCCCAAAATGGCCATTACTTTCTACAGTTCCTGACCCATGCTCTACCCTTTTTTTTCTTATTCTTACTCTCTTTATCTCCATTTAATATCTCCATATTCTTCTTATCTTTCTTCGATTTCTCCTTGGTCTTCTTCACACCTTCAGTGCCCACTTCTTCCAAAACCATTCCCACTACAATCTAAACCTAAACCTTTCTGCAAAATACAAACCATTCATATTAAAGTTAAACAAATCAGCAACACAAAAAACACTGATTCAGAAGGATAACAGTAATATGATGATTTTTACCCAAGAAAGGTAAAAAAGTAAAACAATTACTTGGGTAATACCATATACCAAGTATAAAATGTAAAATTTCGAACATTTAAAGGTATGAGTATTTTCTGTCAATCAACTGAACAAAAAGTACCAAGCACACATAAAAGAGTGAGAGTTTCTGCTTTTATTCTCAAAGTATGAACAACTCGTAAGAAGTTTTAATGACAGATTGTTACAGTGCCTAAAATTGAATTCTATGTTATAGAATCTTTAATTTGGTAATCTGAATTCTTAAGAAGCTACCAGTTTAAAAATCCGATTAAAGAGAATCTAACGAAGTATAGAAAATTGGCTATAAAAATATCAGCAATGATAAGGGTGGAATTCCCACTGTTCCAATCAAGTATCCAGCACAAATTGCTTGGATAATCACCCTACCCTTCAGGATTCCACAGCATGTTATAATTTATAAGATGGCCTCCCAGGTAAAATTGCCGATGTTTAGCACAGAGCACATAAAGAAATGAAGGTTGACAATTTGGAGGTAAGGCCATTTCTTAACAGCCACATGTTAACAAGTAAATATGTTCCGAAATTGTAGAAGCTAATAAGTGAGCAGGAAAGATTAATTTTGTACCCATCTGAGTAGCAACTATTAAGAGAAATAATGCTTTGAGGAGATAAAGGATATTCACTGAAAATGTATAATATGATTGAACGTTGAGTGGCATCCTCTAGCGAAAGCTAAATGATACCACATTATAGTGACACGAGATAAGGCACACACTTAAGTCTTTATTATAGTTAAATTTACTTCCTAAAAACAACTTGTTTGGGTTCATACATATGATAACAGTATACTATTCTTAGGCTGGTCTGTCTGACGTTATTTCTAATGGATACTCATCTAAACCTGTCGAGAAAGTAGTGGCTTTTAAAATAACTAAAAGCATGGAATGAGTTAGAGTTAGCACTCTGGAATGAAGGTAGAGTCTGCTTTGTTAAATGCTTAAACTTTAGTATATTCCCACTGTCATTGTCTTCCTCCTTGCAAACAAACACAATACTCTTTCTAAACTCACATGATCTGCAACAATTTTCATTGTTTTCTCTTATTTTTCCTTAGTCATCTAATCATTCTTTTTGACACCTTGGTGCCCACATCTTCCAAACCCTTTCTACCAGACTCTAACAACACCTTTCTGCAAAACCTTAAAATTTTCTCTAGGCTAGGGAAACTAGAACCTAGGAATACCCTAATGCCCTTACAGTATTTCACCCCAATACCAGGAAAACAGTAGCCCTAATTCAATTGTTAATGACAGGCAAATTATTGAGAATTGGAATTTCCACCATAACTTCAGCTTGAATTGACATTTTAGAGAGAAGCATTACCTGCAAATCCAGTGGATTCAGAAAAAGCTCCGGCGAGTGCGTCACTCTGTGTGCTTTGCGAGAGTAAGCTAAATTGGGGGTTGGGATAAGGGATTGGGTCCTTCTATTTTTTTAAAATAATATATTAACAAAAAATATACACTCCAACAAAAAATTTCCGATACAAATGAATTTGTATCCAATTATAAGATTTTCTTTTTGATGTCCTTAAAAAAGAATCCAATTATATTTTTCAAATAAAACTTTATTATACATACTTTTTTTTTTTTTAATTAAACCACTATTAAAAGTGGAGGGAAGTTAATAGGCTCCCTAAACCTTGAAAAGGCCATAGAAGGCAATGTCATACACACATCTTATAGATGGTGGCATTACAAAAGGACATAAGTCCTTGAAGCATGATAATGCTTCCAAAATTGTAAAAACTACTCAATAACTATGTATATCCTGATCTAGAGTCTCATAAAAAGTCAAAGAGCCTATTAGTGAATTGCATAGCAAAACACAAAGCGGCACTAAGATATATACGAGACAATATGTAGGGATCTTGTATTAAGTTGCACAGCACTTGCACAAAAGCCAGGACAGTCCACTGTGATGATCTCAGAATCTGCAAATGGTAAAAATAGAATGAGTAGCATCCATTCAGAGAATTCTAAGGGAAGGCATACCCATTAAGTCTAATTGCATTAGACCTTGTGATCTTTGGGGGAGATTCTGGCAATCATGAAAAGATTCTGATTGAGCTACCATTCCAATTTTTGATAGGCTATCAGCCAGCATGTTGGATTGCCTATATATGTGTATTACTGGGTTGTTGTATTTGTTTCTGATGGAGTCTGCCAAAGTAAATAGCTGCCAGGGAGCAGTCATTGGATTGTGCATAGCTTTTACTGCCAAAAGGCAGTCAGACTCCAGGGTAATCTGTTGATGGAAATGAGCAGCAAGTTCTGCCCCTTTCTGAATGGCAAGGATCTCTGCCTGTAAAGAGGAAGAAGCAAAAACAGGGCCAGAAAAGGCTAACAAGCAGTGACCATGAGTATCCCTAATCACCACACCAATTCCTGCTTGATTTGAAGATAGCCAAGAGGCATTTACATTAGTTTTAAGACCAGTGATAGGAGGAGACCATTTTATAGAGGTGATCTGTAATTGAGGTGGTCTGGTGTGATGGGGTAGAAAACCTAGACTGATAAGTTCTCTGTCAAATTCAGAAGACGAATTTATAGGTCTTACACTGTATATATCAAACACATAGTTCCTAATGGATGATTTGAGCACCTCAGTATTAGGAAGGGTGTTTTCAAAAATGAAAGAATTCCTAGCTTTCCATATGAACCAACAGAAAATACTTGGGAGAATGTGGAAAAGACTAGTGTGTAGATTAGTGTGACCCTTGTAAGACCAGTAGTAAGATAACCTGTCCCATAGTGTATGAAATTGTAACTCAGCAATACCAACCATGTAGTGAAAGAAAGACCAAAGTGATTTAGCTAGTTGGCAGTGAGTAAAACAATGTTCAATAGTATCTTGATTATCATAGAAAGGACATTTAGAAGGCATGTTAAATCCCATTTTCATAAGCACATCAGAGAAAGGCAGAAAGGCATTGATCATTTTCCACATAAATATGCTAATTTTTTTCTGAATCCTTGGATGCCAAAGTTTGGATAATGATTGAAAAGTACCTCTTTGTGCTCTCAGGGCTTGATATGCAGACTTAAATGTGAAAGAGCCATTGTGGTTGGGCAGCCAAATGAGTCTGTCATCTGTTGAGTTGTTGCACTGTAATGCCTGCAAGGCTTGTAAGACATTAGGAGGTACATCAGATAAATAATGCAAATAAGTAGGCTTATCCTCCATAAATTGATGGAAAGTGCAGTCCTTTGGGATGTATGTGGTGTCTGGACTGATAAAATCACAAATTGGACCATATCCTGTCCAATTTGATGTCCAGAACTGAGATGTTCCCCTGCCAATAATCACTCTAGAGAGTGATTCACATTTTTGATTTATTTGGGCAATTCTCTTCCAGTTGGAAGAATTTCTGTAAGACTATGGAAGAGCCCACATAAACTGGGACCAAAGAGTCTCTCCCAGTTGGAACTTCCACCATAATTTAGCAGAGCAGGCTTTGATAATGGTATGAATTGATCTAACACCTATACCATTTTCATCAACAGGATAGGATAAATCATTCCATTTTTTCCAGACTTTTTTGGGTTTCAAGTCAGTTTCTCCCCAGAAGAAAAAAGAGAGTAATTTTTCTATCCTTCTAATCACAGTGATAGGAGGTTTTAACACACTCCAAATGTGTTGAGGGATAGAAAAAATACATGACTTTATAAGAGTGATTTTCCCTCCAGGGGATAACCACTTATTCTTACAGTTAGACAGCCTATTTTCAATTCTTTGTAGAAGTGGCTGAAAGTGTGCAATGAGAGCTCTACCTGCAAAAATAGGAACACCCAAGTAAGTAAAAGGTATAGAGCCTTGCTTCATGCCCAAAATACTTTTGACCTGTCTCAGTTTATAGTTGGATGCATGCTTCCCTAAGAAAAAATCGCTTTTGTCAAAATTGATTTTCTGACCAGTTGTTTGCTCAAATATGACCAGGAAAGCTTTCAGTCTAGTTAAGTTGGACTGTGATGCTTTGAGAAAAATGATAGTGTCGTCAGCATAACTAATATGAGAAATGGGAGAAGGACCTCCGGGGATGCTGAAATAGTCTAACTTACCTGTAGAATAACTATATGCAAGACTCCTAGTAAAACACTCAGAAAATATGTTGAATAAAAATGGGGATAGAGGATCCCCTTGTTTGATACCTCTAGAAGGTCTAAAGGATCCATTAGGTTTGCCATTAATCAAGACTGAAAAATGGGCATCCCTCAGATTTTTCATTACATTATACACAAATCTACCATGAAAGCCGAAATGTAACATGATTGTATTTAAATAGTGCCAGTTGACTCTATCAAACGCTTTCATAAGGTCTAGTTTTATAATGCAGTTAGGTGTCCTATGCCTCCTGTCAAGAAACCTAACTAACTCCTTAACATAGATAACATTGTCTGATATATCTCTATTTTTTAAAAATGCAGATTGATGAGGAGAAATGATTTTATGCATGAAAGGCTTCATCCTCTCCATGAGTAGTTTAGAAAAAAATTTGTTGATGCAGTTGGAGAGGGAGATTGACCTAAAATCAGAGAAGTTAGTAATCACTTCCTTTTTAGGGATAAGTGTAATCCATGAGGCAGCAATACCAACAGGAATAGAGTTTGAACTCATAAAGTCTGTTACTGCTGCCAGAAGATCATTTTTAATTATATCCCATGTTTTTTATGAAGAATTTAGCAGTGTATCCATCAGGACCAGGTGTACTGTTTTTATTGAGTTTAAAAACAGTCTCCTTTAATTCTTCAAATGTAACAGGTTTGATAAGCTGTTGATTATCATCATCAGTTATCAGTTTTTGAATTTGACTCAAAAAATGGCTATGGAACTCACCATTCAGAGGACTTTCTGGTTCAGATAATAAATTAGTGTAAAATTGTACACCTTCATTTTCTATCTCAGAAATATTGTCCAGCCACATTCCATTGGAGTTTTGTATTTTGGTAATACTAAGGCCACATCTTTTTTCTTTGACAGAGTGGTGGAAAAACTTTGTATTTTCATCACCATCTTGCAATCATTTGATTCTGGACTTTTGTTTCCAGAATTTACGTTGCTCTTTCAAAGATCTGAGATGTAGTGCCTTAAGTCTATTTAGCTTAATAAGCTCATTTACGGAGTTGTTAGCATCATAAACTATTTCCTGAACTCTCAGAGCTTCAGCAGCATTAGTCACATTTGATTCAATGTTACCAAAAGTGAGCTTGTTCCATGATTTGATGGTGTGCTTAAGCCTCTGTAGTTTCAGGAAGAAAGCAAGCATGCCAGATTCAGTCATAGGCAAGTTCCAATCATTAGCAATTAATGATAGAAACTCATCCCTATTGAACCAAGCATTAATAAACCTAAATGACCTAGGTGAAGAAAGGATGCTACTACCTATAGTAAATAAAAGTGGAGAGTGATCAGATTTGTCCCTACTCAGTATTTGAATGGAAGAAGATGGATTCTTCCTCATCCAATCCTGATTGGCAAGACCTCTATCCAGCTTTTCAGTAGCTGGAATTAACCGGTTATTGGACCATGTAAATTGGTTCCCAACTGTGTTAATTTTCAATAAGGCATTAGTCGAGATGAAGTGATTGAATTCACTCATTGACCTCTGCCCTGGATTAGCTGGACCTTTATACTCACAATAAAATCACCAATGAGAAAGGAATCCTCTAAGTTCTTATCACTCAGGGTATCCCATAGAAATTTCCTTCCAGGAACAGTCCTAAGTGCATATATAAAGAAACCTTGCATAGCTGTATTTAACCTATGACTAAAAATGTCTACTTGCAGGAACTGAAGGTGATCTAGTTTAATAGTAACATCTAAATGATGGTTCCACATTAACCATATTTTCCCACTATCAGAGAAAAATGATTTTGTGTAGTGCAGCCTCCTCATATAAGTTTCACATTTCTGACTCTTATGCCAAGGTTCAATTAGGCATATGAGATCAAATTTATTAACATGTACTAGATCAGCCAATCTATCAAAAGAGGTTCTCATCCCTCTAATGTTCCAGACAAGAAACTTAATGTTTAATGTTGTACTAATCATTGAGAATGAGAAGAGCTGAGTGACCTAGTCAGTTTCTGAGTAGGATTAGCTGTTTTTGTATTTTCTTTAGGGATGAATTTCTTATTAATTTGAGAGAAGAAAGTTGCAACCTTAGATTTCTCAGTGGTGCTGCTTTTTTCTGCCAAATTATTAAGGGATTCAGAGTGAGAGGATTGTGTACCTGTATCTTGATGGTTGTCATCTTCAGTGGATTCTGAGGAAATATCATAATCTGAAGCATTGTCTACCTCTTTTATTTCTGTTGTAAGTAATGGTAAAAATCGGTTGCTTTTTTTGTCCTGTGAAATTGATGGCAAACTGTTATTTGTAAAATTAATTTCAACAGAGTGAGAAAATTTACCTGTACCCACTGTGAGGTCATCATAAGCATAGATGTGTGGCTGGTTTTTTTCTGAGCTGGGAGGATATTTTGGGGGGTAGGGGAATGAGAGGTGGGTGATTTTGAGGTTATTTTGACTGTGTTAGAGGTCTGTTTGTTTTCAGGACCAGATTGAGGGACAAAGGCTGGTAACTGTATTTTATCAAGGGCTGGGAGGGGGGACTTGGAGACAGGGAGATGAGTGAAGGAGGATTTAGGGTTTTTGTTGCTTATATCAGAGGTGATCATGTCTGCAGCAACTGATTGGGGTACAATGGGAGAGGCCTGACAAACTGTTTTATTTTTCCTCTTGGTATGAGTGAAAAGGAACTCCCTTTCTTTTCCATTCTTTGGCAGAGCTTGAGTATCCTTATGAGACTGTTTGAGGCCAGAGGTACTAGCCTTATCAGTGTTGGCTTGGAATATTGTATCATCTTCAATTATTGTGTCATCTATCACCACCACAATGTCACTCTTTTCAGGTACCACAATGTTATTTCCTTTGGCTTTTAGAACCATATCTGTCTTAGTGGTTTGGGGGGCAGGTTTGG
Organism: Sherardia arvensis; assembly: GCA_948330725.1. Classification (NCBI taxonomy): domain Eukaryota; kingdom Viridiplantae; phylum Streptophyta; class Magnoliopsida; order Gentianales; family Rubiaceae; genus Sherardia; species Sherardia arvensis. Next base: position 10,445,527 of record OX415244.1, read on the forward strand.
TATTAGGCCTGAGTTTTTGCCTGAATTCAGGGTGGAGGATTCCACATTCATTATCCTCATGCCCTATCATACTACAGTGGCAGCAATATTTGGGGAGATCCTCATACTCAACTGGGAATTTAGTAACAGACTCATCCTCAATTCCTAACTTAATATGAGTCTTCAACTTGGTTTTGAGGTCAACTTCTACGCACATCTTAACAGTGGAAGGTCTAGTTACATTTGCAGTAGCTATATCCATTTTAATGTAGGTACCAATCTGATCTCCCATTAGTTGAATCATAGAGCTATTAAAGTAGTAGAAAGGTACCTTTTTGATTGAAACCCAAACCGGGACAATAGAGGATTCAGCTTCCGGCGAGAAGTCTACCGTCCACTTGAGAACCTTCATCTGAGCACCACAGAAGTTCCAATATCCTTTGATCCAACATCTTTGATAAGCTTCTGGGTCGCTGAATCGGATGAGAATATGTCGATGATCAACCGAGCCAATCTGAAACTTGCCCTTAAAGTCGGCAGCGCTAAAAGTTTCGTATAGTTTCTCCATCGGCGGTTTTCCTCTTGCAAATTTACCTATCAAGGCATTGCTGTAATGGGAAGCTAGAACCTCCGCTTGTTTTCTGGTGACGATACAAGCAGCCTCACCTCTGTGCGTGGTGATTGGGTGGATTTCTGAGTTTGTTGGTAGAGTAGAGCTTAGGGGAGGGGGTCTATTGGAAAGGACTTGTGAAAAGGAATGACCTGGCGCTATTCCACCGCGTGGTTGCGGTGGCACCGCCGTGGCCATGGTGGAAAGTGGTCGTTATCTATCCGTTTCGGGCTAATATTCTCCGGAACAGTTATTATTAACGGTTAGAAAACGGAAATTTAGGCAGATGTGAAATAGTAAAGGTAGAGAGAAGGAGGAGCATAGATTTTAGTGAGAGGGCTTTATTATACATACATATATATAGTCGTAAAAAATTATTTTTATCCGGGTCGATCCTGGTCACATCGCCTGAATTTATTAAATGTAAAACTTCACTTTCTTAATTAAAGTATTTATATTTTGTTAAATATCAATACATCAGGATTCATAAATAATGTCAATCAACCATTCCAAAATTCAAACCTTTAAAATCAATGATTTCAAATAGTATAGGAGCAATTTTCAAAAACTGAGTGAAATATGAACAATATCATGAGAGCTCAAGGAGTACGTGAGAGTTTTGCTTATTACTATAATTTAGAGTAAAACACACAGTTATCCTTTAAAATGTTGTATCAATAAGAGTTTTCTTAAACCATACGTTAATTAATAAAAAATCATGCAAAATATGAAAAAACTAAACCTAAACTAAATTGTAATTGTGATTACACTTTTCCTAAACCTATTAGCATGTGTTTATATTAGTTAGAGGGTATTATCGTTATTTTATATTTTCCTATTTATATATGTCTTTCCTTGTAAGAACATTATCATTCTCCTCATTCATAAGCTTGTATCCAAAGATGGTTTTCTCTCAAATCTTCTTCATTTCATAGATTATCTAACATGGTATCAGAGTTATGATTCTTGGGTTTGTGGATTGAAGGTTTGTGGGTTGAACAAGATCAAGGTGAAGTGATTTTTTGAATTTTCGTCAAAAACAAATTTCTGCTTCGGATTTGTCTGTGCAGCCGTAGTATATTTGAGTTATCTTTTGATCCGACCGTTGGAAAATTCTGAAATTTTGGGAGGTTGTTCGGGAGACGTGGATCTACGATTTGACCGTTCGGATCGAGTATTTGAGCTCTGGAAATACTGCAGTTTTAGTCGGACTGAACTGTAAGTTTTTGTTGTTTCTTAAAACAATTTCAGATTCGGCTTTTGTGAGCTTGTTTCGATTTGTTTCGATTATTAGCATGATTCTTGGATGAGATTATTGTGTGGGCACTTGTTTTTGACTCTCAATTTGGTGTTTATTGGATTTGGTATTAATTTGGGATATTTTGGAATCGTGTGTGATTTTGTGGGTTAAGCCTACTTAGCGATTTGGTATGAACTTTGAGGTCCTTTAAATTGGAGATTTGGTATTGCAAGGATTTGGAATTTTGAAGTATATGTTGGATTTGTGAGTTGTTGATTGATTGGTGATATTGGTGTTGGGATTTGGTTTCGATTTTGATTTGGAGTTGTGTTGATTTGTGGGAGTTTATTGTGGCGTGGATTCGGTTTGGCTTTCTGTGTTGAGAATTTTCGGCTGTGTAGCATTTTTGGTGTGTTTGGATTCTTGAACTATCACAATGGAAAGTGGTAGTGATCTTGGTTCTCAGTCATTCAGTGTTGAATTGACTCCGTATATGTTTGATCAGTTTCAAAAGTTTCTTGCATTTCAACGGCCTTCTGTCATGTCCTCCTCCTCCTCTACGGGTTTGTCATCATCGTCCATCTCACCTGTCTCTTCTCCCTTGTGGATTTTGGACTCTGGCGCTTCTAACCACATGTCTCCTCATTTGCCTTCTTTTACTACCCTATCATCTGCACCTACTGGTTCAGTATTGACTGCTGATGGAACTCCCATGCCATTACAGGGTACTGGTTCTATAGTTACCCCTAATGTCTCCTTGAGTGATGTGTATCATATTCCTAGTCTCTCACTTAGCCTTTGTTCGGTTGGTCAATTGTGTGATTCTGGTTTGGGTGTTTGGTTCTCTTCTTCATCTTGTGTGGTTATGGATTTAACATCTAAGAAGGTGGTTGGGACTGGTCGTAGGCAAGGGAAACTTTATGTGTTGGATGAATTGAAAGTATCAGATGTTGCTGCTTCTACTGTGGATTTATCTTCCTTTCGCTTGACTCGATCTTCCTCTGATTTTTACTTGTGGCATTCGCGTCTGGGTCATGTTTCTGCATCTCGTTTGAGGTATTTGGCATCTACTGGAGCTTTGGGTCAGTTGCATTCTCATGACATCTCCGATTGCAGTGGTTGTAAGCTAGCAAAGTTTTCTGCCTTACCCTTTCAGAGAAGCATTTCTTCATCTCTTGCTCCATTTGATCTTGTGCATTCTGATGTGTGGGGTCCCTCTCCTGTGCCTAGTAAAGGGGGTTCTCGATATTATGTTTCATTCATTGATGATTTTACTCGTTATACATGGGTTTATCTTATGAAGCATAGATCTGATTTTCTTGAGGTTTATCGTGAGTTCAGAGCTCTTATCAGCACACAACACTCTGCAGTCATTAAGTGCTTTCGTTGTGATTTGGGGGGTGAGTATACCTCTAATGCCTTTTGCCAGTTGCTTGCTTCTGATGGAACCATCCGACAGACCTCTTGTACTGATACTCCTCAGCAGAATGGTGTTGCCGAAAGGAAACACCGTCACATTGTGGAGACTGCTCGTTCCTTCTTACTTTCAGCTGAGGTCCCTAAAGTATTTTGGGGGGAAGCCATTCTTACAGCTGTGCATGCCATCAATAGGATCCCGACCTCACATAATTCTGGCTTGTCACCTTTTGAGGCTTTGTATGGACATGCACCTGATTACTCTTTTTTGCGGGTTTTTGGATGCGCTTGTTTTGTTCTCCTACCTCATGTTGAACGTTCTAAGTTGTCTCCAAAGTCAGTTTTGTGTGCCTTTTTGGGTTATGGTAGTGGTCAGAAAGGGTATCGGTGTTTTGATCCTGTTAAGCAGAAGTTATATGTTGCTCGACATGTTGTGTTCTTGGAGCATATCCCGTTTTTCTCAGTTACCTCTAGTTCACATCAGTTGACTGAGTCGGATCTTATTCACATGGATCCTTTTGATGTTGTTAGCGATGATGTTCCACCAGCAGATTTGGTTCTAGACACAGATGCACCCCTTACTACGCCTCATGCTGTTGATTTGCCTCTTGTCCCTGAGACTGATTTACCCCCAGAGCCTCCACTACCATCTTCCGAGATTGTGACCGATCCTCCCTCTCTCCGTCGGTCAACTCGTTCTTCTAAGTCTACTCAAAAGCCAGACTTTGCTTACTCCTCCTATTCTCCTGCATTTGCCTCTTTCCTTGTGTCTATTCACTCTTTGTCTGAGCCTACATCATATAGAGAGGCTATTAGTGACCCTCTTTGGCAGCGTGCTATGGCTGAGGAACTCGCTGCTTTACATCAGACTCACACTTGGGATTTAGTACCTTTGCCTTCGGGAAAGCACACTATTGGTTGTCGTTGGGTTTATAAGATTAAGACCAAGTCTGATGGTTCTGTTGAACGATACAAAGCTCGCCTTGTTGCGAAGGGTTATTCACAGGAGTACGGGATGGATTATGATGAGACAATTGCACCAGTTGCAAAGATGACCACCATTCGCACTTTGATAGCAGTTGCTTCAGCTTATCAGTGGAAGATTTCGCAGATGGATGTTAAGAATGCATTTCTTTATGGTGATCTTTCTGAGGAGGTTTATATGACACCTCCACCCGGTGTTGCGCATGAGCCCGGGCATGTTTGTAGGCTACGGCGATCTCTTTATGGCCTCAAACAGGCTCCCAGAGCTTGGTTTGAGAAATTCTCCACTGTGGTCATCTCTCTTGGCTTTCGCCCTAGTTCCTATGATTCTGCTTTGTTCATCAAGCATACGAGTAAGGGTCGTATTCTCCTCTCTTTGTATGTTGATGATATGATTATTACCGGTGATGACTGTGAGGGGATTGAATCATTGAAGCGTGATTTGGCTCATTGTTTTGCTATGAAAGACTTGGGCATGCTCCGTTATTTTCTGGGTATTGAGGTAGCCTCATCTCCTAAAGGTTACTTGTTGTCTCAGTCCAAGTACATTGCTGATCTTTTTGATCGTGCCCGTCTTACTGACAATAAGACGGTTGACACTCCACTTGAGACTCATGCTCACTACTCTTCTACAGATGGGATTCCTTTGCCTGATCCCACTCTATATCGTACGGTAGTCGGCAGTTTGGTTTATCTCACAGTTACTCGGCCAGATATTGCACATGCTGTACACGTGGTTAGTCAGTTTGTCACTGCTCCGACTTCAGTTCATTGGGCTGCTGTTCTTCGTATTCTCAGGTATCTTCGAGGCACCCAGTTCCGTTGTCTTCTATTTCCCTCATCGTCGTCGTTGGACTTGCGTGCTTATTCTGATGCTGATTGGGCTGGTGATCCCGAGGATCGCAAGTCCACCACTGGCTTCTGTATCTTTCTTGGTGACTCGCTCATTTCTTGGAAGAGTAAGAAGCAGGATGTTATCTCTCGCTCTTCTACAGAGGCTGAGTATCGTGCCATGGCCTCGACTACTGCAGAGATTGTTTGGTTGCGCTGGTTGCTTTCTGATTTTGGCGTCAAACTTCCTCATCCCACACCGCTACATTGTGATAATCAGAGTGCCATTCATATTGCACGTAATTCGGTGTTTCACGAGCGAACCAAGCACATTGAGATTGACTGCCACTTCACACGCCATCATTTACAGCTTGGTACTATCTCACTGCCCTTTGTTCCCTCTTCCCTTCAGATTGCTGATTTATTCACGAAGGCTCATTCACCTGCGCGCTTCCGTTTCTTATCTGACAAACTCTCAATGCTTCTTGCTGTAGTATCGTGAGTTTGATGGGGGATATTAGCATGTGTTTATATTAGTTAGAGGGTATTATCGTCATTTTATATTTTCCTATTTATATATGTCTTTCCTTGTAAGAACATTATCATTCTCCTCATTCATAAGCTTGTATCCAAAAATGGTTTTCTCTCAAATCTTCTTTATTTCATAGATTATCTAACAACCATCCGCTAATTGAACTTTCATATTTATTCAATAAACAACTAGAATAATCTGTAACCCGAGCATACTCAAAGGTACGTGTATATATACACTAACCTGAGCATAACGTTGTCATGCCGTCCCCAGATTTTTTGTAATCACGGGTAATTTCATTAATTCAGGATGAGCCAAAACAAGAAACAGCTGAAGCACGAGATCAAAGAAGAATATGTGAAAACCGTGAGCATCCACGAAAGCATCCCTCCCATCGAAACAACCTCGGACTTGAACATCTGGGACCGAACAAGAAGTCGAGATCTAGGGTTATGGTTGGGTTGGTGGTGGAATCCGATTCAGAGAGCGACCAGTACCACCAGAAAGAGGTCCCACATCTGCTCTTCCAGCTCTGCATCGGTAACCACTGCTTGTTTTATCGCGTGGAGAGAAGCAGCAAGCAGCTCCCCTTAGCCTTATCGGGTCTTCTGTTAGACGGAAAGACCTTAGAGGAGATGCTCCACAAGAGATTCGGCCTCAACCTTCCTTGCACCGTGGATATCAACCTACAGGCTGCGCTCTCTCAGGGTCTGCCTAGGGATCGTTTTGACAGGTATTATATTTCCCACTTTACTTATAAACTACAATCACGCTATACTGCTCCGACACGTCAATTTAGTGCTCTGTCTCCGTGTCGGATATGTGTCAGACATGACGGTTTTGTGCTATTTTATCTATATTGTTTTAAAAATTCTATGTCCCCACAATCCGTATCCGAGTAACCTAGCAATCAAGTAAAGATTAATATATTGAATTTAATGATAGTAACGATCAAGCTCCCAGTAGATCAGTTCAGTTTCATTCAGTAAAATTTACCTGGGGAAATTACACAGGTACAGCTTGATGAAGCTGGCGAAGAGTGTTTTGCGAGATGAAGGAGACTTGGATTGGGACGAGGTTTTGAGGGGTTTGAATGGCGGTGATCATGGAACTTCAGTCCGTTGGTGGGACGAAGACGAAGACCATGCCTTGACGGATGAAAAGTTGAGATGTGGGACGTTTCAAGCTTTTTTGGCTTACAAAATGGGACTCAAATTCCAGGCTACTAATTAATTTTAATCTTTTCCCTTTTCATCATCTACTAATTAATTTTTCATCCTTTGATCAAACTTCATTTTTTTGAATGATACATTCACTGCAACGACGTGTAATACGTTGATGATCAGATTCTTCATTTAAGTGCTGCACTTTCATGTTTCATGACTATATGCATCGAAGAAGTCCCTTTAACTTTCATGTTATTTCATTGCAATTAAGAAGTCCTATTAAGGGATGTTCTTAGAAAAACTTCAAGGGAGAAAACCTTAAAAATGAGTTACTTGACATATATTTAAATTGCTAACCCATGCAACCTGCAAAATAAATGTTACTTTACCATAAATGTTATAATTTCAAAAATGCTTTGGAAAAAGAAAAGGTTCGAAAATTAAAAACAAAATTAAAATTAGAATAGGTTTTCCAACGGTTGTGAGCACTATATATAAACGAACGTGGACGATATACTCCTTCCAATCCAATCATAGATTTTACTGTCTCACCACCATGAGCAAAGGCAAAAGCAAGAAGTACCTGAAGCTGGAAAACGGAACGGAGTACGATAAAACAGTTATCATTCACGAAAGCATCCCGCCCGTCGAAACCACCTTGGATGATATCAGAGTCCACTACGGTAGTATCGAAACCCCTCCTGCTACCAACTGGGTGAAAAAAGTCAGGCAAATTTACTACGCCGACAAGAAGCCAAGATCTAAGGTCATCGTCGGGATCGACGCCGAATCCGACCCGGAGTCAACTAGTTATCTCCTCAAAATATGCATTGGAAGCCACTGTTTGTTTCATTTTACTGAGATTTACAGCAGTGGATACTGCGATGAGCCGCTCCCAAAGGACTTGGTCAGTCTCCTGTTAGACAGTAAGACGGTGGTTGCATCTGCGAAACCCAAGGAAATGGAGGAGAAGCTTATGGAGACGTTTAAACTGAGACTTCCTCGAGTGATGGACCTGAACAAAGAGGCGGCGGTTTCGGTAGGGTTAGCCGGGGATCGTTTCAGAAGGTACGGTTTGATGAAGCTTGCGAAGATGGTGTTAGGGGGGTTGGATTGGGATGCGGTGTGGCTGAGTTTGAGAGACGGCGATGATCGGTCTACCGTGAGTTGGTGGGAAGACTTGTATGAGGAGAAACTGTCGCCGGTTAAAGTCAAGTGTGGGACGTTTCAGGCGTTTTTGGCTTACGAGATGGGCGTTAAATTGCTGGCTAATCAATAGTCTCATCATCTATAATCTCTAATCTAATTTGATTCTAGTATTATTATTTTTCAATAGATTCGTTCGTTTATCTTTAATTTAGACCTTGTAACGTTTTCGCTAGGTAGTGTTTGTCCATCCTCCCATCTTCCTCGTCGGCTGTATGGGCGGATTGTCTCTCCCAACCGTCATTTGAAATTTGTCGTAGTTGGAAAAAGGAAAATATGCAATTGTTTTGTTGAAGATAACTATTCTTTTCCGAGTATGTTGGCTGGCATAGATATTAATTTGAGAAAATCTCTTGAGAGTCCAACTTTCATGACTTTCCATGAGAGTCTTTATACGTTTTAATTTATACAGTGTACCTTTTAATTTGAACTGTAAAATTTGTTATTTGAATTTTATTAATGTTTTAATGTAAATTTATGAATTTTTGCATTAAAACATGTTTTACTATATGTTCACTTTGATACTATCAATGTTTTAACACAAAATAGTATCACTTGACCTTAAATATATAGTGGTAGTTCCATAACACTTAGGAAAGTCGGACTTTCTAGAGAATTTGCCAATTAATTTAGTCTTTTGTTAGATCCAACTAAGGCTATACTTTCATTATATCTTGTTGAATTGAACAAAATATGGGGAAGGTAAGTTTATGGATTGAAATATAGAACTTGAATGGCTAAATAATGTTAAATAAACATTTCTTTGTGTCTTGGCAGTTTAACTTTTAAAAAATCATGTATTTTTTACTGAACCAGACTGAACTATACTAAATAGATTTATGGTTTAGCAAGAGATCATGGGCTAATTTTTAATTTGAAACTAGAAATTCTTTTTTTTAATATCTTCTAGTAACACATATATGTAGGGATGATCATGGGTCCAAAATCCGGTCAGACCCTACAGGTTTAAACCCGTCGGGTAGGGTACGGATCCAATATTTTTTTAAAAAATGGATCTGGATCTAAGTTTTAAAAATGGATATGAATACAGATATAAGATATCAAACTCATACCCAGATCCATACCCATATTAAGACCCATTTACATATTAATATATTATAATAATTATATTTTCTATGTATAATATCTGTAGCATCCGTTCTTGTACTAGATTATCTTCAATTTCACTAAACTGTTGAGTATTTTGATGTGTATTATGTATTCATAATTCACTGTGTATTTTAATATTTACGTTTGAGCTTATTCGTATTCATTTTGAAATTTCTAAAATCGAAGGAACAAATTTGTAGATAAAAAGTTAGATCATTTAAAATTCTTAGACCTTGCAGATATGGGTCGGATCTAGATTAAACGTTGATTTACGGATCGGGTTCAGATTTAGGTAATTTAGACAGAGCCCCGCCCCACGATCATATGTCATAGATGTAATTCCACAATTATATTGAAAGTATTAATTGCAGAATTAGTTTCAAGACTGTTAATTTGAAAATTAACTTAAATACTGTAGTTATTTTGGGGTTGCAGGTACGGCTTACAGGCAGTCATGTTGCCAACCGCCAGTAGCACCAGCAAGAGGCTGCGCATAGATTCTCGCATGCCGAGAGGGTTATTTTCATTTCAATCTCCTGATAATCGTATAAAGTGTACTAGTATAATATTCCTTACCGATACATGGGAATTCAATTTAAAAGTTTTATAATTTAGTAAAAAATAATATAATGTAAATTAAGTAATTTTGACCACATATTATTATGTGAAAATTGAGTAAATTATGTAATAACCTTTTGGTTTACAAACAATTCGCTGCTAAAGTATTGTTACATTTTCAAGAATTTAAGAAATAAAAAAATTATATAACTTTATTACCCTAACTTCTTAAGCACTTCCTTATAAACTACATTAACGGTACCATGGATCGGTTTATCATTCTTGTTACAAATCAAAATTTTCAACCTCTTTCTACTTTTAACTTTAGAGACGGCAATGTATAGTTGTTCATGAGTGAAAACAGGCTTTGGGATGCAGTGCTTTTCATTGATAGTTGTCTGACTCCTCAAAATAGTCAAAATCAAGCATATAATCACTTATATGCGGTGGAAAAGGCAGACCTTGGTAGCTTGTTCAAGAAGAAACATGGATTCAAAGTTGGCATATGTTTAAAGGGGATGATTGTGAATTTATGATGGTAGTTGTTTGCTTTTAGATGAAAGTATATAAAATAGTTTCATACACGATTCATAATTTCATACATTCCCGTGCCGATGCGTGCGGGTATTCATTTAAACATAAATTAGTTGGAATTTTACAATGTAACGTAAAAGATTAGTAAACATAAATGTCATGTACGAATTAATCTAAATATCATGAATATATTATATATATATATAAGTGATGAAAATATATGTAAATAATATTGAATAATTGGAGGTTTTTCTCGTCATAATGGTTTTCGATTCAACTGAATTTAATTTTGTTTATGTTAATCCATTTTAATTTAATCAGACTATTACCATTTTCAATACAACAGATTTTACTCTAGTTTGGAATTTAACGTTTGGAAAATTGAATAAATTGATTAACGTTAGGAAGGGTGTTTAAATCTGAAAGATAACATTTTAAAAAGTTGAATAAATATATGAAGAGAATGCTATATAACGTTTTAAAATATGATGAATAGAAGGTTGTAAATTGGAAGATAACAGTTTGAAAATTTAATAAATAGATGAAGAGAAGTTATATAACATTCAGAAATTTGATGAAGAGAAGGTTATGTAACGTTTGAAAATTGAATAAATTGATGAACGTTAGGAAGGGTGTTTAAATCTGGAAAATAAATACTTTGAATAATAAATAAATTAATGAAGATAAGTTATATAACGTTTGGAAAGAAGAGAAGGCTATGTAACTATGTTTGTAACCTCTATTTCTAATTAATGAAACTATGTTTGTAACGTTTAGATGATGTTTTAACCTCTATTTTCTAAATAATAAAACTATGTTTGTTGTTATGTAACGTTTGAGAATTGAATAAATTAATGAAAGTAAGGAAATGTGTTTAAATTTAGAAAGTAACATTTGAAAAATTTAATAAATTGATGGAGAAAAGGTTACATAACGTTTGGATATAACTAAATTAAATTGATCAAACAATAAATGAATTGAAATGAGGAAGATGGATGTGTCAATTTTTGGTGAATTGGGAAATAATTTATTAAAATATACTGTCTATCTATATCAATCATATCACAAATAAAGAGAACTTATACAATGTTTTAACATTTAATATAGAGCAAATGTTAAACTGCAATTTATTTCTTGCGGATGGCTAATTTCTACACCGCCCCACCTAGTGGTGGTGCAAAACCCAGAGGTTTAGGCTTGACTGCTCCAGGAGTCGGACTCGACAACTCTGAATTTGAAGAGCATACCAGCTCCACTAACATGATTTTTCTTCACATTAATCCTTCTTGAAAATCAAACCAAAACAAATGCAAAAACCTTTAAAAAATCGAAGCAGATCCATCGAATTGTTCTTTTAAAAATGATCAGAATACATATAAACTGCAGTAACATATCAAAATGTTAAATTTCGGGAATATAAAAGTCCAAGTTCATTTCTTTAGCACATAAATATGAAACTTTGCTTCTTCTGATCAAAATAAACATGAAAATTGTAAAATCGTCAGCTTTTACCTAACAAAATTAAAAATGCTGAAGCATGAATACAATACGATATAAAACGTGCGACCCTATGATTGATAAGTAGAGGAACAGATTGATCAGTGATTACCTTGAGCCTATGATTGGTGAATATTAGTATGATTATCATCACCACCCTCGCCGTCGAAATCCTTATCATGCTCTCTTAGCATACTTCTCATGATCCGAAAGCGTGACATTGAAATCATATACCTCATTCCTCTCATTGAATCCCAGCCCCATTAAAACACAACAGAAATGCCTATTGAATTACATCCTGCTAGTGATGTGAATGTTCTTTGACTTTTGTTGGCTTGGGAGCTGTATCCTTAGGAACAACCACGGTCAAAACGCCGTTCTCCACGCTAGCCTTGATGTTATCCACCTTCACGTTCTCCAGCAGCTCATTTTGTCTGTAAAATCCAGGTTTCGCCGCCGCTCCTCCACCTCTCTCCGCCACGTGCCAAACGACGCCGTCTTTCTCATCCTTGCCGTACCCTTGTCACAATAGAAACAGAGGAGTAATTAAAACTAAACCTCCAATTCAAGAACAAATAAATAATGTTTAAATTATGGAACGTTGATTTTGAAGACGTGGGCATTTGGGGATTCAAGCCAATCAAGATGGCCGGCGGATGATAAGCCAATTGGGATTCCCAGACATTTCCTCAATCTTTAGCACGAAATTTCCCAAATAAAATGGAGATTGAATCAATTCGAATTGGAGGAGAAGAAGATTAGCAGGAAAAACATTAATCTTGTTCAATATGAAACAGTAGAGATTTTGATTAGGGTGAATTGGAAAGAGGAAGAGGAAGAATTGAAATAAATATTTACAGGTGATAATAAAAACGGTTATGGTAATTAGTATGATTAATTTCAATTAACTAGGTAGAGAAAAGAAATTAGGAAAAATCTTATTGAAAGAATTGCCACGTGTCAATTTGCAGACGATTGTAAAAATAATTCAAAATTCTAAGAAAATTCCAATTCATTCTCTTTTAAAGTATAGTATAGATATATAAGATTTAAGAAGAAAAAAAAACACCATTGGGTGAATACAAACAAGGAGCCAAAAAGACTTCAGAAAGGAGTATAATATCGAGCTGCAATGCGCAACTGCGCAAGTTCTAGCTTCTGCTAATATAAATATTCATCAATGTTTCCCTGCCCAGGTTACCACAACCACAACAGCACAAACGACCCAACAATTCACCCATCAACACCAATTTCAGTAATATAATTTCTATGTTCTATCTCCAATATCAGTTTTAACTTCACAGAATGGAAAGTGCTCATCAGATTAGCTCCAGAAACAGGGCTTCTTGCTTGCTGGTCAACCCTACTTCACTTAAACTCGAGCTGCACTCATCCTCACTGAACGCCCGTCGGGGAAATGGTCTCACCTGGACAATTTGCAACAGGTTTTAAGCTTACATTTCAAACGGCACAAAGTAAATAAGGCTGAACTTTTGAGTAATAGAGGAATTTACCAATCTGTATTTCCCGGGTTTAACCACCCTGCTAACATCGATGAAGTCATAGAGACACTGGAAAGAAAAAAGAATATTAGTTTTACCATCTATTGCACCCCACAAGAGCAAATTCAGGCTACTGAACATACATACCTTTAGTGGATCAGATTTGAGAAACCGTCGACCTCTCCTACTTCCATCAGGCAATCGCACCAAGAGGGTAATTGCATTTTCATTATCTGATGATGGTTCCTCCGGAAGCGAAGCTTCTTTGGCAGCTAGCTGTCTATCAATTTCCTGTTGTCCATTGAACAAACTAAATTATTTTAGATAAGTTTCGGGAAAAATTAAAACCATAGATAATAGTACTGATATGGATTTTACCTGCTCTTCATCCATCTTTTGCCTCTCTTCTGCAAGAAGAGCCTCAGCTTCTTCCCTGGCCTTCACTTCTCTTTCTTGGTCAGCTTGCAGAGCAGCGAGGTACTCATCATCCTGCACAAAAATGTTACAGTCAACAGCTATCAACATATTCAGAATCAAGCAAAACATCTGAACCGAAAATGCAAACCTGTTGTTCGCGCAACAAGCGCTGGGCAGTAAGGGATGGAGATGGAGGGCGAGGAGCACGTGGAGCATAAGTGGCTGAAACCTGGTTTAAGCCATTCTGCATGAGATGATGAGGGGCAAATGGAAGACGATAGCCACTTTGATCTGGAATTCCACCAAACATAGCGGCCTCAAGCATTACAGCTTCATCATGTTCCTCTGATGAGATGCCACCCCACTATAAGACATTAAAGACTATGAATGCTTTGGTTGCCAAATAGGATTTCGGAATTTATTAATTCAAAATGAGCACATCTACATACCTCATGGAATTCATTGCCATTGACCTCTGGAGCATTATCATTGTCATGATGCCTTGGACTCAATTGTGGACTGACATCAGTATCTTCAGCATCTCTACTAGTCTCAACAGATCCCACAGATGCAGGTCTGCTCCTATGTCTGACCAGTGGTTGTTCTTCCACGTCTTCAGCATCTTCATCTGGGACAGAAGTGCTTCTCGCATGCAGCCTAGATTGTCATAGCAAAGATCAACAGAAAACTCAGATACAAGTCTAGCATTGAAACTTGTATACATATTTTCACAGTTAAGGATGAGGAAAAAATCTTCTTGAATACAATCAACCATACCTCTCATCATTGACACCTGGCGAAGTAACCAAACCAGAAACTCCAACTTGCCGAACTATTTCTCTTTCTGCCTGCATTTGATTCAGGTCGGATAACTAAAGGATTAAATCACAAGATCAAGGTCAGTTAACAGCTGAAAATAGCAATAGGAGATGTACCTCAGACTGAAGTTCCATCAGTTCAGCATCCCTCTTAGAAGCCTCAATCGCAGCTCTGATCATTTCTTCTTCTATATCATTGTTGTAATCTGGGAAATTGTCAATCACAGGAGCGGAAGCTGGCACAGCTTGAGCAGTAGGGATATTTTCATAGTCCTCATCCTCAAGTATTACAGTGCCATGAATTTCATGGCCTTGGGCTTGTGTGGTTCCAGTGACATCCTCTATCGTAGGAGCAACACCAGAACGACTAGACTGTCCATTGCCATCTCTAACCTCAATTGGAATCTCTCTCACTTCTCTAGGATAGGTAACAATAGGGGAATTGTTTACAAGTCTAGGACCACCATCAATTAGACCAGTCCCAATGGCAGGATCAAGTAATCCAAACGGATTGTAATTTCTGCCAGATGACAATAGAGGGAAGGGAGGTGCTCGCCAACCACCTTCAAGTGGATCATCAATGTCCATCGCATCATCCTGAGCACCACCAAGAGCAGGCCCTTGTACTCTGAGAAAAGACAGCGTTAAATTAGTTTTTATATTTTTAATTTTATATATGTGCAAGTGTGTACAGCTGTGGCTTAACACAATGGCCATCACTGAGTTGAGTCAAGCTGTGACAGGGGCTCAATTTTTAAACAAAAACAGGTTAAGGGATATCACCGCACCTGTTTCTCTCCCCTTCATTGAAATGAGCATTAACAGCTTCATTTAGATTTCCACCATGCTCCTGCATGCAACAAATATTACCATCATATTTACAGGTAGGTGGATGCAAACATTATTGTTTATCCGATTGCTACTACAGGAAGGAATAAATTACTTATTCGGCTTGAGTCGACAAGGAGAAAAAAGCATAAGAAGCAAAAGCCATTACACAAGTAGTTAGAGATGAAATAGTACACTAATATAGTTAGATAACATAGACATATAGGACATCATTTTAAATAACACTGACCAACAAAACCAAATATAAGAGAAGTTCCATAAGTAGACCAAACTCATATATTATGGCATACACAAATCACTATAAACAAAAACAGCAGAAATTGAAAGTCAACGCAAAAAACTAAAATAAAAGTCTATCTACTAGTACTACACCATAAGGTCCTTAACACACATGCATCAGTATATAATATTCAAAAGTAGATGACCCAAATAAAACAATAGTGTTTCCAGGCCTTATATGTAATGCTGAAAATCAATGATTAAAAAAAATTTCATTCTCCTCCACACTAAGTGAGTATCAAAACATTTGTTCTCCAAACAAATCCAGTTTCCATCATCAAGTATTACTATCATTTTTGTGCTAATTCTCAGATGTTCTGTCTCATGAGGTAGTGTTTCATGTTCTTTAATTACTCAAAATTTTAACTCATCCCTCAGTCTAACGTAGAATTCATGTCTGTGTTTTTGGCATTCATACATGCGAATGAGAATGAAAAAGTTCAGTTCTTGGAAGATGTAGGAAAATGAAATTAGATAAAGAGCTCCTGAAGAATTCCTCAAATGCATAGAAATTAGAATCAATACTGCCTTTACGAAAGAAAAGAAAAAGGAAAACCCTTGTCATAAAGAAAGATATGCACTAACAAAGAAATACTTCAAACTAACATTCCAACCACGGAAGCCATCTAAAGAACTAGAAAAAACTGCAAACAAGACCTAAATTACATAGGGGCTGCAAGTTAACTGAGTGATATGGTTTGATACTCGTTGGGAAGACATGGCATTTCTGCAAAATTCATAAGTACATTAATTCTTTTTTGTCTTGATCATTCATGATAGCTCTACAGAACTTTTAGTATTCTCTTGCCGATTCATTATTGCTTTTACCAAAACATGACTGAACACAAATTGTCCCTTCAGTCCTCTCATTTACACTTAAGAAAGAGAGTCTACAAGTCCTTCTCCTATGAAGCTGCAAGCCCCTTATGATGCAAGCAAGAAATACGATATACAGCTGCAGCCAACAGGTTTGTTACACAGATATAAGCTTCGGAGAAAACCAATATTAGGTTCATGATTTAATGTATTAACTAGTAACATTATCGCCTCCCGATATGAATATTTCAGATTATACCATTCTAATCAAATCTAAACCTCCACTAACATGATAAAATTTCCCCCATCGGATAGTCATCCATTCCAGTCCATTAAAAACCCTAACTGAGCTGGTCACTACACTGCACAATCGAACAACTAAAACACCAATAGAACCCTAAAACTGAGCCACAGACTACCATTCAGAACATCAAAAACAACATCAAAACAAAATCGGGTGGCAAATAATACTAGAGATTCTTCACCTCGAGTTTCTGAATAGCGGCGGCTTCACCGACGCCGGCGATGCTCATGAACGTCTGGATAGCTTCTTGATCAGGTCTCGCCATGTTCGCTGAGATTGATGAAATTGGAACGAAAAGAATGAGTGAATAAGTGCTGATGGAGAATGACGGTGTATATGCGGGGAACTGACTACTACGACGTCGTTTTTGAGGTTGTCGATGGCATTTTGGGGAAATACCAGGAATGTGGGCTTACAAATTGTTCTAAACTTCCACGCCTCCCCAATCTTTTTGCCCAAATTTTTGTTTAATTTAATAAATGGTGTCTTGAGGAATAAGTTGCTTAGGTTTGAAGAGTTTGTGACTTTGTGGGATATTTTACTCAAATGATTGGTACATATTAATCACTCTATATATATTTTACACAATTATTGTTTAGAAAACAACTAATGTACTCTAGCTTGGTACATATTTGAAAATAATTTTTTGAAATTTATATATTGTATACATTTTACCTAATTACGCGTTAAATAAATTGACTTTCAGTATTATTAGGATTATGAATTTATGATGGTTATTAAATCATTTAAGCGTCGACATGGGCATGAATATCAAAAAAAGATACCTTTAAATACGGTGTAATATTCTCATCTCAAAATGATAAGAATAATTTATAAAAATTAATTACAATAGTCTACGAGAATACTAGATTGGGATGTAAATATCTTCAGAGTTGCACTCAGAGTTGTTGAACCTGGATTCAGTGGAACAAAGTTTCAAGTCTTGAGTTGTCAGTTGTCACATGGAATAAGGATCATCTAAGAATAATTATCTTTTTATTTCTCCACGAATAAATAATTTTAACAGAACAAGTTGCAATATGCCCACACATTTACTTTGAGAGGGGAAAATTGCAATGAAATTAATAAGAAGCGAAAAAATTTAGAAGGGAAGAAGTTGATCATTGGCGGTTCTTGAATGAACATGAAACTTTGTTACGAAGAAAGTACTTTTGTACTATTCCCAGAAGACATAAAATGATATTAAAGGCCAAACTAGCACCAATCCAGTCTATACCTAAAGCAGCTTTGAATTATTTTACCAAGCTACCTTACAATGCATACGCCAAAAATTTCCTCGGTGTATGTTGTTTGTAAATATAAATTTAAGCGATTCCAGCCTTGAGGAGCACAATGCGCAGATAATCTAGCACTTGCTGGAGTCGGTCCTTGTCTTTGATGATAAATGCAAGTATTGCAAACAATATGATCAAGATCATCCACCATTTGGAAGCTGATCAAAATTCACCAATACAAAATGTATTAGCCTACATATTCTAATGCCGCATATAGTGTAATAAAGATGTAAACTATGGTGGTAGCCGATTGATTGGGAACTTACCAGTTCTCTTCTCGTCCTTGATTTCTGTCACCCTTGCACTCGAATCCATGGATGCAGAGACCAAGTACCTTTTAAAATGAACCAATCAATATTAACCATAGTAGCTCTACTGAGAATGTCATACGCGAGATGAAGATATCAGAAACACAAGAAAGACGAGATTACCTTGAATCATGAGAAAACGACAAGGCTGTAATAATGCCAAGATGTGCTTTCTTTACTTGATTTCTCTCCTTCATGGTTTTTGAGCTTAAAACCAAGAGTTTTCCTTCGCTCGTTCCTCTGCAAAGTAAAAATTTTTGAGATTGATAGAGAAGGCTAAGTTAATCTTGACTAGGTGGGCACCAGAAAATACAGCATAATAAGTACAAACTTCATCATAAATAACCTTTTTGAAAATCACTGTGTGCATTTCCTAGATGCAGCTCTATATGACCGCAATAAAATACTGTGTAAAAAACTATCACTTTATGTTCTTGATTGTGAGGCAAACATGGGTGTACTTGCTTATTTAAGTCACAGTCAGCATACCACGCAAATTTTAATGTCTATAGGAACATGATATGAAAACAGAAATGCTCTTACAGTGCTAAGAGATTTCCATCAGACGAAACATCAAAAGAAGAAACTGCATCTCCGACTACACGCTTTGAGCTGATCTTCACCCATGAAGTTGTGCTCCATTTCGAAACATAAGAACCCTGATCTGCAAGACCAAACATTATGCCAGGTTCTAGAAGAACCTTGTTCAACTAAAGCAAAATGACAAACATTACAGAATACTGACCTTGCACTGATACAACGTACAGTGCCTGGTTATCATCTCTGGATCCAGAAAATTTACAGAAACGAAACATCTCTCCCTACAACCCAACAGACACATCTAGTCAAGTAAGTCCAATGTCACATTACCCACATTAACATCATAAGAAATTGGTAATCTTACCTTTCCATTCTGCAGTGCTGATGCAGCAGTTAAGCTAGTCAAATTCCACACCCTAGCAGGGCCACTTCCAACAGTGACAAGAAACTTCCCGTCGAGACTGCACAAAGAAGACTCAATGGATGAGATTCTAACAGTTCCTTTCTTGCTGATGGAAATTGATAGCCACATAAATATAAGTCGATTAAAAAAAATCAAGTTATACCTGAAATGTAAATTTTTCACAGAAGTATGAGCATTATCTTCGCTGAGAATAATCTCCATGCTTGGCCACTTGAAAACCCGCAACTTTCCATCCTGTGTAGTCCCATTTTTTTTTTTTAATAAGCAAAAATGTGTCACCGTGAATATCAACTTTTTGTATATAATACAGACTTAGGTCACAACGTAACTTACAACTAAGTCTTTCTTATCTATACCTTTTAATAAAATAGTGCACAGTACAGTTAAAGAGGCACAGGTTACTTCAACCCTGTTAAGCGGGAAGATCTGAATTCTATCACCTAACAGGGTTATCTTGTACCCAGACAGGCAATAAATATAAAGTGTAGTATATTTTGGATTCCACTTAAATTTAAGATGATATTAAGAATGAAATGTAGCTATAATCAGTACCTCCCCACCAGTGGCAAGTATTGAGCCTTCACTATTAAATGCCAGAGCTAATTGTTGACCAACACCCTCCAAATCGTTAAGACTTCTCTCTGACAATCTTAAATCTAACGAACGGACATCATTATTCTCTGCTGCACCCCATTCGTACAACCTACAATTACAATTATAAAAAGAAACATCAGCACTAAAACATCATCATCATCACAGAATGTTTATGAGCCGATATGGTTTATGAAACCACATCATCAGTTTTCGCTCATCAACAAAAAAAATCACAAGTAGCATATAACTTCATCATGACGAACATGCAAACTCTATAGAAACAGGTTATTCATTTATATCATAGTCACATCAAAGCTCACAGTGTTTCTTTTTTGAACTGATTACCTGCACGAATCGGGAAAGGAGCATACAACCCCGTCTTGTCCTGGATGAAGAGCAACTCTATACGGCAATTCTTGCCCAGTTTCCAACCTCCCAACCTTTGAACAACAACACATTCAATCAGAAAAAGAAAAAAACTAACAGACTGAATCAACATATCTGCAATTAGGGGACTTACGGGTTGATCAGAGAGAGAATTGGAGTGGGAATCAAACTTGACAATGAGGAGAGCGTTACGGATGCCGCTGCTGCCTTCGCCGCCGCCACCGGCGAGTACGACGTGGCCCACGGCGGAGGACTGGTGGTCACCGCCATCGTCTTCGTCGGAATTGAGAATGGAATCGACGACTTGGGCGGGAACCCAACCGGCTCCGTACAACGGGATGCCGTACTTCTTGTCGACTTCTCCCATCGGTGAATTGAATGCCCTGGGATGGGATCTCACGACTACGACACAGCTAATGATCAGTATTCAGTAGTGACTCCGTATGTATATTGTATTAACTGGGTTAACCAGACCGGGCGTTGCCAGTTTATTATGAGTACTAGATAACACCCGTGCCTTTGCACGGATATGACTGTAAATATTATGTATAAATATTTGTTTTTAGTGTAGCTTAATTGATTGATGGAGATATTATTTAGAAAACTATAAAAATTTCCTGAAAAATAATGATCAAGTGATATATAATTTTAAAATATGTCTTTTAGTTATTTATTGAATGCACCTTCTTATTTTTACTTGGAC
This sequence comes from Sherardia arvensis, assembly GCA_948330725.1. Classification (NCBI taxonomy): domain Eukaryota; kingdom Viridiplantae; phylum Streptophyta; class Magnoliopsida; order Gentianales; family Rubiaceae; genus Sherardia; species Sherardia arvensis. The sequence goes on from OX415244.1 coordinate 10,466,426, forward strand.
TTTAAGATTAAATCATGTGTATTTGTGAACTTAACTATTACATATTCATACATAATCTAGTTTCTTACATATTTCATAAACTGTTTTAATTTATTACACAGAACCCCAAAAAAACGGAACTACAGGTAACTGAAATCCAATGAAAAAATTAGAAATTAGCAGAAAAAGCATGACACGGCACTATTCGGTCACGACAAAGAAGTACATGCTAATTGCAGACATCAGCAGCTAAAGAAGTGACTAAAAAAGATTCAGTAGCAAAAAAACTTAAAAATAGGCTTGCATTCAACAGAAAGATAACTTTGTTGTTATCAGCGGAAAACTATCATGTATATCAGAGGTATATTTATTAATGAAATCACATTCACTATGAATAAGGGATTTTTGATAATATCAATGCATCACCGGAATCTTTTTTTTAAACGTTATCATTGTGGCAGAGAATCCAATCCACAGGAACATTAAAAGAAAAGGCCATAACATCAAGGTAAAGCCTTTCTTCAAAGAAGTTCAGCATCCAGGGAAAAAAGAGAGAGTCTTGGCACATCAAATGCATCAATATTATTCAGAAGTGTGAAGAAAAACATAACACTATACTCCAAATTGAACTTTAGACTGCATCAGTAAGCTCGTCTAGTAATGTATATTGTGTAGTAAGATAAAAGCTTTATTATTCTAATATCAAATGTGATGTGTGATTTCCAAACCATTCTAAATTTCTAATCACTATGCTTCAAAAACACGATTTTTTGATAGCCATGCCTCAACTAATTAACTTGGCAAATTGGCAAAATATAACAATATGAAGCTTGCAAGCAAAGAGATGAGAGAAAAGAGAAGTTTTCTTACTTTGATGATTTACACTGCAGTTCTCATACAAATCCTAAAATTGTTGATCACTTAATGTCAGCAAGTTATCAACCCTGTATGTAGTGAGCTCTCTTGTTGTATGTGATATGTGTAAGCATCAGTAATCCATGAGAGCTGAAAAGAGAAAGAAAGATACACGTCAAAGCTAACACCTTACAGAAGCTATTAACATCTTTCAATACCATGAGCATAAGCATGTTGAAAAGCAGTTATATTAGAACCTATGTTGCACGGGTACGGTGGCTAGGCCGAGTACCCGTCCCGGAACCGTCTCGGAGACGGGGACGCCCACGGGCACGCGTCGGAGACATCTCCCTGGCGTCCCCAAACTGACGGGGACGGCTGACCGTCCCCGATGAAGTTGGGTGCCCAGATATGTTAGCGGGTAACGTAGCTAGCTTGCAAAAGAACACAACTGACCAACATTCGGTACGTACCTGGTACGGGAGAAGGCCGAAGAGTCCCGTTTTCCTCGATAATTATCCGCAGTTGTGATTTGGGAAGGCGAAGAGATCTGGGAGAAGGTGAAGAGGAGAAGACTCTAATGATATATTTACTTTCCTTTTTTTAAAATCTAAGGAGTTATTTTGGAATAGATGAACTCAAGATTTGTGAAAAATATATCATAATATAATTTTAAAATGTATAATTAAATTATTTTATATAATTATATTAAAATATATTTTTTTTACATTTTGGGTAAATGTAAGTTTACAATTTTAATTATAATTGGATGGGTTGAAAAATTATGAACAAATCATTTATTTTTTAAAAATAGAGTGTAGTCGGTAATTTTGACCTGACCCATTACAAAATTAAATTATTTTTATATATAATATTTCAAAATATAAATATCATTTCCGGGGTAATTATAATAATATTTATAATGTTTCAATTTTATTTCAAAATTAAATATCAACATAAATAATATAATAATATTTTAAATATAAAATAAAAAATGGTTAAAAGCTCATGTACCCCCAAGTTTATAAGAAAGTGCCAATGTACCCCCGAGTATTTCAAAAGTGCTGATGTACCCCTATTATTATAGTGAATAAAGAAGTGTACCTCTAAAGCCCATTTTCAACACCTTTTTGAATTAAAAGACAAATTTACCCTCACTTGTTGGATTTTTTTTCCCTTGACCCAAATGCTCATGGGCACGAAAAAAAATATTCAAGAAATCAATATCACTGAATTATAAAATAAATGCACAATATTATTGAAAGCGGCAATTCTAGATGCAGTCCATATTTTGCTTATTTTATAGTCCAAAAAAATACGTTTTAGATATATATGATATTATCAATAATTAAGTATATGAGACATATGCATCATATATATATATATATATATATATATATATATATTACTTCTATTGCATACACTTGCAAATCAGTTATATATCATAATTATTGTATATATGATTATATAACAAAAATACGGACTGCAAATAAGTAAAAAACGGACTAAATCTAGCAGACCCGTATTGAAAACAATTAACATTTTTATCCAAAAACTCAACAAACTGAAAACATTGGTGAAGTTACCATAATCTTGCCACTTTGAGCTAATCACGCTAATTATTACTGGGTGTGGCGGTTTCGGTCCCCCGGCTCACACTAATTTCTGGGCACGGTGGTTTTGGTCCCCTCGATTTCAAACGCTTTCATCCGATAAAATAACGGTGACTGGTGGTATGGATTTGGATTGCCTTTCTTAACTGGGTGTGAATGTAAAAAGGGAAGCGAGAATTAGATGAATAATTATAGGTAGAGAAGGATTATTCATTGATTTGGTTGGGGCATTTTCATCATAAATTTTTTTCTTTTTTACCATTAAATAATAGTGAGGGTTTTCTTGTCATTTTACACTTGGCAAAAGAAAATTCCACCCAAATTATACATTTGAGGGTATAGTAGCACTTTTGAAAAACTTAGGGGTACATCAGCACTTTTTTAAATAGTTGGGGGTACAACAGCACTTTTTTCAATAAAAAATGTGGCAAAACTTGGTTGGATTTTGGGTTTTACTCGTAAATCCCAAAAACCATGTCATGTGCAAAACATACAAGGTCTTGGATCTTGGAGAGTAAATCTCAAGATCCAAAACCTCCAAAATCCTAGAACATACAGGGCCTAAGTTTTTTAGTTTATTTAAATATTATCGGTGAATTAGCTGTGTTAGAACTGTAAAGTTCTCGACTTTCTTTGTTGTCAGTTTTGTGGACATTCACAACTATGTTGGAAAGTTGTGAAGTTGGACAATATTTGAAGATCAGTTATCTTAAGCAATGAAATATTATCATGGGATGAATGTGGTCAGAATCCAAGATCAATTCAGTAATTACGAGAAAGGAATATTGGGATGAATTGATATAGTTTGAAAAGAATATCAGAATATGGAAAGCAAAGCGTGATGTTTTGAAAAGACAAGATATTGCTTTATATGTGTTGAATAGGTGAATTAAGCAATACCATATTTGATGTGGAATATCCCATGAAGGTTGAATGCAGTCGTCCAATCATGAATCATGAGGAGTGAATGATTTGGTAAATATGGAAGAAGAATATTCGGGTGTTATTATGGGTAAACAGCGAAGCATGTTTAAACATGGTCCTTCAGGGTTTCGAATATTTGTGTGAATCGAAGCAAACCGATCAACAGTCATTGTGTTGAAGTACAACTCGTAAGCGATCAAAGAAGATATTCGAAGATATTCAGTTCCGATCTGATTAGATTATGAATATACTATGGAGTTGTATTTTAATTAGGATTAGTCTCAATCTGCAACTAGAATAGCTTTACATTCGAAGGAGCTTGAGTCGACCATTCAACAGGCCTTTGTCTTCACCGGAGTCTGAAACCACAACGCCTTAATACCTCGGGAGAGGTAGTCATAGAAAGTTGAGTGAGGAGCTTGACATTGACTGGCAAGTGAGGGGAGCTCACAAATCTATAAGAAAGATAAGTCATAGATAGTTTAAAGTTGAGGACTTTGTAATTATATTGATTATCTAGTGGATGAGTTTCAGACTGGGCGAGACCCCGCAGATGTAGGTGTGGTTACACCGAACTGCGTAAACATATCGTGTGTTCTCTTACATTTACGTTCTACATATGCATGTTTAAACATTACTACTGCCATGTTTAAACATAGTTTTAAATGTTAGACTAAGATACGAGATTATCATTGAAAGTTTGATAAACTAGGTTGGTAGAAATTTTCAAGAACAACCAATAAAGATTATAAAGGCGCAAATTATCACCATAAACATATAAAAACTTATTGATCCTACCATTAAGTTATAATAAAACGGTCTCATCCAAGACATGTAATCTCACATAGTTGGGAAACAATTGTGTAAAATGGTTTTATGCCAAGGTATAACCTAAATTTTTTAGTTTTTGTCCAAATTAATAATTAGATCCATTTTTAAATGCACAATTAGATCATGTCTTACCATAAATCCGTTTTTTCTTTCACTAATTGTTTGTCTAATTTAATTGTTTGTCCATACACTATTATACCTGATTCATTTCCGTTCACGCATTTTTTTTATCTTCTTTTCCCTTTTCTACTATTTATCCTCCATACATTGAATTCTCTTTCAGTAGCACAAACTGAATCCAGCCGCACGGTATGGACATTGACAAGGAGATGAATAAGCTGCAGATATCAGAAGCCATGTCCCTCAAGGATCTAAGGATACGCGAAATCGTTTCACTGTTAACCTCACTGGAAGGTTTATCATTATCAACAGGTGACTGCAACTCTCTTGCTACCACTTCTTCTACTGTTGCAGTTACCAAAAGAGTAAATATAAGCTATTTTCTCAATTCTTGTTGTTTACCTTAGGGTATATAAATACCCAAAGTCCATGAAATGAAAGAAAACTAGTACTTTTATTTATTTATTTATTATTTGAGTTATTTTAAACTTCTTTCCTGCACTGTTGAATTAATACTTGTTCTGGTGGCTAAACTCTGCTTCTTGTTCTTATTTGGGATCCTTTTGTGAGAGAATTGGTAGAATATGTAATCTAAAACTTTGAGGACAGCCCAGTTTTCGTTTTTTATAGTTATTTTTCTCTTTCATTTGTGTTGAGTTTGAGTACTCTACAGACTGTGGAGATCATCAAACTGAACTTACAATTGCAGAGATTCAAATTGTGGGTTTTTGGAAAAAGCTGGCAAAGGTAACGAAGGAGAAGAGAGAAAGAAAAGATAGCGTAATGCGTCACTTGACATCAATCAAAACCAGTTTGATGGAGCACTTGAGTGGACTTGAAACTAGACAAGTGCAGTTGAAGTCAAGGGAAGAGAGGTTGTCGAATAGAGGGCACGAGCTTCATCTGAAAGAGGCTGCACTTCTTGATGGATCGAGCGAGCTTGGAAAAATGCAAAAATCAGCTTAAATCAGAAGAGAGGATTTGTGCAGACTTCTGTTGAATACTCAACAAATCATTCATTACATGCATCAAATTTGAATTTATCCAAATTACCTCATTTCTGCACTCCAGATTTCCCTAATGATACCGGAAAAAGTTGCAGAAATTCTTGACCAGACACTTCCATAATCAACTTGTTTGGCCATTCTTCAAAAGTCCCCTCCTGAAGTAAAATCAACCCCAAGGGAACTTGAGCGCCACTTCTAAGAAACAAGCAAAGGGGACTTCAAATTTCTTCAGAAAGCCTTTGCAGCCCTGGAAACAAAGGGATTAAATTGAAGTGTTTTTAGTTGGCTTAAATGCGAGCATGACAGCACTCCTAAGGAACACACACTGCTTACTCTGCTAGCATTTTAATTAATAACTGATCAAATAAATAAGTTCCACGAAGTAATTAGCCAATTTTCATGCTTGTGCTCAAGCAAAGAGACCTAAAGTGTGAAGGATGCATGAAGACTGCCAACCTTCTCCACCCCTACAGATGGATAGTAATATATATCAAGGTGAAAAAGACAGTTTGGCATAAATATTTTGTAAACCTACTAACGACACACTAGAATGCACACTGAACACCAACCTCCTCATTAGCCTTTCAACATAGCCTATAGCAGTCGGAATTTTTTTTAACACATATTTCACATTCAAGAAACCTATACTACAAGGTTCAAACAATGGTTATGTTCATGCCACAAGAAAAGCTGAACCAAATGCCCATTTACCAATCTGCTCCTACATTTTCAATATTCTGCACATCCAATATCTTAATATAAAACTAAAGCCTTCTCTGCATACAAAGACACACAAACACGACGAATTTTGATTACTTTTTTCACCGAGAAATCTGGTAATAAAATTAACTACTGCTTTGTTAGTTCCTTAACATGTGCTGTGTGCCTATGAAGTTCATATTCTCTTGCTAGAGTTGTAAGCAATTTGCGCCTGCACTCTTCCAACAAGCCAAAAGCCCTAAGCATTAAAGCATAACATGATAATTTGTTTGTTTTATCATAAGAAGAAATTAAGATCTTCAAAAGCACAGTACATCTGACCTAAGAGAAACCATTAAGCAAGGTATTTAGAAAAATTCGTGTAGTTCATTTGATATGGCATACATAAAGTTTCTGTAAAAATCCAACCATCAAATACTCAGGATAATATAAACAAGATTAACCCTACTGAAAGACTAGACATTACATTAGTGTGAATTAATGCTACTGAAAGAATATGCACTTATATATAGTATGAACTGCATCAACTTTGCATAGATAAAACAAAAAAATGCAGTTTCATTTACCTTCGTCAGAATCTAAAATGGCACATTACAATAATATTAACTCACAAAACACAGTGCGCATACTAATTCAGTCTACTAATACCAACTATACTTCAGGGTCATCTTACTCATATTTATGATACATGATAGAGAAGACATATCTTAAAAAACCAAGTCTGAACAGTATTTAAAGTAAAAAATGAGAAAAGGTCCCAACAAATAATGTTTATGAGAAAATTAAAAACATTATTAACTCACAACTATTTTAAAAAGAATAGGCATATAAGAAATTTTACATATAGATCAAGTTCCATGAGAAGCTCCCAAAGAAGGATCTAATCTTTCTTCTTCCAATATACTTTTATCTTAGACATGGGAAGCTGCTGTTGAGGAAATGAACCAAAAGGCTAAGCCAATACTGACAAGAGCACATACCAAAACACTTTCGTTTGACTTTAGATTCCGAAAAAAATACATAAACATGAAAACTTCTTAGCGGCATAAACCTCAGAGGAGAAAAAAACGTTGCTTTCTCACTTTAAACCTCTAAAAACATTCATATCTTGCAAATGAGCCTCTTTCATCAATTAATATAGTAACTGTTGCGAAGAAAAATAAAGTTGAAACATGCCATGCAATATTATTATGTTAAGCAACTGACATAGGTTGGATTGTTATGAATCTGGAAAAATATATACAACTAATGACATGTTGAAGTTGAAGTACTTCTGCATCTGAGAACACAATATATTTTAATTATAAAGCAACCCATTTTATTCATACCTTACCGATTATATTTTTTGAACGGAAAATAACGGTACAGTTTTCAAGAAAGATTAGACAGTAGAATGAAACATGACTATACAGAACTTAAACCATAAATGCTCAAAATCATCTTATACATATTGTGATTTTTATTCTAGTGTCAGAAACAATAATCCTTGAAGCCAACAAAATCTAATTCATTATACAAGTGAATAAATGTTAAAAAGAAAACTCAAATGTACATATGGTATAGTACAAGACTAATGTTGATAAACATGAGCACGAACCAGAGTAAATGCCACAAAATGGCTTATTCCTCGAGCATGCCCATGCCATCCCCACCGCTCTGTAGTTGGAAAAGCCATTTAAGCCAAGAAACTCACACCACTGCAACATTCAAAGCACTTATGCAAAATCAGTTGCAATCCAAAGCACCAAATATAAGATAACTTTTGTAATAAACGACATGTGAAATGAATCAAATATATTACATTTTGTGATAATAATGCTGGATGAATACATCCTACATGCGGTAATTAAGGGAAGAAGCCTTTCATTGGCCAAGACTAGCCACCATTTGCCAGAGCTCTGCTCATCATTGACAATCTCCTCACCAATGGAAAACTGCCTGGTTCGACTCATGAAACTTTGTTGGACTGAATTTCCCATTTCCTCCCGACCTTATGCCTGGTTCGCCAATGTATACCTTACAGCCTCAATTCTTTCAAGAGATGAAACATTTGCACAACATTATGGCATGTTTGGCTCTCATGAAACTGAAGAACCGAATTTCCCATTTCCTTCTGGCGCTCCTCAACTCTCTTTACTAGACTCACAACGCAATCTAGACACCCCGAGACCTCAATTGTTTCGAGAGTTTCAACATTCTCCAAGCATTCTGGAATCTCTTCCAATCTAAAACATTTATCAATTACTAACTTCTGAAGATTAGGAAATAAGTCATCAAAAGCAGCTGTCCATTTGACGATGCTCAAATATTCCAACTTGAGAAATTTAAGTTTGGAGAATTCTCCTTCCTCAACATGCCAAGTTTTCCCAAGGAAGGAGCTGTGGAATAGCTTGAGTACCTCAAGATTAGGTAAGTTTGCAATGCTTGAAATATTGTTCCGGTGGAAATTATTTCCACGCAAAGTCAACTTCTTTATATTCTCCGGAAAAATTAACTCAGAGAGCATGGCTTCATTGTAGCCATAGGATAAAGAAAGGGATTCCATTAGGCTCAGAAAAGAGAAATCCATGACCCAGCCATGATTCACATAACCATTAAGCTTGCACTTCATTTGACGGATATTGGGAAACTTCCTCCATTGCTTTTCCATGATGCTCCAGTCACAAACACTGACAGTAGACAAAGTCTCCAGCTCAAGCAAATTGCTGGAGCTGTCAAAGTGTTCACAGGGTAATTCAATAAGAGAACCCTTTGAGTACAAATGTTTCAGTTTTCGCAGATTCCATAATGTATCAGGCAGACAAACAATTCCTCCTACTGCTTTAAGAATGAGTGTCTCTAAGTTGGAAAGCTTACCTATTTCTGGGCAGACATGCTTTTCAACTTGGACTGCCAAATATCTTAACTGAAGAAGAAGTCCTACTTCACTTGGCAATTCCTTGGGATTAACTAGCTCCATATCCAACACTCTTAAGAGCTTGAAAATGCGGAAAATGAATGGCAGATCAGGATATCTGTAATATACTGGAGCAAGGAATAAAAGTGAACGTAAACTAGGGAAAAAGAATTTGTAGTTCTTAAGACTATAAGACTTGGTGTATATACATAACCTTCGCGGATTGTCTGCTTCACCAGAATAAAGCTTTGGCTCATCAAAAGATGAAATCTCAAATTCATCAGAAGCCATACCATTTCCCTTCACTTTTATTAAATGTAAGAAGTAGTCTTCTTTGGATTTTCTCAAACAAAAATCATGCAGCAAATCATGAATGCGGCAAGCTTTGAAACCTCCGGTAGCTCTTTCTTTGACGCTCACAACTAAGCTTCTTCCGATCAAGTTCTTCAAGTAATCTGTTGCAACATCTTCTAAGCTCATTGCCTCACTTTTTCGGATAAGGCCTTCTGCAATCCATAACCAAATCAATTTCTTGACAGAAAACTCGTGGTCTTCTGGAAATGCACCAAACCAGAGAAAGCATGGCTTCAAATGATCAGGTAAATGCTTATAGCTGAGCTCTATTGTGCTTTCGCATTGATCTGTGATGATGCTTGACCTTAAAGTCTTCAGTATATCCTTCCAACCCTCTTGCTCCGTAGCTTTAATAAGTCCAGCTACAATGACAACGGTTAGAGGCAACCCCTTACAATATTCTGAAATTTCCATCCCAAAATCATGTAATTCTGGGGGCCAAGCATTCTGACCTGGGAATAGCTTCCTCTGAAGTAACTCCAAACATTCATCCACAGTAAGATGGCGAAGGAAAAGAGGTTTGTCATCGAGTAAAGCTTTAGGGACAACATCACCATTTCGACTGGTAAGAAGAATTCTACTTTGATTCGAATCATCAGGTAATGATCCTTTCAACAAAGTAAATGCCTCAATGTCCCAGATATCATCTATAAATATGAGATATTTGCGTCTTTTCAGAGATCTCCAGAGCAGTTGGGACAAATCATCTTCACTCTTCGTAAAATTACTTTCACCAGGCTGAATCTGATTTAGAAGCTCAAGCAAAACTTTTCTTCTGTTCAATACTTGAGAAATGGAACACCACGCCTTAACATGAAAGTAGTGAGATATAGATGGAGTTGAGTAGACTTTTGCAGCTAAAGTAGTCTTTCCCAATCCAGGCATGCCAACAATGGCAACAACCTGCAATTTTTTAAATCCTGACATAAGACGGTTGACCATAAAGGCTTTCTCACTTTCAAAACCCACGACTTCATCAGATACCGGCCTCCTACTTGTTGATGGAACCTGAATTAATACAGCCAGGTTAAGAGGAAAAATCATTAAGCAAAACATTGTGATGATGATCAGTAAAAAGGAAATGCACAGTATAAAATATAAATTGAAGCAGCCCAAATAATTCTTTAGAACCATTTATACAATAACTTATTATCTATACTTTTTTGAAATCACTAGAATAATACTGACTTGGAATCAAAACTACTGATTTTAAATTAAAAGCAAAATAAATACAAAAATAAAATAGAAATAAATGGCTGTTTAAATAATACAATAGATGAATTTAATTCTCCAAAAAACATAATGAGGACTTTATACCATGAATGGCTGTTTGCTCCTATTTGTACATATAAAACGATGAGGATCACTGCGGTTAAGTTAAGGAACATACCTTACCAGGAGACAGCCAAGGGATTTGCTGGACTTTGAGGATCTCTTGTCTTCCTTCATCATTCAAAATATTTGAAGATACAGCCTTTAAACTCATGATGTTCTCCGTAATGGACTGTAATGACTTTGAAAAAGAAACTGGGATGTCTGCGAGCACCAATTGGTCTATCAGTAACTCAATCTTATAAGCCACCTTTACAGCAAGATTCCAAGTATCCTGATGAAGGCTCTCTTGTTGATTTCTCAACTCCGAAAACTTTCCCATAAATGACTTAAGGAAGCAAAGATATTCTCTGATTTTTGGCACAAAACTTGAACTTTTCACTTCTGTCAAATGGTCTTCTAAGAGGAAATCAAGAAATCCCAATACATTAGTCTCAAAATAATTAAACCTTGGTGTTTTCACTTCTGGTTCTTCAAGTATCTCTGCCCGAATCGCCTCAATTTTATCTTCAAAACATCGAAATCCATGATCAATAACATAATCTTTTTGATAGAGTGAGAAGATTATGACTCCAGCCTCAGAGATAGCAGCAGTAGAGTTATGCATGATTTTACCATCATCGAACTTTTCTGGCTGTTTCTTGATAAGGGTTCTTAATAATCTTAGTCCCTCATAGAGTGCCTGCACTTTACCTTTTACGAGCACCAAATGATGAGTAGCCAACTGTAGCATCTCCCAAAGAGTGGATAGCAGAGAGCCTACGAAGTCTTCCAATACAATTATGAAGGGATCATCATTCAATCCGAGAGTATGGTAGGATAACCTTTGTGAATGTTTTAAGCTTTTCAGGGCTAGAGAGTACCTCTCATGTAAAAGCGGATGGTTGATCTTCAACAGCAATGCAGAAATCATGGAGCTTGTAAGATCATTATACACGTAAATCATCTCAGTGTTATTCGAGTAGAGATATAGTACTATATGTGCTGCACTGATTACAAGAGGCTCAACTTGAGCCAGAAAGTATTGATATTTTTCATTTTGAATGCTGAAATGAGTGCCAAAACGGATGAAATCCCTTACAAATGTGATGCTCTTTTCCAAGGCTTCAACTTTCTGCCTTTCTTTTTCTGATTGTTTATCCATGCAGAATTTGGAGCTATAAACCTTTAAACTCTCAAGAACAGAATCTGCAATAACTTTTATCCGATTTCCCTCGGGAGAAGTTGAATATTGCTGCAAGTAGCCTGACAGGCATATGTACCATTTATCCATTTCTTCCACAAACGATTTGATTCCATCCTCACAGTCAAAATGCTCACAAGGAATATGATCATCCAAGATTCTACGAACAACGTCTTCCACCTTGACCATAAGACACCCCAGAGACTTTCTCAATCTTCGTTTCTTTTTCCTCATTTCCCTTTTTCGAGAAGGCGAACTAGGGATGGCATTACCATTGTTGTCTTCAGTCCTCAGCCTCACATTATTATCCAACGTCGTTGAACAAAGAAGAAATGTTCTGGCAACCATTAGTCCGTGCATCACAGCACCTAAACCATAGAACACACTAACAGACTGTTCCTTGTGACATTGCAGGCAATCCAAGGCCGTGACAATAGAAGCAATAAGGTGAGAACAATAATCCATCCTTATCCCAAGAGTCAAATCACCTAGATGTGTAGGAATCAATTCAGCTCAACTAGTTCCAAAATAAATGGCAAAGGATTTAAATGATGGGGATAGAAACACACACTTCTAACATCATCATGTTGAGCAAATTTTTGTCTTGGCAATAATTAGCCCATTCTTATTCACTCATTTTACTTTTTCATTTTCTTGCATAATTAAAGTGTTTTATAGAGAGGCAGCACTTTCGGAGAGCAAAGAGTATGAAATGAGAGCAAACCAAGAACCATATTATATATATTGCAGGAAAAATCATGCAAAAACAGATAGATAATGATTGAAGAAGAAGACAAAAGGATATCTTACCAATTAATCCAGGCAGCTGAAGAACATGCCAATGGTTCTTCTAAGTTCTAACAAATGTGGCGAGGGAAAGAGAGAAGGGATATAGCCAGAAACGGATGGGAAAGAGAGAAAAATTGGAATTTTGACTACCAAAAGTTCCACTTGCAGCTGTAATTGGACTTTTTATTTAAATATATTGACTTTTTAATAATTTTCAATATATCTCAGAGCTCCTTTGGTTTGCGCAGGATTTTAGTCGATGGAATTTCTATTTCATGGAAATTTTAATTCTCAATCAAAATTCTAGGAAATTGGAAAAATTGTTTGGTTCAGCTGTTCAAGTAAAAGGAGAGGAGTTGTAATCTACCTAGATGTACTCAGGTAAAAAACTTTCCATATTTGTGGCTTATTTTTGCTGAACTGAACTGATGATGTGGATATTTGAAGATGAAGAGAGTACAGATAATGAAATATTTCTGCAACATTAGAAAGCTAACAAAATTGTATTCTAATCATGGATTTGCAGATTATTAGGGAAAAAAGTTATCTGATTTTCAGAAGCATGTAGCCACTCAATAGCAAATGTTTTGTAACCATCCACTCCAAGTAAAGAAGTTGATGAGATTAACATCCAACAAAAGCTGATTAAACTTACAACCGAAATGTCATCCAGACACAAATTTGAGAACAATGCAGACAGAATTGAGTAGTATAAGAAGAACTCTCAAGTACTGTGTTGCATAAATGAGACCAATAATCTGTCCCCTGAAGGATTTCTTCTGTATCCCAGAGTATTCATGGAAGCTCCAGCCTCTCGGATTAAGGAACCGATCTTCGTTTAGAATGGCCAATGCATTTCCAAGAAGCAGGCAGCCCTCCAGCAATGTCCACAGCCCCATTTTGCAGCCTTGGATACTTCAGAAAGCAACTGAACAAGCATTGTCAATATCTTAGCTAACTGTTTAACAGTTTATCGCAGAATCACTCACTGATAAAAAGGAAATAACACATGGAATCTCATATAGCACAATCTTCACTTTCAGTTTTGTATAGCTAAAAATCATACATTTACCATAAATCTAAAAAAATGATAATCAAGTTCTGGTCAAATTTTATAACTTTGATACCTGGATCAATTGGGAATCGAAATTCCCGACTGTGGGAACTGGAATCAGTCTGATACATTGTGTTTGGTTCAAAGGAATGGAATCAAAATTCTGGTTTTCATTTCAATTCCAATAACAAATACAGTAAGACCCTTTTAAATTCACAGCAAACTAAGAAACATTTGCAGTATTATTTCCATTTCCACATACAGATTCCATGCAAGCAAACAGACAGTCATGATCTATTTGTATAATTCAAGAACATGAAAAACAGAAACATTAATCACCTTCTTTCCCTTCCTCACTGAAAATTCTTTGCGCCCTTTAGAAGACAGATCCGAACAAAGGCATGAATGCATATCTGAAATCTCAAATCAAGCAAAATAGTGTAACAACCCCAAATGGTAAATCTGGATCAGGGGCCTGATGTCTTTTGAAAGGGCAGATCAGTCATTCCCAAATGTTTAAAAAGTTAGTTAAGTCAGAGATTTCACTCAAAATGTATAGGCACCTGTAATTATACACTTAAAGTAAAGTATATAGAGTTCAGCACACTTTCTAATTATAGCAACTGGTTTCACATACAATTGCCTGTGTTCTTCAGCTACAATCTACTTCAATGGACTTATTAGATAAGCTATTTCCTGACAGACTTTCCTATGCAAACTTTATAAATACAGGAATTAAATCCTGTTTGGCATCAAACAAAATCTGATGGTTGGCATTTGATGGATGAGGAGAGTGAAGCCACGGCTTCCCCGACTGTCAAGAACAGTCCATCAGGCCTAGCGAATACTTGCTCCCCACCGGCTGACTGCTGCATCTTCTCCATTACTTCACCGAGAGGATTAACCAACACAAGCTGTAACACAGAATATTCATAAAACAATTTATCAGACTAATGTGAGACCATGAAGGAAACATTTTAAGCGATACTTGCCTCGATCTCCCTCTTGTCTAGTACAAGCTTCATGTCCTCCAAGAACGCCACCCCGCTCGTGTCAATGGCACTGACAGCTGAAAATAAAAAAGTGGTCAGTCATGTAATTACTAAGTTTTTTCTTCAAGTTCATGTGATGCATACCTGATAAATCAATGACTAGGTATTTGATTCCACACTCTCTTTTGTTTTCAGCTTCCTCTCCTTCACTTTCTTCAATCCATCTCAGAATCCTTTTCATATATAAGCAGGCTGATTAATTAGTACTGAAATGTTTAAGTGAAGCATATCTGAAAGCCTTTGGACAGTCACAAACCTTTCCTTGAGGTAAGTGGTATTGGCAAAGTTTATGGGGGCTTCGATGTTTAAGATGAGAAACCCAGGGATTTTGACAGCATCCTTATAATGGTGAATGTTTCTGTATATATCTGTTCTTGGTATATTTCCGAGCATCGCAATTTTAGGCCTAGTGACTTGCAACAACAGCTTCAAAACTGATATTCCCACCTGTTAATCATTAAATTTATCTAGTTTTACATAACTTTGTGCGTAAATATAGCAAAACATAAAAGTTTGAACAACTTACTGCTATAGCGAGCCCCATTTGGACAGAGATCAAAAGAACTCCAAAGAATGCGCAAAGAAGCACAACAAAGTCAAATTTATCAATCCTCCAGATTTGATAAGCAGCAGGGATATCGATAAGGCCGATGACAGCAGTTACGATGATCGCCCCCAACACCACATTTGGAGTGTGTGCAAATAGTGGCATCAAAAACAGGAGAGTAATCATGATGCTTATGGACATTACAATGTTAGAAACTGCAGTTTTACATCCTGCATTGTTGTTCACTGCAGACCTAGAAAACGCGCCTGAAAATTAAGCGTGGATCATTAATTCTGCATTAAAAGATTCACATAACAAGTAACAAGTAAAATGTAAACACATGGTACCTGTGGTGACATAGCATGAAGTGGATGATCCAACTATGTTCATCAATCCAATCGCGATCATCTCCTTGTTTCCATCCACCTGATAGTTCTTTAGGCCTGCAAAAGTCCTCCCTACAGCAATGCCTTCCTGTGCCATTCAAACCAAAACTGGCTAAGTATCGAACGCGAGAATATATGTTTCATGATCGGTGAAAAATTACAGTGAGGGAAATAATGCCGGTGATGAAGCCAGTTCTCAGTACTAAGCCAAAGTGAGCGCCATGAAAATGTAACATGTTCCATGAAGGAGGATTGAGGCCCTCTTGCAGCTTCCCAATCTGTGTGCATGATATATTTGGAAAGAATTAAGAAATGAACTATAATTTGGGATTATGCACTTACTACAAATAGAAAGGGAGCTTCAACTTACAACACTGATGCCATGATTCTGAGCTTTGAGTACAAAAGCAATGAGAGTTGCAAGTATAACTGATACAAGAGGGGCTCCTGCTGAAACCCAGAATAACTTTGGCTTTTTTATGCTCTGAAAAACCAAACAAAACTATTAATTCCAAACTCTGATTTTTATTGAATCCTTCAAGACAAAATATAAAGCCAATTTTTTGTTGAAAACGTGGAATTTTTAACATATGTATACTTCATTCTTGTAAATTCAGTTCAATTCAGATCACGTGTAATCGTAGTTAATTAACTTGAACCACCAAGAGTGTGAGAAAATGAAATATGACGTACGATGTGCCTTGTGAAGAGAAGAAATAGCAGAAAGCAGACTCCCATTAATATTGTTTGCCATGACCACTGCACCAAAAAGAATACACAGTAAAAACCCAATTAATCACCAATATGGGGAATCAATTAAAAATATGATTATGGTAAAAAGATAAGCAGATTCAGATTCTGTTTGGCTGAAAGGAGAAAAGGTGAAAAAAGATTCAGATTCTTGTTAATTTGTAGCCACTGATTTTTCAATGGATTGTTTTGATTAGCTAGCAAAAAGCATGTGAATATTATAAAGTCAAAAAGGCTTAAAATACGTTGGAGTGATTGTTTTGATGATCTAAGTACTGTACGTGTTGCAATATCTCCTGCATGATTATTATGAATATGGTTGTGTCACTTTCATTTATCAAAGCAAATAAAACTTAAGTGTTATAAGCAGATCGGTATTTCATTCATTGTAGTCTAAAATATCATTAATATTATAATATCGTATTTTAAATATTGTTGAGTTTTCCAATAAACATAATAAATGTGAATATATTCGTAAACTCAAACTATATTTTGAATTATAAGAATAAAATAATGAACTGCATACAGCAACATCCACGTAAAATTAGGAACTAGTAGTGGTTGGTCAATACTCAAGTGGGATAATAAGATCTTTTTAGTGCTAAAGTTTAGTGATAGAGGTGTTCATTTTCTAGATAACTTTGTATCTATTGATAAAAGGACAGATGTTTTTCATTTATTTTTATTAGAATACACTAAACATAATGGCAATTATAATAATGTGGATGAAATAAAATGAAATCTTTAATCAAAATTGTGTTAAAGTATAAAGAAATGTGGTCCGAGAACAAGTGAAAATGGGGAAAGAAATAGTTAGTGGAATAAAAAAGCTAATAAAAATATGAATGAAAGATAAAAAGGAGTTGGGGGAGAGATAGACATAAAGTTTATTTTAACAAGACATAAAGTTGAATAAGATATATTTTGGGAGGAAATTGAAGTGGGAGGAATTAATAGATGACATTGGAAATAGAGAAATCCCATGCCACATCTTTTAAGGATAAATTTCTTAATTTATTTTTTCAATTCTTAACATCTTTCTTTTGTATAGTTTACATTTCATTATTTATTTATTTATTTATAATCATTTTGAACACATATTTGTAAAGTTTGAATGTCCTTTTCCTGTTGCTAGAGATAAACTAGAGGAGGTGTAAAGATTAAATTATATAGGAAACAAACAAAACGAAAAGAGCAAAGGTAAAAGAAAACAAAAAAAAGTACTCAAATGCATTCAATCATTTTTGTGCAACAAGTGGATATTAGGAAATAAAATGTGTGTTGCTATAGTGTGAAATGAGACACATAAAATTATTTTTCCCAACTATTTTAATTATAGATGACATGTGTAACAGAAAATGTATCACGTCAATTATTTTGAAAATTGTGACTCAATTGTAATTAAGATCGTGTTTTCTTAATCTAGATCAGCATAATTGATATGTGTTATAATTTAATGAAACTCAATGAATTATACTTACACATTCACTTTAGTTAAGTAAGAAGTTAACTGGAAAGGACAGGGCCTAAGCAATTATGGTTAAAGTGAGTGATTATTACCTCTCCGGTCTCATGGAAAACAGAGGATAAAACAGGGATTATCCCCATTTGTTTAGTGAAATGTGTGATCCCAAGAAGGGCTTTGAGTTGCTGAAGGGAAACAATGATGGCAGCCCCTGCCATGAAACCAATAAGTGTGGCCTTTGACAAGAAGTCAATGATAAATCCCAGCCTGCAAACAAACAGACAAAATCATGCTCATATTTTAACAATCTGCCTTGAAATTCAGAACCATCTGATAACATAAAAAACACACAAACCTTAAAAACCCCAAAGAGGCCTGGGTGATGCCAGCGAAGAAAGTTGCAGAGAAGGCCAGCTGAAGAAACAAGACTTGATCTTTGGTCGGAGAAACCTCCTTCGCCAGCATTGATCCCATAATCAGCGACGCTATCGACACCGGCCCGACCGCCAGATCCCTGGAGCTCCCCAGCACTGCATATATCAGCGGCGGAACAAAGCTTGAATCTGCACACACAATTATGCATGCAAATAAACCAGTTGGCCACCAAAAATAAGCAAGACGATTGATAAAGGTGGCTGTTTTATGTTAAAATCCAAGTATTTCCGATCAAGATTCTCGATTGAATGAAGGCTTCTCATATTAAACCAGATGGTATAAATCCAGACGTCTCTTAAAATCATGGATTTAAACTCAGAAAGTCGGTTTATTATTCATCATAAAGAAAATATATCACCGAACCACTAGAAATCTTGCACTACTTACATAGACCAATAATTGGTGGCAAGTTGGCCAATTTTGCATAGCTGATTCCCTGCAAGAAACAAAAGATGTCATAAATAGCACCAGAACTGCTCAAATCAAACGATTCGAACAGAGAGATTCAGAACATACCTGAGGAATGGCGAGGCTAGCAATGGTGAGGCCGGAAACGACGTCGGACTTCAGAAGCTTGAGGTTGTACGTAGGGCCCCACTGGAGGACGGGGAAGATGTACTGAGCAGCGAGTATGAACTTGGTTTTCGGGGATTTTCCCTGAAACTGACGCAGAGGATCGTCGGGGAAGAAGGTCTCCTTGAGGCCTTCTCTGAGCTTCTGGAAGGAGCTGGAGTGAGGCGGCGGAGCAACCGGGTGCACCTCCATCTCGAGGCAGCAATGGTGGTGGCTCCGGTGAGGGTCGAAGCTGGGTTCCATTGAGGGATTTCTGGGCAGGGAGAAATGGAATCGGAGCTCTCTCTATTTATTCGTAAAGACGTCTCGGGGGAGTGGGGGCAACCGCCATTAGTTACCCCACAAGGTCAAATTGGATTATTATATATTTCGAGGTAATGGATTAGGATGGAATTAAGAGTTTATTAGTGTAAGAGTTTTCCTATAATAGTGATTCTAGTTAATTATCAAGAATATGGAACTTTTCTGAACTCTAAAACAGATCATCTATCTCATTTTTTTTTATAATAATATGCAATTTGAAGAGTGGGAAAATGGTAATTCATTCAAACTCTTACAATTTCCAAAAAATTTCTCATAATTAATTTAAGCACAAATTTATCTATAATCTAATCTAATGAATGTGAAATCGGAAACTCTTATATTTCATTATTGAAATGGCTGCAAAATGTCTCATAACACATAAAAATTTTCACGAAAATTCATCTCAACACATATTTGTCACATATCATTAATAATGAATACGCTTAAAATTGTTCCGATTGTAAATAAATATAAATATTATTTATCATAAGAGATATTGTTACATGCGTTATGATGCATATTTTTTAAATAAATTTTTTTATAAGTTTTAGATATGTCTATTAATATATTATAATTTATAATAAACTTGGAGGAGATGAAATATATGCATGAAAAATTAAATGCAATCTCTATAGTAAATAAGTTGTTCAGGTTGAGGTAAAAATATGAGAAATATGTAATTTGCTTCTCTGTCATGTTGAATGCGGATGGGGAAACTATTAGACTTGTTCTAAATATCTTCGTAACTACATTCCTCTCTACATCCAATCTATATCTGAAAATTTTGGGTTGTTTGGTGAAGAGTATTTTAATGTAAAATTAATTATTTGGAACTTATATTAGCTATTTGATCAAGTGGAAAAGACTAATTTTAGTATTTTGTGAAGAACCATATGAATAGTTGTTTGGTACCGAGTTTTTTTCCAAAGGCTAGAAAAATGAAAAATTTCAAATTACCTGATTGCTGTTGATACCAAAATACACTTTGGTCTCATACTTGTTTTTGTTTTCTTTATCGGTTTTTTTTTTCTATTTCACGCATTATTTTCTTTTTATACCCGTTTCTTGCATTCAGTAATGCACAGGATCAATCCAATTATTAATTCTATTGTTTATTTTTCTAAGAAAACATATCTATCTTGTAACTACCAAGCAAAATATCTATAATTACTTTCTTCCAAAATATAATATTAAATTTAAGAATTGTATATTTGATAAAACCCAATTGTAAATTTAAAAATATATAAGTATTTAAATTTTATAAATGTGTAGATATTAGTATTTAATATAATATTTATTTTTAATACACTATTTATAATTGAGAAATAATATATTGATCATTTATAAAGTTATTAAGTAATAGAATATGTAATGCCCTTTTATTTAATTTTACTAGGCTAACTAAAGAAACCGCTAATAGTAATCATCTAATTTTTTCAAACACTTTAATACAATCAACTGATAGATTCAACTGGTCAAAACAATTATACTATCAATTAGTCAAAACATCTAATGCAATCACTTAACAGTTAACAGCTATCAGTTAATTCCCGAACACCCTCTTTAACTTTCAGTTGACTCGGAATTTATTTCATCATCAATATCTCTAATTAAGTATAAACATGATATTTCATAAATATAAGATATTACAAAAATCCAGCAACATCACATATTTAACAATATTAAAAGTTATATGTGAATATAATCTTAAGCTTAAATGAATAGTGTAATTGTAGATTCAGATGAAATATAGTGTGTACACAATTTCAGTTGTAGATTAAGATTATTATATTGAATTAGTTCGGTACATTTTGATAAAAATTTAAATTTACAAAATTGATTTAAATTGAATTATACTATTATAATTTTTACCATATTAATTATTAGTGCAATTCAGTTTAAATACATTACAATTCAAAAATATTCCTGATTACTTCGTACCCAAGAAAAATGACAATTCACACTTCACCGTACTTATAAAACATTTATCAACTTTGTTCTTAAAGACATAGAGCGTCTAATATAAACTCTCCATCTCCATGATGATTTTTCACAAAAAAAGAAAGAAAGAAAGAGGCAATTCACACAGTATTTTCACTAACAATACTTTCTAAGTAGCTATGTTGTCTGCCTCAATCTCAACATTGAACATATCTATTGTATTATTTACGCTTTTAACTTGACTTTTAAGTTTCAAAATTCACACTTCAATCTATCACCAAATGAATGTATTATGATTGTAAAATACGTGAAACATAAAAGGACAGAAAGTATAATCTCACATATAAGGCGATTAAAAATGCCTTTAAAAAGTTATGGGTGTGTTTGGTTCGCAAGATTTTTGAGAGTCTGAATTTTGTTTTGGGTTTTTGAGAGTTTGAGTTTTTTTTGGGGATTTTGATAGTCTGGTTTTGCAAAATCTTTATTTGGTTGGGTTGAGTTTGTGAGTATGAAACAAAATCTTTGATTGGCTTTTAGGATTTTGCAAGTCTGGATTTTGGAAAATTTGGTGAACCAAACAAGATTTTACAAAACTGAACTTGGATAGTCCAAGTTTTGCAAAAACTTGTCTAACCAAACACATCCTTTAATTTTGAAAGTTGAGCATGAGTTGAAAAGTAATTGATGAGACTTTGGAGTTAAAATTTTTGCCTTTTGACAATTTACTTTTAAAACTGTCTTACCCCAACTATGCCGTTTTCACTTACTTTTGTAGGGTGCGATTTCATTAATCATTTCAATCTCTTTTTTAATACATTCGTTATAACGCTTATGAGACAGTTATGAATTATGATTAATGCAGGTCTAACTAATCAACTGCGTCTATAGTAACTACCGTATGGGATTATGAAATCTTATAAAATGTGTTCTATAAACTAAATCAATAATTTTGTAGCAAACGATACATCTATTAGTACGTACAAGAAAAAATTACTAGTTTATTAACCTGCTTAATGAGTAATATAGAAGAAATTCTTACGCCCGCTAACCAGAATCATATATAATGGTCCATTGAATCGTGTGAAAAATTAAGTAAAATGTGTGTAGTTATATCAGGCACAATAACTAATATAAAATGTTATTAAATAACTATTTTGTCCAAGTTTAAACTGAAATTATGTATTAATTTAACAAAATTTATAAGTTTAACCATAAAACATAATACAAGTCGAGATTTTTCCATAGGAGTATATTTGTAGGATATTCCCAATCTTTGGTCATTTATGAAGGGGTACACCTTTCTAAGCAAGTTATGAATTTCATGAATCATGCGTCATAACTCATAAATGTAGTTCAGCTCTGAACGAAATCACATTGTGTGTAATTTGCATCTGCATTTTCGGTAAAATAACAGTTTATATGAATATGATGCGATTCCAAAGGACTTTTGCCTTTTTTAATTTTGGCCAAAAGTTATCAAATTTGATTGAGTTATGCCTTCTCTCGTTGAGCTGAAAATTGTGATGACCTAATCATTCAAAGCTAATTAAATAAATTAAAAATAATTAAATACAGTTAATTATACTATGTTACATAGCCGTATGAGCCTTGAGGTCAATGTGTATTAGACTAGGATATAGTTAGGGTTTCTTACTTTCCCTTTGTACCCGTTTACTGCCTATATTATTGTGAATATGACACACACCTCTGTATCAAGGTTTATCCATCTTACAATGTTTGTTGTCTGCAGAAGGTCATTTCTTAGTGCACTTCAGTACTTGACAGTTACTTGTCATGATCTGTCATTTGCGGTGAATACTGCTAGTCAATATCTCCAGGACCCTCGCGAGTATCACTTTGTTGCGATTACCCGGATTTTTCGTTATATGGCTAGCACACACACACCTCATCATGGTCTCACATTTCACTCAGGAGGTTCTTCTATTCTCTGTGCTGATATTTGTGCTTACTCCAACACTGATTGTGCCTGCTGTCTGGAGACTCATCGATCGACTTACGGCTATGCGGTGTTTCTAGGTGGTAATTTGGTATTTTGGAGTGCCAAGAAACAGCCTACAGTATCTCGCTCAAGTTCGGAGTTCGAGTACCGTGCCCTTGCCAATACGGCGGTGGAGGTTGTCTGGCTCTGTCATCTTTTTCGCGACTTACAGTTTCCTCTTGAAGGTCCGCCATTATTGTTATGTGACAACAACGGTGCTATTTTCTTAGCTGAGAATCCAGTGGCTCATAAGCGGGCCAATCACATCGACATCGACTATTATTTTGTTCAAGAGTTAGTTGCTTCAACTAAGGACCGTGTTAGTCATGTTCCTATTTCGTTGTAGTTGGCGGACATATTCACCAAGGGTCTTCCAAAACCCTTATCTGAGTTCTTTAGATCCAAGTTTTGCGTCTCGGTTAACTCGACGCTTAGTTTGGGGGGGGGGGGGGGGGGGTGGGTGTTAGATAGCAGTATGGGCCTTGAGCCAATGTGTACTAGGCAAGAACTTATCTAGGGTTTCTCGCTTTCCCTTTGTACCCTTGTACTGCCAATATTATTGTGAATATGACACACACCTCTACATCGAGTTTTATCCCTCTCACATACTAGTCTAATGATATATTTTATAAAGTTCACTCATATTTATTTGATAACATGCAATCTTCCTTTAAAATTTTTAATTAATTATTTAAATAAAATAATAATCATGTTACTATAGAAACAATTAAAAAAAATCAATTGATGTAGTTGTACATGTAAGATCCATGTCATAGATGTAGTTCAATCATGGCATTGCGAATATTAGTTGTGAAAGTAGTTTTAACAGTGTTGTGTGGGAATTAATTTCAATAATAAAGTTATTTTGAAGAAAAAAAAAACTCAGTTTGGAGGTGTACATATCTTGCATCCATCATTGTATTTTGAAATCTCTTCTGGGAAGGTATTTGGATACTCAAGATTAGTAAATCAAGAATAATGGTCTGAGCTACAAATTCAATACTCTAGATAAAATAGAAAGCACAAAATTTACATAAGCAAAAAGAACTAGATCTTCAAGATTAATGATGGGCAACGTACTAGAAATAATAAATCTAACATCATCAAATCGTTTCCTATATTATACATATATAACCCCCATCCCATAACTACACACAATCATGAATCTTGTGTATTTATTGATGAGCCATATTTAGATGTATGATCGCAACTACATTAGTCTCTCAGTGTAGAGAATTTATATATTATCCATATACCTCAACACCTAACTAATTATGAATCTCCTTTCAAAAAAAAAAAAAACTAATTATGAATCTTGTTTATTTATTGATATGCATTTTTTGTCACTTTTAAGCCTTTTTTTTTCACAATTTTCAGATCCATCCTACCAAATGTGTAGAATGATATCATTATTGGTACCTGTCACGTGTTTAAAAATGCTAATTTTTTCATGTTATGATATACAAGTTTTCAATTGCTCATACATCTTCATATAATCTCTCAAAAAAACAAACATGTTTATATAAAAGTGAAACGTTGAGGGCCCTTGGAAAATATCGTAATGTAGAATGGTAAGACGGATCAAAGTATTTATAAGAAAAATTGACAACCTAAACAAGCATATAACTGAAAGTTTCTGAAATTCTAATCTAAATTCAATTCAAAATCATCGATGTATTCATGGACAAAACTTATAGCCTTCCATCTTATTTGTCTCGATAATATGCAAGGACTTTTGGATTAATTAACATTTTAAAATGTTATATCAGGCAGTGTTGAAAGTAAAAGAGCAGTTAAAGATATTATTAGATGGTTGATGATTTTTATAAACAAATTTCCTTTGTATTGCTATAGACCGAAAAAAGTTTTTTTTTTGTTTTTTAACAAGATGCTTCACAGTAATTCCTTTTCAAAATAATGTTTGAGACCTAAAGCCCTAAATTAAAAATTGACAAAAGAAACATTTAAGGAGAAGATCCTAAATAGTCAAGTACCATCATAAACTAAATATCATTGTCACGAGGCTTCCAAAAACTAAAACGTTAGGAAATACATTAGGCAAACAGTATATGCCCATGTTCAAAAAGTAGCACATTCACTAACTATCCATGTCCAAAAGCAACCTCCTTCACATCATTCGTTAATTATAGACTTCATGTCCCTAATGATTTTATCCACCAATTTTTTTTTCGATGTTCAAGTAAAGGTACATCTTGTCCATATATGATCCATTGGCTGGAGGTGCCCTTGTTTTTCCAAAGCATTTAGGGAACCCAGCCCCAAATGCATGCCGAATCTGATTCCCCACCTTCTTCATATCTATCAAACATCTCCGGTAATGGGTCTTCATGTCATCACTGAAGATCGTGAGCTTAACCATGGCAATATCATGGCTCGAGATCTTCCTAGCCATCTCTAAATCTTTCTCCCTCACATGAAAGGGAGGGTGGCCTGATGGCCTCCTCAGCCTTCACTGCCCATTCGTCTCTCTCCAAGAGAGCCTTCCACAGGATCGCAACCGCATCCCCAATGATTTTCTCACACTCAGCAGACAGCAGCATGAGCGGCGGCTTAGGCAGCGTCCATATGTTAGTTTTTGATCGCGAGAGTTCTTGAAAAAACAAAGAGGAAGGCGATGGAGTTCTGGAAAATACAAAGAGGAAGACACTATAGCTAGAACTTTCATCAACATATTCAAGATTTTAGATTATCTAGTAGGCAAAGAAACACACACTTCACAGTTACTTGATGACACTGCATATGTTCATACTATCCCTACCCCTCTGGAACCTTCTGCGTGCGCGAGCAGAGAACAGCTTCCCAAGCTCGTCGGTGGACGTGTCCTGCAGTGAATTGAGATCCACTCCCTTGGACAGGGATTCTGGCGGGAGACCCTGCCCCTATTCAACTGTCATAGTGGGCAGAGTCAAGACACACCCCCTTGAACATGGACTCTGGATTTATTCATTGGTCTCATGGTTTACTGGAAAGGGGCCCAGCCTCTATACAACTGTAGGCTAGCCTTAAGTTAGGCTTCGCTAAGTTCAGATGGATATTTATCATATGACGGAGGTGTTATCCTCGGGTTTTATTGTCGTAGCAATTATTAATGTACAACCATCCTTTTGAGGTTTTTGCCTCGGGCTACCCTCTCGGGTTTGTTTAGAAGTATCATATTCTGATATAATAACACCTTTAATATGGCCTCTCGTTTGGGTTCGAGGTTTTTCCTCTTCATATCCTCTTGAGATTTGTTTAGAAGTATTATATTCTGATGTAATGACAACTTTGATATAAATTTTAACTTCTGTTCGAGGTGTTTCCTCTTTATATCCTCTTGGGATTTGTTTAGAAATATCATATTCTGATATAATGACACCTTTGATATGAATTTTAACTTCTGTTCGAGGTTTTTCCTCTTTGTGCTTCGAGATGATTGATATTCAAGCACGTCTGCCTGTTTTTAATAGTCCGTAGACTTCAATCAAATATTTTTTCAAGTATTTTATCTCGATTCCATCCCCTTTATTTTACTCAAAATGATTGGCAATTGAATTTTTAACCCAAATAACTAATTTTAGATAAGCAAGCCAACAGTACACTTACTAAAACGTACTGTTTTGAGTGGCAATCAGAGTCATACTTAGGATAACATTTCTCTTATTAGCAAAGGAATTTATGATTGCCAAAATAAAGATAGAGATAGACATAAACAGAGTACATTCAATTTAAACTCATGGCTTTATGAATAAAGTAAAGGAAGTAATAGTTCGAGTTTTGTACCCGTAATGCTAGAACATAGTCGTCTCGGACTCTCGTGATGATCTTTCTCGAGTTTCATCTCCCGTGGTACTTTTGTAAGTTGACCACGTTCCATCTTCGTGGTATGGGTTCGCCCTTCATGATTTCCAAGAGGTAGCTCCCCCCTGGATGGGATTCTAGGATTCGATATGGACCTTCCAAGTTCGGGGCTAGTTTCCCTTCCGCTTCTTTCTTTCTTTTCTCATTTGACCTCATGACGAGGTCTCCCTTAGTGAATGTAGACAAGCGAACCCTTTTGTCGTGGTAGCGCTTAACTCTTTCTTTTACCTTGGCCTCATGTATAGTAACATTGGCTCTTTTTTCCTCTAGGAGGTCAAGGGCGAGACGAAAGTTTTCTTCATTAGCAGCGCCATCTTCATCTTCTGGTTGAGAGGTACGAGCGGAGGGGATTCCAATTTTCATGGGGATGACCGTCTCGGACCCATATACTAAGCTATAAGGAGTTTCTCTAGTTGCCGTAGTTGGTGTTGTTCTATGGGCCCAGATCACACTCGGGAGTTCTCGAATCCAGTTTCCTTTAGCTTCTTGTAGGCGCTTCTTGATGCCGTTGACCAGTGTTCGATTCGTGACCTCTACCTGGCCATTGGCTTCTGGATGTTATACTGAGGTGAGCTTTTGCTGTATGCTGTAATCCTCACACCATTTCTTGAAGGGGTTATTAGCGACTGTGATTCGTTGTCTGTTACTATGTATCTTAGGATCCCATAGCGACATACAATATTTTTCCAACAGAAGTTGATGACTGTTTTGCCAGTTATGTTCGTTAAGGCTTCAACTTCCACCCACTTTGAGAAGTAGTCAATGACCACAATAAGGTACTTGAAATTTCCGGGGATCGTGGGGAAAGGTCCGACAAGATCCATGCCCCATCAGACAAATGGCCAAGATTCTTGGATAGTTATCATGTTCTCTTGGGGTACATGAATCATCTTGGCATATCTTTGGCATTGGTGGCAGACATCAATGTACCTCCTGGAATCTTCTAGCATAGTGGGCCAGTAATAACCCATTTGCAGGAGTTTGCGGGAGACGGTGCATGGACCTTGATGACCGCTGCAAATACCTTCATGTGTTTTCTGTACCAAGTGCTCTGCGTCGGAGGGCCCGACACACTTGAGTAATGGCTGAAGATACCCTTTCTTGTATAGGCTTTCATGTATGACATACTTTGAGGTTTTGACTCAAACCTTGCGCGCCAAATCTTTGTCCTCCGGGAGAGTTCCCGTCTGTAGGTACTCGACGTAAGGGCTCATCCAAGTATCCGAGATGCCCACAGCCATAATGCTGCTTTCTTCGTAACTCCTCTTCGCTAGTGTCTCCATTAGTAGCTCTTGAGAAGAACGGATGTTGAGCTCCGAGGAGGCGAGCTTGCTTAATGCGTTAGCTTTATGGTTGCATTCTCGGGAAATGTGGTTCAACTCGTAGTGTTGGAATTGGCCTAGAAGGGACCTGACTATCTTGAGGTACTTCTGAAGGCTGTACTCTCGGGTCTCGTAGTCACCTTTGACTTGTTGTACCACAATTCGCGAGTCACTGAAGATATCTAGGTCCTTGACTTCGAGGTCCTTCGCCAGCTTCAACCCTGTTATGAGAGTTTCGTATTCGACTTCATTGTTGGTGGCTCAGAAGTTGAAGTGGAGAACATACAGATGGTCCTTTCCCTCGGGGCAGGTGAGCAGGACTCCAACGCCACTTCCCCCCGAGTTGGAGGATCCATCTACATATAGGTGCCATTTTCCGGTGTTAGGGGTTGGCTCTTACTGGCTGATCTCCACTGGTTCGACTGATTCCATTATGAAATCAAATAAAGTTTGACCCTTGATGGCCGTCCGAGATTTGTACTGTATGTCGTACTCTCCCAACTCGATGGCCCACTTCATCATCCGGCCCGAGGCGTTTGGCTTTTGGAGGATTTTCCGGATCGGGTAGTTGGTTAGAAGCACTATGGTATGTGCCTGAAAATAGGGTCGCAGCCGCCGAGATGCATGCACCAAGGCTAATATCAGACGCTCAAGGAGGGTGTATCTGGTCTCGGCCTCTTGTAGGGCTCTGCTAACATAGTATATGGGATGTTGTGACCCTTCTTTCTTCTTTACCAACACAGCATTGATGGATAGTTGGGATGCAGATATGTATAAGTAGAGGACTCCCCACCTGTCAGGTTTTGAAAGTGTAGGTAGATGTCGGAGATGATCTTTTAGTGCTTGGAAAGCCTCTCCACATTCGTGTGACCACTCAAACTGATTGGCATTCTTGAGGATATTGAAGAAGGGTAGATGCTTTTCAGCTCCCTTAGAGAGAAAGCGGCTAAGCGCCGCGAGGGATCCTGTTAGCTTCTGTACATCTTTGACTGTCTTCGGGGGTTGTATGTTTTGTAGGGCTTCTATCTTCTCGGGGTTAACTTCAATTCCCCTATTGGATACCATGTATCCTAAGAATTTTCCCGCTCCTACACCAGTGGTACACTTAGCGGGGTTTAGCTTCAGGTTGGCTGCCCGTAGTGTATCAAAAGTTTCTTTCAAGTCCTCGAAAAATGCGTCGTAGCTGCGGCTTTTCACCACCACATTGTCGACGTATATCTCCATATTGCGCCCTATTTGGGACTTGAGTAGTTTATCCACCAGTCGCTGATATGTGGCTCCAGCGTTCTTTAATCCAAAGGGCATTTTCTTGTAGCAAAAAATCCCTCTGTCGGTTATGAATGAGGTTTTCTCCTTATCCTTTTCCACCATAGGAATTTGATGATATCCTTTGAAGGCGTCATAGAAAGCTAGCACCTGGTATCCGACGATTGCCTCGACCAAGCGATCTATCGAGGGCAGAGGATAGTTATATATCTTCGGGACAACAATCGTTCAGGTTGGTGAAAGCGATGCACATTCTCCACTTCCCATCTGGTTTCTTGACCATCATTGGGTTAGCTATCCATTCAGGGTGCTGCACCTCCTCGATCACGTCGGCTTTGAGTAGCTTGTCTACTTCTTCTCTGATGGCATCAACTCGATCCAATGCAAAGATGCGGCGCTTCTGCTTTATAGGCTTCTGCGTTGGGTCGATGTTTAAATAATGTTCCGGCAGGTTAGCAGGTACTCCTTCCAATCATTGGTATCCCACGAAAAGACATCTATATATCGATTGAGAAGATCTCGAAGTTTGGCCTTTATTTCAGGGGGTAGGAGAGTTCCAACCTCGACGGTTCCTGATTCTCCAAGTTGCATCGGCTCGGACTCGGAATACTTGACTGGTTCAGGGTCTTCTTTTTCAGGTTTTTTAATAGCTTGGATGGTACAAACCTGAGCCAATTGCTGGTCACCTCGCACTGTGGCTATCCCTTGATTTGTGAAAAACTTTGTGGCCAAATGGTAGGGGGACCAGATGGCTTTTGCTTGACACATCCATGTCCGACCAAGTATAATGTTGTATGGCGTCATGGAGTCAATTATCACAAAGGCACAGCGGAGTGTTATCTTCGAGGGTCATCTTCCACCCGTACCGGCAAAGTAATTTCTCCCAAAGGGTAGTGGGATCACCTGCAAACCCCGAGATTAGGTTTGTGGGTACGAGATTACTTTTGTTTAATCACAGATATTCATAACAGCTAAGAAACATGACCTACACTTTACTTTCCCCATCCACCAGAACCCTTCTAATTGTGTTGTGGTTTATGGTAACAGTAATCACCAAAGGATCTGAGTGGGGGAACTGGTGGGAACTGCATCTTCTGGCGAAAAGGCAATGGTCCATCCAGGCAAGATCTTTTGCTCTCCTACTCCCAGGGAGAGGCTTATTCTGGCGATTGGTGTATGCCGTTGATGCTCTTTCCTGCTCCCTGGTCGGCGGTGGTGCTCGTCTCGTCATGGTCGTGGAGGTGGTTTTCATCAGTGCTTCTTACTCCTGTCAAGGTCGGAGAACGGATTCGTGTGCTCCCACGAAGGTTCTCAGCCGGATCAGCCATGAGTTTGACGGTCGTTTAGATCAAGATCAACACGCGTGTCCCACTGGGCGTGCCAAATTGATGGATGTCTGGAACCCGCACTTGATCACGAACCCGGCTCACGAGCTGATCTGCGAGACAAGGCCCCGGGTGTCCCGGGAGTGGACACTCCGACGCTCAAATTAGTAAACAGTTTAGAGAAGTTTTAAGTGCGTAAGGCGTATTGTATGTGAGATAATAGATAGAGAGGTTCTACCAAACCTTCAGTATTTATAGAGCTACCATCCGTAGATTGGTAAGATATGTAACTATGGTATGAATACAACTCTTATGGAGATAACAATTGTATTACCATGTATAGAAGAAGTGTATTTCGGGTATGGTTGTATTACCATGTTTAAAGGAAGTGTATTCATTGTAGGACATTCAAGATATACGCATTCCTTATAAGGATTTGGGCCGATGGACCCGTGGATCTATCTCCCGCGTATCTCGAGCCCACTACCCTTTTCGGGTCCTGATCCGAGACTGAATGAGATCTTAAAATACAAACTATGGACTTATCAACAATAATAATTGAAGTGCATATTCAGTAGACGTCGAAACTTTAGAACAATATAAAGTTTTAACTTAATGTATAAATAACGGTGTTATGATATTATTGTAATTACTTAAATATATTTTACCGGCTCAACCTCGGAAGCTGATTCGCGCGTGTAGGATTTTTTTTAAAACCTAAATCACAACTCTCCTAAATAAGTGAAATTACACATATTTTCCGAAAAGAATCTACAAATATACTACATCGAATTATCTAACAATGACACTTGCCTTTACATAGACCAAAAATGACAAGGATTCACCTTTGAAAGTATACAATTAAGTAGGTCATTGCAATTTTAATATCCAAAAATTGATAAATGTTACTTAATCGTGAGAGTACTTGAAACGGAAATTTATTACATACAAATATTATTATCACTATATCTAAATTAGAAGACAACACCAATTAAATTTACTGAATTTTGAACTCCATCTCATAAAAATAAATATGAACACCTAATCGATATAACAACGCTCCACTATGATGAAGTCAGATCTACTACAATTACACCTTCATCCAATGCCTAAAAACTCATAATGAAAACCACCAACACTATTTATAACTAATATTTTGTTACAATATATGTACTTGAATTAATATTACACAAACACACCACTTGTGGAAGAAGGCTTAGAAAACGGTGGCTGATACAACAAAATACGGCGATTTTGACTGCCGTCCATTATAACTCCGTGCAATGTTCACGAAGATTGGAACCGCCGTATAACATTCAGTTACGTTTTCGAGATCGGAAACTTTTGTAGAAAATAAAAAATTACCGGCAAATTTGACCGGTGAAATCAAAATCAGAACACAAAAATCTTACTCCCCAGATCATGGCTAGTTATGAATCGATTAGATCGTACCTCAAAATCTCAAAATCATATAAAATATCATTTTAATTCATTGAATTTTGGATTGAATCATATGAAGTACACATTAAATTTAAAGTCAATAGTTTGCTCAATGTCGGAGTTTCAAACCCAATCATCAGTATACCCATATT
This sequence comes from Sherardia arvensis, assembly GCA_948330725.1. Taxonomy (NCBI): domain Eukaryota; kingdom Viridiplantae; phylum Streptophyta; class Magnoliopsida; order Gentianales; family Rubiaceae; genus Sherardia; species Sherardia arvensis. The sequence goes on from OX415244.1 coordinate 10,498,900, forward strand.
TCATGATAGAAGAACCCAACGCGACGACCCTAGAATCACAGTGTAGATGAAGACCCGATGCAAAGCTCAAACTCCGGCGAAATTCATCAAACTTCCTTGAAAGAAGAAGAAGGAGGAAAAGAAAAGGGATGATGAGGAAAATATTATGGTGGAAGATGATCATCGATGTGGTTGAAGAGGAAGAAAAAATTCATGAAACCAATACGGAAAGTTGAAGGAGATAATGAAGGAGAGATGAGTGTTAAAGGAGAGATAGAAATAAGTAGATAGGAAATCATGGAGAATTGTAAGTATAATTGAGTATTAAAAAAAATTGTTTTTGATATATCGATTCTGGATTAGTTTACGAACTCGATCGTAAACTTAGTATGGATTCAATAAACGAGAGTTCTTTCAAAAATCACGTGGGACAATCGTTTATTGAGTTCCTATTAAATTTACGAGTTTTTTGAAAAACACGTGAAACCGCCGTACATAGACGACATCTTCCACCCTTTTCCACTGATGTATTGTGGATCTTTTAAGGAATTACAAGTCATGTAATACTAGAGCCGGAATACACTGAAAGATGAATGGATTGGATTATAATTTTTTCTAAATGCTTGGCATCTGAAGAATCAAACAGCCCAATATAGAGGCCAAGAGGATAGTGTTAACAAAGGCTATAGTTCATTCCGTATAACCACATGAGTCGTGAACTTTTGACCCTTCCTGTCTTGTTATTTTATGAACCGCCATAGTCCCATTCTCTTTCTACATTTGGCGGTTTCGTAGTCATCACATGCACCAATTCTATTTTCCTCTTGTCTTCCTTTTCCCGCTGACCTTTTTCCTCTCAACTTTTAGGTGTGTATGATTTTCGAATTAGAATATAGAATGTGAAAATAAAACGTAGCTAATTTAAAGTTGATTATTATCTGGTTTGAATTCTAAGTATAACTAATTAGACATTGACATATTGGGTGTTAAAATCCAACCAATATGGAGAATATATCCTACCACTTTTCAATTATTAGCAAAACCTTCCTCACGCATGCATGAAAAGATTTCACACGTTCGTACCTGTCCCAATATGATAGATCACTTTGGGTTACCTAAACTCCAATGTAAATTAATTACTAGAAGAAGATGATGAAACTTTTCACTTACTTGATTGATCTGATTTTATAGGTCACTAGAAAATATCCCACATATATATGTTTTTAAACATTCAATCGTCCTTTGCACAAAAGTGTCACTTTTTTAGAGCAAGGGTTTTAAATGAATAGAAAATTAGAAGCGGCAAACCGTCTTAGATTAGAGGGTTCTCAGTTTTGGTTGGCTTAATTATTTTAGAGACCATTGAAACTTGTAAATTATATAATTAGGGATATTAGAAGCCCAGACGGAAAACAAATCTATTAGGTAAGGAAACTCACTATGGGAAAAAAGTGTCTTAATATGTTATAATAGGTCATAAAAAAGTGTCTCAATATATTATAACAATTCACATAAAAGCGTACTCTTAGCATGTGTTGGGTCGCTTTTAAAATCACATATAAGTGATCCAGTAGCAATTTATTGGGTCACTTCAAAATGTAATCTGTTACATAATCAACTATAGGGACTCGCGATAAAGGGACATTTGGGATACTTATTATAAGTGTTCTAACACCAAAATCGTCCTAACATATATTTTTTGGGACACTTTTATGTGTTCTATCGGCCCTTTTTTGTTGTAATGACCGGAAGAGTGCATATATAAATGGGCAAATAAGTTCAGTTAAGTCCAACACACATCCAGTGAGATATCATCATAAAACCAATTAATATGTGGAGTATCTCACCAATCTTATATATGAAATTTCAGACACATCATTTCCGACGTGAATTTACTTCCAACAACGGAGTATAAACTGATCACATTTTATTTAAGGGATCATTGATATTATTTATGATTCCTAGGTACATGTAGTAAAAGTGCATCATTATTTGATATTGATATCAATACATGTTCGGTCAAAGTACAAGTATATATATATATATATATATATATATATATATATATATATATATATATATTACATGTTCGGTCAAAGTTATAATATTTTTTACCAGAATACATACGTTGTGCAGATTCAGATGGAAAGTGTGCATGTTGTACAGATAATGATAAAAGCGTACCAATGTGGTACTCAATATTTACATGAAAAAATCCATACTAGCCTTTACCTTAATACATGTATCTATATCCAAGTAACTCTGCATTTTGTTATAATACTCAAACTTGTTAAAATTCACGTTGCGGGATCTTCACTAACTTGCATAGGTGTAAAATGTACAGTGGTGCGCAGGTGCTCATGTGGTACAAATGAAAGCATTACATATTCCATTTGGTCCCGTAGGGATATATTAGAATCTGCAAAAGTGAGAGGAATAATAAAAGGCAGTGATGCATGCACATCGATCACTTTGTGCGAGTTCGATGGAAAGGAAGGAAGAATCCGATGAAAGACAAAAACGTAGTGATAAAAAAGAGGAAGATTGCAAGTGTGATTCTGATTTCCTAAATTAATGCATATCTTCATCACATAGTTCTTTAGATGATGATGATGAATGGATTATGGATGATCTATGAGATCGGAAGTATATCGAAAAAGGCCCACCGCCATGCTTCTGATCACCACTCAATATGGCCGGTTTCGGCCGATCGCAACTTCCTCAGTGGAACAGTCCACATATTGCTTACTGCAGTTAAGGAACAAGCTACCGCACTTAGAGTGGTTGCCAAGCACCGACTCAATGTGGTTCCTGCCCATACCTGATGTAGCAATCCATATTTTACTAAAATACTGTATTCTAGTCTATATTTTTATTGCCTTTTGTTATATTCAGTCCGTATTTTTCAACAGAAACTTATCGCCTCATTCTCAAATAGGTGTGCTGATCTCAATTGGTTCTGGTTCTATACAGTGGCGGAACCAAACATTTATTTTAGGATAGACTCAAATGATTAAAAAAACAGAATGCCGAAACGCAGGTTTACAGCATCCGTCTCACAAGAGGTCAGACAGACCCAAATTTGACTGGTGAATAGAAATATAAACTGTATTTTGAATTTTATGGTAGATCTGGGCGTAATTCCGCCCCTGATGATTCTATATATCCCGTTCTCAACACCATCGGCACTAATGGCTGAAGGCTAGTGGTATGATTATGTGTAAAACAAATAAAAATATATAAAATAGACACTTCAAATATATTATTAAAAACAAATATTACGAGAGGTCCTATACTATATTTATAGGGTAACACATGAACCTCTAAGCTCTGCATCTTCCGATGTGGGATAAATGCATATTCCTAATATAACTATATAACTCTCTCTATATATATATTTATTCTTCTTTTTATCTCTTTTCTTATTCCCAATACCCTCCCTCTGGGTGATCAAAGCATGTCCGACTTGCGAAAAAGATCATGAAAAATCAGTCAGAAACACTACACTACCTCATTAAAAAACCCAGTGGGAAAAGAGTATAGTGCAACTCCACTTCATAGCTCTTGAATCTTGTATACAGCATCATTGGAAGAAGAAGCAACATTACCAATAGGAAAAGCTAGATCCATTAATAAACTAGGGTAACAACATTCAAGATAGTAACGAAAGTTACAGCGGCATTTACGGCGGTGGCAGCCGGCCTCTATGACGGCAACAACGGCGGTATCTACGGCAACAACGGAGTTAGCAGCAGGATCCGGCAGTGATAGATCAATGATGATATATAGATGTGTAGACATCAGAAGAACACATGGAATCCCTGGACAAGAGCTCCCCTTCACTCCAGAAATTTACAATATGGTACAGCATTGATTAGTTTTCTTCGCCTTCTTGTAGAACAACTCTGAAGCTGCACTGAGATCTGAACTCTTCGAAACCAAATTATCCAGCTTCTCTCCTCGTGCAAGAACACTGTCAATAGTCTTGTGAAGAATAATTTTTGTCTCATCCAACTCCCTCTGAATCTTCAACAGTTTGTCAGCTTCAGCAGGATCCTAGAACTTGGATAAAGCATCAGCTAAGTATGGCCAAGCTTCAGTACTATCAGCTTGTGCAGTGTTCCATGAATCACCAAAAGCTTTTTGGTACTCATCCAAAACCTTGTATAGAAGGGAAAATGCGCTTCTAACAGGGTAGTGAGTATCCATAAAACCAAGCGCACACAAGCCATTCCGGTTGTACGAATGCACCATATGCTCTTCCTGCTGGACGGACTGGCGCTGTCCCGGCGGGGTGCGGCTGGCGAAGGTCCGGCCAAAAAAGACGATGAATTCCTTGACGCTACCTTTGTGGAAGTACCCAAATTGGCTGACGTCGGAAGCGTTGGACAGAATCACGGGATCCTTGGAGCCGTCGGGCCAGACCCTCAACACCAGCAACGCAGTGATCTTCATCATCTTCTTCTTCTTATTCTCCTCTCGAAAACAATAATCCCCAAATCAAACCTAGGAACGTTGTAAAACAAATAAAAAAATATATAATAAGCACTTCAAATATATTATCAAAGACAAGTAATACTAGGAGTCCTACACTATATATATTTATAGGGTAACACATGAACCTCTAAACTCACATTTTTCGATGTGGGATAAATGCATACAAAGTATATTCCTAATATAACTATATAACTCTATATATATTTATTCTTCTTTTATCTCTTTTCTTATTCACAATATTATGAATAAAAGAAGTGGTTCAATAAAATACCGGATCATGTACAATACTTCGGGTAAAAGAAGTACAAACCTTCTCTGACTCTCAGGGTCCCACTTACACTTACACTTACATTGCGGGACTAAAAAAATAAAGAAATACTAAAAAATATTGAACTGTTTTACAGAAAAACTCTACAAACAGGCCCTAAGTGATTTGTTTGGATTTAAAGTTATACATAATATTCACTCTGAATTATCTCATGGACCATGATGACTATAGAATCAATTATTTTCAATCAATATTTCCGTACCTTTAGTATATATCTAATTTAGTAACTTGATATTCCAAATTACTTTTTATGATATCCAATCCAAATTTGTGTTTGATTATATATATATTACATATATTTATATTTCTTTATTTATTTAATTGCAAACTCTTACCATGATTAAAAATTAACATTTATAACTTAAATTACAAAATTGATTCAAAGATATCGCGCAACGCGCGATGAAGTTTAGCTAGTTTTAAAAATAATAATTATACATAATGAATCAAAAATAACTAAGAAAAGGTCCAATTTTTACAATCAAATTAAAATATAGGCCTCTTTTTTATTTTTGTTTCAAGCCCGCAAAATTCTTGGGCCGGCACTGGTTAGACTCCACAATTTTAATTAGACAACATAAAGGGTGACTTGATGAACACCTCATCAACCTTACAAGTGCTATACACAATCCGATATTTTACTTAATATATTTCAAAATATCATTGAAATTACAATACAACCTTTTGGACATTACTAAATTTCTCCATGAACATAATAACTATTTTCATAAATTCATATTGTATTTTGGATTATAGGAGAAAACTACCAGATTGTACAGTAACACCCCTTATCAACATGTTAGCACCTTATAAAGCGAGACTACGACCAAACAATTTCAAGTCAGTGGTAGAAAATTCACTATGAGTTTTAATGATAAAATCATGAAAGAGAAAGTAAAACTGGTGAAAAATTGTCTCAATTATATTGCCAACGAAAAATCAGTTTATCACAATTACTATGGTGAAAGCCAATTATTATGAATGACCATATTCATATTACACGATAAATTAGTTAAGTATCTGCAAACTTTGGAGAGCACTAACAAAAAAGCAATACAGAAGAATATTACTAGAAAGACCATTAATTAGACTCAATAATTTTAACTAGACAACAAAGGGTGTACTGATGAACACCTTATCAGCATGTTAGCACATTCTAAAGCAGAACTACCACCAAAAACAAAGAAAATATTGCAGCAAGTTCAAGTTAGTGATAGCAAATTCACGATGACCTTCAATAATAATATCATGATTAAAAAAGTAAATTCTCCGAAAAAATGGTCTCAATAACATAAAACGAAAAGTACTAAAGTGAGGGACCATGAGATACATAGAGTGAAGACATACCATTGATGATGTACCAAGCGTGCGACAAAATAGAGCGTATTGCAGCAGCTGTCTGTATCTTCGATGTAAATCAAAATCCAGCTTGCGGTGGTTCAAGGCTTGTTGAATTACAAAAATACCAGTGTAACTTTATATTCCCAATATAGTCTTTAGCTCATTCTTGAGCATATTCTATGTATCCCAATTGTCACCATCTTCAATTCACCCTGTTTCATGAATCACTCTTGTAACTATAAAATCATTCAAATTTGTATGAACCTAGATCCAAAGAAATACAAATCATTATAAACATTACACTTTTGCTAAATTACTAGGTTTCTCCTTTATATAGTGATAAAGAATAGACATAAGTCCAAAAGATCCTTCTGTTGTCCATCTAATTCGAGTCACGGAAACATAACAAACAAATAGGCTAACATGTTCTATAAATCAATCAAAATAATTTTGCAAAACAACCCAATTGAAGAGCATATCCAATTTTAAAAGACTACATTAATACTAAAACAGAATCAAAAGAAATAGTGAAACCACCTCATTCATCTAGTTTGGCCAGCCCCAATCTTGAAACCATATATGTGACCCTGCTCGACCCAGTCCAAGAAGAGTCAGAATAGTCCAGTTCCATGGTGCGATGGTTGCGAAAATGTAAAAGTGTCGATAATCACAGTAGTCAATTTGACGGTTAAGGGCAGGTGATGGCGACTCGAGATGGTCGATCTATATGGTAGTGACCCATACAAATCCTTGATCTCCCATCTCCAGCAATCGGTGGTCTCCGATCTCTATATAGAGACGCCGGCCAGACATTGTAGATCTGAAATGAGGGTTGTGTTTGCATGCTGATTAGGGACACGACAACCTTGAATTTGTCAATGACAGCCTCCGACGGTCTGCAACAATCCAAACCTGAGTGGAATCAAAATATCGGCAAAATCTCAGTAATCTGGCTAGTTGTAACGTGTTTTGTACCAAAAATTAGATTCGGTCTTTAGATGAGTGATAGAGAGAAAATTGCCTTTCTGATTAGTGATTGAGAGAAGGGGGGTGATTTGAAGTGTTGATAAAAAAATATTGGGGAGGTTGCCTGAAAAAGGGGTCAACAATGACCTCGCCTTTAGATTGATTTGGGAAAAATGTTGTGAATAAAAGTCATTGTCTCATTTGACATAAAAGAGGATAACCAAACTAACATCAAATATGCCACTTACGTAAATGATAGCCTATAACAAGGATATTTTACAAATCTAATTTGTATTAATTTTTATGACATTTGACATTTGATTCATGAAAATATGATAATATAATTATTAAGTTGTTTGATATATTAGTTAAATAACATTCATGAAAATATAGCTATGTTTTTTTTATTCAGAAAAGTTTATATAAATAGATGATTATTTATTATATTTATATGATATTTCAGATTCAAGTTTGTTTTAACATATATATACATATATATATATTAATTGATTAAAGTGTTTTTGTGGCACTCAAAAGTTTCAAAAATGTTCTTTATCGCCCCTTAATAAAAAGTGCAAAGTTTACTACCCTTCAACATAAAATATATACAATTCATGAACCTAAAGGTTTTGTTAAAATGATGAATTTTTTGGGGCATTCTAATCTTTTACTTTTTTAAAATAAATTAAGATTTGTCTGTATCTCTTCTTCACCATCGCCTTATTATCCTCCAACAAACAACACTACCACACTGCCTCAACCCCAAACACCAGGTGCAACCCGCAATTAACAACTCCAACTTCACTCCTTAAATTGAGATTTGTAGCACCGGCTTTCGCCGCTGCCTCCTTCAGCAATGTCATCATCTCCGATCGGAATTATATTCCCCCTCCATTTGAACACTTTTTTTTGCTACAATACTAAATCTGCCTCCAAACCGTCGCTTCAATTTTTCGAGGCCGAATCAGTCAATAAGTTAGAGTAAATCACACCTTTAACGACCATGGATTTGGATTTCATTGGTGGTAGATCAATGGAGATCGCCCACCCATTTGGTTTCTTGGTTTTATTCATTGTATAAAATCCAATCTTGATGTTTTCTTCAGATAGCCCATCATGGTAAGAAGTCTTGCTTAGCTGTTGTGCATCAACTTCTTCCATTGTGCAGATTAAATTATAAAGGGGAATTTTCAAAGGGGAATTTTGATGGGAAATTAAGGCATTTGGCGCTCATATTCAGATTTAGATTTGAAAATAAGATTTGGATTTGGATTTAGTTCTGAAAAGTGAGGAGGAGGAGGAACACGCTTCAGATTAAGCAGATGATGACGACATCCAACAATTTTATATTTATATTTTATTTCTTAAATTGTAATATTGCAAATTTACTAAAATACCCTCAATGGAAGTTAAAATTTCAATAGAATTAGTATTGGAGTTATGAATGATGCATTTTTTGTTTTTAGAGGCCATTGATACTACATTTCAGGCTTTCATGGGTCATGAACTTAACACATTTTATTTGGGGTTATAAAGAATATTTTTGAAACTTTTGGTGGCTATACAAAACACTTTAATCCTGTTTATTTGATCTTTAATATTTTTATTTGAGTTTTATTCGTTTCCTACTCCACCGTGTCTCCAATTATAGATGTTGAGCTGAAAGGTACATCCATGAATCGATTAGAAGAAACTTTAGAGACGTGAAAACCTGTTGTTAATATCATTTTTCAGTCAAGCCCTTGCAATTAATTATATTTCTAAACGAGGCCGTAATTCCTAAGTAATCAAACTTTGATGTCCAAATTTTAAAAATTCACATTTTATGTAATTTGAGATGAATATGATTTGCCCCTAGTGGTGATAATAACCTCATATGAGACTATTTCATATATCTATTAACAATTAATATTTGAAAATCTTGCTTCTTAAATTTGAAAATGCTTATGATACATATATAGTCAAAGAGTAAAAGCTCTCAAATTGCTCTTTCCCCTTTTCAAGATCCTAGGGAGGCCTGACCGACCATCTCCTGCGAGGCTATCCAATCACACCCTCAAATCTCAATTAACCAATTTCGACTTGTACCCATCCACCGTTCAATAACATTAACTAGTCAACAAAGGGTGTATAAATAAATACCTTTTCAACCATATTAGCACATTCCGAAGTGGGACTACATTGATACTAATTTAAGAAGTGTTTTAATGATTAAATCATGATAAGAAAAAGAGTAATCTATAGTAAAAATGGTGTTATCGACATAAACCAAAAGTATTGTAGTAGGGTCCATGAGAAAACATAGACATTCACTAGTGGAGGCATATACCACTGACGATTTCAAGTGACAAAATAAGGCATACTGTAGCTGTCATCTGTGGTTTTGAGTAAATCAGAATCCATCTTTACGGCGGTTTAAGGCTTGAATTGCAAGGATTTTGGTCCAACTTTATTTTCCTTAATTCTCGAAGCGTGTTCAACATATCTCAATCTCCACCATCTTCTATTCACCGTGTTTTCAATTACTAGTAACATCAAGATCCCAATCTTCAATTCGCTCCTAACATCGAATTGAAATCCCAATCCAAATATATAATCTACTCCCAATATCGAATCAAAACCCTAATGTTTGATTCATTCCAAACACCAAATAAATCTTCAGTGTTTATTTCAATTATAACATTAAATCGCTAAATTCGTATAATATAGACAAAAAAAACTTTATACCGTGTGACTTGGATTCCTCATCCACTTTAATGGAGAATAGATCGGAAGTGTAAAGGGGTTTTCTAGCTGTCTAGCTAACCCGGGTCAAGATAACATAACAAACTATTAGGCAAACATACTACATAAATCAATCAAAATACTTTTTCAAAATAACCCAATTGAAGAGCTATCATATCTTAAAAGACTACACTAATGATAAAATAGATTAAAAAGAAAGAGACAAAGTAGTGAAACAACCTCCTTCACCTAATTTGGCCATACCAAATATGGAACTAACATTTGAGACCCGAATCGACGTGGTCCAAGCCTACTCAGAAGAGACCCAACCGGAGCCTAAAAATCAAAGACGTTCGTGTTCCATGGTGTTTTGTGGTGACTACGGTGATGTAAAAGTGTTGATGTTGCGGTGGGAGAATTTGAGGTTATAGGTAGAAGGTAGCGAACAGGGAAGGTTGATATGTTGTTGTGATCCACACAAATCCTCGATCTCCCATCTCTAATAGTTGGTGGTTTCGGATCTCCTTGGAGAGATGGTGGACATCGCACATCTGAAACGGGGTTGCATTTTTTGTCATGCTTCATACCATAATGACGGCTTCTGACGGTATTTTCAAAATACGAGAAGTGCGATGAATTAGAATTTTTAAACAAGATTACTTTCTAAGCATAATAGATCACTTTTGAAATTTATTATGAGTTATTTTTTAAAAATTTATGGAATTATATCTGCGGGTGACACGTTTCACAACAATATCTCATTAGATTCATAAATTTGAACACTATGATGTCCAAACTGACAAAAATTTCTATTTTACAGGGCTCTTTATATAACCGAGCGCGAGGATAGGGTCACACTCATGAGTCGTGACCATATTTTTTAAGTCGCACCGTGTGATAAAAGGATGTAGTTATATAAAATAGTAATTTTAAAATCACACATTTTAGTATAAAACATTATAATATATATTAAAAATTTTGATCATTCAGGGATGGCATGCATTTTTAAAATAAATATGAAACACAACGACTTAGATAAAATTTTGTAAGATCCGGGGCTCTCTCTCTAAAATTAATTCTCTCCCTTCTCTCTAACTTTCTGTGCAAATCACAAAAATTTCTGTGCATTCTTCCCGTTACAACGGACACATTTACATTATCTCCACTCTGAACGGCTCTTTCACCGTCGCTGCTCCGCTGTAACGGCGGAGCCTTCCACTTCCATGGGCCAAAAATCCTTCCTTTCAGCATTACAATAAAAAAACCCCACCTCTATCTTCCTCATTACCGTCGAATCCTGAAATCAAAGCCACATCGGAGTTCAAGGGCGAACTAGCCTGTATTCACACACTAGAGCAAATTGGAGTGCTTAGCAGATCTTACCGGAATGCTCTGATAGGAAAATTCCGCAGGGGCAGACCTGCAATGCCTGGAGTTGAAGCAGCTTTCAAGGCGGCCAACTTCTCCGGCCAGTACCAATTAGGGGATATAGATCACAGGCACATACTGATCAGGTTCTCCAAGAAAGAAGACTTCCAAAAGTGCTGGATGAAGTCCAACTGGTCAATCGATGGATACCCAATGAGAGTCTTAAGGTGGACGCCGGAGTTCTCAATGGAGACCGAATCTTCGATGGTTCCGGTCTGGGTAACGTTATTCAACCCTCCAGTCTATTATTACATCGAATCAGCGCTTGAGGATATAGGTAACCACATTGGCACTTTTAAAGTGATTGCGGCAACTCAACTCATTACAAGGCCATCTGCAATTAAACTCTATGTTGGAATAGACCTTTTACAGCATATCCCTACCCACATTAGGCTTGATTCTACAGTTAGTAGCTCTAAAATTAGGTTGGAATATGATCACCTACCTACTTACTGTGGTCACTGTAGAAAGGTAGGACATGATGCCAACAATTGCAAGAACCTCCTCCCAGACTCTAGCCAAAAACCTCCCCAATCTGACCAACAAAAGGCCAATACCGATCTCCCTCCAATAGAGTTGAATTCCTCCAAACACACCCCTCCAACCACAACAATTCCTGCAACCTCCCCTTCATCTCAACCCCAACCCCATGCTGACACTGGAAGCCTCCCTCATGCTATCTCTTATGGAAACAAGAAACTACATAGAGTCAGAAGAGCTAAGGCCAAGAAAAAGAGACTTGCACTCCAGGCTTCAGTTAAAGCACAACTGGCAAATGAGGTTACTGCTGAGACTACTCCGTTCCTTGTCAACACTCAAACCAATCCTCTGAACCTAACCAATCTCAGCTCCACCTTAGCTTATAACACAGCCCCCACACTTCCACCACAGCAAGAAAATCCTCCCACTTCTAACATTAAGTACACTTTCCCAATCATACCAGCAACCAGCAGTTCAAACTCATCAAAAGCCAACCATTCCTACACCTCTCTTAGCTATGTAGGAAATTTCAGAAAAGCATCTTTTGAACATAAAGCATCTTGTGTTTACCAAGGTTACTTCCAAGCCAAAAATCAGAAAATGCCGGAGATGACACTGCTATTCCTTCAGGTATGCATAATATCTCCCTTCCTCAGTTTAAAGCTAACAATTTAATTATTTTGTCTCAAGACAGAAACAGAAACAGGTTCTCTCCATTGAGATGCCACAAAGAGGATGAGTTAGAAGCTTTTGCCTCTGATTCTGAGTCTGACATAGACAATCCAAGGGACACTGAGGTGAGCTCATCATCCAAGTTACCTAAAATTGCTTCTGCTCAAAAATTAAATTGAGAAGTCTTTTCACTCAGTTTAATAAAACAATTTCATTCTCAAAGTCACTATCAAAAAGCCCTAAAAATATTTTTAATGATAGTACACCACCATAAAATCAATATTTTTGTCTGGAATATACAAGGGATGGAAACAGCCCTAGATAGACTGGTATATCTCATTAAGGATAATAATATTGAACTTTTATGTTTGATAGAACCATGTCATCCCAACTCAAAGATTGAACATTACAAAAATCTTTTGCATTTTACTAACTGCATATTTTTCAACTGATGCAAAAATATAGATTTTATGGAAAAATTCACTTTCAGTGTCACTAATTCAAGAAAACACACAGTTTCTAAATGTCTGCATTAAAAAACCCAGTCTAAGTTTATCTCTAACTGGTGTTTTTATTTATGGGGCTAGAAACAGGAAAGGCAGAAAGGCTTTCTGGACTGATCTCCAAGCCTTGCCAAGTACTGACACATTTTACATAGGAGATTTTAACTCTATGCTATCAATTTCTGATTATAGTGGTCCCTCTACTCCCAAACTGGGATGTATGAGAGACTTCCAGAAATTGTTTGATAAGATGGAGTTAATTCATGTACACACAGTGGGGAATGATTTTACCTGGACCAATGAAAGATTAAGACCAACTTTAGAAAGGCTTGATAGGACACTGTGTGTACTCATTCTTGGCATACACAGTTTCCCCAATCTTCAGTATTGGTTCTTAATAGGGAAAATTCAGACCATTCACCACTTTTCTTTCAAATAGATACACAAGTGCCTACTGTCCCTAGGTCTTTAAGATTTATTAGTACATGGTATAAAAGAACTGAATTCCATCCTTTTGTACAATCAAAATGGAATGAACATCTTCTAGAATGTAGTATGCTCAGATTTTTTCTGAAACTACAGAGATTGAAAAAAGTTTTAAAAATATGGAATAAGGAAGTTTTTGGAAATATCCATAAAAATGTGGAGGTAGTTGAATAACAATTGAGATTACAGGAAATTAGATATGATCACAACCAATGTGATTAAGAACTAATTAATCTCAAACTCAAAAAAGCACTACTGAAAAAAGCAGTGAAGGAACAAAAGCACTTTTGGAAGTTTAAGACACAGTTAAAATGGATCGAAGAAGGAGATGTTAACTCCAAATCAGACAGACTTCTTGAAAGGAAGAGATATTTCTGATAATATTCTCTACCTTCAGGAGCTGGTTAGGCACATTATCAAAAAGGTTAGAGAGCCTAACTGTATTATTAAGTTAGACTTGAGGAAGGCTTTTGATAGAGTTAGTTGGCCCTTTCTTAAAATGATTCTTCTGAAAATTGGATCCCACAAAAATCTGGTTGCTTGCATTATGAATAACCTTTCTCAAGCTTGGTTCTCTGTGTTAATAAATGGTAAGCCAGTGGGATTTTTCCAATTTTCTAGAGGCATTAAACAAGGAGATCCACTCCTCCATTACTTTTTAATGAATTCACTGCATCATTTTCAAGAAGTTTGGCATACATTTTTACAACTGGAAAACTGTCCTACTATAATCTGCCAAGAAATGTAGTGCCAGTTTCACATTTATCTTATGCTGATGATACAGTCCTGTTTATCTCAGTTAATAAGTCCACACTGATCAACTTGAAAGCTTTCTTGGTAACTTTTGAAAATGTCACTAGTCAAAGAATTAATTTTGACAAAAGTGATTTTTATCTGAGTAACAATGCATCTCTAGCCAAGAAAAATTTGATCAGTCACATTTTAGGTATGAAAGAAGGTGCTTTCCCTTTCAAACACTTATGCTGCCAAATCTATCAAGGAAAAATGCTAAATGCATATTTTAACCCACTGATAGAACAAATTAGCAAAAAATTGAGTTACTGGAGGTTCAAATGGCTTTCTTCTGGTGGTAAAATCACCTTGATACAATCAGTCCTATATGCCATACCTCAACATGTGTTTACTGTTATGACACCAAAAGTACACATTGTGGAATTATTGGAAAAAATGTTTGCAACTTTTTTATGGGGTTTTACTCCTATAAAAGCAAAAATAAAAATGGAGAAAGTGGTCTAAACTCTACTATCATATTCATCAGAATGGTTTGGTTTTTAGATCCATCCCCATATTGTACATGCAGGTCCACTTAAATTCTGGTGGAAATACCAAAATGCCAGTGCTTTATGGACACATTTTATTCACTCACTACCTAAATCCTCAAGGAACTCACAAACCTGGAAAAGAATTTGCCAGGTTAACTATATGGGTGAGATGAATAGTCTGGTTATACTTGGAAATGGCTTGTGCAATTTTTGGAAGTCCAATTGGATTGGTTCAGGACCCCTGGAGGACCATTTTCTACCTTCTCTCACTACTATACCCATTTCTTGCTCAGTTAGTGATTTTATCTCCTACAGACAGTCATATCTGCCACAATTGCGAGGGGCTATGTCAGATAACATTTTTCAAACACTGACTGATGCAGTCATTCACACGCACAGAGAGGATAGGTTAGTTTGGAAACCATCCCTGAATGGTCAATTTTTATTCAAAACTGCCTACCAACTTTCCCAAGCTCACAGGCCTACCTTCCCCACTCTAACTAAATTGTGGAATATTCAGGTCCCAAAAAGGATCATTTTCTTTGCCTGGAGATTGTTCAATAGCCTTCTGCCTTTTGATGAAGTGCTCCCGCACTATGGTTTTTCTCTGGCTTCTAAATGCCCTTTCTGTAACAGCCAAGATACCATAGATCACTCTTTTAATTCTTGTTCACTGGTCTCCTCAGTATGGCATATTCTACTCTCCATCATTGGAGTAAAAGATATCCATTTCAGGTCTATATGGGATAGACGATCCTATTATCTCACATATACAGACTTATTAGGCTTTCAAGCCAAACTGATAAGAATGTTATGTGCTATAATAGTTTGATGCCTATGGAAAGCCAGAAACAAATATATTTTTGAGGAGTTTAAACCTTCTAGATCTCTGATCATTAAAGAGATCAAACACTTGCTACACCTCTCACTGGCTGCTCATCCTATAAAAATCTCACAGGAACTGGATATTCAGATTGCATCTGAGGCTCACATTCCTTATGCACCCAGACCACCTAGACCTAGGTTGAGAATTGTCTCATGGGCTAAGCCTGCTACTGGTTTCAAGTTAAATGTTGATGCTGCCTATAAAGATAACTGTTGTGGTCTTGGTTTTGTACTCAGAGACTCTGATGGGAACTTCCTTGCAGCTGGCACCTCTTTTGCATCTGCCTCATCCTCAGTTGAAGTAGAAATTAAAGTTATGATTGCTTGATATCAGTTTGGCTCATACTATTGACATAGTCTCATATGTATTGAATCTGACTCACTAAATGGAATCACAATGGTGCTCAATCCAATCACTGCTCACCGGAGGCTGTTTTTCCTTGCTGATACAGCTCATCAACTTATCAAGGTCCCCATTTTACACACTCTCAGACATGGTAATGAGCTAGCTGATTCACTAGCTAAGCTGGCTCTTACACACAGGACAACCTCATTTTTTTCATGGAAAACACTTCCCCCTGTCATCAGGGCTATCTGTTTGATTGATAAAGCAAGTTTGCCATCCATTAGGGTTTGATAACTATGCTCAGCTATTGTCTCTAGTCTAGTTTCCTACTGTTTTTTTTTAGCACACTAGAATAGCCTTAAATGGACAGTTGTGGTGCTGCCTTGAGTTTTACATTAACAATTCTCTAATAAGTTTCATGATAGTCTCAGTTTTTAGACAACCTGTATAGTTGTAGCAATTTTTGAAGCACTGATGTGCTTTGGACCTATGGTCCTTGACTCCTTGTAATGCTTGCAGTTTTCAGACAGCTGCTTTTCTTTTGGCCATTTATGGCAAAGACTTGGTAAGTCTAATAATATCTCCCCACCATTGGTAGATTATTTTTAAAAAATAAAATATGAAACATGATAGTATCACCACTATTCTGTGTTTTCCCATTCAAAGTCTGAACACACTCGTGACTCGTGAGCTCAAGAAGCTACAGCAGATGGCAACCTTTGTGGGTCTTGGGCTCGCTTGGTATAATAAAAACAGAAATTATTTTAGGGGAGTTTGGGCTTATTTCCGTCCTTTATCGCATGGAAAAGTCAATTAAAGGAGGATATTTGATTTTAGAAGCAAAAAACCGTGGTCGGCAGGATTCGAACCTGCGCGGGCAAAGCCCACATGATTTCTAGTCATGCCCGATAACCACTCCGGCACGACCACATCTGTGTTGTAGTTTTTCTACTATTTAAAGATATTCCTGTAGATATTTAAATAATTTTGGAAGATTACGAAAGCAGTTAGTTTTGGATCTTCATCTTTAATACGACTTTTTGGAGGTAAACATGATGAATAACATATTGTAAGTAGTTGATTCGTATTTATATTTAATTAAAACTAATAGTTCATATGAACCATTATTCTTTACATTTATACTTATTTTAAATACTTCAACTCACATCTATCAATAAAAAATAACCATTTTTTTGACCCATAATATTAGTAGAGGGACTTTTATTAGGTTTCTTAAATTTTTAGGGGCAAGTGAAATTATATATAAAATTTTGAGATGTAGCATTTGATCTCAAAACCTAAAAGATCCTTTAATTATGTCATAATTATATCTACATACCTACATTCTTTTGTACAGGACTCTAGTTTCTATTCTTTTACTAGGCATTTTTTTTTAATTCAAATATCCACCCGGAGGTGGTGGGAATTATATTAGGCTTCCCTGGCCTGAGAAAAGCCAAAATTGGCAAAGTATATTTACAGGGAGGGATTAAACCCACAAGCATATAAAATGCTTCAAAAGAATTCCTACAATACAGCAGACAAAAAATAAAGCTAAAGGCCATAGAGTCCTTAGAGTTTGAGAGCCTAACATAGAAGTCTATTAGTGAATTGCCAAGGCAAAACACAATTCGGCACCTTATGAGGGCAAACAAAACTGACTAGGATCTTATGGTGAAAAAAACTCTTGGAAGGCATCTGGTGCAGCTTTGGGTTGGCATGGTGAGCAGTCTTGGGTTGTGGAGGCAATTTGCTTTGATCACAGAATTTTGCTAGGCATTTGCCAATGCTTTCAGAGTTTATCTCCGTACTCTTATGCTTGTTCTCGGAGCATAAGTGTATCATTGTTGTATCTTGGTTCTTTTTTGAGGTTTGGGATGACCAATATAATATCCCCACTATATAGTGGTTTGCTAAAAAAAAGAAAGTCTGAAAGAGAAGGAAGAAACCATGGACTGTTTAGGAATTATTGAGCTAATAGCAGTTATAACTCAGGTCAACGGCGTTATTGGCTAACAACCGGCCATGCGGATCCTCCACGAGATATATAGATTGTTTTTGACATTTTTGCTAGAGCCGATCCTAGAAATTATGAGCCTTAAAGCAAAATTTAAAAAATTGAGACCTTTAAATATTAATTATTTATGTTATTATATTATTTTAAAATATTATCACATTTATTTATGTACATTATTTGTTTGTAAGCTAAAAAACATGTTAATATGTTATATTTCCAAATTTAAATATTCAAATTCGGAATTAATATCAATAAGAATACTATAAATACAAAATATCCATATTTTTATACTATAACATTCCAAAAAAAGAGGCCCCAATTTTTAAAGAAAAGATGGAGCCTCACGCACGCAGGTAACGTGCCAGGCTAGGTCTGTGCTAGAGGAGATCACATTATATGATTTTAATGTGATCGGAACTTGATAATGTATACCTTTTCAAAAATGTTACTTAGTTTTCATGATACGGTCAAACATTTTATTCCGTTGAATCGGGTTGATCATGTTTTTACTATTTGGCAGGTGGCTGAGTTTGACAGGTGCCGAAGGAAGCCGAGCCCGATCCCGACGCCGAGCCAACAGAATGCATCGTTTCTGGAACACCTGCAACTACCGCCCTGCTGTTTCAGCCTTCCCCTATGCCGGTCACTTGGCGGTCGATGATACAAATCCAGCCGTAGAGCGGTTATCCACCTTAGGCATTTGTGTATCATATCCCAGAAGCTTGGAGACAATATTATCTGGTGAATAACTCTGGCACATCTTCTGTCACTATGCTGAATCCCGTCGGTGGAACTCTGACAAAATTATGGGTTCCGGGACACACAAAATTGGGCAGATTTAAAATTTATATTCTCTATTCTGCATGGAATTATTTTATTATTTTTTTTTTGAAGAAATTCTGCATGAAATTATTTTGCACGTAGGTTGCACGATGCATGAAATATTAATTTGAAACATTTACTATATCGCACGTTGGACGCACGTACCATCCTAAAAGCAAAATAATCACACGTATAATATTAATAAAATATGAGGGAATACAATGTCAGAATCATCACATTGAAAAGTATGGTATAATACTTTTCAAAATAATCAGTATAATACTTTTCAATGTGATGATTCTGACATTGTATTCCCTCATATTTTATTAATATTATATGTGTGATTATTTTGCTTATAGGATGGTACGTGCGTCCAACGTGCGATATAGTAAATGTTTCAAATTAATATCAAATTTTAAGAAATATTTTAAAATGAACATTCAATAATTTTTTAAAATATTTATAAATTCGACAAATGGCCATTCATGCCTCAAACAGACCGGAACATGGGGATTTTAGCACATAAGGTCCACATTATAGGCGCAAACATGAAAATGTACAGATAAAACGTACCCTAGCCAATTTTCACAATCCAAACCTTACATCTGGCCATACATGTCTCAAACAGACCGGAACATAGAGATTTTGGCACATAAGGTCCACATTATAGGCACAAACATGAACACGAACATCAAAATATGGTACCCTAACCAATTCTCACACACCAAACCTCACATATGGCATTTCATGCCTCAAACGGACCGGAACATGGGGATTTTAGCACATAAGGTCCACATTATAGGCACAAACATGAACATGTACATCAAAACATGCTACCTTAGCAAATTTCCACACACCAAACCTCACATATGACCATTCATGCCTCAAACAGACCGGAACATGGGGATTTTAGCACATAAGATCCACATTATAGGCACAAACATGAACACGAACATCAAAACATGCTACCCTAGCAAATTTTCACAAACCGAGCCTCACATATGGCCATTCATGCCTCAAACAGACCGGAACATGGGAATTTTAGCACATAAGGTCCACATTATGGGCACAAACATGAACACAAACATCTACACATGCTACCATAGCCAATTTTCACATACTAAACTCGCATCTGGCCATTAACGCCTCAAACAGACAAGAACATGGGGTTTTAAGCACATAAGTTCCACATATAGTACCAAACATGAACACAAACATCTAAACAAATCAAATCATCTAAACATGAACACGAACACCATGACGCTCCGATCTAATACACATAACACTAACAAATCAAAAACAAAAAACAAAATCCGCGAACAAATCGACAAAGCAGACGAAATTAAAGAGATCAGAAACTTTACTTGATAGCGCGCTCATTCCCATCACTATTGGAATTGAAAAATCGCATCTGATTGTGAAGAAATTTAGGGTTTGAATTTAGGGAAAAACAAGAGCGATCGGTTTTGGGGAAAAACTGGAGTGGTTTTGGAGAAGATGAGAAAGTGGGGAGAGAAAGAGGGTTTTGATATTTATACTATAACTATTTTATAAAATTGCAAAAAACTCCGCTTATTTGGTGTCATTGCAATAAAGCCCCTGCGTGCTATTTTTTTAATTTGGTCCAGGTCTATAATTTGGACGGTCTCTTTTGAAAATATCTCTTAAATTTAAGTTCTGGGTATTTAGCATGCGGTGTATGTATGACCCTGAGTTTATTTCTCACTCTGAATTGAAATTAATTAAATTGATTTGAGCTGAACTGAATTGAATTAAAATGAAAGTTGATGCATTGAAAAATAGAATATGTATGTTTAAATTTACCTAAATTTGATCAAAATATATTTTTGTTAAGCTGAACTGAACTAAATTGAATTGAAGTAAAGCGTACTGAACTGATTTACTCATAACCTCAAGCAAACAGGATCTGAGTATACCGAAATAAAATAAAGAATTTAAAGAATTTAACCAACTCAATTATATTTAAGAACCGTCATGACACTAGGGTAGCGAATGGAAATTAAAACAAAGGAGTAAACCAAACAATTACTATAGTGGGAGCACGTTGAAAAAGTTAAACCAAATTCATATCACACGTAAAACCGGTAAGTAATCTTCCACCTTCATATAGAACTTCTCCTGCATGGAAAAGAATTGTCTCAGTTACCCCATTAGCTGAGAGCCTATCTAGAGTAATACATAGAAATGGTCTTTGTAATTTCTGGCAGTCAAATTGGACTTCTTTTGGTCCAATTTCATCAATCTGCAACATTACAGATACATGTATTCCTTCTGACTGTACAGTCAGTTCTTTCTGTGAGAACAATCATATCTATCTTACTGATATCACACCATATCTGCCTCTCTCTCTTTCTCTTGTTTTACAGATGGCTCAATGCACACAGGAAAGACAAGATAGGTTTATTTGGATAGCAGACCAAAAAGGGTATTTTTCATTCAAAACTGCTCATAGTGCAGTTGCTACCACAAGATCTGAATCATCAACACTTAAACAACTGTGGAACCCAAGGATCCAAAAGAAAATTAGTATATTCATGTGGAAACTGGTAAATTCATTATGAAAATGGGTTTTAATATCCCTTCAAAATGCTGTGCCTGTGAAAATGTTGACCATCTTGACCATTATTTTAACAGTTGTCCTATGGCTATTTCTTTATGGTCTGATTTTCATGCAATGATTGGTACCTCTCCTATGATTTTTGATAATATCTGGGACAAAATTTCATATTATATGTCTTTCCAGGGCTCCACTAAACTGCATACTACTCTTGCTAAAATTGCTCCTTGCATTATCTGTTGGTTTATAGGCCAGATGCTTATATGTTTTTGAAAATATCAGTCCTATTGTGATGAGCATAAAATAAAATCTGTTAAGGAACACATTTTCCTTACTTTTTGTGCAAAACCTATGGCCTCTAATGCCCCCATAGATATTGAACTGTCTAATCTAGGCTTCCTACCACTACATGCCAGACCCCCTCAACCAGTTATCAGAGTAATCAAATGGTTACCTCCTGGTTCTGGTTTGCTAAAAATTAATTCCGATGCCTCTTGGCTTCAGAACAAAGAGGCTGGTCTGGCTTTGGTAGTTAGGAACTCTCATGGAAATCTTATATGTGCTCTGAGTAGTTTTGTAATGGCTTCTTCACCTCTACATGCTGAACTTCTTGCTTTAAAAGAGGCTATACAATGGGCAGCTAGTTCTTTACTTCCCTGCACTATAGAATCAGATTGTCTGACTGCAGTGAAGGCTATTCATGACCCTTCTCAAGCTCCATCGTTGTTCTATGACCTTGCCTCCTCATGTGCTCTTTCTAAGAGCTGTCCCATTACTCATATACTAAGGCAAGGGAATTTACTGCCAGACTCAATTGCTAAATCTGCACTCAGAGAAAAATCATCTGCTCAGATGACTTCACATCTACTCTCACAAGAATCCAAAGGCCTACTCTCTCTTGGCAGGATAGGAGTCCCCTCACTCAGAATCTCTAATCTGGCTGATGCTATGTAATCTGTGTGCTTATGTTTCAGGCATTAGGACAGGGGATCCCTTCTCATTCACATCACTGGTCATATCAATCAACAGCCCAGGCCTAATGAACATCAAATTAGTTATAGCAGATCTTTTGTACCTTTATTTTTTGCATGGTTGGGTGCCACTTAGTGTTTTGTTCTTACAATTCACTTCTAGGCTTTCTCATGTAAAAGATATATTTTTTGCTACAACTTCTACTTATAGACTTATTCTTTTAGGTTTAGTCTATTCTTTTGGAAGCATTGCTATGCTTCGAAAGCTCTATGCTTTCTTTTTGTCATCTTATGATGTAAAAACCATGACCTTAAATGGTCCTTTTATAGGCTTGGGGATCCTAATATATTTTTCCCCCACCTAAGGGTGGTTTACCTTAAAAAAAATTTTGTAGATTTTGGAGAGTACCAACAAAAGAGAGATAAATAAGGGCACTACCCAAAAGAGGACTAGTTAGACTCCACAATTTTAATTAGACTGTGTATAGCAACACCCCTTATCAACATGTTAGCACCTTATAAAGCGAGACTATGACCAAACAGAGAAAATATTGAAAAAACTTCAAGTCAGTGATAGCAAATTCACGATGAGTTTTAATATTAAATTCATGATAGAGAAAGTAAAACTGGCGAAAAAACTGTCTCAATTATATTGCCAACGAAAAATCAGCTTATGACAATTACTATGGTGAAAGCCAATTACTATGGTCTCAAGAACATAAACGAAAAGTAGTATAGCGAGGGACCATGAGATACATAGAGTGAAGACATACCATTGATTATGTACCAAGCGCGCGACAAAATAAAGCGTATTGCAACCGCTGTCTGTGGTTTCGATGTAAATCAAAATTCAGCTTGCGGTGGTTCAAGGCTTGTTGAATTACAAGAATTCTAGTGTAACTTTATATTCCCAATATAGTCTTTGGTTCGTTCTTGAAGCATATTAATGTATCCCAATTGTCATCATCTTCAATTCACCCTGTTTCATGAATCACTCTTGTAGCTATAAAATCATTCAAATTTAACCTAGATCCAAAGAATTACAAATCATTATAAACATTATATTTATTACTAAATCACTAGGTTTCTCCTTTATATAGTGATAAAGAATAGACATAAGTCCAAAAGATCCTTCTGTTTTCCATCTAATTCGAGTCAGAATAACATAACAAACAAATAGGCCAAGATATTCTATAAATCAATCAAAATAATTTTGCAAAACAACCCAATTGAAGAGCATATCCAATTTTAAAAGTCTACACTAATACTGAAACAGAATTAAAAGAAATAGTGAAACCACCTCATTCATCTAGTTTGGCTAGCCCTAATCTTGAAACCATATATGTGACCCTGCTCGACCCAGTCCAAGAAGAGTCAGAATAGTCCAGTTCCATGGTGCGATGGTTGCGAAAATGTGAAGTGTCGATAATCACAGTAGTAGAATTTGACGGTTAAGGGCAGGTGATGGCGACTCGAGATGGTCGATCTATGTGGTAGTGACCCATACAAATCCTTGATCTCCCATCTCAAGCAATCAGTGGTCTTCGATCTCTTTATAGAGACGCCAGCCATTGTAGATCTGAAAATGAGGGTTGTGTTTGAAGGTCGATTAGCGACATGACAACCTTTGATTTGCCAATGACAGCCTCCGATGGTCTGCAACAATCTAAACCTGAGTGGAATCAAAATATTGGCAAAATCTCAGTAATCTGGCTAGTTGTAACGTGTTTTTTACCAAAAATTAGATTTGGTCTTTAGATGAGTGATAGAGAGAAAATTGCAAATCTGGTTAGTGATTAAGAGAAAGGGGGTGATTTGAAGTGTTGATAAAAAAATATTGGGGAGGTTGCCTGAAAAAGGGGTCAACAATGACCTCGCCTTTAGATTGATTTGGGAAAAAGGTTGCGAATAAAAGTCATTGTCTCATTTGACATAAAAGAGGATAACCAACTTAACATTTGGTGAAACCGGGCACATACATAGTTATCCAGTAGTGGCATGGGCTCGGACCAAGATGAGGTAAGCTAACATGGCGGTATCCGAGAGAGTACAATGCGGATAAGGGCAGATACACAAGAAGCCACATCAAAGATGGACCACTCGGAGATATGGGCTGCAGTATAAATAGTGTTACCCAACACTATTCCAAGTAAGTATCTTCTCACTATTGTTCTAGTGATTACCCCTTTTCTCTCCCAAGATCCGTCTTTCATCATCACACCGGAGGATCTACCCTCGGGTACCCCCGAGGTTCTGTCTTGCAGGGTCAGGATATTGGATCAGAGGAAAGGGACTCTTCGGACCGACCAGGCGGGCAGCATCAAGTTGGCGCGCCCAGTGGGACACGATATTTGTTCTCAAAATATACTGAGATGCCACCCCGAGGTCGGCCACCGCGAAGAGGCAGGGGAGCGTCCTCTCCCGTAACAACACGGTACGGAGGGAGGAGGGCCGAGGCGGTTGAGGATGATCTCACCCTGCGGCAGATGAGAGTCTTGACGCGTAAGGGGAAGGGTCCGGCGTATCCGGAACCATAGACTTCAGAGGATGAAGAAGGCCCGGAAGATAGGAAGGAGCCGGCGGTGACTCAGGATGAACAAGACAGAGGGAGTTCACGGCGATGCAGGAAGGGGAATATCGCCGATGGTTGGAAGTTAAGCAGGGAGCAGGTACGGTGGGGTAGCCGCCTGGGGCTGGACCATCCAACCCCTCGGCGGCAGAGGGCCAAGCACACCTGGATCAGCCAAGGACAGAACCTCCTCCGACCTCGGCAACGTCAGGCCCCGGGCTCCCACCCGGGTCAGGGGCACAGGGAACCGAGACGTTTCCCCCCTTGGCAGCTAACGCGGTTAGCCGAGGACAGCCTGTGACTCTGGGGCAAGGGAACCTCCGTCCTTCCACAGAGGTGATAGACGTGGAGCGATTCGCAGGAAGAGTGGGTCAACAAACTCTTGGTGGCCCCGGGTACGGCTCCGGATGGGGCTACCAAAATGAAGGTTGGAGGGGAGCGGCCGGAGCACCCGGTTATGGACCTCATCTCGGGATGTCGCAGGCCGGCTACCAGGGGTATCCTGCCTATCCCCTGGCCCCGGCAACCGGATACGTGGAAACAAGGCCAAGAGGGTACTATGCCCACCCCTCTAGGGGTAGAGGCTGGGCTCCAGGGGGAGGAATGCAAGGTCCGGTCTGGATGGCGAATCAAATACCGGGAGCAGTATATACCATGGCTCATCCGGCTCCAGTCGCCGGGGCCTATGGAGCGTACCCGATCGTAGTAGATCGCCCCCCGGGGGCAGCAGACTGGGTCGAAGAAAGGTTGGATTGGCTGATAGGAAGGAATGGAGGCAGGCCCACCTCGCCGTGGATAGGATACATCAGCACTTACCCCTGGCCTGTAGGGACAAGGGTTCCAGAGGGGGTACCTACCTATCACGGGGAAACGAACCCGGAGGAATTTGTCTGGACCTACCAGAACTTTATAGGGACGCGCACACATCAGAGAAAAAATTCAGTGCAAGCTGGTCAGCTCGTATCTGAGGGGTAGCTGTCTGTCCTGGTTTGAATCTCAGCCCCTGGAAAGTTTCAGGAATTACTATGATTTCTCAAGGGCTCTGATGCATATAAGAAGTACATGCCTCTGGCAGAGGTGGCCTACAACCGGCAGTCGGCAAAAGAGGATATGAGGGGATTCCACATTTGATACATGGACGATTCTATGAAGGTGGGAGACAGAGAAGCTCAGGTAAAGGCCCTAATCGCAGGGTTCATAGCAGGGCTGAGGGATGAGGTGCTTTGGGCGAAGCTGATGGAGAACATTTCGACCACTTTCCACCAGTTGGATTTAGAAGTAGAGATGTACTGCTCATTGTTGGATGGGAGTATTAAGAGAAAAGAGAAAGGGTATTTTAAAGACAGGGATTGGAAAGGGGGACAAGACCCGGGCAGTCGAGCCTGGTAGAAGGGATGCACCCCAGGCACCGGCAAGGCCAAGGGCTGACCCCCCTCGGGCTGAAATTTTCACTCCCCTGACAAAGACCCGGTCTGAGATTCTGACCATCCACAGAAACCTGTTTCAGGATCCAGCCCAATAGCTGGAAACCCGACGGCAGCCAACGCGGCCAAGTATTGTGCGTTCCATAAGTCCAATGGACACAACGGAAGGATGCCAGAGCATGAGAGTGGAGATTGAGAAGCTGATAGAGAGGGGGCAGTTGAGAGACTGCGTGACACATGAGCATCAGCGTCCGGCGGCAGGGCAGGGGCAGCAAGCCGGAGCTAGAAGAAAGAAGAACTGGAGAAACAGGTCTCGGAACGACAATCAACGAGGGCCCTCCACGCCGACGATTCAATCAGGCCCCCCGGATGATAAATGTTATACACGGCGTAGTAGGTGATGGGCCCCAGTCCCATGCAGCAGCCAAGGCCCGGAGCAGGTACGTCCCGGCAGGAGAAGACAGGGAGAAGAGGTTGTGCCCCACAGAAATCATTACCTTCTCGAACGAGGATCCGGTGCCCAGCCAGACACCCCACACCAACCCGATGGTAATCACTGCCGAGATAGAAGGATTCACAGTCAAAAGGGTGTTCATAGATGACAGCAGCAGCGCAGAGATTATGTTCGCGGGATGCTTCGACCAGCTGGGAATTGGGTGCCAGAACCTTCGCCCGAGTACCTCCCTGTTGTCAAGGTTCACCGGCTGAACCGAATACCCCCTGGGAGTTATACCCCTGACGGTGACGATAGTTGACGACCATGAAAGGAACAAGAAGACCTCGGTTCTTTGTCACTTCGCGGTCATAGATGCACCCCGTCCCTACCACATCATCATCGGCCATCCGTGGATGGCCCAGGCCCGGGCCATCTGCTCAACTTACCATCTGACCATGAAGTTCCCAACGACTCATGGTGTGGCTACGGTCATGGGGAGTTAGTCCACAGCCCGAAGCTGCATGCTTACGGCCATACAGGATGCCAAGAAGGCCCCTGTAGGAGCAGTGAGCAGGGAGAAGTAGGACCGGGAGATGTGGAAGATATGCAAGTTGGGAGCCGATACACCATAAAGGTAGGAAAGAAGATGTCGGGGGATGTGAAGGAGCAGCTGCAGGGGTTGCTGTCTAAGTATGAAGATGTATTTGCATGGGAGGTCAAAGATTTCACAGGAGTACCTCTGGAGTTAGCCCTTCACAAGCTGAACGTGTACCCGGACTTGAAGCCCATCCGACAGAAGAAGAGGGCCTTGGCAGGAGACAGGGCAGAAGTGGTGAAGAAAGAGGTGCTGAAGTTGCTGGAGGCCGGAGTAGTGGAGGATATCATATACCCAGAATGGCTGGCCAATCCGTTGCTAGTAAAGAAACATAATGGGACGTGGAGAATGTGCATCGACTTCACGGATTTTAACAAATGTTGCCCGAAGGATAGTTACCCCCTTCCATCAGTCGACCGGTTCATTGAGGCCATCACAGGTTATGAGGCCCTAGCGTTCTTTGATGCGTATCGGGGGTACCACCAGATCCAGATGGCAGAGCAAGACAAGCTGAAGACATCCTTTATCACAGATTTTGGAACCTTCTGTTATAGATTGATGCCCTTCGGCCAGAAAAATGCAGGAGCAACATACCAGTACATGGCGGATGCCCTCTTCCGAGGCCAGCTGGGAAAGAATATGGAGTTATACGTCGATGACATGGTGGTTAAGAGCAAGAGCTACCCAGGTTTCTTAGAAGACATAGAGAAAGTGTTCGGTATCTTAAGGAGAGTCAACTTGAAGCTAAACCCCGAGAAGAGCGTGGTAGGGGTGAGTGCCGGAAAATTCCTCGGGAATATGGTGTCCAGCAGGGGCATAGATGTCATCCCGGAAAAGGTGGAGGCCATAAGCCGGATGCATTCACCGAGGAACGTGAAAGAAGTGTAGCGGCTGATGGCCTCCCTGGCTGCCCTAAGCCGCTTCCTGTCGAAGGGGGCAGAGAGGCAACTCCCCTTCTTCAACGTTTTGAGAAAGGCCAAGAAGTTTGAATGGACGGAGGAGTGTGAGCGGGCGTTCGGAGATCTGAAGGAGCACTTGGGCCGGCTGCCGACCCTCTCAAAACAAAAAGAAGGCGAGGAATTGCTCTTAAATGTGTCCGCATCGGCATCGGCGGTCAGTGTGGTACTAGTCCGAGAGAAAGAAGGGAAGCAATGCCCGGTCTACTTCGTGAGCCGGGTGCTGCAAGGTCCGGAGACACGGTACACCAGCTTGAAACAGTTGGTCCTGGAACTCGTGTATGCGGCGAAGCGCCTATGCCCTTATTTCCAAGCTCATCTGATTGTGGTCCTGACCAGCCACCCACTGAAAAAGGTAATGCTCAAACCCGAGGCATCCGGGCGGTTAATGAAGTGGGCCATAGAGGTTGGGGAGCACGAGATTACATTTGAGTCGAGGAAAGCTATTAAGGGGCAGGAAATGGCGGACTTCCTGGTGCAGATGACCGAAGAACAGGTAGGACCGGTCGAGGAGCCTAAAAATCCGAAGTGGACACTTCATGTCGACGGCTCGGCTCATGATGGGGGGAGTGGAGCAGGGGTGCTGCTAACATCCCAGAAGGAGAGGAATACCATTATGCCTTGCACTTTGATTTCAAAACCACCAACAATGAGGCAGAGTACGAGGCATTGGTTGCAGGACTCAAGCTGGCCCGGGAGTTGAAGATAGGTTCCATCAAAGTCTTTAGTGACTCGCAGATAGTAGTGCAATAGGTTAACAAAGAATACGAGGCTAAGGAGAGGAGTATGCAGAGGTATCTGGAGTTGGTCCGAGCCATGGTAAAGCAGTTCGACGACTTCATTTTGGAACATGTGCCGATGGAAGAAAATGAAAAGGCGGACGCTTTGAGTAAGCTTGCATCTTCCAAGTTATGACCGGGTTAGAAGGCTCCCCTCGGAAGGGAGACCCTCGGCAAGAGGAGTTACGAGCAGGAGGAAGAGGGTCCGGTGGTGGCGACGATGCAGGAGGAAGATTCCTGCATGGCCCCGGTACGCGCCTACCTGCTGTTCGGGGACGTCCCGGCCGACCGGGTAGCAGCACGGAAAATCCGGGTTAAAGCACCTAAGTATGTACTGCAGGAGGGGGTCATATACAAATGGGGATACCTGCAGCCATTAATGAAGTGCGTGGAGCGTCAGGAGGGAAGGTATCTGGTCAGAGAAGTACATGAAGGTCCGAACTGCAGCCACCATGGAGCAAGGACTGGCCAGAAAGATTTTGAGCATGGGTTATTATTGGCCGACCATGTTTGAGGATTCGAAGGACATGGTTCGCTCATGCCTGAAGTGCCAGAAGTTTGCGCCACTTGTGCATATCCCGAGGGAGGAGATGATAGGAATAACAGGCGCCTGACCCTTCAGTAGATGGGGACTGGATCTTGTAGGACCCTTCCCCACAGCACCCGGTGGTCTGAAGTACTTGATTGTCGCTATTGATTACTTTACAAAGTGGGTGGAAGCAGAGCCCCTGACGACTCGTCCGAGGAGAGAGCCACCAGCTGGGCGTCCACTGGGAGGGGAACCCCCATGCCGCTCAAAACCTTTTTGGTCCATTCATTGGCAGCCATCGAAGGTGCCCGGGCGTCATCTGCTATCCTCTGCTCGCGGTTTTTGGAGCGCTTGAACAGGGGCGATTGGGAGTTACACCGCGAGATAAGTAAAGGGGTTTGGGAGGAGTGTTGGGCCTCTGACCCTCCGGCGGGGGAGGGGGGGGGGGAGCTCACAGGAAGTGCTCCCATGGGAATAAGTCAGTTGAGCGGCGGATTGAGCATTAGCATCGGCAGCGTTGGTTGCCATATTGGAGATAATAAAAAAGGGAGAGCACTGGAGAGTGAAAGGAAAAAACAAGGGAAGTGGAAGAAATAGAAGTGTGAGAAACAATGATATGATGAAGCAAGTATTTATAGATGAGAGGCGACAGTTAGGAGCAGAGACAATGATTAATAGAGCCCGAAAAACGAGAAAGAAATAATGACAATAATTAATGGCACTCGAGAAAAGCGACCACGTGCCACCTTTGTCGGACAGGGGAAGAATACAGAAAGTCAATCATTCCCCCCTCGGATCAGGAGGACCGTCACCCTCGGGCTGAAGCATCGACTTACGGGGGGCTAGTGGTGATACCGGGCCCTGGCCTAGTTATCCAGTAGTGGCATGGGCTCAGCCCAAGTGAGGTAAACTAACATGACGGTATCTGAGAGAGAACAACGCGGATAAGGACAAATACACGAGAAGCCATATCAAAGATGGACCACTCAGAGACATGGGCTGCAGTATAAATAGTGCTACCCATCACTATTCCAAGTAAGTATCGTCTCACTAATGTTCTAGTGTTTACCCCTTTTCTCTACCAAAATCCGTCTTTCATCATCATACCGGAGGGTTTACCCTTGGGTACCCCGAGGCTCTGTCTTGCAGGGTCAGGATATTGGATAAGAGGAAGGGGACTCTTCGGACCGACCAAGCGGGCAGCATCAGCATCAAATATGTCACTTATGTAAAAGATAGCCTATAACAAGGATATTTTAAAAATCTAATTTGTATTAATTTATGTGACATTTGATATTCTATAGTTATACTTAAATTCTCGATGATTCGTGAAAAATGTGATAATATAATTATTAAGTTGTTTTATATATTAGTTAAAGAACATTTATGAAAATATAGCTATGTTTTGTTTATTCGGAAAAAATTACATAAATAGATGATTTTTTATTATATTTATATGATATATCAGATTCAAGTTTTTAAACCTTTTACTTTAATATATATATATATATATATATATATTAATTGATTAAAGTGTTTCAATGGCACTCAAAAGTTCCAAAAAATGTTCTTTATAGCCCCTTAATAAAAAGTGCAAAGTTTATTGTGAGGATCGTGGGCCTAATGATCCGGTCAACGGCCCAAGCGGCTGGTAAAGCACCAGCCCAGTAGGCCCATCAACGTCAAGGGGAAGGGGATAAAGGCAAGAGAGGTCAGGTCCAACATAAGCCCACTTATTTGACCGCCTTAAACCCTACGCTGATGAACCTTGGCTGAGGGTATAAGAGGAAGCAGAGGAGGAAGGCATGAGGTAAGTTCACAACACTACTGTAGAGATAGATCGCAAATACTGTCAGAGAGCTAACATTGGCATCGGAGCGGGAACGGCTTTCACCCTCCCCGTGCTGACCTTGCCATTTCTTGTTCACCTGCAGGTTAGCCGTTGACAGCTCCGTTTAAGGAGAAGTCCGTGTTTGTGGCCGAAACATTGGCGCCGTCTGTGGGAATCCTTGTTATTCCTACAGCTCACGCACTCAATCGATGAGTGGAGAAACCAGCAGTCAGATCCCGCCCAGACCGATCTGATGGGGCGCGAGGACGACGAAGACGAAGAACTTGACCAGTACTCGGTCAGGCACCTTGCCACTCGCCGGCTGTCGAGCCAAGTGGTGGACCCGGAGTCAACGCCGACCCTTGGCCTGGGGGAGTCGAAGGAGAGCATGGATCTGCTCCAGCGCATCGTCAGTTCCCAGGAGCGCATGGCCAACCAGATCCACGAGCTTCAGAGCCTGAGCACCAGAGCGGGAAAGATCACTCTGAAGCGCCTATTCTCGGGCGTCGGCGCGATGAAGTAGAAGATGCCCGAGCCATCGAAACCGCAGGCGCAGAGTGTGGAGGCAAACCCCATTCCGGTCACCCAAGGAGACGAGGACTCCGGCGAAGATGAGGATCCAGAGCAGGTGTGGCTGACCGCGTACATCCACAAGCCGAAAGTCCCGCCGCGGGTCCCCGTTCACAGGCGCCTTGCCGTGAACTGGACCCCGCCGGAGGGAGAAAAATGGCGAGGGAGCCCATTCACCCGGTCAGTGATGAAGTTCGTGGCCGATTCGAAGATCTGTATCCCCCCGAACTTTAGGTCATACGATGGTTCGACGGATCCGGCCGACCACATCCATACCTTCACGACATCTATGTCGACGTACAGCACCCTTGAGCCAATCTGGTGCCGGGCGTTCGCCACCACCCTCAAGGAGGCGGCGAGGTTGTGGTTCGCCAACCTAGAAAACGATAGCATCTCCAACTTCGTGAAGTTGGAGGACCTTTTCCTGACGCGGTTTACGCAAAAGACGAAGTTCGCTCTTACCACACAGGATGTGCTGCGGATCAGGCAACGTTCAGGCGAATCGCTCATGGACTATTACGAGCGTTTCATCACTGAGTGCAACAAGGTGGAGGATAGGTTGGACGAGAAGTGGCTGGTCGAGATCTTCGTGCAAGGGTTGACCCATACCCTCCTGAGGGTCCGGCTGTCGAAGAAGCCTGTCTTCACGTTGTACGAGCTCCACATCAAGGTCGAGGAGTATCACAGAGGCGACAAGGCCACCAAAGATATAACCTCTGGAGGGGAGTCGAGGAAGGACAAGTCGAGAGGGTCAGTGAAGGACCGGCTGGGTATCAGAGAAGAACCAGCGAAGGACAGGTCTTTCACGCCTCTGACCAAGACCCCTAAGCAGATCTTCATAGCCGTGGCGGATCAAGGAGTTCTTCCGGTCCCTCGCAAGATGAAGTTGCCACCCTCCAAGAGGGACATGAGCCTTTATTGCGACTACCATGAGGATCACGACCATGACACCAATGAATGCATACACCTCAAAAGAGCCATTGAAGCCTGCCTCAAGCAGGGACATCTCAAGAAGTATGCCGAGGAGGCGCGGGAGTACAACAGGGAAGAGTACTCGCCCCGATCAGGTGAACGTCGGCCCGAACGAGGAAGTGAGCGGTCAGGCGATCGTTCGACAGGACATAGATCTAAAGAGGTTGCTCGAGCCGAAAAAAAGGAAGAGTCGGGAAAGAGGCAGAGGTACGAGGACACCTCCTCGCAGGATGAAGAGCCAACCGCTCCTACCGGTGCTATACTCGCGATCATCGGAGGGAACGCGGGGGGGGGGGGGCAACGAAGTCTCAGAGGAAGGCGCGCTGCCGCAAGATGCCCGAGCCAACACCAATGTCAAGAATACTGACGTCGGAAGAAGTGATCACATTCAGTTCCGAGGATCCTGTCCCAGACCAGCCCGCGGGAGGCGATGCCGTCGTCATCACGGTGCAAATCATGGACGAGCTGGTACACCGCGCCTACGTCAACGGTGACAGTTCGGCAGAGATCATGTATTGGCATTGTTTCGAGAGATTGGACGAGAACACGCGCAAGGGGTTGGTCCCGACGGCCACGCCGTTGGTGGACTTTGCAGACTGGGCAGTCTGGCCAGAAGGAGTCATCACCTTGCCGGTGGCGGTCGGGACGGCCCCTCGCAGGAAAATCGTGGACCTTGAGTTCATCGTAATCAAGGCGCATAGCCCCTACAACTTGATACTCGGCAGGCCAGCACTAACGGCCTTGAAGGGGATCGTTTCCATCCTCCACCTCCTGTTGAAGTTCCCGACGAGGGAAGGGATAGCGACGGTGCGAGGTGATCAACAGAAGGCGCGAGAATGTCATCGAGTAGCTCTCAGAAAGAGGAAACATCCTGGGGAGTCGTCCGAGCCACCGTCGGGCGAGACGTCCAACAGATCGTCGGCTCGGAGGGTGCAAATGGTCAGCCCGCAGAAAAGAACCATCGTTGAAGAACTGGGGAGCGAGGTAGAAACTGTATACCTACATGGGGACCACGCGATGCCCATATAGGTTGGAGTGAACGTTCCCGAGGAGGTGAAACAGTCGATGGTCAAGGTATTGGAGAAACACAGGGACATGTTCACGAGGAAGCCATCGGACATGACCGGGATCTCCCCGAACCTTGGGATGCACTCGCTGAATATCAACCCTTCCCACAGGCCGGTCATCCAGAAGAGAAGACCCTTGTGCCGCGAAAGGAATGAAGCGGTCAATCGGGAGGTCAACGAACTCGTCAACGCAGGGATTCTTGTCGAGGTACCGTATCCAGTCTGGCTGGCCAACCCTGTTTTGGTCAAGAAACAGGACGGCAGTTGGAGGATGTGCGTCGACTACAAGACCCTCAACAAGGCATGCCCGGAGGACTGCTACCCGACCCCGGCCATTGATCAGAAGGTTGATGCTCGGAGGTTTCCCGATCAAGTGCTTTCTGGACGCGTACAAAGGTTATCATCAGATCCCGATGAAGCCAGAAGACGTGAACAACACCGCTTTCATCACCGAAAGAGGGGCCTTCGCCTATAAAATGATGTCGTTCGGACTGCGGAATGCGGGGGCCACTTATTAAAGGGTGGTTGATCGCGTGTTCCGAGACCAAGTGGGCCGCAATGTGGAAATCTACGTGGACGACATGGTCATCAAGAGAAAAAGCTTCGGTGATTTGATCGGAGACATGGACGAGACGTTAGGCAGGCTGAAGGAGATAGAGATGAAGTTGAACCCGGCCAAGTGCCAGTTCGCTGTCGGGTCGGGGAAGTTCCTGGGCCATATGGCGTCGAGCTGTGGTCTGAACGTGAACCCGAAGAAGGTGCAAGCAGTCGTGGACATGCTTGCTCCCAGAACAGTTAAGGACATCCAGAGCCTCAACGGAAAGCTGGCTGCGATGAACCGGTTCTTATCCCGGGTGGCGGAGAGGTCGTTACCTTTCCTGAAGGTCCTCAAGGGGTGCGTCGGCGCGGCTGGAGCTGTATAATGGGGACCTGTGGAAGACGAAGCGTCTCGAGAGCTGAAGGAACACCTCAAGGTGCTGCCGACGTTGTCGCCGCTGGAAAGCTGGGAAACCCTCTTTCTATATCTGGCCGCAGGTGCGGAAGTGGTCAGCGGAGCGTTGATCCGAGAAGAAGGAAAGGTGCAGCGCCTAGTGTACTACGTGAGCAGGACGCTGCAAGGAGCGGAAACCAGGTATACCGATCAGGAAAAGCTGGCCCTCGCCCTCATCCACTCAACGCGGAGGTTGAGGTCGTATTTCCAAACCCATCATGTGGTCGTCTTGATGAACGAGCCCCTGAAAGCAATCCTGGCGAAGCCTGAATCGTCGGGCAGACTGGCCAAGTGGGCCGTTGAGCTGGGAGAGCACGCCATCCAGTATGCCCCTAGGAAGGCGATCAAGGGACAAGTGATGACAGACTTCTTAGCAGAGACCCCTTCGGCGACGGAGACCCCAAATGAAGACTCGATGGTGGAGGCGATGGATATTCCACGTCAGCCCTGACGTCGGGAGGACAGAACAGACTGGTGGAAACTCCACGTGGACGGTGCGTCGGGCGTCGAGGGCGCGAGAGCTGGTTTGATTGTCACGGATCCCGACGGACGGGAGACCATTTACGCCCTGCGTTTCGAGTTCCCGGTGACGAATAACGAGGCCGAGTATGAAGCGCTGATAGCTGGGATGGAGATCGCCAAGAAGTTATGGGCGAGCAAGCTGGACGCGTATGGCGACTCAGCTCCGGTGGCCAACTAGTTCAACGGAGCCTATCGGGCAAAAGAGCCGTCGATGTAGAAGTATTTGGCGAAGGTGAGAGCGCTGGCCACGTCTTTCGAAGGTTTCGATGTCACCCGGGTCCCCCGCTCGGAGAACACCCGGGCGGATGCGCTCAGCAAGCTGGCTTCAACCGCCAGCAGTCATCTGTCAAAGGGAGTGTTGGTGGAGACGTTGACCGCGAGGTCCACGGAAGGCCAGGAACTGTTGGCCATCTCGACTTAACCCCAAGCTTGATGACCCCAATCAGGGAGTACTGTTTAGTGGACAGATCCCCGAGGATGCCGGCAAGGCACGACAACTCGAGAGGAGAGCCTTGGAGTTCGCCCTGAAGGACGACATGCTTTACAAGAAGGGATACATGCAGCCCTGGTTGAGATGCAGCCCTGGTTGAGATGCATCTCTCCCAGGTAGGCAGATCGACTGCTGGCTGAATTGCACGAAGGGACTTGCGGGAGCCACCAAGGGGCGAGGACAATGGCCCTGAGAGCTTCACGAGCAGGGTTTTACTGGCCAAACATGAGGACCGACGCCGACGAGTTGGTGAAGAAGTGTGTCAAGTGCCAAGCCCACGACAAGGTGCTGCATTCTCCAGGAGTGCCGGTGAAGAGCATATCGGGCCCATGGCCCTTCGCCAAATGGGGGATCGACATAGTTGGCTCGTTCTCAATGGCGACGGGGAAGAGGCATTTTCTTGTTGTGGCGGTGGATTACTTCACGAAATGGGCGGAAGCCCAGGCCGTAGCAGGCATTACCGGCAAGCGGATGTCGAACTTCGTGTGGAGGAACGTCGTTTTCCGTTTCGGGCTGCCCAGAACCATCGTGAGCGACAATGGAAAGCAGTTTGAGGGAGAACCGTTCAAGTCGTGGTGCACCCAGCTAGGGATCGAGCAAAGATTCACATTGGTGGCGCACTCCCAAGCGAATGGTTTGACGGAACGCACCAATGGGATAATCGTCCAGGGGCTGAAGCGGCGATTAGATCAAGCCAAAGGAAGCTGGGTGGAAGAGCTTCCGTCGGTATTATGGGCATACAGAACCACGCCCCGGACGGCCACGGGGGAATCGTCGTGTCGCTTATGTTATGGGAGCGAGGCGATCATTCCCGTTGAAGTGATCGTACCGTCGTCAAGGCTCGTTGAGCCTTTGGCCGAACCAGAGAACGAGGAGGAAATCCGAGCCGGCCTGGACGAGTTCGAGCACCGGAGGGAGAAGGCAGCGTTGACAGAGGCGACGTACAAGTCTTACGTCGAGCAGAGGTACAACAGCCCTGTCAGAAACCGCTCGTTGAAGGTGGGCGAACTCGCTCTCCGGAAGAACGAAGCTAGCCGGGCCGAAGGGATGAAGAAGCTGGACGTCACGGGGAGGGCCCATACCAGGTGGCGAAGGTGCTAGGCAATGGAGATTACAAGCTCCACACCATGGCGGGCGAACCTGTCCCCCGGACCTGGAACATGAGCAATCTCCGAAAGTTCTACGGATGACCATATATCAACCTAGATATTTATGTATATATAACCAGTAAGCTTTAATCTGTGGGCGAGAAAAACACTTTTGGTCGGATTCCCGACGCGATCATCTTACCCCACCACTCGGCGAGGGAATGATCACCAGGGGATTCGTTTTTTTCTTTTGTGGCAAGTAATGTAAATCAGGCTTATCGGTATGCATGTTATCTGCGCATACGTCGGGCGACATAACTAAGCTCGTTGCCCCCAAGAGTTATGAGAGCACAACCACGCCTCGACATCCACATGGACAGGTGAGCCCGGCGATGAACCCGGCGGCGAGCCCCGCGGGTTGTCGAGGCGACACTTAACTAATTTTGTCTGCTGGCCGACATAATTGAGCTCGTTGCCCTCAAACCACATGAGGGCTCAGCCGCATCAGTCGCCTCGACGCCCACATGGACAGGTGTGCCCGACGATGACCCCGCCGGCGAGCCCCGCGGGTTTTCGAGGCGACACTTAACTAATTTCGTTCGCTGGCTGACATAATTGAGCTTGTTACCCTCAAACCGCCTGAGGGCTCAGCCGCATCAGTTGCCTCGACGACAACATGGACAGGTGAGCCTGACGATGAACCCGACGGCAAGTCCCGTGGGTTGTCGAGGCTACGCTTAGCCGATTTCGTTTGTTGGCCGACATAAATGAGCTCCCTGCTCTCGAACGAAATGAGGGCACAACGCATCAGTCGCTTCAACGCCCATTACGACGGTAAGTCCGACGACGAACCTGACGGTAAGCCCGACGGCCCGTCACGACAACACTCAGTTAATTTCGAATAGCTTGTCGGCGAAGACAAGCTCATCGCCCAACAAATTGCTCAGAGGTGTAACCAACTCGGTCGCTGCAATGCCCACTGCGATGTCAGGCTCAACGACGAACCCGACTGACGGCTCCCGACGGTGCGGACTTCACTGCCCGGATGATCTCCCCGACGGCGCGGTCGACGTACAACTCGACAGTCGGGAGGACAACCCCTTAGGTGGTTTTGTTTTCTCGTCAACAAAGTTAAGCTCATTGCCCCCAAATTATCTGGGAGCACAGCTGACTTCACTGCTCGGACGATCGTCCCGACGGCGCGCTTGACGGCAAGCTCGACGGTGAGCTCGATAGTCGGGGAACAATCCTTAGTTGATTTTGTTTTCTTGCCAACTTAGTTAAGCTCGCTGCCCCCAAATTATCTGGGAGCACAGCTGTTCCGGCAAGGCGATGACGGAAAGACGGCAAAAAAGATACGAAATCCGGTAAAAGGAAAGGTTGAAAGTTTGTCCATGCAAAACAAAAATAAAAGAAATTGTCAAGGGTACGGAAAGCAGTTAAGGCCACAAGCGGCACAAAAGATAAACAACGCCACGCAGGGCGGTCTCGCGAAGTTTTCTAGTTCCCTTCCACCTTCTCACCGACATTTTCAGCCGACGGTTCAGTCGCAGGATCATCCTTAAGCAGTCCAGCTTCTCCCAGGTCTTCCAGCAGACCGTCAGGCACACCCTGCTCAACAGTCTTGGCACCTCCGTTGGCCGGACTCTGGTTGGACGGATGGGTCATCGAGGCGGCGGAGAGCAGCTTCGGTTCAGGTTTGGCCGGAGGAGCCCACTTTACGAGCGCCTCGGGAGCCATGTCTACAGACAATTCAGAAAAGTATTCCGTGAACGGATAATTACCGAAGACGGAAAACAGCTCATCCAGGGAACGATCGAAACGAGCAGCATCATCTGCGTAATCTCGTCCAAGTCAAAGGACCTGTAGATCGCTCGATGAAAGCGACGACGGGCATTGTCGCTGGAAGCAATCTTCAGAAAGATGTCAGGAAAACCGACCTCAACAGCCCACTTATACTTGGCGTCAGCAGCGGCAACACGAGTGTCATTGCTGGCAAGGGCCTCCTCGGCTTTCTGCAGCTTGATGCGCATCTCCCCAAACAACTCCAGCAGGGCTTGGGCCTCTTTCAGCTTCTCGTTGGCCAGATCTCGTTCAGCAAGGGCAGTCCCGTTCTCAACCTGAAGGGCAGCTAGAGCCGCCGTCAAGTCATCCACCTTAACCTGGAGGGTGGCTGGAGCGGAGGCGGCGACGGTCTCGTTCAACTCGTTGATGATCTGCTCTTGCTTCTGGTTCAAGTTGCGAGCGGCCTGAAGAGCTGTTTGACAAGACAACAGCTCACCCCGAGAATGAGCTGTGTCGAGATTCAGCCGGCCCAACTCGCCCCGGAGAGAAGCAGACAGACAAGCTACCTATGCATATCAAACAAACCAGCTCTTAAATCCAAACGCAGAAAGCGGCGAATATCCAAAAAAGGAGACATAGCAAACACAGAAATAAAGCAGAAAAGGAGAGGTGAAGAGGATAACATACCTCCAGACTGACAGAGTCATACCGATCCACGAGGCTTGCCAAGTTGTGGAAGTTGACCATAGTGTTAGCACGCCACGCCTCAAGATGGCTCTTCTGGAGTGAGGTCGCCAGGAAGTCGGCACGGCCCTTCGGGGTAGTTAACACCGGCTCCACAGAATGAGGCAGCATGCTGGTGCCTGACGACCCTGCCTTGAGAAGCTTCCTCCTGTGCTGATTGTCAGTATGCGGCAGAGATGATGTGTCAGCGACACTGTCGGCCGTCGGCTCATCCACCGGCCTCTTGAGAGTCCTCCCCTGACCGCCTGAATCATCATTCTCCAAGTCGATGATGCGTGGGGAAAGGTGAGGATGAGGCAAGGAGAGGTTGGGATGGGATTCAGTAGGCTGGGCAAAGCTGTCGGTGAGCTGGGACGTTGAAGAACGGGCCTGGCAACGTCGAGAACGGCGGCGATCGGACTCCATAGGTGCTTCGATGGTTCGGATGTCGGCTTGGACGTCCGGCTAAATGTCGCCCTCACTCTCGGTGTCCTCAGAACCTATTAAATGTGATGACAAGAAGAATTAGCAGAACAGCATCATCAAGTAGGAAATGAGGGATAAAATAGTGGAAAACTTAAGCACTGGACGACCTTCCGGACCCTCGGAAGACGTAGCTGAATGAACGGGAATGTCGAACCGACAGTGGGAGAGGCCGCACTTGTTAAGAAGCTTGTCAGAATTGACTGCCGCAGCATGGCCCCTGGTTTCAGTTTACGCACCTCTGGATCTAGCATGGCCGCCTCACCATCGCTAGGCCTGAGCCCGCGGGTCGCCGGGTCGCCAACCAGGTATTTGACCCGACTGGCGCGGGGACCCCACACCAGCTCGTTGGCGACGTATACGAACTTCGACCGCAATCCGGACTTCTTGGGTCTCTTCTAGAGCAGGGACTTGCCGATGGATGGTCGGAATTTGATGTGGTAGTAGCCCTTATCGACGCAGGGGTAAGTGAACTCACGCAACAGAGGAAGCGAAGGGACAACCTGCTGCTGGAAACACACAATCTGGAATCCGACAAGGCCTTGACGGAGTTGGGCTGCAGGTAGCGTAAATCGAGGCCAAAAAAGGCCAGAGCTTGCTTGAAGAAGCCGGTCAACGGGAAGCGGAGGCTGCTAGCGAAGAGGTACTCGCAGTAGATGGTGGTGAAGCCCTTGGGGGCCTCCGCCACCAGTTGCCCGGCCTTGGGAAGACGGATCTGATCCTCTAAATCCAAAAATCCGAACCCATCGTATTACGGCACTTCTCCCTAAAGCCCTCCACGTCGCCGGCCGTGGTAGTACTTCCCAAGCCAGGACCCAGACGTTGATCAGCCATCGAGAGGGCGAGAACCGAGGGGCAGAGGAAGGTCTCCAGAATAAAAGAGATGATGAAAAAGAATAGTACCTGAATGGAGATGGAGTGATGCTGCGACGAGGAAACTCTGAGATGAAGAATAGAAGAAAATGAGAAGGGGTTTTTTCAAATAAAAGAAGGAGGCAGCGAATTTAAAGCTGCGTGGGGAGTCGTGATCGAGGCGGACCCACGCACCATCGAGAAACGGAGATAGTAAACACGCGTTAAACATGCATTAAAGAGGGAGCTTGGAGCCGTTCGCAGGAGAGAGCAAAGGTCAGGCCCATTCCATTTTTTAGTCCTTCGCCTGCGTTTGGCAACACGGCCTCGCACTTGGGGGGACTTGTGAGGATCGTGGGCCTGATGATCCGGTCAACGGCCCAAGCGGCTGGTCAAGCACCAGCCCAGTAGGCCCGTCAACGTCAAGGGGAAGGGGGATAAAGGCAAGAGAGGTCAGGCCCAACATAAGCCCACTTATTTGACCGCCTTAAATCCTACGCTGATGAACCTTGGCTGAGTGTATAAGAGGAAGCAGAGGAGAAAGGCATGAGATAAGTTCACAACACTACTGTAGAGATAGATCGCAAATACTGTCAGAGAGCTAACTTTGGCATGAGAGCGGGAACGGCTATCGCCCTCCCCGTGCTGACCTTGCCATTTCTTGTTCACCTGCAGGTTAGCCGTTGACAGCTCCGTTCAAGGAGAAGTCCGTGTTTGTGGCCGTAACATTTATGACCCCTGAAAGTCTAAATGTACTAAATTTAGAAAAAGAATAAAAAAGGGTAAATTTGTCTTTGAATTAATTGAATGCCCTTAATAGGAATGCTGAAAGTTTTACGCTCTAAGTATGAATTTTAACTCTTATTACGCCCTTTGTGGGAATTTTCCCTATAGTTTATGTGATAAAATTCTTGTACCGGTTCAAATGCTCGACTCAATTGTTAGAAATAAAGAGACACAAGTATTAAATTTGACAACACCAACAACTATTAGAGTTCGAAAGTTCAAACATAACAAAGTGAAAGCATGAATGTTCCCGATCTACACAACTTATTTTGAAACAAATAAGTATTAAGGTCTGATTAAGCTTGATGAAACACATGTCAAAACTAAAACCAAACTGGCCTGTTGCTCTCCTGCTTGAGAGAGCTTCCTTAGTAATAAATCTGATCAAGCAACAAAAATTAGTTATTACCATGGTCCAGCAATGGCATATTATCAGTTACAATTATAGTCATTCAAACTTAGGCAACTAAAAAGAAGTCACATACATCTCAGTAACACTAAGGATGTAATATATGGAAAGGAAAAGGTAAAATTGATGGTATAGTGAATGAACTAAATCCAAAACACATGCACGCAGATAGAAGTTTAGAACTAGCACCAACCTCATAACTAATGTCCAACCATGCTAGACTAAGTGTGTTTAACAAAATTCAATCTTTAATGCAGAAAATAAGTTCTTGACTAATTCAATCTTTAACATATCAAGTGCTAGAAAATTGCATTTACAAAATTCAATCTTTAATTTTTGTCAATTATTTACTACCCATATATTTGACCCTTACTATAGTAGTTTCTGTAGCTAAGGAATTTAGTCCATCTAAACTCACTCAACAATTCTATTTCATATTTTTTCATTTAAACAAGATATTAGTTTAAGATTCAACAATTTCGTGATCAAGTGGAGTGAATCAAATGAGTTGAATCAAATGAGTAACTATCAATCATAAGAAACATGGAATTCCACATTATAATATATCCTCCCTCAATTTCTTATTAGTTGGTAGGGATAGTTGTCTAAGTTGAGTATCAAATCTTCTCTTCCTCGCTACATAATATTTCAAATATTTGACACTTTCCTTAATCTTATAAATAGAATCTTGAATCACTTCCAGTCCCGATTGCACAATTAAGTTAAGTATGTTGTACTTGCACATGACACCCAAACATATCAAGTTAAGGTCGTCTGGTTGACGTCTATAAATCATAAAAAATGAAAAGACGTTATGAAGGATATGTGAAGAGTGTAGGTATCAGTGAAAAATGGGGCACATAGTAGGAGGCTGTTTTTTTTAATTGGAAAAAATCATATTAAATATGGTGGTAGGAAAATGATTACAAATAGATCTCCTAGAAAACTAGAAATCACACCTAAACTAGAAATCGGATTTTGTGATAAGCACAAATCTTTTAATTAAGGAAAATGAAAAAAACAATTAAGAGAATAAAATCTCTTGGAAATCAAATCAATCAACCCTCCAACCCTACCACCTTTAAACACACGGATCTTCAAAGAGTCGACAAGAATGGATTCTCTAGAATGGTCACCCTCACCCATTCTTCACCCGTCAACTCAGCAACTTTCCCACCAGTTTTCTTCTAGTTTGGTCTGGCCTTCAAGCACTTAAGAATGATCCTCATGGTAACTTTGGAAAACCAAAATTTCTCCTTCACCGCTTTGCCATTCAAAGCCCGAAACGTAAGTCTCTTTGATCGACAAGTAGTGATATCTTCAGTGAGACAGATATTCTTGTACTCCTTCGACTTGTACA
Organism: Sherardia arvensis; assembly: GCA_948330725.1. Taxonomy (NCBI): domain Eukaryota; kingdom Viridiplantae; phylum Streptophyta; class Magnoliopsida; order Gentianales; family Rubiaceae; genus Sherardia; species Sherardia arvensis. The sequence continues at coordinate 10,542,423 of OX415244.1, forward strand.
TCATTAAATTCTCATGGAATCGACAATAGTCCTTTGCTATTAGTATATTTGGGGATTCGTGAATCTTGAACTCAATGATTTGGATCAAATTGTTCTGATTTTCTTCATGATCATAGGCGCAAGATTATGAGAATTTTTTTTTCCATAATCCATTTGGAAAAATAGCCAAACCACACCCCAAGGGCCACATGAATATTGCTCCCGTTTTCACCAGTGAGGCACATGTTCCTCTCACCCATGAGTTTGGGCATTGAACAAGTGCCAGTCAGCTCAACCGCCACTAACTCGGTAGATATTAAAGGCTCATCATCGCGAAATTCTCTTTTTAATGCAACCAAACCCTTCAAAAGGTGGAGAAAAGGATATCCACTCTCCTCATCAACCATACCTATAGTAGGAGATTGGTAAGTAAGTATGTAAAGTAAGACATTCTCATTTCTATCGCATGAGCACATGATTTTACCATTCTATTGGTGAGTAGACGAACATGAAATCCGATTGAAAGATGTTCCTAATATATAATATTGTAAAAATAATTATGGTATAAATCATATCTTTGCAAATTTAAAATGTGCAAAATTAAGAGATTGAATATTATGACTTTGTAAAAACTACACTTATTTTAGAATTAAGCGTGTACACACTTGTAAATTTTAGAAGGAGAAAGTAAATTTAATTTTAAAATATAGCTAAAAAGGGAAAAGTGGAGAAAAAAAGTGAAAAATGGTGAGCCACAAGATTAGATTGGATTAAAAGGTCTAGATTTTGAGTAAAATTTTGAGTAAAAATAATTGAGTTAACGGAACCCCTCCCTCTATATATACATAAATTTAAAACCACTTATAAAGTGTGGTGAGATTTATTAATTAGGTTCACCACGTTCTAAAAAAGTCCAAGGGGCGATATTGATAGAAAAAGAGAACAAAGTAGAGTATTTTGATTCCATGTCGACTCTACCAAGTAAGTTAGGCATATCATTATGAAAGTCAATTCTGCCGAACGGATGACTCACTACTCGCAAGTAATTTATGAATCGCATTGCGAAACCCAACTCTTCCGAAGAGTACATGGAAAAATACACTATTGCAAACATACACATATACTTGTGACTTATATACATGTATTCATAATACTTGTATCTACACACTTCTGCTAGCTGATGTGTGTGTGTCATGTCACATTATCTTAGTTAAGCTTATCAGATATCACTAATGTATATGTTTGAATGTCAAGAATTACAACAAAAAATTGCACCATTAATTATAGAGCACACAAATTATATACAAAACTTGAAAAATATCAAACCAAAATATTAATAAATTATTTGTTAGATATAATTACATGAAAAATAATTAAAATTTTTAAAATAGCAAAATCAGTCAAATGTCATCATATTACTTACATTATGTTATAAAAGAACCTAGCTAGTCATATATTTCTTGGAAATTATATGATGATGAAGAAGTTGACGTCAACTCCAAGCATTCTCTAAATTAATTATATGTTTTTCTTGGTGTAATTATATGTCTGATATATAATGCAGAAATTGACGTCAACTCCAAACCTTCTTTGAATCTTACCCAGGGTCAAGCATTACGAATTTTTCAAAAAAATGGACCTTAATTATATATTAACAACCATTTTCTAAATAATTATAAGTACTTTTGTAACACACCATTAATGTGTATTATATCTACATTATCTGTATATATCTATACCAGTTTTACTGCATCAAAAATGTCTATCCTAACTGCGAATTGTCCATCGAGTTGCATGACTCTTTTTTTTTTTTTTTTTTTTTGAGTTTATCGAGATGCATGACTCTAATCCTATTTTGAGAGTTAATTTATTGAAAACATTTAATCTAAATAATTTTCTCTTCCATCTTATTATTATCATTCCTTACTAGTTCACGACCAAGATGTTACTTTTTTTCCAATTTATTTTTGTGTGTAAACCAAGATCTTACGGGAAAAGGCGAAATGCGCGTAGAATTTGAACAATTCTATTATATATTTTTGATGAACAATTCTTTGATCTTAAATTTTTAAATGGGTGCCCTAATTACTTCGACGAACCTCCATCTTTTGGTCTGGATGAAATGGTAATCATCAGTATATAACGTGTTGAAGTACTTGGTCACATCATAAATTGCGGCGAGCCCGAATTACTCCTCCATTTTATACCCCTATTCATTTAATTAGTTAAAATCGAGTATGAACTAACATTATTAATCAAACATGATCATATGAGATACTGCCGTGCATTTTTATAATATCAAAATTTCATAATATATGAAAACAAAAATTATATTAATGTTTGAAAATATTTCTGATCAATGTTAAAAAAGTCAAACCGTACAGTTTGAGGTAGTATTTTTCTTTGAATAATAACTTAAATGCTACGCAGTCCAGTATTTTAGTCAGCATAGTCCAAAACAACAATGAAATGACACTACCACTCCCTGCAAGTTGACTAGTTTCTTAAAAATCAAATAAGGTGAGATCATTTTCGCACTTTCACACCGTATTTTAAATTATAAGAGTAAAATACGGAATGCTTATAGCACGAACCACAGTAAACCGTGACATGTAATATGCATATGTAATAATAATTCAAACCGTGCCATGCCATCTGTTTATTTAACCACTAATCAAGCGTAGTTGACACTGTAAATGATAAAGAACATATGACCAGAACTCCAGAAGCAATATTCAATGCCATGGAGCGTTGAGTTCATTGAAATTTCCACTTAGTTACGACCTGCTCCAAAACAGACATCTTTTAATGAAAAAATCCAATAGTTGACCAGTAAAACCTTGAAATTCCGATTACCTTAACTCTATAAATAGGCTCTTCTGCAATCCAGATAATCATCAACACTAGCAATACATATAAACCTTAGATTTTGAACCAACTAGCATCATGAACCTTCAGATTCCATCTGCAATATTTCTTACGTTCTTAGTGGTTGCATCTGCATCCACTGAACCCGACGAGAAAGCATTTGTTAGCTGCCTCTTGAAACATTCCTCCGACCCTAAAATTTCCAGCATCATTTACACACCTTCAAACACACAGTTCTTACCCGTTTTAGATTCCTTGATTCAGAATACCCGTTTTATTGATCCACTAACCCCGAAACCCAGAACCCTCCTTCGTCCAACTGAGGAATCCCACGTACAAACCGCGATATACTGTGGCAGGAAGCACCATCTCGAGATGAGGATCCGGGGTGGCGGGCATGACTTTGAGGGCAGTTCATACGTGTCTGAAGTGCCCTTCTTCGTGCTTGACATGTTCAAGTTCCAGTCACTCACAGTGGATTCGAAAACCAAAACCGCATGGCTCGGTGCTGGATTATCCCTAGGTCAAGTGTACTACGGCATCAATGAAGCAAACAGCTCACTGGCTTTTCCGGCTGGCTTTTGGCCGACGGTTGGCGTTGCCGGGCACATCAGCGGCGGAGGATATGGTCCGCTGGTGAGGCAGTTCGGTTTGGCGGCGGACAATGTTATTGACGCACGTGTTATAGATGTCAACGGAAGAATCCTAGACCGGAAATCCATGGGCGAGGATCTCTTTTGGGCGATCAGAGGTGGCGCGGCTGCAAACTTTGCGGTTATCCTTTCTTACCGGGTCAGACTCCATGAAGTTCCGAAAACCGTGTTCGGTTTTCGCATCAGACGCACCGTCGCGCAAAATGCAGTTCAGCTGGTTGATAAATGGCAGCGAATCGCTCGCAAACTACCAGTTGAGCTCACTCTTAATGTCGAGCTAAGAGGAATCGTGTCACCCGAAACCGGAAACAGAACCGGCTATGCAGAATTCTTCACGGTTTACCGCGGCGGTGTTGACGAGCTGCTCTCCATACTGGGACGTTTCTTCCCGGAGTTAGGGCTGACCAAAAACGAGTGCCAGAAAATGAGCTGGATTGAAGCATATCCATTTCTTATCCAGCTACCCATTTCCGACATAGATTTGAAGGATGTCTTAACCAACAGAAACAGCCCCTCACTGGGAAGATCATCTTTCAAATGGAAAGTCGATTTGCCTGAGAACCCCATCCCACCACAGGGCATTGCCAAGATATTCGAGGAGCTTAACAAGGTTCCTCCGCTATCCGCGCAGGTGGGATTCATAGTATTCGGAGGAGGTATCATGGATGAAATTCCTGAGTCGCAAATCCCATTCCCACACAGAGGAAAGCTGACGCTGATGCGCCAGATCATCTTCTGGAACACCAATGAAACTTCTGCTGTGATTGATTCCAGGATAAAGTGGGTAAGGCGTCTGCATAAAATGATGACGCCATATGTTTCCAGTAATCCAAGAGCTCAGTATGCTGATTACACAGACCATGACTTGGGTGTGAATAGTCCTGTGGGTAAAACAAGCATCGGGCAAGCAAGAAAATGGGGTCGCCCATATTTTAAGGATAATTTTGAGAGGTTGGTCAAAGTGAAAAGTTTGGTTGATCCAACAAACTTCCTCAGGAATGAACAAAGCATCCCATCACTGTATAGCAATTAGGGTTTCCACATATAGGTCTGCAAGTGCAACTTAATTTCCTAATTTTTTCATTGTTTTATTCTTGTGTATTAAAATAATATATCAAAAATTAATTATCTGTTGTTATCATTATTGTTAATGATTAGTATGTTCATGTTATATCTAGTTTTTACAAGATCCAAACCCTTTATTTCCTTTATGAGCTTTTTTATAAGCCGTTTATATAAATTTTATCGCAAGGCAATGGTCGTCTATGACCAATATATTTTCTGCGGGGCCAGACATAAATTATTTAGTTTTGTGCTTAATTTTAAATAATATCAACTTATTATAAAAGGTCAATCATGTATTTTGTAAGACCATGCTAGATAGGATTTATATAGTAGGAAGTCTTTTTGGGTTCCTAAATATTAGAATTTTGTAGTTTACGTACTAGTAATTTATTTGAAATCGAGTCTCCGGCTATCTAATACATGAACCTCTTTTTTTTGAACTTTTTGTCATTTATTTTCTGAACGATTTTCAGAACTCTTAAATGAAAAGCTATCAACAGAGATCCATATATACTGATGCGTGGGAGAAAAATACGATTTTCAAAACTTTCTCCCTCTTCAGATTTCAGAATGATTTTCAGGACTTATGTTTGTTGTTTCAGATGACTTCAAAAGACATCCACATTTGTTTCTTTCACATCCCCAGCACACCCTTGTTCTTAAGTTGAACTTGAAACAGAAGTACGTTTTCCACACTTTGCTGAAATATTTAATAACATGACAGCATTATTTTTATTGTATTAAATGAAACCATTCGATACATCACAGCGTCAATTTCAGGTTTTAGGGATAAAATATAAATAATATTATCTTTTATTTTAAGAACTCATATACAAATAAGTGAGTTCACAAAGCTCCTGCAAATTAGACAGGCCTTGCTTAAAAGATCAGTAGCTCCTCATATGAGAATTTATAATTGGTTTCAATATTTAAAATCATCACTCATTTTTGAAAGCTGAGCATGAATTTTGAACTGTCGCTCCATTTGAAAACCGGTTCAAAAGAAAAAGAAATCCAGAAGCAAGGCAAAGAAGCAAGTAATTAAAGTTTCGGAAGAACAAGAAGACAAGCCACGAGACGAGGTTCATGTGGAGGGGGAACCATCAGTAAATGAATCTACTTGTGATGCGCAACTAGAGGATTCTACCCATGGTAGAGGACGAGCACCAAAGTAGAGGCTATGTGGATGACATCAGTAATTATATTGAGTATGGTTCCGTTGAGAGTGCTTTGGAGGCAGAGGGTTTAGATGAGAAGGCGAGGCAAGAAAATGGGGATTTTCTCGAGGAGTCAACGAGGGAGGATGAAGAAATATTGGACGGAGTGAAGTTGAAGAGGTGGTAAAAGAATATGAAGAGGGAGAAGGTACTGATGCGGAGGAGGAACTTGGCCACTTGCGTAAACATGTTGCTTTCATATTTTCAATGCTTGAATTAGTTTCGTCACCGAAACCTGAAGGGGACTTCAACGAAGGACGCCAAAAAGGTTTTTGGTGAGATATGAAATCCAATTGTAGATGCAAGTGCTAAGTCCGAGCAGTGCAAAGCCATTGAAAAGCAGAAACAAAGCAAAGGAAGCAGCAAGTAATCTCTCATTGCAGTAACTACAGGCAATATAGCAAAGGCGGTCAAACTTGTGGAGATAGTTGAACCACAAGCAAATAAAAGGATTCGAGATCGAATGGAGGAGGAGATAGACAAATCTCCTCATAATCCCATTAGACTCTGTGGAGTGATTGAATAAATTCGGGTTCGAGGGCCTTTGGCCAATACTAAGTTTGCTGTGATATTGATTTCCCTAGTCTCGATATTAATAACTCACCTTTGAAAATATACACAGTCTTTGATATATGATGAAAAGAGACCCATAGTATTGCGCATGAACCTTCTTTAAAGATTTTTTGAAGGCCTTGTTAGATGATTTTATAGTTGTATGATTGTTATTAATCCTATTAAGTTAGGAATATCTTAATAGTCAAGGGAAAATTCTTACTTCTTCTTGGAAACACTTTACTTTTGGTCTTTAACCTTTGCGTTAATATTTTTATCAATGGTAAAAAGTTTAAAAAAGTAACGCACCCACCTCCACTAAAGACCTCGTAAACCTTTTATTAAAAAAACAAAAGGATCTTGTATTATTAAATAACTCCCGCGAAGAACAACTTTAGTCCGTAAAAACTTCTACAGGCAACAAATCATCAGTTTTGGAATTTATTTTGGATGCAAACTATACAGTATCTCGAGTCTATGTATCTCTGAGTGCATTAAATAGTAAATTTGTGCATTATGCAAATTGATAAAGTACATTTTCGTTAGCTTTTTTGGTATTAGTTACTTGATCAATACTATGCATAAATATCCCAATGTATATCTCACATTCACGTATTCCCTAGTGTATCAAGGATACAATATAAGAACCGCATTTTGGAAACTAAATAGTAACAACAATAATAATGATTATTTTAATAAGGCAAAGTTTCTCAAAAGTCCTACTTTCTTAAATATTATAAAACTACCCTTTAAACATTGAAACTCATACAATTAAAACATGATTTGTTTTAAAGTAATCATATAGTACTTTTTTAAAAAAATATTTAAGTAATCATATAGTACAACATGTTTCACTGCAAAAACGTAAGAAATTGTGTTGTAAAAGTTATAATTTTTTAAATTACTAAGTAAACTGTTCGAATTAAAAGATACAATATTTAAATTAAAACGTGTGATTTTTTTTCCAAATGTCAGGAAAATTAGATATTTCAGTAACTATCTCTAAATACAATATCACTTAACAATGTGACAGTGCAACAAACCGACATGAGAGTAGAATATTTGATTGATGGAGATAAGAACTGGAGAATGCCGTTGCTCAGAGCAATTTTTTCAACTGAAGTAATAGCGGAGATTGCAAAAATTCATATTCCTCAACAGGAAAATCAGGAAGATCTGAGAATTTGGGACGGCAGTGCCTTAGACATATATGAGGTCTCTCAAGGTTATAACATCCTTCGCCATCAAGAGAATGCTACAATTTTGGAAAGCCAGCATTGGTCCAAGCTATTGTCATATTTAATGCCGCAGAAAGTGTTGACGTGTATTTGGAGAGCTATTCAAAATTGTTTACCAACAGGAAGAAATCGACGCATTAGAAATTTAACAGAATCGGACGTTTGTGCACGATGTGGAATAGAAGCGGGGGATACTGCTCATCTGTTTCTAACCTGTCCTTGGTCACAAAGAGTATGGAGATGCTCTAGGTTAGGTTTTGATTTTCAGAACCAGCCGAAATTAAATTTTAATACATGGTTGCAAGATTTGAGCAGACAGATGTGGAGCCCCATGTAGTTGTCGGTTTAGCTTAGCAGGAAGTTGATTTCATGAATGACAGAAGCAGGGCGCCAGACATTGAAGATCTGCAGATGCAAGATCCGCCTATGGTTGCAAGTACCCTCGACAGTTTGCAGCCAGAAAAGGGTTGGTTAATTAGTTCTGATGGAGCGTTCGAGCCTAGAAAGGGCGTTGGCGCAGCAGCCTGGATGTGTAGACAGTTTAGTTCATCCGAGCCTCTTTTTATGCAGGGTGAACAAGGATTTAGGGCGATATCATCGTTGCATGCGGAGATGATGGGCTCTTATTCTGCACTACAACAAGTCAAGGATTGCCCAAGGATGGAGGGTGAAGATATTATAGTAGTTACTGACAGTGTGAATCTTGTCACACTGATCAATGATTTCAAGACCAAGCCACCATGGCAACTAGCCTCTCTTACGCAGGATTTTAGAGTCTTAATAAATAAAAACTTTACTGTTGTAAAAGCTATAAAAGTAGCTAGGAACCAAGTAGATCGGGTGCATATTAGAGCCACAAATCTTTGTAAAATTTTATGTCCAAATTAATGAAAGGAATAGAGAATCGACGGCAAATAATACGAATTCTAGTATATATACTACTTCTCTATTAAAATAAAATTCACCACAATTGTAATAACATTCATCCGGATGATCCTGATATAGACCTTATCAGGCACCAATAAGATAATGACACGTGGACAATCGTAATGTTTTAATTGGTTAAGATATTTCTAGTAAAGTTCTAAAACCCTAATTTAGCATGCCTAAACCCGTCTGGGTAATGATTGAATACGTGGCCTAATCATAAATTAGTTAAAAATGATGTGTCGTAATTTAATTGGTGCCTGATATTCCCAATATCAGGATGATCCTGATATATATTAAACTGATTTAAGGCTGTGAGTTAATTTTTTAAAACTGATCATATGGGATTCTGATCCAAAAATACATGCTTACGTGTTCAACTTTTGTAATTCTGTCACTCTTGTCAACTTAATTTCATTCATTTGGTTAAATATTACACATATTTCATACAGAAATTAGGCAATGTTTTGGATGACTAGATAAAAGCGTCATTTCCTTCTCATAAGGCAGTCTTCTCACAATAATAATAATGATGAAAATAATAAGATAAAGTCTCTTAAAAATCATACGTAAAATACCGCTTAAAAATTGAAGCTCAAACAACTAAAACATTACTATTTTAAAGTAAGTATATGGTATAATATGTTTCACTATAAAAATGCAAAAATGTAAGAAATTTATAATAAAAGTTATAATGTTTAAATTACCAAGTAAACTGTTCAAAATGAAATATGTACTATTTAAATTGAAATGTTTAAATATTAATTTTCAAATGTCAGGAAAGTTAGATATTTCAGTAATACTATATATCTCTAATAACAATTTGATGGAAATTAGATAATAAAATTACAAATGGCGACATTTCATTACCGCCCGGTAAGTTGTTGACCAGTTAAGAGGAATTTTTTTTCAATCATAATTTTAATTTGGAGCAAATATTAAAAATTGAGATAAAATGCAATCTAGACTTTAGAATAGGCAATAGTATCATATATATACCACTTCTCTACTAAAATAAAATATACCACAATAGTAGTTTATTTTATGATATAATTTACTGCATATATGATCACTATTAGAAATCCAGACCGTGATCCACAATAGTCTGTAAACTGGAAGGTGAACAGGCACATAAGCCCAACATGTGGGGCACATAAACCCAGTGAGTTTTCATCATAAAATCAATTGACAATATGTGGAGTAGTCCACCAGACTTATATACTGAATAATCATCCACTTCGTTTCCGATATGGGATTTACTCTAACAATCACCAACAAATTAATTACCTGTTTTCAAAAAAATTAATAAGAATTATTTAGAAATTGAGAAAGTAATTTGTACGTACCAAGTATGAGATTTCCGGCGAACCATTTTCCGGTTGTTTCACGGATGGCCGACCGACCACGACGATGGACGCATTCCATCTAGGGTGCCTTCTGTCGAGAGATCCATTGTTTTCTTCTTCTCTATTTCGACCTGAATGTTATAATTTTACTAAATATGAGTAAGTACACTAGTAAATTAAAGACAGCGACTAAATTATTTTTCATGTTTTTTTCCCGCTTTACATAAATATTTGAAATAGTTTGTAAATAAGACACTTTCCAGAGAAGTGAGAGAACCAATGGTTTCAAGTAATATTGATGGATTTAGTGAATGAATTGTGGGAGAGAAATGTTAGACAGAGTTTAGTCCCACACGACAAATTAACCCAAGAGGAAGGATTTAATTTCAGAAAATTCCTGAAATACAAAGAAAGTGTTTAGCCCAATGATTAAATATATGAGCTCTCAGTCTCTCAACCCTAATATACTGAATTGAAGGATAACTGAGCTCTCAGTCCCTCAGACCCATCCTCCTCATTCCCGGCTCTTCATCGGAAACGGAGTTAAAGAATTCAACCAGCTTTTTTTCGATCACCAGCTTCGGTTCGTTCGGAGCGTGCGACAATGTTCACGCAATTTCTGTTGGAGTAATTCCTAATCAAGTAGGTGACTTCAAATCTTCTTCCATTTGTTCATTTTTCAGAATAAATATGGACGTCAATTGTTTCGATGTTAGAAACGTCCGTACAGAGTTTATAAATTAATTTCTTTCCTAGTAATTTCACCATCAGTGCAGGTGTAGAATTCTCCTATTTAAGAAGCTCTTGTAGTAGGTTTCACTAGATAGAAAGAAATCAATACACAAACGTAAGGAATATTTCAGAGATAATAATATTACCTTATTGTGTAATTTCCGGTCCATATATACTTTAGTTCTGCTCTCTAGCGCAGGTTCTGTGACCTTTCATTTGGTACCAGAGCGTTGGTTTGAACACGGGGAAAGTTGGAAACAGCGGTCCGTGTCACTGGTGATGACGAGGAGGAAGTCTACTCGAAGGATACGATGCAACTATCGTCGGTAGGGGAGAGCAGTATATCTCTCTCATACCCGATGCTTACAAAACACAACTATGGCACATGGGCTATCCGTAGGAAGGCTTGCCTTCATGCACAAGTTGTTTGGGAGGCTATTGTGTCAGAAGAACCGAATGAGAAGCACAATCGTATGGTCATCACTGCAATCTTTCAGGGAGTGCCGGACGAGACACTCTCACTCCTCGGTGATAAGGAGACTGCGAAAGCAGCTTGGAACACTTTGAAGATCCTGCAGACCGTGTGAAGGAGGAACAAGCACAAACTCTTAATCAGATTTTGAGAGGTTGTGTATGAAGGACTCGGACTAGGTGGAGGATTTTGCAGCACGCCTTACCTCCATCGTGAATGACATTCATTGTCTCGGTGAAACAATGGAGGAAACCTATGTGGTGAAAAATTTCTCCTCGCGGTTCCGAAATATCTCCGAATTGTTCCAACAATTGAACAATTTGGGGATTTGAGTACTATGACTATTGAAGAAGTGGTTGGTAGGCTAAAGGCTTATGAGGACCGTGTGGGTGGTGCTGGACGCAAGGATGAGGAGGAGCTCCTGCTCACCTGCACCGAATGGAAGGCCAGGGAGTTACACAATGGTGCAGAATCTTCCCACAACTCCAGTTCGCACCGAGGCCGTGGGCGCGGACGCGGACGTGGAGGTGGCCATTCAGAAGGAGGCACAGATGATTCCTCTAAAGGCAAGTAGAAGAGGAACTCAAAGTTTGACATCAAGAATGTTCGCTGTTACAATTATAATGACTATGGGCACTATACTTCTGATTTCCGGTCAAAGAAGCATGAAGAAAAGGCCCATATTGTCGAGAAGGTGGAGGATGACAAACCATCACTCTTGATGCTCGAACTCTATCAACTAACTGGGACCAGCTCTAAGCCGACAGAGCATCTCATGCTCAATGAGGAAGCTGTGAAGCCAAAACATGGGTAAGGTAAAATACCCAACAGTGACATGTGGTATTTGGACACAGGAGCCAGTAATCATATGACTGGTTGCCTTGATGTGTTTTCAAATCTAGATAAGACCGTGACGGGGACGGTGAAATTTGGAGATGGATCGTTGGTGGATATATGTGGTCGCGGTGCAGTGATGTTCCAAAGCCACTCAGATGAGCACAAGGTGCTATTCTACTACATTCCAAGCTTACAGAGCAATCATTAGTCTCGGGAAGCTTGATGAGCATGGGTGCAAGACTGAGCTTGAAGAAGAAATGATGCGCGTTTTTGATCGGGACCAAAGTTGCTGGCAAAGGTAGCTAAATCCCAGACCATGATGTATATCCTGCATCTCCAAACAGCTCATCCAGTGTGCCTAGTCACTGAAGAAAGGAAAGACGAATAGTTGTGGCATGCTCGGTGTGGGCACTTGAATTTCCGTGCGCTAAAGGAGGTTTATGCGCGGAGCATGGTGAACGAAATGCCGCACGTATCACATGGCGAAAAATTATGTGAGGCGTGCTTAGTGGGGAAGCAGCACCAATTGCCGTTTCCAGCAACCACATCTTACCGTGCGGTGCAACCGTTGGAGCTTGTGCACGATGATCTGTGCGGACCGATAAAACCGGCTACACATGGAGGATGAAAGTATTTCATGTTGCTTGTTGATGATGTCAGCCGCTTTATGTGGGTCAATCTGATCAAGTTGAAGGATGAGGCATTTGAAGCCTTCAAAGTGATTATGGCGAAGGCTGAACTTGAATGTGGCCTAAAGATGAAGGCGTTTAGAACTGATCGAGGCAGAGAATTTACCTCGTTTGAGTTCAAGGAGTATTCTGACAGGCTTGGATTGAAGCGTTTTTTGACGGCACCCTACACCACTCAGCAAAATGGGGTTGTAGAGCGCCGAAATCAAATCGTGGTGGGAATGACTCGAAACTTACTGAAGAATAAGGATTTTCCGAACAAGCTGTTGGGTGAGGCAGCTACTATAACTGTGTATATCCTAAACCGTGCCGCAACCTAAAGTGTGGAGGGGTGCACACCTTATGAAGCTTGGAGCAAAAGAGAGCCGAATGTGCAACATTTTTTTGTTTTTGTCTGCGTTGGATATGTGAAGAATGTGAAGCCAGAACTCACAAAGTTGGAGGCTCGGAGCATTCCTATGATTTTCATAGGATAGAAGGATGGTTCGAAGGCATACAGGCTATATGAACCTAAAAGTAAAAAGGTCCATGTGAGCCGTGATGTGGTCTTTTGATGAGCAGGCTAAATGGAGTTGGGTGGAGCAGAAGACACTTCCAGGCACTTTGTGATTTCAGATGAAAAAGTGAGCAGTTCAGATACTTCTGCACGAAGTACTTTATTCGTGTGGAGCAGCACTTCTTCCGCGAGCAACAATTCTTTTGTGCAGAGGAGCCCAGAAACTTCTGTCCGGAGGAGTTCATCTGTGCAGAGCTCCTTGTCTTTGCAGGGCAGCCCTAGTTCAAACATGTATCCAAAGTTAGTTGATTCTCCACCACCAAGGGGATATCGTTCCCTCCATGATGTGTATGTTGAGACCGAGCCAGTAGAGGTAGATTTGGAGAACTGTTTTTATCCAAAGAAGAGCCAATTAATTACTGTCAAGCTGCAAAAGAGAAGTGTTGGAGGTAGGCTATGAATGAGGAGTTCAAATCGATCGAGGAAAATAACACTTGGTCATTGGTGGAACTTCCTTGTAGCCACAAACCCCATCGGTTTGAAATGGGTGTTCAAAGTAAAGAAATATTCCGATGGGAACATAGTCAAATACAAGGCTAGGTTGGTGGCGAAGGAATATATCCAGAGAAAGGGAGTGGATTTTGACGAAGTGTTTGATCCAGTTGCTCGAATGGAAACGGTGAGGCTTCTTATAGCTTTGGCAGATCATGAAGGTTGGAAAATTCACCACATGGATATCAAGTCATGTCATTTTTGAATAGTGATCTGTCAGAGGAATTTTATGTGGCTCAAACTCAATAAGGCATTGTACGGGTTTCGGCAAGCACCAAAGGCATGGTAATCTAAACTTGATCAAACACTATTGTCGCTTGGTTTTGAGCGAAACCCGCTGGAGCATTCAGTGTACAAAAGGGTGGAAGGTAAAAATTTCTTGCTTGTTGGAGTTTATGTAGAATATAATCATTACTGGTTCACAAGAAGAAATTGTGTCAAAATTCAAAAAACAAATGAAAAATGTGTTTAGTATGAGTGATCTTGGTCTCCTTAGCTATTACTTGGAAATTGAAGTCAAGCAGACGAGTGGAGGCATTTTTCTTTGTCAAACAAATTATGCAGCTAAGGTACTTGAGAGGTGTGGCATGAGCAGTTGTAACTCTTGCCATAGTCCAATGGAGGAGCGCTTGAAGATGAAGAAAAAGGGGCCAAGTCAGTTGGTTGACACCACTATGTTTCAGAGTGTTGTTGGTTGTCTTCGTTACCTTGTGCACAAGAGACCGGATATTTCTTATTCGGTGGGTATCGTAAGTAGGTACATGGAACGACCGAATGAAGAGCATCTCGCCGCCGTGAAAAGGATCCTACGTTATGTAGTTGGGTCTCTTACGGAGGAGTGTTTCTATGCAACTAATGGTGGTGATGAGCTAGTAGGCTACAGTGATAGTGACCATTTTGGAGATATCGATGATAGAAAAAGTACTACATGCGTACTTTTCTTCATTGGTACCAATCCCGTTTCATGGTTGTCCCAAAAGCAAAGAATTGTGACTTTGTCATCTTGCGAAGCTGAATATGTAGCTGCTGCAACCGCTGTATGTCAAGGTGTTTGGTTGGCTCGTTTGGTGGCTGAACTGAAGGGTGAGGAACCACGCATGTTTAAACTGTACGTGGATAACAAATCTGCCATTGATTTTTCCAAAAACCCCGTGCACCATGATAGGAGTAAGCATATTAATACTTATTACCACTACATCCGTGAATGTGTGGAGACTTTGAAGATGTGCGAACCCGAGACCAGGTTGTCGACATACTGAATAAAGCTCTTGGGCGGACGAAGTTTCACAAGGAAAAATCTAAGCTCGGCATGAAAAAGCTGGACCAACTTGATTAAGGGAGTGATTATTGGAGTAATTTCTAATCAAGTAGGTGACTTCTAAGCTTCTTCCGTTTGTTCAGTTTTTCTATCATAAAATGGACGTCAATCGTTTCGATGTTAGAAACGTCCGTACATAGTTAATAAATTAATATCTTTCTTAATAATTTCATCATTAGTGCAGGTGTAGAATTCTCCTATTTAAGAAGCTCTTGTAGTAGCTTCCAGTAGATAGAAAGAAATCAGTGCACAACTGTGAGTAATATTTCAGAGACAATTATAATACCTTATTGTATAATTTCCACTCTATATATACTTTAGTTCTTCTGATCTCTAGCACAGGTTTTGTGACCTTCAATTTCCACCAATTCTTCTTTGCAAATGTTTCTATACTTGGATTTACAATCTCATCATATTGATAATTGTTCTAAAATGAATATTGACATTGTCATTAATTCTTTGTTTTGTTCAGTATCAACATGCCAGGCCAAATCGCAAATACAACAGCGATTACACGCCCACAACAACCACGTACTCGTGCTTTCCTTCATAATAGGGATGGTCTTGATTATGATGTCACTTCTAGGCTATATAGCCTACAAATGTTGGGAGTGGCTGCTTGTACACACACCTCGGATGGAGCAAATGGAGTTTGAGATGGAGCCACCGGAGCGGGCGGTCATAGAGCTTCCAGATATTCCCACTGTAACATGCACTACTGGAATCAGCGAGACTGATTGTAACATCTGTCTCCAGGATTTAGTAGTCGGAGAGCAAATTCAAATTCTCCCGAACTGCTCCCATATCTTTCATGCTCACTGCATTGACAGGTGGCTGGCCTCTCGCTCCACCTGCCCGACATGCAGACAACATCTCATAGCCGAATAGTAGTATATATAGTGATATATGTTTATTTTATTTTGGAAAATATTCTCGTGTGTGATGTATTATAAGTATAATAATTTTAGTTTTTTTATACTATAGTAATGATACTTACAGTCATGTATTAATCAAAATATTTGGCATTGTTTGAAAATCACTTGGCATAATTTGTGATATCTCAGATTCAATGTACGTAACAATCACTACTAGGAAGACTCACTATTAAAACCGGCCTATTTTGGGTGTTAAACCGGTCAAATTTCCCAAATTACCGGTTTGTATAGGGGGAGGTGCTACAGCGATTTGTTGCACATGTTGTGGGGTCAGCGGTGGGCCAATAGTGCCACGTGGTGTGCTAACTAGACAAGTTTTCGGTAAAAATATTGTTCAAACGTTACATCGCTTTGTTGGACCTGGGCTAAACTGACGAGCCTATCGGGCTAAGCCCTTGATAAGTCCATGGCTCGTACCCGTGTGTTTCGTTCGAATCTTCTTTATGAGCCGAAAGTTTTGGGCTTGATATACATGAAAGGTGAACATATGAATCCACCGACCTAACCTAAACATAGCTTATGTAAAATCTGAGTTTAATATATGTATTACATTTCCTTTAATTATTGGAATACAATTATTATTACAATGTGTATTGTAATCATAGTTGAATTACGAACCCTGCTTATCTAAGGAATTTGGTACTATAAACACATAACCTCTCTATATATCTAATATATACTAGGCTTTTGTGCTTATTTGCTTCATAAATATGTTACTGATTTAAGTATCAGTTTCTATCCCCGGCCAACCCTGGGTATGTTTTGCAAGTCAGTTTGTGAGATTGACGGGGATCATACACAAGTCCTAGACATCCATCAATTTTGCGCTATTACAGAGAAAGTCGAGCCACATCTGAACCTCCTCGGACCACCAGCGCAAATCCTCAGAATTCTGGAGTTGCCGCCATCAACATGAATCCACCCGGATCAACAGCCAGTTCTCGACCACTTGTCAAGAATCCCATCCAGAGTAACGCTCCAGAGAATCCTTCCCTCATCTTTGTGGCCAATGCCTCGGGAGCTGGTCCATCTCGGGCCTCGACAGGTCCTTCACCTAGTGTACCAACACCTATAAGTATAATGCACTGAACTGAAAAATTCTAAACTGGAAAATATTGAACTGAACTGAACTGAAAAATATTGAACTGAACAGGCCCTTAATTAGTGAACTATAGTGTAATCTCTAACTGTTAGATTAATGATTTTGGAAGGGGTTGAGTGATGATAAATTATTCCCCTTGTTTGTGTGATTGTAGTCAAGGAATGCCATGATAAATATAAGTTTTTAGAATTGGAAAACTTATGAACTTACATGATTAATCAATTATGTGCTTAAATAAGAATATAATATAATGTTACCATTGGTCCCCCTAATATACGATTGTATAGTTGAGCTGAAGATTCCTTTTTGACGTATGATTGTTATCAACAAATAGCTAGAGTCGTGGGTTGAGCGTGATCGTTTACCCTAATATCACAATGTAGCAAATATGAATTGAGATTTGTATGCTATCATCGGCTTAGTTCGTACTAGTCATCAAATATCTTGTTTATATATATCGCTTTTTCGTTGAGTATGAGTAAGTTTGTTGCCTCTACGATCTTAACACCATTGTTGAATTATCTATGATGCTCTAGGTGAATCGACAATATTAGCTTTTAAATGATGTGATCATCATCTCTAGCTACAATTGAGAGGATATGATGTTATCATCCTTTACAAATGGTCAAAAGTCCCTTGTGTTGCATTTGCCCGGTGATAAGTCGTAGTTGGAAATTGAAATCATTTGCCTCCCGATGCCTCATAATATTAGTGTTTCTCTCTGAGCTTAAATAATGATAGTTTAGCTTTCTTTCGTAGTGTAATCCATAACCAACTTCAAATTCCCCCTATTTACATCGCTTTCTATACAATACATAATTATACATATTATCTACTTTAAAACACTTTTAAAAATCCATTCTTTTTGTGGTTCGACCCCTACTTCCAATATCGACTCTAGTAGTTAGAAGTTCTAGGAGATTTATAAGTATTATTTTGATCTCGCGGACCTCACCTCATCACCGTCGGACCTCACCTCATACCTCATCACCACCGAACCTCGCCTCACACCTCATCACAACCTCACCTCACCTCACACCTCATCACCCACCTCACACCTCATCACGCGAGACAAATTCGTTAAAGAAAGACAACACTAGTATCAACCCACAAAAGATGGTGGAGAAGAAGACCCCCTTCACACAGGCAAAAGACAAGATTCAATCGCAGGCGTTGATCTCACCACATCTATATACCATGTCAGCCTCCTTTGGAATCTCTTGAAATCTTGAGCGTGTGATGGATGGGTTCGTAGCTCACCGTGGAGTTCGCTGATGTCGCTTGATCTCGACGATAACTGCACCATTTTTATCACCGCGGATGTCAAACAATTTAAGGTTTGGACGCTACTCGATTTGGGGATGGAAAGAGGGAGAATATAAGATATATGTTACTATTTGCAATAATATCCACATAATTATGGGTAATACGACACCAAATATATAATATTTGTGGTATGACCTCAAAATACATAGAAAATGGTTTGCCCTAAATTTTAGACTGTCTCATACAAGACTTTGTCAAGTGAATATGGGGCCGGTTCAAAGGAGCACTTTGAACACCTATCAGAGTCGGCTCTGAGTTGGGATGTACAAGTGTTGGGCCAAATGTGTAGAAGATTGGTGACTTTGAAATTCCAACTTTACCCCTTATGCCAGAGATGGATGACAATGGAGTTTAACGGTCGTTGACTAGAGACTATAAAATTTACAAAATACGTTTTAATGGGTCATAGATTTATCACTTTCTCTATGAAATCACAGACAATATATTTTTAGCTTTTAGGGGCAATATGCCAATATGGTATAGTTAATTCATTGCGTTTTCATTTGAAAGCGAGTTAAGATTTTTTGCATCTATTTCAAATATTCACAAATGTAGGTGATTCTAAAATCTATCGTGTAACTAATTTTAATGACAAATCTTCGATCTAATAAAAAATAAATGATAAATTGTACGTATCCTTTTCCACATAAGATTTCAAAGTAATTTTTGAAAGCATCCGATTCTACAATTGTAATTGAATAATTAAAATATTAAAAGATCCACTCATAAATCCCGTAAGAGCAAGTCCAACAGTTTTGCTATAATAGCAAATTTGCTCAAATATGGAGAATTTGAGCTTTTTTTGAACTCCAACAGATTCTCCATCTCATTCTTCGTAATAGGAAAATTAAAGAGAGAAGGGCTGCTTCTCCAAATTTAGAGAATGAGGGAGAAGATTTGGAGAACCAAAATTTAATGTTATCTGCATTGTTTATTGTTATTTCACTCATTGATTGTTTCTCTTCAATAATTTTAAATGATAATATCTTAAAATAATTACAATAAAATTTTATCAAAAATACATATTCTAAAAATATGCATAAATACGATCGTAACAAGATCTCATATGACTATTTTTACATGTACATATCTATTGATATTTAATAATCAAATATAATATATTTTCCAATATAAATTTACTAAATTTTAAGGTCATAAATATATTTATTTTGACGTTTTATATAAGTCATAACGTTTAAATTAAATTTTTTACTAAACATTTTATTTCTTATGATTGAAAATAATAACTTGTAACAAAAAATTGAAAAGAGATGAGTCTAATTATTCATAATAAATTACAAAAATAGTTATATTGTAACTCAGGATGTGTTATTTTTATAAAATGTAATTTTATCATTTTATAAGTTAGAATAAGTAATTTTAAATATGAAATGTTATTGTAATATGTATTTTAAGTTAATTATTTATTTGTTCATCATTATTTGGACTTATTGAATATATGATCAAAAAATAGAAAACAATATGATAAATGTATAGTAATAAATGTCAATAAATTATAGGGAATGGGAAATGGAGAAACTGTTGGAGTTGAGATAAAAAAATATGGGGAATATGGGATTTGATTCCCTATTATGGAGAATGTGAGTAGATAATCTGTTGGACTTGCTCTAAGCTACCTACCCTATCCATCCTAATATAAATTTCTGAGTTGAATTTTCAAAATCAAACAAAACTCGATTTTGATCATAAATATTTTTACTTGTATGTGTTAAAATAAAGAAAATTAATAATTTGAAAATATATGATATAATGAATCTAAGATTACGCATGCTATATTGATACTACTCAGTTTGAACTTAATCTGCACAGTTGACTTTTCACACTATCCAACACACATTTTTGACCAATAATTTTATTTACTTATATTATCGGGAAATTAAAATTTAATATTTGAATATTATATGTTGCGATTAATGTGACGATATCAAATATTATGATATAAATAATTATATATTTATTTAAATAAGCAATCAAAATTTAATAATGAACATTCATGTGAGACGATGTATTACTATATATTTCTAAAATTAATGGTCAAAGTAACTTCAATTTGATATTGCTGTAACTTAGACAGAGCAAGTATATATAGATTCAAATGGTTGCGATTTCTCATTCTTCTTAGGAATAAATAATTTGTAAGCAAGTTGAATATATACAAAGATGAAAAATTCCGCTGTATTCTTGTTGATGCTCCTGTTTCTTTTTGCTTCAGGTGAGTTTCTCTTTTCTTTAATTTCAATATGGTACTGATATTATTTTCTTATATTCCTTATAAATTGCTTGATGAAAATTTGAACTACCTTGACGTTGTTTTAATTTTTTCAATCACCAACATTCTAAAGCACTCCCATTTTTGTTAATTAAAAATAAAAATCAATAAATTAAACAAAAATGCGTTGAAGGAGCTAGTATTTGTTTTAAAAATGTTATTTAATAATTTTTAAAAAAGAATACTACAGGATACAAGGGTGGGATCTTATGTTCTTAACCCTTTAAATTGTGTTTAGAAGCAACATGAAGAAAATCAAGGTAGTTCTTCACCGAGTTTAGAGTGCCCAATTAAATTTGATGGTTTGAACAAAACAATATGTGTTTGTGTTTGTTTTCAATGTAATAGTTTAAACTTTACTATGTATATAATATATACACAATTTAATATAGCTATGAAAATCATATTTACTTTGTTTCTTTCCTTCGTCTTTGTAGATGAAAAGTGCATAAGTGTGGAAGCAGAAGCAGATTGCTCGGTGTCGTGTGGACTTTTCGATGGGCCTTGCATTTTGAGACGCACATGTAGAGCGGCTTGCCATGATCAAGGATGCAGTGATGGCAAATGCACACATTTTATGGGAAAGTGTAAATGTTGTCTTCCATTGAAACAAACAAATTTTAAATATCTTGTTTGATCATTATGCGGGTGCATAGTGAATTTATATAAAAAAAATTAAGTACTTTAATTCCATGTACATATATGTTAAGAAGTTTGATGAAAAATTCCCACAAAACAACTGAATAATATTCTTATCAAGTAAAAATAATTTACACATGCACTAGAACACTACTCTCCCTTGTTCATATAGACCGAATTGAATTGTATCGTCAAAACATAAATTATATGTATTGTCAACAAATAGTAATTCTACAACTAAATTTATTTCATCAAAACTGAATATATTTGAGTCAAACTAAACAATATTAAACATTCAAATAAATTGAACAAGATCTAAAAGCATAAATGTAGAGATAAATATCAATTATCAACAATAATTGTTATTTTCAAATGCTAAAATGTCTCAAGCAAATCAGATTTACAAATTTTCCAACATAAACATGTCAATAGATGGTGTCCTAGGAGGAGATACCGAGGAGTGCTTTTCTTGTCCTAAATCCGCCGAACTCCAAAAATACAAGGTGATCTCGACAACTTACATGAGAAGCTACAGGCTGTATGGTAAAGGAATAAAAACTCACATATCTGTGGTAGATGCCTCCTCAGCTACTGAACCAGAAGCTATGGTCCCTCTTGCTAATTTTGTCACTGCAATTACAGTCGTAGTTGTGACCGGTGCACCTAGAAATCGTTCTGGTTGGATTCACTCTGAGATCGCGAGGGAGAGCGGACTCTTGACTTGTTACTTTGAGTGGCTCAACAATAGTGCAATGCCTGTGGCTTGATCATAAGATTCCATAATCTTATGTATCAGACAAGGGGGACTGGAGGCTGATTTTATTCCATTTCGCTTGGCTGGCTTGCAAACTACAATGGCTTCAGTGAAAACCATTATAAATTTTCAGCTTTCAAAAGAGCTGTAGCCACTTGAGAACGAATTGTTTGCTCATCACATTGTGTGTATTAAATAATGATGTGTATTTCGACTGGTAATTCTAAACCTGTCTCTGTGACCATCTGAACTAATAAAAATTTATTATCAAGGTGTCAGGAATCCACTTTATAAATCGGTAAAGTACAATACAATTAGTTGTTACTGACCTTTTATTCTGCATCCTATCTGGCAGCAAGTAAGGTATATCGTGGATCAATTCAGTGGTTAGTGGGAATTTCATTACTATTAATTGGAGGATCATTGTTTTTTCAGTAAAGAGGCATGGAACACAAGATGAATTCTGCAGTTGTTTGGTAACTTTAACTTGTATGCTACTTCTCTAATCCTCTCCTCCACCAGATAAGGTTCATAGTATTTGACAGAACTTGGAAATGCTATCTCCTTGTAATGAAGCTTGCCTATACTTCTGTACCTTCAAGTAAGCCCAGCCCCCAACAGCTAGGGTCCTCTCTAACCTCTTACAATCAGCAAAGTATTTCATTCTTGCTTGAGCCTGCAACAGATGCTTCTTCAGTAACTGCTTGACATCCTCCCTTTGTTTCTGTAAATCATGAGCAGCTGGAACGACCGTGTCCCTAAGATCCCCCTAAGGCAAAGACATTGGTTTGACCCCAATACAAAATCTCATAAGGGGTCATTTGCAGACTAGCAGCCATACTAAGCTAGTGACCCCATGAGTTTGACTTATCACAGCAGAAGCATCCTAGAACATTTTCCAATACCTGATTCACCCTCTTTGTTTGACCATCAGATTGAGGATGATAAGCAGTGCTATAGTTTAGTTTAACCCCTAGCTTCTGAAACAACTCCTTCCAAAAGTGACAGGTGAATACTTTATCCCTGCCACTCACAATGTTTTCAGACATTCCATGTAATTTCCATATCTCTTTGTTAAACAATTCAGCCACAATACTAGCATTATAAGGACGAGTTAATGCTAGAAAATGACTATACTTGGTCTTTCTGTCAACCACCACTGGTATAGAATCCCTTCCATCTGACACTGGTAATTTTTCAATAAAATCCATGGATACTTGAGTCCATGGTTGACTGGGAATTGGTAAAGGTTGGAGCAAACCTAGATTGTGGAAATGCTCCACTTTAACACATTAATATCTCTTTCTAGTTCCTACCAATCAGCGCTAGCGCTTAATTAGCATCGAATGAGTAATGTTTTGCACAAGTTCTCACCGTACGTGTTGATCACAGCCGGAATGTAGGAAAAACTTTGATTTACATCAAATGGGATTAATTCAAATATGTACAAATTGCCTCTGCGATTTACCAATTCACCTCATGTTTCATATTTATAATTAAATGATATATCTCATACGTTGACTGGAAAATCGGTTCTCTAATCCTGATGAAAAGAAAAATCTACAACTGAGAAATCAAGAAATTATTCATAAAAATTGGGATGAGAATAAAAATCAATTACTAAGATTAAACCCCACGTGATGCAGCAGAATCACCATGGAACGATCAATTTTTTGCTGTAAATTGCAACAGAACCGGATAGAATTTAGTCATATTTGATGCAAATTCATCGCAGAAATTTCCATTCTGATTGTGAAATTTCAAAACATACATGTGTAAATTCATGTAGACTATTAATTCATGTTGTTGCGGTCCGAAATCCATTCAGCAGCACCAAACCCTAGTTGGCTTGTTGTGGTTGGAGAGAGTTATAAATAATGTGTTTGGGAAGGTAAATTAAATATATTAATCTAAATCTATGTGGCCCTGACATGGAAAAAGGAGTGTTGGAATGGTTATTATTTTGATGAAAAGTGTTAGTTCGGTAATTAATTTGAGAAATAATGTTATTGAAGAGTCCAGAAGATTCAGCATTAATTTGTTGGCAATTTTGTAGAAGTTGACTATGTTTAAACATGCTCTTATGTTTAAACCCTTGTTTAAGAAGATCAGAAACCGAGCAATAGTCTTTGAAGTGAAGTACAACTCAGATGCGATCAAACAAGATATTCTAACGAATCAAGATGATATTTGAAGAATGATTCGGGTCTGATTTAATTAGGTAAAGAATATATTTGTGAGTTGTATTTTATTTAGAATTAGTCTTAATTAAGGAAAGAATATATTTCTTATCTTATAGCTATAGAAGTAGAATATAGCTAGAAGACTAAGTGTAGCTGTGATGTGCTGGACGATAGGATCAGCCTTGCCGTGATTGAAGGACCGAGAAGATCAACATGGAAGCACATCCTCGAACTATAAATAGAGAAGAAAGCTGCGACAACATTTATCCATCTTACAAGAAAGTATTCTGCAGATCAGAATAGCTTTATAGTTGGAGCAGCTTTTTGAAGGGAGTTCAATAGGCCTTCGCCATCGCCAGGAATCTGAAATCAACAAGCCTTAATACTTCAGGAGAAGTGGTCAAGACAGCAATGAGGAGTTGCTGACCGGCAGTGAGGGGATCTCACGAATCCACACGGATAAGATAAGTTTTAGATAGTTAATTGTTTGGAGAACATTGTAACTGATCTGAATTATTTTAGTGGATGATTTTCAGACTGGGCAAGGCCCCGCAGACGTAGGTGTTTTAGCACCGAACTGAGTAACCAATTCTCGTGTTCTTACTTTCAGTGTTTAAACTTTGTCTCATGTTTAAACATACTTGCTAGAATAGAAAGATTAGTTAAGAACACTGTGAAATTGATCGATAGTAAATTTCATTTGGTATCAGAGTAAGTCCACTTAGTTGTACCTTTAACAAGGTCAGTGGAGATCCCTATCGATCATGTCGAACCAGGAGAATGATTGTTCGTTGTATACACGCGCACCCATGCTGGATAAAAACAACTACGGTTACTGGAAGGCAAGGATGAGGCATTACATTGATGCTTTAGATGAAGAAGCATGGTACTGGGTTGAGAACAAGTGGCAACCAACCAGACAACCACCTGTAGCAGGTGCAACCGAAGGTGTTTTGAAAAACAAAGAGGATCTGACCACTCAGGAGAGGAAGGACAAGCAACTTAACAGCAAAACACTCAACTGCATCAACTCTTGTGTTGATCAAGAAGCTTTTCGCTTAATTTCAACATGTTGTACTGCTAAGGATGCATGGGAAAAGTTGAAACCCAGCTATGAAGGGGATGCAAAAATGAAACGACAAAAAATGCATATTGTAAAGACAACGTTTGATACTATGGTTATGCATGATAATGAGACCATTGCTGACTATAATTCAAAGATCAGAGATCTGGTCAACACAGCTCATCAGTTGGGAAAACCATTCGTTGAAGATGACGTTGTGCAGAAAATATTGAGGTCTCTACCACCAAGGTTCAAAGGAAAGACTATTGCAATGGAGGAGCTACACGATACATCTGAAATGACCATTGATGAGGTCATGGGAGCACTGGCAGCTTTTGAAATGAAGGAGTTAGCTATAGTAAGGCAAAATGATCTGACCTTCACTGCAACTGCACAGAAAGCAGTTGAACGAAACCCTGTGTCTAAACACTCTACCAGAAACAGCAATGAAGATATGGATGAGGATGAGCTTGCTCATATATCAAGAAGTTCTGCAAAAGTTCTGAGAAAATCTCAAAATCGAAGAAATGAAGGAAGGGAGCAAAGCTCAAGTATGAGCAGAAGAACAAACAATGATCTACCAGAATCCAATTCTGTGTTTAAACATGCTGGGAAAATTCAATGTCGGGAATGCGAAGGTTACGGGCATATTCAATCACAGTGTCCAAGTGGACCAGCTAACAAAAAGGGGAAAGCATACAATGCCACGTTTAGTGATGCAGAAGATTCTGATGAAGAGCATGTTAGCAACCATATAGCGTTCGGAGCAATTACTGTTCAAAGCGACGAAGAAAGTGAAGAAGAAACCTATGTTGCTTTTGGTGCTACTGTCGTTTCTGATAGTGAGAGTTTAAACATGGATGCTGATGTTCATGAATCATATGACAAACTCCACAAACTCTGGATCAGTGTGACTGAACAGAATAAAGCGTTACAGAAAGACAACCACAGCTTGAATGAAGAAGTTGAGCAACAACAGATCACTATTGATGCAATGAGGGAAGATCTGAAGATAGCTCTTGTTCGAGCAGAAGTGGCTGAAGGAACCATCACCAAACTAAACAAAGGAACAGCGGCCTTGGATGATATTCTTGGTATGGGAAAAATTGTTGGAGATCGACATGGGTTAGGATATGATGGAATGGAAGTGACCAACTTAAATGACCAGACAAAAAGGAAGTTGGACAAGAAGGTGATTCAACCTAATCCAGGCCAAGTGAGGAAAGAGCAACTTGTTAGAGTTCCAAACAATCTCACCAAAGGTCCAAAGTTTGGAATAGGTTATAAACCTACCTATCATCAACAACGAAATATGTTTCAACCATGGTAGGAGGCAACGTGCAATTATTGCCGACGACCAGGACATTACAAGAGGCGCTGCTTTCGTCTTTTAAGAGATTTGATGCAAGGACCAACAAATGGAGCAGGTTACAACACAGGAGCAGGTTACAACATGGTACAATCAGAAAGGTCTCAATATTCAAAAAAGGTATGGGTTCCAAAAACCAACTATTGTTATGATGTTCATACCTGTTATAGCTCATATGCCAGAGATGTCTGGTACTTCGATAGTGGTTGTTCTAGACATATGACAGGTACTCCTGAGTTGTTGAGAAATATTGTTCCCTGGACTGGAACAGTCAGATTTGGAGATGGGAAAAAATGTAGAATAACTGGAAAGGGGGAGTTACAAGTCAAGAACTTTCCAGTATTTCAAGACGTACTTCTGGTGGATGGACTAAAGGCAAATTTGCTTAGTATTAGCCATCTATGTGACAACAACCTAACAGTTTTATTTGATGATAAAGTGTGCACAGTCAGGAAGGATGAAAGGGGTGTTCTTATTTGCACTAGATCATCCGATAACTGCTACATTCTGGATGATTCAGTAAGTTGTCTCAAAGTTAGTGTGGACGACAATCTTCTGTGGCACAAGAAGCTGGGTCATGCGAACTTGAAGACACTCACTAAGGTGACGAAGCTTGAAGCAATAAGAGGAGTACCACTACTTTCTTATACAAATGAGTTGAACTGTCCACCATGTCATGAAGGCAAACAGGTCAGGTCACCACATTCTAAACTTCATGAGATTACTACTTCCTATGGTCTTGAACTGCTGCATGTGGACTTAATGGGACCAATCAGTCTAGTTAATGTTTCGGGAAAGAAATATATCTTTGTATGTGTAGATGATTTCTCCAGGTTCACTTGGGTGAAATTCTTGAAAGAAAAATCTGATGTAGTGAGCATTATTATTGAGCTCATTACACAAGTTAACACTGAAAGATCACATGACAGTCTTAAAGTGGTTCGAGTAAGGAGTGACCATGGGAGGGAATTTGCAAACTCTACTATGATGGATTTCTGTGCAAAACTTGGAATCAAGCATGAGTTTTCTGCCCCAATCACACCACAGCAAAACGGTATTGTTGAACGCAAGAACAGAACTCTCATCAACATGTCAAGAGTTATGATGGCAGAATATGATACTCCCAAGAAATGGTGGGCTGAGGCAGTTCATACTGCTTGTCATACCATAAACCGAGTTTATCTCCGTCCATTCACTCAGAAAACTACCTATAAACTTTGGAAAGGGAGGAAGCCAAACGTCTCTTACTTTCATGTATTCGGGAGTGCATGCTACATTCTAAGAGATCGTGAGCCTCTCGGTAAGTTTGATAAAAGGGCTGATATTGGTATTTTTCTTGGTTATTCTCCAAATAGCAAGTCATACAGGGTTTTCAACAATCGCACAAATGTCATGATGGAGTCCAACAATGTGGTCGTTAAAGATCTGAAGGATATCAGCAGTGGAATTCTACTTGAAGATGAACCTGATCTGTCAATCAGTTCAGATATTGATTCAACTCTGCCTGATGTTACAACACTGTCGGATGTTACAATATTGTCTGATGTTACAACATCATCTGGAGTTCCTGAAGTTACCACTGTATCTGATGTTACAACATCTGATATATCTGCACCTGTCAACCCTCCACCTAACACGTACAATCTGAGGCAAAAAGAACGTAAAGACTATGCCAAAATGAACGTTGGAATGCATGTGTTGCAATGTTTTCTCTTCTCCATAGAACCCAAGAATCACAAGGAAGCGTTGAATGATGAGTACTGGATTTCAGCCATGCAAGAGGAACTGGAGCAGTTCACAAGGAGTGATGTATGGTATCTTGTTCCACGACCTCCAGGAGTCAATGTCATTAATACTAAGTGGATTTTCAAGAACAAGTCTGATGGAGATGGTAATATCACCAGGAACAAGGCCAGACTTGTAGCTCAAGGGTGTACTCAAGTTGAAGGTGTTGACTTTGATGCGACCTTTGCTCCAGTTGCAAGGTTAGAATCTGTCTGTTTCTTGCTTGCTGTGTCGTGTATTATGAAATTTAAGTTGTTTCAGATGGATGTCAAGAGTGCATTCTTGAATGGCATTGTCAAGGAAGAAGTGTATGTTGAACAACCCAAGGGTTTTGAAGATCCCTATCTCCCTGATCATGTTTACAGACTAAAAAAGGCGTTATATGGTCTTAAGCAAGCTCCTAGGGCTTGGTATGAGCGTCTCACCCAATTTCTTTTGCAGAAAGGTTATCGACGAGGGGGAGTAGACCAAACGCTCTTTGTGTTTAAACATGATAAACATATTCTGCTTGCCCAAATTTATGTAGATGATATTGTCTTTGGGTCAACATCTCAAAAGTTGGTTGATAACTTTATAGAGATGATGAAGAGTGAGTTTGAAATGAGCATGGTTGGTGAACTGTCTTATTTTCTAGGGCTTCAAGTCAAACAGCACAAGGAAGGTATCTTCATCAATTAAACCAAGTACACTTTAAACTTGGTTAAGAGATTGGGATGGATGATTCTAAGAGTATGTGAACTCCAATGGCATCTACAGGAAAACTGACTTATGACAAGTATGGTGTGAAGGTAGACATTAAGCTCTATAGAAGTATAATTGAGAGCTTACTATATCTCACTGCAAGTAGTCCAGATATTTGTTTGAGTGTCGGACTATGTGCGAGATTTCAATCTGATCCCAAAGAGTGTCATCTCTCTGCAGTCAAGAGGATTATTAGATATGTACATGGAACTGCTGATTATGGTCTCTGATATTCTAGAGGAAGTCAAGCTGAGATTATTGGCTACAGTGATTCTGATTGGGCTGGGAATTCAGAAGACAGGAAAAGTACCACTAGAGAATGTTTCTGTGTAGGAGGGAATTTAGTGTCATGGTACAGCAAGAAGTAGAATTCTATCTCACTGTCTACCACTGAATCTGAGTATTTAGCAGCTGGAAGTTGTTGACAGAAACTACTATGGATGAAGCAGATGTTGAAAGACTATGGATTCAAGCAGGATGCTCTTATCATAAAATATGATAATAAGGGAGCCATTGATCTTTCCCATGATCCTGTTGATCATAAGAAGACAAAGCACATAGACATCAAGCACCACTTCATCAGAGACTTGGTGGAAAAGAAGGAACTGACCATTGAATTTGTTCCTAGTGCTGAACAGTTTGCAGATATCTTCACCAAACCACTGGATTCTGCAACATTTGAGACACTAAGACAACACTTAGGTGTTTGTCGAATTTGAGGTACCTTTGATCACCTCTTATTTGTTGTATATTAGTGTTTACTGTTTTGTGTCTTTTATTTCTTTGAAAAAGAAAAATACAAAAAGAAGTCTGTGTGAAGGATGTTTAAACACTAAGAATCAGTGTGTTTAAACACTGAAGAGTTAGCCAGAAATTGAAGTGGATAGTCTATTGGGCTAGACTAGAAACTCTTTGAGAATGGGCTGAATAATTTGGATGTCTGGGCTGAAAGACAGAGGCTTGGGCTCATATTTATTTTATGAGGGGCAATCAGAAATTGTTGAAAAATGGAGGGACTGGAATATAAATAGAGAACTAATTTCTATTTTGGACTTGGATTTGAATTTTGGAAAGGCCAGAAATTATAAGAGGGAAAAGAATTTTTTTCAGAAATTCTCTCCGACGTTCCCAATTCCTAAAGTCCAGACTCTGCTTCGCTTCAGATTAGCTTTCTGATCTCCGATCAAAGCTTCTCGGCTGGAGATTTTCGAAGTTTTCTACAGTCTCATTACCAGCGTACGGTTAGACTGAAGCTTCATTGTCCATTCTTCCTGATTCGTGGCGACATTGCATGCACAACGTAAACCCTCGATTCTTGATCAAGGTTGGATTTTTCTTGAGTATCTGGCATCTAGAAAGACATTGGTAGCTCATAGAAGGCTAGATTTTGGTGGTTGTGTAGTACTGAGGTTGAGTGCTGTGTTTGAACCTGTATCTGTGTCTAAATCACTATGGGTAGTTCTAAAACTGATGATTTGGCTGATTTGGGAGTTAGTAATGTTGAACTTGGTGTATTGGATAGCCTGTTGAGTCTGCAAGGGTATATGAGTGATATTAATACCCCAAAATCCCAAACTGTTGAACCCGAGATGGGTGATACTGAGGTGGGTATTGTAGTTCATGAGGTGAAGATTGTGAATGATGGGGGTGGGAAAGAACAGAGTCCGATTCCCACAGTTCCTGTGGTTGTTAATTTTGAAGGTGAACCCCAACTGGATTTCTTCTATGAGAGCTCTGAGATTCAGTCTGATAGTGTTGATAATTCAGAACCAGAGAAGGAGATTGGAGTTCCCAAGATTGGCATGTTTTATCAGAGAAAGAAAGGTCAGACTAAAGGTGAAGGTCAGACTAAGGGTGTTACAGAACAGGTTGTTGAACAAGAGTTGGTCAACAGTGGAAGACAGGATCAAGAGTCCCCAGACAGTGATGAGGTGCCTTTAACCAAGCTCAAGTCTAAACAGAAGAAACAGAAAAAGTCTAAGAAGAAGCAACAGAGAAAGAAGAAGAAATTGGATGATTTGCCACCATTAATTAATGTATTTCCTTCAGGATCCAAGAAGAGGAAAAGGTCAGCAGCTCCAGAGGTAATCAAGAAGGTGGCCACTGAAGAATGTCAAGTTCCTGACAGGGAGGAGGAGGAGCTAATCAAGACCACTAATGATATGGAGAAGAGCAGTGCTGATTCTGTGCACTCAAATTCTACCGAAACAGTGATAAAGTGAAGACTGGGGGCATTAGGTCCAAGCTCAGAGTTGGTGATGCTGATCCTTTATTGCTGAGTGCATTCAATGAGAAGTTATATTCTCAAAAGACAATTCAGAAGCATGCAGAGATGGTGCAGAGGAGTCTAAATGTGGAGAAAAGGTTGACTGAGCAGTTCAAAATTCCAGCTTTTGTGGATTTCATGAAACAGATCCACATGTTTAAACCTGCCAACTCTTGTGTCAGTGCCAACAAGGATTTGGTGTATGAATTCTACTCAAATCTGAGGAAAGGGAATAGTGACCCTACATCTCCCTGGTTTCGCAAGGTCTATATCAGAGGCAAGTTGTACAGGTTTGATCCATTTTCCATCAATCTGTATCTTGGAGTTGATCAAAGGAGGTGCCCATCTAGTGCTTATCCTGAAGGGTTCACTCTGAACTATGATGTGGTGGCATTGGAGTTATCTGGTGGCAGTCTGGCTGAATGGGGTGACACACCAACCATTCTGGCATATTCTCTTACCCAGAAGTACTTCTGTCTGTACAGGATAGTGGCTAATATGTGGACAATGTCCAAAAATATTTCCAGAGTCACTGAAGAAATGGTATGGGTGATTTATTGCATTGGCACCAGGAAGCCTTTCAATCTGGGCTGGTTTTTGTTTGAGAGAATTCACTTCATTGCCAGAAATCTAAAGTCTGATGAGTATCTTATCTATCCAGCACTTATCACTGGGATTTTGAGGCATGCTGGAGTCCAGGATGCTGAGGATGATGCTATAATTCAGTGCTCAGAGGTTCGGGTTAATCTAACAGTGTTGGCCAAGAGAAATGATCTCACTGAACCTGAACCTGTTGAGGAAGATTCTGATCTGCCACCTGCAGAGGAAAATTATGCCAAGATCAGAATTGCAGAGATCAAGGCTCAGCTTATAGCTCATCGTCTCAAGATTATTGACCTGAAGGAAGAACTTAAAGCTTTGATTGAGTCTGATGACAGTGGTGATGAGAGCAATGGTTCTCACCAGTTCTGAGTTTTTAGGTTTCTTTCTCTCTCTTTTGCACTCTGTTTCTATGGTTGAATGTTGTGACATTACTTTTGGGAGTGTATGTTCTATTTTGGGATAATTTTGGTGCGGCTTTGGCACTTTTTATGTTCCCAAGGGGGAGACTATTTTGGTGATATTGGTTGGCCATTTATTTTGGATGTTCTTGAAGTTTTTAATGTGTCCAATTTAGTATTGGAACATTGTTTGGCCGTTAGCATGAATGATTGTCTCTATCTACGTCTGGTGAGTAGGGGGAGGTTAGTTGATATTGCATGTTGTTTCTGATAATTGATGTTTATGTGAATGAAGACTGGATTTCTAAATGAAAGGGGGAGTCATGCATCAAAATAAAGTTTATGGTTCCACAAAATGTCAAAGGGGGAGATTGAAGAGTCCAGAAGACTCAGCATTCATTTGTTGGCAATTTTGTAGAAGTTGACTATGTTTAAACATGCTCTTATGTTTAAACACTTGCTCAAGAAGATCAGAAACCGAGCAATAGTCTTTGAAGTGAAGTACAACTCAGATGCGATCAAACAAGATATTCTAACGAATCAAGATGATATTTGAAGAATGATTTGGGTCTGATTTAATTAGAAAAAGAATATATTTGTGAGTTGTATTTTATTTAGAATTAGTCTTAATTAAGGAAAGAATATATTTCTTATCCTATAGCTATAGAAGTAGAATATAGCTAGAAGACTAAGTGTAGCTGTGATGTGCTGGACGATAGGATCAGCCTTGCCGTGATTGAAGGACCGAGAAGATCAACACGGAAGCACAGCCTCGAACTATAAATAGAGAAGAAAGCTGCGACAACATTTATCCATCTCACAAGAAAGTATTCTGCAGATCAAAATAGTTTTATAGTTGGAGCAGCTTATTGAAGGGAGTTCAATAGGCCTTCGCCATCGCCAGGAGTCTGAAATCAACAAGCCTTAATACTTCAGGAGAAGTGGTCAAGACAGCAACGAGGAGTTGCTGACCGGCAGTGAGGGGATCTCACGAATCCACACGGATAAGATAAGTTTTAGATAGTTAATTGTTTGGAGAACATTGTAACTGATCTGAATTATTTTAGTAGATGATTTTCAGACTGGGCAAGGCCCCGCAGACGTAGGTGTTTTAGTACCGAACTGCGTAACCAATTCTTGTGTTCTTACTTTCAGTGTTTAAACTCTGTCTCATGTTTAAACATATTTGCTAGAATAGAAAGATTAGTTAAGAACACTGTGACACTGATCGATAGTAAATTTCAGTTATTACAGAAAACAAATTCAGGGAAGAGAACGAAATAGGCAAATAAATGTGGAAATTTTTTTATTGGTTTCTAACCGGCTGTTACATGTGTGGACATCTTATGAGACAACAAGGTCATACAAAATAGGTGTCAATGTATATAAGATTGTGAAATTTTCACGGCAAATGTTGAGGTGGGAAGCTCTGTTCATATTTGAGGAAATTTGTGGGATCAACCAAAGTTTTCACTTTGACAAGCCTGTCAAAATTATCCTTGAAGTATGGACGACCCCATTTTCTTGCCTGTGCAATGCTTGTTTTGCCAAGAACATTGTTCACTCCCAAGTCGAAATCCCTGTAATCAACATACTGAGCTCTTGGGTTATTCGACACATATGGTGTCATGATCTCGTTTAAGCCTCTGACCCAATCAATCCTTGATTTGACAACTGCAGAAGTATCATTGCTGTTCCAAAAGATAACCTGACGCATAATCATCAGCTTACCTCTGTGTGGAAATGGTATTTGTGACTCAGGAATCTGGTCCATGATTCCCCCTCCGTACACTGTAAATCCCACCTGTGCACTTAGCGGCGGAATCTTACTAAGCTCCTCGAAGATCTTCGTTATGCCCTGTGGTGGAATGGGATTCTCAGGAAAATCGACTTTCCACTTGAATGCAGCTTTTCCCAATGGCGAGTTTCTGTTGGTTAAGATATCTGTAACATTTATATCAGCAAGTGATAACTGAATCAAGAAGGGGTAGACTTGGATCCAACTCAGTTCTTGAGTGTCGTTTTTCGTCAGCCCTAGCTCGGGGAAGAAGGTTTGCATTATGGAGATGTACTCATCAACACCACCACGATAAACCGTGAAGAATTCCGCGTAGCCGGTTCTGTTACCGGTTTCCGGTGATACGATTCCTCTTAGCTCCACTCCGAGTGTGAGCTCTAATGGCAGTTTTCGCACGATTTTTTGCCATTTATCAACCAGTTGAACTGCATTTTGCTCGATTGTTTTTCTGATGCGAGAACCAACCACGATTTTTGGAACTTCATGAAGGTTGACTTTGTATGAGAGAACCACAGCAAAGCTGGAAGCATCACCGCCTCTGATCGCCCAGAAGAGATCCTCACCCATTGATTTCCGGTCTAGGATTCTGCCGTTGACATCTATAACACGTGCGTCAATGACGTTGTCTGCTGCTAGGCCGAACTGCCTGACGAGCGGACCATATCCCCCGCCGCCGATGTGTCCACCAATGCCAACCGTCGGCCAAAAGCCCCCGGAAAACGCCAAGGAACTGTTTGTAGCATTAATGCCATAGTACGTTTGCCCTAGGGATAGTCCAGCACCGAGCCATGCAGTTTTTGAACATGAATCCACAGTGAGTGATTGAAAATTGAACATATCAAGTACAAAAAATGGTACTCTAGATACGTAAGAGCTTCCCTCAAAATCATGCCCTCCACTTCTGATTCTCATTTCCATGTTATGCTTTCTGCCGCAATAAATCGCAGTCTGTATATGCGATTCCCTAGTCGGGCGAAGAAGGGTTTTGGGTTTTGGGGTTTGTGGATTGATGAAACGCGCATTCTGAATCAAGAAATCGAGGACAGATAAAAACTGTGTGTTTCTGGGCGTGTAGATTATGCTTGCTATGTTAGGGTCGGTGGAACGTTTCAAGAGACATCTAACGAAGGCTTTCTCATCGGGGACATTGTACGAAGCGCATGCAACCAATGAGAAAGAGAGGAAGAGAGCAAATGGGATTTGCAGGTTCATAATTGGATGAATTAGTAAACGCTGTTTTGAATTGATGAATAGCTGGATATTTAGGGTTTACTATTTATAGAATAAAACTCGCTCCGTCCCCCTAAACTCTATATATTAGTTCTTAGATAATTTTTTACCGTTAATATTCATCAGGATCATTCTGATATACGCATGTATCAGGTACCAATCAGATAATGACATAATTTATAATTAGGTCACATATTCAATCATTACATATACGAGTTTAGACATTCAAGGTTAGAGTTTTAGAAATTTACTAAAAATATTTTAACCAATTAAAACATTTATATTGTACGTGTTATATTCTTATTGATATCTGATTAGTTATATCAGAATCATCCAGATAAATGTTATTCTCTTTTTTTAACTATTAATATCTTTATTAAGGTATAATTATATGTCATGAAATTTTAATATTATGAAAATTTACGTTATAACAAATATAAAAATTATCTCATATAATTATATCAGATTAATGAGTCTAGTATTTAAATTGTAAAAATAAAATTACTCTTGACTAAACATATTGACTTGTACATATGAGTTTAGTTCTAGCTCTTAATTAAGTCAGCTGTTGGAAGGTTCTTTTTTTCAGAGAAAATGCATGGATATTATACTGTTTGCAAGTTGTAACTTAAACGCGGGTGGAATTCAATTCAACGTTGTAGGCGAGTTCTGATATATTATGATCACATTTGTACTTCCTGCGTAAAATGTCTCCATGCAGACGACTTCCAGTCAAGCTCACTCATTTCCACTATATTCAGTCCCGGGGAATTCATAAAGTCTAAATGTTAAGAAATTGTGTTGCTTTTTTTGTTAATTAAATCTATTATAATTTAGAACGTGTTATATACGTACTACGACTAGAAAACGTATGTATTTGAATGGCTTCCAGTTAATTAAAGAGTTTTGGAGTGTCAAGCTAATGAATATTACATAATTTACATGTTAATCCGTGGTCCAAGTCCAATTTTACTAACACATTTTTGACATTTAAGTTAAATCATGTATATTTCAGCTCAAAATGATAATTTTACATTTAAATATTCGTACATTTTTATTCAAAAATGTTTTACTAAAAATTACAAAATAGTATGTAATGTAATTAAGAATTTACAATTTATAATTAAGTGTGAGTGTGTGTATATATAAAGTATATCAATTAATATTCATTGTATCAATGTTAATTAAATGTCTTGCATCTTAAGTAATTAGGAAGTTACGGCACCCTTTCAATGCACGACACTCGCGAGCAGTCTGAACAAACTAGTCGTTATAGCATTTGATTAGGCGCTTCTACGGTGTTTTGCAGCGATAAAGAAAATAATATAAAATATAAAAATATATCAGCACATTAACCATATGAAATAAACATTTTAGAAGTAATAGTTGAATAAGCATTATTACAATTATTCAGATTAGTCGTAAGTTTGGGTCTAATTGAAATGTACAAAATTTGATTGAAGTAATAATAATTAAATTTTAATTCAAAATTTATTGTAATTTATAATATAACTCCGGAATAAATGTAGGAGTATTAGTCTGATAATTAAAAGAGTATTAATTTGATAATTATTTTTGAGAAGAAGATTAGTTAGACAAAAAATTCATAAAACTACAATGCCGCCGTCAAGTTTAATTAAGATATTAATCTAACTTGTTAACCTAACAAATTTAAGCCCACCATTGACTTAGGTGGCTGGTAAAACTACAACTTAAGAAGAATTTGGCCAAACTACGACTTTATTAGTAGCCTAGCTCACTTATTTTGCTGCTACTACTAACACGCAAGGAATTATACTCACTCAAATGATTTTATACAGAGATCAAAACCTTCCAACCCAAAAAGTCGACTTTTACGAACATGATTCAAATAGTTTGTAACAATTAGAAGGCGTTTAAAATTAACCGACCTAAACTATCATGTCCGATGTCCAAAATATCTGAATGTTATTGTCTAAGCAGTTAGAAATATAAATGGATTGGGTACCCGACCCGATAATTATGAAAATCGGATTCGAATCCGCGTCACAAAATTGAGCTTCTAAACATCTGAAATACCCAACTAAATTGTATTATTACTAATAATTAGATGATAAAAAATATATGTATTATGTTAAGTACTCTTTAGAAAATGCAAATACAACGTCTTATTTAGCATTCTAATTATTTTTGATGATTGATATATATTTTATTATTTAGTACTCTAAATATTTTTGATAACATGTTTTTTCATGTACCAACAGTGTGGGTACCCGCATTTCTGATTCAGAGTATGGGTCACATATTCCACTACACGAATGTGCAGATACCTAGTTATGAACCCCCCTGTAATTGTTGACGTGTGATAGATGTATCGGTCTATTGACATCCTGTTCAGGTCAACCTCTTCTTTTCATTTTTTAAATTCACATAACATAGTTGACTGATATATATTTGGCTCACCACACCAAAACTTGGCACTCGGCCAGTAGCTTAATACCAATGTTTTTTATTGTTACAAATAGAGTTGAACCCTTAGAAACCAGTGAACTTCTGAAAAGAATAGTAAAAATGTGTATTGCATGCATGGACTCTAAGGAACAAACACGGTAGATTTTGTAATGGTGATACGTACTACTCCCTCCTTTGAAGTGGCGCAAGGAATAGTGTCACTACGTTTGATTATCGATAACTTTAAATAAATATTATTTAAGTTTATAATAATATTATTTGTAATGATGACACACAACTTTTCTAAGCAGTACCTGGAACCAGGGGCGGAGCTGAAGAAGGTGCAAAGGGTGGCAGCCGCCACCCTGGAAAAAAAAAAGTTTATAGGGTGTAATTTTTAAAAATTACAAAAATTGCCCCACCACTTTTTAGAAATTGATGTAGTGCCCATAAAATTTCTAATAATTCCCAACCTTATAAATATAAAAATCCCCAAAACTTTCTAAAAAAACAGAAAAAAAATCCCCAAATTCACTTTGCTCTCGGCTTCTCCTCCCGTCCAGATTCGGAATCGGATTCGGAGCTGCGATCAAACCCGCCGGAGAGCCCAATCGGCGGCCTTCTCCATCTCTTCCGCCAGTCCCGAAGCCGGTGGTCAGCCTCGGCCGATCCCCTTTCCCGGCTCGATCCCCTTTCCCCTTTTCCGGCTCGATCCCTTTCCCGGTATGTTTTTTTTTCGTTTTTTTGTGTGTGTTTCATTCTCGATTTTGTGTTCATTGTGTATTTGTGTGTTCGTTAGTTGTGTGTATATATAATTAGTGATGGGCTGAGTAAATTAGTTGTTATAATATGTTTAATTGGTTAATTGGATGTTCTTGACATTGTGTATTAGTGTATATATAAAAATTTGATTGGGCTGAGCAAATTAGCTTATTATGTAGTTAATTATGCATATATATATTCTCTAGATTCTAGTAATTTGTGTTAATTGGTTGTCTATACTCTATAGTTAATGTAGAATTTCAGACGTTATGTATATATTTGTGTAATTGTGTTTCATTAGGTGATTTATGAATATTCATTTTATTTTCGTTCATTTTTAGAATGAACCCGGTGAAGAGAAAACGTGATATTACGAGATTTTTCCCCACGGTTCCACAGAGAGTGGAAGATGGAGGTAGTTCTATCCCAAATCCTTCTTTAGGTCCATCGAGTCATCCTGATCCTTCTCCAACAAATATTGCTTCTTCATCTCAAGAAGTACCTGTCCCGCGCCCTACTCCAAGAGAAGTTGAGCTCACTTCCAATATTCACGAGAGAGTCACCACAGAAGATATAGCAAATCTTTCTCAAGACCCGGGGAATAGAAAAAAATATGAGCCAATTTCATCCTGATGATAGAGATCTTATAAGGAGGGCATACCTTGGAAGACCTCTTTGTCAGCCTGAAAAACATGTATTTCCTCAAAGATTGATAGGGGCGAGTAATCGTAGATTCAACCCTACCTATCTAAGGAAGTATAAGACTTGGCTTGAGTATAGTATTGACAAAGATGCAGTCTTCTGTTTTCCTTGTTACTTGTTTTTGAATGAAATTCCTGATGCAGATACTCCTACTAAGGCATTTGTTTATGGTGGTTTCAGGAGTTGGAACAAAACAGATGCTTATGAGAAGCATATTGGTGGGCTTTGTAGTGCTCACAATAGGGTTGTGGGAATGCTTGAAGAATTCAAAAATAAGAAAGGCTCCCTTGAAACTTGTTTGTATAGACAATCTGAGGAAATTACAACACAAGCTAGAACAAGGCTGGTGGCTTCAGTTAAGTGCTTGGAATGGCTTCTTCTTCGAGGTTTGCCTACTCGAGGTCATGATGAAAGCTCATCTTCAGCGAATAGAGGTAATTTTCTAGAACTAATGAAATTTCATGTCCTTGATAGACCTGAAGTTGCTGCAGTAGTTTTAGGAAATGCTCCTAAAAATTGTCAGTGGACATCTCCTGATATTCAAAAGGATATCATTAATTCATGTGCTAAAGAGACTACTAAAGCAATTGTTGATGAAATTGGGGGTGACTTTTTTGCCATTCTTGCTGATGAGTCGGCAGATGTAGTTGATAAAGAACAGATGACTCTTTGTTTGAGATATGTCAATAAAAAGGGGGAAGTGATAGAACGTTTTTTGGGTATTGTACAAGTTGACGATACCACATCCTTAACTCTAAAGAAAGAAATTGAGCATTTGCTTATGATAGAATCTCTACCTCTTTCTAAAATTAGAGGTCAAAGTTATGATGGTGCTAGTAACATGCAAGGTTCGATTAAAGGTCTTCAAAGGTTGATACGGAATGAGTCTCAATCGGCATATCATGTTCATTGTTTTGCTCATCAACTTCAATTAACACTTGTGAGTGTTGCAAAAAACAATGATGATGCTCATTGGTTGTTTGATGAGGTGCTTCCTCTTTTGATTACTTTTGTTGGTGGTTCACCAAAGAGAAAAGTATTTCTTCGCAAGCATCAAAGAGATTGTGTTGTAGAGGCTTTGTCCATCGGTGAACTTGAATCCGGGAGTGGTTTAAATCAAGAGTTGAGTTTGGTTAAGGCGGGCGATACTCGATGGGGGTCTCACTTTAAAACCATTAAGAATGTTCTTGATTTGTTTAGGCCCATTCTTGAGTCTCTTGATGATATACTTAATGCTTCTCGTGACACCGGTGAGAAGAGTAAAGTACATGGAATCACCACCATGTTGATGTGTTTTGACTTTGTGTTTGTAGCAAACTTGATGGCATCTATCTTTGCGATTACCGATGAGTTGAACTTGGCCTTACAAAAGAGGGATCAAGATATTGTAAATGCTATGTTTTTGGTTGACTCATGCAAGAGGAGTTTGCAAAAGATGAGGAATGGTGGTTGGGATTCATTCTTAAAGAAAGTCACTTTATTCATGACTAAGCATGAACTTGAAATCCCAAACATGGAGGGCTTATATGGCAATCGAGGAAGGAAGCTATTTCGTGGCAAGGGACCAAGAGTCACAAATCTTCACCACTTTCAAGTTGATGTTTTTAATAGTGTGATTGATCGACAATTATCCGAGCTTGAAGACCGTTTCACCAATGAAAGTAAGGATTTACTTACTTGTATGGCATGTTTTAATCCTAGAGATAGGTTTTCATCATTTGACACTTCAAAATTTGTCAAACTTGCCGAGTTTTATCCTAGAGAATTTTCTAATGGTGATTTGATGTTTTTGGAGCATTCACTTGAAAATTTTGTTGATGATTTGAGGAATGATGAACGGTTTTGGAACTTGAAGAACCTTAATGAGCTTTCTATTGCACTTGTTAAGTCGGGGAAACATGAAACTCATTTTAGAGGGTATTTGCTCTTGAAGTTAGTGTTACTTCTTCCGGTGGCAACGGCTAGTGTGGAAAGAGTCTTCTCCGGAATGACTTATATCAAGAACAAGTTGCGAAATAGTATGGGAGATCAATTGTTGAATGATAATTTAGTTACTTATTTGGAGAGGGATTTGTTCATGGATGTTAACATGGATGCAATTGTAAAACGGTTTGATGAAATGAACCCTTTTCCTAGGCGGTGTATCTTGTAAGTTTTTAATATTAGTGTTTTGTAATAGGATGTAATGAAACTTGCTCCAAGGAAATGTCACTTCTAAGGTGTAATTCTAGTGTTTTGTAGTATCTTTAATGGTACAATTCGATGTCTATTGTAATATTAACGGTATGTATTTGGTTTTAATGACATTTATTTTGATTACATGGTTTTTGTTCATTTATTTATATCTTATTTTTACAAGAAATGTTGTAAGTGTGCGGAAAAAAAATTTGACGTAAATCGCCACCTCTGATCTCAAATCCTGGCTACGCCACTGCCTGGAACACCATGACATCTTGGTATTAAGATTTTCCTTGGAATAACGTCTTCTCCACCTTTATGAGTGTGCCTCTCCTGCAATTTAAAAAATGGAGGACATTAGAAGTACCAGAGGTGGATCCATTCACAGGACCAATCGCCAGCCTGCCCTCAAATTCACCGGACAAACCTGTTAATAGTAATTTCCGGCTAAATAATACTGTAACGCCACCGTCGGCAGGACGGATCCAGGAATTTTGTATAAAGGGGGCCAAAATTGCAAGTAAAAAATTACTTATATCATAATATATGAAATATTTTGTTCTTGAAAAATGCATATTTTTTATTATAACGAATTATGAGTTAAATTGTATTAACTAAAATAGTGATCTTAAATAAAATACAGAATTTTAACATGTGAACATTACATTTTTATACATTTATATTAAATCTAAAATAACATAAAAAAATTATAGTTAAAAGTTAAAGGTTAATTTTTTGAAAATGTATGTATGAAAAAATAATTTTTAATTGGGCCATTACATGTACAGAATTGAAAGTCGGGAATGAGGAAAGTGTCAAAGTGGGTTGTCCTCCTGAATTATATTTAGCACCATCAAAATGTTAATGTAGTAATAAGAGAGTCAAAATGGGCCTGTATTTTATAATAAATAGGAGGCAAGTGGGCCTGTTTTTGCATCATCGTCCCCTTTCCTTTATTCTCCACGGGAAAACAGAAATTTCTATCGGAAAAACCAGTAACTCAAATTTCAGAGTAGTAAGCTATTATCTCGCCGGTTTTTCTTGGAGGGGGCCGGGCCCCTTCCGCCCCCCGTAAATCCGCTCCGTCGGTCTACACTAATGCCTACTCTAATATAATTTCCTAGATCCGCCTCTGAGAAGGACCTGTGTATGTGTTTGCAATGTCATTAGAAGATTTCGGCTGCATAACAAAATCAAGCAAATTTAAACATATAAATGACTACACCACTACAACAATGATCGAAACAATTAACAATAGAGGCAAGCAAAAAAACTGAAGAACATGCACACAAACTGTTCGTAGAAATGCCTCAAACACAAATCGACAACAATAATCAATCTCAAGAAGATTTACAGGTTGAAAAGGGGGAAAAGGAGCTGAAGAACATGCACACAAACTGTTTGACAAAATGCTTCAACCAAAAAACCGCCGGAGAAAATCGCACCTTTCAACAAACCGGAGTAAATCGCCGGAACTGATGGTGGGAGTACTTGCAACAGGAAATTTGAGAGCTTACCCGGAAAGAAATGAATCCAATTAAGGGTTCCGATGGTGGTTTTCCGGCGGGTGTGGTCTTACTCTGTTTTTTCAGCCTCTTATTTGGTTGTCTTTAGTTGAAGGGTGGCTCAATTTTGTGACTTGCTCGTAAATGGCTGCTACATTTCATGAACTTATAAGTTTTCTTTTACCATATGGTCCTCAGTATTATTTAAAGTTTATAAATAAAACCCCGTACAGTGCATTTTAGTCCTTTCTCGTTCAGTTTAATTCCTAGGCCAATTATATTAATTTTAAATATATATGTTAAAACTAATTGGTCACACTAGATTCTATTATTTTATAGTTTAAAATTTAGTGTGACCAATACTAATTGCTCACAGACAGAATTTAATACAATATTTTATGTGAGTAAATTTTCATTAGTCACATAACATGTGATTAATATTATTATTTGTCACATTCAAATCTAAATAAGTGTGATTAATTATTTTTAATCACATTATTAAAACCATGGTGTGATTAAAAGGTGTGATTAAAAGTCACTTTGTTTGTAGTGTTCTTGCGTCCTCCGCCCATGACGCCTTGGAGATGGAGATACGGTTCGGGAGAAAGGGTTCCGGGGCAGAGAGAATTTGGGATGTGACATGCGAGGATTTGGGGATGTATCCTTCTAATATAATGTGAATGTGCTTTAAAATGTGCTTGTAGGTGTTTCAATTATAGTTTCGAGGTGTTTTAAAATTATTCTACGAGCACTTATTTTTATAATCTTTAGTTTCATATTTGTTTTTAAAGCCGTAACACATATAACATAATGAAAATAGTTTATTTTTAATTTTCTCAAATTTAAATTTCATAAAAAAACATTGGTGCATTTTTAGTAATCCATTTATTTTTTATGCATAACTTGTAACTAAATAGGATTAGCATATTCCTATTTTTTCACTGAATGTTTGATGTGTTTTTTCTATTGCTGCTGCTGTTGAGTAATTTTTCTGTTGGAATTGTGGTTTTGTTTTAGGTTATGTTTCTTCTATGTTGTTAGATTGTTGTTGCTTGTTCACTGCTAAATTTGATCTTGCTACAAAGTTTATGCCTATATGAATTGAGTTTTTAAAAAACCATAATTTATTTGATTGATGATAATTTTGACAATTTTTTTAGATTTTGCCGAACTTGGTTGAGAGGTAAGGTGATGTATTTATTGTATTGTGTTCTATCAATAGTAGTATTACACTTTAACTTTCCAAGAAAGAGAGGTATAACACATACATGCAATTTACATAGTTTTGACATAGTATTAATCTTAAATGTGTGTGTTAATTGTAGACCAAGGCTTGAAACTCTAAATTGTGTTG
The DNA here is from genome assembly GCA_948330725.1 of Sherardia arvensis. Taxonomy (NCBI): domain Eukaryota; kingdom Viridiplantae; phylum Streptophyta; class Magnoliopsida; order Gentianales; family Rubiaceae; genus Sherardia; species Sherardia arvensis. Next base: position 10,586,777 of record OX415244.1, read on the forward strand.
GTGCTTGGACAAGGCTTGTCAAATCCATTAGTTCAAATGGAAGAATCTTGTGCAAATTGGACGAGTTTGGACCAAATATTCAGACTTCTAGGTTCGTCTTCCTCGACATGAAATCATTTATATTGACAAAAAAATGGAATATAACTGTTAGAGGAATAAACCTCGATACCGTGGTGTGTATGGTATTCACAAAAATATAGGCAATACAAGGGTACAAAGGGAAAGCGAGAAACACTAACCAAACCCTAGCCTAATCCATATCGGGCTCTAGGCCCACACTACTATATAACACCCCCCCTCCCGGATCTAAAGAACTCAAATAATGGCTTTGGAAGACCCTCAGTGAAGATGTCCGCCAACTGCAACGAAGTAGAAACATGACTAACACGGACCTTAGCTGAAGTAACTAACTCCCGAACAAAGTGATAGTCGATATCAATGTGTTTGGCCCGCTTATGAGCCACTGGATTTTCAGCTAAGAAAATGGCACTGTTGTTGTCACATAACAACAATGGCGGACCTTCAAGAGGAAACTGTTAGTTCCGAAGAAGATGATAGAGCCAGAAAACCTCTGTCGTTGTATTGGCAAGGGAACTGTACTTGGACTCTGAACTCAAACGAGATACTGTAGGCTGTTTCTTGCTACTCCAAGATACCAAGTTATCGCCTAGAAACACCGCATAGTCGTAGGTCGATCGTCGAGTCTCCAAACAACAGGCCCAATTAGCGTCCGAGTAAGCACAAATATCATCACAAAGAGTAGAAAAACCTCTGGTGCGAAATGTGAGATTGTGATTAGGCATGCCAGCCACATAACGTATATTCCAAGTAACCGTATCAAAGTGATCATCGCGAGGGTCCTGGTAATATTGACTAACAAAATTCATTGCAAATGACAGATCAAGACGACTAATGGTCAAGTACTGAAATGCACCAACCAAAGACCGATAGAGAGTTGATTTGCTGAACGGTGCACTGGTGTTATGGTGAAGCTGCGAAAGTGGTACAAATGGAGTGGTTACCGAAGAAGCATCAGACATACCCACTCGACTAAGAATATCTCTGGCATACTTGGCCTGTACTACACAATAACGTTTATAAATATCACAAATTAGAAAGCCCTATACATCTTTTACCTTAATCGAGTTTGGTATAAAAACTGCGGTAACATGAATCAAATTCTAGCAAACAATTCTCAGAAGTGAGTCCTGAAATATTTACTCCCTGACTGTCTTAACTCTTAGCACTCCATTTGTCTATATTCGTAAATATAAAAAAACACACACACACACCAGATCAGTAATTCATAAATCAAAGGAATATCAAAGGTAACATGATCTTACATGTTCAATTAAGGGGACTGCACCTCATACAATATGTGAGTTCTGTTGCTTGTGAACAAACCTTTTCCTTTACCCTACATTCCAGCACAAACAGAAACACCCAAATAGTATAGTAGAAATAACATAGCTATTGAATTTATCCAGTAAAATGAAACGAAAATAGCAAAAAAAGAAAGGCCAAGAGATTACCATCGCAAAAGAAGAGTGTGAATATAAATGCTTCCACTGATCAGCTGGTGAATCTTGATGATTTACGGTAAATTCTCTCTCCCAAACTCTCAATTGGTTTCCTGATTCCAATGCCGAAAGCCTCCGTTCAAGGGCTCTGGTCGGGTCTATTCAAATAAAAAAATTGAAGTATATAAAGACCCGATCAGGGGATTGAATGAGCAAGAGAAATCGTACAGTATATCATTAATGAAATCGAATGATGTTGAACTGAAACGAGGGGTTCAGTTGATTGAATTAAATAGAAGAATAAGGGTTTAGCATGTTGGGTATAACAGTGGGACAATAGGGTGATTGGGATAATAGCTGGATAACGATAGAGTCACGTAACAATCTCGCTTTGCTTTGAGAATATTTCGACCCTATCAGCCTGGGTTACACGAAATTCCTCGCAGGATAAAACTATCGCTTCATTCTTGATTCTAGGCTGGAATCATGAACATGCCTTTGAGTATTAGTGTTTCTGGATTGTATATCAGAAAATCTCTGTTTCTCGTTGTCGTTTATATATTTCAAACACTGCATCGAAAACAAACCACACGTATTTATAGGCCATACTCGTACCGATCCATATCTGAAAAGATAACGGTACGGTAACTCCACAACTGCGTACGTACCCAACCAAATATCTGAAAGATAAGGCAATAGTAACTGTACGTACAACCTGCAGTTTCATATGCATGGTAACTATAATACAACCATGTGGTAACTATAATGCAACCACAGTAACTTCTGTGTTAATTGATACACTTACACTATCGTCAGAATAATTCTGAATCGATGCAACACTTCAATTTAATATAAACTATACACAGATAAATAAATAAATATTTATCTCAGAACCGTAAACTCGTAGATTATTTTTACAAGTGTGCACTCCGCACCACCAACCTTGTTATAACATCTCAAGTTCACTATCTCGAATCCAATTATACTTAAATTAAACCGGTGTTCAACAAAACACCAACAATCCTCCCCCATTTAAGTATAATCCCTGACTCGGAAAATCCAACAATCCGTCAAAACCAAACAAGTGCATAAATGAAAATGTCTTATAGATTGAATTTTCATCTTAGTGAATTACACATTCCAAATGCTCGAGAATCGGGGTGTCTAAAAGATTGAACCCTTCAACCCATTTGAACACTTGAAGATAAAACACACACAAGTTCAAAACAGCTCAAAAGCTAAACCGACACTATACAAGCCATGTGTCCATATCCGTTCATGAGTGCATACAAAGCCAAACCCGGGCTTCTTGAAGCGGCTACACTTCGCACTACATATAGGTGAATCTTTTTAATCGTACACATGCATATGTACTTTGTCAAAAGATTCATTAAGAAGTTAAAACTTCAACCTGTGGTCTCTCATGCATGTCCAAACATATACTTCTGGGATATAATATTATATGTTTCAATCTTAAACAATGGGCCTTCCACATTGAATTTAACTCTAGCGTCGTACTAGAGCGAAATTGGGTATACCACCATCAAAGATTTAAATAGGCTTAAACATCCCGATAACCGACTCTTAGTAAGTCCCTAGCTAAACCACTTCGTCAAGTGGTCTGCTAAATTGTATCAAACTTTTATAATAATTCCAAGTCTCTTAACTTAACCTTAGACTTGTCATTCTCGCACCTTTAGATTTTTACCTCTATGTGCAAAATCACAAATGACTTCTGTCTTATCTTTAGACTTACCATTTGCTATGCGCAAATCACAAATGGTTTCCGTCTTCTACAAGAGACATAGTTTCTTTTATTTTCAAGATGAACTTGAAATCCTTCCATAAAAATGGAACCTTGTCGAATAAAATCAACGACAAAGAAATCTATCCATTTCCAAATTGTCTCGAACCACAAAACAATTCACAAAATCAAAGGCTATCCAAACCTTTTACATCTCAACAAAAAATTAGATTTTCCCTCCAAATCATAATTTTGTTCCCAAGAATTTTCATATATTCTTGAAATCATGATTCTTTTCCGAATCAACTATTTCTTATTTTCCAGGATATACATTAATAATTCACAAGTATTTTACTTGCACAAACTATTATGGTCAAATAGCGTGTCATCCCTTAATAAGAAATTTCCACATAATTTATCATCACATAATAATGACACTAACATCAACATATTTACCATGTACATGATGAACTCAAGCCAAAATATCATGGAATCAATTTACCAATTCAAAACATTTCTCTTTCATAAATCATTATTTATGAATAAAATTGCTCCAAGTATAATTGGCAAACGAATTAGTTCATTTTACCCACCACAATTTCTTGTTTGCTTTAATCCGGTAAAATTTCATGGTTGCACAAATTATAAATGATATGTAAACATTTTCATAATTTTCATGCACATGTATTCCATACATAATAAATCATGATGTACTGTTACTTATAAAAACTAGTACAAATAAACACCATAAACCATGCACTTGACAAATTAATTTAATTAGTCATCCTCCATGGAAAATATACACATGACAGTCAATATAAGTTGACAAAATCATTTCCTCAAATTTAATTAATCAATCCACATGCAACTTTGCCATTGAAAATAATTATTTAGTACAAATAATAATTTTCATGCATGTCCATTCATTCAAAGCAAAGATGAGTAATTCACATATCATTTCAATGAAACTCAATGTCTAACCTTTAAATAAATAAACTTACCAAAAATCAAGTAATCCCTGATTTATTTTATTTTATATTTATTTTGCATGGACAAATCAATGTACATAAACCACTAATTAATTCAGCAATGTACAAAGCAATGTACATAAACCACCAATTAATTCAGCAATTTAATCAAGCCAACATATATACAGATTCACATAATTTCAAACTATACACCATGCATTATTTAATTATAATAATATTACTCCATCATGTGAATCATGCATAGATATTTTATCCAATCCTTCTATGTAGAAGATCATCGAATACACTCAACACCGTACTAAATTCATGAATTTCTCATTTAGTCAGTGTCATACAAATTGCTCTAATAAATACACAAAGAGCAATTCAATCATTTGATAATCTGCACAAGTATAACATCTTGTAATATCAAATTACATACTAACAAAACATTTTCCTTTCGAAACAGTCTTGTTCATGTTATCTTCCCCTACAGAAATTCTGTAAGATTCCACATACTATGTATGTATATTTAACATTCAACGCTGCAGCATTAAACAGACATATCATCCAAGATGTAACTGTATGCGCCACATTAACTATCATATACTCCAATCTTTAGGTATATTTAACATTACAATATCAAACTGTGAGTCATACGTACCATCCAAGATGCAACTATATGCATGCAACACGTTAAAAGTCACATACTCCCATGTTTATCCGAGTATATATAACAACTGTCTTTAGACATACATCTGAATTGAATGCCACAAAGTAAGCATTTTGATTACCATATCTGATAGTAAACAGATATGCACGGTATTGGAAAACATTCATACATGTACCATTCAACCATTCAACCGTAGTCAAATAATTTACAATGCAATTTGGTTATCACTCGAATATATACCATCTCATTCGTATTCATGGAATCAAGTATAATTGATGCATACAAATTAAAACGTTGCTTCAAACATGATTTATTTAATTTTAAGAAATCATGCAGGCGAAATTTAACCATCGACTCCAGATAAACATAACTAAATAAAATTTGCAAACACTTATCTTTTCATCCTTCACTGACCGTTGATAGAGAGACCAACTTTGCATCCTCAAAGTGTGCCAGATACACACCACATACAATATATATTATTAATATTACAAACAATACTCTTGGAATCACTCTACCTCGTATCAATCCAACCCAAATTCATCATACTACAAACATCATTAGTTTGTTACAAGTACGATTCCAATATCACAATCAACGAAAAATATTCTCAAAGATTGTTGGGTATAACAGTGGGACAGTAGGGTGATTGGGATAATAGTTGGATAACGATAGAGTCACGTAACAGTCTCGCTTTCCTTTGAGAATATTTCGACCCTATCAGCCTGGGTTACACGAAATTCCTCGCAGGATAAAACTATCGCTTCATTCTTGATTCTAGGCTGGAATCATGAACATGCCTTTGAGTATTAGTGTTTCTGGATTGTATATTAGTATTAGTGTTTCTGTGTTTCTCGTTGTCGTTTATATATTTCAGTGTTACTGCATCGAAAACAAACCACACGTATTTATAGGCCATACTCGTACCGATCCATATCTGAAAAGATAACGGTACGGTAACTCCACAACTGCGTACGTACCCAACCAAATATCTGAAAGATAAGGCAATAGTAACTGTACATACAACCTGCAGTTTCATATGGTAACTATAATACAACCATGTGGTAACTATAATGCAACCACAGTAACTTCTGTGTTAATTGATACACTTACACCATCGTCAGAATAATTCTGAATCGATGCAACACTTCAATTTAATATAAACTATACACAGATAAATAAATAAATAATTGTCTCAGAACCGTAAACTCGTAGATTATTTTTATAAGTGTGCACTCCGCACCACCAACCTTGTTATAACATCTCAAGTTCACTATCTCGAATCCAATTATACTTAAATTAAACCGGTGTTTAAACAAAACACCAACATAGCATGTACGGGAAGAAGAAGAAGAAGAAGAAGAAGCGAAGGAGATGAAAAGCAGTTTAGGAACCGAAAGACTAATCGCATGAAAACCGAAACGGATACTCAGTGAATATGAAGGGGGCGATTTGATGGGGATAATAACTTTTAGGTGTTACGAAACTAAATTGGAAAAACGGAAAGGTCGGGTATATGAATCGATGCTCATGGGGATTAATAACATTTAGCTCCGGCGGCGATGTGATGGGGACACGAGCGGTGGCCGCTTGGAGGAGGAGTCTGGTCGGCGAGGTAGTGGGGTCACCGGCAGCCGCCACCGTTAGTGTGGAAGAAGAGGTAAAACTGAATGTGGAGTGAAAAGATTTGCAGGCGGCTGGGAATAATTAAAAGAGGAGAATAAAAGGGGTTGAATAAATTGGAAACGGTAAAGTAAATAATTAAGGTAGGAAGTTAATGGGTGGGCCAGAATATTACGTGTACCTGAGTTGGCAGCTGAGGTGGCCAGCCACATGTCAAGTAGGGAGCATGGTTTTGCTAAAAGTGGTTGTCTTCTTATATATGGTAGATATCATACCCTATGTTTCGATTTTATCATCCATTTTTTTCTTCATTTTCATTCCCTTTTACTTACAATGGCCAGCTTGTTCAAACCAAGTTCTTAAGGAGTATGGAAATGCCCGCAATTCAGCAAATGAAGAGAGCCAAGATGAAGCAACTTGAGCGAAGCGGCAAGTGAAAGTGACAAAACTAAGGGCAAAACTGAACCGGATGAGCTTCACATACTTCTGGGCGATGCAGACGTGGATTTGACAGCATTGGCTATTGCCGAGAGTCTGGCAGATTGGGCCATTGATTTTTATTTCCAAAATGTGACGAATCCAAATCCGATAAAAGAGTGGCTTGGACAGGGATATTTTTATGAAACTCGCATCATTAGTTTACAGTTATGTACACATTCAGTACGGGCGTTATCTACGGATTCCACCCTTTTATGACCCAATGCGGTTAACTGGGATTTTAAGGAAGTTTCTTGTGGACTGTCTTTTCCCTTTGATGTTGATACTGACTTGAATTGCATAGATGTTGCAGAATTATTTGCTAAAAATATATCACAATTGAGTAGGCTAATGACGGTGGATTAAAATTCATCATTCTCCAATATTTATATGTCCGTAAAAACATTTCAATATTTCTCAATTAAAAAAAATTTAATGAATTTATATACACAATAATGTTTATAAATATCACCGGTTCTTGCGCGTGTTCCAAGCTATAAAATGCTTTCATATGGTGGATAAAATTTCATCATGCTCCGATATTTATACGTTCGTAAAAGGTATGATTCAACTATAAATTATCTAATGAATTTATATACACGATAATGTTTATAAATATCACCGATTTTTGTGCGTGTTTCAAGCCACAAAATGTTCCCATATGGTGGATAAAACTTCATCACACTCCAATATTTATACGTCCATAAAAAGATTTAAATATGACTCAATTATAAATTTCTAATGAACCTGGCTTCTGCACTGAATGAACGGTGGAGTAATTCACCAATTCCATCCTTATTCACCTGGACATGGGGTTAGTGACTAGCGATGTAATAATCAGTTTAAATGAATATATGAGGAGTAAAATTAGGGCAAATATCAAAAGAAACAACTTGTGTGTGTCAGTGTGTGGGGGTGATAGATTTCAGAATTTATGTTGATTAAAGTAGACATGGTTTGAGTTTTCTTAGCATTTCATGAGGAAATGGTCAAATCAACAGTTTTCTTATCATCCTAAGTCAAAAGTGGTTAGATGGTTAGCTGAGGTTTGATGTGACTCTGTAAATTTTCAGATCTTTTGTAGTAAATACACGGCAATGGTATGTTATGTTCATTGGCCCAGTCAGCAGGACCACATGTTTTTTATTTCTTGTCAAATCCACACTTCATCAAATCCAGTAGTTATTGAATCCATTGGTCAATGTTGTTGTAGGAAGAAAGGGAAACAGTTGTCCCTCAATATTATTGTAGGATATCCATTGGTCCAATAGAAGTCAGATCAATAATTTCTTGTCATTATTTCATGTGCTCATACAGTAGGGTTCATCCGAATTATTGATTCATTTCAAATTTCTCTCCTTCTATTTATCACACCCTCTTTCATTCACTCTTTCATCTCTTATTCTTCATCTCTTTTCATTCTCTCCACCAAGAACAGATTTATTTGTGTACGTTTCTTAAGAGTCGGAACATATTTAGGATGCTAACAGATCAAGAAGATCAAACAACACATGGATTTCATGCATTAATAATACACGCCGATAAATATGACATTAAGAACACGCAGAAAACTAACATAAAGAAGGGTTTAAAGTGCAGTACGAATGTAATTTTAGTTCTAATGATTTTTTTTGTAATTTTTAGTTATTATATTTTACGATTTTGTTTGGTTCTACATGTATCATTCTTATTATTTTAGACCTATTTTTGTAATTTGTTTATTAATTTCTATTGATTTGGTTAATTTTGTAATTTCGTTCCATTCAATTTCAGTCAATTTTGATATGTCTTCATTAAACATGGTATTCAATTCTCTATTACTATATCATTGTAGAATTTCCTAAACGTTTAAAAATATATAGATATGTATCTATATATAAATAATTTCCTACACTTTTATAAAATTATATATATGTATATATATATATATACAAATTCATAATCCTTTATTAAAATTTTTTAGATACCTCACTAATCGTTAATATATACAACGTCAATTTATACAATTTCTTATTCGTAAGTTAAGGATAAAATAATATTTTTACAATTTAATGGTTAAGTGGTAGGTTGAAGTAAACTAAATGGATTAATTTATTTAATTAAATGCTATATTGTAATGTTAACTCAATATCATTCATATGAAGTAACATATATTTTGACTTATTAATTCTCAACAATTGTAATTATTATATTTTTTATTAAACGTTCGGCGCAAATGCTAACCTAGTATATTCAATTATAAGGTACATGTCTGCTCTAAATAAATATATACTATATCCGTAACATGTTTTTTACTTAGACCGAAACATAACAGAATAAGGATTGCAAATAGCAATCCCAAATGACAATAATGCTAGAGATCTTTTACTCTCTTTTTTTTCCTTTTTAAAATTTTTATTTTCAGTCTTTTTAGGGTATTTGTTATTGATGTTTGTATTAAAATATTGGATTGAATGTGATTTGCTAATCTTAGTTTTCTGACAGGTCATTTTGCTCTGTTAAACTTTGATTAGCTTATGATCTAATTAGTACATTTAGGAGAAATCCGAGTCAATGTAGTTAGAATACTACGGTTGGCGATATTGTTACTAGATTTGTAGACCGATTAGGCTTTCAACTTATATCGTGTTAGATTGCATTTGCTCTATCCAGTATTTGGCCACCAGCCAATTAGACCAGGATTGGTTGGGATTGCTCTAGTGATATTAATTTACATATATCTATATTTTAGACTTTTAAGATTTTCTTCTTAATATTGCGCTGTAGAATATCACCTTATAAGAGAAATATTTATCATAGCCAGTTAGGCTTTAGTTAGGCATTAGAGAAATCCGAGTCACTTTTTTTGTAGCAATCTCTAGTTAGACTCTTGATGAAACTTTCGTACTAGTATCATGGCCAGATAGAATAACTCGGTATGATTCATATACTACTCTACTGTCCAACCTTGTAAAGATTTGCTATCTTTCGGTGGTCAAGAGGCCACTGGGCTCAATGGGTAGTCGGTTGAGGTTCTGGTAGAGAGTATTTATTATAATAGAATCGGGTTTTCTGTTTAGGCTGTGAGAAAGTGGGATAGGGAATTCTTACGAGCTCTAGAGTGCTATACTTGGTGATGTCTATACGCAGGAGAAGGAGGGAAGTCTATTTTTTGCTATGCTTTTACCGGCGTTGATACAGAGAAGACTTAGTTATTGTAATATTTTTAGAAACCTCTCTGATATCTCACATTGTTGAATGGAGGAAAATCCACAGAAAGTACATGAACTCTCCATACAGAACATAAGGGAAGGAAAAATACAGGCAGCCCTTCAAGAGGCCTGTGTAGTGAGCATGGATGGCTCCTTCAGGAAGACAGAACATGTAGGAGCAGGGGGCTGGCGTATTTGGAAACCAGGATGGCCACTGAATTAGGATATTAAAGGTTCAGACTTCTTTGTAGCAGTCTCTCCTTTGCAGGCAGAAGCAGAGACTTGTTGGAGAGCCTTGAAAGTAGCTAGAAGAATGGGAATCAACAGAAACAATTTAATCACGGATTCAAATGTAAAGACTATTTCCCAAACTGATTTCCATTAGGATTTACATAAGTATTTATACTACATACATGGGTGTAATAATAATTACCAAAACTATCTAAACCCTAAGGACATAAATACAATATACAATAAACACAAATAAAACCCTAATCGGATTCTTCTTCTGTTGTCACACCCCCCCCTCAAGCGAAGCGTCGGATTGATGGAGACGCAAAGCTTGGACCGGAAAAATCAAACAAGGCACGATTGAGACCCTTGGTAAAAATATCTGTCACCTGCAGAGATGTAGGAACATGACCCACACGAAGCTTGCCTCCAGCAACCAGCTGTCGCATGAAATGATAATCAATATCAATATGCTTAGCCCTCTTATGTGCAACAGGATTCTCCGCCAAAAAGATAGCACTGTTATTGTCGCAGAGAAGTAAGGGAGAACCCTGTAGTGGAAAACGCAGATCACGAAGAAGATGCATAAGCCATACAACTTTCGAAGCTGTATTGGCTAGAGCACGATACTCCGACTCCGAACTCGATCTAGAGACAGTAGGTTGCTTCTTAGCACTCCAAGCAACTATATTTCCACCCAGAAAAAAAAACATATCCATATGTAGAACGCCGAATCTCTAAGCACCGAGCCCAGTCCGCATCCGAGTAAGCAAGTACCTCCGAAACACCACCAGCAGAAAAGGTCAAACCACAATGTTGCGTACCAAGAACATACCGAAGTATCCGAGTCACTGCCGAGAAGTGATCATCACGAGGACCTTGAAGAAATTGACTCACTCAGTTAACCGCAAACGACAAATCCGGACGAGTGATAGTCAAATACTGAAGAGCTCCAACAAGTGAACGATACAACTTGGTATTATGAAAAGGACCACTCGTGCTGCTATGAAGCTGAGACAAAGGTAAAAAAGGGGTAGAAACAGGTGTAGCATCCAACATCCCAGCTCGCTGAAGTATGTCTCTGGCATACTTGGCCTGCCCCAAAAACAAACCAGTGGAGGTGGGAGTCACTTCCAGACCAAGAAAATAGCTAAGAGAGCCAAGATCCTTGACCGAGAATTCACGATCAGCTCGGGCAATGAATTGGCGAATAGCTGTACTGTTGTTCCATGTGAGAATGATGTCATCAACGTAGACAAGCAGGTAGAGAATAACATCATCACGAGTGAACACAAACAAAGATGGATCCGAGAGACTCCCAACAAAGCCAAGATCCCGAACAAACGCACTGAACCTATCAAACCATGTCCTGGGAGCCTGTTTCAGTCCATAGATAGCCTTCCGAAGAAGACACACATGATGAGGACGAGCTGGATCCTGATAACCCGCTGGTTGTGCCATATAAACTGGAGTATCAAGAATGCCATTGAGAAAAAAGCGTTCTTGACATCCAACTGATGGAGCGGCCATTTCCTCATGGTTGCAATGGCAAGAACAGTGCGAACAGTGCCAGCCTTGACTACCGGACTGAAGGTGTGATCGAAATCAAAACCCAGAATCTGAGAAAAATCCTGAGCAACCAGACGAGCCTTGTAGCGATCAATGGATCCATCCTGTTGATACATGAGGCGATAGACCCATTTGGATCCAACAACGTTAACCTGTAGAGGACACAGAACCAGATCCCACGTGTGCTGATGACGAAGTGCAGCAATCTCCTCATCCATAGCAGCCACCCATCGAGAGTCCTTAGCAGCAGTACGATAAGTGCGAGGTTCCTTCTGAGAAACCAGCTCAACAACTAGTCCAGTGACAACAAAGTCGGGGCCAAGATCACGAGGCACACGTGTCCCATCCTGATGACGAGTGACTATCCTATGAGCCCGAGGAGCAGGAAGAGTCGAAGCTGAAGTCGAGGATGTAGGAGCCGAGGACTCAGGCGACGACACCGAGGTTCTAGGCGAACGAGGAGGAGTAACAGGTTCATCAACAGTAATAGGATCATCCAAAACAGCCGTAGGTGGCGCTGGCTCAGAAGAAACAAGAGGCTCGGAACACACAAGGCAAGGAGCAGATGACACCTCTGGAGAAGACCCAACGGAAGGTATTTCCAAGTCTGGAGTGGTGGGATCCAAGAACGACGAGACATCCATTGAAGTAAACTGAGCCTCCGAAGTAGCACTCGAGAAAGGAAAATGAGTCTCATCAAATCTGGCATGGTGAGTCATATAAACGCGACCGGTAGCTGTGTCCAAGCACTTAAACCCCTTGTACTACGCACTGTAGCCTATAAAAACACATGGAAGACTACGATGAGCCAGCTTATGAGCTGCTGTAGGACGAACATATGGAAATACTCGACAACCAAAAGGATGAAAGTTGGAGTATTCTGGAGAGCGACCAAACAAAACCTCAAAAGGAGATACATCACCTAAAACAGGAGTAGGCAGACGATTAATGTTGAACACTGCAGTGCTGAAAGCATCATCCCAGTGGGAAAGAGGTAAGTGTGAGTGGAACAACATGGAGAGCCCCATCTCCGTGATATGTTTGTGCTTCTGTTCAACCCTACCATTCTGCTCTGGCGTGTAAGGACAAGACATCTGATGATGAATGCCTCGAGTACTAAAGTGAGTCTGTAATCGAGTGTTGGTAAACTCAGTTCCACCATCACTCTGAAAGACTTTGATCCTGGATGAAAATTGATTCTCAACCAGTGCCTCAAACTGGAGATATATATCAACAAAATCTTACTTCCGACGTAAGGGATAAAACCAGGAAAAACGTGAGTGATCATTCACAAACACAGCATAATAAGCAAAGCCATTACCAGATAAAACCGGAGAAGGTCCCCATAAATCACAATGAATTAAATCAAGAACGTGATCAGCACGTTTAGAATTCTCAACAAAAGATAATTTATGTCCCTTAGCCATAGCACAAGGCTCACAAATACCAGGTCTAGGGAGCAAAGAAGTAAGCGACAAACAACCAGTCTTATTCAAAAGAGAAATAACACTAGGAGACACATGTCCCAGACGAGCATGCCAAATCTCAAACGATGCTCTATTTTTATTCTTCACCACAAATGACAGCAATGCCTCCTCACCACGGTCCAAAACATAGAGACCATCCTCACATCTGCCCCGCCCCAGAATTTCCCTGGTGGCCTTGTGCTGAATAAGAAAAGACTGATCATCGAATGCAATAACAGCACCAAGCGCACGAGTGAGCTTACTGATACTCAACAAGTTCTTAGTAATAGCAGGCACTACCAACACATCTAGATAAATGCAAAGAAGGACTAACACGAGCATCACCAATACCGGTAATAGAAATACCCGCACCATTACCAACAGAGACAAGAGTGTTACCGTTATAAGGTGTGATGCTGGACAAATTCGACGCAGAGGAGCTCATGTGATTCGTGCTTCCAGAGTCCATGTACCAGTTTGGAATAGTGGATGATGAAGCAGCAAAGGAGGATTGAGTAGGATACGTCAAGTATTGTTGGGGTTGCTGAGGAGCATACATGACATACTGAGGCGCTGGTTGCTGAGGAACTGCATATGGCTGCATCTGAACAAGATTAGCCTGAGGAGTCCGCGGAATTTGACCTGGCTGAGCTACAAAAGGTAGAAACTGCGGCTGAGCATATGGCTGGACATAGGGCTGAACATAGGGCTGAGACTTCTGAGACGCCGAATGAGGAGTGGACGACGGACACTGTTTGGACACATGACCATAACCCTCGCAGGTATAGCACTGAATTGGACCACCACGACCATGACCAGAAGCCCCTGACTGACCTGTCGCACGCCGCTGACCAGACCGGCCAGAACCGGCGGCGGCGGCAGTCTCTTCCTGAGGTTGAGAGCTCGCCAAAAATGCTACTGGGGTTGAATTTGGACCAGCAGAACCCCTCAAATTGGCCAAAAACGCTTCATGAGCTTGTGCCTCAGCAACAACCTGCTGATACAAGGGGGCAGGATCTCTAGAGGCAATAGGAGCACTAAAGGAACTAAATTCAAGTCCCAGAGAATTCAAGAACCAAATTAACTTCTCCCGGTTATCAACCGGATCACCCATAGCATTCAACTTTTCAAAAATTGACATAAAAGAAAGATGTAACTCATGAACGGTACCCGATTTCTTGAGTGAGGCTGCCTGTTGGCGGAGGCTGAACTTGGCAACCGTAGATCCATGTTGATAGGCCTTCGCAAAGGCATCCCACATCGCCTTGGCAGTGTGACACTGAGAGGCTTCATTTTTCGCTTCTGGGGTAAGCGAGGAGTACAAAACACCACAAATTGCCTGATCATCATCCATCCAGGCATCATACGCCACCTTGGCAGCATCATAGGCCTCCTTGGCCTTCAACTTAGCAGCATCATCGGGAGGAACGGTCGAGGAGGACGATGGCACAGGCACCGGAAGTTCAGGACAGTGAGAGGAGCCATCAAGATGGCCAAACAAACCTTGGGGACGAAGAACATACTGAACATGTTGATTCCACTATAGATACGTAGTAACATCAAGCTTGGTATTAAGCATATGGATCATTGTATTGATGGACAACTTCTCATGACGTCCACTAGAAGCCATCGTAGAGCAGGAAAAATACAAAAAGCAAAGATTTTGATGAGGGGAGGGAGGGAGGAAGCCGGCGGCGGCTAGAGGAAGAAGAGGTGGGCGAAAACCCTAGAGAGAAAAAAGAGAGGATCGATAAAAGGCTGATACCATGTAAAGACTATTTCCCAAACTGATTTCCATTAGGATTTACATAAGTATTTATACTACATACATGGGTGTAATAATAATTACCAAAAGTATCTAAACCCTAAGGACATAAATACAATATACAATATACAATATACAATAAACACAAACAAAACCCTAATCGGATTCTTCTTCTATTGTCACATCAAAGATACTGGAAGAGTTTATCAACTTCCCTACATTGGCTCCGTTGGAAATCAATGGCGTAATCGACATTATTACGCAAATGTTAAATTCCGTTCTAGAATTCAAAATTATAAAAGCTAGTCGTTCATTTCTCCAGGAGGAACATAGGCTAGCTAATAATTTATGTAGAAATATATGTAACAACTATGTTTTTCCTTAAGTTACAAGTTAATGATTAAAAAAAATCTCACTTTGCTTCCATTATAGATCGGAATATAGATTTCGGGCAACATATTGCCACAAAAATCCCTAAAAGGTTTCATGTGTATGATTGGGTTTACACAAACCCTATCATGTAATTCTATTGCTTTTATGTAGGATTGAGGAGCCGTGAATAATCTTCCAGTCCACCTGGATGGTTTAACCTAAAAAATAATAATAATGCTCGAGATCTCACATGAGAGAATTTTGAGTAGGACCGTCTCACCGTAAGGTTATGGTAAGACCGCTTTTTATTTCACATTTTTAAAAATTAAATTTATGTGTTTGTTTTATTAGACTCTTAATATGATACTTTTAAGAATCTATTTCAACAAAACAAATCATATAAACATGTAAATATGTCTATATGTAGGATATAAGCTCTCTCAATATTTAAATCCTAAGAAACACACAATGTATATTTAACACCACAACAACACGCAGCGGAAACTATCTCAACAAACAACAACTCTTTATTAAATCTTAACTATATTGGAGGAGGCGATCACACAATAACCACGACGTCGCAAACCCGACGTACATACAACAGGGTAAGTTCTACTAGACTTAAAACCCTAGACTAGACCTCAATGTCTATCTCTCTTTGTTTCTATATCTCTGAATCTTGCCTCTGCCTCTCTCACCTAAAATCAATCTCTACGTCTCTTTATATAGAGACTACATCAATCCTAATCCATAATAGAATCCAACTTCCTAATCCTAAACGGATACAATAAAACATGCAATATCAAATTATCTAGAATCCTAATTAAGTTTGGTTTAATACCCAACATAGCCTCCCTTAAACCAAACCTGTCTTCAAACAGCTCCAGCACCATCACGAGCTTCAAACTCCATTGCAAACTCCGTAGCAGTAACTGCAACATGTAACTCATTTGCAGTCTTCTCGAACTCTCTATTGATCACTGCATATTCCATTAGCATATTTATAAACTCCTGCTTCACAAAATATTTCTTTGAATTTGTCTTATCAAAGAAGTCATCCATATTCACCCACTCTTCTTTGAGATAGGGTTTTTTCATCATCACAGTTTCAATTTCAACTTTATCTTGAAAGTCTTTCTTTCCTTTCTCTTCCATGTCTTGTAGTGACTTCTTCCCTTTCTTATACTGTTTGAATACTCCATCCATTGTATCACTCTGACGGGTTTTTATATTTATCTTACTATCTTCATCTTTATCCCTCAAAGGAACAATATCTTTATCCACATCTTCTATAACCGGAACTTCAATCTTTGTATCTTCATGCATCATCTCCTCCCAAGAACTAATATCTTCTATCAAACCCTCAACGAGATCAAAGTCCACCAACACTTCTTCATCTTCTTTCATCTCCTTATCCTCTTCAGCAATCAATTCTTCACAGTTCTTTTTCTTTACGTTATCATCTCCTTCAACTTCTTGCAATTCCTCCATGCAAACATTAACTATTTCTTGCATTTCCAACACAAAGCTTCCATCTTCATCAATTATGAATTCTTCCACAATTTCCTGCTTCAACACAAAGCTATCATCTTCATCAATTATGAATTCTTCCACAATTTCTTCCTCGAATATGTTTATCTCTTCCTTTCCCTTGCATTCTTCTACAAAATCCTTATTTGAACATTCTTCTTCTTCTTCTTCTTCTTCTTCTTCTTCTTCTTTTGCAAGATTCTCTTCTTCCACCTTGCATTCATCCATAACTTTCTCACTTGTAAATTTTTCTTCTTCATCTTTTGCACAACTCTTTATCTTCCAAATTCTCTTCTGCACTTTGAACCCTCATATCTGTTTCATGAATATAAGGAACACTAGAACTTACATCTGACATCTTTAATGCTAGATCTTGAGCACGAAACAATTCACGGAACTTCACCAACGTCAACGTATCAAGATTCTGTGTTATGATCACTATAGCTGCAAAGCGATCAAATTCCTCAGGTATTGAGTAAATTAGCCTTAGCACAAACATTTTCTCCCCGGGATAATATCCATTTGATATCATCTCTGACTTTATGTTTTCAACTTTATCAATATAATCATACACTGATTCATATTTTCCCATCCGACATGTTTCCAACTCTCTTTCTAGTCTCACAATTGTTCTTCTACATTTTTCTTCCGATCCATCAGATGAATCGTACACTGCATACAAATAATCCCATACTCTTTTAGCACTACAATCTTTCGAAAAAGTATGATCTTGTCCCATCGATCCTTCAATATGTTGAAGAATCTGTGATAAGACTTCTTTATCATGACAAAAATCATTTTCATCCACAATCTCTCCAAAATCTTCTTCAACATATTTAAACAATTTATCCATTTTTAGAAGAATTTCCATCCGAAATCTCCATTCTTTATAATTTTCACTTCCAATCAACTTTGGAATTTCCATCCTTTTGTTTTTTTAAACCACCGTTGGAATTTCTCCAACAGTTACCACGTCTTCAATTTCTCAACAATTTTCTTTTCTTCAAATTTTCCCGAGCTCTTCAATTCAACCTCGACTCTGATACCACTTGTAGGATATAAGCTCTCTCAATATTTAAATCCTAAGAAACACACAATGTATATTTAACACCACAACAACACGCAGCGGAAACTATCTCAACAAACAACAACTCTTTATTAAATCTTAACTATATTGGAGGAGGCGATCACACAACAACCACGACGTCGCAAACCCGACGTACATACAACAGGGTAAGTTCTACTAGACTTAAAACCCTAGACTAGACCTCAATGTCTATCTCTCTTTGTTTCTATATCTCTGAATCTTGCCTCTGCCTCTCTCACCTAAAATCAATCTCTACGTCTCTTTATATAGAGACTACATCAATCCTAATCCATAATAGAATCCAACTTCCTAATCCTAAACGGATACAATAAAACATGCAATATCAAATTATCTAGAATCCTAATTAAGTTTGGTTTAATACCCAACACTATATAGTTAGTTCAAGTATATAGGTCAATAGTTTAATTTTGTTGTACTTTCCTCCGTTTACTAAGTTTTTTAGTTTATTTAAATATTATTGGTGAATTAGTTGTGTTAGAACAACCAACAAAGATTATAAAGACTCAAATTATCACCATAAACATATGAGAACTTATTGATCCTACCATAAAAAGTTATGATAAAACGGTCTCATCCAAGACTTGTAATCTCACATAGTTGGGAAACAATTGTGTAAAATGGTTTTATGGAAAGGTATAACCTAAATTTTTTAGTTTTTGGTCCAAATTAATAATTAGATCCATTTTTAAATACACAATTAGATCATGTCTTACCATAAATCCGTTTTATTTTTCTAATTGTTTGTCTAATCTAATTGTTTGTCCATACACTATTATACCTGATTCCTTTCCGTTCACGCATTTTTTTATCTTCCTTTCCCTTTTCCACTATTTATCCTCCATACATTGAATTCTCTGTCAGTAGCACAAACTGAATCCAGCCGCACAGCATGGACATTGACAAGGAGATGAATAAGCTGCAGGAAGAGGTATCAGAAGCCATGTCCCTCAAGGTTCCAAGGATACGCGATATCGCTTCAATGTTACCCTCACTGGAAGGGTTACCATTTCAACAGGTGACTGCAACTCTCTTGCTACCATTTCTTCTAGTGTTGCAGTTAACAAAAGAGTAAATATAAGCTATTTTCTTAATTCTTGTTGTTTACCTTAGGGTATAAATAACCAAAGTCCGTGAAATGAAAGAACAATACTGAAGAGTCCAGAAGTCTCAGAACGATTTAGTTGGTTATTTTGTAGAACCCACTATGTTTAAACATACTAATGTTTAAACACTTGCTCCAGCAGAATCAGAACCCGAGCAACGTGTCCAAGAAAGAGACCAGATGGTGTAGCTGACACCTCAAGGCCAAGAAAGTAATTCAACCACCCCAAATCCTTGATCAAAAACTCTCGATCAGTCCGTGCGATGAACTGGCAAATGGCTCCAGCATCATTACCTATATAATGATATTATCCACGTAGACCAATAAGTATAGTAGAGTAAAACCTCATTAGAAGAAAAACAACGGCGTGTCAGAAGAACTACACCGAAAGTTAAGTTGTCGGAGATAAGAGCTGAACCAATCAAACCAGGCACTAGGAGCCTGTTTGAGTGCATAAATGACCTTCTGCAGACAACAAACATAGTCAGACCGAGATGGATCCTTATAGCCAACAGGTTGAGCCATATAAACCGGAGTGTCGAGAACACCATTGAGAAAAGCATTCTTGACATCAAACTGGTGTAGAGGCCACTTTCTCAAAGTAGCCATGGCAATCAATGTACACGCCGTTGCAGCTTTGACCACTGGACTAAAAGTGTGGTAAAGTCAAAATCTGAAATCTTAGAATATCCCCAAGCAACCAGTTGAGCCTTGTAGTGATCAATGCTACCATCAGCTAGATTCTTCAGCCGAAATACCCATTTGGAGCCCACTATGTCGGCATGTGATGGTCGAGGCACCAACTCCCAAGTGTTCTGATGTCGAAGTGCATCCATTTCCTCATCCATAGCACAAACCCAGTTTGGGTTTTTGAGAGCTGCACGATAATCCCGAGACTCAGAATAGTCCATAACCTGAGCAAGAAGACCGGCAGTAACAAAATCCGGGTGAGATATCATACGGCGAGTACCATCCTAATTTCTGGTAACCATCTGATGTCTGCGGTGAGGACGAGAAGCTGTGTCAGTGGTAGAGTCTGAATCGGAACCAGAAGTTTGGGGAAAGCATGACGAAAATGACGGAGATGGTAAAGGTGATAAGGTAATGATGAGACCGTGGCGATGTAGCCCACAATAATAATGAACTGAAAAATAAATTTAGGGTGTGATAATGAGGATCGTAGAGGCTCTGATACCATGTTAGAAGAATAAACCTCGATGCTGAGGTCTGTCTAGTAGTAGTAGTCACAATAATATAGGGTACAAAGGGAAAGCGAGAAACCCTAGCAACGACCTCCGTCACCTTTGTTCTCATACTCTTTGGTGGCAACCATGCCGGCCCAATAGGTGAATTAAGTGAGCAATGCGGTTCAAGTCTCAAAAAATGGTTTAAAATAGGTCCCCAGTATATATTTTCTAAAATTGGACCAAAATAAGGGCCTCATTTTGTTACAAAAAACCATCATTTTATTTAATCTTAATTCTTTTGCTCCCTTACATATTAAAATTCTTTCACAACCAATTTTCACTATTATAAGCAATTCAAATTTCACCGGACCCTCTATTCCGAACCTTTTTTAAAAATATTTGTCTCAATCCCCCCAAATATCTAGCGTCGGTGCTGATGGCAACTCTGGGCTTGTGTCGTGTTGTAGGTGCAAATGACCTCATATTTTGAGGGGGCTAACATTTTGTTGTTGATATGTATGAGTAGGTTTAACTTTCTCATTTGACAAATCCCAAGATATACTACTCGCTCTGTCCCAGGGTAATTTGCACAAACGGGAAGAGATAGATGAAATTTGAGTGGGAGAATGAATGGAGGACATTGAGTTTGAGAAAAAAAAAATGGTGAAATCAGTGGAATAGATTAATTGCAACTGCATTATAGAAGAAAAGTATGCAGATTAAGGTGAGATAAACAAATAATGAAAGTAAGTTTATTGAACTGGTACGGAATATATGAATTTTTTTTTTCACCTTAGAGCATGTCCCAGCACTTGCTTTTTTACTTTTAAAAATGCAAGGATGATCAATTTTTTAACTAAAATGTTATAGTACGCAATTCGGTATTTAACTCATCGCAGTATAAAATATCATCGAAATTACAATAACGTCCATGAATATTGCTATATTGCTAAGTTTTCAAATAAAAATAATAAATTAGAATATTTTTGTATATTTATACCGTATTTTTAGACTGTAAGAATAAAATATCAAACCGCATCTAACAACACAAAAAGTAAAGAATTTATTAATTTAAAATATTAAAGTATAGACTATGTTGCAAAATACTTGACTATATGTGCGTACAACGTACAACACCTTTTTGGGTGGTTTTATACGTTGGTCCAATTTATTTCTGCAGTTCCAAATTAAAGTTGAATTGACAATAATGTCCCTTTTAAAAATGTATTATAATTCACGAAAAAGTATTTTATGATTTGAACACGTATTCAATCATCACATATACGAGTTTATGCATGCAAGATTAGGGTTTTAGAAATATATTTATAAAAAATAATAAACGAATGAAGGGTAATTATGACATTTTCCCACTTCCATTAGACCTGCAGAAGTAATTTGGATCTGCATATAGTAAAAAAAAAATTATTTAGTTACTGCTGGGCCTACCAATAATACTTCAAAGCCCAAGTCCAGAGTTGATTTAGATCTCGGGTTTCCTTAAACCCTTCGTAAAACCCCCTTTTCAACGTAAACCCTCTCTGGTTATTTATCCACAACTCCAATTCTGTGCCCCAAATTTACTCTGCTCGAAAGATATGGCTAAGCGATTGATTCCGACTCTCAACAGGGTTCTTGTTGAAAAGCTCGTTCAGCCCTCCAGGACCACCGCCGGAATACTGCTGCCGGAGAAAGCCAGCAAGGTAGGCCAATCCAATTAATGTTTCAGTTGCTCAATCTGTGAGGAAAAAATGGCGAGTCTTTTGATACCTCTAGATAGCTTTGATTGATGCTGTTTGATTTGTATTCAGCTTAACTCCGGGAAAGTTGTGGCGGTTGGACCCGGGGTTCGTGACAATTCCGGCAATACTATTCCAGTTGCTGTTAAAGAAGGCGATAATGTGCTGCTGCCTGAATATGGGGGCACCCAAGTCAAATTGGGTGAAAAGGAGTAAGATTTATTTGCACTAAGGACTTTGTTGTATCAAATTTATGGGATTTTTTGTCTGATTAATGTACTATTATTATGTTTGGCGAATTTGCAGGTTCCATTTGTATAGGGATGAGGACATCTTGGGGGTTCTACATGAGTGATCAGTGGATCGTAAGATGATGGATTTTGGCTTTGATGTTTGAACTGTTTCCGGTAGCTGCTCCATTTTACGATGAAGGTTTGGTTTGTATGCACGTTAATGTACTCATGGATAATGAATCAATGATTCTTACTTTTATTATGGAATAAAGGACTTATGTTTGGCTACATTTTGTGTATCTAATCTTGTGTGAAATTTGTGGTTTCTTTTATTCATTCTGCTGTGTTCAACTTGAATTGGCACGGGGAAGAACTCGTTATTTCTGTTGGAATTGAATAGCTCATCGTTTAGTCATTAGCTGATCAAATCTTTGTGCATTCTGTGGACGTTTATTGCTCATTCTGAGTCTTTGCTACAAAAGAAAGTGACTAGGTATTGTAAATGCAGGGTGGCATATAGGACTAGAATGAGTTAACTTTATTATTGATTGGTAACCAAGTTCTCATATTTGCATGAGTGAAAAATCTGAATCTACATCGCTGTTCCATTGTTCCATCAATGTATGTAGATCTATATTGCTGATGCTGATTTCGGTGGATTGCAAGTAGATGTTTGTATTGGTTTGATTTCTCATTCCTACCTCAAATTCACTGGAAAGTTGTGGTCCTTTATATGAACTCTGCGGTGGGGATAAAAGGCGAGAATATCAAATCGGACAAGTGTTTTTCAGATTCCGGAACATAAACTGTATATTGATCTTAACATAAACTTTTCATTGTGGTCGCTGGGAACTTCATACTTGCATATGATGGCCTGACCAGCTTTTCTGATTTCATTTTAAAGTCGAATTGTAATCCGGTGACTGAAAGGATTGGAATTTGATCCAAAAAATGATAAGTGCTTTCTTGTGCCAAAATCACATCACTTTTTTTGTATTACAACTGAAATTAAGAAGAATATGTGGAAAAAGAGGTGCAAATTAGTTTATATCAAATTTACAACCAAATATATCCCTAGTATACTGTATTGTAGGAATGTAATTATCATTTGAGGTCATGAATTCTCCAGCTGAATAGCATTATATGATGCACTGAAGGAATGCTATTTAGCTAAACAGTAGGCAGCATCGAGGATTGGGTGAATATAATTTTGTAGGACAGAATGAGAAAATGTTAAAAGTGTTTTTTAATAACAGAAAGAACAATAAAAGATGGTTCTTGGTTCTTCATATATACTGATGTAATTGTCGACAAAATGGTTCTTCATATATCGATAAAATCATAGCTTTTGTGGTGAGCATGGATATGTAATCAGTTGAGTATCACAGTACCTCCACTGACATAATCATCCGCCTAAGAGGGAATTATGACGAAAAACAAAACATATGCTGTGGTTTACTTCTCCTTTCATCTGCTTTTTCTCTCATTTCTTTCTCCACCTCTCATTTTCCGTTTCCGTTTTTGGTTATCTGATAAACCCAAAAACGGAAACGGAAAATGAGAAGTGGAAAAAGAGATGAGAGAAAAAGCAGATCAAAAGAAAAAGAAAGATTCCTATCCT
This sequence comes from Sherardia arvensis, assembly GCA_948330725.1. NCBI lineage: Eukaryota > Viridiplantae > Streptophyta > Magnoliopsida > Gentianales > Rubiaceae > Sherardia > Sherardia arvensis. Next base: position 10,610,893 of record OX415244.1, read on the forward strand.
TTCATCTGCTTTTTATCCGAACGAGGAAATTTGTCATTTTTAGTCCAGACAAAAACGAAAAATACAGCACTAGTAATTTTATCCGTGTCATTTAAATGAAATAATTGTACGATATCCGTTTCCTCGTCCGGATAGAGAATTTTGCTTCCGGATGTTTATTTACGACGTCGCCACGTTTCCACCAATTATCGAGCCTATTTTGGAAACTTCATCGGGAACTATGACTCAATCAACATTTCCGACACCGGAAAGGCGTTCGCAATAGGGTTCCGAGAATAATTTCCGAACTCATACATTGCAACTCATACATAGTTTTGGAAATGTGCCCCGAAAACCCTAGCTCGCACGCCATTTTGGAAACCGGAACTATGTCCGGAATAGGGTGTCGAGGATTTGTTATTGCTTTCAAAAACGTGACCCGGTAACAATGATTACACATTATTTCCAAAATCGGAAACACAAATGTAACAAGAAGAACTCAATACATCCCCCATGTCATAAATTGGACGAGGAGTACCATTATCGAATTCGAAAAATATGTTTGTGGTATTGAAATGGCTCTTCTTCCAATTCATTCATTCCGATATCGTAAATATTGTTCCCTGAAGAGGAAAATTTTTCAAAATCGAAAATGTGGAGGTAGCCCCGCCGTGATTTGTACCCGCCTCCACTAATGCAAGACTATGTCCATCTTGATTCGTCACCGCTGCAAACAATCAAAACGGAATATAGATAAAACTGATCTCGACAACTATAGATTTCAAATCAATGTCAGAATGAGGAATAGGATATTCAGCTTTTGATACTGTTTGGCTTGTAAGTTTAGCATTTATGACTAAAACAAAACTGTCTTGAAAATTTAATGTAATTTCGATCGGTTATCGTTTTTAAAATGTAGCATCTCTAACAACCATATGTATATCAGTTATTGGGTGATAATTTCAATTAGTTATCTGCTTGTAAATTTAATATCTTTAACCAAAGTGAGATATTAGTTCACGAAACTTGATGATAATTTCAATCGGTGCGTCTCTGACCGAAGAGGCACTTGCGAACTATGAATTTAATAAAAAAAAATGTTATAAGTAAAATTCATAGTGTTTTAATATCAGGAAAGAACATGTATTAGAAAACGACACACGCACCATACAATTTTAAGTGAAAGGCGAAGTAATATAAAAAGACTAGATGTCTGATTACATCATCATATCAAATCCAGGATGTCGTCCGCCCCTTCGACCACCCTGTTTTTCAAATGTTGTGTTGTACTTGTCTACAAGCTCATAGCTTGTCTTGGTGCAGTTGGTCAGCATAGAAAGATAAGTAATCAACTGAGTATCACAGTACTCCGTCGAGAACTCATCCCGAAACTTTTCAGAATCAACCGCCGGCAATCTCCTCAGCAGACTGGACACCTGGCGCAGTAACGAGCTGTCACGAGGAGCATCGCCTCTGTCCATGGCAGCAAGATGCTGATGCAGAACCCTGATTCTGCTGTTAAGCATCTTGATGGCACTGTGAATGCCTGTCAAATGAGACGCGAGCTGGGTGGCAGCAGATCCGCCGTCGGATGGCTTCAGGTGAGCAACGTGGTCGACTGAGATCCTCTCAGCCTCGACTGTCTCGATTGTGTAGCTAGCGTGGACGAAGTTGAGCTGAGGAATCCCGTCGACGACATGAAGCTCGCTCTCATAAATCGTGACGGGCAGATCCTTCTGTGCGTGGTTGATTGTGGGGTTTAGAAGCACGTAGACTGGACTCTCGTTGATATCCATCAAAGCTTTGTGGATCTGCATATCGGAATCTAGAGCATGGCTTCCAGTTGAGTACCATCCCAGAATGTAGGAGTTGGGGCACACTTTCTTGTACAGCTCTTGCTTCTTCAGCAAGAAAGCGCGGTCCAGGGAGTCTGTGGCAGGATCGTAGACTAGCTCGAAGCTGGTGAAGATCTCCACCGTTCGTCCGCTCTGGACGCCGATGACGCAGCCGAAAACCCTAGGTGCGGCTACTGGCGGAGCTGCGGTGGTGGATGGAGCCGAGCAGTGGCCTGTGGACGGCTGACACTGTGATTTTACCCGAGTGTGATGATCGGAGATGTTGAGGATGACCAATGGATGGAGCTTGAAGGTGAGGCCGCTGGTGCTCGATGAAGACGACATTGTTTTTTGATTTTGTCTGCGTAAATTGATCAATAAATAACGTTCATTGGAAGGTATATATATATATACCAGTGTCTTGGAATAAAAATTTCAAAATTAATTTTGGATTGGTAAATCAACTAATCCTTATCAGATTAGGAAAGTAGTTCTTTTTTTTTAAGAAGGAAAGTAGTTCTCGATCGGTTATAACTTTTGAAACTCAAATCCAAATCCAAATCCAAATCCAACTAGGACTCAAAATCACATCCAGGGAAGGTTTTTATATAAATGGAAAACATAATAAAACGTCGTGAAAAATGTATCAAATTAAAATACCTAAATACCTATCATTAAATTACTAAATTAAAATGACAGAGAGTTATTACATATATTTCTACATAATCTATTGGCTAGTCTATGTTCCTACTCAAGATGTGAGCGACTAGCTTTTATAACCTTGAATTCCAATAAAGAATTTAACATATGCGTAATATTTTCGATTAATCCCTTGATTTCTAAAAAAGCCGATATAGGGGACTTAATGAAATCTTTTAGGATCTGTGAATCTGTGATTATATTTAGTATGTTGATCTCATTCTTCTGGCAGCTTTTAGGACCCTCCAGCAGGTCCATGTTTCTGCCTGTAAAGGGGAAACCGCCGTGAAGAAATCTGAACACTTGACATCCTGGTCTATTGGCCATCCTGCCTCCCAGATGCGCCAACCCCCCGCTCCTACACACTCTGTTCTCCTGAATGAGCCATCCATACTCACTACACACGCTTCCTGAAGAGCCTCTGATATCTTTCCTTCCCTAATATTTTGTATCGAGAGATCTGGTGCGCGCCGTGGGGAGTTAATCTGGTTTTCCTCTTATGCATATGGATCATGTTGAGTGATGGTGGGAGTTCCTGGTGTTCCAGTCTGTTAAGCTTCTTACATAAGGATATAGATGCCTGAGCTTGTTGCACACACCATACAGGAGGTGGACAGTCATTTCTAAAATTTTTTATTGTGTCTCTGTTTTCAAATTTCCCAACATACTAATATTGAGAGAACTAGTTTTTCCTCCTACTGTGTGTTGATGACCCAATGGTAAAACCAACTGCTAAAACTACCTTGATTCTTGCCTTTGAGAAGGAGTCGGTGGTCTGAGTGAAAAGTAGCAATCATCGCAATCCATCTACATCACCTGTAATTGGAAACCTGCTGCTGTCCAAATTTTCCTAGAGTAGCTGTAGTTTATGAACCAATGCAACTCATCCTCCCTATCCTGACCACACCTTGGGCAAAATGTGTCATTGGAGAGATTTTGCTTTTCTCTGTTGACCTGCGTTGCTAGGCATCCTGACAAAAGGATCAGACTATCCAGAATTTTTCACAGAGGTCTCAAGAAACAGTTTCTACTGGCATCTATAGGAAATATTAGCCATTTTTTTAACCATTATTATGGTTTTTTTGGGCTACTTGTAAATAGAATGACTCATGAACATTTCTGTGATTTTAAATCAGAGGGTGGCAAAATTGTGTTTCGGTATTTGTTTACTCGATCATTTATCTGCTCCCCTTCTATGATTTAACCACAGGAACAACAAAATTCATGAAGTCACTTAGCTATTTAGCCATTTTTGGAGAAGTTTAAATGCTTCTGAGGGTGAAAACTCTTGTAAGTTATAACTTTTGGCTTTGGCCTTTTTTTTTGGTTTGGGGTTCCAAATAAATTCCCCCCACCAATGGTGGTTTAAATTTTTTTTTAAAAAAAGGCATCCTGTTATTGCTCACCAAATGAAAATATTTATTTTTGTGGAACTCTGAGCTTCCAAATGTTTCCCCATAATTTCCGTGCTCCAGCACTAAGTCTGTTGTTCTGATTTCCATGCAGGTGTTCCTTCATTGCTATATGATATCCAATTTTTCCTGAATACATACCATTTTTAGTCCATCTTCAATAAGGAACATCTTCTTCTTCTGAATTTGTATGAATTACCTGGATGGGAGTGATCACATGTGCTGGGAAGATTGTTCTAATTAGGGGGATTCTCCAGTTTTCTGTGTCCTGATCCATCAAGTGTTCTACTCTTAAGTTGGTATGAGTAGAAATTATTGATGTATTGGACATGGGGTTTTGTTGTTGGAATCCATTGATCATGCAATTTGATATGCTTCCCATTTGCCACTATACCTTATAGATTATCAAAGATCAAATCTCTAGCCCAGAGAACAAACTGTCATCCCCACGAGTCTCCTGATTTGCTTCTGACGGTTAGAAAATCTTCATGCACGGACGGTTAGAAAATCTTCATGACGCTTGAAGGTATTATAATAATGGCGACATGTCAAATTGTTGATATTCATCGTTACACTTATATGTGTCGCTAAAAAAATAATAGATTCCAGATTAGAGTCAAATATCTGGGTTTTGTACCATTGACCCACACAACATAATTTGTAAAATCAGCCAAATAAAATGAAAAATTATATTTTTACTCGAACTTTAACTCAATATCATCTGAACATGACAGCATAAGAAATTGTATGAAGGCCTGAAAACAATTGTGTCTTTTTTCTAAACTCCTCTATTCTCCAAAATATGAAATCCCAGGCCGATTATCCCTTTCAAATCTGTACGGCCTTTGTATTCTTACGGCCCTTTTCATATTGATTTTGTGGATATCTTTGTTCAGGATTAACGTTGGAGCTCTGATCGATATCTCACCGTTGGAGCTCCGCCCGATTCCCTCGCAGTTGGAGCTCCGCCTGACTCCTTCGTCGGATTTCAGTCTCTTGATCATGTCATAATATCAGCTTCAGGTTTCGATTCTCCCCCCTCCTCTTAATACATCGGAAAAGTGTTGATTTCGTGGTGGTTTTTGAATGCTAGTTACCGGATGTGGATAATGGGCATGTTTGTTTTGTGTTTCTGTTTATGGCGCAGTAGGATGTAGCATTTCACCATTTTTTGTTGATTTTTCTGCGGATTTGCTGTTTTGCTTTGTTATTGCATGTTGCGCATTGCTTGTGCTTTGATTGTAATGATTTTAAGATGCTGCTATGCTGTGATGATGCTCAGTGTGAAATGATGTGTGTTGTATGATGATTCGAGTTTTGCCTCATCAGTCTTGGGGTTAGAGATGCATAGAGGCGATGAGCGTGGATTCTTTCAAGGTTATTGTTGAAAAATACTGTTTAATACACCATTACATAGAAGCAATTAAAAGAAAGTAGCGTATAACATGCTTAGTGGTTTGGACATGTGTCTAGGAGGCCTTCAGATTGAGTGGTGCAGAAAATATAGATGAATTAAACTAAAAGGGAAGAAGAAATGATTGAGGATTCTTTTGGTCCTGTGCCTATGATGGACGCTTGTTTATTATTATAATCGAGGTGTTAAAATGAGTGTCACTCATCTGCGTTATTAAGATGTGATATTTAGTAAATAAACTAAAAGCCTTCCTCATGAAAATGTTAGAAATGAACTTGTGTATTTACCATTTATATGTACATAGTTGCCAACATCTGCCTTGTTCTTGGCTATGCTAACATATGCTTTGACTGATCACTTATGATATTTGCACCATTTCTTCCCTATACTACACAAGTCTCACGAAGGAAAAGCGATTAATATCTGCCTAATTGGAAACCTTTCCTTCCGAGCTCAAGCTACCCGCTAGGCTGCTGCTTTGTTTGATTAAACATCATGGCATTTTCTACATCATCAATAAGGGTGCCAGAAGTACTGTGATTCTGAAGGAGGCTTATGATGGTTCAGATTTGATCGAAAAATGTTCATTGTTACCTTTTAGAGATGGTATTACAGCACTCACCGGTAGGCGAGTGAGTCTTACAAATGAAGCAAGAATTGATAGTTAGTACGTTCAGAAACTTTGTACAAACGTGTTCGAAATTTTGATCGAAGCAGAAACACTTTTACTACTACTCTGGGTGAAATGAGTTTATAATGCCAACAACTACAAGTGAGACAATGTTGGATTTCATTTACTATTAATTTTTAATATATCAAAATTTTACACGAGGTTAATATACTTAAGTAAAAATATGCCATAAACATCTTTTCTTTTAAATGCCTTTAAAAGTTAGAAGTCGACCAAAAATATGAATTTTGAATATGCTTCTAAAAATGTGAATTAAAAGCTGACGAGGTTAATAAATTTAGGGCCGACTGTCAGAATTTTTTCAGTTTAGTATTTTTATTCTTTTTAATAAAATATATTTGAAATCTAATTTAATTTAACTAGATTTTTTATTATTAATAAATTCGTTTTACTTAGTTTATTTTGATTCAATTTAGCAAAAAAAAAACTTTTTTCCCCCAAATCAGCTTACAATCAAATACTGGTACCATCAGTGGATTGGCCAGAACATGGGACTGCAGCCTCAGCCCTCATCCTCAGCAATGGTGTTCTTGTGATCGAGCGCTTTGCTAGGCTTCCAATCTGAATCCGGACCCTCTATACATAGGATCATCAAAAAAAAAAAAAAAAGCAGGTGCTTTCAGTTTCTCAATTGCTTAGAAATCGAAAAATTCTGTATTGTCTTGTTTGTGTATTGGAAATTTGGATGGGAGTTTGTTAACTATATAGCTGGTTAGAATGGTTTCTGTTCTTAAAGAGCTTCATGTAGTTCTGAAAGATTTTATTATTACAAGTATTATTAAGTACTGCTGGGATATGTGCTATGTTGCACCAATACGGGTACCGGTACGTATATGGGTACGGGTACGGCAAACGGCAAAAATATATTAATAATATATATATTATAAATACTATGTATATTTTGAAAATAATAATATGAAATTAATGTATCAAATCAAACCATTTCATAAGTTTCAAGAAATATAAATATAGCAATCCAAACTAACTTTGTCCCAAAAAAAAAAAAGTAATCCAAACTCATAATGTTCAAATAAAAGCAAAATAAAATGAACTACTTAGGACTTTATGATATCAATTCATCTTCCAATGCTGGCTCATCAAGTGAGAGATTTGCAAACTCCAGATATCCCACGTTATCAAAAGAATCAAATGAATCTCCTCCAACATCCCACATTTTGGTCTTCTCATCATCATATTGCTAGGAGGTGCTCGATAAAAGACGGAGGTTGTTATGGATGAAAACCAATTCTTCAGCACGAGTGGGATTCAACTTGTTCCTCTTGAGTGAGTGAATGAAACTATATGTGCTCCAGTTTCGTTCACAACATGAAGAGGATGAAGGTTGACCAAGTAATTTAAAAGCCAATGATTGAAGCAAGGGAGTTTGTGCACCAAAACTAGCCCACCATTTCCTGGGTTCAAGAGAGTACCTCTTTGCAATCGAAGTTAAATCCTCATAAGGACCTTGGAGGAGTGAAAATTCAGCAAATTCATCAATAACTTGATCAAAGTCCTCGTTACTTGAAAACAATCTACGAAAGGCCCTATTCTTCTCACGAGATACTTCACCATCCTTGTGAGGGGCAAGCCTACTAGAATCCTCAAGAAGCCATTCTTGACCATAAAACTTTCACAAAAATAGTTTCAAAACAAATCACATATAAGAGGATGAAATAAAAATAAATTAATTGAAAGATAGTATCGTACATACTACGTACCTTGGGTTCAATGAGTATGCAACACAATGCAAAGGAGTGTAGCTCTTAGTCCAACGAGCAATAAGGATATCATGAACAACATTATGAAAGGAACTAAATTCAGACAATGATTTCTTCTCTTTCTTGTTTCCAACTTCATCTTTTCAATCATTGAGTCCCACATCTCGTAAACCAAATGACCTCTTGCTTTCTTAACAGGATGAGAATGTTACATATATGTTGGGGGGCAATTTCGAAGGGATTTTGAAGAAGGTTATGAAAATTTGGTTGAGTATAGGTCAAGTTGAACCTCCTATACATCAAACTGTAAGGGTAAGCTTCTTCAACCTTTAATCATGATAATGTGGAGCTTGGTTATGTTATTAGGGGCAACATGGGGTGGTTACAGTATAGGGTTGGCTGCTACTCCTGCTTAAAGTACAGGTTACTAAAATTATACGAACACAAAGCATTCATTTTTTTGCCAACACATAGATGATATGTATACCGTGCACTGAATTTAGTACTAACCTTCTCTATCATTTACCATTTACAACTCTGCAAGCAAGCTATGCTGCTCTGAAACGCAACAAACCCGATCGGTGGTGAAGTTTCGACTAACAGGAATGCCTCCGCAAGATCAGGAAAGCAAACAGTTCAAAGTCAAGTGTTTTTTTACTCTATTTCAAAACTCAGTGCAGGATTCATGTACATTTAGCATTACTAAAAATGTAAATTGCAGCTTTACTTACGACTTCAAAAATAATTTAATCATATTATTTGTTCATATGTTAAAGACTTAAATCTGAGGAGTGAGACTATGAGAGTGATGAAAGACTTGAAACAAATATTCAACATAGCTTTGATAATGTTTTGAATTTTGTTTCTCTCATTCCGTTCCTTGAGGATATTAGAACCACTATCTATTTACTTCGTTTTCACATCTATACAACATGAATACTTTAATTAACGACTCAGTATTTTAACCATTTGATGTTATTTTTACTTAATTATACTACATGTCAATAAAAATATTAACTTTCAAACAGACATCTTGTGCGGAATGGGTATTTAACTTTAACTACGCCAAAATCCAAAATTGAAAGTACGGGTATGTCAGGAGTGCAGCTAAAATATATTAATAATATATATTATAAGCAATATGTAAATTCTGAAAAAATATATATGAAATTAATGTATCAAGTTAAACCATTTCATAAGTTTCAAGAAACATAAATATAGCAATTCAAACTAATTTTGGTATATGTAGACAGCGATAGAAGTTGGGAGGACTAGAACTTTTCTGCAGTTTTACGGCTATAGTATGAAACCATGAGTATCTGTAGAATTTGGGTTTACCTAGGCTAGACTTTATATGTATATATATATATATACACACATATATAATTTGAACGGTAAATTTTGTTAATTAGAAAATTTAAAAGTTTATATGAAATTTCTTAATTTTTTACCTTAAAACATATTTTTCTAAATATTTACTTTAAAATAATGGATATTTTAGCATAAAAATGTATCATTTAAGTTTAATTATGTAGTGGTAGTTCCGCGATATTTAGGAAAGTTAATCTTTACAAAAACTTTCACTATATGAAATTAAATAAGAGATTTTTTTAAAAAAGGAAAGTAAATATATTACTATTAGGGATTAAAAGCAGAGGTACCCCCAAATTTATAAGAAAATGCCAATGTACCCCCGAGTAATTCAAAAGTGCTGATATACCCCTATAATTACATTGAACAAATAAGTGTACCCATGAAGCCAATTTTCCATCAACATTTTGAATTAAAAGACAAATTTACCCTCACTTGTTGGCTATTTTTTCTTGACCCAAATGCCCCGGGCACCAAAAAAATCCATGAAATCAATATCACTGAATTACAGAAGAAATGCAATATATTATTGAAAAAAGTTAACCTTTATATCCAAAAACTCAATAAATTGAAAACATTGGAGAATTTATCATTATCTCGCCAACTCTATTCTCCTTTGGTAATTTGAGTTAGTCACGCTAATTATTACTGAGTATGGCGATTTCGGTCCCCCGGCTCACACTAATTATTGGGCACGGTGGTTTTTGTTCCCTCGACTTCAAACGCGTTTATCCGATGAAGTAACGGTGACTGTTAGTATGGATTTGGATTGCCTTGCTTAATAGGGTGTGAAGCTAAAAAGGAACCGGGAATTAGATGAATAATTAGGTAGGAGATTATTCATAGATTTGGTCGGGAAATTTTCATCGTAGAATTTTTAATTTTTATCATTAAATAATAGTCAGGCCATTCTTGACATTTTACATTTGGCAAAAGAAAATTCTGCCCAAATTATATATTTGAGGGTATAGTGGCATTTTTAAAAAATATAGTAATACATTAGCACTTAACTAAACACTTGGGGTACAGCATCACATTTTTCTGCTATTAGAGTCCTCTCCTCTTCAGTCTACACCTTCTTCTCCCATATCTCTTCGCCTTCCCAAATCATAACTGCGGATAATTATCGAGGAAAACGGGACTCTTCGGCCTTCTCCCGTACCAGGTACGTACCGAATGTTGGTCAATTGTGTTCTTTTGCAAGCTAGCTACGTTACCCGCTATCATATCTGGGCACCCAACTTCATCGGGGACGGTCAGCCGTCCCCGTCAGTTTGGGGACGCCAGGGAGACGTCTCCGACGCGTACCCGTGGCGTTCCCGTCTCCGAGATGGTTCCGGGACGGGTACTCGGCCTAGCCGCCGTACCCGTGCAACATAGGATATGTGTGTGATTCTATTTGAAACTGCATTATGTTTTATATCGCACTCTTTCTTCTAATGGCCTACTCACATAGAAAAGATGCAACATGAGCAGTCCTAGTATCGATTTTCATTCGTGCAATTTTGTCTGAAATGGTGTATAATCTGCAGTCAGTCCATTCTAGCGTTTCACACTTCCTTAATGTATTTACTGAGGGCCTGCAATTGTTTTTTCTTGATAGTGTAATCTGCCTTTGACATGATACATACTGCTTTTTTCTCCACAGAAAATAGTCAATCCAACTAATAGTATTTCCTTAACGAACTTTAAATCATCCCTTCCAATAGAACTTTTTTTCATTCATCTGGGGTACCTGTTTGGCTGCCGTATGTAAATTAGAGATCCGACAATAGGAAGATGCCCTGGTTTAGAATGCACAAAGTGCAGTCTTTTAAACATAATAATAGTGAAATTGACACCGTGGATTATGGTGTTTGTTGAATCCTATTAAGCAAAAAAATGGTTGGTAGGAGCCATGAAATATTTTTACTTAACATTGTTACGGAATGCTGATAAGATTTATGTGCTTCAGGCTCGTTTTAAATTTATATGCGGCCCAGATTATCATCCATGGCTCTAGTGTATTTCCTCTATAGCATACTGCACTTGCTAAATGGGCGTAGTATGGTGGTCTTAAAGCTATGTTTGATAAAATCATTTAATGATGGGATAGGTTGTCTCTTGATATAATACTGGTTTCTGTTATCAATGCTCATATGAATGTCTTTGTTCAATCTTGAAATGATTTCCTTAGCCCTGGTTTAGAATGCACAAAGTGCAGTCTTTTAAACATAGTAATAATGAAATTTTGACAACCATGGATTATGGTGTTTATTGAATACAATTAAGCAAAAATAATTGGTTGGTAGGAGGTAGGAAATACTTTACTAATCTTCCTGGAGATCAATATAATGAGCTAAGGGTTTTTTCACGAATATTATGGATTGCAAACATGTGAACCCTACTATATTTCCCTTTATTCAAAACATTGTTACGTTATGCTGATAAGCTCGATGTGCTTCAGGTTCATTTTAAATTTATGTGCCCAAATTATAATATATGGCTCTAGTGCATTTCGTTTATAACATACTGTATTTGCTAAATAAATAACTGAATCCCTTATATCTAACCTCAGAATGGTATGCTATATCACAACCTTTTGTTAATCAACTGTTGTCAATGATTATTTATGCTGTTTCCTTAAAATAAATTTCTATGAGGTAATTCAGTTTTTTATGTGTGAAAAAAAACCAGACTCTGATGAAAATGGAAGAATTTGATTTGTGTAGTTGTATTTCTTTGGCTGTTATTGGATATCTGGAAAAGCTGAAGTTACATGTTTTATAATCTTTATGGTAAAATTCTACTACCTTTCATAAACTTTCTTCAAGTATGCTCCATCTTTTGATCACTGATATAAGCATACTATAATCATGTAATTCTTGTATTCTTCAATAATTACCAGGGCTATGTTCAACTAATTAATAAACGATTTCTTTTTAGCGAAGGCTTGAATTACTTAGGAAAAAAGCCTTCTAGTCCTTGATTTTATGTTATTATGTTCTCCTGAACTTCCTACCATCTTCTTTTGTTTTGTAAAGATGGCTGGTGTCACTTTGAAAATTGGAATACAGCTGAATCAAATATTCATCTCTTGTTTGTATCTAAGGCTAGAGTACGAAGTTGAATTGCTCTGTCTCCAACAATTTGTGTATTTTTCTTTACAATTAGTCTAATGTGCTATGCTGGACCATAGAAGATTATAATTTATTCCTTAGCCCTGGGTTAAAGTGCACAAAGTTCAGTCCTCTAAACCTTGTATTAATGAAACTGACAACCATGGATATTGGTGTTCATCTATTTGAGCAAGCAAAAGAACCGTTGGTAGGAGCTATGCAATAATCCTAAAGGTCTGACAAAGGTCAAGTAATGAGTTAAAGGTTTTAAACTTTTATATGATCACACATCTGCTTTGAAGGTTGAACTTAAAGAAAATGCTAGCACGTCGACCTCAATACTTTTCTTTATTCAATTCAAAGCATAGTTATCAATTAAGTATGATATGCCTTGTTGTCTGACAAATTCTAAATTGCCCTTTTTAACATGTATCTGCAGTTTTTAACAAAATTTCTCATATAATTTTATTTCAGTATAAAGGTGGAAATGCTACATGTGCAGTAGATCTTTTGATGTTGGGATAGATTTGCTTGGTTTGGTCTGCAATAGAATTCTCCGACCCTTCGTTCCGAAGAATACTCTGGCTTGTGTCTAAACATCTAAATGAGGAGACTTCATTCAATTTTTGAGTCAAGATTTTGTCGATGTTGCTTTAGAATCCAAGTGAGGTATATCTCTGGAGGAGGAACTAGACCAAAGAAGAAAGTATATTACAGGGTGCCCGAGCTGGATAAAGTAATGGACCTCCAAAAGAAACCAGCAATGATACTAAGGCTGAAATCCATCATCCTGTCTCAAAAGCGCAAATACCTGTTTCTTAGAGACCTTGAAAAGGAAGTTGGGTTTGTGCAGAAATGGAATTTCATGGCTGTGATTGAGAAATATCCTTCAATTTTCAAGGTTTGTGGAGGTGATGATGATAGAACACCTCCGAGGGTGATGCTCGCTGAAAGAGCAGAAAAGATTGCAGCTAAAGAAGAAGATGCCATGGATGAAATGGAGCCCATTCTGGTTAATAATCTGAGGAAGCTGCTGATGTTGTCCGTTGATTGTCGGGTGCCACTGGAAACAGTCGAAATGATTCAGGACGATCTAGGTTTACCTCTTGACTTTAAAAATTCCCTGATTCCAAAATATCCACAGTTCATTTCTGTAAATGGATTCAATGGGAGAGATTATCTTCACTTGGAGCACTGGGACTCTGCATTAGCAGTCACTGCTCGAGAGGAGAATCTGCCCGAAATAGCAAGTTTGGAGCATCGCAAGGCTAGAATATCCAAAGATGGTAACTTTCCGGGTCGACATGCATTCCAGATCAGGTTTGCTGCTGGTTTTAGGGCCAACAAGGGCTATCTTGACGAACTTCAGAGGTGGCAGAAACTGGAATTTCCTTCTCCATACTTGAATGCAAGGAGATTCGAAGTTTTTGACCCGAAAGCCAGGAAGAGAGTCGTGGGAGTGCTCCACGAGCTTATGAGTCTCACAATGGAAAAGCGATTAACATCTGCTCAGCTGGAAGCCTTTCATTCCGAGCTCAGGCTACCCGCTAGACTGCTGCTTTGTTTGATTAAACATCATGGCATTTTCTACATCACCAATAAGGGTGCCAGGAGTACTGTGATTCTGAAGGAGGCTTATGATGGCTCAGATTTGATCGAAAAATGTCCATTGTTGCTTTTTAGAGATGATATTACAGCACTCACCGGTAGGCGAGTGAGTCTTACAAATGAAGTAAGAATTGATAGTTAGTACGTTCAGAAACTTTGTACAAACGTGTTCGAAATTTTGATCCAAGCAGAAACACTTTTACTAAAACTCAGTCTGAAAAATGTGTTTATAATGCTCTTCCCGTTGCATTTCACCATAATTTGTAGCATATCAAAATTTTACACGAGGTTAATAAATATACTTAAGTAAATATGCCATGGACAGCTTTTTATTAAATGCCTTTAAAAATTAAAAGTCTGACAAAAAATGTGAGTTTTGAATATGCCTCTAAAAAAGTGATTTAAAAGCTTAAGTAAAATACCGCTGCATCTAGCATGCCTTTTAATAAAATTAGGGCCGACTGTCGGAATCATCCCTTCCAATAGAATTTTTTTTCATTCATCTGGGGTACCTGTTTGGCTGCCGTATGTAAATTAGAGATCCGACAATAGGAAGATGCCCTGGTTTAGAATGCACAAAGTGCAGTCTTTTAAACATAATAATAGTGAAATTGACACCATGGATTTTGGTGTTTGCAAAAAAATGGTTGGTAGGAGCCATGAAATCTTTTTACTTATCATCCTGGAGGTCAATATAATGAACACTTAATATTCCTTTATTCAAAACATTGTTACGGAATGCTGATAAGATTTATGTGCTTCAAGCTCGTTTTAAATTTATATGCGGCCCAGATTATCATCCATGGCTCTAGTGTATTTAGGTTGTCTCCTGATATAATACTGGTTTTGTTATCATTTGTTCAATCTTGAAATGATTTCCTTAACCCTGGTGTAGAATGCCCGAAGTGCAGTAATAATGAAATTTTGACAACCATGGATTATTGTGTTTATTGAATCCTATTAAGCCAAAAAAAGGTTGTTAACAGATATTATATATGGATTGCAATTTGAAGACCGATAAGCAATTATTCTATATCTGATAAGCAATTTGAGGAGCTTTCTAAAGAAGGAGAGATGACCATATTGTATGTGTAATTGAAGACAGACATTCTGGGAAGATTGCTGCTACCGGTAGCGTTTTCATTGAGAAGAAACTGTTCACGTAGAAGATGTTGCGGTTGACTCATCTATCCGAGGATTGCAGTTCCTCACAGATCATGCTCAAGCTATCGGCTGTTACAAAGTCATTCTTGACTGTAGTGATGCAAACAAGCCTTTCTATGAGAAATGTGGTTGTAAGCAGAAGGAAGTTCAGATGGTTAAGTACTTCATCTCACTGATTGTTGCCATGTTTATTAGGTTTACTGCTATTGTAGGACCAATTTCGGTTAGAATTTCCTTTTCTATGCTTGAAAATTGCAATGGAGATTTGAAGATGTAACAGTATATAGGCCCATCCTTATCAACTATCTTCTTTCCTAATTGAATTGTTTTCTTTGAAAAATGATATGTATCTTGCCACGCCATTAGCTTGAAAAATGATATGGCGAGCCAAGCTAAACGACTCTGTAACTAACCATTGTGAATGCTCTAATAATCCTCGTTGAAAGTGATTTTACTGATTTTCTTTTTCTCTACATGGTTTATCACTTTATCTATTGGAATCCCGAAACCAGGATTTTATAGGTCATTTTCTCTCAAATATGGTAAAGGTCATACTCTCTCAAATATGTCAAGTCACTATTGTATAACTCTTGCGCTTTCCCGGATTCCTCCCTTTACCTTTTGGATGTTTTCCTATCACACTTTTGAACATTTTCCTATCACACTTTTGAACGTTTTTTCTGTCAAATATGTGAAAGCATGCCCTCTATTGTGTGTAACTCTTGTGCGCTCCCTGAGTTCCTCCCTTTTGCTTTTGGATGTTTTCTTAAACTTCGTAGGAATGGCACCGATACTATTTTCCTTCTAAAAAAGAGTGTTTTTCAATTAAATCTTCATACGAAATGTGATTTAATGAAATTAAGTTTAATTTAATCATACTGGCACTATCTTTCAAATTGTAATTAATTTTCTTTAAATTCGAATCAGTTCTATTCTATTAAGTTCGAGAGAACTCGCCATGATCCATCCTTAAATTACATGAAAACATTAAATATCATGATTTTGTTAGTGTACCCTAAATTGATTCTCTATTACCATCATGAAACTCAATCAGGGTAAATACAATCATAAATAACTCAAGATTGATTCTACTTTAGATCCTATCCATAAACAAAGTCGATCATCTAAACCAAAATTGGTTTAATTCATATCATGATTTGATGAACCAAGTAAAAGTTGAAAGTAAAAAGGTGATTCCTTGCCTCCAAAAATAAGGCGACCCACAATATTCTTTGCCTCCAAAAAAAACCAAGAACGAGAAGGCTTGAATTAGAGCAACACCATCGCCATCTCCCTGCCAGTGTTTCAGCACGTGCCGTCACCTTTCCAGCTCACGTGCGCTCCCGTCCGGGGCCCACCATCGTCTTCCTCCCTCCCTGTGACCATTTTTCTCACAACGGTTTGAATTCTCTGTATGTTCAGAGCTATGATGTGAAGAGAGAGGGGGAGAAGCCGAGATGCACGCCAAAGTAAGGATCCCAAGCAGCAGCGGACACAACAGCCCTTCCCGGTCGCCGCCGCAGTCGCCGCTCTCCCGGTCTCCGCGGGTTCGCCGGAAGCCGGGCGGCGGGCGGTTTACGCCGTCGGGTCAACCCGGAACGACCCGGAGCTGGGCGGAGCGCGTCGCCTGGGAAATCCTATCGGTTCTCCTCCGCAGGCAGGGCGTCTTCCTCTTCGCACCATTGCTTTACATATCCTTGATGCTGTTCTACATGGGAACGGTGTCGTTTGATGTCGTTCCGGTAATCCGCCACCGCGCCGCTCCCGGGTCGCTTTACAGAAGCCCCCAGCTGTTTGCCAAGCTCAAATCCGAAATTCAATCAGATAACTCCTCTGTTGATGCGGTGAGTTCGTTTGGGGAATTTTCTGGCTGCTTCTTTTATTTGGAAAGCTGTTGATTTCTGTGTTTCTGCTTTTATGGAGTTTACGTGTTTGTAGGTAGATCTGAAACTGGTATGAAACGTGGGTTGCATTGTGATATACTTGCTGTTTCTGTTTCTGTGATTGCTTAGCTAACCTTTATTTGTCAAAGTAAGTGAGGACAAGCTCGGGTTAA
The DNA here is from genome assembly GCA_948330725.1 of Sherardia arvensis. Lineage (NCBI taxonomy): Eukaryota > Viridiplantae > Streptophyta > Magnoliopsida > Gentianales > Rubiaceae > Sherardia > Sherardia arvensis. Next base: position 10,627,938 of record OX415244.1, read on the forward strand.
GTAGTGCTTCCCACATTTCACATATTTGTAAGATTTTGTTTTGAATAAAAAGGGATGTATAATTAATGGAGTCCTAATGGAATCGGTACAGCTGGTATCACATTTGCAATGTGTGTAGTATATGGTTTGGAGAGTTACTATTTTGAAATGGTTCAACTATGCCATTGCTGTAACTTTTGGGATTGAAAATGTGGTTCAAGCATTTATTTGTATAGATATTTTATTCTCAGAATGTTGAGAGTGACTTGGCAGTTGAACCTTTTGAGTTGCAAGATAGGCTGCAAAGTACGAATGTTTAGTTAATGTGGAATTTTATGGAATTTAATTTCCTCAATGTAGATGTAGCTAGAGATACAGCGTCAATTGGTTTACTTTTTAGCGAAAATATCTTAGCCAGATTATTTGTGTATGAGAATCCTGGGAAATGGTGTGAAAGCTTTAGTTCTGGGTTTTGGTTAGCATTATCAACAAGCTTGTGGACTGCTATTTCACTTAGGCATTTATTTCTTAGAATTGGCTGGTGGACTGCTAATAAGGGCCATCTTTTTCAAAGAAAAAAACACACTTTATAAATTATTATTTATGCATAATAAAGAAGAACTCAGGATACCGAGTGATGGATGAATACATTCAATGTCCAAGTTTTACTCTCCTATTTCATGTTCTGTTTGGTTCTTGATTTCTTTCTATTCACTCTAGGCTAGCTTCTAAGCATATCAGACCCACCATTTTGGCTTTGCATGCACCTTAAGTAATTTTAGTAACTAAAAATGTATAAATATAGGTATTATACCTTTTGAATGTAGATGAATGTGGATCAAGTTCAATTATAATCAACACTCCCTCGCCAAAATTTATTAACTCCTATTCAGTTCAAGGTGATTACTCTGAATACATATCAAGTATTCATTCACGTGGAGCATTGAGTTCACAGTTTCCATAATATAAATGGAGCAAGTTATATTGTTTAAATTGCAATGATTTGTGGTATTGATCTGATTTTATAGTTTTGTACTATCATCTACACTAATATATTTTATCAGAATTGCCTTAGATGTTGCCTGAGGAACTTAGTGATGAATGATTTGATTTAAAATATGCAGATATCAACAATTTGGAAACACTCTTATAAAAGTGGTGAGTGGAGACCATGCATGAACACATCTTCTGGAGGTAAGCAAACCGAGCAGCATCGCCATGTTCTCGTTCACCATCTTTATTTTTTGGAAGCATCATTCGATCTATCCCGTTTTTCTTTCAATAAAAATCTTCTGCTTAGTATGTAATTTTTCTGAAAGTTTACACATTTTACATTGCTAGTAGCTTAGTCTGTGTATGCTCATACGTTTCTTTTTCGCTCTTACTCTGCTTTTAATTATCATGTTATTCCTGGTTTGACAGATCTTTTACTAGGCATTACATGACTAATCTGATTTTTTAGTGCACTTTGATAGCTTTAACATACTGAACCTTAGTTTAGCAGTGGTTGCCTTGTATAGTTACATACCCAGAACAATTAATCATTTTGGGGTGCATATGATGTTTTTGTTTAAATAATAAATGTGCCATTGTCTAGGTTCTTCCCTCAGTCTATCTATAAATGACAATTTAATCCATTACAACAAAAGTTAGTCATGCTTTTTCTTGGGTACAATCTCACTGATTTTTATTTTAGCTCATTTGATTTCAAGTTTGATATCCTTTCAGTCTTAAAACCTAGTTAACCAAATTCTGCCTTTGCTTGTCCAAGTTTTTTTTTGTTACGGGTGCTGGCTTAACTGTATCACATGCTGTTTTCATCCAGCTGTCTTGTGTGAATGTGTTATAGCTGTTGGAATCTAAAGCCTTTCATGAACTCTTGTTTTTAGGCATGCCAGAATCAAATGGATACATCTTTGTTGAGGCCAACGGTGGTTTGAATCAGCAGAGAGGATCGGTAATTTTTGCCATAATTCTGTTTTCTGGCTTTTGTATTGCATCATTAGCCTTATCTTGCTATATGTTGCCATGTGCGTTCTTTAGTCTTAATTTATGCTCACAGATTTGCAATGCTGTTGCCGTGGCTGGGTATCTTAATGCTACTCTTGTTATTCCGCACTTTCACTTCCACAGTATTTGGAGAGACCCCAGGTGGGTTTCGATTATTTTTCTAATAATTTGGGTAAAAATCTGACAATGATTGGACATTTCTTCAAGAGTCTCTCTATTTATACTTTTTGATGTGAACTTTTTCATGTGCAGCAAATTTGGAGACATATTTGATGAGGAGTATTTTGTCAAGACACTTGAAAGTGATGTACAAATTGTGGATAAGATTCCTGAGTATATTATGGAAAGATTTGACTACAATATGAGCAATGTGTACAATTTCAGAATAAAGGCATGGTCATCAATCCAATACTATAGAGATACCGTCCTCCCAAAGCTTCTGGAAGAAAAGTAAGCTTCTTTAGATATCCTCTTCAAACTTTGCAGCTCAGTTTTATTTGTTTTTAACTCTATTTGGTGTGTTATGTTTTCTGTTTTAGATGTATCTCCCTCAGTTCCTCTTATACTTCCAAAATATTACCTTGTTTAAAATTTTGAGTTGTCTTCTATATCCTGATGTTTATCCTCTGATTTTTTTAGTTTTGTCAGAAATAATCTGGATACTATCTTGTAGGGTTTTGTTATCCTCTTTCATGAACTGAAGTGATCTGGTTTAAACTCTGCAACTTATTATTTTTCCATCTCTTTGATTTATATTTACGAATTCAGGATCATAAGGATTTCTCCCTTTGCAAATCGCTTGTCATTTGATGCTCCTCCAGCAGTGCAGCGGCTTAGGTGTTTGGCTAACTATCAAGCTTTAAGATTTTCACCTAATATTTTAACTATGGCTGAAATTCTGGTCGCAAGAATGAGAGAACGCAGCTTAAGCAATGGTGGAAAGTACATATCCGTGCACCTTCGCTTTGAGGAGGTTGGTTATACCATCCATTCAAATGCTTGAGCCGTAATGAATTTTGAGAAGCTTTAATAAGCAGTCCTTGTTACTTCTTGCAGGATATGGTTGCTTTCTCTTGTTGCATATATGATGGTGGGCAAAGTGAGAAAAAAGACATGGATGCTGCTAGGGAGAGAGGTTGGAAGGGAAAATTTACTAAACCTGGGAGAGTGATTAGTCCTGGAGCAATTAGGCTCAATGGAAAATGTCCATTGACTCCTTTAGAGGTATCAGCTTTGCTTACTCAAATCTGCTTCTTTTTTCATACTTGAATTATAATATCCTCTTTGGAATGGCACGTGTTTCTGTAGTATCTGAAACTATCCCTTCATATTTTATGTAATATGCGGCCAGAAGCGATAATGTTTTGTATTTTATGAATGAATTCAATAATGACCACATCTCTTGTAAACTCGGACGGCCCTTTTTGTTCTTTAAATGAAGCATTCTTTACATCTTGGCTTCACAAGCAAAATGAAGGCCAGGTAATGGTACAAAAAACTTTCCAGATGCCTTCTATATTCTTATTTTCCTGGCTAATGTTAAAAAAATTGTACCTTGATAAAAGACTACAGAATAGTATCGGGATTATGTTTTAAGCTGAATATTGATATCTTAATCCCACTGCAAATATTTCTCCATCTTCTATGGTGGTAAGAATATTCAGCTCAATGACCAATGGATTCGCCATACTCCTTGCCTATTATCAACTCATATTTTGCGTGCTTTCATTTATTTTTGTCGCAATCATGGAAACTGCCTCTTAGTAGCTTGTATTGCTTTTAATTTCAACTATGTGGAATACATAATCAGGTTGGTTTGATGCTACGAGGCATGGGGTTTGATAAAAATACAGCAATATTTTTGGCATCAGGAAAGATTTATGACTCAGAAAGATATATGGCTCCTCTTTTGGAAATGTTTCCTCTCTTACAAACAAAGGACATGCTAGCATCTGCTGAGGAACTGGCTCCATTTCAGGTACTGATCAACTTGCTTTTAGAACGCCTTTCATTGTAAAAGTGTGTTTTGATCCAACTGCCTGTTTCTAGGAATTCTCTTCCAGGATGGCTGCTATTGATTACACCGTTTGTCTTCATAGTGAGGTATTTGTGACTACTCAAGGTGGGAACTTTCCTCACTTTCTGTTGGGTCACCGGAGGTTCATGTATGGTGGACATTCTCGGACCATCAAGCCTGACAAGCGAAAGCTGGCAGTGTTATTTGACAATCCTAATATTGGGTAAGGAGCTAATATCATGGATGGGGTTTCTTGAGTTACCATCATATTACTCATCTCAAGCAGAAGCACAAGTGTACGTTAAGATATAAATTTACTCATGTTGTCAATTTCATCAGGTGGAGAAGCTTCAAGCGCCAAATGCTAAGCATACGAGCTCATAGTGATTCTAAAGGGATGCAGCTCAAAAGACCAACTGATTCGCCATACTCTTTTCCATGCCCAGATTGCATGTGCCGGTCAAACAAAACAACAGACGATTCAAAACCAGCGTCAGTGACATGATCTTCGACACGGGGAAGGTTTCCTTTCACTGTAGTTCGCGTGCACATTTGCCTGACCTCAAGAAACTGTTGGAAGGGTTTCGTCGACTGTAATTTGCGTGTACATTAGCCTGACCTCAATTGCCCTGATTTTGATTCTTTCATTCTTTGCCTCTCTCGGGACACTAGGAGAGGAGGAACTTCAGGTTTTCAGGAGCTGTTCCAGATATTCTTGCTAACAGGTTGGATCTTAGTTGGCATTCTTTGCTGGGGGCAGATATGAAGGAGAAATCTGTTTTGTACATGATACTAGAAGAGATATATGGCAGCGATTTTGGTAGTGTAACCTAGTTTACCCAGACGATAACTTGACACCAATAGCTAACAAGATGTAGGCTGACAGGACCATTTTTCCCATTCCTGTTTCCAATGTTTGTATCTTGTACATTGATAGTTTAATTTAGCCCTTCATAGAATAAGCATGACCAGTATGTATTTATTTTCTGAATTTCTTTCACAAGTTTTTACAAGAATCCAATGGAAACATGGCTAGTTCATGCTTATTAATCCAAAAATGTTTCTTTCACTCTATATTGTCGATTAGTTGTTTCTTATGAAAAAACCCCCAAATAATCAAAGAAATGATTAAACTGATAAGAAGATATTTAGGTGCTCACTTTTTATTGAAGATACAAGTATCGTTCCCACTTTCTAAAAAATGTTCCATATATTTTTTAAATTTATTACAAAGTAGTTTTAGTATCGGTTCTTTGGAGTTTATCAGTTATTTAGTTTAATTCAATAAAAATATATTTGATAAAATTCACATAAATTTTTATACTAATTTTACATTTTAATATATTATTTTCAATTTCAGTTTTAGTAAAAAATAAACTTAGGAGAGTAGAGCTTAATTTGTTTATTGTCGAATAGAACAAAATACACGGTCAAGAGCATGTCATTTTGGTAATTTGGATTTGTAAAATTAACCACTATGCATTAAGGATACAAAGTACATTTGGATTTGTAACTTCAGGATATTTGGCCTAAAGTACATTTGGAGTACAAAGTACACTCGGATTTGTAATTTTAGTATATTAAAAAATAATAATAAAATACAAACCGTATCCTCAAAACGATATCATACCATCCAGAAGTATTGGAATCCCTCCCGTCATTTGAATCTCGCGTACACGGAACATCATTGTCAAAGTCAAATTCTTCTGGGAAAATCATGGGAGGACTGAGTTCAGAGCAACTGGAGTTCTTCAACTCGCAAGGTAATTACCCCTTTCTGCTTTTGATGTTTCGATGATTGCACGAGGTTATAAAATGATATGATCAATCATTAATCTGTTTGTTGATGTACAGGGTACTTGGTACTGGAATCCTTTTCCAGTGTCGATGAGGTAAATGCCATGAGAAAGAGGATGGCGAAGTTGCTCGATGAATTCGACCCTGCAACTAACGCCGCCATCTTTTCAACCAAAACTCATGTAAGAACCTCCGCCACCCGTTCACTTGGAAATTCATGTTTTGAATGTTTTTTTTTTTTTGTGTGTTTTTCCAGCAACATGCGGCTCATGACTACTTCTTTGAAAGTGCTGATAAGGTTTCCTTCTTCTTCGAAGGTACCACTTCCGTCCCTAATTTGAACACTTTGCTTTGCTATCCCATGAATTCATTTTCGACCATAAGTATATTAAATCTGTAGTAATGCTTTGAATGTAAGTTAAATTGATGTTGATAGTATGAAAGAAAAGCATATGTTAGTTTCAGGTGTATAAATTTTATATCTTGCAGTAAGTTAGTATGATTTAGTTCTTGTATTGGTCACATCGGTGCACTTCAGCCAATAGCATTGTTCTAAGCCATATTTTCTTCTCACGGATGTTTGTTGTAAATGTTTCTGGTTAAAACAAGAGTTTGATTTGCCTATCATGCCATTACAGAGAAAGCATTTGATGACGATGGTAACTTGAAGCAACCAAAGCAATTATCAATCAACAAAGTTGGGCATGGTATGCTTTGTTGATATACAGTCTTTTTGTCTAATTTAAAATTGTCCATTATTAGTGGCTCCTTGTAACAAATCGTATTTCTTTTGCAGCCTTAGATGAGATCGATCCAGTATTTAAATCTTTCTCAAGGTCAGATAAGTTTGCGACCTTATTACTCTCTCTGGGGTACAAGAAACCAGCCATCATGCAGTCCATGTATATCTTCAAGGTATCTGATTCACTTTGATAGTTAAAATAGAATTGAGTTGTGATTTTAACCTTTTCTGATTTGAGTCTATGCGTATGTGTTCATACCACTTACCACAAAGATTATATGAGCAACACATCCTGAAGCTTTATTCTGAAATAGATTGGAATTTGTTTGTCAATCTGGATGAACCTATCTCTGTTATACATCAAATGACATGCTATATGACTTTCCTTTTGGTCACTGGTTCATGAGGTCTGGGTAGATATTGTAAATTTGTAATGACAGGATAAATTTAGAGTGTTTGTTAGTTTGTTATTTGACCTGCTGGTTTTTCGTTGCTTAAATTGATATAGTTTCTCTGAGTGCTAATTTTCTTTGGTTTGTATTACTAATTGAATTCAGCAACCGGGTATTGGAGGTGAAGTAGTACCACACCAGGATAGTTCATTTTTATATACTGAGCCAGAAACTTGCACGGGACTTTGGCTGGCTCTACAGGATGCAACCCTTGAAAATGGCTGCCTTTGGGCTATTCCTGGATCCCACAAAAGTAAAAATTAAAGAACCCCTCTTCTGCTTGTTTATGTTACTTCAAAGTCAGATTAAGGGTTAACTTTTTTGGTCATCATTGACAGAGGGACTTCTGAGAAGATTCATTAGAGATGAGAGTGGGGTTCATTTTGACAAGCCATCCCTGGACTACGATCAGAAAGATTTTGTTTCCATTCCAGTGAAAACTGGCTCCTTGGTAGTCATTCACGGCGACCTTATTCACCAGAGGTTACTTCTTAGGGACTTCCCAATGTTCATATGTGCAGATAGTTATTTGTTTCTTCTTAGTATCATCCATATTCTGTTTCGTATTGCTCTCCAACTGAACCCTTCGTTTGTTTCGTCCAGTTTTGAGAATCAATCTCCAGAATCAAGGCATGCTTACAGTCTACACGTGGTTGATACTGATGGTTGCAAGTGGGCACAAGATAATTGGTTAGTACTACGATAATTTTGATTCTATGCTTTTGGATGGTATCTTTGGTTGTTTTAATTCCTTAGCTAGCCTAAAGATCTCTGAACCTGAAGTTTGACTTCTATCTTTTTCTCCACTGCTATGTTATTTACTATTACATGCACGGTACGGTGTTGATTCCTTCTTGAAAACTATAGTATAAGGTGTTGGATTCAACTAGCTTTGGTATATGAGACAACTCAACATCTTTTCTTCAGATCACTTGGGTTCAGCTTTGATACGAGTACAAAAAAGATAATTAAATCATGATGTCTTTAGTAGTATACATAGAAATCATTTAGTGTACATCCTTATTTATCTTATTTTACTACATAGAAATCATTTAGTGTACTACATCCTTATTTATCTTATTTTCTTGCTTGGCTAACTCGTTCTCCTTTTCAGGATCAAGAGAAAAGTCCAACCCGAGCCTGTTTACTGATGACCTTAGGCTGCAGCCTCAGCGAAGATCTTTGCATTCCCTGGTGAAAAGCTGAAGGCGTGCAAGCTCAAGCAGCCTCCACGCTTAACTTGATCCTTTGAAATACGTTAAAACATAGTCATTTTCATCATCAAGTTTTGAATAATGTAAAAGATGGTGTCCTCAGTTAGAAGTTTTTACTGTTGTGTTCATGGTTACCATTTGGTTCTGGATCCTTTTGTATAGCTATCAGATCCTTAAGAGTCTCATTTATGATTCTATGATAATTTAAGAGATGAGATTATACATTTTATGGTCCTTAACTGGCCAAGTAAATTTGTTGCTCAAAAGTGGGATCTAGGCTTTGTGGAATAGTATTATGACAACATATAATATTTCATTATTAGATAGCTGAACATTTTTTGTACAGGGGAGGGAGTAAAAAAATGTTTTTTACTGCACATTCTGTACAGTTCTTGAAAAAGTAACTTGAGAGATGTGGCAAAATGATGCATTAATAATAGGGTGTATGAATTATTTGGTGAAAAGGAAGTTTGGGGGTTATTATTGAAATGTCTCCGGGAATTGTAGCAGGATTTTGCAGAGATCTTTAATTGTATATCTTTTGAGTACAGAGGCATTAATGTTTGTCTTCTGTTCTATACATAAAAAAACATCTTTGATTTGTCAAATTGACCTGTGCATATCCTAAACCTGCACAACATGTACTCTGCAACGTTCCTATTAGCTATTATATACCCAACCCATGATATGTCAAATTGTTTGTTTCTCACACACATTATGTAAGCCGTAAGGGGTTTCGTGGTGGCATAGAAAAGCAGCTCCAATCACAAATAGGGCCAATCCCTTCTTCTTACTACCATAAGAACTAGATGTTTCGTAGTATTTTTATTAAAATTTGAATTAGTAGTTAATTTTATAATTTTAATTCTAATTGTATCTACTTGAAATATTTTCTCCCAATCATACTTGGTGATATGGGCCAGAGCCCATATCTAGCCTCCGGCCCAGAGAGTAGTCCGATCCATATGACGTCAGCTAGAATGGCGTTATCCGGGGACAAAGGGACATGAATATGACCTGTCTCCGGATAAGGACAAAAGGACAGGACCACTGCCTCTGGGCTTGACGCTGACCACTCACACCTATAAATACAGCTTTGGACTTGTGGAGAAAGGTATGTTCTATCAGATAAAAACTCTCTCAATATATCCTTATTCTCTCTCCTATTCAAAGGCCCCTCTTTCATCATCACGCCGGAGTAGCTATCCTCGGGATACTCCGGGGCGTTGTTTTGCAGGGCTTTAGGTGAGAGCGCGCGGAGCACGGACAAAGCCTCATCCGGGCCGAAGACTCGTCATCGATCCGGACCGGGACTGGAAGCTGATAGCATCAGTTGGCACGCCCGGTGGGACCTTAAAAATTCCAGTTACAAGTTACGTTCATGCCGCCGCGCGGACGACCAAGAAAGAACCCTCTCCCGGCTGAGGAGGAAGCGGGAGGAGGGCCAAAAACCAGAAAAGCCGCTACAGTTAGAGCTCAGAAGATAGCAGCCGAGAAGGAACGGATTCTCCAAGCCAAACAGGCGGCAGCAGAGAAGAAGGCCGCGGCTGAGGAGCGTCGGCGACAGCGCCTAGCAGCGGAGAAGGCGAAAGGGAAGAAGCCAGCTTCCGAACGGACTCTGGCTGATATACAGCGCGAGGCTAGGGAGCGACTGCGAGCGGCACGTGAGGCACGGAATCAGAATCAGTGCGTCGTCGGAAGGGGATGAGACGCCTGATCCGGATCATCCTGAGGGATCCGGTTCTGAGGAAGCCGAGGATTATGAACCTGAGGAATCTCCGGAAGGGTATAGCACGGAAGGCGATGCTCAGAGCCGGTCGATTCGACCTCGAGTTGGGCGGAAGGCCGGACGGGAGGAGCGTAAGCGTCATGATTCCGGACTCGGAGGCAACATCCTGAGGACAAACATGACGGAGTATCAACAGTTCCAGGAGTGGAAGGCAGCTCAACGAGGTGAGGCGGACAAGCCGCCTCCGGATCAACCGAGAGCACCAAACCTAAACCCATACCCGGGCGGACATCAACAACAGACTGCTGGTTTGAATCCGAACGCACCACCTTACTGGGGAGCACAAACCCAGCAGGGATACGGTACCCAGCAGGGCTATGGGATGGGTGCACCCGGAGGACAACAGCAGATGATGTTTGGGATGCAACCCGCCGGAGGACCCGGGGGTCAGCAGCAGATGATGTATGGGATGCAGCCTGCCGGAGGAGGATTCCCCGGAGGTTTTGGTTTTCAAACACCTTTCTGTCCGGATTTCATTGAAGACCGTCTTAATCGCTTAATCGGACGGAATGGGATCGGGCCGCAGTCACCTTGGGTTCCGGAGGTGTTAAGTTTCAAGTGGCCAGCCGGAACCAAGGCTCCAGACGGACTACCTACCTACAACGGAGAAGGCGATCCGGAGGAGTTCGTTCATACTTATGCAAGTATCATGATTGCTAGGGATATTCCGGAAGAGCTACAGTGTAAGATGGTACCTTCATACTTACGGGGCAACTGCTTAACATGGTTCAAGGGTCTGCCGAACGGTACGCTCCGACATTTTTGGGATTTCGCCATAGCCCTGGTCCGGCGCTATTCCGCTATGAAGCACACATTTGTAAACCTCGCCACGGTCCTGGCAATGAGGCAGCTGGAGACGGAGACTACCTGGGAATTCTACACCCGGTACATAGCTGCGACGATGAAGGTGGTGGACCGGCATTTGCAGGAGAAGGCCATTATCCACAATTTCGTCAACGGACTGAGGGACAACGCTTTCTACATCGAGCTCATGAAAAATATGCCTACGTCATATTACCACCTCCAGTTGGTAGTAGAGATGCATTGTACGGTGCATGACGCCAACCAAGTCCGGATGACAACAGTGGGCTTTTTCGAGCAAAGGTCTCTCACGGTGACAAGGACCCAAACCACTGCTGCAAGGGCTCCGGCTCGGACGGATCAAGTCAGACGAGTGCCCGCCCCGGCGATAGCAGCACCAGCACCGGCAGCCGCTGCTCGTCCGACCTACACCCCTCTCTCAAAGACCCGTACGGAGATCCTTGCGGTTCACAGAGGTTTGTTTACGGATCCGCAGCCCATTGTTGGCGTGCCGGCACCAGCAAATGCGGATAAGTGGTGTGAGTTTCATAAGTCACATGGACATACCACGGAGGGATGCAGGGCGCTTCGTTCGGATATTGAAAGGTTAATCGGAGCAGGCCAGTTAAGAGATTGCGTGGCGGGAGAAGGACTCGGACGCCCGGCCCAAGCCCCGGCAGCTGCAGCCGGACAGGGTCGGAAAAGAAATAGGAACAATCGCCCCCGAGGGGGGAACCAAGCTAATCCGGCAAACCCGGCTCCAAGACAGGCTGCACCAGCTCAACCCCCAGCTCAGCCTCGGATGATCAATGTGATAAACGGAATCGTCGGCGACGGACTTTGTTCCATGACGGCGATCAAGGCCAAAAGCAGGTACGTGCCTCCGGGTGAGATACAAGAAAAGAGGTTCAAGCCAAGTGAGACTATCACCTTTTCGGATGAGGATCCGGTACCCCCGCAGGTTCCCCATTCGGATCCGATGGTGGTAATGGCGGATGTCGAAGGAGTACTGATCAAACGAGTGTTCGTAGATGACGGTAGCAGTGTGGAGATCATGTTTGCGGCATGCTTTGATCAGCTCGGGATCGGACGACAAAACCTAAAACCGTGCCAGACCCCCCTTTCAGGGTTCACCGGACGGACTGTCCACCCGCTCGGAGTCATCCCTTTGAAAGTCACCCTGACGGATTTCCAGGACCCGACGAAGCGGGCCACGGTGGAGTGTAACTTTGCCGTTATTGATGCTGTTTCCCCTTACAACATGATCATCGGAAGACCGTGGCTGTCACAGGCACGGGCTATATGTTCGCCTTTCCACTTGATCATGAAGTTTCCCACGGAAAACGGTATCGCATCCGTCCGGGGCCACCAGCAAACCGCTCGGAGTTGCATGCTGACCGCCATCAAGGATGCCCGGTCCGGGGAAGGCCAACCCAAGCTGTCCGCCTCGGACAAGGGAAAAGCCAAAGCGGACTTGGTAGGAGCTATCCATGGAGAAGCACCATCTTATGAAGTGGAAGATATGATGGTCGGACAGAAGGGTGTAGTCAGTGTGGGGAAGAACATGCCGGATGACGTTAAGATGGAGTTGCGGAGCCTGTTGGCGGAGTACGAGGATGTGTTTTCCTGGGGGACGGAGGACTTGACTGGCGTTCCGGAGGAGATCGCAGTCCATAAGCTCAATGTCTTTCCGGAGCTGAAACCAATCAGGCAGAAGAAGAGGCCCCTCGCCCCGGAACGCGTGGAGGAGATCCGGGCGGAGGTGGGTAGACTGTTGAATGCCGGAATCGTGGAGGAGATATCATACCCGGAGTGGATAGCAAACCCAGTTCTGGTGAAGAAGCACGATGGCTCTTGGAGAATGTGTATTGACTTCACAGATCTAAACAAATGCTGTCCGAAAGATAGCTATCCGCTCCCCTCCATCGATCAGCTGGTCGAGGCTATTACCGGTTACCAAGTGTTGGCATTCTTTGATGCGCACCGAGGGTACCACCAGATTACGATGGCCAAGGATGACCGCCCCAAAACATCTTTTATCACTGACTTTGGTACTTTTTGTTACAGGAAAATGCCTTTCGGACTTAAAAACGCAGGTGCAACATACCAGAGGATGGCGGACAAGCTGTTTCGGAACCAGATGGGACGGAACCTGGAGGTCTATGTGGATGACATGGTGGTCAAGAGCCGGACGTACGAGTCTTTTTTGTTCGACCTCCGGGAGATGTTCGACGTGCTCCGGACGGCGAATCTCAAGCTCAGCCCAGGAAAAAGTACCATCGGAGTAGGAGCAGGGAAGTTTCTTGGCTACATAGTGTCGGCTCGAGGAATCGACGTCAACCCGGAGAAGATATCGGCCCTTATGGAGATGCCTCCTCCGAAAGGGGTGAAGGACGTACAAAAACTGACCGGGTCGCTAGCCGCTTTGAGCCGATTTCTCGCTCGGGGGGCTGAGAAGCAGCTCCCGTTCTTTAACATACTCCGCAGAGCCAAGCCGTTCGAGTGGACGGAGGCATGTGACCAAGCGTTCACGGATCTCAAGGCTCATCTAGAAAGCCTTCCTACCCTCTCCAAGCCGTTGCCCGGAGAAGAGCTTTTCCTCTACATAGCGGCGACGGAACACGCTATAAGCTCTGCTCTGGTCCGAGAAGATGGTAAGGTACAGCGTCCGGTTTACTTTGTGAGCAGGGCACTCCAGGGTCCGGAAACAAGGTATACCGCTTTGGAAAGGCTGATATTGGCGTTGGTCCATGCTTCTCGACGCCTCCGACCGTATTTCCAAGGCCACCCGATCACGGTACTGACGAATCATCCGTTGAGACAGATCATGCTAAAGCCGGAAGCCTCGGGTCGGATGATGAAGTGGGCAGTTGAGCTGGGAGAGCACGAGATCAAGTATCACCCCCGGAAGGCTATTAAGGGGCAAGCCCTAGCGGACTTTTTGGTAGAAATGACTGAACCTTCAGGAGAGCCATCCGGATCGGAACCACCCTCTGACAAATGGAAGTTGCATGTGGACGGATCGTCTCATGCTAATGGGGGCGGGGCGGGCGTCCTGCTTACTAGCCCACAGGGAATGGAGCACAGGTATGCTATCCAGTTCGCTTTCCGGGCAACTAACAATGAGGCAGAGTATGAGGCACTTCTGGCTGGACTCCGACTGGCGTTGGAGATAGGGGTCACGGACGTTGAGGTGTACAGCGATTCTCAGATTGTGGTTCAGCAGGTGAATGGAGAATATGAGGCAAAGGAGCGGAGTTTGCAAAAGTACCTTGAGGCGGTTAAGCCATTACTGGCCAAGTTCCGTGGCGTTACCATAACACAGATCCCTCGCGAGGACAACGGTAAGGCGGACGCTTTGAGCAAACTTGCTTCTTCTGAGATCAAGCCAGACGCGGAGAGCAACCTGATGATGGAGACCCTATCCGCCCGGAGTTATGACGTCCCTTTAGTGGCAGCAGTGGAGGTGCAAAAGGAGTCATGGATGGCCCCCTTCTTCGACTATTTGCAGCACGGAAAGCTCCCGGAAGACAAGGCACTGGCACGGAAAATCCGACAGAAGGCCCCGCACTACACCATAGTTGATGGAACCCTGCTCAGACAAGGATATCTCCAACCGTGGTTAAGGTGCGTAGACTCGGATGAGGCAGCCCGGATCGTGAAGGAGATGCACGAAGGACCGAACGGCAGTCATCAAGGAGCCCGGACCATAGCAAGAAAGATAATGTGCACGGGCTACTACTGGCCGACCCTGTTCGAAGAAGCACAGAAGTACGTCCGCTCCTGTGTGCAGTGCCAAAGGTTTGCTCCGCTCATTCATGTTCCGCAAGAAGAAAGGGTCGGGATCACCGGCTCGTGGCCTTTTGATAGATGGGGCATCGATCTGGTCGGACCCTTCCCCTCCGCTCCAGGAGGATTCAAGTACCTGATAGTAGCAATCGACTACTTCAGCAAATGGGTTGAGGCCGAACCGCTCACAAACATCCGTGGTAGCACCTGTGTTAAGTTTTGTTGGAAGAACATCATCTGCCGCTACGGAATCCCCAAGTACATCGTCACGGATAATGGAGCTCAGTTTGAGAATGACCCGTTTCGATCTTGGTGTAAGGAGTACGGAATTACGCAGCGACTCACATCGGTTTACCACCCACAGGCCAACGGTCAAGTGAAAGTTACCAACCGGATAGTGGTAAACGGACTGAAGACTCGTCTGCAGGGGGCACGAGGAAACTGGGTCGATGAGCTGCCAAGCGTTCTTTGGGCATACAGGACGACCGAAGGATCCGCCACGGGCCAGTCACCGTACAGTTTGGTGTACGGGGCGGAGGCAGTCATACCAGCTGAAGTGGGAGTCCCCAGTCTCCGGACCCTCACTTGGGATGAAGACCAAGCCGGACGGAGCTCTCCGCTCGGATCAAGCAGGCTGCTGGATTTGGACCTCCTGGAAGAAAAACGAGAACAGGCAGCGCTGCATGAGGCCAAGGTGAAGGAACGGATGAAGCGTTACCACGACAAGCGTGTCAGGAAGGAATCATTCGTCCCCGGAGATTGGGTGATGAGGAGGAATGATAAGAGTCTGAAGGAGGCCACTGGCAAACTGGCACCAAACTGGGAAGGTCCGTACCAAGTCACAGCATCATATCCGGGTGGGAGTTATGAGCTGGCGGATCAGTCCGGACGTGCAATCCCCAGAAGGTGGAACATCACCAACTTGCGAAGGTTTTACGGAGCATCCTGAGTAGGTATGCTTTCCGACAGAGTTCTGTAAGTTGTCTTTTCTTTTCAGCAAGTATGTAGTTCCGGGTCCTCTGGCTAGGGTTGAGCCTAGGATTCCGTTCCGTCCTATTTACTATGTACTTGGCTCCGGCCGCATTTAGACAAAGGGCATGTCTAGCCGGAGTACGATTATTTGAATGAAGAATTGTTAAAATTTTATACTTGTTCAATTTTACTACGTACTATTTTTCAATTCCGCACAATTAGAATCCTCCGGATCGTTTGGACAAACGGACGGAGTGAGCAAAGTCGAACAAATAAAATCCTCCGAAGTGTTTGAATAAACCAACGGGGGTGAGCAAAACAAAAGGATAAAACGGTTTGATCAAACAACAAGGAAAAACGCTTGAATAAGCTATCTCGACATACACAGAAATTACATTTGAATAAATGATACAATTGTACAATCTGTCACGTCCGGGCGGACGCAGAAACAAAAAAATAAAACCTATCTATTCGGCCACGGTATATCCCAGTCGACAGGAGGAGAGGTGGGCTCCGGAGTAGGAGGTTCCGGAGTAGGAGGCAACATAGCTCCGTTCTCTGGAGACGGAGGCTTTGCGTCTTGAACCCTTTCCTGATTCAGGGCAGTAGGAGTCTGCTCCGGAGTGTTGTCCTCAAGATCGTGGACCTCATTCCCACTGCTTTGACCCACTGGTCCTCGATACGGAAAGGGAGGAATGGGCGGAAGCTCCGATGGACCAGCTCCATCCGGATCAGAGCCAAAGATCTCGTCAGAGTCAGAATCGGAGGACTGCATGGTCTCCCTTGTGGCTTTAGCCTTCCCTTTGCCCTTGACCGGAGGCCCAGCTCGAGACGGACGGAAGGGATTCTGGCTCGGATATCGCGAAGGAGAGCGAATCCGAACGGGGACTTGGGGACGGCGAGATGGTTGGATACTTCTTCCCCTTCCCCTTCCCCTTGCCGCCTGTTGGGCACCCCTCTCCCTTCCCCGCGCTGCCTGCTTCGCCATTCGGTTAAGGACACAGTTGAGGCCCCGACTGTTCCCGCCACGAGCATTCTGACTCGCCCTGACACGAGTATTCTGGACTCCCCGGAGACGAGCTTGACGTCGCCTCGCCAATTCGGCTAGCTCCCTAATGATAAAGGGACGGATGATGGAGGCATCTTGACGGAGCCGCTCTACGCGACGGGCAGACTCTTCTGGATCGACGGAAACCTGGATACCAGTATACCTTTCGAAGGTAAAGTCTATTGCCACCTGGCTCGGAATCAGGGTCAGCGAAGGAGGGAGAGTACTGCCAGCATGCATCCGCTTCCACCATTCAACGGCCTCCTCGAACGCAGGACGATACGGAGACTCCCGATCGTTCCACCCCAACTTAAACATCCGGACGATCAAAGCGCTGACGTCACGAGGGAAGTTGCGATATATGGTCGGAGTGACGAGTCCGAGGCGGATAATCAGATTCTTCTTCCGGACAGTTGCAAGGTCATCAGATTCTCCCGGAGGACCATCACCCGGCCGACAAGCACTTGATTTTCTTCTTCCAGCTTCAGATAATCTCGTTGAAAATCCGTCCGGCTGGCCAGCCACTTCAACTTCTCGGCATAGAATGGAAGCAAGGACCAAACTAAATCCAGCTCAGTTTTCAGCTTGGCCTTGTAGTCTTCATGCTCTGCTTGCAGCATGGAGATCGTCTCGTCCGCATCACTGGTCGCGCTGATCCGCTCTCGAGCAAAATCCCGACATTGGGACAGAGTGCCGAACTCCTCTGATATTTCTCGAAGGCAAGCGGCCAGAGACGGAATGTCTTTGAACTCTTCTATTAGAGACTCCATTCCGGAGCGGATAAAAAGTTCACGAGTCCGCTCTCCACCCATCGTCCACCCGGAAAGTTCAGACTCCAACTCCGCGCATCTGGAGCACGGAGGGCTTGTTGAATGAGAACTGGCAGGTGAAGTGCGTACATCCGCACCTCCGCTTCGGAGCACCGGACCGGAATCTTTGGGCTGCGGACAAACACGGATATAAGGAGAATAAACACACAATATAAAGAGAATAAACACACAAGTAGAAAGGAAACTCGTTTTATAGATAGAAGAGAATTACATCGTTCGGAGGGTTGTCATCCCCATCCGAGTCGTCGCTACCATCTTTCCTACACTAAATAGAGCAAAATTAGAACTAGGACGGAGGTAACTACAAAAAGAAAAAAAAACAGACTAGGAAGTTATTCTACATCAGTCTCTTCACTATCCGTGCCACCGGGCTGACGACCATCCCCGTCCCCTCCACCTTCGCCCTGATCAGTATCTTCGTCAACTGATGGATACATCTTCAAGACTTCGAGATATTTGGGCTTGACAGGGGATTCCGGGCGGGCGTCCTCTTCAGGCGGGGGTACAGCAACACTTAGATCCACCAGCCCCTCGCCATAGGCACGGATGGCCCCAGCCGACACCGGCTCTTTAACATTCTCCTCGAAGATCTCCAGCACAGAGGGGTTCATCTTCTCAACTCCGCCCCGGTAGAATTGATCCACATCGAAGTTGTACTGATGGGCGGCTGTTGGTTTGTAGTAGCACTTGGAAAACCGCTCCCTCTTAGGCTCCGGGACCCAACCCCTCATGCTCTGATAGACTTGATGGGCGGAAATCTGGTTGGAAGAACGGAGAAGTCCGGTCAGGCTGCTCTCAAAAGCCTGGCTCCGGAGTACCTTATTGGTGAAGGCAACACACATCTCTCGCTGGGCGGACGGAGAGACCAAACTTTCCAGCTCCTTGATCCGGGCATCCGCCTCGGCAGCTCGGATCTCCGATGCCTCGAGCTGGCGACGGAGAACCCCATTGGCCCTCTCAAGTGCGCTCCGCTTCTGAGCTTGCCTTGTTTGCTGAACATGGAAGGCTTTGTTGATGGCCTCGGACACCCCCGGCTGAGCGATTAAATAAGCGGCGAAGTCCTAAAGAAAGAAAACAATGAGACTCTGAACGGAACGAGAAAGCCAAAACGGAAAAGGAAATGTTGCTTACCCTGCTAGTATCGCCCCGGCTGCTGCTGTGAGTGTGCTCCGGGTGTGTGCTGTCGGGATCGATCGCCAGCTTCCTCCCATCCCCCTGATGATCACCAGCGCGGGAATGCTCACTTTGCTCTGGAATTCGAGGAGATTTAGGAATCCGGAGCTTCGGGCGCTTTTGGGACCGGGAGGACTCCCCTCCCTCCTCATCGGAAGAGGATGGAACACGGATTTGAAGGAGTTCGGCCCTATTTCCGGCCGAATCCGGGGTGGTGTGAATGGACGCCCCTCCCGCCTTCTTATCCGCCTTCTTGGCCACGGTTTCATTCTCCCTGTTGGCCGCGGCCTCCCTACCTTTCCGAACCGAGGCTTCTTTCTCCTTGACGGACGCCTCCCCCGCCTTCTTGGTCGCGGTCTCCTTCTCTTTGATGAGCGCATCCTCTTGGACGCGCTTCCTCTTTTTCTCCGTCTCGGACGACTTCTCCGTCGGTATTTTCATGCCGGTTACCGAACCGGTTGTTGGGTTTTCCGCCTTGTTGGTTATCTTGAGTTGTCGTCCGGCCGGATCAACGCCATTCCCTATTTCCGGATAAACTGACAACACCCGAAACGGATTAGAAGAAAGCAAGAAAAGAATAAGGTAAAACGGAGGATAACAAAACAACTTACTGGATGGATCCCGGGGGACATAGAAGCGACACTTCAAGAACACCTCCGGCTCGTATGCCCTCAATGGAAAAACGTACTTTCCTCCTTTCCAGAACGGATCTAGATCGATCTGATTGGCGGCCAGTTTGGCGATGTTCTCCTCTTGTCCCTCCGGACTGAACGTCGTCTTTTCCTCCTTCTTGGCAGTATGACCCCAGACCGGGCACGCATACTTGTTGAGGTCGAAGGTGAAGTAATGTTTCTGCCAGTTTGAGTAGCTGTCGCGCCGACCCTTGCTCGGGTCCTTTACCCCCTTCCGCCTCTGAAAAGTGAAAATCTCCTCATCTTTAGTGCCCTCCAAGTGGTAGAAGGCCCGGAACAGATCTAAACATGGCGTCACCCCGCATCTGTAACAGTTCAGGAGAAACGCTCGGACTACCGCCACTCCGTTCGGTTGTAGTTGGGCCGGAGAGATGCCGAAATGATGAAAGATGGCGGAGTAGAGGGGGGAAAGAGGGAAAGTTATCCCATAAAGAAAATGGCTCCGGGGGATGGCTGCAACAGTGGTAACGTCACCAGGAAACGAGCTCAGTTTTGCATCGATGGCGAGTGGAACCACCATCGCCTCCACCAACTCCCTCACCGCCGGGGAGATATCAACATCATCACCCTCGGCAGGATCGCCAACCTCCGGCTCCGGATTCAGGCCGATCTCCACATCCCCACCAGACAAACCGGCGAGCTGCTTGTTCTCTTCATTTTCCAATGCCATATTTATATGTGAGATCGAAAAACGCTTATGTGCTCGTACAAAGAAAAGAAAAGAGAATGCAGCAAAGTGAAAACAGAGAGAATACAAGAGGAAGAACAACAGAAGTGAAAAAAATGAGAGTGGATGAGATGGTTCAGTATTTATAGAAGATAAGTTACACAAACGATAAAAGGGAGACCGAGTCCCAAGGCAACATGATTGCCATTTTGAAAAAAAGGTGAAAAGGGAATTTCTCGAATAGACAGCTCATTTATGACGGTGTAACACGCCTCATAAATGTGCCTATAAACACGCGCGCAAGAAACTCAAGCGCCGAGCGCGTGTTCCAACGCATAACGCACGATCCGAAAATAGAGATCCGGGTCGGATCGCATGCCTCCGGGCGGATCCCAACGGTTAGACTAGACGTGATGAGACACGGGACCCCTCCTCCGGATCGCACTTCCGGACGAATCCCATGTCTCGGGGGGCTAGTGGTGAGATGGGCCAGAGCCCATATCTAGCCTCCGGCCCAGAGAGTAGTCCGGTCCATATGACGTCAGCTAGAATGGCGTTATCCGGGGACAAAGGGACATGAATATGACCTGTCTCCGGATAAGGACAAAAGGACAGGACCACTGCCTCTGGGCTTGAGGCTGACCACTCACACCTATAAATACAGCTTTGGACTTGTGGAGAAAGGTATGTTCTATCAGATAAAAACTCTCTCAATATATCCTTATTCTCTCTCCTATTCAAAGGCCCCTCTTTCATCATCACGCCGGAGTAGCTATCCTCGGGATACTCCGGGGCGTTGTTTTGCAGGGCTTTAGGTGAGAGCGCGCGGAGCACGGACAAAGCCTCATCCGGGCCGAAGACTCGTCATCGATCCAGACCGGGACTGGAAGCTGATAGCATCAATACTATAAATTGTTCTTTTTGCTATTTTTAGTACTCTAAAACAATCTCTATAATAGAGTATCAAATTTCAAAAACTTCAAAATTATTTAGCTTTCATCCAACAGTTGCTCTATTTTACCATTCCATGAATTTATTGCCATAAATAATGATAGATATACTTAATTCTATTGTAGACTCTCAATAGCACACAATTAGGAAATGTTTGTTTGAGCTTATTTCTTACTAATTTGAACTGAATTGAAGTGAAATTTATGTATTGAAAAATAGAACATGAATGTCTAAATTTACTTGAATTTGATCAAACTATATTTTGCTAAACTGAAGTGAAATTTATGTATTGAAAAATAGAATAGGAATGTCTAAATTTACTTGAATTGATCAAATTATATTTTAATAAATTGAACTGAATTGAATTGAACTGAATTGAGTTAGATTGAACAGCTCTATTTATAAGCTCCAACAAACAGGGCCTTAATTTTATTTGCAAGTTTATGATTTTAATATTTTTATGTGTGTAAATATGTGAATGATTTAGAAAGTATAGGATAAAAGAAGAAGTAAAAAGTAAAAATCAATGATAGCATTAAATTTTGGAGTATGAAGGAAGAGTAGCCCATATGCATTTTCATTCTTCCAATTTTACCATATCTCTATTTTAGAGTATGGGATAGAGCATCTGTTGGAAACAATAATATAGTCAAAAAGGGCACATCTACCTAAAAACTCTATTATAGAGTAACTGTTGGGCATGCTCTTAGAGAAGGCCTATGAGGAGATCGTTTATGTTATAGACAGAGATTACATGTTAAGTACATAAATTAGGGGACTACATAGTAAATATCAAAATTCGTGGGCCATGTGATCCGACTTATATAAACTGATATTCCTCCAATTCTGCCCATACCCAACTTGAAACTCACACTTTTTCCCCCCAATTTCGATCTAAATCCGTTGCATCACGTTATCAAAATCAGGTTTCGATCAATTCAAAACTTCAATTCAGTCGATTTGAAGTTTCAATGCAATCGAGATTTGATTGAATCGAGTTAATTGTACAATTTTAACCCGAAAACCTTGCAATCTGCATTGAATCCGTCATCAGATGGAGATTGAACCATTTGCAAGTACTTCAGATTGATCGTTCTGATTCTAAATCGGATTCATATGTGTAATTGATGCAACAGTTTGTATTTGAATAGAATTGACCGATCGTTGAAGAAGAAGGTGAATCAAGCGATGGAACAACTCTATCAAATATGACACTGCGGTTTTGTGTATTGTTTGATGCTAAAAAGTGGAGGTTTCGCTTGTGTGGAGTTTTTTTTGTGAGACGGTTATGTTTTCGTTCAAAATGCATAAGTTTGCATGCTTGGATCATTGTGTTTAGGTTTTAGGTTCTAATGTGAACCTTTTGAGTTGGAACTTGTTTCGTCTGAGTCTGTGAAGCATTTTTGGTGAAACTGTGAGGTTTAGCTTGATAATGTTTAGGTTTGCATGCTTAGATAACTTTGTTTAGATTTCACATTTTAATGTGGACCTTTTAAATTAAAAACTGTTTGTTCTGTCCATGTGAAACTTTTTTGGTGAAACTGTTACGTTTAGCTTGAAAACGCTTTAGTTTGCATTGTCATATCAATTTGTTTAGGTTTCACATTCTAATGTAGATATTTTGAGTTAAAACTTGTTTGTTCTGTCTCTATGAAGGTTTTGTGGTTAAACAATGATGTTTAGATTGAAAATGGTTAAATTTGCATGTTTAGATCAGTTTGTTTAGGTTTCACATTTTAATGTGGATCTTTTAAGTTAAATTTTTTTTTCTCTATCTCTGTGAACCTTTTGTGGTTAAAATGTGAATTTAGCTTCAAAATGTATAGGTTTGTCTACTTAGAGCAGTTTGTTAAGGATTCACATTTTAATGTGGACCTTTTGAGGTAAAACTTGTTTGTTATTTCTCTGTGAATATATTGTGGTTAAACTGTGAAGTTTAGCTTGAATTGTCTAGGTTTGTCTGCATGAAACTTTTGTGGTTAAAATGTGTTAAAATGTTTGTGTTTGCCTGCATGAAGGTTGTCTATGAATGCTTCCAAATTGAATTAACGAAACTGTTGTTCTGATTGGTAGAAGCCAATGCAGAGGATGCCGATCTGCTTGACTTTACAAAAAATTATGCGATGTCATGTTTTGAAGACATTCGAGCAAGAATTAATTTTTGAGTTAGAGAAAATCTAGGCTGCAATCCAATGTACTTGGATTTTCTTTCAGAATATCAACTTAGCGCACAACCAATCAAGGCATTGTGTATGAGAAGTATTTCCAAGTTGATAGAATTCTCAGCCAAGGGTTTGTGTACGAGAAGTGTTCCAAATTGATTGTGTATGAGACTGCAATCGCCCTTGAATTTGTTTCAAGAAAAATCAACTTAGTTCCAAAACAGACATTATTTTAGGTTGACAGGGTTCTCAGTCAAACTGTTTTGTCTTTATAAAACCTTGGTGTTATTGTGAAAAGTTTGTGTATAATGCTGGTGTTATTAACGTTGGTGTTATTAGTAAAAACATTGAGACATTATATCAAATGCTAGTGTATGATGTTGGTATTATACAAGTACTTTGCACTTTTGACTTACAATGTACATGGTTTATAACATCAATTATAAATTTAAGTTAAAACATTGATTTTTAATGCACTTTAAAATTTTAAACTTATAAGATGGACCTTTTGATATTAAACATGTTTGTTCAACTCCTATGTACTTATGTGTGCATGTGTATGGGTTATAGTTTATAATCTGGACCTTTGAATATAAGGGGCCGTTTGATTCACAGGTCGGAAACAGAATGGAATCAAGAAAGGGAAAGGAAAAGAAAAGAAAGGAAAAGAGAGAAAATTTCATTTTTGTTAGGTTCAAATAAGGTAACAAAATCACATTTTCATTTTTAATGGCCGATTGGCGGTCGAAATCGGAAAGAAGTCTGTTTCTTCTGATGAAGGGTCGTAATTCTTGCTTCTTGTGTGAATAATACGAAGAAAAATCAATTATATCATAAAAAAGGAAAATAAGAGTAATAATTAATGACAACATTAATTTTTAGAGTGTCCATGAACATCACCCCATTTGCAAATACCTTTTTTTTTATTTTTTTTTATCATATCTATTTTAGATTATGGAATAGAATAGTTATTGGAAGTCATAATATAGTTAAAAATGGTAAATTCAAATAAAA
Source organism: Sherardia arvensis (assembly GCA_948330725.1). Lineage (NCBI taxonomy): Eukaryota > Viridiplantae > Streptophyta > Magnoliopsida > Gentianales > Rubiaceae > Sherardia > Sherardia arvensis. Next base: position 10,652,037 of record OX415244.1, read on the forward strand.
ACTGTATCATGGAGTAACTATTAGACATGTTTCTAATGTTATTTTAGAAATTGTGCAAAAGAACACCCCACTTAATAATTTTGCGTGTTCCACTTCCCATGATCATAATTTTCCCTTGGTTTACATCACCTGGACCAAACATTCATGTTACTTCATTGGTTCCTTTGGCTTCGGTTGACATGCATGTGAACAAAAACATTATGAGAATTATTAGCCCTTTGTTAATTTTTTATAAGGGTTATGGTTTAGCAAGTTCAATCAAAAGCACGTACGTCCACTAATATAGAATCCCCATCTAACCATCTAATGCTACCTTTAAGGTCCTTTCCTCCGAGAGAAAACTACTTCTATGATGGAGCAGAAACCCTAGGATACAAGTAGAAGATTATGGGGACTTGGAAACGAGTAGGAAAGTTGCATTCAGGGATTGCGACTTCGATTGATTTATAAATTTAAAATAAAAATGATATTTCGTATTCGGGCCTCATTCAGTCTCAGATCAGGGCCCGAGAAGGGTCGTGGGCTCGAGTTACGCGGAGGATGGATCCACGGGTCCATCAATCCTAATCCTTACAAGGAATGCGTATATTGTGAATGTTCTACAAGGAATATACATCCTTCTAAACATGGTAATACAACCATGACCGAAATATACTTCTTCTATACATGGTAATACAACTACTATTCCCATAAGACTTTACTACCATAAATACATATCTTGGTGATATACGGATTGTAGCCATATAAATACCCAAAGGATTGTAGTCATAAATCAGATATGGCTTGGCCTGCGTGGCAAGGGGCTCGATCTGCGTGGCTATAGTCGCACCATAAAGTGACTTTGGTCAAATTTCAGTCAACCCCCAAAATTCAAAAGACCGATCTGGAAGGAGACGGGTACGATAACAAAAAAACTGAAAACTGATCGGGCGAGAAAATGGACCTGGTGATTGACGTCGGCAACTGACTGACGGTGAGTGCGACGGGCGGAAATGGACGGTGACAGCGAGGGCGAGACTTTGACGGCGGTTGGGGCGAGTAACCGGGGCGGAAATAGATCTGGTTTTTAGATCGGGGATGGCGAGGCGGGGAACGGCGAGTGACGGGTGACAGGGGTGACGGACGGGCGGCGGCGGGACATGCGACGGGCAGCGGCGAGACGGGCGACGGGGGGCAGAAAAGCTATTTTCCGGCAAGGTTGATTTTTTCTGACAGAAAAGGTATATTTTAGCCGAGGAGGTAATTTTTTATGCTTCAGTTTCCTCCTCGTTATCTGGGCTCACGAATCAAACTTTTCTTCATAACAGATCAGCGACAGAAAGCACCATTCGCATATTAGTTGAATCTACTCGTTGGCAGCTTTGAGACTCGTTAAAAAAGCTCTGTGAGGTAAATCAATCCTATCGTAAATTAATTTGTAGGAATTGGTTACTTAATCTGCTGTTATTTGTTATAGGTTTTGATGATGTTGACTGAATTCAAAATGTAGTTGCTTGTAGCTTGTACATAGCAAACTATTGGGTAATAAGTATGATGCTTATAATAATATTAAGGGCTACCTAGTGCTTAGCAGTATCACATTTTTATGAGAGATATGCTTCCACGACTTAGGAATGTAATAATTGTAATCCGATTTCATGTTTTGTGTTTATGTTCTCAGTCTGTCACGAATCCTGTAATGCTTGTGAAATAGCGTATTGTATAGAATGTTGAACTGATGAATTTTAATAAGACAAGACCTAGAAATTTGGTTGTTTAATTATAGACATACATATATTTTTTGGTTTGCTCTAGCTGACATGGGTTTCCGAAGGCTAGAAGCTCGGTATCCACAAAACATTTTTTTGTCAGCCTTTGTATGTTCCATTTGTTGATTTAGGATTTTTTTTACTTCAGTCATAGTGAATCATGCAGCCTTTGAAAGTGAATATGTATTGGGGTGGCAAAATTAATAATAGCCCATATAATGGGATATTTTATGAGCCACCTCAACCTGTTCATGCCGCGATTGTTCGCCGGAGGATTAGCTATAGAGAATTGGTTGACAAGATTTTGAGCAGAGTTGGTGATCATAGTGGTAGGTTTGACGTGACAGTATTCTATCGATACCCTGAAATGTTGGCTTCGAAGATTTGTTATCGATTGTTGCGTCTGGAAGATGATGAAAGTGTGGGCACAATTTTTGATGTTGTAGACCACTTAGATTCGTCATTAGTTGAGTTGTACGTCGAGTTGATGCCAAAATCCAGTTACTCAATTCATGAATCATGTGAAGTGCCCCGGATCATTTTTAGAATTGTTGAACAGTTTTCCTACCCCTAACAACCTAAATATTACTGATCCCATGTCTGAGACCCACAACCCTATTTTTTTTTGGAGATGGTGAATATAGTGGTGGTGGTGGTGATTATAGTGGTGGTGGTGATTATACTGGTGTTGGCGGTGATGATAGTGGTGGGGGTGATGATAGTGGTGGTGGTAAGTATGGTGATGGTCATGATCATGGTGATTATAGTGGTGGTGGTGAGTCCTCCACTCATAACCTACTTCCTCTCCCATTCAATAGCACAAAACCAATCCTCCACTGTGTAACCTACGTCATCTCCCATTTAATAGAACAAAGATAATCCCCCACTACATAACCTACTTCCTTTCCCATTCAACGCAAAGCCAATACCTACTTCCTCTCCCATTGAACATCACAAAACCAGTCCTCCACTACATAGCCTACTTCCTCTCCTTTCATTTAACAACACAAATTCTCCACTACATAACCTAATTCCTCTCTAATTCAATAAAATAGTTCACAATACACAAATTACATAAATCCTCAATTATACAGAATATTTGCAGAATAATACCTGATTGAGTGTGGTACTCTCCTCAATTGTGTTCAAGAGCAGCACAATGTCTCCACCTCTAAACATTGTTGACACACTTTGAGATTCCGAGTCCGGTTCCGACTCCTCCGATTCCGAATCCACCTCACTCTCCTCAGCTTCCGATTCTATTTCTACCTCGTTCTCCTCCAGTTCGTTCTCCTCTGGCAGGAGCGGCAGCCGGAGACAGTACCAGCGGTCGTTTGCCAATCGCTCAAACCCTACGACGTTCATGCTTCGAAGTGCTCAGTGGGAATTATGTGTTCTGTGTTCAGGTGTTCACACTTATGGAGAATTGGATTTACATGGAGAGCCACGGTTTTTTAAAAAATTAATAATATGAGAGCTACTCGCACTTTCAATTTTGCATATTTGGAGTCTGAAGGTGCATTTGGTTGGACAAGTTTTTGAAAAACTGGACTTTGGAACTTCGGTTTTTCAAAAACTTGTTTGGTTCAAATTGTTTTCTGAAAGTCCAAATTTTAGTATACAAAGTCCAGTTTTTGGCAAATCAATATTCTCCCAAACCAAACAAGGTTTTTGTGCTAGACTTACAAAATTTCAACATATCAAGCAAGATTTTTTATCTAGACTTACAAAATCCTATGCAACCAAACAAGGATTTTGTTTCAGACTTGCAAAATCCCAAACCAACCAAACAAGGTTTTTGCAAAACTAGACTCTCAAAATCCCAAACAAAAACCCAAACTCTCAAAATCTCAGAACAAAATTCAGACTTCAAATGTTCCCTGAAAGACCGAAACGGCGCTTGCAAGGATTATTTTGTTTTAAAAAATAAGTTAATGGATATTATAGGTCATTTCCATCTCAACTGAATTGAAATGTATTGGCTGAACTGCATATGTTGAATCGAATTGAAAGCCGTTGAAATGAATGGGTTATATTCTTGAGAAACACTTATGTAATGCGGCCTTATGGTAGGGCAAATATCAAATTCTTAATATTTTGGGCCAAATTAATAGTTAGACTCGTGTTCAAATACATAACAAGTCATACATACCATAAGACTGCCTTATTTTTTTTTAGAAAAACGTAATCCACATAATTCATTTTATTTATAATTATCATGAATAGACCGCGCGATATGCCATTTTTGTAGCAATATTTTTGTATAATCTGATGAATCTCAGCAGCTAAAAGCATCAGAGGATTATAACCATTCAATTTTTTCTTCGACCGTTTTTTCACTGGAGAATTCAAAATTTGGCTAAACTCTGCCATATTGTGTCCGATAGAGGTCGAGATCGAAATAGCGAAATATTACATTTGCCCTCAAAATATCAAAGAAACTAAATAATAATATGAACCTATGAAATCCCCGATTTCTCAATACCTATTAATTTGTGCTCCTATTTGACTTCAATTCGATTATTACCTTATGAAGAAACCAATCACAATTGAAATACCAAAGGGAAGAAGTAAGAAATCAAATAGTAATCGGATTACAAAAGAGGAGAAACATAATCATAATCGAGGTCAAATTAAACTTAAAAGTGGTTGAGGGAAAAAAAGAAAAAAAGTAAAATATTAGATGAAACATGAACCAAAAATTGAACCAATTTTTTTTAAATAATTTATTTAATATCATTATAATATAGGGAAAAATCTCATACAACACCATTAATACGTTATTCGAGAAAACTTTTGTATATCAATACAGTTTCAGTACTGTTCCACACTCTTACACTTTTTGAACTTACTAAAATAAAACCAATCAAATAAAATTTCATATTAGTTATAAAAATCACATTTGTTCAAAATCGCAGCAAACTAAACAGATCTTGAGATCACACCCTTATCAAGTGTTGGTGATGGTCATGGTCATTATAGTGGCGATGCCGAATATGGTGATGGTCATGGTGATTATAGTGGTGGCGGTGAGTATGGTGATGATCATGGTGATTATAGTGGCGATGCTGAATATGGTGATGGTCCTGGTGATGATAGTGGTGGTGATGGTCAAGGTCATTACAGTGAGGAAGAACAAGATGAAGAAAGATAAGGGTCATCATACGACGAAGAGACATTGCATCCAGGGGCGGAGTTAGGAGTTGCATAAGAGGGGGGCCAGAATTTAAAATTTTGAATTGACTATTATAATAATATAAAATACGACAATTCATTGAAATGTCAAAAAAATAGAACATTAAACAAAAATCTTGGTAGATAAATATATAAAATTGATGAATTTAGCATCATTATATGGACCACTATATTTTTCAAGTCGTGCATTCCTCTCCGAAAGCCTACTAATGAATTCAAACTTGAGATCCTATTAATGAATTCAAACTAACTGAATTATAAAAAGTAAGAGGGAAAAAAATGAGAGAATTAATCTAGTATCTTTTGTTGATTTTCTTACTTTTAAATAGAAATTTTTTTAAAAATTTGAAAATATAGTTTATAACATATATATATATATTTAGTATTGATAAAAGACTACTCATAATTTGACTCAAATTTTAATATTGAGAATCAATGTTTTCATATAATATTGCCTTATTAAATATAATGAAATTAAACTACATTATTTGTTCAAAAAAAGTAAAGTAAATAAATCTATTCATGTATGGGATTGATATATGATTACTATTATATTTAAGAAAATATTATTTACAAGAAATTGTAATCAATCGAGATTTGAAGAAAAAATATACAATTTAACTATATTATTCCTATATTTAAGAAGATTGAAAAGAATCATATTCTAATTGTGTTTGATTGTAATTACATAATAATAGACTAATTATGAGTCTCATTTTCCTTTTATAACTCATCATTCTATATTTTTCAATAGTAAAAAAAGTAAAGAAAATTTATGAGAGGGGTCATATATAGAAATTTACCCTAACAAAACAAATTTAAAATTTAACTAACACCGATAATCAGGAAAGTTGAGGGGGCCCGGGCCCCACCCAGCTCCCCTTGTTGCATCCCGCCAATCTTTCTGGTGACTCCGATTCTGACAATGAGAGTGGTGAACCTAATGAAGCATTGAATGTGGTCGATCAGAATGTTACGGGCTCCTCATAATTCAAGGGTTTATTAGATGATGAGTGACTACGGGGTACCTAATGATGATCCGAATTTGGACCCACCAGTATGGTGAGGCCAGAATCCATGTGTATGATCCCACCACGGGGGGATTCGAGCCGGTATGCGCTTTCGAAGCAAGGTATGTCCACACGCGCCGAATCTACTTAAGATTTAAATATAAAATTTTAAAAATTTAATACTTAATGAAAGTCGACTTTACTTACACGTCAGCAGTCAACGACCACGTGGCCGCCATGTCGATCATAATATAACTCTGGAGAAAACGAATTTTGATTTAAAATTTAATCAAAGTCGCATTTGGATTGCGATTATCACCCTGCTTTCCATGTTTTCCGGATTTTCCCTATTTCATCCATGGTCTTGCCAAACATTCATACTTTAAGAAAGTTCTCCCTTTCCTTCACTAGTGATTTATTTATGAGATGAAGTTTTGAAAATTACATTTATCAGGATAATCTGATATAAATTTTATCAGGTGTCAATTTGAATATGACACGTGCACAAATATAAATTTCTAAAATTTTAATTTAAAATGTCTAGACCCTTGTAAGTAATGATTGAATATATACATGACTCAACCATAATTACTTTATGGTAAATATTATTTGTTAAATTTTTGTATTAAACGTAATATTGAACTTTTCAACTTTGTGAATTTTACGTAAAATATAATTACACGTACATTTCATTAAAAAATATATAAATCCTTCACTGAACCTTAAAATGTCCATTAGAAGGCATTATAACATAGTATTTGTTTGGCAAAGTATAATAATATTATATTTCTATGTGATCTTTTTTATTATTGCATCTCATAATATGGTTGGTTTTTAAATGATAAAAAATCAACTTATAATTATGAATCATCAAAAGATTGTATCTGTCTTACTACAAGACATTCTTGCAGGAGACCTTGTTAATGATCCGAAAACCACCCATTTCAATTCAGTTGGGTCAACCCGGACTGTTTAATTTCAGCCCGATACAAACCAGACACCACTATCACCAAAGAGACTGATCTAGGCATGCATGATTTATACTGACGCAGTGATTAATACACTTAAGTGAGTAGGTCTGCAACTCATGTCATAGCTGGGCAACCCTAAGAGGAAAAGAGAAAACACAATTTTTTTGACGTAACCATAACGGGGCAAGGAAAGGGAAAATACTAAGATAAATCACTTTCACATGTAGCATTTTCAACTGGCAGAGCCTAGGTTCCATATTACATCACATCAACACCCTCTTTCACATCAACTTAATTAATATCCAATTTTCTCACTGTCTTTCCAACCGTTTCCAACCATAACTGTGTGTCGTGTTTTATCCTAATATCCTACACGGATATGGAATTTTTAAAGTAATATAGACAAAATAGCACTAAAAACTACCATGTCATGTTTTGTATCGTGTCGTGTCTGATACAAATCCGACACGGAGACACGACACTAATTAAACTGCCATGTCCGAGCAACATAGGTTTCCAGTTTATAAATTCCCTTCAACCACATATCATTGAAATACAATCATAATACAGATGAGAAATTATACTAATCATGATTAGAGGAACTCATAAAACTGGTTTGGGGGGACAGTATGATTACTACTGGTATTCATGCTAACCCTATGCTGCTCCTTAAAAACCCTCTCATCTTTTTGAAGGGGAAATAGCTCAAGTGTCTGGTGTTGTCTTGTTGCACTTGATTCATCTTCCTTGTTGATCATGGCATTGTAGTTAACTGATGAAGAGGAGAATAGGCTGAAATCTACTGTGCTAAGCATCATCTTCTGCTGTTGTTGATTTTCAGAGGAATCTTTTGCTTTTATAACTATGTCAGATGCTTTGGAAGACAACAAATCCACTGGACTGTTTTTTGCCATTTTCCTTTGGATCTTCAGAAGCTGCATTTGTTCCTCTTCTGCTACCATTGGTCCTTGCACTGATGCATGAGGATCCTGAAATGTTTTTGTCAACCAATTAATTAATGAAAAGAACACATTTGAATTCTCTTCACCATTCCCCATGATACCAATTCTTACACAATTCAGACTAGCTAGCCTTACAGAAACCAAACAAGATTCCCTTTTTATACATGTACTTTTCTCTTTCTTGTAACAATAAAAGAAAATGCCCTTCATCTTTATCAGACAGCAACTAAATGTAACTAAAAGAACTACATTTTATAAAAAAGACTTGCGCATGCACTTCTACTTACCTTTAAACTTGTTATCAACCTACTGTTTTCTTGAGCTTCCAAGTCTTTTTTGCCAAATCCTGTGACAAAATTTGAGTACATTTTATTAAGACAATATCGAATACTAATCAATTAATTAGTAGTACTCATGCTGGTTCAAAATAGTGGTGTGTATAGAAGTGATCTGACCTTTATCATTTTCTTCTGGGGTTTCTTGATCATTTCCAAGATTTTTGGAAGCACTTGGTTCAAGCTGGCGACGTCGTTTTTGTCGCTCTCTGGCTTTGTGATTCTGAAACCAGTAGAATACATTCTTACCTTCAATCTTACCAAACTGCCTTAACTTTGCTGCAATCAGTTTGATTTCTTCAGATGAAGGTGTTCTTACTCCCCTCCTATACATTTCTTCTAGAGCCATCAGTTGCTCTGGAGTTGGATTCCACCTTGAACTCACTATGTGCTCCATCTCCACGTGTTTCTCCTCCTTCCTTGAGTGAACATGATGATCAGCTGCAGAAGCTGAAAAGATACATACTCAGACTAATCAAGAGACAAAGAAGAAAAGTTCATATTAATCTAATATATATTCAAGTAAAATCAAGCTTACCTTGCTGATGATTCATGGAAAACATGGAGCAACATGCAGGAGCAAAGTTCTTCTTGACTGAAGTGCTAGGCCGCGGCAGAAGATGGCGGAGCCGGCGACCATTACCACCGTATAATCTACCATAGTTTGAGTCCTGGGGATTCTCCTGGCAACCCTTCAGCAACATGATATGATTTCTCTTCTAGTGCGTGAGTGTGTGTGAGAGAGAAAGCGATCGAGATGGGATGAGGATGGAAGAAAGGGGCACAGAATATATATATATATATAAAGGGGAAGAAGACTGATCAGTAGGGCTATTGAATGCATGTGTTTACATATACAGATGCAAGATTAGTGCAATTATTGAGAGGTGTTTGGTCGGTTCCATTGAAAAGGAATTGTGCAAAATATTTTGAAACAGTGGATGGACATAAGAGAAATCTTGATGAGTTTGAGTGATGGAGATGGGACAAGGGGGGTGAAATAGGGATGGGGGGCAGTGGTAGTAAAGGAGGATCAGAATGCATGGCATTTGTTGACAACTTTAATGGAGGAAAGAAACAGCAAAGATGAAGAAGATGTAGTAGTGGTGTACGTACACTAGCACTCTTCCATCCCAATGAAACTCGTACAATTTGATTTAAATAAGTTAGATTCAAATTTTAATATTTTGAAATACATGTTTTTAATAACCTAATTAATAAAACCATATACGTACTATATTTTTTATTAACTTATTTAGTAAGTCGATTTTAAGATTAAAGTTAGATAAATTTGACTAAATTCTTGTTCTCGTTAGCTAAAGTCGGGTCAAGTTATATTTGTTCAAGTCGACTTCGTAATAATATGATCAGTTAAGCCTTATTTGGCCACCCCAGGAGCAACTGTTCATGGATATTAGGGGGAAATCCGTTACAAAGGAGATATCTTAGTTACATTTATATATGAAAAATCAAGATATGGTGATATAACGCAGGGTCTTCCAAAGAAGTAAAGTGAATGTTCATAAATTGATAAATAGAATCAGTATATTTAACTTAGATATGAATTTTGTTAATATAATTAAACTTAATTGATCTACCTAACTAGATAGTTTTTTAGAGATTAAACTGCCAAGTGGCAGAGGGATGCTTATTAGACTCCCCAAACCCTATTAAAACATTTTTTGTGAACGGAAGCGAGGTGAAGAGTACTAGGAAAAATGCTGTAAAATACAATGCATTCCCTATCTCTAATACTGGTAATAGCATATCGAACATCTACATCTATAAGGGGCATAGGATAATAGTCGCAGTTTATAGCGCTACTGACTAGTTCAGGTCTAACTGGCCAACTGTATACTAACTACAGTAAGGAGGACAAACTAACTTACTCTCGTTTCAGTCTGTCTCACTGAAACTGATATGGCCCTCCCATGGCTTGTAAGAGACATTCCAGATTGATTTTACAGAGACAAGTGTTGTTAAACTGTCTAACTAGTACCAAATAGATGAAATAAGTGATAACACCCGTCTGTACAGTTTACAAATATAAATCAGACAGAGAAGCCAAAGCGTAAGTATTTAAACTATCTCAATTCGGATTTCTCCTATCCATCTCATGAATCATATCGGAAACCAACATAGTTTAGACAAGTAAAAGGACCGGTTGGATAAAGTAAGAATCACAAAACAGAAAGGGAGAAGTAGTAAGGTTTTGTCCAGTCTAGTATATTCTGAACACTTTCAATACTTTTCCGTGTAGTTTATCAATTTTCATTTTAGTTCAGCAGTTTACTCTCTCACATTCTACAGATTTCGGTATTTTCTAGTTCAGTTTAGCACATTTCATTTCAGCACACTGCTTCAGTTGAACTAAACCCTACCCAATTCATAAATAGGTCGACCATGCTAAAGCTAGAAGCAGTGTGGTCAGGGAAAAAAAAGGAAAGAAGAGAGGACAAACTAAAAACTTAGCATGTAGGCAAAGAATTGAAAACAAAGCGTGAAATTCTGGGAGGTTTTGGGGCAATGGACGCTAAAAGCGACAGATCAATGATGAGAAGTGTCAAAGAAAGGCCACATTCTACACTATTCTACTCATGCATGCACTCTCATTATAGGACCCCCCTCCTCTCTTTCACTTCCCTCCACACATTTTTCATTTTCATCTCATAATTCCAAGAATTTTGAATTTTCATCTATAAGTATGTCAAAATTTTTGAATTGGGACAAGGGATTTATTATTTTTCGGTGTATTAGAAGGGGTTAAAGAGTTTTATTGTACATTATGGTGTTCGGTTGTGATTAATGATTGAAAAGTGTGCATTTTTATTATCTAATATTGGTCAATGAGTCATTCCTCTTATCAATGAGTTCTATGAGTTTGATTAAGGAGTTTCCGTTATTTTCCAGCAGTAATGAAAATGACCCAAGAAGAAATTTTAATGACTGTTATATTTACTGAGATTTCAGTCACTATTATTTTTATAGATTTGTTATATGTAGTCGTTATTTATATCATGGTTAATTTAAATTAGGGTAAGAAGGACTTATATACCATCTCCCAGTCGAAATTACATAAAGAGAAAATGAAAGTTGAATTTTGAATTGTGAAGTGTAGAGTGGAGATTAGATTTAAGAAAAAAGTGGGTGAAATCAGTGAAGCAAAATGAAATAACATTATCATAAAAGAGCAACTTGAATTGAGACATAATAAACGAAAGTCTAGTGGAACAGATGGAGTAATATGAATTGGTTGGCTATATTTATACAATTCATATCTTATTGTAAATACTTGGTATCAATATATTAGCTGTGCTAGTCACTGGAGGACCATTTGGAAAAAAAAATCAAATAGACTGGTCATTACTGTTGTATAGATCAAATATTGTTGAGATATAGACATAACTTTATTACTTTGATGATCAAATATAATTGTTTAATTAGCAATCAGGTCTTATAATTTTTTTTGTCAAAGTATTGTACTTGTATAGATCTCAAATGTAAGGAATACTTCACAGGTCCCCGATCATTCAACAAAGCTCATAATATATAAGCTCACAGTTGAACTCAACAAATTCTTGTGCAGTTGAGGTTTTACCATTTTTCGATGTTTGGACAAAAGGAATTCACCGCCGACAGCAAAAGTTTACCCTGTGTGAATGGAGCAGTTATATTTTTCAACATTTCCTTCAACTTAATGCTTCGTCCACTCGTCCCTAACTTTGAAATTGGTGTGCATGATTGAGAGTATATATAAAGCTGGTCAATATCATGCCATTTTGATATATAACTGGATTATTTTTAACTTTTGACAAACATTAAGCTTGTATAAGATCATTTAACAAAAGTTCAAACCCATCTTAATTAGCTAGTAGTAGTCTTACAATCCAATGAGCTGAAACTTAATGATGATTGAAGAGTGTTAAACTGAATTGAAAGCTTCTGATCAATTGACTTGAAAGATACGGAAAACTATTGAAGCGTGAGAGAAGAAACTGCTAAATTGAACCGAAAGATATTGAAATTTGAAAGTGCATAGAACTTGTTAGAGAGAGACTAGCTTGGTTGTACTGCGCGATGCGCGGTCATTTATTTGAATTCTTCTACCAATTTAATGATTAAATATGATTAATTACGAACTTAATTTACATAAATCCAAACTCCGGTTTGAACTACTCGCATCCTCACGCCTTGAAAGTTTTTACTAATGAATTAATTAAATTGTTTTAAGTAATTGACGGTTAAAAAAACTAACTTATGATACAAGCTTGTATAAGTACGAAACAAATCACTAAGTAAAATATAAATTAAACTAAAATAACTTAATAAATCAATATCATATTAAAAAAATTCAAAAAGCAATTACAATAAAATAAATGCCGGAATCTAAAATTCTGTAGAAGTCCTAAATTATAATAATTGGAATTTGTAATAAGCAAATCTAAAATTCAAAAAAATTCTTTAGCAGAATCTAATAAATAGTACTTACGTTGTTACGTACGTACATTCATGGTTAAAAGATTTAATAAGATTGAGGTTATAATTTTAGAAAAAGTATTTTGATCGAGACCGGTTGTTAAATAAAATTGAAATTAATATTAAGTGGATTAGTTCAATTCAGTCCAGTTCAATTCAATTCAGTTTAATTCAATTCAATAAAATATAATTTAATGAAATTTAGTTAGACTTACTAATTATATTTTACAATACATTAATTAATTTACGCGTTATTTTAATTCAATACAGTTCATTTCAGTGAGAAATAGCCCACGGACAATTATAGAATTAAACATTTATGTTCATGAAAATCTTAAGTATTAATGAAGTATAGGAATAATATTTTTAATCTTGTTTGAATCGGGACAAGGACGAAATTTTTTTATAAAGGAGGAGTGGTGATATCAGGCCCAGGCCCAACTACCCCATGGCAGTTCGGGCTTGGCCCATGATGAGGTAAGCTAATATGGAAGTATCCGGGACAGCTCAACTCGGACAGGGACAGATACGCTAAACAACATAGAAAGCATGGACCACGTTAGGAGCATGTATCACTGTATAAATAGTGCTCCTCAGCACTATTCCAAGTAGGTATTCTCTCATTATTCAAGTGATTACCCCTTTTCTCTCCCGGATCCATCTTTCATCATCACACCGGAGGGTCTACCCTCGGGTACCTCCCGGGGCTCTGTCTTGCAGGGCCAGGTTGTCGGATCGGGGATCGGGTGACCTCTCGGGCCAACCAGGCAGGCAGCATCAAGTTGGCACGCCCAGTGGGATACGATTCTGTGTTCACAAAAGCATTAAGATGCCGCCTCGAGGTCGGCCGCCGCGAAGAGGAAGAGGAGGAAGAAGACCGGAAGCGGTAGAGGAGGACCTTACTTTGCGCCAAATGAGGGATCGAGCGCGCAAGGGGAAGGCTCCGGTGCATTCGGATCCAGACGCCTCTGAAGCAGAGTCAGAGCCGGAAGGAGAAAGGGAACCGGGAATGACGCAGGATGATCGTGACAGAAGGGAGTTTGCTGCCACCCAGGAGGAGGAGTACCGCCGTTGGCTGGCGGCGAAGCAAGGATCAGGATCGGGAACGAAACCGACTGAAGAACAGTCGAATCCTCCGGTGTCTGAGGTCCAGGTACCCCCGGTTCAGCCCGGTTCAGGGTCTAACCCGACCCCGATGGGACCTCCTGCAGGTTTACCTCCGTTGGCTGCGGAGGTGGTCAGCCGAGGACCCCCTGCCGTTCACGGGCAAGAGAGTCTTCGGCCCCCGGTAGTAATAGACTTGGAAAGGCAGGCTGGGAGTGTAGGGCAACCGGCTGGAATGATGCCGGGATATGGCCAAGCTGGGGGCTATCCCGGTTATGGAGCTCCAGGACACGGGATGATCCAACACGGATATCAGGGATACCCCCGGCACCAGGAGGGTATTACGCCCAACCCCCTGGAGCCTCGGGGGGCTGGGCCCCCGGGATACAAGGACCGGTGTGGATGCAGAGTCAAGCACCGATGGCCGGATACGCCATGGCCCAGCCGGCCCCAGTCGCGGGGACCTATGTTACGTACGTACATTCATGGTTAAAAGATTTAATAAGATTGAGGTTATAATTTTAGAAAAAGTATTTTGATCGAGACCGGTTGTTAAATAAAATTGAAATTAATATTAAGTGGATTAGTTCAATTCAGTCCAGTTCAATTCAATTCAGTTTAATTCAATTCAATAAAATATAATTTAATGAAATTTAGTTAGACTTACTAATTATATTTTACAATACATTAATTAATTTACGCGTTATTTTAATTCAATACAGTTCATTTCAGTGAGAAATAGCCCACGGACAATTATAGAATTAAACATTTATGTTCATGAAAATCTTAAGTATTAATGAAGTATAGGAATAATATTTTTAATCTTGTTTGAATCGGGACAAGGACGAAATTTTTTTATAAAGGAGGAGCAGGAGGAGGAGGAAGAATAATAAGGAATATATTAAAAATCTATTAGGAATCATTTTTGAAATCGATTTAGTAATTAAGTTTCTATGAAAAAAATGCTAAAAATTAGCCCAAGAAATTGAGAGAAAAATGATACCAAAAAAACGCGGTAAAAAAAAGTGAGAATAATTTTTTAGTATTAACATTGAAAAGGGGAAGATAGGGAAGAAGCTCGAAAATGGGTGTCTTTTCCTGCCAAATTAAAGCTAAGATTCAGCAGGCTGTGATATATAATCCTGCATTGGGATTGAACACGCTAAATAAGTAGCTGGTCGATCGGAAAGTGCTTAAACTAGTCTGATTTACGATCGACTTTAACCTGGCATGCATGCAGCAGATGCAATCTCTCGGATGGAAACGTTCAGAAACTTGACACAGTAGAAAACAGTCGTCCCAACAGTTTCATGGCTTCCTTTCCTTCCTTGTTTGTCTTGTGATGTGAAAGTGTGTCTTAGGTATGGCCCAAAGTGTCACAACAACTCTCCCGATGACAAGATCCTACAATCTGCTGCTATATGTTGCCACCGCTAATTAATATCCCACCACCTCCCACGGCTATTGTTACGACCAATGCCAGCAAAAGGCCATGATATTAGGTCTAAGTACAATCTTTTTTATTACTCCTCTCAATGGTACCAGTCGCGAAACCAGAAATTTATTTTAAAATAAGTTCAAATAACTAAAAAAACAAAGGACAGAAACGTAAGTTTAGAATAGCCATCTAGCCGGAAGATGAAAAACCCAAAATTTAATCGGTGAATAGTAATTTAGGTTGGATTTCAAATTTTATGATAGGGCCAGACCCGGGCGTAGTTCCGCCCTTGAATTATACAATCTTATAGCATTGTTTATTTTTTTGGAAAGACATTTGTATACATTGTTTGTTTTCTTTGAAATACAGGTTTCATAAAAAATATTTTATATTTAATTTAGGGTTTCATAAAGATAATTGATAGATATAGTCCAACATTACTTTCGCAATCCGTATTTGTATTTAAAGTTCCTGATATACCCTCGTTTATGGGAACCACATTTATTTTTAAATAAATACTGAGGATATTAATGGCACTTCATGAATAAATACGGAACTGCATATAACAATGCCCAATGTAAAAGACCATTTAAAAATCTATTTGAAAAAAGTGCTGTTGTACCCCAAGTGTTTTAAGAAAGTGCTAAAATACCCCTATGTTTTTCAAAAGTGTCACTATACCCTCAAATGTATAATTTGGGTAGAATTTTCTTTTGCCAAATGTAAAATGATAAGAATACTCTCACTATTATTTAATGGTAAAAAAGAAAAATTCTCGAACGAAAATGCCCCAACCAAATCAATCGAATAATCCTTCCATTCCTAATTATTCATCTAATTCCCGCTTCCCTTTTTACCTTCACACCCAGTTAAGTAAGGCAATCTAAATCCATACTACCAGTCACCGTTACTTTATCAGATGAACGGGTTTGAAACCGAGGGGACCAAAACCACCGTGCCCAGAAATTAGTGTGAGGCGGGCGGACCGAAACCGCCACACCCAGTATTAATTAGCGTGACTAGCTCAAATTACCAAACGGGAGAATAGAGTTGGCGAGATTATGGTAACTTCACCAATGTTTTCAATTTGTTGAGTTTTTGGATATAAATGTTGCTTATTTTGCTTATTTGAAGTCCGTATTTTTGTTATATAATCATATATACAATAATTATGATATATAATTGATTTGCAAGTGTATGCAATAGAAGTAATATATATATATATAATATAATATATATATAATATGCATATGTTTGATATAAATAATTATAAATCATATCATATATATCGAAAACATATTTTTATTTTGGACTATAAAATAAGCAAAATATGGACTGCATCTAGAATTGCCCCTTTCAATATATTGTGTATTTATTCTGTAATTCAGTGATATTGATTTCTTGAATTTTATTTTGTGCCCATGACCATTTGGGTCAAGGGAAAAAAAACCTAACAAGTGAGGATTAATTTGTCTTTTAATTCGCAATGGCGTTGAAAAATTGACTTTAGATGTACACTTCTTTATTCAATATAATAATAGAGGTACATCAGCACTTTTGAATTACTCGAGATACGTTACTCTTATAAAATTGGGGTATCTCAACTTTTAACCCACTCTATTTAAATATTGCTTATCAGTTTGGACGTAGATCTGATTTTGTACTTTTTATAAAGTTGGATCTGATCGAGATCCGACTAATGTCCGATCTTGTGAAGTCACACCATAGCAAACTGACTTCATAGGCGTATATTATAAGCCTTTTCATTACTGTTTATGAGATATTTTATTGATTAACATATAAAAAAAGTAACCGTCATTAATTTTTGGGTCAATATATATATCAAAATAAACATTATATTTATATAGTAAATATAAAACTCTAAAGCTAAGGGTGCATTTGGTTGGATGAGATTTTGGAAAACTGAATTTTAAGAGTTTAATTTTCCAAAAACTTGTTTGGTTTACCAAATTTTAAAAAATACTATTTTTGGCCTCAAAGTCCATACTTGCGAAATTCTAAAAACAAAGAAAATATTTTGTTTCAAATTTGCAAAATCTCACCCAACCAAACAATGATTTTGCAAAACCAGACTCTCAAAATCCCAAATAAAAACCCAAACTCTCAAAATTTTAAAACAAAATTCGAACTCTCAAAATTCTCCATGTACCAAGCAATTCTTGGTTTGGTTTTGGGTTTACTCTTAAACCTCAAAAATTAAAACTTGTGTAAAACAGACAGGGTGTGTTTGGTTCGCAAGATTTTTGAGAGTCTGGATTTTGGTTTGGGTTTTTGAGAGTTTGGGTTTTTGTTTGGGATTTTGAGAGTCTGGTTTTGCAAAATCCTTGTTTGGTTGGGTTGAGTTTGTGAGTATGAAACAAAATCTTTGATTGTTTTTAGGTTTTTGCAAGTCTGGATTTTGGAAAACTTGGTGAACCAAACAAGATTTTACAAAACTGAACTTGGATAGTCCAAGTTTTGCAAAATCTTGTCCAACCAAACACACCCACAAGTTCTTGGATCCCGGACCTAGAACACAGGCCCTATATATTGTACTAAGGTTGGGTCCAATCTTGTGAAGCTACAGCATAGCAAGCTGACGTCATATTAACTTTTTCATTACTGTTTCTGAATATGCACAATTTGTTTTACAATTCGGAGTAACTGTATTTCATCTCCCTATAGTCTACATATAAGGTAAATAAATGATTCTATAAAAAAAGTAAATAAATGAAGGTTTATTTCATAGCAGCAGCCAGCAAGTAGACTGAAAGATTTATATATTATAAAAAATTTGCGAACAGTTGATTCCATCATAAGGGGAAACTGCCTAATTTTTGCCCTACAAAGTCTATAATGACTTCTAGACACTACACGGCAACCATAATTGTCATTTACTTGGGTCCTTATTTCCCAGTGCAAATTAATTACATAACCAATAAACCAGCTGCTACTGCTTTAACACTACTACTCATCTAGTCCTCATCTCATACTAGATAAGCTGCAAATAATTATGGCAAACCTAATATATGCACCAGGCTGGCAATGTATGATCCACCAAGTCGCTTCTATTATGGCTTGCTGCAATTTCGACGAATTAATGTGGATTAGTTTGGAGCCACTTTGGTCTCTAGAAGCTTGTTACAAGTGCAAACTCCTATAGCAGCAGCAACGTGCCAACCAGCATGAAGAAAGGGCGTTTCTGGGAAGACATCATCAGCGATGAAAAGTGCACCTCCCAAAATTGATGACATCTTATGCACGTTGTGCGCTATCCTGAGTTCTGGGTCTTCATATGCTCTCTTTGCAAATGAAACCTGGATGGTCCAGAAAAGGGAAATGCATAAGAGTTCTCTCAGTATATGTAGCATATACATTGAACAGTTGATCATCGAAGAGAAATGATACTACAGAAAAATAAACAACTCCCAAAATCAAGTGTGAAAATGAAGATAAATACTCTAACCTAAGCTTAACCAAGGACATAGTATCTTTTTAAGGCTGAATGGCATGACAGATACAATAGTGATCTGCTGTGATATCTTTCATCTTCTTGATCTAAAGATGGTACATTGCTAACATGCACCATTATCGTCCCATTTAAAATCTTATCAACGAGAAAAAACACTTCACTAACATTTTCTATACTAATTAGAGGACATGTATGATAAGAGCAGAACATTGAATAAACTACACTTAACAACTACTCAACCTTCAATAAAATTTAAATGCAACTACCCAGGCATATGATAGATACCGTGTACTAACTAGTGGATAACTAGGATAACATACAAGAAACTGATAAGAAGGCATTAATGCAGGGATAACAAGTTTGCCAGCAATTGAAAGAAAACATACATGAAGGCATACAGCTCATCCATAAGTAGTTTCAAGACATTAGACAAGCTTGAGGATATGAAAGGGTTCTGAACATATTAAAAACAAAACAAAAAAGAGGGTTCAATGGATCAACTAATGTGGCAAATGAATTCAAAATTTCGTTGTATTTCAGCTACTAGTTAGCTAGCGTAATTTAAACTTTGCCACATCACAATATATATCAGAGTATTATAAAAGATAAAGGTGATCTTTGTTGTAATTGTGATGGGTGTAGGTTTTAGTTTCATACATTTTTCTATTGTACAAAAGAAATGAATTGAGCCACAGAGGCTCACTGTTGGTTTATGTATGTCAAATATTTTCTGCACTGACAAGTAATAACAGAATGAGTTTGCATTTCACTTTATCATCAACAACAGCGTTGTGGGATCGGTTAAACTGCTTAGCTATAGCATCTGCCTCTGGTTAATGTATTTGCAATTGTACTTTGTTTACCATGAAATAAGCTGTGGTAATATATGGAACAAAAGAGAACTCAAGCCAGGCAGATAATTATATAAAGAAAGTTAAAAGCAAGTAGTAAAGCATTGTACAATTACCTCCATAATTCCAGTATGAACAGCAGAAACCATTAGAGGCTGGATTGGCAGCAAGAAGGCAGATGCTGCTGTCAACAACTTGGGATGCTCACTGCGAAGAGCCCTTGTTAGACACTGTAACAAAGTACCAGAAGATGTTGGTGAGAAGGCTCAAATACAAAAATACTATCTAGAAAAGGGATTATAGTTCCATAGCAAACTAGCATAAAAGCAAATGAGATCACTCATATAAACTATAATCACAACAACATAAATTCAGCATGAGCAAAATATCACAGGAACCTACAAGTTGAAAACATTTCTTCAGGGACAGAGCCAAAAACAAATCATGGGGGCTAGTAACACAAAGTGGCTGCTGATTATTAGTTGCACAATATATTTTTATTTTTACTTTGCCTCAATTTTTTTTGAAAAAACCTAAAAAATTAAGTCAACAGTTCTTTGAATTCTATTATCATAAACAATAAATTCAAATGTTCACCTATAAATACAATTCAGAAATGAGACCCTCACATGTAACTGAAGCTAGTTGAAAGGTTCGGATTAAGTATTGAAGTTGTTGAAAGCCTTCTGACATAAGTTCTTTTGGGTCAGGATTTTTAAACAAGTCTTGTTCAATTTAACATGCAAGTTTTCAAGTCATTATAACGGTAAAATCATACAATTAATTGATATTTAGTTTGATATTATATTTTTAATGCAATTACAATCAATGAATATGACAGCAGCATTGCAGTGAGCATCCCAAGCTGTGATAAAGCTAGAGTGAGCATAAAAGTTGTGATAAAGCTAATGCCTACCGGCAACCGTAATATGAAAAAATAATTGGGAAATTAGAAGGGACATAATTTAAAGGAACACCTAGCCTTATATGGATTAAAAAATTAAAATATCTTATAGTTTTTAGAAATGCAAGCACTTAGAATGAATAGCCGAAGAATATGGCCAATTGTGCAGTAAGCTTCGAAGGGATAAGCCTCTTGTGAAACATATATTTAATTTGCAAATTTTTGGTGTGACGACACCGTTTTAACAAATGAAGCATTTACACCAACCCTAGGTGCTACGGAAAAGACGGAGCTATTTTTCCATTCCCTATTGTTTCCTGTTTGTGCAGCCTCAAGAGACTTCCGGAAGTGAAAGTACCCTACTTCATTTATTTTATTTTTTAAATACCAATACTCTCTTACACCTAAGTAAGCTTCCAGCAGCTTTGGTGGGGGCAAGCCCCAACCTCAATCTGCTCCTGTATTTCTTTACTATAACCACTATAGTCATGAGACTTAACCAGCTTAAGAAGCCCTATTAGGTAGTATAAACAGGTAATTGGAAGATCACATAGATAATCTAGTCCGACTCATTGCTTTAATACTCTTTCTTATTCTGATATTAGCATAGAAATTCATGAAGATCAGAATATTTCATACAAATAAATTAAACAGTTTGCCAAGTCCCAAATCAATGAAAGAGGTATTATTTTTCACATACCACTGTTGCTGTGGCTATCATCGTGTAGTCAGCCCATCTCAAATACTTCCTTATCTTTCCTCTAGAAGCATGGTACAAACTGGAGGTGACACCAACTCCGATTAATGAGTTAGCATACATCCTGCAGTTATCATTTTTCCTACAAAATTAGAAAAAACAAATGCGTTAGAGATGCAAAAAACCAAAATTTGATTTTATTTGTAAATGAGTATGGCCAGTGGTGCTAAGCCTCTAAAAGGAAAAAAGATAGCCTATGATTAGTGTAATAGATACGTGTACAAGATATGTTCAAGTTTTGACCAACACCTGGTAGTCTGCATTCCAAGAGCAATGAAAGGAAGTGAAGTAAGCACATTGACTATGGTCTCTGCAATAGTTTTATCACCTAGACCAAACAAACAGGGAGCTTTAGCATGAAATTCAAAAACATAATAACAAGTGAATTCAAATAAGCATCCAGTCCATGAAAGAACATCAATGCCAAAATTAAAGTGAACCAATTCAATACCAGAAACACAGGAATGGATGGGTCTAAGACAAGGGGGTCTTTGTTGCCACGCTCGCCTGATAAATGCATTGAGTTGTGAGATACATAATTGTATTAAATTATCTGATAATTATAAGTTCAACTCCATAAACATAAATGTATATGATTTCTCAATACTCACTGCACAGTTAGCCGATGGCGAGTCCCAAAAGAGAAACTTTCACAAGTTGACTGCAGTGAATCTCCTTGTTTCATCTCTTCCAACATGAACGGGGAATGAGGAACCAGATGCACTCCATGTACACCTTCTAATACTTTGCTTGGCTTTAATGCACTCTGGGTAGACATAATGTCTGGTGGCAATACCAACTGATTGCCACCAAACGAATGCAAGCTCTGACTGGCACTCAGTTTGCAGACTGAAACCTATGGCATCTGGAACAAAGTAAATACATGTTAGTACAGATAAAGAACTTAGTGAAAGAAGAATACAAACTGCAAACGGAAAAGCCCTCATTTTTCATCTACAATCAAGAAATACAATCATACAGCAATGTTTGAACTTCCTAAACTTGTTTAACCTCCAAATCACTACTAATCCAACCAATTAACTAAAATTTCCGAATTTCACATCCCTCTCGCATATATGATTGTTTTGCATCAGTCTCACTGAAAACAGCAAAGGTAGAAGTTTTTTTTCAGGCATGTTATCTAAACACCCAATAGAACTTCACAAGTAAGCCATTTGCCATGGAATCTACCCAATAAGAGAAAAAATTGAGACTTTAGCCTCCCTCTTTCACCTATGCTTCCAAATTTATTTTTTTCAATAGTAGAACAGGTTAAAACGCCTCAGGGAGTAGCTAGCATCTCACCGTAACTATAACCAACTATACCCTTTTTGCAGATAAAATAGAAGTTAAAAGTTCCAAATTCTCTAGCTTTTCAGTGGCAATGTTTCAAATATGAACCTCAAATACACATCAATTGAACACTTGAACCCAGTAAAAAATGCAGAACTTCAGTAGATAATCACACTCATTCAACAACGAACTTATTTTGTGAGTATACAAACAAAAAGAAATTCCAAGAACTTGGGAACACAAGATATAATAAAGGATATTTAGTACAAAAAGCTAAACCCAGAAAGAATCTTTGTGTTTAGAACTACAAATATTGAGACATTGTCACCTACCTGCAATTGGAAGGGATCACAGCAATTGGAGTTGATTGTCCTCTTTGGGATTTTAGCTTTTGCTTTCTGAGCAATTTCAAAAGTTCGGGGAAAGGGTATATATGTAAAAAGAATAAGAAGATGTGGACACGAATCTTCCTAAATGCTTCGGAAATGTCCGTATATTCGGGATGTTTTCAGCAGAAACACTTGTCTCCGATTGCCTATAATTGTTTTTTAGAGAATATTCAGTAGAACAAAACCTTTTTCATCATTGAATAAAAAAAATATGATAAGTATAAATATTAAATATTATAGTGTAAGAAGATCCCAAAATAAATATACTCGAGTTTAAGAAGGATTTGGAAATTTTCTACCATAAAAATTAAAAATAAATAGTAATAAAAAATGTATCACCAAATTATACCAAGAATACCAAAATTGCACGTAGAATTAAAACAAAACACAAAAATAGACCAAAAAATAACAAAAATACAAAAATAGATCTCAAATTACCATAACTAAAAATAATTAGTCTTGGAAGTGACGGTCACTGTATAGTGACGGGGTTTATATGCAAAGAAGTTTGGGACGGGGGCTTTTCTGCAATTTATGGAAATTGCATTCAACATGCTTGAATTTCACACTTGAATGCTTGTTTTTTAGACCAAACGGGTTGTTTTTTAGAACATGCTTGCATTTCACACTTAACAAGTTGTTTTTTAGAGAATGCTTGCATTTCAAAGTTAACAGGTTGCTTTTTAGAGTTCATGTATTTTGAAGCAAAAAATGATGGTTTTATAGAGCATGCTTGAATGAATTTCACCCTTGAATGTTTGTTTTTTAGACCAAACAGGTAGTTTTTTAGAACATGCTTGTATTTCACGCTTAACGGGTTGTTTTTTAGAATAAAATGCTTGTTTTTTAGACTGTGTGGATATGTTTGCTAACGTCTATTTTTAGACTAAAATGCTTGTTTTTTAGACTGAGTGAACAGTGCGCGTGAGTGAATAGTGCATTTTTGTCAAAATTGCAAATAAGGACCTCTTTCCTTCCATATTCCAATATAGTCCTTCGTCACTATATAGTGATCGTCACTCAAGAGACCAACTCAACTAAAAATAACAAATAAAGCGAAATTGGAATAAAATCACCAAGAAAAAACTCAAAATTACCATACTAAAAAATAACAAAATAAAAATTATGGTATATTATCCAAAATTTTCACTAAACCAAAAAGAGTATCTCTATTATGTGCTTAGGGAATTATTCGTCTAATCATTAAACCAAATAAATTCAAAAATAAAAAAAACATGATATTCATATTCATATATTTCTAGTTAATTATTATTAGGCATAGTTATTCGTAGTCCGATATTTCACCCTTATTTTATAGTCCAAAATACTACACAATGTCCATGTGAATTTGCATGGAATTTTTTTCCAAAGTAAAAAATATTAATTTCGATTGGATATTTAAATCAATAGAGAATAAAAAATTGATGAGAAATGGAAACAACTATTTTCCAAAACTATTCATGAAAAGTGAATTTTAGTTTAGAAAAAATTATATTTGTTTTCCTTTTAGTTTTAGCATAAAATTATAACATATTTTTATTTTCCTATTTGGATTTATTTTCGTAACTATATATTTTAATAATTGTAAGAAGAGGAGAAGAGATTTTGAGATTAATAAAAATTCAGAGTTTGAGTTTCAACCCAGTTTTCCCGGAGGTGTGATTGCTAAAGGATGATTTATATATTTTGTTACGAGTTCTTTTTCCAACAACCGATTCATCAACGCACGAGTCCTGCATCATGGTATCAAAAGCAAGGTCGAACATGGTAAACTTGGAGTGGCTATACAGTCATAATCCTCCAGATTTTGATGGTAAATTTTCCCCTCGAGTATTTGAAGATGAGTCTTATTAAATCTTAGCAGAAGGATTGTTAGTGATGCTGCCCGCCTGGTCGGTCCGGATAGTCCCCTGATCCCTGATCCAATACCTAGCCCTGCAAGACAGAGCCCCGGGAGGTACCCGAGGGTAGACCCTCCGGCGTGATGATGAAAGATGGATCTCGGGAGAGAAAAGGGGCAATCACTTGAATAGTGAGAAGATACTTACTTGGGATAGTGCTGAGAAGCACTATTCATACAGTACCCATGCTCTCCATGTGGTCCATGCTCCGAGTGTCTTCTAGTGTATCTGTCCCTATCCGAGTTGTACGAACCCGGATACTGCCAAACTACCTTTTCCTCGTCGCTGGGCGAGCCCATGTTACCACTGGGTAGTTGGTCCTGGGCCTGGTATCACCACTAGCCCCCCGGAAGCCGGTTCTTTCGGCCGAGGCTGGGACCTTCCTGATCCGAGGGCGGAAGGACTGGCTTTCTGTATTCCTTCCCGGCCCGACAATGATGAGATGGGCGCGTGGTTTTCGAGGATAATTTATTGTCGACATTATCAGTTTTCACGCTTTCCCACTCCCTTTAATCATTGCTTTTTCTTCTTTTCCCCGCCCCCTATAAATAGGGCCTTTCGTCGATCACTTTCACCAGTCGCTTTCAAATTTCAAAATCTTCTCCCAATTTCTAATCTTCATATTCTCTCTCATCCTCAACTCTATGGCGAGCAATACCGCCCAGTCCGATGCCCAGCGCCAGGACATCGTCACCTACTCTCTTCAAAGCACCACTGCTTCCTCCGCTGCGCTTTCTGTCGGCTCGTCGGCGTCTTACAAGCCGATCCACCTCTGCCACAACGTGACTCCATCTGGTCCCATATTCAAACGCTCCAAGAACCGGGAGCAGAGAGAGATAGACAACGCCCGGAAGCCCGAACTGAAAGCTGACGTCTGGACTACCAAGTGCCTTAGCGGCATGGGGGTTCCGATACCCTTGGTCGCCCGGGTGGCCGCTGTCTCGGCCGAGCAGTCCGTGAAGTCGGTCCGCTGCATCCCTCAGATCCACTTTATGTGGGGTCTGAGCCTTCCCTTTCCTCCGTTATACGCTCGGTTCCTGGAGGTCTACAACATCTTACCTGCCCAGATGCACCCTAATGTCGTCGCTGTGATGATGGGCTTTCTCGTAAGGAGTCTTCGGTGTGGGATTGATCCATCCTTTAACCTGTGGAAGTCCTTTTATATGCTCATCAAGTGCCCCGGCAAGGAAATGATATTCACCGTCCAGGCGCGTCCCGGGGTCCAAGATTTTATCCTCGGCAAGAAGGACTCGGCCAAGAACTGGCAGGAAAAGGGCTATGTGACCGTCAACCCGGAGCTGTATGAGGTCCCTGCCTGGAACTCTGAATTCGTTGTGGATGTTCGGGAGGCGTTCCTTCCGGAGACTCAACGCGCCAACCACACTACTCTGTCCTCAAGGACTTTGAATCTGGACCAGTACTGGCTGGCCGGTAACTCTATCTACCTCTTCCCCCGGGCGATATACCCGGAGGGCGCCTTCCGGGATAGCCGCTGGATGGTTACCTGGCCTGTTCTAGGTATGCTTCTTCTCTCTTTTACTTTGGTGTCCTTGTTCCTCTTTTTCAATGGTTTCGTTTAACTGTTTTTCTTCGTAGCTCCTACTGTGGAAGACAACCCTCAGGTCCCCATTCCGAAGAAGAAAGGGACCAAGAAAACAAACGCCACTGGGACCGGGACTGACTCTGAGGTAGTCAAACCGGATAAGCGGAAGAAGCTCGTCCAACCTCTCCAGCAGGGGACCCCAGTCCAGCCGCAGCAACAGAACCCACTGGCTAATCCTAGCCAGCAAGCCAAGGATAAGACAAAGAAGACCGTTCAGAACCAGCCGGACGATTTGACCTCTCGGCAGGAGCGTCCGGAGGATAAGAACAAGACTAATGACCCGGTCCAGAACCCTCTTGCTAGCTCAGGGCCTCCCCACCTTGGTCCTATTGCAATTGTGGACATCACTTCTGAGCCCGAGGACGGAAAAGGGGATCAGGAAGGGTTCGTGGCCGAAGCAATGGCCCAGCAGGAGTCCGCTCGGAATCCTGCTGATGGTAACGCAACCGTTGACCTGTCGAAGCTCCCTGCTACTCCTGTGCCCAATCCGGGGTCCTCGCTCGGTCGGGGGTTATCTCTGTTCTCTCCGACCAGGGATGGTAGATCCCCAGTTTCTAGATATACCACCATCTCTGCCCCTGAGATTCCTCCCCCTCCTTCCTTCTTTCCAGCCAAGCGTAAGGGGGAAAATAAAGAGTATGGCAATAAAAAACCTCGGACGGGTGATTCCCGGACTCCATCATCTTCCCGTGCCGATACCCCTCCAGTCTCTTCTTCCAACCCGAAGGTAGCTTGTTTGTTCTGCCCTCGGTTTGTTTTATTTATATATATATATATATATATTTTTACTGAACCGTCGCTTTACAGGTTCAACTTCTTAGTTCTGAGTTTGCCAACTCTCCTGATTTCCAAGCCGCCCTCTCTTCCTTCCTCGGGCGCCACTTCGAAGGGAAGGAAGAAGAGCTGAGGGCCGAGAAGGAAAATGAACTTCGGGCCGAGAGGGAAACATCGGCTCAACTTCGCGCTAGGGTGAGCGCTCTGGAAGAGGAACTGGAAGCAGTTCGGGGGGCGAACTACAAAGGGCGCCTGGAGTTCGCCGAAGCCGTTGTTGATAAGGTCCTGGCGAGCCAAACCCTGTCGCTCCGTCTGACCGAGTTAAACCTCGCCGCCAACGCCCATCAATGCCACAATACTTACATGCAGGTCCGGGGTTGGTTCCCTCCCTCAATCAGGGCCTCGTTCAAGAAGCGGTGGTTCAATCCGAATGCCGAGGCTCAGCAACTGCATCTCGTGAACACTCTTCAGAAGGGTGGTATGAAGGGTCTCTCTCCCAAGCTATGGGATGCTCTCCGGGAGAAGCAGATGTCAACTGAGGATGTCCGGAGCTGGTCAACTGATGTGGTTCGGCTCCCAGGCCCCCTTCCTCCTGCTCCGGTTTCCGGATCTGACTTGCCCGAAGATGAGGACTTCACCCAGTACTGCACCGTGTACGGGCATTACAGGGGCTTATTCGATCCGAAAGACCTCGAAGCAGAGCTCCCATCCTCTCCGCCGGTCGGTCCGCAGGACCCATGGGCTGTCGGGGCCCCTCCCTCTCCTGATCTGGTTTTTTCTGAGGAGAATTCGGATAGCGGCAGCAGCGATGGCGGGGACGGCAAGGGCGAAGGAGTCCCCGAGAATGTTAGTTAGATTTTTTCCTTTTTCGTTTTCAATTTTGTAATTTTCTACCCGGATCTTCAACCCCGGACATTCATTCTATTAATAAAACTTCCCTTGCGATTTCTGTCGACACTGGTCTTGTTTCTGTTTACTTATTGCTTTTTCTTATGTATCCTGACTCAGTCCTGTTGCCACCAGGATCCTTCTAGAGTCCTTAGCCCCCCGGTTCCTTCCCCGGTTCCGGCTAGAGCCGGCTGTCCGAGCCTAACTGACCTTCTATCCGAGGGAGGGCTCGGTCCCCTGATCTCTGAGTTCCCCGACGCTGACTACCTGATCACCTGCCTGCTCCAGATCCAAGAAGACTTTGGTTCCCTGCCGAAGTATTATAGACTTGCTTTCGAAAGCATCGACAAGGTCCTCGAATTCGATCTAGTCCTGTCGGAGCAAGAGGCCCAGCACCGCAATTTCCAACTCCGGATCCAGAAGGAATTGGATGAAGTATGGCACGACGTTCGGCTGTACTATAGCAAGTGTATGAGGATGCAAAGTACAACTGATCTCCGGAAACACGCAACCAAACTTGAAGTGGAAAACGAGAAACTTGCGACTAGGAACCGGACCCTTCAACAGCAGCTAGTGTTGGTTCATCTGTCATACCATCTACTAGGACTGCGTCAGGGTGCGGTCGACATTCCCCTGCTGACCGATGTTCCCCGGGCAGTTGATGATCCGATCGCTTGGATGGAGAGTTCCGAGAGGACTTCTGGTGTCTGGGCAGCGGCCTACCAAGCGGCTGTGCACTGGAGGAAGAATATTCTGAACCGGATTATAGTCCCTCCCTCTATGTCCCAGATACCTCCCCTTGAAGATGTTGATCTGGCTTATGAACGCTATGAGCATACTCCTGAGCTCCTGGACCTCGAGGCTTCTGAACGGCGCTTGGCCAGGCTTCGGGCCGTTGCCGCCAGATTCCGCGCTCAGTTTCCTGCTCAGGAGAGTGCTCGGACTGCCGATCAACCTCCTGGTTCTTCTTCTGCCTCTGGTTCCCGCCCGGCTCGAAACGATGGAAAGGGGAAACAGAAAGCCACCCTAACTGGGAGTAACTCAGCCGGGCTGCGAACAAGGCAGCCTCCAATCCGAATAGGGGGTCGGGGCGCCCGCAGCGGCGTTCCTGTCCCTGCCTCCGAATTAGTTGCCGAGCCGAAGGGTAATAGGAGCGAAAATTCGGACATCCCGCGGGATCAAAATGAGGAGCAGCGCATGCTGGAGCAAGCGGTCCAAAGAAGCAGACGCGAAACCCGGGGAGCTCCTCCCGGCGAAGCCTCTACATCGGGGGCCTGTAGATAGGATAGAACTCCATGACATGTTATAACCTTTCATTTCATTCTAGGCATGTATCTCATTTTATTCTAATGTATAATAATTTTCAATTTATGACACATCTTTTAACTTAGAAATCATAATGCGCGCATTCATTCTTTTAAAATCGGGTAGAAGGGACATGCCCTTGTTACACAAAATCCTTGTTTCCAGGATATCTTCCTACCTACCCTTCGGTCATCCGACCTCTAGGTTCCTGTCCCGGGCGCCTGCAGCCAGGGACCTATCCTACCTAGGCATCAAGTGCCAGAGGCTATTCTACCTAGGCATCAAGTGCCAGAGGCTACTCTATCTAGGCAACAAGTGCCAGAGACTATCCATAGAACCGCCTAAGGTTTGCTATGTTCCATCTTCGGGGGACTTCCTTCCCCGCTGGATCCTCCAGCACATAACTCCCGCCCGGGTGGGCTTCTATCACCCGGTACGGTCCCTCCCAGTTGGGTGCCAGCTTGCCTTCCGGCTCCTGGTGACTCTTGTCGTTTCGTCTCATTACTCTGTCGCCTACCTTGAACTGCTCCTTCCTCACCCTCCTGTCATGTTACTTCTTAACTTTCTCCTTCACTTTAGCCTCATGCAAGGCCGCTCTCTCTCTCCTTTCTTCCAGCAGGTCTAGATTTGTTCTGCTCTCCTCTTCATTCTTTTCTTCGGGGACCGGTTCGGCCGTCCGAAGACTGGGAATACCGATCTCAGCCGGAATCACGGCCTCCGACCCGTATGTAAGGCTGTAGGGGACTCCCCAGTTGCCGAGCTTTCCGTGGTTCGATGAGCCCATAGAACAATCGGGAGCTCGTGTACCCAGTTTCCTTTCACTCCCTGGAGCCGGGTCTTAATTCCATTCACTATCGTCCGGTTCGTCACCTCCACCTGACCATTAGCTTGCGGATGATAAACTGACGTGAGCTTCTGGCCTATTCCATACTTTACGCACCATGATTTGAAAGGATCATTTTCGAACTGCGCTCCGTTGTCGGTTACTATGGCTCTCGGCACCCCGAATCGGCAGACAATGTTCCTCTAGCAAAACTTCACACAGGTAGCTCCCCAGATGTTAGTCAAGGGCTCGGCTTCCACCCACTTTGTGAAGTAATCGATAGCCACAATCAGGTACTTCAAACTGCCAGGAGCGGTGGGAAAAGGTCCGACCAGGTCCAGTCCCCATCGGCTAAAAGGCCAGGCTCATGTTATCCCCATCATCTGTTCGCGGGGTATGTGCACTAGCGGTGCGAACTTCTGGCACTGAAGGCATGAGCGAACCCTGTCCTGCGAGTCTTCAAACATGGTAGGCCAATAGTACCCCATCCGCAAAATTTTCCTGGCCACCGTTCTGGCTCCCTGATGACTACCATTCGGACCTTCATGAACTTCCCGGACCAGATACTTGCCCTCCTGCTGTTCCACACACTTCAGCAACGGCTGGAGATAGCCTCTTTTGTACAGAACCCCTTCCTGAAGTGTATACTTCGGCGCCTTGACCCGAATTTTCCTGGCCACCACCCGGTCGGCCGGGACCTCTCCCGTCAGAAGGTATGCCCGGATCGGTGCCATCCAAGAGTCTTCCTGCACCACTTCCACTGCCAGGATCTCATCACTCTGCTCGTAACTTCTCCTCTCCAGTGTCTCCCTTCTGAGAGGTGCTTTCTGTCCCGGCTTCAACTTCGAAGATGCCAACTTGCTCAACGCATCGGCCTTTTCGTTCTGCTCCCTTGGCACCTGCTCCAGACTGAAACTGTCGAACTGCCGGATCATGGGCTGGACCAGCTCCAAGTACCTCTGCAAACTTCGCTCCTTTGCTTCATACTCTCCGTTCACCTGCTGAACTACGATCTGCGAGTCACTGAAGGCCTGAATCTTTCCTATCTTCAATTCCCGGGCCAGTTTGAGTCCTGCCACCAATGCCTCATACTCTGCCTCGTTATTTGTGGTTTTAAAGTTGAAGTGCAGCGCATAGTGGTACTCCTCTCCTTCCGGGGATGTCAGCAATACCCCGGCTCCGCTACCCCCTGCATGAGCTGACCCATCCACATGCAATGTCCACCTCGGGCTCAGATATTCCTCGGCAGTCGCGTCTGATCCTACCATCTCTGTCAAAAAATCCGTCATTGCCTGGCCCTTAATGGCTTTTCTCGGCTGATATGTTATCTCATGCTCCCCCAACTCTATGGCCCACTTCATCAAACGCCCCGACGCCTCGGGTTTGAGCATCACCTGCTTCAAGGGGTGGTTTGTCAGGACCACAATCGGGTGGGCCTGGAAATACGGGCGCAACCGTTTTGAGGCATAAACCAGCGCCAATACCAGCTGTTCCAAACTTGTATACCGAGTTTCCGGACCCTGTAAAGCCCGGCTGACAAAATACACTGGACATTGCTTCCCGTCTTCCTCTCGGACCAACACAGCACTGACAGCCGATGCGGATGCGGACAAGTATAAAAGCAGATCCTCCCCCTCCTTCGGCTTCGAGAGGGTCAGGAGTCGGCTCAAATGTTCCTTCAGATTCTCGAACGCCTTCTCGCACCCCTCCGTCCATTCAAACTTCTTCGCCTTCCTTAGTATGTTGAAAAAGGGAAGTTGTCTCTACGCGCCTTTTGACAAGAATCGGCTCAAGGCTGCCAGAGAACCCATCAGCTTCTGCACCTCCTTCACATTCTTCGGCGATTGCATTCGGCTTATCGCCTCCACCTTCTCCGGATTAACATCTATTCCCCGGCTAGACACCATGTAGCCGAGGAACTTCCCAGCCGCTACTCCTACCACACTCTTCTCGGGATTCAGCTTCAGGTTGACCTTTCTCAAAATGCTGAACACCTCCTCCAAGTCTGCTAAGAAACCTGGGTAGCTCTGGCTCTTCACCACCATGTCGTCAACATATAATTCCATGCTTCGGCCCAATTGATCCCGAAATATCGAATCTGCCATCCGCTGGTACGTCGCCCCTGCATTTTTCAAGCCGAACGGCATCCGCCTGTAGCAATAGGTACCGAACTCTGTGATGAAAGCCGTCTTCGGCTTGTCCTCTCCTGACATTTGAATCTGATGATAACCCCGGTATGCATCGAAGAAGGCCAGGGTCTCATACCCGGTGATGGCTTCCACCAACCGGTCGACTGGGGGAAGGGGGTAACTGTCTTTCGGGCAACACTTGTTCAGGTCGGTGAAGTCGATACACATTCTCCAGGACCCATTTTGCTTTTTCACTAGCACCGGGTTGGCTAGCCATTCAGGGTATATGATTTCCTCCACTACCCCGGCCTCCAGCAACTTCAACACCTCTTGTCTTACCACCTCGGCCCTATCTCCTGCCAGGGCCCTCTTCTTTTGCCGAATCGGCTTTAACTCTGGGTATACATTCAGCTTGTGGAGAGCTGACTCCGGGGGTACACCTGTGAAGTCCTTCTCTTCCCATGCGAACACATCCTCATATTTTGAAAGCAGGGATCGTAGCTGTTCCTTTACATCGACTGGCATTTTTCTCCCGACCTTGATCATGCCTCGGCTCTCGACCTGCATATCCTCCACGTCTCCCAGACCTACTTCTCCCTGCACTGCCCCGACCGGGGTCTTCCTGGCTTCCTGGAGGGCTGTGAGCATGCAACTTCTAGCCGTGGATTGACTTCCTCGAACAGTCGCCACCCCCTGATTGGTTAGGAACTTCATGGTCAAATGGTATGTCGAGAAAATGGCCCGGGCTTGAGCCATCCACGGCCGTCCGATAATGATGTTATTAGGAGACGGGGCGTCTATGACCGCAAAGTTGCACCGGACCGAGGTCTTCTTGTTCCTGTCAAGGTCATCGACCACTGTCACTGTTAAGGACACAACCCCCAGGGGATGTTCCGTCCGGCCTGTGAAACCTGACAAGGGAGAGGTGCTCGGGCGAAGGTTGTGGCGTCCTATCCCCAGCTGGTCAAAGCAAGAAGCAAACATGATTTCTACACTGCTTCCATCATCAATAAACACTCGCTTGACCGTAAATCCTTCTATCTCCGCTGTGATCAGCATCGGATCCGTATGGGGCGTTAGACTGGGGACCGGATCCTCGTCCGAAAAGGTGATGATCTAAGTGGGGCGCAATCTCTTCTCTCTATCTTCACCGGCCGTCACATACCGACTCCGGGCTTTGGCCGCTGCCTGGGACTGAGGCCCATCACCTACTTCTCCATGTACGACATTTATCATCCGGGGAGGGACCTGGTTAACCGGTTCCGGGGCCATAACCAGAGTCACTGCTCCCGGCTGGGCAGTCGGTGCAGGAGCCCCTCGCTGATTATCATTCTGCGGCCTGTTCCTCCAATTCCTCTTCCTCCCCGCTCCGGCCTACTGCCCGGCCGCCGGACGCTGGTTCTCCTGGCTCACACAGTCTCTTAACTGCCCTCTCTCGATCAACTTCTCAATCTCCACTCTCAGACTTCGACAGTCGTCTGTTGTGTGTCCATTAGACTTGTGGAAAGCACAATACTTGGCCGCGTTTGCTGGAGTCGGATTCCCCGGTATGGGGGCCGGGTCTTGAAACAGGTTCCGGTGAATTGTTAAGATCTCCGACCGGGTCTTGGTCAGAGGAGTAAACGTTTCGGCCCGAGGGGGATCAACCCTCGGTCTTACTGGGGCCGGGCCCGCATCCCTCCTGACAGGATCAGCGACCCGAGCCTTGTCGCCCTTTTCGATCCCCTTGTCCTCGAAATACCCCTCCTCCTTCCTCTTCTTACTCCCTTCCAGAAGCGAACAATACATCTCCACCTCAAGATCCAGCTGATGAAAAGTGGTCGGGATATTCTCCATAAGCTTCGCCCATAACACCTCATCCCTCAACCCTGCAATCAATCTTGCAATCAGAGCCTTCACTTGAGCATCTCTATCAATCACCTTCATGGAATCGTCCATGTACCTCCTGTGGAAACCCCGGACTTCCTCCTTTGCCGACTGCCGACCGTGAGCCACTTCGGCCAAAGGAAGGTACTTCTTTCTTCTGGTCTCATATCTGTGCATCAAAACCCTTGAAAAATCATAGTAATTTCTAAAACTTTCCGGGGGTTGGGCTTCAAACCACGACAAACAACTTCCCCTCAGGTACAAGCTCACCAGCTTGCACATAAGTTCCTCCCGGATGTCACGTGTTCCCATGACATTATGGTACGTCCTGACAAATTCCTCCGGATCCGTCTCTCCACTATAGGTCGGCACCCCCTCCGGGACTCTCATTCCCACCGGCCAGGGGAAAGTGCTGATGTACCCTATCCAGGGGGGAGGTAGGCCTTCCTCCGTTCCTTCCTATCAACCGATCCAACCTCTCCTCCACCGAGTTTAGAGCCGCCGGAGCCCGGTCCACAACCACCGGGTACGCACCATAGGTTCCTGCAACCGGGGCCGGTTGAGCCATGGCATATGCCGCCATCGGTACTTGGTTCTGCATCCACACCGGCCCTTGAATCCCGGGAGCCCAGCCCCCCCGAGGCTCCAGTGGGTTGGGCATAATACCCTCCGGGTGCCGGGGGGTACCCCTGATACCCCTGATACCCGGGCTGAGACATCCCGTATCCTGGAGCTCCATATCCGAGAGGGCCCCCACCTTGACCATACCCCGGCCCCATACTGGCTGGTTGCCTTTCCAGATCTATAACAACTGGAGGCCGAAGATTTTCCTGCCCGTGAGCGACAGGGGGTCCTCGGCTGAACCGGGGGTACCCGGTCCTCAGTCACCGGGGGTTTCAACTGTCCTTCTCCAGCCGGTTTTGTTCCCGATCCCGATCCTTGCTTTGCCGCCAACCAACGACGGTACTCTTCTTCCTGAGTGGCAGCAAACTCCCTTCTGTCGCGGTCGTCCTGCGTCATTGCCGGCTCCCTTTCTCCTTCCGGCTCTGACTCTCCCTCCGAAGCGTCTGGATCCGAATGCGCCGGGGCCTTCCCCTTACGCGCTCGATCCCTCATCCGGCGTAAAGTGAGATCCTCCTCTGCCACTTCAGGCCTTCTTCCTCCTCTACCTCTTTGCGGCGGCCGACCTCGGGGCGGCATCTTAATGCTTTTTGTGAACAAAGATCGTATCCCACTGGGCGTGCCAACTTGATGCTGCCCGCCTGGTCGGTCCGGATAGTCCCCTGATCCCTGATCCAATACCTAGCCCTGCAAGACAGAGCCCCGGGAGGTACCCGAGGGTAGACCCTCCGGCGTGATGATGAAAGATGGATCTTGGGAGAGAAAAGGGGCAATCACTTGAATAGTGAGAAGATACTTACTTGGGATAGTGCTGAGGAGCACTATTTATACAGTACTCATGCTCTCCATGTGGTCCATGCTCCGAGTGTCTTCTAGTGTATCTGTCCCTATCCGAGTTGTACGAACCCGGATACTGCCAAGCTACCTTTTCCTCGTCGCGGGCCGAGCCCATGTTACCACTGGGTAGTTGGGTCTGGGCCTGGTATCACCAGTTAGTGCCCCAACAACAATTTTTCAGACTACATTGAATTGTGGGAGGGAGTACAGATTACTCATCATTGATGAAAGTAGTAATATTAATGTGATTTCAGAAAGTACAATTGAGAGATTTGAACTACAAACCGAACCACATCCTGAACCATACAAGGTTGCTTGGATAGATAATACTGCTATTCTGATAAACAAAAGATGTTTAGTACGCCTGAAAAAGGGTAGGTACTCATATTCTGTTTGGTGTGATGTTGTGCCTACGAGAATTACTCACATTCTCTTAGGTCGTCCTTGGATGAATGATCATAATGTTTTACATAATGATCATGCAAACACTTAGGTTGCGTTTGATAAAGCCATTTATTGCCGAATCTGAATTATTCAGCGCTTATTTGAATTCAGCGTGTTTGATAATACCAAACATACACGTCTGAGCGAATAAGCAGGAATAAGTGCGTCTTAAACTCAAGTACAAATTGTACGCCTCCAATAAGTGATTTCCAAATCACTTATGTCTGAATCTTATTGACATTACACGCATGAATGATAATATATTTATCTCTTTAAATCACTTGTCAAAAGTGTTTACTTTGGAAATATATCCATTACCGTTTTTTATAATTGATTTTTAATTTTCTTTATATATATATATTTATTTATTTTAGTTAACTATTTAGATATTAATATAAAAATTAAAAATGATATAATTGAAATGTAATTCATGATTAAAATCGAGTATGATAGAAAATTTTAAAATGATATCAAATTTTAATAACCACATAATTCTTAGATATTTTATATGCGATAACTTTATACTATTATACTTATTATTGATTTGATATATTTTATTCATAACATATATTTTTAATTGTCTTTCTATTGCAGATTATAATAATTTCATATTTTTATTTTATTATTAATTAAGATATTACTTGGTGAGAAACTCTCTTATAAG
Organism: Sherardia arvensis; assembly: GCA_948330725.1. Taxonomy (NCBI): domain Eukaryota; kingdom Viridiplantae; phylum Streptophyta; class Magnoliopsida; order Gentianales; family Rubiaceae; genus Sherardia; species Sherardia arvensis. Next base: position 10,688,797 of record OX415244.1, read on the forward strand.
ATAGCCTTATGGTAAGACAGGGCCTATCAGGACCAAGCAAAACAACTTTAGGGACTGCAACATAATTATTTTATTTTTGGTGTCTTAACAAAAACTTTCATAAAATATAGGGATCATTTTGCAATAATTAATATTTTATATGTTCCTTCCCAAATTTTGATCCCCTCCTTGCCTATATTTGTCTCGTAATCAAGAAAATCATCTATTTCATCATCAATTCATCAACAATTATCAACTGATCATAAACAATATCAAATATCAATAAAAAATCATCAAATTATCGTAAATACATCGTAAACCAAAATTTATCAAACTATCATGAAAACATTGAAAAATACCAATCATCAACCAAGAAGTATCAATAATCAAATCATCACATATAATCGACATCAATTATCAATAAACAATCATCAATCATTAACTGATCTATCGGCCTTAAACATAAATTATCAACCGAAAAGTGTCAATAATCAATATAAAATCATCAATCATTAAATTATCATTACCGAAATTAATCATTAATCATCAACATCAATTCATCAAATCATTATAACCAACATCAATCATTTACCTATCATCATCACTAACAATTAAACATCAAATCGGAAAATCATCAATCATCAAGTTGTCGTCATCATCACCGCAGTAAATAACCTTCATAAATCAACACCAAAATCATCATCATTAATACCAAAAATTATCATCATCATCATCACCACCACGAAAATCATCATCACAAGTAGCTGGAAATTCAATTAATCTCTGTCCCTCAACCAATTCAGAGTTGATTGAAATGCCTCCATCGTCTCTACCTCCACATCGCATCCGTCTCTCCACACCATCCTTGCCGCCTGAAAACATCGTCGTATCACGCCGACGATGCCTTGATATGCCTCAATCTCGATCTATCCGCCGCTGCAAAATCAATTATCCCAAAGCATCGTTCCCGGCATAGCGGCAGTCGACACCAACAGGCGGTTTCGACTGCGCACATGAGGTTGACTTTGAAGGTGATCGAAGGCGAATCTGTAGAGTTTCTCCTACTGCCTTCCGGTGAAGCGCGGCGGCAACAGTAGCAACGATGATGATTTACAGAGAAAATGGCGAGGAAGAACTGGGTTTGGGGATTTATGTGGTGATATTTCACAGTTTGTGATCATATAGTCCCTGCACTTGTGGGAAACTTACAATTTGGAACCTAGAATAAACTTATTAATATTTGGCCCCAAAACTAATTAGAATTTGATTTGTTATGACCGGTGCCTTATGATAAGGCCGCCTTATCTAATTGTTTCTCTTACTTGTTTTGCTAGAGTAAATTATTTTCTTATTTTCAATACATCATTTTATATTATAAAGTTAATGTTTCACAAATATGATTATAAAAAACGTAAATTATAATCATAATTGAAAATATTTTTTTGTTTATACATTTTTTTCTATTTTAATTTAGTTTAAACATTTTTAATTTAAACTTGAATTTCAGTGTTCAGACACTATATCTAACTTTATCAAACAGTGATACCACTTAACCATTCAGCACTTAATGGTTCAGACTTCAGATTTCAGACTTCTGACTTCAAATTTCAGACTTCAGTTTTATCAAACAGAGCCTTATTCTTTCGACTTCAACAATGAGCATATTGTTTTAAAATCTTCGAGTCCGGAAGTTATGAAGAAGCTAACGAAGCCAACCAGCGCTGCGGGGGTAAGGATCGAGAAGGTTGAAGAAGTGAAGGACGATAAAGAGAGTATACAACATTTAGAGCATGCTGAAGAGGATGAGCAGTGTAGGCAATCCTTTGAGCATGTTAAAGTGGCTGAAAATGTCGAAGAGGACAAGAATTGCAATACAGAAGATATTATAGTTTACAAGATGGATACCATAACTGAGTGGCAAAATCATGTTCTTACTTCACTACCTGACGTTCTAAATTCTTGTGTATCTGAAGAATTCTGCAAGCGATTCATTAAGGAGTTTAGTTTGGAGCCATATGCAGAAGTAAATCAGACTACCAGCGCTCGTGTACTTATGTTGATACATCCTTTTAAGATGCCTAAGGTAGTGTCTACAGGTTCGCGAAGCAAAGTTAGAGATGTGATGCCACCGAAGATTTCCCAAATTAGCATTTGGTAAGAAATATCTTGTTCGATGGAAGTATCTTGTTCGTTGGAAGGACATCCACGTAATGAATGCACAATTATTGGTTCAGATTTGCGGAGTTCTTTCACGAAGAAGATTTTTTATAACTCGTCGGAGTCGAGTTTTTCAAGAGGGGGAGAATGATGAGGAATGGAAACAACTATTTTCCAAAACTATTCATGAAAAGTGAATTTTAGTTTGGAAAAGATTATATTTGTTTTCCTTTTAGTTTTAGAATAGAATTAGGATATATATTATTTTCCTATTTGGATTTATTTTCGTAACTATATTTATATTCTAACAATTGTAAGAAGAGGAGAAGAGATTTTGAGATTAATAAAAATTCAGTATATGAATTTTAACCCAGTTTTCCCGGAGGTGTGATTGCCAAAAGATATATATATATATATATATATATATATATATATATATATATATTCCCTAGGTGTGATTGCCAAGGTTAATTATATATTTTGTTACGAGTTCTTTTTTCCAACCATGATTCATCAACGCACGAGTCCTGCATCAAAAATATTATCATATTTAATATTCCCTAAATTTATTAATATTAAATTTTATGTTCCGTTAATATTTGTAACTGAATATATTAAGAGTCAAACACGCGATCGTGATAAAGATTTTGTATGAATTCAACTAGGACAGGAATCATAAGAGGCATATATTTTGTTCTCTGAAAATTAGCTAACTTATAGAGACAATAATGTTATTTTAATAATATTTTGAAATATATCGAGTCTAACATATAAATTTTAGTAAAGAAATATGACACGTTACTTTCAACTTTCCATTTCACTAGTGACATCTTTTAAGGAGATGTGTTAAACAAATGTGAAAATAACAAATGCTGGAAAATGGTTGAGATAATTTCTTAAATGGAACATTATAAAGTGAATAGATAAAAAAGAAAAGGGTGTCAAAGATAGTTAAACGGGTACACATTATAAAGTTTGGTAGGATCACCTAGCTATCTTTAGGAGCTCATTTGCGATCATTTCCTATAAAGTTAAACATTCAAATGTTAGTGTTTGTTTTTTTTTTTCAAAAAGGTAATTACCATACATATAAATCTTACACATGAACTAATCATATATGTCAGCATTACACTCAACGTGTCATGTTTGTACTAATCCATTAATTTGTGAGCAAGATCCCTGACCGCGTCTAATCCATTAATTTACGAGGAGAGATGAACAAATTCGCTCAAGGGTAAGAGAAAGCTCATTGGAGAATAATCCAGATGAATATCTCTTGCCAACAAGCTCAACATGATGTAAGGATGTTCAGAATGTTAATGTTGCAACCTCTATTTAACAAGATACGACTTTCAGGAAAACTATTATCAAATAAGGTGGATAGTATCTTGACATCTTCATTTTTTATACTTGGCTCGAGACTTGAATTGGCTGAAAATTTCTTTGTCTTTAGCATAGTCATAAAACACAATTGTGCATAGATAGGAATTAAGAATGGATAATGTTTACTCAAGCATTCCTTTCAAGTAATAGATCTCAAAAAGTAAATAAACAAAATGAGCATTCAATAAAAACTTCAACTTTGAGACTCATACCTTAATTGTAGAAGAAAATCTTAGTAGTTTCTTGCTCTTAGCCACACAAAGTAGCAAGATTTGTAATATTCAACCAAAGTTGAAGGAGGTATGTGGGTTTTTGGTGGGTTAAAAGCTTCCTAGGGTTTATTTCTTCACACAAATCCTATGTGCTAGATTTGAGGGTGAGTTTGTGGTTGGGTTTGATGAGATTTTAGCAAGAAATGAGGCAAGAATGGATTCGGAATGTAAGGATTTGAGATTGAAGTAGAGGGGGGGATAAGGTGAGAGAGAAAGAGGGGTAGATGAGAATAAATGGTGAAAATGGTGAAGAGGGTAGCAAAATCCGGGAAAAGATATATGTAGTAGGGTCGAATTGGACATAACTAGCATGAATAGTGAATTTGGTCGTTTACTGTTTTACTACCTTACGAAACCGTAACTTGATTCGCTTAGAGGCGAATACAGCTTGCGGTATCGCTAGCAAGTTCATGAACCCATTATAAATATTTTATGATAAATTGTATTCTAATATTAATGTGTGCCAAATACGCTTGTTTATATTATAATTGAATATGAAAACTTAAAAATGAAATCAGATTACATCTGCACAGAATATTACTTGAGTTGGTTGCATAGATGATGCATGTTATGAACGATAATTGTTCTGACATGTTACATAGAGTACTATAAAGAGGTATCTGAATTCGTTAACTGTAATCCATATCCATAATTATTATAACGCATTAGGCATACACTGTTTTCATACGTAGATGAGGGGACTACATATTATTACAATTAGTTTGTTAACCAAATGTTACATAGATGCACATATGACAAATTGGAATTTCTACATCAGCCACGTGTTGATCACTAGCGAATGTACATATATTTGACAACTTCTGACTTTCGTATGAAAGTGTAGAAATATTGTTCTTCTGTGATGCCTCTGGTATTACTCACAGTTTGGAAGATGTTATAGATATATGCAACGTCGTTAACCCGTTAAAGAGCCGACTTCACGATCACACATCTCGGCCGCTAATGAAGGACAAGTATCCAGTTATAGATGAGAACCAAATATAATTTTACTAATGCATTCCCATTCTCGATGATAAATGGGTTCGGTTTTAATCATGTGGGTTGCTGCACATGGGTCCAGGGTTTAGGGTTTAGGGCATGGGTTCAGGGTTTAGGGTTTTATGAATATAAAGAAGCGAAATCGCAACTTTATTCGCCTAAAATCTTAAATGAAGCGAGTTCGCCAGTTGGATTAAGTTACGAGCGAATTAACAAGAGAACTCATTTCCTAGTGATATCCACGCGCGATGTCGTTCAAACGAGATCGTAACCAGACTCACTGATGCAGCGTGCGTGGAAGAAACAACGAACTATGAATCAAATCCTCGTTGAATTCATCAAAACAACAAAAGAATTGACAGGTATGGAGGAAAAACCTCAATTTTCATTCAATATCAAAGTTGTCTTACAAAATAACCATAAAACTGTTTAAATACTAAACCCTAGCTGCTACTAAATATAATAAATAACAAAAAGGTTCTCCCTAACTTAAAATATTATTTTAAGTATCCAAAAATAATAAAACACGATTTTGACCCTTAAGACAAAGGAATTCGCCCAGAAACCAGCAGTGCTCATGTTTGACATGAGTTCTTATTAGAATGACGTTTCAAATCAGAAAATACTACTTATTTGTTGAATTCTGAGATTGCAACAAGAAATATCAGAATCTGCAAAAAAACTCTTCGGCTGCTCCAACTTCCGCAGGTAAGGTTCATGCCACATCACTCACCAACATGCGAATTAAGCAAGCGAGTTCGCCAGTTATTATTTATCCCCAAAAAAAAATATTAAAACAAGTTTTGCGGGTGGCGAGATCATAACCCCCCAACTTCCACCCGCAAAACCCTAAAACCCCAAACCGGAAAATCGCAGCGACCACCATAGGCCGGAGCAAATTAGTCGGTAAAACTCTTACCCCACCAGCCCCCAAGCGCCAGAAGACCACGACCACTACTGAACCCGATGTGGAGACGGCGCAAGGCGGGAGAAGGCCCTCTCCGAGATGCAATCTCGCCGGAAAAAGGAAGCTCGGCCGGCCGGTGGATCCAGGCCCGACCCAACATATGCATGAACTGACATCAGTGCTTCAGGCCCCCAATTTTGGGCCGAAAAAAAGGCCCAATTTTTATAAATTTTAAGTGTATTTAGTATGTATTTTTACTATTAAAAATAATAATTATACATAATAAATTAAAAAATAATTAAAAAGGCCCAATTTTTACAATCAAATTAAAATATAGGCCTTTTTTTTTTAATTTTTGCTTCAAGCCCCCAAAATTCTTGGGCCGGCACTGGGTGGATCTACAAGCTCCGGACCCAATTCAGGTACCTCCTAGGGGTGCCAACCCGCCACCAGTCCGTTGAGAAACCTCCACACCGCCACACCAATTCATCGCAGAACCCACCTCCGACCGGTGCTCCATCTCAGGACCCGCCGGGTAACGATCAGAATGAGGAAGACGACGAGGAGACATCACTGTTCATAAGTACAAAGGCCGAGACAAGGTATGAACGCTTTTCTTGTCGCACCTTGTTGAATATGAGGGTCTTGGATGAGGATAAGATAGAATCGTTAGGTTTCTCTAAAATTGTAGAATATTTTAGAGCGATGCACCTTGAAGGGATGTTGATGTCCAAGAGCAGGTGCATAAGGATGAGTGTTTACAGTTTTATGCTAATATGACGTTTGCGAAGGACGCCGAAGAGGCGGAGACAATGGTTAGGGGAGTAAAATTTAAGGTTGATAAGTATTTGATTAATGAGGTGATAGGTTGCCCGTATGTGTCGGTTGACAAATTAAAGCCGTTCGATCCAAACGGTCCTTGATGTATGCCAGATACCAACAATTCGACGATGAACCAGGCTCTCGAACTGATCTGCAAGACAAAGGCCCCGGGTGTCCCGGGGATAGACACTCCGACGCTCAAGTCAGTATATTTGCTTAAGGCATAAAGTACAAAGTATGAGATTAGATGAGAGGTCTACCAAACTCTTAGGGTATTTATATGGTTACAATCCATAAATCACCAAGATATGTATTTATGGTATGAATACAACTTTTATGGGAATAGAGGTTGTATTACCATGTATAATACAAGTGTATTTCGGACATGGTTGTGTTACCATGTTTAGGATAGCTGTATTACCATCTTTGAGAAGACGTATATTCCTTGTAGAACATTCATAATATACGCATTCCTTATAAAGATTAGGATTGATGGACCTGTGGATCCACCCTCCGCGTATCTCGAGCCCACGACCCTTCTCGGGCCCTGGTCCGAGTATGAATGAGGTTCGAATACGAACCGTGGACTTATCAGTAGCCCCAAGGTAGATCTTCAGAATATAGAGTACTCCGTCGTGAAGGTTGAAGGAGAGGCTTGCTTCTCGAGGGAAAACCAATAACTCGAGGGAGAATAACTCGGGGTGTCCTTCGGGGACTTTCTTTTCGGGCTTACCCTTCAGAATATCTAGCTTCAATTTCTTTCGTATTCCATCAAATATATGAACGGCTGAGATTAGCTTTCTTTGAAATCCAGATGATGGGTACAAGTGTATGGAGCTGACCGTGACTTGAGCACCTTGTTTCTAGAAGTCAAGGCTGGGGAGCTGATGGAAGTTACCGTCGCTTCACCGCTGCAGGCGGTAACTGTTGCGGTAGATGACGGTGCCTCTGGGTCAGAGGTGGACCCTAATGCGGAGCCCCAAGTTGATAAACGGGTTCCGGCTGCCGATGGTGCGAATGGTGTCACCAAAGTGGTTGATGTAAGGACGCTAAGGTATCTGCGGTCCTGCAGGCTGTCATATCCTCTTGAAGCTGGCCTGAAGCTCGAGGATGGAGAAGTTCCTATTAAAGATATGGTGAGCCCCACTAGAGGGGTACTTTATGAGAGGTTTTTAGAGAAAGGGATAAGTTTTCCCTTTCCCCCTTTATTTCATGAATTCCTGCAGCATCATCAACTGCATCCGAGCCAAATACATTCCAATGTGGTAGTGTTGATGGTAGTGTTGATCATGGCGGTGATTTCCTGGTGTGCTCGGAAGAACTACGATCCAAGCCTGGATTTATTCAGGAGTCTGTATATGTTATTATCTTTTCAGACTTACGAGTATATTACCCTGACTCCGAGAAAGAGAAAACCAATCACGTTTCCTGATAACAGTGGTGTGTGGGAGGTAGACTGTTTCACTTTCGTCCAGAGCAAGTACGAGGTCCCTAATTTGCATCCCCATCCGAAGGATGCTATAGCTCGTGACAGAGGTTTCATCATCCCTGATCACTTCAAGGGCATCATTGAGGAGCTCCTAAAGGAGGACATTACCCTTCAAAGAAAGGATTTTGTTCTGGGCTCACATGGCTCTGCGTGGCAGTGGCCTAGTATCACTTACTCGTACCTGTTGGATGTTCCTCGGTCGAAATCTACTTCCAGCTTTTTGAAACCTGATCGGAATTGGGCCCTTCCTGATAAAATCCAGGAAAGAAAGAAGAAGGCCAGGAAAGGGGGTCCAAGAAAGTCTCCTCGGAATCATGGTGAATCTTCTTCTAGTCGGTCTTCTTCAGGTAACTCTTTTAGTCATATACTGTTGTCATATAATATATATTTTTTCATATGCTGAGGTTTATCTTTATATATGTACAACATCTCCTCCAAAGAAAAAGATCAAGAAAGGGAAGGATATACTCCAGGCCATAGATGAGGAAGCAGAGGAATCCGAGGAAGTACAGTCCGAGGAGGTGGAACCGGTGGTGGAGGAGTCCTCCGAAGATGATGAATCTGACCTTGAGTTGGTGGACTCTGAGGATGCTTCTTGAAGAAGTTAAAGTACTATCTTAGCTGCCCAGAGGAAAAGGAAGGTCAGGCTTCTCGGAGGTCTTCTAAGAAATATCCCTTCGTTTCTGAGGTATTTATTTTTCTTATCATACTGTATAGATATCTTGAATGCCAGGTTTTAATATTCTTTTTATTTCGCAGCTGATGGCGGATCTGTCCACGGTAGGGCCTCGAGCTAATGATGTGATTCGTCACTTGTCTGATTCTGTGATGGAATTACATAGAAAGTGCCGGTCCTTCAAGGCTGAGAAGGTAAAAATGGAGGCTTCCCTTTCATCTGTGAATGCTAAGTCTGTTGTGAGCACTATTCAGACTCCATTGGATGTGACTCAACTGGAAGCTAGGGTTGAACAGCTAGAGGCTGAGAATAAGGACCTGCTGTTGACGAAGAAGTCTCAAGAGAAAGAGCTGGAGGCTTATCGAGATATTACTGAGGAGCTCGCGCAAAAACAAGCCAAGGAGAAGGATCCAGAGGAGTTTAAACGGCTTCTAAAGTTTTGGAGCGCTTTCATTACTTGTAGCCCCGAGTTTCAGAACCACAGGGAGGAGTATGGGGATTTATTCCATTCTTCTGAACTGCATGGGATCTTGGATGGCATCTTGCATCTATGTCAATCCGAGAAAGAGGTGGAAATGATGAAGGAAATATTCTCTCATCCTGATGCTACTGATAAGCTCGCTGCTCTGACTGCAAAACGCTGGATTCCTGGGGCGGAGTTTTTGGATGCATTGGATCCCTCCGAGAAGATAGTAACATCAGGAGATTTACTAAGGCTTATCAAAGCTAAGTGTCCTGAATTACTTTCTCTTGAAGAGGTGATTTCTAGTTCTTCCATAAATAAGGTGGATTAGTCTCGGCATCTCCTCATCAGTTTTAAAGCCTGAAATCTTTTGCACATGAACCTCGGTCTCATGATTTACTGGAAAGGAGCTCATGCCAAGCTAAGATACTCCGGGATCAGGTCTTCGCAGTTGTCCATGATGAACACTCTTCGTACTTGATGTTGTTGGGCTTCTTCCTCGGGCATCTTTTGCCAATGCCTTTAATGTCACAGCGTGCAGAAAAGTTGACAATAGCCCATCTCTCAAGTGTCACTTCTGGTGAAGTCCTAGGAAACCCTATTGGGTATATTTAAAAGTATCATATTCTGATGTAATAACACCTTTGATATGTCCTTTTTAGGTTCGAGATTTAGCCTCTTATGTGCCCTTTTGAGGGTCTTGTTTAGAAGTATCATATTCTGATGTAATAACACCTTTGATATGAACTATTTAGGTTCGAGGTTTTTCCTCTATGTGTGCCCTTTTGAGGGTCTTTTTTAGAAGTATCATATTTTGATGTAATAACACCTTTGATATGAACTTCAACTTTTGTTTTTGAGGTTTCTCCTCTTTATGTTGAGATGATTGATTCTCGAGCACGTCTGCCCTTTTGGTCTATAGACCTCAATCAAGCACTTTTTTGAAGATCTTTATCTCGAACCTATCTCTTTTATCCAAAACGATTGATATTTGAATATTGGATCCAAACAACTTATAAGTTGACCAATCATATACTTTATAAAGTATATTGTTTTGAACAACAATTAATGTTATACTTAAGACAACAATCCTCTTTTTAGAAAAGGAATTTAAAGATTGCTTATTATAAGGATAGGTATAAAAATATCATGACTTCAATCTAAGTTTATAACTTTTAAGAATAGAAGTAAAGTAAATAGTGAGTTTTGAGTTTGAGTACCCGTTTGTGCTAGAGCATACTTGTCTCGGACCTTGATGAGGTTTCTCGGACGCTCTTGATAGTCTCGAACCTTTGTGAGGCTCTCCTTTGAGTTTTGAATCTTCTGTGATACTTTCGTAAGTTAATCACATTCCATCTTTGTGGTATAGGTTCTCCCTTCGTGGTTTCCAAGAGGTAGCTTCCCCCTGGATGGGATTCTAGGACTCGATATGGACCTTCCCAGTTCGGGGTCAGCTTCCCTTCCACTTTTCTCTTGCTATTCTCGTTTAGCCTTATGACAAGGTCTCCTTTAACAAAAGTGGCCAAGCGGACTCTTCTATCATGGGAGCGCTTGAACCTTTTCTTCACCTTGGCCTTGTAGATAGTAGCATTTGCTCTCTTCTCCTCTAGGAGGTCAAGGTCGAGACAAAGGTTTTCTTCGTTGGCCTTGCCATTTTCATCATCTGGCTGAGAGGTACGGACAGAGGGGACCCCGATCTCCCTGGGGATGATCACTTCGGACCCATAGTCTAAGCTATAAGGAGTCTTTCCTGTTGTTGTAGCTGGTGTGGTTCTATGGGTCTAGATCATATTTGGTGATTCTTTGATCCTGTTTCCTTTACCTCCTTCGAGGCGCTTTTTGATGCCGCATACCAAGGCTCGGTTCGTAGCTTCTGCTTGGCCGCTAGCTTTTGGATTATATACTGAGGCGAGCTGCTGGTGTATTCTATACTCCTTGTACCTTTTCTTGAAGGGATCATTAGCAAATTGTGCTCCATTATCGGTCACTATGTATCTCGGGATGCCATAACGATCCATAATATTTTTCCAGCGGAAGTTGAAAACAAGGGCCGTAGGAAAAGGCTCTACAAGATCTATGCCCCATTGAACAAATGACCAGGATTCTTTGATGGTAATCATATTCTCCCGTGGCATGTGGATCATCTTAAAAAATCTCTGGTATTGGTGGCAAGAATAGATATATCTTTTGGCGTTTTGAAACATCGTAGGCCAGAGATAACCCTTTTGGGTGATGGTGTGGGGACCTCGGTGGCTATCATAAACTCCAGGGATGACATATTTCAGAGTTTTAAATAGGATCTCCCATGCCAGGTACTTATCCTTGAGAAGGGTACCCATTTGGAGGTATTCAATGTAGGGGTTCATCCATGGGTCTGAGATGTCAACAGCCATGATGCTGCTCTCCTCGTAACTTCTCTTCACCAGGGTTTCCATTAGCAATTCTTGAGACGATCTTATGTTGAGGCTCGATGAGGCAAGCTTGCTAAGTGCATCAGCCTTGTGGTTACCTTCTCGGGGGATAAGATTCAGCTCATAGTGTTGGAATTGATTTAGGAGGGGCTTAACTATCCCGAGGAATTTCTGGAGACGCTACTCTCGACTTTCGTATTCGCCTTTAACCTGTTGAACCAAGAATTGTGAGTCACTGAGGGCACCCACAATGGGATGGGTTTGCCTTGTGTTTGGCTGCCCAAAATCCCACCCATCTGCCCCAAACCCACCAAACCCCACAATGGGATGGGTTTGCCTTGTTTTTGGCCCAAACACATGGGGTGTGTGTTTCCTTTGAAAACCCAGCATTTGGGAAAGCTGGTGGGGCCCGCCTGACATGGTGGGCCCAACAACTTGGCCTCCTCTTTTTCTTTTTTTTTTCCTTTGGCTCCTGCCTCCTGCCATTTCTCCCGTTGCCATGGTATCCGTTGCAAACTAGCCGTTAGGCAGAATTCAAATTCCGATTCTAATATTTTTGGACACGTGGCACCTTCTGATTGGGCCACGTGTCAAAAACGTTTTTTTTTCAAAAATACTGATAAATTTTAAATTTATTTTAACCTGAATTTTTGTTCTTTCCCCCTCTATAAATACCATACATTCTACCCAACAATTCCACACACCATTCTTAACCCAACAATTCCACACACCATTCTTAACCCAAAAATTGCTCCCAATTTCTCCATCATATCTTCTTCCAAATTTTTCTTCATTTGAATTCAAATGAATTCTCGTCCTTTTAGGGGTAGGGGTAGAAGTAATCCTACACCACGCCTTTCGATTTTACCAAATAACGCCCAAATGTCTCCTACTTCCTTGAATCCAAGTTCACAAAATCCATACCAATTTCATCATAATCCTAACTATGATTATGGAAATGACTATCATCCAAATATAGATTCTATTAACGATGTCGAAGGTTTTTTTCAAACTCAAGGTGCTCCGAGCCAACATACTAGCACCCATCCATATGAAGAACGAGGTTATTCGTGTTTTTAATTTCTTTTAACAATTGCTTTATTTTATATGATTCTAAATTACTATGTAATGCTTATTCTACATATGCAATATTTTTATTATTATAGTTGACAAATTTTGATATTTATTTCCCACGAATACTTGCAAGTATGAAGACGAACAAGTTGTAAATATGCATGTATTCATAAATAGTTTATGCTAAATAGTTATGTTACATACTTATTCAACTTGTGTTACATGATTTAAAGTATGTATACACCAATTTCATGAAATTTAATGTTGTCATGTGATGAAAATTTTATACATATATACTTATTTAATGTGTGACAAATATTAGAGAATTTGAATATTTTCGTAATTTTAGTATGAGAGTGTACATATTATTGTTGCATAAAAATTATATTTTTTTAACAAACTTTGCTTCTCTTGATTAGGCAATATGCAACATCGCGAGAAGGCTGATGATGAAGTCGTGATAATTTATGCTAGTACTAAGAAGAAAGGGAAAGCTAAGGCAGTCGCGTGGTCTCATGAAGATGATATAGCTATAGTTGGTGCATGGTTCAACCATTCTCAAGATCCTATAAAAGGTACAGGCCAGAAACGGGAAATGTTTTGGCAGAATATTATGGATGAGGTCAATGGATGTTACTCGGCTATCAGGTCAAAAGAAGCAGTCAAATCACATTGGAATAAAATGGCGAATCATATGGCAAAATATGTTGGATGTGAAAGACGCGCCAACAGCCACTACCAAGGAGTTAGGAGCGGCGGCAGCCCTGATGATGTTAGGAAACTTGCCATGGAATTCTTTTTGATGGAAGATCAAATTACAGGTCCATTTGATTTTTTCCATGTTTTAGATTGCAAACATGCACCCAAGTTTTTGGCTGCTTATACCAATGACATTGGAACACATCAAGCAGCATTTCTGTCTGGTGGGGGAGATGAAAATATAGAGCGAGGAACCACCATGGATCTTAGTAGCGATGAAGAAAGTCCCAATTTTCCATCAAGACCACCAGGTATCAAACAGGCTAAACTGAAGGCTAAGGGAAAGTGTATGGCCAAGGGCAAAGGTGATGGTAGTGGTGCCCGTACTTCAACTAGGAAGTCTATAGAAGCCCCCCAAGTTTGGAGTAGTGAGATGGTAGAATTTGAAGAGAAACGAATGAACTTTGCAATTGAGCAGCGGGCTTATGTTGAACAACAACATCGACATGACGAGCAGCACGCCAAACAAATCCACATGAATTATCGACACAAGATTCTCAACACTTTGATCAACAAGGAAAATCCGAGCCAGACGGAGATCAAAATGCGTGACGCTCTCGTGAAGGAACTACTTGACAAGAAGGCGGATGGGTTTTAGTAATAATTAGTTAGCCTAAACCATGCTCTATATTTCTAAGCTTTGTATTTGTATTATTGTCAAATAATTGGTCAGACTAGATCAATATGTTATTTTATTTGTAAAAGCCATTTCATTAATTATAATTAATTCTACATATCTTCAGGTCGGTAGATAAGATAATTCAAGCCCTCACTCCCCGACATACTTGAACACACTTTTCCTTGATTTGTCACATCATATCTTCAAGTCGGTAGATAAGATAATTCAACCTCCCACTCCCCGACATACTTGAACACACTTTTCATAGATTTGTCACATCATATCTTCAAGTCGGTAGATAAGATAATTCAACCTCCCACTCCCCGACATACTTGAACACACTTTTCATAGATTTGTCACATCATATCTTCAAGTCGGTAGATGAGATAATTCAAACCCGCATACCAATGTGTATTCATCCCAACATTTTCTATATAAACTCATCACATCACTCCTTGTTATTCATCCTTCAACTCAAACCTTCAGACTTTGCATCTCACAATATTGCAATAATGTCTTTCTCTAATTCTGATGATGAAGGAGAGTCATCAAACTCAATTCCACAATACGAACCTTTTAGATATGAATTTTTAGAACCATTGTATCCGTTTCCCAGCTTTGCAAGCTTGTACCCAGAAATGCCATCCCACCATCAAGAAGCGGAGGAGGCCGAGTCCTCCGAAACTTACCCTATCCAGCCTAAGAAAAAAAGAAACCACATCAAGCGAGACCGTGTTGCGGCTCAAAATGCAATTCAAAAACACTATTTTAACCCACCACCGGAAAGAACGTATAACGATAGGCAATTTCGCAACAGGTATCGTATGCAGAGGTCTTTATTCCAGAGAATCATGGATGATTTGGCCAACCACGACCCATATTTCCAGCAAAAGCCAGATGCGATCGGTGTTCTTGGATTTTCACCAATCCACAAGTGTACGGTTGCAATGCGTCATTTAGCTTACGGTTGTTCAAACGACCAACAAGATGAGACCTTCCAGATTGGCGAAACGACAACCAGGGATACTGTTAGACACTTTGTTAGAGGAATCATTTCGCTCTACAAAGGTCACTACCTGCGGCCAACATCGCCAAACAACATTGCGCGCCTTAAAGAAGCAGGTCGTCAGCGTGGATTCCCTGGAATGATCGGAAGTGTTGATTGTATGCACTGGGAATGGCAGAATTGCCCCACTGCTTGGAGGGGCCAATACCAAGGGAGAGATGGTAAAGCCACAGTCATATTGGAAGCAGTGGCCTCTTTCGACACACACATATGGCATGCCTATTTTGGTATGGCTGGATCAAACAATGATATCAATGTGCTTCAAAGATCAGATTTGTTTGATGATATGTGCGAGGGAAGGGTCCCCTCGGTCGAATATGATGTGAATGGAAACGCTTACCACCATGGTTATTATCTTACTGATGGGATCTATCCCAAATGGGCAGCCTTCATTCCAGCCTACATTGCTCCAAACACTGATAAGATGAGAACTTTCACCAGGCGTCAGGAGAGTCTGCGTAAAGATGTTGAACGTGCTTTTGGAATTCTACAAGCTCGATTTGCTGTGATCCGTCGCCCGGCCTTGTATTGGGAAATGAAGATGCTGAGGAGGATTATGATTGCATGTATCATATTGCACAATATGATAGTTGAAGATGAACGTGAATCTTATGGGTTTACAGTTAAACCCACTGATTATGATCACCCTGAACCAAATATGGAATGGCACTACCAAGCTGGGCAACGCGCCAATCTTGCTGCTTTCCGGAAAAATTGGGCTGACATTCGCAGCAGGGATCTACATAATCAATTGATGTATGATCTCACGGAGCACGTTTCCCAACACGAAGCGCAACGAGGGAACCGTACCTAAATCAAACCGTTCGAGTGTTTTTTAAAATCTGTATTGTGTGTGTAATAATTGGTCAGACTAGATCAATATTTAAGTTTTCCATTTTAATAATTGGTTAGACTAGATCAATATGTATGCTTCTTTGTTTTATTGTAATGTAATCATCATTAATTACTTGTTCGTTTGTCGAATTCATATGTGTTACTTTTTTTTTTACATCATTTTTTTTATTTTTTTATCAAATATGTAAAATTATTTTAATTCACTTTTTGTATAGATTAGTTTGAATATGTTGTTCAAAAAATATTCATATCATGAATAACTCATGATATATATGCATAAATTATACATGCATATTCCAAAACAAAATGAATAAATATGTTGGTAAAAACATGTGGGTTCAATGAATCGGTGCTGAATAGTTGTTGGGTTGTTTTTCTAGTGTGGAGATGTGTTTGAGGTTGTGTTTGAGTGTTGTATTTGATGAGTTGAATAGTTGATTTAATAATATTTAAAGTGTGAAACACAAGGGGGTTGTGTTTGGGTGGTATTTCGACTGTGGATGCTCTGAAGATCTGAGAAAGTAATAGCTTCTTTGGAATGGAGACTCTTGTTGACCAGCTTAGTATGTGGTAGGGTCCATACACTATCCTTCAGCTTAGTTAGGGAAATTGCTTTTCCAGTATAGCCATTAATGCTGTTGATGACTTGGTTGGCTCCATTTGATGGTGGTGGGGGAGGATCTTGAGGATTGTTATTTCCGCCACCTTGGTTATTATTGTTGTGGGAGCTATCTTTCTTCTTTTTTTCTTCCTCGGAGTGTTATTACCTACCATCATCTGGTACAAGTTTACTAAGAGGATTTCATCTTGATTATAGCGTCTCGTGGCGCGATTCATGTATCAATAATAGTGTTCTATCACAGATTCACCTTCTTGTTGTCTATCTTCAAGAATTTGTTGATCTCTTCGTGCTCTTCCTTCCGGAGATGAGATCGAGTTGGACCTACAATTTTCCCTCGGGGGAGTGTCTGAGAAAAGGTTAATTTGGAGTGGATCAGAGCCCCGCGGGCTGTGTTGTATGGTTTGGTTCAAGGCTTCCCTGAGATGGCTCTGCCTAACGTCCTCCTGCTGTCTTTCTGCAAAGATTTGCCGACCCCTTTGTGTTCGTTCTTCTGGAGAGAAGGTCAAATCGGGGCCATTATATCCCAACCTATTTTCCCGATCCAGGCTATCTGAACTGTTAACGTTCGTGCTGTAACTTTCCTTGTTTTGGATGAAAACCCTTTGACCTGAATTTGGTACTTCAGATCCAACAGGATTTGTTTCAGGAGGTTGGGTTCTGGATGCAGCAGGATTGGAGTCGGATGCTGGAATCCTGGATGCGATGGGATTCGATATAGGAGGTGCTTTGAATATATCAGGATTTGGACCAGTGATTGGTGGTGTTATCCCAGCAGGAATTGGGTTGATGGATATCGGAACGTTGGAGTTTCCGATACCCATGGTAGAGTTTGGTGTTGGTTGTAAGGCAAAGTGTGCCCGAGATCTTCTGGGTTGTCCGCGTCCTCGACTGCGCCCATGTCCTTGAGGGGGTTGCTCCGCTTCTGGATTCTCTTCCGGATTTTGCCCTAGCATACGGGCGCTTCGTCTGGATTGCTCATCGTCAGACATGTTGTCGAGGAAGTTGCTTCTTCAAGTGCTCTAGACCAGATCGGAAACAAGGTTCGGCGACGTCGGCAATGAGTGTGAGATGTCCCACCGGGCGTGCCAAATTGATGTATGCCGGACACCAACACTTCGACGACCAGACTCTCGAACTGATCTGCAAGACAAAGGCCCTGGGTGTCCCGGGGATAGACACTCCGATGCTCAAGTCAGTATATTTGCTTAAGGCGTAAAGTATAAAGTATGAGATTAAATGAGAGGTCTACCAAACCTCTTAGGGTATTTATATGGCTACAATCCGTAGATCACCAAGATATATATTTATAGTATGAATACAACTCTTATTGGAATAGAGGTTGTATTACCATGTATAATAGAAGTGTATTTCGGACATGGTTGTGTTACCATGTTTAGGATAGCTGTATTACTATCTTTGAGAAGACGTATATTCCTTGTAGAACATTCATAATATACGCATTCCTTATAAGGATTAGGATTGATGGACCTGTGGATCCACCCTCCGCGTATCTAGAGCCCACGACCCTTCTCGGGCCCTGGTCCGAGTATGAATGAGGTCCGAATACGAACCATGGACTTATCAGTCCTTACGAGATATACCACACCCAAAACTTC
Organism: Sherardia arvensis; assembly: GCA_948330725.1. NCBI lineage: Eukaryota > Viridiplantae > Streptophyta > Magnoliopsida > Gentianales > Rubiaceae > Sherardia > Sherardia arvensis. Next base: position 10,706,966 of record OX415244.1, read on the forward strand.
CCATCCTTGTCTAATTTGAACCCCCTTGAACCCGTTGCTATGCATAGAAAATTCTTTAAGTCGCGTAGGAAGTTGGAAGGTACTCCAAAGAAGTACAAATTGGCGTTCTCACTCTAGAGTAGAGGTTGGTGTTCGAGTTGATATGCTCGAATGTCATGCTATCAGGTGGTCACCCTTGTGAGCCGACTATTGCCAATTTGATGTTGTTCTACTACATCATGGAGGGATTGAAGATAAATCCAGGGTACCTTATTGTCAAGTACATGCTGAAGCGTGCCAAGGACAAATCCGATGAAACGATCCCTTATGGCCAGCTTATAGCAGCGATTATAAAGAAGAAGGGTATTAGACCAGTTAGTTGGCTAGAGCCAGTTATGCATTACACTAAGAAATGGCTACTTAGCAAGGGATTGGAACTTGGCGCCGATGGGGTGCTAAAGAAGAAGAGCGATGGTGCTTCGAGTTCACGTAACCGAGGTGATTTGAGTCCGGGTAATTCGCACTTAGCAAACTTGATATTTTATTAGATTTATTTGTTTGCGACTGTACATTGAACTAATTGACTTGATCTCTTTTGGCAGGCCGGGAACTTCAGTGGCGTGAGCGAATGGTTGTGCTTATGGGACAACTTTCAGCGGAACTAGAACAGGTGAAGTTGGAACAAGCCAAGGAGACAGGAAATATTGGAGTTTGGTAGGATACTGAACTTGGAACCTTAGCGATGAGGAAGGGATGCCAAACTTCTCTGTTCAACCTTTGCCACCTATGAACGCGGAGCCGGATGACGAGCACCCAGAAGAGGAACCAGAAGAGGAGGAACTAGAACAGGTTCACGATCCTGATGGTGATAAGGAAGGAGAAGATCCCAAATCCCGCTGATGATGGTCAGGAAGATGGTGGAGATGGTGGCATGTTTACTCCAGACCAAGAAAATGACGAAGTATCCAAGGTTGTCTTCAGAAACGAACGTAGCCAGGATGAGGATCTCGAAGAGTCGTCCGAAGAAGAAGATGACGAAGAAGAAGACACTGAAGAGGGTGCTAAGGTCGATGGTGATAGTGATGAGGATGACAGTGATGACGGGGAGGAATGATTGCCTTTGTTATCATAAACTACGCTCCTTTAATTTTGCTATTAAACTCGCAATATGGTTACGCTGCATACTTTTGTACTTTATTTTTAGTCAATGTAATATATTGCATGTTTATTTACTTCAATCTTGACAAATCGTGCAACTAAAATTAATTATGTATGGATATTCATAAGATAACACTTTTTCATTATAACTGGAAGTGAACCTGGAGGCGATCTCACTTCCAATATTTGTAACAAGCGAGTATAGAAAATGATCTCGCCACATACACCGCCTTTAAACTTATCAAGCTTAAGAACTCGCCACCAGCTCCGCCGTGTGGAACAGAAGTTAGCAAGCGTGATTACGGGCGAGTTCATAAGTATGAGGCGAATTATCTAGCGATTTCGCCTCTGGAGAAAAAGAATTTCTAAAAAAACACACAAGTCCAAAACCGGTCCTTACGACGCCGTTTGACACTCAGGCGAATCACAGAGGCGAACTCGCCACCAGGTTATATCATTTTTCCCACATCGCTGGGTTAGCAATCATTTGATCAGTTTAAATATGGGAGCTAAATTGAAGGGTTCGATAAGTCGCCGACCCGCGCAAACTTTCCATGAAACACCAGGCAATCTCTATACATATACTATACACATACTTGGGCCATACCTGGGCCGTATCAGAGTGATGAGTGAGTGCCATGGTGAACTCGTAACCTGTTCCGCTTGTTGGAACTATAATGTGGTAATTAGGGTTAAGAACGATCACAAACCTTCTTTAAAAAGCTCAACATTAGATTGGTTAAAGATCGGATCGAGATCCTCCACTTTATAAATGAAACGAATGGTTGTGATCAACATTTTATGATCGTTCATCAAATGAATAGGCAAGTCTACTTAACATAAAATATCGGTCATGAGCACGACCTCATCGATAAGGTGACCAACATCGGTTATTGATTGCAAGTTCTAAAGTTTGACGTGATCACGACCAAGCTAGATCGAAGTGAATAAAATAATACATGGTCATCATATGTCACCGATTCAAATTCCTGATCATCGTGCTTGACTCGTTATAGTGATCGTCACTAATCGTGATCGATTACAAGAAAGTTGAAGTTTAAGGGTATACTCAATCAATGTTCAGGTACCGATCGACCGACCAAATTTATAGTTGATCAAAAAATTTATACAATAAAAACAATTTTAAATTACATAAACATTCCTCATCCAATTTTATATAGAATTAGAAAAATTCTAGGTTTTTCATAATATTTCAAAAATTATATAGTTTATACACAGGCGAACTCGCCTATGATTTTCACTCATGGGCGTATGCCAAGCGAACTCGCCGCCACGTTATGTTTCCCACATCGGTGGATCAGCGTCCAATTGATCAGTATATATATGGTAGCAAAATTAGAGGGTTCGATAAGTCGCCGACCCGCGCAAACTTCCCATGAAACACCATGCATGATCTATACATATACTATACATATACTTGGGCCAACTTAGAGTGATGAGTGTGTGTACCATCTATCAGTACCCTGGCCCAAAGGCCTAAATTTTTTTAACAAAGAAGCGAAATCGTAACCAGAGTAACTATAAGTAGTCAACTCTTGGGGTTTGACGCGTTCAAAACGCAGATCCCCAATTCTTTTCAATCACAATCAAAATCAGAGCTTCCCCGACAGATCCACCGCCGTTCACTGGGATATTCGCTCCCCCACCGCCAAATTTGTAACATCTTGTAAGTTGATCTCTCCAATCATCTTATTCATCGTGAATTTGAATGGCATGTTTTTATTTTTTAGGTTCATATGATTTTTAGCTTTTGTTTTTGATTTTTGTATCTGGGGTTCAATCATAGGAATAGGTTTGATGTTAGGTATTCTTGATAGGTACTTTGGATACAGAAACATGCCTCCACGGGGAAAAAAAGTTGTTGAACAATCGAGCGAGGTTATTAAGTTCGATAAAACTAAGTTTGTGAGTGAATCCGCTTACCTCAAGTACCAAAATTTTAATCTTTTTCATTTAATTATTGGTTGATTAGTAAATTTACTATACTGTGGAAAAAATGGTATCTATATAATGAGATGCGACTTTTGATTAGAGTGAAAGTTATAACAATTCATTTTGCAAATTTAGGGAAAAGCGAAACCAGGGAGAATGGTGAAAGGCAGCGATAGACCAATTGCCGAGCAGTCTTCACGTTGTGAAGAGGAAATCCAACAACTGTACGACGTCATCCCAACTGCGGAGGACGGCGGAAAACAGGAGGAGCGGCCAATATTCTACGAGGTAGAAGATATTAGTCGGAAAAGGACCAAAAAGGTATACTCTTAATTCATTTACCTGTTTAACATCATCACTACAATTTATGTTCTCTTTAAAATTTCATGTATGTTGCTAATTTTTGTATTTCTTGTGGCTGATGTTGGAAAACAGGGCAAAACAAAGTATTTTATAAAATGGTAAGGTTCTTCGTTTATAGTTTTCTAAAGTTTTGAATTTTTCTTGTGAAAACTGCCATCTGCTGTGTTTTACAGAAAAGTGTTGGAGTTTTGTTTTTTGTACATTCGTACTTTATTTTTGTTAGTTTTATTGTCATGTCACGAGTTTTATGTGCGTTTTCCAGGTGCGGCTATCCAGAATCAGAAAACACTTGGGAACCACTGGAGAGCTTGAAAGATTGCTCATTTGCCATTAACACTTTTGAAGATTGCTCATACGAGGTAGAAGATATTCGCCAGAAAAGGATCCAAAATGTATACTCTTCATTCATTTACCTGTTTAACATCATCACTACAATTTATGTTTTCTTTAAATTTTCGTGTTTGTTGCTAATTTTTGTATTACTTGTGGCTGATGCTGGAAAACAGGGCAATACCGAGTATTTTATAAAATGGTAAGGTTCTTCATTTATAGTTTTCAAAAGTTTTGATTTTTTCTTGTGAAAACTGCCATCTGCTGTGTTTTACAGAAAAGTGTTGGAGTTTTGTTTTTTGTACATTCGTACTTTATTTTTGTTAGTTTAATTGTCATGTCACGAGTTTTATATGCGTTTTCCAGGTGCGGCTATCCAGAATCAGAAAACACTTGGGAACCACTGGAGAGCTTGAAAGATTGCTCATTTGCCATTAACACTTTTGAAGAAAGGTGTACTTTTATATTTCTTCTCATTTTTGACTATCTTTCTTTTTGTCCTCCCTACCGATATCTAATAATTGGAGTTTAGTTTTATAAAATATATCTTACATTTATGAATATGTTTTATCACCCATTTTATGACTTGAAAGTTATTTTTAGAAATTATAATGGAAGTCACTTAGAAATAGACTGACGATTTTGATATCGCTTCTTGTCTATTTGTACATTTTTCTAATTTACTATTTTTCTTTGTTGGATGGATTGCAGCTCGAAGACTAAAAAGTCTTCTTGTAAGCGTAAACCTAAAGGCGCGCCATCTCAAATTAAGAAAAGATATAAAGTTCGTTCCGCTGCAGCTGTGCCTATGCCAAGTTCTGAGAACCTCGCAGGAGAGAACTCTTCACTCCAAGCTCTTCAAGGTCAGAAGGCTTCTGAAGCTGAGCTACGATCCCAGAAGGCTATGATTTTTGAGATGGGATTAGAGATTGCTGGACTCAAGCAAGGGTGGGATCTGTATGCTGATCACGAGAAGCAGCGACATCTACTCGCCTTGTGGTCAGAGTTCTGTGCTAATAGCCCAGAGATGGTGGAGCTCAGGAACACTTATGCCCTCCTGTATCATCGCACCCAACTCTACGAGTTGTGGGATCCTGTCTTGAAATTATGCGACGATGACACTGAGAGGAATATTCTGGCTCAAGCATATAATTGGCCGAACGCCGCCCAAGAGCTGGAGGAGCTGAAAGCTAGGCTTCATCAGATGGGAGGCTTCAAGGTCGAGCTGCTGAAGAGCATAGAGTCGGCGAGCAGGCTAGTGAGCTTGGAGGACCTTAAGAGGATGATCACCACCCTGTACCATGGGTTGTCCTATCTCGGGGAACCATCCGAGGTGGCTGAGCAGTTGATAGGGGCAGAGCCAGCAGGACTGGGGAACCAGGATCTGCCTTCTTCTCATGTAATTTTCTAGATCCTTAACTCATAGGAAAATTTTATTGTTTTTTCTCCGTTTTAGGCTTTTACTTGTCATTTGAATTGTTTTCTATCCTTCAATTTATTGACAATTTTCTTTTATTATTTCCAGGGTGCCACTCTGGCTTGCATTTATCCTTTTGCTATTGATCCCTTTTCCCTCAAACTTTATCTCTGCTATAAAGAGGTCAATCGTAGTTTTCAGGAGCTGAAGAGTGAAGCAAACTGGTAGAAGGAAGATTCTTTTTGCTGGCAGTATAGGTATAGTGCCCTCAAAATGGAGTGTAACCGCCTTGTTTATGAGAATGATACCCTGGGCGAGGCTATTCACAAACTTAGTAATTACAAGAAGTTGCATCGTCAGCAAGTCCAAATGTATAAAGAAAAGAGGAACAAGCTTAGGACCCAGCTCGATGAACTCCAGCATAGGTATGATACCTTACGGGCTGAGCATGCTAGGGGTCGCCCTGAAGGTGAATCTTCCCAATGCGATGAGGCATATAGGTATTTTCCCACAATCCGGAATCGATTGCAGGAAGCTTTAAAGTGCAGAGATCTCATAGCCGAGAATAGGAAATTGAGAGAGGCTAATGTGGCCCTTTCTCGGGATCTGGATAAGGTTGTTTCTGATTACAAAGAGGCTAACTTCCAGAACCAAGAGAGTAGTGTGAAGATGAGTCAATTCAGAGATCAGGGATACCAAACTATCCATAGGTTAACTCTTGCCGAAGAGGAGCTGGCCTATTATAAGGGGCAGTGTGCTGCTTACGCCGCTCAATTTCAGGAGTTGAATGATCAGGGGATGTTTTCTTTTTCCTCTCTTGTAGGTTCGAGGACATTACCCGGAGAACAGATTGGAGAGTCTTCTTCTGCTCCGAGCTCGAGGCAGGTGATAGCTTCCAACGCTCGGGGTCGTAACAACCGAGGTGTTCGAGGTCGTATCTCTTCTTCTTTCCCCTAATGTCGAGGACCTTTTTAGGTACGGTACTTGTTTCAATGTAATAACATCTTATATTGCGGTGTAGTGACACCTTTTAGTCTTTTGTAGACCTTTATTCATTATTTTCAAGATGATTGATATTCAAACTTTTGTAGTCCGAATTACGTATTTTATATAAGTTTCAATCGTACACTTTGTCAAGCGTACTATCTTGGGATGTTCGCATGTGTTCGAGAGGATTCATATTCAAACTGTTAAGTAGGATTTTGGCAAATCTAGTTTTGATTTTTGGATTTTGAGAATGTAGACTTGAAATTGGAGTTTTGAGTTTTTGAGATTACAAATCTTAGTTTGGTATAGATTTGGATTTTGAATTAAATTTCTTAAATAAAAGAAAAATCAAAATTAAATGTATTAGTTTAGTTTACTTTTTAAAACAAAAGTAAAAAAAAAGAAAAAAAAAGGAGTTTCTCTCTAGAAAAATCCCAAAAGAGAGCCGAGTAACGAGCAACCCAAAAGCTTGGCGATTTTCATCAGATCCGGTAAAATCTAGTGAAATTAAGGTATGGAAATAGTGGACAATAAGATGGGTTCACTAGTGGGTTAGTAGATTTAGTGGAGTTCATCACGTGATCAAGAGTGGTTTTAGAAAATCGGAGATAGGAAAAGTGGTTTCAAATCAAACAACGGGAAATTATGGTTTAGATAGTGGGTGATTATAATTAGGAGATTAGGTACAAAAAGGCCATCATTAATTGCATCAGGAGAAGTCCAAATCCAAGGAAATCAGTTTGGCATCTAGATTAGGGCCAACAACAGAAAGATTTATTAGAGGGGAATAGTATCAATTAGGCTAAGAGACATGGTTTTTGAATTCAAACTGGCTGCGTTAGACTTAGTGGAGAGCTAGTGGAATAACACAGCCCCAACGTCGGTAAATCGAGACTTTTACATCGGGTCGAACCATCGTAATTGGAATCACCGTGCATCGCACGTTTTACACGGCGAAAGTAACTGTCGAGTACTTGTCCGATTATATGTTACGACTAGTAAGATTTTGCAAAGTCCTTGTCCCAAAACAAACAAAATCCTTATAAATCGAAAATAAAAACATACTCGATGTTCCAGGTTTCCAAACCGTAAGTTTATAATTCAATGAAGATAATATCATAAGTATCACTTTAGAACACTAGGGTGTGGGTTCAAAAGCCTTTCTCTTTCTAGGAACTATCCTCTCGCTTCTCTCTAAACTTACCAATTAATTACACTGTTCCGACCCATGTTTTTATCTTTCTTTATTTCTGTAAAGTATTTATTGCCGATAACGTCTGTCTAACGTGTATAAAACGGCCATCCCAATGGAGGCGCCGCCGCAGCAACACGGCGGCAACCCCCCCCCCCCCCCCCCCCCCTCTTTTCTTCACGCCCTGACCTCAAAACCTTCCCCTCTCTCACCCTCTCTCCCCTCCAACCCAGAAATTAAGCCGATAGGAGGGTATGAAGGGAAGATAGCCTGTATCGTTTCACCGGAGCAGGCTTCCAAACTGTCATCACACTACCAAAACGCTCTGATAGGGAAATTCGAGCAGGGCAAGCCCTCGATGGACACGCTCAATGAATCATTCAAATCCATAGGATTCTCCTATTAATTCCAGATTGGATCCATAGACTACCGCCACATCCTGATCAGGTTCAATGATCCAGAAGATTACCAGAGATGCTGGTTGAAAGGTATGTGGAATTTAAAAGGTTTTCCGATGAAGGTATTGAAATGGACCACTGATTTTATGCCTGGGAGAGAATCATCTATTGTCCCTATATGGATCATGATCACCATTCAGTATGTGTCTGTGTTCTTTTACAATACTGCAATGATAGAGTTTATTGGTAATAGAGTGGGAAATTTCATTAAAATGGACTCTGCAACAGCATCTTTGACAAGACTTTCGGCTGTAAAATTGTGTGTAGAAGTTGATTTGATGAAGAAACTGCACACAGAAATCACTATAGGTGTTGCTGGCATGACTGCTGATCTAGAAATTGAGTATGAGCAGATCCCTTTCTACTGCCCGCACTGTAAGAAATTAGGGCATAATCTAGAGAATTGTAGAGTGGTAAATCCTAAGAATGGCGACTGGAAACCTCCCCCAACAAAAAAACAACAACATTCCAACTCCTCCTTCCCAGCCAAACCACTGCAACCCTCTTTACTTACCAGAAAAAATCCAACAATTACCATTCCTAAGTCTCAGTTCAACATAGAGTCTTCAGGTACCTCAGCTAAGGAAAAATAAAAAAATATTGCTGCTCAGGAGATCATGAAGAGAAAGGGAGATATTGCAGACAGGTCTAACCCAAAAGTAGTCCCCTCTGTGCTCCTGAACACAATGGAGGATCCAACCTCTCACATGAGGCTGCAAGAACTGAAACACTGTCCTTCCCTAGCCAAGACTCTGAGGAGATTCTAAGACTGGAATGGAGACCTAAGAAAAAAAATTATCCCACCTACCTATGCCATAGATGTTCTTAGTCTCATCACCAAAAACCAGGTCCAGGCTAAGAGCTAGGAGCAAACCCCTTTAACTTCTAATAAATTTTCACTTCTGTCTCAGGAAAATAGATTTCTTCCTCTGCAACAAGACTGCACTCTTTCAGATTCAGAAGATGAAGACTCACCAATTGATATGGATCAGCTTCAACAAAGCGCTGGAAAAGGAAAGAAAATAGAAGATCCTCGATCTGAACAAATTAGCACTCCTGAGTCTACAAAAAGCAAACCGGTAAACACAGCACAAGTAAGGCAATCCTCTAGACTTCTGGCCAAAAAAACACCAGTGATTAAATTACAAACCTATTTCACTCAGTTAAATCAGATTATGTCTGGATCAGAAACAAAAAGCCCCATTTTACCAGTTTCCAATGATTGACAAAACTCTAAAAATAAAATTCCTTGTTTGGAATATTAGGGGGATGAACACATCACTTGAAAGACTGGAACAAATGAACTTAATTAACGAATTTGATCTTATCTGTTTAATTGAGCCTATGCATGAGAACTATAAATGTGTAGATTTTGCTGCTTCTCTTAAATTCAGTTCCTGTCTTGCTGCCCAAAATGAAAGAATATGGCTAATGTGGAAGGATGATATTCAGTTAGGTTTAATCCAGGACCACCTACAATTTTTACATGTCTCAATACACAGCCAAAAACTCAATGCTTCTATGGAAGCTGTTTTTGTCTATGGATTGAGAACTAGGAAAGAAAGGGTTGATTTATGGACTGAACTAGAAAAATTTTTACACCCTGACACTCTATTTATAGGTGACTTTAATGCTATTGCTTCTATTTCAGAATGTAAGGGACAATCTACTCCTAATCTAAGAAGCATTAAAGAATTTTCCCTGTTCATAGATAAAATGGCCCTAGAGCATATTAACACTGTGGGTAATTCATACACATGGACCAATGGTAGATATAAGAACCCCTTAGATCTGAGCCAGAATGGAAGGAAGAATCTCCAACCATTAAGAGATTAGATAGGGGCTTATGTTCACCTAACTGCAAAATCAAATTTCCTGATTCCTCTATCCTTGTCATGAGTAAAGAAACAAGTGATCATTGCCCCATGCTTTTGTGTATTGGTAGTCAAATAAAATCATCCCAAACCTTTCAGATTTATAAACACCTGGTTTAAAAGAGAAACTTTTTTACAGGTTATAAATGAAAGTTGGTCTGCACATATTACTGAGTCTGGCATGCTTAGGTTCTACCTAAAATTGCTAAGACTGAAAAAATGTCTGAAAAAGTGGAACTTAGAGGTCTTTGGAAACATTCATCAGAATGTTATTGATTCTGAAGAATCTCTAAGATTACAGGGAATTGCCTATGATACTGATCAGTCTGAAACACAACTGGTCCTTGTCCAATCTCACTAAGGCAATAAAAGAAAAATCACATTTTTTTAAATACAAAACTAAGATTAAGTGGCTAAAAGATGGAGATGATAATACAAAATATTTCCATAATTCAGTGAGGGAGAGGAAGAGTCCATTACAAAAATTCAAAACTCTGCTGGTGAGTGGCTGGATGAGGCTTCTGAAATTGAGAAGGAGGCTGTGACCTTTTTCTCAAATCTCCTCACAGCTGACAGTGATCCAGGACACAGAGATTTCTATACACATTTCCTATCTCAGATCCCAAAGATAATTAGCTATGAGGATAACACTGAATTAGTCAAACCAGTATCTCTAGCTAAGTTAAAAAATGTTGTATTTTCATTGAACAAGCAAAGCAGCCCCGGTCCAGATGGTTTACTAATAATTTCTACATTAAAGCTTGGGGTATTATTCATACAGACTTGTTATATGCTGCAAATAATTTTTTATCTAGTTCAGTTATGCCTAAAGGAATACCTAGCACATGGATTGCAATCATCCCAAAAATTGACACCCCTTCCTCTTTTAGTGATTTTAGGCCAATAAGTCTTTCTAATGTGCTTAATAAAATATTTTCTAAAATATTGATGGAAATACTTAAGCCCTTAATGCAAAAGATAATCTCACCACACCAAACTGCTTTCCTCAAAAATCGAGATATCGCTGACAATGTGCTCTATGTTAAAGAAATGTTGAGATTCACTGACAGGAAAGGAAAGAATCCAAATTGCATACTGAAGCTTGATCTGAGAAAAGCTTCCGACAGAGTCTGTTGGAAGTTCCTGTCCAGTGTCCTACTCAAATTCAGATTCCCCGGTAAGTTCATATATTGTATAATTAAAAATCTTTCCCAAGCTTTGTTTTCGGTACTGGTAAATGGAGCTCCAGTAGGATTTTTTTCTGCAACACGGGGCATCAAACAAGGTGATCCACTATCCCCCTTTTTATTTAACATTTTTTCAGAGACTTTTACTAGAAGTTTGGCTTATGTATATGAAAATGGGAGTCTGCAATATTTCAATTTGCCCCTGTCTGCTGCAAAAAAATCACATTTAACATACGCAGATGACACCATTATTTTTGTGCAAGCATGTAAAAATAGTCTGATAAAAATGAAAGCATTTCTCTCTGTTTTTGAGGCTGTGACTGGCCAAAAAATAAATTACGAGAAAAGTGAGTTCTACATAAGTAAACATGCTACTCAAGCTAGAATCAGATGCATAAAAGATACGCTGGGTATGAAAAATGGAACTTTTCCTTTCAAGCACCTTGGTGTGCCAATTTTTTCTGGTAGAATAAAAAATATATTTTTCTAACCTGTGATTGAAATGTTTGATAAAAGGTTGAATCATTGGAAAAATAGATGGTTATCCCAAGGAGGTAAGATTACACTTATAAATTCTTGTTTGTACTCAGTGTCACAGCATATCTGAGCTGTGATGAAGCCTACTGTGCATATTATTAATCAGATCAAAAGAAGGTTGTCTATATTTTTCCGGGGTTCAATAGAAAATAAGCCTAAGAAAACCTGGAAAAAATGGAATGATCTTTGCTACCCAATATCAGAGAACGGTCTAAACTTTAGAAATATCTCAACCATAGTAAAAACTTTCTCAGTTAAACTATGGTGGAAATATCAATTAGTTGTAGCACCATGGACTACCTTTATTGCTTCTCTCCCTGGATCATATCAAAATTCAGAGTGCTGGAAACGCATATGCTCAGTAAATGAATTTGCTGAATCTAACACAAGAGTGATCCATGGACAGGGTAAATGTAGTTTCTGGAAGTCAAACTGGACGGGTTTTGGTGCAATCTGTGATATTATTAGCCCAGAGAATACACTGATTCATGACGAATGCACAGTAGCTTCATTCATAGGAAACAAACAGGAATTTATAGCTCAATTGCCCCCAAGCACTGATGCTTCTCTTCTCAATTTCTTACAGGATTCAACTATAAAGGCTCACAGAGAAGATCACCTCATCTGGATGCACGAGAAAAAAGGACAATTCTCCTTTAAATCTACATACAACATCCTCAGGTCTAAGAGAGGTACATTACTTTCTCTGACTAAAATCTGGAATGGTAGAGTGCAGAAAAAAATATCTGTTTTTATGTGGAAAGCCATGAATTCAATTCTTCCATTTGATAATGTGTTGATCCACCATGGTTTTAATCTGGCCTCAAAGTGTTGTTTCTGTACTCAAGTAGACTCACTGGACCATTATTTTAACACCTGTCATATTGCCAAGCAGGTCTGGTCAGATATAAATACTTTCATCCAAATTCAAACCCCTAACTTTTTAACCATTTGGGGTAGAATTAGCTATTATTTATCTAGACTTGGTCTTACGCAGATTCACACTATTCTTATCCGCAATGTGGTACTCTTTGTATGCTGGAGCCTTTGGAAGGCCAGAAATAGATATATATTTGACAATATAGCTCCAGTTATTATGCGTATAATTAAGGAGGTCAAATCAATGATTTACCATTCCTTTGCAGCAAAACCTGTTTTCATTACATAAGCTTTTGACATTGATTTGGCAACAAATGGTTATTTCCCTAGATTGCTTAAGCCACCTAAACAGAATGTAACTATAGTTAAGTGGAATAAGCCTAGGGAAGGTATAAAAGTTAATTTCGATGCATCTTGGAAAACAACTGATACAGGTCTGGGTATGATTATTAGAGATGCTCTGGGAAATTTTGTTCATGCTAGATGTCTGTACACACATGCTTTCTCACCACTTCACGCTGAAATATTGTCTATTGGTTTTGCTTTATCAGTATGCTCAAATTTTCACAATATAGTTGTACTAGAATCAGACTGTGCTGAAGCCATTAAAATGATACACACCCCCAGCCAAGCACATTGGAATCTATACAACTTGGTTGATGATATCCATCAAAATCTAGTTGATATTAGTTTAACACATGTGCCTAGAGAAGCAAACCAAGTAGCTGACAGTTTAGCAAAGCATGCCTATCATATTAAAACTGCATTCTCTTTTATATCTGCTTCACAATTGCCTGCTGCCACTAGGGGGCTACTGAATTTAGATAAAGCTGAATTACCATCCCTGATATTACATCCTCCATAGAACAGCAACTACTCTCATAAATTGCTTTGACAAATGCAGGTCAAAAGCTATTGATGAGCAGATTGGAAGACAGATGCCACTGGTTACTTAATGCTTTCAGAACTCTGCTCACACTCAGAGGACACCCAAATCATCCCCAGATTGCAAGGAAAACTCACTCCCTGCTAGTTCACCAGACTCAATCATTAGGACTTAGTGCCGCATTGTGTTTTGAGAGATCAATTCACTAACAGGCTCTAGGTCTCTTCATGATCAGTCAAACTTATGACAAAGTGATATATAGTGTAAAAATAGTTTCTAGTTTTTTGCTATTTTCTGAAGCATGTCTGTGCTTCCAGGCCACTTTCGTGAGTCTCTTATGTTTTTACTCTTTTGACTCCCACTGCATGTAGTGGGAGTAGAAAAAACCAAACCCAAAATCACAATTTTGGTTACTAATGGTTGGGGAGCCAAATAGAAATCCCCCATCTCAGATGGTTTTAATTTTAAAAAATAATTCAATGAATTTAGAAATTGATAAGAAGCCGCATGAGCATCATCATTTCGAAATCGAAAACTTATTTTGTGATAGAGAGTTTTACACCTTACGAATTCGAAACTTACATGTCGGCTTTCAAAAAATATCCGGCCACACTGGCCGGAAAATAAGCATCCAAATGCTTCCGGTCTACTAAACTAGTTTTGGCTTGGAACAACGGCTGATGATGAACTCGTAGATAAGGTGCTGAAGGTGGGGGAGATCTAAAGCATGGTGGTACTCTTGCAACTTTGTTGTGGCACCGCCCCAACCCCTTCATCGATGATGTCGAAGAAGAAGAAGAAGTATTTGAGATGAAAAGAGCTGAACTGGGATTGACCAGAAGAAGTATCACCGGTGCCCCACAACAGCTTTGTTGTTGGAATCCTGCAACAAATAAATAACTAAATTTTATCAAACTCAATGAGTACATGTTGCAAAGGCTTATGAAGTGAATCCTGCAACCAATCTTGCAAAGGCTTTCTTGGACAGGGCCTACTTCTGCTACCAAATCCTTGTCAAGAATGTTGGTTAAATCTATTTTAGTGAAATATAAGCTATACCACCACAAACAATACAGTAATACTCAAGTGAAAAGCATATATACCTTTTTATCTGACCGGAAGTGGTGAACGGTATACCATTTACAGATCGCCGGAGCGAGCTTAATAACAGAAGCGAGGGAATGGAATCGAACAACAACCAGAGTCTGACTTAACCCCTTGATTCCACGGCTGTGAGCGGCGATAATGTAACCTAGCTCTGCCGCTTCACGGAAAGCATCGGGAGACGAAATTTGAGACTGTACTTATCTTCAATATAGCGGTCGCAGTCTATGTAGGGGATATTGCAATTGAAACCCCATAACTTCAGAGCTCAAGCTTCACCCTCTAAGCATTTTGAGTGCCGTCACGTAGTCAGAATCGTCCAGATCGATGGCTCGTTGCATCGTCGCTCAAATCGCCGCCGATGGCCTTAGCTCACCATCACGGTTCATCCCGCTCGTCACCAAGGACATAGCAACTGCGGGTGAGTTCACGGGAAAATGGAGTTGTGGATCGGATAAGATTCCAGATGTTCTTATATAAACAAAAGTACTAGTGGTTGTGATTGATTTGATAGAGAAGATTAACGGTTCAGATGTTATTCACAAATTACGAACTCGTCCTATTCCGATTAGGACCTCGGAAGTCAATATCCAAAAAACAAACTTTGATGCTGCTAATCTTTAATGGTAAGGTAAATTAAATATTATTTAATAACTAGCGCACGTTGTGCGGTATGTTTAAAACTTATAAAATATATAAATTTAATTTGGCAAGAATTGTAAATATAGCTATTTACATTTAAAATTATGGTGTACAGTATTAATCCGAATTATGGTGTACAGTATTAATCCGCTCTAATTGTATTCCTAAAGTACCTATAAATGTTATATGAAAAAAAAAAGTGAAATTTTGATTAATAACGGAATAAGTATCCTAATTTGAAAGTGGAGTGTGATGTTTAAATAATTTTTATAAATGACGGTAATTTATTAGTTTATATTCATGTAATGTAATTCTTGTATTAAAAATATTTATACCCATATTTTTTGTATTCTAAATTCTATTACAAATTTAGTGCAGCTTTGTGGACTCTAAATTTGATTAAAATTTAATTCAAACATGGTTAATAATTTAGTATTTGTTGAATTTCAATTTAACTCACATGAATTTCAATTTGATTAAAATATCAGTTAGCTTAAATCAAATTTATTGTTTCATCCCTATTTTAATAATTCAGTTATGTTTTATTAAGTTAGCAAAATTCTAATTTAAACATTATTTGAATTTTAAATTGAATTCAAAAAAACTTAATGAAACTAAACTAAACTAAAGTAATACAAAATAATTAATGTTAACTTAATAAATTTAAATGGAAAATTGAACTGAACTGAATTTAATTTATAAAATATTTAGATGTTGCTGAAAATAATCTAATTTGAATTAGAGTAAGTTAGTGAGTTCAAACAAAACTAAATTAAATAGAATTAAATAAAAATGAATTGAAGTATAACTATAAAACATGGGTACACATACAAAATTATACAGCTCCGTGAATATTTTGTTTATTATACAAAATTTCAATTTAACCTTCGGAAATTTAGATGAATTTTTAATTTATTTCATGGATAGTACCTACAATTATTTCTTTCCCTTCTTATCTTGTTGACTTACCATTCTTTAAACAATTGCATGTTTTAAATTAAAATAAAGTGAAAATTAATATATAAGTATGGTTAATATTAAAAAATTGAACAAAAGTTCTCAATAGAAACACAACGATTGATTTCTTTCACTTATTAAGATCGATTATATATTTGAAATTGATGTATTAAATATTTCCTTACCCTCAAACTTTGTCTTATAATTTATTTGGTATTAGGAAATTTAATAATATTTAAGTTTTTTTTTTTGAAAACAAGAATATTTAAGTTAAGTTAACATATGTGAATTATTTAAGTCCAGGGTATATTAGTTAAAAATAACAAATATTTATATGGGCATCTTTTTGTAATATTATTCATTTATTGTGAATTATAAGAAAAGAAATTATATCAGCATCATATGATTATTTTTGGATATTCTATAAGTATAGATCCGAAAAAAGTCTATAATTAAAATAAGTAATCTATAAAACTTTGATATTAAAATAAGGTAGTAATTTATTTTTGGTAACACAGGTAGTAATCTATTGACTATTATGAAATGGTTATATTTTTATGGAGAAACAATTAGATAAGGCAGCCTTATGGTAAGGCAAATGGACCTCATCTGGTTCCTACAAAAGTTTTGGGGTCAAATCATAATTATTATGTTTTAGTTATTTTCAATTTAATTAATTATATCAACTAGAAATCATCTCCTTCATCATCAAATCATCATCGCTCATCATCAAATCATAAACATTCATTACTAAATCATCAACGTTCATCATCAAATCATTGTTGTTTATCAAATTATCATTGTTCATCATCAAATCGTCATCGTTCATCATCAAATCATCGTCGTTCATCATCAAATCTTCGTTGTTCATCATCAAATCATCAGTCATTTATCATCAAATCATCTTCCTCATCATCACTAATTATAAAATCATCATCAATAAAAAATCATCAATCATCAAAACAATATAATTGACATCAATCATCAATCGAAACTCACCAATCATCAAAAATTAATAATCAATCATCAATCGAAACTCACCAATCATCAAAAATTAATAATCAATCATCAATATCAAATCATCAATCGATCATCAGATCCACGGTCATCATGAATCATGTCATAAACATCATCAATCATAAACATCAAATCATCAACTAAATTGTACACATAATCAAATTGTCAAATCGGGAAACTGAATTCTCATTGGTATATATATATATATATATATATATATATATATATATATATATAAACGAGGTCTATTTTATGATCCGAGCCACGATTTTACGAGAATCTAGTTTCCCGATTTGACGGTTTGATTATGTGTATATTTTAGTTGATGATTTGATGTTTATGATTGATGATTTTTTATTGATGATTCTACGAGAATCTAGTTTCCCGATTTGACAATTTTTGATCATGTGTGTATTTTAGTTGATGATTTTATGTTTATGATTGATGATTATTTTTCGATGATAGAAAGGAGTGGACGATCGGATTGATGACGAGGATGAGTAATGTTGGTGACCGAGTATATATATATATACAAGGATGACGAAAACGAGGTCTATTTCATGATCCGAGCCACGATTCTACGAGAATCTAGCTTCCCGATTTGACAATTTTTGATCATGTGTGTATTTTAGTTGATGATTTTATGTTTATGATTGATGATTATTTTTCGATGATAGAAAGGAGTGGACGATCGGATTGATGACGATGATGAGTTATGTTGGTGACCGAGTATATATATATATATACACACACATATATATATATATATATATATATATATATACAAGGCATTAGAAGATAAAATTAATATGGAAAAATGGTACTCATTAGTAACTATAGGAGTTGAAAACTTTAGTGTCACAGTCATAGCATTACTAGATAGTGGTGCAGACCAATCATGTATTAGAGATGGAATAATTCCTACTAAGTATCTTGTTAAAACTAAAGAAAGATTATCAGCAGCAAATGGTACTCCAATGACAGTAAACAAAAAACTACCTAATGGGTTTATATGTAACAATAATTATTGTATTAAACATTCATTTCTCATATTAGAAAATGTGTCTTATTATGCTGTATTAGGAAATCCATTTTTATATCTGATTACCCCTTTCAAGAAAACTCAACAAGGAATTAGTACTAAAATATTAGGAACAAAATTACTATTTCCATTTATTGATCCTCTTACTTAGATAGAATTAAATTTATTACAGTTTAACTCCATATATCGAAAGATTTGTTTGTTAAATACTAAACAAAAGAATATTTTATATTTAAAAGAAGAATTAAGTTATTCAAAAATAGAAGAACTAATTAATAACAATTTAATACAACAAAAGATTTCAAAATTAGAAGAAGAATTTAAAAATCAAGTATGTTCAAATCATCCTAATGATTTTTGGGATAGAAAAAAACATATAGTATCATTACCATATGAGAAAGAATTCAATGAACAGAATATTCCAACTAAAGCTAGGCCAATTCAAATGAATACGGAATTAGTAGAATTATGTAAGCAAGAAATTCAAAGTCATTTAGATAAAAAACTAATTAGAGAAAGCAAATCTCCATGGAGTTGCTCAGCTTTTTATGTCAATAAACAGGCAGAAAAAGAGAGAGGAGTTCCTAGATTAGTTATAAATTACAAACCATTAAATAAAGTATTACAATGGATAAGATATCCTATTCCAAACAAAAGAGATTTATTAAATAAATTATATAATGCAAGAGTATTTTCAAAGTTTGATTTAAAATCCGGATATTGGCAAATTCAAATAGATGAGAAAGATAAATATAAAACAGCATTTGTAGTCCCATTTGGCCAATATGAATGGAATGTTATGCCATTTGGATTAAAAAATGCACCATCAGAATTCCAAAAGATTATGAATGATATATTTAATCCCTACTCAAAATTTGTAATAGTATACATAGATGATATATTAGTTTATTCTGATTCAATAGATAGTCACTTTAAACACTTAAATTTACTACTAAATATTATAAAGAAAAATGGTCTAGTAATATCGGAACCTAAAATGAAATTATTTCAAACAAAAATTAGATTTTTAGGGCATGATATTCATTTAGGAAAAATTAAACCAATACAAAGAGCAATTGAATTTGCAGATAAGTTTCCAGATGAAATAAAGGATAAAAATCAATTACAAAGATTTTTAGGTTGTTTAAATTACATATCAGACTTTTTCCCTAAATTAAGGATAATTTGTAAGCCTTTATATGACAGATTAAAAATTAATCCATCACCTTGGACAGATAAACATACACAAATAGTCAAAGAAGTAAAATTAAAATCAAAATCATTACCATGTCTAGGAATTCCACACCCATCGGCGTTTATGATAATAGAAACAGATGCATCAAACTTAGGATATGTGGGTATATTAAAACAATTGCATTTAGAAAAAGAAAACATAGTTAGGTACCATTCGGGATTATGGACTGGGGCACAGATGAATTATTCAACAGTTAAAAAAGAAGTTTTATCAATTGTTTTATGTATTTCAAAATTTCAAGATGATTTGTATAATAAAAAGTTTTTATTAAAAATTGATTGCAAATCAGCAAAAGAAATTTTACAGAAAGATGTAAAAAATTTAGTTTCAAAACAAATTTTTGCACGATGGCAAGCAATATTATCAGTTTTTGATTTTGAAATTGAATTCATTAAAGTAAAGGATAACTCCCTTCCAGATTTTTTGACTCGAGAATTCCTTACATGAAATCATGAGTAAATATTCAAGTACAACAGCATCCTCAAATTCAAAAACAGCCAAAGATTATGAAATTCCAAGACCATTAGCTCCTAAAACACCTACTCCAGATTTTCCACCTCTTACTTATTCCACAGTTGCCCAGACTCCTTATTCAAGGTTGATTCAAACACCAGTTTTAACACCCAATTACACCATATTCCCTAAACCTAGCACACAATCTTCTACTCAACAACCAAAAGCCCCTTCCTATTTTGATAAATCAAACCCAGAATATATTTTCCTTACTCATTTTCAGACAGAACCAGAAGTCCATCAGTTAAAGAATTTTGTATCCAAACATTTTGTACCTACAAGTCAATGGATGGCAGATGATATTCAAAAACTCAGCAATTTTATGAATAAATTCTAATAGATACCCAGTCAGTTGATATTCAGCATATGAAAAATAAATCAGATCCCAACAGAATAGACTTTTCCAAAATCCAAATTAAAAATATTCTTCAGCCTACCCAGTTCAAGGACATATATTCCCCAGTATCATTCACAGTTCGTCATATCCCTCAAACATTCAACTATGTAGATTATATGCAAGTCTGGTATAGAACATTTTATATTAGGTCATTTGATCATTCATGGTTCATCAATTTTCATTCATCCTTCGACGGAGAAATTCCAATGTGGTTCATAGATTGGTGGCTCAAATTGGGACCATCAGCAGAAATTCTACCGCAACCAGTATCGGAGGCATTGGAAACATTCTACAGACTCAGCAAAGCAAAGCAATTCGAGAAGCATATATTATTCCATGCAATATTCCGAGTACCATGGATATTTGCGTGGAGTTTTCAGATAAGGCAGATTCATGAAGGTTTGCCTTGCTCACTCATAAGGCAATTCAAGATAAAATGGTGGAGCAACTACAAAGTCCAGTTTTGTTCAACAGAAGCGGTGACCCATTATCTTAAAACAGGAGAAAAATTAAGAATTCAACTCAGTCCAGAAGACAGCCCAATCAAAGGAGGCCCAATTCAACAAGCCCTAAGTATTCAGACCAACAGCAAAAGCCCAGTTCAGCAAACAATCAGCATTCAGCCATCATCTATTCAACAGCAGCGATCAACTCAACAACTAAGGATTTTACCTGCAACATTAAGAACAAGTCAAGAAGAAGAAGATTTCAAGAAATTTTACCAGATGTTCAAGCAAATGAAGGAAACAGAAGTAAAACAAGAAGACAGTCAAGATGAAGATCCATTCGGAGGCCCATTAGCCCAAGATCCATACGAGCTATAATTCATCAAGCAGCAGCCCAATTCAGGATTCAATTAATGGAGAGCAGATTCCAAAGTGATAAAATTCAACAGACCGGAGCAAATGGAGGGACCAGACACCCACTTCAAGTTCAACAATTAATGGAGAGCAGATTCCAAAGTGATAAAATTCAACAGATCGGAGCAAATGGAGGGACCAGACACCCACTTCAAGTTTAACAATTAAAGGAGTGCAGATTCCAAAAGAGCTACTATTCAACAAACCGGAGCAAGTGGAAGGACCAGACGCCCACATCAGAAGACCATTTCAGGTTCAATATAATTAAAAGATGCGATTATTGAAACAACAAGCCACCGTGGATGGCCCATTTCAACACTACAGATTCAAGGAGTGCTATTATTGAAGAGACAAGCCAACGTGAGGGGGGGGGGGGGGGCATTAATCACTACTGATTCATCATTACACCTGAATAGTATTAGTAAGAATTTCCTATAAATAGACTAGCTTTCATTGAGAAGGAGGCACGCTGATTTCAGCCCTCTCTTACTCTCTACAATCCCAATCTTGAGTTCATAGAACTTCCCAAGCCTTGTACTCCCAAGCCAAGCCTTGTAAACAACCATTCCCATGTACTCTCCTCTCTCCCATTAAGCCTTTATTCAATACAAGAAATTATTCAAGATACTGATTTTCTCATTTTTTTAATTATATATATATATATATATATATATACACTATGTCATTAATTACGTTAAATTTTATTTGATGTATACAAGTTATGTTTATTTACTATTCATTAAGTTTTATTATATTTTTCAAATTCAATAAGATTACATTTTAAATCATGATTAAGCTAATTAATCACCACTTAATCATAATTAGTAAAAATTAATTACACTTAATTATGTGTTTTTATGGTATCAGAGCCAAAAAACAGCCGGGGGGTATATCATGAATAGAATTATTAGTACACTTTTTTATCATATTATCTTATCATTTCCAATAATATTTAGAGTAACAATTAGGTTTGATGCACTTAACTTTGGTAAACATCTTTAGCCTATAAGACGGTTGGTCAGCCTAGATTTATGGTGGTCCACGCAAGGTATAGATGTGTTCCAGTTATGTGTAAGAAGATCTAATTTATACAATAAATATTACAGTTAAAGATAAGGTACTATGGCAGAAAAGGTTAGGAGGTTTTTATTCGGAGGATCTAGTTCTTCGAATTCATCATCTCATACATCATGTAGCATATTACAAAGTCATGAAATACAACAGGTATTACCCAGTCAAACTATTAATTCAATTTATCAACATGGAATATTAGAATTTAGTAAAGCATACTCGATTAAAATACATGAAGAAATACTCCCAATGCATCAAGAATTTCAATCTATAAAATTACTTTCACAAGAAGTTATTAAGAAATATAAGGCTCAAAATTATAGATTTTTACATTTTGGTTTAATACAAATAGCTTTGCACCCATTAATAAGATTAGGAATAGATACCCCAATATTTATGGTTTTAAGAGATGATAGGCTAGTTGAATATAAAGATTCAATATTAGCAATGATTCAAACTAATATTTGTAATGGAACAATAAGATTTGATTGTATTCCAAATTATTCTGTTAGTTTAACAGATCCAAACATTATGAATTCATTAAAATTAGATATTCAATTAAAACAAGACAAGATAATGCATGCGACAGAACATTTGTATTAATATATAGAGTATGTTTTAAATTAATGAAATCCATGATTCCAACTGCATTAAAATTAAACCCAACAGAAAAAGAAGAATCAGTCTATGTTACTACAAATTCAGATAATACAAGAATAGAAACTCCAAAGTTATTAAAATGGAATGAAATAACTATTCCTGAAGAAATAATAGCTGAAAGACCAGTAAGTATACAAAGAAATTTAAAATTAATAGAACCTTCAACTATAGAAGAACAGAAAGATGGAAAAGTATTAATCAAATTTAAAAGGTCTATGTCTAGTAGGTCTATGTCCAATAGATATGCAGAAACACATAGGTCCTCATTAGATCAATCTAGCAACTATCAATTACCGAGACATTCAATATCTGATTTTCATGAGTCAAAACTTGGATTTTCAACTCCACTACCGGAAGTAATTCCGGACACTACCTCTTCAATAGGATCACCTACTTATAGCCAAATGCGAAATTCAGAATTAAATATGATAAATAGTGATGAAGAATTTCTAATAGATAAACAAGCATTACACAAAGATTATTATAGTTTAGAGAATATTAATCATAGAAAATGGTTTGAGAATTTGGATATTCAAATTAGGGAAAATTTAAAACGGGAATTTTATAAAGAATTAAAAGAAAAAAGATTAAAAAAATGAAATTTTTTATATGGTTATCATACTACCTACAAAAAGAAAGAATAGTAAATTCCGATCATATAAAAGAAATTCCATTCATTAATGTACAAACTAATTTATATAAAAAATGGAAATTACAGAATAATAATACTATTGTAAGCTCTATTCATCCCCCTTTAAAAGGTATCAGCATTAATTTAGAAGGTGATGTTATAACAGCATCTCCTTTTAAGCTAGGAAAAGAAGAAACTGAGCCTGCAACTGTAGAAGATATTAAAAAAGTATATCAACAAAATAATTGTACAAATCAAATATTACATACTATATCTAATCAAGTAGATTTAATTTCAACTAAGTTAGATAATAAACAAGAAGGATTCCCAAGAGAAATTTCAAAGCCTCATTTTCAAGTTTCCTCATTTCCTAAACACCTGGAAAATTCAATGTCATTAGTTCAGAGAGATAAACCTAGTACATCTCAAAACATAGGAGTAATTTCGCAACTAAATTCACAATATTCAAGTAACTCCGAATATTCTTCAGAATCTGAAGAAGAAGAGATAGGAAATCAAATAGAAGAAATAGAACAACAATTTGAAGATTACCCAGAAGAGAAACCACAATTACAAATTAATAGAATAAAAAACCCTAGATCAAATAGAAATTGGGTAAATAATAGAACAAAAAATTACTATCCCAGACCTACGCCTCCAGATATTCAATATGAAGAACAGAATAATGCATTAAATAGTTATGATGGATCATCTTTATATCAATGGAACATAGATGGAAAGTCTGAATATATATATATATACACATATATACAAGGATGACGAAAACGAGGTCTATTTCATGATCCGAACCACGATTCTACGAGAATCTAGTTTCCCGATTTGACGGTTTGATTATGTGTACATTTTAGTTGATGATTTGATGTTTATGATTGATGATTTTTTATTGATGATTCTACGAGAATCTAGTTTCCCGATTTGACAATTTTTGATCATGTGTGTATTTTAGTTGATGATTTTATGTTTAGGATTGATGATTATTTTTCGATGATAGAAAGGAGTGAACGATCGGATTGATGACGAGGATGAGTAATGTTAGTGACCATATATATATATATATACGAGGATGACGAAAACGAGGTCTATTTAATGATCCGAGCCACGATTCTACGAGAATCTAGTTTCCCCATTTGACGGTTTGATTATGTGTATATTTTAGTTGATGATCTTATATTTATGATTGATGATTATTTTTCGATGATAGAAAGGAGTGGACGATCGGATTGATGACGAGGATGAGTAATGTTGGTGACCGAATATATATATATAAACGAGGATGACAAAAATGAGGTCTATTTTATGATCCGAGCCACGATTCTACGAGAATCTAGTTTCCCTATTTGACGGTTTGATTATGTATATATTTTAGTTGATGATTTGATGTTTATGATTGATGATTTTTTTATTGATGATTTGACGATAAACGACGAAAATTTGACGATGAACGACAAACATTTGATGATTTGATGATGAACAACGAAGATTTGATGATGATGAATAATAATTTGATGATGAACGATAATAATTTGATGATAGATGATTTAATATTGATGATTGATGATGGTAATGGTTAATAGGGAGATTAACTGTGGTATATATTCTTATTTCAAAATGGTCCCTGAGTTTAATTAGTATTTGTTGTAAGGGGCTCCGAAAAATTAATATTTATATTCTAGCCCCAAAAGTATTTTGCCCCTTAACCCTACACCCCTTGCCTTACCATAAGGCTGCCTTATCAGAGAGTATCTCATTTTTATGAGAGTTAATTAGATATAGATTGTTTTCATACGTGTTGAGTATACAAAAATATCCGATCAAATTGTTTAAAATTATAAAAAATTGACGTAAATATTTTATTTCCATCACCAAATATATATGTTCACACTGATAGCAAATAACATTTGTAATGTAAATTACAGGGATTAATGCTACATTCTGTTCAATTGCTGTTTCCAATACCTCAAATATATATATATATATATATATATATATATATATATATATATATCTCTTTCTTTTTTATGTTTAATTTTTCAAACAATTCAAACTGCAGTAAGAGTAATGACTACTAATTATCATTGTACATTTGTGGTCTCATCTATTATGAGAGAGAGTTAAGAAATCAATAATATCAAGAGTCACAGAATCAAATCAACAATTATGTAGTCATGCATAGTACCTCATAATATTATGCACAATAATTTAGAGGTCCAAATCAAAGCAATTTCTATCTTTACAACTCTATTCATGTGTCTCTTCTTTTTCTTCTATTTCTTCTCATTACATGTTATTCAAGCAACCACCACCTCATATGGCAGCTCCGGCCACTACAACCTAACCCTGCATCCACAATTCTACCGATCCTCCGGTAGAACCACTGCCAACATTCACGATTCTGGGAGGCTGTCCAAAACTTTGCTAAAGGTCATCAGCCGTTACCCAAGTTACAAATATTTATCTTCTCACGATCTCCCTCAAATTTCAAACCACAACTTTAAGATTGCGTATTTCTCCGGCATTGAAAAACCACATATAGAAAAATCTATCAAGAACACAAACAGACTCAAAACCATTTTTCATTTCGACGATCTCGAAACGCAGCTCAGTGCAATCTTAATCAACAAACAGACTTGCTTAGAAGGGCTAACCATATCATATTCTTCATCCTCCATATATAGTTGATCTATTGTCGTCGATCTTGAACCATTTATAATATGCAAAAATATATATAGGTGGAACCATATATAGGATCACTCAATCTGCAAAAATATATATAGGTGGAATGGAAGAGAGATATTGTAAAAAAAAATTATATGGTAGTATACGATGAAATAGGAGTTGGAATGAGTTGTATTTTTTTGTGTAATTGGTGTTAATATAGAAGGCGGAAACCAATTTAAAGAATAAAATTTAAAGAAACCAAAAAGGAATATAAAAAAATGGTAGGCGCCGGAATATGGTGAACTTGCGGTGGTTATGTGGTGGTTTTAATCTTTCTTTTTTTTGGCAAAACCACTATAAGTGGGGGATAATATATTGGGCATCCCAAACCACAAAAAATCAAACAAATACAAGACTATGATACACTTATGCTCCAAGAACAAGCATAGGTGCATGGAGTAAACTCCCAAAGCATTGGAAATGCTTTGCAAAAATAGGCCTATGTGCCTTATACAAAATTGTAGAAAAGAGAAAAATTTCTATGACCTATTAGAGAATTGCTAAGCAAAACTCAAAGCGACCCCAAAAAATTCTCAATCCTCTAAAGAGTATATCACAGTTGATCCCTAAATGATGTAATATAAGTGCAGGGGATCAAACATTTTCAAAGGCTGTGAGATAATGATAAGCAGTGTCTTCAACCAGTGCCAAAAATTAAGTATCCAAAGTTCCTTGTCATAAGCAGTGCAGAAATGCCTAAGTTGTTCAGAAATCTTCTCTGCATGTTGGCTTCTGTATCCTGAGAAAGAGACAGAGAAGAAAATGAGAGTAGTATCATGCTCAGGGGGGGTGATACCTCAGAGAAGGTTTACCATCTTTGTCCAAGTTATAAAGGCCTAAAATTGGATGAGGCAGTGACTGGACAGAGGTGTAAATATTAGACTGTTTAGCTTTAATTGCATGCCTAGCTAGTGCATCAGCCACTGTGTTGCCTTCTCTAAAAATATGTTGAATTGTGGAGCTTGAACATGCATTAGCAATATCATATACCAGAGAGAAGATTTTCCATGGAGCAAGGTCTGGATTTTTAATCATATTAACAGCCAATTTACAGTTAGATTCATAGGAGCATGATAGATTCATTTCAGTCCCAGTCTTAACTCCTAAACCAATTGCTAAAATTTCTGCATGCAAAGGGGACATTGCCTGAGTAAAAACTGTTTTGGCTATAACTAATTTCCCTTCCCAATTTCTAATAACTACAGCCAGTCCTGTGAAATTAGCATGCCAAGATGCATCAGTATTAGTTTTGAAATTGACAGAAGGCTTAGACCATACAATTTTTGAGATTCTGGGTTTGGGAGGTTTTCTGAACTTGGGGAAATAGCCGTTATTTGCAAGCTCTATATCATGGTCAGATTCAGTGTAGCATGGCTTTGCTATGAAGTAATCATAAATCATCCCTTTAATATCATGTAAAATTCCAGAAATAGAGGGAGACAGATTGTCAAAAATATATCTATTTCTAATTTTCCAGAGACTCCAGCATGTGAAAAGTACAATATTATGTATCATTTTGGTCTGAATAGGAGAAAGGCCTGGTTTAGATAGATAAAATGAGATCCTATTCCAAATGGTAGTAAAATTAGGGGGCCTAATTCCTATAAATAGGTTGACCTTTTCCCACACTTGAACAACCAGAAGACAACTATTAAAATAATGATCTAAAGTGTCTATATTATCACAGAAACAACATTTAGACACAATGTTAAAACCATAGTATTTAAGCACATTGTCAAATGGGAGAATAGAGTTCATGACTTTCCACATAAAAATAGACACTTTTTTTGGAATTCTGGCATTCCAAAGTTTAACAAGAGATGCAGAGGTACCTCTATTTGGTCTGATTTGATTATATGTGGATTTAACACTGAAAATTCCAGTTGTGGCAGGCTTCCATATTAGTTTATCTCTTCTGTCAGTCCTCACTTCAGCCACCTGCAAAAAATCCAAAAGAGCAGTATCAATGTGGGGAGAGATGGAAGGTAAGTATTCATGTTTCAGCATTATAAATTCAGCCACAGTGCAATTTTCTGGGATATTTGTGAGGTTGTAGTCAAGTAAATCAGTGATAGGTCCATGGTCAGACCAATTAGAGTTCCAAAAGCTGCAAAGTCCCTGACCATGTATCACCTTAGAATTTGATTCACAAAATTCATTAACCTCACAGATCCTTTTCCATGTATGTGAAGACTGTGCTGAATGAGGAAGTGAAGCAATAAATACAGTCCATGGAGCAGAAGCATTTTGAAACTTCCACCATAACTTCATTGAAAATGCAGTAACTATAGTTTTTAGGTTTCTAAAACCTAAACCATTTTCAGCTATAGGGTAGCACTTATCATTCCAATTTTTCCATGATTTTTTAGGCTTGTCATTAATTGATCCCCAGAAAAATACAGAGATTTTTCTTCTTATCAATTTAATAATGTGTACAGTTGGTTTCATAACAGCCCAATAATGTTGTGGAACAGAATATATGCATGCATTGATCAAAATCAGTTTAGCACCAGATGAGAGCCATCTGTTTTTCCAATTAAGAAGTCTACTGTCTATCATCTCTATCAATGGCTGAAAAAATATATTTTTTATTCTACCAGAGAAAATGGGCACTCCCAGATATTTAAATGGAAAAGATCTTTTTTTCATACCAAGAATATTATTCATATCTCTAATATTAGCCACAGAAGCATGCTTGCCAATGTAATAGTCACTCTTATCATAATTGATTTTCTGTCCAGAGACAGTTTCAAAAACAGCAAGAAAAGACTTCATTTTGATAATATTAGCTCTACTTGCAAGCATGAAAATCACAGTGTCATCAGCATAGGAAAGATGTGAAATGAGAGAGGCAGAAGCAGGCAGGTTATAATATTTCAGACTCCCAATTTCAAAAATATAAGCTAAGCTTCTTGTAAAAGCCTCAGAAAAAATGTTAAATAGAAAGGGAGAGATAGGATCACCTTGTTTGATGCCCCTAGATGCCTGAAAAAATCCAACTGGACTACCATTGACTAAAATTGAAAACCAGGCTTGTGAAATATTTTTCATAATTAAAAAAATAAACTGCCCATGAAATCCAAATTTTATGAGTATACTGGTTAGAAACTTCCAACAGACCCTATCAAAATCCTTTCTAAGGTCTAGTTTGAGTATACAGTTAGGGTGTGGACCTTTTTTATTTAGGAATCTGACCATTTCCTGAAGATAGAGCACATTATCACTAATGTCTCTATTTTTTAAAAATGTTGTCTGGTGTGGAGAAATGATCTTTTGCATTATAGGCTTCAGTCTTTCCATTAAAACCTTTGAAAAAAATTTGTTTAAAACATTTGAAAGACTAATGGGCCTGAAGTCACTAAAAGAGGATGGTGTCTGAATTATTGGAATTAAGGCCATCCAAGTACTAGCAATACCTTTAGGTATGTCAGACTTAGTCATAAAATCATTTACAGCACTCAAGAGGTCTACCTGTATAAAATCCCAACCTTTGATGTAGAATTGTGAGGTGAATCCATTTGGTCCAGGACTGCTGTGCTTATTGAGAGAAATTACAATGCTCTTCAGTTCCTGCATTTTGACTGGTTTAAGCAGTTCTACATTTTCCTCTGTGGTAATAAGTTTGGGGATCTGGGATAGAAAATGAGAGTAAAATATTCTCTGATCTGGATTATTGTCTACTGATAGCAACTCAGAATAATATGAGATGGCTTCAGTTTCAATTTCTGTAAAATTATCAATCCACAGACCATCGGAATTTTGAATTTTTGTAATATTCATTTTTTTCCTTCCTTTCCCTCACTGAGTTATGAAAAATTTTGGAATTATCATCACCCTCTTTAAGCCACTTTACTTTAGATTTGTGCTTCCAGTAATGGTTCTGCTCTTTAATGGCTCTAGAGAGTTCAGATTTTGCTTGTTTAAGACTGTCCAAAAATATTTCATTTTGATCAGTGTCATAAGCAATTTCAGCATGTCTCAGTTTCTCTTTTGCTATCTTTACATTATCATGCAAATTGCCAAAAATTTCGTGGTGGTTCTAATCAAAACTACGTATTTTAATCCTTTTTTATGTAATTTATTAATTCATTTATTGATCGGAGCAATAACTCTTCTAGTTTCCTTTAGGAAGAAATCAGATAAGATTGATTATTTTCATTAGTTTACCTCAATTTACATAAACTTAATAATAAAATAATATTTATAGAAAAATCAATTAGCAATAATCTTTATATGATCTATAGTAGTTAGTCTTTTTATGATCAATTTAGTTAGTAGTTATAAAAATTCAAATGATTTTTGACCTTGGGTTAGTTACACTCTATTTAATTAGTTAGTGTTTATAAAAGATCAAGTAATCAAGGTGTGGCCTTTGATTAACAGTAATTATACACTCAGTTCAGTTTGTATTTACACAAAGTCAAGTAATCAAGTCTGACCTTTGATTGATTATACTCAGTTCAATTTGTTTTATAGAAAGTTAATTATATTTCGTTTAGACATTATTTACAGCTGACAAATTCCAACCCTGCACGCCGTGAAATTTAATCTTCGGGAAATTTATGCCGATAAAATTAATTCTGCCTGGATGACTAGGTAAGAGAGGGCTGCAATTTGGCTCTCTATATCTAATAGGTCAAGTTGCGGCCATCAAAAAAGAGAGAAGGACACATCATACTTAATCCCTGCATTGGAGTTGTATTTTAATTTGGGCCGCAATCAGTTTGACATGGATCATGACTATTTTTAAAGTGAAGCCCAGTATCGGAGATGCTCCGAGAATAGGAATTTTAACCAAAATCTGATTTTGATCTTTAATGGTTGGGAAGTCAAATATAAATCCCACATCTTTCAAGATGGTTTAATTTTTTTTTAAAAAAATCAAGTAAAATATATTATATCATTTTACATATGGATACATATCAGCCACACATTTAGTGTGTTGCATTAGATTTTTGGTGTTCTACCGAACTTGGCTAAATGACCAATCAGGCACCCAGCAATCACTACACCGATGAAGCAACCAAACACAATCAAATAAATTCTGATGCCTCGAACAGGTATCACAGCATACACACCGGCCAGAAATGCAGTCAGTAAAAACGCCATGGCAAGTACGATCCCCACCTTACTGTAATAATACTGAGTCGACTTCGAAAACATGCCGTGATCGTGAATGACCAAACATTGCAGAAAAACTGAGGTAGCTGAGAACATCAGAGCTAATGAATCTGCAACAACGAATGTGGCGAAAGCCGATTTCCTCGACAGAATCGCCATCCCTTCATTTCCACTTTCTGTATCATAGCCTCCTGGAATGGTGAATCCAGCTGCAAATGTGACTGTTGCTATTAGTGTACCAACCAGCATGTAGCTTTCTAGGTTTTCCAGTTTACCACATTCTGTGGTTTTGCTCTGTTGTGTTATTAGGAGCCTTTTCAGCTCGCTACTCAGTGCTTCGTCCAGGCGAGTGATCACAGTTGATAATCCTTGGGAGGCACCAGCTTTGATCAGCTCATTCTTGAGTAAATTCTGAAATTCAGGAAGAAGAAATAAAGTGCTTTTTTTTTTTCTCATTATAAAATAGCTTGTTAATTTCGATAAACAATTTATTTTAGCAATTATCTACAATTTCTTCATATATATTCAAATATAATTAAAAATACAATAGATCTGTTCTTTTTATCACGTTAATTAAATGCAGTTCGATGAACGTTGAAAGTAGTTTCCACATGATAAAACAATTGATAGTCACCTCAAAACAAAATCCAATTTGTAAGAGTTGATTAAACCAAATTAATTAAATAAACATTTTAATTTTTAAGTCAACTTACATAAACAACCCTATAGATATGAATAGATTATTCCTGACAATTAAGCCGATATTCATCTTCGTTCCCACAGATCAAAGTCAAGCATCAATTTAATAATAAAAAAAGTCAAGCATCAAATTCCTGGGTCAAACATGAGAAATTTATGACCATGATAACAAAGATTTCAATCAATCAAAGTTGAAAAATATGGCAGCACTTAAACAGTCATGTAGTATGATAAGACTAAAAAACTTAATCTATAATAAACATTTGGTTAGATTAATTAAGAACAAAATGAAAAATATTTTCGTAAATATTCAATAGGGTATACTTGTTAAAGATGAGACTGATAACTAAGACATGTTCTTTAATCTCAATGTGATGTGTAACATCTGAATTAAAATTAAACAAACTAAATATAGTAAAGAAAGAATTTGATCAATTTAAATTGTATCTAACCAAGTTGACCTAAGGGCTTGTTCACTTGAATTGTACTAAATGGAATTAAACAAAACTGAAATACACTGAAAAAATTAGAAGTAAAAAAGTATATGTTGATTAATGTAGTAATAGTTGACTAAATTAAGTTGAATTTCATTAGAACGGAACTTAACTGAATAAAATTAAACCGACCAAATTGAATTAATCCAGATAAACTATGCAAAACATGCCCTAAGTTTAAGTAAACGCGCGATTCAACTTATAGAACCGTATGTATTGAAGTGCAGCTAATAAAATTGAAAGTAACACAAAAGTACATTAATTAAGTTAAATCACCTGTCTTTCTGTAACTTGATCATGAGTCTCCATTTGCATTAATATGCCCAACGGTGATATCCCATCATGATTCAACACATTCAAATCAACGCAAGGATGGTTCACAAGATTACACCCCTCCAAATTCTTGGTAAAAACATACAGATGAAGAGGAGTATTTCCCTCAGAATCCTGCATGTTAACGATCTCAGGTGCCCAAGAACTTGCTAAGATGAACTCAACCACTTCTTGATGCTCATTCTTAACTCCAAGGTGAAGTATATTCTGCTGTCTGCAAGTGATCATCTTCCATGAATTTGGACACTGGGACACGATCATTTTTACCACATCGAGATGTCCATGAGTTACAGCAGCGTGTAGGGCAGTAAAAGATTGATTTGCAGTTGCTGCAATGTAACCCGTTGATTTGTTTGTAGACAGCAATAGTTCCATAATTTTTTCATGATTTAACATGGCTGCATAGTGAAGTGCAGTCCATCCACCTGCATCAACTTCCTTGATGATGGAGGGCATCTCCATCAAAATCACTTCCATGCACTCTACATGTTATATTAGTCAAAGTATTAGATGGATCTGTTAACTCTTTAGTTATACTCAAAATCCTAATTAATAAATCTGAAAAGCATCACATAGGGTGTGTTTGACAATGTTTTTCAACTGTTGTGCTTCAAAGCACAACACAGTTATTAGTGTTTGGTAAACAAACATAATACTGCTTATTTTATAAGCAAAAGGCATTTTTGACCCAAAAAATGGCCCAAAAGCAGAAACTGATATGACTAGTTTCTGATTTTCGCCACAGTAAAAGCTAAAAACATCCAACTATTTTTAAAAGCACAGCTCCATCAAACACATCCACAATTTTCCTTATCTTCAATTGGAAAATTGAAACCCTTGTGTTACAAACAAATATGTATGATTTTCAAAAAAAAAAATAAAACAAATATGTATGGAATTTTCAAAACTGATCATTAATTAAATTGCATAGAAAAAGTTACAAAGGTTCAATTTGGTTGAGTGCTATTTTGTTTATATTATTTTAAAATTTTCATGTCCCTGTATGTCGGATATTAGAATAAGACACGACACATGTTCCTATATAACATCGCTTTAAGGTAATAAGGAGAAACGTAAATAAAACGTATATGAATGTGATTTTACCATGCATGTTTCTTATAGCCGCGGCGTGCAACGCGGTTTTCCTGTGCGGACCGTGGAAAGAAGGTGAGAAGCAAACCGAGCAGATCAGTTTCACAATCTCAACGTTTCCCTTCTCAACCGCCATATACAAAGCACTCTCACCTCCACAATTCTCCCCATAACAATAATCTTCAGGAGCAGCCTCGAGCAGCAGCCTTACGACGTCGTAACGGCCGTTAACCACCGCCTCGTTGACCGCCGTATTTCCATGCTTATCAACAGTTCTGATCATCTTCACCAGTCTCTTCTTAGAGCAGTTACCAGTCAGTGCTCTGACCATGCCTGAGCTTCCTCGTCTCGCTGCGATGAAAAGCGCGGTTTCGCCATCTGTGTTCTTCTCGAACGCCGTGTTCGGTCTGTGATGGAGGATCTGGTGGACTGCATCTTCAGGAGAGTTGCAGGAGAACTGAGCGAGCACGTGGAGAATGGTGTTGCCGTTTGTCGTTCGTTGATCGTAAAAATCTGGGGAGAAGTTTTTTATTCTGTCCCACTCGCCTGATTGGGCTGCTCTGTAGAAATCAGAATTCATTTCTAAGTTGACTGTTCTTTACTTCTTGAGATCATCCCCAGTTTTCTATACGTCTACTTACGTTTTCTCTCTTATTTTGGTCAAATTATACGCGTCTACTTAAATTATGATATGACCATAGAAATGTAAGAAAACGAGTAAAAGTGCACACACCATGCATGTAATATTGTGCTTAAGTCTCTAATTAATTTGACCACCACAAATGTGTACTCCCTCTTCTATATATATCTAGAAAATATCTAGATGTTGACTTTTTTTCG
Source organism: Sherardia arvensis (assembly GCA_948330725.1). NCBI lineage: Eukaryota > Viridiplantae > Streptophyta > Magnoliopsida > Gentianales > Rubiaceae > Sherardia > Sherardia arvensis. The sequence continues at coordinate 10,741,633 of OX415244.1, forward strand.
AAGTTAATTGTATCCAAATATTATGATCTTTATTTAAGAGTTCATATTTATGCAAGTGACATATATTTGTAAGATGTGTTTGGTATCATGTTATATTTAATTTAAGATAGTTATTTTTCCTGGAATTTCTCTGAGTGTTCAGGTCTCCATTCCTTTCCATCTGCAATACGCATGCTCAAGTAAGTAACGGAGACTGCATCAACGAAGTATAAAGTGCGAAGCAGAAAATATATCAGCTGGTGTATCAAGTGGGAGTCTCACCCCACTCAAAGCAATAGTGCCCGGATCCCGATCACTCGATGTACGGATCAGTAGAATAAGATTAGATTAACATAATTGTATATCCATATACTCAATTAGATCGCTAAAAATATTGTGAGATTATAAAATAAATAAAAAATAGTTACGCAGGGGAAAATATACGTACCTTCACCCATAAAACAATTCACACATGTTTAAAATATAATATCATGCATATATGCCATATTAAGATATTTGTTTTGTCCGATCTCGTGAAATGATTTCTGGTCCGAATTGAAGAGAAAAATGCAATATTAACAAAGCTTAATTTCACTAAATTATATTTTTAATAAATTAAATCAAAATGAAATGGGTTGAATCAAAATAAGAAAGTCAAAAACTACGAAATAGAAAAGGCATTTACCAAACACCCTCCGTTAATATATTTCAAACATCAGCGTGGAATTCTATCATCATCAGATTTGCTAAAATGGAACAAAATTTGCGAAGAGCGCCAACCGGTCAGTGGGAGTTTTTCACCAACTTCTACGCTGATCATCATGATCTGGCTTTCGAGACAGACACCCCACTCATCCTCGCCTCAAGACGTGGAGATCTCGACGCCGTTAGATCCCTTATCGCCGGCCGATCAGAGATGATCGGAAACACGGCGGTCCACGAGGCTGTTCGGTGTGGTCACTACGGCGTCACCAAGTTTTTGCTCGAGGAATCACCAAATTGTGGCGGAGAAAGCCTTCTGTATCTTGCTGCGGAGAAGGGAAATGCAGCGATTGTCGAACTGATTCTGAGGGTTTGCGAATCACCTTCTTATGATGGCCCCCGACACAAAACAGCGTTGCATGCTGCTGCCCTCGCTAATTCTGCAGGTAATCATCATTTTTGTGTTAATCATTATTACATTCCCTAATTAAACAATATTCACGTACTAATATAATCTACATATTCTGCTAAAAATATTTCTTTTATTTTCACTAAATATTTTATTTTTAACATAAATATATATCGTGTGTTTTTTATACATGTTTCAATAGTCATATACATTTTATGGAAACTAATGCATGAAATTAACTTATAAAGCACGATTTTTAGTGTAGTAAGTTGCTAGCTAGTAAACCAAAATGATCTCCTCTTCACATATAGATCCAAAATTTGATCTCCACGTAATTTTCAAAGACCAAGACTCAACTACTACTACTAGTCTACTACAATTATGTACACATATTACATATGTATAACACGGTATGTAACACGGTTGACGCGCAATACATGCATATTATGAACGATTCGTTAAACACTTGTCATCATCTCTATATTAATTAATTATTTAACGTTTTTGGTAGAGCTGTATTTTTTAAAAAATTGGATGCTTAATTTTGAATTTTACTTTGGAAAACATAAGCTGATGCTTTTATGCTACTTTTGGACTAAAACGTTTTCTGTTTATGGCATAAGCAATATTTTGATAGTTTATCAAACCATAAAAACTGTTTTATTTTGTTTTGATGCATAATATGTGAATTGTTTTTGCCAAACAGCCCTAATGTGAGATAGTTAGTGTCAACTGTCAACCATTAAGTGTATATATGAACGCAATGAACTTTGAGCGGAAAAGTGGGATACAAATTAAGTCCAAACTATGAAATACACACGTAATTAATTAAACACACACACATATATACATCATCTAGTATAGTGCAATGAAATTAGATTTGATTTTGTATATTTTATCATAAATCAAATTAAGTTCAGTTCAATTCGTAATCCACTCCCGATCAATGTGACCAATATGTGCAGAATGTGTACGACTGCTATTGGATGCATTGCACCCAAGCGCAGCAAACAAGGTCGATAATATTGGATGGACTGCACTACATCATGCTGCTAAGTTTGGCTACGTAAAGCTGGTTAAGCTGTTTCTTTCCAAACACAGCTCATTAGCTTACATTCCCGGACAAGATGGCGCATCTGAAACGGCTCTTCATACTGCCGTAGCTAATGGACATTTGAATGTACTGAGAGAGTTCTTAATTCACTGTCCCGATGGTTGGGAGTCGGTTACCAGCAGGAGCAAGAACGTTCTTCATCTGGCTGTTGAAAATGAGCATGAAGGAATAGTTGAGTTTATTTTAGACCAGTTCTGGGCTGGTGAGCTCATCAACAAGAAGGATGATAAGGGGAACACTCCTCTCCATACATATGTTGGTACTAAGGGGCTAGATGGGTGCAGTCTTCTGAAACATCCATGCTTGGATAGGAATGCGTTCAACCACGATGATATGACTCCCCTCGACTTGGTGCACGCCACGGGTAAAGTCACTGAAAGACAGGTACTCCTTCCTGGTTTAAACTAGTCTCCATATACATGTTTGTCTCTTAATATTTTTCACATAAAAAAGTTGAAATTATTTAAGATGTATTTATATCTAAAATGTTACGTATCCATTTAAATATTCAGTCAAAATTTATCTTCATCTCTTGATAAAAGAGATTTTGTGCAAGTTGGGATATATCTTATTCAAAATTGAAAAGTCAAGCTGAAATTATTTTAATTATTAATAATTTGAAAATATTTGATACCATGACTCCTAAAAGAGATTTTAAAACTATTAAATAAAAAAATATGTATATTACAATATATTAGTAGTCAAGGCCGTTTATAATTATTAACTTTGAAAAGTAATATAAAAAGTTTGGTTGGAAGATATGTTTGTTGGTCCAAAATTAATGATCATGTTCAAGACTTTTTATGCAAGTTGGAAATGAGAGGTCATTAGCATCTGTTAGATATTATTGGGTATTGTTATAAACAATTCGCTATTTTACTCTTATAATTCAAAATACGGTATGAATTTATAAAAAGTATTCCTATTTATTAAATTTATTGGGAAAACTTTGGAGACATCCAGTGGACAGTATTCTAATTAATTTCAATAATATTTAGATTAAATTGAGTAAAATAATGGACTGCTATCACTTCAGATATTATTGCATGATGAATGCTAGTGAGTGCACATTTTCAGAATTTTATCGAAGACCAGTTGCTGAAAGAAGGTGCAATTCTAGGGATACACAATGCAACCAAAAAATTAGATATCTTGCCCTATAAGAGTGTTAGTATAAATTCAGGGGTCGAGAATATAATCGTCAAACCTCTCAAGGTGCTTGATATAATCAATGAATTAAAGGAAGTAGCAGACGATGAAAATGGTGGCCAATTTGGATACAGAAATACATGCTTGGTTGTGGCAACCCTAATCCTAACGGTAACTTTTACGGCCGGATTCACTGTTCCTGGCGGCTTCAGCAGTGCAGAAGGTAGTAGCAAAGGGATGGCAGTTCTTTATAACAGCAAGGCATTTACAGCTTTCGTGATATCGAATTCACTGGCGCTGATATTAGCATGTTTTGAAGTGATTGACGTTATTTTCAACAGAGACATTCTCGGCGGTAAGAGTCTTATAATGACTCTGATGGAAGACAGAGTAGGTTTGATCGGAGTCGCGTTGCCGTTGATGGAGATAGCGTTTTCTACTGGTTTGTACGTCGTTCTGCCGGAGACAAGTACCGTCGGCATCTACGTAGTCACGATTGGTTCAGCATTTGCTTTCGCAGCGTACGTGTATGGTGCCCTAGCTTTAGGTCTCACCTACGTCAAAAACTATGGACTGGTTGGATATGAAACCAAGCTCATACCTGCATTTATGGTTAGTTTTATAAGAGGTAGAGTGAATGAGTTTTCTCATATCTAGGGGAATTTTACTATTTAATTATATTTGTAATACTTTTCTGAACATATATCTGCTATGAGCGTTGTGATTAATTAAATTAAAACTTGTTCTTAGAACTGTTGGAATGGAAAAGTACAGTTCAAGAAGTTACAAAGTCTGATAAAAAGAAAAAGAAAAAGAAATTACAAAGTTTTGACCGTGGGAGAGTATTAGAGCATACTATCATAAATCTATTTTCCAATTTTTTTCCATGGATAGTTTTCCAAAAACTCCTTTACAATTCATTCCTCCCCACTATCATGAAATCTCTCATTAATTTTTCTATTTTATCTTCTATATCCCACCTCATATTCTCTCATCTAATATAATCATTTCTTATTTATTTACATTGTTATTACTCTATTTATTTATAATATCAACATAACTAACTAAGATGTACACATTGGCCCTGTCAACTTGGGTTGAAATTAGCTGAACTGAGATTATTCTGGCTGAATTGAGATTATTCTGGCTGAACTGAGATTATTCCAGTTGAACTGAGATTATTCTGGCTGAATTAAGATTATTCCAGCTGAGCTGAGATTATTCTAACTGAATTGAAATTATTCCAACTGTATTGACATTATTGTGACTAAAATCATTTCTTGTGTTGACTTGAATTAAAATTTTGTAAAATATGATAAAAAAATGATATAAATCTTTTTTTCATTATAATATAATAATTACTTATATTTTTATATCAAGTACTTATTTATATCTAAGTATGAATACTCTATTTTATTGCTTGATATATTTATAACTTCCACACTTTAAATGGAGTACTATATTTTTCTTTTAAGAAAGTTAAGTACAATTGTTTTTGTATTATTTTTATCCATTATTTTAGAGTTGAAAAATAATATATTTTCCGATAGAAATATTTAGTAGTCGAGATATAGTTTTGATGCATACGACCTTAAAAAATGTTTTTATGCTGAAAGAAATTCTCAAAAGAAAATAATTGGAAAGATAAATTTAGAAGAAACTCACCGAATATGATTTTATCAACACACCGTCTCCCTTCATAGTAGTGAATGCAATTGATTTTAATTTTATAAATATCCGATATGTATGAAGTAATAATAGAACTCCCTATTTTATGGATTTGATTCACTTACACAAGTTAAGATAAGATGAAATAAAAACAAATCGATTATAAGATTTTTTGCACCATGTTTGATGAATGATAAAATGCATACTTTTTAAGGAAATTACATTGAATTTGTAAAAATCCAATCAAATTGAGTAGAGATATATTGAATTATATTTAACTATATTAGATTAATCAATGAATTATATCGAATTGAATAAAGAAACAAATAGATATATTGAATAAAATTTAAGTGAGATTAATCTGGTTGAGCTGAGATTATTCGAGCTGAACTGAGATTATTCTGGCTGAACTGAGATTATTCCAGCTGAACTGAGATTATTCTGGCTGAATTGAGATTATTTTAACTGAACTGAGATTATTCCAGCTGAATTGAGATTATTCTAGCTAAGATTATTGAGAAATAAGCTAAAGTTGACAGGGCCATTATAGTACATAGATTCATAATTCGAATTAAAATAATATTTTTAATTAATCATTTTTCATCTTTCATATTATTATTATATTAATGTATAATTAACACAATACTAACATAAGATGTGCAAGTGATGATAATATAAAATTTTAACAAAATAAGGTTTTTTATTTAAATTAAATAAAGCTTAATTGAAAAGGAAATTTCTATTTCACTATTGCACCGAATTTCTATTGCTTTTTTGATTTCAATGATGCTGCCTGCCTGGTTGGTCCGAGAGGTCCCCTGATCCCCGATCCGACAACCTGGCCCTGCAAGACAGAGCCCCGGGAGGTACCCGAGGGTAGACCCTCCGGTGTGATGATGAAAGACGGATCCGGGAGAGAAAAGGGGTAATCACTTGAATAATGAGAGAACACTTACTTGGAATAGTGCTGAGGAGCACTATTTATACAGTGATACATGCTCCTAACGTGGTCCATGCTTTCAATGTTGTTTAGCGTATCTGTCCCTGTCCGAGTTGAGCTGTCCCGGGTACTTCCATATTAGCTTACCTCATCATGGGTTAAGCCCGAACTGCCATGGGGTAGTTGGGCCTGGGCCTGATATCACCACTAGCCCCCCGGAAGCCGGTCCTTTTGGCCGAGGAAGGATGCTTCGCCTGTCCGAGGTCGAGAAGGGGTGGCTTCCTAAATTCTTCCTAAATTCTCGAGCGCCATTTAATAACGTCTGCGCTCCTTTCTCGTTTTTCGAAAGCATTAATCATTGCTTTCTCGTTTTCCTATTTTGCTCCTCTATAAATAGCCCCTCCGTTTTCGCATCATTTTTACCCTCGTTTTCTCGCTTTCGAATTTCAAATACTCTCTTCGCTTTTAGATCTCGAATTTTCTTCCCCAATCCTCCTTCCTCCGTTAGCTATGTCTTCAACTGCTGCAAACAACGATTCCGGCAACGATGCCACAGTCAGTCTCCGACCGCCTATACTTTGGCCAGTACCTCCCACGAAAGCTCTCCTCCTCTCCCCGCGGGTCGGAGGCCGCCCTCTCCTCTTAAGCCGGTGTACTTGTCTCGGTCTGTGCACCCTTCCGGACCCAGGTTCAGGAGATCCAAGAACGCCGAGCAGAGGGTTCTGGACACCGCCCGGGCGCATTCCCTTGCAGCCGACGACTGGACGAAAAAGTGCCTCAGTGGCATGGGCATACCATTACCAGTCGACGCCCAACTCGTGGCGGTCTCTTCGGACGAATCGATCAAGGATATCTTTTGCATCCCCCGGATTCATTTCATGTGGGGTCTGAGCCTACCCGTCCCCCGGCTGTACTCCAGGTTTATGGAAGTGTACAAAGTGTCCCCGGCCCAAGTTCATCCCAACGTGGTGGCGGTGATGATGGGATTCCTGGTACAATGCCAGAGGTTTGATGTGACTCCTTGCTTCAACCTCTGGAAATCTTTCTATCTCCTGATCCGGTGCCCTGGCAAAGAGGAGATATGCACTGTGCAGGCCCGGCCTGGCGTTCAGGACTTCATAGTAGGCAAGAAAGACTCCTGCAAGGGTTGGCAGCAGAAGGGGTACACCAAGGTGAATCCGATGCTATATGCCGGTCCCAAATGGAACAAGCAAATAGTCGCGGATGTCCGGGAGACCTTCTTGCCGGACAAGCACCGGGCGAACCATACCCTTCTGTCCACAAAGCCCCTGAATTTAGAGCAGTATTGGCTAGCGACCAATTCTATCTACCTCTTCCCGGATGAGATATATCCGGCTGATGTCTTCCAGGTTAGCCGATGGGCTATGACCTGGCCTCTGCAAGGTTCGGAATCAGTACTTTATACCATTTTTGTTTATTTTTGCTTTTTTGCGATCTTCTCTTATTCTTTGGTGTTACAGCTCCCACTGTTGCTCACGACCCTGCTGCCCCTATCCCGGAGAAGAAGAAGGCCAAGAAAGCCGGGACTGAAACGGCTGAATCCGCCAGTGGCAGGCCCCACGGTCCGAAACCAAAGACTCCTGTGGTTACCCCTCCTCCCAACAATACTGAAATCCCTGTCCAAACTGTCGAAGCGTCGCCATCTGTTAACAAGGAGGTCAACAGTCCGATCCCCGAGGTGGTGGAGATCGACTCTCCAGTGCACGAGGATGCCCCAGAGGTGACTCCTGCCATCATCCCCGATCCAAATCTCCATAACCTCCAACTGACCCCTGCCGGGTCTTGTCCTCTTGACCCTTCCCTGCCCCTCTCGGGAGCACAGACGGAACCTCACCGCGAGGGTGGGTCTTCCGGCCGCGGACGGTTTGTATTTCGCCCCACGACTTCGGCCGACACAAGGTCTCCTGCTGCCAAGTATACCACCCTTTCTGCCCCTGTCATTCCAATTCCTCCATCTTATCTAAACAAACGGAAGTCCGGGGAAGCCCTAAGCAAGGACGCCAAGAAGGCGCGGGATGGCAAGTCTCTGTCCCTGACCTCGGAGCCGACCGCCATCAGCAAACCTCCTGTTACCTCTTCTGACCAACAGGTAACTTTCTTTCCCGGTTTCCCCGCTCTTATCCATACTTATGCTTATATTTATATAAGAGAACTTTCTCCCTCGTAGGTCCAGCGGCTGAGCTCGGAATTTGCTAACTCTTCGGAGTTTCAAACCGTCCTATCTTCCTTCCTCTCTCGCCAGTTGGAGAGGAAAGATGAGCAGATCCGGGCCGAGAGGGAAGAGTCGGCCAGACTTCAGGAGAAGATAAGCCAGCTGGAGGGGGAGCTGGCCGCGGCCAAGGAATCCAGCTACCAGGATCAACTGAACTTTGCCGAGGCTGTTGTGGACAAAGTTCTGGCTAGCGGGACCTTATCTCGCCGTCTGACCGAACTCAATCTAGCTGCCAGCTCCCACCAATGCCACAACACCTACATGGAGATCCAAGGCTGGTTTCCTCCCCAGATCCGGGAGACCTTTAAGAAGCAGTGGTTTAATCCTAACTCCGAAGCTCAGCAGCTTCACTTGCTCACCGTGCTTCAGAAAGGAGGGGTGAGGGGCTTATCTTCGGCACTTTGGGAGGCTTTGCAGAAGAATCGTATGTCCGCCGAGGATGTCCGGAGTTGGTCCTCGGATGTTGTCCGGCTGCCCGGGACTCTGCCCCCGGCTCCTTCCTCCGGATCTGACCTTCCCGAGGACGACAACTTTACCCCATACTGCACTATGTATGACCTCTACCGGGGCCTCTTTGATCCGAAGGACATCGAGGGTGGCGATTCTCCCTCTCCTGGGCCCGGTGCTGCTGATAACAACGTTGCCAACCCGCCCCTCTCCCCCGAGCTGGTGTTTGGATCGGAGGATGAAGACAGCGACGATGATGGGGGGAAAGGCGACTCCAACAATGTTCGTTAGGCTTTTTCTCTTTTCTATTTTATTTACTTCTTGTACCCCACTGCCCGGTTCTCCGGATTATCAATGAAAAGTTCCTCTTCCTACCTACTGTTCGTCTCTTTTTAGCTGTCTCCCTGTCTTTTCTCTCTCTCCCCTTTTTTTTTACGTTTTAACTCTGGTTTCATCATGATGAGGGGCTACCTCTTAAACCTCCTTCCCCGGGTCAGACTCGGACTGGCTGTCCGGGGCTAATGGATCTGTTATCCGAGGGTGGGCTCGGGTCGTTGATATCGGAGTTCCCTGATCCTGATTGCTTGCTCACCTGTCTTCTTCAGATCCAGGAGGACTTCGGGTCCCTGCCGAAGTGCTACCGGATGGCCTTCGAGAACATCGACCGAGTTCTGGAATTCGACCAAGTTATGACGGAGCGGGAGGCCCAACACCACAATTTCCAGGTCCGGATCCAAAAAGAACTGGATGAGGTGTGGCATGATGTCATCCTGTACTACAATAAGTGTATGCGAATGCAGAGCACAACCGAGCTCCGTAGGCAAGTCACCACGCTGGAAACCGAGAACGAGAGATTGGCCACTAGGAATCGGACTCTGCAGCAGGAGCTGGTAATAGTTCATCTTTCTTACCACCTGCTGGGCCTCCGCCAGGGGGAGGTCGACATACCCGTACTAACTGACGTTCCTCGGGCCGTCGACGATCTCATCGCGTGGATGGAAAGTTCTGATCGGACATCGGGCGGCTGGGCATCTGCTTACCAGGCAGCTAAGGATTGGAGGAAGAACATATTGAGTCGAAAAATCCTTCCTGAGTCCTTATCGCGGATTCCTCCTCCGGACGAAGTCGACCTGGCCTACGAAAGATATGAGCATGCTCCTCAACTTTTGGACTTGGAAGCTTCAGAGCGGCGCTTGGCGCGGCTCCGGACAGTCGCAGCCCGATTCCGTACCCGATACCCTGGTCAAGGAAGGGCTTCCGATCCTGCTCAGGGGGCCGATCCTCCACCTCGCGGCGATTCGCGCCCGCCCCGGAATGACAAGAAGGGCAAAAAGAAAGTCACTGGGACCGAGGATGTATTGACCAGGCCGAGAGCTCCAAGGCAAACCCCTGTCCGAATCGGGGGTCCGGCTACGACTAACAGGGCCCCTGCCCAAACTAGACAACGAACGCCTAACCCGGCGACAAGGACAGGTGGCACTCCTAATGACGGTTCAGACGTTCCTCACACTTCGGACGAAGAGCAGCGAATGCTGGAGATGGCTGTCCAGAGGAGTCGTCGCGAGACCAGGAGAATTCCTCCCGGCGAGGCGTCTTCCTCCCGGGCTCCCGAATAGGATAGTTTTCTATTGTATAACTCTTCTGAGCCTGTAGCGGCCCGGACCTGTAAACAGTTGTAACCTTTCTATTTCTTTTTATTTCGGACATGTATAATAATTTTCAGTTTATGACATATCTTTCAATTTTAAAACTCCAATGCGCGCATTCATTCTTTCATTTAAAACCGGGCACAAGGGGGTAAGCCCCCCTTTTTCTTTACAAAAAACCCTGCTCCACGGGTGTCCTCCTACCTACCCTTCGGTCATCCGACCTCTAGGTTCCTGTCCCGGGATCCTGCCACCGGGACTCTATCCTACCTAGGCATCTAGTGCCAGAGGCTATTCTACCTAGGCATCAAGTTCCAGAGGCTATTCTATCTAGGCAACAGGTGCCAGAGACTATCCATAGAACCGCCTGAGGTTTGCTATGTTCCACCTTCGGGGGACTCCATTCCCCGCTGAATCTTCCAGCACATAACTCCCGCCCGGGTGGGCTTCTATCACCCGGTACGGTCCTTCCCAGTTGGGTGCCAGCTTGCCCTCCGGCTCCTGGTGACTCTTGTCGTTTCTTCTCATAACTCTGTCTCCTACCTTGAACTGCTCCTTCCTTACTCTCCTGTCGTGATACTTCTTAACTTTCTCCTTCACCTTAACCTCGTGCAAGGCCGCCCTCTCTCTTCTTTCCTCCAGCAGGTCCATATTTGTTCTGATTTCTTCTTCGTTCTTCTCTTCAGAGGCCGGCTCGGCCGTCCGAAGACTGGGGATGCCAATCTCAGCCGGGATTACTGCCTCGGATCCATACGTCAGACTGTAGGGGGATTCTCCGGTTGCCGAACTTTCCGTAGTCCGATGAGCCCACAAAACACTCGGGAGCTCGTGCACCCAGTTACCCTTCGCTCCCTGTAGCCGGGCCTTAATCCCATTCACGATTGTCCGGTTCGTTACCTCCACCTGACCGTTAGCTTGCGGATGGTAAACTGACGTCAGCTTCTGACTTATCCCATATTTCACACACCAGGACTTGAAAGGATCATTTTCAAACTGCGCTCCATTGTCGGTTACTATGGCCCTCGGAACTCCAAACCTGCATACAATGTTCCTCCAACAAAACTTCACGCAGGTAGACCCCCGGATGTTAGTCAGGGGCTCGGCTTCCACCCACTTGGTGAAGTAATCGATAGCCACAATCAGGTACTTCAAGCTGCCGGGAGCTGCAGGAAAAGGTCCGACCAAATCCAGTCCCCATCTGCTGAAAGGCCAGGCACCTGTTATCCCCATCATCTCTTCCCTGGGTATATGCACCAGCGGTACGAACTTCTGGCACTGAAGGCATGACCGAACCCTATCCTGCGAGTCTTCAAACATGGTAGGCCAATAGTACCCCAGCCGTAAAATCTTCCGGGCCACAGTTCTGGCTCCTTGATGACTACCATTCGGGCCTTCGTGAACCTCCCGGACCAAGTACTTGCCCTCCTGCTGTTCCACGCATTTCAGCAATGGCTGGAGATAGCCTCTTTTGTATAGCGCCCCTTCCTGGAGTGTATACTTCGGCGCCTTGACCCGGATTTTCCTAGCCATCACTCGGTCGGCCGGGAGTGCTCCTGTCAGGAGGTACGCTCGGATCGGGGCCATCCAAGAGTCATCTGGCACCACTTCCACTGCCAGGATCTCATCACCCTATTCATAACTTCTCCTCTCCAGTGTCTCCCTTCTGAGAGGTGCTTTCTGCCCTGGCTTCAATTTCGAAGATGCCAACTTACTCAACGCATCGGCCTTTTCATTCTGTTCTCTCGGCACCTGCTCCAGGCTGAAACTATCGAACTGCCGGATCATAGGCCGGACCAGCTCCAAGTACCTCTGCAAACTTCTCTCCTTTGCTTCGTATTCCCCATTCACCTGCTGAACTACAATCTGAGAGTCGCTGAAGGCCCGGATCTTTCCTATCTTCAATTCCCGAGCCAGTTTGAGTCCTGCTACCTACGCCTCATATTCTGCCTCATTGTTTGTGGTTTTAAAATCAAAGTGCAACGCATAGTGGTACTCCTCTCCTTCCGGGGATGTTAACAATACCCCGGCTCCACTGCCTCCCGCATGTGCTGACCCGTCGACATGCAGCGTCCATCCCGGGCTTACCTCAGGCACTTCCTCGGCAACCATATCCGACCCAACCATCTCTGTCAGGAAATCCGCCATTGCCTGGCCCTTGATGGCTTTCCTCGGCTGATATGTTATCTCATGTTCACCCAACTCTATGGCCCACTTCATCAAACGTCCCGACGCCTCTGGCTTAAGCATCACCTGCTTCAGGGGGTGATTGGTCAGGACCACAACCGGATGAGCCTGGAAATACGGGCGCAGTCGCTTTGAGGCGTAAACCAGCGCCAACACCAGCTGTTCCAAACTTGTGTACCGAGTTTCCGGGCCCTGTAATGCCCGGCTGACAAAGTATACCGGACACTGCCTCCCGTCTTCTTCCCGGACCAAAACCGCACTGACAGCCGATGCGGACGCGGACAAGTATAAGAGCAGATCCTCCCCCTCTTTTGGCTTCGAGAGGGTCGGGAGCCGGCTCAAATGTTCCTTCAGATCCCCGAACGCCTTCTCGCACTCCTCCGTCCATTCGAACTTCTTTGCCTTCCTTAATATGTTGAAGAAAGGAAGTTGTCTCTCAGCCCCTTTCGACAGAAATCGGCTCAAGGCTGCCAGGGAACCCATCAGTTTTTGCACTTCCTTTACGTTCTTTGGCGACTGCATCCGGCTTATTGCCTCCACCTTCTCCGGATTGACGTCAATCCCCCCGGCTAGACACCATATATCCGAGGAACTTCCCGGCCGCTACTCCTACCACACTCTTCTCGGGGTTTAACTTCAGGTTGACCTTTCTTAGAATGCCAAACATCTCTTCCAAGTCTTCTAGGAAACTGGGGTAGCTTCGGCTCTTCACTACCATATCGTCAACGTATAGCTCCATGCTTCGGCCCAACTGATTTCGAAATATCGAGTCTGCCATCCGCTGGTACGTCGCCCCTGCATTCTTCAAGCCGAACGGCATTCGTCTGTAGCAATAGGTTCCGAAATCCGTGATAAAAGCTGTTTTCGGCTTGTCCTCTCCCGACATTTGAATCTGGTGATAGCCCCGGTATGCATCGAAGAAAGCCAGGGCCTCATACCCGGTGATGGCTTCTACCAACCGGTCGACCGGGGGAAGAGGGTAACTGTCTTTCGGGCAACACTTGTTAAGATCAGTGAAGTCGATACACATTCTCCATGACCCATTGTGCTTCTTTACTAACACCGGGTTAGCCAACCATTCCGGGTATATAATCTCCTCTACTACCCCGGCTTCCAGCAACTTCAACACCTCCTGTCTCACCACCTCGGCCCTGTCCCCAGCCAGGGCCCTTTTCTTCTGTAGGATCGGCTTTAACTCAGGGTATACATTCAGCTTGTGGAGAGCTAACTCCGGAGGTACGCCTGTGAAGTCCTTTTCTTCCCATGCAAACACATCTTCATATTTTGAAAGCAAGGATAGTAACTCTTCCTTCACATCGGTCGGCATTTTTCTCCCGACCTTGATCATGCCTCGGCTCCCGACCTGCATATCTTCTACATCCCCCGGACCTACTTCTCCCTGCACTGCTCCAACCGGGGCCTTCCTAGCCTCCTGAAGGGCTGTGAGCATGCAACTTCTGGCCGTGGACTGGCTTCCTCGAACCGTCGCCACCCCCTGACCGGTTGGGAACTTCATGGTCAAATGGTACGTCGAGCAAATGGCCCTGGCTTGAGCCATCCACGGCCGTCTGATGATGATGTTGTATGGAGACTGAGCGTCTATAACCGCGAAATTGCACCGGACCGATGTCCTCTTGCTCTTGTCCAGGTCATCGACCACTGTTACTGTTAAGGACACCACCCCTAAGGGATGCTCTGTGCGGCCGGTAAACCCTGACAAGGGAGAGGTGCTCGGGCGAAGGTTATGGCGGCCTATTCCCAGCTGGTCGAAGCAAGAGACGAACATGATTTCTACACTGCTTCCGTCATCAATGAACACTCGCTTGACCGTAAACCCCTCTATCTCCGCCGTGATCACCATCGGATCCGTATGGGGCGTCAGACTGGGCACCGGATCCTCATCCGAAAAGGAAATGGCCTCGGTGGGGCGCAGTCTCTTCTCCCTGTCCTCGCCAGCCGGCACATACCGGCTCCGGGCCTTAGCCGCTGCGTGAGACTGGGGCCCACCCCCTACTTCCCCATGTATGACATTTATCATCCGGGGAGGGACCTGGTTGACTGGTTCCGGGGCCATGACCAGAGCCGCTGCACCCGGCTGGGCAGCCGGTGCCGGAGCTCCTCGCTGGTTATCATTCCGCGGCCTGTTCCTCCAATTCCTCTTTCTCCCCGCTCCGGCCTGCTGCCCAGCCGCCGGACGCTGGTTCTCCTGGCTCACACAGTCTCTTAACTGCCCTCTCTCGATCAACTTCTCGATCTCCACCCTTAAGCTTCGGCAACCATCTGTTGTGTGTCCGTTAGACTTGTGGAAAGCACAATATTTAGCCGCATTCGCTGGAGTCGGATTTCCCGGTATGGGGGCCGGGTCTTGAAACAGGTTTCGATGAATTGTCAGGATCTCCGACCGGGTTTTCGTCAGGGGAGTAAATGTTTCAGCCCGAGGGGGGTCTACCCTCGGCCTCACCGGAGCCGGGGCCGCTTCCCTCCTGACAGGGTCAGCAGCCCGAGCCCTGTCGCCTTTTCCCATCCCCTTGTCCTCGAAGTACCCTTCCTCCTTCCTCTTCTTGCTCCCTTCGAGAAGCGAACAATACATCTCCACCTCAAGATCCAGCTGATGAAAATTGGTCGGGATATTCTCCATGAGTTTTGCCCATAGCACCTCATGTCTCAGCCCTGCAATGAACCCTGCTATCAGGGCTTTCACTTGAGCGTCTCTGTCAATCACCTTCATAGAATCATCCATGTACCTCCTATGGAAACCTCGGACTTCCTCCTTTGCCGACTGCCGACTATAAGCCACCTCGGCCAGAGGGAGGTACTTCTTCCTTTTGGTCTCATATCTGTGCATCAGAGCCCTGGAAAAGTCATAGTAATTTCTAAAACTTTCCGAGGGTTGTGCCTCAAACCATGACAAACAACTTCCCCTCAAATATGAGCTCACCAGCTTGCACATCAGCTCCTCCCGAATGTCACGTGTTCCCATGACATTATGATACGTCCTGACAAATTCCTCTGGATCAGTCTCCCCACTGTAGGTCGGCACCCCCTCCGAGACTCTCATTCCCATCGGCCAAGGGAAAGTGCAGATGTAACCTATCCAGGGGGAGGTAGGCCTTCCTCCATTCCTTCCTATCAACAGATCCAATCTCTCCTCTACCGAGTTTGGAGCCGCCGGGGCCCGATCTACGACCACCGGGTATGTGCCATAGGTTCCCGCGACTGGGGCCGGCTGAGCCATGGCATATCCGGCCATCGGTGCCTGGCTCTGCATCCACACCGATCCTTGTATCCCGGGGCCCAGCCCCCCGAGGCTCCAGGGGGTTGGGCGTAATACCCTCCTGGTGCCGGGGGGTACCCCTGATATCCGTGTTGAATCATCCCGTGTCCTGGAGCTCCATAACCGGGATAGCCCCCACCTTGGCCATATCCTGGCACCATTCCAGCCGGTTGCCCTGCACTCCCAACCTGCCTTTCCAAGTCTATCACTACCGGAGGCCGAAGACTCTCCTGCCCGTGAATGGCAGGGGGTCCTCGGCTGACCACCTCCGCAGCCAACGGAGGTAAACCTGCAGGAGGTCCCATCGGGGTCGGGTTAGATCCTGAACCGGGCTGAACCGGGGGTACCCGGACCTCAGACACCGGAGGATTCGACTGTTCTTCAGTCGGCTTCGTTCCCGATCCTGATCCTTGCTTCGCCGCCAACCAACGACGGTACTCCTCCTCCTGGGTGGCAGCAAACTCCCTTCTGTCGCGATCATCCTGCGTCATTCCCGGTTCCCTTTCTCCTTCCGGCTCTGACTCTCCTTCAGAGACGTCTGGATCCGAATGCACCGGAGCCTTCCCCTTGTGCGCTCGATCCTTCATTTGACGCAAAGTAAGGTCCTCCTCTACCGCTTCCGGTCTTCTTCCCCCTCTACCTCTTCGCGGCGGCCGACCTCGAGGCGGCATCTTAATGCTTTTGTGAACACAGAATCGTGTTCCACTAGGCGTGCCAACTTGATGCTGCCTACCTGGTTGGTCCGAGAGGTCCCCTGATCCCCGATCCGACAACCTGGCCCTGCAAGACAGAGCCCCGGGAGGTACCCGAGGGTAGACCCTCCGGTGTGATGATGAAAGACGGATCCGGGAGAGAAAAGGGGTAATCACTTGAATAATGAGAGAACACTTACTTGGAATAGTGCCGAGGAGCACTATTTATACAGTGATACATGCTCCTAACGTGGTCCATGCTTTCTATGTTGTTTAGCGTATCTGTCCCTGTCCGAGCTGAGCTGTCCCGGGTACTTCCATATTAGCTTACCTCATCATGGGCTAAGCCCGAACTGCCATGGGGTAGTTGGGCCTGGGCCTGATATCACCATTCAACTTCAAAATTTATTATGATAAAGTTTGTCGAACCCTCTGCCTTACCAAGCCTTGTCTAATTTTTGTTGTCTAGTTAAAATTATTCACAAGTAAAAATAAACTCTTAAATATATTTTGGGTGAAAAATAAAAAACAAATATACAGTGTATCGTCCCTTGAATGCCAAAATATTTTGGATTATTTAAAATATATATCAAATCCAAGTTTTATAATTCTTTAATGTTAATTAATTGATAAACAAATAATTTATTTCTTACATATAACGGTAATAGTGAATTTTGAAAAACATTTAAATCCAAAATAAAATTTAAAGAAGTATCATTGTTGAAATTTGATTGATAGTTGATTCTAGTTGAATTTCGTAATCCGATTATCCATTAAAAAATATAAAATTTAAAAGCTTTTATTTGGTAAAGTTTGATAAAGAATTTAATCTTTTTCATTTAATTGTTGGTTGATTAGTAAATTTAGTATACCAAGGAAAACACGGTATCTATATAATGAGATGCGACTTATGATTAGAGTGAAGGTTATAACAATTCATTTTACAAATTTAGGAAAAAGCGAAACCAGGGAGAATGGTGAAAGGCAGCGATAAACCAATTGCGGAGGAGTCGTCATGTTGTGAAGAGGAAGTCCAACAACTGTATGACGTCATCCGAGCCGTAGAGGACGGCGACAAAGAGGAGCATCCAAAGACTTTCGACAAAAGGACAAAAAGGTACAATCCACCACTAAACATCAATAATCACATAATTGAACTCGGTACTTTGACGTCTATTTCTAGTGAAGTTCCAATATTTGTATAAAGGTCCCATTTTGTTTTAGCATATTTTCGCTATTGCACCGAATTTCTATTTTTATAAATTTCAACCTCAAAATTTATTATGCTGAAATTTGTCGAACCCTCTGCCTTACCACAAGGCATGTCTGAGTTTTTGTCTACTCCCTCTGGTCCAGGCGTCCAGCTGAGTCTGCAGAGAGAGAAAGAGGGAGACTTTATTTTGACCGTGTAAAATTACATGTTTGCTCTTCAACTTATATGTTTACCTGCCTGAGTTTTTGTCTACTCCCTCTGGTCCAGCCAGGATGTTCACTGGGTCAAATGGGAGTGGATACCAGTATATTCATGCCCATGCCCATATAAAAATTTAAAATCCATCCCCACCCATCAACCCATGATGGATATCATTTTTAGATCCATACCCATCCACCTGGATATCCATCTCAACCCACCTAGATATCCATTTGTTTGTTTAAAATATATATCAATATATACTTCATAATTATAAAATAAAAATAAAACATATTAAAATATCATATATGTAATTAAGAAATCACGAAATATTTAGAACATATACTTATAAAATTCTCTTAAGTTTCAAATACGTAAAAATATGTTTCAAATGAGTCTAGTTTTCGATATGAACTTTTCAGCAGCTAAACTAGCTTGAAGGCAATATCATCTCTTCCGAAGTCGAATATAGTATATACTCTGTCTTTTAGCTTTCTTTTTTGATGGTTTTATTTACAAATAAATAAATAATATATAATAATATTATAATAATGTATTACATATTATTATATTATAGTGGATATTATACGGGTGTGGAGCGGGCGGAGCGGGTGGGTATGGAGCGGGTGGGTCGGGTGGGTATGGGGCGGGTTTTAAAAAAATATCCATACCCGCCTCATACCCATCATGGGTTTAAAAATCATATCCATGCCCGCCCTATCTTATGAATATAATGATCCATGTCCACCTAAATGGGGCAAATCTGGGGCGGGTATACACATAAACCCGCTCCATTGCCATCCCTAGGTCCAGCTGAGTCTACAGAGAGAGAA
Organism: Sherardia arvensis; assembly: GCA_948330725.1. Taxonomy (NCBI): domain Eukaryota; kingdom Viridiplantae; phylum Streptophyta; class Magnoliopsida; order Gentianales; family Rubiaceae; genus Sherardia; species Sherardia arvensis. The sequence continues at coordinate 10,760,314 of OX415244.1, forward strand.
AGATGGAGACTTTATTTTGACCGTGTAAAATTACATGTTTTGCCCTTCAACTTTACTCCCTCTTCTTCTCAGTACTCACATCCCTACCACCATGACACCATCCCTCTGCTTACATCCACTATCTTCACCATATAAACACCACCATACCCCCACCATCTCCACCAACTATGCAAATTAATTCCTCGACCTTATATTAATTCATCAAAATCCTAACTAAATAATCAAAACGAGGCCTGAATTTAGGTGGTCTGTAAAACCTCACGGTGGCGGAAAATCTGGACCAAAGTTCGCCACCGGTGCTGACGTGGAGAGGGTGAGGACGTGGAGATGGGTGCTGTCGCGCCACCGGTGGAGGAGGATGTACGCGACAGAGAAGAAGAGGGTGAAGAAGACGGTGTTGGTGAGATAGAGAGACAGCGGCAGCGCGTCGGAGGCCTTGGCCAAACGCGGTGATGGCGGAGCTACGGTGACGTTGGAGGAGGAGGAGGTTGGGAGGTCTCCGACATTGAACCATGTCGGAGAAGAAGAAAGGAACCATGTCGAAGAAGAAGAAAGGGGGATATAATTAGCGGGTAATCGGGGTTGATCCGAATAGGGGGAATTTCGGGTGGGAAGGTGTAAGGAAGGAAAGAAGGTGGACTGGCGGAGGACTGGCGGTGGAGCGACTTTTAACTGTCTCTCTTTTCAGGAGAAGAAAAGGGTGAAGAAGATGGTGTGGCTTTTCTGGGAAAAGAGAGAGGAAGGTGGGGCATAATTAAAGAGGGTTTTATGAGGGAGGGGTAACAATGTCATTTAATATGTGAAATATTTCCAAAATTAGAAAGTGTGCAAGTTTAGCTAGTACAACCTAAAAAGAAAAGTGTGCAGATTCAGGTGACAAAGTAGTTAAAATTGATTTATAAGTAGAAATTACTTCTTAAATATATTTTTGGTGATTGATCATTAAATATGCAAATATACATTGTACCTCCCATGAATGCCAAATATATTTTATTATTTAGAATATATATCAAATATTAGTTTTATATTTCTATTAAGTTCAATGATTTATAAATTGATAAACTAATAAATTATTTTTTACATATAATGGTTATAGTGATTTTGACACACTTTTAAATACAATATAAAATTTAAAAGAATTATCACTGTTGAAGTTTGATTGATAGTTGATTATAGTTGATTTTTGTAATACGATTATCCATAAAAATATAAAAAAATTAAAGAATTTTGTTTGGTAAAGTTTGACCAAAATTTTATCTTTTCATTTAATTGTTGGTTGATTTGTAAAGTTACTATACTGAGGAAAAACTGGTGTCTATATAATGAGGTGCGACTTTCAATTAGAGTGAAGGTTATAACAATTCAATTTATAAATTTAGGGAAAAGTGAAAGCAGAGAATGGTGAAAGGCCGTGATAGACCGATTGCAAAGGAGTCGTCAGGTTGTGCAGAGGAAATCCGGCAATTGTACGACATCATCCCAGTCGCGGAGGACGGCGGCAAAGAGGAGCAACCAAAGGCTTCCGACAAAAGGACCAAAAAGGTAGATTCAACCACTAAACATCAATAATCACATAATTGAACTCTAAACTTTGGCGTCTATTTCTAGTGAAATTTCAATATTTGCATAAAGATCCTATTCTATTTTAGTATATTTTCACTATTGCACTGAATTTCTATATTCTTTTATTTTCAACCTCAAAATTTATTATGATGAAGTTTGTCGAATCCTCTGCCTATCCACAAGGCTTGTCTAATTTGTTGTCAAGTTAAAATTGATTCATAAGTAGAAATAAACTCTTAAACTTTTTTTGGTGAATGATCATTAAATATGCAAATATAAATTGTATCATCCCATGAATGCCAAATATTTTTCATTATTTAAAGTATAAATCAAATACTATTTTTATATTTCTTTATGCTGAATGATTTATAAATTGATAAACTGATAAATTAATTTTTTACATATAATGGTTATAGTGATTTTGACACACTTTTAAATCCAAAATAAAATTTAAAAGAATTATCACTGTTGAAGTTTGATTGATAATTGATTATAGTTGAATTTTGTAATCCGATTATCCTTTTAAATATATAAAATTTAAAGAATTTTGTTTGGTAAAGTTTGACCAAAATTTAATCTTTTTCATTTAATTGTTGGTTGATTAGTAAATTTACTATACTGAGGAAAAAATGGTGTCTATATATTGAGATGCGACTTTTGATTAGAGGGAAGGTTATAACAATTCATTTTACAAATTTAGGGAAAAGCGAAAGCAGGGAGAATGGTGAAAGGCCGTGATAGACCGATTGCGGAGGAGTCGTCAGGTTGTGCAGAGGAAGTCCGGCAATTGTGCGACATCATCCCAGTCGCGGAGGACGGCGGCAAAGAGGAGCAACCAAAGGCTTCCGACAAAAGGACCAAAAAGGTAGAATCAACCACTAAACATCAATAATCACATAATTGAACTCTACACTTTGGCGTGTATTTCTAGTGAAATTTCAATATTTGCATAAAGATCCTATTTTATTTTAGTATATTTTCACTATTGCACTGAATTTCTATATTCTTTTAATTTCAATCTCAAAATTTATTATGATGAAGTTTGTCGAATCCTCTGCCTTACCACAATGCTTGTCTAATTTGTTGTCAAGTTAAAATTGATTCATAAGTAGAAATAAACTCTTAAATTTGTTTTTTGGTGATGATCATTAAATATGAAAATATAAATTGTATCATCCCATGAATGCCAAATATTTTTCATTATTTAAAATGTATATCAAATACTAGTTTTATGTTACTTTATGTTGATTGATTTATAAATTGATAAACCGATAATTTATTTTTTAAAATATAATGGCTATAGTGATTTTGACACACTTTTAAATCCAAAAGAAAATTTAAAAGAATTATCTCTGTTGAAGTTTGATTCATAATTGATTATAGTTGAATTTTTTAATATGATTATCCATTAAAATATAGAAAATATAAAGAATTTTGTATGGTAAAGTTTGACCAAAATTTTAATCTTTTTCATTTAAGTGTTGGTTGATTAGTAAATTTACTATATTGAGGACAAAATGGTGTACCTATACAATGAGATGCGACTTTTAATTAGAATGAAGGTTATAACATATCATTTTAAAAATTTAGGGAAAAGCGAAAGCAGGGAGAATGGTGAAATGCCGCGATGGACCTATTGCGGAGGAATCGTCACGTTGTGAAGAAGAAGTCCAACAATTGTACGACGTCATCCCAGATGCGGAGGACGGCGGCAAAGAGGAGCAACCAAAGGCTTCCGACAAAAGGACCAAAAAGGTACAATCTACCTCTAAACATCAATAATCACATAATTGAACTCTGCATTTTGGAGTCTATTTCTAGTGAAATTTCAATATTTGCATAAAGGTCCCATATTGTTTTAGTGAATTTCTATATTCTTTTAATTTCAACCTCAAAATTTATTATGATGAAGTTTGTCGAACCCTCTGCCTTATCACAAGGCTTGTCTAATTTGTTGTCTAGTTAAAATTGATTCATAAGTAGAAATAAACTGTTAAATTATTTTTGGTGAATGATCATTAAATATGTAAATACACATTGTATCATCCCATGAATGCCAAATATTTTTAATTATTTAAAATATTTATGAAATAGTAGTTGTATATTTATTTTATGTTGAGTGATTTATAAACTGATAAACTAATAATTAATTTTTTACATATAACAATTAAATTGAGTCTTGAGACATTTTTAAATCTAAAACAAAATGTAAAGAAATTTCTTTGTGAAATTTTGATTGATGTTTTTATTATGGTTGATTCTTGTAATCCGAATTGTCTATACAAAATTTAAATTTAAATAATTTTTCTTGGTAAAGTTTGACAAAAGTTTAAATGTGTTGCATTTGTTGTTGGTTGATAAGTAAAATTACTAACCGGGGAAAAAGAAAAAATGGTATCTATTTAACAGATGCGATTTTTGATTTGAGATAATATTGTACTGACTCATTTTTAAAATGTAGAGAAAGGTAAAACTAGGGAAAACGATGAATGATAGCGATAGACCTGTTGCAGAGGAGTTGTCCCTTTGTGAAGAGAAAGTCCCACCGTCGTATGATGTAGTCCCAGTCGCGGAGGACGGCGGAAAAGAGGAGGAGCAGCCAATATTGTACGAGGTAGAAGATATTCGCGGGAAAATGATCCAAAATGTACAATCTTAATTCATTTACATGTTTAACATCATTACTACAATTTATGTTCCCTTTACATTTTCATTTTTGCTGCTAACTTTTGTATATCTTGTGGATGATGCTGGAAAACAGGGCGAAATAGAGTATTTTATCAAATGGTAAGGTTCTGCGTTTATAATTTTCTATACTTTTAATTTTTTCTTGTGAAAACTGTCATCTTCGGTGTTTTATAGAAAAGTGTCGGATTGTTTTATATAATTTCGTACTTTGTTTTGGTTAGATAGTTTTATTGTGTCATGAGTTTTATGTGCGTTTTTCAGGCGCGGCTATCCAGAATCCCAAAACACTTGGGAACCACTAGAGAGCTTGAAAGAATGCTCAATTGTTATCAACGCTTTTGAAGAAAGGTGTACTTTTATATTTTTTCTCATTTTGACTATGTTTCTTTTTGTGCTCTCTACTGATATATTATAATTGGAGTTTATGTAGTTTTATAAATGTATAAGTCGTATTTATGAATATGTGTCTCAAAATTACTTATGTGATGCACATTTATCACCCATTTTATGACTTGAAAGTGATTTTTAGAAATTAAATGGATGTCACTTAGCAGTAGACTCATTTAGTTTGGGATAGAATGTGAATGTGAAACTCAATTGAGTGCCCACTTTCTAATTTATTTAATAATTTTTAATTTCAATTTTGATTAAAGATAATTTAGATATATTATTACTATTTTGATCCATTATATATTATATCAATCTATTTAGTACATTTCAGTTTAATCTAGTTCATAAAATAAATCTTATCTTAAATTTTTCCTTTGTTGGATGGATTGCAGCCGGAAGACTACAAAGTCTTCTTGTACGCGTAAACATAAAGGTGCGGCCTCTCAGCTTAAGAAAAGACAAGTTCGTTCCCGTGCAGCTGCCCCAATGCCAAGTTCTGAGAACCTCGCCGGAGAGAACTTGCTTACAGCTATTCCAGATAGAGTTGCAGAATCTAGAGAGGAGATTGGCCTAGATCTTAACATCGAACCGGAGAATATGTCTACAAACGAAGACACGATTTCAGACAGTGTTGCAACAGCTAGAGAGCAGAATGTTCCAGATAAAAACATGAGCGAGCCAGATGATATTGCTGTAACTGAAGACACAGATAGTGTTGCAATAGTTGGAGAGGTGAATGTTCCAGATCTGAACATTAGCTATCCGCCAGAGACTGCTATATATGAAGAGATAGTCCGTGCAGAAGAAGACGAACATGATGTCCCAAATAATGATACACTGCTCTCTGGTATCGGCAATATAAGGGCAAGGAGAAGAAAAGCAGCCAGTGTTAAGAGATTCATACCAGAGATCGGTAGCTCTTCCAAGACAATACCTGAGAGTCCCATCACTGAGCTTCTCCGGACTATAGAAGTCACAGAAGACATAAACAACAGCACAAAGGAAATGGTGGTAACATTCTTGGCAAAAAGGTGTGTATTAAACTCGTAACCTTATTTCTTTCTCTATGATTCAGTGTGTATGGATTTCTTTACTGTAATAATACGTGAATGTGTTTTGTAGAGCTGACGGCACTGAGGTCGAAGTCAACAATGAATTTCTGAAGAACAAGTATCCTGACATGGTATGTATAAATCTCTCTACATTTTGATGATTTAATTAACTTCCAGTCACCAGGTATGTTGGTAGTATTTGACTGAAATTATCACTCCATTTGTTTTCTTTTACAGTTGCTAGACTTCTACCAGCAGCTTTTCGATCAGAGACACTCCCCGTGAGAGATACATGCCTTCTATTTTTATATAGATTCACATTGAATTCTACTTTTTCTGTTTGGAGAGTGGTTTTATTTTATGGAAGAAATTGATGTAATAAATATATATATAGTCCCAAAACATGTTATGACACACAGGTGAAAAATCCCAAATGTGTTTCTTTTGAGTTTTTATAGGGAACTATGACTTGAAAATATCGTGTTTTATAATTTCATTTTTATGATCCAAACGATTCTTATATGACATACTTGCTATATGTATCCCTAATATTAGTTATGTATTTTACTTTTGATGTAAATTTTATTTGTTATATATTTTGCATTGTAATCATTTAAACACATATATGACATTTTTGCTCACTATACTTTATGAGAAAAGAATTGAAATTATAGATGAAAATGTGTGATCTACAACGTCTCATTTACAAAATATTCAAAATATTTTAAATTATATAACGTCTCATCATCACGCCGGAGGGTCTACCCTCGGGTACCTCCCGGGGCTCTGTCTTGCAGGGCTAGGTATTGGATCGGGGATCAGGGGACTATCCGGGCCGACCAGGCGGGCAGCATCAAGTTGGCACGCCCAGTGGGATACGATCTTTGTTCACAAAAGCACTAAGATGCCGCCTCGAGGTCGGCCGCCGCGAAGAGGTAGAGGAGGAAGAAGGCCTGAAGTGGCTGAGGAGGATCTCACTTTACGCCAGATGAGGGATCGAGCGCGTAAGGGGAAGGCCCCGGTGCATTCGGATCCAGACGCTTCGGAGGGAGATTCAGAGCCGGAAGGAGGATGGGAACCGGCAATGACGCAGAACGAACGCGACAGAAGGGAGTTTGCTGTCACTCAGGAAGAGGAGTACCGTCGTTGGTTGGCGGCAAAGCAAGGATCGAGATCGGGAACAAAACCGACTGAAGAAGGACAGTCGAACCCCCCGGTGACTGAGGTCCGGGTGCCCCCGGTTCAGCCCGGGTCAGGATCTAACCCGACCCCGATGGGACCTCCAGCGGGGTTACCTCCTTTGGCTGTGGAGGTGGTCAGCCGAGGACCCCCTGCCATTCACGGGCAGGAAAATCTTCGGCCTCCAGTTGTGATAGATCTGGAAAGGCAGGCTGGGAGTATAGGGCAACCAGCCAGTATGGTGCCGGGATATGGTCAAGGGGGGGGCATCTCGGATACGGAGCGCCAGGATACGGGATAACTCAACCCGGGTATCAGGGGTATCAGGGGTACCCCCCGGCACCCGGAGGGTATTATGCCCAACCCACTGGATCCTCGGGGAGCTGGGCTTCCTGGATTCAAGGACCGGTGTGGATGCAGAGCCAAGCACCGATGGCGGGATATGCCATGGCTCAACCGGCCCCGGTCGCGGGAACCTATGGTACGTACCCAGTGGTTGTAGACCGGGCTCCGGTGGTTCTGAATTCGGTGGAGGAGAGGTTGGATCGGTTGATAGGCAGGAATGGAGGAAGGCCCACCTCCCCCTGGATAGGTTATATCAGCACCTTCCCCTGGCCAGTGGGGATGAGAGTCCCGGAGGGGGTGCCGACCTACAGTGGGGAGACGGATCCGGAGGAATTCGTCAGGACATACCACAATGTCATGGGGACACGTGACATCCGGGAGGAGCTTATGTGTAAGCTGGTGAGCTCGTATCTGAGGGGAAGTTGCTTGTCGTGGTTTGAAGCCCAACCCCCGGAAAGTTTTAGAAATTACTATGCTTTTTCAAGGGCTTTGATGCACAGATATGAGACCAGAAGAAAGAAGTACCTTCCTTTGGCCGAAGTGCCTCACAGCAGGCAGTCGGCAAAGGAGGAAGTCCGGGGTTTCCACAGGAGGTACATGGACGATTCCATGAAGGTGATTGATAGGGATGCTCAAGTGAAGGCTCTGATTGCAGGATTTATTGCAGGGTTGAGGGATGAGGTGTTATGGGCAAAGCTTATGGAGAATATCCCGACCACTTTTCATCAGCTGGATCTTGAGGTGGAAATGTATTGTTCGCTTCTGGAAGGGAGCAAGAAGAGGAAGGAGGAAGGGTATTTCGAGGACAAGGGTATCGGAAAGGGCGACAAGGCTCGGGTCGCTGATCCTGTCAGAAGGGATGCGGGCCCGGTCCCAGTAAGACCGAGGGCTGATCCCCCTCGGGCCGAAACGTTTACTCCTCTGACCAAAACCCGGTCGGAGATCTTAACAATACACCGGAAACTGTTTCAAGACCTGGCCCCCATACCGGGGAATCCGACTCCAGCAAACGCGGCCAAATATTGTGCTTTCCACAAGTCTAATGGGCACACAACAGATGGCTGCCGAAGCTTGAGGGTGGAGATTGAGAAGTTGATTGAGAGAGGGAAATTAAGAGACTGTGTGAGCCAGGAGAACCAACGTCCGGCGGCCGGGCAGCAGGCCGGAGCGGGAAGGAAGAGAAACTGGAGGAACAGGCCGCGGAATGATAATCAGCGAGGGGCTCCTGCACCGGTTGCCCAGCCGGGGGCAGCGGCTCTGGTCATGGCCCCGGAACCTGTTAACCAGGTTCCTTCTCGGATGATAAATGTCATACATGGAGAAGTAGGTGATGGGCCTTAGTCCCATGCAGCGGCCAAAGCCCGGAGTCGGTATGTGCCGGCTGGTGAAGACAGAGAGAAGAGGCTGTGCCCCACGGAGGTCATCACCTTTTCGGACGAGGATCCGGTTCCTAGTCTAACGCCCCATACGGATCCGATGGTGATCACTGCGGAGATAGAAGGATTCACGGTCAAGCGAGTGTTTATTGATGATGGAAACAGTGTGGAAATCATGTTTGCTTCTTGCTTTGACCAGCTGGGGATAGGGCGCCACAACCTTCGCCCGAGCACCTCTCCCTTGTCAGGGTTCACCGGCCGGACAGAGCATCCCTTGGGGGTTGTGTCCTTAACAGTGACAGTGGTCGATGACCTTGACAGGAACAAGAAGACCTCGGTCCGGTGCAACTTTGCGGTCATAGACTCCCCGTCTCCTTATAACATCATCATCGGACGGCCGTGGATGGCTCAAGCCAGGGCCATTTGCTCGACATACCATTTGACCATGAAGTTCCCAACCAGTCAGGGGGTGGCGACAGTTCGAGGAAGTCAATCCACGGCTAGGAGTTGTATGCTCACAGCCCTGCAGGAAGCCAGAAAGGCCCCGGTTGGTGCAGTGCAGGGAGAAGTAGGTCCGGGAGACGTGGAAGATATGCAGGTCGGGAGCCGAGGCATGATCAAGGTCGGGAGAAAAATGCCGATTGATGTGAAGGAAGAGCTACGATCCCTGCTTTCAAAATATGAGGATGTGTTCGCATGGGAAGAGAAGGACTTCACAGGCGTACCCCCGGAGTTAGCTCTCCACAAGCTGAATGTTTACCCAGAATTAAAGCCGATTCGACAAAAGAAGAGGGCCCTGGCAGGAGATAGGGCCGAGGTGGTAAGACAGGAGGTGTTGAAGTTGTTGGAGGCCGGGGTAGTTGAGGAAATCATATACCCGGAATGGCTGGCTAACCCGGTGCTAGTGAAAAAGCAAAATGGGTCCTGGAGGATGTGTATCGACTTCACCGACCTGAACAAGTGTTGCCCGAAAGACAGTTACCCCCTTCCCCCAGTCGACCGGTTGGTGGAAGCCATCACCGGGTATGAGGCCCTGGCCTTCTTCGATGCATACCGGGGTTATCATCAGATTCAAATGTCAGGAGAGGACAAGCCGAAGACAGCTTTCATCACAGAGTTCGGTACTTATTGCTACAGGCGGATGCCGTTTGGCTTGAAGAATGCAGGGGCGACGTACCAGCGGATGGCAGATTCGATATTTCGGAATCAATTGGGCCGAAGCATGGAACTATATGTTGACGACATGGTGGTAAAAAGCCGGAGCTACCCAGGTTTCTTAGCAGACTTGGAGGAGGTGTTTAGCATTTTGAGAAAGGTCAACCTGAAGCTGAATCCCGAGAAGAGTGTGGTAGGATTAGCGGCTGGGAAGTTCCTCGGCTACATGGTGTCTAGCCGGGGAATAGACGTTAATCCGGAGAAACTGGAGGCGATAAGCCGGATGCAGTCGCCGAAGAATGTGAAGGAGGTGCAGAAGCTGATGGGTTCTCTGGCAGCCTTGAGCCGATTCTTGTCAAAAGGCGCGGAGAGACAACTTCCCTTTTTCAACATACTAAGGAAGGCGAAGAAGTTCGAATGGACGGAGGAGTGCGAGAAGGCGTTCGAGGATCTGAAGGAACATTTGGGCCGACTCCCGACCCTCTCGAAGCCGAAGGAGGGGGAGGATTTGCTTTTATACTTGTCCGCATCCGCATCGGCTATCAGTGCTGTGTTGGTCCGGGAGGAAGACGGGAAGCAGTGTCCGGTGTATTTTGACAGCCGGGCATTACAGGGTCTGGAAACTCGGTATACAAGTTTGGAACAACTGGTATTGGCGCTGGTTTATGCCTCAAAACGGCTGCGCCCGTATTTCCAGGCCCATCCGATTGTGGTCCTGACCAACCACCCCCTGAAGCAGGTGATGCTTAAGCCCGAAGCGTCGGGGCGTTTGATGAAGTGGGCCATAGAGTTGGGGAAGCATGAGATAACATATCAGCCGAGAAAAGCCATCAAGGGCCAGGCAATGGCTGATTTTTTGACAGAGATGGTAGGACCGGATGCGACTGCCGAGGAATACCCGAGCCCGAGGTGGACGTTGCATGTGGACGGGTCAGCCCATGCAGGAGGCAGCGGAGCCGGGGTATTGCTGACATCCCCAGAAGGAGAGGAGTACCACTATGCGCTGCACTTCGACTTTAAAACTACAAACAACGAGGCAGAGTATGAGGCGTTGGTGGCAGGACTCAAACTGGCCCGGGAATTGAAGATAGGAAAGATCCAGGCCTTCAGCGACTCGCAGATTGTAGTTCAGCAGGTGAACGGAGAGTATGAAGCAAAGGAGTGAAGTTTGCAGAGGTACTTGGAGCTGGTCCAACCCATGATCCTGCAGTTCGACAGTTTCAGTCTGGAGCAGGTGCCAAGAGAGCAGAATGAAAAGGCCGATGCGTTGAGCAAGTTGGCATCTTCAAAGTTGAAGCCGGGACAGAAAGCACCTCTCAGAAGGGAGACACTGGAGAGGAGAAGTTACGAGCAGAGTGATGAGATCCTGGCAGTGGAAGCGGTGCAGGAAGACTCCTCGATGGCACCGATCCGGGCATACCTTCTGACGGGAGAGGTCCCGGCCGACCGGGTGGTGGCCAGGAAAATCCGGGTCAAGGCGCCGAAGTATACACTTCAGGAAGGGGTTCTGTACAAAAGAGGCTATCTCCAGCCGTTGTTGAAGTGTGTGGAACAGCAGGAGGGCAAGTATCTGGTCCGGGAAGTGCATGAAGGTCCGAATGGTAGTCATCAGGGAGCTAGAACGGTTGCCAGGAAAATTTTACGGATGGGGTACTATTGGCCTACCATGTTTGAAGACTCGCAGGACAGGGTTCGCTCATGCCTTCAGTGCCAGAAGTTCGCACCGCTAGTACACATACCCCGCGAAGAGATGATGGGGATAACGGGAGCCTGGCCTTTTAGCAGATGGGGATTGGACCTGGTCGGACCTTTTCCCACCGCCCCTGGCAGTTTGAAGTACCTGATTGTGGCTATCGATTACTTTACAAAGTGGGTGGAAGCCGAGCCCTTGACTAACATCCGGGGAGCTACCTGTGTGAAGTTTTGCTGGAGGAATATAGTCTGCCGGTTTGGAGTGCCGAGAGCCATAGTAACCGACAACGGAGCGCAGTTTGAAAATGATCCTTTCAAATCATGGTGCGTAAAGTATGGAATAAGCCAGAAGCTCACATCAGTTTATCATCCGCAAGCTAATGGTCAGGTGGAGGTGACAAACCGGACGATAGTGAATGGGATTAAGGCCCGGCTCCAGGGAGCCAAAGGAAATTGGGTACACGAACTCCCGAGTGTTCTCTGGGCTCATCGGACCACGGAAAGCTCGGCAACTGGGGAGTCCCCCTACAGCCTTACGTACGGGTCGGAGGTAGTAATTCCGGCTGAGATCGGCATCCCCAGTCTTCGGACGGCCGAACCGGTCCCCGAAGAAAAGAATGAAGAGGAGACCAGAACAAATCTGGACCTGCTGGAAGAAAGGAGAGAGAGAGCGGCCTTGCATGAGGCTAAGGTGAAGGAGAAAGTTAAGAAGTATCATGACAGGAGGGTGAGGAAGGAGCAGTTCAAGGTAGGTGACAGAGTAATGAGACGAAACGACAAGAGTCACCAGGAGCCGGAAGGCAAGCTGGCACCCAACTGGGAGGGACCGTACCGGGTGACAGAAGCCCACCCGGGCGGGAGTTATGTGCTGGAGGATCCAGCGGGAAGGGAGTCCCCCGAAGGTGGAACATAGCAAACCTTAGGCGGTTCTATGGATAGTCTCTGGCACTTGTTGCCTAGATAGAGTAGCCTCTGGCACCTGTTGCCTAGGTAGAATAGCCTCTGGCACTAGATGCCTAGGTAGGATAGGTCCCTGGCGGCAGGCGCCCGAGACAGGAACCTAGAGGTCGGATGACCGAAGGGTAGGTAGGAAGATATCCTGGAAACAGGGATTTTGTGTAACAAGGGCATGTCCCTTCTGTCTGATTTTAAAAAAGAATGAATGCACGCATTACGGTTTCTAAATTGAAAAGATGTGTCATAAACTGAAAATTATTATACATTAGAATAAGATGAAATACATGCCTAGAATAAAATGAAAGGTTACAACATGACATGTTCTATTTTATCTACGGGCTCCCGATGTAGAGGCTTCGCCGGGAGGAGCTCCCCGGGCTTCGCGTCTGCTTCTTTGGACCGCTTGCTCCAGCATGCGCTGCTCCTCATTTTGATCCCGCGGGATGTCCGGATTATCGCTCCTATTACCCTCCGGCTCGGCAACTGATTCGGAGGTAGGGACAGGAACGTCTCTACGAGCTCCCCGACCCCCTATTCGAGTGGGAGGTTGCCTTGCTCGCGGCCTGGCCGAGTTACTCCCTGTTTGGGTTGCTTTCTGTTTCCCCTTTCCATCGTTTCGAGCCGGGCGGGAACCACAGGCAGAAGAAGAACCAGGAGGTTGATCGGCCGTCCGAGCACTCTCCTGAGCAGGAAACTGAGCGCGGAATCTGGCGGCCACGGCCCGAAGTCTGGCCAAGCGCCGTTCAGAAGCCTCGAGGTCCAGAAGCTCAGGGGTATGCTCATAGCGTTCATAAGCCAGATCAACATCTTCAAGAGGAGGTATCTGGGATATAGAGGGAGGGACTATAATCCGGTTCAGAATATTCTTCCTCCAGTCCACAACCGCTTGATAGGCCGCTGCCCAGACACCAGAAGTCCTCTCGGAACTCTCCATCCAGGCGATCAGATCATCAACTGCCCGGGGAACATCGGTCAGCAGAGGAATGTCAACCGCACCCTGACGCAGTCCTAGTAGATGGTATGACAGATGAACCAACACTAGCTGTTGTTGAAGGGTCCGGTTCCTAGTCGCAAGTTTCTCGTTCTCCACTTCAAGTTTGGTTGCGTGTTTGCGGAGATCGGTTGTACTTTGCATCCTCATACACTTGCTGTAGTACAGCCGAACGTCGTGCCATACTTCATCCAATTCCTTTTGGATCCGGAGTTGGAAATTGCGGTGCTGGGCCTCTTGCTCCGACAGGACTAGATCGAATTTGAGGACCTTGTCGATGCTCTCGAAAGCAAGTCTATAACACTTCGGCAGGGAACCAAAGTCTTCTTGGATCTGGAGCAGGCAGGTGATCAGGCAGTCGGCGTCGGGGAACTCAGAGATCAGGGGACCGAGCCCTCCCTCAGATAGAAGGTCAGTCAGACTCGGACAGCCGGCTCCAGCCGGAACCGGGGGGCTAAGGACTCTAGAAGGATCCTGATGGCAACAGGATTGAGTCAGGATACATAAGAAAAAGCAATAAGTAAACAGAACAAAGACCAGTGTCGACAGAAATCGCAAGGGAAGTTTTTATTAATAGAATGAAGGTCCGGGGCTGAAGATCCGGGTAGAAAATGACAAAACTGAAAACGAAAAAGGAAAAATCTAACTAACATTCTCGGGGACTCCTTCGCCCTTGTTGTCCTCGCCATCGCTGCTACCGCTATCCGAATCCTCCTCAAAAAAAACCAGGTCAGGAGAGGGGGGGGCCCCGGCAGCCCATGGGTCCTGCGGACCGGCTTGCGGAGGGGATGGCAGCTCGACTTCAAGGTCTTTCGTATCGAATAAGCCTCTGTAATGCCCGTACACAGTGCAGTACTGGGTGAAGTTCTCATCTTCGGGCAAATCAGATCCGGAAACCGGAGCAGGAGGAAGGGGTCCTGGAAGCTGAACCACATCAGACGACCAGCTTCGGACATCCTCAGTTGACATCTGCTTCTCCCGGAGAGCATCCCATAGCTTAGGAGAGAGACCTTTCATGCCACCCTTCTGAAGAGTGTTCACAAGGTGCAGTTGCTGAGCCTCGGCATTCGGATTGAACCACCGCTTCTTGAACGAGGCCCTGATTGAAGGAGGGAACCAACCCCGGACCTGCATATAAGTATTGTGGCACTGATGGGCGTTGGCGGCTAGGTTTAGCTCGGTCAGACGGAGCGACAGGGTTTGGCTCGCCAGGACCTTATCAACAACTGCTTCGGCGAACTCTAGGCGCCCTTTGTAATTCGCCCCCCGAGCTGCTTCCAGTTCCTCCTCCAGAGCGCTCACCCTGGCGCAAAGTTGAGCCGAGGTCTCCCTCTCGGCCCGGAGGTCATTCTCCTTCTCGGCCCTCAGCTCTTCTTCCTTCCCCTCGAAGTGACGCCCGAGGAAGGAAGAGAGGGCGGCTTGGAAGTCAGGAGAGTTGGAAAACTCAGAGCTAAGAAGTTGAACCTGTAGAGCGACGGTTCAGCAAACAAAAAAAACAGAAAAAATAAAAACCGAGAGCAGAACAAACAGGCTACCTTCGGGTTGGAAGAAGAAATAGGAGGGGTATCGGCACGGGAAGATGACGGAGTCCGGGAATCACCCGTCCGAGGCTTTTTATGGCCATGCTCTTTGTTTTCCCCCTTACGCTTGGTTGGAAAGAATGGAGGGGGGGGAGGAATCTCGGGGGCAGATATGGTGGTATATCTAGAAATTGGGGATCTACCATCCCTGGTCAGAGAAAACAGAGATAACCCCCGACCGAGCGAGGAACCCGGATTGGGCACAGGAGTAGCAGGGAGCTTTGACAAGTCAACAGCTGCGTTACCATCAGTAGGATTCCGAGCGGATTCTTGCTGAGCCATTGCTTCGGCCACAAAACCTTCCTGATCCCCTTTTCCGTCCTCGGGCTCAGAAGTGATGTCCACAATTGTAATAGGACCAAGGTGAGGAGGCCCAGAGCTAGCAGGAGGGTTCTGGACCGGGTCATTTGTCTTGTTCTTATCCTCCAGACGCTCCTGCCGAGAGGCCAGATCACCCGGCTGACTTTGAACGGTCTCCTTCGTCTTATCCTCGGCTTGCTGGCTAGGGTTACCCAGTTGGTTCGGTTGCTGCTGCTGAACGGGGGTCCCCTGCTGGAGAAGTTGGACGGTCTTCTTTCGCTTGTCCGGTTTGACCACCTCAGAATTAGTCCCGGTCCCAGTGGCGGTTGTTTTCTTGGTCCCTTTCTTCTTCGGGATGGGGACCTGAGGGTTGTATTCCACAGTAGGAGCTAAGAAGAAAAACAGTTAAATGAAGCCATTAAAAAAGAGGGATAAGGACACCAAAGTAAAAGAGAGAGGAAGCATACCCAGAACAGGCCAGGTAACTACCCAGCGGCTATCCCGGAAGGCGGCCTCCGGGTATATCGCCCGGGGGAAGAGGTAGATAGAGTTACCGGCCAGCCAATACTGGTCCAGATTCAAAGTCCCCGAGGATAGGGTAGTGTGGTTGGCGCGTTGGGTCTCAGGAAGGAATGCTTCCCGGACGTCCACAGCAACTTCAAAGTTCCAGGCAGGGACCTCATATAGCTCCGGGTTGACGGTCACATAGCCTTTCTCTTGCCAGTTCTTGGCCGAGTCCTTCTTGCCGAGGATGAAGTCTTGGACCCCGGGACGTGCTTGGACGGTGAATATCATTTCCTTGCCGGGGCACTTGATGAGCATATA
Source organism: Sherardia arvensis (assembly GCA_948330725.1). Lineage (NCBI taxonomy): Eukaryota > Viridiplantae > Streptophyta > Magnoliopsida > Gentianales > Rubiaceae > Sherardia > Sherardia arvensis. The sequence continues at coordinate 10,776,407 of OX415244.1, forward strand.
AAAGGACTTCCACAGGTTGAATGATGGATCAATCCCACACCGAAGACTGCTCGGCCGAGACAGCGGCCACCCGGGCGACCAAGGGTATCGGGACCCCCATGCCGCTAAGGCACTTGGTAGTCCAGACGTCAGCTTTCAGTTCGGACTTCCGGGCGTTGTCTATCTCCCTCTGCTCCCGGTTCTTGGAGTGTTTGAATATGGGACCAGATGGGGTCACGTTGTGGCAGAGGTGGATCGGCTCATAAGACGCCGACGAGCCAACAGAAGTTGAGGCTGAAGGAATGGTACTCTGAAGAGAGTAGGTGACAACGGCATCGGGCTGAGCGTTGTTTGAGGACTGAGCGTTGTTTGATGCCATAGTGAAGGAGAGGAGAGAGAATATGAAGATTTGAAGAGAGAAAATGGCAGTGAAGCTTTGAAAAATTAAAAGCAATTAGTGAAAGCGACTGGAAGGAAGGCCTATTTATAGAGAACGAGAAAAGGAAGGAGAAAAAGAGACAATTAAATGGGCTTGGGAAGCGAGAAAACAATGATGACAACCATTAATCGTCCTCGTAAAGAGTGCGCCCGTCTCATCATTGTCGGGCCGGAAGCGAATACAGAAAGCCAATCCTCCCGCCCTCGGATCAGAAGAGCTCACATCCTCGGACGGAAGAATCGGCTTCCGGGGGGCTAGTGGTGATACCGGGCCCAAGCCCAAATACTCCTTGACAGTATGGGCTTGGCCCGTTGCAAGGTGAAGCCAGTTTGGCAGTATCCGGGTTCGTACAACTCGGACAGCGACACACGCTAGAGGACACTCGGAACATGGACCACATGGAGAGCATGGGTTATTGTATAAATAGTGCTCCTCAGCACTATTCCAAGTAAATATCTTCTCACTATTCAAGTGATTACCCCTTTTCTCTCCCGAGATCCGTCTTTCATCATCACGCCGGAGGGTCTACCCTCGGGTACCTCCCGGGGCTCTGTCTTGCAGGGCTAGGTATTGGATCGGGGATCAGGGGACTATCCGGACCGACCAGGCGGGCAGCATCACTGACCGCACTGAGGTCGAAGTCAACAATGAATTTCTGAAGAACAAGTATCCTGACATGGTATGTATAAATCTCTCTACATTTTGATGATTTAATTAACTTCCAGTCACCAGGTATGTTGGTAGTATTTGACTGAAATTATCACTCCATTTGTTTTCTTTTACAGTTGCTAGACTTCTACCAGCAGCTTTTCGATTAGAGACACTCCCCATGAGAGATACATGCCTTTTATTTTTACATAGATTCACATTGAATTCTACTTTTTCTGTTTGGAGAGTGGTTTTATTTTATGGAAGAAATTGATGTAATAAATATATATATAGTCCCAAAACATGTTATGACACACAGGTGAAAAATCCCAAATGTGTTTCTTTTGAGTTTTTATAGGGAACTATGACTTGAAAACATCGTGTTTTATAATTTCATTTTTATGATCCAAACGATTCTTATATGACATACTTGCTATATGTATCCCTAATATTAGTTATGTATTTTACTTTTGATGTAAATTTTATTTGTTATATATTTTGCATTGTAATCATTTAAACACATATATGACATTTTTTCTCACTATTCTTTATGAGAAAAGAATTGAAATTATAGATGAAAATGTGTGATCTACAACATCTCATTTACAAAATATTCAAAATATTGTAAATTATATAATGAATAAACAAGTGTTCTAAAAAACAGTATGTGTGAGCTTCAAAGATCTCAGTACATTTGTAGAACCAGCACTAGTGCAAGGATGTAGGTTTCTAGGCGTTCCGTTCGTACCATTCACGGCATTTTGGAAGCGCCGTAACAAGTTATGCTGTAAAAATCGAAGTTTTTTACACGGCGGTTATAGAAAAATGCCGTAAAACAGTTGTGAATTCGTAACTGGTTTCGCCTCCAGGAGAAACAGGTAGAGAAGTCGTAAGTAGTTTCGCCTCTAAAAGAAACGGGTAAAGAACTCGTAAGTGATTTCGCTCCGATGAGAAACTAGTTAAGAACTCGTAAGTGTGCTCCGCTTGTGTAAAAAAAAAGAGCTCTCCGGTCCGAAATGGATCAGAGAGCTTTATAAACAATTAATTTCACTCAACTAAATCTTTATAGAGCAAAAGTTTCATGAAATCAATGTACAAGAACTTGAAAATTATCATGAACAATAAAGTGTGCTCATCTAATGCACAAATCAAAATGAATAGACTTTAAAAAAAGCTAGTGATCATGATATTTAACAGTATAACTGCTCCTAATCCAATTCTACTTAGAAGGGGACACCACAAAAAGGTTAAAGGACTGCAAAAATGAAAGAGTTAGTAACTAAACCAAACTATAATCTGAAATGGTTCAGCTTGGCTTTAAGGACTGCATTCTGACGGGAGCTCTGCTCGTTTGAGGCTGCGACACATCCCATCGAATCCCGATCCGTGTCCATAGATATAGCCATTGCTAGTGTCAAGCAACATGTTGTTGGCAGCCCTTCAATCACACCATACTTTGCTCTCCTCCTCAAATTGGTCTGCACAACAAGAAAAGCTAAGTAGTTTTTACTTGCATATGGTATTTTTCTTCATGATCAGAAGATCAAACAGATGGCATCAACTTACATGTTACTGCTCCTAGGAGGAATGAGGTAAGCGGGATCTTTAGCCAATAAATGGTGAAGTTGAACGAGAATGTAGGCGCATGTGCCAATACGGAAATTCAAACAAGCAATCACAATATGTGGATTATGAATGAACTGCATACATGATATATAGGAGCATAAGAATCAAGAAAGCAATAAGGATAGTAGAGCAGAAGAATCTGCCAAAACTTATGAACAGAAACATAAAAGAAAAAAAATGAAACCTTTTATTACCTGCCAAAACATATGAATTAAAGTATCTACAGATAAGCAAAAAAATGCGACTTAATTTTTTTATATGAGACCCAAACCTGCAGATTTTTTGAAAAGAAGTTGAAGAAATTAAAGGCACTTTCCTCTTGGAAACAATTATTCACCAGGTGATAGACAAACAAGAAGAAAGTTGATAGTGAAGAGTAACATACCGAAAACAAACTAACATTGATGTAGGAACTGAAAAGAGTTATGATCATCAACCTACATTGTAATTTGCACATCAAGAGCAACATGTTGATCAGACAAGTAAATTAAACTTGAAGAAAATCTCAAACACAATTTTTCATACTGCTAAGTTACTAAATCCCAATCAATTAAATTAACTAATCACAAGAACATACTTGCAAATGTCATTCACTGCTAGAATTAGGCCTGCACTAATGCTCATAAATTTCTAGTCCTTGTGGACTCTCTCAAGCATTAAAAAGTGATGGCATACATAATTCACTGCTATCAAATTGGGAAAAACAACTAAAACCAGCAAACGATTCAAAATCAAAACAAGAACATTAACCAGAGGCCAGAGTTTAGATCAGTTAAACTGGAACCCGTTACCTAAACATAGCCTTAAACAACGTTAAGTTTGTTTAAGCATATGGAGCAGAAAATCATAATATCCCTCAATAGTCTCCAAGTCTGATGCTTCTAATAAAAAACCACTCTACTTCACAAAATCAAATTAGTGAAGCTGAATTCTTACCAGCATAATTAAGTTGAAATCATGATTTAGATTGGAGGCCAGCTGAGACTTCTTGGACGAAGCGGCGCCACCGCTGAACGCACTTCTTTGTCGGAGGAGAAGTCACTGACGCAGAGGCTTGGAGCTTCGCAGTCGCGGCTTTCCTTGGGGTGTTGTACTTCCTCGGGCGGCCTCTCTTGCGCATCACCGACTCCACCGGAGCGCCATAAGACACCGTCAAAGGCACGGCGTGGGACGAATACACGATGGGAGTGGTTGCAGTTGCAGCGGTGGTTGCCGGCTGTTGGAGTCCATTGTTCGGAAATTGGGGAGGATTTCTGTGAGGTGGATTTTGGCGTAGTTAGATTGAGAGAATAATAGAGATGAGAAGGGTGTTTTGTGGATCAGAGTAAGGAGATAGAGATAAAATAGAATTTAAAGGGATTAAAGAAATCCGATTATACCGTCGAATGAAGTTACAAAATCGTAACTAATATTTGTTTACGGTAGTTATGTTAAAGTGCCGTGTTCGAATTTCAAAATGCCGTATTTCATTTTTCTTTATAGGCGAATTATTTATTACGATATCGTTACCTTTTTCACCCCGGAAGCGAATCATCAGTTACGGTATCGTAACCAGGTTACACGGCGGTTCTGCGTAAAATAGTCAAAAACGCCTTAAATATGGTGCCGAGTAACCATGGTGTTTTCACTAGTGCAGCCAGCTTATTCAGATATATGCAACTGCAGCCTTCACAAACTCTTGCACATTTTCCAACAAGTAGCATTAGTCATTAGTCATATATAAGTAACATTAGTCATTAGTCATTATATATGGTTCATATCAAACTTATCTGATAAGTCATTTGAGTATATATGTCATATCAATCTTCAAAAAATGAAAGTAAGATAACTAGTACCCGATAAGCATAAGGGTAACTAAATCGCTCTGAAAACTAGTGGCCATAATCGCCACAACAACATTCGAATGCAACTGACCAGGATGGAATTGGTAATATTTTAAGAATTCCGAGAACAGTGGAGGGAAAGGGAAAGTAAGGCCTTGCATCAGCATCCTCCCGAAAGAACTCCCCTAGTAGGTGTTATAAGGGCCCGAGTTGCCACCTCACCGTTAGCATACCTCAGGTCGCCCTCTAGGGGAAACGACACCCTACAAACTTTAACATAATCTCGGGCCTTCTTCCGACTCGCCTTCACATCGGCCGAAACACCGCTCGACCCTTCTGCTACTTTAAAAATATTTTCTTTTTTCTAGACGAGACTCTACATCCATAGATGCTATCAAATCGGATAGTCTCCTTGGTTCGGGGAACAAAGCGAAAGGGCCTCATGTCTAAATTAATGTCCCTAATACTAAAGGGTGCGTGCCGTAAAAGCACATTCACTAGCCCAATATCCTTGCCCTTCCTTTTGGTCTAGGAACGGACTGGCGCTTGCCGGTGCAATTAGTGCGTACCCTCCTCCTCGTTTACTTCCAATTTGGAGTGTTCAATCTCTCTATCATCATGAATGGCATAATCTTGAGCCTCAAATTCGGAGCTTGAGTGGGACATGATGGCTGAGCGGATGGGGGATAATATGCGATGTGGAAGAAAATAAACGGATCTAAAGAGAGAAAGAAAGGACTTAGACACTTACTGTTTCTCGGATGTCAATTTCAGACTTCTTGACAAAATGATGAAATTTGAAGAGTTGAGAGCGTTTGCAAATTGAAGCAACAGATGAAGTCGAAAGTGAATGCGAAAAAGAAAAATATTTGGGAGATATAACCCAAAATTAAAAGGCATTTATGCGTTAACTACCTTGATCCGCGCAACGATGCAAGCAAGTGGTGGAGTGTGAATAAACGTCATCAGCACTGTATAAATAGGTGACACCTATTTCTAGTTTTTAGATTGGAAGGGGATTTAAATTCAGCCATTCACGTATTGTAAAAAGAAGAAAAAATTTTGTGAGACGGTTTGTGGGAATTACAAGCTGAAATTAAATCTCCGTATAATACAATAACTCAGCCGTCCACGTATCACGATGGAAGATTGAACAACATAAAGCTAGATATTTGGATAAGTCAACCCAAGTTAACCCCTCGTATTCACCCCTCGATTTCACTTTGAATTTATCCCTCGAGTTGGAGTCCCGAAGGCTCCCTCGAGGTGAAGTCTCATATATCAAATATCTAGCTTGGGACTGCTGATAAGTCCATAACTCGTGCCCGTGAATTACGTGAGGACTTTGTATGTGGGCTGAAAGGTTTGGATTCGATATACATGGAAGGTGGGTTTTTCAATCCACCGACCTAGCCTAAAATATAACTTATGTATAAGGGTATTCATTCGGGTTGACCCGGCCCGACCCAAATCCGGTTTGACCCGGAGTCGGAAAGTTAAAAAATCATGGCTCGGGACCCGGACCCGGTTAGGAAAGTTTTGGCCGGATCCCGGTCCAGAATTATTCCGGGTTGGACCGATCCGGACCGGTTTCACCCGGATTCCCAGTTACTATTTTATTAAAATTTAAAAAATAATTTTGTTGTTTGATTTCAATGACTAATTAATAATACCTTATATAAAAATATAATGACAATCTATATTTTAATTAACAGTTTTAACTTAATTAAAATATTGAATGAACAACTAACATATTTAAAAATTTACACACACACACACATATATAAATATATATATATATATATATATATATATAGAATTGAGGTCACGTGAGAACCACCATTCTATATGAGAACCATGTGTTATGTGAGAACTCTTAATCTACACCGTTGATTTCAAATCTGATGGTTCCCTTTTAAAACGACTAGGTCGCGGGTCTATAACGGGTTATAAGCCCAACCCGGGTCATAATTTACTTCAGGACCCTGTCACATACACTCTTTCCCTTCTTAAACCTGCAACTCCGATCAATATACCCCGACCAACTCCAACACTTTCTGAGCATTTTGCCGGAGGGACTGCGTTCTTAGTCGCTGAAAATCGATGTCGTCGTCTGTCATGTATATCCCTTGGTATTGGAACAATGTGCAGCTCCAGACGCCGTTGACTTCGACAGAGAACCATGCGAAGGAATCTTTGTCCGACGATGGTGAGCACAACGGGGACTGGGCATCGATTTTGCCACACCAGATGAAGATATTGGCCGGACAATTAGGGGTTATCGGAGCACATCCAAGTGGTTCGCCGGAGAAGACATGAAGAAGAGAGAATTTCAATTCAGTCCCTAGCCTTTTATTTCTTTTGTATAATGACCCCACGAGTTTGTAATTTTTAAACTAGAGAGTGCCTCTTATATACGACAAAGTACATGAAAGTGCATTATCTTATCTAATTCAAAAAGGTACTCTTTGAAAAAGGTCCAAACGAAATTTTATCAACTATCATTTTTCACTTTCTCTCTCTAAAAACCAGAGAGTAGTTCCGGTCACTTTTTCAATCAAATCGGCTCCGATCTGATTGATTTTCACAGGAGAAGTTAGGGATTTGTCTTTTCAGAAGGTCAGAAAGGTGGGGGTGGTTTTAATTTGCACATGCAAGATAGTTTCAAAAGAGGGTTTTCCAAGTAAGGTTCGTTTGGAAGTATTTGAATTACAAAGATTCTCAGCAAGCACTGGCCGGAGGATATTGCAGGGATTGGGTGGCGAAAAAGGGGGACTCGATTCTCTGCATCAAAAGGGGTGTTTGCGTGCAACAGTAAATGTGTGAGTTTCCAAGGCGTCAGAAGAGCACGAGGTGAGTGGATGGTTAATTTCATCATTGGGCGGGGTTTATATTAAAATCAGACAGTCACATCGATTCTAGAAGCTATAATCATGAGGGTTGGAACTCCCAGGAAAAAGTTCAAATCAGTTGTAATAAGTCGCCAGGAAGTTGATGGGATGCTTGGAAAGGAGGGGATTATAAATGGTCAGAGGGAAAGGCCTTCTCTCATCCAAAAACCAACATCAAATTCTATTCTCAGAGATCTACAACACACATATCCTTCTTTTCTTCAACTCCTAGGCGATCACTTTCGCTAAGAATGGAGGATAGTCAGTCATTAAACTCAATAGAGAGTGGCGGTTCAGAATATTCAGAGGAAAAGAGGGAGCCGACAGCGGCAAGGGTAGATTTTGACTCGTTTGCTAGGACAACTCGAAGGGGAGGAGTCATGTCTCTGACAAGGGCCGAGATTGCAGAAGCTGTGCCGTTGGAGCAGCATTGCTTGCTGGCTTACTGGCTAGATAACAGACGTTTCACGGAGGCTTATTTGGATGATTACTTCAGACGTTTCTGGTCGGTAAATTCTGAGGTAATCCACTCTCATGGTAATTTCTCTGTAGTCAGATTTGAGTCACGAGAGGAGGCGCTGGCAATCCTGCATCGCAGTCCTTATGCCATGGCGGGGGATGCTTGCGTTTAGATGATGGGGATCTGGCATTGTGCTAAGAAATGTCAGGGTGGAGAAGGTAAAGGTTAAGATCCAATTGCACGGGTTACCGGCGGAGGCGTTTGCACCAATGGCGGCCATCAAAGTGGCCAATATGGCGGGTGACATTATTGAAGTGGAAATAGAACCTCCACCGGTGAGAAATGTCTCATATTTGCGGGCTACAATGTGGATTGTACCAGGGGAGCCACTCGTAACGGGGTTCTATGTGGACCTGGAGTATGTTCAAACCCCAGAAAATCGCAGGATTTGGGTGAAAGTCAAGTACGAGTGCCTGTTTAGGTTTTGCAGGAGATATGGTGTAGTGGGTCATCCAATGGATCGATGCCCAATTGTCAGTGATGAAATGCTAGATGAGTTCATTGAGAACAAAGTACGGTCCCATTTCGCTGAGAGAGGAGTGGGTATCATTTATGATCCGAATAGACAAATGTATGCTGGAGATGTCAGGGCCTACAATCATAGAAGAAGGCACAGGAACACAAACATTCCAGCGGACTATATGGATTCCAGAAGACTAAGATACAGACAAATGCCGGATAGAGAAGTCAAGGAAGGGTTCTTAATTTTAATGACGGTGGAGCCAGGTTTTAATAGAAGAATCACTTTTGGAGATAGGCTTGAAGGTAATCCGTTTCAACAAAGGAATCATATTTTTGATCCCTACTTTGGGGAACAAATTGAACATCAACCAAGGGGTCCACCTCCAAGTCAACCATCTCCTTCAGACATGCTCATAAGCAGTCAGGGATATATCCCGCAAATGATTTCAGAGGAACAGCAGAACTTGGGAGCTTGGATAGGAGAGCAAGATAGACTTGAGGAAGCTATGAGAGTGGAGAGGAAAGAGAGATGGTGGATCTGCGCAATCTGGAGGCAGCCGAAGATGCACTCACTGCGATCATGGCTACCGCACTTCAACAGAATCTGGATATGCTACAACTGAGAGTAAATGTTAGAGGAGCCCCAGCTATTCCAGGATGGGGTGAGACAGTGTCAGAAATCCCTCCACCAACCGTGAATACGGATGATCGGGAGTGGAGAAGCCAGGGACCAGAAGATGAGGATAATGAAGTGATAGTCATTTCATCTGATGATAGTGATGCTGATTCCTCCGGATATGACTCATTCTCTTCTAGGTCTACTAGGGGACCTGCTATTGTGATTGGAAGGCAGAGAAGACATAAGAGGTCAAGGGTGGAGCAGGATGAAGGAGATGACAGAGAAAACAAGAAGATGAAGATGGAGACGAGGAAGAACATCAAGAAAAGGAGCAGTAGACGCACAAGATTTGTTCTGAGGAGGAAGAGACCTAATTTTGAAATTAGACAGTCATCAAGAGCAGTGGAGGTTGAGGATAACCTGACTCCGGCTCAACAGGCAGAAAAGGTACCAAAGCCAGCAACAATCCCTGAGGAACTGGATGGTGTACAGGAAACCCCGGGGGTTCAGGAAACCATGCTTGAAGTTCAACAAACGTTCAATTTGAATGTGAGGGGAGTGGATAGAGCGAGTTCTAAGCATATTACTCAACAATATTGGAGGAGAGGGGAGAAAAGAGCCTACTCAACAGGAGAACAGGAGATGAAGGAGGCAACTTCATCTGTTATGCACTCTCCAAAGCGCAGGAAAATCATTCTTAATCATGTTATCAAGGAAAGGCATGAGCTTAGTCAAGTACAGGGTTCACAGGAAGATGATCAGAACAACATAGATGAGGGAACAGGAAGAGAGATTCTTGTAGTCTCCTCGAATTCATCAGATGATTTGGGAAAAAAGGAGTCACAGAATGAATCTGCAAAGGAAGATCAGGTGGAGGAGTTTCTGGAAATGCTCAAGAACGAAGATCCACTGACTTCAACCAGCTCTGGTGAGGAAGAGGTGTCTTCCAGAAGGTTGCCAGAACTGCAAAGGGCGGAGGAGCTCGCCCAAAAGGATGGTTTTTAGGTGGTTAAGCCAAATCAACCACCTCAACAGCCATGATAGGAGTTGTGTGGAAGTGTAGGGGCTGCAACAGCGCTCCTACAATGCAAGGGATCAATCAGTTGCTGAATAGGTATAAGCCTAGTTTGTTATGTTTGCTAGAAACTAAAGCTAATGGTAGTCATTTTGACCGTTGGCAAGAAAATACTTTCTTTAGGAAGTCTAGAATAGTAGAAGCAGCTGGTAGATCGGGGGGGGGGGGGGGTTAGCTCTTTTTTGGTCTGATCAGATAGATCTTGTGGTACATCAGATTAGTAGTCATTTTATAGTTTGTTTGATTTCAGGGGCAAATGATCAGAAGTGGTGCTTAATACTAGTTTATGGGCCACCTTCAGCATCTGATAGACCCTCCTTTTGGAATTCACTTTCATCTTTGCCCTACTTTTCTGTGTTCCCTACTATTATGATTGGAGACTATAACCAAATCCTCAACCAGCAAGACAAGAGAGGAGGAAATCCAGTGCCTCCCAATTTTACTTCAGAGTTACATAATATTTTGGAAGTACATCAGATGGAGGAAGTTTCATCAACAGGGTTGTGGTATACTTGGAGCAATAATCAAGATCCTTCTAACACAATTGTAGAGAGGCTGGACAGGGCCTTTGCAAACACAACATGGAAAAACATGTGGCCCAAAGCTAAGGTAAATAACCTGCCTTTCTCAAATTCAGATCATAGTCTAATTCTGTTGGAGCTAAGACCTCAGGTGAGAAGGGCAAGGAGTCTGAAAAGGTTTGAGGCCATGTGGGTGAACATGGAGCCTGCACAACAAATTATTTCAAGAGTGTGGGAGACAACAATAAGTGGAAATTTTACTGGTATGGATCCTGTTACTCTTTTATCAGATAGGCTCAGACTTTCTATTTTACTGGTGTGGAAATTTTTTTTTTGGTGAATGATCATTAAATATGCAAATATAAATTGTATCATCCCATGAATGCCAAATATTTTTCATTATTTAAAATATATATCAAATACAAGTTTTATATTTCTTTATGTTGAATGATTTATAAATTGATAAACTGATAATTTAATTTTTTACATATAATGGTTATAGTGATTTTGACACACTTTTAAATCCAAAATAAAATTTAAATGAATTATCACTGTTGAAGTTTGATTGATAATTGATTATAGTTGAATTTTGCGATCCGATTATCCTTTTAAATATATAAAATTTAAAGAATTTTGTTTGGTAAAGTTTGACCAAAATTTTATCTTTTTCATTTAATTGTTGGTTGATTTGTAAAGTTACTATAATGAGGAAAAACAGGTGTCTATATAATGAGGTGCGACTTTCAATTAGAGTGAAGGTTATAACAATTCAATTTACAAATTTAGGGAAAAGTGAAAGCAGAGAATGGTGAAAGGCCGTGATAGACCGATTGCGGAGGAGTCGTCAGGTTGTGCAGAGGAAGTCCGGCAATTGTATGACATCATCCCAGTCGCGGAGGACGGCGGCAAAGAGGAGCAACCAAAGGCTTCCGACAATAGGACCAAAAAGGTAGATTCAACCACTAAACATCAATAATCACATAATTGAACTCTACACTTTGGCGTCTATTTCTAGTGAAATTTCAATATTTGCATAAAGATCCTATTTTATTTTAGTATATTTTCACTATTGCACTGAATTTCTATATTCTTTTATTTTCAACCTCAAAATTTATTATGATGAAGTTTGTCGAATCCTCTGCCTATCCACAAGGCTTGTCTAATTTGTTGTCAAGTTAAAATTGATTCATAAGTAGAAATAAACTCTTAAACTTTTTTTTGGTGAATGATCATTAAATATGCAAATATAAATTGTATCATCCCATGAATGCCAAATATTTTTCATTATATAAAGTATAAATCAAATACTATTTTTATATTTCTTTATGTTGAATGATTTATAAATTGATAAACTGATAATTTAAGTTTTTTACATATAATGGTTATAGTGATTTTGACACACTTTTAAATCCAAAATAAAATTTAAAAGAATTATCACTGTTGAAGTTTGATTGATAATTGATTATAGTTGAATTTTGTAATCCGATTATCCTTTTAAATATATAAAATTTAAAGAATTTTGTTTGGTAAAGTTAGACCAAAATTTAATCTTTTTCATTTAATTGTTGGTTGATTAGTAAATTTACTATACTGAGGAAAAAATGGTGTCTATATATTGAGATACGACTTTTGATTAGAGGGAAGGTTATAACAATTCATTTTACAAATTTAGGGAAAAGCGAAAGCAGGGAGAATGGTGAAAGGCCGTGATAGACCGATTGCGGAGGAGTCGTCAGGTTGTGCAGAGGAAGTCCGGCAATTGTGCGACATCATCCCAGTCGCGGAGGACGGCGGCAAAGAGGAGCAACCAAAGGCTTCCGACAAAAGGACCCGAAAGGTAGAATCAACCACTAAACATCAATAATTAATCACATAATTGAACTCTACACTTTGGCGTCTATTTCTAGTGAAATTTCAATATTTGCATAAAGATCCTATTTTATTTTAGTATATTTTCACTATTGCACTGAATTTCTATATTCTTTTAATTTCAATCTCAAAATTTATTATGATGAAGTTTGTCGAATCCTCTGCCTTACCACAATGCTTGTCTAATTTGTTGTCAAGTTAAAATTGATTCATAAGTAGAAATAAACTCTTAAATTTGTTTTTTGGTGAATGATCATTAAATATGAAAATATAAATTGTATCATCCCATGAATGCCAAATATTTTTCATTATTTAAAATGTATATCAAATACTAGTTTTATATTACTTCATGTTGAATGATTTATAAATTGATAAACTGATAATTTATTTTTTAAAATATAATGGCTATAGTGATTTTGACACACTTTTAAATCCAAAAGAAAATTTAAAAGAATTATCACTGTTGAAGTTTGATTCATAATTGATTATAGTTGAATTTTTTAATCTGATTATCCATTAAAATATAGAAAATATAAAGAATTTTGTATGGTAAAGTTTGACCAAAATTTTAATCTTTTTCATTTAAGTGTTGGTGGATTAGTAAATTTACTATACTGAGGAAAAAATGGTGTACCTATACAATGAGATGCGACTTTTAATTAGAAGGAAGGTTATAACAATTCATTTTAAAAATTTAGGGAAAAGCGAAAGCAGGTAGAATGGTGAAATGCCGCGATGGACCGATTGCGGAGGAGTCGTCACGTTGTGAAGAAGAAATCCAACAATTGTACGACGTCATCCCAGCTGCGGAGGACGGCGGCAAAGAGGAGCAACCAAAGGCTTCCGACAAAAGGACCAAAAAGGTACAGTCTACCTCTAAACATCAATAATCACATAATTGAACTATGCATTTTGGAGTCTATTTCTAGTGAAATTTCAATATTTGCATAAAGGTCACATTTTGTTTTAGTATATTTTAACTATTGCACTGAATTTGTATATTCTTTTAATTTCAACCTCAAAATTTATTATGATGAAGTTTGTCGAACCCTCTGCCTTATCACAAGGCTTGTCTAATTTGTTATCTAGTTAAAATTGATTCATAAGTAGAAATAAATTATTAAATTATTTTTGGTGAATGATCATTAAATATGTAAATACACATTGTATCATCCCATGAATGCCAAATATTTTTAATTATTTAAAATATTTATGAAATAGTAGTTGTATATTTATTTTATGTTGAGTGATTTATAAACTGATAAACTAATAATTTATTTTTTACATATAACAATTATATTGAGTCTTGAGACATTTTTAAATCTAAAACAAAATGTAAAGAAATTTCTTTGTGAAATTTTGATTGATGTTTTTATTGTGGTTGATTCTTGTAATCCGAATTGTCTATACAAAATTTAAATTTAAATAATTTTGCTTGGTAAAGTTTTACAAAAGTTAAAAGTGTTGCATTTGTTGTTGGTTGATAAGTAAAATTACTAACCGGGAAAAAAGAAAAAATGGTATCTATTTAACAGATGCGATTTTTGATTTGAGATTGTACTGACTCATTTTTAAAATGTAGAGAAAGGTAAAACTAGGGAAAACGATGAATGATAGCGATAGACCTGTTGCAGAGGAGTTGTCCCTTTGTGAAGAGAAAGTCCCACCGTCGTATGATGTAGTCCCAGTCGCGGAGGACGGCGGAAGAGAGGAGGAGCAGCCAATATTGTACGAGGTAGAAGATATTCGCGGGAAAATGATCCAAAATGTAGACTCTTAATTCATTTACATGTTTAACATCATTACTACAATTTATGTTCTCTTTACATTTTCATTTTTGCTACTAACTTTTGTATATCTTGTGGCTGATGCTGGAAAACAGGGCGAAATAGAGTATTTTATCAAATGGTAAGGTTCTGCGTTTATAGTTTTCTATACTTTTGATTTTTTTCTTGTGAAAACTGTCATCTTCAGTGTTTTATAGAAAAGTGTCGGATTGTTTTATATAATTTCGTACTTTGTTTTGGTTAGATAGTTTTATTGCCATGTCATGAGTTTTATGTGCGTTTTTCAGGCGCGGCTATCCAGAATCCCAAAACACTTGGGAACCACTAGAGAGCTTGAAAGATTGCTCATTTGTCATCAACGCTTTTGAAGAAAGGTGTACTTTTATATTTCTTCTCATTTTGACTATGTTTCATTTTGTGCTCTCTACTGATATATTATAATTGGAGTTTATGTAGTTTTATAAATGTATAAGTCGTATTTATGAATATGTGTCTCAAAATTACTTATGTGATGCACATTTATCACCCATTTTATGACTTGAAAGTGATTTTTATAAATTAAATGGATGTCACTTAGCAGTAGACTCATTTAGTTTGGGATAGAATGTGAATGTGAAACTCAATTGAGTGCCCACTTTCTAATTTATTTAATAATTTTTAATTTCAATTTTGATTAAAGATAATTTAGATATATTATTACTATTTTGATCCATTATATATTATATCAATCTATTTAGTACATTTCAGTTTAATCTAGTTCATAAAATAAATCTTATCTTAAATTTTTCCTTTGTTGGATGGATTGCAGCCGGAAGACTACAAAGTCTTCTTGTACGCGTAAACATAAAGGTGCGGCCTCTCAGCTTAAGAAAAGACAAGTTCGTTCCCGTGCAGCTGCCCCAATGCCAAGTTCTGAGAACCTCGCCGGAGAGAACTTGCTTACAGCTATTCCAGATAGAGTTGCAGAATCTAGAGAGGAGATTGGCCTAGATCTTAACATCGAACCGGAGAATATGTCTACAAACGAAGACACGATTTCAGACAGTGCTGCAACAGCTAGGGAGCAGAATGTTCCAGATAAAAACATGAGCGAGCAAGATGATATTGCTGTAACTGAAGACACAGATAGTGTTGCAATAGTTGGAGAGGTGAATGTTCCAGATCTGAACATTAGCTATCCGCCAGAGACTGCTATATATGAAGAGATAGTCCGTGCAGAAGAAGACGAACAGGATGTCCCAAATAATGATACACTGCTCTCTGGTATCAGCAATATAAGGGCAAGGAGAAGAAAAGCAGCCAGTGTTAAGAGATTCATACCAGAGATCGGTAGCTCTTCCAAGAAAGTACCTGAGAGTCCCATCACTGAGCTTCTCCGGACTATAGAAGTCACAGAAGACATAAACAACAGCACAAAGGAAAGGGTGGTAACATTCTTGGCAAAAAGGTGTGTATTAAACTCGTAACCTTATTTCTTTCTCTATGATTCAGTGTGTGTGGATTTCTTTACTGTAATAATACGTGAATGTGTTTTGTAGAGCTGACGGCACTGAGGTCGAAGTCAACAATGAATTTCTGAAGAACAAGTATCCTGACATGGTATGTATAAATCTCTCTACATTTTGATGATTTAATTAACTTCCAGTCACCAGGTATGTTGGTAGTATTTGACTGAAATTATCACTCCATTTGTTTTCTTTTACAGTTGCTAGACTTCTACCAGCAGCTTTTCGATCAGAGACACTCCCCATGAGAGATACATGCCTTTTACTTTTACATAGATTCACATTGAATTCTACTTTTTCTGTTTGGAGAGTGGTTTTATTTTATGGAAGAAATTGATGTAATAAATATATATAGTCCCAAAACATGTTATGACACACAGGTGAAAAATCCCAAATGTGTTTCTTTTGAGTTTTTATAAGGAACTATATGACTTGAAAACATCGTGTTTTATAATTTCATTTTTATGATCCAAACGATTCTTATATGACATACTTGCTATATGTATCCCTAATATTAGTTATGTATTTTACTTTTGATGTAAATTTTATTTGTTATATATTTTGCATTGTAATCATTTAAAACACATATATGACATTTTTTCTCACTATACTTTATGTGAAAAGAATTGAAATTATAGATGAAAATGTGTGATCTACAACGTCTCATTTACAAAATATTCAAAATATTGTAAATTATATAATGAATACACAAGTGTTCTAAAAAACAGTATGTGTGAGCTTCAAAGATCTCAGTACATTTGTAGAACCAGCACTAGTGCAAGGATGTAGGTTTCTAGGCGGTCCGTTCGTACCATTCACGGCATTTTGGAAGCGCCGTAACAAGTTATGCCGTAAAAATCACAGTTTTTTACACGGCGGTTATAGAAAAATGCCGTAAAACAGTTGCGAATTCGTAACTGGTTTCGCCTCCAGGAGAAACAGGTAGAGAAGTCGTAAGTAGTTTCGCCTCTAAAAGAAACGGGTAAAGAACTCGTAAGTGATTTCGCTCCGATGAGAAACTAGTTAAGAACTCGTAAGTGTGCTCCGCTTGTGTAAAAAAAAAGAGCTCTCCGGTCCGAAATGGATCAGAGAGCTTTATAAACAATTAATTTCACTCAACTAAATCTTTATAGAGCAAAAGTTTCATGAAATCAATGTACAAGAAATTGAAAATTATCATGAACAATAAAGTGTGCTCATCTAATGCACAAATAAAAATGAATAGACTTTAAAAAAAGCTAGTGATCATGATATTTAACACTATAACTGCTCCTAATCTAATTCTACTTAGAAGGGGACACCACTAAAAGGTTAAAGGCCGACTGCAAAAATGAAAGAGTTAGTAACTAAACAAAACTATAATCTGAAATGGTTCAGCTTGGCTTTAAGGACTGCATTCTGACGGGAGCTCTGCTCGTTTGAGGCTAAGACACATCCCATCGAATCCCGATCCGTGTCCGGAGATATATATAGCCATTACTAGTGTCAAGCAACATGTTGTTGGCAGCCCTTCAATCACACCATACTTTGCTCTCCTCCTCAAATTGGTCTGCACAACAAGAAAAGCTAAGTAGTTTTTACTTGCATATGGTATTTTTCTTCATGATCAGAAGATCAAACAGATGGCATTAACTTACATGTTACTGCTCCTAGGCGGAATGAGGTAAGCGGGATCTTTAGCCAATAAATGGTGAAGTTGAACGAGAATGTAGGCGCATGTGCCAATACGGAAATTCAAACAAGCAATCACAATATGTGGATTATGAATGAACTGCATACATGATATATAGAGAGCATAAGAATCAAGAAAGCAATAAGGATAGTAGAGCAGAAGAATCTGCCAAAACTTATGAACAAAAACATAAAAGAAAAAAAATGAAACCTTTTATTACCTGCCAAAACATATGAATTAAAGTATCCACAGATAAGCAAAAAAATGCGACTTAATTTTTTCATATGAGACCCAAACCTGCAGATTTTTTGAAACGAAGTTGAAGAAATTAAAGGCACTTTCCTCTTGGAAACAATTATTCACCAGGTGATAGACAAACAAGAAGAAAGTTGATAGTGAAGAGTAACATACCGAAAACAAACTAACATTGGTGTAGGAACTGAAAAGAGTTATGATCATCAACCTACATTGTAATTTGCACATCAAGAGCAACATGTTGATCAGACAAGTAAATTAAACTTGAAGAAAATCTCAAACACAATTTTTCATACTGCTAAGTCACTAAATCCCAATCAATTAAATTAACTAATCACAAGAACATACTTGCAAATGTCATTCACTGCTAGAATTAGGCCTGCACTAATGCTTATAAATTTCTTGTCCTTGTGGACTCTCTCAAGCATTAAAAAGTGATTGCATACATAATTCACTGCTATCAAATTGAGGAAAACAACTAAAACCAGCAAACGATTCAAAATCAAAACAAGAACATTACCCAGAGGCCAGAGTTTAGATCAGTTAAACTGGAACCCGTTACCTAAACATAGCCTTAAACAACGTTAAGTTTGTTTAAGCATATGGAGCAGAAAATCATAATATCCCTCAATAGTCTCCAAGTCTGATGCTTCTAAAAAAAACCCCTCTACTTCACAGAATCAAATTAGTGAAGCTGAATTCTTACCAGCATAATTAAGTTGAAATCATGATTTAGATTGGAGGCCAGCTGAGACTTCTTGGACGAAGCGGCGCCACCGCTGAACGCACTTCTTTGTCGGAGGAGAAGTCACTGACGCAGAGGCTTGGAGCTTCGCAGTCGCGGCTTTCCCTGGGGTGTTGTACTTCCTCGGGCGGCCTCTCTTGTGCATCACCGACTCCACCGGAGCGCTATAAGACACCGTCAAAGGCACGGCGTGGGACGAATACACGATGGGAGTGGTTGCAGTTGCAGCGGTGGTTGCCGGCTGTTGGAGTCCATTGTTCAGAAATTGGGGAGGATTTCTGTGAGGTGGATTTTGGCGTAGTTAGATTGAGAGAATAATAGAGATGAGAAGGGTGTTTTGTGGATCAGAGTAAGGAGGTAGAGATAAAATAGAATTCAAAGGGATAAAAGAAATCCGATTATACCGTCGAATGAAGTTACGAAATCGTAACTAATATTTGTTTACGGCAGATATGTTAAAGTGCCGTGTTCGAATTTCAAAACGCCGTATTTCATTTTTCTTCATAGGCAAATTATTTATTACGATATCGTTACCTTTTTCACCCCGGAAGCGAATCATCAGTTACGGTATCGTAACCAGGTTACACGGCGGTTCTGCGTAAAATAGTCAAAAACGCCTTAAATATGGTGCCGAGTAATCATGGTGTTTTCACTAGTGCAGCCAGCTTATTCAGATATATGCAACTGCAGCCTTCACAAACTCTTGCACATTTTCCAACAAGTAGCATTACTCATTAGTCATATATAAGTAGCATTAGTCATTAGTCATTATATATGGTTCATATCAAACTTATCTGATAAATCATTTGAGTATATATGTCATATCAATCTTCAAAAAATGAAAGTAAGAAAACTAGTACCCGATAAGCATAAGGGTAACCAAATCGCTCTGAAAACTAGTGGCCATAATCGCCACAACAACATTCGAATGCAACTGACCAGGATGGAATTGGTAATATTTTAAGAATTCCGAGAACAGTGGAGGGAAAGGGAAAGTAAGGCCTTGCATCAGCATCCTCCCGAAAGAACTCCCCTAGTAGGTGTTATAAGGGCCCGAGTTGCCACCTCACCGTTAGCATACCTCAGGTCGCCCTCTGGGGGAAACGACACCCTACAAACTTTAACATAATCTCGGGGCTTCTTCCGACTCGCCTTCACATCGGCCGAAACACCGTTCGACCCTTCTGCTACTTTAAAAATATATTTTTTTCTAGACGAGACTCTACATCCATAGACGCTATCAAATCGGATAGTCTCCTTGGTTCGGAGAACAAAGCGAAAGGGCCTCATGTCTAAATTAATGTCCCTAATACTAAAGGGTGCGTGCCGTAAAAGCACATTCACTAGCCCAATATCCTTGCCCTTCCTTTGGGTCTAGGAACGGACTGGCGCTTGCCGGTGCAATTAGTGCGTACCCTCCTCCTCGTTTACTTCCAATTTGGAGTGTTCAATCTCTCTATCATCATGAATGGCATAATCTTGAGCCTCAAATTCGGAGATTGAGTGGGACATGATAGCTGAGCGGATGGGGGATAATATGCGATGTGGAAGAAAATAAACGGATCTAAAGAGAGAAAGAAAGGACTTAGACACTTACTGTTTCTCGGATGTCAATTTCAGACTTCTTGACAAAATGATGAAATTTGAAGAGTTGAGAGCGTTTGCAAATTGAAGCAACAGATGAAGTCGAAAGTGAATGCGAAAAAGAAAAATATTTCGGATATTATCCCTCGAGGTGATGTCTCATATATCAAATATCTAGCTTGGGACTGCTGATAAGTCCATAACTCGTGCTCGTGAATTTCGTGAGGACTTTGTATGTGGGCTGAAAGGTTTGGATTCGATATACATGGAAGGTGGGTTTTTCAATCCACCGACCTAGCCTAAATATAACTTATGTATAAGGGTATTCATTCGGGTTGACCCGGCCCGACCCAAATCCGGTTTGACCCGGAGTCGGAAAGTTAAAAAATCATGGCTCGGGACCCGGACCCGGTTAGGAAAGTTTTGGCCGGATCCCGGTCCAGAATTATTCCGGGTTGGACCGATCCGGACCGGTTTCACCCGGATTCCCAGTTACACACACACACACACACATATATATATATATATATATAGAATTGAGGTCACGTGAGAACAACCATTCTATGTGAGAACCATGTGTTATGTGAGAACTCTTAATCTACACCGTTGATTTCAAATCTGATGGTTCCCTTTTAAAACGACTAGGTCGCGGGTCTATAACGGGTTATAAGCCCAACCCGGGTCATAATTTACTTCAGGACCCTGTCACATACACTCTTTCCCGTCTTAAACCTGCAACTCCGATCAATATACCCCGACCAACTCCAACACTTTCTGAGCATTTTGCCGGAGGGACTGCGTTCTTAGTCGCTGAAAATCGATGTCGTCGTCTGTCGTGTATATCCCTTGGTATCGGCACAATATGCAGCTCCAGACGCCGTTGACTTCGACAGAGAACCATGCGAAGGAATCTTTGTCCGACGATGGTGAGCACAACGGGGACTGGGCATCGATTTTGCCACACCAGATGAAGATATTGGCCGGACAATTAGGGGTTATCGGAGCACATCCAAGTGGGTCGCCGGAGAAGACATGAAGAAAAGAGAATTTCAATTCAGTCCCTAGCCTTTTATTTCTTTTGTATAATGACCCCACGAGTTTGTAATTTTTAAACTAGAGAGTGCCTCTTATATACGACAAAGTACATGAAAGTGCATCATCTTATCTAATTCAAAAAGGTACTCTTTGAAAAAGGTCCAAACGAAATTTTATCAACTATCATTTTTCACTTTCTCTCTCTAAAAACCAGAGAGTAGTTCCGGTCACTTTTTCAATCAAATCGGCTCCGATCTGATTGATTTTCACAAGAGAAGTTAGGGATTTTTCTTTTAAGAAGGTCAGAAAGGTGGGGGTGGTTTTAATTTGCACATGCAAGATAGTTTCAAAAGAGGGTTTTCCAAGTAAGGTTCGTTTGGAAGTATTTGAATTACAAAGATTCTCAGCAAGCACTTGCCGGAGGATATTGCAGGGATTGGGTGGCGAAAAAGGGGGACTCGATTCTCTGCATCAAAAGGGGTGTTTGCGTGCAGCAGTAAATGTGTGAGTTTCCAAGGCGTCAGAAGAGCACGAGGTGAGTGGATGGTTAATTTCTTCATTGGGCGGGGTTTATATTAAAATCAGACAGTCACATCGATTCTAGAAGCTATAATCATGAGGGTTGGAACTCCCAGAAAAAAAGTTCAAATCAGTTGTAATAAGTCGCCAGGAAGTTGATGGGATGCTTGGAAAGGAGGGGATTATAAATGGTCAGAGGGAACGGCCTTCTCTCATCCAAAAACCAACATCAAATTCTATTCTCAGAGATCTACAACACACATATCCTTCTTTTCTTCAACTCCTAGGCGATCACTTTCGCTAAGAATGGAGGATAGTCAGTCATTAAACTCAATAGAGAGTGGCGGTTCAGAATATTCAGAGGAAAGGAGGGAGCCGACATCGGCAAGGGTAGATTTTGACTCGTTTGCTAGGCCAACTCGAAGGGGAGGAGTCATGTCTCTGACAAGGGCCGACATTGCAGAAGCTGTGCTGGTGGAGCAGCATTGCTTGCTAGCTTACTGGCTAGATAGACGTTTCACGGAGGCTTATTTGGATGATTACTTCAGACGTTTCTGGTCGGTAAATTCTGAGGTAATCCACTCTCAAGGTAATTTCTCTGTAGTCAGATTTGAGTCACGAGAGGAGGCGCTGGCAATCCTGCATCGCAGTCCTTATGCCATGGCGGGGGATGCTTGCGTTTAGACGATGGGGATCTGGCATTGTGCTAAGAAATGTCAGGGTGGAGAAGGTAAAGGTTAAGATCCAATTGCACGGGTTACCGGCGGAGGCGTTTGCACCAATGGCGGTCATCAAAGTGGCCAATATGGCGGGTGACATTATTGAAGTGGAAATAGAACCTCCACCGGTGAGAAATGTCTCATATTTGCGGGCTACAATGTGGATTGTACCAGGGGAGCCACTCGTAACGGGGTTCTATGTGGACCTGGAGTATGTTCAAACCCCAGAAAATCGCAGGATTTGGGTGACAGTCAAGTACGAGTGCCTGTTTAGGTTTTGCAGGAGATGTGGTGTAGTGGGTCATCCAATGGATCGATGCCCAATTGTCAGTGATGAAATGCTAGATGAGTTCATTGAGAACAAAGTACGGTCCCATTTCGCTGAGAGAGGAGTGGGTATCATTTATGATCCGAATAGACAAATGTATGCTGGAGATGTCAGGGCCTACAATCATAGAAGAAGGCACAGGAACACAAACATTCCAGCGGACTATATGGATTCCAGAATACTAAGATACAGACAAATGCCGGATAGAGAAGTCCAGGAATGGTTCTTAATTTTAATGACAGTGGAGCCAGGTTTTAATAGAAGAATCACTTTTGGATATAGGCTTGAAGGTAATCCGTTTCAACAAAGGAATCATATTTTTGATCCCTACTTTGGGGAAAAAATTGAACATCAATCAAGGGGTCCACCTCCAAGTCAACCTTCTCCTTCAGACAAGCTCATAGGCAGTCAGGGATATATCCCGCAAATGATTTCAGAGGAACAGCAGAACTTGAGAGCTTGGATAGGAGAGCAAGATAGACTTGAGGAAGCTATGAGAGTGGAGAGGAAAGAGAGATGGTGGATCTGCGCAATCTGGAGGCTGCCGAAGATGCACTCACTGCGATCATGGCTACTGCACTTCAACAGAATCTGGATATGCTACAACTGAGAGTAAATGTTAGAGGAGCCCCAGCTATTCCAGGATGGGGTGAGACAGTGTCAGAAATCCCTCCACCAACCGTGAATACGGATGATCGGGAGTGGAGAAGCCAGGGACCAGAAGATGAGGATAATGAAGTGATAGTCATTTCATCTGATGACAGTGATGCTGATTCCTCCGGATATGACTCATTCTCTTCTAGGTCTACTAGGGGACCTGCTATTGTGATTGGAAGGCAGAGAAGACAGAAGAGGTCAAGGGTGGAGCAGGATGAAGGAGATGACAGAGAAAAGAAGAAGATGAAGATGGAGACGAGGAAGAACATCAAGAAAAGGAGCAGTAGACGCACAAGATTTGTTCTGAGGAGGAAGAGACCTAATTTTGAAATTGGACAGTCATCAAGGGCAGTGGAGGTTGAGGATAACCTGACTCCGGCTCAACAGGCAGAAAAGGTACCAAAGCCAGCAACAATCCCTGAGGAACTGGATGGTGTAAAGGAAACCCCGGGGGTTCAGGAAACCATGCTTGAAGTTCAACAGTCATCAGGAACTGGCGCTGATATTAGCATGTTTTGAAGTGATTGACGTTATTTTCAACAGAGACATTCTCGGCGGTAAGAGTCTTATAATGACTCTGATGGAAGACAGAGTAGGTTTTATCGGAGTCGCGTTGCCGTTGATGGAGATAGCGTTTTCTACTGGTTTGTACGTCGTTCTGCCGGAGACAAGTACCGTCGGCATCTACGTAGTCACGATTGGTTCAGCATTTGCTTTCACAGCGTACGTGTATGGTGCCCTAGCTTTAGGTCTCACCTACGTCAAAAACTATGGACTGGTTGGATATGAAACCAAGCTCATACCTGCATTTATGGTTAGTTTTATAAGAGGTAGAGTGAATGAGTTTTCTCATATATAGGGGAATTTTACTATTTAATTATATTTGTAATACTTTTCTGAACATATATCTGCTATGAGCGTTGTGATTAATTAAATTAAAACTTGTTCTTAGAACTGTTGGAATGGAAAAGTACAGTTCAAAAAGTTACAAAGTCTGATAAAAAGAAAAAGAAAAAGAAATTACAAAGTTTTGACCGTGGGAGAGTATTAGAGCATACTATCATAAATCTATTTTCCAATTTTTTTCGAGAAAAACATTCATCCGGATGATCCTGATGCAGGCCTTATCAGGCACCAATAAGATAATGACACGTGTACAATTGTAATGTTTTAATTGGTTAAGATATTTTTAGTAAAGTTCTAAAACCCTAATTTAGAATGCCTAAACCCGTCTGGGTAATGATTGAACACGTGGCCCAATCATAAATTAGATAAAGATGATGTGTCGTTATTTAATTGGTGCCTGATATTGCCAATATCAGGATGATCCTGATATATATTAAACTGATTTTTTTCCATGGATAGTTTTCCAAAAACTCCTTTACAATTCATTCCTCCCCACTATCATGAAATCTCTCATTAATTTTTCTATTTTATCTTCTATATCCCACCTCATATTCTCTCATCTATATATAATCATTTCTTATTTATTTACATTGTTATTACTCTATTTATTTATAATATCAACATAACTAACTAAGATGTACACATTGGCCCTGTCAACTTGGGCTGAGATTAGCTGAACTGAGATTATTCTGGCTGAATTGAGATTATTCTGGCTGAATTGAGATTATTCTGGCTGAACTGAGATTATTCCAGCTGAACTGAGATTATTCTTACTGAACTGAGATTATTCCAGCTGAACAGAGATTATTCTGGCTGAATTAAGATTATTCCAGTTGAGATTATTCTAGCTGAATTGAGATTATTCCAATTGTATTGACATTATTGTGACTAAAATCATTTCTTGTGTTGACTTGAATTAAAATTTTGTAAAATATGATAAAAAATGATATAAATCTTTTTTTCATTATAATATAATAATTACTTATATTTTTATATCAAGTACTTATTTATATCTAAGTATGAATACTCTATTTTATTGGTTGATATATTTATAACTTCCACACTTTAAATGGAGTACTATATTTTTCTTTTAAGAAAGTTAAGTACAATTGTTTTTGTATTATTTTTTATCCATTATTTTAGAGTTGAAAAATAATATATTTTCCGATAGAAATATTTAGTACTCGAGATATAGTTTTGATGCATATGACCTTAAAAAAATGTTTTTATGCTGAAAGAAATTCTCAAAAGAAAATAATTGGAAAGACAAATTTAGAAGAAACTCACCGAATATGATTTTATCAACACACCGTCTCCCTTCATAATAGTGAATGCAATTGATTTTAATTTTATAAATATCCGATATGTATGAATTAATAATAGAACTCCATATTTTATGGATTTGATTCACTTACACAAGTTAAGATAAGATGAAATAAAAACAAATCGATTATAAGGTTTTTTGCATCATGTTTGATGAATGATAAAATGCATACTTTTTAAGGAAATTACATTGAATTTGTAAAAATCCAATAAAATTGAGTAGAGATATATTGAATTATATTTAACTATATTAGATTAAATCAATGAATTATATCGAATTGAATAAAGAAACAAATTGATATATTGAATAAAATTTAAGTGAGATTAATCTGGTTGAACTGAGATTATTCGAGCTGAACTGAGATTATTCTGGATGAACTGAGATTATTCCAGCTGAACTGAGATTATTCTGGCTGAATTGAGATTATTTTAACTGAACTGGGATTATTCCAACTGAATTGAGATTATTCTAGCTAAGATTATTGAGAAATAAGCTGAAGTTGACAAGGCCATTATAGTACATAGATTCATAATTCGAATTAAAATAATATTTTTAATTAATCATTTTTCATCTTTCATATTATTATTATATTAATGTATAATTAACACAATACTAACATAAGATGTGCAAGTGATGATAATATAAAATTTTAACAAAATAAGGTTTTTTATTTAAATTAAAAAAAGCTTAATTGAAAAAGGAAATTTCTATTTCACTATTGCACCGAATTTTTATTGTTTTTTTGATTTCAACCTCAAAATTTATTATGATAAAGTTGGTCGAACCCACTGCCTTACCAAGCCTTGTCTAATTTTTGTTGTCTAGTTAAAATTATTCACAAGTAAAAATAAACTCTTAAATATATTTTGGGTGAAAAATAAAAAACAAATATACAGTGTATCGTCCCTTGAATGCCAAAATATTTTGAATTATTTAAAATATATATCAAATCCAAGTTTTATAATTCTTTAATGTTAATTAATTAATTGATAAACAAATAATTTATTTCTTACATATAACGGTGATAGTGAATTTTGAAAAACATTTAAATCCAAAATAAAATTTTAAGAAGTATCATTGTTGAAATTTGATTGATAGTTGATTCTAGTTGAATTTCGTAATCCAATTATCCATTAAAAAATATAAAATTTAAAAGCTTTTATTTGGTAAAGTATGATAAAAAATTTAATCTTTTTCATTTAATTGTTGGTTGATTAGTAAATTTAGTATACCGAGGAAAACACGGTATCTATATAATGAGATGCGACTTTTGATTAGAGTGAAGGTTATAAACATTCATTTTACAAATTTAGGAAAAAGCGAAACCAGGGAGAATGGTGAAAGGCAGTGATAAACCAATTGCGGAGGAGTCGTCATGTTGTGAAGAGGAAGTCCAACAACTGTATGACGTCATCCGAGCCGCAGAGGACGGCGACAAAGAGGAGCATCCAAAGACTTTCAACAAAAGGACCAAAAAGGTACAATCCACCACTAAACATCAATAATCACATAATTGAACTCGGTACTTTGACGTCTATTTCTAGTGAAGTTCCAATATTTGTATAAAGGTCCCATTTTGTTTTAGCATATTTTCGCTATTGCACCGAATTTCTATTTTTATAAATTTCAACCTCAAAATTTATTATGCTGAAATTTGTCGAACCCTCTGCCTTACCACAAGGCCTGTTTGAGTTTTTGTCTACTCCCTCTGGTCCAGGCGTCCAGCTGAGTCTGCAGAGAGAGAAAGAGGGAGACTTTATTTTGACCGTGTAAAATTACATGTTTGCCCTTCAACTTATATGACCTGCCTGAGTTTTTGTCTACTCCCTCTGGTCCAGCCAGGGATGTTCACTGGGTCAAATGGGAGTGGATACCAGTATATTCATGCCCATGCCCATATAAAAATTTAAAATCCATCCCCACCCATCAACCCATGATGGATATCATTTTTAGATCCATACCCATCCACCTGGATATCCATCTCAACCCACCTAGATATCCATTTGTTTGTTTAAAATATATATCAATATATACTTCATAATTATAAAATAAAAATAAAACATATTAAAATATCATATATGTAATTAAGAAATCACGAAATATTTAGAACATATACTTATAAAATTCTCTTAAGTTTCAAATACGTAAAAATATGTTTCAAATGAGTCTAGTTTTCGATATGAACTTTTCAGCAGCTCAACTAGCTTGAAGGCAATATCATCTCTTCCGAAGTCGAATATAGTATATACTCTGTCTTTTAGCTTTCTTTTTTGATGGTTTTATTTACAAATAAATAAATAATATATAATAATATTATAATAATGTATTACATATTATTATATTATAGTGGATATTATACGGGTATGGAGCGGGCGGAGCGGGTGGGTATGGAGCGGGTGGGGCGGGTGGGTATGGGGCGGGTTTTAAAAAAATATCCATACCCGCCTCATACCCATCATGGGTTTAAAAATCATATCCATGCCCGCCCTATCTTATGAATATAATGATCCATGTCCACCTAAATGGGGCAAATCTGGGGCGGGTATACACATAAACCCGCTCCATTGCCATCCCTAGGTCCAGCTGAGTCTGCAGAGAGAGAAAGAGGGAGACTTTATTTTGACCGTGTAAAATTACATGTTTGCCCTTCAACTTTACTCCCTCCTCTTCTCAGTACTCACATCCCTACCACCATGACACCATCCCTCTGCTTACATCCACTATCTTCACCATATAAACACCACCATACCCCCACCGTCTCCACCAACTATGCAAATTAATTCCTCGACCTTATATTAATTCATCAAAATCCTAACTAAATAATCAAAACGAGGCCTGAATTTAGGTGGTCTGTAAAACCTCACGGTGGCGGAAAATCTGGACCAAAGTTTGCCACCGGTGCTGACGTGGAGAGGGTGAGGACGTGGAGATGGGTGCTGTCGCGCCACCGGTGGAGGAGGATGTACGCGACAGAGAAGAAGAGGGTGAAGAAGACGGTGTTGGTGAGATAGAGAGGCAGCGGCAGCGCGTCGGAGGCCTTGGCCAAACGCGGTGATGGCGGAGCTACGGTGACGTTGGAGGAGGAGGAGGATGAAGAAGGGGGTTTGGGAGGTCTCCGACATTGAACCATGTCGGAGAAGAAGAAAGGAACCATGTCGGAGAAGAAGAAAGGGGGATATAATTAGCGGGTAATCGGGGTTGATCCGAATAGGGGGAATTTCGGGTGGGAAGGTGTAAGGAAGGAAAGAAGGTGGACTGGCGGAGGACTGGCGGTGGAGCGACTTTTAACTGTCTCTCTTTTCAGGAGAAGAAAAGGGTGAAGAAGATGGTGTGGCTTTTCTGGGAAAAGAGAGAGGAAGGTGGGGCATAATTAAAGAGGGTTTTATGAGGGAGGGGTAACAATGTCATTTAATATGTGAAATATTTCCAAAATTAGAAAGTGTGCAAGTTTAGCTAGTACAACCTAAAAAGAAAAGTGTGCAGATTCAGGTGACAAAGTAGTTAAAATTGATTTATAAGTAGAAATTACTTCTTAAATATATTTTTGGTGATTGATCATTAAATATGCAAATATACATTGTACCTCCCATGAATGCCAAATATATTTTATTATTTAAAATATATATCAAATATTAGTTTTATATTTCTATTAAGTTCAATGATTTATAAATTGATAAACTAATAAATTATTTTTTACATATAATGGTTATAGTGATTTTGAAACACTTTTAAATACAAAATAAAATTTAAAAGAATTATCACTGTTGAAGTTTGATTGATAGTTGATTATAGTTGATTTTTGTAATAGATTATCCATAAAAATATAAAAAAATTAAAGAATTTTGTTTGGTAAAGTTTGACCAAAATTTTATCTTTTCATTTAATTGTTGGTTGATTTGTAAAGTTACTATACTGAGGAAAAACTGGTGTCTATATAATGAGGTGCGACTTTCAATTAGAGTGAAGGTTATAACAATTCAATTTATAAATTTAGGGAAAAGTGAAAGCAGAGAATGGTGAAAGGCCGTGATAGACCGATTGCAAAGGAGTCGTCAGGTTGTGCAGAGGAAATCCGGCAATTGTACGACATCATCCCAGTCGCGGAGGACGGCGGCAAAGAGGAGCAACCAAAGGCTTCCGACAAAAGGACCAAAAAGGTAGATTCAACCACTAAACATCAATAATCACATAATTGAACTCTACACTTTGGCGTCTATTTCTAGTGAAATTTCAATATTTGCATAAAGATCCTATTTTATTTTAGTATATTTTCACTATTGCACTGAATTTCTATATTCTTTTATTTTCAACCTCAAAATTTATTATGATGAAGTTTGTCGAATCCTCTGCCTATCCACAAGGCTTGTCTAATTTGTTGTCAAGTTAAAATTGATTCATAAGTAGAAATAAACTCTTAAACTTTTTTTGGTGAATGATCATTAAATATGCAAATATAAATTGTATCATCCCATGAATGCCAAATATTTTTCATTATTTAAAGTATAAATCAAATACTATTTTTATATTTCTTTATGTTGAATGATTTATAAATTGATAAACTGATAATTTAATTTTTTACATATAATGGTTATAGTGATTTTGACACACTTTTAAATCCAAAATAAAATTTAAAAGAATTATCACTGTTGAAGTTTGATTGCTAATTGATTATAGTTGAATTTTGTAATCCGATTATCCTTTTAAATATATAAAATTTAAAGAATTTTGTTTGGAAAAGTTTGACCAAAATTTAATCTTTTTCATTTAATTGTTGGTTGATTAGTAAATTTACTATACTGAGGAAAAAATGGTGTCTATATATTGATATGCGACTTTTGATTAGAGGGAAGGTTATAACAATTCATTTTACAAATTTAGGGAAAAGCGAAAGCAGGGAGAATGGTGAAAGGCCGTGATAGACCGATTGCGGAGGAGTCGTCAGGTTGTGCAGAGGAAGTCCGGCAATTGTGCGACATCATCCCAGTCGCGGAGGACGGCGGCAAAGAGGAGCAACCAAAGGCTTCCGACAAAAGGACCAAAAAGGTAGAATCAACCACTAAACATCAATAATCACATAATTGAACTCTACACTTTGGCGTCTATTTCTAGTGAAATTTCAATATTTGCATAAAGATCCAATTTTATTTTAGTATATTTTCACTATTGCACTGAATTTCTATATTCTTTTAATTTCAATCTCAAAATTTATTATGATGAAGTTTGTCGAATCCTCTGCCTTACCACAATGCTTGTCTAATTTGTTGTCAAGTTAAAATTGATTCATAAGTAGAAATAAACTCTTAAATTTGTTTTTTGGTGATGATCATTAAATATGAAAATATAAATTGTATCATCCCATGAATGCCAAATATTTTTCATTATTTAAAATGTATATCAAATACTAGTTTTATATTACTTTATGTTGATTGATTTATAAATTATAAACTGATAATTTATTTTTTAAAATATAATGGCTATAGTGATTTTGACACACTTTTAAATCCAAAAGAAAATTTAAAAGAATTATCTCTGTTGAAGTTTGATTCATAATTGATTATAGTTGAATTTTTTAATCTGATTATCCATTAAAATATAGAAAATATATAGAATTTTGTATGGTAAAGTTTGACCAAAATTTTAACCTTTTTCATTTAAGTGTTGGTTGATTAGTAAATTTACTATACTGAGGACAAAATGATGTACCTATACAATGAGATGCGACTTTTAATTAGAATGAAGGTTATAACAATTCATTTTAAAAATTTAGGGAAAAGCGAAAGCAGGGAGAATGGTGAAATGCCGCGATGGACCTATTGCGGAGGAGTCGTCACGTTGTGAAGAAGAAGTCCAACAATTGTACGACGTCATCCCAGATGCGGAGGACGGCGGCAAAGAGGAGCAACCAAAGGCTTCCGACAAAAGGACCAAAAAGGTACAATCTACCTCTAAACATCAATAATCACATAATTGAACTCTTCATTTTGGAGTCTATTTCTAGTGAAATTTCAATATTTGCATAAAGGTCCCATATTGTTTTAGTATATTTTAACTAATGCACTGAATTTCTATATTCTTTTAATTTCAACCTCAAAATTTATTATGATGAAGTTTGTCGAACCCTTTGCCTTATCACAAGGCTTGTCTAATTTGTTGTCTAGTTAAAAATGATTCATAAGTAGAAATAAACTGTTAAATTATTTTTGGTGAATGATCATTAAATATGTAAATACACATTGTATCATCCCATGAATGCCAAATATTTTTAATTATTTAAAATATTTATGAAATAGTAGTTGTATATTTATTTTATGTTGAGTGATTTATAAACTGATAAACTAATAATTTATTTTTTACATATAACAATTAAATTGAGTCTTGAGACATTTTTAAATCTAAAACAAAATGTAAAGAAATTTCTTTGTGAAATTTTGATTGATGTTTTTATTATGGTTGATTCTTGTAATCCGAATTGTCTATACAAAATTTAAATTTAAATAATTTTTCTTGGTAAAGTTTGACAAAAGTTAAAAGTGTTGCATTTATTGTTGGTTGATAAGTAAAATTACTAACCGGGGAAAAAGAAAAAATGGTATCTATTTAACAGATGCGATTTTTGATTTGAGATAATATTGTACTGACTCATTTTTAAAATGTAGAGAAAGGTAAAACTAGGGAAAACGATGAATGATAGCGATAGACCTGTTGCAGAGGAGTTGTCCCTTTGTGAAGAGAAAGTCCCACCGTCGTATGATGTAGTCCCAGTCGCGGAGGACGGCGGAAAAGAGGAGGAGCAGCCAATATTGTACGAGGTAGAAGATATTCGCGGGAAAATGATCCAAAATGTACAATCTTAATTCATTTACATGTTTAACATCATTACTACAATTTATGTTCTCTTTACATTTTCATTTTTGCTGCTAACTTTTGTATATCTTGTGGCTGATGCTGGAAAACAGGGCGAAATAGAGTATTTTATCAAAT
This sequence comes from Sherardia arvensis, assembly GCA_948330725.1. NCBI lineage: Eukaryota > Viridiplantae > Streptophyta > Magnoliopsida > Gentianales > Rubiaceae > Sherardia > Sherardia arvensis. The sequence continues at coordinate 10,808,896 of OX415244.1, forward strand.
GGTAAGGTTCTGCGTTTATAATTTTCTATACTTTTAATTTTTTCTTGTGAAAACTGTCATCTTCGGTGTTTTATAGAAAAGTGTCGGATTGTTTTATATAATTTCGTACTTTGTTTTGGTTAGATAGTTCTATTGCCATGTCATGAGTTTTATGTGCGTTTTTCAGGCGCGGCTATCCAGAATCCCAAAACACTTGGGAACCACTAGAGAGCTTGAAAGATTGCTCATTTGTCATCAACGCTTTTGAAGAAAGGTGTACTTTTATATTTCTTCTCATTTTGACTATGTTTCTTTTTGTGCTCTCTACTGATATATTATCATTGGAGTTTATGTAGTTTTATAAATGTATAAGTCGTATTTATGAATATGTGTCTCAAAATTACTTATGTGATGCACATTTATCACCCATTTTATGACTTGAAAGTGATTTTTAGAAATTAAATGGATGTCACTTAGCAGTAGACTCATTTAGTTTGGGATAGAATGTGAATGTGAAACTCAATTGAGTGCCCACTTTCTAATTTATTTAATAATTTTTAATTTCAATTTTGATTAAAGATAATTTAGATATATTATTACTATTTTGATCCATTATATATTATATCAATCTATTTAGTACATTTCAGTTTAATCTAGTTCATAAAATAAATCTTATCTTAAAATTTTCCTTTGTTGGATGGATTACAGCCGGAAGACTACAAAGTCTTCTTGTACGCGTAAACATAAAGGTGCGGCCTCTCAGCTTAAGAAAAGACAAGTTCGTTCCCGTGCAGCTGCCCCAATGCCAAGTTCTGAGAACCTCGCCGGAGAGAACTTGCTTACAGCTATTCCAGTTGCAGAATTTAGAGAGGAGATTGGCCTAGATCTTAACATCGAACCGGAGAATATGTCTACAAACGAAGACACGATTTCAGACAGTGCTGCAACAGCTAGAGAGCAGAATGTTCCAGATAAAAACATGAGCGAGCCAGATGATATTGCTGTAACTGAAGACACAGATAGTGTTGCAATAGTTGGAGAGGTGAATGTTCCAGATCTGAACATTAGCTATCCGCCAGAGACTGCTATATATGAAGAGATAGTCCGTGCAGAAGAAGACGAACAGGATGTCCCAAATAATGATACACTGCTCTCTGGTATCAGCAATATAAGGGCAAGGAGAAGAAAAGCAGCCAGTGTTAAGAGATTCATACCAGAGATCGGTAGCTCTTCCAAGACAGTACCTGAGAGTCCCATCACTGAGCTTCTCCGGACTATAGAAGTCACAGAAGACATAAACAACAGCACAAAGAAAAGGGTGGTAACATTCTTGGCAAAAAGGTGTGTATTAAACTCGTAACCTTATTTCTTTCTCTATGATTCAGTGTGTATGGATTTCTTTACTGTAATAATACGTGAATGTGTTTTGTAGAGCTGACGGCACTGAGGTCGAAGTCAACAATGAATTTCTGAAGAACAAGTATCCTGACATGGTATGTATAAATCTCTCTACATTTTGATGATTTAATTAACTTCCAGTCACCAGGTATGTTGGTAGTATTTGACTGAAATTATCACTCCATTTGTTTTCTTTTACAGTTGCTAGACTTCTACCAGCAGCTTTTCGATCAGAGACACTCCCCATGAGAGATACATGTCTTTTATTTTTACATAGATTCACATTGAATTCTACTTTTTCTGTTTGGAGTGTGGTTTTATTTTATGGAAGAAATTGATGTAATAAATATATATATAGTCCCAAAACATGTTATGACACACAGGTGAAAAATCTCAAATGTGTTTCTTTTGAGTTTTTATAGGGAACTATGACTTGAAAACATCGTGTTTTATAATTTCATTTTTATGATCCAAACGATTCTTATATGACATACTTGCTATATGTATCCCTAATATTAGTTATGTATTTTACTTTTGATGTAAATTTTATTTGTTATATATTTTGCATTGTAATCATTTAAACACATATATGACATTTTTGCTCACTATACTTTATGAGAAAAGAATTGAAATTATAGATGAAAATGTGTGATCTACAACGTCTCATTTACAAAATATTCAAAATATTTTAAATTATATAACGTCTCATCATCACGCCGGAGGGTCTACCCTCGGGTACCTCCCGGGGCTCTGTCTTGCAGGTCTAGGTATTGGATCGGGGATCAGGGGACTATCCGGGCCGACCAGGCGGGCAGCATCAAGTTGGCACGGCAAGTGGGATACGATCTTTGTTCACAAAAGCACTAAGATGCCGCCTCGAGGTTGGCCGCCGCGAAGAGGTAGAGGAGGAAGAAGGCCTGAAGTGGCTAAGGAGGATCTCACTTTACGCCAGATGAGGGATCGAGCGCGTAAGGGGAAGGCCCCGGCGCATTCAGATCCAGACGCTTCGGAGGGAGATTCAGAGCCGGAAGGAGGAAGGGAACCGGCAATGACGCAGGACGACCGCGACAGAAGGGACTTTACTGCCACTCAGGAAGAGGAGTACCGTCGTTGGTTGGCGGCAAAGCAAGGATCGGGATCGGGAACAAAACCGACTGAAGAAAGACAGTCGAACCCCCCTGTGACTGAGGTCCGGGTGCCCCCGGTTCAGCCCGGGTCAGGATCTAACCCGACCCCGATGGGACCTCCAGCGGGGTTACCTCCTTTGGCTGCGGAGGTGGTCAGCCGAGGACCCCCTACCATTCACGGGCAGGAAAATCTTTGGCCTCCAGTTGTGATAGATCTGGATAGGCAGGCTGGGAGTATAGGGCAACCAGCCAGTATGGTGCCGGGATATGGTCAAGGGGGTGGGGCATCTCGGATACGGAGCGCCAGGATACGGGATAACTCAACCCGGGTATTAGGGGTATCAGGGGTACCCCCCGGCACCCGGAGGGTATTATGCCCAACCCACTGGATCCTCGGGGAGCTGGGCTTCCGGGATTCAAGGACCGGTGTGGATGCAGAGCCAAGCACCGATGGCGGGATATGCCATGGCTCAACCGGCCTCGGTCGCGGGAACCTATGGTACGTACCCAGTGGTTGTAGACCGGGCTCCGGTGGTTCTGAATTCGGTGGAGGAGAGGTTGGATCGGTTGATAGGCAGGAATGGAGGAAGGCCCACCTCCCCATGGATAGGTTATATCAGCACCTTCCCCTGGCCAGTGGGGATGAGAGTCCCGGAGGGGGTGCCGACCTACAGTGGGGAGACGGATCCGGAGGAATTCGTCAGGACATACCACAATGTCATGGGGACACGTGACATCCGGGAGGAGCTTATGTGTAAGCTGGTGAGCTCGTATCTGAGGGGAAGTTGCTTGTCGTGGTTTGAAGCCCAACCCCCGGAAAGTTTTAGAAATTACTATGCTTTTTCAAGGGCTTTGATGCACAGATATGAGACCAGAAGAAAGAAGTACCTTCCTTTGGCCGAAGTGGCTAACAGTAGGCAGTCGGCAAAGGAGGAAGTCCGGGGTTTCCACAGGAGGTACATGGACGATTCCATGAAGGTGATTGATAGGGATGCTCAAGTGAAGGCTCTGATTGCAGGATTTATTGCAGGGTTGAGGGATGAGGTGTTATGGGCAAAGCTTATGGAGAATATCCCGACCACTTTTCATCAGCTGGATCTTGAGGTGGAAATGTATTGTTCGCTTCTGGAAGGGAGCAAGAAGAGGAAGGAGAAAGGGTATTTCGAGGACAAGGGTATCGGAAAGGGCGACAAGGCTCGGGTCGCTGATCCTGTCAGGAGGGATGCGGGCCCGGTCCCAGTAAGACCGAGGGCTGATCCCCCTCGGGCCGAAACGTTTACTCCTCTGACCAAAACCCGGTCGGAGATCTTAACAATACACCGGAACCTGTTTCAAGACCTGGCCCCCATACCGGGGAATCCGACTCCAGCAAACGCGGCCAAATATTGTGCTTTCCACAAGTCTAATGGGCACACAACAGATGGCTGCCGAAGCTTGAGGGTGGAGATTGAGAAGTTGATCGAGAGAGGGAAATTAAGAGACTGTGTGAGCCAGGAGAACCAACGTCCGGCGGCCGGGCAGCAGGCCAGATCGGGGAGGAAGAGAAACTGGAGGAACAGGCCGCGGAATGATAATCAGCAAGGGGCTCATGCACCGGCTGCCCAGCCGGGGGCAGCGGCTCTGGTCATGGCCCCGGAACGTGTTAACCAGGTCCCTTCTCGGATGATAAATGTCATACATGGAGAAGTAGGTGATGGGCCTCAGTCCCATGCAGCGGCCAAAGCCCGGAGTCGGTATGTGCCGGCTGGTGAAGACAGAGAGAAGAGGTTGTGCCCCACGGAGGTCATCACCTTTTCGGACGAGGATCCGGTTCCTAGTCTAACACCCCATACGGATCCGATGGTGATCACTGCGGAGATAGAAGGATTCACGGTCAAGCGAGTGTTTATTGATGATGGAAGCAGTGTGGAAATCATGTTTGCTTCTTGCTTTGACCAGCTGGGGATAGGGCGCCACAACCTTCGCCCGAGCACCTCTCCCTTGTCAGGGTTCACCGGCCGGACAGAGCATCCCTTGGGGGTTGTGTCCTTAACAGCGACAGTGGTCGATGACCTTGACAGGAACAAGAAGACCTCGGTCCGGTGCAACTTTGCGGTCATAGACTCCCCGTCTCCTTATAACATCATCATCGGACGGCCGTGGATGGCTCAAGCCAGGGCCATTTGCTCGACATACCATTTGACCATGAAGTTCCCAACCAGTCAGGGGGTGGCGACAGTTCGAGGAAGGCAATCCACGGCTAGGAGTTGTATGCTCACAGCCCTGCAGGAAGCCAGAAAGGCCCCGGTTGGTGCAGTGCAGGGAGAAGTAGGTCCGGGAGACGTGGAAGATATGCAGGTCGGGAGCCGAGGCATGATCAAGGTCGGGAGAAAAATGCTGATTGATGTGAAGGAAGAGCTACGATCCCTGCTTTCAAAATATGAGGATGTGTTCGCATGGGAAGAGAAGGACTTCACAGGCGTACCCCCGGAGTTAGCTCTCCACAAGCTGAATGTTTACCCAGAATTAAAGCCGATTCGATAAAAGAAGAGGGCCCTGGCAGGAGATAGGGCCGAGGTGGTAAGACAGGAGGTGTTGAAGTTGTTGGAGGCCGGGGTAGTTGAGGAAATCATATACCCGGAATGGCTGGCTAACCCGGTGCTAGTGAAAAAGCAAAATGGGTCCTGGAGGATGTGTATCGACTTCACCGACCTGAACAAGTGTTGCCCGAAACACAGTTACCCCCTTCCCCCAGTCGACCGGTTGGTGGAAGCCATCACCGGGTATGAGGCCCTGGCCTTCTTCGATGCATACCGGGGTTATCATCAGATTCAAATGTCAGGAGAGGACAAGTCGAAGACAGCTTTCATCACAGAGTTCGATACTTATTGCTACAGGCGGATGCCGTTCGGCTTGAAGAATGCAGGGGCAACGTACCAGCGGATGGCAGATTCGATATTTCGGAATCAATTGGGCCGAAGCATGGAACTATATGTTGACGACATGGTGGTAAAAAGCCGGAGCTATCCAGGTTTCTTAGCAGACTTGGAGGAGGTGTTTAGCATTTTGAGAAATGTCAACCTGAAGCTGAATCCCGAGAAGAGTGTGGTAGGATTAGCGGCTGGGAAGTTCCTCGGCTACATGGTGTCTAGCCGGGGAATAGACGTTAATCCGGAGAAACTGGAGGCGATAAGCCGGATGCAGTCGCCGAAGAATGTGAAGGAGGTGCAGAAGCTGATGGGTTCTCTGGCAGCCTTGAGCCGATTCTTGTCAAAAGGCGCGGAGAGACAACTTCCCTTTTTTAACATACTAAGGAAGGCGAAGAAGTTTGAATGGACGGAAGAGTGCGAGAAGGCGTTCGAGGATCTGAAGGAACATTTGGGCCGACTCCCGACCCTCTCGAAGCCGAAGGAGGGGGAGGATTTGCTTTTATACTTGTCCGCATCCGCATCGGCTATCAGTGCTGTGTTGGTCCGGGAGGAAGACGGGAAGCAGTGTCCGGTGTATTTTGACAGCCGGGCATTACAGGGTCTGGAAACTCGGTATACAAGTTTGGAACAACTGGTATTGGCGCTGGTTTATGCCTCAAAACGGTTGCGCCCGTATTTCCAGGCCCATCCGATTGTGGTCCTGACCAACCACCCCCTGAAGCAGGTGATGCTTAAGCCCGAAGCGTCGGGGCGTTTGATGAAGTGGGCCATAGAGTTGGGGGAGCATGAGATAACATATCAGCCAAGAAAAGCCATCAAGGGCCAGGCAATGGCTGATTTTTTGACAGAGATGGTAAGACCGGATGCGACTGCCGAGGAATACCCGAGCCCGAGGTGGACGTTGCATGTGGACGGGTCAGCCCATGCAGGAGGCAGCGGAGCCGGGGTATTGCTGACATCCCCGGAAGGAGAGGAGTACCACTATGCGCTGCACTTCGACTTTAAAACTACAAACAACGAGGCAGAGTATGAGGCATTGGTGGCAGGACTCAAACTGGCCCGGGAATTGAAGATAGGAAAGATCCAGGCCTTCAGCGACTCGCAGATTGTAGTTCAGCAGGTGAACGGAGAGTATGAAGCAAAGGAGCGAAGTTTGCAGAGGTACTTGGAGCTGGTCCAACCCATGATCCGGCAGTTCGACAGTTTCAGTCTGGAGCAGGTGCCAAGAGAGCAGAACGAAAAGGCCGATGCGTTGAGCAAGTTGGCATCTTCGAAGTTGAAGCCGGGACAGAAAGCACCTCTCAGAAGGGAGACACTGGAGAGGAGAAGTTACGAGCAGAGTGATGAGATCCTGGCAGTGGAAGCGGTGCAGGAAGACTCCTCGATGGCACCGATCCGGGCATACCTTCTGACGGGAGAGGTCCCGGCTGACCGGGTGGTGGCCAGGAAAATCCGGGTCAAGGCGCCGAAGTATACACTTCAGGAAGGGGTTCTGTACAAAAGAGGCTATCTCCAGCCGTTGCTGAAGTGTGTGGAACAGCAGGAGGGCAAGTATCTGGTCCGGGAAGTGCATGAAGGTCCGAATGGTAGTCATCAGGGAGCTAGAACGGTTGCCAGGAAAATTTTACGGATGGGGTACTATTGGCCTACCATGTTTGAAGACTCGCAGGACAGGGTTCGCTCATGCCTTCAGTGCCAGAAGTTCGCACCGCTAGTACACATACCCCGCGAAGAGATGATGGGGATAACGGGAGCCTGGCCTTTTAGCAGATGGGGATTGGACCTGGTCGGACCTTTTCCCACCGCCCCTGGCAGTTTGAAGTACCTGATTGTGGCTATCGATTACTTTACAAAGTGGGTGGAAGCCGAGCCCTTGACTAACATCCGGGGAGCTACCTGTGTGAAGTTTTGCTGGAGGAACATAGTCTGCCGGTTTGGAGTGCCGAGAGCCATAGTAACCGACAACGGAGCGCAGTTTGAAAATGATCCTTTCAAATCATGGTGCGTAAAGTATGGAATAAGCCAGAAGCTCACGTCAGTTTATCATCCGCAAGCTAATGGTCAGGTGGAGGTGACAAACCGGACGATAGTGAATGGGATTAAGGCCCGGCTCCAGGGAGCCAAAGGAAATTGGGTACACGAACTCCCGAGTGTTCTCTGGGCTCATCGGACCACGGAAAGCTCGGCAACTGGGGAGTCCCCCTACAGCCTTACGTACGGGTCGGAGGTAGTAATTCTGGCTGAGATCGGCATCCCCAGTCTTCGGACGGCCGAACCGGTCCCCGAAGAAAAGAATGAAGAGGAGACCAGAACAAATCTGGACCTACTGGAAGAAAGGAGAGAGAGAGCGGCCTTGCATGAGGCTAAGGTGAAGGAGAAAGTTAAGAAGTATCATGACAGGAGGGTGAGGAAGGAGCAGTTCAAGGTAGGTGACAGAGTAATGAGACGAAACGACAAGAGTCACCAGGAGCCGGAAGGCAAGCTGGCACCCAACTGGGAGGGACCGTACCGGGTGACAGAAGCCCACCCGGGCGGGAGTTATGTGCTGGAGGATCCAGCGGGGAAGGGAGTCCCCCGAAGGTGGAACATAGCAAACCTTAGGCGGTTCTATGGATAGTCTCTGGCACTTGTTGCCTAGATAGAGTAGCCTCTGGCACCTGTTGCCTAGGTAGAATAGCCTCTGGCACTAGATGCCTAGGTAGGATAGGTCCCTGGCGGCAGGCGCCCGAGACAGGAACCTAGAGGTCGGATGACCGAAGGGTAGGTAGGAAGATATCCTTGAAACAGGGATTTTGTGTAACAAGGGCATGTCCCTTCTGTCCGATTTTAAAAAGAATGAATGCACGCATTACGGTTTCTAAATTGAAAAGATGTGTCATAAACTGAAAATTATTATACATTAGAATAAGATGAAATACATGCCTAGAATAAAATGAAAGGTTACAACATGACATGTTCTATTCTATCTACGGGCTCCCGATGTAGAGGCTTCGCCGGGAGGAGCTCCCCGGGTTTCGCGTCTGCTTCTTTGGACCGCTTGCTCCAGCATGCGCTGCTCCTCATTTTGATCCCGCGGGATGTCCGGATTATCGCTCCTATTACCCTCCGGCTCGGCAACTGATTCGGAGGTAGGGACAGGAACGTCTCTGCGAGCTCCCCGACCCCCTATTCGAATGGGAGGTTGCCTTGCTCGCGGCCTGGCCGAGTTACTCCCTGTTTGGGTGGCTTTCTGTTTCCCCTTTCCATCGTTTCGAGCCGGGCGGGAACCACAGGCAGAAGAAGAACCAGGAGGTTGATCGGCCGTCCGAGCACTCTTCTGAGCAGGAAACTGAGCGCGGAATCTGGCGGCCACGGCCCGAAGTCTGGCCAAGCGCCGTTCAGAAGCCTCGAGGTCCAGAAGCTCAGGGGTATGCTCATAGCGTTCATAAGCCAGATCAACATCTTCAAGAGGAGGTATCTGGGATATAGAGGGAGGGACTATAATCCGGTTCAGAATATTCTTCCTCCAGTCCACAGCCGCTTGATAGGCCGCTGCCCAGACACCAGAAGTCCTCTCGGAACTCTCCATCCAGGCGATCAGATCATCAACTGCCCGGGGAACATCGGTCAGCAGAGGAATGTCAACCGCACCCTGACGCAGTCCTAGTAGATGGTATGACAGATGAACCAACACTAGCTGTTGTTGAAGGGTCCGGTTCCTAGTCGCAAGTTTCTCGTTCTCCACTTCAAGTTTGGTTGCGTGTTTGCGGAGATCGGTTGTACTTTGCATCCTCACACACTTGCTGTAGTACAGCCGAACGTCGTGCCATACTTCATCCAATTCCTTTTGGATCCGGAGTTGGAAATTGCGGTGCTGGGCCTCTTGCTCCGACAGGACTAGATCGAATTCGAGGACCTTGTCGATGCTCTCGAAAGCAAGTCTATAACACTTCGGCAGGGAACCAAAGTCTTCTTGGATCTGGAGCAGGCAGGTGATCAGGCAGTCGGCGTCGGGGAACTCAGAGATCAGGGGACCGAGCCCTCCCTCGGATAGAAGGTCAGTCAGACTCGGACAGCCGGCTCCAGCCGGAACCGGGGGAGGAACCGTGGGGCTAAGGACTCTAGAAGGATCCTGATGGCAACAGGATTGAGTCAGGATACATAAGAAAAAGCAATAAGTAAACAGAACAAAGACCAGTGTCGATAGAAATCGCAAGGGAAGTTTTTATTAATAGAATGAAGGTCCGGGGCTGAAGATCCGGGTAGAATATTACAAAACTGAAAACGAAAAAGGAAAAATCTAACTAACATTCTCGGGGACTCCTTCGCCCTTGTTGTCCTCGCCATCGCTGCTACCGCTATCCGAATCCTCCTCAGAAAAAACCAGGTCAGGAGAGGGGGGGCCCGGCAGCCCATGGGTCCTGCGGACCGGCTTGCGGAGGGGATGGCAGCTCGACTTCAAGGTCTTTCGTATCGAATAAGCCTCTGTAATGCCCGTACACAGTGCAGTACTGGGTGAAGTCCTCATCTTCGGGCAAATCAGATCCGGAAACCGGAGCAGGAGGAAGGGGTCCTGGAAGCCGAACCACATCAGTCGACCAGCTTCGGACATCCTCAGTTGACATCTTCTTCTCCCGGAGAGCATCCCATAGCTTAGGAGAGAGACCTTTCATGCCATCCTTCTGAAGAGTGTTCACAAGGTGCAGTTGCTGAGCCTCGGCATTCGGATTGAACCACCGCTTCTTGAACGAGGCCCTGATTGAAGGAGGGAACCAACCCCGGACCTGCATATAAGTATTGTGGCACTGATGGGCGTTGGCGGCTAGGTTTAGCTCGGTCAGACAGAGCGACAGGGTTTGGCTCGCCAGGACCTTATCAACAACTGCTTCGGCGAACTCTAGGCGCTCTTTGTAATTTGCACCCCGAGCTGCTTCCAGTTCCTCCTCCAGAGCGCTCACCCTGGCGCAAAGTTGAGCCGAGGTCTCCCTCTCGGCCCGGAGGTCATTCTCCTTCTCGGCCCTCAGCTCTTCTTCCTTCCCCTCGAAGTGACGCCCGAGGAAGGAAGAGAGGGCGGCTTGGAAGTCAGGAGAGTTGGCAAACTCAGAGCTAAGAAGTTGAACCTGTAGAGCGACGGTTCAGCAAACCAAAAAAACAGAAAAAATAAAAACCGAGAGCAGAAAAAACAGGCTACCTTCGGGTTGGAAGAAGAAATAGGAGGGGTATCGGCACGGGAAGATGACGGAGTCCGGGAATCACCCGTCCGAGGCTTTTTATGGCCATGCTCTTTGTTTTCCCCCTTACGCTTGGTTGGAAAGAATGGAGGGGGGGAGGAATCTCGGGGGCAGATATGGTGGTATATCTAGAAATTGGGGATCTACCATCCCTGGTCGGAGAAAACAGAGATAACCCCCGACCGAGCGAGGAACCCGGATTGGGCACAGGAGTAGCAGGGAGCTTTGACAAGTCAACAGCTGCGTTACCATCAGCAGGATTCCGAGCGGATTCTTGCTGGGCCATTGCTTCGGCCACAAAACCTTCCTGATCCCCTTTTCCGTCCTCGGGCTCAGAAGTGATGTCAACAATTGTAATAGGACCAAGGTGAGGAGGCCCAGAGCTAGCAGGAGGGTTCTGGACCGGGTCATTTGTCTTGTTCTTATCCTCCAGACGCTCCTGCCGAGAGGCCAGATCGCCCGGCTGACTTTGAACGGTCTCCTTCGTCTTATCCTCGGCTTGCTGGCTAGGGTTAGCCAGTTGGTTCGGTTGCTGCTGCTGAACGGGGGTCCCCTGCTGGAGAGGTTGGACGGTCTTCTTCCGCTTGTCCGGTTTGACCACCTCAGAGTTAGTCCCGGTCCCAGTGGCGGTTGTTTTCTTGGTCCCTTTCTTCTTCGGGATGGGGACCTGAGGGTTGTATTCCACAGTAGGAGCTAAGAAGAAAAACAGTTAAATGAAGCCATTAAAAAAGAGGGATAAGCACACCAAAGTAAAAGAGAGAGGAAGCATACCCAGAACAGGCCAGGTAACTACCCAGCGGCTATCCCGGAAGGCGGCCTCCGGGTATATCGCCCGGGGGAAGAGGTAGATAGAGTTACCGGCCAGCCAATACTGGTCCAGATTCAAAGTCCCCGAGGATAGGGTAGTGTGGTTGGCGCGTTGGGTCTCAGGAAGGAATGCTTCCCGGACGTCCACAGCAACTTCATAGTTCCAGGCAGGGACCTCATATAGCTCCGGGTTGACGGTCACATAGCCTTTCTCTTGCCAGTTCTTGGCCGAGTCCTTCTTGCCGAGGATGAAGTCTTGGACCCCGGGACGTGCTTGGACGGTGAATATCATTTCCTTGCCGGGGCACTTGATGAGCATATAAAAGGACTTCCACGGGTTGAAGGATGGATCAATCCCACACCGAAGACTGCTCGGCCGAGACAGCGGCCACCCGGGCGACCAAGGGTATCGGGACCCCCATGCCGCTAAGGCACTTGGTAGTCCAGACGTCAGCTTTTAGTTCGGACTTCCGGGCGTTGTCTATCTCCCTCTGCTCCCGGTTCTTGGATTGTTTGAATATGGGACCAGATGGGGTCACGTTGTGGCAGAGGTGGATCGGCTCATAAGACGCCGACGAGCCAACAGAAGTTGAGGCTGAAGGAATGGTACTCTGAAGAGAGTAGGTGACAACGGCATCGGGCTGAGCGTTGTTTGAGGACTAAGCGTTGTTTGATGCCATAGTGAAGGAGAGGAGAGAGAATATGAAGATTTGAAGAGAGAAAATGGCAGTGAAGCTTTGAAAAATTGAAAGTAATTAGTGAAAGCGACTGGAAGGAAGGCCTATTTATAGAGAACGAGAAAAGGAAGGAGAAAAAGAGACAATTAAATGGGCTTGGGAAGCGAGAAAACAATGATGACGACCATTAATCGTCCTCGTAAAGAGCACGCCCGTCTCATCATTGTCGGGCCGGAAGCGAATACAGAAAGCCAATCCTCCCGCCCTCGGATCAGAAGAGCTCACATCCTCGGACGGAAGAATCGGCTTCCGGGGGGCTAGTGGTGATACCGGGCCCAAGCCCAAATACTCCTTGACAGTATGGGCTTGGCCCGTTGCAAGGTGAAGCCAGTTTGGCAGTATCCGGGTTCGTACAACTCGGACAGCGACACACGCTAGAGGACACTCGGAACATGGACCACATGGAGAGCATGGGTTATTGTATAAATAGTGCTCCTCAGCACTATTCCAAGTAAATATCTTCTCACTATTCAAGTGATTACCCCTTTTCTCTCCCGAGATCCGTCTTTCATCATCACGCCGGAGGGTCTACCCTCGGGTACCTCCCGGGGCTCTGTCTTGCAGGGCTAGGTATTGGATCGGGGATCAGGGGACTATCCGGACCGACCAGGCGGGCAGCATCACTGACGGCACTGAGGTCGAAGTCAACTATGAATTTCTGAAGAACAAGTATCCTGACATGGTATGTATAAATCTCACTACATTTTGATGATTTAATTAACTTTCAGTCACCAGGTATGTTGGTAGTATTTGACTGAAATTATCACTCCATTTGTTTTCTTTTACAGTTGCTAGACTTCTACCAGCAGCTTTTCGATTAGAGACACTCCCCATGAGAGATACATACCTTTTATTTTTACATAGATTCACATTGAATTCTACTTTTTCTGTTTGGAGAGTGGTTTTATTTTATGGAAGAAATTGATGTAATAAATATATATATAGTCCCAAAACATGTTATGACACACAGGTGAAAAATCCCAAATGTGTTTCTTTTGAGTTTTTATAGGGAACTATGACTTGAAAACATCGTGTTTTATAATTTCATTTTTATGATCCAAACGATTCTTATATGACATACTTGCTATATGTATCCCTAATATTAGTTATGTATTTTACTTTTGATGTAAATTTTATTTGTTATATATTTTGCATTGTAATCATTTAAACATATATATGACATTTTTTCTCACTATACTTTATGAGAAAAGAATTGAAATTATAGATGAAAATGTGTGATCTACAACGTCTCATTTACAAAATATTCAAAATATTGTAAATTATATAATGAATACACAAGTGTTCTAAAAAACAGTATGTGTGAGCTTCAAAGATCTCAGTACATTTGTAGAACCAGCACTAGTGCAAGGATGTAGGTTTCTAGGCGGTCCGTTCGTACCATTCACGGCATTTTGGAAGCGCCGTAACAAGTTATGCCGTAAAAATCAAAGTTTTTTACACGGCGGTTATAGAAAAAAGCCGTAAAACAGTTGCGAATTCATAACTGGTTTCGCCTCCAGGAGAAACAGGTAGAGAAGTCGTAAGTAGTTTCGCCTCTAAAAGAAACGGGTAAAGAACTCGTAAGTGATTTCGCTCCGATGAGAAACTAGTTAAGAACTCGTAAGTGTGCTCCGCTTGTGTAAAAAAAAGAGCTCTCCGGTCCGAAATGGATCAGAGAGCTTTATAAACAATTAATTTCACTCAACTAAATCTTTATAGAGCAAAAGTTTCATGAAATCAATGTACAAGAACTTGAAAATTATCATGAACAATAAAGTGTGCTCATCTAATGCACAAATCAAAATGAATAGACTTTAAAAAAAGCTAGTGATCATGATATTTAACAGTATAACTGCTCCTAATCCAATTCTACTTAGAAGGGGACACCACAAAAAGGTTAAAGGACTGCAAAAATGAAAGAGTCAGTAACTAAACAAAACTATAATCTGAAATGGTTCAGCTTGGCTTTAAGGACTGCATTCTGACGGGAGCTCTGTTCGTTTGAGGCTGCGACACATCCCATCGAATCCCGATCCGTGTCCGGAGATATAGCCATTGCTAGTGTCAAGCAACATGTTGTTGGCAGCCCTTCAATCACACCATACTTTGCTCTCCTCCTCAAATTGGTCTGCACAACAAGAAAAGCTAAGTAGTTTTTACTTGCATATGGTATTTTTCTTCATGATCAGAAGATCAAACAGATGGCATCAACTTACATGTTACTGCTCCTAGGAGGAATGAGGTAAGCGGGATCTTTAGCCAATAAATGGTGAAGTTGAACGAGAATGTAGGCGCATGTGCCAATATGGAAATTCAAACAAGCAATCACAATATGTGGATTATGAATGAACTGCATACATGATATATAGAGAGCATAAGAATCAAGAAAGCAATAAGGATAGTAGAGCAGAAGAATCTGCCAAAACTTATGAACAGAAACATAAAAGAAAAAAAATGAAACCTTTTATTACCTGCCAAAACATATGAATTAAAGTATCTACAGATAAGCAAAAAAATGCGACTTAATTTTTTTATATGAGACCCAAACCTGCAGATTTTTTGAAAAGAAGTTGAAGAAATTAAAGGCACTTTCCTCTTGGAAACAATTATTCACCAGGTGATAGACAAACAAGAAGAAAGTTGATAGTGAAGAGTAACATACCGAAAACAAACTAACATTGATGTAGGAACTGAAAAGAGTTATGATCATCAACCTACATTGTAATTTGCACATCAAGAGCAACATGTTGATCAGACAAGTAAATTAAACTTGAAGAATATCTCAAACACAATTTTTCATACTGCTAAGTTACTAAATCCCAATCAATTAAATTAACTAATCACAAGAACATACTTGCAAATGTCATTCACTGCTAGAATTAGGCCTGCACTAATGCTCATAAATTTCTAGTCCTTGTGGACTCTCTCAAGCATTAAAAAGAGATGGCATACATAATTCACTGCTATCAAATTGGGAAAAACAACTAAAACCAGCAAACGATTCAAAATCAAAACAAGAACATTAACCAGAGGCCAGAGTTTAGATCAGTTAAACTGGAACCCGTTACCTAAACATAGCCTTAAACAACGTTAAGTTTGTTTAAGCATATGGAGCAGAAAATCATAATATCCCTCAATAGTCTCCAAGTCTGATGCTTCTAATAAAAAACCACTCTACTTCACAAAATCAAATTAGTGAAGCTGAATTCTTACCAGCATAATTAAGTTGAAATCATGATTTAGATTGGAGGCCAGCTGAGACTTCTTGGACGAAGCGGCGCCACCGCTGAACGCACTTCTTTGTCGGAGGAGAAGTCACTGACGCAGAGGCTTGGAGCTTCGCAGTCGCGGCTTTCCTTGGGGTGTTGTACTTCCTCGGGCGGCCTCTCTTGCGCATCACCGACTCCACCGGAGCGCCATAAGACACCGTCAAAGGCACGGCGTGGGACGAATACACGATGGGAGTGGTTGCAGTTGCAGCGGTGGTTGCCGGCTGTTGGAGTCCATTGTTCGGAAATTGGGGAGGATTTCTGTGAGGTGGATTTTGGCGTAGTTAGATTGAGAGAATAATAGAGATGAGAAGGGTGTTTTGTGGATCAGAGTAAGGAGATAGAGATAAAATAGAATTCAAAGGGATTAAAGAAATCCGATTATACCGTCTAATGAAGTTACGAAATCGTAACTAATATTTGTTTACGGTAGTTATGTTAAAGTGCCGTGTTCGAATTTCAAAACGCCGTATTTCATTTTTCTTCATAGGCGAATTATTTATTACGATATCGTTACCTTTTTCACCCCGGAAGCGAATCATCAGTTACGGTATCGTAACCAGGTTACACGGCGGTTCTGCGTAAAATAGTCAAAAATGCCTTAAATATGGTGCCGAGTAACCATGGTGTTTTCACTAGTGCAGCCAGCTTATTCAGATATATGCAACTGCAGCCTTCACAAACTCTTGCACATTTTCCAACAAGTAGCATTAGTCATTAGTCATATATAAGTAGCATTAGTCATTAGTCATTATATATGGTTCATATCAAACTTATCTGATAAGTCATTTGAGTATATATGTCATATCAATCTTCAAAAAATGAAAGTAAGAAAACTAGTACCCGATAAGCATAAGGGTAACTAAAACGCTCTGAAAACTAGTGGCCATAATCGCCACAACAACATTCGAATGCAACTGACCAGGATGGAATTGGTAATATTTTAAGAATTCCGAGAACAGTGGAGGGAAAGGGAAAGTAAGGCCTTGCATCAGCATCCTCCCGAAAGAACTCCCCTAGTAGGTGTTATAAGGGCCCGAGTTGCCACCTCACCGTTAGCATACCTCAGGTCGCCCTCTAGGGGAAACGACACCCTACAAACTTTAACATAATCTCGGGGCTTCTTCCGACTCGCCTTCACATCGGCCGAAACACCGCTCGACCCTTCTACTACTTTAAAAATATTTTCTTTTTTCTAGACGAGACTCTACATCCATAGACGCTATCAAATCGGATAGTCTCCTTGATTCGGGGAACAAAGCGAAAGGGCCTCATGTCTAAATTAATGTCCCTAATACTAAAGGGTGCGTGCCGTAAAAGCACATTCACTAGCCCAATATCCTTGCCCTTCCTTTGGGTCTAGGAACGGACTGGCGCTTGCCGGTGCAATTAGTGCGTACCCTCCTCCTCGTTTACTTCCAATTTGGAGTGTTCAATCTCTCTATCATCATGAATGGCATAATCTTGAGCCTCAAATTCGGAGCTTGAGTGGGACATGATGGCTGAGCGGATGGGGGATAATATGCGATGTGGAAGAAAATAAATGGATCTAAAGAGAGAAAGAAAGGACTTAGACACTTACTGTTTCTCGGATGTCAATTTCAGACTTCTTGACAAAATGATGAAATTTGAAGAGTTGAGAGAGTTTGCAAATTGAAGCAACAGATGAAGTCGAAAGTGAATGCGAAAAAGAAAAATATTTGGGAGATATAACCCAAAATTAAAAGGCATTTATGCGTTAACTACCTTGATCCGCGCAACGATGCAAGCAAGTGGTGGAGTGTGAATAAACGTCATCAGCACTATATAAATAGGTGACACCTATTTCTAGTTTTTAGATTGGAAGGGGATTTAAATTCAGCCATTCACGTATTGTAAAAAGAAGAAAAAAATTTGTGAGACGGTTTGTGGGAATTACAAGCTGACATTAAATCTCCGTATAATACAATAACTCAGCCGTCCACGTATCACGATGGAAGATTGAACAACATAAAGCTAGATATTTGGATAAGTCAACCCAAGTTAACCCCTCGTATTCACCCCTCGATTTCACTTTGAATTTATCCTCGAGTTGGAGTCCCGAAGGCTCCCTCGAGGTGAAGTCTCATATATCAAATATCTAGCTTGGGACTGCTGATAAGTCCATGAAAGTGCATCATCTTATCTAATTCAAAAAGGTACTCTTTGAAAAAGGTCCAAACGAAATTTTATCAACTATCATTTTTCACTTTCTCTCTCAAAAAACCAGAGAGTAGTTCCGGTCACTTTTTCAATCAAATCGGCTCTGATCTGATTGATTTTCACAGGAGAAGTTAGGGATTTGTCTTTTCAGATGGTCAGAAAGGTGGGGGTGGTTTTAATTTGCACATGCAAGATAGTTTCAAAAGAGGGTTTTCCAAGTAAGGTTCGTTTGGAAGTATTTGAATTACAAAGATTCTCAGCAAGCACTGGCCGGAGGATATTGCAGGGATTGGGTGGCGAAAAAGGGGGACTCGATTCTCTGCATCAAAAGGGGTGTTTGCGTGCAGCAGTAAATGTGTGAGTTTCCAAGGCGTCAGAAGAGCACGAGGTGAGTGGATGGTTAATTTCTTCATTGGGCGGGGTTTATATTAAAATCAGACAGTCACATCGATTCTAGAAGCTATAATCATGAGGGTTGGAACTCCCAGAAAAAAAGTTCAAATCAGTTGTAATAAGTCGCCAGGAAGTTGATGGGATGCTTGGAAAGGAGGGGATTATAAATGGTCAGAGGGAAAGTCCTTCTCTCATCCAAAAACCAACATCAAATTCTATTCTCAGAGATCTACAACACACATATCCTTCTTTTCTTCAACTCCTAGGCGATCACTTTCGCTAAGAATGGAGGATAGTCAGTCATTAAACTCAATAGAGAGCGGCGGTTCAGAATATTCAGAGGAAAGGAGGGAGCCGACAGCGGCAAGGGTATATTTTGACTCGTTTGCTAGGCCAACTCGAAGGGGAGGAGTCATGTCTCTGACAAGGGCCGACATTGCAGAAGCTGTGCTGGTGGAGCAGCATTGCTTGCTGGCTTACTGGCTAGATAGACGTTTCACGGAGGCTTATTTGGATGATTACTTCAGACGTTTCTGGTCGGTAAATTATGAGGTAATCCACTCTCATGGTAATTTCTCTGTAGTCAGATTTGAGTCACGAGAGGAGGCGCTGGCAATCCTGCATCGCAGTCCTTATGCCATGGCGGGGGATGCTTGCGTTTAGACGATGGGGATCTGGCATTGTGCTAAGAAATGTCAGGGTGGAGAAGGTAAAGGTTAAGATCCAATTGCACGGGTTACCGGCGGAGGCGTTTGCACCAATGGCGGCCATCAAAGTGGCCAATATGGCGGGTGACATTATTGAAGTGGAAATAGAACCTCCACCGGTGAGAAATGTCTCATATTTGCGGGCTACAATGTGGATTGTACCAGGGGATCCACTCGTAACGGGGTTCTATGTGGACCTGGAGTATGTTCAAACCCCAGAAAATCGCAGGATTTGGGTGATAGTCAAGTACGAGTGCATGTTTAGGTTTTGCAGGAGATGTGGTGTAGTGGGTCATCCAATGGATCGATGCCCAATTGTCAGTGATGAAATGCTAGATGAGTTCATTGAGAACAAAGTACGGTCCCATTTCGCTGAGAGAGGAGTGGGTATCATTTATGATCTGAATAGACAAATGTATGCTGGAGATGTCAGGGCCTACAATCATAGAAGGAGGCACAGGAACACAAACATTCCAGCGGACTATATGGATTCCAGAATCCTAAGATACAGAAAAATGCCGGATAGAGAAGTCCAGGAATGGTTCTTAATTTTAATGACGGTGGAGCCAGGTTTTAATAGAAGAATCACTTTTGGAGATAGGCTTGAAGGTAATCCGTTTCAACAAAGGAATCATATTTTTGATCCCTACTTTGGGGAAAAAATTGAACATCAACTAAGGGGTCCACCTCCAAGTCAACCTTCTCCTTCAGACAAGCTCATAGGCAGTCAGGGATATATCCCGCAAATGATTTCAGAGGAACAGCAGAACTTGGGAGCTTGGATAGGAGAGCAAGATAGACTTGAGGAAGCTATGAGAGTGGAGAGGAAAGAGAGATGGTGGATCTGCGCAATCTGGAGGCTGCCGAAGATGCACTCACTGCGATCATGGCTACCGCACTTCAACAGAATCTGGATATGCTACAACTGAGAGTAAATGTTAGAGGAGCCCCAGCTATTCCAGGATGGGGTGAGACGGTGTCAGAAATCCCTCCACCAACCGTGAATACGGATGATCGGGAGTGGAGAAACCAGGGACCAGAAGATGAGGATAATGAAGTGATAGTCATTTCATCTGATGACAGTGATGCTGATTCCTCCGGATATGACTCATTCTCTTCTAGGTCTACTAGGGGACCTGCTATTGTGACTGGATGGTGTACAGGAAACCCCGGGGGTTCAGGAAACCATGCTTGAAGTTCAACAAACGTTCAATTTGAATGTGAGGGGAGTGGATAGAGCGAGTTCTAAGCATATTACTCAACAATCTTGGAGGAGAGGGGAGAAAAGAGCCTACTCAACAGGACAACAGGAGATGAAGGAGGCAACTTCATCTGTTATGCACTCTCCAAAGCGCAGGAAAATCATTCTTAATCATGTTATCAAGGAAAGGCATGAGCTTAGTCAAGTACAGGGTTCACAGGAAGATGATCAGAACAGCATATATGAGGGAACAGGAAGAGAGATTCTTGTAGTCTCCTCGAATTCATCAGATGATTTGGGAAAAAAGGAGTCACAGAATGAATCTGCAAAGGAAGATCAGGTGGAGGAGTTTCTGGAAATGCTCAAGAACGAAGATCCACTGACTTCAACCAGCTCTGGTGAGGAAGAGGTGTCTTCCAGAAGGTTGCCAGAACTGCAAAGGGCGGAGGAGCTCGCCCAAAAGGATGGTTTTTAGGTGGTTAAGCCAAATCAACCACCTCAACAGCCATGATAGGAGTTGTGTGGAACTGTAGGGGCTGCAACAGCGCTCCTACAATGCAAGGGATCAATCAGTTGCTGAATAGGTATAAGCCTAGTTTGTTATGTTTGCTAGAAACTAAAGCTAATGGTAGTCATTTTGACCGTTGGCAAGAAAATACTTTCTTTAGGAAGTCTAGAATAGTAGAAGCAGCTGGTAGATCGGGGGGATTAGCTCTTTTTTGGTCTGATCAGATAGATCTTGTGGTACATCAGATTAGTAGTCATTTTATAGTTTGTTTGATTTCAGGGGCAAATGATCAGAAGTGGTGCTTAATACTAGTTTATGGGCCACCTTCAGCATCCAAAGGTTGTGCAGAGGAAGTCCGGCAATTGTATGACATCATCCCAGTCGCGGAGGACGGCGGCAAAGAGGAGCAACCAAAGGCTTCCGACAAAAGGACCAAAAAGGTAGATTCAACCACTAAACACCAATAATCACATAATTGAACTCTACACATTGGCGTCTATTTCTAGTGAAATTTCAATATTTGCATAAAGATCCTATTTTATTTTAGTATATTTTCACTATTGCACTGAATTTCTATATTCTTTTATTTTCATCCTCAAAATTTATTATGATGAAGTTTGTCGAATCCTCTGCCTATCCACAAGGCTTGTCTAATTTGTTGTCAAGTTAAAATTGATTCATAAGTAGAAATAAACTCTTAAACTTTTTTTTGGTGAATGATCATTAAATATGCAAATATAAATTGTATCATCCCATGAATGCCAAATATTTTTCATTATATAAAGTATAAATCAAATACTATTTTTTTATTTCTTTATGTTGAATGATTTATAAATTGATAAACTGATAATTTAATTTTTTACATATAATGGTTATAGTGATTTTGACACACTTTTAAATCCAAAATAAAATTTAAAAGAATTATCACTGTTGAATTTTGATTGATAATTGATTATAGTTGAATTTTGTAATCCGATTATCCTTTTAAATATATAAAATTTAAAGAATTTTGTTTGGTAAAGTTTGACCAAAATTTAATCTTTTTCATTTAATTGTTGGTTGATTAGTAAATTTACTATACTGAGGAAAAAATGGTGTCTATATATTGAGATACGACTTTTGATTAGAGGGAAGGTTATAACAATTCATTTTACAAATTTAGGGAAAAGCGAAAGCAGGGAGAATGGTGAAAGGCCGTGATAGACCGATTGCGGAGGAGTCGTCAGGTTGTGCAGAGGAAGTTCGGCAATTGTGCGACATCATCCCAGTCGCGGAGGACGGCGGCAAAGAGGATCAACCAAAGGCTTCCGACAAAAGGACCAGAAAGGTAGAATCAACCACTAAACATCAATAATTAATCACATAATTGAACTCTACACTTTGGCGTCTATTTCTAGTGAAATTTCAATATTTGCATAAAGATCCTATTTTATTTTAGTATATTTTCACTATTGCACTGAATTTCTATATTCTTTTAATTTCAATCTCAAAATTTATTATGATGAAGTTTGTCGAATCCTCTGCCTTACCGCAATGCTTGTCTAATTTGTCGTCAAGTTAAAATTGATTCATAAGTAGAAATAAACTCTTAAATTTGTTTTTTTGTGAATGATCATTAAATATGAAAATATAAATTGTATCATCCCATGAATGCCAAATATTTTTCATTATTTAAAATGTATATCAAATACTAGTTTTATATTACTTTATGTTGAATGATTTATAAATTGATAAACTGATAATTTATTTTTTAAAATATAATGGCTATAGTGATTTTGACACACTTTTAAATCCAAAAGAAAATTTAAAAGAATTATCACTGTTGAAATTTTATTCATAATTGATTATAGTTGAATTTTTTAATCTGATTATCCATTAAAATATAGAAAATATAAAGAATTTTGTATGGTAAAGTTTGACCAAAATTTTAATCTTTTTCATTTAAGTGTTGGTGGATTAGTAAATTTACTATACTGAGGAAAAAATGGTGTACCTATACAATGAGATGCGACTTTTAATTAGAAGGAAGGTTATAACAATTCATTTTAAAAATTTAGGGAAAAGCGAAAGCAGGTAGAATGGTGAAATGCCGCGATGGACCGATTGCGGAGGAGTCGTCACGTTGTGAAGAAGAAGTCCAACAATTGTACGACGTCATCCCAGCTGCGGAGGACGGCGGCAAAGAGGAGCAACCAAAGGCTTCCGACAAAAGGACCAAAAAGGTACAATCTACCTCTAAACATCAATAATCACATAATTGAACTATGCATTTTGGAGTCTATTTCTAGTGAAATTTCAATATTTGCATAAAGGTCCCATTTTGTTTTAGTATATTTTAACTATTGCACTGAATTTCTATATTCTTTTAATTTCAACCTCAAAATTAATTATGATGAAGTTTGTCGAACCCTCTGCCTTATCACAAGGCTTGTCTAATTTGTTATCTAGTTAAAATTGATTCATAAGTAGAAATAAATTATTAAATTATTTTTGGTGAATGATCATTAAATATGTAAATACACATTGTATCATCCCATGAATGCCAAATATTTTTAATTATTTAAAATATTTATGAAATAGTAGTTGTATATTTATTTTATGTTGAGTGATTTATAAACTGATAAACTAATAATTTATTTTTTACATATAACAATTATATTGAGTCTTGAGACATTTTTAAATCTAAAACAAAATGTAAAGAAATTTCTTTGTGAAATTTTGATTGATGTTTTTATTGTGGTTGATTCTAGTAATCCGAATTGTCTATACAAAATTTAAATTTAAATAATTTTGCTTGGTAAAGTTTTACAAAAGTTAAAAGTGTTGCATTTGTTGTTGGTTGATAAGTAAAATTACTAACTGGGAAAAAATAAAAAATGGTATCTATTTAACAGATGCGATTTTTGATTTGAGATTGTACTGACTCATTTTTAAAATGTAGAGAAGGTAAAACTAGGGAAAACGATGAATGATAGCGATAGACCTGTTGCAGAGGAGTTGTCCCTTTGTGAAGAGAAAGTCCCACCGTCGTATGATGTAGTCCTAGTCGCGGAGGACGGCGGAAGAGAGGAGGAGCAGCCAATATTGTACGAGGTAGAAGATATTCGCGGGAAAATGATCCAAAATGTACACTCTTAATTCATTTACATGTTTAACATCATTACTACAATTTATGTTCTCTTTACATTTTCATTTTTGCTGC
This sequence comes from Sherardia arvensis, assembly GCA_948330725.1. Classification (NCBI taxonomy): domain Eukaryota; kingdom Viridiplantae; phylum Streptophyta; class Magnoliopsida; order Gentianales; family Rubiaceae; genus Sherardia; species Sherardia arvensis. The sequence continues at coordinate 10,832,524 of OX415244.1, forward strand.
TAACTTTTGTATATCTTGTGGCTGATGCTGGAAAACAGGGCGAAATAGAGTATTTTATCAAATGGTAAGGTTCTGCGTTTATAGTTTTCTATACTTTTGATTTTTTCTTGTGAAAACTGTCATCTTCAGTGTTTTATAGAAAAGTGTCGGATTGTTTTATATAATTTCGTACTTTTTTTTGGTTAGATAGTTTTATTTCCATGTCATGAGTTTTATGTGCGTTTTTCAGGCGCGGTTATCCAGAATCCCAAAACACTTGGGAACCACTAGAGAGCTTGAAAGATTGCTCATTTGTCATCAACGCTTTTGAAGAAAGGTGTACTTTTATATTTCTTCTCATTTTGACTATGTTTCTTTTTGTGCTCTCTACTGATATATTATAATTGGAGTTTATGTAGTTTTATAAATGTATAAGTCGTATTTATGAATATGTGTCTCAAAATTACTTATGTGATGCACATTTATCACCCATTTTATGACTTGAAAGTGATTTTTAGAAATTAAATGGATGTCACTTAGCAGTAGACTCATTTAGTTTGGAATAGAATGTGAATGTGAAACTCAATTGAGTGCCCACTTTCTAATTTATTTAATAATTTTTAATTTCAATTTTGATTAAAGATAATTTAGATATATTATTACTATTTTGATCCATTATATATTATATCAATCTATTTAGTACATTTCAGTTTAATCTAGTTCATAAAATAAATCTTATCTTAAATTTTTCCTTTGTTGGATGGATTGCAGCCGGAAGACTACAAAGTCTTCTTGTACGCGTAAACATAAAGGTGCGGCCTCTCAGCTTAAGAAAAGACAAGTTCGTTCCCGTGCAGCTGCCCCAATGCCAAGTTCTGAGAACCTCGCCGGAGAGAACTTGCTTACAGCTATTCCAGATAGAGTTGCAGAATCTAGAGAGGAGATTGGCCTAGATCTTAACATCGAACCGGAGAATATGTCTACAAACGAAGACACGATTTCAGACAGTGCTGCAACAGCTAGAGAGCAGAATGTTCCAGATAAAAACATGAGCGAGCCAGATGATATTGCTGTAACTGAAGACACAGATAGTGTTGCAATAGTTGGAGAGGTGAATGTTCCAGATCTGAACATTAGCTATCTGCCAGAGACTGCTATATATGAAGAGATAGTCCGTGCAGAAGAAGACGAACAGGATGTCCCAAATAATGATACACTGCTCTCTGGTATCAGCAATATAAGGGCAAGGAGAAGAAAAGCAGCCAGTGTTAAGAGATTCATACCAGAGATCGGTAGCTCTTCCAAGAAAGTACCTGAGAGTCCCATCACTGAGCTTCTCCGGACTATAGAAGTCACAGAAGACATAAACAACAGCACAAAGGAAAGGGTGGTAACATTCTTGGCAAAAAGGTGTGTATTAAACTCGTAACCTTATTTCTTTCTCTATGATTCAGTGTGTATGGATTTCTTTACTGTAATAATACGTGAATGTGTTTTGTAGAGCTGACGGCACTGAGGTCGAAGTCAACAATGAATTTCTGAAGAACAAGTATCCTGACATGGTATGTATAAATCTCTCTACATTTTGATGATTTAATTAACTTCCAGTCACCAAGTATGTTGGTAGTATTTGACTGAAATTATCACTCCATTTGTTTTCTTTTACAGTTGCTAGACTTCTACCAGCAGCTTTTCGATCAGAGACACTCCCCATGAGAGATACATGCCTTTTATTTTTACATAGATTCACATTGAATTCTACTTTTTCTGTTTGGAGAGTGGTTTTATTTTATGGAAGAAATTGATGTAATAAATATATATATAGTCCCAAAACATGTTATGACACACAGGTGAAAAATCCCAAATGTGTTTCTTTTGAGTTTTTATAAGGAACTATATGACTTGAAAACATCGTGTTTTATAATTTCATTTTTATGATCCAAACGATTCTTATATGACATACTTGCTATATGTATCCCTAATATTAGTTATGTATTTTACTTTTGATGTAAATTTTATTTGTTATATATTTTGCATTGTAATCATTTAAACACATATATGACATTTTTTCTCACTATACTTTATGTGAAAAGAATTGAAATTATAGATGAAAATGTGTGATCTACAACGTCTCATTTACAAAATATTCAAAATATTGTAAATTATATAATGAATACACAAGTGTTCTAAAAAACAGTATGTGTGAGCTTCAAAGATCTCAGTACATTTGTAGAACCAGCACTAGTGCAAGGATGTAGGTTTCTAGGCGGTCCGTTCGTACCATTCACGGCATTTTGGAAGCGCCGTAACAAGTTATGCCGTAAAAATCAAAGTTTTTTACACGGCGGTTATAGAAAAAAGCCGTAAAACAGTTGCGAATTCGTAACTGGTTTCGCCTCCAGGAGAAACAGGTAGAGAAGTCGTAAGTAGTTTCGCCTCTAAAAGAAACGGGTAAAGAACTCGTAAGTGATTTCGCTCCGATGAGAAACTAGTTAAGAACTCGTAAGTGTGCTCCGCTTGTGTAAAAACAAAGAGCTCTCCGGTCCGAAATGGATCAGAGAGCTTTATAAACAATTAATTTCACTCAACTAAATCTTTATAGAGCAAAAGTTTCATGAAATAAATGTACAAGAACTTGAAAATTATCATGAACAATAAAGTGTGCTCATCTAATGCACAAATCAAAATGAATAGACTTTAAAAAAAGCTAGTGATCATGATATTTAACACTATAACTGCTCCTAATCCAATTCTACTTAGAAGGGGACACCACTAAAAGGTTAAAGGCCGACTGCAAAAATGAAAGAGTTAGTAACTAAACCAAACTATAATCTGAAATGGTTCAGCTTGGCTTTAAGGACTACATTCTGACGGGAGCTCTGCTCGTTTGAGGCTGCGACACATCCCATCGAATCCTGATCCGTGTCCGGAGATATATATAGCCATTACTAGTGTCAAGCAACATGTTGTTGGCAGCCCTTCAATCACACCATACTTTGCTCTCCTCCTCAAATTGGTCTGCACAACAAGAAAAGCTAAGTAGTTTTTACTTGCATATGGTATTTTTCTTCATGATCAGAAGATCAAACAGATGGCATTAACTTACATGTTACTGCTCCTAGGCGGAATGAGGTAAGCGGGATCTTTAGCCAATAAATGGTGAAGTTGAACGAGAATGTAGGCGCATGTGCCAATACGGAAATTCAAACAAGCAATCACAATATGTGGATTATGAATGAACTGCATACATGATATATAGAGAGCATAAGAATCAAGAAAGCAATAAGGATAGTAGAGCAGAAGAATCTGCCAAAACTTATGAACAAAAACATAAAAGAAAAAAAATGAAACCTTTTATTACCTGCCAAAACATATGAATTAAAGTATCCACAGATAAGCAAAAAAATGCGACTTAATTTTTTTATATGAGACCCAAAACTGCAGATTTTTTGAAAAGAAGTTGAAGAAATTAAAGGCACTTTCCTCTTGGAAACAATTATTCACCAGGTGATAGACAAACAAGAAGAAAGTTGATAGTGAAGAGTAACATACCGAAAACAAACTAACATTGGTGTAGGAACTGAAAAGAGTTATGATCATCAACCTACATTGTAATTTGCACATCAAGAGCAACATGTTGATCAGACAAGTAAATTAAACTTGATGAAAATCTCAAACACAATTTTTCATACTGCTAAGTCACTAAATCCCAATCAATTAAATTAACTAATCACAAGAACATACTTGCAAATGTCATTCACTGCTAGAATTAGGCCTGCACTAATGCTTATAAATTTATTGTCCTTGTGGACTCTCTCAAGCATTAAAAAGTGATTGCATACATAATTCACTGCTATCAAATTGAGAAAAACAACTAAAACCAGCAAACGATTCAAAATCAAAACAAGAACATTACCCAGAGGCCAGAGTTTAGATCAGTTAAACTGGAACCCGTTACCTAAACATAGCCTTAAACAACGTTAAGTTTGTTTAAGCATATGGAGCAGAAAATCTTAATATCCCTCAATAGTCTCCAAGTCTGATGCTTCTAAAAAAAACCCCTCTACTTCACAGAATCAAATTAGTGAAGCTGAATTCTTACCAGCATAATTAAGTTGAAATCATGATTTAGATTGGAGGCCAGCTGAGACTTCTTGGACGAAGCGGCGCCACCGCTGAACGCACTTCTTTGTCGGAGGAGAAGTCACTGACGCAGAGGCTTGGAGCTTCGCAGTCGCGGCTTTCCCTAGGGTGTTGTACTTCCTCGGGCGGCCTCTCTTGCGCATCACCGACTCCACCGGAGCGCCATAAGACACCGTCAAAGGCACGGCGTGGGACGAATACACGATGGGAGTGGTTGCAGTTGAAGCGGTGGTTGCCGGCTGTTGGAGTCCATTGTTCAGAAATTGGGGAGGATTTCTGTGAGGTGGATTTTGGCGTAGTTAGATTGAGAGAATAATAGAGATGAGAAGGGTGTTTTGTGGATCAGAGCAAGGAGATAGAGATAAAATAGAATTCAAAGGGATAAAAGAAATCCGATTATACCGTCGAATGAAGTTACGAAATCGTAATTAATATTTGTTTACGGCAGTTATGTTAAAGTGCCGTGTTTGAATTTCAAAACACCGTATTTCATTTTTCTTCATAGGCGAATTATTTATTACGATATCGTTACCTTTTTCACCCCGAAAGCGAATCATCAGTTACGGTATCGTAACCAGGTTACACGGCGGTTCTGCGTAAAATAGTCAAAAACGCCTTAAATATGGTGCCGAGTAACCATGGTGTTTTCACTAGTGCAGCCAGCTTATTCAGATATATGCAACTGCAGCTTTCACAAACTCTTGCACATTTTCCAACAAGTAGCATTAGTCATTAGTCATATATAAGTAGCATTAGTCATTAGTCATTATAAATGGTTCTTATCAAACTTATCTGATAAGTCATTTGAGTATATATGTCAAATCAATCTTCAAAAAATGAAAGTAAGAAAACTAGTACCCGATAAGCATAAGGGTAACCAAATCGCTCTGAAAACTAGTGGCCATAATCGCCACAACAACATTCGAATGCAACTGACCAGGATGGAATTGGTAATATTTTAAGAATTCCGAGAACAGTGGAGGGAAAGGGAAAGTAAGGCCTTGCATCAGCATCCTCCCGAAAGAACTCCCCTAGTAGGTGTTATAAGGGCCCGAGTTGCCACCTCACCGTTAGCATACCTCAGGTCGCCCTTTGGGGGAAACGACACCCTACAAACTTTAACATAATCTCGGGGCTTCTTCCGACTCGCCTTCACATCGGCCGAAACACCGCTCGACCCTTCTGCTACTTTAAAAATATTTTCTTTTTTCTAGACGAGACTCTACATCCATAGACGCTATCAAATCGGATAGTCTCCTTGGTTCGGGGAACAAAGAGAAAGGGCCTCATGTCTAAATTAATGTCCCTAATACTAAAGGGTGCGTGCCGTAAAAGCACATTCACTAGCCCAATATCCTTGCCCTTCCTTTGGGTCTAGGAACGGACTGGCGCTTGCCGGTGCAATTAGTGCGTACCCTCCTCCTCGTTTACTTCCAATTTGGAGTGTTCAATCTCTCTATCATCATGAATGGCATAATCTTGAGCCTCAAATTCGGAGCTTGAGTGGGACATGATGGCTGAGCGGATGGGGGATAATATGCGATGTGGAAGAAAATAAACGGATCTAAAGAGAGAAAGAAAGGACTTAGACACTTACTGTTTCTCGGATGTCAATTTCAGACTTCTTGGCAAAATGATGAAATTTGAAGAGTTGAGAGCGTTTGCAAATTGAAGCAACATATGAAGTCGAAAGTGAATGCGAAAAAGAAAAATGTTTGGGAGATATAACTTAAAATTAAAAGGCATTTATGCGTTAACTACCTTGATCCGCGCAACGATGCAAGCAAGTGGTGGAGTGTGAATAAACGTCATCAGCACCGTATAAATAGGTGACACCTATTTCTAGTTTTTAGATTGGAAGGGGATTTAAATTCAGCCATTCACGTATTGTAAAAAGAAGAAAAAATTTTGTGAGACAGTCTGTGGGAATTACAAGCTGACATTAAATCTCCGTATAATACAATAACTCAGCCGTCCACGTATCACGATGGAAGATTGAACAACATAAAGCTAGATATTTGGATAAGTCAACCCAAGTTAACCCCTCGTATTCACCCCTCGATTTCACTTTGAATTTATCCCTCGAGTTGGAGTCCCGAAGGCTCCCTCGAGGTGATGTCTCATATATCAAATATCTAGCTTGGGACTGCTGATAAGTCCATAACTCGTGCTCGTGAATTTCGTAAGGACTTTGTATGTGGGCTGAAAGGTTTGGATTCGATATACATGGAAGGTGGGTTTTTCAATCCACCGACCTAGCCTAAATATAACTTATGTATAAGGGTATTCATTCGGGTTGACCCGGCCCGACCCAAATCCGGTTTGACCCGGAGTCGGAAAGTTAAAAAATCATGGCCCGGGACCCGGACCCGGTTAGGAAAGTTTTGGCCGGAACCCGGTCCAGAATTATTCCGGGTTGGACCGATCCGGACCGGTTTCACCCGGATTCCCAGTTTCTATTTTATTAAAATTTAAAAAATAATTTTGTTGTTTGATTTCAATGACTAATTAATACTACCTTATATAAAAATATAATGACAATCTATATTTTAATTAACAGTTTTAACTTAATTAAAATATTGAATGAACAACTAACATATTTAAAAATTAATACACACACACACACACACACATATATATATATATAGAATTGAGGTCACGTGAGAACAACCATTCTATGTGAGAACCATGTGTTATGTGAGAACTCTTAATCTACACCGTTGATTTCAAATCTGATGGTTCCCTTTTAAAACGACTAGGTCGCGGGTCTATAACGGGTTATAAGCCCAACCCGGGTCATAATTTACTTCAGGACCCTGTCACATACACTCTTTCCCGTCTTAAACCTGCAACTCCGATCAATATACCCCGACCAACTCCAACACTTTCTGAGCATTTTGCCGGAGGGACTGCGTTCTTAGTCGCTGAAAATCGATGTCGTCGTCTGTCGTGTATATCCCTTGGTATCGGCACAATATGCAGCTCCAGACGCCGTTGACTTCGACAGAGAACCATGCGAAGGAATCTTTGTCCGACGATGGTGAGCACAACGGGGACTGGGCATCGATTTTGCCACACCAGATGAAGATATTGGCCGGACAATTAGGGGTTATCGGAGCACATCCAAGTGGGTCGCCGGAGAAGACATGAAGAAAAGAGAATTTCAATTCAGTCCCTAGCCTTTTATTTCTTTTGTATAATGACCCCACGAGTTTGTAATTTTTAAACTAGAGAGTGCCTCTTATATACGACAAAGTACATGAAAGTGCATCATCTTATCTAATTCAAAAAGGTACTCTTTGGAAAAGGTCCAAACGAAATTTTATCAACTATCATTTTTCACTTTCTCTCTCTAAAAACCAGAGAGTAGTTCCGGTCACTTTTTCAATCAAATCGGCTCCGATCTGATTGATTTTCACAAGAGAAGTTAGGGATTTTTCTTTTAAGAAGGTCAGAAAGGTGGGGGTGGTTTTAATTTGCACATGCAAGATAGTTTCAAAAGAGGGTTTTCCAAGTAAGGTTCGTTTGGAAGTATTTGAATTACAAAGATTCTCAGCAAGCACTGGCCGGAGGATATTGCAGGGATTGGGTGGCGAAAAAGGGGGACTCGATTCTCTGCATCAAAAGGGGTGTTTGCGTGCAGCAGTAAATGTGTGAGTTTCCAAGGCGTCAGAAGAGCACGAGGTGAGTGGATGGTTAATTTCTTCATTGGGCGGGGTTTATATTAAAATCAGACAGTCACATCGATTCTAGAAGCTATAATCATGAGGGTTGGAACTCCCAGAAAAAAAGTTCAAATCAGTTGTAATAAGTCGCCAGGAAGTTGATGGGATGCTTGGAAAGGAGGGGATTATAAATGGTCAGAGGGAAAGTCCTTCTCTCATCCAAAAACCAACATCAAATTCTATTCTCAGAGATCTACAACACACATATCCTTCTTTTCTTCAACTCCTAGGCGATCACTTTCGCTAAGAATGGAGGATAGTCAGTCATTAAACTCAATAGAGAGTGGCGGTTCAGAATATTCAGAGGAAAGGAGGGAGCCGACAGCGGCAAGGGTAGATTTTGACTCGTTTGCTAGGCCAACTCGAAGGGGAGGAGTCATGTCTCTGACAAGGGCCGACATTGCAGAAGCGGTGCCGGTGGAGCAGCATTGCTTGCTGGCTTAATGGCTAAATAACAGACGTTTCACGGAGGCTTATTTGGATGATTACTTCAGACGTTTCTGGTCGGTAAATTATGAGGTAATCCACTCTCATGGTAATTTCTCTGTAGTCAGATTTGAGTCACGAGAGGAGGCGCTGGCAATCCTGCATCGCAGTCCTTATGCCATGGCGGGGGATGCTTGCGTTTAGACGATGGGGATCTGGCATTGTGCTAAGAAATGTCAGGGTGGAGAAGGTAAAGGTTAAGATCCAATTGCACGGGTTACCGGCGGAGGCGTTTGCACCAATGGCGGCCATCAAAGTGGCCAATATGGCGGGTGACATTATTGAAGTGGAAATAGAACCTCCACCGGTGAGAAATGTCTCATATTTGCGGGCTACAATGTGGATTGTACCAGGGGAGCCACTCGTAACGGGGTTCTATGTGGACCTGGAGTATGTTCAAACCCCAGAAAATCACAGGATTTGGGTGATAGTCAAGTACGAGTGAATGTTTAGGTTTTGCAGGAGATGTGGTGTAGTGGGTCATCCAATGGATCGATGCCCAATTGGCAGTGATGAAATGCTAGATGAGTTCATTGAGAACAAAGTACGGTCCCATTTCGCTGAGAGAGGAGTGGGTATCATTTATGATCCGAATAGACAAATGTATGCTGGAGATGTCAGGGCCTACAATCATAGAAGAAGGCACAGGAACACAAACATTCCAGCGGACTATATGGATTCCAGAATCCTAAGATACAGACAAATGCCGGATAGAGAAGTCCAGGAATGGTTCTTAATTTTAATGACGGTGGAGCCAGGTTTTAATAGAAGAATCACTTTTGGAGATAGGCTTGAAGGTAATCCGTTTCAACAAAGGAATCATATTTTTGATCCCTACTTTGGGGAAAAAATTGAACATCAACCAAGGGGTCCACCTCCAAGTCAACCTTCTCCTTCAGACAAGCTCATAGGCAGTCAGGGATATATCCCGCAAATGATTTCAGAGGAACAGCAGAACTTGGGAGCTTGGATAGGAGAGCAAGATAGACTTGAGGAAGCTATGAGAGTGGAGAGGAAAGAGAGATGGTGGATCTGCGCAATCTGGAGGCTGCCGAAGATGCACTCACTGCGATCATGGCTACTGCACTTCAACAGAATCTGGATATGCTACAACTGAGAGTAAATGTTAGAGGAGCCCCAGCTATTCCAGGATGGGGTGAGACAGTGTCAGAAATCCCTCCACCAACCGTGAATACGGATGATCGGGAGTGGAGAAGCCAGGGACCAGAAGATGAGGATAATGAAGTGATAGTCATTTCATCTGATGACAGTGATGCTGATTCCTCCGGATATGACTCATTCTCTTCTAGGTCTACTAGGGGACCTGCTATTGTGATTGGAAGGCAGAGAAGACAGAAGAGGTCAAGGGTGGAGCAGGATGAAGGAGATGACAGAGAAAAGAAGAAGATGAAGATGGAGACGAGGAAGAACATCAAGAAAAGGAGCAGTAGACGCACAAGATTTGTTCTGAGGAGGAAGAGACCTAATTTTTAAATTGGACAGTCATCAAGGGCAGTGGAGGTTGAGGATAACCTGACTCCGGCTCAACAGGCAGAAAAGGTACCAAAGCCAGCAACAATCCCTGAGGAACTGGATGGTGTACAGGAAACCCCGGGGTTCAGGAAACCATGCTTGAAGTTCAACAGTCATCAGGAACTGGCGCTGATATTAGCATGTTTTGAAGTGATTGACGTTAATTTCAACAGAGACATTCTCGGCGGTAAGAGTCTTATAATGACTCTGATGGAAGACAGAGTAGGTTTGATCGGAGTCGCATTGCCGTTGATGGAGATAGCGTTTTCTACTGGTTTGTACGTCGTTCTGCCGGAGACAAGTACCGTCGGCATCTACGTAGTCACGATTGGTTCAGCATTTGCTTTCGCAGCGTACGTGTATGGTGCCCTAGCTTTAGGTCTCACCTACGTCAAAAACTATGGACTGGTTGGATATGAAACCAAGCTCATACCTGCATTTATGGTTAGTTTTATAAGAGGTAGAGTGAATGAGTTTTCTCATATCTAGGGGAATTTTACTATTTAATTATATTTGTAATACTTTTCTGAACATATATCTGCTATGAGCGTTGTGATTAATTAAATTAAAACATGTTCTTAGAACTGTTGGAATGGAAAAGTACAGTTCAAGAAGTTACAAAGTCTGATAAAAAGAAAAAGAAAAAGAAATTACAAAGTTTTGACCGTGGGAGAGTATTAGAGCATACTATCATAAATCTATTTTCCAATTTTTTTCCATGGATAGTTTTCCAAAAACTCCTTTACAATTCATTCCTCCCCACTATCATGAAATCTCTCATTAAATTTTCTATTTTATCTTCTATATCCCACCTCATATTCTGTCATCTATATATAATCATTTCTTATTTATTTACATTGTTATTACTCTATTTATTTATAATATCAACATAACTAACTAAGATGTACACATTGGCCCTGTTAACTTGGGCTGAAATTAGCTGAACTGAGATTATTCGGACTGATCTGAGATTATTCTAGCTGAATTGAGATTATTCTGGTGAACTGAGATTATTCCAGCTGAACTGAGATTATTCTTACTGAACTGAGATTATTCCAGCTGAACAGAGATTATTCTGGCTGAATTAAGATTATTCCAGCTGAGATTATTCTAGCTGAATTGAGATTATTCCAACTGTATTGACATTATTGTGACTAAAATCATTTCTTGTGCTGACTTGAATTAAAATTTTGTAAAATATGATAAAAAATGATATAAATCTTTTTTTCATTATAATATAATAATTACTTATATTTTTATATCAAGTACTTATTTATATCTAAGTATGAATACTCTATTTTATTGGTTGATATATTTATAACTTCCACACTTTAAATGGAGTACTATATTTTTCTTTTAAGAAAGTTAAGTACAATTGTTTTTGTATTATTTTTTATCCATTATTTTAGAGTTGAAAAATAATATATTTTCCGATAGAAATATTTAGTACTCGAGATATAGTTTTGATGCATATGACCTTAAAAAAATGTTTTTATGCTGAAAGAAATTCTCAAAAGAAAATAATTGGAAAGACAAATTTAGAAGAAACTCACCGAATATGATTTTATCAACACACCGTCTCCCTTCATAGTAGTGAATGCAATTGATTTTAATTTTATAAATATCCGATATGTATGAAGTAATAATAGAACTCCCTATTTTATGGGTTTGATTCACTTACACAAGTTAAGATAAGATGAAATAAAAACAAATCGATTATAAGGATTTTTGCATCATGTTTGATGAATGATAAAATGCATACTTTTTAATGAAATTACATTGAATTTGTAAAAATCCAATCAAATTGAGTAGAGATATATTGAATTATATTTAACTATATTAGATTAAATCAATGAATTATATCGAATTGAATAAAGAAACAAATTGATATATTGAATAAAATTTAAGTGAGATTAATCTGGTTGAGCTGAGATTATTCGAGCTGAACTGAGATTGTTCTGGCTGAACTGAGATTATTCCAGCTGAACTGAGATTATTCTGGCTGAATTGAGATTATTTTAACTGAACTGGGATTATTCCAGCTGAATTGAGATTATTCTAGCTAAGATTATTGAGAAATAAGCTGAAGTTGACAAGGCCATTATAGTACATAGATTCATAATTCGAATTAAAATAATATTTTTAATTAATCATTTTTCATCTTTCATATTATTATTATATTAATGTATAATTAACACAATACTAACATAAGATGTGCAAGTGATGATAATATAAAATTTTAACAAAATAAGGTTTTTTATTTAAATTAAAAAAAGCTTAATTGAAAAAGGAAATTTCTATTTCACTATTGCACCGAATTTCTATTGTTATTTTGATTTCAACCTCAAAATTTATTATGATAAAGTTTGTCGAACCCACTGCCTTACCAAGCCTTGTCTAATTTTTGTTGTCTAGTTAAAATTATTCACAAGTAAAAATAAACTCTTAAATATATTTTGGGTGAAAAATAAAAAACAAATATACAGTGTATCGTCCCTTGAATGCCAAAATATTTTGGATTATTTAAAATATATATCAAATCCAAGTTTTATAATTCTTTAATGTTAATTAATTAATTGATAAACAAATAATTTATTTCTTACATATAACGGTAATAGTGAATTTTGAAAAACATTTAAATCCAAAATAAATTTTAAGAAGTATCATTGTTGAAATTTGATTGATAGTTGATTCTAGTTGAATTTCGTAATCTGATTATCCATTAAAAAATATAAAATTTAAAAGCTTTTATTTGGTAAAGTTTGATAAAAAATTTAATCTTTTTCATTTAATTGTTGGTTGATTAGTAAATTTAGTATATCGAGGAAATCACAGTGTCTATATAATGAGATGCGACTTTTGATTAGAGTGAAGGTTATAACAATTCATTTTACAAATTTAGGAAAAAGCGAAACCAGGGAGAATGGTGAAAGGCAGCGATAAACCAATTGCGGAGGAGTCGTCATGTTGTGAAGAGGAAGTCCAACAACTGTATGACGTCATCCGAGCCGCAGAGGACGGCGACAAAGAGGAGCATCCAAAGACTTTCGACAAAAGGACCAAAAAGGTACAATCCACCACTAAACATCAATAATCACATAATTGAACTCGGTACTTTGACGTCTATTTCTAGTGAAGTTCCAATATTTGTATAAAGGTCCCATTTTGTTTTAGCATATTTTCGCTATTGCACCGAATTTCTATTTTTATAAATTTCAACCTCAAAATTTATTATGCTGAAATTTGTCGAACCCTCTGCCTTACCACAAGGCCTGTCTGAGTTTTTGTCTACTCCCTCTGGTCCAGGCGTCCAGCTGAGTCTGCAGAGAGAGAAAGAGGGAGACTTTATTTTGACCGTGTAAAATTACATGTTTGCCCTTCAACTTATATGTTTTACGTGCCTGAGTTTTTGTCTACTCCCTCTGGTCCAGCCAGGGATGTTCATTGGGTCAAATGGGAGTGGATACCAGTATATTCATGCCCATGCCCATATAAAAATTTAAAATCCATCCCACCCATCAACCCATGATGGATATCATTTTTAGATCCATACCCATCCACCTGGATATCCATCTCAACCCACCTAGATATCCATTTGTTTGTTTAAAATATATATCAATATATACTTCATAATTATAAAATAAAAATAAAACATATTAAAATATCATATATGTAATTAAGAAATCACGAAATATTTAGAACATATACTTATAAAATTCTCTTAAGTTTCAAATACGTAAAAATATGTTTCAAATGAGTCTAGTATTCGATATGAACTTTTCAGTAGCTCAACTAGTTTGAAGGCAATATCGTCTCCTCCGAAGTCGAATATAGTATATACTCTATCTTTTAGCTTTCTTTTTTGATGGTTTTATATACAAATAAATAAATAATATATAATAAAATTATAATAATTTATTACATATTATTATATTATAGTGGATATTATACGGGTATGGAGCGGGTGGGTATGGGGCGGGTTTTAAAAAAATATCCATACCCGCCTCATACCCATCATGGGTTTAAAAATCATATCCATACCCGCCCCATCTTATGAATATAATGATCCATGTCCACCTAAATGGGGCAAATCTGGGGCGGGTATACACATAAACCCGCTCCATTGCCATCCCTAGGTCCAGCTGAGTCTCCAGAGAGAGAAAGAGGGAGACTTTATTTTGACCGTGTAAAATTACATGTTTGCCCTTCAACTTTACTCCCTCCTCTTCTCAGTACTCACATCCCTACCACCATGACACCATCCCTCTGCTTACATCCACTATCTTCACCATATAAACACCACCATACCCCCACCGTCTCCACCAACTATGCAAATTAATTCCTCGACCTTATATTAATTCATCAAAATCCTAACTAAATAATCAAAACGAGGCCTGAATTTAGGTGGTCTGTAAAACCTCACGGTGGCGGAAAATCTGGACCAAAGTTCGCCACCGGTGCTGACGTGGAGAGGGTGAGGACGTGGAGATGGGTGCTGTCGCGCCACCGGTGGAGGAGGATGTACGCGACAGAGAAGAAGAGGGTGAAGAAGACGGTGTTGGTGAGATAGAGAGGCAGCGCCAGCGCGTCGGAGGCCTTGGCCAAACGCGGTGATGGCGGAGCTACGGTGACGTTGGAGGAGGAGGAGGATGAAGAAGGGGGTTTGGGAGGTCTCCGACATTGAACCATGTCGGAGAAGAAGAAAGGGGGATATAATTAGCGGGTAATCGGGGTTGATCCGAATAGGGGGAATTTCGGGTGGGAAGGTGTAAGGAAGGAAAGAGGGTGGACTGGCGGAGGACTGGCGGTGGAGCGACTTTTAACTGTCTCTCTTTTCAGGAGAAGAAAAGGGTGAAGAAGATGGTGTGGCTTTTCTGGGAAAAGAGAGAAGAAGGTGGGGCATAATTAAAGAGGGTTTTATCAGGGAGGGGTAACAATGTCATTTAATATGTGAAATATTTCCAATATTAGAAAGTGTGCAAGTTTAGCTAGTACAACCTAAAAAGAAAAGTGTGCAGATTCAGGTGACAGAGTAGTTAAAATTGATTTATAAGTAGAAATTACTTCTTAAATATATTTTTGGTGATTGATCATTAAATATGCAAATATACATTGTACCTCCCATGAATGCCAAATATATTTTATAATTTAAAATATATATCAAATATTAGTTTTATATTTCTATTAAGTTCAAGGATTTATAAATTGATAAACTAATAAATTATTTTTTACATATAATGGTTATAGTGATTTTGACACACTTTTAAATACAAAATAAAATTTAAAAGAATTATCACTGTTGAAGTTTGATTGATAGTTGATTATAGTTGATTTTTGTAATACGATTATCCATAAAAATATAAAAAAATTAAAAAAATTTGTTTGGTAAAGTTTGACCAAAATTTTATCTTTTTCATTTAATTGTTGGTTGATTTGTAAAGTTACTATACTTAGGAAAAACTGGTGTCTATATAATGAGGTGCGACTTTCAATTAGAGTGAAGGTTATAACAATTCAATTTACAAATTTAGGGAAAAGTGAAAGAAGAGAATGGTGAAAGGCCGTGATAGACCGATTGCGGAGGAGTCGTCAGGTTGTGCAGAGGAAGTCCGGCAATTGTACGACATCTTCCCAGTCGCGGAGGACGGCGGCAAAGAGGAGCAACCAAAGGCTTCCGATAAAAGGACCAAAAAGGTAGAATCAACCACTAAACATCAATAATCACATAATTGAACTCTACACTTTGGCGTCTATTTCTAGTGAAATTTCAATATTTGCATAAAGATCCTATTTTATTTTAGTATATTTTCACTATTGCACTGAATTTCTATATTCTTTTAATTTCAATCTCAAAATTTATTATGATGAAGTTTGTCGAATCCTCTGCCTTACCACAATGCTTGTCTAATTTGTTGTCAAGTTAAAATTGATTCATAAATAGAAATAAACTCTTAAATTTTTTTTTTGGTGATGATCATTAAATATGAAAATATAAATTGTATCATCCCATGAATGCCAAATATTTTTCATTATTTAAAATGTATATCAAATACTAGTTTTATATTACTTTATGTTGATTGATTTATAAATTGATAAACTGATAATTTATTTTTTAAAATATAATGGCTATAGTGATTTTGACACACTTTTAAATCCAAAAGAAAATTTAAAAGAATTATCACTGTTGAAGTTTGATTCATAATTGATTATAGTTGAATTTTTTAATCTGATTATCCATTAAAATATAGAAAATATAAAGAATTTTGTATGGTAAAGTTTGACGAAAATTTTAATCTTTTTCATTTAAGTGTTGGTTGATTAGTAAATTTACTATACTGAGGAAAAAATGGTGTACCTATACAATGAGATGCGACTTTTAATTAGAAAGAAGGTTATAACAATTCATTTTAAAAATTTAGGGAAAAGCGAAAGCAGGGAGAATGGTGAAATGCCGCGATGGACCGATTGCGGAGGAGTCGTCACGTTGTGAAGAAGAAGTCCAACAATTGTACGACGTCATCCCAGCTGCGGAGGACGACGGCAAAGAGGAGCAACCAAAGGCTTCCGACAAAAGGACCAAAAAGGTACAATCTACCTCTAAACATCAATAATCACATAATTGAACTCTGCATTTTGGAGTCTATTTCTAGTGAAATTTCAATATTTGCATAAAGGTCCCATATTGTTTTAGTATATTTTAACTATTGCACTGAATTTCTATATTCTTTTAATTTCAACATCAAAATTTATTATGATGAAGTTTGTCGAACCCTCTACCTTATCACAAGGCTTGTCTAATTTGTTGTCTAGTTAAAATTGATTCATAAGTAGAAATAAATTATTAAATTATTTTTGGTGAATGATCATTAAATATGTAAATACACATTGTATCATCCCATGAATGCCAAATATTTTTAATTATTTAAAATATTTATGAAATAGTAGTTGTATATTTATTTTATGTTGAGTGATTTATAAACTGATAAACTAATTATTTATTTTTTACATATAACAATTATATTGAGTCTTGAGACATTTTTAAATCTAAAACAAAATTTAAAGAAATTTCTTTGTGAAATTTTGATTGATGTTTTTAATATGGTTGATTCTTGTAATTCGAATTGTCTATACAAAATTTAAATTTAAATAATTTTGCTTGGTAAAGTTTGACAAAAGTTTAAATGTGTTGCATTTGTTGTTGGTGGATAAGTAAAATTACTAACCGGGGAAAAAGAAAAAATGGTATCTATTTAACAGATGCGATTTTTGATTTGAGATAATATTGTACTGACTCATTTTTAAAATGTAGAGAAAGGTAAAACTAGGAAAAACGATGAATGATAGCGATAGACCTGTTGCAGAGGAGTTGTCCCTTTGTGAAGAGAAAGTCCCACCGTCGTATGATGTAGTCCCAGTCGCGGAGGACGGCGGAAAAGAGGAGGAGCAGCCAATATTGTACGAGGTAGAAGATATTCGCGGGAAAATGATCCAAAATGTACACTCTTAATTCATTTACATGTTTAACATCATTACTACAATTTATGTTCTCTTTACATTTTTATTTTTGCTGCTAACTTTTGTATATGTTGTGGCTAATGCTGGAAAACAGGGCGAAATAGAGTATTTTATCAAATGGTAAGGTTCTGCGTTTATAGTTTTCTATACTTTTGATTTTTTCTTGTGAAAACTGTCATCTTCGGTGTTTTATAGAAAAGTGTCGGATTGTTTTATATAATTTCGTACTTTGTTTTGGTTAGATAGTTTTATTGCCATGTCATGAGTTTTATGTGCGTTTTTCAGGCGCGGCTATCCAGAATCCCAAAACAGTTGGGAACCACTAGAGAGCTTGAAAGATTGCTCATTTGTCATCAACGCTTTTGAAGAAAGGTGTACTTTTATATTTCTTCTCATTTTGACTATGTTTCTTTTTGTGCTCCCTACTAATATATTATATTTGGAGTTTATGTAGTTTTATAAATGTATAAGTCGTATTTATGAATATGTGTCTCAAAATTACTTATGTGATGCACATTTATCACCCATTTTATGACTTGAAAGTGATTTTAGAAATTAAATGGATGTCACTTAGCAGTAGACTCATTTAGTTTGGGATAGAATGTGAATGTGAAACTCAATTGAGTGCCCACTTTCTAATTTATTTAATAATTTTTAATTTCAATTTTGATTAAAGATAATTTAGATATATTATTACTATTTTGATCCATTATATATTATATCAATCTATTTAGTACATTTCAGTTTAATCTAGTTCATAAAATAAATCTTATCTTAAATAAATTTTTCCTTTGTTGGATGGATTGCAGCCGGAAGACTACAAAGTCTTCTTGTACGCGTAAACATAAAGGTGCGGCCTCTCAGCTTAAGAAAAGACAAGTTCGTTCCCGTGCAGCTGCCCCAATGCCAAGTTCTGAGAACCTCGCCGGAGAGAACTTGCTTACAGCTATTCCAGATAGAGTTGCAGAATCTGGAGAGGAGATTGGCCTAGATCTTAACATCGAACCGGAGAATATGTCTACAAATGAAGACACGATTTCAGACATTGCTGCAACAGCTAGAGAGCAGAATGTTCAAGATAAAAACATGAGCGAGCCAGATGATATTGCTGTAACTGAAGACACAGATAGTGTTGCAATAGTTGGAGAGGTGAATGTTCCAGATCTGAACATTAGCTATCCGCCAGAGACTGCTATATATGAAGAGATAGTCCGTGCAGAAGAAGACGAACAGGATGTCCCAAATAATGATACACTGTTCTCTGGTATCGGCAATATAAGGGCAAGGAGAAGAAAAGTAGCCAGTGTTAAGAGATTCATACCAGAGATCGGTAGCTCTTCCAAGACAGTACCTGAGAGTCCCATCACTGAGCTTCTCCGGACTATAGAAGTCACAGAAGACATAAACAACAGCACAAAGGAAAGGGTGGTAACATTCTTGGCAAAAAGGTGTGTATTAAACTCGTAACCTTATTTCTTTCTCTATGATTCAGTGTGTATGGATTTCTTTACTGTAATAATACGTGAATGTGTTTTGTAGAGCTGACGGCACTGAGGTCGAAGTCAACAATGAATTTCTGAAGAACAAGTATCCTGACATGGTATGTATAAATCTCTCTACATTTTGATGATTTAATTAACTTCAAGTCACCAGGTATGTTGGTAGTATTTGACTGAAATTATCACTCCATTTGTTTTCTTTTACAGTTGCTAGACTTCTACCAACAGCTTTTCGATCAGAGACACTCCCCGTGAGAGATACATGCCTTTTATTTTTACATAGATTCACATTGAATTCTACTTTTTCTGTTTGGAGAGTGGTTTTATTTTATGGAAGAAATTGATGTAATAAATATATATATAGTCCCAAAACATGTTATGACACACAGGTGAAAAATCCCAAATGTGTTTCTTTTGAGTTTTTATAGGGAACTATGACTTGAAAACATCGTGTTTTATAATTTCATTTTTATGATCCAAACGATTCTTATATGACATACTTGCTATATGTATCCCTAATATTAGTTATGTATTTTACTTTTGATGTAAATTTTATTTGTTATATATTTTGCATTGTAATCATTTAAACACATATATGACATTTTTTCTCACTATACTTTATGAAAAAAGAATTGAAATTATAGATGAAAATGTGTGATCTACAACGTCTCATTTACAAAATATTCAAAATATTGTAAATTATATAATGAATACACAAGTGTTCTAAAAAACAGTATGTGTGAGCTTCAAAGATCTCAGTACATTTGTAGAACCAGCACTAGTGCAAGGATGTAGGTTTCTAGGCGGTCCGTTCGTACCATTCACGGCATTTTTGAAGCGCCGTAACTAGTTATGCCGTAAAAATCAAAGTTTTTTACACGGCGGTTATAGAAAAATGCCGTAAAACAGTTGCGAATTCATAACTGGTTTCGCCTCCAGGAGAAACAGGTAGAGAAGTCGTAAGTAGTTTCGCCTCTAAAAGAAACGGGTAAAGAACTCGTAAGTGATTTCGCTCCGATGAAAAACTAGTTAAGAACTCGTAAGTGTGCTCCGCTTGTGTAAAAACAAAGAGCTCTCCGGTCCGAAATGGATCAGAGAGCTTTATAAACAATTAATTTCACTCAACTAAATCTTTATAGAGCAAAAGTTTCATGAAATCAATGTACAAGAACTTGAAAATTATCATGAACAATAAAGTGTGCTCATCTAATGCACAAATCAAAATGAATAGACTTTAAAAAAAGCTAGTGATCATGATATTTAACAGTATAACTGCTCCTAATCCAATTCTACTTAGAAGGGGACACCACAAAAAGGTTAAAGGACTGCAAAAATGAAAGAGTTAGTAACTAAACCAAACTATAATCTGAAATGGTTCAGCTTGGCTGACGGGAGCTCTGCTCGTTTGAGGCTGCGACACATCCCATCGAATCCCGATCCGTGTCCGGAGATATAACCATTGCTAGTGTCAAGCAACATGTTGTTGGCTGCCCTTCAATCACACCATACTTTGCTCTCCTCCTCAAATTGGTGTGCACAACAAGAAAAGCTAAGTAGTTTTTACTTGCATATGGTATTTTTCTTCATGATCAGAAGATCAAACAGATGGCATCAACTTACATGTTACTGCTCCTAGGCGGAATGAGGTGAGCGGGATCTTTAGCCAATAAATGGTGAAGTTGAACAAGAATGTAGGCGCATGTGCCAATACGAAAATTCAAACAAGCAATCACAATATGTGGATTATGAATGAACTGCATACATGATATATAGAGAGCATAAGAATCAAGAAAGCAATAAGGATAGTAGAGCAAAAGAATCTGCCAAAACTTATGAACAGAAACATAAAAGAAAAAAAAATGAAACCTTTTATTACCTGCCAAAACATATGAATTAAAGTATCCACAGATAAGCAAAAAGAAGATTTTTTGAAAAGAAGTTGAAGAAATTAAAGGCACTTTCCTCTTTGAAACAATTATTCACCAGGTGATAGACAAACAAGAAGAAAGTTGATAGTGAAGAGTAACATACCGATAACAAACTAACATTGATGTAGGAACTGAAAAGAGTTATGATCATCAACCTACATTGTAATTTGCACATCAAGAGCAGCATATTGATCAGACAAGTAAATTAAACTTGAAGAAAATCTCAAACACAATTTTTCATACTGCTAAGTTACTAAATCCCAATCAATTAAATTAACTAATCACAAGAACATACTTGCAAATGTCATTCACTGCTAGAATTAGGCCTGCACTAATGCTTATAAATTTCTTGTCCTTGTGGACTCTCTCAAGCATTAAAAAGTGATGGCATACATAATTCACTGCTATCAAATTGAGAAAAACAACTAAAACCAGCAAACGATTCAAAATCAAAACAAGAACATTACCCAGAGGCCAGAGTTTAGATCAGTTAAACTGGAACCCGTTACCTAAACATAGCCTTAAACAACGTTAAGTTTGTTTAAGCATATGGAGCAGAAAATCATAATATCCCTCAATAGTCTCCAAGTCTGATGCTTCTAAAAAAAAATCCCTCTACTTCACAGAATCAAATTAGTGAAGATGAATTCTTACCAGCATAATTAAGTTGAAATGATGATTTAGATTGGAGGCCAGCTGAGACTTCTTGGACGAAGCGGCGCCACCGCTGAACGCACTTCTTTGTCGGAGGAGAAGTCACTGACGCAGAGGCTTGGAGCTTCGCAGTCGCGGCTTTCCCTGGGGTGTTGTACTTCCTCGGGCGGCCTCTCTTGCGCATCACCGACTCAACCGGAGCGCCATAAGACACCGTCAAAGGAACGGCGTGGGACGAATACACGATGGGAGTGGTTGCAGTTGCAGCGGTGGTTGCCGGCTGTTGGAGTCCATTGTTCGGAAATTGGGGAGGATTTCTGTGAGGTGGATTTTGGCGTAGTTAGATTGAGAGAATAATAGAGATGAGAAGGGTGTTTTGTGGATCAGAGTAAGGAGATAGAGATAAAATAGAATTCAAAGGGATAAAAGAAATCTGATTATACCGTCGAATGAAGTTACGAAATCGTAACTAATATTTTTTTACGGCAGTTATGTTAAAGTGCCGTGTTCGAATTTCAAAACGCCGTATTTCATTTTTCTTACTAGGCGAATTATTTATTACGATATCGTTACCTTTTTCACCCCGAGAGCGAATCATCAGTTACGGTATCGTAACCAGGTTACATGGCGGTTCTGCGTAAAATAGTCAAAAACGCCTTAAATATGGTGCCGAGTAACCATGGTGTTTTCACTAGTGCAGCCAGCTTATTCAGATATATGCAACTGCAGCCTTCACAAACTCTTGCACATTTTCCAACAAGCAGCATCAGTCATTAGTCATATATAAGTAGTATTAGTCATTAGTCATTATATATGGTTCATATCAAACTTATCTGATAAGTCATTTGAGTACATATGTCATATCAATCTTCAAAAAATGAAAGTAAGAAAACTAGTACCCGATAAGCATAAGGGTAACCAAATCGCTCTGAAAACTAGTGGCCATAATCGCCACAACAACATTCGAATGCAACTGACCAGGATGGAATTGGTAATATTTTAAGAATTCCGAGAACAGTGAAGGGAAAGGGAAAGTAAGGCCTTGCATCAGCACCCTCCCGAAAGAACTCCCCTAGTAGGTGTTATAAGGGCCCGAGTTGCCACCTCACCGTTAGCATACCTCAGGTCGCCCTCTGATGGAAACGACACCCTACAAACTTTAACATAATCTCGGGGCTTCTTCCGACTCGCCTTCACATCGGCCGAAACACCGCTCGACCCTTCTGCTACTTTAAAAATATTTTCTTTTTTCTAGACGAGACTCTACATCCCGAGACGCTATCAAATCGGATAGTCTCCTTGGTTCGGGGAACAAAGCGAAAGGGCCTCATGTCTAAATTAATGTCCCTAATACTAAAGGGTGCGTGCCGTAAAAGCACATTCACTAGCCCAATATCCTTGCCCTTCCTTTGGGTCTAGGAACGGACTGGCGCTTGCCGGTGCAATTAGTGCGTACCCTCCTCCTCGTTTACTTCCAATTTGGAGTGTTCAATCTCTCTATCATCATGAATGGCATAATCTTAAGCCTCAAATTCGGAGCTTGAGTGGGACATGATGGCTGAGCGGATGGGGGATAATATGCGATGTGGAAGAAAATAAACGGATCTAAAGAGAGAAAGAAAGGACTTAGACACTTACTGTTTCTCGGATGTCAATTTCAGACTTCTTGACAAAATGATGAAATTTGAAGAGTTGAAAGCGTTTGCAAATTGAAGCAACAGATGAAGTCGAAAGTGAATGCGAAAAAGAAAAATATTTGGGAGATATTACCCAAAATTAAAAAGCATTTATGCGTTAACTACCTTGATCCGCGTAACGATGCAAGCAAGTGGTGGAGTGGGAATAAACGTCATCAGCACCGTATAAATAAGTGACACCTATTTCCAGTTTTTAGATTGGAAGGGGATTTAAATTCAGCCATTCACGTATTGTAAAAAGAAGAAAAGATTTTGTGAGACGGTCTGTGGGAATTACAAGCTGACATTAAATCTCCGTATAATACAATAACTCAGCCGTCCACGTATCACGATGGAAGATTGAACAACATAAAGCTAGATATGTGGATAAGTCAACCCAAGTTAACCCCTCATATTCACCCCTCGATTTCACTTTGAATTTATCCCTCGAGTTGGAGTCCCGAAGGCTCCCTCGAGGTGAAGTCTCATATATCAAATATCTAGCTTGGAACTGCTGATAAGTCCATAACTCGTGCACATGAATTTCGTGAGGACTTTGTATGTGGGCTGAAAGGTTTGGATTCGATATACATGGAAGGTGGGTTTTTCAATCCACCGACCTAGCCTAAATATAACTTATGTACGAGGGTATTCATTCGGGTTGACCCAGCCCAACCCGAATCCGGTTTGACCCGGAGTCGGAAAGTTAAAAAATCATGGCCCGTGACCTGGACCCGGTTAGGAAAGTTTTGGCCGGATCCCGGTCCGGAATTATTCCGGGTTGGACCGATCCGGACCGGTTTCACCCGGATTCCCAGTTACTATTTTATTAAAATTTAAAAAATAATTTTGTTGTTTGATTTCAATGACTAATTAATACTACCTTATATAAAAATATAATGACAATCTATATTTTAATTAGCAGTTTTAACTTAATTAAAATAATGAATGAACAACTAACATATTTAAAAATTAATACACACACATATATATATAGAATTGAGTTCACGTGAGAACCACCCTTCTATGTGAGAACCATGTGTTATGTGAGAACTCTTAATCTACACAGTTAAATCTGATGGTTCCCTTTTAAAACGACTAGGTCGCGGGTCTATAACGGGTTATAAGCCCAACCCGGGTCATAATTTACTTCAGGGCCTTGTCACATACAATCTTTCCTGTCTTAAATCTGCAACTCCGATCAATATACCCCGACCAACTCCAACATTTTCCGAGCATTTTGCCGGAGGGACTGCGTTCTTAGTCGTTGAAAATCGATGTCGTCGTCTGTCGTGTATATCCCTTGGTATTGGCACAATATGCAGCTCCAGACGCCGTTAACTTCGACAGAGAACCATGTGAAGGAATCTTTGTCCGACGATGGTGAGCACAACGGGGACTGGGCATCGATTTTGCCACACCAGATGAAGGTTATCGGAGCACATCCAAGTGGGTCGCCGGAGAAGACATGAAGAAGAGAGAATTTCAATTCAGTCCCTAGCCTTTTATTTCTTTTGTATAATGACACCACAAGTTTGTAATTTTTAAACTAGAGAGTGCCTCTTATATACGACAAAGTACATGAAAGTGCATCATCTTATCTAATTCAAAAAGGTACTCTTTGAAAAAGGTCCAAACGAAATTTTATCAATTATCATTTTTCACTTTCTCTCTCTAAAAACCAGAGAGTAGTTCCGGTCACTTTTTCAATCAAATCGGCTCCAATCTGATTGATTTTCACAAGAGAAGTTAGGGATTTTTCTTTTAAGAAGGTCAGAAAGGTGGGGGTGGTTTTAATTTGCACATGCAAGATAGTTTCAAAAGAGGGTTTTCCAAGTAAGGTTCGTTTGGAAGTATTTGAATTACAAAGATTCTTAGCAAGCACTGGCCGGAGGATATTGCAGGGATTGGGTGGTGAAAAAGGGGGACTCGATTCTCTGCATCAAAAGGGTTGTTTGCGTGCAGCAGTAAATGTGTGAGTTTCCAAGGCATCAGAAGCGCACGAGGTGAGTGGATGGTTAATTTCTTCATTGGGCGGGGTTTATATTAAAATCAGACAGTCACATAGATTCTAGAAGCTATAATCATGAGGGTTGGAACTCCCAGAAAAAAGTTCAAATCAGTTGTAATAAGTTGCCAGGAAGTTGATGGGATGCTTGGAAAGGAGGGGATTATAAATGGTCAGAGGGAAAGGCTTTCTCTCATCCAAAAACCAACATCAAATTCTATTCTCAGAGATCTACAACACACATATTCCTTCTTTTCTTCAACTCCTAGGCGATCACTTTCACTAAGAATGGAGGATAGTCAGTCATTAAACTCAATAGAGAGTGGCGGTTCAGAATATTCAGAGGAAAGGAGGGAGCCGACAGCGGCAAGGGTAGATTTTGACTCGTTTGCTAGGCCAATTCGAAGGGAGGAGTCATGTCTCTGACAAGGGCCGACATTGCAGAAGCGGTGCCGGTGGAGCAGCACTGCTTGCTGGCTTACTGGCTAGATAACAGACGTTTCACGGAGGCTTATTTGGATGATTACTTCAGACGTTTCTGGTCGGTAAATGCTGAGGTAATCCACTCTCATGGTAATTTCTTTGTAGTCAGATTTGAGTCACGAGAGGAGGCGCTGGCAATCCTACATCGCAGTCCTCATGCCATGGCGGGGGGGATGCTTGCGTTTAGACGATGGGGATCTGGCATTGTGCTAAGAAATGTCAGGGTGGAGAAGGTAAAGGTTAAGATCCAATTGCACGGGTTACCGGCGGAGGCGTTTGCACCAATGGCGGCCATCAAAGTGGCCAATATGGCGGGTGACATTATTGAAGTGGAAATAGAACCTCCACCGGTGAGAAATGTCTCATATTTGCGGGCTACAATGTGGATTGTACCAGGGGAGCCACTCGTAACAGGGTTCTATGTGGACCTGGAGTATGTTCAAACCCCAGAAAATCGCAGGATTTGGGTGACAGTCAAGTACGAGTGCCTATTTAGGTTTTGCAGGAGATGTGGTGTAGTGGGTCATCCAATGGATCGATGCCCAATTGTCAGTGATGAAGTGCTAGATGAGTTCTTGAGAAAAAAGTACGGTCCCATTTCGCTGAGAGAGGAGTGGGTATCATTTATGATTTTAATAGACAAATGTATGCTGGAGATGTCAGGGCCTACAATCATAGAAGAAGGCACAGGAACACAAACATTCCAGCGGACTATATGGATTCCAGAAGACTAAGATACAGACAAATGCCGGATAGAGAAGTCCAGGAAGGGTTCTTAATTTCAATGACGGTGGAGCCAGGTTTTAATAGAAGAATCACTTTTGGAGATAGGCTTGAAGGTAATCCGTTTCAACAAAGGAATCATATTTTTTATCCCTACTTTGGGGAACAAATTGAACATCAACCAAGGGGTACACATCCAAGTCAACCTTCTCCTTCAAACATGCTCATAGGCAGTCAGGGATATATCCACAAACGATTTCAGAGGAACAGCAGAACTTGGGAGCTTGGATAGGAGAGCAAGATAGACTTGAGGAAGCTATGGGAGTGGAGAGGAAAGAGTGATGGTGGATCTGCGCAATCTGGAGGCAGCTGAAGATGCACTCACAGCGATCATGGCTACTGCACTTCAACAGAATCTGTATATGCTACAGCTGAGAGTAAATGTTAGAGGAGCCCCAGCTATTCCAGGATGGGGTGGGACAGTGTCGGAAATCCCTCCTCCATTAGTGAATACGGATGATCGGGAGTGGAGAAGCCAGGGACCAAAAGATGAGGATAATGAAGTGATAGTCATTTCATCTGATGACAGTGATGCTGATTCCTCCGAAGATGACTCATTCTCTTCTAGGTCTACTAGGGGACCTGCTATTGTGATTGGAAGGCAGAGAAGACAAAAGAGGTCAAGAGTGGAGCAGGATGAAGGAGATGACAGAGAAAAGAAGAAGATGAAGATGGAGATGAGGAAGAACATCAAAAAAAGGAGCAGTAGACGCACAAGATTTGTTCTGAGGAGGAGGAGACCTAATTTTGAAATTGGACAGTCATCAAGGGCAGTGGAGGTTGAGGATAACCTGACTCCGGCTTAACAGGCAGAAGAGGTACCAAATCCAGCAACAATCCCTGAGGAACTGGATGGTGTACAGGAAACCTCGGGGGTTCAGGAAACCATGCTTGAAGTTCAACAAACGTTCAATTGGAATGTGAGGGGAGTGGATAGAGCGAGTTCTAAGCCTATTACTCTACAATCTTGGAGGAGAGGGGAGAAAAGAGCCTACTCACCAGGAGAACATGAGATGGAGGAGGCAACTTCATCTGTTATGCACTCTCCAAAGCGCAGGAAAATCATTCTCAATCATGTTATCAAGGAAGGGCATGAGCTTAGTCAAGTACAGGGTTCACAGGAAGATGATCAGAACAGCATAGATGAGGGAACAGGAAGAGAGATTCTTGTAGTCTCCTCGAAATCATTAGATGATTTGGGAAAAAAGGAGTCACAGAATGAATCTGCAAAGGAAGATCAGGTGGAGGAGTTTCTGGAAATGCTCAAGAACGAAGATCCACTGACTTCAACCAGCTCTGGTGAGGAAGAGGTGTCTTCCAGAAGGTTGCCAGAACTGCAAAGGGCGGAGGAGCTCGCCCAAAAGGATGGTTTTTAGGTGGTTGAGCCAAATCAACCACCTCAACAGCCATAATAGGAGTTGTGTGGAATTGTAGGGGCTGCAACAGCGCTCCTACAATGCAAGGGATCAATCAGTTGCTGAATAGGTATAAGCCTAGTTTGTTATGTTTGCTAGAAACTAAAGCTAATGGTAGTCATTTTGACCGTTGGCAAGAAAATACTTTCTTTAGGAAGTCTAGAATAGTAGAAGCAGCTGGTAGATCGGGGGGATTAGCTCTTTTTTGGTCTGATCAGATAGATCTTGTGGTACATCAGATTAGTAGTCATTTTATAGTTTGTTTGATTTCAGGGGCAAATGATCAGAAGTGGTGCTTAATACTAGTTTATGGGCCACCTTCAGCATCTGATAGACCCTCCTTTTGGAATTCACTTTCATCTTTGCCCTACTTTTCTGTGTTCCCTACTATTATGATTGGAGACTATAACCAAATCCTCAACCAGCAAGACAAGAGAGGAGGAAATCCAGTGCCTCCCAATTTTACTTCAGAGTTACATAATCTTTTGGAAGTACATCAGATGGAGGAAGTTTCATCAACAGGGTTGTGGTATACTTGGAGCAATAATAAAGATCCTCCTAACACAATTGTAGAGAGGCTGGACAGGGCCTTTGCAAACACAACATGGAAAAACATGTGGCCCAAAACTAAGGTAAATAACCTGCCTTTCTCAAATTTAGATCATAGTCCAATTCTATTGGAGCTAAGACCTCAGGTGAGAAGGGCAAGGAGTCTGAAAAGGTTTGAGGCCATGTGGGTGAACATGGAGCCTACACAACAAATTATTTCAAGAGTGTGGGAGACAACAATAAGTGGAAATTTTACTGGTATAGATCCTGTTACTCTTTTATCAGATAGGCTCAGACTTTCTATGGTCCATCTATGCAACTGGCACAGACAGTCCTTTGGGCAAATGGACAATAAATTAAGGACATTAACCGAACAGCTAGGAAGAGCACACGCAGGGGCAGGCCTTCATTCAAATCATGCCCAGGTTAGGAGATTAATTACTCAGAAGCAGGAGCTTGAGCAAACACAGGCTGAGTATTGGCAGCAGAGAACAAAGATAGATTGGATGAGGTTTGGAGAAAAAAACACCAAGTTTTTTCATAGATGGGCTACAAGAAGGAAACAAGTCAATACAATCCAAGGAATTATGGATAACAATGGTGTTTGGAATGTTGATCAGGCACAGATCATTCAAATCTTAAATCAACACATTAAGGAGGTGTACATTTACCAACATGAAGTTGAGTCACAGCCTCAGATCCAAGCACACCAAGCACATCAGGTGGAGATGACCTCTTTCCAACATATTTTGGATTTCAATAACCAATTGTTATCAGAAGATCAAATAAGAGATTTAGAAGCCCCTTTCATTAAGGCACAGGTCTGAGAGGCAGTTAACAGCATGAAATCATGGGGAGCACCTGGAGAAGATGGAATTCCAGCAGGATTCTACAAGAAATATTGGGGAATAGTGGGTGACACATTTACCTCAGCAGTCTTAAGCATTACTCAAGGGTGCTCTTTACCTGTTCAATGGAATTGTACACAGATAATCCTCATCCCCAAGGTAAAATTTCCAAATACCCCATCAGAGTTTAGACCTATATCTTTATGTAATGTGAAGTACAAGGTCATTGCAAAAATGATTGGAATCAGACTGAATAAACATATAGGTTTCCTAATTTCTGAGAATCAACATGGATTTGTGCCTGGAAGAAATATTTCTGAGAGTGTGTTACTGGCACATGAGTTGGTATAGCATATCAGAAAACACAAGCATGGGAGAGTGGGGTTGGCAGCCATTAAATTTGATATGAGCAAGGCATAGGATAGAGTGTCTTGGTCCTTTTTGGAAAGTGCTTTGTCTCATATGAGAGTCCCTCAGAGTCTGATAAACCTGATCATGATGTGTGTCCAGACAGTAACTTATCAGATCAAAGTAAATGGGAAATTAGGGCAAACTTTCTCACCAAACAAAGGACTCAGACAAGGGTGTCCTATGTCACCTTATCTTTTTATAATCTGCCAACAATACCTCTCCTCTTGGCTACAACACAAGTTAACTCAGAATCGGAATATGGGAATTCAGGTGTCAAGAGGAGGACCTGTGGTTTCCCATATTATGTATGCTGATGATTGCATCTTGTTTACTAAATGTTCTAAAGAAGCAGTCATGGATCTACAAGAAGTTCTTCAGGCTTATGTCAACTTTTCTGGTCAGAGGCTGAATCATTCTAAATGCTCCATAAAATTTAGTCCCAACACTGATTACCAAATGCAGAGGTTTGTTAGGGACAGACTAAATACCCAGGGAGAAGGAATAGGTGGAAGCTATCTGGGTACAACTATAATTTTTGATCAAAGGAAGTCACAGATTTTCCAGAATTTGGTTCTCAAAGTAAAGCAGAAATATGAATCCTGGAAGGTAAGGTTATTGAATTTCTCTGGCAGACTAACATTAGCCAAGCATGTGCTCCAATCTATAGCAGTGTATCCTCTTGGGATTTTTAGGATTCCCTTAAACATACTAAAAAAGCTAGTTTCTATGACAGTAAGATTCCTTTGGGGGGTTCTTTAGATGATAGACCTGTGTACTGGAAGTCATGGAGTTATATTACAAGGTCTAAGTTGGAAGGAGGTTTAGGACTCAGATCTGCAGTGGCCTTGAATAAGGCACTACTAGCAAAGCATGCATGGGCCTTAATTAAGGATGGAACATCTCTTTTAAGTAAGGTATATAAGGCCAAATACTTAAGAAAAAAGTCTATGAAAACAGTGGAGGCTAAACCAGGTGATACATGGGGCTGGAAATCAATAGTATGGGCTTCTGAACTGATTAGAGCTAATATATGATGCAGAGTGGGGAATGGAAAGGAAATCAGGCTACATGATCATTGGATCCCAACTACACAAAACCCCATCCAGAACACAGCTGTGATTTCTACACATACTAACATGAAAGTGGAGTACCTGATTGATCACCAGAATAAGTGCTGGAGAAACTCTTTACTAAGGTGCACTTTTCCTCCTAATATAATTCCACATATTTTAGCATTGCACTTGGATCCAACAACTTCTGATACTCCATATTGGAAGTGGTCAAAATCTGGAGAATATAATGCTAATACTGGATATCACATTGCCATGAGCTCAGTCAACAATGGATCACATGGTATCAGATTGTCAGAACAGGCAAGGAAATTCAGGGCTAAATTGTGGAACCTCAAAATTCACTATAAGATCACTACTTTCCTATGGAAAGCTGTATCAGGTTGCCTGCCAACACAGTTGAATCGATTTAAAATAAAGATATCCACTTCCTTTACTTGCAACAGGTGTAATATGGATACAGAAGATGAATCTCACTTGTTTCTCAAGTGTCCAGAGTCAAACAGAATATGGAATGCTTCAGGTTTGAGGCAACAACAACAACAGAATGATACCTTCACTTCTTGGATCTTCTGTCTTTTCACAAGTGCAGGTCAGGATGAGGATCTTATCAAATATATGGCTGTTCTATGGGAAATATGGAAGCAAAGGAATCATATGGTGTTCCACAACACACTACTTCAGACACAATGGTGTGTAGATCATGCAACATCTGAATATCAGGTTATGATCAAAGACGGAAGAAATCAGATTCAACATGAAATTGCTGAGAGAAATCTGGAGCAGTTGTAGCTGAACAGACAACAAGATCTAACTCTGACTCAGATCAAGCTTGGACAAGACCAATCCCTACTCAAAAAAGCATGTGTGTTAAGTTTTGATGGTTCATTTAGAAGAAATGAAAGGTTAAGGACAGGTGGGTGGCGTCTCTGGAAACCAGGGTGGCCTACAGAGAATAGTATCAAGGGTACAGACTTCTTCACAGTCGTGACACCATTGCAGGCTGAAGCGGAAACCTGTTGGAGGGCACTGAAATCATCATTAAGACATGGATGCAAAAGGATTAATATGGTCACAGATTTGGTCATCCTGGCAAATTCTATTCAGAATCCGAGTACGGCACCTTTAGAAATCAAATCTGTACTGTTCAGTATATGTAATCTACTCAAGTCCTTCATGGAATTTAAAATAGTTAAGATTAGTAGAATCCATCTAGAAATAGAACATAAATTATCAAATCGTTTGTGTAAAAGAATCTGTAATATGTCTTACCAAAATCTAATATAATTATATTTCCCCTCAAAAAAAAAGGTACTCTTTTAAAATGATTAGTACTACTAATTTCTTTGGATAGATTAGAAATATTATAATTTAAATTTATATATATTTCAATTTTAATGTATGGTACTACTAATTAAATTTGAATGTAATTCACATAAATTTTAAAAATATTTCAATTTTAATATAAAATATCGTTTTTATTTTTTTTGTTCTAATGATTGAATTTTAAAGTACAAGTTATCGGTGTCTTAGTTGTAGGCGCAACACTGAGTAATGTAATACCCACAACACAAGCGCGCAGTACTTTTAAGGTGTAGGCGTAGTACCGAGGAATGCAGTAACCACAGAATAAGCTCGCAGTACTCTCGAGTTGTAGGCGCGGGGTATCGAAGAATGCAGTATCCGCAGCACAAGCGCGCAGTACCGAGGAATGTAGTACCCACACCACAAACACGCAGTACTCTCGAGGTGTAAGCGCAGTACCAAGGAATGCGGTACCCACAGTACAAGCGCGTAGTACTCTCAAGGTGTAGGTGCAGTACCGAGGAATACATTACCAACAACACAAGCTCGCAGTACTCTCTGTACTCTCGCAAAACCGAGGAA
Organism: Sherardia arvensis; assembly: GCA_948330725.1. Taxonomy (NCBI): domain Eukaryota; kingdom Viridiplantae; phylum Streptophyta; class Magnoliopsida; order Gentianales; family Rubiaceae; genus Sherardia; species Sherardia arvensis. Next base: position 10,865,116 of record OX415244.1, read on the forward strand.
TGCAGTACACACAGAACAAACTCGCAGTACTCTCGAGTTAAAGACGCAGTACCCACATCACAAGCTCGCAGTACTCTCAAGGTGTAGGTGCAGTACCGAGGAATACAGTACCCACAACACAAACGCGCAGTACTCTCGAGTTGTAGGCGCAGTACCGAAAAATGCAGTACCCACAGCACAAACGTGTAGTACTCTCGAGTTGTAGGCGCAGTACCGTAGAATGCAGTACCCACAGCACAAGCGTGCAGTACACTCGAGTTGTAGGCGCAGTACCGAATAATGCAGTACCCACAGAACAAGCTTGTAGTATTTCTCGAGTTGTAAGCGCGGTACCGAGGAATGTAGTACCCACAACAAAAGCGTGCGGTACTCTCAAGGTGTAGGCACAGTACCGACGAATGTAGTATCCACAACACAAGCTCGCAGTACTGTCAAGGTGTAGGTGCAGTCCCAAGGAATGCAGTACCCACAGAACAAGCGCGCAGTACTCTTGAGTTGTAGCGCAGTACCAGAGAATGCAGTACGTACCCACAATACATGTTTGCAGTACTCTCGAGTTGTAGGCACAGTACCGACGAATGTAGTATCCACAGCACAAGCGCGCAGTACTCTCAAGATGTAGGCGCGGTACCGAGGAATGCATTACCCACAACACAAACTCGCAGTACTGTCAAGGTGTAGGTGCAGTCCCGAGGAATGCAATACCCATTTTACAGGCGCATGGTACTCTCGAGTTGTAGGCGCAGTACCGAGAAATGCGGTACCCACAACACAAACGCGCAGTAATCTCGAGTTATAGGCGCAGTACCAACGAATGCAGTACCCAGAGTACAAGCTTGCAGTACTCTCGAGTTGTAGGCGCTGTACCGAGGAATGTAGTACCCACAGCACAAGCGCGCAGTACTCTCAAGGTGTAGGCGCAGTACCGACGAATGCAGTACCCACAACACAAACTCGCAGTACTGTCAAGGTGTAGGTGCAGTCCCGAGGAATGCAGTACCCACAGAACAAGCGCGCAGTACTCTTGAGTTGTAGGCGCAGTACCGTGGAATACAGTACCCACAACACAAGCGCGCAGTACTCTTGAGTTGTAGGCGCAGTACTGACGAATGCATATCCACAGAAAGAAGCGCGCATTACTCTCGAGTTGTAGGCGCAGTACCAAGGTTTACAGTACCCACATCATAAGCTCCTAGTACTCTAAGTTGTTAGTAGTTACTTTAATTTAAATATTCAAAATTTAATTAAACTTCAAATGTTTAAAAATTTATGAAGTACATTTAAACTATCTTGGAAGTACTTTCAAGTATTTTATGTAGTACTTTCAAGTGTAGTTAGTAGTACCTATAATTTAAACATGATTTTTTTTCTCAAATTTGAAATATTTCTAAAATCTTTGGGGTCATCCGGGTTATATATATATATATATATATATATATGTATGTATATATGTATGTATATATATATATTATATATAACTTACAAAATAGGCAATATCGGGTCATCCGGTTTGACCCGGAATATACCGGGTTCGACCCGGATTAACCAGGAACCCGGAATGTGTAAAATTGGTGGCCCTAGACCTGACCCGTAATTCTTAAATTCGGGTCCCTGTCAACTAATCCTGGACCGGGCCGGGTTAATTTTTCGGATTGACCCGGTTCATGAACACCCCTGCTTATATATATTCTGAACTAAATATATGGAATACACTTACTCTAATTACGGGAATACAACTATTATTATCATAGGTGCTATAATCATACTCGTATTACAAACTATATTGGTCTAAGGACTATGGTACTATATATAAAGGTATGGTACGCCTCTCTATCCATTTTATACACACTACGCTCTTGTGTTTATTGTTTCTTAAAGTTGTTACTGACTTAAACATCAGAGTATCTAACCCCGGCCAACCTGCGGTCTATTTTGCGGGTCTGTTCGTGAGCTCGACGGGTATAAAACATAAGTCCTAAACTTCCATCAATTTGGCAAGCCCGGTGGGACCTGTGTGTTGTTTTTGACAAATCGAGTTCATGTCTGACCTTTTTTGACAAATCGAGTTCATGTCTGACCTGATGGATGTCTTGAACCCGTTCTTGATCACGAACCCGCCTCACGAACTGATCTGCAAGACAAAACCCTGGGTGTCCCGGGGGTAGACACTCCGACGCTCAAGTTAATAAACAACTTAGAGAAGTTTTAGGTCGTTAAGGCGTATTGTATGTAAGATCATAGATAGAGAGCTTTACCAAAGCTTTAGTATTTATAGAGCTACCATCCATAGATTGGTAAGATATATAATTATGGTATGAATACAACTCTTATAGAGATAAAAGTTGTATTACCATATATAGAAGAAATATATTTAGGACACAGTTGTATTACCATGTTTAGAGTAAGTGTATTCCTTGTAGGAAATTCAGAATATATGCATTTCTTATAAGGATTTAGACTGATGGACCCGTGGATCCATCTTCCGCGTAACTCAAGCCCACGACCCTTCTCGGGCCCTGGTCCGAGACTGAGGTCCTAGAGTACGAACCATGACTTATCATGACCCATCGAGAGACCTTTACAAGATCCAATGTTTCCACTTTCAAGTTTCGACAGGAGGTAGGAATACCAACAATCCTTCCCCAAACGCAAGGTTACAGGGCCAGTTGCGCCACATTCGAGTCCCCTCGGACCGCTAGCGCAAACCTTCAGAGTTCTGGAGTCCCTGCAGCAGCCGTCATGGATCCTCCTAGGTCGATAGCTGATTCTCAACCCCTTGTCAGAAATCCCATTCTGAGTAACGCTCCAGGTGACCCTCTTTCAGTCCCCATAGCCGATGCCTCGGGAACTGGTCCCCTCAAGTGTTGGCGCATCTCGAGCCTCAACAAGTCCTTCGTCTAGCTTGCCAGCACCTTGTATTGTCATTCATTCGGATCACTCCTACTCAGCACAACATAATCAAATTAATGAATGGGCACTTTACTGATACCACCCCTTCCATTACAGGCCAGGCTCCTCGCTCTCTCCTCTAAGAGTCAACCCTTCTTTCTCTCCTCATCCCCTCCCCAGATCCAGTTCATCGGAGGGGTGGCCGGAGCCGGTTCCGGCGCTCCTCACCACCGCTCTGCCACCCCTTCCACCCATACCTTTAATTCTTGTCTTTCCCAACCACCCTATACCCTATCCCCCTACCTGAACCCATCTTATCCACCGGAAAGATATGATTTTTCCGGCGACAGCGAAGCACCGTGGGAGGCCAGATCCTAACAGATCTGAGTCCGACGACGATGGAAAGCACGTCCACTCGCCGCCGGACTTATCGCCGGAGGAGATCCGAGCTCGTGCTGTCATTCAGGTGCCGGGCGCCATGGAATCATCAGAAAAGTTAGGTGTTTTCTCTATCAGATCCGGCCAGTCCGGCTGCACGTGCCGTCAACGCGTCGTCACACGCGCCGGGGGCCGTCGTGACGTGAACTAATCGACGTATCATCGCGCTAAACGCGCTTCGTCGACCACACGCGTCACCATCTGGACGCAACCACCCGCGCGCGTGGATGCACGCGCCGCCGGTCAGCTTTCGGCGGTCTCCTGGAATTGGTAGATCCTGATTTTGGGTTCTGTTCTTTTTGTTTTTAGTGTAGTTAGGTGAAATATGTGCTCCATTTGGGTCTTTTTGCGTAGTTATCTGGACTAGTTTATCGAGTATTTGATGCCTATCTGCTGTTTTCCTTGTAAACGGATTAGCTGCGCTATGGAAAATCCCCTCGGCTTCTAGTCTATTACTATGATCAGTCTAGGAGAAATCCAAGTCAAAGTAGTTTCGACAACTTACTTTTGGCGTCTCATGAGAATAGTTTTAGACTTGTAGACTTGGTCGATTCCGACTTTATTGTTGGAGTTGGTGCAAGTTATTGATGCTTTACCTGCCAAATAGTTACATGCTTTTGGGCATTAGACTTTAGGATATTCAGATGTATTTCACCGCACTTTTTAGTTTTAGGAACAGCACATTACCGCGCTCTAGATACAGTTTAGGTTATCAACTTATTCTGTAATCTCTCAAATTGTCTCTCTTTGAGGAGATTAATGAACCTCCGGGGAACCTAATAAATATTCCTCATCTATGATGGTTTCTAATTTTAAAAAAAATATAATAAATAAAATAAAAAATACCACGATGATGGGATGGAGTTAGCAAGTCGTCTTCCATTCCACTTATACGCTGAAATCTAAACTAGTATATTAAATTAGTTTAATACACGATGAATGTCGATATCAAAGAATTGGCAAAATGGATCTATGTGTACCGGAATCTTGTGAAAATAACATGTCCAACATTTGAAAACCCAGAAATATGCCCCACATATACATATGGAGAGTTGCTGAGAAGTCTCATTTGTGAAGCGACTGAAATAGTTAAAAAATTATCTTGGGTGTTAATAGAAAACCTATTATCAAATGAACTGGCCTCGATCTACTGAGACAAAGTCAAATACTCCCTCTTTTAACTCATTAGATTCTTAATCCATCAATGCCATGTGAGACGATAATCAACTCTCTCATACGTACTCAGTCTATACTGGACTTCAAAATCTGCAAAAAAGAGTTAAAACTTCTTCATTTCATTTCAATGGCGGATCCCTATGCATTTCTGGGACTTTCCCGAAAGCCAGACGACTCCATTGTACGTGTTTCCGAACAGCCAACTACTCCGGCCACATCTGATCCCACAAACCCCTTTCAATACGTCTCAAAGGATATTCCGATCAACGAATCTAAGGGCACTTTCGCCAGAATTTTCGTTCCGTCGAAAACCTTCAACTCTTCCTCATCGGAAAAGCTCCCTCTAATCGTTTACTTTCACGGTGGAGGCTTCGTCATATGCAAAGTCAACTCCACCATGTTTGATTTTCTCTACACAACCATTGCCGCCGAGACTCCCGCCATCGTCGTCTCCATCGGCTACCGCCTAGCGCCGGAGCACCGTCTTCCGGCTGCCTTCGATGATTCCGAGGAGGGCTTGCACTGGCTTAAGTCGTGCAAGGACGAGTGGCTCGCGCTATATGCAGATTTCTCCGAGTGTTTTCTGATGGGCACCAGCGCCGGTGCAAATATCGCGTACCACGTCGGACTCCGAGCAACGGCAGCGGCGAAGGTCGGTGATCTGATGCCTGTCCAGATCAGAGGGATAATATTGCACCACCCCTTCTTCGGTGGGGCCCAGAGGAGTGGATCGGAGCAGAGATTGGCCGATGATGAGGTATGTTTATTGAGTTTGGCCAACATTTAGAGGAACAAAGTTTAACCTCTAATATATGTTCATTTGAGTCTATAAAACAAAATTGTGAGAAATTAATTATAATCTAAATATTAGTATATGTATAGAGTTTGTCTTAATTAATCTCATTTCATTTCAGTCAGTTAAACATAAATACATATGATGAATTTAGTTTACATTAGCTATGCTACTTCTATTTTAATACATTAATTTTCCATTAACTTCAATCAAAATTTATTTTGAATTAGTCAGAATTAGGTTTATAAGAACATAACAATACTTTTTTAGTCAAACTTATTAAATTTTCAGGTTTTTAAATAGATATAAAGAATAGATTTTTCATATAATATCTCTAATTTGAATATAATATGGGTACATAATTAAATAAAATTGCTGTCAAACGTGTAATTTAGAGATTGTGAAAATGATATTTGAAAATTCACACCAAGATAGAACGAGTATATCATAAAATTTATAGAATATAAGTTGGGGCATTTTGATATACAACTTCCAAAATTAAAAAATATATGTATATGCTATATCCATAGTTATGTATATCAGACATATACAAGTCAGTTATATATCAAAATAATTGTATTTATGATTATATACCAAAAATACGGACGTCAAATAACCAAAATATGGTCTGAATGTAGCAGGGAGTCTAATTAAATCATATAATTTCATTTCAGCAATACTGAAGAACCTTTTGCTAGAGTGTGTTTTACGATTTAAAATTACTCAATTTCATAATTTTCAATTTTTTAAATAAGGTACTTCCTCTGCCAATCATTGATCTGCTCTGGGAACTCTCCATGCCCATCGGAGCTGATCGGGACTACGAGTACTGCAATGCACCCGCTGCAGTTCAAGCCGGCCAGTTTGACGGAATCAAGGGTTTGGGATGGAAGGTTCTGGTCACCGGCTGCGACGGTGACCCGTTGATGGATCGCCAGGTTGAGATGGTGAAGAAGCTTGAAGAGAATGGCGTGGCGGTGGTGGCGAAGTTTGATGAAGGAGGATCTCATGGTTGTGATGCATTCGATCCCACCAGAGCTAAGGTTATGTCTGCAAATCTCAAAGAGTTCATTGAATATGCCATCGGTTCTTGAGGGAGAAAAATAAATTTAGTTTATTTTTCATTTGCGAAATTAATCATGCTGAATGATATGGATGATTGGATTTTGTATTATTTATTATAAAACAATGAAGACAAAGACTTTCTTCCAGAGGATTGCTTTTTGCAAAAAATATGTAATATTGTTTTTTGGTGGCAAATTCCGTAACATTATTAGGGCGTGTTATGTTCAAAATATCCTTTATTTGTCATGTTTATTAGAAAATTGAGTAATATTGTCAATTTTAATAAAATACAGATTTCATGAGTAAATATTCGACTATATCTAATAATCTTCTGTTTTAGACTATGATAAATAAAATACTGAATCGTATTTATCACTTTAAAATTATCATTTATTATTATTAATATTATTACTTGTGAATTGTGTCAATGAATAGTTTAACCACATAATAAATGGTCCTACATTCAAGCGGAGGATCAACCTATATCTGATAGGCCGGCTTTGACTGGTACCACGAAATTTAATTTTGCCTAATGGATCCTGGATCCATGTAAGTTCGAATTAACGAATATAACATTTTCCCCTAAAATCCAATAGGGACGACTTACTTTTAAAGAAATTTATTTCATTCATTAAATTCTACAAAACGTGCAGAATCGAATCAAATATGCTGAAAATTGAGTGATAAATATATAAATGTAACACTCTCTACCATAACTTAGATTGGTTTCGCAATCCTAATAAAAAAATCAATTTTTATTTTAGCTCATTGAAAGAGCAACATCTAAAAGATGCATTTTTTATTTATTGGTGCACTCACAAATTAATTTATTTTAATCATGAAAAGTGGAGTAGAGAAAAAAGAAGAAGAAATACAATAGATTCAACACATTGATGGAGATAACAAAGCTATAGGACATAGAGGATTTTGAGAACCATCCTGATCAAGACCGCCCATATTTCTAACCGTGCGGTCCCATAGGTTATAAATCGCAGTATCACTGCGTCGAAACCGTAGCGAGTACTTAGGGTTATATCGTTGGTCCCGATAATTCAGAGCAAAATACACCGACTTCGGTATACTTTTGGAAGCCGCAGGCATGCACAGACAGCTTTTATCAGTCACAAACAACGCATCATCTTTCAAAGACTGTATTCTCAACCAGTATCCTTCCGGTGAACGGTTATGCTTTACCAGCTTAGCGAAACTCACTCCATCGCTTTCATCGAGAAGCAAGTAATTCCTGCTCTGCACCAGTAACAGATCATCTCCATTGCTGGACTCGGCCAAACAGTTCCAAGCCGGCGGTCTCAGCAACAGTCCGTTGTAACAAATAACAACAACCGCCTTGAAATCATAACGTTGCTTGGTCTGACGACGATCGTAATAACATATGTAGGAATGTTTGTAGTGAATTTCAACGAGTGTGAGCATAGCATCCACCATGTAGAGAAAGCCCTTGTGGAAAACTATGTCATGAATAATCTGTACTGGATAATTATATGAATCGGAACTTATAACCGACCAAGATTTCTCTCCTAGTTTTATTATAGCGATTTCATCCCCACTCGTCCATGCAGCTAAGAAAAGTTCATCTGGATTCTTCAATGGATCACAAGACATGATGATTTTCCGTACGAAACCGTAATTTTTAGGTATTGCAGGAAATTCGATATTCTTTCGGATAAAGGGATTTAATAGTCTGATTGAAGATTTGCAGGCACTCTTACCAACCACCATGGCTAACCATCCGTAGGCAGAACCGGCGCACAAAACGTCGTTGTTTTTGCAGGATTCCGACGTATCGAATATAAACCCATTTTCGTACAATCTTTCTTCACTGATACTGTATAGTTTAGTAGTGAGTTGCCCGAGCTTGAAGAAACCATCATGGTTGCTGTAGTCTCTGGAGTTGATGAATAGCAACATCGGCGGCTGATCATGGGCGGCGGCGGCTCGTTTTTGTTTCTGAAACACAGCGGCGGAATTCCACGATTTGCAGACCGCACCGAACCGGGCGTTATCAGAGAGATGAAAGAGATTATCTAAGATGATGTCAAGAATGTCAAGAGGAAGATTAGCCCAAGCATCAAAGTCATTATTGTTATTAGTCTTTACACGTTTAGCCATTGTTGCGACTTGCGAGTTGTAGAAGTGAAACGGGTTGTATTTTATATATAGAATGTTGGTAGATTGTGAAATATAATCAGACTAGGAATAGGAGAGGATTAATATTTCGGTTTGGATTCGGTTAGGCATTATATAAAATTATTTGGATGGTATTAATTATTTTTCTCTCTTTTAGGGAGGTGGAAAGTATTTGGTTGAGTTACCCGAATGTAATGACTTATGAAGACTTTATTCATTATATATAATATAATATGTGTTTTTATTAATCAATCATATATATATATATATGGGAGATCCTATTGCAGATTCTCCTTCCCTATTTACAATCCCAAATATTAAAATTACTAAAATACCCTCAATTAATAATATTTTATTTTATTTAATTTTAGGGTTTAGGGTATTTGTTTATAAATATTTTAAATTACAATTATTTCACTAATATTTATATGCAAGATGGACTACAAAATTTTTGGAGATGTTTCCAAACTTGATGCTACATATCGGAATAATGCTTATGAAAAGTCATTAGTACATAGTTTTAAGGTGAACAACCCATACCCACCATAACTAGTTTTTGTAAAAGGGGAAAAAAAACGAGAAATTTTTTTATGTGGGGAATTTCTTGGTGTGGGGCTTTGGGGCCAATTATAAAAGGACACCTGACAAGTGAATTAATGGGCTAACTGAAATGTAATGGAGCCGTATACTTTTATATTTGGTCCTTGAATATTTTTCATTTCATTACTTTTACCATTTTTCTTCTTTTATTTCTCATTATTTTCCTTTACTGGATATCCTTCTGTCCAAATATTCTTTTCCCTCCATCGGACCTTTCTGCAAACACATTTGGTAGAGTTACATTTGCTTGATGGATTATGTTCACCACCTTCCAATTTCTCCAATCCATTCAAATTTAAAACCACCAAAGTATCCCTTAAAATCCACAATTATGACAACTGTATTTCTAGCCATCTGATTCTCAGAAGCTCTACGAACACCAGTTTCATCACCACGAGGTTTGTATTTCAGAAAGACTTCATATTAAAGAACTCTAGATCATCAGCACAAGATTGACACCATCTCTCTTCAACTAAATCCTGATAGCAACTTATAACTCTCCCAAATACTAAAGCATTAGAACCATTTTCTACTGTTATAAAAATCACAGATTGAACATCCGGTGTTATCACCGTTATATATACTCCTTCCAAACTTTGTAGATAGTTATAGGGTCATATATAACACCGGATGGATTCAACACATTTATTACGTAAACCACTCATTTTCATCCTATCACTGATATATGGAGCGGGCACTGGATATCGCAGTCCTGCATATCCGGGATGAGGTGGGCCCGCGAGTTGCGGGTGTAGAGGTGGAACCCTAGCAGGGAGAGTTCGGAGCTGGGGTTCGATCACAAGATTCCGACGACGGTGAGATTTAATTGGCCGGAGTGGGAGAAGCCGAACTCATCGAAGGAGATGGTGGCGCGTGGATTGGATCGGAGTTTGGTGCGGAGGATCTCCGCCGTCGCAGTGGCGACGAGGAGGAGTCGGAAGACGGCGTACACGTCGGAGGGAGCCATTTTCCGGTGGTTTGGAATTTGGGGGTTTTGGGTTGTTTGGCAAAATCAATATAAACACGAGTCAATGTTTAAGGTTTGGAAAAAGGGGAACTAGAAAAAAGAATGGAAAAGGAAATAAAAATAAATAGAAGGGTCTAAAAATAAAGTAGACGGAGGCTGCTGGTCTCTGTTAGACTTCTGATCCCATTAGCCACGTGTCAATGTTTGATAAGCCCCACATCCCACATAAAAAAATCCCCACATAAAAATTTTCTGAAAAAATACTACCGGAGTAAGACTACTCCAAAAGCATCAATTATATAAAGAAATCAAATTTCATTTTCATTTATGAAAACATTTCCGAAAACAATAACCAAACCGGAGGAAAGTCGACGCCAGCTTCTCCTGAAGAATCAAATAAACGGAAACCGTTCCGTGCGTTATCTCCATTCTCTCCTCCGCCCCCAAAGATATTCTCATTATTTATTCGGCGGTTGTCATTGGGAGCTTCGCCTGTGGTTTCTACGCCGGAGTCGAGGTTGATTTAGCTCCCGGCGTGTGAACAACCTTGATTTCTCACCGCAACGACAAGGTATTCAGCAAATTCTTTTCATCCTTGGCTTATTATTTACAAGAACTATCTACCCTGGATAGATTTTTAATCTGCGTATGATGAAATGTTGAATTATGAAAATCCAATGAGGATTCACAAGAGGTTTTAAAGTTTGCATAATAAGACTTTTGAAGAATTTTAGATAAAATTAAGGGGTAAGTTAGCTACACAGTTGATACTACTTGAGAATACGGAATTGACTGCTAAATGATGTATATATGAAATGAAAAATCCTCATTATTGAACATATAATGGACCTCATGAGTATAGGTGCAGTTTAGAAATCTCTGGCATTAGAATTCTATGATGTTCCAACTCACATTATTGTTCAGTATAACTGTTCTTGTTACACAACAAAAGTATTATTATTGACTTTAAAAGTAGTCATGTTTCAAATTTCTTTCTTTCTACTGCCACAGATTGTTTTTTTTTTACTTCTGACCAAAGATTTCCTCTTTAATTTCAAGGTTTTTTAGCCATGCATATTTCAATTCGATCACTAGCATGGAGTCAGAACATTCCATATTTCAGTTTTTTCGTTCTTCCTCCTCTTATTAACAGAGAAAGAGAAAGAAATAAAAAGTGGCAGTCTGTTTTCTAGCTGTTATGTTATGTCACATATCTTGTGGTCGCATGGTTAACTTAAGACGCGGCAGGAAATTAAATTTATCATACCCAGAGTTGTAATATGGAAAACTATTTTTTGTAGGTCTTTAATAAAAATAAAAAGTTGTCCCACACTGTAGGTCTTTAATATACCGTATTTGATCAAAAGCTATTTTTATATAGGAGTTTAGAATTAGTGAAAAATTGACTCATGACAATTTGGTATTAGAGCAGCCGTCGCCGACCTATGATGCCGAAAGCACTTGATCGAGCGCCATGGAGCAAGAATTGAAGAACCTTGAGGTCAAAATCGCCGATGTTGCAGATGTTACGCGCTGGTCTTCAAGACAAACTGGAGGAGATGATCGGCAAGTAAGACCTAGAATTCCGTGCGATCGGAGACAGATTTCGGGAGACTCTGACGCAGGCGGATTTTCCCGCGAGTAGTTGCGCCGCTCCCAGTTTGAACTCCAACAGATGTTTCAGCAGCAAATGGAAGCACATACAGCAAAGCTTGCTTGTCTTACTTGGAAAATGATCGCTTGGGGTTCTGCAGAAGCAGGTCCTAGCCCGGATGGCCACCACCGGTGATCGGTAAGTCTAAAACCGATCAACAATTTGAACTAGTCAATGCCACTTTGAGAGGTTCTGTTCATGTAATCAACAATCCAAAAATCTTGCATGGACCTAGAAGAATGCATAATACTGCTAATACTGTCAATTTCTTGCATCCTAATCCACAAGAAATTAAGCCTAATTTTGAAAATAATCTAGGGCTTCAAGCCCCTCCTGGAGGGCAGTTGAGACTAGATAGAAATGAACTGTTTCAGGAAGATACAAATGAGGATTGGATGACAAAATTTGGTAGATGTGCGGAATCTCAAAGAGCGGAGTGGACTTATCTAGTTTTAATGATGAAAACCCTAGGGATTGGTTGAGTAGGTGCAATACTTTTTTCAACTACTATAAGAGGTCGTTTGGTTTGAGTTACAAAATGGTTGAATTTTAAAATCCCATGATTTTAGATAGGTTCGTGCTGTTGTTTTTGCGTAATTGATTAGATGTGGAGGAATATAGAAATACACAGAATTTTAACTTCCCACAGAACGTGGAATTTTTCTTACCTAGTCGAACCTAGATAGTTTACAATTCCATCGTTATTTACCCGTATAATTACCATTTTATCCCATATGTGACGCCTGAATTTTGATTTCCCTCCATGAATAATGCGCACAATCTTTGACTTCAATCCACTACATCCGTCTTTTCGTTACCTCCTAGTAATTAAACGCTTTCAACCAAAAAATATCAGTTAAAATAAATCCTAAGAATTCTAACTTGCCACGTCGCTAACCAAACAAGTTTGGTAAATCTGAGTATTTTAATAGAGTAAACAAATTCATGGGAAGTAAGAATTACTGTAGGAATTTAACTCCTACGTGAACCAAACGAGACCTAAGATTCCAAATCACCAAAAAGTTGCTGCAATAGAGGTGTACATGAGAGATAAGGCTAGAATTTGGTTTCAGAATTCTATTTTGGGCAAAGGTATTACTGGCTGGGGGTGTTTATAGACTTGTTGCTGTAAAGTCTCTCACCTCAACAGTTAAGAGATGAGATACAAGATTTTAATAAACTGTATCAGAAGGCTGGAGTAAGGGCTTATTTAGAAGAGTTTGAGGAACTCGGGAATTTGTTAAATGACAATAATTTAAGTCCTACTGAACAATATTAATATTATATATCCAGTTTTGTTAGTGAATGAGATGCTAGATAACAAGGTGATCCAGCTCAGCAACAATGTTTATTCTTCTCCAGTCATTTTAATGAAGAAAAAAGATGCCAGTTGGAGGATGTGTATGGACTAGAAGAAGTTGAATGACATCACAATAAAGGATATATATCCTATTCCTATAATAGATGAATTGCTTGATAAACTGCATGTCGTTGTTTTCTTTTCTAAATTGGATTTAAGAGTTGGTCATCATCAAATTAGAGTAAGGATTCTGATATTGCAAAAACAGCTTTTTCAACACATCAAGAGCATTATGAATTTCTAGTCATGCCATTTGATTTAACTAATGCTCCTGCTACATTTCAGCCCCTCATGAACCATATTTTTGATAAATTCCTGCGGAAATTTGTTCTTATACTTTTATTTTGATATCTTAGTTTACAACAATGACTTGGATCAGCATTTGTGGCATTTGGAGTTGGTTCTTGAAATTCTACAGTAGCATCAAATTAAGGCCAAGCTTTCCAAATGTACTTTTGCCAGCATGAAAGTAGACTATTTAGGCCATATAATTTCTAGTGAAAGAGTTGCTATTGACTCACAGAAGATTGATTGCATCAAGAAATGGCCAATTCCCAAAAATATGAAGGAATTAAAGGTTTTTTTAGGCCTTACTGGCTATTATAGAAGATTCATTCATAACTATGGTATCATTTGCAAGCCCTTGCATTTGCTGCTCAGAAATAATGCTTTTAAGTGGGGGAGAGGAATCAACCTTGGCCTTTGAATTAATAAATTCTCATATTTCAAGTCATGGGTACCATTTTAAATTAATAAAAAATTTGGCACCTCATCAACTCAAGTGTAAAAATTGGGTATGGAATCTTAACTTTAGTAACAATCCGAGTTGTTATGATTAACTCTAACAAAACATCATTCTATATTAATTAGATGTGTTTCCGCGTGCGCATGCATGCATGAGTAGGCGCGTGCGTATGCACGCGTGTTAGTCACATGCGTGGGTACGTCAAACATAAAATCATATGGATTTTCTTGTATATCAAATGGGTCATACCGAAAAGTAAATAAATGATATGTCTATGAAACTTACATTACCTTTTTTTCTAAATCAATATAATTACCATGACGCGGCGCGTTTCGGTCCGGAATTTCCCTTCTCTTCGCCGAAGCTAGCGGATCTTTCGATTTCGGGGGCCAGCCACATGGGCGGGATGGGCATGGGACGTAGTCTTCAAGGAGAGCGGGCTTAGACTTCGGCGGACGACCACAGCCACAGCGCAGCGGCGTGTTTTCATCCGGAATTTCCCTTCTCTTCGCCGAAACTAACGTATGCTTCGATTTCGGGGGTCGGCCACGTGGGTGGGATTGGCCTGGAATGTAATCTCCAGAGAAAGTTGTGTTTTTCAACTTTGGGTACGACAACAGCGCACTCGTTGGAAATACCGGGGCGACGGCAGAGAGTGGAGTAGCAGTGATGTTGTCGGTAGCCATGGTCATCGGAGAATTTTGTTGTGAGCAGAGATGAGATGAGAGTGTGGAATATTTAAAGGGGAAAAGATGGATCGAATGTTGATCTGACAACTGGGGTTGGTCTACAAGGGATTGTTCCGGTGGTGGGAATTTATTTGGGGGTTTTACTCGGAACGATGACGAGTAATGTATGAGCATAATAAGATTTGACATTAATAATATAAATTCTCATATTTCAAGTCATGTACCATTTTAAATTAATACAAATTTTGGCACCTCTTCAACTCAAGTATAAAAATTGGGCATGAAATCATAAATTTAGTAACAATCCGAGTTGATATCATTAACTCTAATACAACATATCATTCTTTATTAATTAGATGTATTTTTGCGTGCGTATGCACGCATGGATAGGCGTGTATGTATGCACACATTGTTAGGCGCGTGCGTGGGTACGTCAAACATAAAATTAAATGTATTTTCTTACACATCAAATGGGTCATACCGAAAAGTAAATAAATAATATGTCTATGAAACTTACATTACGTTTTTTTCCAAATCAATATAATTTTCGATCAGAAATTTCCCTTCACTTTGCCGGAGCTAGCGGGTCTTTCGATTTTGGGGGCCGGCCACGTGGGCGGGATTGGTCTGGGACATAGTCTTCCGGGTGAGCGGGCTTAGATTTCGGCAGCTGTGGGAATTTATTTTGGGGTTTCACTCGGATCGATAACGTGGTGGTTTTCTTTAAATAAAAAGTTCATCATAAAAGAGGAGGATTTTACGAAAAGAATGTAAAAATATGCATCCAACATTTGGATTCATGTAATCTTATTTGCTTTATCACAACTTTTCTTCATAAGGAAAAAATCTTTAATCTAGATTTTTTAAATTTTTTATTAATTGTAACTGAAGGTAGTTCCATTGTAATTGATGGAAACAAAAAATCACTTAACCTTGGGAAAATGGATACTAAACTATTAAAAAAATTGAACTCAATTCATCCACTCCCCATACTTTTTCTTATGTGATTGTGTAAACTATTAGATTTGCACGGTGTAACATACGTGCTTATTACATCTTGGGCTCACATTAAAAGTCTAAAAATGTATGAGTATGAATAAGATTTGACATCAATAATATAAATTCTCATATTTCAAGTTATGAGTACCATTCGTAAATTGATACAAATTTTGGCACATCTTCAACTCAAGAGTAAAAATTGGGTATGGAATCATAAATTTAGTAACATTCCGAGTTGATATCATTAATTCTAACACAACATCATTCTTTATTAATTATATGTGTTTTCGCGTGCGTATGCACGCATAGGCAAGCACGTGTGTATACACGCGTGGTTAGGCGCGTGCGTTGGTAAGTCAAGCATCAAATCAAATGGATTTTTTTACATATCAAATGGGTTATACCAAAAGGTAAATAAATGACATGTCTATGAAACTTGTATCACCTTTTTACATACATACAAATTCTATAAAATTATCAAACTAGTAATAATAATAATTGTATTAATCACGATTGAAATACCTCACGATGTACTTTTATCTAATTTGAGAAAAAATGTATAGAGTAACTTTAAAAACTATAGAACCATTCTAAAATATATCTGAACAAGTTTAAGAAGAGTTAGTTCTCCCTAATTAGCCCGAGCGACCAACGTCCCCATTCCAGCAAGGGCTGGTGTCTGGCCTATTCAGGCCGGCAACCAAGTTGAGAAGTATTCTGGCGGTCAAGTAGGGTTTATTCCCCAGACTCACCTTAACTACGGTCTCAGTTTCCCGTTCCCCAATCTTTGTGAGGGAACTGATGAGTTGAAACTGAACATCTGTCAACTCCACCTTAAATGTGTTCCCTATGTCGTGGGCTTCGTGGCTCATTGTATCAACTGCAGACTTACTCCCACCTATGCCATGTTCCGCTCGATGGGTCGGTTGTATTCTAGCAAGGAAAAGGACTCCGTGGTGACGGTGTATTCTCATTATGGAAGGGATGGCCATATGATATTTGCCAGAAAACTCAGCCATGTAGGGCACTAGCAGTTCATCTACTACAAATTCTACGCGAGAGCCTTCCCGGTCCACCCCTGGAATCATACAAAGGTTTTCGACTCGTTTGTGATCCCTTGTGGTATCAGGAAATTGGTTGAGGACCTTCGAGCGCAGCTATACTCTCTAAATGATCACAAGGTGCCCGGGTTCAACAGGTTTCAATGGCTTCCATGGGTCCATGAGGCTAGCCGCAGCGAACCCGAGGGTCCAGCCCCCTTAGATCCTTGTAGGGTATCTGTTATGTTTTCTTTGAACCGGGCGGCTTTATGGATTTACCAATTCCTTTTCTTTGCATGCAGTGGTAAACATTACCGGTCATGCTGGCAGCAACTTCAAACTGCCCGAGCGTAGAAAGGGTGGTCAAGTGGAGACAGCGGATCGAAAACTGAAGAAGGCCAGAGTGGGGGTGAAGGCAAATGCAACGGAGTGGTCCAGGTATAGGACTCGAGCCCCGAGGGACGGATGACCGACACTTATACACGATCGTTTGGCGCCAACTTCGATCTTGTGGTAAACTTCTCAATTTTCCTTTATTGTGCACTAGTTAACTTGTAAGTAGTGTCTAAACATGTCATGTGGTTCCATTACATAGTTCCAAGGCTTTCTTCTCATGAATGAGGAATCTAACTTAGGAGATTGCTCGTCTCCGTGCTGGAGAACCACGTGAACAGCCAGTATCACCCATCTGGATGATGAAGTCAGAGACTTTGAAGTCATGACCCACCTAGGCGGACTGACTAGGTGAGGAGTTACTGGTCCCGCTGCCATAGATACGTCCCGAACAATTGCGTTTTGATGGGCTCTCGAAGGTGGAAGCATCAATGGTCGAGAGTTTCCGAGACATACCTGTAAAACTAACATATATCAGCACATTCACAAATAACAGGACCACGGGTCCAGGCGGACCAACAATTTTAAAATACAGTTAAGATCCAGAGAAGAAAAGAAGTTCATGAATGATAAGCCTATACCAGGGGTGTCAGATTAAGGGTGTTGGGAACTTGGTGATGCGGCATACTGGCGGCCTTAAGTCGTTCGTGGATCTTGAGGAAGTTCCACTTGGCTGGCCTTTCTTTTAGAATTCGAGTGGAGGATCCTAGATGATTCGCCTAAACCCCCTCAGGCCTTTGGCCACGGGTCTCTAGATCAGGCACAGTCTTTAGTGGGCGGTTAATAATGGGCTCATAGACGATATTTTCACCCACAAATATGAACTGAAATTTTCACTCATAAGGTTTATGCATGCCCATCAGAATGTGAAGATCAGGTTTTTGACGGAATTTGATGTGGCCCCAGCCTTTGTCACCGTCATTGCCAGTATGGAAGAACATCCGGAATAGGGTGGCGAAGGGAACAATTTTCCTCATGCCGCAGAGCGTCTCGAAGCAGATCACATCCCGAACCGCGTATGGGGACATAGTACTCAAGGTCAAGTCGAAGAAAGACAGCACTGCTTGATAAAAGGGGGTTAATGAGAACTGATAAGTCCATGGTTCACATTCGGACCTCATTCAGTCTCGGACCAGGGCCTGAGATACGCGGAGGATGGATCCACGGGTCCATCAATTCAAATCCTTATAAGGAATGCGTATATTATGAATGTTCTACAAGGAATCCACTTCCTCTAAAACATGATAAATACGGTCATGACCGAAATACATTTCTTCCATACATGGTAATACAACTGTTATCTCCATAAGAGTTGTATTCATACCATAATTACATATCTTGGTGATCTACTGATTGTAGCCATATTAATACTAAAGGTTTGGTAAACCTTTTCTATCTCACAACTTATACAATACGCCTTACGCACATACTAATTTGAGCGTCGGAGTGTCTACCCTTGGGACACTCGAGACTTTGTTTTGTAGATCCGTTCGCGAGCCAAGTTCGTCGTCAAGCGTGGTGCTACACATTCATCAAGAACCTAACGCTGCAACAAACCAAGTGCTCGTGGTAGACGAAGACTTTCCGGCCGGAACAGATAAGATGGTATCAGTAGGCTCTGGCTTAATGATCGACTTCTCCAGGTCTGGCAACGACAAATCTGCACGAACTCCTGTGCCTCTTCATCGGAGATCTAGCTGTACACATCGGCAGGCCGCAAATCGTGACCCATTGCACCCCGAATCCGACAATCCAACCGGTATGACAAGTAAAGAAAATAAATTAAGAGACGGGCTGAAAATACCTAGAATCGGAGTGGCGACGACTCAGCGGGGAAGATGAAAATATGAAGACATGCAATTGTTTCACTTTAAATATTTTTTAAAATTTCAAAATTTCAGTTTAAATGATTTTAAATTTTAAATTAAATTCAAAATTTAAAATTTTAATTACATATACACTTTAGTTATATAAAATTATTTTAAACTGAATTTTTGTGTAAATAAATATATTTTATTTAATTTACATTTAGATTGAAAATTACCAAAATATCCCTATAAAATAGTAAACACAACAACTTTATCTCCAAACCAACGTAAGGTACAAAAATAGAACAACATCGCAATATTAGGTATACATTTTGAACACTTTGAATGTGTACAGATAATGATAAAAGCGTACCAATGTGGTAGCCCTGGCTCTCATATATATACTCAATATTTACATGGAAAAGTCTATACTAGCCTTTACCCTAATACACCCCCTCAATCTTTACGGGGTGCAATTACGGATAGATTGGATCTATGTTTACAAAACAAATCACTAGAAAGACCCTTAGTAAATATATCAGCAACCTGCAACTGTGTCGGAATCGAATGAACTCGGAGATCACCATGGGCAACCATTTCTCGAACAAAATGATAATCAACATCAATATGTTTGCTACGATCATGCTGAACCGGATTGGCCACAATATATGTCGCAGAAACATTGTCACAATAGAGAGTGACTGGATGACGAAGATAATACCCAAAATCTGCAAGCAATTGACGAAGCCAAATAGTCTCCGCCGCAGTGTAAGCAACAACACGATATTCTGCCTCCGTAGAGGACTTCGACACAGTAGGTTGTTTCTTCGAGCGCCAGGAAATCAAATTCTTCCCCAGGAACAGATAAGATGGTATCAGTAGGCTCTGGCTTAATGATCGACTTCTCCAGGTCTGGCAACGACAAATCTGCACGAACTCCCGTGCCTCTTCATCGGAGATCTAGCTGTACACATCGGCAGGCCGCAAATCGTGACCCATTGCACCCCGAATCCGACAATCCAACCGGTATGACAAGCAAAGAAAATAAATTAAGAGACGGGCTGAAAATACCTAGAATCGGAGTGGCGACGACTCAGCGGGGAAGATGAAAATATGAAGACATGCAATCGTTTCACTTTAAATATTTTTTAAAATTTCAAAATTTCAGTTTAAATGATTTTAAATTTTAAATTAAATTCAAAATTTAAAATTTTAATTACATATACACTTTAGTTATATAAAATTATTTTAAACTGAATTTTTGTGTAAATAAATATATTTTATTTAATTTACATTTAGATTGAAAATTACCAAAATATCCCTATAAAATAGTAAACACAACAACTTTATCTCCAAACCAACGTAAGGTACAAAAATAGAACAACATCGCAATATTAGGTATACATTTTGAACACTTTGAATGTGTACAGATAATGATAAAAGCGTACCAATGTGGTAGCCCTGGCTCTCATATATATACTCAATATTTACATGGAAAAGTCTATACTAGCCTTTACCCTAATACACCCCCTCAATCTTTACGGGGTGCAATTACGGATAGATTGGATCTATGTTTACAAAACAAATCACTAGAAAGACCCTTAGTAAATATATCAGCAACCTGCAACTGTGTCGGAATCGAATGAACTCGGAGATCACCATGGGCAACCATTTCTCGAACAAAATGATAATCAACATCAATATGTTTGCTACGATCATGCTGAACCGGATTGGCCACAAGATATGTCGCAGAAACATTGTCACAATAGAGAGTGACTGGATGACGAAGATAATACCAAAAATCTGCAAGCAATTGACGAAGCCAAATAGTCTCCGCCGCAGTGTAAGCAACAGCACGATATTCTGCCTCCGTAGAGGACTTCGACACAGTAGGTTGTTTCTTCAAGCGCCAGGAAATCAAATTCTTCCCCAGGAACACAGCATAGCCTGTGGTGGAGCGACGAGTGTCTGGACAACCAGCCCAATCAGCATCGGAATAAGCAATCACCATCTCCGGAGAATTTGCGGCATGGAGAAAAAGACCAAACTCCATAGTGCCCTGCAAATACCTGAAAATCCTCTTCACGGCATGAAGGTGAGTAGTACGGGGAGCATGCATAAACTGAGAAACCATATTAACAGCATAAGCAATATCTGGACGAGTCATAGTTAAATATTGCAATGCACCAACCATACTACGATATTCAGTGGGATCAACAAGAAGGTCACCATCAACAGATGACAAAGTAACTCTAGAAACACTAGGGGTCCGTACAGGTTTAACTGTGTGAAGATGAAACTTGCGCAACAAATCAGACACATATTTTTGCTGAGACAAAAATAAACCCTTAGGAGTACGAGACACCTGTAAACCTAGAAAATAATGAAGATCCCCTAAATCCTTCATATCAAACTCAGAAGACAGAACAGAGATGAATTTGTGAACCAAGTCATTACTACTACCGGTTAGAACTATATCATCCACATAGAGAAGTAAGATAAGCATGTGACCTTTAAATTTAAGAACAAACATAGAAGAATCACAACTGCTACATTTAAAATCAATGGATAATAAGAAATTGCTAAATCTGGAGAACCAAGCTCTAGGAGCTTGTCGTAACCCATAAATGGACTTACGTAACCGACAGATGTGATGAGGACGAGAAGGATCAGCAAAACCTTGAGGTTGACGCATAAATACTTCTTCATTCAAAAAACCATGCAAAAATGCATTTTTAACATCAAGTTGACGGACAGTCCAATTAAGAGAAATAGCAAGAGTGAGAACCAATCGCACAGTAGTAGGCTTAACAACAGGACTGAAAGTTTCAAAATAATCAATACCTGTCTGCTGGTGATTTCCGAAAACAACAAGTCTGGCCTTAAACCGCTCCAATGACCCATCAGAATTGTATTTAATTTTATACACCCATTTACATCCAAGCACATTGCGATTGAAGTCGCGAGGTACCAACTCCCAAGTATTATTTTTAAGTAATGCATTATACTCATCAAGCATAGCCTGTCGCCAACGAGAATCTTTGGATGCTTGTTTGAAATTAGAAGGCTCTAATTCTACAATATCTGATTTTAAATTCATTAACCGACGAGGCTTGGAAATACCAACTTTAAGACGAGTAACCATGGGATGAGTATTAGAAACCAACGACTGTGAGGAAGGGGCAATGGAAGGCAAAATAGGAGAGGAAACACTCGGATGGATGACCGACTGGGAAGGTACACTAGACGGTGATGGAGAGGAACCAGAGTCAGCAGATCGAAGCTCAGGAGATGCAGATACAACCGGACTATGAACCGGGCTAGACGCAGGAGATCGATAGACAGGAGAGACTGACTCAGTAACCGGGCTAGACAATGAACTCGACCTATCCACAAATTTAGGCAACACAGGATCCATCGTAACTGGAGGTGAGCTAGGAGACAACGCGGAAGAGGGCGAGATAGGATGTGACTCAACAGAACGTACTAGAAACGTGATAGGAGGAGGAGACACTGGAGAAGGAGATGATGATAATAACGGGAATGTTGACTGAGTAGACGAACTAGATCCCGTAGACACCACAGTAGGCGACCAACCCTCAGAAAGATCAAGCGGTGAGGAAAAAGGTAAGCTCGACTGAGAAGGAAGGAGACTACGATAGGGAAATTGGTTTTCATGGAAAAGAACATGACGACTAACATAAACTCGACCAGTGAGAGGATCAAGACACCTATAACCCTTATAATCAGATTCATAACCAATGAAAACACAATGTTTTGATTTAGGTTGTAATTTGTTGATTTTAGGATCCATTAGAAGAGGAAAACAAGCACAACCAAAGACTTTAAAAAATTCATAAGATGGAGAACGATGAAACAATTTTTCAAATGGAGACACGCCACCTAAGGTCAAGCTTGGTAAACGATTAACAGTAAAAACAGCTTGAAACACGGCATCAACCCAGAATTGAGCAGGAAGATCTGACTGAACAAGCATTGTGCGCGCCATTTCAATGAGATGGCGGTGTTTGCGTTCAGCAACTCCATTCTGAGCTTGTGTGCCGGGACATGATTTACGAAAAATTATTCCACATTCAGTAAAATGTTGGAGAAGAGAAGAATTATCAAATTCACGACCTCCATCACTTTGGAAAATTTTAATTTTTCAATTAAACCGATTCTCAACCATCTTTTGAAATTTTTGAAATTGTGAGTAAATCTCGGATTTTCTACGTAAAGGATAAACCCATGAATAACGTGAGAAATCATCAACAAACACAACGTAATATCGAAAAGACTGATTTGATAATACAGGAGATTGCCAAACATCACTATGAATCATATATAAGGGATATGGAGCAGAATGTTGAACTGGTTCAAAAGGTAAACGATGAATTTTTCCCAATTTGCAACAAACACAATCGTCATGAAATTTCGAAGTACATGAAATTTAAATACTTGAAATCAAATTCCCTATAACTCTAGAAGATGTATGACCCAAACGAGCATGCCAAATATCACCAGACTCCTTAGTGGCTAGAAAAGCAGGTACGGTTGACTGAGGACTCACAAACGCTGGTTGGATTGGATAGACACCATTCTTACTGGCCCCCTCTAGAAGCACCTCCCCCGTTTCCTTGTCCTTAACCCAAACAGAAGAATCATCAAAACTCATAATACATGCATTTTCTTTACACAACTTATTGACAGAGAGGAGATTATGTTTAAGACCGGGGACATGACAAACAGAGGATAACCTAAGTGAGCGTGAGGGTGTTTGAATTTCCATTTTACCAACATGTTTAATTGGGAGAGTGGTACCATCGCCAACAACAACAAAACTTGAACCATGATATGGGGCTGTAAAAGAGAGTTTACCTTCTTGATGAGTCATGTGCGAAGCAGCCCCGGAATCCGGATACAAGACAGAGTCATTTGCTTCACCACCAACAGACAGGGCAGCGAAGGCTCTAGTAACACTATCTTGACCAGGGGGCACAAAATTTGGATTATATCTGTGAGGACAGAACTGTGCGACATGACCTGGAGTAAGACAGAAACAACAAGAATCGGGAGAGGGAGTAGAGCTAAAATTGCCATTGGATGAATTACTTCCTGCTGAGCACGCATTATTAGTAACACAGTTGGTGAAAGGCAATAATGAACATGACAAATCAGGAATATTACTCATACCATTGTTACGATTTCTATTGTTATTTGCAGCTCCACTGGCCACCGTTGATCCGTCTGAGCGATTTGAATTTCCACGATTATTGTTACCACGACCTCCTCTGTTGCGATTGTTTTTGTTCTTATTTTTGCCACCCCACCCCCTGAACTCTTGGATCCAGTAGACGAGGAACCAGATGACTGTAGTGCCACGAGTGCATGGGAAGAAGTCTCAGCAAGATCTTTCGAATGTTTCAGACGTTGCTCATGGAGTAACAACTTGGGACGGAGATCATCGAAACTCAGCTCAAGTGGGTAATGAATCAAAGTAGTCACCAAATGAGCATAATCAGGGTCACCCTCCACGCCAAAGAGTGTTGACTGAACCAAGTCATGATTGGAGACAGGACATTTGATAGCAGCAAGAGAATCCGCTAACATCTTAACATCACGCAAATATTCATCCATAGACTGAGATTCAGCCTTTCTTAACCTAGTTAGTCTACCCTTCAACTCCATAGATTTAGCCATACTAGCTTGCATAAAACGTGACTGTAAACGAACCCAAATATCACGAGAAGTGTGCAGCTCATGAACATCAACAAATACATTACGAGATATCGTAGCAAATATCCAAGTCTTAACTTGTTGATCAACACGTAAGTATTCAGAATATTGTGAATTTTGAATCATACTCCCATTGGCATCATAAATAAAAGGAGTGGGGAGAGACACAGTACCATCAACAAAGCCGAGTAGCTGGTGTGATACCAAAAGACAAGTAATCTGAGTCTTCCAAAGCAAGTAATCTTCTAGAGATGACAGTTGAATCGTGACTAAATTGGATGGATTTGGAGCAGACAAGTGTGGAAGGGAGAAACCTTGCTGGAGTTGTTGAGACGGAACAGCTACAAACTGATTCTGCTGAAACGGAGTGGCTACAAACTGATTCTGCTAAAACGGAGCGCCATATGAGTTCTGTTGAACCGGAGCCGAGCCGGCGCGTGTAACCCACGCGCCAGAAAGTGGCGGCGCGTCGGCGCGTGGAGCCCACGCGCCTTGAGGCACGTCGGCGCGTGCATTCCATGCGCCAGGTGAGAGATTCTGGTCTGGGGCGCGTGAAACCCACGCGCCTGGTGGTCTGGGCGCGTCGACGCGTGTCTCCCACGCGCCTGACGCGTGGGCCGCGTCTGGGGCGCGTGTCTCCCACGCGCCCGACAATCCTGGACCTTCTGGAGCGCGTGAGATCCACGCGCGTGAGATCCACGCGCGTGAGAATATGAATATTTTGAATGTTAAGTATAAAAATTCACATCTTAAACAGTGTTAGATACGAAAAATGAACTTTAATTTCATAATGCCTTAAAAGCTAAAGAAATAAAGAAAATCCCCCAAAAATAAAACCTCTCGAAAATACAAAACCGTATTCAAGTGCACAATTATGCACTAATTAGCCTCTTGGCGCCATGCATATTTATTTGCCTGAACTTTAACCTAACATTGATCTTTTTTACAAATATGCACTCGACACGTCAAATCACAACTTAACCCCAAATAGAAAATCAGGATTAGGATTTGCCTTCGCCATATCACTTATTCTTCTTCTCGGAATAATGGAACTGGAACGATTCATTATCCGTTGCACCACACTATAACATTATAAAACATTTCGAAAATGCTTGATTTCGCTTATTTTCCGGCACTTCTCCAATTATCGTTTCCCATCAATTTTTCTAAATCTACGCCAAACCTATTAATATTTATAAAACAATTTAAAATGCATGGTGAATTTTGATATCAAAGAATTGGCTAAATCTATATAACGCAAACCTTACTCGACATGTTTAGAATGTTGTGTTAAAAAAAGGTTCAAAAAAATATCCCCCTCCGAACGGAGCCCGCAATTACATATGGAGAGTTACTTGGAAGTCTCAACTATAAAGTGACTGATATTTCGTGGTATTATAAAACTACACCAAATGAGCTGGCCAAACAAAATCAAAATGCCATGTGAGAACGATCAACACTCATGCATTCTGCAAGAAAAAAAAAAGATAAAACTTCTTCACTTCATTTCAATGGCGGATCCCTATGCATTTCTGGGACTTTCCCGAAAGCCAGACGGTTCCATTGTACGTGTTTCCGAACAGCCAACTACTCCGGCAACATCTGATCCCACAAGCTCCTTTCAATACGTCTCAAGGATGTTCCGATCGACGAATCTAAGGGTACTTTTGCCAGAATTTTCATTCCGTCGAAAACCTTCAACTCTTCTTCATCGGAAAAACTCCCATTAATCGTTTACTTCCACGGCGGGGGATTCGTGATATGCAAAGTCAACTCCACCATGTTTGACTTTCTCTACACCACCATAGCTGCCGAGACTCCCGCCATCGTCGTCTCCATCAGCTACCGTTTGCGCCGGAGCACCGGCTTCCGGCAGCCTTTGATGATTCCGAGAAGGTTTTGCACTGGCTTAAGTCGTGCGAGGATGAGTGGATCTCGCGCTACGCAGATTTCTCGAGCTGTTTTCTGATGGGCACCAGCGCCAGTGCAAGTATCGCGTACCATGTCGGACTCCGAGCAGCGGCGAAGGGCAGCGATCTGGTGCCTGTTCGTATTAGAGGGATAATATTGCACCATGCCTTCTTCGGAGGAGTCAAGAGGAGTGAGTCTGAGCTGAGATTGGCTGATGATAAGGTATTCAATACTTCCTCCGTAAAGAAAAGGAGTATACATATTCATCATATATAGATCTAATAGAATTTAATCAATTTATAATCACAATTGACGCAATTTCATTTCATTAGTTTAATTAGGTCCGATTTCCCAACTTTATTTCTTATTAATTAATTAAACTACACTGAATTTAAACTCAATGGATATTATAAAAAATAAGATCACTATGGTTATATTTTTATTGAAACATTGAAAAGCTAGCTAAGAACTAGACTTGAGAAACTATATATGGCTAATTTACAGTGTGATTTAAAGTCACACGAGACACGACTCATGATTTTCACTGTTTCAGGGTAATTCCTCCCGCAATCTGTGATATATATATTCTGGGAAGTCTGCATGCCCATCGGGGCTGATCGGGACTATGAGTACTGCAATGCACCTGCTGCGGTTCGAGCCGGGCAGTTTGACGGAATGAAAGGTTTGGGATGGAAGGTTTTAGTGACCGGCTGCGACGGTGACCCGTTGATGGACCGTCAAGTGGAGATGGCGAAGAAGCTAGAAGAGAATGGTGTGTCGGTGGTCATGGGTGTGAGATCCTTTCAGAAGTTTGATGAAGGAGGATGTCATGGGTGTGAGATCTGTTCGATACCGCCAGAGCAAAAGTTCTGTCTACGAATCTCAGAGATTTTATTGAATATGCTATCAATTCTTCTTGAAATTTAATCTACGTTGGATGATAAAACGTGTTAAAGAGACATGTTTGAAAAAATAAAGACTTGCTTCGCCTGCATTATTGTGCAAAGTCTGATTTATTAATTACATACTTGCAGTGTACTTGTTATTAGTGAATTGTGTCAAACAATAGATACGTATTAAAGAAAAGATCAACGTATTTAAAAAATTGAAAATACATAGATGAAGCCGGCTTTGGCCGATTCGCATGTACTTAATAATTTGTGTAAATTAAACCTAATACAGCAAAGACTGAATTTTGGAATCTTCAATTTGAGCTTAATTCCATGGGATGAACTTTTACTTATATTAAAATTTAAACAAACAAGTGCTCACTTTGAAACAAACAACTATTGTCTCTCAATACACTACCAGACAAACCAAGAAATAAAACCGGTCATTTTGAGGCATTACACCGATCGAAATTCCCAAACGATCGGTGTCTATGCAGGATGGTGCAACTCCATTTTTTTGCACCGGTAGTGGGCCACAGAGGTTGACGTGGCACTACTGATGGTGAATAAATTAATATATGTTACTGTTAAAACGTTGCACCGCAATGTGGGCTATGAACACGTTTTGGATCAGGCACAACCTCTGAACCTACTAGACTTTCAATGTGAAGCGGGCTGTTGAAGTGGGTCTTGGCCCAGGCCCGGGACTATTCGTTGACCGGTGCAACGTGAGATATGATGGGCCAAACTCGGTTCAATATGTGTGGGCTGCATTGTAAAATATTAGCGGTGCAACGTAAATTTTGAACCAACATAATAAACCGATGTAAACCGGTGTAAATGAATGGGCCATTTATTGGGCCCTTTTGTTTATTTTTGTATGTACTTTTGATTGGGCCTAGGCCATTTTAAATTCATATGGGCTGAACTAGATTTAACCATAAAAAATATAGGTGTAAAGAAAAGTCAACAAAGGTCAACCGGTGCAAATATTTTACAAAATCTGGGCAGAACAACCTCCACTACTTATAATGCAGTTCTGGCGCCCTACGATGGGGCATAAAAATACTACTCTACAACGAAATTATCCATAACTTGTACAAAGCTCAAAATCACGGAATCCAGCAACACATAGAACTTATATCCTAGCTAGTTCTGCAAACCAAAAGACAAGAAAAAGTTACAAGCCTCTTGCATAATTACCATAATCATCCACTCGCAAAGGGGCCAGATTCTATAGCCAGGCTTGTGGTTCTCGCCTTCCTTGCATTGTTTTGATTTCTGCAGCCATCGGAAATTAATTCCAAGGAGTATCCACAGAAGGTGTCAATCAGGCCTTCGATTACTTCCATAGGATAAGGCTGTATATCATGATCAAATACTTTGCACGAAAAGTAGCCGTGTAAGACATTTGAAAGGACAACATAGAATTTAACCCTTTTGGGAAAGATGAATACTAATAAGTTGTCTCACCTGCTCAACATTCACACCAGTTTGCTACAACACCATCTTCTCAATGTAGAGCATAGTGTAGTATCTGCATTCCCAGCCCTCGGGCTGGTGTTTGTGCTGCACAAATAAGCAGAAATTTTAGATTCAAAAGGCTTCCTACTAAGACTCCATTGTTTCGTTATGATAAACATTACAATAAAGTGGTATATTATGGGTTACCTTAATATTCACAATCTCCCATTCCCAGGTTTGATGTGCATAGTTTCTACCTGGCCTTATGTCGGCGTCGTAGGCAGCAGCCAAGCTGAATGCACATGGAAACAAGTTTAATGGCAAAGAAAATAAGTGTCCGAAAAAAAACATAAAGTGCAGGATTTTAGTACCTCATGAGCATGTCATACTCAAAGGGTGTTAATTTGCTTGTTAATTCAGGTCCATTTGAGTCGATGCAATAGAATATACTCAATTCTGGTACAATGAATATTGTCCTCCAATGGTTCCTAAAAAGAAAGATTTCACATGACGTTATGTAATTAGGATAAATTATTAGAACATTGAAAGAATTTGAGTATTGAAAATAGATTATTAAAACTTACTCTCTATGGAAGAGCACAACATATAACCTTGCGCATCTCTCCTTCATGAGGTCAGTCATTCCTTTTAAAAAATTGGCATTCCCATCTACCGGATCAAGGTTAGCGCTGTAACTTGAGCCGGTTGATACAAACTGCACACGACCACGATCCTCCTCCCCTAATTTTGAGTGTAAAAAACTGGGAATACACCATCGTATTAATTCACTTAAAAACAGTTTGAGATTGTAAAAAAATCAGCCCACAAAAAACTCATAAACATACCTGCACCACAAATCCATCTGCCAATTATATATCCAATCTATCCTACCGGTATTGCAACTAATTATCCAATTCCTGGAATCATTCATATCCATGTATGTATTGTGATGTACAGTTCCAAACACATGTGGACCAACATCAAATTTGTACACAGCTCGGCTATTTGGATGGCTCTGTATCTCAAGAATGAAATCAAGATATTTGGATCTCAACACGGGGTCAACGACATGGTGTGCAAATTCCTACAGAACCATTCAACATATAAGAAGACACTAATTATAACAAAGGAAAGGGACAGCCATGTCATTGTTACATGAAGTGCCATAAGGTAAAAGTAGAAAATGAAACCCAAGCTATTAAAATAATTCATACCCAAGAAGATACAGTGTCGCGATGCCGGGATGATGTAGCAAGGGTGGGTTTTGCTGAAGTAGGTTCTAGCTCAGACTCCGATGATTTAGTAGGCTCTCCGTCAGACTCAGACTCCGACTCATCATCTTCATCACTCTGAGGTTCACAACTTTTTTTTGTGTTTCTTCCTGATAAAAATAATCCATTTAATAAAACACATGCAAAATAAGGCAAGAAAAAAATTCAGAATGTGACACTTGCCTCTTTGTCACATGATGGGGTTTCATCCTCATAATTAATCAAGCAATCTGGCCAATTGACATATGCACCTACAGCCATTCCAACAGTTTTGTAGAACACATCATAAAATGCAAGCCTTGCATTAGGCAGCACTTTAGGAGGCCAGATTTGCACGTATTGGCTAGCATGTTGTGGTGGCACGGAATCAGGTCGATCACTGACGAGACCAGCAGCAGCTCTTCTCTTTACACCATTAGAGTCTTCGATGTTCAGGAAGACAGGTGTAGAAGCCTATGACATCAATTAAATGACATACACATGTGTTATATAATATAGTTTTATTAATAAAGAAACAAACTGAAGAGATGAAAGAGTGCAAACCCGTCATCTAAGTCACCTGGTTCTTCATCTTTAGGAGCCTGAGCTTCCTTCAACCTTTGATGTTTGAAAAATTCCTAGAGCGATATTGGTCTGTCCTTGTCAATCGTCACTTGTTCCTTCACCCATTCCTCGTACTGATCAAGAGTTTTGTGATCCATCTTAACTATCTCTCCATCATCATCTTTAGACTGTGGTTTCCTGTATGCAGCCCTCTTGTGCACCTTTTCTTTATAATAATATGGCATAGCCTGTCTAGTCCTAGCAGTTCCAGGACACTCTCGATTTCGCCATATGACAAGCAGGCTAACGCTTTCTTTTGCAAGACTTACACTTGCTCAGGTTATCATAAATTAAATACCGTTTCTCTTCCACCCATAAGCCATCATCATGCCCTCTACGCACAGGAACAACTACTGAATTTTGGGACAATGTGGGAAATGCAGATGGAAATTCTGCATTCTCAGCTGTAATCTGAAAATCTATCTCATCTTCAAAAAAATACTTCTTGCCTTGTAGCACAATAGACCATTTCGGGTCTGAGGGGTCTTCCACATAGAAAACTTGATGCGCTTGCGATGCTAGGATAAAACAATCATCCTTCGAATCTTCAATACTCAAGCCAACTCTCGTGAATCCCATGGAATCCTTCAAATCGACTCCTCTAACACCATCAACCCATTTGCACTTGAAAACTACTACCCTGAAAGCAACATAGTCAAGCTCCCATATCGAATGAACAACTCCAAAAAATGGAGTTATTGTCACAACAGGAAGTTTGCCTTTTCCACCACCTAACACAGCTTGTTCTCCATCTACATAAACTCCTGAACTTTGCGTTGTACTCTTTTCATCCTTCTCCGACGTAGAAAATGAAAATCCATTGACATCTATCCAGTGTAACATCTAACAGTGCAATCAAGTTTCCTAGCAAAAGCTCTCAAGTTATCATCCAAGTCTCGATTGCATTTATCATAAAACCAATCAACAAATTCATCGTTGTGCACAACTTCAATATCCTTTGCTTTAACTTCACGTTCCTTCAAATGAGCCATGTGCTCTTCCACATAAGCCACAGTTTCACTAGAGTTACGCAATACATAATGATGCACCCTTTTAAACTCAAAGAATAAAGGCTTATGAAGCTTACCCTTAGATCGTGGCACTCCCATCTTCCTGCCAACATGTTTGTTCTTAGGGACCCCAAAAGAAAGGCCATTTTCAAGTGCAGATGAACAATATGCAATGACTTCTTCGATAACATACCTCTCCACAATACTAGCATCGGTGCGATTGTTGCACTTCCCATACCCCTTAAATGTCCCCATGTGTCTCTCAAATAGATACATCCAATGCATATTCACAGGACCACATAGTCGGATTTCCCTAACTAGGTGAACAATTAGGTGAACCATGATGTCAAAAAAACTTGGTGGAAAATACAATTCCAGTTCTGAGAGAATTTCACATGCTTCAACCTCCATTTTGTCAAAATCATCACGGTCTATGTTTTTTTGGCATATCGAGTGAAAGAAGAAACAAAGTCGTGTAACACAGTTGCGTACCTTCTCTTCAAGGACACCACAAAGAGCAACTGTCAACAAATGCTGCATCAGAACATGACAATCATGGGACTTAAGACCAGACATTTTTTCGTCGTTCGTCACATCTACTAATGTTGGACGAGTAACCAATCGGCACCTTCATGCATTTCAAACTATCACACACATATTTCTTTTCAGCCTTAGATAGTTTACAGGGTCCTGGAGGCAAGTACATTCTTTTGCCTTTCTGCTCAGGAGCCAATTCCTGTCTAATTCTCATCTCAACCATATCTTTTCTTGCATTGTAGTAATCTTTCATCTTGGATTTAGTGTTTAGTAAAGTACCAATCGAACTCTCACACACATTTTTCTCAATGTGCATAACATCAAGACAGTGGCTAACATCAAGATCAACCCAATAAGACAAGTCAAAAAAAATGATCTCTTCTTCCAAGGCATCTTTGACTCGTTGGGAGGTTTTATTCTTTTCTTACCAAACACCACGTTCAATGTTTCCATCTTCGCAAGAATCATTTTCCCAGACAAAACCTTAGGCGCTACCCTTTTCTCTACACCCCCAAAAGCCACACCATCTTTCCGATATTTGTGGTTCTTCTTCAAAAATTTACGATGACCAAGGTACACAGTTTTTCTACCATACTTCAACTGAGTAAAATCTGTTGCTTCCTCACAAACAGGGAAAGCTTTGTGTCTCTTTACAACATATCCTGCCAAATTTCCAAGAGCGGGAAAATCACTAATGGTACAAAACAACATTGCCTTTAGTGTAAACTCATCACCCCGATATGCATCTTTAATCCAAACACATTCTGTCCATAATTTCTTCAAATCTTCAATCAATGTTGCAAGATAAACATCAATATGGTTCCCATGCTGTCTTGGTCCAGAAATCAACAAAGGCATCAGCATATACTTCCTCTTAATACACAAATATGGTGGCAAATTATATATCACCAACATTACCGGCCATGAGCTATGCTTAGATGACATATTGCTAAATGGATTCATTCCATCTGTACTCAATGCCAATCTCAGATTCCGACTTTCATTTCCAAAATCGGGATATAATCTATCAATTTTTTCCATTGATCACCATCGGAAGGATGCCTAATCACATTGTCATTAGGTCGTTCATGATCGCTATGCCACGTCAAATGTTTTGCATCCTTGACATTGCCAAATAACCTTTATAACCTAGGAATTATTGGTAGGTATCATATACATTTTGAGGGAACTTTTGTATCACCACCAAACACATCTCCACCTCCTTGATTTTTTCTTCTTCTTTTCATACCTCGACACTTTGCAAATCGGACATTGCTCCAACTCCTTGTACTTACCCCGATACAAAATGCAATCATTAGGACAAGCATGAATCTTTTCATATTCCAATTCAAATGGACACAAAACCTTTTTTGCATCATAAAGGTTTTTCGGTACTACATTGTCCTTGGGTAGTATCCTCTTCAAAACGCCCAACAATGCATTGACACTAGTATCACTCCAACCACATGTCGCCTTTATATTAAACATCTCCATTAAACAAGAAATCAAGGTATCATCAGTCTTACAACCTGGATACAAAGGCCTATCTTTTTCCCCTAAAATAGATGCAAGTATATCGGGTTTACCTTGAAAGTCCCTAATAACATTATAAAAAAAATGTCATTGTGTGTTGGTTCTAGATCAGCTTCATTTTCCGAAATTTGTACTTCTCCATGGAAAGTCCACACATAATAATCATCATCAAAACCAAACCGAACTAGGTGCAATTTTATATCATCCCGCTTGTGCCTTCTCTCTCGATTTTTGCATTTTTTACAAGGACGTAACACATCTTCTTCCCTACCAAAGGCAACATCACGAAAACAATCCACTAAACCAAGATACTCCTTACTCAAGAGTTTTTTCCCGTCAATTACTTCTCTACGATATTCTACGGCCATGTAGTCACCATTATTGCCTACAATGTTCAATGTTTAAATTTAAATTAGCCAAGTAGTTTCCTTATCAAAAACACACTAACTTTCAAAAACAAAACAACAACAATTCAAGAATATATATTTACATTAGCGAATGAAGCATACATATTTCCATTCATACTATTCATTAAGCTAATATGTTGAATGCACATATTCACAACACGCATGTTGCTATAATTTTAACTTGAATTAGTACTCATCTTCAATCAACCAACACACACTAATCCACTAAATTTGCGATTCAAATGGGAAAAAAAACACCCAAATAAAGCATATATTTTTTCATTAATAAACCAAGCAATTCCTTCTTTCTTTGTTAATATGTGTAGCCCACACAATAAGAAAAAAGAAATTCACAAATAAAATTCATAAATTAAGAGCAAAGAAATGCAAAAATTATATTTCAACTAAACATACCTTGAACATTATTCATGATTTTAGGTGTAATATTCTCTTCCCATTAATGCGTTAATGGGATTGGTGTTTCAATGATGGGGAGATTTTGTGGAATAATTTCTGGACAAATTTTGTCCTTGTCGAAATGGGGAAGTTGGGGAAATTTAGTGCAGGCGTAAAATTTTGGGATGCTCTTATTTTCACGTTGAATCTCAACAGTAAGTGTCATGGGCCTATCATATTTTTTGCATCGCTAACTGGTCCCACGGATTACTCCTCCGCGTGATTGCACCGCTTTGTCTCTCCGAATTTATATTAAAAGAATTATTTCAGTCTAACCACACAACGGGTCTGAGTAACTAACACCGCCCATTTTAAAACGACCGGTGCAATGAATGTAGGACCCGACAAATCTCCCGGTGTAACATGTCTCTACCGGTGTAAATAATCATACTACCGCCTTTGACCAGGTCAACATGTGGATTTTACACCGGGTTTTCCAAATAACCGGTGTAACACGGCGGTGTAACATTAAATTTTGCTGGTAGTGATATATAGGTAGTGTATAATAGTTTACACTATTTTGAC
Source organism: Sherardia arvensis (assembly GCA_948330725.1). NCBI lineage: Eukaryota > Viridiplantae > Streptophyta > Magnoliopsida > Gentianales > Rubiaceae > Sherardia > Sherardia arvensis. The sequence continues at coordinate 10,900,223 of OX415244.1, forward strand.
AGCCTCTTCTATGTCTAACTTATCTCATATTTGATGCCGCCTTATATTTTACTTTGTCAATTATCTACCGGGTTCTGAATATTTGGGATTTGTTTTAAGCAATATGATTTACTTTTGTAAAAGAGGTAGAGTTAGTTTTGAAAGCTTTCTCAAGCTTTTTAGGGCTTTGCACATCTTCAGACGTAGTTTTTATTGTCTATTTTGGCTCAAAAATAGTTTGGGAAGCCTAATATAATTTCCCTCACTCAATGAGTGGTTTGACCTTAAAATAATGAAATAAGTAGCATTCTAACCAGGCAATCTTGAGAAACACTTGTGTAAGTTGGTCTTATATATGGTAAGCCAATGATTTCTTATACAACAAAGTTTTTCATCCTTAGCTTGTTATTTACAGGAACTATCTGCCATGGGTAGAATTTTTTAGAGGGCTGATAAGTGTAGGTCCAAAAATGTGGTTAAATGACCCAATTGCCTAAGAATTTCTTTTTTCAGAGTTTTAACCCTAACTTTGCAGGGGAAATTTAGACATTTAACCACATTTTTGGACTTGTATATATAAACCTTTTGTAACCTGCACCTAAAATACCTGATTTTTTCTACGGAGGATGAAATGTTGAATTATGAAAAGCCAATGAGGATTCGCAAGAGGTTTTAAAGTTTGCATAGAAAGACTTTTGAAGAATTTTAAGTTAGCAACACATTTAATACTAGTTGAGAATACATAAGTGAAAACTAATTGCTAAATGATGTATGAAATGAAATATCAGTTAGCAAGTGAAGACGCAATACAAATAACAGGAAACAAGCTCCATAATTGGTTTACACAGTCTAGGTGAACTTAGGTTGTGGAAACTCCACTTTGTCCATTATAACGGATGATAAGTCCATGGTTCGTATTCTGGAGCTCATTCAGTCTCGGACCAGGTCCCGAGAAGGATCGTGGGCTCGAGATACGCGGAGGATGGATTCACGGGTCCATCAATCCTAATCCTCATAAGGAATGCGTATGTTATGAATTTTCTTTAAAGAATACACTTCCTCCTAAACATGGTAAGTACAGTCATGACTGGCATACACTTCTTCTGTACATGGTAATACAACTGTTATCTCCATAAGAGTTGTATTCCTACCATAATTACATATCTTGGCGATCCACGGATTTTAGCCTTATAAATACCGAAGATTTGGTAAACCTCTCTATCGATTAACTTACATACAATACGCCTTACGCACATACTAATTTGAGCGTCGGAGTGTCTATCCTCGGGACGCCCGAGGCTTTGTGTTGCAGATCAGTTCGTGAGCCGGGTTCGTGATCAAGTCAGGGTTCCAGACATCCATCAATTTGGCACGCCCAGTGGGACCCGCATGTCGATCTTGATCTAAACGACCTTTAAACTCATGGCTGATTTGGCTGAAAACTTTCACGGGAGCACACGAATCCGTTTTCCAGCCCCGACAGGAATAAGAAGCGCCAACGCCAACCACCCCCACGACCACGACGAGATAAGCAGCACCACCAACCAGGGAGCAGGAAAGAGCATCAACAACATACACTGATCGCCAGAAGAAGCCTCTCCCTGGGAATGGGAGAGCAAAAGATATCGCCGGGATGGAACCGTAGCCTTTTCGTCCTAACCAGTTCCCCCATTCTTGATCTTATAGTGATTACGGTCACCATAAATCACAACGTGATTAAGAGAGTTCTGGTAGACGGGGGAAGTGAGGTGGAGATTATGTTTCTAAGATTTTACGAGTAGTTGGGGTTAAACAAAAGTAATCTCGTACCTACAAATCCAATCTCTGGGTTTGATGGCGATCCCGTTACCCCTTTGGGAGAGATTACCTTGCCAGTACGAGTTGAAGACGATACTCAGAGCATAACCCTCCGCTGTGTTTTTGCAATAATTTACTCCAAGGCGCCGTACAACGTCATCCTCGGACGACCGTGGATGTGCCAAGCAAAAGTCTTCTGGTCCCCCTACCATCTAGCAATGAAATTCCCCACAAATCAAGGAAAAGCCACAGTCCGAGGTGATAAACAATTAGCCCAAATTTGCACCATTCAAGATATCAGAGAACCAGCAAAGTACTCCGAGTCCGAGCCAATGCAACTCGGAAAATCAGGAACCGTTGAGGTTGGAAATCTCCTACCCCCCCGAGATAAAAACCAGACTTCGAGATCTCCTCAACCAATACATAGATGTCTTCTCATGGGATACCAATGACTTGGTAGGAATATCCGCTCACCTGGCGGAACATTATTTAAACATCAACCCAGCGCAAAAGCCTATAAAGCAGAAGCGGTGCATCTTTGCATTGGACCGAGTTGAAGCTATCAGGGAGGAAGTAGATAAGATACTCAAAGCCCATATAATCGAAGAAGTACAGTACCCCGAATTGATAGCTAACCCAGCAATGGTCAAGAAACGAAGTGGAGAATGTGCATTGATTTCACCAACTTGAACGATTGTTGCCCCAAAGATAGCTATCCTCTACCCTCGATTAACCGCTTAGTCGAAGCCATTGCTGGATATCAAGTACTAGCCTTCCTCGACGCCTTCATGGGATATCATCTGATTCCCATGGCAAAGCAAGATAAGGAGAAAACCTCATTCATAACCGACAGAGGAACTTTCTGCTACAAGATTATGCCCTTTGGATTAAAGAACGTTGGGGCCACATACCAGCGATTGGTGGACAAGTTATTCAAATCTCAAATAGGATGCAACCTAGAGATATATGTTGATGATATGGTCGTAAAAAGCCGCAAATACGACTGATAAGTCCATGGTTCGTATTCGGGCCTCATTCATGCTCGGACTAGGGCCCGAGAAGGGTCATGGGCTCGAGGTACGCGGAGGATGGATCCACGGGTCCATCAATCCTAATCCTTATAAGAAATGCGTATATTAGGAATGTTCTACAAGGAATATACATTCTCCTATATGGTAATACAACTACTATTCCCATAAGAGTTGTATCCCTACCATAAATACATATCTTGGTGATCTACGGATTGTAGCCATATAAATACCGAAGGTTTGATAAACCTTTCTATCTATTATCTTACACACAATACGCCTTGCGCATCATACTAACTTGAGCGTCGGAGTGTCTACCCTCGGGACACCCAAGGCTTTGTTTTGCAGATCAGTTCGTGAGCTGAGTTCGTGATCAAGCGTGGGTCGTAGACATCCATCAATTTGGCACGCCCAGTGGGACCCACTTTCCATTCTTGATAAATACGACCTTCAAACTCATGGCTGATCCGGCTAAAAACATTCGTGGGAGTACACGAATCCATTTTTTGGCCCTGACAGGAGTAAGAAGCATCGATGCCAACCATGACGACGACGAGATGAGCCACGCCACCAACCAGGGAGCGGGAAAGAGCATCAACGGTGTACACCAGTCGCCCGAAGAAGCCTCTCCCTGGGAGTGGGAGAGCAAAAGATCTCGCCTGAACGGAACCGTCACTTTTTCACCTCGGGATGCGGTTCCTAATCAATTCCCTCATTCAGATCCCTTAGTAATCACAATCGACATAAACCATAATGTGATCAAAAGAGTTCTGGTAGATGGGGGAAGTGAAGTAGAAGTCATGTTTCTCAGCTATTATGAACAGATGGGACTGGACAAAAGAAATCTTGTACCCACAAACCCCATCTCGGGATTTGCGGGCGATCCTATAACTCCTCTAGGAGAGATCACTTTACCATTGCGAGTGAAAGATGGTCCTCGGAGTATGACCCTTCGTTGCACCTTTGAAATCATCGAATCCAGAGCGCCATACAACATAATCCTCAGACGATCCTGGATGTGCCAAGCAAAAGCCATCTGGTCCCCATACCACTTTGCGATGAAGTTCCCTACGAACCAAGGGATAGCAACAGTCCGAGGTGATCAATAATTAGCTCGAGTCTGCACAATCCAAGCTATCCAAGAACTGGAGAAGGAGGATCTTGAACAAGCCAAGTACTCCGAATCCGAGCCAATGCAACTCTGAGAATCAGGAACCGTCGAGGTTGGAACTCTCCTACCCCCCGAGATAAAGACCAAACTTCGAGATCTTCTCAACCAGTATATAGATGTCTTTTCCTGGGATACCAATGATTTGGTAGGAGTATCCCCTCGTTTGGCGGAACATTACCTGAATATCAATCCCTCACAGAAGCCCATAAAGTAGAAACGACGTATCTTTGCACTAGATCGGGTTGAAGCCATTGGAAAATAAATAGATAAGCTACTCAAAGCCCGTATAATCGAAGAAGTGCAGTACCCAGAATGGATAGCTAACCCAGTAATGGTCAAGAAGCCAGACGGGAAGTGGAGAATGTGCATCGACTTCACCAACCTGAACGATTGTTGTCCTAAAGATAGTTATTACCCTCTATTGACCGATTAGTTGAAGCGATCGCTGGATACCAAGTACTAGCCTTTTTTTATGCCTTTAAGGGATATCATCAGATCCCTATGGCAGAGCAAGATAAGGAGAAAACCTCCTTTATAACCGACAAAGGAACCTTCTGCTACAGGATGATGCCTTTCGGATTGAAGAATGCCGGAGCCACTTACCAGAGACTGGTAGACAAATTATTCAAATCCCAGATAGGACGCAACCTTGAGATTTATGTGGATGACATGATAGTGAAGAGCCGCAGTTACGACGCCTTCTTTGAAGATTTAAAGGAAACCTTCGATACATTACGGGCATCCAACCTAAAGCTGAACCCTGCTAAGTGTACTATTGGTGTCGGAGCAGGAAAATTCCTAGGATACATGGTATCTAATCGGTGAATTGAGGTAAACCCCGAGAAGATAGAGGCCTTGCAAAATATGCAACCTCCGAAGGCTGTCAAAGATGTATAGAAGTTGACAGGATCCCTCGCGGCCCTTAGCCGATTTCTCTCTAAAGAAGCAGAAAAGCATCTGCCCTATTTTAACATCCTTTAGAAGGCAAACCAATTTGATGCTCCCATGAATGCGGAGAAGCCTTCCGAGCACAGACCACCTCCGACATCTTCCGACACTGTCGAAACCAGACAGAGGGGAGACTCTCTACTTATATATATCTGCATCTCAGCTAGCCATTAGTGATGTGTTGGTCAAGGAAAAAGAAGGATCTTAACACCCAATATATTATGTAAGCCGAGCTCTACAAGGGCCCGAGACCATATATACACCTCTCGAGCGCTTAATATTGGCCCTTGTGCATGCCTCTCGACGGTTGCGGCCATACTTCCAAGCACATACAATAGTCCTCCTAACCAACTACCCAATTAGGAAAATCCTCCAGAAACCGGATGCCTCAGGACGAATGATGAAGTTGGACATTGAGTTGGGGAACATGACATACAGTATGAGCCTCGGACAGCCATCAAGGGCCAAGCCTTATCTGATTTCATAATGGAATCTGTTGAACCAGTGGAGATAAACCAACAAGACCCAGTTCCAGACGTAGGAAAATGGCGATTATATGTAGATGGATCCTCCAACTCGGGGGGAAGGGGTGCTGGAGTCTTACTCACCAGCCCCGAGGGAAAGGACCATCTCTACGTACTCCATTTTGATTTTTGAGCTACTAACAATGAAGCGGAATATGAATCCCTCATCACAGGGTTAAAGTTGGCAAAAGACCTCGATGTTAGGGACCTCGAGATCTTTAATGACTCACAGATCGTGGTACAGCAGGTCAAAGGTGAATACGAGACCCGAGAGTACAGTCTCCAAAAGTACCTTGATATAGTTAAGCCTCTCCTAAATCAATTCCGACATTTTGAGCTGAATCATATCCCCCGAGAAGGTAACCATAAAGCTGATGCACTGAGCAAACTTGCCTCCTCGGACTTAAACATTAGATCTTCTCAAGAATTGCTAATGGAAACCCTGGCAAAAAGAAGTTATGAAAAAAGCAGCATCATGGCTTTTGACATCTCAGACATATGGATGAACCCCTATATTGAGTACCTTCAAATGGGAACCCTTCCTGAGGACAAGCATCTGGCACGGAAGGTCTGAGTTAAAGCTCCCATATAAGGCACCATATATAAGAAGGGATATCTATAGCCTTTACTCAAATGTGTTGGGCCTTCCGACGCTGAACACTTAGTACAAGAAGCACATGAAGGAGTTTGTGGTAGTCACCAAGGTCCACGCACTATTACCCGAAAACTCCTACAAATGGGTTATTTCTGGCCTACGATGTTAGAAGAATCCAAGAGATATATTGATTCTTGTCACCAGTGTCAGAGATTAGCCAAGATGATCCATGTGCCTTAAGAAAATATGATTACTATCCAAGAATCCTGGCCATTCGTCCGATAGGGTATAGATCTTGTCGGACCCTTTCCTACAGCCCCCGGTAATTTCAAATACCTTATTGTGGCCATTGACTACTTCTCGAAGTGGGTGGAAGCTAAAGCCTTGACCAACATAACTGGCAAGACAGTTATTAACTTCTGTTGGAAGAACATTGTGTGTCGCTATGGTATCCCGAGATACATAGTGACCGATAATGGAGCACAATTCGCCAATAACCCCTTCAAGAAATGGTGTGAGGATTACGGCATACATCAGAAGTTTACCTCGGTATATCATCCAGAAGCTAATGGACATGTGGAGGTTAAGAATTGAACCTTGGAAAATGGCATCAAGAAGCGCCTAGAAGGAGCCAAAGGAAATTGGATCAAATAACTACCGAGCGTAATCTGGACCCATAGGACCACACCAGCTACTGCAACCGGAGAAACTCCATACAGTATAGTCTATGGGTCCGAGGCGGTCATCCCCATGGAAATTGGAATCCCCTCTGCCCGTACCTCTCAACCAGAAGATGAAGATGGCACTGCCAATGAAGAAAACCTCCGTCTCGACCTCGACCTTCTGGAAGAGAAAAGATCCAATGCTACTATCCATGAGGCCAAGGTAAAGGAAAGAGTTAAGTGCTACCATGACAGAAGTGTTCTCTTAGCTACATTCGTCAAAGGAGGATTTGTAATGAGGTTAAACGAGAAAAGCAAGAAAGAAGTGGAAGGGAAGCTAGTCCCGGACTGGGAAGGTCCGTATCGAGTCCTAGAATCTCATCCAAGGGGAAGCTACCTCTTGGAAACCGTGAAGGGCGAACCTATACCACGAAGATGGAACGTGATTAACTTACGAAAGTATCACGGAAGATAAAACTCGAGGAAGAGCCTCACAAAGGTTCGAGAATATCAATTATGCCCGAGAGCCTCATCAAGGTCCGAGACAGTTCTGCTCTAGCACAAACGGGTACTCAAACTCAAACCCACTATTTATTTTACTTATATTCCTAAAGTTATAAACTTAGATTGAAGTCATATTATTTTTACACCTATCTTTTAATGAGCAATATTAAATTCCTTTTATAAAAAGAAGACTGTTATTCAGAAGTATGACATGGATTGCTATTCAAAACAATAAGCTGTATAAAGTGTGTGATTGATTAGCTTATATAAAATAAGTTATTTGAATCCAAAATTCAAAATACCAATCGTTTTGAATAAAAGATATAGGTTCGAGATAAAAGTACTACCCATAAGTGCTTGATTGATGTATATAGACCAAAAGGGCAGACGTGCTCGAAAATCAATCATCTCAAAATAAAGAGGAAAAACCTCAAAAACAGAAGTTAAAAATTCATATCAAAGGTGTTATTACATCAGAATATGATACTTCTAATTTCCAAAGGGACACATAAAGGAAAAATCTCGAACTCAAATAGTTCATATCAAAGGTGTCATTACATCAAAATATGATACTTCTAATTCCCAAAGGGATACATAGAGGAAGAACCTCGAAATTTGATACAAAGGTCATGAAGAAGATGTTATTACATCAGAATATGATACTTCTAAATACACCTAACGGGGTCTTCTAGAACTTCACCAGAAGTGACACTCGAGAGATGGGCTATTGTCAACGTTTCTACATGCTGTGACATAAAAGGCCTTTTCAAAAATTGCCGAGGAAGAAGCCCAACAACATCACGAATCTGCTTGACCTCACTTGTTAGACTGTTGCTGACATGATTAAGGGAAAGACTCCTGATAAAATTCGCAAGACTTTCAACATCAATATGTTCGCAGTGTGTTCATCATGGACAACTGCGAAGACCTTATCCCCGAGTACCTCAACTTTTTCAATAGGGCGGGAGCTTCTTTCCAGTAAATCATGAGATCGAGGTTCATGTGCAAAGGAGTAAACCTCGAGTCCTAAAGCTGACGAGGAGATGCTGATGAGCCTATTGAAGCTAACTTGCCTTACTACCTGAAGGAATGGAGAACCTCTCACCGAGAAAGGACAAGTCAGGATATCTTGCTACAATGAGCTTTAATAAGTCTCCTGACGTCGTTATCTTCTCGGAGGGACCCAATGCATCCAAGAACTTGGCTCCAGGAACCAATCACTAGCATTCAAGGCAGATAGCTCATTAGCAGCATCCGGCAGAGAGAAAATGGACGTCATAACCTCTATCTCCTTGTCAGATTGACACAACAACAAGATTTTATCCAAAATATGGTGCTGCTCGGAGTCATGGAATAAGTCTCCATACTCCTCCCGGTGATCCTTAAACTAGGGACTACAAGAAATGAAGGCACCCCAAAGCTTAAGAAGCCGTTTCAGCTCCTCCGAGTTTTCACCCGAAGGCAAGGTCTGCGTCAGCTCATCCACGGTGTCCTGATAAACCTTCAGCTCTTTTTTCTCGGACTCTCTTGCCAGCAGTAAGGCCTTGTTCTCAGCCTCGAGCTGCTTCACCCTATCCTCCAAGTGAGTCAAATCCAATGGAGCAGGGACCGATGAGGGAGACACCACTGACTCAGTCGTTAAAGATAAGATAATAGCCCTCATCTCCTCCTTATCGGCCTTGAGAGCCCGGCACCTGAAATGTAACTCCACAGAGTTATACAGGTGTTTGATCTCACATTTGGTCCGACGTCCCAGCATGGATATATCTACCATCAGCTGTAAAATAGAAGATATATAAAGACCTGATATGTGACACTTAAAAGTTCACATAATATGACAAGGAAAATCACTACCTCAAAGGCAATGGGATACTTCTTGAAAGACTTCCGAGAAGCCTGGCCATCCTCTTCCTCGGGGCAACTCAGATAATACTTCAACTTCTTCAGAGGCACATCCTCAGGGATCACCAGCTCAAGGTCAGATTCGTCGTCATCCAAGGACTCCCCAACTTCCGATTCCACCTCCTCGGACTCCTCCGCCTCCTCCTCTACGACCTCGAGGACCGTTTTCCCCTTCTTGATCTTTTTCTTTGGAGGAGATGCTGCATACAGAAGAAGAAATTTTAATATGCGATATCGATGAAAGCATTACTACAGTATGCAAATCAAGACATTACTTGAAGGGGACCGACTAGAGGAAGATTCATCCTGATTCCGGGGCGATTTCTTGGCAGGCCGTTTCTTGACCTCCTTTTTATCCTCCTGGATTTTATCAGGGAGGGTCCAATCTCGATCTGTCTTAAGGTAGCTGGATGTAGATTTTGACCGAGGAACATCTAGCAGATATGAATAAGTGACAAGAGGCCACTGCCAGACCGAGCCATGAGCCCCTTGCACAAATCCTCCCTCCCTCCTGGAAGATGATATTTTCCTTCAAGAGCTCCTCAACGATGCCCTTTAAATGAGCAGGAATATCAAAGACCCCATCAAGAGGCACAGCGTCTTTCGGCTTCGGGTTCCGGTAAGGAACCTCATATCTGGTTCGATCAAAGGTTAGTCGAATGTCTTTCCAACCTCCGTTGTTATAAGGAAAATTGAAGACCTTGCCCTTTCGAGAAGTAAGGGTGATATGCTCACGCTCCTTGAAAGAAAACAGCTTGAACAAGCTCCTAAATAGATCCAGGCTCGGCTCATAGTCCTTCCGAGAGCACCAGGAGATAAAATCCACCATTGTCACCACCACATTGGAGTGAATTTGGCATGGATGTAGCCGATGATGCTGCAGAAACTCGGAAAACACGGGAGGAAAGGGAAAACTCAGTCCCTGTTGCAAGAACCTACCATATACTACCCCTCGAGTGGGGCTCACGAGATTCTTGACCTGAGTGGTCTTATCCTCGTGCCTCAAATCAGACTCGACGGGGTATGACAACCTGCATGACTTTAAAAATCGTAGGGTCTTTTCTTCGACCACCTTGGTGACATCATTTGCTCCACCGGCCACCGGAACCCGTTTATCAACTTGGGACTCCGCATTCGGGTCCATATTTGACCCAGATGCACCATCATCCGCCACTGCAGCTACAGCCTGCAGCGGTGTAGCAATGGTCACCTCCATCAGCTCTCCAGACTCAACCTCCAAGAACAAGGTACTCAAATCATGAGTAGCTGGAGCTCTTTCTCTGGAAACATTCTCTCCATTGCCAGGGGGAATACTGGAGTTTGCAGAAGACATGGCAATATAGAGAATGGGGGGAATAGAATATATGAAGAAAACAAGACAAGTTTGAAGAACATTTTCTGAGATTGGAAACGCAGAATACTTGGATGATTGATGATAAACACAATGAAAATTACTTGGTTATATAGCCAGTAATTAACACGCATTTACACGGAGTAATTACCTCGAATCGCGAAATGATGCAGGCAATTGGAAGGTTGGTCTTCTCCACCGCCAGAAGATACAATGAATCAAGACCACGTGTCAATCCCTCAGAATTTAAGAAGATAGAATCAGATCCAACCGTCCACGTTCTTGATGGAATACAAACTTTAAGCTAGATATTCAGAAGGTTTAACCTGAGAGGTCAGTCTCAAGAAGGATTCCCCCCGAGTTTAACACCCCGAGTCATCCTCCTTGAGTTATTGGTTTTCCCTCGAGAAGCAAGCCTCTCCTTTAATCTTCGAGACGAAGCATTCTAAATTCTGAAAATATAACTTGGGGCTACTAATAAGTCCATGGTTCGTATTCGGGCCTCATTCATGCTCGGACCAGGGCCCGAGAAGGGTCATAGCTCGAGGTACGCGGAGGATGGATCCACGGGTCCATCAGTCCTAATCCATATAAGGAATGCGCATATTATGAATGTTCTACAAGGAATATACATTCTCCTAAACATGGTAATACAACTACTATTCCCATAAGAGTTGTATTCCTACCATAAATACATATCTTGGTGATCTACGGATTGTAGCCATATAAATACCGAAGGTTTGGTAAACCTCTCTATCTATTATCTTACATACAATACGCCTTACGCATCATGCTAACTTGAGCATCGGAGTGTCTACCCTCGGGGACACCCGAGGCTTTGTTTTGCAGATCAGTTCGTGAGCTGAGTTCGTGATCAAGCGCGGGTCGTAGACATCCATCAACGACGCTTTCTTTGAAGACCTGAAGGAAACCTTTGATACATTGCGGACATCCAACCTAAAGCTGAACCCTGCTAAATGTACCATTGGTGTTGGAGCTGGCAAGTTCTGAGGATACATGGTATCCAATCGGGGAATCGAGGTCAACCCCGAGAAGATAGAAGCCCTGCAAAATATGCAACCCCCGAAGACCGTCAAGGACGTACAATAGTTAACGAGATCCCTCGCAGCACTTAGCCGATTTCTCTCCAAAGGAGCTGAAAAACACTTGCCCTTCTTCAACATCCTTAAGAAAGCCAACCAATTCGAATGGTCACACGAGTGTGGGGAAGCCTTCCAAGCACTTAAAGATCACCTCCGACATCTACCAACGCTCTCAAAGCTGGACAAGGGGGAGACTCTTTACTTATACATATCCGCCTCCCAGCTAGCCATCAGTGTTGTTTTAGTTAAAGAAAAGGAAGGATCGCAACACCCCGTATACTATGTTAGCAGAGCCCTGCAGGGGCTAGAGACGAGATACACCCCACTCGAACGTGTGATATTGGCTATCATGAATGCCTCTCCACGGTTACGGCTGTACTTTCAAGCACATACAATAGTGCTCCTAACCAACTATCCGATCAGACAGATTCTTCAAAAACCTGACGCCTCGGGAAAGATGATGAAATGGGCCATTGAATTGGGAGAACATGACATACAGTATAAACCTCGTACAACCATCAAAGGCCAAGATTTATCTGATTTCATAATGGAGTCAGTAGAACCGGTGGAGATCAACCAGCAAGATCCAGTCTCCAACACTGGAAAGTGGCGTCCATATGTGGATGGATCCTCCAACTCGGGGGGGAAGTGGTGCTGGAGTCTTACTCACCAGCCCCGAGGGAAAGGACCATCCCTATGTTCTCCACTTCGCTTCTGAGCTACCAATAATGAAGCCGAATATGAAGCCCTCATAATAGGACTGAAGCTAGCAAAAGACCTCGAGGTCAAGGACCTTGAGATCTTCAGTGACTCTTAGATTGTGGTACAACAGGTCAAAGGTGAATATGAAACCCGAGAGTACAGCCTCCAGAAGTAACTCGAGATAGTCAAACCTCTCATGAGTCAGTTCTGGCATTATGAGCTAAACCACATTCCTCGAGAAGGCAACCATAAAGCTGATGCACTAAGCAAGCTTGCTTCCTCGGACCTCAACATACGTTCCTCTCAGGAATTGCTTATGGAAACCCTGGCAAAAAGGAGTTACGAAGAAAGCAGCATCGTGGCTGTGGACATCTCGGACACATGGATGAGCCCCTACATTGAATACCTACAAACGGGAACCCTTTCGGAGGATAAACATTTGGCGCGAAAGGTCTGAGTTAAAGCCCCTAAGTACGTCATCCACGAAGGCAGCTTATACAAGAAATGATACCTCCAGCCCTTACTTAAATGTGTCGGGCCCTCCAATGCAGAGCACTTGGTACAAGAAGCACGTGAAGGTGTTTGTGATAGTCATCAAGGTCCATGCACTGTTACCCGCAAACTCTTACAAATGGGTTACTTCTGGCCTACTATGCTAGAAGATTCCAAGAATTTTATTGATTCCTGTCACCAGTGTCAGAGATTTGCCAAAATGATTCATGTGCCCCAAGAAAACATGATTACAATCCAAGAATCTTGGTCATTCGTCCGATGGGGCACTGATCTTGTCGGACCCTTTCCGACGGTCCCTGGGAATTTCAAGTACCTTATTGTGGACATTGATTATTTCTCAAAATGGGTAAAAGTTGAAGCCTTGACGAATATAACGGGCAAAATAGTAATCAATTTCTGCTGGAATAATATTGTGTGTCGCTCCAGCATCCCGAGATACATAGTAACTGATAATTGCTCACAATTTGCTAATAACCCCTTCAAGAAATGGTGTGAGGATTACGGCATACATCAGAAGCTCACATCGGTATACCATCCAGAAGCCAACGGCCAGGTAGAAGTCATGAATAGAACCCTAGTAAATGGTATCAAAAAGCGCCTAGAAGGAGCTAAAGGAAAATTTATCCGAGAAGATTTGGACCCATAGAACGAAACCATTTAAGACTACCGGAGAAACCCCTTACAGCTTAGTATATGGGTCTGAGGCAGTAATCCCCATGGAAATTGGAGTCCTTTCTGCCTGTACCTCATAAACAGAAGATACAGATAGAACAGCCAATGAAGAAAACCTTCATCTCGCCCTTGACTTCCTCGAGGAAAAAAGAGCTAGCGCCACTATCCATGAGGCCAAGGTAAAAGAAAGAGTTAAGCGCTACCATGACAGAAGGGTTCGCTTGGCTACATTCACGAAAGGAGATCTCGTCATGAGGCTAAATGAAAAGAGCAAGAAGGAAGTGGAAGGGAAGCTAGCCCCGAACTGGGAAGGTCCGTATCGAGTCCTAGAATCCCATCTAGGGGGAAACTACCTCTTGGAAACCATGAGCTAGCGCCACTATCCATGAGGCCAAGGTAACAGAAAGAGTTAAGCGCTACCATGACAGAAGGGTTCGCTTGGCTACATTCACGAAAGGAGATCTCGTCCTGAGGCTAAATGAAAAGAGCAAGAAGGAAGTGGAAGGGAAGCTAGCCCCGAACTGGGAAGGTCCGTATCGAGTCCTAGAATCCCATCTAGGGGGAAACTACCTCTTGGAAACCATGAAAGATGAACCCATACGACGAAGATGGAACGTGATTAACTTACGAAAGTATCACGGAAGATAAAGTCCGAGAAAGAACCTCACAAAGGTCTAAAAGTCTCACCGAAGTCCGAGAACCTCACGAGGATCCAAGACAGCTCTACTCTAAACATAAACAGGTACTAAACTCAAACCACTATTCCCCTTATTTTTGTTCTTAAAATTATGAACTTAGATTGAACTTATGCCATCTACAATTACACCTATCTTTATTTTTAGCAATCACAAATTCCTTTTCTAACAAAGGGAATGTTATCTTAAGTATGACGCTGATTACTACTCAAAACAATATGTTTTAATAAGTGTATGATTGGCTAGCTTATACAGAATAAGTTGTTTGAATTCAACATTCAACCTCCAATCGTTTTTAATAAAGAAGATAGGTCCGAGATAAAGTACTTTAAAAAAGTATTTGATTGAAATTTACGGACTAAACTGGCTGATGTGCTTGAAAATCAATCATCTCGAAATACAATGAGGAAAAACCTCAAAACAGAAGTTAAAATTCATATCAAAGGTGTCATTACATTAGAATATGATACTTCTAAAAAATCCCAAGTGGATACGAAGAGGAAAAACCTCGAACTCCAAAATTCATATCAAAGGTGTCATTACATCAGAATATGATACTTCTAAACAATTCCCAAGTGGATACATGGAGGATAAACCTTGAGATCATATAAAAAGGTGTCATTACATCAGAATATGATATTTCTAAACATACCCAATAGGGTTATCAAGGACTTCACCAAATGTGGCCCTTGAGAGATGGGCTATTGTCAACTTTTCTGCACGCTGCAACATTAAAAGCCTTATCAGGATTAAAACCTCACTAATATGGAAAACCAAGCCCGATGAAGAAGCCCAACAACATCAAGTTATATATTCGTAGATCCTTCATCATGGACAATTGCAAAGACCGGATCCCGGAGTATCTCAGCTTCGTCAACGAGGCAGGAGCTCCTTTCCAGTAAACCATGAGATCGAGGTTCATGTGCAAAGGAATAAATCCAAAACCCCAAAGCTGATGAGGAGATGCGTAAGGTAGAAGATCTGTTGAAGCTAATCTAACTTGCTGGCGGAAGGAATGGAAAGCATCTCACCAAGGAAGGATAACTCAGGATACTTGGCTTCAATGAGTCTCAACAAATCTCTTGATGTCATTATCTCCTCGGAGGAACCCTATGCATCCAAAAACTCGGTCCCAGGAATCCAGCGGCGACGAGTCAAGGCTACGAGCTTATCAGAGGCATCCGGACGAGAAAAAAGGGAAATCATTAAATTCATTTCCCCATCGGACCGACATAGGAACAGGACATTGTCCAGGCTCTTATGCAACTCCGAGTCCAGGTATAAATCTCCATACTCCTCCCAGTGACTCTTTAACTCAGGGCCACAGGCAATGAATGCACCCTAGAGCCTTAGAAGTTGCTGTTGTTCCCTGGTATCCTCCTCCAAAGACCGCTTCTGAGTCAACTCCTCCACAGTGTCCTGGTATACCTTCAGCTCGTCTGCCTGAAACTTCCTCTCCTGCAGTAGGGCCTTATTCTCGACCTCAAATTGCTTCACCTTATCCTCCAGCTAAGTCACATCTACCGACGCCGAGACAGGAGGAGGAGGCATATCCAGTTTAGCCTTTAAGGCCCCAATCTGACCCTCCATCTCCTCCTTCCCAGCTTCAAGAGTCTGACACCTTGCATGCAGCTCCCTAACTGAGTTGTACAGACGCTTGATCTTGGCAGTAGCCTGGCCACCCAGCTTAGACAGATTTGTCATTAGCTACAAAACAGAAGTTGTGTAAAGACTTAATACTTAGGACATCAAGAAATCATGCCACAAGAAAGAAAGATAACTACCTTGGAAGCAAAGGGATACTTCTTGGAGACCTTCCAAGAAGTCTGCCCAGCCTCTTCTCCAGTCCGGCCCAGGTAACACCCCAGCTCCTTCAAAGGAGCGTCGTCCGGGGTCACCTGTTCAAACTCGAAGTCATCATCTGAAGACTCCTCAGCCTCGGGCTCCATCTCTTCAGACTCCACCTCCTCAGACTACTCCTCCTCGGACTCCTCCACCTTCTCCTCTATCGTCTTAAGGACGGCCTTCCCTTTCTTGGCCTTCTTTTTTGGAGGAGATTCTATAAATATGAAAAAGAACATCAGAATGCTTTAAAGTGAAATATATATAACGTGACTACAGTGTGTCATGCAAGAAAGTACCTGAAGAAGATCGACTCGAGGATGATTTTCCTTGACTCTTGGGAGACTTCCTCGAGCCCCGTTTCCTGGACTCCTTCTTGTTCTCCTGTATTTTATCATGGAGGGTCCAGTCCAGATCCGGCTTCAAGACACTAGAAGTGGATTTCGACCGAGTAACATCCAGCAAGTAAGAATAGGTGACGTAAGGCCATTGCCATAGTGAGCCATGAGCTCCCCACACGAATCCTCCCTCATGGAAGACGATCTTCTCCTTCAAGAGCTCCTCGACGATGCCCTCTAGGTGATCAGGACTCTTAAAGACCTTGTCAAGAGGCACAGCATCTTTCGGGTTCTAGTCAGGAACCTCATACTTTGTCCAGTCGAATGTCAGCCGAATATCCTTCCACTGACCGTTGTTGTCGGGGAAGGTAAAGACTTTGCCTCCCCTAGGCGTGAGGGTAATGTGCTCGCGCCTCTCGAAAGAGAACATCGGAACAAGCTCCTGAGTAAAGCCAAGCTTGGCTCATTCTCCTTCCGAGCGCACCAGGATATCAGTGCCATGATCGTCACCACTATGTTGGAGTGGATCTGACATGGGTGCAGCTGATGATGCTGCAAAAAATCCAGAAATAGAGGGGGAAATGGAAAACTCAACCCCTGATGCAAGAATTTACCATATATTACCCCTCGAGTGGGGTTCACCAGATCCTGGACCGGAGTAGTCTCATCCTCGAGCCTCAGATTAGCCTCGAGGGGCTACGACAACCTGCATGACTTGAGAAATCGCAGGGTCTTTTTGTCGACCACCTTGGTGACGCCACCAGCATCACCAGTAACTGGAGCCTGTTTATCAACTTGGGGCTCCATATTTGGGTCCAAACCCGACCCAGACGCACCTTCATCGGCTACCGCAGTTACAACCTGCAGCGGCGTAGCGATAGTTACCTCCATCAATTCCCCAGAATCCACCTCTAGGAACAGAGTGCTCAGGTCATGAGCGGCTGGGGCTATTTCTACAACATTCGTTACTACAGTCTCTGTATTGCCAGGGGGAACGCTGGAGTTTGAGGAAGACATGGCAATATAGAGAATGGGGGGAAGAAAGTGTGGGAAGTGGGGAAAGAAGAATTTTTCTGAAGAACTTTGAAAGAACAGAGTTTTTCTGAGATTGAAAACACGAAATTACTTGGGTGAAGATTGATAAGCACAAGGAAAAGTTACTTGGTTATATAACCAGTAATTAGTATGAATTTAAGCGAAATAATTACCTCGACTCGCGAAACGACGCAGAAAATTGGAAGGTTGGTCTTTCTCACCGCCAGAGGAGACAATTAGTGGACGCCACGTGTCAGCTACCTTAGAATTTAAAGGATGAGATCAAATCCGACCGTCCACGTGTCCTGATGGAATACGAAGCAACTTGAAGATAGATATTCAGAAGGGTCAGCCCGAGAAGATCTATCCGAGCTTAATACCCCGAGTTACTCTCCCTCGAGTTATTGGCCTTCCCTCGAGAAGCAAGCCTCTCATCCAGCCTTCGAGATGGAGCCCTCGAAATTATGAAGATCTACCTTGGGGCTACTGATAAGTCTGTGGTTTGTATTCTGGACCTCATTTATTCTCGGACTAGGGCTCGAGAAGGGTCGTGGGCTTGAGATACGCGGAGAATGGATCCACGGGTCCATCATTCCTAATCCTTATAGGAATGCGTATATTATGAATGTTCTATAAAGAATACACTTCCTCCTAAACATGGTATGTACAGCCATGACTGATATACACTTCTTCTATATATGGTAATACATGTTGTTATCTCCATAAGAGTTGTATTTCTACCATAATTACATATCTTGGCGATCCACGGATTGTAACCTTATAAATACCGAAAATTTGGTAAACCTCTCTATCGATTATCTTATATACAATACGCCTTACGCACATACTAGCTTGAGCGTCGGAGTGTCTATCATCGGGACACCCGAGATTTTGTCTTGCAAATCAGTTCGTAAGCCGAGTTCGTGATCAAGTGCGGGTTACAGACATCCATCAACGGACCTGAGTATAGATGCGGCTTATAAAATCTCTGGCATTAGAATTCTGTGAGGCTCGAACTCACGTTATTATTCAATATAACTGTTCTTGCTACACAATAAAAGTATTATTATCAACTTTAAAAGATGTCATGTTTCAAATTTCTTTCTTTCTAGCCACAGATTGTTTTTTTTTTAACTTCTGACTGAAGATTTCCTCGTTTCAAGGTTTTTTAGCCATGCATATTTGAATTCACTAACATGGAATCAGAACCTTCCATGTTTCGGTTCTTTCGTTCTTCCTCCTCTCATTAGCTGAGAAATAGAAAGAATTACATTGAAAAAAATGGCAGTCTGTTTTTGCCTATAAAAAATTACACAAGGGATGCAAAAACAACGTGTATGGTTGATAGAATTGGAATTTGTGTTTGGTTGATAGAATTGGAATTTGAATTGATATTCTAATGCCATGGAATTGAAATAGAGAATTAGTGTTCAAATATTTTATGAATTCTAGTGTTTGGCTAACACTAGAATTATTTAAAAGTTGAGATTGTAATTCCAATTCTTGCATTTGGATAACTTAAGTATGGACATGGAATTAGAATTATAATTGCCATGTATTATTATATTATTTATTTTATATTATTTTTCATACTTTATATTATTCCAAAAGAACTATATGCATATTGCATAATCCAGTCAGTTCCCTAAACCAGATTCCACACCTTCTGCTGTGACTTCAGTTGAGCACCGCGCCTCCTTTTCATGCATCAACTGCAGGATCCTCAGCCTTCGTGTTCTTCTTCTGCTTCTGCACTTTCTTTGGAGCATCATCTTCAGTTCCCGACTCAGAATCATCAGCAGGCTTCTTGCTCTTCTTCTTTTTCCCGGATCCACGCTTCAGCTTCTTTGCTTTCTTCTGAGCTGCTTCCTCGTTTTCACTGTCTTCAGACTCAGAATCATCAGTTCCAGAGGACTTCTTGTTTTTCTTCGTTTTGCTGCGCTTCAAGTTCTTTGCTTTCTTCCGAGGAGCTTCATCGGCTTCTGAATCATCTGTGTTGGAGAAATCCACTGCTTTAACTATGTATACCTGCAACGAAGTCAAGAAGAACCCGTTGTTATAAAATTATATACAATCGCTGTTAATAATATTTGAAAAGCTATATAGCTCAACAAACCTTGAACCTGGTTTCCTCAACCATGTCAAACACAAGAGCATCGCCATCATCTATTTTGTGTTCTAGAGCGAAAGCTCACCACCCGCCACTCAGGCCAGCTCGCTTGCCAAGGTACCCGGCAGGAAACTCAGAGCCATTTTCATCTTCAAGAACGAAATCAGTACTATGTGCTTTGGGCATATGCTCCTCACAAAACCTACCAGGGAGTCCCTAAGAAAAAAATTTCACATACTTGATATCAAAACCACATTCTCAGAACAAAATCTCAGATATGCTTCACAAACACCGACAATGCAACTGAGTCACTCACCATCCAGAAGTGTATAGCACACATGGTTCTTTCAATAAGTGTATAGCATACATGATATTTTCCGTAACACTCAATGACATAATGCATTCACACAAGCAATAATCTTACTTGGCTCTAGTGCTCGTGATCATACATGGTTCATATCAACAGTCATGCATCTACACATACTGAACACTACAAACTACACACATCATGATTATATTGCATCAACACTAAATAAATTATTATACTACACAGATTGTAGATCCATACATAATGTCGTTAATTAACACAGAAACCAACACATCAACTGCTGCTGACCAGTTCTTACTTAAATGATCATAACTTAATGCATGGAATTCTAAAACTCATAAAATAACACCATTAAAAACTAGACCGAAAGGGCTTCCATCAGAGAGGTTGCACTCAAAATTTCATCACTTATAGATTCTTCAATAAATCAATCCAACATGACTACAGAATCAAACAATTTGCAGCTGACCACTTGTTAATTAAATAATCATAACCATTCACACATAACTCGGAAAATTATGAAACTCACGCCACTAAAATCTAGACTTCCATATCATTCATCAGGCAGCTTACATTTAAAATTTGAAAAAAATTGCCCCTTGAACCGAGTATCCAAACATCACTACAGATTGCAACTGAAATCAAACAGTTCGCCGCTGATCACTCACTGTTGCAACGACCACAACATTTCACAAAAAGTTCAGAAAATTTTGAAACTTCAGCCACTAAAAACTAGTCTTTCTTATCTTTTATTTGACAGCTTACAGTTTAAATTCCATAAATATTTGCTCCTTGAACTGATCACACAAACATGACTGCTGATTGAAACGTAAATAAGAGGTGCAGTAGACATGTTCATCTAAGTGTGGAAGAAAAGATGATTTGATCTCACATAAAAGAGAGACAGAAGCAGAGAAGGATGTCCCAAGTAGATTAAACTTACATATTTTTTACGAGGACTTTTGACGGGATCGAATCAAACTTTGGACTTTTGACCTTCAGAGTGAAAACCCAGCCTATGCGTCAAACCCAGATATCAAACTCTGGCTCTGCAAGCTGTCAAAAACAGATTCAAGCGCCTCAGCTAGAAACATAGTCATGCCCCTCCTGGCCCTCCAAGAGTTCCAACACTAAGGTTACATTTCTGTAGAAATGGATTGGTAGAAATGGATCTGATGGAATCCCAGCAGTTATACTATCACTGAAGTAATAAAGATTGTCCTCAATATCCTCTACAAAAGCCAGAATCAATCTCCTCGAATCTAAGCCAAGAGTCCTGTCTAAGAAATCAGGTACATTTAGCAAGAGAATTTCAGTAACTCTTAACAACAACAAAAAAAAGGAAGGGGAAAAACATACGTTGCATAATTCGACACCAGTTTACTTAAGTTGTTGATATACTGCTCTTGAAAGAATTTAACCAAGTTCAAAAAGTAATCTTCAAGAGGGGCGCTAGATACATATCTGATGACAGCTTCATCTCCAACTGCATGGTGTAGCCAAGGCAAACATTATTCTATGAGACCATCAACCATCTGAATCATGAGGATTCACAACAAGAATCGACAGCAACTCAACCTGGTAAACATTTAAAGTCAATGCACGTACTGCAATAAGAATCATCCTTTCCTCGTGAAAAGCAAATCTTATTGCTTCAGAATACAGAGAGAAGGAAATCACTTCATCCTGAATTGATAAATATCCGTTAAATTAGCAATCAGACATGGACAAAGAAACGTCAGATGTGTATCTAATGCAGAAAAAAGTTAATTTCACTAGGCCATCTATCCTCCACCCCTCCACCCACCCCCAGCAGAATTCATACGTCATCGATTAAACCCAGCCTATGCGTCACCGATTTAAGCTGCAACAGAGTGAAAACAACATCAGAACCAAAAACACAATTCCAGATTCAAAAGGACCATCATCGAGTTCGGTACAAACTAACCTGTACGAATGAAGATTTCCGATTCCGGCACTCGACTAGAAGAAGAAAGGCTGAGTTTTAAAGTCATGAAACCTCAAACCCAAAAGAACTCTAGTAAACATTTGAAATTGGGGAAGAAAAATACCGAAAATATTGAAGATGACTAACCTATATCGTCGGTGATTGCAGATGCAGTGGCATTAATGGAGGAGGTGGTAGTGCTTGATAGCGGAAGCGGTGAACCGGTGGTGCTTGATGGCGGAAGCGACTGTCGGAGCGGGCGATGAAAGGATTTTGCAGAGAAGGGAAGAATAAATACACGACCCGAATTAATTATTATAACCCGACTTTGATTCGGAAAGGACCCGCGAATTTTGCCAATATCACAGAATTGGTTTTGGAAAACTTTGTTCCAACAAGATAATTCATCCCATAGAATTTAGAGCTCCATGATATTCGAAAACCAATTCTATAACAATATTTTTGTTCATCTAAACAGCAGAATTGGCCCAATGCCATAGAATTTGAATATTATGGTCCAATTCTATGCAAAACAAACACACCCTGAATGTAGTAGAATTGAGAACTCTAAAAATGGTGTTGGAAAAATATTGAATGTATGAGTATATATTGCCACAAATTATACCATACACCTGGGATATGTATCCCCAGGTGTATTCTAAAATTTAAATATGTGTATTTTTATGTGTATAATTATACATTGTAAATCATTTTTACTTATAATTTTTATAAATAGTATATGTGAATGGATATCAATGGAATGCACAATTATTAAAAACCCAATATTAAATTATTGGGCAGAAGCTTGCCGGAAACCCCAAATTTGGAAAGAAGTGTACTGATTATATTTGAACAATGAATACATTTATGTAAAACTTTTAGACAATATGGAGGCTAAGAAACAAGGCTAATTAAACTCGGTTTTTTTGGCTTGAGATTTCTAATACCAATCTATCTTTCTTTCATTTCATGTATCCAACCTATAAATTCAGTTTCAAGCTTGTTCTGAGCCCTGTTAATACATCCTATGTCCGACTCATTTAGGGGGTTGCTAAATCACGCCCTATATTTTTCTTACTAACACTCTAATACGTATAAATACATAATATATTTATTTTGAGGGTAAAATTAGTGAAATATTTACAACGGATTAATACCAAACTAATTCAACACTAATTTTTTACTGAAAGAGATGATCGGATCTGACATGCCCGTTGCCGGAAAAGTTGTCGGTAAAAGTTACCGGAAAAGTTACCGGAAAATTTTCAACTGAAAATTAATCGGAAAATTAATAAACTAAAAAAATTGATGAATGTTTAGAAGTTGAAAATTTTCCGTTGACTTTTCCGGTGACTTTTCCGGCAACGGGCATGTCGGATCCAATCATCTTTCCTTTCAGTAAAAAATCATACGAGTGTTTAGAAAATCTCACCATTTTATTATAATTAAATATGGTAAAATTTAAGAATAAGTATGGTAATAATATACTAATTAAAAGTATAAGGTAAATGGATGTAATTTTGTATAAATACAGGGCGTTAGTAAGAAAAATATAGGGCATGATTTAGCAATTCACCTAATTCATAGCGCAATTGATGTTTTTAATCAATAATTATATATATATACATACATATACACACACGTTGTTACATATGTCGTGACATAACCGGTTAGCTAGGTTATGTTCCTGTTGAAGAAATGTGCAGTTAACTATAAGAACTACAAATTCCAACAAAAAATCTAATATTCGCCAAATACTAACGATCGGAAAATTAATTAATTAGTGCATGACATATATTAGTTTAGAATTTTTAATTTGTAAAGTGTGATGTTGGGTAAAATATCTTTGTTGAGTATCTTTGATTTGTCTAAATTAATTATCTTCGCTTGTTTTTAGATTTAACGTTGATGTAAATTAATTGTTGTTGGAAAAAATCAAAAGTGGAATACATGCACGTTGACGGCTTTCTCTCTCTTCATCAATTTCCTCCTCCTTATCTCTACCTTTCTTTCACAACCGCATGATTTTCCCCAAACAGTTATTTTTCTATCCGTTGCCGACACTGACAACCACCTGAAACGGTCTTATAACGGCCAATTTCATGGCGGCGCCACCGCACCAGCGCGGTGGCAATGCTCATTTCCGATCTTTTGCCCAGGCCGTGATTGATAAACCGCCTCCTATCTCAAACCTCCTGCCCTCAAATCCTGAAATCCTCCCAATCGGCGAATTTAAAGGGAAAATTGCATGCATAGTATCGCCGGAGCAGGCCACCCAACTTGCCGATCACTACCAGTATACTCTGGTCGGCAAATTCGAGCATGGGAAACCGTCTATGGAAACTCTGAATGCTGCTTTCAAGACCATTGGTTTCAATTCAAAGTTTCAGATCGGCTCACTTGGTTTTAAACATATCCTAATCAGGTTCCAAGAATCCGAAGATTATCAGAAATGCTGGCTGAGAGGCACTTGGAGCTTCAAGGGAGTCCCAATGAAGGTGCTCAAATGGTCCACGGATTTTAATCCTGGCACAGAATCCTCAGTGGTTCCGATTTGGGTAACTATACCTAATGTCCCTATTTTCTTCTACAATGTTACAATGTTGGAGTTTATTGGCAATAGAATAGGAAAGTTCATTAAGATGGACTATGCCACATCTACCCTGTCTAGGCCTTCAGCAGTGAAACTTTGTATAGAGATTGATCTGCAAAAGAAGTTTCATACTGAGATAACAGTAGGGATGCCAGGACTACTAGCTGATGTGGAAATCATATATGAGCAGGTGCCTTATTTCTTCTCTCACTGCCAGAAACTAGGTCACTCACTAGAGCAATGTAAAAGGGCTAACCCAGAGCTTGTGATTAGAAACCAGCCTAAAGTTCCTATAGTCACTGAACCTAGAGATAGACTGCCAAAACCCTGCACCAAAAGTCTCTCACCCTCCTACACTCAAAGAAGGTGGCTCAGGTCTAACTAGGAAAGAGAAGGACAGTCTGTTTAAGGCTCGGGGACAAATGGTATATGTGAAAAAAGCTCAACCGGTATCTGCAATGCCATCACCACAAATACCATCAGATATTCCCCAAATACCAACCATGAACAAAGGGAAAGAAAAACTGGTCATGATTTCAGAAGACATTTGTTCTGATCCCTCTCCCCAAAAAGATATGGTTCTCCACTCCATCTCAGACTCGGACTCATCTAGCCCCTCTCCTCAAACACCCCCTCAACCAAATGTCACTTCCTTACAGCTAATCTCCACTACTGAAATTCCAGTTACACCCCTCAACCAAAAACCACTATCCACACTGGAAGAGGAATGGCTCGTGAAAAATCAGAAACCTAAGTCCTATGCCAAAGATGATTCTTCAATGCCTACAGCTAAGATTGGCTCCATGAATATTTCCCCTCTTTCTACTAATAAAGTTACCTTCTTGTCTCAGGAAAAGAATAGACAAAATAGGTTTCTACCTTTGCAGGACTTAATTCCAGAAGAAGGAGAACAATCTCAGGAAATGGAAGAAATCACCAACCAGACATCCAAACCTCTTTCAATTGCACAACAACTAGACATCTCTAACCCTCTGCCACAGTCAAAAGACAAACAGGTAGACACAGCTCAGGTGAGAAAATCAGTAAGACTTCTAGCAAAAAAACCTCCTGTTATCAAACTCCAAAACTACTTCACTCAACTTAACCAGATTATTGCTGGTTCTGTAACAAATAGCCCCTCAAAAAATTTATAATGATTAGTACAACTCTGAATAATAAATTTCTTGTTTGGAATGTTAGAGGTATGGAAACTTCCCTTGTTAGGTTAAAAGAACTAATTGCCAGTTACAATTTTGATATTATATGTCTTATAGAGCCTATGCATGAGAACTTGAAATGTGATTATTATAAGACTATACTTGGCTTCCAGAACTGCATGTTTGCTCAAAATGAACAAATTTGGATTTTTTGGAGAAGTGACATCCACTTGAGCTTGATACTTAACAACCCTCAATTTCTACATGTCTCAGTCCACTGTCAAAAACTAAATGCCTCTATGGAAGCTGTTTTTGTCTATGGACTGAGAACAAAGAAAGAGAGGGAAAACCTGTGGATTGATCTCCAAAAAATAAAAAACCCTGAGACCATTTTTATAGGGGATTTCAAAGCAATTATTTCAATATTAGAATACAAAGGCCCCTCTAATCCCAGTCTGCGTAGTATTAGAGATTTTTCAGGTTTTATAGATAACATGGCTTTAGAGCACATTAGTACTGTAGGAAATCTTTTTACTTGGTCTAATGGTAGACACCAGATGCAACTTGATCTCAGTCACAGTGGTAGGAAGAACATCCCCACTATACAAAGATTAGACAGAGGGCTTTGTACAGCTCAATGGAGTGCAAAATTTCCTAATTCCTCCATTTTAATTTTGAACAAACTGTCTAGTGACCATTGCCCTTTATTTCTCAGTGTTGGTAGTAATATTAAATCTGCACCTAGGCCTTTCAGATTTCTCAATACATGGTTCAAAAGAGTAGGATTTTTAGATGTATTAAAATGACTTCAATACATCAATCAGTGACCTTTATCTTTCAGTGGTTCAATACATGGTTCATGGATTTCCTATCAGTCTTTCTAATGTTATAAATAAAATATTTTCTAAGGTTTTAATGGAAAGACTGAAGCCAATCATGCAAAAAATCATTTCTCCACATCAAACTGCATTTTTAAAAAATAGAGACATTAGTGATAATGTACTCTATCTGAAAGAAATGGTCAGGTTTTTAGATAAAAAAGGAGCAGACCCTACTTGCATCTTGAAACTGGACTTAAGAAAAGCCTTTGATAGAGTGTGTTGGAAATTCCTCACAAATATACTCATTAAATTGGGATTTCATGGTCTGTTCATTTTTTTCATCATGAAAAATATTTCACAAGCATGGTTCTCAATACTTGTAAATGGTAGTCCTGTTGGTTTTTTCCAGGCAACTAGAGGCATCAAACAAGGTGATCCTCTTTCTCCCTTTCTATTTAATATTTAGAATTAATTGTATTTTATGGCCCCCAAATGTTTAAAATGTATCATTTATAGCCCCTAAAATAAAAATGGTAACTTTTTGGCCTCTAAATGCTAAAATGTGCATTCCACGGCCCCTAAATATGTAATGTGTGTCATTTATGGCCCCAGCTCACTTTCCTTTAAAATATATAACTTCCATTAGGGATAATTTAGTAAATTCGAGGTTTTAATATTTTAGAATAAATAAAAATCAGTAAAAAGAGCCGCGATGCTCTGCACTTCTCCACGACTGCCTCCTGCAGAGCTGCGATGCCTTTAGGCTCATCTCCTCCACTGATCCACAAGGCGAGCGCGACGCCGACATCACCATTGAGCTTCTGGAGCCTTGTTATGGCGCTTGCAGGCAACACCAACGCAAGCTCATCAATCAATTTGGCAGTAACCATGAATATGATGAAAGGGTCCCTTGTAATTGCAGCTCCCTCATTTGCTCTTACTGGATTGACTGGATTCACTGTAACCGGAGCTCTGTCACTGGCACCCACAGGTCCTTGTGCTGCTTTGACTGGAGGTTTGAAAGTCACAACATACTGTGGCGTAACGTGAGTGTTCATGTATGAGCTCCAAACCACATAGACACTAGGAGACGCCAAGTTATCCACTCCAGCATAACAATCCTCGGAAGTCGCAAATCGCTGTTCAGCACCAAGACGAAGAAGCTCATGTTTCCCAAGTATAGCATGGCAGAGGATCATATGGTACTGGCCATCCTCATCAGCGACAACACCACGGAGACTAACTGTGGGATTATTGTGTGGGGAGAGAGAGATCCCGGGTCCTCTAGAAGCAAAACCGTTTCACAATACGTTGCTGATCTCCTCTTTTGACCCACCAACCACGCGTACTTCACCTTGTTGATTTTTAGACCTTGAACGGAGCCTTTCCTGCCAGGTGACCCGACGGTAAACATTCTTGTAAACCGTCTCCGCTACGGATTGCAGACCTACACAAGACATCGCCTTGACAAATCCGGTTTTGACGAATTTATCCTGTTCGCCGCCTTCATCAACCCTAACCAATGGGAACGAGTCCAATCCCTCTTCGCCGGCGACACCTTCTCCGGCTGAATCAGGCTCCAAGTTGGCGCTGAGATCTGGATCGGTGCGGGGACTCGAATCAGATCCCCAAGGCCGAGCGCGACGCCGGCATCAACCTCCTCCTCCCGGTGACAAGTCCCCCCTCGATTTCGCCTGCCCCAAACCATAGGGTCGTCGCCGTCTACAAGCCCACGATAAGCTGACCCAAATTCCGCCATACCCGCTCCGATCCGGGTTTGTATCTCACCTAATCACCTTGGATCATGGATGGAAATCTGGGTTTTATGAATCAATGGTCATATGATATTAATATTATCATGGATTGGGTAGAGGTATTAGGTGCTATGAATTAGAGCAATGGACAAATCATGTTTAATGGTGAATGTGTCTGGGCGACGGTTATGGGAGGACTTGCAGGCGCCGGTGGGGAAAAGTGACGGAGGGCAACGGTGAAGAAAGCCTTCTTAATTTTATTTTATTTTTATTTTTATTTTTAATTATAGTTAGTGATTTTACAAAATCACCCCTAACAGAAGTTAGAATTTTAATAAAAAATAGTCAGGGGCCATAAATGATACATTTTCAATATTTAGGGGCTATGAAATTTCCACTTTTATTTTAAGGGCCATAAATAATACAGTTTCAACATTTGGGGGCCATAAAATACAATTAATTCTAATATTTACTCAGAAGCTTTCACAAGGAGCCTAGCATACATTTTTGAAATTGGGAGTTTAAAATATTATCATTTGCCCAGAACTGCCACTCTCATATCACATTTATCATATGCTGATGATACAATCATTTTCATGCAAGCTAATAGAGCAAATATTACTAAAATGAAGTCATTTCTTGCTGTGTTTGAAACTGTATCTGGCCAGAAAATTAATTATGACAAGAGTGACTATTACATCAGCAAGCATGCTTCTGTGGCTACTATTATTGATATGAAAAACATTCTTGGTATGAAAAAAGGATCATTTCCATTTAAGTATCTAGGTGTACCCATTTTTCCTGGAGAATTAAGAATATATTTTTCCAGCCTCTATTGGAGATGATAGACTCTAGATTATTGAACTGGAAAAATAGATGACTTTCCACTGGAGCTAAACTGATTTTGATTAACTCATGTATATATTCCTTGCCTCAGCATTACTGGTCTGTCATGAAACCAACTGCTCATATCATGAGATAGCTAAGAAGACGAATTTCAATATTCTTCTGGGGATCAGTTGATGATAAACCTAAGAAATCATGGAGAAATTGGAATGACATGTGTTACCCTATAGCTGAAAATGGATTAGGTTTTAGAAACCTAAAGTCTATTATTACTGCCTTCTCAGCTAAGCTCTGGTGGAAATATCAACATGCTTCTGCACCTTGGACTGTATTCTTAGCTTCTCTCCCTAAATCAGCTAAAAAATCACACACTTGGAAGAGAATATGTGAGGTTAATGAATTCTGTGAAATGAACTCTAAAGTTATACATGGTCAGGGTGAGTGTAGTTTCTGGAACTCCAATTGGACTAACCATGGCCCCATTATTGATTTAATTGATCACCATAACCTCACTGAAATTCCTTTAACATGTACTGTTGCTGAATTTATTCAACAGAAGATGGAGTACATCCCATCCATCTCTCCCTTCATTGATACTTCTGTGATTGATTTTTTGCAGGGTGCAGAAATATATGAACAAAGAAGTGACAGACTAATATGGAAACCTGATATCACAGGAGCTTTCAAATTGAAATCTGCATATAACCATATCAGGCCAAAGAGAGGTACTTCTGTATCTCTTCCTAAATTATGGAATGCCAGAATTCCCATAAAAGTCTCAATCTTTATGTGGAAAACAATGAATTCCCTTCTGCCTTTTGACAATATGCTTACATACTATGGATTCAATATAGTCTCTAAATGTTGTTTCTGTAACCATTTAGACTCTTTGGACCACTATTTTAATGATTGTCAATTTGTAACTCAAATTTGGGAAGGAATTAATTTATTCACTGGAATACAGACTCCACCATTCTCCATTATCTGGAATAGAATATCATATTATCTATCTAGACCAGGCCTATCTGCTGTTCAATCTATAATGATACATAATCTTGCTCTCTTCTCATGTTGGATTCTTTGGAAAGTGAGGAATAGATTTCTTTTTGAAAATCAGGTTCCTTCTGTCCCAAGAGCCCTCCATGAGATCAAAGCTATGAATTATGACTCTTTCATGGCTAAGCCTTTTTATATACAATCTGTCCATGACATAGAACTAGCAAATAATGGCTATTTTCCAAAGTTCATGAGACCCCCAAAACCTAGAATATCTAAAATTATATGGTCTAAGCCTACTGCTCATTTTAAAGTTAATACAGATGCATCTTGTCATTCTAGCATCACTGGCTTGGCAGTCATTATTAGGGATTTTGAGGGGAATCTTGTCATAGAAAAATCAGTCTACACCACATCTATATCTCCCTTGCATGCAGAAATTTTAGCAATTGGATTGGGTGTACAGACTGGTAGAGAAATGAATATATCTTGTATATATGAGTCTGACTGTAAACGTGCTATTAAACTCATAAAAAATCCTGAACTTGCTCCATGGAGAATCTTTTCTCTGGTTCATGATATTGCAACTGCATGCTCAGACTACGATTTTCAACATATTTTTAGAGAAGCAAACACTGTGGCAGATGCCCTTGCTAAACATGCAGTCTTGTCCAAACAATCTCACATTTTTCACTCTGCTCAGATTTTGCCTTAACCTGTAATAGGCTTATATATTCTGGATAAAGAGGGGACCCCCTCTTTGAGATTACATCCCCCTTGAACATGATACTACTCTCACTCCTTTCATGTGTGCTCTTCTTGCAGATGCTTAGACACAAGGAAGGATTCTGTCAGAGAAGCTGACAATCTCAATTTAGCACTACACTTATTCACTTCTGACACTCTCATCAAATCTGGATTCTGAAGACTTTTCTGATGGCAACATACCATGCTGAAGGATCTCCACCAGGCTCCTGCTTGCAGCTACAATTTGTATACATTAGTTCCCTACTCTTAAAGATCCAATCTAGTCTAGGAACTAATGTTGTTTGAAACATAAGTAGAGAATAATTTTCTTTGGGGTCGCATTGAGTTTTGCTTAACAATTCTCTAATAGATCCTAAAGTTATATTATTCCTATTTTATTTTTTGTATAGGGTTTTATCCCTATTTTTTGCAAGGCATCTACCAAATGCTTTGGGAGTTTATCTCCGTACATTTTTGCCTGTTCCCGGGGCATTAGTGTATCATAAATTGTATTTGTCTTCTTTTTAGTGGTTTGGGAAGTCCAATATATTTTCCCCCACTTTATAGTGGTTTGCTAAAAAAAAAAGTTGATGTAATTGTAAAATGGTTCGAAAGAATGACAATTTGACAACGTCTCTTTTAAATTATTGTGAGGTGTGGAATTATTGGTGTGGATGAAAACTTTCATAAATTTTATAGTTTTTATTTCAAACAAAATTGAAGGGCGATATTCATATTATTATATGTATATGTGGAAAAAAACTACTTCCAAAACAATTATCGAGTCACATGCTTTATTAAAGATATTAATCAGTAGGGAGAAAAGATGAATATGTCGGAGTATGCAGAAGCCACCAACTGCTGCTTCTACTGAAACTAAGACTCTTTGATAAAACTTAAATATGAAAACTAAAGTCTGAAGTTTGAAAGTTGAAGTCTGAATATGATAAGTGATTAATACTAATATGTACAGTTGTTTGATAAAATTTAGATAAGTGCTGAGCACTAAATATGTTAATTGGAAGAATAAATCCTCATTAATTATTTGAATATTAAAAAATAGTTTATGAACCCGTATTATTTAATATTAACAAGAAAAAATCAACTATTATAAATGTGAAGATGATCAAGATTTAATATAATATTTATAAATATTCCACTTATTTAATTTTAAAAGTATTATAAATATACACTTCAACATTAAAGTACTCGGATTTCAAATTTTGATCGGTATGATAACTACAATAATTAATATATATATATATATATAATATCTATATATAATATAATGTAAATATATAATATTTTAAAATGAGTATATAATTTTTATTATTATTTTAAAATCGATTACTAAATTATTTGCACGCAAATATTATCTTAAAGGTAAATTTAAAAAATTTAAAAAATTTAAAAAACATGTACCATCTTTAAATTCAGACATAAGTGATACGCGACTAACTTAATCAAGTCATTATAACTGTATGTGTGGTTCAGTGCCACTTATTTCGTTCAGACATTCAAAAATCCGTTAACAAACACGAAGAATATAAATCAACACTTAATCATTAAGTTAAGTGCTGAATGTGGTTATCAAACGCGCACGAGAGAATGAGAATATTGCATTATTTGAGACCATGTGATTTTCTTCTGGTTCTATATGCCCCGGTCCGAGATTTTTTGAATCTTTTTGGCAGGGATAGGGGTAAACATTAAAGGTTAAAAATTAGTTTTAGCATCATTGTTTTTATTTTCCGATAATAATTATAATTATTTTACTCGTTCGTAGAAGACAATGTTTATGATAATTAATTAGATCAGAATTAGAAGAAGCAGTGAAAGGGTACAACAAATATACAAATATTACTAAATTAATTCATAATTGACACAAATTAAAGCATCGTATTTTTATTTATAATATAAACTCTTTGTTTTTGTTTGGTATTTTGTAGAGTTTATTAATTATGTTACAACTGGAAAAGATATCATTCGTCGCAACTACATTATCAATGTTACACTAGCTAGCTACTTAAGAAAAAAAAATTGTTGTATGGTACCATAGTTTATCATATACTTATATTATAATCCGACCCGACTAGACCCGACTCCTGCTCCACCAGTCATGTCCGCCACCACCATCGGCCGGCCTTGTGCAATTAGTGTGTCTGTTTTAGTGTGTGTTTGATATGTGTGATGAAGAGATGTTATAATTTCTGATTTATTTTCATGATCACTTGTTCATTTAATCCGAATGGCGAATATATGTGTTTCTTTTTCCAATGCTCTGGACCTTATAGTAGTGTGAGAAAGAAAGGGGTCACGTGTTTTCCATTCTTACATTTGTGTATAGAGGTGTTTTGTGGTTGAATTGTCCTGTTGATTCCCTCTCTACCAATAAGTATTCAGTTCAAGTTTCAATGTGCTGCTTATTTTCTGCAGTCACTTCATTTTGATCAGGGTAGGAAGTTGGAGGATTATCAACTTTTCTCTCTGTGTAAGTTGACGTTAAGTTTCTGTGAAGGTAAATCATGAGTTGAGCTTAGTGAATGTTCAGCTCATAATACTCGGTCCCTTGAAGTTGATCAGAAGAAAGCATGCGTACTCAATGCAGTTCTCTGAGATTGTAAAAAACATTCATCGCGGTGCTCAGAAATTGTGGCACTACAGATGTGGTAGACAGATTTCATGTTGGCAGTTTCCGTGCAACTTTAGTCACTGGATGTGCTCATGTGAGGAGATATAACAAGAATTAGGAGATGAGAAGTTCAAGTCAGATTTCAGTCGAGTTTCTAAGTTCACCAGATGGAGCTCAAAGGATATGGTGTTTCTCATAAACTACATCCACAATAGTTCCTGCATGCTCATTCATCCAATGATTCTGCTTCAACTACAGTTAAAATCCTTGTTCATCAAAGGCATGGAATGGGAAACAGAGAGAGCATAGTTCTGCATATCAACAGCGTCCATAGCAGTTTATGATACCTTCTAACGAATAAGAAGAATTGGATTATGGATGGCCATCCATAAAGATGTTGTGAAACAAATCAAAAGATTTTCCCAAAGTCGAGTTAAAATGAAACCAAACAACATGCTCCTAACTCCTAAACAAGCAAACTGTATTCATTTATGATTTAACCAGAAAATCACATTTTAGAAGCAAAATGAAATCTACCATCTCTATCTTTACCATCCGAACCTGCAAGGAGAAAAAAGGCAGTCCTTTTGACCATTTCAAATCTAAAACATTTTAACCTCATCCTAACTAGAAAGGAAAAAGTATAAACAATATACTCAAGAGCCTAAACTTGTAACGGATCTCATAGTTACCACTAGGACATGATCAACTAGGTCTAAGCCTTTTTACACCTGCCCGATCAACTTCTTGAAGGCAACTAAAGCATGAGAACATATTTCAGCTGCTTAATATTGCAAGAACTCAGTTACAAATTAGCAACACAAGAACACTGAAGCCTAGCTTAATATAAGCAATACAAACTACAAAGAATAAGAGCAATCAAAATTAATACACCAGAACAGGGGAAGAAAGGTACTAAAGAGCAAACATTCATCAAAGCTTCAATATCATAGGTAAAACCACTAGCTTCACATTACAGAGTGAGGTAAAGCCACCAATATGGGTAGTAGCTCCCTACTCGCTCACATTCACATAAAAGATAAAAAATATAAACTTCGTGAAACAAATCAATACAATTTCCCAAACTCAAGTTAAAAAGAAACAAACATAGTCCCAAACGAGCAAAACTATACTCATATGACCAGAGAAATGACATTTAGTAGGAAAACGCATTCCACGTACTAATGACCATCTCTATCTTACTACCCGAGCCTGCAAGGGGTAAAAACCCAGTTCTTTTAACCATATCAAATCTTAGGCATCTAACTCTCATCCCAAATACAAAGGAAAAAATATAAAATCTAAACTTGCTAATTGGTCATCAGTGAGCAAACATTCATCAAAGCTTCAATCTGATACTAGCTTCACATTACAGAGTAATGTTTACTATGGCACCATGACAGATAACAATAGAGCAAGATCATAACAGTGTGTAGGTAGAGCAAAAGAAGCATCGAAACTAATAATAATGACAGATAACATTAGTACATGATCACAACTTATGGCCGTTCTCACAAATTTATCCAAACAATTATTAACATAAATAAGCTCTCATGCGGCCAAACGGGTGGTGACAGCTCTGAGTTTAGAATAAACCTTGCCAGCAGGGGAACCCAGAATCAGACTGCACAGAGAATCTCTGGCAACCTTGATATTAGCATACGAACCCAGAATGTGAATCTTGGTATCCGCAAGAACAATCCTGGTTCTCGTGGAATTCTCGATGGCAAACTTGGTCTTTCCCCCCTTTCCGGACAACCTCCCAATAGCCCTAGACAAATGTTCCCCTCTCAGAGTCTTGACATCCTTGATTTCGAAGGAGTCGATGTAAAGCTCATCCAACCGGAGCAGGGCAAGGGCGTCGGACACGTCGAAGCCGAGCATGAAGGCGCGGACGATATCGAAGCACTTCTGGAGATTGCTGACGTCAGGGGTTTCCCGCAGGGTCCTGAGCTCCACCTTGCGACTCTTGGGGTTCCTTCGAATGTCAACTTTCATCTGATCGAAGACGGCCGTGGAGATGTCCATCCATGCTTTATTCAGTGGCCCGTAGCGGTGCGGCGGCACGCGGATTTCGCGGAACTGGACCTCGCCGCCTGAGCTCATCTCGTGAGCTTTCAACGGCTCGAAAACGGGCTTCACGGGCAGATCGACATCCATTCTTCTTCAGCTTCCGTAACCTGCTGCTGCGAGAGGAATGAGACGTAGGAATTATCTGTGGGGTTGATTTGAAGGACTAGAATGTAGAGAGGGTTTTTTAATATAAGGCCAATCCAATGGGCTTTAGAGCAAGTCCAGCGGTTTATTATTGTTGTGAAAGAAGGTCTGAACTTGCAATTAATAAAAGTGGATTGATAATAACCTTCAAGTTCAGGAGCACATTAGTCAATTGATATGGTTTAACTGCTATTTGGGAGAAACTGAAATTTTAGATTAGTTAGAGCAAGCTCAATAGTTACTCTAAAACAATCTCTATAATAGAGTACCATATTTCAAAAACATCATAATTATTTAGCCTTCATCCAACAGTTGCTCTATTTTACCATTCCATGAATTTATTGCCATAAATGATAATAGATATACTTAATTCTATTGTAGACTCCCAATAGCACACAATTAGGGCATGTTTGTTTGAGCTTATTTCTTACTAATTTGAATTGAATTATGTATTGAAAAATAGAATATGAATGTCTAAATTTACTTGAATTTGATCAAACTATATTTTGCTGAACTGAACTGAATTGAAGTGAAATTTACGTATTGAAAAATAGAATCGGAATATCTAAATTTACTTGAATTGATCAAATTATATTTTAATAAATTGAACTGAATTGAATTGAACTGAATTGAATTAGATTGAACGGCTCTATTTATAAGCTCCAACAAACAGGTCCTTAATTTTATTTGCAAGTTTATGATTTTAATATTTTTATGTGTGTGAATATGTGAATGATTTAGAAAGTATAAGATAAAAAAGGAAGGAAAAAGTAAGAATCAATGATAGCATTAAATTTTGGAGTATGAAAGAAGAGTAGCCCATATGCCTTTTCATTCTTCCAATTTTACCATATCTCTATTTTAGAGTGTGGGATAGAGAATCTGTTGAAGCAATAATATAGTCAAAAATGACAAATCTACCTAAAAACTCTATTATAGAGTAACTGTTGGGCATGCTCTTAGTTAGACGTCCTCAAAAAAAAAGACTAGTTAGTTAGACATTTCTGATTTTGTTAAATAGTTAGATTGGTTGTTAGATCGGATCATTCTCCGTTTGAGAATCATGATTGTATTGTCTTTTCTTCTTTTATGAATAAAATCAATTTTCTCTCTAATCTAACTCTCTAAACTCATTTTCTCAATTTCCGAAACCGCCTCCGGCCAAATCGTCGCTGGAGCTTTCCCCGCTCACGCAAACTTGGTATCATAGCAGCCATCGCCGGCCTATGATGCCAAAGCACTTCGATCGGGCGCCGTGGAGCAAGATCTGAAGAACCTTGAGGTCAAAATCATCGATGCTGCAGATTTGACGCGCGGTCTTCAAGACAAATTGGAGGAGGTGATCGGCAAGCATGACCATGAATTTCATGCGATCGAAGACAAATTTCGGGAGACTCTGAGGCAGGCGGATTTCCGTGAGCAGTTGCGCCTCTCCCAGCTGGAACTCCAACAGATGTTTCAGCAACAAATGGAAGCGCATTCAACAAAGTTTGTTGGTCTTACTTGGCAAATGACCGCTTCAGGTTTTGGAGGAGCAGGTCCAAGCCGCGGATCACCACCACCGGTAATCTATAAGCCTAAAATCGATCCACAATTTGAACTAGTCAATGATACTTTGAGAAGTTATGTTCATGTAATCAATAATCCAAAAATCTTGCACGGGCCTAGAAGAATGCATAATACTATTGATACTGTCAATTTCTTGCATCCTAATCCACAAGAAATTAAGCCTAATTTGGACAATAATCTAGGGTTTCAAGCCCCTCCTGGAGGGCAGTTGAGACTAGAAAGAAATGAGTTGTTTCATGAAGATATAAATGAGGATTGAAGGACTAAATTTGGTAGATGTGTGGAATCTCAAAGAGTTAGAGTGGACTTATCTAGTTTTAATGGTGAAACCCCTAGGGATTGGTTGAGTAGGTGCAATACTATTCTTAACTACTATAAGATTCCATATCACCAAAAAGTTGCTGCAATAGAGCTGTACATGGGAGATAAGGCTGGAATTTGGTTTCAAAATTCTATTCTAGGAAAGGTATTACTGACTGGGGGTGTTTAAAGACTTGTTGCTGCAAAGGTTCTCACCTCTAGAGTTAAGAGATGAGATACGAGATTTTAATGAACTGTATCAGATGGCTTGAGAAGGGTTTATCTAGAGGATTTTCAGAAACTCGTGAATTTGTTAAATGACAAGAATTTAAGTCCTACTGAGCAATATTATATATCCAGTTTTGTTAGTGGTCTTAAAGATGACTTGAAGCCTGGGGTGATGTGCTCAAACCTACCTCTCTCTATCAAGCTGTGGAGTTGGCCATGTGGGAGGAAAGGAAATGGAAAATTTCCAACAAAAAGAAAGCTCAGTCACAGCAAGCTACCTTCTATCAAGTTTCTAATGCTAATGTGGGAGATAAAACCTTATGGAAAGGAGGCCAGAAGGACAGGGCTGGCATTGAAGGACAAGAAAGGTTTAACAGAATCTCTCCAAGCTGCAACAATATAGAAGAGAGCACATGCTATGCTACAAGTGTGGAGAAAGCTTCTCTTCTGGTAACAGATGTAACATGATGGAGATAAATTATATGGAAGGAGATGGTCAGTGGGAACTAGGGACTATTATGGTAGTTGAAAATAAGGATGGGGTTTTAGCTATGCTTGATGAGGATCCAACTGAACAACAGGTTACCTTGAAATTAGTAGGAGCTGTTGTGCCTGCTGAACGGAACAGTGTTACTGACATCAAGCCTCATACTATGACCTTTTATGGTCTTTTATATGGTGAAATAATGAGTATTCTGATACTGGAGTTTCAGACAATTTTATTGACCCTGCAGTCATTCACAGGGTTGGATTAGACACTATCCACACAAGGCATTTTGCTGTAAAGATAGCTAATGGAAGCATTGTTAGAGGCTCTACATTATGTCCAAGAGTGGTGTTGGAATGGAGGGATCACAAATTTGTTTTTGACCGAAAATTTATGCCTCTTGGGGGTCATCATATCATACTGGGAGTTGACTAGCTATCTAGGTTTGATCTAGTCACTTTTGATTGGACTAATCAGAAATTAGCCATTCTCAGCCAAGGCTGTTATTGGGTATTGGAAGGGAGCATCAATGGTTGCAGATTTAAGATGGAGGACAGTAAGACTACCAATGGGAAGAGGAAGGCATTTGCAGCTGAAGCAACAGTGAATGAGAGTCTTTTTGACTGGGGTCCTAGCTTTAGGGTAGCAGCAAACAATGCAGCAGAAGAGTGTTAGAAGGAAATTATTTGCAGAAGACCTTGAAGATCTCCAGCTGCCACCAACAGTGACATAAGTATTGCCATCTTTTTTCCTGAGGTATTTATGCCTTCTGGTTTACCTCCCAAAAGAGCTATAGACTACAAAATAATCATAAGACCCGATTTTATGTCTTTTAAACTCAAACCTTACAGATATCCCCATGCATACAAGGAAGAGATTGACAAGCAAGTGAATGAGATGCTGGATAACAAGGTGATCCAGCTCGGAAACAGTGCCTATTCTTCTCCAGTCATTTTAGTGAAGAAAAATAAATGCCAGCTGGAGGATGTGTGTGAACTATAGGAAGTTGAATGACATCACAATAAAGGATATATATATATCCTATGTGACTAGGGTTGGTCTGCAAGGGATTGATCCAGCGGTGGGAATTTATTAGGGGGTTTTACTCGGATCGATGACGAGTAATGTATGAGTAATAATATAATTTGACATTAATAATATAAATTCTCATATTTCAAGTCATGGGTACAATTTTAAATTAATACAAATTTTGGCACCTTTTCAACTCAAATGTAAAAATTGGGTATGGAATCATAAATTTAGTAACATTCTGAGTTGATATCATTAATTCTAAGACAACATCATTCTTTCTTAATAAGATGTCTGTTTGCGTGCGTATGCACGCATGAGTAAGTGCATGTGTATGTACGTGTTGTTAGGCGCGTGCGTGGGTACGTCAAACATAAAATCATATGAATTTTCTTACATATCAAATGGGTCATACCAAAAGGTAAAAAAATGATATTTCTACAAAACTTACATTACTTTTTTTCCAGATCAATTTAATTTCCATGACGTGGTGGCGCGTTTCGATCTGGAATTTCCTTCTTTTCG
This sequence comes from Sherardia arvensis, assembly GCA_948330725.1. NCBI lineage: Eukaryota > Viridiplantae > Streptophyta > Magnoliopsida > Gentianales > Rubiaceae > Sherardia > Sherardia arvensis. Next base: position 10,939,871 of record OX415244.1, read on the forward strand.
CCAGAGCTAGTGGATCCTTCTATTTCAGGGGCCGGCCACGTGGGCGAGATGGTTTGGGACGTAGTCTTCAGGGAGAGCGGGCTTGGGTTTCGGCAGCTGTGGGAATTTATTTTGGGGTTTCACTCGGATTGATGACGTGGTGGTTTTCTTCAAATGAACCATTCATTATAGAAGAGGAGAATATTACGAAAAGACTGAAAAAGTATGCATCCAAGATTTGGATTCATGTAATCTTATTTGCTTTATCACAACTTTTCTTCATAAAGACAAAACCTTTAATCTAGATTTTTCAAATTTTTATTAATTGTAACTAAAGGTAGTTCCATTGGAATTGATGAAAACATAAAATCGCTTAACCTTGGAAAAATGGATGCTAACATATTAAAAAAACTATATTCAATTCATCCACTCCCCATACTTTTCTTATGTGATAGTGTAAACTATTAGATTTGCACGGTATAGCAAACGGGTTTATTAGATGTTGGGCTCAAATTAAAAGTCTTATAATGTATGAGTATGAATAAAATTTGACATTAATAATGTAAATTCTCATATTTCAAGTCATGGGTATAATTTTAAATTAATACACATTTTGGCACCTCTTCAACTCAAGTGTAAAAATTGGGTATGAAATCATAAATTTAGTAATATTTTGAGTTGATATCATTAATTCCAACACAACCTCATCCTTTATTAATTAGATGTGTTTTCACGTGCGTATGCACGCATAGGTAGGCGCGTGCGTATGGCCGTGTGGTTAGGCACATGCGTTGGTACGTCAAACATCAAATTAAATGAATTTTCTGACATATCAAATGGGTCATACCAAAAGGTGAATAAATGATATGTCTATGAAACTTATATTACCTTTTTTTTCAAAATCAATTGAATTTCCATCACGCCGCGTCGCGTTTCGGTCTAGAATTTCCCTTCTCTTCACCGGAGCTAGCGGATCCTTCGATTTCGGGGGCCGACCACGTGGACAGGATGGGCCTGGGACATAGTCTTCAAGGAGAGCGGGTTTGGACTTCAGCGGACGACCACGGCTACGACGCGGCAGCGCGTTTCGATCCAGAATTTCCCTTCTCTTCGTTGTAGCTTGCGGATCCTTCGATTTCGGGGGCCAGCCACGTGGGTGGGATGGGCTTGGGATGTAATCTGCAGAGAAAGTTGTGTTTTCACCTTTGGGTATGGCGGCAGTGTACTCGTTCGAACCACCCGGACGACGGCAGAGAGTTGAATAGCAGTGACGTCGTCGGTAGCCATGGTGATCAGAAAATTTTGTTGAGAGCAGAGATGAGATGAGAGTGTGGAATATTAAAAGGAGAAAAGATGGATCAGATGTTGATCTGATGACTGGGGTTGGTCTGCAAGGGATTAATCTAGCGGTGGGAATTTATTTGGGGGTTTTACTCGTATCGCTGACGAGTAATGTATGAGTATGAATAAGATTTTACATTAATAATATAAATTTTCATATTTCAAGTCACAGGTACATTTTAAATTTATACAAATTTTGGCACCTCTTCGACTCAAGTGTAAAAATTGGGTATGGAATCATAAATTTAGTAACATTTCGAGTTGATATCATTAATTCTAACAAAACATCATTCTTTATTAATTAGATGTGTGTTTGCGTGCGTATGCACGCATGAGTAAGTGCGTGTGTATGCACGTGTTATTAGGCGCGTGCGTGGGTACGTCAACTATAACATCAAATGGATTTTGTTACATATCTAATGGGTCATACCAAAAGGTAAATAAATAATATGTCTATGAAACTTTCATTACCTTTTTTTCTAGATCAATATAATTTCCGCGGCGTGGCGGCATGTTTCAATCCGGAATTTTCCTTCTCTTCGCCGGAGCTAGCAGATCCTTCTATTTCAGGGGCCGGCCACGTGGGAGGGAGGGCATGGGACATAGTCTTCAGGGAGAGCAAACTTGGGCTTCGTGGCTGTGGGAATTTATTTGGGGTTTCACTCGGATCGATGACGTCGTGGTTTTTCTTTAAATAAATCATTCATTATAGAAGAGGGGGATATTACGAAAATACTGAAAAAATATGCATCCAAGATTTGGATTCATGTAATCTTATTTGTTTTATCACAACTTTTCTTCATAAAGACAAAATCTTTAATCTAGATTTTTCAAATTTTTATTAATTTTAACTGGAGGTAGTTCCATTGTAGTTGATGGAAACAAAAAATCGCTTAACCTTGAAAAAATGGATGCTAAACTATTATAAAAAACTAAATTCGATTCATCCACTCCCATACTTTTCTTATGTGATAGTGTTAACTATTAGATTTGCAGGGTTTAACATACGGGCTTATCAAATCTTGGCCTCAATTCGAAAGTCTAATAATGTATGAGTATGAATAAGATTTGACATTAATAATATAAATTCTCATATTTCAAGTCGTGGGTACCATTTTATATTAATATAAATTCTGGCAACTCTTCAACTCAACTGTAAAAATTGGGTATGGAATCATAAATTTAGTAACATTACGATTATACATCATTAACTCTAACACAACATCATTCTTTATTAATTAGATGTGTGTTAGCGTGCGTATGCACGCATGGATAGGCGCGTGTGTATGCACGTGTGTTTAGGCGCGTACATGCATTGGTACGTCAAACATCAAATCAAATGGATTTTCTTACATATCAAATGGGTCATACCAAAAGGTAAATAATTATATGTCTATGAAAATTATATTACCTTTTTTTCCCGGATCAATTGAATTTCCATGAGATTTTTATATTTTCACTCTCTTCTTTTTCTAATAGAAATAATAGAGACCTCTTTGCACCTCTTGGGTTTTTGAGGAAAATTCCAAGCCAAATGAAAGACAGACAAGAAATTGCAATTGTTGTTGGAATGAAGGCAATTAGAGTGAAATATTGGTTCGAGAACAAGCATGCGCAATTGAAGATAACCAGAATCTTACACCAATCAAGTTTTTGAATCATGTGAACATTTATATCAGTATTTTATTATTTTAATCATGTCGATTGATTTATCATTAATGTGCATTTTTAAATACATACATATTCTGTAAAATTATCAAACTAGTAATAATAACAATTGTATTAATCACGATTACCTCATGATGTACTTAATTTGAGAAAAAAATGCATATAGTAACATTCAAAACTATAGAACCATTCTATAATATATCTGAACATGTTTAAGAAGAGTTTGTTCTCCCTAATTGGCCCGAGCGACCAACGTCCTCATTCCAGCAAGGGCTGGTGTCTGGCCTATTCGGGTCGGTGACCAAGTTGAGAAGTATTCTGGCGGTCAAGTAGGGTTTGTTCCCCAGACTCACCTTAACTACGGTCTCAGTTTCCCGTTCCCCAATATTCTAGAGGGAACTGATGAGTTCAAACTGAACATCTGTCAACTCTACCTTAACTGTATTCCCTTTGTCCTGGGCTTCGTGGCTCATTGTATCAACTGCAAACTTACTCCCACCTATGCCTTTTTCCACTCAATGGGTTGGTTGCAGTCTAGCAAGGAAAATGACTCCATGGTGCCGGTCCATTCTCTGTATGGAAGGGATGACCGTACGATATTTGCCAGAAAACTGAGCCATGTAGGGCACTAGCAGTTCATCTACTACAAGTTCCACACGAGACCCTTCCCAGTCCACCCCTGGAATCATAAAAAGGTTTTCGACTCCTTTGTGATCCCATATGGTATCAGGAAATCGGTTGAGGACCGTTGAGCGCAGCTGTACCCTCTTAATGATCACAAGGTGCCTGGGTTCAACAAGTTTTAGTGGCTTCCATGGGTCCATGAGGCTAGCCGTAGCGAACCTGAGGGTCCAGCCCGCTTAGATCCTTGTAGGGTTTCTGTTATATTTTCTTTGAACCTGACGACTTTATGGATTTACTAATTCCTTTTCTTTGCATTGAGTGGTGAACATTACCGGTCATGCTGGCAGCAACTTCAAACTGCCCGAGCGCAGAAAGGGTGGTTCAGTAAAGACAGCAGATCGAAAACTGAAGAAGGCCAAAGTGGGGGGTCGAAAGCAAAGGCAAAGGAGTGGTCCAGGTAGAGGACTCGAGCCTCGGGGGACGGACGACCGACACTTATACACGACCGTCTGGCGCCAACTTCGATCCTGTGGTAAACTTCTCGATTTTCCTTTATGATGCACTAGTTAACTTGTAAGTAGTGTCTAAATATGTCATGTGGGTCCATTACATAGTTCCGAGGCTTTCTTCTCATGAATGAGGAAGCTAACTTAGGACATTAATCGTCTCCGTGCTGGAGAACCACGTGAACAGCCAATATCACATATCTGGATGATGAAGTTGAAGATTTTGAAGTCCTAACCCGTCTAGGCGGACTGACTGGGTGAGGCGTTACTGGTCCCGTTGCCGTAGGTACATCCCGAACGATTGCATTTTGATGGGCGCTCGAAGACTGAAGCCTTTATGATCTAGAGTTTCCGAGACATGCCAGCAAAACTAACATATAATAGCATACTCACAGTTAACAGGGCCACGAGTCTGGGCGGACCAACAATTCTAAAATACAGTTAACATGCAAAGAAGAAAAGAAGTTCGTGAATGATAAGCCTATACCGGGGGTGTCAGATTTAGGGTGTCGGGAACTTGGTGATGCGGCATACCGGCAGCCTTAAGTCGTTCGCCGGTATTGAGGAAGTCCCACTTGGATGGGCTTTCTTTCAGAATTCGAGTGAAGGATCCTAGATGATTCGCCTGGACCTCGTCAGGCCTTTGGCTACGGATCTCTGGATCACCCATAGTCTTCGGTGGGCGGTTAGTCATAGGCTCATAAACGATATCTTCATCCACAAATATGAAGTGAATTTTTAACTCACGAGGTTTGGCCATGCCGGTCAGAATGTGAAGATCGGGTTTCGGACGGAATTTGATGTGGCCCCAACCTTTTTCACCGTCACCGCTAGTATGGAAGAACATCCGGAATAGGGTGGCGAAGGGCACAATTTTCCTCACGCCGCAGAGCGTCTCGAAGCCGATCACATTCCGAACCGCGTTAGGGGACGTAGTACTCAAGGTCAAGTCAAAGAAAAACAACACTGCTTGATAGAGTGAGGTTAATTAGAACTTGACGCCGCAACGAACCAAGTGCTCGTGGTAGACGATGACTTTCCCGGCCAGAACGGAGAAGATGGTATCAGTAGGCTCCGGCTTAATGATCGACTTCTCCGGGTCTGGCAACGACAAATATGCACAAATTCCTCTGCCTCTTCATCGGAGATCTAGCAGTATGCATTAGCCGGCTAGAAATCGTGACCCATTGCGCCTCGAATCTGACAATCCGACCAGTATGATAAGCAAAGAAAAGAAATTAAGAGACGGGCTGAAAATACCTGGAATCGGAGTGGCGAGGACTCAGCAGGGAAGATGAAAAAATGAAGAGCCGGGAAAGATTCAAAGTTGAAAATTTGAAGTAAAGGAGGGGGAAGTTTTCCCGGAGATCATCAGTTGGTTAATGATTACGGTTGTCAGGTGATTCATTAACCAAGGCAAGTTGCTCTTTTTCCTGATAAAGACGGAAACACTTTGCAAACATGCAGTTTAGACGTGGCCCCCACATTTCGACGCATTCCAATGACCCAGGCAATAGCCTTGCACTCGAACTGTCAGTTCGATCTGGGACTCGGGGATGACTTATCAGGGGCGAGCATCTGTTGGTCTCGTCGAATGACCCGGGCCAAGTGCATGGCCCGTAAACACACTTGTCGTCCAGGCCAGCCCAGACGGGACGTGGACACAAGGACAAGAGTCCATCCAATTGGGCCACTTGCAAAGGCAGCATGTCTGCCCAATTTGACCCGTTAGGACCCGCTCTCCTTATATATATGCACCATAACTCCTCAACGAGAGGTATGTTCACTATTCATTGTTCACTACCTTATTGATCACAAATAAGCTTCTGACTTAAGAATCGGAGCGGAAAACGACACCAAGCCGCCCCATCCTATCTGTGAGTCTTGTTTAGTCTTAGCAGGTTAGAGTTATCAGTCATCCAGGCGGATCAAGTAAGCAGATCACGATTGTAACATCATTTAGTCGAGGGTTTTTTTTGATAAAAGAGGTTAGTTCTTATGATTTATAGTTTTATAATATACACGACGCAAGAAAAGTTCTTTAAAAATTGCTCAAACAAACAAATTACACGTCAGCTATATTTTCCTGTCGATATATTTTTATTCCATCCACTCAGTTTTATTTTTTCAGTCCAAGATCAACATTTTTCATGTATATGACAAACATTTTTAAAAAAATACACATTCTGAAATGACGTATATCTGGCACCCGCGTTTGATGACGAACTTGGATCACGAACTGACCTGCAAGACAGAGTCTCGGGATAGCCCAGGGGCAGACACTCCGACGCTCAAGTTAGCAAACAGTTTAGAGAAGTTTTAAGTGCGTAAGGCGTATAGTATGTATTATGAGATAGTGAGATCTACCAAACTGTTGGTATTTTTAAGGGTACAATCGGTAGATCGCCAAGATATCTAATTATGGTATGAATACAATTATTATGGATATAACAGTTGTATTACCATGTATAGAAGAAGTATATTTAGGACGCGGTTGTATTACCATGTTTAGAAGAAGTGTATTCATTGTAGGATATTCAAAATATACCCATTTCTTTTAAGGATTTGGACCGATTTACCCGTGGATCCATCTTCCGCGTAACTCGTGCCCACGACCCTTCTCGGGTTCTGGTCCAATACTGAATGATGTCCTAGAGTACGAACCATGGACTTATCATGAAATAAATTTCATTAAGATATAATTAAACTAAACCCTGAATTATGTTTAAATTGTATGATTTATGTTGATTGATGGAACAAAGAATATCATGTTTTGAATGCTGAGCTTAAAATAAACAAGTGAAATTACAATGTACAACACACAAACACACACTATTAAGCATTTTCCAGCTGATCATGAACAGCCATGGCTTTTAGGTTGAAATCTCAATACCTTACACAATTTCCCATTCCTCAATCAAAGATTTCACTTCCAACCTTTCAACCTCATCATCAATCGGAAGTATGACGAAATCAGTCAGGGGGTTATAATACGGATCATGATCAGCTTCCAACCAATGCTTCACAATCCTGAAAATATGCCGATCGCCGAGAATCCCCCGGTGCTCGCCGGGGATCCCCACTCTCGCCGCCGCGTCAAGCCCGTCAGCCGCTGCAGACTCCACGGGAACCGTCCCATCTCCGTCGACAAACCCAAACTCCGCCTGACAAGATGATAGTTTCTTCAGATCAGAAACAGGGCATTCTTTACTCCCATAACAAACACTGTGTGGAGTATCCAAACCAGTACCAAATATATTGTAGAATTTCACCCCATCAGGAACCTTAACATCAATACCATTCATCAATCTTCTCGTCTCATTAGCCCATTTCAGAATATCCTCATTAAACGGAAGAGGAATATTCAGCCCGAAACAGCTAGCCTTGTTGCCCGCCATGGCCTCGGTGAAGATTCCGGGAGCTTCCTCCGGCGAGTAACTCTCCATCTCCGCCGTATCTCCGCCCTGATCTTCCTTCTCCCGCCAGATCTGCAAAAGGGGCGGATTTTCCCAATTGAAATTAGGGCACGCCATTAGCTCGTAAATGGAAGGGCACTCCATAACCAGCTGATGCATGCTCCATTTCGACACGAAGAAATTCTGCTGCCATCCATCGACAAAGGAAACTCCGTTCAGCAGCGATGACGTCACGTAGCCCGGAGCTCCCTGAAACGGTGCTGAAATGGCGATCCAGTTCTTCACGTACTTTTCGAAAGCGGCGCCGTTTAACGCCATGAAGCACTTTATCAGAAGTCCTCCCATGGAGTGGCTGATGATGGTGATTTTCCGGCCGCCGGAGATATTGTAAACCGATTCGAGCTTCTTTGAAAGGCGTTCCAGGGTCGCCGGAAAACGGTTGCTCTGCCGGAAATCGTATCCGAAGCCGAAGAGGGATTCGCCTTCTTTGTATCCCCAAGTCAGCATCTCCTCGATTAGGTCGTGGAAGTAATAGACGCTGTCGCGGTTGAAAACCATGTCCGGGTCGAGTATATCGATCGCGTAGAGCCCGGCCCGGTCTTCCGGGACCTGGATCGACCAGTTCGGGTTAGGGTTGATGGACTTGGTTTCTCCGGTGGCTGGATCGAATAAAGACCAGAGCTTGGTTCGGAATTCACGGTCGGCTCCGAGTATCCTAACCCAAACACGTTCTTCTTTCCCGGTTTTCGAGTCGACGGCTTTGAGGATCGAACCGGCGATGCCGGGGACGAGGAGAACCGGGTCGGGAGTCGGGATTACGTATTTCTGAGGCGTTTTCTTCATCAGCCGGAGCCATAGCTCCAGCGACTTCATGAAATTTTCCGGGGAAAACGTTAGCATTGATATTTATATATACGTGGTATTTGGTAAGTTGGTGAGGAGCTAGGGTTTAATATGTCTGGACAAAACGAAAGGAAGCAAAAGAGTTGAGACCTGAGTTTACGTTGGATTTGGACTACTAGTGTTGCTTGGCTTGGGCAGAAGAAACTTCGTAATCTTATCTTCTTCCGAGTCTTTAAGCATTGTTTCACTTTTTAAAAAAGACTGATACAGGTACGTACATGTAGGATGTTTCTGTATGGAATTCGGTATTAAATTAGAGTATGAATTTATGAATATATCTTTAGTTATTAAATTTATTGAGAAACTTAACAACATTCAAGAGACAGTATTGTAATTTCAATATTATTTGGATTACGATTAGTAAAATGTCGGATTGCGTACATCACTTTAGTATATATATTGTTTTATGAGTGTTACTATACACGGACCATATTTTACTTTTATAGTGTAAAATACAGTGTATATGAATTTAAGAAAATATTATTATTTTTTATGCTCATTGATAAATGAGTTGGTCTCTGGAGTGACCGTTTATATTATAGCATAATATAGACCAATGACTAAATTACAATATGGAAGGAAAGAGGTCCTTATTTGCAAAATTTTGGGAAAAATACTGTTCACGGCACTATTCACGCGCACTATTCACGGTACTAAATTACAATATGGAAGGAAGCTATATTACTAAACTAAATTACTAAATTACAATATAGCTATAATATATGAGAAACAATTAGATAAGACAGCCTTATGGTAAGGCAAAGAGATCTCATATGGTTCATACAAAAGTTTTTGGGTCAAATCATAATTATTATATTTTAGTTATTTTCATATCAATTAATTATATCAACTAAAAATCATCTCCTTCATCGTCAAATCATCGTTGTTCATCAAATTATCACCGTTCATCATCAAATCGTCATCGTTCATCATCAAATCATCGTCGATCATCATCAAATCCTCGTTGTTCATCATCAAATCATCAGTCATTTATCATCAAATCATCGTCCTCATCATCACTATAAAATCATCAATCATCAAAACAATATAACTGACATGAATCATCAATCATCAAAAATTAATAATCAATCATCAATATCAAATTTTCAATCGATCATCAGATGCACGGTTATCATGAATAATGTCATAACCATCATCAATCATAAATATCAAATCATCAACTAAATTGTACACATAATCAAATCGTCAAATCGTGAAACTAGATTGATGATGAGGATGAGTAATGTTGGTGACCGAGTATATACATATATATATATATACGAGGATGACGAAAACGAGGTCTATTTTATGATCCGAGCCACGATTCTACGACTACCTAGTTTCCCGATTTGACGGTTTGATTATGTGTATATTTTAGTTGATGATTTGATGTTTATGATTGATGATTTTTTATTGATGATTCTACGAGAATCTAGTTTCCCGATTTGACAATTTTTGATTGTGTGTGTATTTTAGTTAATAATTTTATGTTTCTGATTGATGATTATTTTTCGATGATAGAAAGGAGTTGACGATCAGATTGATGACGAGGATGAGTAATGTTGGTGACCGAGTACATATATATATACGAGGATGACAAAAACGAGGTCTATTTTATGATACGAGCCACGATTCTACGACTACCTAGTTTCCCGATTTGACGGTTTGATTATGTGTATATTTTAGTTGATGATTTGATATTTATGATTGATGATTTTTTATTGATGATTGAACAGATTGATAACGAGGATGAGTAATGTTGCTGATCGAGGCATGATTCTACGAGAATATAGTTTCCCGATTTGACAATTTTTTATCATGTGTGTATTTTAGTTGATGATTTTATGTTTCTGATTGATGATGGTTATGACATGATTGATGATGACGGTGGATCTGATGATTTATTGATTGATGATTTGATGATAAACGATGAAGATTTAAAGATAAACAATGAAGGTTTGATAATGAACAACGATGATTTGACGATAAACGATGAAGATTTGACGATGAACGACAAACATTTGATGATTTGATGATTAACAACGAAGATTTGATGATGAATAATAATAATTTGATGATTGATGATTTAATATTGATGATTGATGATGGTAACGGTTAATAGGGAGATTAAATGTGGTATATATTCTTATTTCAAAATGGTCCCTGAGTTTTATTAATATTTACTGTAGGGGCACCGAAAAATTAATATTTATATTACAGCCCCAAAAGTATTTTGCCCCTTAACCCTACACCCCTTGCCTTACCGTAAGGCTGCCTTACCAGAGAGTATCTCATAGTATAGACGGTCTATTCCAAGACTAATATTTGATAAATTTAGCAATATTTAAGAAACAGTATTATAAATTCATTGAGATTTTAAATTAGGATGAGTAAAATATCGGATTGCGTAAACGACTTCAGTTTTATATTCACTCCATTTTTCAAATGAATAGTATCATGTAATTCCATCCCGAATATGTGAAATATGCTCAGATCATCTGAATTATGCTCATTGCATCACCACAACAACATCTGCCTATTTTACATTAAACATATAATTTTTGTACGTATTTAAAATGTACATATATTTCAACATAAAAACAATACTTACCACTTTTCCCGTCAAATATGTCTTATTAGATACATTACTTATGCTAATTTAAATCACTCAAATATAAAATATTCTAGTCTTACGAAGAGAATGACTTTCTCATGATCAAGATTTTATATTCAAATTCTAAACAAGGATTTAATTTATTAATATTTATCAGGGATGGTTATAGAGATGAATTATTCTTGGTAATATCAAATTATCAATATGTTCATTGGTTTTTAAAATTGTGATGTTTATTTAAAAATAATTAAGTGGCATCCTCCAGATCATGACCACAAGATTAATGTGGATGTATCATATAAAGATGGCTTTTCTGATATTGGTATTATTATCAGATGCAAATATGGGAATAAGGTGTTGCTTAAAATGATTTATATGGTCTGTGAATCCTCATTATATGTTGGACTATGTGCAAACAAACTTGGATATGCTTTAACCAGGGAACAAAACCTCACTCAATATACAGTGGAGTCTAACTGCATACAGACTGTTCAAAGAATCAACAAACCTGTAGTCTGTAGATGTTATCTAGAAATATTACTCCATTTATTCTGAGATGCAAGCACTACATCATACACATCATTTATTGCTTATTCTGAGAGAAGCAAATAAACCCGCAGATTTTCTACCTAAAATGTGCTTGCAGATGAAACAATCCAAGATCCTATCTATGTCCAACATACCAGCCAACTTATCTGGGATCCTTCTACTTGATAAAATTGACACACCATCAGTTAGAACTTCATTAAAACATGTGCTACTAACTTTTCCGCTCATGTACAGCGGATGAACAGATACATGGAGGTCAAAAGTAAACATTTCTACAAACAACATGGTGTCCAAACTTCACAATCACCTACTGGTGCACACTCAAACTACAGTCAAGCCATGAACTGGCACACCAGAGATTATTTTTGTATATTTATGCTAGAAATATGGAATTTGTTCTTATTATCAAATCAATGGGTGACTAAATTGTGTTTCGATATTTGTTTATTCGATCACTAAGTTGCTCCCCATTACTTTTTTGATCATAAGAATATCACTACTCCACTAACTAGCTAATCAGAATAGACTTAACTATTCATTCATTTTTGAAAGCTTATATGCTTTAAAGAGCTTGGCTCTTATCTTGTAAAACTGAGACTTGTCCTATTCATGGCATGGGGTGCCAATCAGGGATGTACATGAGTCGGGTCAACATGGAAAAATGGCCCCGTCCGAGACCGGAATTGGTGACCCGGACCCGAATTTTTTGCATTACGGACCGGGGCTCAGGTCACCTTTTTTGCCCATTTCGGATTCCTGGCCGATACGGGTCAAACCCGAATTTTTCCGGGTTAACCCGAATAATAGATAGTTAATTATTATACAGAATTAATCTTTGTTCTAATGTTAAGACTTGCCATTTTGTAGTATACAAACAGAATTCGAATCTCACCAAAAGAATTACTTACTGTTTTGTTTCTAAAATAAATTTAACATCTGTATATATTTATGATTCTAAAATAAATTCAACATCTTTACATACTTATTAGTCATACAATTTGTTAACAAATAGCAATGTGGTCTAGTGGTAATGAGATTGTTTCACAATAGTCTGTAGTTTGATCCTCAATGGAAACACTATTTTTTGTAAAAAAAATGGTATAATAAAGGCTCTAACCGAGTCAAACGGTCCGGGTCAAACCGGTTCAAGTAACAGTTCAATGGACCCCGGTCCAACATTTTAAGATATTTCGGGTCCAAATCAATCCGGATTCGGGCCGGGTCGGATTGACCCGATTGTACAGTCTCACCTATATATGGTGGTTTAATAAAAAAATAAAAATAATTAATAGTAAAAATTTTAAAATTAATAATACATACTAAAAACTTGATGTGATGTTGTGGCCTGTTTGTCAGAGTTTTTCTGTAAACCATTTCAGTTCAGTATTTTTAATTTTTTTCAATTTAGTTCAGTATTTTTGAATTTTTTTCAGTTCAGTTCAGTATTTTTATATATTTTTCAGTTTAATTCAGTATATTTATATTTTTTCAGTTTAGTTCAGTATATTTATATTTTTTCAGTCCAGTTTAATATTTTTCTATTTTTTCATTTTAGTTCAGTTCAAAAAAATACTTTTTTATATTTTCAGTCCAGTTCTATTCAGATAAATATTTTATATTTTTTATTCAGTAAATTTCTTCTATATTTTTTTTAATTATAGATCTCTACAGTTTTTTCAGTTTATATTAAATTTAATTTGATCCAGTTCAATTCAATTCATTTAATTTGGTTATGAACAAATGTGATTTGATGAATTTTAGTTTCATTCAGTCGTATGATTACTATGTTCAAAATATACATTCAATTAAAGAAATAGTGTTTACTAGATGCATACAAGTTCATTGATTGTGAATACGACAAAATGGAGCAATCTTTGTACGGTAGTGGTTCTATCACATTCTATCATATTTTTTGAACCAGTTCAATTCAATTTAATTAAAATTTAAGTCTATTTCAATCATATACAAGTGTATATTGATCAATTTCAGTTTAATATATTCATACTGTTATTGTCTTGAATATATTAAACTTTACTTCAATTTAATTTAAGTTAGTTATAAGTAAATGTGATTTGATAAAATTAGTTGGATTAAGTAATTATTTCAATACATTACACTTTATTCCGTTCCATTTCTATTAAATTATGTATGTACTATTCAGTTCATTTTATTTGTCAATAATGCATTTTTTTACTATATTTAATTTTTTTTCAATTCAAATTAAATATATATATTTTTTCCAGTTCAATATATTTATACTTTTTTAGTTCAATTCAACATATTTCAGTTCAGTTCATTATATTTATATTTTTTCAGTTCAGTTTATTATTTTATATTTTTTTAGTTCAGTTCAGTATATTTATATTTTTTTTCAGTTCTGTTCAGTGTTTTTTATTTTTTTCAGTTCAATTGAGTATTTTTAAATATTTTTCAGTTCATTTTTTTATTTTTTTCAGTTCATTTCAGTTCAATTCAGCAAAAAATATTATTCAAAAAATATTGTTAATAATTTCAGTTTTTGATTTTAAACCTTGGATACCCTGTTACTGGAAGTCACATCAAACTTGCTGACACGGTTCTATAAAATTATGAAGACCAAGATAGCCCTACATGGTTGTCTGCTTGAAAACATTCTTCAAAGCTGTCGTAATTTATGAATAAGGAATTATTCAGAAACAATCAATATAATGAACATAATCAAATTAATGTTATCCCATTTGATTCCAGCAGCAGTAGATCGAGGTACTCCCAAGTTATAGTGGTCAATCAATCGACATAATTTCTTAGTGCAATCAATATATATAATATATGTTTGAGAAATAGATTCGTAATTGGGAAAAGAAAAGAAATCTGTAATAAGACCTTGGATTCCCCTATACATATCAAATTCGATAAAATTAAACCATAAACAAGGTGTTGAATTCTGGAAAGGAACAAGATCAATGTACAGTAATAAATCCATTTTGATCAATAATTGTGATGACTGACAAATGATATGTTTTGGCATCCAAGGTCTGTAGACTTTGTTCATAAGTCCGGATGGTTTGGAATGAAACAATTTTAACTTCGGTTTTCCTTCAAAAAAGATCATGTCTTTTTCCTAGCTAGTGAAAATTAGCGGATCTACGCATGTAAATTTTGTACATTTTTACATATTATATAGTTATAGTTCACTGTCAGAAAGGACTCCGCGTTTATTTTATTTTGTTTCCTTTCTTTAATTGAAACAACATTATTAAGATGAAAAGAAATTCAAAAAAAATATACATATAAACTATTTATTATTTTTAAGTTGATTACTTTTTAAATTTATTTTTTAATTCTGTTCAATCATAGTATTCTTTGTAATTTCAACAGCTTCTTTAAAAAGATTTTTACAGGAAATCAATATTCTTTATTTCCTTTTGGTTCTTGTCTATTAGAGATTGGTATTTAACGTTATATATTGAATATTTGAAGTATTTCATCTTCTCCAATGTCAATGTCATACTCCTTCGTTCCGGACTTGCATTCTCATCTTTTCACATTATTTAATTTTAAACTTTGATCATATATCTAAATAAATATATGATCATTAATATTATAATATTTAATATCATTAGATTTATTGTAACATTTAATATTCAAATATCAAAATTTTATTTGTTTTGGGAAGGGGAAAAGGGTGGAATTTTATTGGGGGCTCATTTGAGTTATTCCCAATTTTTTTTTAAAAAAAATTATTTGTTAATAATATAAATAAATAAAGACATTGTTGGTCAAATGTGTATTGGATAAATTGAAATGTCAACAGCAGAGTAATTTGAGACATAGGATAGTATCATTTATTCCCTTGGTGTTAAAAGGATTTAAAATTCTACATACTCCATTATATTACTCCTTCTGTGTCACTTGAATTTGCAAAATTTTCTCACGGTTCCTAATTACCTGTTGCAATGTTAATATCTCTAAATATTTATACTTTCGGTAATATAAAAATTTGATATTAATAAACTTGCTATGACCAATTCATCAATATATGATACGATCATGTATATTTTTTGGTTTTCTATTTAGTCAAATATTCACTCAAAACTAACATCATTGATTGGGATTAAAAAATTGTGCAAATTCAGTTGGAACATAGAGTTTATCTAAAAGCTTATAAGAAACTATATACTATAAAAATATACATTATAATGAACATAACAAGATCTCATGTGATAACATTCATATGTATATATCTACAATAATTTACAACCAAAAAATGTTTTTTTGAGATAAACCACCAAAAGAGGTGGAGGAAATTGTTATTTAGCACCCATAAACCGTAAATGACAAAAAAGTGAAGTACAATAACTCCCAAAAAGGAGGCAACTAGTGCGATTACAAAGATATTTATAACAAACTTTCTATATGAAACCAAAAGTACTAAATGCCAGTAACGGTACGTCTAAACCTATCCTAAAAACACATCAATGGGAATAATAGTAGTGAGATAATAGTCACCATCAGCGCCTCTTTCAACCAGTCCGTGTCAAACTCGGTGATTGAAAACTGATAGTAATATCGGATGATACCCTAAAACCCCAATCGCTCCCAAATCTGTCTCTTTAAACGTTGTTTGGAGTCCACTCTCGGGACCCAGTAACAGACATTCCTGCTTGCTTTCAGAGCATCTAAAGCATCCGATGATGTCTAACATGAACCAGAATGGGTAATCAAATGATTATCAAATCCTTTCGGTCGACAAATCAAATTCTAAATGGAATCACCGGGAAGTAAGTAGAAGTACTACAACCGACTTGGATTTCTCCTGTCCAACCTGGTTTAACAAAATCAATACTCGTTGAGAAAACAAGGATTTGGCAAACACACATACGTGTCAAATATTTGAGCAAAAAACTCAATGGAAAGCGGCAGAGGTCAGAAGGACACTAGAGTAGGGGTAATGCTGTGCGTGAGGCGTGTGGCGTTCACGCGCAACGCATAGGCGCATGAGACACGCGTCCGGCAGAGTCAATCGTTGCCAATGCGCAGACACACTGCCAGGAGGCGCGTGACGGAGGTGGAGGCGCGTGGCGACACGTCTTATTCCCCTTCCATCACTTTGATTTTCTCTGTCTCTTGTCTGCTCCTAGCGGTGCCGGCGTTACCTCAGTCGGAAATCAAAACGGAGTTGGATCTTACATCACGGCGGCGTTGAACCGGGCATGTAGATCGGACTCTGCCGAAGCTCGGCGGTGATTGGACACCCCAGATCGGCGCCGATCTGGTCCAACGACGAGCGTGGGGTAGTCGGGATGCCGTAGAAGGTTGGAGTTGAGACTGGGTCAACGGTATTGGGTAAAGTGAAGGGTGGAAAGAGATCTAAATTAAGGTAATTGGGTGGGGAAGTCATCACCTGACCGACAAAAGGCCTCGGCCGCAGCCTCCACGGCGAGAAGTTGAGAAGGAAAAACTGGGAGCGAGAGAGAAATGGGGAAATAAAGGGGGGGGGGGACGGTTTAAATCGAGCCAAAATACTTTAAAATTATAGATAAATGATGATATGTGGCAAATATTATGTGTTGAATTTGATATCAAAAATTATTTTCTACCTGTTATTATTTACTTTTATTTTTTTAAGAATGCCTTCAAGGGTTTTTTTTAAAATATAATCACACCATGGTGGTGTGAAATATATAAGTTCACCACACCCTAAAAATGCACAAGCAGTACAGATATTCCTCCAAAATGAAGTCAGTTTGTGGGATTAGGAGAAGAGTCTATTGCTCTGTCAATCTACAAGACTTCTCCATACTATGAATGATTACAAAGAATTTTCTAAAAATGTAAATAGAGTATACACGCTCTACATCAATGGCAGTAACATCATGACTAAATGGCCGGTAATATACTATCTATCTTAATACTAGAATAGGGATAAAGATCGTTGTTGTATCCGGCAGCGCTTTTATAAATCGCAGTCTAACTAGCTGCCTGCATGCTGGCTACAATACAAGACTGATGCCCCCAACAATGTGATCATTCCCTATAAAATCTCATTCCTCACTATAACTATCATTCTCTCTGTGTTGGTAAGAGACTGTCCTATTCTACGTTTTGGCCTCGTACCGTTAAAAGCCTGCTAATATGACATCGTCTCATTTCTCGCAGTATGGCTCTCTATGAAAGTAAGAGACTTTTTAGTTTTTCAGACATAGTCAGGACGCCGGTGAGCTGCCCACCCACAACAAGAAAAGATTTCAAAAGACACCTCTACCCGCATAGACTACAAATTTAATTCACACAGAGTCGCTAGAGGGAGAGTTAATACTTCCCTTGATTTGAATTTCTCCTATCTATATATCGAATTAGATCAGAAGTCAATATATTTTTTCCAAGCAAAAGGACAGTTGGAAAATGTACGCTGGGAGGCAGACAAACTACTCCAGCATTATATCAAAAGTCAATGCACAGACCCCAAAATTAAGAGGAAAGCTAGAAATTCTAGAAAACCAAAAAGGAAAATAAAAAGATAAAAGAAAATGAGAAACTCATCGACGTTGTAACCCTATGGTCTGACAGAGAAAGAGGCACGTGAATCACAACAGCAGCATGCGGGTTTCATGTAGCCCAAGGACGGTGGCTATGGAGGCACATGGAAGGTGCTCTCGCGCTCGTCAATGACTAGTAGAGCTCTCTGCTGACCGCGTGATACGGTGGAGGCGCATGGTGTAGATCGAAGCAAATCCGGCATTGCAATTTTCAGGTAATTCCCACCACGATGTTATGAACGGATATGCATACACAGACATTGCAATTACCGAAAGGAAGGAGGGCACATATAAGATAGAACGACCCATTTTCATCAGATTTATACTAGCATTATGCAGTCGTCCACTGACTTTCACTTTGGAGCATTAAAGGTAATTTCTTAACGATAGAGTAAAAAGTGAAGACAACGGGTAATCTAAATAAAAACAAAAGTGAGGATTGAGGACAAAGAGAATAGAAGAAACAAAACATCAAACACCACATCATCATCAACAACGACAAAAATTACTTACAATAGTGTAAAGATTTATGTCCACCGTGTATTTGGTAATTGGTTGTAGCCTGGAAGGTTGCTCGAGAAGAGATATACGTTTGGTTAAACCCTAGACGCTTGAAGAAAATATGGCCTAATGAATCTTTATAAAATAAACTGCAGGTGATCAATAAGCATTGTTACGTCAAACATATGTGTACTATACCACAAATAGTATTGCTTCATTATACTAGATTTAATCAAATAACTATTATGAAAACTTATCATACAAAGTAGAAGTTTAAATTATAAAAAAGATAGACATAAAACTATTTTTGAAAACATTAATAAAATTCCAAAAGAAAATCAAATTTATAATTTATACCTCAGTTATAAAGAAAAATCTTCTATTTTTAAGCTAATAAAGTTGACAGGCTTGGGTAACCATTTGAGAAGCGAGTTTTCTTTCCCGTCCACACAATAAAAAACCATGGGGCGAGGTTTAAGGCCGAAAATTTGTCCAGGTAGTAGAAGCTTTAATAAAAAAATGAAGATAAGAACACAGAAGAGATTGTGATACCTAAAAAATCCATCTATAATTTTTTGAATGCAAAATCAAATACATATGCAACCCTAGATTTTCCGCATGCAAATTTAGCACATCTACTTATACTTGTCAGATGCCATTTCATCACTAAAGCATATCCAGGGAAAACATACATTACATGATAAAGCCACAGATTGGGGAAAAGGCAGTTCTTGAGGAAACATAAATTGTACCTGATGCGTAAAGCCACAAACAAGTTGTTTTACGTTTTGGAACAATCACTCCAGTTTTTTAATTTTTTCAGCGGTTAACTTATCTGAATAACTTTGCAAGATATTATATTAGCCACAATTATGTTAAGTAAATAACCGGAATGAGTAGCATTCTTGACTAAATTCATCAACTACATGATCATACACAGCCAAATAAATCCAAAGTATGTAGAACCAATAGGATAATGAGAAAACAATTCAGCTAGATACATCAATAGATTTTCCTTCACTTCAAGATTCATCCCATTAGCATAATACTCCAATTCAATTACGCCCTGATTTCCAAAATTCAAAATCAACCGCGATTGACGAATGAGAAACCCATGCACATAAACACTAGCAATTTCGCACAAATAGAAAATCTATGGCAAAAAAAAAGAAAAAAAAAAGAGGTCCTCACCAACAATAGAGCGACGTCCAACCTAAGTTGTGGTTGGTTAGCCATTCATAGAGCACATATTTCAGACTCTTCCACTTCAAAACTTTATTCTTCTGTGCAGGACATCAACCGGTACCCCTACAGCAGCAGCCAAATTATTGGAGCTCAAACTTAAAATACAATAAAATAAAAATAAAAAAACCGGATCCTTGATGTAGTTTAAAGATATATCATATAATTAAGAGGAGAATCTCATCGGCGAATTGAAACTACATCATTTCTGAAATCTGCGTACTGAAAGCATGCTATAAAAGGGTTGATATATAGATCATATCTCACCATAGAATATCAAGAAGCAAAATATGAGGCAAAAATATGTACATATGTAGCAAAATACAAAAAATATGAGGTTTAATTAAGGTTTATACTATCGAAAATGAATTTATGAAGAAGCGGTAAGATTAGAGGAATCGAAAAGATGGCTGGTAAAAATGAATTTTATTTATTAATTTTTTAATTAAGCGTGGGAAATAATTGTGGAACTAAAAAGTGGCAAAAATGGTCTGCTTTAGTAGGTATTAAGACAGAATTAGCTAAGTGTGTATAATTTCTGCATGATTATACATATTTATCTTCTTTAGCATTGTTAATATGCTTTCAGCATGCTTATTAATGATATTTCATTAATTTTATAAAGATATTTCATTATTTGTCACAATAAGTACCCAATGACAATCATAGATTACTACCATAAATCCAATAATCATTCCATCCCAAGTACTATATAAGTTATTGCATCAAAAGCGCATTAAACCATTGTAAAAGTCATGCCCGGCAATATTTACCCGCTACCCACCGGTAAACGGATAATTTTTATTTTTACCCGTATTAGTATGTGTAAAATATGGGTATCGGTTGAAATGTGTAATTTTAAATGTGGATATGGGTTGAGTATGGTTGACCGCTGGTTTATCCATATTTTATACCCACATACCCGTGTCCACAAAAGGTTTCAATAAAGCAATTGAACGAGCATTACCATATGGGTAAACCTGTGGATTTAAACCCATATGGATTGTACTTAGACCCATATGGGTAAAGTAGCATTCAACCCATTTACTAATATGATTAAGTGGCTTTTTATCCAACCCGTTTATACCCATTTTAATATTGGTTAAAAATGGGTTACACCCATATTTTTAAATTACACATTATAGCCAATCCATATTTGGTCCGGATACCCATTTACGACTCCTAGTAAAAGTGCACCACTCGCTAATGTCTCACTAAGTGAAGGTAATCCACGTCGTACTAGTGTATGTATACTATCCATGACAATATAAAATCTATCATAGTAAATAAAGAAATACAAAAACTACAAACGATCTTAACGTTTGAAATAATATTTATTATAAGTGAAATGAAAAAAAATTAACACTTCATAGTGTGATTCAAGAATAGTTTGCTTCCCCAAAATTCAAACACTTCGTTTCTCCCGCCGCAACCAAATTCTAGCCCGCCAACTTGAAAAAAAAAAGGGTGCACAACTCTTCATTTTGGCACTTTTGAACAGTCGAAGACATATGCACAAATCCCATTTTAGATCTACTCTCCTTAGTCTAATACCTCATTATTATGCTACGTCCATTTAAAGTCGAAATCACCTTTTATTTATTTGATTCTTACTACCACAACTTACTCAACATCGTAACTTAGTTAAAAATTAAGTGGTCAAAAGTTAAATCATCCATTAGATGTTATAGATCTAAACTTCACAAAAATTATGTGTTGCCCTGTTGTTGAAATGCTTTGTCTCATTTTTTTTAATGTTTACTTCCGTGGAATATTAAATAAAGTGAGGAGCAATGTAGGGCTATAATAACAAGTATTAAATATATAAAGAGGCAATAAAGAAACCGAAACTCAATTTTCGTTACACAAATACCGGCTTACAAGAACAGTGAACACCGTTCATATTTAATGATCCAACAGTCCAAAACATAAATAAAACGCAACTATGGGTAGTACTGCATATATAATTTCTTAAAAGCATATTGAAACGACCATGTAGCAGCAGCTGGAAGCGCCGGCTTAACCTTTGGTTGACTTCCCCTATCTCTCGGTGCTCCGCCAGAGATAGCGACGGCCAAAGGCGGCGGAGCCTCTGTGAAATCGGTGGTTCTCGAAAGTTTCGTCGGCCTTTCGCGTTTCCGACCAGTCCCCGCCGGAACATCCTTTCTCTTCGTCGGAACTAGCAGATCCTTCGATTTTGGGGGCCGGCCACGTGGGCGGGATGGGCTTGGAATGTTATCTTCGGGG
This sequence comes from Sherardia arvensis, assembly GCA_948330725.1. Lineage (NCBI taxonomy): Eukaryota > Viridiplantae > Streptophyta > Magnoliopsida > Gentianales > Rubiaceae > Sherardia > Sherardia arvensis. Next base: position 10,961,979 of record OX415244.1, read on the forward strand.
AGAGCGGGCTTAGGCTTTGGTGGACGACCACGGCAGCGACGCGGCGGCGCATTTGGATCTGGAATTTCCCTAATCTTCTCCGGAGCTAGCTGATCCTTCGATTTTGGGGGTCGGCCACGTGGGCGGGATGGGCCTGGGACGTAGTCTTCAGGGAGAGCGGGCTTGGGCTTCGGGGGACGACCACGGTCGGGACGTGGAGGCGCGTTTCGATCCAGAATTTCCTTTTTTTTCATAGGAGCTAGCGAATCCTTTGATTTCGGGGGCCGTCCACGTGGGCGAGATGGGCCAGGGACATAGTCTTCAGGGAGAGCGGGCTTGGGCTTCAGCGGACGACCACGGCTGCAACACGGCTGTGCGTTTCGATCTGGAATTTCCCTTCCCTTCGCCGGAGCTAGCGGATCCTTTGATTTTGGGGGCCGACCACGTGGGCGGGATGGGCCCGTCGGAACCACCGGGGCGACGACAGAGAGTGGCATAGAAGTGACGTCGTCGGTAGCCATAGTGACCGGAGAATTTCGTTGTGAGAAAAAAGAGATGGGAGTGTGGAATATTTATAGGAAAGAAGATGGATCGGATTTTGATCTGACGACTGGAGTTGGTCTGTAAGGGATTGATCCAGCGGTGGAAATTTATTTGGAGGTTTCACTCGGATTGATGACTTAGTGGTTTTCTTCAAATAAACCGTTCACTATAGAAGAGATGGATCGGATGTTGATCTAACGGCCAGAGTTGGCCTGCAAGGAATTGATCCAGCGGTGGGAATTTATTTGGGGGTTTCACTCGGATTGATGACGTGGTGGTTTTCTTCAAATAAACCGTTCATTATAGAAAGAAGGATATTATGGAAAGACTGAAAACCTATGCACCCAAGATTTGGATTCATGTAATCTTATTTACTTTATGACAATTTTTCTTCACAGAGAAAAAACCTTTGATCAAGATTTTTCAATTCTTTTATTCATTGTAACTGAGGGTAGTTTCATTGTAATTGATGGAAACAAAAAATCGTGTAACCTTAGGAAAATGGATGCTAAACTATTAAAAAAACTTGATAATTGTTTATCAAGAATATATATATATATATATACACATATATATATACATATATACATATATATACATATACATATATATATATATATATATTTATTTATATAGTGCATGTTAGGGCAAAGGAGAATTTAAAAAAGAGAGTCTTAGGTAGGACGGTCTCACCATAATCTTATGGTAGAACCGTTTTTTATTTCACATTTTTAATTAGTTAAGCTTAGGTTATTGTTTTGTTAGACTCTTAATATGATACTTTTAATTATCTATTTTAACGAAAAAAACTATTTAAATATTGTAAATTTGTCTACATAGTCAGTTGAAGTGTTTCGGTCACTAGTTCAATTTTTTTTATACATTCCTCCGTTTTCTAAGTTTTTTAATTCATTTGAATATTGTAAGTGAACTAATTGTGCTAGAATGACAAACAAAGATTACACAGATGCAAACTATCACCATAAACATATGAGAACTCCTTTGTCCTACCTAAAGCTTATGATGGTCTCACCCGAGACTTTGTATTTAAAAAAGGTGAAAATACTGCATCCAAAGAAAGTGTCTCAACAAACTACTTTGTGATCATATTTTTTTAATGTTTTGATGCACTTAGGTCTCTTAAGATTGGGATTCCTTGAATTAGCTCATGAAGTTAGAAATGATAAGTCCATGGTTCGCTCTTTTAGGTTTCGTTCAGACTTGGACCGAGGTTTGAGAGAACCTGGGGCTCAAGATACGTGGGAGATAGGTCTACGGGCCATCGACCTAATCCAAATAAGGATTGCGTATATTCTGAATTGCCTACAAGGAATACACTTCCTCTAATTATATGAATACAACTATTATTATCATAAGAGTTGTATTCTTACTTAAATTATAAACCCAGCCGATCTAAGGATTGGAACTCTATAAATACTAAGGTTTGGTAGACCTCTCTATTATCTTACACACACTACGCTTTATGCTTATAAGTTTCTCAAGGCTGTCACTGACTTAAGCATCAGAGTGTCTACCCCCGGCCATCCCGGGGTCTTGTCTTGTAGATCAGTTCGTGAGTTCGGTTCGAGATCATTCGCGAGTTCCAGACATCTATCAAGAAACATGGTATAACCTCTGGGGAAGTTAACATGTGGTTTTGGAGTGGGTTTCACACTTATTTAAGTTTCACTTTGCTCGTTGAATTAGCATGATGAAGCTAGAAATTTGATCATGAACTTATGATTTCTCTGCATTTAATTTAGCCTTTAACATTCACTCCTTCTGACTGGGTTTATGTTAAACACTTTTTTACGCCATCTGTTACATATAATGATAAGGAGATACATTTTATTTTCAAAATGGGGGGTGTGTTTTCAAGAAACGAATTTAAACCAATTATAAATAGGAAAGGTTTGTGAATAATTAGAGGTTCGAGGTAGAAGAATAACACTTAGACTTGTGACTAAAACCCCTTGCTTTCTCATGTATGTAACTAAGGGGAGATTAAGACCCTTATTGATGGGCAACATAGGCTTACTGCCCATTGAGTTTAATTTCAACAGTATTATAAATTTTAATAATTTTAGAAATAATATTCATAGTAATTAAATTTATGCTAATTTTAGTGAGCTGTAATTAAATTTATTTGAAATGTTATTTGGTCTGAGGAGTTTCAGTTTTAAAATATACTTTACCATTTCATTTTAAGGTGCAAATATCGATTTTATATGTTGATATTTTATGGACGGTAGACCCATCACACAATCACAATTCACAATAGATAAAAAATTCCCGTAAATGACCGGCATGACATCCGAGGCCAAGTCGAGTGAGTGATTAAAAATAATTTTCAAGATTAATTCATTTGTCCAGTTAAATTTATGTCCCATATACTCATTTACATCTGCAAAAAATGTCTCCATCTGTAAAAAGGGAGAGGCCAAATCGATAAATTTGGAGAGAGAAAGAGAGAAATGGCACGCCCAGTGGGACCCGTCTGTCGATCTTGATCTAAACGACCTTCAAACTCATGGATGATCCGGTTGAAAACCTTCGTGGGAGCACGCGAACCCATTTTCCAGCCCCGACAAGAGTAAGAAGCACCAACGCCAACCATCTCCACGACCACGATGAGACAAGCGCCGCCGCCAACCAGGGAGCAGGAAGGAGCATCAACAGCATACACCGATCGCCAGAAGAAGCCTCTCCCTGGGAATGGGAGAGCAAAAGATCTCTCTTGGATGGAACTGTTGGTGATACAAGGCCCAGGCCCAACTACGCTGCAGTAGTTCGGGCTCGGCCCATGATGAGGTAAGCTAATATGGAAGCATCCGGGATAGTACCACTCAGATAAGGACTGGTACACTAGATTCCACAGAGAGCATGGACCACATTAGGAGCATAGATCACCGTATAAACAGTGCTCCTCAGCACTATTCCAAGTAAGTATCTTCTGATTATTCTAGTGAATACCCATTTTCTCTCCCGGGATCCATCTTTCATCATCACGCCGGAGGGTCTACCCTCGGGTACCTCTAGGGGCTCTGTCTTGCAGGGTTAGGTCGTTGGATCAGAGATCAGGGGATCATTCGGACCGACCAGGCGGGCAGCATCAAGTTGGCACGCCCAGTGGGACACGATCTTTGTTCTCAAAATACACTGAGATGCCACCCCGAGGTCGGCCGCCACGAAGAGGCAGGGGAGGATCCTCTCTAGTAACGACACGGTCTGGAGGAAGGAAGGCCGAAGCAGACGAGGAGGATCTCACCCTGCGCCAGATGAGGGATAGGACACAAAAGGGGAAGGGTCTGGCTCAACCGGACCCCGAAGCCTCGGAGGAAGAAGAAGTGCCGGACGACAGGAGGGAGCCGGAGATAACCAAGAACGAACGAGACAGGATGCAGTTTGTCGCGACACAGGAAGGGAGTATCGTCGCTGGTTAGCGGCAAAGCGGGGAGTAGGTCCGGAGGCGCAACCGTCCGGGGAGGGATCATCTAACCCTCCGACGGCCGAAGCCCAAGTATCTCTGGTTCAGCCAACGGTAGGATACCAACCGACCCCGATGGCTCCGGGGCCAGGGTCCTCCTCTGGGCTCTCATCCGAGCTACGCACTCAGGGAACTATGTTGCCTCCACTAGCGGCGGATGTAGTCAGCCGGGGACCTCCTGCCAACCTGGGACAAGAGAACCCTCGTCCTCCAACAAAGGTTATAGATGTGGAACAGCCAGCAGGAAAGACGGGCCAGCAAGCCGGTGCTGGTCCCGGGTATGGCCCAGGAGTGGGGCACCAGGATTATGGAGCACCAGGGTATGAGATGTCGCAAGCCGGATATCAAGGATACCACGTGTACCCCCCGGCATCCATGACTGGTTATGCAGAGATGCGACCTGGAGGGTACTATGCCCAACCTGCTGGAGGCCCGGGGGGCTGGGCTCCAGGAGGAGGAATCCAGGGTCCTGTGTGGATGGCAAATCAGGTGCCGATGGCTGGATATGCCATGGCTCAACAAGTTCCAGCCGCGGGGACCTACGGGATGTATCCAGTGGTGGTTGATAGGCATCCGGGGGCGCCGAACTCGGTGGAAGAGAGGTTAGACATGCTTATAGGCAGGAATGGAGGTAGGCCCATTTTGCCATGGATAGGCTACATCAGCACCTTCCCCTGGCCAATGGGAATGAGGGTCCCAGAAGGTGTGCCGACCTATAATGGAGAGACGGACCCGGAGGAGTTTGTCAGGACCTACCAAATGTTATGGGAACGCGCGGCATCCGAGAGGAACTTCAGTGCAAGCTAATGAGCTCGTATCTGAGGGGTAGCTGTTTGTCTTGGTTTGAATCTCAGCCTTCGGAGAGCTTTAGGAATTATTATGATTTTTCAAGGGTTTTGATGCATAGATACCAGGCTAAGCGAAAGAAGTACCTGCCACTGGCTGAGGTGGCTTACAGCCGGCAGGCGGCGAAGGAGGATGTGAGGGGATTCCACAGGAGGTACATGGACGATTCCGTGAAAGTAGTGGATAGAGAGGCTTAGGTGAAGGCCCTGATTGCAGGGTTCATAGCAGGGCTGAGGGACGAGGTGTTATGGGCAAAGCTTATGGAGAATATTTCGACAACTTTCCATCAATTGGATCTGGAGGTGGAGATGTACTGCTCATTGTTGGATGGGAGTAAGAAGAGGAAGGAGGAAGGGTATTTTGAAGATGGAGGGATTGGAAAGGGTGATAAGGCTCGGGCCGTGGATCCCGGCAGGAGGGATGCAGTACAGGTGCCGGCCAGGCCGAGGGTTGACCCCCCCGGGCTGAAACATTTATCCCTCTGACCAAGACCCGGTCGGAGATCCTGACCATTCACAGGAATCTGTTTCAGGACCCAGCCCCCATACCGGGAAACCCGACACCAGCTAACGCAACTAAATATTGTGCGTTCCACAAGTCCAATGGACACACGATGGAAGGTTGCAGGAGCTTGAGGGTGGAGATTGAGAAGTTGATTGAAAGGGGACAGTTGACAGATTTCGTGACGCAGGAGCACCAGCGTCCGGCTGCGGGGCAGGGGCAGCATGCCGGAGATAGGAGAAAGAAGAATTGGAGGAACAGGCCTCGGAATGATAACCAGCGAGGGGCCCCTGCACCGGCAGTCCAGCCCGAAACGGCCGCCCTGGTCATGGCCCCGGAGCCGGTCAATCAGGCTCCTCCCCGCATGATAAACGTTATACACGGCGAAGTAGGCAACGGGCCCCAGTCGCATGCAGCGGTTAAAGCTCGGAGTAGGTATGTACCGGCAGGAGAAGATAGAGAGAAGAGGCTACGTCCCCCGGAAGTCATTACCTGATGCAGCTTGTGTGGAAGAAACAACGAACTATGAATCAAATCCTAGTTGTATGAATCAAAACAACTGAAGAATTGACAGGTATGGAGGAAAAACCTCAATTTTCATTCAATATCAAAAGCCGTCTTACAAAATAACCAGAAAACTGTTTATATACTAAACCCTAGCTGCTACTAATTGTAATAAATAACAAAAAGGTCCTCCCTAACTTAAAATATTATTTTAAGTATCCAAACATAATAAAACACAATTTTGACCCTTAAACCAAAGGAATTCTCCCCGAAACTAGAAGTGCTCATGTATAACATGAGTTCTTATTAGAATGACGTTTCCAATAAAACAACACTACTTGTTTGTTGAATTCTGAGACTGCGACAAGAAACATCAGAATCTGCGAAAACTCTCCGGCTGCTCCAACTTCCGCAGGTAAGGTTCATCCCACATCAACAAAGAAGATTCGACCTCGAATCTCAAGCCTTGCCGTCACCAAAAGAAGAATCTTCAACACAAGGAACAAGACATTCAACACAATACAAGTATGAATGTGGCTCATCAATTGAACATGACATGGTTTAGGATTAGTTTTCCCCACACTTTAAAGGACACCAAGCTTAGTATATATCAGCGAATAACCATGATGTAGATGCACAAACCGTACAGCTTCTCTATGCTTAGAATGCCCAAAATATAACCCATAAAGCTGCTGAAAAGTATCATTACGCTCAACATAACCCTTATAATGCAATTCCTGAATCAATTTCAAGTAATGCCAGCAGTCAATACTGGATAACTGGACACCATACTTCTCAGAAAGAAATCCACGGCAAAGAATTAAAGTTCCATCCACATAAGATTTATCCGACAACAAAATAAACCATTTTCCACCAAACAAGAAAGAATACATACTGGGATGACCATACAGAACCTCATGATCATATTGCCATGGACAACCAAGTATCAGTACACTGAATTGAGTCAATTCAAATCTCCTCAAGACACCGTTGGAAACAATAATATCATCATCACCATTACGAAGCCAAGCAAGCTGGAATATTTTAGGGTGAGCATCAACAGAAAGGTCCAATTTTGAAACCCCAACCACATAATTCTCATCCTCACAACCACCCAGATCAAGAACATCAAGAATGAAGGAGCAAATAGCATCATCATAAATATACCCCTCAACAACTTCCTTCTCACAAATATCATCCTCAAAAACATACCCATGAACTATCCCCTCACAAATATCCTCATCGTAAACACAATGAGCCACTTCCTCCTCACAAATATTATCATCACAAATATAACCATCATCCACATCCTCTTCATAGGTATCATAAACAGGGGCATCAAAAATGGGGGAAGAATCAACTTCATAACCATCATTGATAAAGAGACCGCAAGAATTGAGATCAAATTGAAAATCAGCAGGTGGAGATATTCCAAGAGAAGATGTCTTACCATTAGCAAGCTTAAGAACATCCACTTCATCAACAGGCTCGAAAACATCCACTTTATCCATCACCAGAATCTCCTCATCGAAAATATTCGCTTTATCATACACGGGAACATCAAACACTGGAGCAGTAACGTTGTCATCATCACCATCGTCATACACAGGATCATGATACATCGGAGCAGCAAAGATTTCATCTTCACCCTCATCATCAAGAATCTCACTGAATTTGACAAGTGGTTTTCTCTGACAGACAATAGCATCCAGTCGCTGGGTCAACAGTTCGAGTTGTCATCGCAGAGCAACAGCTTCATGCTTTCTGAACATCACACCCATGATCCGTTGCGGGTTCTCGTCGGAGAAGGCGACAAAAATTAGGATCGATTTGGAATCTGATACCACTCTGATGCAGCTTGCGTGGAAGAAACAACGAACTATGAATCAAATACTTGTTGTATGAATCAAAACAACTGAAGAATTGACAGGTATGGAGGAAAAACCTCAATTTTCATTCAATATCAAAAGCCGTCTTACAAAATAACCAGAAAAATGTTTATATACTAAACCATAGCTGCTACTAATTGTAATAAATAACAAAAAGGTCCTCCCTAACTTAAAATATTATTTTAAGTATCCAAAAATAATAAAACACGATTTTGACCCTTAAACCAAAGGAATTCGCCCTGAATCTAGCAGTGCTCATGTCAAACATGAGTTCTTATTAGAATGCCGTTTTCAATAAAAAAACACTACTTGTTTGTTGAATTCTGAGACTGCGACAAGAAACATCAGAATCTGCGAAAACTCTTCGGCTGCTCCAACTTCCGCAGGTAAGGTTCATCCCACATCATTACCTTTTCGGATGAGGATCCGGTGCCCGATTGGACGCCCCCACACGGATCCGATGGTAATTACGGACGAGATCGAAGGGTTCACGGTCAAGAGACTGTTCATCGATGACGAGAGTAGCGTGGAGATCATGTTTGCGTCCTGCTTTAACCAGCTGGGGATCGGGCGCCACAACCTTCGTCCGAGCACCTCTCCATTGTCAGGTTTCACTGGCCGAACTGAGCACCCCTTAGGAGTTGTGTCTTTGACAATTAGTTGATGATCTTGACAGAAACAAGAAGACCTCGGTCCTCTGTCATTTTGCGGTCATAGACGCCCCTTCCCCCTACAACATCATCATCGGCCGTCCGTGGATGGCTTAGGCTAGGGCCATTTGCTCAATATACCACCTGACCATGAAGTTCCCAATGGAGCAGGGTGTGGCGACGGTCCGAGGGAGCCAGTCTACGGCCCGAAATTGCATGCTCACGGCCCTCCAGGATGTGAGGAAGGCCCCAGTTGGTGCAGTTCAGGGAGAGGTAGGGCCGGGAGACGCGGAAGATATGCAGGTCGGGTGACGAGGTACAATCAAGGTCGGGAAGAAGATTCCAGTGGATATATAGGAGCAGCTGCGGGGTTTGTTGTCCGAGTACGAAGACGTGTTCGCATGGGAAGAAAAAGACTTCACAGGGGTGCCACCAGAGTTACCTCTCCATAAGCTGAACGTATACCCGGATTTGAAGCCCATTCGGTAGAAGAAGAGGGCCTTGGCAGGAGATTGGGCCGAAGTAGTGAAGCAGGAAGTTTTGAAGCTCCTGGAGGCTGGAGTGGTGGAAGAGATCATATACCCGGAATGGTTAGCTAATCCGGTGTTAGTAAAGAAGTAGAATGGGTCCTGGAGAACGTGCATTGACTACACCGACTTGAATAAGTGTTGCCCGAAGGACAGCTACCCTCTTCCCTCGGTCAATCGGTTAGTGGAAGCCATCACTGGTTATGAGGCCCTAGCTTTATTTGATGCGTACCGGGGATATCACCAGATCCAGATGTCAGAGCAGGACAAACCGAAGACAGCCTTCATCATGGAGTTCGGAACCTACTGCTACAGAAGGATGCCCTTCGGCTTGAAGAATGCAGGAGCGACGTATCGGACGCTCTCTTTTGAGACCAGCTGGGAAGGAACATGGAGCTCTATGTCGATGACATGGTGGTAAAGAGCAGAAGCTACCCAGGTTTCTTAGAAGACCTGGAGGAGATGTTCGGCATTTTGAGAAAATTTAATCTAAAGTTGAACCCGGAGAAAAGTGTGGTAGGGGTGAGTGCCGGGAAATTTCTCGGCTATATGGTATCTAGCCGGGGAATCAATGTTAATCCGGAGAAGGTGGAGGACATAAGCCGGATGGAGTCACCGAGGAATGTCAAAGAAGTGCAGAAGCTGATGGGTTCCTTGGAAGCCCTGAGCCATTTTCTGTCAAAAGGGGCGGAGAGACAACTTCCTTTCTTTAACATCCTGAGAAAGTCTAAGAAGTTTGAGTGGACCGAGGAGTTCGAGCGAGCGTTTGGAGATCTGAAGGAACACTTGAGTCGGCTCCCGACCCTCTCAAAGCCAAAGGAGGGGGAGGAATTGCTTTTGTACCTATCCGCGTCAGCATCGGCCGTCAGTGCAGTGCTTGTCCGGGAGGAAGGAGGGAAGCAGTGCCCCGTCTATTTTGTAAGCCGAGCATTGCAGGGCCCGGAGACGCGGTACACCAGCTTGGGACAATTGATATTAGCGTTGGTTTATGCGTCAAAACGTTTGCGTCCGTATTTCCAGGCTCATCTGATTGTGGTCCTGACCAACCACCCACTGAAGCAAGTGATGCTTAAGCCTGAGGCGTCAGGGCGTTTGATGAAGTGGGCTATAGAGTTGGGGGAGCATTAGATGACCTATCAGCCGAGGAAGGCCATTACGGGTCAGGCGATGGCTGACTTTTTGACAGAAATGGTTGGACGGGTCGAGCCGGCCGAAAATCCCCCAAATCTGAAGTGGACACTGCATGTGGATGGTTCGGCCCATGTAGGAGGCAGTGGAGCCGGGGTGTTGCTAACATCCCCAGAAGGAGAGGAGTATCACTATGCCCTGCATTTTGACTTAAAGACTACGAACAACGAGGCAGAATATGAGGTGTTGGTGGTAGGACTCAAGCTTGCCCGAGAACTGAAGACAGGGTCGATCTGGACCTTCATTGACTCGCGGATCATAGTGCAGCAGGTGAATGGGGAATATGAAGCCAAGGAGCGGAGCTTACGTAGGTACCTGGAACTGGTCCGGCCCATGATTTGGCAGTTTGATAGTTTCAGTCTGGAGCAGGTGCCAAGGGAGCAGAACGAAAAAGCGGATGCTTTGAGCAAGTTGGCATCCTCTAAGTTAAGGCCGGGACAGAAGGCTCCTCTCAGAAGGGAGACCCTTGACAGGAGGAGTTACGAGCAGAATGAAGAGAGCCTTACAGTAGCGACAGTGTAGGAAGACTCCTGGATGACCCCGATCCGAGCATACCTTCTGACCGGGGAGGTTCCGGTCGACCGAGTGGTAGCAAGGAAAGTCCGGGTCAAAGTGCCTAAGTATACATTACAGGAGGGCATCCTGTATAAGAGAGGATATCTCCAGCCACTGCTGAAGTGTGTGGAATGACAGGAGGGTAAGTATGAAGGCCCGAATGGTAGTCACCAGGGAGCAAGAATAGTGGCCAGAAAGATTCTAAGGATGGGGTATTACTGGCCTACCATGTTTGAGGACTCGCAGGACAAGGTTCCCTCGTGTCTACAGTGCCAAAAGTTTGCGCCACTTGTCACATACCGAGGGAGGAGATGATAGGGATAACGGGTGCATGGCCCTTCAGTAGATGGGGACTGGATTTGGTTGGACCTTTCCCTACTGCCCCTGGCAGCTTGAAATACTTGATTGTGGCTATTGACTACTTTACCAAGTGGGTGGAAGCCGAACCCTTGACGAACATCCGGGGAGCTACATGTGTGAAGTTCTGCTGGAGGAACATAGTTTGTCGGTTCGGGGTGCCGAGGGCCATAGTCACGGACAATGGTGCACAGTTTGAAAACGATCCTTTCAAGTCCTGGTGCGTGAATTATGGGATAAGTCAAAAGCTCACGTCGGTATATCATCCGCAGGCTAACGGGCAGGTGGAGGTGACTAACCGGACGATAGTAAATGGGCTTAAAGCCCGACTCCAGGGGCAAAAGGAAATTGGGTACACGAGCATCCGAGCGTTCTATGGGCTCACCGGATCACATAAAGTTCAGCAACCGGAGAGTCCCCCTACAGCTTAACCTATGGCTCGGAAGCAGTAATCACGACTGAGATCGGTGTCCCCAGTCTCCGGACAACCGAGCCAGTGGCCGAGGACAAGAACGAAGAAGAGTGAAGAACAAACCTAGACTTGCTGGAAGAGAGAAGGGAGAAGGCGGCCCTGCATGAGGCCAAAGTTAAAGAAAAGGTGAAAAAATACCATGACAGGAGGGTGAGGAAGGAGCTATTCAAAGTAGGAGACAAGGAGATGAGGCGAAATGACAAGAGTCGTCAGGAGCAGGAGGGAAAGCTGGCACCCAACTGGGAAGGACAGTACCGGGTGACAGAAGCCCACCCGGGCGGGAGTTACGTGCTAGAAGACTCAACGGGGAAGGGAATCCCCCGAAGGTGGAACATAGCGAACCTCAGACGGTTCTGCGGATAGTCTCTGGCACCAGATGCCTAGATAGAGTAGCCTCTGGCACTAGATGCCTAGGTAGGATAGCCTCTGGCACTAGATGCCTAGGTAGGAATAGTTCCGGGCGATAGATGCCCGAGAGAGAAGCCCTTAGGTCGGATGGCCGAAGGGTAGGTAGAAGGACCCTCTAGTGCTGGACGCCTAGGGAATTTTTGTAACAAGGGCATGCCTTTTGATCGATTTTAATGAAAAAGAAAATGCGAGTACGATGAGTTCGGAATTAAAAGATGATTGTTATAAAATGAAAATTCTTATACATAAATCAAAGTCTTTACAGATACAAAAGTGTTACACAGCAGGGAGCTCTATTCTATTTCGGGGCCCCAGAAGTGGAGGCCTCACCGGGGGGAATTCTCCTGGTCTCATGCCTGCTCCTTCGGACGGCTTGCTCTAACATCCGTTGCTCCTCATCCTGAGTCCGAGGGGCATCCGGATTCTCACTATGATCACTCTCCGGCTCAACTGCCGACTCGGGTGTACGACCAAGAACTCTGCTTGTAGCGACAGGACTCCCGATTCGGACGGGAGTTTGCCTTGAAACTCTTCACCTGGTCAAGGTACCCCCGGATTCGGCAGCCTTCTACTTCCCCTTTCGGTCATTCCGAGCCGAGCGTGAACCAGCAGGGGGCGGAGAACCGGGTTGCCGATTAGCTGTGGATGTACTCTCCTGAGTGGGGTATCGAGCGCGGAATCTAGCAGCAACTGTCCAAAGTCTGGCCAGACGCCACTCGGAAGCTTTCAGATCCAGGAGTTGAGGAGCATGTTCATAACGCTCATAGGCCAGGTCAACGTCTTCAAGGGGAGGTATTTGTGACATAGATGCGGGAAGGATGTTCCGGTTCAGAATGTTTTTCCTCCAGTCCATAGCCGCCTGATAGGCAGCAGCCCAGACATCGGACGTCCTTTCGGAACTCTCCATCCAAGCGATAATGTCATCGACTGCTCGAGGGACGTCGGTCAGCACAGGAATGTCAACTTCCCCCTGGCGAAGTCCTAGCAGATGGTAGGAGAGATGGACTATTACGAGCTGCTGCTACAAGGTCCAGTTCCTAGTTGCTAACCTCTCGTACTCTGTTTCGAGTTTGGTAACTTGTTTCCAGAGCTCAGTCTGGTTCTGCATTCGCATGCACTTGTTATAATACAACCGAACATCATGCCACACCTCGTCCAGCTCTTTTTGGATCCGGACTTGGAAGTTGTGGTGCTGGGCCTCCTGCTCCGACATGACTCAGTCGAACTCTAGAACTTGGTCAATGCTCTCGAAAGCCAGTCTATAACACTTTGGCAAGGACCCAAAGTCTTGTTGAATTTGGAGTAGGCAAATGAGCAGGCAATCGGTGTCAAGAAACTCATAAATGAGGGGACCGAGTCCTCCCTCGAATAGCAGGTCTGTCAGGCTTGGACAACCGGTTCCAGCTTGTCTCGGAGAAGGAACCGGGGGGTTAAGGGCCCGAGGTAGCTCCTGAACACGACGAAGGCAGGGTTAAGGTGAAGATTTACAAAAAAACAGGTAGTTACGAAAGAAAGGAAACGGAATAGGAGCAACGCAGAAGATGAATGTAACAAAAGGAATTCTTCATTAATAAATTTGAAGTCTGGGTAACAAGATACAGGGAGATGAAAGCAATAAAGAGAGAAAAATCTAACTAAAATTCTGAAGAGCTCCCTTCCCCTGGTCATCCTCATCGTTGCTGCTGTATTCGCACTCATCCCCGGAGTCGTCAAAATTGAGAGCAGGGGAGAGGGCCAGGTCGGCAGCTCCGGAAGTGTCGGTGGCGCCGAAGCCAGGGATAGCGGCACCAGGAGCGGGGGCACCCGTGTCAAGATCTGCAGAGGAGGAGCCCCCGACTTCGATGTCCTTTGGGTCAAACAAGCCCCGATAGTAGCCGTACATGGTGCAGTATGGGGTAAAGTTGTCATCTTCGGGCAAGTCCGATCCGGACAGCGGAGCAGGAGGGAGAGGACCCGGCAGCTGAACCACGTCCGTCAACCAGCTCCGGACTTCTTCGGTTGTAAGGCGGCTTTCTCGCGAAGCTTCCCAAAGCTTAGGGGATAAGCCCTTCATCCCACTCTTTTGGAGAGTGTCCACAAGATGTAGCTGCTGAGCCTCAGAGTTTGGATTGAACCACTGCTTCTTGAGTGATGCTCTGATCGAGGAAGGAAACCAACCCCGGACCGCCACATAAGTGTTGTGACACTGATGGGCACTGGCGGCAAGATTGAGGTCGGTCAGACGACGAGACAGGGTCTGACTCACCAGGACCTTGTCGACAACGGCCTCGGCGAACTCCAGACGATCCTTGTAGTTCGCCTCCCGGGCAGCCTCCAGCTCCTTCTCCAGATCACTCACTTTCGCCCGAAGTTGAGCCGACGTTTCCTTCTCGGCTCGGAGTTCTACTTGGACTTCTTCTTCTTTTCCCTCCAATTGACGAGTAAGGAAGGAGGAGAGGGCGGCTTGGAAGTCGGGGGAGTTGGCGAACTCGGAGCTGAGGAGCCGGACCTATAGGAAGGAAAGTTTAAAAAAACAAACATAGTAAAGGAATAAGTGTACCTGCTGACTGGAGGAAGAAACAGGAGGGACACCACTGGTGTTGGACACAGGCGGGGTCTGGGACTCACTAGTCCGAGGCTTCTTCCCGTCTCTCTCGGAACTCTCTCCCTTCCACTTCGTCACTAAAAAAGGAGGCGGAGGAATGATAGGGGCGGGGATGGTAGTATATTGGGAGGCCGGGGACCTCCCATCCCCGGACGATGACCAAAAGTTAAACATACCACGCCCAAACGATCCCTCTTGGCGGGTAGTATCCTGGTTAGCTCCATGAGTAGCAAGGTCCCGGGAAGGTTCGGTTGGGTTCTGGGTCTTGGCAGGTTCCTAGATGGTCTCCTGCTGGGCCACCGCCTCAAATATGGAATCCTCCTCATGAACCTCCTGGCAGGAGGGGATTCAACACTGACCACCTCGATTGAAATCGGGCCCAGGTTGGAGGGAGGTTCCTGAATGTTGGGAGCAGAGGTTCCGGCAGGTTCCAGGGCCTTCTGATCCATCTGCTGCTTAAAGAGATCTAAGATCGGGGGAGTGTTGTTAGTCTTGACGGTTTTCCTCTTCCTTGTCGTTTTGGCCGCCTCCGTAATGACCTTCCTGGTTTTCCTTTTTGGCACCGGGACCTCAGGGTCATTGGCCACGGTTGGAGCTGTAAAAAAACAATATATATATATATAGTTAGGCAGAGTTCTTAATAAAAGAAAATAAACAGAAGGGAAAAAGTGCCTACTTTGTACCGGCCAGGCAAAAACTCAGCGGCTGTCCAGAAAGGCATCGGTAGGGTATATCCGCCGGGGGAAGAGGTAGATAGAGTTGCCGGCCAGCCAATACTGGTCCAGGTTAAAGGGCTCGACAGAAAGGGTAGTATGGTTCGCCCGGTGCTTGTCAAGAAGGTAAGCTTCCCGGACGTCAATAACAACCTTGTCGTTCCAGCCAGGGACCCCATATCGCTCGGGATTGACCTTGACGTAACCCTTCGCCGGCCAGTTTTTGGCCGAATCCTTCTTGCCGAGTATGAAGTCTTGAACACCCGGGCGCGCCTGGACAGTGTATATCATCTCCTTTCCGGGGCACATGATAAGCATATAGAAGGACCTCCAAAGGTTGAAGGAGGGGTCAATCTCGCAGCGGGAGCACCTTACAAGAAAACCCATCATCACAGCTACGACGTTCGGATGCATTTGGACCGGCGAAATATTATAGTACTCTAGGAACCGGGAGTACAAGCAAGGGAAGGGAAGACTTAATCCCCACATAAAGTGGATCTGGGGGATACATCGGACGGTCTTCACGGACTCTTCGGATGAGACGGAGGCCATCTGAGCGTCCAAAGGTACCGGGACCCCATGCCGCTGAGACACTTCGTAGTCCATACGTTAGCTTGAAGCGAAGAGGCTCGGGCGGTGTCTATGACCCTCTGTTCCCTGTTGTTAGAACGTTTGAATTTCGGCGCAGAAGGAGTGACATTGCTGCAGAGGTAGATCGGCTTGTAGGACGCCGATGAGCCAACAGATTGTGAGGCAGAAGTCTCGGGAGAAGTACTCTCAAGAGAGTAGGTGACGAGAGCCTCGGCCTGGGCATCGGATTGAGCATTGTTAGCAGCCATTGCGTTGAAGAGGAGAGAGAATATGAATACTTGACACAAATTGCGTTGAAGAAGAGAAGAATGATTTTGGGACTTGAAAGCGATGGATGGAGGAACCTATTTATAGAGAAAGGGAAAGGAGAATGAGAAACAATGATTAAATGGGCTCAGGAAGCGAGGAAATAATAATGACAGTTATTAATTATCTTCGAGAAATGTGCGCCCACGTCCCATCATTGTCGGCCGGGAGACAGAATTCAGAAAGTCAATCCTTTCGCCCTCGGATCAGGAGAACCGGCTTCCGGGGGCTAGTGATGATACCAGGCCCAGGCCCAACTACCCTGCAGTAGTTCGGGCTTGACCCATGATGAGGTAAGCTAATATGGAAGCATCCGGGATAGTACCACTCGGATAAGGACGGGTACACTAGATGCCACAGAGAGCATGACCACATTGGGAGCATGGATAACCGTATAAACAGTGCTCCTCAGCACTCTTCCAAGTAAGTATCTTCTGATTATTCTAGTGAATACACCTTTTCTCTCCCGGGTACCTCCCGCGGCTCTGTCTTGCAGGGTTAGGTCGTTGGATCAGAGATCAGGGGATCATTCAGACCGACCAGGTGGGCAGCATCAACTGTAGCCTTTTCGCCGGAGAAGCAGTTGCTAACCAATTTCCCCATTCAGATCCGTTAGTGATTAATGTCACCATAAACCACAACATAATTAAAAGAGTTCTGGTGGATGGGGGAAGTGAGGTGGAGATTATGTTCCTCAGTTGTTATGAGCAGCTGGAATTAAACAGGAGTAATCTCGTACCTACAAATCTAATTCGGGGTTTTCCAGAGATCCCATTATTCCTTTGGGAGAGATTACCTTGCCAGTACGAGTGGAGGATGGCCCTCGGATTATAACCCTCAGTTGTACTTTTACCAATAATGGACTCCATGCTACCATATAACATCATACTCGGCCGGCCATGGATGTGCCGAACAAGAGCCATCTGGTCCCCCTACCATCTGGCCATGAAATTTCCCACAAATTAAGGGATAGCCACGGTGCGGGGTGACCAACAGTTAGCTCGAGTTTGCACCATTCAAGCTATCATAGAACCGAAAAAGGAAGATCCTGAACCAGCTAAGTACTCCGAGTCCGAACCAATGCAACTCGGAGAATCAGGAATCATCGAGGTTGGAACTCTCATACCCCCCGAGATAAAGAGCAAACTTCGAGATCTCCTTAATCAATATATAGATGTCTTCTCGTGGGATACCAGTGACTTGGTAGGAGTATCCGCTCGCTTGGCGGAACATTATCTAAACATCGATCCAGCGTAAAAGCCTATAAAGCATAAGCGACGCATCTTTGCATTGGACCGAGTTGAGGCAATCAGAGAGGAAGTAGACAAGCTACTCAAAGCTCATATAATCGAGGAAGTACAGTACCCCGAGTGGATAGCTAACCCAGTAATGGTCAAGAAACCAGACGGGAAGTGGAGGATGTGCTTCGACTTTACCAACCTGAACGATTGTTGTCCCAAAGATAGCTATCCCCTGCCCTCGATAGACCGCCTGGTCGAAGCAATCGCTGGATATCAGGTGCTAGCTTTCTTCGATGCCTTCAAAGGATATCACCAAATTCCTATAGCTGAGAAGGATAAGGAGAAGACCTCCTTCACAACTGACATAGGGACCTTTTGTTACAAGATGATGCCTTTCCACTTAGGCAATGTTCTATGGGACTTATAATTATATCAGTTCAGTCCAGTTTAATTCAATTCAATCTAATTCAATTAGTTTAATTCAATTCAATATAATTTAGTTTAATTCAATTCAATTTAGTTTAGGAAAGTGTTCTAAAGATTTACCAAAACTCTATGTGTTTTATTGAAATGATTTCGTGGGCATTGTTTTATAAAATAAGGAAATAATCATAATTCACATAGATGATGACAAAGGGAATATATACTTTTATTAACATAGTGAATGTTAAGTAATCTCAAAGGTAAGGAAATAATTATAATTCACGGAGTTGATGACAAAAAGAATATTCAGATTAACATAATGAAATGTTAATTAAGTATTCTCAAAGGTAAGGAAATGCTATTATGAAAAAGGAATAAAGGTGAAATGTGTAATGAGAAATTTTGGTACATGAAAGAAAGTTTTGGTACATGAAATTTTGGTACAACCATGAAATGGAAGAAAGTTTCACACACCTAGCTAGCTAGTATTTATCATCTTATTATGTGTTAACGTGTATACTAATTATATACCAACTATCAAATAATAAATATATTGCCAATAAAATAAATTAGTAAGAAGAAAAGAAATGGCAGGGATTACATCAGTGCATATATATATAATCCCTGCCATATATATATATACATATATATATGTATGTTTATATATATATATATATATGTTGCCCAAATTTGGGTTTACATTTAATAATTAATTAACCCATCATCTTGTGACCTCATTGTAACCATCATTATGTTGTTGGTGTCGCTCTTCCAACATGTTGCAATAAGTTACCCAGCTATGTGTATGCCAGCCGGAAGATGCAATAGCGATAGAGGTGATCCGGGTTGTGTCCTTGACGTTTGAACTAAAATATTTAAAAGCGTTCACCACGGCAACCTCACTTTCAAGTTAAGTGATCGAGATGCTTCCCGTTGTTTTGGAGTACAAGATCGCAAAGATGGACTACATCAGGTTCTACTTGGCACCTACAATGGACGAATATGGTGTCATTCTCCGGAATTGAGCCCTGCCGAGGAGTCACGAGAATCCCAAACCATCTTGCAAGAGAGGCCTTAATGTGCTTGGCCGGAGACGGAGGCGGATGGGTTGCTTGAAGAATTTCCTTCCGGCGAAACCCTTGAGGGGAGAGGACTGGTACCAACTCCTCCGGCGGAGCAGTTAGGGTAGAGGCTGGGCCACGGGCTGGAAACGGTGGAGGTGGTGGAGGATCGAGCCGGCATACATTTGGTGTGACCGCTGTTGGTGAAGGCGGTGTGGGAGGGGAGGTGATACCAGGTGGAGTGATCGGGATGATGGTGGAAGGTCCATCCGCTTGAGGAGACGGGATGCTCTTTCTGTAGCACTGCCCCATCCGCATCGTGAAGGAATCAGTTGCATGAAGGGAGAGGTGGGGGTGGTTATACATGTCTGTCATCAAACACCAGACCTATATTTTTCAAAAGCTGCCCGCCGCCCATATTTGATGACAGAATATCGCCACACTTTGTTGTCTTCCCGGTTTGTCCTGCTCGTCATCTTTTCTTCTCTTCTGTAGGTTAATACACGCGAGAGGGTTACTATATATTAACCAAGGTCGATTTGGCATCAAGCTAGTATTTAGAAATAAAATATACTTATAACATGTGTGAACATAAATAATATATATTAACGAAAAGGTTGTTGCGCGCACACAAATACACCAACGAAAGCTAAAAAAGTGAAAACAAAATAAACATTGATAGACTAAAAAATATCCGAAGAAATAAACACAAATACGCCGGCGAAAGATTAAAAAATGAAATTTATAGAAGGGTAGGAAAATTGTATATATGAATAAAATACTAATATATGCTATTAGTATATACGAAAATACACAAAAAAAAATATATGAAAATTGTACGTGCCGGAATATGGAAAGAAATCAAAAAGAAATATATAAAAATCGTAGGCGCCGGAATATGGTGATCATGTGGTGGTTATATGGTGGTTTTGATCAGAACTACATAGTTTAATAATTTTTATTAATATATATTTACCAGAACAATAACTCTTCTAGTTTCATTCATGATAATTGAGTTAGCAAAGCTTGTCTTCAAGCAAACATTCTGAAGGCCCAATTATATGGCCTAACTTTCTTACTACTTCAAAGAACCTATGGATTGAACAAAGTGCAAAGCTTTTGTTTCAAGAAACAACAACTTCCTACCTCAATAACTGTTTCGAGGAAATTTTTGTTTCGGTTTGTGTTAAACTAATGAATCTTGTCAGTTAGACTAATTCTAAAGAAGTTTCTCTTTAGCTGATTTTGAGATCTCACCTTGAGAACATGGAAATTGTTGAAAATTACAAAAGGTTCTGACATTGAATCGATAAAACTAAGATAACGACAGAGATATCAAAGTCCAAACACACACATAAATTATTTGGGCATCAATATATTTATTAATTTTTTGAAGATCAGAGAGAACAAATTAAAAGGTAATATTGTAAAAAGATACATTACAAGAACAAAATTTTACATGATCATTTTTTATTATATATTTGTTTAGCTTAATGGTTGATATAATTAATTTATTGATATATAGTTACTTGTAATATTTAAACTAGGATGATATAGAAAAAAAATGTATTTTATGAGACTGTTCTAGCAACTTCAAAATATTATAATTTTTTACTAAAGTAATTTTTATTTCAGTGTTCTTGAAATTCTACTGAAACAAATAATAAAAAATTTAAAAGAGAGTATATATATACATTAAGGAATTTTGAGTAATTTGTTTGTGTGTGATTTGCCTCCAAAATTTTACTTTGAAAATTAGGATAGAAATATAAAAAACAAGTTAAAAATATAAGAGTTGTTGTAATCAGATCAAATATGTTGAACGCATTATTGTCGATTGATTACTACAAACGTCCCAATGATTGATACATATACCCGTTAGAACTTAAAAGAAGTCAATGGATATCATTTAAAAACTCACATAAAGTTATTTTTGTTTTATTTTTGCGATGAACTGAAGGGGGGAGAGATGAAGATCTACGAACATTCAAACAGGCCACAACAACAATACTCTCTCATAGTTATGACTTGTTTCATAGAATCTATTCTAAATCTTTATGGTCCAAATGACTTCATTCAATTCGATATTTTATTTGATTTATTGAGGGAGTTTGATTATTATTGTCCATCTTTTTTTTTAATTTATGTATTGCATTGAACTTATTCCACAATGATATTATTTTTGCACGTCAAGTAATGCACCGCTTAAGCATGACTTTTGCGATGGAGACTTGATAAATATGAAACAATAGAGAGAATGGAGACGGAGATTTAAATTTCGGATCTCTCCTACCCGAGATCATACTCTACCCGACAGATTATTGAAATGGAATATTGTAATAGTATGTGATTTAAATATGAATATAGATGCAAGGCTGTTTCATACAAATTTCGACCTCATCTATTATATATTTATGAAATATGTGAAATCATATATACAAAAAAAAAACCTGAATATAGGGTTCAAATCATGATATTATTTAAACCTAGTTTATCAAGTCTGAAAAAATAACACTGAGAAAATTTGACTGAGAATTGAATGGTGACAATGATATTGGCATCATTTCCTCTTCTTTGGGAAGTGAACCCAAATGAAATGGTCATCTACACCATGTGGTTCCGCCAGAACATTTGCATGATGGATTTCTGTTTTCCTTTTCTGCTTCTGAATGCTCTCATTAAAGACCTTGGCAGTACATGAAACCAGCTAGTACCATTCCTATACACCACTGAATCATGAATTATTGACTCATATGTATAAACATGTATAAGAACCTGGCCATCTTTTGTTCCTGCATTTCAACATATATATCAATCTAAGATTACCATAAATGGCTCTGAATCAGAACACCTATTACTCTCTCTCATCCCCTCTCCCAGTTTTTGACAGTCTAATTAGCAAGACAGGATTTGCAGTCTTCAATATTGAGATGTGGGAATTTCTCAATTTGGTCACTTATTGGAACAAAGAAAAGAGAAATATTATTCAAACACTAGTAGCAGGAAGTAGATGAACACAGTAACTGCAGCAATTAATGCAGAGTACAGACATGGAAGCAGAAAGGTACACCAGGCCAGAAGCATTAACCACACCTTCCTCTCCTTTTCTTTCCCTTTGAAATTTCAACACAACTTTCTAGTTCTACTACCAGCTCATGACTGAAAACAAACCTCAAGCTTTGCTACCATTAATTCTAGCTAGCTGATGAAACTGAACAGAAACATGAAACTATAACTAACCCTGATCAAGAATTAATTTTAGCAAAGCTCTTACGGTTTAATCTGTCACTAATTGTGAAGAGGGTTCGGACCGGTATGGACTATTCTCTTGGCATTGTCGAAAATGCCGTTCGGATTCGCAGCGCCGCTTCTTCTTGCACGATTCTGATGGCGATGATGATGATGATGAGGCAATGGAGCTGATGATGATGATGATTTTGTGTTGAAGAAACGAGCTTTTCTTCCATTGCTGCTCTCTGAAGATGCTGATAAGCAAGAAATGTGGCTGAAGATGAACAGAAAACCCAGAAAGAATGCTGCGAATCTGCCCCTTCTTATTCTCTCTCTTCCTCTTTGATCAGCTTCGATGATGACTTTCATTGCATATTCCTCAAAAAGGGACTGATCTGGGGCTCCTAGCTAAGCTATATACGCAGTTGACCAGTCGGCAGTGTAGCTAGTGGACAACATAAACTCAGAGATTTTTTTCGAGACTTATAGATCTCTGACTAAATGTTGCTAGATGCTATAGGACCTCTTTTGTTTGTGAGTCAAAGAAGGGACAAAGGGAGAGAGAGAGAGAGTGTGTGTGTGTGTGTTTGTGAGCGCGGGCTGTATTCTATTTCCACCTACGCTTCCCTTATCTTCAGGGTAACACCATCTTGGCCCTTGATTCATGGAACCTTCTTGTGTTTTTTTTTTAAAATCCTTCAAATTATTCCATCTACTAATATAATATTTTGCTGATGTTTTTCTATGATTTGCTATATATGCTGAATATTCAGTGAAATTGAATAGTTATACTAGCTAGTTAGATTATAAAAATGCCACATAAATTTGAGTAAACAAATTGAACTGAATATTATTATGGAACAATTACTTGGTTTAGAAGTTTCATCATAACTTGCGTATTTGATTATAAATTTAAGTTAGCCAACCTAAATATTAGTCGGGTTGCTCGTTTCATGATGTGTTGAGATTTACTTTAAATATTACTATCATTTTAAAAATATATATTAAGTGACATTATTTGTTTCACAATTTAAACCGCCTCAAAATATACTCTGTATCCAAATATTTTTATTGCGTAGAGTTGTTGATATAAGTTTATTAAGGGCATGTCTTCTCCATTATTTTAAAAAAAATTTATTTAACTCAACTTAGTTCACATATTTTATTAGATACTCTCTACTTAGAAGATCGTCTATTTAGAAGACCAATCTCTTTTAAGCAGCTCCCCTATATAAGAGATATTTATAGGCTTCCGAAACAATTTTTCCATATAAATTTCAAATTTTAACTAGAATTTGTTTTCCATTCCAAATTAAGAGTTCATATGTTTAGCCTTAAAAAATAGTGTGTGCTTGAGTTATATTGGGGCCAAGGTGCAGTGAGGGTGTGGGGGGATGGGGCTGCCCAGTATTAATAGCCGTTGTCTGCGGAAATGTTTAAAACATTAAAATATAATTAAAATATTAGTTACAGCGGGCTATGGTTGCACAAAGATCCGTTTGTGTTTTTTTCATTTTCTTTATATAATTGATTTGTTTGTATTGGGTTGTATAACGTTTTGTTGAAGACAAGTTTTGGTCTTTCATTTGAATCTAGAGGGCGAGGAGTAGAGCCATCCAGATGGCCAAATAACCCTTGAGGCATGAACACATACTCTACCTGCTTCTTCCACCGCAGGTATGTTGAAGCTTCCAACTTGGTATTGAGAAGATGCATCATAGTGTTGATCGTAAGAGAATCATCCCTGATAGCAGCCATCGTCGTGTGACCAACAAAAAAGAGGGCAGAAAATTTTTGAACTGAGAGGGGAGGGCAGAAAAATTATTTGCGTGTGTGTGAGAGAAGGGGAGAGGAGGCGGCGGCCAAAAAGAGAAGAGAGGGAGAGAGGGTTTAAGAACCTTAGGGTTTAAGGAAAGAGGATCGTCAGGCGACTGATACCATGTAAACTGTATCTGATTGCTTGATTAGAATAAGGCAGAAGCATGCCTATATATAGTTACATACAAGGGCCTAAATCTAAATACTGAAGCTAGCTAAACCCTAGGCACATAAGTGCAATATACAAAATACATACATAATTAATAAATCAGTCCTCCAATTCTGATTCAATTGTCACACCCCCCTTCAAGCGAAGCGTCGGATTGACTGAGACGCGAAGCTTGGACCGAAAGAAGTCAAACAACGCCCGATTGAGCCCCTTGGTGAAGATATCCGCAACTTGTAAGGATGTCAGAACATGACCAACTCGCAGTTTACCAGCACTAACTAGCTCCCTCACAAAGTGATAGTCAATGTCGATGTGCTTAGCTCTCTTGTGAGCAACTGGATTCTCCACAAGAAAGATAGCACTGTTATTGTCACAAAGAAGCACCGAAGATCCCTGAAGTGGGAAGCGCAGATTCCGAAGAATGTGTAACAGCCATACTACCTCCGAAGCAGTGTTCGCAAGAGCTCTGTACTCCGATTCAGAGCTTGATCGAGAGACTGTGGGTTGCTTCTTCGCACTCCATGAGACTAAGTTGCCACCAAGGAAAACTGCATATCCATAAGTAGAGCGACGTGTCTCCAAGCAGCGCGCCCAATCAGCATCAGAGTAGGCCAGTATCTCCGAAACACCATCGGCAGTGAAGGTCAATCCACAATGTTGCGTGCCTCGAACATATCTGAGAATACGAGTAACTGCAGCAAAATGATCATCTCGTGGATCCTGAAGGTATTGACTCACAGAGTTGACAGCAAAGGATAGGTCAGGACGAGTGATGGTAAGATACTGAAGTGCACCTACAAGAGAACGATACAACTTCGGATTGTGAAATGGTCCACTGGTACTGCTGTGTAACTGAGATAACGGAAGAAACGGTGTAGAAACCGACGTAGAATCCAACATCCCAGCTCTCTGAAGAATATCCCCAGCATACTTAACTTGACCCAAGAACAACCCGGTGGAGGTGGGTGTAACCTCCAGGCCAAGGAAGTAGTTGAGGTATCCGAGATCCTTGACAGAGAATTCCCTATCAGCCCGAGCTATGAAACTTTGAATAGCAACCTTATCATTCCCGGTAAGAATGATATCATCGACATAGATGAGAAGATAAAGGATGACTGAGCCACGGGTAAACACGAACAGAGATGGATCCGATAGACTGCCAACAAAGCCAAGACCCTTAACAAAGGCACTGAAGCGATCAAACCATGCCCTAGGAGCTTGCTTAAGACCATAGATGGCTTTCCTCAAAAGACATACATGATTAGGACGTGCAGGATCCTGATATCCAGCCGGTTGAGCCATGTAAACTGGACCGTCAAGAACACCATTCAGAAAAGCATTCTTTACATCGAGCTGATGAAGCGGTCATTTCTTCATAGTAGCAATAGCAATCACTGTGCGGACAGTGGCAGCCTTAATAACTGGACTGAAGGTATGACCAAAATCAAACCCCGGAACCTGTGAGAATCCTTGAGCTACCAGACGTGCTTTGTACCTCTCAATAGAGCCATCCTGTTTGTACTTCAATCGATAGACCCACTTGGAACCAACTACATTAACTTGTGGAGGGCAAGGCACCAACTGCCATGTCTGTTGCCGCTGTAGTGCATCAATCTCCTCATTCATAGCAGTAACCCATCGGGAGTCCTTGACTGCAGCCTTGAAATTTCTCGGTTCCTTCTGTACCAGTAACTCAGCAACTAAACCCGTGGCCACAAAATCAGGTCCAAGACTGCGAGCTACTCTTGTTCTATCCTGATGACGAGTGACCATCGAGTGAGCTCTAGGAGCAGGTGGGGCTGCTGGAACCTGTAGAGCTGTGGAAGCAGGAGGAGTCAAAGTAACACTTCCAGACGAGACTGAGGCACCAGGAGAATCGGAGGAACTCGAGAATACTGGAGAAGGCTCTGGAGTGGCTGGTTCAGGTTCATCGGCGATTGCTGCTGAAGTAGTTGAAGAAGGCTCATGACATGCCGTACAAGGCTGCTGTGGTGGAAGGGTCTCGACAGAAGATGTCTCTACATCAGGATCAGTGGGGTCAACAAAGGAAGAGACATCCAAAGAGGAGAAATGAGCCTCTGTGGATGCTCTCGAGAATGGAAAGTGACCCTCATCAAAGCGAGCGTGACGAGACATATAAATACGACCAGAGGCAGGATCCAAGCACTTAAATCCTTTGTAGTGTGCACTGTAGCCCAAAAAGATACATGGCAGACTGCGAGGGGCTAATTTATGTTCGGATGTAGGCCGAACATAGGGAAACACACGGCAACCAAAAGGATGAAAGTTCGAGTAGTTTGGCGAACGTCCAAAAAGTACTTCAAAAGGAGACTTGTTATCAATCACTGGTGTTGGCAACCGGTTGATAGTGAAGACAACATCACTAAATGCATCATCCCAGTGAGATAGCGGTAGGTGTGAATGAAACAACATAGAGAGGCCCATCTCCGTGATGTGTCTGTGCTTGCGTTCTGCTCTACCATTCTGCTCAGGTGTATATGGGCATGAAACTTGATGATGAATGCCACGAGTTCCAAAGTGAGACTGCAACCTGTTGTTGATGAATTCAGTCCCTCCATCACTCTGGAAAACTTTGATTCGAGATGAGAATTGGTTCTCCACAAATGCTTCAAACTGGAAGTATACATCGACGAAATCGGATTTGCGACGAAGAGGGTAGAACCACGAAAAACGCGAATAATCATCCACAAACAAAGCATAATAAGAGAAACCATTTCCCGAAACAACCGGAGATGGCCCCCACAAATCACAATGAATCAAATCCAAAACATTCTTAGCCCGTCTGGGGTTCTCAACAAAAGACAGTTTGTGGCCTTTAGCCATAGCACACGGTTCACAAATACCAGGTTTTGGAAGTACAGAAGTAAAAGACAAAAGTCCATGTTTGTTCAACAAAGAAAGAGTAGCAGAGGACACATGTCCCAAACGAGCATGCCAAACTTCAAAAGATGCTCTGTTATTGTTCTTCTTCACCACTGAAATAAGTGCTGTCACACCACGATCCAACACGTACAGCCCATTCTCACTGTGTCCCTGCCCCAGGATTGTCCTGCTGAGCTTGTGCTGAATAGTAAAAGACTCGTCATCGAAAGAAATAACAGCACATAGCTCCTTGGTAAGCTTACTAATTGACAACAGGTTTTTAGTAATAGCAGGCACATGGTATTAAGAACCCCTAGGGTTTAAGAAATAACAACAAGAAGCCCTAGGGTTTAAGAACCCTAGGGCTTAAGGAAAGAGGATCGTCAGGCGACTGATACCATGTGCCTGCTAGGGGTATCAGTCGCCTGACGATCCTCTTTCCTTAAGCCCTAGGGTTTCTTGTTTGGTAATTTGAGCTAGTCACGCTAATTATTACTGGGTGTGGGGGTTTCGGTCCCCCGGCTCACACTAATTTCTGGGCACGGTGGTTTTGGTCCCCTCGGCTTCAAACGCGTTCATCCGATGAAGTAACGTTGACTGGTAGTATGGATTTGGATTGCCTTGTCTAATTGAGTGTGAAGCTAAATGGGAAGCGGGAATTAGATGAATAATTAGGTAGGGGAGGATTATTCATTGATTTGGTTGGGGCATTTTCGTCCTAGAATTTTTTCTTTTTTACCATTAATAGTGAGTGTATTCTTGACATTTTACATTTGGCGAAAGAAAATTTTCTGCCCAAATTATACATTTGAGGGTATAGTGGCACTTTTAAAAAATATAGGGGTATATTAGCACTTAGTTAAACACTTGGGGGTACAACAACACTTTTTTTCTATAGAATAAGTATGTCTAAATTTATCAGAAATTAATCTAATTATATTTTTGTTGAACTGAACTGAATTATATTAAACTGAAATGAGTTAAACTACTCTACTTATAAGATACAACAAATACGGCCTAAGGGATTTTGCAATAGATGTAGATGTTCGATGAGAATGGGATCGGCGCGGGAAGTTGGATTCCAACGAGAAATTGGCTTGACAAGAAGAGATGAAAGTTGAATGGGTTCAACGGGCTGAGGTGTGGATTTGCCGTCTGGCGTTGCGAGTTTCAACACCCTCAGCAGCTTCCATCCGCATTGTTTTCACCCTCTCGCTTCTCCGTTCAGACTCTTCCATGACACGCACCCTCATTCAAACTTTAAAGCACTCAAAAATTAGGTTAAACAAACTAAAAATATCCTTATATACCGCATAATGATAGCAAGATAATTAGATACTAATTTGATATAATGGTAGCAAACTGAGATTAAACAGACATACCAAACAACAATGTCAATCCTGAGATCTACATAGCAAACTCTTTTAACTTTCTAAAACGAGTGCCAAGTATGTCCTACGGTTTCAAAAACACTAGGTTTCGGTTAGAGTACCGAATTGTAGCCCCAGAAAAGCGAGATATAAGACCGTCACAACGGAAACCTGGAATTGTCTCCAGGAAGCCATGTTGGTACAAGAAGAATAAAACGTTTAATTAGTCTTCATATAAATATAGTTCAACAAGAAAATATTTATGACAGCAAAATTATGAATCGAAGAAGAAAACTTCGTCATTGACGACATAGTGTGGTATGTGCAGAAAGAGAACTGATTGAAATTTGTCAGGATGGGAGGGAAGTTATCTAGCTATCTGAAGGGAATTGTCCCTGAGCAGTTGCTGGAATAGATGATGGAGATCGTGTGCAGAGACATATATCACGGGTAGAGGAAACTGATGTCGTTCGAACTTCAAAGTTTTTAAGCATGGGTAGTGATTAAGATAAAAAAATTACTGAAGGGAATTACTGCATATGGATAGGAAATTCAGAAAAAGAATCACAACCGTTTATCTAATCGGAATGTTTTCATTGACACCCTCTAAGGGGAATAATATCGTAAATTAGATAAAATAATAGCCATAAAGAACCACCTTAGAAGATTTCACAATAAGTTAGAATTGAGAATGTTTGATAATCGTAAGAATGATATTCATAATTTTAACCTCTTTTTTTTCCAATTACAATTGTCTTACTTCGAATTGAACCTGACATAGCAAAGCGGACTTGGATCGGCTCACCGGAGTTCGATTTCAACACATCAAATGGTTCATTTGCAACATGGCTTTAAAGATGGATTGAACAAGCTCTTGCTACTCATGTTTTGTGGCTATCCTTCAGCATAATCTGACAAATTTGGCTTTTTAAAATTAGATATTAATGAGTCAGCATAATCTAATTTTAAAAAGCCAAATTTGTCAGATTATGCTGAAGGATAGCCACAAAACATGAGTAGCAAGAGCTTGTTCAATCCATCTTTAAAGCCATGTTGCAAATGAACCATTTGATGTGTTGAAATCGAACTCCGGTGAGCCGATCCAAGTCCGCTTTGCTATGTCAGGTTCAATTCGAAGTAAGACAATTGTAATTGGAAAAAAAAGAGGTTAAAATTATGAATATCATTCTTACGATTATCAAACATTCTCAATTCTAACTTATTGTGAAATCTTCTAAGGTGGTTCTTTATGGCTATTATTTTATCTAATTTACGATATTATTCCCCTTAGAGGGTGTCAATGAAAACATTCCGATTAGATAAACGGTTGTGATTCTTTTTCTGAATTTCCTATCCATATGCAGTAATTCCCTTCAGTAATTTTTTTATCTTAATCACTACCCATGCTTAAAAACTTTGAAGTTCGAACGACATCAGTTTCCTCTACCCGTGATATATGTCTCTGCACACGATCTCCATCATCTATTCCAGCAACTGCTCAGGGACAATTCCCTTCAGATAGCTAGATAACTTCCCTCCCATCCTGACAAATTTCAATCAGTTCTCTTTCTGCACATACCACACTATGTCGTCAATGACGAAGTTTTCTTCTTCGATTCATAATTTTGCTGTCATAAATATTTTCTTGTTGAACTATATTTATATGAAGACTAATTAAACGTTTTATTCTTCTTGTACCAACATGGCTTCCCGGAGACAATTCCAGGTTTCCGTTGTGACGGTCTTATATCTCGCTTTTCTGGGGCTACAATTCGGTACTCTAACCGAAACCTAGTGTTTTTGAAACCGTAGGACATACTTGGCACTCGTTTTAGAAAGTTAAAAGAGTTTGCTATGTAGATCTCAGGATTGACATTGTTGTTTGGTATGTCTGTTTAATCTCAGTTTGCTACCATTATATCAAATTAGTATCTAATTATCTTGCTATCATTATGCGGTATATAAGGATATTTTTAGTTTGTTTAACCTAATTTTTGAGTGCTTTAAAGTTTGAATGAGGGTGCGTGTCATGGAAGAGTCTGAACGGAGAAGCGAGAGGGTGAAAACAATGCGGATGGAAGCTGCTGAGGGTGTTGAAACTCGCAACGCCAGACGGCAAATCCACACCTCAGCCCGTTGAACCCATTCAACTTTCATCTCTTCTTGTCAAGCCAATTTCTCATTGGAATCCAACTTCCCGCGCCGATCCCATTCTCATCGAACATCTACATCTATTGCAAAATCCCTTAGGCCGTATTTGTTGTATCTTATAAGTAGAGTAGTTTAACTCATTTCAGTTTAATATAATTCAGTTCAGTTCAACAAAAATATAATTAGATTAATTTCTGATAAATTTAGACATACTTATTCTATAGAAAAAAAGTGTTGTTGTACCCCCAAGTGTTTAACTAAGTGCTAATATACCCCTATATTTTTTAAAAGTGCCACTATACCCTCAAATGTATAATTTGGGCAGAAAATTTTCTTTCGCCAAATGTAAAATGTCAAGAATACACTCACTATTAATGGTAAAAAAGAAAAAATTCTAGGACGAAAATGCCCCAACCAAATCAATGAATAATCCTCCCCTACCTAATTATTCATCTAATTCCCGCTTCCCATTTAGCTTCACACTCAATTAGACAAGGCAATCCAAATCCATACTACCAGTCAACGTTACTTCATCGGATGAACGCGTTTGAAGCCGAGGGGACCAAAACCACCGTGCCCAGAAATTAGTGTGAGTCGGGGGACCGAAACCCCCACACCCAGTAATAATTAGCGTGACTAGCTCAAATAACCTAGGATATTTTTTTCAATAATATTATGCATTTATTATGTAATTCGGTGAAATTGATTTCTTGAAAAAAAATTTGTACCCATGGGCATTTGGGTCAGGGAAATAATAACCCAACAAGTGAGGGTAAATTTGTCTTTTAGTTCAAAATGATGTTGGAAAATTGGTTTTAGAGGTACACTTCTTTATTCAATGTAATTATAGGTACATCAGCACTCTTGAATTACTCGGGGGTACATTGGCACTTTCTTAAAAACTTGGGGGTACCTATACTTTTAACACAGTTCTACATTTCAATCTATTAATTTTCACTTCAGTTCAATTTAGTTCGGTAAAAAATAAACTCAAATAAACAAGCCCTTAATCAATTTTGGATCCCTGCCCCATTTTTTGCACTGTTAACTGAGGGGGTGAATTTTTTGGAGGCTTAGAATGCTGTACATTGGTGAAGAGTCTAGATTCAGGGGAGGAAGATAATTTGTTTGTTTTTTAATAAGTTGCCCTGGCTTTAGTACTTAGTTTAAGACAGAGAAGATTTAGAATAATTGTATGTTTAGAAATTTCTCTGATCTCACAAACCGCCTCCACTTGTGGAGATTCGCACTGGTTGCCTCCTTTTTTGCAGTTATCTGTATTTTATTTCTGTCATTTCACGGTTTAGGGATACCTAATAAAAGTTCCACCACTAATTTTTTGGTGGTTTAACTTAAAAACAAAATCCCTGCCCC
Organism: Sherardia arvensis; assembly: GCA_948330725.1. Classification (NCBI taxonomy): domain Eukaryota; kingdom Viridiplantae; phylum Streptophyta; class Magnoliopsida; order Gentianales; family Rubiaceae; genus Sherardia; species Sherardia arvensis. The sequence goes on from OX415244.1 coordinate 10,993,800, forward strand.
ATTTTTTTGAGATTGACGCTTGAAAAAGGGCCACCGAAAAGCGTGCATAAAAAATCCATCTCATGCCAATTTCCCAAACTCAAATTTTTTACATGGTCGGGAAGATATTCGGAAAAGGTTCTCTTTCCCTAAACCTTACACATTGCAACGGGCCATTGTTGAAAGAAAAATCTAACAGTATTATATTAATATCCCAAACTTCTCTAAATTAGAGAAACTGTGGGAGATTTGGGTTGGATTTATTAATTTTGAATATCTATTTTAGAGAAAGCGGTAAAGGAGGAGCTACTGAACTTGTTTAAGGGGCTATGACTCAATTATATGCACAGGTAAGAGACACAGTAATATGACCTGGTACTTAATATCATTGAGCAGATGTGCTTAATTAAATTTACTCGAAAAGTAGACCAAGCTCCGAACTATTTGACCATCTATAACATAACTTAAATTATATGCATAAAATGATAATCGAACTTTAATATGTTTCGAAAATACATAACGTAAAATCTAAAACTATATCACAAGATAATATTTATATCAATATTGTAATTCAAATTTATGGTCAAACACGCTATGATGAATAGTGAATAGTGAGATGTGTCAAAATAAAAGGCAAACTACTTTGAAGAAGCCTTCATATGAAAAAATGCATTGAGCCACCAAATAAATGACAATTCTAGTGTACTTGAAGAAGTTCAGAAGAATAAGAACCCAATTCAAATTCTTGACATGATACTTATTGAGAATATGCAAGAAAGAAGAAACAGTCGCAGACAAAATGAAGGACATGGAAAACTTCCACTTCAATACGAGATGTTAAAGTTTTCACACGAAATAAGATCATACGTATTTCAGAAATGACAGAACCTTTTCTACACACCAGAAGAAACTAGAAATGAAGACACACCTTTTGAACTAAAAACAAACATCATATTCTCTAAATTCTTATACTAAGCAGCTATATGATCCAGATTCCTGAAGGATTTCAAGAATGAAATATGTAATAAGATCTGAATTCACTTTTGGGAGATTGGTATAGGCTGTTTAGCTACAACATTTAGAAGTGAACGAGGAAAGAATCTTGTTCAGCAGCTATTCTTCTCACTACTGAGAGCTAACACAAACAAACTTCCATCGCCTTTAATTCTTCTAAGCAGCAGCTATATTGACCCAGAAGAATTCCAAAGTAATTATAAAAGAAATGGACTTTACCCTAGAGGTGTGGTGAAACATCCGATAATTGGATAATTGGACCCTCCAGGCATCAATAAGTTGGGAATTGTTAAGAGAAAAATGAAAGCCTCACTAATGGATTTGACATAACTACCACATTTGTTTATCAAAAAAAAAGAAACTACCACACTTCAAATTGGTTGAAATCACTGCTCAAAAACTCCGCTCTAGACCTAATTTGCTATGGATAAGATGATCCATTCATGCCACAAAAATATGTAAAAATCTTGGAATACCCCCAAACAACTTTGCTTCATCAATATTGTCTCCTTGTAATTTTGCTGAGTTGCAGATATAGAGAAAAAAAACTCCCAAAATTATAGCATTTAGGTTTACTTTTAAGAGAACATGTAGTTAACAGTTAGATTACAGACATAAGGGAACAGGGATTCAATAACTTCCACATAAAAGTCATTCCTGGGTTTTTTTTAGCAGGACAGTAAATGATGTTCTGAGCCTGCTATTTACTCTTTTCCGCTCTTTTCCACTCTTCAGATCAGTATACAAATATAACGGACCTAGACGCCAAATGCAATCCTACGGATGATTTTAGACTTTTTGTTGAGTCATTCAAGAGGCTATTTTATACCCTATTCTAGTATAAAAAGAATATGGGAGCTTATCAGATTCAAGAACTCCAGACAGGACGGTCCCTAGGGCTCTCTTATATATTTCAAAAATGAATATATGCCATGATCCCACTATCTTAATACTGGAAATAAAGAGCTATAAAATCGGCCTATAACAACATAACTTTCTGTTAATTTAATTCTTTCATTCATGATCTAGCACAAACAAAACTAATTCATAAACTTCAAAGTATAATTCTCCAATAAAATAGAAATACTAGAGCACCTAAACTATTGTAATACAGTCTGAATTGAGTTTCAAGCCCAGAAGCATGAAAAGATCCAAGATATCGAAAGCATCCCAGATAATTCTTTCAAGGCAAAGCTTAGCACAGAAAATAAGAAGGGATTATATAAAATTATAATCAAAATCCCTATAAACATGCGTAGGCCACAATTAGTATTTTTTTAGCATGGAAGTCATCTTTTTATATTATAATCAAGAATATAGTGGTAAGAAGAAATAACAGATTACTAAGCAGTATTATGACTTATCAACAATAACATGTAATTTAGGAAAACAAAAGGAACTGAACCTTGGTCAAAGATCAGGGTTGTGACAATAAGATGGAGATCGGTGGCCAAAAAAATGCAATACAGCACACAAATCCACATCTTTTAGAACTAAATATATACACATTCAGCACGAAGATACGTATGAAACACCTTGGAACATGATTATATCATCCTAATCATTAGTACACATTTACCGCACCAATCATTATGGTTTCTTTATTTCAATGTGTCAAACATGTAAAGAAAAACAGACCACACACTAATTCTTACAGAAAACAAACAAAAAACAATTTTAACTTCAATCTCAATAAGTTCAACTACAAGGCTGGATATTTCTTTGGAGACTGTAAATTTTTAATTCAAAGATACAGGAATAACACATGCAAGCACTGTGTATAACAAACAATACTCCAACTGTTCAAATACCTTAAACAGATCTAAAGCCAATGACTGAGTCCAAATTTTCAGAGAGGAAGATCAAGGACAGATAATTCAGGCTAGCAACTGTGTAGGGTTTTTTTTTCTTTTGCCAATTTTTTTTTGTGCAGTTTACACCTGGAAAAAAATTAAAAACATAAACTGTAAAATTTTGAATATATAAGAATAGCATAATAATGAACTTATGTACATTGCATTACCCTCTAATGTTTAATTCTTACACGGTAATATAGTTGTATCAAACAATTATTTATTTTGCTGGTTACCCGCACTGATAACATCCAAACTAATTTGTCATTAAGAAACCAGGCATCAATTTGAATAAAGGACATTTGCAGTCTTAGAAGGAAAAACTTAGCTCAAAAATGGTATTAGACAAACAAATGGTGTCAATACATCACTTACCTATCAGGCTTCAGTGGAACAAATTTCCCTTATTGGGTTGTTTTAAGAAAATCTTATTGCATATGATGCAAACAAATATCACCTATTGAATCAGGACCGCAGCCGATTCAAGGATTTTAAAATACTATATTAAATGAATAAAAGCCACTGATGTTAGTCAGCAGATACTTATTTTATAAAAGAAATACTAATGACGAACACTAACCCACGCCATATCAAAGCAGTAGTTCAAATTTCAACCTTAAACAGATTTCCTAGCACTGAATCTTCAAATTTTGATATTCAACACCCACAAATAAATGCACTTGCAGTTCTTCAGGATCCACATCACCTCAGGCACAAAATGACCTTGGGAACATTTCCACATTCCACCTACCCCCACCCCCCCACAAACACACCATGATGGGACGAAATACTATAATCAACTATCACAAAACTTATTACGATGTACAGCCAAAAAAAAAAAAACATATATCAGCTAAATAAAAACTTCTATTGATTTAATTCTTGTAAGCAGCAACCAGCTATACCCAAAAGCATTCCAAGGTTCTAAAATAGAGCTAAAATCGGTAAAGAGTAATTTACAGAAACAATAACAGATGGATATTTTATCCTAGAGGTGTGGTGGGACGTTTGATAACTGGACCAAAGGGGATTTGGGAATTTAGTAGGGTTTTTTTGAAATAGTAAAAGCCTAACTTCTTACTGATTCACTTATGGAAGCTTAATATAGCTACCACATTTAAAATTGATCGAAACAACCACTCAAAAACATTGCTCTAAAACCTAACTTCCTAAGGGTCAAATGAAATTCACGCCACTATAACCGACGAAATCCACCTTAAAAAACACTATCAACACATTAGAAATCATAATAAGTAGGGACTTGCAGATAGAAGAGAACAAAGAGTATTATAGTATATAGGTTTACTATTAAGAGAGTATGTCATAGAACAGTTTTAATTACAGAAACATTTCAGGAACACAGATTCAATAACTTCTGTCAGTGTACAGTAATTCTGCTTCTTTTCAACCACATGGAAAGAAGGTAAACTCCAATCCAGGTCAAAATTAAGCATGATTCTGCCAAACTTCTTGGGACATTGAACTTATAAATTAATCCGTTCAAACAGTACAATTATAATTCTTGAGAGGTAAGCTGCTCCCATTACTTGAAATCAAGACTATAAAAATTGCAGGAAACTAATCTCAATTTGTGACTTTTTGGTTTTGCCAGACTTCAGAAAATGATTAATCACAAAACATTACAGAAAGTTGTTTCAAAACATGAAACAGATGGTACATGTACAAAATTATTACAGTAAGTAATGGAAACATTTTACAAAGCTGGTGTCATATACAAAGTCCAAACTAACAAACCAGCAATTACCAAGTATAACAAGGAAATGCTCAACTATTCCTCTGTAAAAGTAGGAGACATACCGTGACCCTTCCTGCCCAACTAACCGCTTTTCCTTCTTACGTGATGCAGAACCAGAGGTGTTCCTTCAAATAGATGAGACACGTAATAGTCTAAATCCTCTGAAGTGTACTTTATGTATTTACCAGCATGTTTTCCTGACTCTAAATGACTCCCAAACCTCCCCAAAAAGGAACGGTATGCTGGAATCACCTTCTCTGAAATGGATATCTTGAGCTCATCACGTAGTTGCATATCTGGAACCTTCCAAGCTGATTGGATTCTGTAAATGTCTTCAAAACAAGCATTGAAACTTTTAAACCTTTCCTTTAGAATCACCTTGGACGCAGTATTTGTGATGGCACCAATGCCCTCATCCTTTAAGAAAGACAATGCCCTGGTCCATGAAGCTCGAAGATAGCTGGTTGAATATTGTCTAATCTGACCCCGATGTCTGCGGATCCAATTATCACCCAAAAGATTTCCAAGTTCTGAGCCCTTGACCTTCTGAACAATGTAGAGTATATTATTCATGAGAAACACAAACTGTAGTCCCCCATCTTCATACATTCTAGCCTTCTCCTCCAGATTCTTTTCCAAAGACTTTATCAAGGAAAGCATGCGCTGTGCAGTGGGGCTAGTGGTTTCTGACTCCGAACTATCAGTCCCCTGTTCAGGCTTAGGCTCCTCCCCATTCTCAAACAGGATATTTAGTATAGGGCGATAGTCAGCAAGCAATCTAACATAGTTCATCACATAGCGGGTCAGAGGATGAATCTCACCATTTGGAATCGCAGCCCGCGATGTTTCACCTTGAACAGCATTCTCAAACTCATCGAAGGTCCCAATGGCAGCCTCCCGCAGCCCATCCAATACACCTTTAGCTTCTGTGTACAGCATGTCACCAGCTTCTTTATCCTTATACAGTTCCTCCAAGTCAGGGAGAACACCAGAGAGAGCATCAAACATGTCAAGAATTCTTGACAATTTCTCAACAGAACGCCTGCCAATAGCCACTGCTTCCCCAAAATTCATTATCTGCATCACACACCCTTTTGTAGCCTCAACAAAACATACATCTGCAACCATATCAGAGTCAGGAAAGATATCCACACACAGACGATTTTCCCCAGTTAATAAAATCCTAACCACAATCTTCAGGGATCGAATCCATTGCTTAATTTTCTCATTCAATAACTTCCAATCCATCCTCTGAACCTCCTCAATGCTAAGCTTCTCTACCCCAATGATAGCCATGCACTCATCTAAAACATCCCTCCGCACACCTGAATACGCCTGACAACATTCCTTCTCATAACCTGCACGAATCATTCGACCAGCAATAGCCCTGAGTTCATCTATAGCATCAGGATTCACCAGATCATGAAACAACTCATCACCGCCTAGGCTGGAACCAGTAACACGCCTGCGATGGTACCTGCCGCTGCTCCCCTCATCAAAGCTGCTCACCGACTCAAAATCCGGTGTAGATACAGCATCACTGTCACCAGCAGAGGACATGGAGATGGACAGGAACGAGCGGCGCTTATTCAAGACGCCATCAATACGAACAGGATCGAGAGGAATGGTGTTGAGCGCGAGCGTATGGGTAAACTCCTCCTCCAGCCTCGACATAGCTAGCTGGAGAGTAGTCTCAGCTCGGTCAGCGTCATCGCCCAATTCCAACTGCTCCGTCAGCCCTATGATATGGTCCACCACATCGAGGTAATCGTCGATTCCAGTTCCAGCTTCCCAGCGGTTGATCCGATCCTCCGCCTCATCGAGATTCAAACTCGACTGATTGTTGGAGGAGTTGCTCGAGTCGTCGTCCTCCTCCTCGCCGTCTCCGCCTCCGCCGTTAACAACCACGGAAGGAGTCGAATCGCAGGAAGGTGAACCGCCGACCGCAGCGGCGGCGCCCCCACTGCCGCCGCCTGTTGGAGTGGACGGATTGGACATGAGGTTGGAGAGATTGGCGAAGCGAGGATCGATGGTGGAAAAGAGGAGGATGATGTCGTCGGCGCTGCCGTCGGTGGAGGTGTGGTGGAGGCTCTTCACGATGTGTTGAGCAGTTGCTAGCACTTTCTCTTCTCCGTCGGCCATTTTCTCTCCTCCTTGCTCCTCAACCACTGTGTATATATATGCTACTTTTTTTGGGTTTTTCTCTGCAATGAGCTGTGGGAGCTGAGATGGATCAGAAGATCATGTCAGCGCTAGTTGGATTACTAGCAGTTCATTGCGTGATTGAGGTTCAGAATTGGGAATTTAGGGTTCAAGAAGGAAGAGAAGATGGAATGAATATGTGAATTCAACTTGCACATATATTCCCCCTATTTAATTTACAAGTCAATGAAAGGTGTCTGATCGATCCAACGGTTGATCTTCCTCCCATCAAAATCGTCCCTTGTATTTTCCTTCATTTTCTTCCCAAAAATAAATATATTTTCCCTAATCCTCCATATTCCAATCAAGAATAATCTACTCCATTTAGTATGTGTAATATCTCATTATCGTTTTAATATTGTGCTACCGTTTTATGATCAATGTTAATATTTCATTTTCCATTTCTTTCCTTTGTCCATCATCTTCCTAAGAGTTGAGCAAAATTCTATTTACACATGTTCTCCTGATTTTATTGTTTCGCTAAATAAATTGAAATAAACTGAACTGAAAAATTATATATAAAGTCTAATCAAGTTTATTTTAAGTTTAATTGCGCCGAAATTAACTGCAGTTAGGTGAAAAACGATGCAGGTACCTAAATTTACTGAAATTGTTGTTGTTATTATTATTATTATCATTGTATTATTATTGTTGTTGGTGGTGGTGTTATTGTTAAGAGGAATACAAATAAATGAATGCTACTCAATTTCAAATTTCACGCAAATATAAATTTAAACATTATACTGTGTGAAGAATTCAATTAATTCATGAGATATATATTTTAGTTTGGCTGAATTCATCAAAAATGAAATGGGATATCAAACCTTGACAATTAAAATAATAATTATAACGTTTTACTTTTATAATATTAATTCTCATATTAGTTTACTATAATATTTTGTTTGACAAATGCAATTCCTTCCCCTTTACTATATGAGAGAATAATAAAACACGGGTTTTATAAATTCAGAATTCGATAGGTAGTGATAACAGTGAAATTGAACCATCAGATGATATGATCATTAGTTGATGCAACCAATATGCATTTTGGGAGTATATTGACATGTTTGTAATAGTTACTTAAATTTAGGGGTGTTCATAACCGGGTACCCGCACTTTCGGGTACCCAAAAATTTGGGTCGGGTATTATTGGGACAGTAGAGCTCACCACAGCTTAAACTAGTATGATATTGTCCGCTCTGGGCCATGTACCAAACCCGCACGGTTTTAAACAATGTGTTAATTCCCAAAAGGCCTCATACTAGTGTGGTGAGATTATTCCTTATAAGGAGAGGAATGACACTCTCTGTCTCCGATGTGGGACTTGGGCTGAGCATACCCCAACAATCTCCCTCTCAAACCAAGGACCACATGAACAAGTGTCCTTCACCTTGGACCGTCTTGCACCGCCGCCAAACAGTTGCTGGACACACTGCCTGACAAACCCTTGGTCAGACAGACTTTCGATACAAGAGACAAATTTGCCTCTCCAAGGGAATAAATGAGGGTTTTCACCACATCAGGCAACAAAGACAGTCCTGTCCCGAGCGTAACCAAGCTATGATACCACTTGTTGGGACTGCCGATCCCACCACAACTCAAACTAGTATGATATTGTCCGCTTTGGACCATGTATCAAACACGCACGGTTTTAAACAATGGGTCAATTCCCAAAAAGCCTCATACTAGTGTGGTGGGACTATTCCTTATAAAGAGAGGAATGACACTCTCTGTTTCCGATGTAGGACTTGAGCTGAGCATACCCCAACAGGTACCCTATAACCCTTTTACTAAATTATTATGTTTATATTTTGCACATATGTAAGCATAAACAAAAGACTAAAGTGCAAAAATTATACCAAACATTGGTCAAAATACCCAATTTCTAGACCCAACATTCAAAGTGCTCAATTTCTAGTACCCTATATTCTAAAAATACCCAATTTCTAGATTTTGGTTAATTTTCTCCGTTAGTTCAGTTAGTTTGAGAGGTATTTTAGTAATTTAAATTCTAAAAAGTCATATTTCCCATATTTTATTCGTATCTCCCGCACAAAAATTCTCAATTTCTCTTTTACTCTGCAACTCACTAGCGGCCGACGTAGGGGTGTGCCAACCCGTAAAATTGATCCGGCCCGACCTGGATTTTTTTGACCCGGATTTGGATTTTTAGTATTACGGGCCGGATCCCGGACCACATTTTTATTCACTTTCCGAGTTTGACTTTCCGGCTTCCGGGTAGATTCAGATCGAACCCAATTTTTCCCGGGTCAACCTGGTGATTTTTTTGTGGATATGAGAAGAAAAAATGGGAAGTATGATTTTTTTTAGAATGTAAATTACTAAAATACCCCCTCAAACTAACTGAACTAACGGAGGAAATCAACCAAGATCTAGAAATTGGGTGTTTTTAGAATGTATGGTACTAGAAATTGAGCACTTTGAATGTTGGGTCTAGAAATTGGGTATTTTGACCAATGTTTGGTCTAGTTTTTGCACTTTAGTCTAAACAAGGCCCCGTTTGGGAACTACCTGTTAGCTGTTAGCGGATTGTATTAGCTGTTTTGACTAACTGTTTTGACTAGTGGTTTTTATATTGTTGTTTGGTAAATGATAAATAGATGTTAGCTGTTTGTTATGTTAAATGACAGAAATGGACATCAACATAATTTAAATTATAAATTTTATTTTTGTGTGACATTTATTTTGAAGAATTAAAAAATATTTCTAGTACTTGTATCTATATTTATTTGTATTTCTTTGGAATTATATTCACTAACATATATAAGAGTTTATATTTATTTATTAAATTGTACACTAAAATTTTAAAATAATTATTTAAAAATAAAAGTGATAGAAATAAAAATTAATAGAAATCAAAATAATTAATTACGTACAAACAAAAATGTTAGCTATTACGTGCTACATTCAAACGAAAGTTTTAAAAATAAAGTTATGTACAAAGGGAATAAGATAAAGAAAGGATAAAAAAGAAAATTTGTAATATTTATCCAATTAATGACGAGATTTTTCATCCAAAAAGCTCCATTTTCAAGCGTTTTGAAAACAAGAGTTTTCATCCAAAAGAGTCAATGGAAGACGCTTCTCACCAAACAAGTAAAGTAGCTGTTTGACCAGTCAAAATCTATTTTTAGCAAAAAAAACAAAACTCTCCTCCAAAACGCTGTTGCCGAACGGGGCCAAAATCTAAAAATTCAACCACTACATTAAATAAAATCATAACTATTTTATAACTACAAGAAATAGTGTCTTTTTCCTTAAAAATGCTTAAATGATGCAAATATAAGCCAAAATTATTCATTACATCTCATTTCTATGTAATATTTACATGAAAAACAATGTGTTATCGAAAATATGTAAATTGCTAAATAAGAGAATACACATTAACATTTTTTTACGAGTACTCAACATAACAAACATAATTTGTTATCATCTTATTATTAGTAATAATAATATTTAATCGGGTATTTCGGGTACCCGGAAACTCAATTTTAGAGACCCACACCCAGCCCTATTATAAACATACGGGCCGGGTACCCGTCCCGCTTAAACTTAGGCCCTGTCAAATTACATTCTGCACATTTCAGTTAAGTTAATCTGACTTCAGCAGACTTCAGCGGACTTCAGAAGACTTCAGCGGACTTCAGCAGATTTCAGCGGACTTCAGATGGCTTCAGCGGATTTCAGATGGCTTCAGCGGAATTCAGCAGACTTCAGCGGATTTCAGCAGGCTTCAGCACACTTTAGCTAACTTCAACTAAATTCCTGTTCCACTAAATTGTTTTTAAACAACCAAGTGGGCTAGCCCACTTGGCCAAAAAACAAATCATAAGGTCTTGGCTAGGCAGAGGTCCAGGGTTCAAACCCCACCTCCCCCGCCCCCTGTGGCTTTCTCCTAGTCTCAAAGTCTCCAGTCCCGCAGAGGCGTGCTCATCTCAAAGCAATGAGTATCGGGAGCCATCGGCTGGCGCATGAAGTGCAAAGAAGCGAAGTGCATCAGAGGGTGTCAACTGGGACCTTCACCCCATTCACAGTATGAAGTGGAGGACTGAGTAGAGGATCAGTAGATTAGGCTAGATTAGGTTAGACTAGAATAGTTGTAGGAGATCCTTATACTTGTAATCAAAAAAAAATTGTTTTTAAACAAAATTTCCTACAATTCAAAAATGTCAATGAAATACTTGTGTTTTGATTTATCAAATGAAATTACTTGTGAACAAATGTATCTTCAATATATTTTGTTCTAATTTATCAAATAAAATTACTTTTAATAGTTCTAATTTATACTCAAGATTAACAAATTCAACAATAAGGGCCTGTTTGGTAGAACTTATCTGAATACTTTCAGTTCAATTCATTATTTTTCAAATCAGTTCAATTCAGTTCAGTTCAATTAAGTTCGGTATTTTTCAGTCAGTTCAGTGCATTATACTTTAATTAAAATTTAAATAAAATATATGCTAATGATTCAGTCCAGTTCAATCCAATTCAGAGAAATTGTAATTTATTTCAATTCAATTCCCGGAAAATATAATTTGACGATTTTAAGTTTATATTGAAAAATCAGTTCATTTTAGTTAAATGTAGTTCAATTCAGTTCATTTCAGTTAAGTGTAGTTCAATTAAGTTCTATTTATGTTCCTGAATTTCTGTTTCTTTAACATTAGATAGAGATTTTCATTTGATTTGGTTGCAATATCCATTCGATTCAGTTTAGATCAATTCAGTTGAGGCGTATTACACATACCCTAATTACGAATGTGGCCATCAACAAACAAAATAATTATTGTGAAATCTTTATTATTTGATCAAATAATTACTGTGAAACAAAATATTTCATCTTTTTTATTTGTAATGATCTGTGTAATTTTGAAAAACCATTGTACAAATAAAATAATTACTTTAAAATATTTATTATTTGATCAAATTTGAAGTTGAATGTTTGAACTCAAATTAATAATAATAATAATAATAATAATAATAATAATAATAATAATAATAATAATAATAATATAACATTTTGTAGTTAATTTCAGCAAATTTCAGCAAATTTCAGTAGAGTTCAGCAAATTTCAGCGAAATTCAGCAGACTTCAGTGAATTTCAACAGACTTCAGCAGATTTCAGCGAACTTCAGCGAATTTCAATTAAGTGAATTTCAGTTCAGCTGAACTTGACAGGCCCTTATAATTATCTGGACATTAGCATTCGGGTATTTCGGGTTTCGGTCCGGGTAGTTCGGGTCGGGTAATTTTGAACACCCCTACTTAAATCGCTCAAAACAAAGCATATCATTGATATTTGATTTAAAAAAGTAACTTTATTTTCAAAACATTTCATTGAAAATGAAAAAAATGTAGCCATGTGAAGATAGTTGCAATTAGCGGAATCACGCTGCTGTTAACCTGAAACATGCTGCAATTAGCTGAACCCAGCTGAAATTAGTTTAGCTTGACTGCGAGGTTCAAAAATAAGTTGAACTTGACAGAGCCTGAAAAATGGAATTAGTGTGACTGTATGTATCTAAATTTCATCAAATTATATTTTCACTGAACTAGTCAAACTAAACTGAAGTACTTTATTAATAAGGTCCATAAAACAGAGTCTCTTCAAAATTTTGACTAATTTGACTTGAACTAGCCGGGTACGGGTAGATATTAAACTAACACAATAAGTCGCCCACGGTTTATTTCGTTTGAATTTGATTAAATCTAATTGATTTAGTCTAGTTATCCAAATAGGGATTCAATGAATTATAATTAATTTCAATTCTATTAAGCCCAATTTTATTTATTTGAGTTCAATTCAGTTTAATTTATGTGTGATTTGATTTAGTTCATGCTACGAAGTTTAGCTCCCTTCAATCATTGTTCACATGTTATTTTAATTTTTGTAAAATTTAGAAAGTAATTCACTGCTCCCTCTAGTTTCGTTATATAAACACAAGTATTATTCATATTTTTTCATCGCGGTAGGAGTTTGTATAGCTCCCCAAATTTTCAAGAGTTAAGTTATATCAAAAGGAATGTTTTGGATTCAAGTTGCACTCTTAGAATCATGTAATTGAAAGATGATCCTTGAGGTGCTTCACCCCTTGGTGCACCTCCACCTTTAGTGTACCTTCATCACATAGTGAAGGCATCTCAAGACCATGTCAATCAAAATCAATTGAGACGGTCAATCAGTGTTAACTCTAAACTATTCAATATGTACTAAATTATTAAGTGGTGCACTTTACAATAAACTAACTTGTGACATTTCAAACAATTCTCACAGTGGGAAGATTGGAATCAACTTGAAGATTTTGTGCAAGTATGAGAGTGCAGTGTATGAGTTGTAAGTGATGCGTTGATTGGAGATACCGTCTGCTAGATTAGGTGATCAGGAACTGCATTGTTTTATCTATATGCATGGCTCACTTTTATATCGTATTGTTGCACTAGGTTCAAAATCCATGGATAATTGTGTCATTCGTGTGGTTCTTGCTTTTATGTTTAGACTATTTGTTTCCACCTCAAACTTGATAAAACCCCTTAAGATAGCTAGTTTAGTACTTGAAAATGCAGATGTCAACTACATCTTAATTAGTAGACTAGTGCACCAATCATATCTCATTTGTTTACCTATGCCAAAGAAAGCATCAAAGTTTATTTGAAAGCCTATGTCTAGAGATTTCCACCTTTTAGCTTCTTCAAAAATTTTCCTCCCGGCAAAGAAATAATCAATTTAGCAACTAATTAAACTCTATCAGATGGAAAAGTAGTGGACATGGATGGATTAAGAAATTTAACATGCAAAGACTAGTGATAGACTTTCACAATATTTTCCGATTAAGCACAATTGTCCCAACAAATTTACATGTGGAAATAGAAAATATAGAACCTTAAACATTTGATCTTGATTTTTCATACTATTTTTTTTGTTCAAAATATTTCGAATTAATAAATTATTTTTCTTACACCATACGTCCAAAAGCAATAAATACTTCGAATATCAGTCCCATTCAAAATATCAGTCCCAACCTTACAGTCCAAAAAAAATCCAGGATTGCTAACGAAAAAGCATGCTCAAACCAAGCCCTAATCCCAAAATAAATATGATCAAACAAGCCCAATCGGTAAATCCCCCTATGAAACTTCCCAATCCCCAAGTCATGAGGCGAAAATCTCAAACAGACCACACAACAGATACACAGAGGCATCGTGTGTATCGCAAATGAGCTTTCTAGTAGAACCAAACAGCGGGGCCAAAGTCATTGCCGCCATTGCTACCTTCATTGCCTGCTCCACGTTGAACTCCCAGACCCTCCTAGGAATAAATTTCCTCACCAGTTTGTTCACCTCTGTGTTCCCGACTCGATTGGCCTGAAGGATTACATAATTTCCACACTCAGACCTTCAACGAACTTCTTGATTTTTCCCTCACGTGTCTCAATTATAGACTGCACTTCTTCCATAACAATAGACAACACTTCTTCCCTAACAATAGACCGGATTTCTTTCCTAACAGCCTGTCTGATGATGGTCATGAGTTCCGCTTTCTCCTTATTGTTCAGCATGGTGTGATTTGGGTAAGTTGGGTTGAGTAGGAGAGTGGATTGATTTTAATTTTCCATAGTAGTAAAATCCCAATGTTTAAAAGATGGCTATCATATTTATCTAGAATAGCATGAAATTTAGTCCAGATGGATTTAGCAACATGGCGACATGGTATGTCTATTTGAAAATCTTAAAACCACTTTAGATTGGATTGAAATTTATTGGGCTCACCAAAGTCGTATTTTATTTATTTATTTACAAACATATTTTCTTTTCTCCCTTAAATGAGTATAATGTGATGCAACTCAACTCGTCACATTACAACTGGAAGTTTAGAAGAACTATTATTGCAAGTTAAAGTGATAGTCTAGTAAAGAAGAAATTCTCATATCCAGTGGATTTACGTTTATTGTCTTTTCCCTTACAAATCATGTACATTACGGCTCTTTTGTTAGTGGTGGTTTGTGCACAAAGGTGCCTAAAACAATTTTTTTTCGTGAAATACTCTTTTCATAGGCATCTTTGTTTATTTCGACCGCAACTCCTTTTGAGTTGGTTTTTCTTGTCAAGTACAATTTGACGCGTATGCATCAAGAGCATCTCATTAATCTGTAATTTCTTTCAAAAATTTAAAACTCTTACAATAGTTGTGAAATTCTCTATTCTTTCATGGCAAGTTAAGTATGTTGTCTTATGTCAAACCAGCTTAAGAAAGGCCCTTAACCTGATCTCTTTGATAAACAATCTTTCAAGTCCGATTTCTTCCATTTTTTCTCCAAGAATCCTTCAGATGAATTAGATTTCTCAGTGTGTCTATAACAACTGTAGGCTCAGTCCTTAATCCGTGACAAGCCATCACATATTCCTTTTTCATTTATCGAGCATGGAATTTCTAAATTTAAAGCGAGTCGGTTCGAGTATCACTCATATTCAACTCGCTATCACTAATTTTTATCGAGTTCGAGTCGAGTTACGAGTTATTTCGATTAAGTTTTTTTCAAGCAAAGTCATAAATAATTGATAATATGATAAATTTTTAAAAGTAATTTTTGCATGAAATATGAATTTACTGGTATAAATTATGTAAACACACACAAAATGATTGTATTATAAACATGTTAATGAATTAAATATCAATTTTAACAACCATATTTGTGTTATCGAGTTACTCGCGAGTCTATCGAGTCGAGTACCTCCTTTGATCATCTCGCGTTTGAAGCGAGTCGAGTTTCGAGTACTCGCAAATTAATGATCTCAGTTAGCACCCCTCTAGACACAGCTCCCGCCTCAACAAAGCATTTCATATTGGCCTTTCTAAAACCACCTCAACCTCAATCCTTACCCCACGAATTTTGAGCTACATAGTATCCAACTCCATTCCCGGAGAAATCCAAAATGTACGATAACCACGACATGTCACAGATTCGGGTCTGGATATCTTCCCGTATGAGCGATTCTTGAATGTTCATTGGAAGCCGATATGCTTGCACATGGGTCATCACACAAAATATTATATCTCTTGTCATCGGTTCATTAGTATACAGGCTAGCCATAAAATTTCGTCCAATGAATCTATTATAACAATCAAGTACTTTAACACTGACTACTCGTACAAGTAGAAGCACACGCGACCATGATCGACGTCATTACCGGAATAATTGACCCAATAACCTGTGATGTAAACTTTTTCACCCATAGGTATGTCCTACAATGAGTAAACTCTCGGTTGAAGAGGTAATTCTTGAAATATGATTCTCGCCTCCTCACATAGTCCATGCCAGGGTTGACCAAAAGCGCAACTTCAACGGCAGAGTTAAGGAATGCCATGTATTGCCTGTCTCCAAGCATGTACATGTGCGGGACTTAGTCTCGTAACTCTTCCTCAATCGAGGAATTAAAGAAATGCAGTCAACTTGGGCATTTTGAAACAAATTCAAACTTTTTTTTTAAACACGTTGTAATTTTTTTTTTTTAAAAAATCTACTCAACTAGTTCCATATGAAACTAAAACATTATAGAGGAAATTAGGAGACCATGCCTTTTTGAAAACTGGACTTGGCCTATACAAAAGTTTGAGAGTTTTAAGGGTAGATTAATCCAAACAATTCTTATTAATCTTGACTTCCATATTAAGCAATCATATTGCTCATTGAACATAATAGGAGTTTTTATATATAGTGTGATATCATCAGGATATTCGTTGATTTATGGCGAGATGACTTACTTGAATTTCTTTCACCTTGAGTTATGATATTATCATTAATCAATCAATGACTCCTTCCCAGTCTAGTTAGCCTCCCAGAAGTTCATATATCTTCACTAATAAGAACCAAAAAATTTAAGATGGGGTTGAGAGATGTTTATCTTTGCAAAGTAGAGTTTTTTCCATGTTTATGGAGTGATTACATAAATTGGCCCATGGTGATCTTCCTTAATGCGATTTCTATTTTTCTACTAGGTTTTTAGAGTAGCCATCAACAACGGTTTTACCACTATGTTTTTCCCTATGACCATCTCCATGGCTTTCCCATATTTTTCAGCTGCGACAATTGTTTTTCCAGTTGATAGAATGTATGAAATTCAATGGTTCAATTCTAAATTTTTCCCTAAAACTATATTCCTTTATATTCTTGATAAACACTTAATTATTATCTTTTTATTCCTTTGTTATATTACAAAGTCATATTAATTAATTATTTATCATGTACCGTTATTTTATTTAATTATAATATAAAATATGAATACATAATTATTCGTAGTATTAATAAAACACTTAATTACAAATAATAGTGCACCATATACATTTCAAAATTTTTAAAGAAAGTATACAAAATCTTAAAAAATTAAATAGTGCTCATAAAATGTTCAGAAATTAAATATAAAAGTATACTTAATGTATAATTAAAGTATATGAGTAATTAAACGTTAACAAAATCCAATTCATTAAAGACAAAGGGTCGTTCTATAATTAAGTTGAATATTTGATACTAATCCAAGCGTATCAAATGGATATATTATTGACAAGATTGAGTTTTATGTATATTTAAATCTCGATAAATGAATATTCGATAAATGAATAATCTTACTAAATGAATAAATTTTCCCGGTCCCGACTTGGTTTAAGGGACTAAATGAATAACCTCGCTAAATGCATTAATGAATAATTTTTTTGAAATTCTTATAGACCCTATGTAAATATAAATGAATAATCACCATATTTCATAAGATATATATGTATTAATAAAAAATTTCAATCAATAATGTTAATAAAATAAATCATTCCCTTACAAGAAAAGGTAGTTTTTTGTTCTTTTTTCCAGCCAAAATTTATCTCATCCTTATTTTTCTTAGAGTAAACAAAACTTTGGAAGTATTGTGCTTGTGTTGTAAACTCCAGATATTTCATACAATGTATACTATGTATCTTATTAGTAATTTTAAATACAGTGCATGTGTACATTTTTGAACTTAGTACGCATACGTACAATTCATGTAATATTACTGTATAAATGAATAATCTCGCTAAATAAATACTTTTAAGATGGTCCTAAGAGTATTTATTTATCGAAATTTAACTGTACTGCTATATTCCTTTTAATCAAAATTGTCACATTCCTGGAGAGGGTACTAGTCTTCATCGCCTTCTTCGTGATATCTCCCCATATTTTCACCTGCAGCACGGATTAGACAACAACATTTGTGCACTATAGAAGCGTATAATTAGTGGTCGAGATTCACTCCGTAGCGACTGCTCCGCTATTGACGGTTCCGTCTCAGGGATGAGGCGAAGAGGGTGAACTGAATGGGGGGCAGTCGCAATGGAGTGGATCAACTGCCCAGGTGATTTTGAGGTTTGAGGGATGAACAGTCTCTGATATATTCAGAGCACAGCATAATCTTTTTGAGTTTGCAGTGGGGAATTAGGATGCGTTTAATTCGCAAGTTTTTTAAGAGTCTGAATTTTGTTTTGCGATTTTGAGAATTTGAGTTTTTGTTTGGGATTTTGAGAGTCTGATTTTGCAAAATCCTTATTTGGTTGGGTTGGATTTTGTGAGTGTGAAACAAAATTTTTGATTGGTTTTTAGGATTTTGGAAGTTTGGATTTTGGAAAACTTGGTGAACCAAACAAGATTTTACAAAACTGCACTTGGATAGTCCAAGTTTTTGCAAAACTTACCCAACCAAACACACTCCGGAGATTTGAGGGATGAACAGTCTCTGTCTCTCTGATATATTCAGAGCACATCATAATCTTTTTGAGTTAGTAGAGATTAAGTGTACATATTAAGTCTCTTGAACATTTTTGTTTATCCGTTAAATTTAATTTTACAAAAAAATTAGGTAAATTTAAATATATAAAATTAAATTTAACTGAACTGAATTTATATAGAGTTGCTCTCTTAAGTGACGGTCACTATATAGTGACGGTCACTATATAGTGACGAAGGACTATATTGGAATATGGAAGGAAGGAGGTCCTTATTTGTAATTTTGACAAATATGCACTATTCACTCACGCGCACTGTACACTCAGTCTAAAAAACAAGCATTTTAGTCTAAAAATAGATGTTAGCAAACACATCCAAACAATCTAAAAAACAAGCATTTTATTCTAAAAAACAACCCGTTAAGCGTGAATTACAAGTATGTTCTAAAAAACAACCCGTTAAGCGTGAAATACAAGCATGTTCTATAAAACTACCTGTTTGGTCTAAAAAACAAGCATTTGAGGGTGAAATTCAAGCATGCTCTATAAAACCATCTTTTTTTGCTTCAAAATACATGAACTCTAAAAAGCAACTGTGAAATGCAAGCATTCTCTAAAAAAACAACCTATTAAGTGTGAAATGCAAGTATGTTCTAAAAAACAATCTCTTTGACAAGCATTCAAGTGTGAAATTCAAGCATGCTGAATGCAATTTGCATAAATTGCAGAAAAATCCCCGTCCCAAACTTCTTTGCATATAAACCCCGTCATTATATAGTGACCGTCACTTCCAAAACTAATTAATTTATATATACTGAACTGAAATATATTTATCTGAATTAATTTAAGAGAAACTCTCCTGAAAGTCCAACTTTCCTGACTTTCCATAAGAGTCTTTATACGTTTTAACTTATACAGTGTACCTTTTAATTTGAACTGTAAAATTTGTTATTTGAATTTTATTAATGTTTTAATATAAATTCATGAATTTTTGCATTAAAACATGTTTTATTATATGTTCACTTTGATACTATCAATGTTTTAACACAAAATAGTATCACTTGACCTTAAATATATAGTGGTAGTTCCATAACACTTAGGAAAGTCGGACTTTCTAGAGACTTTGTATTAATTTTAAAGTTATACTAGCATAAGTGGACTGCACGTTGTGCGGTGTGTTTAAAATACTTTTCGACTGCTATTTATAATTTGTGTTATCGTGTTACCGACATCTTATTTTGGTGTTATCGTCACAAATTTCACTTAGTCTCACAAATTTCTCCTAATTTCATTTCAGTTATACACAGGATATTGTACTAAATATACTTTTAGTTTTTATCAACTTTTTACATGATCCCTTTTCTCACTAATAAAACTTCCGGTCACCTGAACTTCACCGCCATTTTTCCGGTCACCACCTCGAGCACCACCACCCCAAATCCATGTACACATCAGCCATGGTGGTGGCCTCGCTACAGTCCAGTTTTACCCTAAGAATTTTATTTTTTTAAAAAGAAGGTAAAGTTGTCAAATAAAAAATCAAATGCCTTTAGTAGGAATTACAAAAGTTTTACACCCTAATTAGAAATTTTAACTCTTATTACGCTCTTTCTAGGAATTTTCCCTTAAATTTTATCAAAATGATTTGATGTGGGTAATACATTGTTACCAATTATAATGAAATGTTAATCGTTTATGGTTATTTTGTCAATGGTTGATTAAGGGAACGTATCCCTGTTCTTATCTAAAATTTTAAATTTAGTTTCGTTTAGTTTAATATATTTGATAAATTTTAGTTTAGTTTATCATATATCCAATTAAATAAAATATTTTGGGAAGAACAAGTCTATAAAATTTAGAATAGTAATTTGTTAATATGAGGTTTTTTACCAAATAATACAAAGTTTAAAAGTAATCAGTAAAGGTTTCATTTTTATTTAAAATTTATATCTAGATACAGTGGTCATTGATTTATTTTGAGTTACTGAATTGCAATATTCTGTTGCCATCTTGTTTATGAAAATTAGAGAATGTAAGCTAACATAGTAAATATAAAATTGTTAAAAATATAAGTATGAGGTGGATATCAATTAAAAATAAATCCAAAATTGATAATATTTAGCGTATGCTTTGGGAGAATGGTATATATCATTGGAGATATAAATGATTATAGTTTAAAATTCTCAAAAAAATGGTTATGATATCAATTTTATTCTCAAAAAAAAAAAAAAGATATTACAACTAATAATGGTAAATGCTTTGCCAAAATTATTTGCTTACTGTAGTTATCGGTTTCTAATTACATATTGTGGTATATATGTAATCTTCTTTTGATATATTTTATTGTATATTATTAGGTAATTAAGAATCATATAAAAGAAGAGGATGAAATTGACATACTTAAATTACACAATGATGTAATATTTTTTAAATGATTGGTGATTGCATGTGTTGAGTATCTTAAATATATAATTGAATATTTAATAAAGTTTAAAATTGCATGCAAAGATTTAATTTTTATCAGTAAAAAAGTTCATACTTATATTAAATAATATTGTAATTTTAATTGTATTGAATTAATGTAAGAAATGATATAAATAAATGTAATAATAACAAAATCAGTTATTATTACTTGATTCAATTTTACTTTTCAGTTTTATTTCATTGTATGGCAATACTTGAAAAAAGATGCAATGTGTAATGCTAATGAGTTAAAATATAATACTATAGCTAGGGTTGTAATTGTAATTTGTAAACTACTCCTTAATCTATGTCACCACCGACCAGTTTTTCCATCGCATTCAACCCCCGATGATATTCAAGTATCAGAGGAAATCTACTTGTCCTTAATCCATGCACCTGCATATAGATATAGATCATATATAGATAGAAAACATAAAACAGACAGACTTGAAATGTACAGAAAACGTAAAACATACAGACTTGAAAAAGTGCATTCCACGAGACAGTATTCTTCTTATCTGATCCATAGAAGAGAAAACCTGAAAACCTTGACAAACTGATCCAATTTTCATGTACATAGAGATCAGAGCGTTGCTCACCAGCACGTTGTTGGATTCAAAACAGTACTTGCAGATGCAAGCGTGAAGACTTGTACAAAACTCCAGATCACCCAAATCAGTAGCTGCACTAAGAGCAGCTGAAAATGCAAAGTCACACCATGACTCATCATCAACCGAAACATGTCCAAGACTTCAACTTCCTTCCCTTGATGATCAAGGCCACTGCACATCCTTCAAAACTATGAGAACCTGCACATCCTTTCAAAACAGAAGATATGGTAAAGGCCTCATCTTCTCGAAAAACGGAACCAGAACCTTGTCTCCATCGCCCATCTGCGCATAACCATTAACAGAGCATTAATTCCATGACACCCCACTCTACTCTGACATGACATGAAACACCTTCTCAGCATGCTCCAAATTGCCACACTTTGCGTTTGCAAAAAGGTCACTAAAGCAGAACAACATTAACATCCGAAAAGTCGCACATGAATGTTCAACATTTTTCCTTAGTTTTGCTATTCATGCCATATTATTGGATCCAAAACTATTTTCCTATAAAGTTTATATAGTGATGTAAGAGGATGTCCCGTATGGAAAATAAATATGTAAATATCATAATACAGATACATAAAATATTACGACATCCCGTATGAAAAATATATATGCAAAGTATGGAAAATAAATATAAAACTTATTAAGCAATTTATTTTTGAATATATTTAGGGTCATATTCCGGATATATTCATCATAATATATATCATAGCCCGTATGAAAACTAAGCCTAAGCCTTGACATGGATAACTATAATGCTTTTATGATATAAAATAATTACCTCTTATATCGTATAGATCTTTTAGTTGGTTACAATTATTTCATGTTAATTGTGTGATGTAATTTTCATGTTTTCCTTTCGTAGACGTATTAATTTGGTGGAATGAGTTGTATTTGTAAAAATAGAAGCCGGAAGTTATATAATATGCTATAAAAATATGCTATAATATATGCATATCATATATTATATATATTGAAATCACAATTATGCTAACTGAATTCTTGAAATTATGAATGATTGATATATGTGATTGATATATGTGCTAATCAGAGGTACGTGTGTTGATTATATATACGGTTAAAAGTTCGTAGATTAATTAAAACAAACAAAAAAAAGGAATATATAAAATGGTAGGCGCCGGAATGTGGTGAACTTGCGGTGGTTATGTGGCGGTTTTAGTCAAAATTACGTAGTTTCAACCTTTTAAATTCTTTTTATTAATTAATAATTTATTAACCGGAGCAATAACTTTTCTATTTCCCTTTAAGAGTATAAGTACTTAAAAGTGGTGAAAAAACTCAACAAACAAAGATGAAAGACTTGTCGATTAAGTTCTGAAAAGGTAAAATAAATGCATTCGCTCATCTCTTCGTCATTAATCAAACTGAAGTGAACAAGGAAGGTGAAATCCGGCCAAGGAAATCTGCAGAAAACATCACTGGATCACGAAAGCTTGAAGCCATGGTGTTAATAGAAGCCGTGCGGAATTACATCAACCGCATGTTTCAGGACGTTTCCGGCATGAAAATTCTCATCCTCGATGCCGCCACGGTACGCCTAATTACTCCCACTTTGATTTGTACTGTATTAATGTCCACGATCTAGCCATAGTTCGATTCCAATCATAATCCGCGTCTGCTAAGTTTCGTTGGAAATTTTGGTGCCCATTTTGATGTATAATAGTTGCATAATTTATAGGTACATTAACGGAGTGGTTAAATTGTATCTATTCTGAAAATTTGTATGGCCGTTTTGTAGGTTAGTATTGTCAGTGTTGTTTATTCTCAGTCGGAGCTGCTTAAGAAGGAAGTGTTCCTAGTAGAACAGATAGATTCGATTTCTATGTCGAAAGAACAGATGTCACATCTCAAAGCAGTTTATTTCCTCCGCCCCACATCAGAGAATTTCCAATACATGAGGCGGCAGTTGGCGAAGCCTCGATTTGGCGAGTATCACCTTTGTAAGTTGTATTATTCCACATGAAGTATTTAGTGGTATATTTGAAGCACTAACTCTTGTGACTAGATTTAGATTGCAATGCTCAGTACATGTAACTAGATTCAGATTGCACAAGTAGTTTTGGTTTAGGATTTGGTAGAGACCAGCTTGTAAGTATGAAACATGACTCCCTATTTGCATCTCATTGTTTCAGTTTTCTCCAACCTGCTGAATGATACCCAGCTCCATAATTTAGCTGATTCAGATGAACATGAAGTTGTCCACCAAGTGCAGGTAAATTTGATCCTGTTTGATTTTCAATGGCCAAGATCTATTTTGTTGGTCTCTCTTGTAGCTGGCCATGGTATTTGAGGCACATTTCATATGGAAAACACTGTCCCTGATCACATTTTCATGATAAATAAATTGACCTAGCAAGTTCTTTTTATTTCTGAATCTTAATGTTTCTGGTGAGAAGATTCCTACGCATTGTGTCTTGTTTTGGGTTGGTGGGTTGGGTTAGGAGGTGTATGGGAAAGTGTTTTTTTTCTTTCTGTGGATTTGTATGGGCAGCAGGGTATGGAACTGCCTTTTAATTTTCCATCACATTGGCGTTCTCTAAAGATATATGGTTACTATAGGGATTTTTAGTTGTTTCAATTAAAATTTTGTCGTTAATTAAGTGTACATTCTTCTTTGTTTTGCAAATTATCAGAAACTAACAGCCGTGATGAATAATAACTTGGTTTTTGCAGGAGTTCTATGCTGACTTTGTTGCATCAGACCCTTATCATTTCACTTTGAATATGGCATCAAATCATATGTACATGGTCCCAGCAGTTGTTGATCCATCACGTCTACAGCACTTTTGTGAACGAGTTGTTGATGGTATTGCCGCTTTATTTTTGGTTTTGAAAAAACGACCTGTTATTCGATATTCAAGAACATCGGACATCGCAAAACGCATTGCACATGAAGCATCGGTAAGCCAACCTATATATAAAACATCAACTTTTGAATGTTGACCTGTGACTTTTTATACATTTGTGATTGACCAATGCGATTACATCATGTTCTGCGTGGAACAGAAATTGATGTACCAGCAGGAAACCAGTCTTTTCGACTTCAGGCGTACAGAATATTCTCCACTTCTGCTAGTGGTTGATAGAAGGGATGACCCTGTTACTCCATTACTCAATCAATGGACTTATCAGGTAGATGACATTATTTAATAATTAATACTATTCTTTCTCAGTTCATTTTAAAAATCTGTCTGTAATTCTTGCTCTATGATTCTCTGTTCGTGTACAAGGCAATGGTCCATGAATTAATAGGCATTCAAGATGACAAAGTGGACTTGAGAAATGTTGGCAAGCTTCCCAAGGATCAACAGGTAAATATCATTTTCCTTGCAATGCATGCTATGCTTCTGATTATCATGAATGATGAATCACTCTCATTCACATAATTACTTATTTTACTTCAGGAGGTCGTGCTATCATCCGAGCAGGATGCATTTTTCAAAGCTAACATGTTTGAGAATTTCGGAGATATTGGAATGAATATAAAAAAGATGGTTGACGATTTTCAGCAGATTTCAAAGAGCAATCAGAATATCCAGACTGTGGGTTCGTACTTGCGAAACTTGTCTGCTTCTATCCATGGGAGATTTTATAACATATATGTGTGTTTGTGTGTGTATGCTTGCTCGTGTGTAGTATATGTGAGTGTAAATGTCTAAGTGACCTACATCTTTTAAGAGTTATTTGCTTTTGGATATCTTTCAGAGGACATGGCTAAATTTGTGGATAACTATCCTGAATATAGAAAATTGCATGGCAACGTTTCCAAACATGTGACCATCGTAACTGAATTGAGCAAGATGGTTGGAGAACGAAAATTAATGCTAGTTTCACAGACAGAACAAGAGCTTGCTTGTAATGGTGGTCAAGGGGCAGCCTTTGAGGTAAAGTTAAACTTAATCTTTTATATAAGCCATAGCAGTTGGCACGTGTTATTATTAGAATTAAATTGTCTTTTTTCAATATTTTTAATTTTCTTATTGTGGTTGGATAAAATAAAACTATCTCGAGTCTATAGTGAGGGGATACTAAATTATCCACCCTGATGTGTGTGGTTTCTCAAATGACTCTCAGCCTTAAAAAAAGAGAGATCATGTTTGCTCTACCTGCAGAGTAGCTGCACCAGCTAAGCTGTGATTAGGGGCATTTGTGATTTCAGAATAGGTGCTAAGGCTACTCAACGATGTTACATGCAAATGGATTTCCATGTAATTTGGCACGTCTGATATATTTCAGATCTTATTCCACTGATTTTTCTTCCCATTTTGTATACAAATGCCTCGATATAGAAGGCTATAATTTTGTTTTACAGGGTTACAGCGCTGTATTCAGTCAATGAGTTCAAGGTCTTATTTTTGATTAAATGATGTTGAATCCTGCTAATTTCATTATCTGTGATATGAAAGTGAGCTAAAGTGCTCTGGGTCGGTATAAGGTAAATCAGCTTCTAGTTCGAGCCATTCCACAATAATTGTTTTGTTGGTCTGAACTGGACAGCTTGAAATGACAGTAACATGTGATATTTGAGTTACTGGAGTAGATGTAGGCTGTTTTGAATGCTTTGCAATAGACGGAAGTTTGTCTAAATACTCGGAAGATGACAACTATAAAGTGATGAGGGGACTAATTCCCTCGATTGTGTGATGCCTAAAGTTTCAAGCTTTAGGTTTTTTTTTTTTTTTTTTTTCATGTATTCAAGTTCAGCAAGCTCATTAAGAAATGTCATATGATGGAACTTGTTAACTGACACAAATTTCTCCACAGGCTGTGACAAATTTTCTGAATGATGATAGTGTGTCGGACATTGACCGGCTACGTTTGGTGATGCTTTATGCTCTGCGTTATGAAAAGGAGAGCCCTGTTCAATTGATGCAGTTATTCAATAAATTGGCATCTCGTTCTCCCAAGTATAAGCCTGGGGTAAATGATCTGTCTTATCTTTGGTCTGCTGGATTTTTTAATTTTTACTTCTGGGATTAACATTCATTCTGTTCCTTGTCATTTCAGCTTGTGCAATTTTTGTTGAAGCAAGCTGGAGTAGATAAACGAACTGGGGATCTCTATGGTAACCGTGACCTTCTGAACATTGCAAGGAACATGGCTCGTGGGCTCAAGGTTTGATTGATAATGCCTTTATAAAATACGGCTGTTTATAAATGCACACCCTCTATATTAAACTGCTTCTTGTTCTAGGGAGTAGAAAATGTGTACACCCAGCATCAGCCACTTCTATTTCAAATAATGGAGAGCATTACCAAAAGTCGATTGAAAGATGTTGACTATCCTTTTGTAGGAAATCACTTTCAGCAAGCAAGGTTGGTATATTATATCATGTATCTTACACATGTGTTCAGCTCCCTAAACTTGACATTATTCTTTCTATTCCTACCTTTTACCAGTTTGACATCAGTTGCCGTGTATCTATTTCTTGCAGGCTTCAGGAAGTGATAATATTCATTGTTGGCGGTACAACTTATGAGGAGTCACGCTGTGTTGCCCAGCAAAATGCTTTAAATTCAGGGATTCGTTTCATACTTGGTGGTTCTGCGATTTTAAATTCTAAGAGGTACATGCATCTTCTATATCTTAAACAACCTATTATGCCATTGAAATTGCTATTGATCTGGTGCATTGGTGGTGCTATTAATCATTTATTCTTAGCGTGTCGTGTTCTTTATTCTTGATGTTAACATGGATACTTGATGGTGTGTGGCGGCAGGTTTCTGAAGGATCTAGAAGAAGCGCAGAGGATTGCTCGAACAAGCACAAATGTGGTATAGAGGTTGGTCAGGTGTTCCTGTTTGTAGATGTAAGAATGTAAGGCTGGTGCACTCTGTATGCTTCCACAATTTTGAGAATTGCAAAATGATGAGGTTTTACTCAATGTACATTATTTAAACCAGTAGTTGTGATATTGTAATTTCAAATATCTTGTTAAAATTGAACGAAAATATCTTAATATGCTAATGCTGGTAATATATATAAATTTTAGTAGATAAAATATACCGAATCTCTGAATTTTTTTTTTGGAAACTCAGATTACTTTTATTCCTACTTTATTTTAAATTTACCACTTATTGAATCTCACTAACTGATGGTCCATTGATACAAACAACTTTTACAGTGATCAACTGTCAACCTGTCATTTCCACTTAAACTTTTTAATTTTGTCAATATGATTATAAATGTTAATTACTTTGAAAGGAATAAAAAAATTAACACGATAAGCAAATCATGTATACTTTGAAATACTTTTTATTTCACCAAAGATGGTATTAAGAACTACTGTTATGTCTACCAAAAACATCCTATGAAAGCAACAATACAACGGAACATAATACTCTGCCGCTCCATCCGTCGCCGGGAAAGCAACCGCTGAATGTTCCGATCATCCCTCGGAAGCATATTAGCGGAGTAAAGCAATGATGCCACGGTGGCTCTTGGCTCAGCCACCAGTTCTGCCACCGAAATTACCGCTGCCTGAATCATTGGTGCCATTGTGAACTCAAGTCTTACAAAATAGATAGCTTATGAGCCTTCTTTTTCTCTCAACAGATGTTCAAAACTGCCGGTCTTTGCTTTGGCCTTGTGTGTGAGTGTGTGTAAATATATAAGGGACAAAATTCACTTTGATGATGTCGAAGCTTTGCACTAATCACGAGGACCCCTGATACAGCTTATTTATTTTCTGTCTTTCCTAATCTTTTCTTGCAAAGGAATTCTGTTTTCCTAATCTTTTCTTGCGAACGAATTTTGAAATCTCAAGGGCCGTTTGATGATTAACTGCAAGCGGCTAGCTGATAACTAATAGTATCACCTATTTTAACTGGCTGATTAAATAAATTGATTTGAATACCTGATTGTATTTAAAATGTTTCGTAAAATTAACTGATTACTAATAATTACTTTCTTAGGAAATTTAATTAGTGCCCGTGATATACATGGTTATAATTAAATAATTTTGAATACAATTTGATTTTTGATTAATAATATAGTTATACATTTTTTAAAAAGTTACATTGTGTATTTATTTTCTTTGTTTATGTAAAATTATAATTATGTAAAATCAGCATCAATATCAGTTGTGGATTTTTGAAATGTTCATTGTATTAGTCACATCATTTCTAGACAGCCTTCGAAAAAACCAAGTTCACATATCTCACCAAGACATTCCCATCTATAAACTTGTAGATATAAAGATGAACTAAATGGCAGTGGAAAACAATGTATAAAAGATTAGCATCCGCAGACAGTCTCAAAAATAATATCAAAGACGTAAAATTAAGGAAACTGAAACTTATTATAAAATTTAAGAAATAAATACTTGGTGTTTGAAGTTGACTGCAATAGTAACAGAAATACAAAAGTTTCATTATTAAGTTACACGCCATGGATGTCATGCAGTTTTTTTTTGAATTGGATAATAACTCTATGTAAGACTCAATAAAATCTCACCATTTTCCCCTACCCTGAAAGTTGAACCTAGAACCAGGGGTGGACTTACTCCTAAGCTGAATCAGGTGTCAGAACAGTCGGGTTTTCTGTTCCCGACGCTGGTATGTTTGATTTTCAAGTCTTGCGTGTCTGCCCTCAGTGCCGGCCCTACCTATTTTAGAGGCTGAGGCGACTTTACAAAATAAGGCCCTTAATATTCATAAATATAACTAATTTTTCTCGTGCGCCTATTTTTCTTCTTTTTCGACCATCCGTTAGCACACTTATATTTATCAATTTGCAGAAGCATTTTCCATCAAACAAAATCGACAATAAATAAATGAATAAGCACGACAAACAAATATAGCATAAACATTCAAAAATTATCTACTAGCGCATATCTCCTATCATTTTTATTGTTTAATCTCTAAAATAAGACATCATGTATATTAATGTATAATGTATATATATTAGTAATAAAGCACAGATTCTGCCCATCAAATCACAATGGAAGAACTCAAGGAATTTGTACCCGGACATATCACAAATTTTGCATTTCAAATTTAGATAAGTTGAAATTTTAGGAGTGTTTATCATAATGGAAGAACACAAAAATAAAGATAATTTGAGCACGATCTACATAAAATGGTCGAAAATCTAGACTCCAAAAGGCAAAAGATGAACTGTCGAACGAAAGGGATATGGAATCTTTCTTTTTCTTTTTAATTGTTTTTATATATTTAATTCGTTTTTTATTAAAAAAACTTTGGAAAACTGATTAGTTTTAAAATGGGTCCAAATAAGGTCCTGATTTTAAATTGAAAACAAACCCAAATAAGACTCTGATTTTAAATTAAAAACAAGGCCAAATTACTGATTTTTTATATATAATCAGTTACAATTTTTAAAAAATTTGGGCCTAAAATATTATTTAAATTTTCGGGCGTGAGGCGAGTGCCTCGTGTCAGGATTGGGCCAACATAGCAAGGATATTTTGGTCTTTCCACTATCAATCCAGATGATTGAAACCGTGCACATCAGATCGGTGAGATTCAGTTGCAGTCAACGGCCGGAGAATCTTTTCTGTTAGAAATTGTTGTTAAATAGCATCTTAGTTAGGCATGGTTTTTCCTGATTGTAACTTGCTATTGCAAGATTCTTCCAACCTCCCTTTCTGTAAATTTCCAACCTCCATTTCTGTGATTTTCTGTAACTAAACAAGCTCCGGCGAGCTTGATTTTCCGGTATTATCCTTTGTTACAAGTCGGTTCACGACATTTGGTATCAGAGCTCGGCTTTCCACCGACCAATACCATGGCTGAGACGCGACTGCGTGCTTTTGAAGCTCAAATGGATGGCCGATTCAATGAGCTAGCTCAGAAATTGAGCGATGATCTCTACAGTGCCATTGACACTAAATTTGCTTCAATAGGACGCGATTTGGAGAAGAAAACTGGTGAGCAGATCCAGAAGGTGATGGATCAACAGTCGGAGAAGATTTCACTCAAGATTACAGCTGATTTGAAGGAGTTGTTGGCAGCAACATCTGTTGGAGGAGCAGGGAGGCCAAATGCTCTTCTACGAACACCAGAGATTACAGTGGAGCCGACAAATGCTCTACTTCGACCACCGGAAAACACAGCGGATTCATCTAGACTCATTGAGCGCAGGAATGAGGCAGATCTGAATGCACTAGGTCATCAAGATGGACGAGTACCAGGGGGATTCCATGCTAAGATCGATTTGCCCCATTTTGCGAGTGGTGATCCAAAGGAATGGCTCAGACGCTGCAACAAATTCTTCACTTATCATAGGATTTCAGAAGATAGGAAGGTTGCTACTGCAGAACTGTTCTTGGAGGAAGAGCTGAAATCTGGTTTCAGAATGAGAAGCTAACAAGAACTAGTTGGAGCTGGACTGAATTTCATCATGTTGTCTTGGAACGCTTCACAGAGTTAGGAGAGCTGGATGAATTTGAAGCTTTCAACAAATTATATCAGAAAGGAACAGTCAAAGAATATCTGGAAGCTTTTGAAGATCTCAAATCTCTAGTAACGGGTAAGGTTCCTAGACTGCCTGAATCTTATTACATTTCAAGCTTTATCAGTGGTTTAAAGGATGATTTGAAGCCTGCTATTAAGATGTTTTCTCCTAATTCACTAAAAGCTACTGTCCAACTGGCAATATTGCAAGAAAAGAATCTTGATATGATAAATAAAAGGTCTAAGTCTGTGAATAGTCCTAGTCAGAATTCTACTAGCCAACCTAGATCAATGGGGCCATATAATTCAATGATATATCCTAAACCTAACCAGGATAGAGGAAGTTGGAAGGGGCAGTTGGATAGGAGTGATAAACACAGTAACTTTGGTAACAGTGGGAGTGGAAATTCTGGCCAAATGGGAGGATACAGGAGGATTTCACCACAAGAAATTCAGTATAGAAGAGAGAATGGATTGTGTTTTAAATGTGGGGATAAATTTGGTCCTGGTCATACTTGTAAGTTTCAGCAAGTCAAAATGATTAGAGGATTTGAAGAAGAGGAAGATGAGTCTGGTGAAGTGGTGGTAGTGGAAACTCAGGAGAGTACTGTGTTGTTGGAAGAGGTTGAGAAGTTTACTTTAAAGTCTATTGGTAGAGGTAATTGCAGAAAAAGAACCATTACTGTTCATGGCTGGATAGGAAATAGGAGGTTTTCTATACTCTTTGACACTGGTAGTGATGAAAGCTTTATTAATGCTGAATTTGTCAAGTACATGGAGTTGCCAACACTGTATACTACTCCATTTGTTGTGGAAGTTGCTGATGGTGCCAAGGTGAAGGGAAATAGTTTCTGTCCTCAAGTTAAGTGGGAAGTACAAAGGCATCATTTCAGATATGATTTGAGGGTTATGAAAATGGGAGGAATAGAGATGATTCTGGGAAATGATTTCATGGCCATGTACAACCCCATTATTTTTGACTTCAGCTATAACTGCATATCATTGCATGATGAGGAAGGAGGATGGACTTTCTATGGAGCTCCAGATGAGGCAGTGCTGCAATTGGTAAAGGGACAAGAGGCAAGAATGCTATCTGAGCATAAGAAAAGAAGGATGTGTCAGTTAAATGTTCTGAAAACTGAGGAATTAGAGGAAGAAGTTGACAGTGGTCTATGTGTGATGGCTAAGAGGAGCAGAAGGTTGGAGCAGACAGAAGAAGGAACTTCATCAACATTCTCTGAAATAAGCAAGCTGGATCTGCCAGAAGAACTCCATCATCTTCTGACCAGGTATGAAAACATATTTGATATCCCTAAATCTCTTCCACCTCAGAGAGATATTGATCATCAAATTGTTTTGAAACCAGATGTTGAAGCTGTCAAGATGAGGCCATACAGGTGCCCCCATGCTCATAAGTCAGAAATTGAAAAACAAGTCTCTGAAATGTTGCAGAATAAAATCATAAGGCCAAGCACCAGCCCTTTTTCTTCACCTGTGCTACTTGTCAAGAAGAAGGACAACTCATGGAGGCTTTGTATAGATTACAGAAGATTAAATGACAGTACAATAAAAGACAAGTATCCTATTCCCATCATTGATGAGTTATTGGATGAGTTGCATGGAGCTACCATTTTCACAAAGCTGGATCTCAGAGCTGGATACCACCAAATAAGAGTAAAAGCAGAAGACATTCCCAAAACAGCTTTTCAAACCCATTCTGGACACTATGAATTCTTAGTAATGCCATTTGGGCTTACTAATGCCCCTGCTACCTTCCAGGCTTTAATGAACCAAGTGTTTAGGAATCAGCTTAGGAAATTTGTACTTGTATTCTTTGATGACATTCTGGTTTACAGTAAAAAATTTTCTGAACATGTGAAGCATCTTAGTACTGTTTTGGAATTACTGTCACAGCACCAGCTATTTGCTAAGCTGTCTAAATGTGAGATTGCTAAACCAAAGGTAGAATATTTGGGACACATAATATCTGGGACTGGGGTAGAAATGGACCAGAGAAAGGTGCAATGTGTCAAAGATTGGCCAAGTCCTAAAAATTTGAAGGAACTGAGAGGATTCCTTGGTTTGGCTGGGTACTACAGGAGGTTTATAGAGGGATTTGGAACTATTTGTAGGCCATTGCATGATTTATTAAAAAAAGATGCTTTTAAATGGCAAGATAGTGCAGAAAATGCTTTCTTGGCACTGAAATAGGCTATCACTACAGCACCAGTGCTGAAAATGCCTGAGTTTGATAAAACTTTTATCATAGAGACTGATGCCAGTGGAGTAGGTATGGGGGCAGTCTTGATGCAAAATCATCAGCCTATTGCTTTTATAAGCAAAGCTTTTTGTCAAAGAAATAAGGGCCTCTCCACATATGAGAAAGAATTGTTGGCTGTAATTTTAGCCATTGACAAGTGGAAGCATTATTTGATTGAGAGTCATTTCATTATAAGGACAGACCATCAGTCCTTGAGATTTTTAAGTGAGCAGAAATTACACCATGCCCTACAGCACAAGTTGACCACAAAATTACTGGGACTCAACTTTGAAATACAATATAAGAAGGGAGTGGACAATAAGGCTGCAGACACTTTATCAAGGAATCCAAGGCATGATGAACAGATGGAGGTCAGTGATTCAACCTTGAAGATAAAAGCTGTTACTTCTTTACAGCCAATGTGGATGTTACAGTTGGAAAGTAGCTATGAAGATGACCCTCTATCTCAGGAAATAATAGCCAGAGTTACACTGTCCAACCATACTGATCCAGACTACACTTATGTACATGGAATTTTGAAGAAAGGTCTAAAAATTTATGTAGGGGCCTCAGGACAAATCAGAAAGCTTATACTCAACACTATGCATGCTTCATCTTTGGGAGGGTATTCTGGCCAGACTGCCACATTGAAAAGAATACTTACTATATTTTTATGGCCTGACATCAAACAGGAGGTCATTCAATTCATACAGCACTGTGAAATCTGCCAGAAAAATAAGTCCGAACATTGTCATCCTCCAGAGAAATAAAGTGCATACTTTACTCCAAGCTCATCTCAATAAGGCACAAGGCAGAATGAAGACATTTGCTGATCTGAAGAGGACAGAAAGGGAGTTTGTGGTGGGAGATTGGGTCTACTTGAGATTGCAGAAGTATAAACAAAATTCTCTCAGAGATCAACCACATATGAAGCTTTCTCCTAAGTATTTTGGCCCTTTTCTGATCATACAAAAGATTGGATCAGTGGCCTATAAATTACAGCTTCCTTCTCATGCTAAACTTCATCCTGTTTTCCATGTGTCACTGCTCAAAAAACATGTTGGACCTCCTCCTTTGTCACCTGCTATTTTGCCACCTTTGGATATGGATGCTTCTGAAGTGGTGCAGCCAAGAAGAGTGTTACAACGCAGATTCATAATTCAAGATAATGTCCAGACTGTTCAATGGTTAGTAGAGTGGACTAACTTACCACCTGAAGATGCTTCATGGGAAGATTGCAGTGCCATACAACTCCAATTTCCTGAATTCAAAGCTTAGCTAACTTGCACATTTCCTCATTTCCATGCTACACTGGTGCACTCAATTCCAGTCTTCATTGTTTTGCTTTTTTGACTTGAGGACAAGCTCATTTTCAAGGGGTGGGGAATGTCAGGATTGGGCTAACATAGCAAGGATATTTTGGTCTTTCCACTATCAATCCAAATGATTGAAACCGTGCACATCAGATCGGTGAGATTCAGTTGCAGTCAACAGCCGGAGAATCTTTTCTGTTAGAAATTGTTGTTAAATAGCATCTTAGTTGGTTAGATTAGGCATGGTTTTTCCTGATTGTAACTTGCTATTGCAAGATTCTTCCAACCTCCCTTTCTGTAAATTTCCAACCTCCATTTCTGTGATTTTCTGTAACTAAACAAGCTCCGACGAGCTTGATTTTCCGGTATTATCCTTTGTTACAAGTCGGTTCACGACACCTCGTTGGCCTCATATATGGGCCGGCCCTGCTGCCCTGCACCGTGAATTGGCCGTCTTCTCCCGTTTCGCCACTGCCTAGAACCTTTGGTAAATCTCACCGCTCGAGTTATTCTCAATTCACGAGCTTCATTCTTTTTTTCTTTCGTGAAAACGAGGTCATGTGAGCGTTATTGTACTCATCAAACCCCAAACAGACGCTCAACATCCCGGTCCAGAGTAGAGAAGAAAAATTGGTTGCCCGACTCCCTCAGCCACTCCTTGAATCTATACGAACAAATCTGCCCGTCTTCTCCGAATCCAACCAGTGCAGAGCACGCTGTTCTGAAAAAGTTTCCTAGCTTCTTCACGTTAGCCGAGTTAATCTTATCCCTACCGCACACGTACCATGGCATTCTCGATATAATCTCCTCGCGACGTGCATCATCAACACTATCCCTTGTCACAGCTTCGACAAAAACCAGCTCAAAATCCGGATCATTTTCCTTGGTATCCTTGTAAATGGATGCTATCACTTCAAACTGCTCTATCCAATCATAGTAGCTATTATGTAGCTCCTCAATGCAAACCATAATCTTCTTATTGAGGAGAAGCTGAGGCAGTGTTATGAATTCATCTCCACGAATAAAGGAAACACCGTCTTTGAATAATGACTCGGGTGTGATCATCATACCCAGCAGCTGCTCCCTTCTCATCTTGATAGCAGCGTTTATGGTGAACAGGAAAGCTTTCAATCCAAATTGTAGCATCACATTCGCTCCGTACATGTCCAGATGACCGCCATCAGTTTGTCCTCCTCAAAATCGCCCATGTCGTGGTGCTGTGTGAGTCGCGAAAACCGCCAGCTTACAGAGTTGTTGAAGGGCAAACGCCACCAGCCGCTTACAATGTGCTCCTGCAACCACCTATCTATCTTCCTCTCGTGTACCTTCGGGTCAACCATTAATGGATCAAAGGGCATGTTAACCACCACAACTTCAAATTTCCGCCCTGCTCTTCTGCACTTTTCATACATTTTTTGGAGAGCGGGAATAAAGTGTCCTTTGATACACAAGTAGATCCCCACATGCACCTGATCTGTGAACCTGGAGATAGGCATCCTCTCGTCTCGCGATCCTCCCACGGGATAAACATAATCCTGGGAAGTTCCGTCGCACCTCGAAACATCCTCCAACCTGACATTATCAAACACGATTCTGCAGCATTCCTTGCGTTTTTTGACAAAGATAGATTTTGTGAAGGGGAAAGCCTCGGCTCCGTACTCCACGAGGCTCCATCCAAGGGGGGAACTTCTCCCTTGGGGTTCAGGAAAAGACACCTGAAATTATACAAATCATGACGAGGGCCGAGGCCAAACACCTTGCATATAGAGTCACGCCGGAGGTTGTCATCAAAGCCAGAAAAGAAGTGATCGAAAACCTCCTTATCATTGGCCAGGCTATTCATCCTTGCAACAATTACCATCTCAAAATCACGCTCGTGGCAAAGATTTACAAGGCGCTGAAAATGTCCACGGGAGCACATTGATACAAGGGAGGACGACAGGCACATTGATACAACAGATCCATACATGTTTCCCTTTGAAGGTGTCCCGATCAAGAACGACTAGATCGCCATTATTCCGAACTAAGTGGCCACCAGATGAGGTCAATAAAGATACAACATCGACATCAAGCTCAGAAACCACCTCAGGTGTATTAACAAAGGGATATTCTTTCTCAGCGGTTAATTGCAGCAAAGGACATAATTTTTTTTCCAATGCATATTGTACACTCTCCCTTTCAAAAATCTCATAATATTCCGGATCAATAGGGAAGGAAATAAATTTCCAAAGCATACTGCCATCATTTGGTTGAATCTCAGATACTAGTTTTTCTTTGATCTTAGATAGCTGGAGATGTTTGTCTCGACCCATGAGTAACCTAAATGAACAGTCGAGATGAGCGTGTCTGAAGAATTGTATCAAAGACGCTCGAGATAATTGTGTGTATATTCATCAAAAAGTTTACAATTTATAGGGATGTTATGTCTAACTAAGCTATGTCGCTAGCGATGTGGGGATAATGTACAGAAGCAGAATTACGGTAGGAAAATGATAACCTAACCCTAATTTCCTATTATATAAAACATATTATGACAAATTTATCATAAAATTGTTTTTTAACAGTTTCTGGCTGAGAAGTGAGAATGATCTCCTTTAACTTAATAAAAGGAGTGAGCTCATCCCTTGATCACACAGACAACGAAATCTGGTCAAAGGATTTGGCTTTCAAGAAGCTCAAAGAAGCCACGGATCTGAAAACTTCATGGATGACTACTCAGATAAAATAAAACTCAGCAAATTTGTATGACGAAAACTAGTTTCTATCAAAGGAAAGAGCATGGATCAGTTCTTAAAGACTCCAGCATACGTAGATCATAAAGACCAGAACAATCATTGACATGCCCCAACACTGCAGCTTCAACCTGTCTTTAAACATCTCTAAACAGATCATTCCGACCATCAAATGCTAAAATTGTAGACAAAGTATGAAAGGATCTTTTTAAGTGAGATTACTTTGTACTAAACCAGCATTCATCCAACTATTCTTGCATTTGATACACAATGGATTTAGCACCAGCATGGTGATATGGCAGGCCTCTTTATCCCGATCGTTTTTCAGCTGCCTATCAATCACAACCGGGAAATAATAATTAGTCAAAAAGTCAACCAATAATAAAGTGCAAAAATTTTCAATAAAAATGAAAACATATGAGGCTCTCTGAACACACAACCAGAAACACAAAAACAAACAGAGGAGAACAGAAGGCATGAAGAACGTAGAAGAACATGATACGATAAATCACAAACGCAAAGATAATATGTAAACAACTGCAAACTACTCTATGCCCACATGATAGGTATGCAGGCAGTATCAATTTTTATTTTTATTTTTTTGATAAGAGAATCGATACAATAACACATAATTTTTGCATTAGATGCAAAGTTGAGGCCATATGTTTATCAAGACCAAACAATATTCAGTCATAATGTTGTATCATATAATCCACAAAAAAAAGGCCAAATGAAAAATATATTACAGCTTGTAACTTTCATAGTCAATAGAATGATAATTTCTTCACCTAATACTTAGATTATCGGCATTAATTGAATGAAAAGGTCAGGTCGAAAGCTTTACTCAAAATTGCATTAACCATATGATGTATAATCTCACAAACCACACATATTATCACTTATACATCAGATTCACTTTAAAGGTTTACAAGTTACTCTTATTGGGTTAAATTGCTTCATAAAAATGATTTATAGCATCCAATAACAAAAACAAATAATTTCATTTTTATAGAACAAATAGAAGACCACAGGATATGTTATCTTAAAAGAAAACTAATAATGAACTATGGAAAAAGTAACCCATCCAATAAAGCATTAGTTCATACCTTTTTCATCATCTTGTCTAGCACTGATTCTTCGTATTTTTGATATCCAGCACCCACGAATTCGCTCACTTGAGGTTCATCAGCATCCACATCACCCCGGGAATCAGAGAATGAATCAGAAAATGAAGGGAACTTTGTAGCTTGAACTTCACCGAGTGGCAACACTAACAAAGGACTTGATAGGTCACCCAACGCTTTCTTGGTAGCAGCAACCTGTCAAATGAAATTTGTGGAAAATATCATTAAATCAATTTACTATTTAAGCCAGTCGGATTTTATACAAAAAAGGTTAAAGCATGTCAACTTACAGCTGCATCTTTGGAAGCCATCACAACAAGTCCCTTCGAAAGTTCCACCTTCTTCTTTTTGGAGGTCTGGATCACAACGTCTTCAACTACCCCGAAATCGCTAAAGATTTCCCTCAACCTCTGAGCAGTATAATCCCCAACCTTTTCCCATGACACTTTAAGCATCTTCTCCTTGTCATCTCTTTTGATTCCATTCTCAGCATTATCCTTTGATGATCGACTAGCCTCTTCTTTAGGCATTGGGGAGGGAGAAGTTGTCTGGCGCCTATACATTTCACGAATTCTAGCAATCTCATCCTTCAACTTCCTGGCAATTTGCTCCTCTTCCCCTTGGGGTTTCCTGTGTGGGTCAACTACATATGCGGCCCGTTCTCTTTCTTCAAGATCAGACATCATTTTCCGTCTCTTAGAGTCTTGAAACGATTGACGCTGACTCTTTTCCTTCCTCACACGGAGTAAATCATCAAACAGCTTCCTTGCTTTTCCATCTTTTAGGATCTCATAAGATGTCTTCAGCTTTTGGAAATTGTCATGAGCATTGGGATCATCAGGTCTCTTATCAGGGTGCAATTCCAAGGCCTTCACCCGGTAGGCTTTTGATATTTCTTTCTCTGAAAGCTTTGCTCCTTCTTCCCCCGACGGTAAACCCAGCACGACATAATGATCCAAATCGACTTCCATCTGTTTAAGAACTGCTGCAATTCAACCCAAAAAGCAAACAAATAAATACAAATTACCACTATTCATCCGACTGATCCGAGCCAGAGACAAATTCTAAATGAAAAAAAAAACTGATGAGACTTGGACATCATCTTATATAGGCTTCTCTTGAATAACTTTCTCAACAAGAAAAGGAAAAGCTAATAACTGTTTCTATAATAATAATGACTAGACCTAAATATGGAATAGAACTATAATCAATTAAGTCCAAATCGACGTCTGTTTAAGAACTGCTGCAATTCAAACCCAAAAGGCAAACAAAATAAATACAAATCACTACATTTCATGAGCCTGAGTATTTTTACACATCAGATATGTTATAAAGAAACAACATAACCAAAACTATCTCAATACTCTTGCAATGTCCCAGAAAACAACCTGCTAGAGTGTGAAGCATATTTAAATATGGTTAAAAATGCAAGTGTGAAGAAGACAGAATGTAATACAGGTGGGGAAAGGGTTGATAAAAGCATCAGGAAACTTTAAAAGGGTAATTCATCAAGAACACAGGTGTGATATGATGTGGAAGAGATGGACTGATTAACTTTTGTTCTACAAGCTATCAGCTGTTTTTCATCAACGGGAATGGGAAAAAATGCATAATAAAGTATCATACATTTAAAAAGTTACCCCTTTTTTTTTGGCCAGAAGTAACCGTTACCAGACAAGAGTAGCTTTACAAGTAGCTATTCAAAAGCAGACATTTTCCCCATATACGCACAAGCGCCTCTACAAGTCCATAGGACTTTGTGTTATTCCAATATGTTGGCCAAAACACACAGGTAGGGGTTCCTCTATACTCAAATTCCAGAGAAGATCAAAATGACACAACCCTTATAATAACTGATGCAATGACAAAACAACGCTTTCAGTAAAAATAGGGCATTAAACCCAGACTGAGAAAAGAGTCATAGATTGACCGAGTCCCGGAAGTGAACCTGTTCATTCTAAATGAAATACTGTATCAACAAGTGCTAAAAAAAACTGGGATTGTGCGTAACTAGAAACCAATAAACTAATTTGTTTTCGAACAGAAAGTAAATACCAGATCAAACTAAGGCAATAATCATCGAGTTAATTGCATGTTAAAACACTACATCCACTGATAACTATGAGATACAACAAAGAACGAGCCCTTGCGACTAGACTGTAACTGGGTCATTAGGGAAGCATAGAATCTAGAATTCAAATTTTATGAACTTGTCAAATCCTAGAATGGAGCAGAAGCTTAGAGAACATGGGAGCTGTACCTGAAGATTGTCTGAAAACCGGAGATGGTCCCTAGGGCTCTTGATCGGAGCCGCAACCGTCTTGCAAAATCCCTATCAGCTCAAATTTAAGCCTCTATAAACTTGTGGTGATTTTTGTCTCCAACCCAGAAAAGCATGAAAAGATTCAGGATTTCCGAATTCGGCCGTGGAAGCAAAATTTGGGGGTTTTTAAAGTTTGAAATTTGACGCAGAGATCAATGATTAGAGGGTGGGTTTATTTAAAAATATTATAAAC
Source organism: Sherardia arvensis (assembly GCA_948330725.1). Classification (NCBI taxonomy): domain Eukaryota; kingdom Viridiplantae; phylum Streptophyta; class Magnoliopsida; order Gentianales; family Rubiaceae; genus Sherardia; species Sherardia arvensis. The sequence goes on from OX415244.1 coordinate 11,034,828, forward strand.
TTTTTAGTTGCTCGCATCTTTTTCCCCTGAGAAAGGGATAACTTTAACATTTAGATATGGTCCTTTAAACCAATTAAGTAATTAGTATAAATTTTATTTATTTATTTGAAAAAATGTTACTAGTTTAACTTAATTTAGTCCATACTATCTTAATTTTAACCATGGCTGTTAAGGCATAAATTAGCACAGAGTTGAGCAGGCTCAAAAGAAGCCATCAAACTTCTTAATAAAGCTAGCAAAATTGGCAAAACTTAATCTATACACCCACTTTATCCATTAACATTATGGATGGTTTCTCGTTTCTGAACGTTTTTCAGAAATCTAAATGAATCAAATCAACTTTTCCCTAAAAAAATCAATCAATGAAATATAAACATCCAAAAGCCTCTTTTCTAAGATTCTTCGGTTGGAAGAAAACAAAACAAACAAGTCATATCTTTAAGGTATCGAACCTCATCACATTTGCATCTACTAGGATCACAAGTTCACAACTAACTATAGAATCACCAAAGTTAATTTGTAACACTAATATCTATTAGTTAATGCTATTATAGCATCACAATAATTATCAAAGCAAATTCTATAAACATTAGCACACATAAATATCACAATTAACTAAATGATTATTTCATTTTAATCTAAAACACATTAACCATAATCTTTCTTGTGATTTTTCGGTATACAACAGAAGGCGCACTCAGTGAAGATTACAATGAATAGATACTAATGCAAACTAATAAAAGGTCGAAATAAACCTAAATTATTTTGGAACGTTGAGGCTTAGTATCTACATCACAACTACAAATGAGACCAATTTAAGGCAGTTTATCGTCAAGGACGCAAGGCGGATAATTTTTGCCTTCCCTGGTTGTGCCTAAAAAAAAATTAAGACGTTTGGGAACGCCATAAAACACTTATGAAATCGTAACGTATATTGACAGGAAAACGGAACAGTTTGCGAATAAAAAAATGGGTTATCTGATCCAAAATTGTAAACATGAAAACGTTACTTTTTTTAAAAAAACAGCACATGATTAAAAATATGCATACACTCAGAAAAAGCAACAATTATATCAAGACTGGATCTTCCGCACAACAATTGATATCTTCTCTTTATCCTCCTCCACAATTATTCTCACCGTCAGGCCCAACCGCCACCACCATCATATTTTCTCAAAAATTCAGAAAATATGGACTTAGACACTGAGAAGAGAATCCAAGAAAATGTGTGTTGGATATCCTAAGGAGCTCCAACATGAACAAGGTGACCGAGTTCATGGTTTGGAAAACCGCATCAGAGAGGCTCGAGCTGGACCTCTCCGACCCGTACCGGAAGAAGCTCGCCCGCCTGGTCGTCAGCAACTACCTCAGTCGTCCACCACCACCTTCTCCTCCCAAATGTCCTTTGAGCCATCGGATGATCCCCATCCACATGGGATGAGGAAGTTTTGATGGCGAAACCCTGTAGTAAGATCTGGGTCGGGGAAAACTAAGAGAAATTAAGGGCGAGAAAAAAATGACATGGGAGTTAGAAATAATAGAAGTAGGAGATAAAGATAGGAATATGAAGGGATTATGGACAAAAAAAAATTTGACAATACATTCTTCTGACTTCGTAAGCCTGATTATAACCCATCTGATTTAGGTTACATATCGTAACTTCATTCTATTTGCAACATTTTAAAAACAAATGTCGTAATATTCAACAAATATGCCATTGTTTTACTGGATGAATGAAAGCATCTTGAGATATTGAAAGTATGCTATACGACGGATGACCGACCTTGTGCGCTAAACGCCTTAAATTTGTACATTAAATGAAGGCTTCTCCACTAGTGCGCTAACGGCTGATTGACACATGTCATGCACTTGTTTTTTTAATATTTCACACCCCCAAGCAATGGTTAGCCCTTGGTGCATAGCCTTATTTTGATGAAAACAACGAGCATGAATAAAAATTCATGTTTAAAAAATAAAATAACAATTGAATATGATTGTTTTTGGATATTATACCACATTTACTTACTCTTAGAAGTTTGGGAAAGATTCCTTCAAAATCTCGTAGTAAAAAAGTTAAAATTCATTCTATGAGCATAAAACATTTCTATCAAAGCCATTTAAGTTTCAAGACAACTTTGCACTTTTATTTATTTTCTAAATATGTCTTTACTTAAATTTTAGAGCAAAGTGCTCTCATATTTTGGTTTCTATGAAGGGAAAATTCCCACAAAGTTTGTAATAAGAGTTGAAATTCTTATTTAGGGCGTAAAACTTTTAATATTCCTACTAATGGCATTCAGTTAATTCAAAGACAAATTTACCCCTTTTTATTCTTTTTCTAAATTTAGTTTTAATAATCCACCTGTTTCACAACCCTTTCCATGATCTGATTTCAGCATACATCTCCGACCTTTCCAATCTTAAGGTTTTTCAAATACCATGGAGTTTCCTGGAAATCTCGTATCCACACCCGATGAAATCGGGTTGTACAAAAGCCTAGTGAAGATTCGCGCCAGGGAAAAAAAATATTCGCCGGATTCTAGTGGGATTTTCAGCTTGCCTCTGTTAGACATTATCGAACTCAACAAAAACCATCTCTCCGACGAGATTCCAAGTTCAATTTGGCAGGTAAGCTTCAAACTCTCGTACTCTCGAACAATCATATCACCGGTGACATTCTGGAAATGATCAGCAATCTCAAGGAGTTGCAAACTCTGAGTCTCGACGGAAACTAGCTCGTTGCAGAGATGAAGAATATGCTTGTTTTGAAATTTCCCGCGGCAGCATATTAGCATTCTTCTTATCCAAGAATACCGTTGTTCTGATCCACCTCGTCAATGGTATAGAACACAGTAATTGAAAAACTATGAGAATCTCGTAGCGGTTGTATAGTTGGTTGCACCAATATTAAATGAAATATTATTGTTGATGATTAATTATTCCGGGCGAATCAAATGGGAATGAGTTTGGGGAAGCGGTAGTGCAAGCGACGGAAGACTAGTGTGAGGCGAGCAGAAATACCGAGTGTATTGTTTGAGAGATTTGGTTTCAAAAATAAATAAAATAAAATTAAATAAAACTAAATTTGTCTTAAAAGGGGTAAAGGGGTAAATTTATCTTAAAAGTAATTGAATGCCCTTAGTATGAATATTAAAAATTTTACACCCTAAGTAGGAATTTAAACTCTTATTACGCCCTAAAAGTTTTACACTCTAAATAGGAACTCTTATTACGGTTTGATATTCAACTTAATCTAGATATTTTTTTTTATTTAATAATGCTAGTTCAACTCTCTAAATTCAGTCAATTTAGTTCAGTCCAATTATGTTAAAATAAGATGAAGAGTGGTGGATCATTCAATTATCAAAATTTTGCAACCACTACAAAAAACATGTAGTCTTAAAATTAGATTGCAATTATCACATATGAACAAATAAATAAATAAAAGACCAAAATTATCTTAATACTAATCAAAATTTCATAAATATTAACGTTTTTCAACTTTTATCATACTAGTCTTCCCAGGGATGTATAGAGAAAAAATATATTGTACCAGCTTAGAGCATGCCCAACAGCTGCTCTAAAACGATCTCTATAATAGAGTGTCAAATTTCAAAAACTCTATAATATATTTTGCCCATATCCAACTAATGCTCTATTTTACTATTCTATACATTTATTACCATAAATTATACTAAAATGAAATTTACTTCCTTTAGTCTCCCGGCCATAAGCAATCGTGAGATCACCACCACTGCTTTGGGTGTCTTTTTCCTCTGCATACTTCCGTGCAAATAACCGCCATCTGTAACTGCGACCCAGTTCAGCCCAGCCTCAAAATCTCACAAGTCATATCTTAATCACTGAAGGTAAATGCAGGTTTTCGATTCCAAATAGGATTGAATTTAAGATTCTTGAGATATAAAGGGTTTTTCATTGTTTGTTTGTTTGTTTATTTGTTTGTTTTAGATTGATATTATGGCTCATCGTTATTTACTTGATATACTCATATATGAAAGTGGCAGTGTTGATGAAAAACATGAGGAAATATCATGGTTTTGTTTAGTAGAAGAAGAAGAATCTTTTGTGAATAATAGGAAAAAACGTCGTGGTGGCTCAATCATGGGTCATATTACTATTGATAGGGAATTGAAGGAAGTTCATGAGAAGGGGCGGAACTACCCTTAGGCGCAGGTAGGCGCGCGCCTACCCTGATGATGCTACCAGCTTCCAGTCCCGGTCCGGATACAAGGGTGGTCTCCGGTCCGGATAAGGCTTTGTCTGTGCTCCGCGCGCTCTCACCTAATAGACCTGCAAAACAACACCCCGGAGTATCCCCAGGATAGCTACTCCGGCGTGATGATGAAAGAGGGGCCTTTGAATAGGAGAGAGAATAAGGATATATTGAGAGAGTTTAATCTGATAGAACATACCTTTCTCCACAAGTCCAAAGCTGTATTTATAGGTGTGAGTGGTCAGCCTCCAGCCCAAAGGCAGTGGTTCTGTCCTTTTGTCCTTATCCGGGGACATGTCATATTCATGTCCCATTTGTCCCCGGATAACGCCATTCTAGCTGACGTCATATGGACCGGACTACTCTCTGGGCCGGAGCCTAGATATGGGCCAGAGCCCATATCACCACTAGCCCCCCGAGACATGGGGTCCGTCCGGAGGTGTGATCCGGAGGAGGGATCCCGTGTCTCATCACGTCTAAGCTCGTCATTCGGATCCGCCTGGAGGCATGCAATCCGACCCGGAGCTCTGTTCCCGGGTTGTGTGTTTTGAATGCGTATGAACACGTGCTTAGCGCTTGGTCTTCCTGTGCGCGTGCTTGCAGGCGCATTTATGAGGCGTGCTGCATCGTCATAAATGAGCTGTCTATTCGAGAAATTCTTTTTATTTTTCAAAATGGCAATCATGTCGCCTTGGGACTCGGCCCCCTTCTTCTGCTAACTTCACTTCTATAAACACCGAGCCATTCCAATCACTTTCACTTTTTATTCCTTCGTCTTCGTCTTTCGTTTTCCAGTGCTCTTATCTTTATATTCTCTTTCCTCATCATATTTCTCTTCATATCTTAGCTACTTGTCATATGGCCAACGAGAACGAAGAAAACAAGCTTGTCGCTGGTTTCACCAGCGGGGAAGTGGATGTGGGCTTAAATTCGGAGCAGGAGGTTGGCGATCCAGGTGAAGGTGATGACATGGACCTTCCTCCGGCTGTGAGAGAGCTAGTTCAGGCAATGGTGGTTCCGCTCGCCATCGATTCCGGGCTAAGGTCATTCGGGGGTGATCCTACCACAGTGGCAGCTATTCCCCGAACCCACTTCCTTTATGGGATAACTTTCCCTCTTTCTCCTCTCTTTTCCTCCATCTTCAATCACTTTAGAATTTCTCCGGCCCAGTTACAGCCTAACGGAGTCGCCGTGATCCGGGCGTTCCTACTTAACTGCTAACGATGCGGGGTGACGCCATCCTTAGATCTGTTCCGGGCCTTCTATCACTTGGAAGGTACTAAGGACGAAGGGATTTTTACCTTTCAGAGACGGAAGGGAATAAAGGATTGTTGCAGGGGTAGGCGCGACAACTACTCCAACTGGCAGAAGTGTTACTTTACTTTCAACACTAAGAAGTATATGTGCCCCAGTTGGAACAATGATGTCGTGAAAGAAGACAAGACGATATTCAGTCCGTAAGGATAAGAGGAAAACATCGCGAAGCTGATCGCCAACCAGATCGACTTGGATCTCTTCTGGAAAGGGAAGTACGTCTTTCCTTTGAGGGCATACGAGCCGGAAGTGTTCACTAAGTGTCGTTTCTATGTCAGCAGGGATCCGTCTCGTAAGTTACTTTATGCCTTTTATTCCTCTTTTTTCGGTTTCCTTCTCTTTCTTGCTTTCTTACGTGTCCTATCCATTTCGAATGTCGTCAGTGTATCCTGTGGTAGAGGATGGCGTCGATCCGGCCGAACAGTCCGGACAGCTCAAGGTAAACAAGGCAGATAAGCCCCCATCCGGTTCGGTGACCGACATGAAAACACCACAAGAGAAACCAGCCGAAACGGAGAGGAAGAGGAAGCGTGTGCATGAGGATAAAAACAAGAACGAGAAGGAGGCCGCGGCTAAGAAAGCGAAGGAGATCGCGTCCAAGCGGGCGGATGAGATTGCGGCCAAGAAGGCAGAAGAGACTGCCATCAAGGCTGGTACCGCCGCGGATTCGGCCAGAAATAGGGCCACCGCCCTTCAAGTTCCGGTTCCTTCCTCTTCCGAAGAGGATGAAGGGGAGTCTTCCCGCTCCCATAAGCGTATAAAGCTCAAGATACCCAAAACACCTCGAAATCTGGACAAAAGTGAGCAGTCCCGCGCAGGCGATCATCACGGAGAGGGGAGGAGTGCTACGGACAGGCAGGTGGTCGACCCCAACAGTGAAGCGCACAAGGAGGCCACTCATAGCAACAGCCGGAGCCAGACTGGCAGGGTAAGTTGTACTTTATTCTCCGGTTCGGTTTTATCCGTTTCGTATTTTGTTTGAAATTTCGTACTTTTCTTTTAGGACTTTGCTGCTTATCTAATCGCCTATCCTGGGGTTTCCGAGGCCATCAACAAGGCCTACCATGTCCAGAACACGAGGCTCGCTCAGAAGATGAGTTCACTTGAGAGGAGTAATGGGAACCTCAATCGCGAGCTTGTTGCAGCAAAGGTCCGAGCCACCGAGGCGGATGCCCGTATCAAGGAGCTGGAGAGTCTGGTTTCTCCGTCCGCTCTGCGGGAGCTATGTGTTGCTTTCACCGACAAAGTGCTTCAGAGTCGGGCTTTTGAGGACAACCTAACAGAACTTCTACGCTCTTCCAACCAAATCTCCGCTCATCAAGTCTACCAGAACATGAGATGTTGGGTCCTGGAGAGTAAGAGGGATCGGTTCACCAAGTGCTGTTATAAGTCGAAGGCCGCTGAACAGTACAATCATGATGTGGATCAGTTGTACCGAGGCGGAGTTGAGAAGATGAAGCCCTCCGTGCTTGAGGTTCTCGAGGAGGACCCCGAGGAGAGTCCGAAGCTGGTGTCAGTCGAGGCCATCCGTGCTTTCAACGAGGGGCTTGTGGACCTAAGTGTTGCGGTGCCTCCGCCCAAAGAGAATACTGCCCCTGAATCGCCCATCAAGGCCAAGTATCTGGACGTGCTGAGGATGTTTCCCTCTGCGGACGCCATGGGAGATAATCAAGATAATCAAGAAGGGACTGATAACAATGGCGGCAGGGATAAGGATGCCCATCATGGTGGCGGCACGGATAGCGAGGATATAAATGTAGAATAACTCGTCTTTTATTTGTAGTTTTTTGTAGCCGCTTCCGTCCCACTAGATCTGATCTTGTTTTGTTTAGTGTAGGAAGGATGGTAGCGACGACTCGGATGGGGATGACAACCCTCCGGATGATGTAATCTTCTCCTCTTTATAAAACGAACATTTTCCTACTTTCCTCGTGTTTTCCTTTTATTTATATATTTTTGTGTCCGCAGCCCAAAGGTCAGGGTCCGGTGCTCCGAACCGGGGGCGCAGGCGAGAACCAAGGCTCCGGACGGACTCCCAACCTACAACGGAGAAGGAGACTCGGAAGAGTTTGTCCATACTTATGCAAGCATCATGTACGCTAAAGACATTCCGGAGGAGTTGCAGTGTAAGATGTTGCCTTCGTATCTAAGAGGTAACTGCTTGGCATGGTTCAAGGGTCTGCCAAACGGTACGCTTCGGCATTTCTGGGATTTTGCCATTGCTTTAGTCCGGCGCTATTCCGCCATGAAGCACACATTTGTGAACCTTGCAACAATTTTGGCAATGAGGCAGCTAGAAACAGAGACCACTTGGAAATTTTACACCCGGTACATAGCCACGTCGATGAAGGTGGTGGACCGACACTTGCAGGAGAAGGCTATCATCCACAACTTTGTCAACGGACTGAGAGACAACACTTTTTACATCGAGCTCATGAAGAACATGCCTACATCATACTATCACCTCCAGTTGGTGGTGGAGATGCATTGTACGGTGCACGATGCCAACCAGGTCCGGATGACCACTGTGGGCTTCTTCGAGCAAAGGTCTCTCACAGTGACAGGGACCCAGACCACTGATGCCCGGGTTCCGGCCCGGACCGATCAGGCCAGACGCTTACCCGCCCCGGTAGCAGCGGCTCCAGCACCGGTGATAGTTGCTCGGCCGACCTATACCCCTCTCTCCAAACCCGTACGAAGATCCTCGCTGTCCACCGAGGTCTGTTTACGGATCCGCAGCCTATTGTTGGCGTACCGGCACCAGCAAATGCAGACAAGTGGTGTGAGTTCCACAAGTCGCACGGCCATACCACGGAGGGATGTAGGGCGCTCCGTTCGGACATTGAAAGGTTAATTGGAGCAGGCCAATTGAGGGACTGTGTGGCAGGCGAAGGACGACCAGCACAAGCCCCGGCCGCCGCGGCAGGACAGGGTCGGAAGAGGAATTGGAGGAACAATAGCCCCCGAGGGGGGGAACCAGGCTAACCCGGCCAATCCGGCTCCGAGACAAGCTGCGCCAGCACAACCCCCGGCTCAGCCCCGGATGATCAATGTGATGAACGGTATAGTTGGAGACGGGCTCTGCTCCATGACAGCGATCAAGGCCAAAAGCAGATATGTGCCCCCGGGTGAGATACAAGAGAAGAGGTTCAAGCCAAGTGAGACAATCACCTTTTCGGATGAGGATTCGGTGCCTCCCCAGGTTCCTCACTCTGATCCGATGGTGGTGATTGCCGATGTCGAAGGAGTACTGATCAAGCGAGTATTTGTAGATGATGGGAGTAGCGTGGAGATCATGTTTGCAGAATGCTTCGATCAGCTCGGAATCGGACGACAAAATTTAAAACCGTGCCATACCCCCCTATCAGGGTTCACCGGACGGACCGTCCATCCGCTCGGTGTCATCCCTTTGAAAGTCACTTTGACGGATTTTCAGGATCCGTCAAAGCGGGCAACGGTGGAATGTAATTTCGCCGTCATTGATGCAGTCTCTCCTTAAAACATGATCATTGGAAGACCGTGGCTGTCACAGGCGCGGACGATTTGCTCGCCGTTCCATTTGATTATGAAGTTCCCCACCAAAAACGGTATCGCATCGGTCCGGGACACCAGCAAACAACCCGAAGTTGCATGCTGACTGCCATCAAGGATGCCCGGTCCGGGGAGGGCCAGTCCAAGCTGTCCGCTTCGAACAAGGGAAAAGCCAAAGCAGACTTGGTAGGAGCCATCCATGGAGAAGCACTGTCTTATGAAGTGGAGGACATGATGGTCGGTCAGAAGGGAGTAGTAAGCATGGGGAAGAATATGCCGGACGATGCGAAGGAAGAGTTGCGACGCCTTTTGGCGGAATACGAGGATGTGTTTTCATGGGGGACGGAGGATTTGACTGGCGTTCCGGAAGAGATCGCCGTTCACAAGCTCAACGTTTTTCCTGAACTGAAACCTATACGGCAAAAGAAGAGACCCCTCGCTCCGGAACGTGTGGAGGAAATCCGAGCGGAGGTGGGAAGATTGTTAAGTGCCGGAATCGTGGAGGAGATATCCTACCCGGAGTGGATAGCAAACCCAGTTCTGGTGAAGAAGCACGATGGCTCATGGAGAATGTGTATTGACTTCACAGATCTGAACAAGTGCTGCCGGAAAGACAGCTATCCGCTCCCCTCCATTGATCAGCTGGTCGAGGCCTTTACTGGTTACCAAGTGTTGGCATTCTTTGATGCGCACCGAGGGTATCACCAGGTCACAATGGCCAAGGATGACCGTCCCAAAACATCTTTTATCACTGACTTTGGTACTTTTTGTTACAGGAAAATGCCCTTCGGACTGAAAAATGCAGGTGCAACGTACCAAAGGATGGCGGACAAGATTTTCCGGAACTAGATGGGGCGGAACCTAAAGGTTTATGTAGACGATATGGTGGTTAAGAGCCGGATGTACGAGTCTTTTCTAGTCAGACCTCCGGGAGATGTTCGACGTGCTCCGGACGGCGAACCTCAAGCTCAGCCCCGGAAAGAGTACCATTGGAGTCGGAGCGAGGAAGTTCCTTGGCTTCATGGTGTCAGCTCGAGTTATCGATGTCAATCCGGAAAAGATATCGGCGCTCATGGAGATGCCACCTCTGAGGGGGGTGAAGGACGTGCAGAAGCTAACCGGATCGCTGGCCGCTCTGAGCCGATTCCTCGCTCGGGGGGCGGAGAAACAGCTTCCCTTTTTCAACATACTCCGCAGGGCCAAACCATTTGAGTGGGCGGAGGCGTGCGATCAGGCGTTCACGGACCTGAAGGCTCACCTAGCAAGCCTCCCAACTCTGTCCAAACCACTGCCCGGAAAGGAGCTCTTTCTATACATAGCGGTGACCGAACATGCTATAAGCTCCGCCCTGGTCTGGGAGGATGGTAAGGTCCAACGTCCGGTTTACTTTGTGAGCAGGGCCCTCCAAGGTCCGGAAACGAGGTACACTACTTTGGAGAGGTTAATATTGGCTCTGGTTCATGCCTCCTGGCGCCTCCGACCATATTTCCAAGGACATCCAATCACAGTTCTGACGAATCACCCGTTGAGACAGATCATGTTGAAGCCAGAAGCTTCGGGTAGGATGATGAAGTGGGCGGTGGAGCTTGGAGAGCACGAGATTAAGTATCGGCCCCGGAAGGCCATCAAAGGGCAAGCCTTGGCGGATTTCTTGGTAGAAATGACCGTCCGGATTAGAACCACCCTCCGATAGGTGGAAGCTGCACGTAGATGGATCATCTCATGCAAGTGGAGGTGGGGCAGGGGTGCTGCTCATTTGTCCACAAGGAACAGAACATAGATATGCCATTCAGTTCGATTTCTGTGCGACAAACAACGAGGCGGAGTACGAGGCGCTCCTAGCCGGACTCCGACTAGCATTGGAGGTGGGAGTTACGGACGTTGAAGTGTACATCGATTCTCAGATAGTCGTCCAGCAAGTGAACGGGGAATACGAGGCGAAGGAGCGGAGCTTGCAGAAGTACCTTGAGGCGGTCAAGCCATTGTTGGCCAAGTTCCGCAGCATTACCATAACGCAAATCCCCCGCGAAGATAACGGCAAGGCGGATGCCCTGAGCAAACTCGCTTCCTCCGAAATCAAGCCGGATCCGGAGAGCAATCTAATGATGGAAACTCTGTCCGCCCAGAGCTATGACATCCCTCAGGTGGCAGCAGTGGAAGTGTCAAAGGAGTCATGGATGATGCCCTTGTTTGAGTACTTGCAACACGGAAAGCTTCCGGAGGACAAAGCATTGGCACGGAGAATCTGACAGAAGGCACCGCGATATACCATCGTGGATGGAACCTTGCTCAGACGGGGATACCTCCAACCATGGTTAAGGTGCGTGGACTCGGATGAGGCGGAACGGATTGTGAAAGAGATGCACGAGGGACCGAACGAAAGTCACCAGGGGGCTCGGACCATCGCAAGGAAGATAATGTGCACGGGATACTATTGGCCGACCCTGTTTGAAGATGCGCAAAAATATGTCCGCTCCTGTGTGCAGTGCCAGAAGTTTGCTCCGCTCATCCATGTTCCTCAAGAACAAAGGGTCGGGATCACTGGTTCATGGCCTTTTGACAGATGGGGCATTGATCTGGTGGGGCCTTTCCCTCTGCTCCGGGAGGATTCAAGTACTTGATTGTGGCGATCGATTACTTTAGCAAATGGGTTGAGGCGGAACTCCTCACAAACATCCGTGGCAACACTTGCGTCAAGTTTTGTTGGAAGAACATCATCTGCCGTTACGGAATTCCCAAGTATATTGTCACGGACAACGGATCTCAGTTTGAAAACGATCCGTTTCGTTCCTGGTGCAAGGAGTATGGAATTACGCATCGGCTCACCTCCGTCTACCATCCGCAGGCCAACGGTCAAGTGGAAGTTACGAACCGGACAGTGGTGAACGGATTGAAGACCCGTCTGCAGGGGGCACGAGGGAACTGGGTCAACGAGCTGCCAAGTGTCCTTTGGGCGTACAGGACGACCGAAGGATCCGCCACGGGCGAGTCACCATACAGCTTGGTGTATGGAGCAGAGGCAGTCATACCAGCTGAAGTGGGAGTTCCCAGTCTCAGAACCCTTACCTAGGATGAGGATCAAGCCGGACGGAGCTCTCCCCTCGGATCGAGCAGGCTTTTGGACTTAGATCTTTTAGAGGAAAAGCGAGAGCAAGCAGCGCTGCACGAGGCCAAGGTGAAGGAACAGATGAAGCGCTATCACGACAAATACGTCAGGAAGGAGTCATTCGTCCCCGGAGATTGGGTGATGAGGAGGAATGATAAAAGTTTGCAGGAGGCCACTGGCAAGCTTGCACCGAACTGGGAAGGGGCATACCGAGTCAAAGCTTCATTTCCAGGTGGGTGCTATGAGCTGACGGACCAGTCCGGACGGGCAATCCTTAGGAGGTGGAACATTACCAACCTCCGAAAATTTTACGGAGCATCCTGAGTAGGTATGCTTTCCGATGGAGTTTCTTTTAGCTTGCTTTTCAGTAAGAGTATGTAGTTTCGGGTCCTCTGGCTAGGGTTGAGCCTAGGTCTCCATTCCGTTTTATTTACTATGTACTTGACTACTGCCCCATGAGACAAAGGGTATGTCCGGCCGGAGTCCACTTGTTTTAATGAAGGAAGAATTTTCAAATTTTATACTTGTTCATTTTTCAATTTTGCATGAGTAAAATCCTCCGTATCGTTTGAACAAACTGACGGGGTGAGCAAAGGCAAAAACAAGCAAAACCCCCCGGATCGTTTGAATAAACTGACGGGGGTGAGCAAAAGAAAAAAGCAAAATAGTTTGATCAAACAACAAGACGAAGCGTTTGGATAAGCTAAATCTTAAAAGAGAAGAAAACACATTTGGATAAATGATACATCGGAATAAATCAAGTTCGAATTGACTGGTATACAAATACAACAGATAATTGTACAATCTAATATGTCCGGACGGACTGAGATACAAGAATAATAAAACCTATCTACTTGGGCCAATTTATGTCCCAATTGATAGGAGGGGACGTGGGCTCCGGAGTAGGAGGCTCCGGAGAGGGTATCATGGCACCATTCTCCGGAGAAGGAGGTTTTGACTCTTGGACTCTATCCTGGTTTTCGATGATAGGAGTCCGCTCCGGAGTGTCATGACCGAGATCTTGGACGGACCCACTGGTCTGACTCACCGGGCCCCGGTACGGAAAGGGAGGAATAGGCGGAAGTTCTGATGGACCTGCTGCATCCGGATCAGACCCGAATATACCATCGGAGTCAGAATCGGAGGATTGCGCTGTTTCCCTCGTAACTTTAGCTTTTCCTTTGCCTCTGACCGGGGGCCCGATCCTCGGCTGGTGGAACGGGTTCTGGTTCGGATACCGTGAAGGAGAGCGAATCCGGACGGGGACCTGGGGACGGCGCGCTTGTTGAGTACCTCTTCCTCTCGCCATCCTATTGAGTAGACAGTTGAGGTTTTGACTATTCCCACGACGGGCATCTTGAACATCCCTCTGGATTCCCTTCCTCCCCCTGCCAACACCCCGGCCCCGGATACGAGCCTGCCGCCGCCTTGCCAATTCGGCTAACTCCCTGATGATAAAGGGACGGATGATAGAAGCATCTCGCCGAAGCCGCTCCACGCGACGAGCAGACTCCTCCGGATCAACAGATACTTGAATACCAGAATATCTCTCAAAAGTGAAGTCCAATGCCACTTGACTCGGAATGAGCACAAGTGAGGGATAAACACCTATAAATACCGTTTTGGACTTGTGGAGAAAGGTATGTTCTATCAGATTAAACTCTCTCAATATATCCTTATTTTCTCTCCTATTCAAAGGCCCCTCTTTCATCATCACGCCGGAGTAGCTATCCTCGGGATACTCCGGGGCGGTTTTTTGCAGGTCTATTAGGTGAGAGCGCGCAGCACAGACAAAGCCTTATCCGGACCGGAGACCACCCTTGTATCCGGACCGGGACTAGAAGCTGGTAGCATCACCTGAGATCCGTCGGCTAGGCGGGAGCTACTATTCCCGGCGATGGATTTAGGAGTTCCGCGTAGGCGCAGCGGGAGAACGTAGTCAAAGAAGATGACATGCGCTCGTTTATTTTTATTTTTTTAATATTAACTAAATGACGTGTTCGAGTTTTGGTCAATTTAAAAAGAAAAAAAAAGTGATTGGCCACAATGGGCCAATCGAGTAAAACAAAATTCCAATTTTACTTATTTTCTTTAATCACCCAATCTGATTCCCCAGAAACCTCAAAGTCAAAACCCCAATTTTCATCTCATAATTCCCTCTCAACCACCAACCACCAGTCTAAGATCCACCACCGTCCGACTACCGCCGATCACCTTCGCCACCGATGATGAGTTGTACAATTTTTTTTTGATTAAACCGACACAGCCATATCAGCCTACCCTAAAATTAATTCATGGTTCTGCCACTAATCATGAGAGATTTTATCGTGATTATCTTGCGGATCATCCAAAGTATCCAGCTCGTGTCTTTCGTAGAAGGTTTAGAATGCACCGATACCATGTTTCTTCGAATTCATGATGCCGTAGTGGAACAAAATAGTTATTTTATACAAAAGAGGAATGCGGTTGGAAGTCTTGGTTTATCATCCCTTCAAAAGATTACAACAGCTTTTTGAATGCTTGCATATGGTTTGCTTGCTGATTCTACAGATGAATACGTTCAAATTGGATCAACCACGACCATTGATAGTTTCAAATTCTTCATCGAAGCTGTTGTTAAAGTATTTGGTGATGAGTACTTGAGATCACCAAATAATGACGACCTCGTTAGGTAGCTTGTTAAAGGTAAAGTGCGTTCTTCCGCTGGCCCTATGAGTTTTTCAACTCTGTGTTGCTTCTAGAAAGGATGGAACTAGCAGTGCAGACCTTGCCGAGATGTTCACGATAGATACATTTTTTAAATTTCTGCTATTTCTACCCAATATTGTATTGGAAGCTAACTGTCAAATTTAAAAATTCATAACTGGAGCATCGTAGCTCTGTATTGGTTGATTTTTAAACCTGTATAATCCATGAGATCACAAAAATTAATTAGAATCAATAATGAGATGAATTGGTAAAAGAATGGGAAGATATAAAGCTCTGAAGTGAATGTAGTACATTTTCATCAGTACTAGGAACTTGCTGTTATTGACATTAAAGAATCACAAAAAACATACATATTAGTTTGGACCGAATGCAACCAGAAGATTAATTCAATAACCTATAAAAAACCATTAACTTAATTCATTCAAAAAGAAAAGAAATTCTACAATAATTTCAACACAAAAACATCCTAATAAATACGTAACAATTCACTGTCTGACATAAATTAGAAAAATATGCAATCACAAGTTCACTGAGCCATAGTTTTGGATAATACTACATATCACAATTACGAGCTCGTTTAGCCAAGATTTCCCTTTGAAAACTAGCGAAATACTCAACTCGATCTGGATACATGCTGCTAGTGTCCAAAACCATTATCCTAATATCATCACTTTGAGTTTGATTAGCAATCTCTTCATTTCTTAGAGCAACTTGTTCTCGTTCAGTATAAGGAAGAAGCTCAACTTGCTCATTCCTTTTATTTTCAGCTTCTAGTCGGTTGATCCTTAACTCTTCAAACAACTGGAGACTTTTAGAAATTCCTCCATTCTCCCCATTCTGCTTTTTGATTTTTGCTTTCTTCACTTCTTCCTTTGCAGCCTTTCTATCTAATGGTCTCTTTTGATTTCCAGGTTCTTGAGCTTCAATATTGTCATCTTCCAAGTTGATTGAATCAGTTGTTTTACTTGACGTGCCATCATCCTCTTGGAGACTAACTTTTGACTTGAGCCTTCCATTTTTGTTGGAATTTCAAAAGATTCCAACATTGATCAAGAACAAATGGGTGGCCCATTTCATCACAGAAATTATTTTTGTTTCAAAAAACTAAAATACAAAATATTCAATATAATTTCAAACTTCATTTAGTTTCACGTCGTAAATTTCAGTTGATTGTATTCAGCAAACGTGATCATCAAGTAAGTATAACATAATATATAGTTGCACCAAATATAATTTAAACTCAGAAAGCATACCTTTCCCTCTTCAGTTTCCCCACTCCTTTGTAAATTATGAATAACAGTATAATGTGCAGAATACTTGGTCACTTCCTTACTTATTTTGGGCCTACAGGTTTGTAGAGATTTTTCACTCCGCTCGTAGACCAATCTTATTTTCTTCAAAATACAATGCAATTCTTTTTCAGAATGTTGTTAGTTTTTGTTCACGCCCATTGACCGCATCTATGCCAATAATCAGCCATGCTGAGATCAGAAACCTATCTCCTTCAATAAAAAAGTTTCATTGTCGTGTGTTCTATCACCAGCAGCACCTTCATCATTACCGTTAAAAGTGTCCGGCTACCAGTTATTAGTTTGAGATTCTACATTGAGGTCAAATACAACAAATTCTTCAGTCATAAGATCTGTGAAACTCATTCATCTACAAAAAAATTAAGACGATGGAGTTTTACACTACTATTCATATAATTGAGATGTATTTGAAATAACGTGATGACAGTGATTAATTGTAACAGATCAGTGGTTTGGATTAAACTTCCCTGAAAAATATCCAAGTGCCGCCGAAAAATCTATTTTAAAAATCAAACTGCCCACCACTCAAATTCCACCACATGTATAAAATGGCCTCACCTCGATTTCGCAGACTCCTTACCCGCCACGTGGCGAGTAGCCATTCGCTATTGGCTTCTCGATGTCCCCAATTAAGACGGAGAGTCTGAGACAAGTGATCAGCTGCTGCTGAGCTCCACCGGGAGCATGGCTGCACCGTCATCCCCAATGATCAAGCTCTCCACAGTCTCCCCAAACCGACGTCGTTTCCTCAGCCCCACGTTCCGGAACGCTTCTTCTTTTGCTTGCTACTGCAGCTCCAATTCAACGAATGGTGGTGGTGGGAGAAGAACCTCATCGCTCAGCGCCATCGCGAAGCCGCCGAGCCGGAAAGTCAACGGCGCCGTCGAGGGCTTCGAGGTCTCCGCCCCCGGCGTTGATGTTTCGAGAGAAAGTGCATTGGGTTTAGCAGAGGAAAGTGCCTGGCGAAGGATTTGGGTTGAAACGAAGAAAGTACGGAGTATTATGTTGCTCAATGTTATCACTATTATATACGGTAATGAATTCCGCTCCAATGTTTTTTTTTCTTGTGATTATTCATTGCATTAGCGAAGTTATCTAAGTTTAAATCAAGTGAAAATCTGCAAAAAGTGAGTTCTTGTTGGTGTAGCAGACCTTTTAACTTCAAAGTTTGTTGCTTTTGTACTAGAAAATAGGTGCGCGCTAATTGGAGAATTGTAAGAAAATCATAATCTAACCATCGAACTAGCAGATTAAACATAATAGTCCACCTTGTTACTTTAATATGGCTGATGGTGAATAAAAAACTGTTGAATTGGCAGACAAGGTAGTTAGAATTGTGTCAGTAAAGGAGAATTGGAATCATTTACCTTTCGGCAACTCAGTTGATTATATGCAATTGATAAGTTGATATGATATTCATCACTGAACTGTAAGTGGCTAAGACAAATACTCTTGTTGTGCAGCTAGTAATATTCCCATAGTCAAAGAAGTTGAAGCTGTTGTAAATCCTCAAGCGTTCACTATTGTGCGATTTTCGTTGGCTGCTCTTGCGTTTTCTCCGTTTGTATTTAGAGCAAGAGGGGATGTTAAAACACGCAATGCTGGGATAGAATTAGGATTTTGGGTCAGCTTAGGCTATCTGATGCAAGCGCTAGGATTGCAAACTTCTGGTGCTGGACGGGCATCTTTTCTTACCATGTTCACTGTAAGAGTTTCTTCAAAGATTCAAAATTTCTACTTTTTATGTCATTGTTTCTTTTTGGCAAAATTATGGCCATCGAAGATAACTTGTTCAGGTGATTGTGGTTCCATTGCTTGATGGTATGTTAGGATCCGAAATCCCAGCTCTTACATGGTTTGGAGCCTTCATGTCTATTACAGGCGTTGGTATGCTGGAAACCAGTGGCGCACCTCCATGTGTAAGTATTCCGGCTCTCTTAGTATATTCCGTGTCATGTAATTCATACATAAAACTTTGAAGACTTAATTTGAATTTGGAATGAAGTTTTAGGTAATAATGCACGTACTGATTGTGTAATTACTGATTGTTTAGATTGGTGACTTGTTGAACTTCATGAGTGCTGTATTTTTTGGGGTACACATGCTCAGGACTGAACACGTATCACGAAGTACGGACAGAGGCAACTTCTTAGCTCTTCTGGGATATCAGGTCTGTGTGGTACCGTTAGCTGTTCATTTTGTTTTTAGTCTTCAATTTACTAAACTTTGTTCCCTCTAGGTATCTGTGGTAGCTTTTTTCTCAACTGTATGCTATATTTTTGGTGCTTTGTCGAGTGACCCACATGCATTCAACCCATCGTCCTGGACATTGGAAAAATTATCTGATTGGCTTTCAGTCTTTCCCTGGGTACCTGCAATCTACACTGGCATTATCTCTACTGGTTTATGTTTATGGGCAGAGGTATGGTATTTTAGTGATTTAAGCTTCCAATGTGAGTTTCTTATGACAGTTCCCTTCAAAAATAATTTGATTTACTTGAGCCTTGACGTTTCTGCAACTTTTCTTTCTATGTCTATATTGCAAATGTTGCACCAAATTTGACTGCTACTTTACCTTGTATGTATAATACTATCCTGTGGAGTGGAAAACTATCATGTACAACATAACAGACATATGTTTTAATAATTGAAAGCTTGTATTCTATGTGGGGGTGCATGATTGATGCGTGAGGGAAGTCAAGATGAGGTTGATATAAGAATAACTCACAGCATATTATCTTTAAACTTGAACAGTCGAGGTTTTTGTTTCAAACATAAAAAATATCCAGTTACCACTAGATAGTGTTTGTAGTCTTTTATCGTAATATCATCCTGTGGCTCTTGAATATCATTTCTGTGGCTTATAACTCTGCTGATGATTTTACCGAATTGTGAATCCAGCCACTTGAAATGAATGGAAAAAGCAAACAATTCCCAATCTTAAAACCAAAATATGTATGCTGGTCGCTAGGGAAAGATGACTATGGAGATTTCTTTCATCCAAACCAGCCAAGTTCTGCCAGAATCTAAACATGTTTGCCTGAAAACTCCATATAGTGTAAACAGCCTCTTGCTGCGGTAAAATTGGGTTAGGTGATGTTATTTCAGGCACTGTGTTACTGATCTTGTCTTATTTGTTCTCTGATCTATTGCATTGTGGATATATCGTGTGTTGTCACCTGAAAGCCATGGTGAAATGTTGATGATCTCTTTATGATATTAATTACTGATTTATTGATCAAACCTTAATTTGATCACTTTTGTAATATGAAGTTGGCGGCCATGCGGGATGTTTCAGCAACAGAAGCTGCAATAATTTATGGATTAGAGCCGGTCTGGGGTGCTGGATTTGCATGGACATTTCTTGGAGAGAGATGGGGTGTTATTGGATGGATCGGAGCAGCTCTTGTGCTTGGTAAAAATTATCTTCCTTCTTTTGAACTAATGATAACATATATATGATGGATCGGATCATCCTGATGAATCATTCTCTTTTATTTTTAACAAGTTCTCAATGGATTCTTTCAATTATTGATATTCTCATTGAATCTAAGGACGCACAATAGGTTTCTTACAGCTCTTGGTTGCTTTTCATATACTATAAGCATATGGTATAAGAATGTAAGTAATAGACAAATATAACAAACTGTATACTCCTCCAATGTTTTTAAGACCCCAAAAATGTTAAAAAAGAAACTCTATAAATGGTTGTTCTCAAATTGCCTCTTTTTTCAACAAGTCCAATTAGTTCATTTTTCAGTTATTATGGAATGAGCACATCGACATTCTGATCAGCCAGGAGTATGATAAACTTGCATAAAGGGACATTGCCTGGCTTTATAAGATAACATGGACACTGCTCTAAGATTTCAAATTGTTTTCCTGTTTCGTATGCATATATTCCGTGTCTTCTAGCCATCTCATGGAGATCAATCTTAATTCCCTTGGCATTGAAAATTCGGTTTCCCTGCACTAAATCTGCATAACTCCTTATGAGACCCAACCTAACAAAATGATCACAAAAATGATGCTACTGCCTACTAAACTTGAAGTTTTCATTTCTTGATTTTGTAGGTGGAAGTTTAACCGTACAGATACACGGTGCAACTTCCTCTTCATCACAGAAAACATCACAGCAAAGAGATGATACAAGCGGCCAAAAACTAGAGGATGATAAGTTTTTCTCTTCCTCAGCAATTCTCGTTGATTCGAGGAAGGAAAAACATAAATCTGTTGTGAAGCGAGGCGGTTCATAATTAACACTAAAACAGTTGGCAACTGAGTACTTCCACAGGTATGATATGCCACTTCACGTTTCTTATTTGTAACTTGATTAGAATTATACACTACACTTTGTAAATGGCATTTTTGTTTCGATATGCCATTGAGAAAGATTTTCGGATTACCTGGTAGACACTAGTTGGAGCAGCTCAGTCCTTCCATGTACATTTTGTATTGATTCTTAAGAATATAAAGATTGTAGATTATATCAATAGACTAGCTAAGGTAGAAGTAGAATCTACAAATTTAAGTTTTAGGCTCCTTTTCCTTCACTCTTCCATCAAGCTTGAAACCTAATCTTTATTTATTATGTTATCACATACACTATAGCCAAAAAGCTCCACAAGAAAAGAAAACCAACAAGTACAAATGGTACAAAGTGATGCCATGTAAAAAAACAAAATGCATATTGCACATAGAGTTCTTCTCGCCTTCTCGGTCTATCAGTCCAGGCATTATTTCTAGCGAAGATCCGACTGTCTAGGCAGTCAAGGGCATTTTGATATCATCAGCACAACCATGGTTCTCCAGTCCGTTTAATTTGCTGTCATTTCCATAAGCAGACACGTTTGGCCTCGGTTCAAAATCTTTCACAAAACCCTTACTTTTGCTGTCATTTCCATAAGCAGATACGTTCGGCCTCGGTTCAAAGTCTTTCACAAAACCCTTGGTTTTGGTATCATCTCCATAGGCAGATACATTAGGTCTCGGCTCGAAATCCTTGACGAACTGATCAGTTTTGGTGTCGTCTCCATATGCGGATACATTAGGCCTCGGCTCGAAGTCCTTAACAAATGATTTTTGATCATCATTTCCGCCGGGGAAAGTCCTTGCCGCCGTTGCAACTCCGACAAACTGTTCGGGACGCCGGCCAAAGAAACAAATGTGCGTTAATTAGTTGTATAATTAAACATGAAATGCGCTTTCAGCTATATGAACGTATAATACATAATATATAAAAGCTCAATTTTGAAATGAATTGAGAGATGAAGTTTCTTACTAGGGCAAGTGAGAGGAGAGTGATGAGAGTGAGAGAAGAGGCCATTTCTTTAACTAGGTTGATGTGAATTTATGTACCAGTTTGGAATGATATATATAGCAACAGCAGGGCCCTGGACTAAATATTCCGGGAGGACCCAAATCCCAAAATATCAGTTAAGATCTCACCCAATTATCTGAATCATCATTCAGGCAAGAAATAATAATGCAGGATTTTGGATTCGAGCAAACGTTATTGTGCTCAATTACTAATAAATTGAACTAACAGTAAAATTTAGTCCAGCTTAAATATGAAATTACCATTTTCATTTCTTACTTGTTATATTATTATATATACGTTTCTATGTCTTCTCATGCCACAAACAATGCTTCAACCAACTCTTAAATGTGATATAATTAAGTTTTATCACAAACATTTACTTCCTCCGTTTCCGCCCATTTTACTAAAAATAATTCACTCTCCAATACAAGAATTTTGACTACTAATATTTTTAATTAAATATATGTTTAGCAACACAAAAAAACTTCCTGTTTAAATAGGGTGGTTCTAAATGCAGGTCCAGTTTACTTCTACAAGTCCAAATTAAATCAGAAATGACAATAATGTCCCTCTTAATTTTTTACTATAATTCACGAAAAGTAATTTATAATTTGGACACGTGTTCAATCATTACATAGACGGGTTTATGCATTCAAGGTTAGGGTTTTAGAAATATATTTGTAAAAATTAATAAACGAATGAAGGGTAATTATGGTATTTTCTCACTTTCTTTGGACCTGCAAAAGCAAACAGGACCTGCATATAGCAAACACCTTTAAATACTATATGAATCTAATAATAACTATATTTTGTATAAAAATAATATTGATAATTATATGTTGATGATAATTATATATGATCAACGTATCTAAATTAAATTAAATTAAACATGCAAATTAATTCTAGACAGAGGAAGTAATAATGTATTATAATATAGAAATTCTCAAAAGAGACCGTCTATATTTGGATTAGGCTATTTTAAACTAGAAAAAATATTAAGGTAGTTACTTGCAAAACACGGAGGGGTTTAGTTGCAATATTTAAAACATTACCCCTCCCTACTTAAATCGCGCGTGTAAGTGGGACCCGCCGCAACTTTTTCCCAAATCTGGCACGTGAAAGGGGGACCCGTTACAACTTTCCCAAATCATGCAAAAATAATATTACCTCTACAACTCGAACTCACAACCTCGAGGCGACTTATTTTACTACTGCATCAATTTATTTTGATGCTATTCTCTACTAAGATATATTTATATATAATACATTAAATAAAACTTATATTTTCACCTTAACCCTTTGTGTTATTATCTATGACCAATTAAAATTTAAATCTTTCTACTTTTAAATTGAAATATCTATATTTCAAATTCAAACATTCTACTTAAATTAAAAAAATTTGTATTTTAATCTACAATTAATTTAAAATAAAATATTGTACTTTTAATTAAAAACATCCATAGTTTAATTTACAACCTGTCATAAAACAAACATTATACTTTAAATTAAAAACATCCCTATTTTAACTATAATCTATTAAAAATCAAACATTTTAATTTTAATAAAAACCTCTGTGCTTTAATGTATAACATATTAAAAATCAAACATTATACTTTTAATTAACAACCTCCGTGTTTTGATCCACGATCTATTAAAAATCAAACATTCTACTTTTAACTAACAACATCCGTGTTTTATTGTACATCATATTTAAAAAAATCAAACATTATAACTTTAACCAAAAACCACAGTGTTTTAATGTACACCGTATTAAAAATCAAACATTATACTTTTAATTAAAAACATCTGTGTTTTAATGTCATTTTAAAAAAGTCAAACATCATAGGTTTAATTAAAAACCTCAGTGTTTTAATGCACAACGTATTAAAACAGTACTGTGAAATGAATAATATTGGTCGTGAATAGTATCGGGCCGTGAACAGTGCGCGTGTGAATAGTACCGGACCGTAAATAGTGCGCGCGTGAATAATATCGGACCGTAAATAGTGCACGTGTGAATAGTAATTTTCTAAATTACAATTGAGGACCTCTGTTTTTATTCAACCATGCTTTTACTACTTAGTCTCCCGTCTATAATATTGACGGTCTCTCACAAGATTATCTCATTATAGTATTACACGATCAATTTTAAATAGTTTTTGTATTTTAATTTTCCAAAGTTTTTTACATGTTATATAATTTATAAGTGTACCCAGTTACCATGAACATTAAGCATATATTGAGTACATATTTTTGAATAAGTGTCACATGGAAACGATACTATACATATTTTTAAAAAAACACGACAAATCATGGAGAGTTGAGTGAATCGGTCAGTTTTGCTTTATCAATCTGGTAATTTTCACGAGGATATCTTGTCTCCTGGCGGGATAAGGTTGGTTGAAATAAAAAATAAAAAATAAAAAATGACCCATATAATTAACTTCCCGTTTTTGTAACAGGGCACATATAAGTTAACCCCCAGTTCTAATTCTAGTTTAGTGTGATTATAACTCTGTGTTTTAATTAAATTAATTTTCTCATAATTATTAACTGAAATTTTGTGGAAAGATAAAAATAAGTTCATTTAAAAATAAATTTTAAAATCTAAATCGATGTGGTAGTGTAACAAAAAGAATCTCGTTTTGAAAAGATTAAAAACATCGTATTATTCCACATATTTTTTTTTGTTTTTCATGATTTGTTGGGTACATACTCCACATCCCCGCCGTCGATATTCTGCCTACATGACCCGTCAGCGGTACTCGATTATCCAATCATCTACCGACGGGCCACATAGCCACGTTTCAAGATTTATAGGGGAGGCGATATACGCACTGGTGAGGTGAGGTCGGGGAGTGGGTCAGCACCAAGCACCTATCTCTAAGTAAGTTGGTCCATCGGCAATAGCGGTTAATTTGAATTTTATTTTGAATAGAAATTAAAGGGTATTTGTGATATTTTATTTGAATTGTTGATCGGAATTTAATTATTAAATATGTTTAGAGTTATATGTGTAAAGATTTGCCCAATTAAAAGTTATAATCATACTAAATAAAAAATAAGAATTATAAATGCACTGTTACCTTAAAAAAATAGGAGGTTAGTTGAAATTCATAGCACCTGCATGAGACACGAGTTTTCTCAATGTTACTGTCAGTCTATCATGTTGAAAGGAAGGGATGAATTAAAAGTAAAATAATCATAAGTCTTAATTATTGGTTGGCATTTTGAATTTTCCCTTTTCATGTTTATTATAATTTGAATATATAAATATATATATATATATATGTATACACACTATATGTGTATTACTAACGTGTAAAAACACGGGAAAGTAGGTTAAGAATTCGAAACAAAGTAGTATATAAAAGTGGCATCCGATTTCGTAACAATATTTTATGAGGATACAAGTTTCGTAAGTATAATTTAATTTACGACAGTTACTAAAAATGCCATAAAAATATTTTTATAAGGAACGAAATGGAGGTTACGATAGTGTACGAGGAATGGGCGAGAATTTGATTTAAACACTGTAAAACAGTGTCGTATATGATTGTCTTTCCACTAGTGACTGCTCAATGAACTTGTGTGCTGGACTTATTTAGTTCTTGTGTCCTGTTTGAGTTTCACCTCCTAATTTACTCACCAGTCTATTATCCCCATCATATTTTTGATTTAAAGTTGACTAACTTGAAATACATATTTTGCTACAATTAACATGAATCATCCACAGAAATATCAATTTTCAGTAGCCATCTTTTTTTACTTGTCTAATGCAAATTGCCATAAACAAAGGGTCCAGCTATATATTAATAGCTTCAGTGACAAGCATTTCATTTTCAAGAGCAGAAATATGCATGAATCTTGCTATACACAAAGAGTCATTGTAATCAATTAATGTCTGATATTATTTGAAACGATAGACGCATTATGGAATTAATAAAAAACAAAGAAATTCAAAGATAATATGATTCATGTGATTCAGAATCGATCAATGCACGCAACAGCAAAAGAAAAAAAAACGATGTATATATATAAAACCCTATAAGTCTGATCCAGCATTTTCATCTCCATCTGATTCTTCTTTCTGCCGTGACATGAAAAAAGCTTGAAGAGCGAGGCATGAGTCTTACGGGAAAGCTTGTTACCAAGACCGAGATCAAGTCCAGCCCGGACCTGATCTTCGATATCATCGCTCACAAACCATATAAGCTGCTGAACGACGCACCTGATATTTTTAAGAGTTTGGATCTGCTTGGTGGCCTCTGGGGAATTCTAGGCTGCATCCTCGGCGTTACTTATGTCGAGGGTAATTTAATATACTTGATTAGATTTTTATCACACATATTTAACCATATATTTTGAAATATTAGATGGGTAATAATGTCATCCTACCATATATTTTTTTATATTCTAAGTAAAATGTATTTTTTTAAAAAATATTAAACTTTTATCTTTAACTAATATTTTTGATGAGTTATCCATGGTCAAGCATACCTTTAAAATTCATAAATAGTAATTGCGCCAATTATTTTAGACATATTATTACATAATTTAGATTGATATATATACTATTTTATAATTTATTGAGATTAAATACTATCTGTATCACAGCTTAGATTGCTTTTCATGGGACTAGTCTGTAATATAAAATAATTGTTAACTAATAAATTTACATGCATCGTTTTACTTACTAGTATTAGTCGTATTTGTTAACAAGCGGTTACTCTAGTTCAGTAATTATATATGCAGGTTCATATTTACTAAATGCAGGTCTGAAAAATACAATTTTATTTGAGATTTGTTTTTATTTTGTGTAGAGGGAAAATCCAAGTGGAACAAATTCACAATTGCTGCCATAGACGAGGCTAGCAAATCAGTGACGTATCTGGTTGTCGGAGGGGACCTTCTGGGTTCATTCACAACCCTGAGCTTAACTTTCCAGGTCGAAACCGCTCCAGATGGAAAGAACATCGCGACCTGGACGATGGATTATCTGAAGCTTCTTCCATTCACTCCAGATCCAACTTCACTCATGAACTTGGCTGTGGCTACCATCAAGGAGATTGATGCTAAAATTTAATCTCGATCGATCAAATACTCAAGGGATAAATGAAATCATATGGATTTGGCTACTGAAAATAATTAATATGTCCCACTCTTCTTGTTATGAAAGTGGAGATCATGAATAATTGATAATAAATCATTTTATGGTTATGTTACTGTTGAGGTTGAGGGAAACAGCACAGAAATATAATGAAGTCCGTATGTATACTCTATATAAGTTTTAAGATTTTTTATTTTGTTTTTTAGATGGGAGGATTATTTTTAGAGATGGCCTACGTAAACTAAATGAACTCCAAAAATGCATAAATGAATGGTCAATGCTCTCAATATATACATGAAAAGGAATCGAACATAGGTTCGGATGACGGCGGCGCAGTCGCCGGCGACACCGCCAAGAAAACCAACAGAAAGTGAAGAAGTTGCTTAATTCAGTCAATAACTGTATGCCTTACAAACTGACCCTACTGCTATATTTATAGTGGGAGCTAAGAAAGAAATCTTGTTATCAAAAAATAAAAAAAATAAAAATCTTTCAGCTAACTAAGAGCTTCTCCAATGGAAGCTCTATCTTCACGTTTTTATCCCTTTTGTACTCCAATGGTACTGAATAATTCAGTCTGTATATGTCAGGAGGAACAGTCCGCTTCCTCCCTTACACGCACAGTAATTTTAGTTTTCCTTTTTCCTTTGCGCCCAGCCCTCTTTTCATGCGCGTATATCTCTCTTTTCTCTGCTTCTTTTTTTCCAATTTTGCGCTCAACCTCCTTTTTTATGTTTTCTTTTTTAGCTTTATGCCAAAATTCATGCGTCAGATTCGTTTAATATTTTTTTTTGTATGGTAATTATTCTTTTTCCTTTTTCTGGATATGTATTTATGTTAGATGGTTGTTTCCTAATTTTTGTATCATTTTCTTTTCATTTATCATATTTTTTCTATATTTATTATATTATTTTATTATATTTCATGATATGAACATATTGTTTTTAATAGAGGTATTTCAGTTTTTGGGAAATGTATGTTAAACTATTATTTGTAAGTTACGTGTTTTATTAATATTTTTATTATTAAGAATAATTATGTATTAATCTTTTTTATTTTAATTAAATAAATTATCGGTGTAAAATTTAGAATTAAATTAATATAACTTTGCAATATAACAAATGGAAAAAAAAGTTAAAAATTAAGTTTTCATGAAGGATATTAAGGAATATTCTTTTAGAGGAAAATTTAGAGTTAAACCATTGGAGTTCAGATACTGTACCAACTGTAAAAACAACTGTAGCAGCTGAAAGATAGGGGAAAACCATTGGAGATGCCCTAAGCTAATTCCTCACTAACTAAACTAACTGAATTAATAACTGAAAATTGTCAAACAGTTAAAGTAACAGCTCAATCAAGATTGGTCAAAGTTCATGTGTTGAGCGCCACTATGGTAACTGTCTGACTGTACAAAACAGAAACAATATATTTCTACAGCCCCTCCTCAAGATGAGGATTCTTGGAAACACAAAATTCCATCTTGAACAACAAAGTGCACAGCTGAACAACAAAGTGCACAACTGAGAAGAGCGCGAGAATTTGGTGAAGCCACTAGCTAGCTGCAAAGAGGAAGCCACATAAAAGAGGCTGAAGAAAACCTTCTAAATAAGTGTCCCTCACGTAGTGACAATCAATCTCTATGTGTTTAATTTTTTCATGGAATTCGGGATTTTCAATGATCTCAATAGCAACAGTATTGTCACACTCCAAAGGAATGTGTAAAGGGCAAGTAAACTGAAAATCTTTGAGAAGATAACTGAGCCATTTAAGCTCAAAAGCTGTCATAGACATAGCCCTGTATTCTGATTCAATAGAGGGCTTAGAAACAATGTTTTGTTTCTTGGATTTCCAGGAAGTGAGAGCATTGCCTAACAACACACAATAACCAGTCACTGATCTTCATGTTAGCTTGCATGTGTCCTGCATCACAGAAAGCATGGAGAGCTGGTTGTGGATCTGCAGGCAGAAAGATGCCTAAAGTTAGACACCCTTTGAGATACTTAGCAATGTGTAATGCAGCCTTCCAATGATGCTCAAATGGAGCTTGCATGACCTGGCTTAGATGGTGGACGAAAAAAGTAATGTCTGGTCTTGTGAATGCTAAGTACAGAAGTCTTCCTACCAATCTTCTGAAATGAGAAGGATATGTCATGAAAGGGTCTGTGATATCTTTAGGCTCCCAAGATGCAGGAAGGGGAGAAGCAACAGCAGTGCAATTAGACAAGTGTAAGTCATGAAGAATGTCTAAAACATAATTCTGTTGTCCCAAAAAGATACTATCAGTGGACCTGGATATTTCAATACGAAGAAAATATTTGGCTGGCCCCAAATTTTTATAGTAAACATCTTATACAAGTAGTCTTTGAGAGCTTGGATGTCATGTTCAGAATCCCCAGCAATGAGCACATCATCTACATAGATCAACAAGGCAAGAGTTCCATGAGAAGAATGCCTGAGGAATAAGCAGTGATCATTTTTGGACTGAGTTAGGCCAAAAAGAACAAGATGCTTGGTGAATTCTGCATTCCACTCTCTTGAGGCTTGCTTGAGGCCATACAAAGACCTGTCGAGTTTACAAACCATGCCAGGAGCAGCCTTGGATTAACCTTGAGGTGGATGCATGTAGAGACCTTCAGAAATATGCCCATGTAAAAAGGCATTATTTATGTCAATTTGGTACAAATACTATCCCTTAGAAGCTGTTATGGCTAAGAATAGTCTGCACAGATACCATCCCTTAGAAGCTGTTATGGTTAAGAATAGTCTTATAGTTACTTGTTTGGCCGCAGGAGGAAAGGAATCAAAGTAGTCAACCCCCTCTATCTGAGAGTAACCTTTAGCAACCAATCTAACTTTGTATCTCTCCATAGATCCATCTACATTGTGCTTCACATTGTATATCCATTTGCTGCCAACTGCCTCTTTCCTGCAGGTAAAGGCACTATCTCCCAAGTTTTATTAGTCTCCAATGCCTGTAATTCAGATTGCATAACCTCTTCCCACTCAGTAATTCCACATGCTTGTTTATAAAAATGAGATTCCGGAACCTTACAAATTTGCTCAAGAAAAGACATGTGTACATGAGTAAAATCAGGTAAGGTTGGAAGCTCACTAAAGACAGAATGTATTACAAATCCTGCATCCAATTTGGTGGAGATCTTGTTCTTGTGCCGTGTCTAACAATATGAGTTGGAGGAGGACTGGGAATATATGGATAATTTGAAGATGGAGCTGGACTGGGAGGAGTTGGTGGATGATTTGGAGATGGAGTTGGACTGGGAATAAGTGACTCAGAAGTCTTTGGAGAGTGAGGAGGGCCAGTGTGATTGTTCATCTTGAACAGTGAAAACACTTTCTGGCAAATTATGAGTATAGTCTATAGAAATGAATGGTAGAGGATCTGGGTGATGAGGAGGTGGATCATTACATGTAGGAATATGTGGAAACTGAGACCTCAGATAAGGAAAATGAGACTCATGAAAGCTTACATCTCTACTGATAATCACTTTCTTGTTAGTGATGTCAAACAGTTTGTAAGATTTTTGACGAGTAGGATACCCTATAAACATACAAGGAAATGCTCTAGGTTCAAATTTACTCCTATGAGGGCTTGTGTTAGAGGCATAACACAAAGAACCAAAGACTTTCAAATTTGAGATATTTTGAAGTCTATCATAAATAATCTGATAAGGACATTCCAGTCTAGAGTAGGAGAGGGTAACCTATTGATAATATGAGTGGCAGTAAAGATAGCTCCCCCCAAAAATATTTAGGAAGATTGGATTGAAACATGAGAGCTCTGCTCATATCCAGCAAATGTCTACGTTTCCTTTCAGCTACATTATTTTTTTGAGGAGTCTAAGGGCAAGATTTTTGGTGTATGATGCCAAGTATAGAAAATATTTGGCTCAATTCTTGATTAACAAACTCAGTACCATTGTCACTTCTGACAATTTTGACAATTTTGACATGAGCATCAAACTGAGTTCTGACCATTGACAGAAAAGTTTTGATGAGAGCAGGTTCTGTACTTCTAGATTTTATCAAAAATACCCATGTTGCTCTAGACATGTCATCAACAATGGTTAGAAAGTATTGTTCCCCACCCAAGGTTTTGACTCTATATGGTCCCCATAAATCCATGTGAAGTAAGTCAAAACATTTAGTACTTTTGATTCAAGAAAGGGGAAAAGAACTTCTGACTGTTTGGGCAAAGGGCACTGTGCAAATTTCATTGAGTAAAGGAATCTTCAAATGTTTGAGTAAAAGATCAGATGCATGTCCTAGTCTATTGTGCCAATTTTGCACATCAGTTTTTGTTAAATGATTTGCTCTATAGCTAGGATAAAAATCTATATAAAATATTTAAGCTAGTGGCAGTGAGGAACTCCTCAATCTTAGCCTTGTGAAAGGAATATTTATTCAGTATGTACAGTCCATTGCTCTCTCTAGAAACCCCAATGACTATGTCAGTCTTGAGGTCCTGTATCACACACAGTTCGGGAAAAAAATTGCAGTGAATTCCTTATTCTTTTGAAAACTTGCTGACAGATAACAAATTAAATTTGAAACTGTCAACATATAGGCACTGGTTCAAGGAAGTTAGGGCTTAGGTTTACATTTCCTATGGAATTCACATAAACTATGGAGTGATCAAGTAGATATATAGGTGTTTTTTGTGTTACAGGACTCAGATCCTGATCAAATAAGGTCACAGAACTGCACACCACTATCCAAGATCCAGTCATCATTTTTAAAACATAATGTGAAATTATCTAAGTGTGCTATGAGGCTACCTGCAAAGTCTCCATAGTGTGCAAGGTTGATGAAGTCAGATGATCCTTCATTTGCCTTTCCCTTCATGAACTTCCCAAGCTCCTATTGAATCAGAGAAGCAATCAATCCCTGCATATCATTATTGCTGATGTTATTGCCAATGTGTCCCTTGCCTTCATACAGCTCCAATGGAGTAGAGCTGTCCCTTTCCATCTCATTGCCTTCTGTGACAACATTTCCATAAGGTCTAGGCTTTCCTTTACTGTTTTTACTCCTTCACATGTTCACTCTTCTCGCAGAAGTCACAAAACAAATTTTTCTTCAGCTCTTTGTGTCATTCTATCTGCAAATGAATGCCCCATCCTTTGTCTTGTTTGGCATCCCTTGTATCTCACAAGCATTGCAGCATTGTCAAGGTTGTTCATTGATTCATATTGTCTGTTTCTATGCTCTTCTTGCTTATGAAACAATGAAAAGCCTTTCCAATAGTTGGTAAAGGTTCCATAACAAGAATTGAGTCCTTCAATGGTTCAAAATCACCACTGAGACCATACATGAACTTCCTCAATCTGTACTCATTCTCTCTGTCATCCAACAATTGCTCATGACCACAAGTGGATGCACAGTTACAACATCTACACTTACTTCTTGGCCTTATCATGTCCAATTCATCCCACATTCTGCTCAGATCAGTAAAATACTGCCCCAAACTATTGTTTTCTTGGTACAATCTACTTATCTCGTTCATCAAATGATAAAATAAAGATCCACGACTTACATAAAATCTCTTATGCACAGCTTTCCACAGTTTATAATCATCCTTTGCAAGACAAAGCCTCGAGCTAGCTCCTTACTCATCGAGTTTTGAATCCAAGAAACACCAGTTCAATTGACCTTGATCCAGTGCTCATAGATCAGAGAGGTAAGTTCCCTTCTCTCCTGTGTTCTATCAATGAAACTGATCTTTCCACGCGCTTGAAGAGCTGTCATGATTGCTTCTCTCCGGGTCACATAATTTCTCTTCGTCAGCAGTTCTGTGACGATCACCAGGCTGGCATGATCCGAGCTCGGCAAGAACACTGGATCCATCGTCTTGATCCGTACATAACCATCATCGTCCGCGGCGTATGAGATTCTCTGGTTTTGGTTGCGATTCCAGGGGTTTCCTCCTCCCTTCATTTTTGATTGAGTCTTGATTCAAAATCAAATTTTGATGCGGAATTTGGTAGGATCGAGCGCCAATCCCTCTCATACCATGAAGAAATCGAAGATAAGTTCAGGTGACGGCGGCACAGTCGGTGGCGAAACCGCCGGAAAACCAACAAAAGTTAACAGAAAGTGAAGAAGTTCCTTTATTCAGTCAATGATTGCGTGCCTTACAAAGTGACCCTACTATTACATTTATAGTGGTAGCTAAGAAAGGAATATTTCAGCTAAATAAGCTAACTGAATTACTAACTGAAAACTGTAAAACACTTAAAGTAACAGCTCAGTCAAGACTGGTCAAAGTCCATGCATTGAGCTCCACTATGGCCAACTGACTAAGTGTATTATATAGAAATAATATATTTCTACAATACACAGACACACCAACCTATGATCTAATACATTTAGAAGAATAACTTGACTCTTAACCAATATGTATGTTGAAAATGATGATTGTTGACCCAACAAACAAAATTCACATTGAAAGACGAAATGCTCTAATTTACGTCCATGTTTTACTAAATAAGGATCTCGTACATCTGTCACACCACTTATATATACTTTAAATATATAATATGATTTGTGCACCTAAATCGAGAACCAATAAAGAAAGCACACAATTTATACATATTAAATGGATCAAATATAAAACATCAAAGCAAACACATCTAAAATATATTGATACACACTAATGTGGATAGACAGACTCATTAATCACACGAGCAATCATATGTTTTTGTTCCATTTACTGTAATCATCCAAAAACTGAAAACACACCACCCTACGTTCTTCATCATAATCATTCTCAAATTTGTGGATATCCGCAGATCATGATCCCTCTATTCTATGCACAATTCACATAATGTAGTGCGAAGTTCGATCTAAGTCTAAGGACAACGAGCCTCGTAGTTTTTTTTAAAGACAAAAATAATATTATCATTTCATTCTACCAAAACTATACAGAATCGTTTGACACGTACAGATGTTGGAAACGTCCAGGATCCCAAGAAGTCTTTTTTTTTGGACAATCAAATAGAACTTTCATTAACTAACATATTACAGAACTTGTTTGGTTAAGTTGTGAGACTCAATAACTTTGTTTCTATCTACCTTATTTATTACAATATCATAGAACATAAGCTTAAAACATTGAAATTCCGCAAACAGATGGTAGAGTCCTGGTTCAGGTCTTTGCTGACCGTTTAGAACTCTGGAAATAACTGCTGCATCAGTGTAGATGACCACCTTTTTGTAATCAGCTCTCAAAACATCCACCATTCCTTGATTTATCGCCAGTAGCTCCACTTCAGATGCTGAAAAAGCTTGAACAATCTTGTAATTGTGATCCTCGAACTTGTCTAAAGAGAAGCTAAAACACCTTGCTGCAACACCCAAATTTTTTATTTAATCGTACGCTCCATCTGTAAGGAGCACAACATCCAGTTGAGGTCCCTATTCTACTTCTTGTACCTGATTTTGCTCATGTCCCCTTTGCACCATGTTCGTAATATCATTTATTCCATCAGCTCCTCTGAGAAACATTTGAGTTGAGGCTTGATCTCTGGCTAATTTCCATATGATGATGGGGTCTGCCTGAGGAGATACCTTCATTGTATTCCACACCACTTTGTTTATAAACTTCCAAATGTGCCAAATAATGCAGAAAGAAAGCTGCAATATTTGATCATCTGGTGCCTGCTGGATCCAAAGCTTCAGCCACCTTGAAAATGAACCTGCTGAAGACACAAAATCAAAACCAAGCGAGCTAAACCTGCAAAAATGTGATCAGTCATTTCAATTTGGATACCTCCCCTTTTAAACAATGCCGCTGCAGAAGGAAGTGCTTTGGACAAAATCCTCCATATTCAGACTAACATTCTAGCTGGGAGTTTGCAACTCCAAACCCTCTTCCATGCAATATCCTTTGTGAAGGTCAAATCGCTCGAAGATTGAGCTAGATGTAACCGTTTTTGCTCACAGGCTAATTTGTATCCTCTTTTAACTGAGTACTCATCTGT
Organism: Sherardia arvensis; assembly: GCA_948330725.1. Lineage (NCBI taxonomy): Eukaryota > Viridiplantae > Streptophyta > Magnoliopsida > Gentianales > Rubiaceae > Sherardia > Sherardia arvensis. The sequence continues at coordinate 11,069,462 of OX415244.1, forward strand.
TGAAAACCATGTCCATAATATTCGATCCTCTTTCTCCCATCCATTGAATTGGGGGATATGAAGTCGCAGAACTTTTGCAGCAACAGATGGACGAAACATTGCATTTACTTACTCTTGTTTCCACTATTTATTATTATCGATAAGATGTTTAACTCCTAGTGACGTGTTTGTTGTCCATGTTGCCTCTGAGGATAAATGATTTACAATACCCGGAATCCAATCTCCTGTAATCCCAATTTTCATTCCATTCACTACTTGCCACTTTAGTTTCCCTTTCAGAAGTTCTACCCCTCACAACAGTGATTTCCAAGCCCATGGATCATTTGGCTTTTTCCTCACCTCTAGGAGAGACTTATCACGACAATACTTTTCTAGTAGAATTCTACTAAATAGCGACTTGTCGTCTGCAATCAACTTCCATGCAAGCTTAGCAATCATTGCTTGATCGAATTCTTCTACTACCCTAAGCCCCAAACCACCCTCTGACTTTGATGTGCCTATATATCACAGACCACTTCTTCCAGTTAATAGTTTTGGCACCCATTTTCCCCTTCAATATGAATTGCCTTGTCATTCTATCCAACTTTTCTGTTATGCCTTTAGGAAGTCGAATAAACTCCCATTGTGTAAGTTGGAATTGACTGCAACACTGACTTTGCCATAGTGATCCTTCCAGCTAATGACAATGAAACCTCTTTCCACTTATCCAGTTTCATCTTGACTTTGGTTATGAGAAAGTTAAACACCTCCTTCCGATTCTTTACCCCTAAGATGTTCAGGCCCAAGTATTTATCCAGAAGACCTTGCCGATGAATATTCAATGTTGCCGCGCGCGGTCCAACTTCTGGGTGCTAAACTTATGTTTGGGCTAAAATATATCGAAGACTTCTGAAAAATTTATTCGCTGACCTAAATGCCTCGCTATCCAGCCGTTGTGCTAACAAGCGAACATTTTGGTCAGAATTCTCCATAAAAACCAAACTGTCGTCCACATATATTAAATGGGACAATCTAGGACCATTCCTACTTACTTTGAACCCGAGATGACTTCTTTGATTCACTCAATCGTCCAAAACTGATGAGAAAGTCTGTTGACAGACAATGAATAGATATGGCAATAATGGACAATTTTGTCTCAACCCCTTGTTTGAATCAAAAGATTCTGATATATACTCCCATTCACCGGTAGTGTATAACTTTTTTTATTCTTAACTTGATAGAGATATGAACACTAAAAGTCCAACGTTTTGATTTTAGGTAAATCTACGACTTACAGTAGTTACATATATATTTACATTTTCAAAACTCTTGTAGATTATTTCTAATGGATTTCAATAATCACTCATCCCGCCATCCCCGACAGGATATGTATAAAATATAATTTTCATGCTTGTCATGACGGTAAATTATTTCCCTTGCGTGTAGAAATATATGATATACAAGAAAATAGATATAATTAAGGTCCCATGCATAATTAAGACCTCAATAATTCAGATTAGTCTTTAAAAAATGATTCTTGAACGCTGTCCCCAGATCCGGCAAATGTCTAACTACCTCCATTAAGTACCTTATTTTATATATCTGTTCCCATAATTCTACTCTAATCAAATTTGATCACTTTGATTTCAAAAATGATACTTTGATCAATTAATATTTCTGATCAACTCATTTTCATGTATGGCCAAATCTAGCCATGCATACATATACTACAGGGTACTAGCCAGGCTCCTATATATAGAGGGTTCAAATGGATGTATTTCCCATCAATGGCTAGGACACTTAACCTAAGATCACCAAAAGTAGTCCAGTCTAAACCTAAATATAGCTATAAGATCAGATAAATGCTGATGCTGTTTGGCTTCTCTGTTCAAATTAAAACAGCCGGGTAGAAATAGTACTCATAATCAGGACTCAACAAATGGTTATTACCAGCAGCGGATCTAGAAAATTATATTAGAGTAGGGGTAGTATAGACCGACGGTGGTGCTACAGTGATAATTAATCGGAAATTACTAATTATAGGTTTGACCGGGGAATTTGAGAGCATGGCGAGCTTATGAATGTATCTGTCTTATGAATGTATCTTATTATAACCAAGGACCTGTTTCATATTCCCGTACTGAACTGAATTGATTAGATTTGAACGGAACTGAATGATCAAATATGAGTTGAACGGAATTGAATTGAACACACATGATATATATTGATTATAAAAGTTTAATGTATACTTAATATTTTGACTCGGATGAGTATTTGGAGAAGAAAATACAGTGGTAATTAGAGGTGGCAATAAGACTCCGAAGGAAGGTAAAATAGTAGAAGCAACTACAATTAACACACATATATATTAATACTCAATAATTTAACACATTAATGAGATTTCCTGCAAAACTCAACTATAAAAGACCCTCGTCTTTTTCCCATTTCCCTCACCCCACACCCTTCTCTATCTTTCTCTTATTCAGCTTGTGTAGCCAAAATCAAATAGCCAGATATATAAGATGTCGATCCAGAAGCTTGTAAACTCCATCGAGATAAAGTCAGATGGAGATGTGTTCCATGAGATCTTCAGAGAAAGGCCTCATCACATCTCCGACATGGCCCCAGATCATATCCAGGGCTGTGATCTTCACGATGGCGACTGGGGAAAAGAAGGATCTATCATCTTCTGGAATTTCACTCATGGTAATTTAGCAACAACTTCCTAGTAACTCAAATCACATACGATTTCGAATTTTGTACAGTACTCTGATCAGATCTTCTGGTTTTCTTCTACCGTAAAGAACATACCCTAAATATTATTTTCTATCAGAATCAGGCACAAGTTCTGACAGCATATTACTATAAATAGAACTCTTTAATCATCGTTTAAGGCATCTTGACATGACTGTAGTTATTTTTCAATATTTATCCGAACTGTAGAAGTAGCGCTTAAATAAAACTACCATCCAAAAATTATATAGAATTCCTGGTTTTACATTTTATATTCGGCAGCTGCAGGTAAGAGTTGACCTTTTCATATATGTATATATCTTGCTATGTTTTATTTAATGAATTGAGAGATGCGTTATTGATTTCATGTCTCAGTTTCTACGTTTACTTTTCTGATTTACCCTGTATATTTAAAAACATGTAGATGGAAAGGAGAAAGTTGCTAAAGAGATCATTGAGAAGATTGATGAGGAAAAGAAGTCGGTGAGATATAGGGTTATCGACGGGGATCTTATGGAGGACTACAAAACCCTAGTTCTCACTGTTCACGTTGACACTGTCGGGGAGAACAACTTGGTGACATGGACTTTCGAGTATGAGAAGAAACACGAAGGCATCCCAGATCCCAGCACTCTCATGGACTTCTGCTTGGCTGTCACCAAGAACATCGAAACTCATCATCTCAAATGATCTTCATCCCTGATCATGATATATATGGCAATAATATAATATTTCCTGTGCATTATTTTCCATTTTAAGAAAGGTTTTGCTTTTACTGCTAGAAATAGCCGTAAATTTACCACCTAAAGCTTGCATGCATGTGTGGTGTCTGCTGCTGGATAGGCTAAAGTTGTTTTAGGGTATTCTCAGCAGAACTCAAGTCATTATCGCAGTGTTTATTTGCTTTTCAAATTAATTGATATGTACTTATATTTCCTGATAATGACGTTTTATATTTATTGCCTGTGGGGGGCGAGAGATCATTTTAATTACCTCCAAATTGCTAGACAGATCCAAAAATGAGGCTGTCACCGTGTGTTGGAACAAAGAAACTGGTATATCGAAGAAACAAACATAAGAGGAGTTGAGTTTAGTAGTTAGAACTAAGGAATCATATATTTTGCTTCCAAAAAAATTTAACTCCCAGGTACAACACCACTTGATTTATATTATGATCTATACGTTCTCCAAACTGCTAAATAATTGAAAGATCAATAAAATACAAAAGCACGTCGTCTTGTAAAACCAGATCGAGAACAAAATAGTTTGGCAAACAGGCCGAGAACAATATACAGTATTACAATTAAGTCGAGAATAAAAAATATACTTACAATGATATTGAGAATAAAACAGTTTTACAACTAGGCCGAGAACAAAATAATATACCTTAATTTACAATCAAGTTAGGAACAAAATATTGACACGAAAGACCAGATGCATAATTTTGAACACCAAATGTTTCGAATAGCTATATCATATTGAAAATTTATACTTATACAATAGTTAAACTAATAGAATTCAATCAATGGTTACTATCTTCCTATTGAAAAGATGGAAGCATAGATCTAATTTATGTGAATAATTATTGATTTCAAAGAAACCAAATACCTTTTATATAATTATTATATTATTAGTGATTCAATATGTCAAAAAAGTTAATGGATAGAGTATCACCATAATTTGATATCTGACGTCTAAACTTCATATTACAATAGTTGGGTATAAGATGTTTACGGAAAAGATATCTACTCACTACAGATTTTAGTTTTATGTATACTGATAAGAACAACTATTAAATTTTTCACTACAAATTTCAGTTTTATGCATAAAAAAAAGCTATTAAATTTAGTTCGCGAATTTAATCACTCAATTAAAATTATGATGTATGTTTTTCAAACTGCTTAATATCTTAAAATGCATAAATTGATAACAGAAATCCGCCATTTAAGATAAGATTGAGAACAAAACATTGATATGAAAAATCAGATCTAACACTGTGGAAACATTAATTTGAAATGAGATTATTTTTTCGCTCACATTATAACAATAAGTTAAAATATAAAATGTATGAAGTATATTATGAAAAATTATACATGCAGCAGGTCCAGTTTACTAATGTAGGTCTTGAAAAACACAATATGTGGCCCTTGAATTGTGCTAGTGCACCCAAAATATTATATTTTTCAGACCTGCATAAGTAAACATGGGCATGCATGTATCTACTCTCTATATTATTGACAAAGGAGATGACATGATACTCGTTCATACACAGCAGGATATATACACTTCTTAGAAAACCTTTATATAATAGTTTGGTCATGGCCTCTGATTTAATTTGAGGTCAGGTACTGTCATATGATTGTTTTTGGTGGCATCGCTGTAAGGGCAGTATCACGTGAATTCGTGTTAACCATTATTGAAGTTAAAATTGAATATATAATAATTACAGAATACCAAACTATTAATTTTGTGGATATATATCATACACGTAATGAGTTGAGATCTCACAGAATCGCAGTTTTGAGGCTGGGGGCCGATGAATTGATCGGTCGGTCATTGACTAGTACTCTCATGACGCTCCATTGAGCCAAATTGAAGATATTTAAACAAATCATTAATCTAGTTAATTAAATCCATCAACCACTAATGTCAGATCAATCGTTGTGCTAATCGATGTTATATTATGATCGTTGTGATAAAGGTATTGGATTACATTACCTGCTTAATTATATGAATTAATAAATCATTTTACGTACATTTAGTATTGTTTTGCCTGTTATGCACAATTTTCATTCAAATTATGTTCAATTTGATCAGTTAAATAAAAATGAAGATTATGTTATTGTATATGAAATTAATATTTCTTCTCACCTGATATTTAATTTTTTTGCAAAGGAGTTGAATTGATAGTGCCAATTAAGGCGGAAACATACTGCGTTATGTTGAAAAGTGATATTTTGATTAATATGGTGTTGTGCTAACCAGTTTGATAATATACTATTTATTATACTTGTATTGTGCCATAACCAAGAGCATTATAGTGATACTGGACCGATGATTGCGGATTTTCTACTACCACATGATAAGTGAATATCTTACCGTACGTGTATGCACACGAAACAGTTTAATGTCAAATCCAACCGTCTACACGATCAAGATTATGTAGATGGATGCTTTTAATCTCAGCAACATCTCCTTGATTGAAGAAACTATCTAACAAATTTGTCCTCCACTGGTTGTTATCTTGATCAATCAAGTTGACTACTACAACTAAGTGAGCTGGAATATTAGCAAGATTTCGTACTCGAAATTCACCATCTCGCAATATTCAAGAATCATGAAAAATACGTGTGTTTCTCCCTCTGCCAATCATTTTATGCCTCCCAGATGTAGCAATTCCAAAGCTCCATGTATATATGCTTCTCCAACTCCACAACGGTCGAGACCATTCGCATAATACTTGGTTCGAAGAACACAAGCAAGTAGTGAATGTGGTTAATAATCTCCATGTCTGATTGCCTAACAGAGCCTTGTTAAAATCTTTCAGGTCCCGAAATCCAAAACCCCCTTTGTCCTTTGACCGCGACATTTTCTTCCAAACCACCTAGTATATTTTCCTTTCATTAAACTTTTCATTCCACGAGAAGTTGCTAAGAAGGCTATGTATCTCATCAACAGTAGTGCCTGGAATCTTAAACCAGCCCATGGTATAACTCGGTATTTCTTGCAAAACAGATTTGATCAAGATTCCCTTACCCGCCTTTGACAAATTCTATTCACTCCACCAATCAATCATTTGGCGAATTGTATCTTTGAGGGACTGCAAAACCTTTCTTTTTTTCCTTCCTATAACAAACTGCGGGCCCATGTTTTTTCATGCGAGCTTACTTCAGGAGAATATCACATATATATCGGCACTAACTTTCGTCCTTGCTTTCGAGCTAAATAAAATCCATAATATTTCGAAAATTGATTTTATGCCCCAATATATTCTCATTAAGGGTTTAGGACCAATGAATTTTATATGCCTCTTCCTTCGTTGCCTTGCCAAATATGAGCGTGTCATTGGCCAAAAACATATGAGGGATCGTTGAACTTTGCCTTGGTGCCTGTGTCCCATGAACTTGTCCTGCACTTGCCAAGTCTGTGAGTATTATAGAGAGAATTTCCGAGCATGTGATAAAATAATAGGGAGAAAGAGGATTCTCTTGTCGAATACCACGCCGGAGTGTCAACTAATCGAATTCCCCCCATTTAAAATGAATGAGAATTGAACAGTAGAAAAACATTGATAGATACGTTCAACACAAACTGCTGGAAATCTCGTTCTCGTGAATATCTTTACCAAAATACCCACTATATCCTGTCAAAAATTTTGCTCATGTTCAACTGGATGCTCATTACTCTAGTTATTCCCGACTTCACCTTCATGCCGTGACGAATCTCATGGGCAATCAGTACCTTATCTGAAATCAGTCTTTGAGATATAAAAGCTAATTCTGACGAAAAGATTAACTTATGCATAATCAACCTATCACCATTACTTTAAATGTTAGTTTGTATATATGCCACATTACATAGGCTGATTGAACTAAACTGGGTTATAATTAAGATCAGGCTATCATTATGATTTTATTATATTATAAAGTGGTTAAAGTATTTGTTATTGTGTTAATTTAGGTGGTCAGTATTGTTTTAAAACTCATAATTGTTGGAGTGATTTCATTTAAACTATCCGTTTTCTTTTATTTATCTGAATATTTTTTAGCTGAATTTTATTGAAATTCGTACTAATATTATTTTTAATATATTAATTTTTGGTTAACTTCACTTTAATAAACATAAGTTGAAGGATTCATAATCTATTTTAGAGATAATGTTTCTTCCATTACAATTTTAAGTCTCCGCTGTGGAGTTAAGAGAATTATGTTAATTTCTAGATTTTATTCGAATAGGTTGACATTTTGCTCTGGGCGAATGTGGCAATTTTAGGCAATTCCTCTCTGTAAACCCTTCTCCCACTCACCGTCCGGCGCCGCTGTGATGGCGGTGCTATCGCAGCCTGATATCCCCAAGCTGATCTCCACTCCACCCACCACTTACGCACAAATCCTAAGTCCCCATTCGGCCACTTCTGATCTGGTTGTTCATACGAACAGATCGGAAGTTAGGCCTCCCTTCAATCCAAACCCCGTTTCGATCACTTGGGTGGATTAGGCATCGCCTTCTCCGATGAGGAGTGCGATAAACTAGAAGTCCCATTAAAGTACACTCTAGTTGATAGTTTTGAGAGAGCAAGGCCGCAACTTGAGCGGCTTCGTCGTGATTTCCAAACTACCGGTTTCACTGGTCAGTTTGGTATTTTACTTGTTGATAATTGACATGAGTTTATTCACTTCTAATCTGCAGATGATTTTTACAGATGCTGGATGCACAAAGTATGGAGTTTTAGATTTTACTCAGTTCGGATCACCAAGTGGCGCCCTGATTTTAATCCATGCGCGGAGTCCCCAGTAGTCCCGATATGGATTTGTATGTTAGGTTTACCCCAGCAATTGTTTGATGAATGTGCTATGTTGTCCCTAGCAAGCTTAATTGGTCATCCTGTGAAAGTAGATAGGGCAACACTCAATAGAACTAGACCCCATGTGGCTAAAGTATGTGTTGAAGTTGATGTTTCAAAGCCATTACTTGAAAGAATTTGGGTCCAATATAGAAGTAAGGGTTTTTGGCAATACATAGAATATGAAAGTGTACCAAATTACTGTTAAAACTGCTCTATGTTAGGTCATCTTGCTGATTCTTGTAAGGTTGATCCTTCTGCTAAGAATGAAATCAATTACTGGAGACCTATGCTAGATAGACTTGCTTCTAATAAACTCCCACATAAAGATAATATTGTTACAACTTTTGATTTAACTAAACAACAGAGTAAGCATGCCTCCTTGGAAAAGACGGGCCCTTTAGCAGGTACAAACAGGCACATATGGAAAACCAAAGACAATGGTAAAGCTCATGGAGTCACCAGCATACAACAGCTCAACAGGCAACTACTGGAACTAAGGGTGTTACCTTACACAATGCCTTTGCTGCCTTAGAGCAAGAAGGACCAGATACAGAAGAAATTTTACAGAAGATAGGGGAGCCTGGCTCTCCAAAACCTTAAGATCAACAAATTAACATCTCCGGTGATGAGATCACTGGGGAAAACAATGATACTAATTTTTCTACTGAGGATGCAGATACAAGTGCAAATTCAGAAGAAGGCACATTAGAGATTTCAAATTGCAATAGATAATCAGGGCTTGTTTAGCAGCCCTCAAGGTAAATTCCCCTTATCCCAAAGCATGCCTAATAGTCCTAAATCTTCTGAAAGGATAGATGTTAATGGTGATTTCATAATTGAACCCCTTCTACAGTCTCAAAAGAGACTAACCAACCTTATAACTGATAGTTCTCAGTCTGAATCAGTCATGAGGGGTGGTGTGGTAAAAAGAACATATATAAAAAAGGACTACACCAAATCACAAAAAAACAGTTTCTACCAGATCCCAAATTGTGTCTTCAAAAGATTGTTAAATATGTCTAGTTTCAATATATGTGTGTGGAATTTTAGGGTGATCAGGAGTAAAAGGGCTCAAACTAGAGTTAAGCATATAAAAAGAAAGCATCATATAGCACTATTTGTTTTGATTGAACCTATGCTTAAATCTGATCAGATTAATTCTGTATGTTACAAACTTGGTTATAAACAATGTTTTGCTGAACCTAGGGATAAAATTTGGCTTATGTGGGATAATTCATACACTGTCACAATTAAGCACATGCATGATCAGTTTATATTGTTGATTTGGAGTACCTGCCTTTGTCTGTTTCTTTTTCTGCTGCATTTGTGTATGGTAGACATACTAGGCTAGATAGAGAGCCACTTTGGCATGATTTAAGGGCATTAAATAATAGTGCTTTAATGATTGCTGGAGATTTCAATGTGGTTAGAGAGTCTAATGAATATTTAGGTAGGTCATCCCCATGTCACAGCAGTATGCTGGATTTTAACAGTTTCATTGAAGACAATGATTTGATTGAACCACCTACAACAGGAAATCTCTTTACTTGGTTTGGGGTCAGGTTTAATGTAATGTTTGGCAAAGGCTAGACAGGGTCTTAGTCAATAATCAATTAATAGACTGATTCCCAAATATCAGAGTCGGAACAAAATCTAGAGCCCCATCAGATTACTCTCCACTCTTAATTACTCTAGAAACTCAATCATCCCAATATGGTCCTAAACCCTTTAGGTTTCAGAACTATTGACTTACACATGATTCTTTTAAGAATGTAGTGGCTGATAACTGGAACCTACCATGTATTGTCTATGGAGTGTTGAGATTCTCTGTAAAGTTTAGAAGACTGAAACTGAAATTAAAAGAGTGGAACAAAGAGATTTTTGGTAATGTTCATGATAAAGTTCAGATACTTGAAAATGTAATTGAACAAAAAGAGAGAGATTACCAATCAAATGATACTGAAGCAAACAGAGCTGAGCTCCATAAAGCTCAGGCTGATTTAACTTTGGCTATTCATAGATAGGAAATTTTTTCAACAAAAATCAAGAGTTAAATGGCTAGAACATGGTGATTCAAACTCAAAATTTTTCCATGCTTCCATCAAATCGAAGCGTGTGAGACAAAAAATTGTAGCCATCAGAAACTCAAATAATGAACTTTTAACAGATCCAGACCTCATAAGCTCTGAAGCTATATCTTTTTACTCTGATTTGTTAACTGAGGATAATCAGGATCACAACTCCCAGGACTCTGACCTTCTTCTGAGCAATATCACAGCCTCCGTCACTACAGAAAACAATCTTGAGCTTATCAAACAATCTGATCTTGAAGAAATTAAAAAGATTGTATTTGGGATGGATGGGGACTCAGCCCCATGTCCAGATGGGTATTCAGGAAAATTTTACACTAATTGTTGGGACATACTTAGTCCTGATTTGATCAATGCAGTAAAGGAATTTCTACTGGGAATTCCAATACCTCAAGCCATTGCTGCAACACACATAGTACTTATTCCCAAGAAACCAGTGGTCAATAAATTCTCAAACTTTAGACCAATCAGTTTAACAAACTTTCTCAATAAGATTTTCACTAAAGTCTATACAGAGAGGTTGAAGCCCTCAATGAATAGTTTAATCTCACCTGAACAGTCCGCTTTTGTTCAGGGGAGGGAGCTAGCAGATAATGTCCTTTTAATGAGTGAATTAACTGATTTTCTACACAACAGATCTGGGGGATCTAATATTTTTTTCAAACTGGACATGATAAAAGCTTTTGATATAGAGTATCCTGGTCTTTTCTGAGAAGATTCTTGATAAAATTTGGCTTTCATACACTTTTTGTCACTAACATTATGGGCAACATGAATGCAGCTAAGTTTTCAGTTATTGTGAATGGACAGCCAAGAGGTTTTTTTAAAACTTCCAGGGGTATTAAACAAGGAGATCCCTTATCTCCCTTCCTGTTTATTTTACTAACGGAGGTTTTTTCAAAAAATCTTGGCTTGTTGTTTAATCAATCAATGATAGATCACTATAAGCTGCCACATTCTTCAACAAAGATCACACATTTGAATTTTGCTGATGACACAATGGTGTTTTTAAAAGCAAACAGAACAAGTCTGAACAATCTAAAAAGGTTTCTTATTTGTTATGAAAATGCATCTGGGCAAAAAATCAAGTTGGAAAAATCTGCATTTTACATAACTAAATTTGCTTCTACAGCAACAAAATCTTTGGTCTCTGATATCTCTGGTATTAATGAAGTAACTTTCCCTTTCACATACTTGGGGTGTCCAGTTTACAGTGGCAAGACTAAGCACTCTTACATCCAGTCAATATATGATAAAAAAGCATCTAGATTGTCTCTATGGCAAAATAAATGGCTAAATCAGGCTGGTAGATTGATCCTTATTAAGCATGTCCTCTCTGCAATCCCTTTACATATTTTAACTGTGATAAAACCTACTAAAAGGGTTATAGACAAGTTACATATTTTGTTCTCTAAATTTCTCTGGGGATCATCTAAGTTGGGTCAAAAAAGAGTGTGGAAGTCATGGAAGAATGTATGCTATCCATTCAATGAAAATGGGTTGGGAGTAAAGGATCTCCATTTAACAACCAGATGTTTCTCTATGAAACTCTGGTGGAAGATCCAAACTGGGAACTGTCTGAGGGTCAAGTTCATGTGGTCCTTACCTGATTATTTGAAAAAATCTAAAACTTAGAGAAGAATCAAAGAGGTTGAGACTGTAGCATCACAATACACTGAAGTCCTAATTGGGAGGGGGGAAGTCTCTTTCTGGAATGCCAATTGGACTGGGAATGAAGCTCTGATTGATCTATGGGATGAATCAGTGGAAATTCCTTTCCCTGAACTTACTGTCAGAGAATTTTGTATCCATCAAGAACACTACCTTGCTCAGGTGTTACATGGTTTTAATATTGCTATCTTTGACCTGATCTCAGTTGATTTCCCTCTTTTTGAGGATGATGCTGATACTATGATTTGGTAGCCCAGTGTTAATGGATCTTTTTCCATCTCCTATGCATATGAAACTCTCAGGCCTAAGAAGTTGGTGATATCATCTTTTAAGCATCTTTGATCCTCTCAAATCCCAGCAAAGCTTTTTTTTTTTTGGTTGTAGATTAACTAACAGATTAATCCCCACTGCAGATGTGTTAGAGGACTTAAACATACATCAACCATCAATCTGTGTTTTTTGTTTATCAGACTGGGATGATATTCATCACAGTTTTAACAATTATACTCAGGTTCAAGGCATATGGAGATCAGTTTGTGAACACTATGATATTGCTTTCCACATCTCACATTCATTGTGGGATGTTCTCTATCTTTACTGGAATTTGCAGGGCTTGACTCTATATCAGATGAGAATTGCTAGGCCGTTGCCAGTTGTTATTCTGTGGCATATCTGGTCTGCCAGAGTGGCATATCTATATGACAATATCACTCCCCATAAACAAGTGATTGTTAACCAAGTGAAGGATATGATCCATGATATTAAAAGAGTATATGGTAGAGCTTGGTTTAAATCCAACATGAGAGTTTCTGGTCTGATGACAAGAATAGTCCAATGGAATTTACCTGAGATGGGATGTATAAAGATCAATACTGATGGTTCATTTCTCAGAAATGGCAAAAGTGGAGCTGGTTTTGTTTGCAGTGATCACACAGGGAAGGTATTATATGCAAAGGCATGTACATTGCAGGCTCAAGATTGTTTGGAAGCTGAGACTGTTGCAATGGACCTGGGAATGGAAGCTGCATATTCCAAGGATATCAGAAGGTTAGGATGGAAACGGATTCATTGCTTTTACTTATCAAGATCATTAGGATGGAATATAAAGTACCATGGAAGCTGTTGAATACAATACGAAATATATGGGCATTAGCAGGTGGATTCTCTGTTTCCTATTCTCATACTTTAAGAGAGGCTAACGCTGTAGCTGATGCTCTGTCTAAACTAGTTACGAAACCAAATCAAGTCTTGATTTTTAATGACCAAAATTTACCTTTACCTATTAAAGGTCTTGTAGCCATGGATATCAGAGAATACCCCTATGTTATTGCTAGATAAATTTCTAGATATTGGATACTGCCGCATTTTGTTTTATGTTGTGCAGATAACATTGGATGTCACTGGATGAAGCACGAATTTGAAGATAATCAGGGGAGCATACTCACTAGAGTGGAACTGGAACTGGAGCAAGAGACTGGAGCTGGACAAGGATGACTGGAGCTGGTGCAATAGGCTGTATAGAACCTACAAAGCGGAGCTAAAACAAATAGATACTGAATCTTCTGCAGATATGTTTGATGATGTCTGGAATATTAATCTAGTCTATCATTCTCTTTGTATCATTTATGCAATAGAGAACTCATTTCTTATTTTTTCCCCGTACTCGTCGGCAAAGTTGGGCTCGCTTAGCGAGCCCTAATATGCTTGCAAGTTATGAGTCTTTTCATCGGCAAAATTGGAAATCGCCTTGGCGTGCCCTAAACTGCTTGTGAAAATTGACACGGGAAAAGTACAAGAAAGGGGATCTTTTTCTCAAGCCCCGTGCTTGTCGGTAGAGTTGGGTATTGCGCACAGCAAACCCTAATATGCTTGCAAGTATTGAGTCAATTCATCGGCAGATTTGGGAATAGTTGCGGCGTGGCCTAACATGCTTGTGAATTTGGACATGTGTGCGGTTAAAGATCTCTCGTAGATGTTTCTTCTTTCAATAATTGAAATTGTAAGATACTTGCCTACATAGGACTTTTATGGTGTAGTGAGCCTAATAAATTTCACCCCACTTATAAAGTGGTTTTAAATTAAAAAAAAAGAATTATGTTAATTTCTATAGTAGAAAAGTTTTAGGATTCTCCCACCCTTTACTTGTTAAATTTCATTGTTTAACCCTTGAGTAACCAACAACCACTGTAAGCAAAAGTTCCCCAGAAAAGAAAGGCACACGTACATTGTTCTAAGTGATAAGAAAAAACGAAACAAACTACAAATGCATCACACAGAACATAGTTCTCTCAGTCTAGCCGTCTATGCATTATTTTAAGCGAGGTCTGAAACTCTGAGTCTAGACTTTCAAGGGCGTTTTGACACCATCAGCACAACCTGCATGGCCCTTCAACTTGCTGTCATCTCCGTAAGCAGATATGTTTGGCCTCGGTTCAAAGTCTTTCACAAAACCCTTAGTTTCGGTATCATCTCCATACGCAGAGATATTAGGCCTGGGCTCGAAATCCTTGACGAACTGATCAGTTTTGGTGTCGTCTCCATATGCAGAGATATTAGGTCTGGGTTCGAAGTCCTTGATGAAGTCAGTTTTGGAGTCGTCTCCATATGCAGAGATATTTGGCCTGGGTTCGAAGTCCTTAACAAATGAATCTCCACCGGGGAAATTCCTTGCGGCCATAGAGATCCGGGCAAACTGTTCCGGCCACCGGAAAAAAGAAAACAATATACATGTTAGTTGTGCAAGCGTGGCCTGAATGTTGACACAATGCTAGTATATATATAGAGAGATCAGAATTAATGTAGTGAAAATAGTAATTGAATGATTAATAATAGACCTGAATTTTATAAAAATATCAATTCATCAGATTTAATGGCTGTTATAATGGCAGGAGATGGAGTATAAGATCATGCATGCAAATAATAATACAAGCTCAATTATGACTTGAATTGAAAGAAATAATTTTTTTTAATTACCAGGGTAACTGAAAGGAGAACGATGAGAGTAAGAGAAGACGCCATTTTCTCAGATGATACGAATTTATCTGCTAGGTTTGCAGACTATTTATAGCAGCAGGACTCGAAATAATATACTGTGGAAGGATAAAAATTTAGTGAAATATTTAATTTTTGAGTAAGTAAAACTACATTATTTTAATCGTTGAAGGGATGTAATAATGCCTATTCCGGCCGGCGGTCAGTCGCCAGGGAGGATTTTTTGGATTCGAGCTAAAGTGCTAGTCTTCAATTATTTTGTAGAGATATCAAAATAATAAATAAATCAAGAAATTGGCTTAGCATATTCTTATTTAGTCATCTTTTCTAAAATTTTGAAAAACACGTGAATCTCAGTTAACTGAAATTTTAATTACGGTAAAAGTATAGAAGTTGGGCAAAGTTTTGTAAAATTTATAAAAAGAATTTGGTAATAAAAAACTTCAATTATTCATATGCTTAACATTTACTTTTGTCGAAGGAAAATATTACACGCCTAAAATCCATCCTTCTGAAGCATTAGCTTAGAATCTTATCTTTGGGTGGGAAGATTGTGAAGATGGGGAATTGAATCAACCGTTTGATTTGTTTTTCTGTCGAATAGTTTGGTAGATTAGTTTTGATATTTATTCAGTGTGAATCACACAGTCATTGCTTCCATTCGATTGATTAGATCTTTTATTTGATGTGATTTTTTATTTGTTCTCGACTTGTTTGTAAATGTCGTGTCTAAATTTTAATAATTTGATTTACATGTCATGTTTTTGTTCGTGATTTGTGTTTTTCAAGTAGTTAGCGGCATGAAGAGCATAGATCATGTATGAATATAATGGTATTTCAATTGTAATAGATTCCTATTTGGTGTAGTGAATGATGCATAAAAAGTTTCATTTCGCCAAAAAGTTTTAGTGATTTTCGTGATTAGCATATTAATATATATCTCTTAGAACGGTTTTACGTTTTATGTCTGGATCTCTAAATTTGTATGTAACTGATAGGTGCAGTCCAACATTACTTTTGCCGTTCGTATTTATTATATTGAATGACAATTAATAGATGCAGTTCAACATTACTTTCACAGTTTGTATTTGTATTTAAAGTACTTAATGTACCTGATATAATCTTATTTATGAGAATCACATTTACTTTCAAATAAGTAATGAGCGTGTAATGTCACTTCATGATTAAATACGGACTGCATGCGTAAATATTGGACTGCATATAACAATGTCCAATTTTTACAACCGCTATCACTAAGTTTGACATATAATTTAGTTATTTTATTTATTGTAATAGATTTTACTGAAATTAGATCTCAATTCCACCGTATTACACGTTACCATTAAGTTCTCTTGAATTATTTTTATTTTCTATTACACGTCTTTATCTTTTCAAAACTTCTGCGAAACACGTGAATCTCAGTTCAGTGAAATTCTAAACATCGTGAGTAATAGGCAAATTTAGTCAACGAGAATTTAGAGCAGCTAAGTACAAAAATAGTATCCTTATAAATATTTTTAAAAGTAATAATATTATTACTAATTTTAAAATTAATTTAAATAAAAATACTGCACTTGAGTTGCTACAACAACACTTTTATTCTTATTGGAATACAAAATTTTAAATATTTTACAAGTAATTGTAGGTTATGTTAACGATATCTAATGATTTTTGGATCTTCCGTCTCCATGACGACTGACGATCGATCATGTACTTAATCTTCATTAGTTGAATATATCTAAAACGTAACTAGTCATCAGAAACACGCTAAACCTTAAACCTACGTTTTCATTTTCAAACAATCTACTATGATTTGCAGGTTTATTTTAATTCTGTTGCGGTTGAAATAGCACACTCGTTTTTTAGGTGTTTCAATCCAAAGTTACACGTTATTTCATAGTAATGTTACCTCATTTTTCTCCGCTCATTTGATCCTCATTCTTTTTAATTCAATCTCAATCATAAATCTCAACATTCAACTTTAATTTTCTCCTCTCTACAACTTCGACTGTGGCGGACTACTGGATTTCAATAGGCACGCCTCCCAAGAGGATATGTATCAGATCTTACCATGACAGCCACACATTTCTCTTTCTTGCATGATGAAGAGAAACAAAACAAAATACAGTTAATAATTTAGGGCTCAAATCGACATAAATGTCCTGTCCATTGTCTACTAGTGTATCTGTATTCTAATCTCCAAACCCACAGCATTCATAATTTTGAGCTGTATAGTCGTTTTGAATTTATAAGTATGCTTAAATCTACAATATCATGGTAAAAGATGATCAAATTATACTATGAAAATTATAAAGAAAATCTCACATGTAAACAATAATCTCACAAACGTGAATCACGACGACTGGCCGGGACACCCATAGTAAATATTGTAAGAGTACTGGCTAGCATTATTTAGATATGGGGACACATTTATTTATTTATTACCTCAGAAAGAGAAAAATCTTTGAATTCATTCATTTTAATCACTTCAAAGTAAAGAAGGTTGGCCCTGTCCAGTTCAACTTATTGCACCACATTTCAGCACAGCACAACACTAGTCAGCACAGCACAGCACTCATCAGCACAGCACAACACTGGTTAGCACAGCACATGTTCAGCTCAACACATTTAAGTTCTAAATGGACACTATTTTTATGTTTTGTAAAAATAATATTAATTAAGTAAACTTTTTTAGTTCTTAAGTAATAAACATTGTGTTTTTTCTTCAACTCAAATGAACAATATTCAACATTTTCAACACTATTCAGCACAAAATCAGCACATCACAACACTGATCAGCATAGCTCAGCGCTCATCAGCACAGCACAACACTCATCAGCACAGCACAACACCAAATAAGTTGAACTGGACAGGGCCGTTGTTATACATAATCCGCTATTTTATTTTTGTAGTCCAAAAGTACAAAAATGACCTCAACTTATTTGATTTTTGGAAAACTAGCCAACTTGCGGAGGCGGTATAGTGTCATTACATTGGTATTTGGACTACTAGTAAAATACTGGATTGCAGACAAAAAATTGTAAATATATACTGTGGACTACAATGAACTCCTCTGCAAAACACCAACCACTATAAAATCCCCTTATCCTTTGCTCATATCCCTCACTCCATCCATCTCTATCTTTCTCTTCATTTCTCTCTAGCTGAAAATTTTCATCATCAGAACAAGATGTCGACCCAAAAGCTTGTGAAATCCATCGAGATCAAGTCGGATGGAGATGTGTTCCATGAGATCTTCAGAGAGAGGCCTCATCACATCTCCGACATGGCCCCAGATCATATCCAGGGCTGCGATCTTCACGATGGCGACTGGGGAAAGGAAGGATCTGTCATCTTCTGGAATTTCACTCATGGTAAGAAACAACGTAATTAATTTCTTACTCAAATCATACGATTTTAATTAATAGCCAGAATACCCTAAATTTAACTATTCCGACAGCATATTGCCATACATAGACCTCATCTTTCACTTTCCAATAATAGCTAGTGATCATTATCGTAATAAGACATCCTGACATGACGGTCCTAGATGTTTACAGACCTGTATGTTCAACGAACGTCTTCTTATCTGATAATTAATATGTATATATGTAGATGGAAAGGAGAAAGTTGCGAAAGAGATCATTGAGAAAATTGACGAGGAAAAGAAGTCGGTGAGGTTCAAGGTTATTGACGGGGATCTTATGGAAGACTACAAAACCCTAGTTCTCACTGTTCACGTTGACACCGTTGGGGAAGATAACTTGGTGACGTGGACTTTCGAGTATGAGAAGAAACACGATGCGATCCCAGATCCCAGTACTCTCATGGACTTCTGCCTCGAAGTCACCAAGAACATCGAGACTCATCATCTCAAATGATCATCTTCACCACCGGCCGTCAAGTCATCCTTATCACCATATGACAATGATATAATATTTTCTGTGTATCTTTTAAATTTTAAGAAAGGTTTTGTTTTTAATACCAGAAATGGTATTGAAAACAGGGCTGCTGCTATAAAACCTGAAGCTGTGAAGCTATGCATGTTGGTGTGAATAAATATTGTCTACTGGACGATTTGCTGCTGTTTTAGAGAGAGAAATGTTTATTTCTGTGTAATATGAGTTTTTCAAATCAATGATGTATTGTACTATGTCGTTAATTACATATGTTTCCTGATCGCATTTATGATTAAGACGCCTCATACGTTTTGTGGAGATTAGGGCTTGGTCTTTCCCAACTTAATTACTTGAGCTGAGTAGAGCTTTACTGAACTTAACATGAGTTGAAATAAATACTAATGAAAATAATAGTAACAGTATGATTAAATTAAGTTGGATTTCATCAATCATATTTATTATACTAAATTAATTAAATTGCACTAAAATGAAAAGAAATCAGATAACGTAAGAAGTACACATTAAACTGAACTTAACTGAATCGAATAAATATTGCATTAAATCAAATGGAAATCTCTATCTAATTGTAGAGAAACAGAAATTCAAGAACAGAAAATAGAACTGAATTGAACTACACTTAACTGAATTGAACCTACATTTAACTGAAATGAACTAAATGAACTTCATTTAACAAAAATGAACTGAATTTTCAATATAAATTTAAAATCGTCAAATTATATTTTTGGGGAACTGAATTGAAATAAATTATAATTTCTCTGAATTGGATTGAACTGGACTGAATCATTAACAAATATTTTGTTTTAATTTTAATTAAAGTATAATGCACTAAACTGAACTGAAACTAATGAACTGAATTGAACTACACTTAACTGAATTGAACTACATTTAACTGAAATGAACTAAATGAACTTCATTTAACAAAATTGAACTGAATTTTCAATATAAACTTAAAATCGTCAAATTATATTTTCGGGGAACTGAATTGAAATAAATTATAATTTCTCTGAATAGGATTGAACTGGACTGAATCATTAACAAATATTTTGTTTTAATTTTAATTAAAGTATAATGCACTAAACTGAACTGAAACTAATGAACTGAATTGAGCTACACTTAACTGAATTGAACTACATTTAACTGTAATGAACTAAATGAACTTCATTTAACAAAAATGAACTGAATTTTCAATATAAACTTAAAATCGTCAAATTATATTTTTGGGGAACTGAATTGAAATAAATTATAATTTCTCTGAATTGGATTGAACTGGACTGAATCATTAACAAATATTTTGTTTTAATTTTAATTAAAGTATAATGCACTAAACTGAACTGAAACTAATGAACTGAATTGAACTACACTTAACTGAATTGAACTACATTTAACTGAAATGAACTAAATGAACTTCATTTAACAAAAATGAACTGAATTTTCAATATAAACTTAAAATCGTCAAATTATATTTTCGGGGAACTGAATTGAAATAAATTATAATTTCTCTGAATAGGATTGAACTGGACTGAATCATTAACAAATATTTTGTTTTAATTTTAATTAAAGTATAATGCACTAAACTGAACTGAAACTAATGAACGGAATTGAACTACACTTAACTGAATTGAACTACATTTAACTGAAATGAACTAAATGAATGTCATTTAACAAAAATGAACTGAATTTTCAATATAAACTTAAAATCGTCAAATTATATTTTCGGGGAACTGAATTGAAATAAATTATAATTTCTCTGAATTGGATTGAACTGGACTGAATTATTAACATATATTTTGTTTTAATTTTAATTAAAGTATAATGCACTGAACTGAACTGAAACTAATGAACTGAATTGAACATAACTAAAATAAAGTGAACTGAAAAATAATGAACTGAACTGAAAATATTCAGATAAGTTGTACTAAACAAGCCCTTATTGTTGAATTTGTTAATTTTGAATATAAATTAGAGCTATTAAAAATAACTTTATTTGATAAATTAAAACAAAATCCATTGAAGAAACATTTGTTCACAATTAACTTCATTTCATAAATCAAAACAAAAGTATTTCATTGACATTTTTGAATTGTAGGAAATTTTATTTTAAAACAATTTAGTGAAAATAGGGATTTTTTTTTTAAATTTAGCTGAAGCCAGCTGAAGTCTGCTGAAGTCCGCTGAAGTCTGCTGAATCCCGCTGAAGCCAGCTGAAGTCCGCTGAAGTCTGCTGACACTAGTGGAAAACGGGACGGAACACTGCGGTTCCGTCCCGGTTGGACGGCGGTTTTGACCGCCGTCCAATTGGCGCCACCGTTACTCGGCGGTTGAAACCGCCGAGTAAGGTTTACGAGTTCGGAAACTTACCCGGATGGGTACATTTCCGGACTCGTAAACCCCTGCTGCTAGCAGGAGGCTACCCCGGCCATTACGGGCCGGACGGTTAGCCGGAAGGAGGTTTTTGCGCACCCGGACGGTAAGCCGGGAGATTTTCCGGCGGCGGCAGTAATCCGGCCACCGTGAAACGGTGGCGGAAAATATGTACTTCCGGATAGGATTACGGTACCGGAAAGTTAGCCGGACAGAAGTGTTTACTTAACCGGACGCCTGCCAGGGAAACGTTCGGGAAAATGGGTGAAAAGAAGGCAATTTCGTCCGGCCAGAATTACGAAACCGGAAACCTAGCCGGAAGTAGTTTGAACTGTCCGGCCAGGATTTCAAATGTCGTAAAGGTTATCCGGATAATTCTTTAAAATCTGATTTTTATTTATTTCGGCTTTTGAATACAAAATAGAAAGTATTTAAATGGCGCTAGTGAAGAATTATATGTTTCAAATGGTTGTGATGTATTACGAATGAATGTATAATGTAATAAATCACTTGAATGCGCTAAATACAACAATTGCCAATAATACATAATGTGTCAATTTTGAACTAGAGCATGTGCATACGAAGTTACGACAATTGATGCAATAGTACTCCTCGGTCGATTCAGGTCTTCGGGTGAGTAGGGCCTTGTATCCTCTTCGAAAATCTGTGCATTAGCATACACAATTCAATATATGACGCAAACATATGAATATGTGTAAGGTAGATGCCTTATAGATTTGGAACTTACGGGCTCAAGGTCTTGGTCGAATTCGTTAAGTCCCGCTACCAATTTGAGCTCATACAACATAACGTAGTACCCGCATTCCCAGCTGCTAACTTGTCTCTTGTATTTTAACACAAAAGGAAGATCACATTGTTAAATACAATCGATCGATGTCGATAATACTAGTGTTATTAATGAGGGAGAAACGTGTAGAGTACCTTGATCTCAGTCATTCCAAACTCTCTCCTAGAGGGATTGACATGATTCAAAGCTTGTCTAAGGAGGTGTTCGAAAGACGGGATTGGCGGACGATGGAGAGGATCTATCCAATAAACTTCTTTGGTTTTTTTGTGGATCAAAACCAAGCTCCAATGTTTACTAAATAAAAAATGCATAGGAAGCCTATCCATGGCTTCAACCGTTTTTGAACTAATTGATTCAAGAAACTTAAGAAAAAAAATATGAATGGTTAAAACAACGGGGAGAACGGCGGTTGAAAACACACAAGATAATATAGTCTCGACATTAAAATTACTTACAGTTGGAATAAGGACATTAGGGGCTCGGTTACCTTGTCACCCTTCCATAGATCTTCAAAATCACCCCAACACATTACAATTTGCCTTCCAATACCACCAAATAATTCCGTTGGAGCCGGGAATTCGTAGTATCCAAATTTGCAATGTGTAGACAATTTATCATACAACACCTTCATAGGCGGTGTCATAGATTTAACTACAACATCTTTTGGGGCGGTCTTTGGGGCGGTCAAGGGTTGGGGAATTGTTTTTGTAATTTTTGGCTCAACCTTGCGTGCAACGCTCGTAATTGGGTTGTATAGGCTAGCGGGTTGAGTCTCTCCTAAACTCTCGACAACAATTAGCCTACGAGACCAAAGTAAATACATACCTTCCGCCGGTCCAACAACCTTACACGGGCCTTTGGGTATGGGAATTCGAGCGGTTGAAACCAAAGATTTTTTCAAGCAAACCTCCCCCAAACCGGTTGCAATTTTAACGTCGCCATGCATCTTCGCCGACTCATTGAAAATTCCATTTGCAACATGCATAGTAGGCTTCCTCACTCCACCATCGATATATAATTTGCATGGATATGTGACATCGACCTTGACCTAATTAAAATAGTGGATTCCATTTTTAAAGTAAGGCGAGGTAAACATGCTAAGACTATTAAGAGAACGAATAGAGAATTTGAATAAGAATGCGATCGAAAAGTGAGTTAGTGTGTTTACCTTTTTTGGTCGGTTTAAGTTATCATCACATATGTTTGGTTGTGGCGATGGTGGATTTGGTTGTGGCGATGGTGGATTGCCTTGCACCTCACAAACATCGGGTGAGTGACGTGAACCACATGAAGGAGGTTCCCAATCGTCGCTTAGATCATTCAAATTTGGTGGGAGAATTGCGCCCGTTTGCTTGGCTATTATGTGGAGAGCTATGTCCCTTTTCATCATATTCTTCACGGCCTCATCAAGCTCCTTCTTGGTATCACCGAACTCTTTTTTTGTATCTCCAAGTTCCTCTTGCAACTTGTTGTACTTGGTATGTCTTGGTGGTTTAGAAGATTTTGGTTTGCCGATGAGATCTCTCTTCACCACATGTGATGCATATCCACGAACTCTACCGGGGTGTTCCTTCCGTTCCGTCGCCTTACAAAGGATGTCATCGTCTTGTGTGGGAACGAATTCTCCCGAGGCAATTTTCTCTTTGACACCATCCTATCATTTAATAGAAAAAAAATATATGGTTGAAAGAAAAATAGATAGGAATAATATTTGTAATAATATTAGCTCGTTGAAATTCAAAGAAACAACTTACAATATCTTTTATCAACTTCTTGTTTCCCTCGTGTGTGTATTCGCCTTTGCTATCTTGTCGACCAATCAAGAAGCTAGTGAGTTTATCGAACTCTTTAGGATTAACCACCTCGGTGCTCTCCCGCGCTTCCTCTTCCGTCATCCCACTATCCATTTTCTCTTGCACCTCATCTTCTTGTTTCTTGTTTGCATGTTTCATTAGTCTTATAGTATAGCCCTCCCTACTCATTGTGTGAGGTGTCGTATTAGCTTTCGCATTGGTGCTATTCGTCAACCTCACACCCTAACACATAAATGAATTTAAGTTATGTGAACGAAGGAGTAATACTAGAATGGTAGGAATTAATCTTACTAGTCGGTCATTCTCCAAGGTGCGTGCTTTGAATATTGCCCAACTTTCTTGTAGAATATCGGTGTAGGCCACCCAAGGGTCCTCATCCTTAAAATCTCCATAAATGTAATGTTTAGACAACATTGCTCTATGATCCCGTGCCGCCTTACTCAAGCGAAACATGGTTGTGTCAAAAAGTTTCTCCATATTTGGGGCAACAATTTTGAATGGTACCTACATAAGGTTATAAGAAAATTTGGATAAAATCTCATTCATGTGTAAAAAAAAAAAAAACCTTAAATGAAGGTAGAAACTTACCAAACACTCCTCCCATAATTTAGTCTTCTCCTTGTCGGGGACCTCGTGCCAAGATTCATACTTTATGTCCACACGAGTTCGACCAATTTTACCAACCCAACTCTTCCATAAATAATACTCTTCCGATATTGGTTCCCCACCATCGTTGAACGTCATGTCCGTCAAAATCCCCTTCTTCATCCTTTTTTGTAAGACAGCACAATATGTCCTAGGACGCCTCACCACCTTTTTTTTATCACCTCCCGCGGTGCTAGGCGGTTTAGAGCTTTTGGGGATTCCTACTACCTTCTTCTTAGGTGGTGCCATAACTCCTCTACAAAAAATAGTTTACATATATTAAATAACCTCACTATCAAGAAAGAATAATTATATGCTAAATTAATGGTAAGTAGTCACTTTAATAATCCTATTATTATCCTATTAGACTAATGGTAAGTAGGGTTTAATTAGGATCCTATTAGACTAATATAAATTGCCTATCACATGCTTCACCCTTAATTCTTTGTAATTAAATTAGTGCATACATATATGACATACTTAACCCTAGATTAGTAGTAACATAACTAGTGACCATCAAGACTAATCAAGAATATAGCCCATAATCCCAATTGATTAATCAAGAATGTAGCCCATAAAACAAAACTAGTTTGTAGTAATAATTAAGCAAAGCCCATGAACAAATAAGACAAATTAGCCAATAAACAACATTGATTATACAATTGAAGAAATACCTTTTCAAGTAGAATAAAAACCCTAATAGTATGGACAAAGAAGCTACTTTCTTGTTCTAGAACTCAAGAAATGGGGCCAATGTGAGTAATGGTGTTCTTGGTGGTTGGAGAAGAAGATTTTGTTGGTGGAAGAGAGTAAATGGGTGGGAGGAAAGTGAAATTTTCGGAACTAATGTTGAGAATGGGTAGAGGACTAGCTAAGAAAATAGTCTAAGTGTTAGTTATTCTGATTTTTTGTACTGACCGGCCACGTTTCCGAAACCGTGAAGTTAGCCGGATAAGGAAAAAAAAATTAACCTCACCCGGCTAGGTTTACGAGTTCGTAAAACCTAGCCGGAAGTGTTTATTATAAAAGGGGCAGACGGGTTTTTTTTCCCCAAATCTGCAAACCCTCCCCAAGTTCATCCCCAAACCAGTCCGCCCCTCTCCAAAATTTTCAGTCCAATCTCTCACCATGGTTAGGACTAAAAATCCTTCCACAGGCAAGCAAGTTGCGGAAATCCAACGACAACAAGAGGTGCACTACTCGTCCTCTTCCGAGGAGGAAGGAGAGTCACCTCCAAGAGCCGAAGAACACGTGGGTGGGAGCCGATTAAGCAAGGCCAAATCGAGGAAGACAAAGCGGCAAAGAGGCCATGATAGGCCCCCTGAAGCATCGGCAAGTCGGAATTTCTTCAATCGTAGGGCGGAGGCCAACTATGTGGAATGGTGTGGGCGGAAAACACACACCACCAAGGTGATTAGCCCTACCTCTATTGACACTTTGCATATGGGGTATTTGGTTGCTCATTTTCAGCCTAGTTATTTAGATAAATTGCTCTTGCTTGAATCCCCATGCCATCAAGATGAGGTTGTGCAATTTTATGCAAATTTAGGAGAGTATGAGTCGAATAGGCTGTGCACTAAGGTGAATGGTAAACTGATTAATGTCACTAAGTTTCATATAAATGAGGTCCTAGGCTGCCCTTATGTTGATAACTCATACTTGCGCCCTAACCACCCAGAAGGCCCTTATGAGATTTATAATTTCAACAAGTTTCCTGAAACCGGGACAAACCAACCCTTAGACCTTGAAGCAATGGGACGTAAGTACTTCAAAACTACTTGTCAGGGGGCGGGTAGTTGTCCAGGTGATTTTAATGTTGAGGAGCTTACGGTTGAGCAGAGGATTGTATTTGACTGGGTTTGTCAGAATGTGTATCCATCGGGGGGTCATAGTTGTGAACCTAGTTGTGGACGTGTTCTGCTCTTCTATTACTTGATGGAAGGGTTGAAAATAAATCCTGGACACTCGATAGTTGAATACATGTTCAAGGTGGGGAGAGGGTCGAGGCAATGGTTTCCATATGCCGGACTTGTCACTGAGCTGATTAAGAAGCAAGGTGGAGGTGTTGTTGATCGTCCTGAGCCTCTAGAGTACTACGATGGTGATTGGTTTGATCATAAGGGTTTTGCACTGGATAAAGAAACTCAAAGGTACGTCTTGAAGGCCTTAGCTCCGGGCGCAGCAGGAAGAGTTGCGAGGCGAAGAAAACTAGAAGCCAGAGGTGCGAGTTCATCGGGTACAAGTAAGTGAATATATGTTTTCCCTTTATTGTTTAGTTTCGCATGTGAAAATGCTTTTGTTTTCGAAAGCTAATCATTTGTTTGTTTTGTAGGTGAGGAGGGCCGGTGGATGCGTAAGCTCTAAAAAATGTGGGAATGCTTCACCGGACAAGTCGACAAGGCTAAAGAAGAAGTAGCAATGCTCCGTGCCGAACAAAGGGCTTACATTGATCGGAAGGGACTTGATCTCCAACTTAGCCCGGAATTGAATGAGCCGGATTTTGGTCATCTCCCATCCTCAAGTGAAGAAGATGCGGCCGGGGGACCATCCAGCAGTAGGGCGACTGGAGAGTAGGGCATTTTTTCTAGTTAATAATTTGTTCTATTCTAGTTAAACATCGAATTTGTTCTTGTTAAACATCGAATTTGTTCTTTTCGTTTGTGAAACTAATTTATCCTAGTACGTTATTCATATGGATGTAAACTTGGTCGATTTTAAAGATTTTAGTGCTTCAATCTATTGGCGCTTATTTTGTACATGCATTTTGTTTAGATAAAGAGGCAAATATGATGGTGAAAATGTGTTGAAGTATAGTTCCGGGTAGATTTCCGAGTTCTGAAACACTATCCGGATAGTGTTAATTATTTTTCCGAAATCGGAAACCTAGCCGGATGAATAATTTACTTATCCGGATGGCTATCAGGGAAACCTTCAGGAAAATTGAGCAAAAAACGAGATTTTTAATTAAAAACTTCCGGATACACTTTCAGACACCGTAAACCTAGCCGGATAAGCTTAAATTTCCATCCTGCTAGGTTTCCGAGTTCAGAAACGGGTTTATATATATGGGTGATTGACTTTTTTTCAGATCACAACTCACAAACTTCCCCCACATCCCCCAATTCAGAGTTCGGAAATCCCGTCTCCTACCCGGACGAAACTCTCCATCAGTTCCACCACAACCAATTCCCGATCAACCCATGGCACCGAGAAGCAAGGTCGTGGCGAGGAAGCCAAATCCAAACTGGTATGATGCTAACAAGTTTATTAGTCTCGATGCTTACAAGTATTATGGTATTCTTGTTAACAATGCTACAGTACTAGACACATATGTGTTAGATAGATATTTTCTCTTCATGGTCAACCACGATGGTAGATTGTAAATAACAACCATCACAGGCCAAGAACTGTGTGTACTACTCAAATCTCCATACGGATTCATACCATCAGTGGATAAACCCAACCTTACATTCCGAGCTTCCTTCCCAAATTCAGGATACAATTCATCAATTTTCTTCCACTGATCACCATCTGAACAGTGTGCAATCACATCATCATCTTCAACCTTCTCTCTATCTGCATGCCATGTCAAGTTCTTAGCTTCTTCCTTGTTAGCAAACAACCTTTGAAGCCTAGGTATAATGGGGAGATACCACATGACCTTCGCGGGAACACGTTTGTTGGTTTCCTTAACAACATCTCCTCCCACGTCCACTTTTTGTTTCACAGCTTTGTATCGTGACTCGCCACAAACGCTACAATTTTCCAATTTCATCTCATCTTCCCCTCTAAACAACATACAATCATTAGGACAAACATGAATTTTCTCAAGTTCCATACCCATTGGACATAGTACCCTCTTGGCAGCATATGCCCTATCAGGCAATAAATTATCAGTGGGAAGCAGCTGTCTAATCAACTCCAGCGCCTCTGTTAATGCCTTATCTGAAAGCCCATGCTTGGCTTTTAAATTCATCAACAATAAGGTCGCGCTTAAAATAGTGTGGATTGACCCCTCATACAAAGGGGTCTGCTTATCATTATACATCGCTTCAAGCGCCTCTGGTTTTCCAAAAAAATGCATGGCAACATCATCTACCAAGTCATCCAATTTATCGTCATAATTACCAACCATTGAATTTTCTCCTACAACCTCCATTGGTTCATTAACAACAACAGTGCTACGTTCTTCCCCATGCCATACCCACGTGGTATAGGAATTTTGGAAACCCCTAACAATCAAATGTTCACGCAAACCTTCAACTCCTAAATACACATCGTTAGTGCAATCCTTACAAGGGCACCGCATGGCCGACTGATTTTCTAATCTTGCATTATCAGAAGCAACATCAATGAAATATTCAACCAGTCCCATATACTCTGGTGAGGTCCGACGATTCTCCCTAATAATCCTACTACGTTCCATAACACTTGTGTACCTATTTTCATAAATTTAAGCAAATATTAATGAATTCATTCATCTACATCGTGCTACTTGACAACATATCAAATACAATATGGTTTCATAAACACTAATAACTAGGAATCAACACGCAAGTTCATATATTATTCAAGCAAATTAGGGACACACATACATATTCATGCTTGAAATTAACAAACATCCGCCCATCAATACTAAATTTAGCGGGAGATTACCTCATCGCGGCCTAGGATTCAGCGAGCCCAAATATTAGGAGATTCTCTGCGTCCTTCAACCCAAAACAAAGATGGAATAGAGTAGATAGAACAAAAGGATCCGTTTCTCGTTTTATAAGATTCTGTTTTAGCTCATCCGGTTACGTTTCCGATTTCGTAAATCCTACCCGGCCATTTTTCCCTCTCTCCAGACAAGTTTACGATACCGTAAACTTACCCGGATGACTTTTTGACTTGACTCCACCGACATCAGAACTTTGCCCCGTCGACTTGACCGTCAAAGTCAAGCCGGTCAACGGGGAAAGTTCCGGCTAGCCATTTCCGGTGTCGGAAATGTAGGCTGGTCGGCGGTTAAACGCAACCGCCGACCAAAAATGGCAGTTACACGGCGGTTGCATCACAACCGCCGTGTAACAAGCCATCCGGCTATGGAATGAACATTTACGAGTTCGTAAATGTAGAAGGACGGCGGTTTCCTTATTTTCCCGCGGAACCGCCGTCCTTGGGCGCCGTTTTCCGAAGGTTTTCTACTAGTGTGAAGTCCGCTGAAGTCTGCTGAAGTCTGCTTAACTTAACTGAAATATGCAGATTTAAGCTGAACTTGACAGGGCCTTAGACATTTTTAATGAGGTTTCTGAACTAATTGATCTGAAATAAGTTTAAATAAACTAAATTTAAATAATCAAATATACTTAACTGAATTTAATTGAACTCAAACAAATTAAAAGATTTGTGTAGGAAATTGATAGATGCAGTGCAACATTACTTATGCAATCTGTATGTGTTCATCACCCAATGAGTATGTGGATCATGTTAATTAGTTTATATTTTATGGTGCTTGTGAATCTTTTTTTTAATAAAAATTAAACCACTCCACGGTGGAATGATGTATATGGGCTCACCACACCCTGAATAAAATGTGTATAATAATATCCAAAATGGAGGCAGTTTGTGGGATTAGGAAGATAATCTAAACCTATGAGGCTCCTCCATACCCTATTTGTATGATTACAGCGAATTTCCTGAAAATGTAACTTACTAGACATTCTCTGCACCAATGGCGGTAACACCATATTAAAAGACCGGTAACAGCCCATCTAACCAAATACTACAAAAAGGGGTCTAAAAGGGTCATGGTTGTAACCAAAAGCACTTTCAAAAAGTCCCAGTCCGACTTTCCGAATGCATACTGACTATAGTACTAGATTGACATCCCAAACAATGTGGTCACTACCTAGAAAGTCTCATTCCTCGCTATAAACAAACGTCCTTGCTCTGCCAGTATAAGACTGTCTCATTCCTCGCTATGATCAAGCCGGTAATAGCCTATAGTAGGACAATCTGATTTCTCGTGGTGCGGCTCTCCATGACAATATAAGACTTTCTAGTTTGTTTACACATTATCAGGACGTCAGTATGTTGCCTATCTGCATCAAGCAGAGATGTTTAAAAACATATCTACCCGTACCGACTAGAAATCTGAGTCAGATAGATTCGCCATGGGGAGAGTTAAAACTTCCCCAGACTCGGATTTCTCATGTCTATCTATTGAATCAGATCAGAAACCAGCATATTTCCAATCAAATGACCGGTCAGAAAATACACTGGTAAACAACACACCTATCCAATACTCTATCAAAAAACCCATATCAAATCTCCTACCCCATTATTCATATGAAAATCTAACAAAGAAAGAAATAAATGCAATAAAAAGAAAAAAGAAAGGATAACCGATCTGGTGAGAGTTCCTGTGAGAGGCACGTGACCTGGGTGGGCTACTGGGCGCGTGAATACACGCGCCAGACCTACGACCGACGCGTGAGGCACGTGGACAGCACATGTCCTGCACACGCAATCGCGGCGGAGAGTGGGGAGGCTCCCGCGCATGTCCAGCGCGTCTGACAAAGTTCTCCCCTATCTCGTGCATCATGGTGGTGCGTTGCCGCTCTCAAACATCTGTCTTGGCTGCCTCCCTTTACTGGTTGAAACTCAACCATGAAACACCTCCCTCGAGCTCCGCCGACGAGATGGGGCTGAAAAGGTGCAAAACATATCGGATTCGATGTCAGATCTGTAAGATTCGAGCACCGCCGCGGTGAAGTGAATCGTCTGCGATTCACCGGCGACGGGGCAGCAAGAAAGTGGGTCTAGAGATAAAGGGGTGAAGTGCAGAAACATAATTTTTCGATGTCAGATTGTGATTCGGGTTTGGGGTTGGGGAAGGGGTGGTTTTGATACTATAGGGTTAGGGGAGGGAAGGTCACCTCCGGGCCAGCGAGGAGTGCCGGCCGGAGCCTCCCCGGCACGGAGGTGAGTTCACAGGGAGAAACTGGGGTCGGGGCAGGGGGTGAGAGAAACTATGGTGATTTGAATCAGTTAGACCATGGTATAGATTTAGGTTTGATCATATTTTTGCTTTATATATAAACTAGGGTGTCAGGCCTGCGCTTCACGCGGGTTATGTGTATTTTGGTGTTTTTTTCATGAATCTTTTGTGTTAGGAACAAGCAACTTGTGTAGTAGTACTTGTTTTTCGAATGGTTCGGGTTGTAAACGATAATTATGTAATAAATCCGAAATCTATACTACCCTCACTTCAATTTTGGGGCCTGCTTTAAAATGTTGCAGATTTGGAAATTCAAAGAAAGTGAAAATAAAATTCAATGCAATAAATAATTTTAACAATTTTAACAATTAAGACTAATGCATAGTATCCAAAACATTAGTTCACACAGTTCATATTCTTCAGCTTCAGCTCCGAGCTTGACAACCTTCTTAGTAGCAGCTGAATTCCCTGATTTGAAGATGATCAACATAATAGTTCAATAGCCACAATTGCAATATTTGCAACCTTGTTCGACAAAAAGATTCACTTAGCTATATGCAGCCATCAATAAAAACTAGTCATGCATACAAACACAAGAAAGGCTCTAAAATTTAAAACCTGAGAACAAGAGCCCAAGCCAGTTGTCCTCATCTTTTTCCCAAACTTGCAGACTGTACTCTGTAGCACAACGAATTACAAACCAAAAGAGCTGCAATTGCACATAGATAGTAATCAAATGAAAGAAAACAGTTAGGCAGGGAGAAAAAAACTACAATTAAAAGCAACAAAACAATGAGGTAACAAGAAGAAGCTAGAAACAATCTTCAAGGATTATCATATTTGCAATGACATATTATTCACACCAATCAAATTAAGCATAATGGTCGTACCTCTAAATTTGTACTACAATTTATGTACCTCTGATAGCGAGAGGTTTAGTCTGAGAATTTGATTCAGATTACCCGACGCGCCATTAAATTCTGCTGATTCATTTCCTCTACTAATGTACACCTTCACAAACACAAAAGCAAACTTCAGTGCAGTAAAATAATGCATAATAGTTCACCATTGGAACAACGAACACCGTTTCATCAATTGCAAGATGTGTTTGTGTGTGTGTGTGTGCATTACAGACATTAAACTTGTACATTACTTGAAGGAACAAGGTAGCAGCTCATATCAGAAATGAAGCACATATAAGACATGAAGCTAAGTAGATTCCATTATACTTTCATTGATCTTTTCTTTACCCTCTCCCACACATTTCAAAGATCATAATAAATATCAATTACCTTCAATTTGTAGGGCTCAACCAACATAATAAAAATCAACACAAATAATTTTCGATACCTCGAAATCGCAGATTTCACTCGAAATCTTTGTACAAACAGACCACACAAGCAAAACACACCCAAAGCCGAAACTCTGCTAGTTTCATCAGAATCCTCCTCCTCCTAAAATCATAATAACAAAAACATAAATTAGAAATAAATATATATATATATATATATAATACAAATCTTACGAATATGCAATTGTTTCTAGAACGAGATTAAATTATGCCTCCAACATCACGCTCGCTCTCCTACCACGAATTGGAAATTAGCTATATAAGGGGTCGAATTGGGAAATAGCTACATGGGGTCATGTTCTTTAGCCTGCTTCATAATATATAAGGGGAATGTAATTTGTGTGTATTTGAGATAATAATGCCGTACGTGAGGGTTCTTGAGAGGATGGAGACGACCTGGTTTCATAATAGGGTTTGATTGGATTGATAGGTGGTAGAGGCGGACTAGGTTATGTAACTTTTTAAAAATATGTTCGAATTGCATGAAATCTCGATCAAAATGGTTCAGATTCTTAATTTGTGCTCAAGTAATTATTAAATCATTTTGTAATTTGTCTAGTAATGGAAGTGATAAGGCTATTAACTGAAGGATTATTTTTTGAAAACTTTCCATATTAAAATATGGGCTGCGAACATACTCTAAAAGGAATGATTCACTTGCCGTATCATCATTCAATTTTAAAGAATAAGGGAAAAATTAAGTGTGAACAGAATAAACTAATCCCCTGATTGAATTTGTCTATCGCTTTTTTTTCTTCTAATATTATACAAAAATAAATCTATAAACCTTTGAATTTGGTTGATCTTATCTTTTGAACCCAGGCAATTCTATTTTTTGTTTATTAGATTTTACGATGATTATCTATATATTAGTTGTTTAAGGTAGATTAGCTATATAAGGAATGCATCGTAATTGATTTGATTTTGAATGAAGAATATTATTTACTTTACCTTGATTATCTTTCTCTCCTCTTCCTAATCTCACTCGATCCGTACGAGTCTTATTAGTTGTTAGGATTTATCTGAGATTTATCTTATTAGGTGGAGTCTTTATAAGCTGTACTTTGCGAAGAAAAAGCTCGCCCTGACCCCTCGAGGCCCGAAACCATTCGATTTTCCCACCAATAGTGATGTGTGGGACATTATTCGTCTGACTTTTGATCGGACCAAATACGAGTTCCCTAACTGGATAAGCCCGAGAAAGATGTGGGCAAAGACTTTGATATTCCACCTCATATGGAGGTGGTCTCTAAGAAGCTTCTTGGTGCAAACATAGTCTTCCAGACCAAGGAGTGGGTGAAAGGAGCTCATGCCTCGGGGTGGCAGTGGCCAGCCATCACTTATGGGTATTTGAAGGATATACCCAATAGGTCTCCTTCCAATTGCAGCTACCTGAAGCCGAAGCACTTCACTGCTCCTCTGGAGGGTAAGGAAATAGAAGCTTCGGGCTTTGTTGCGGCCGAGAGCGAGGAGAAACCCAAAAAGCGGAGCAGGCGACGGGCTCGGGATAAGTCCTTGTTAGCAAATCCTCCAGAGGTATGTGTTCTCATCCCTCGTTTAGGTAGTTAGGCTTGCTGGCTTTTGATGTATTGATATACATTTGTGCAATGTCGTAGGTCCTTCGCCTAAGAAGAAACAGGCTAAGAAGGTGGTGCTTCCTGAGCTCGAGTTCGAGGATGACTTCGAGGATAGTACCTCCAACTCTGAGCAGCCCAGCACAGAGAGAGGTCCTTTGAGGGAGCTCAACTACTACTTGACGGAGCCTAAGGAGGAAGATATGGCTCAGCGGGCTCTTAAGCCTTATGAGGAGTATCTCCTGATATCCGAGGTAACCTTCCTCTCTTGTTTAGAATATTTTATCATGTATGGTAGTGTGTATTGCTTAAAGAATGTCTTTGTGCAGCTGCTGACAGGTCTGACTAAAATGAATGGTCAGACTATAGCCAGGTTGGTGTGTTTATACAACTCCACCTCCGAGCTGTATGCTCGATGTAAGGCTCTCAAAGGTGTGGCCGAGGAAAGGGATGCTCTCCAGGCCCAAGTCAATGTCCTCAACTCTAAAATAAAGGTGCCACCTGTACCTTCAGCTGCTTCTATGGAGGTCGGTCGTTTAGGGATCAAAGTGAAGCAGCTCCAAGGGGAGGTAGAGGCCATTAAGCGAGATAAGGACCTAGCGGAGTCAAGACTGGCATCAGCAGAGGATACCATCAAGAGGTAGGCCCTTCAAGTCGAAGAGCTGACTCAAGAGCGGGCCTTGCTGAGTGATCCTTCGAAACAACGCGGATGCTCAAGCTTTGGAGTGAGTTAAGCGCCTGTAGCCCGGAGATGAGGTGGAGTATGGATTGTTGCTTCATCACTCCAAGCTGGATAAGGTGTTGGGTGATGTTCTCGACATGTGTGCGAGCGAGACTGCCGAAGAAGAGAAAGGTGTGATTGCTACTTTTAGTCATCCTGACACTTCTAAGAAGCTGACAGCTTTCTTATCTAATCCTCAGTATGGAGTTCCCGGGACAGGGCTCTTGGCCCAGCTGGGTTCTACCGAGGAGATGTTGACATCGAGGGATTCGCTAGCTAGGCATGATTATAGTCAAGTATTCTCATTTGCCTTTTCTTGGTGACTCGCGCAAGGGAGAATCCTCATCCTCAGTTCCTATTAAGGAAAACGAGAACAAGGGTTCCGAGTTCTCGAACAAGGTGGCCACCAAAAAAGAAGGACTCATTCCTCCTACTGAAGACCCTTAGACTTAATGAAAGCTGTTGTTACCTTCCTTCAAAAGGTTTTTAGAGTTCCAGCATTCATCCGCTTCACGTATTTCAAGTGAAACGAGAACCGCATCATATTTTGTTTGAAAAGCACAACGAAAATATGGTTTCACGTTGTACTTTAAATAACAGAATGGGTGAGTTAATTTTTTTCTGTGAGCGGGTGATTTCCGAAATAGAAAACTAAGGGTGTGTTGGTTGGGCAAGTTTTTGCAAAACTTGGACTATCCAAGTCCAGTTTTGTAAAATCTTGTTTGGTTCACCAAGTTTCCTAAAATCCAAAGTTGCAAAATTCTAAAAACCAATCAAAAATTTTGTTTCATACTCACAAAAACCAACCCAACCAAACAAGAACCAGACTCTCAAAATCCCAAATAAAAACCCAAACTCTCAAAATTTCAAAACAAAATCCAGACTTTCAAAAATTTTGAGAACCAAACACACCCTAAAAGTACGATGGGAAATAAATGTTTAGGTTTCCCATGGTGCTCCGCCGCTCTTCTACCGGATAGTGTCTAGAGTTTTTTTTTTTTTTTTTTTCGTGAATAGATTGTCTAGAGTTAAAACAAGGAGTGCGTCGGGGATTTGGTTGTTGCTTAATTTTCTAATCAAGCTTCTCAACAATAATGTAAACCTAATTATTTAAGCGCAGGAGACAATCAGCCAGTAATATACCTGCACAATTTTTACAGAATTATAAACATTTTACGCACGAACCTTAACTTAAACAGCATTTATAGTACGTAGTAAATACGAACATCATAAACATTATTATTAAGCTTCAACTCAATCGTACAATATTATTACTTCAAGCATACACACTCGTAAATAATTTATTCTCACACAAACATGCATATCTTCAACCATGCATATAATTTATTATTCGTGAAAGTACATTAAAATATTGGCTGAATATTGTTCATATCCAAGCTAGTTGTTGAGATGATGAGCCTCAATGTCTTCGACCATGTGAAGAACGAAGTTGAGGAGAGTGCCTGGATGTGGAGTCTCCTCCTTGAGCTTCTCATACTCCAGTGTCCATGTTATTAGATTATCCTCACCAGAAACATCAACATGGTATGTTAGCTTAAAGGTTTTGTAGAGCTCCATCAGATCTCCTTCGATCACCTTGAAAGTGATCGATTTGTTTTGCTCGTCCACAGCTTCGATGATCTCGGTTGCCACCTTATCCTTCCCATCTGCAAACTCGGAAGAGAAACATTGCTGAATTGCAGCCAGCTAGCAAAAAAAAAAAGGTGGTGCTATGCGTACGTAGATCAGTATTTTACTCATTTAGTTCAAAATACAGTATATGAAAATATTCTCAGTTATTTTGTGTATTGTAAAATTTAGCAATATTCAGGGACGGTATTATAATTTCAATGGTATTTTGGATCAGGTTGAGTAAAATACCAGACTGATTATAACACTTCACCAAAAAAACAACTAGGTGTAGAAATACATACACTGAGAAACTTATTTTCAGTTGGATTAATAAAATGTACTGAATTGAAGAAAAAATTTACCTACTTATAATAATAATATGGTTAAAGTAAACGGAATTTATCAAATCACATATCATGATGAAAATTAAACAGTTCATCTTAGATGAATAAAATATGAATCGATGGTGATAAAATGAAAAGATATGAAGATACATGCGTACCATGGTTATAGTGCCAGAAGATTTTGGAACCAGGCAGACCAACACCGCCGTCAAGCAGAGTGAAGCCCTGAATTTTTTGGGGTGCGGCGGTGGCGAGATGGTGTGGCTTCTTGCAGAACAGATCATGGAAAGCATCGCCAACGCCAGAGTGTTTGACCTCAGTTTGCCCTATCATTTTACCTTTCAAACCCATTCTGAAATTTCTTATAGCAGCAGAACAAAAAGAAAATACTGACAACTAATGTGAATATTGATGATCTCGGGCTGTTAATTTATAGAGAGAGTATCTTTTTTCTTAAAACGGTTTATTTTTTTATTTTTTTGAGGGTATACATGAATTGAATTAAATTGATTTTTTTTAATTTAAGTAAATTTTATTCATCATTGATAAAAGTAATAGTATGACTAAATTAAACTGCATTTCATCAAAACCGAACTAAATTTAAGTAAAGTAAAATAAATTATATTGAATTGAACTTAAAATCTTTCAAATAAGTTAGGGTGATTAGATCCTTAATTTACAATAAATATGATTAATACTCCACACTTTTGATCAAACAAATTCCTACAATTAGTACTCAGCTCTTTTTTTTTTTTTTTTTTTTTTTGATACAGTCTTAAGATTATCATTTCATTCTCCTGGAAAACGTCCAGAATCGTTTGATACAAAAAACGGTGGGGGAAGATCCCAAGAAGTTGAAGAAACTGCACAATATTTAGCAAAACGAGCAACCATGTGTGCTTGAACATTTTCAGATCGAGGAACCCAAAAAGGCATCTGTAAATCACCATGGAATAATAACTCCTTAATATCTTCAACAATTGCAGATATCTCCATCGAGCAAGGTACATCACCCCGGATCATTTGTATAAGGCTCAAAGAGTCACCCACCAAAATTGGACGTATTGGAAGGGTTTGAGCGAATATAACTGCTTCCTTTACTGCCAATGCTTCCGCCATCAAAGGATCTGTAACACCGTTCAATTTCCTAGCTAGCGCTTTGATAAAACCTCCACTATCATCCAGAGCCACCACTCCCAAACCAGCACTACTCAACATGATACCTGCATCAAAGTACACTGTAGGAGTATGCAATGGTGGCCTTAACAGTGAGGATGTCGCCAATGAATCTGATAGCCGCTCAGGCCACAAATTTGCCCTGTGGAAGCTTTGCAAGGAGTCAACCACCGACCCAACAAGAATCCTCCCATCCAGGTGCTCATGGTCAAACAATTCTTTGTTCCGCTGGTGCCAAATAGCCTCACATAACATTAGCAAGAACTCCGAGGTAGCTGAGTCATTATCCAACAATAATTGTCGGAACCATAGCTCACCCCGAGACTGCTCCGAGGCTTCAACTTGATCCCATAAGCCAGCAGTGGTGTAGACTTGCTTAGCATACGAGCATCGGAAGAACAAGTGTGCTGTAAGGCCATCATCCTCTCCACACAATGGACAAGTGTCAAATGCCTGAAGAGTTCGCTTCCTAAGATTTTCTATCGATGGTAAAGAATCAGTAGCAAACCGCCATGCAAAATGTAGTACTCGATTGGGAACCTTGAGCTTCCATAACATCTTCCAA
Organism: Sherardia arvensis; assembly: GCA_948330725.1. Lineage (NCBI taxonomy): Eukaryota > Viridiplantae > Streptophyta > Magnoliopsida > Gentianales > Rubiaceae > Sherardia > Sherardia arvensis. The sequence continues at coordinate 11,108,385 of OX415244.1, forward strand.
AAACTCGTATCACCAGGCAAAGTAGGAGGTACATGATGCTGCAATAAGTACTGCGGTTGTTCAACTAAAACATGATACAGTGATCTAACCGTAAACTTCCCAGAATTAGTAAAATGCCAACGCCATCTATCCACACCACCAGAAGAGCTCAAAGGAATTTTCCGAATTGTATCCACATCAGCAGGGTCAAAATAGGATGAAAGCAAATCCATACGCCACATTCCTGTATCGGAATCAATCAAATCTCTCACAACCCGTAAATGGCTTGGAATGAGCATGGGGTCACGGATATAAAATCCTTGATTATCAGGGAGCCAAGGGTCATGACAGACACTAATGTTGGAGCCGGAACCAACATGTTTCCTGCAACCCAGTTTCAGGGCCTGGATCCCTTTGTGAATGCTTCTCCACGCCCAAGACGGTCTGCTTCCCACGTCTGCTGTAAAAACTGAACCATTGGAGAAATACTTATCCCTGTAGACTCTAGCAAGGAGAGTAGATGGACAAGTAAGCATCCTCCACCCCTGCTTAGCAAGCATTGATAAATTAAAGGCCTTTAAGTCCTTAAACCCAAGACCTCCGTTACACTTAGCACGCGCCATCTTAGCCCAGGATGCCCAGTGAATCTTCCGCTTCTCATCAGTGTCTCCCCACCAAAATTCACCAATCATGGTTCTGACATCATCAATGATATATTCCGGGATAAAGAAACAACTCATCGAATAGGTTGGAATTGCTTGAAGAACAGACTTTATCAATACCTCTTTGCCTGCTTTGGAAAGACATCTCTCATTCCACCCGTCCAGTCTCTGACGAATTCGATCCTTCAGATTCTGGAAAACTTCAGCTTTGCTTCTTCCGATTTCAGAGGGTAGGCCTAGATACTTCCCATGAGACCCCACTTCTGGGATACTGAGAATGTCACACACTTTCTGTCGGATACAGGCATTAGTGTTAGGACTGAAAAGCACACCTGATTTGTCATAATTAATCCTCTGACCCGAGATATTCTCAAATAAAGAGATAGCCCACTTAAAGTGAGTGGTTTCCTGCTCTGTTGCCTCCCCAAAAAGAAGAGTATCATCAGCAAAGAACAAGTGAGATAGCTTTGGTCCATGTCTGGAGGCACCAATTCCTCTTAGCTTTCCCGCCCTCATCAAATCAGTCAGAATACAAGAAAATACCTCTGAACATATGATGAATAAATATGGCGAGAGGGGATCACCTTGCCTAAGGCCTCTCATAGGCTTCAAATATCCCAGTTCCCCACCATTAAGGACAAAAGAGAAAGCCACTGTAGACAGACACTGCTCCACCAGTTGCACGAAACTAGAAGGGAAGCCCATCTGAGATAATGTACTAGTGACAAATTTCCATTCAACCCTGTCAAAAGCCTTACTCATATCCAGCTTGATACTCATATGTCCCAGCTTTGGTGCAGTTCTCTTCCTCATAGTGTGATGAAATTCGTGCGCAATCAACACATTATCAGTAATAAGTCGACCGGGAACAAAAGCAGACTGTGAATCCGAAATGATGCTCGGAATTATCAGTTTAAGACGGTTAGAGACCACCTTAGATGCAAGCCTGTAAATAACATTACAAAGGCTAATAGGGCGAAATTGAGTAATACGTTCTGGTTGTTCCACCTTGGGGATCAGCACAATATGGGTATAATTAACCTTAGGCTCCAGGACTCCGTTGTTCAAAAAATCCAGAACAAAAGAGGTGACATCTTGCCCAACAATCCGCCAAAACTTCTGGTAGAAGACAGGACTCATGCCATCCGGGCCAGGAGACTTAAAAGGATGCATCTGCTTGACTGCTCTCGTCACCTCTGATGGGAAATAAGGTCGGACCAGATCATTCCCCATGTTAGGATCAAGTCGCCTATGAACACGATGAATAATCTGCTCCATAAGCTCCGAAGGAGGATTAGAGGAAGAAAACAAGCCACCATAATAATCCAAAATAATCTTTTGGATACTCTCTTCGTCTGTATGAAGCACATTCTGGTCATCCTTCAAACCCTCAATTAGATTCTGATGGGAATTAGTACTCAGCTCTTATATCTTTAATTAGCAGATTATAGTTATATTCACCAAGAAGTTAACTTTCCTTTTCAATAGCTAAGCCTGGCTATCTTATCCCATTTACGATGATGATAGGTTTGTAAAATCTGGTTTGAATGAAACTATAATTTATTCTTCATATATACATTTCTTGCAAACTGGGTTTGATGCTGGGGACATGGTTTAAATTTTCGAACATGTTATCTCAAATTTGAGGGGTATTTGGTTCACCCAATTTTTAAAAACTTGGACTTTTAACGTCCAGTTTTTAAAAACTTTTGTTTGGTTTGCATGTTCCAGAATTTCCAATTTCCAAATCTGCTTTTTGTATTGTCAAGTTCAGACTTTCAATTTTAATTTTAAACTTACATTTTTTTTGTTTTAAACTTGTAAAATTCTGATGAACCAAACAAGAATTTTGTTTCAAACTTACAAAATCTCAACTCACCAAACAAGGTTTTTGCAAAATCAGATTGTCAAAATCTCAAATAAATTCCAAACTCTTAAAATCACAAAACAAATTTCATGACTCTCAAAATTTTCCCCAATTAAACACACTATAATATTTCAAATTGTTGAAAAATTATGGGTGGTATATCATTTCAATCGTTCGACATGAAAACCCTACTAAAATTATGAGTCTGAATAATTAGTGATCCTGTCAGCCTATCTGTATCCATTATTGGCAAATAATTCAGAATAAGATAATATATTTGTCTCAAATTTCTTCCCCGTTAGTCATGCGCATTTAATCTTCGGCGCCAGCTGGCAGTTTGCGGTCATTTTCCTTGCTAATTAATACCAAATATAAGAAACTCTTACGTAGATTTTAATATGTTTTTCTTACCTCCATATGAAGATTCGAAAACAATGATCAATTTGGTTTTGCCGATTTTGCTGATGGCGTGAATTGTACACATTTGTGTTATTTTTCGATTGATAAATTATATTTCGTGTCTAGTTGATTTTGTTTTCAATTTTAATTATGTTATTAATAATTAACGATTGTGTTTTCCTCTCAATCCGTTTTTACAAGTGGTGTTCTCCATCCATGATTTGTGTCAGTATGTAATTTTAATAATATATATATATATATATATATATATATATATATATACTAGGTTGTGGGAATTTGCACATAGTGCAAACCCGACCCGGATGGTAAGGTATTTATTTGTGAGTTTTTCACTTCCGTTGTTTGAAATTATTAAGGTAATGGAAAAGAAATTATCTGTATTTAAATTTAGATGAGACAATTTGTCAAGAATTTCGATAGACGATTTGTATTTAAAATATATTTCATCATACAACCAGTAGTTATTGTGATCCAAATCAATGAAATGCATTCAATGTAGTATAAACGTGAATTACCTTTACAACATCAAAATGTGCAAATGATTATGAATAATTTTTATAATTGGTGATAGTAATGATTTTTCCAATTTGACACATTGGCTTGATATGCTCCAAATTTTTATAATTGGTGATAAGCTTGATTTTTTCAAATTTTGAGGGCATACTTTATAATTGAAATAGAGTTAGAAGCACCTTTTCTGCATTTATCTTTATGAAAATTTATTTATCAAGCCAAAGCACTGCTCCTTCCTCGACCGATTCAGCAGGTTCGGCCCCTCCCGCATGATTGTCGCGCCGCCGGTCGGCATCTCGAAGATTTGCTCCTTCGCGGACTCCCAGGTAATGACGTAGAACTCCTCGATCTAGGCTTTTCTCAACAGCCCGCCGGTGGACCCGGAGAAGACCAGAGATGGGGTGTTCGGGTCGAGCTCCGGCGGGGTGAATCCGCCGGGAGTCGGCGGCGCTGCAGCAACGGGAGCATTCTCCGCCGCGGCTCTGATTGGGCGGACGCCGGCGGCAAAAAAAAGAGTAGGCGGAATCCTTCATGCCTTAACCGAAAACTACTGTTCCGCCTCTGATCATAGTATATATATAAGATCATGTGTTGATGATGATTGCATTTTGCAAATTTTTTTATCTCAGCCTTACTCAAAAGGTTGTGTTTTATCGAGTCCCTTAAGGAGTAACACGATTAGTCCAAATATATGGGGATAATCAATCTGGTTCAGTTCTGAGCATCGGTAAACACCGGCGACTGCGAGATGGCTCCGAGTGGTTGGGAGCAAGCATTCGGTGTCGGACGGCCTACGAACGGAGTCTTCCAATATCGACACGATTGCATTAAACTTATATACACAATAATATTTTTAATGTTACATTAAACTTATATTTTATAATTTTAAAATATTTGAGATTTATATTTATTCATTATAAAGTTAAGGGCATGCTTTATCTAATCTGTAGTTTTCAATATTATAATCCGATATAAAAAGTACATGTTTAATATAATACTCAATCACCCACATATGATCATAGAAAACATATTAATTACATACACTACTTCTAGTGCATAAGACTACAATTATTATTAATAAAAAAAAATCACAATTTAAATATTATAAATATTGAATTTATTCTTAATATAATGTAAATGAATAATAATTAAAAGCTGATGAAGGATACTAATTGAATATATAATTAGGGTGAAATAATTTTTTAATTTGACTCACACATGAAAGAAATGAAGACATTTATAAAGAAAGAAAATGGGCCATATATACATTGTGTTTGTGGCGGTGAAAATTCTGGGCCATTTCTAAAGAAAGAGTATAGGAAGTTGGGTATTAATTGATTGTATATTAGAATTGTGTACAGTAAGTGGGTCATTAATAGGATTGAATATAAATCATTGGGCCTATATAAACCAAAAACAGAGCATCGTTCCCCTCTTCTCTGTGTTTTCTAATCGGGAAAAAAATATAGTTGCAGTCCAGAAACTTCCGGCCACCTATTTCAGGCTACCTCATCTGATATTCATGGGAGGGGACATGCCCCTCTTGACCCCTCCGTGGATCGATCTGCCCCTGTCTTCGCGACTGGGCTGCTGTGCTGCCTCAGGTTGAATTTTCCGAACTGCCCGTTTTCGGATTGGTTCGAGAGTGGTAAACGAAGCAACAGAATTTTAACCAACTGTGTGATGTGTTCCCTGTGATTGCTAGCCTATTTTCTTGACTCAGGAATTTGAAAAAAATCATGAAACCGGATCCAGAAGGTAAAGTATGAAACAGAAAGGAGGATTGATAAATTTGGAAAGGGGAAAGTGACCGCCTACCGTACCTAAAACGGAGGATGGCTCACACATTCACGCTTAATATATATAGTAGATATATATATATCACGTTATAGATCAAGCTGCGTTGTAGTTAATTAATGTAGCGTTGTTTGACATAACTCGTCTTTGCCAAATAATACTGGTAGTTTTATTTTTTTACAATCAATTCTGGTAGTTTTATTTTTTTTACAACGGAATAATAATATTATTTGGAATTCAGAATTTGTAATAATGTAGACAATATTATTTTAACTGATATATAAGTTAGTTACTTTTGTAATAGACCCGTTAAATTTGATACTCATTCCTGCAACTACTGGACTTTATCCGCTACAGTAAATGAACTTCAAATTTTTTTAGGGCTGTAAGGTTGAGGTTCAAATGAATTATTAGGTTTATTTTTAACCCTAATTTTGCATGGGTATTTCAAATATTTAATCACATTTTTGGATCTGCATGTAAAATTTCTGAATTTTTTGAATATCTAATAGGTATAGTGTATGAACTAATCAAGTTAGAAAAATCTGAAAAAAATTATGAACATATAGACTATCCTAATACACATACATTATTATACTATAATTATGATGAGATGGACCCAATACTTTTACACAAGCCCTATTTGCAGAGTCACATTCCCTATTTGCAGAGCCCAAATCTAGCAAAAATACAAAATTGCCCTCAATAAATAATGGTACATTTTCTTTAATTTTGACCCACTTGTTCCACTTAATTTCATTTGGGAGAAATTTTCAGAAAATTTTGCAAAAAACCCGAAAATACCTAAATCCTCAAGAACACCATCCTCTGCTCTGATTCACGTTATGGGTACCTAGGGATCTGAAAGCCCTCCCCCCATAACCCTAGATTCCCCGAAAAAATCATCGAAATCCGACGAATTTGACCGCCGATCGGGTGAATCAAAATCCGGCCGAAAAAGTCAACCATCACCGCCACCGCCGTTCGGCGGCGATTCAGCTCCGGCCGAGGGCAGATTCGGGTTCCCCGCATTCTCGGCAGCAAAACCTATATCCCAGTCACACAATCAATACATGACAAAAGCAGCAGGCTTTGCTCTTGTAAAGATTGGAACTTTTTGAGGTGGTTGAGTTGATGTGGTTTTCTTGTTTCTGGTCAGATGCTGCTTACTGCTTGTGCAAAGATACTGCTTCTACTGAGCAAATGCAGAAGGCCATAGATTATGCTTGTGGGAATGGAGCTAACTGCCAGCAAATCATTGTGAATGGTGCTTGTTATAACCCCAACACTCAGAAAGACCACTGCTTCCGGTCCGTCTGTTGCCGGAGCTCCGTGCTCGGACGTGGAGGAGGCAATGAGCCCTGAATCTTTTGAAGAAGAAGCTTTCAGTCCTGCTCCTATGTAATTTTATACATAGATCTATGTGATTTGTATATTTCTGAATGTGTCTATGTAATTTTAATGAATTTGTGATTGTACTATTATTCATTAAGGACAATTTTATATTTTTATTGAATTTGAGCTTTGCAAATAGGGAACGTGGCTCTGCAAATAGGGCTCCTCTACTTTTATAAACGCGCAGAATGTCATCCTTTATATGTGATCAAACCTAATCTTTATCGTATACAGTTAGTTTTTGCTTAGTTATCTGATTAATGGTCTATCAGAGTACTTGATTCAAATATTTGGTTCAGTTATGTATTTACAAAAATAGCTACAAAATTTTGATAAAAGCGACAGTACTATTTAATTACACCAATCCCGTTGCGACTGTTGAATTTGATATTCGCACATATATAATTTTTTACCATACACCAGAAAAAGATAAATAGCATAAGTAATGTATCAAAAATAGACCCATTCACATGTTTCAGCTGAGGGGGTCAATATCAACAATGTGGCTACATCAGTCGATTTTATTACGATTTTGGAACGAAAGTATATATAATTAATTGGGAGGATTGTAAATGTATGGAGGTAGGATTATACATGAGAGTTCAATTTAAAATTATAAGTTGAGCGATTAGGTTGGAAGATGCCATGCATCAGGATGCAGCCAAAATATCTTAAAACATCAACTTTCATAAACGCTATAGAACTATCATTATATACATTTAAACTCAAACAATACAATTTTATGTTAAAATATTGACAATTTTAAAGTTAACATATAGTAAAACATAATTTATTATGAATATTCAAGAAATTTCACATAAAAAATTAAAATTTTAAAGGAATAAAATATACCGTTTAAATTAAAAGTTACACTAATACTGTATAAGTTAAAACGTATAAATTAGGAGTACTATAAATCTTCTCGTGCATGAGCATCTTTTGTCTAAGGACACATTTCGGGGTGAGATAATCATTGATATAAATCTCCCATCAAATGGTTCTAAGTTTTAGAAAAGTTATGATGAATAATTGCAAAAACACTATCCAAAATCTACAGTCACTAAATTAAGACAGAATAATTACGATCTTCTTCTTTTTTTAAAATAAGAACACAAATAAAAAATCATTTATAATTCAAAAATATAAAAAATTAAAATTTCCAAACAAAAGACGAACGAATAATTTAAAGTTCAAAAATTGAACTAAAACCTCTCGTGTGATCTTAAAATTCAATTTAAAGTCAAGAAATATTTATTCCAAAGAAATCAACTTGAATGTTTTTAAATGAATGGTAAATGATATTAAGATCTAATATTATATAGCCAAACATTTATTTGTAGTCAAAGTACTAATATCCAAAGAATAAATTTTGAACAAATGTACCAATTAATTAACACATTAATTTTATGATTGCTAAACTTTAAAAAACAGGCATGATCTAAGAACCAAATTAAATCTACTAAGTCAATAGAAAAATCATAATTTTCAAAGGAAATATATTATATAATGTTAAAACTAAAACACTGAACCACAGGACAATAGATCAGAATTCATCTTCTATAAGAGCCTCCGATATCGTTCCCCATTTCCTCACACCTTTGGATTTGAATACCGAACTTCTCTTAATTCAGCTAATTAAGATGCAGAAGCTGGTTTCATCTGTTGAAATTAAATCAGATGGAGATGTCTTTCATGAAATCTTCAGAGACAGACCACACCACATTTCCACTATGAGCCCTGCTCACGTTCAGGGAGTTGATTTGGTCGATGGTGAATGGGGAAAAGTTGGATCTGTTATCTTCTGGAACTATACTCATGGTAATTAATCGTCTACAATTAACAATTATATCCTGGTTGGTTGATTTTCATCTTTTGTTAAATTAATCTGGTTTGGTCTAACCTAATTGCAGATGGAGAAAAGAAAGTCTGCAAGCAGGTAATCGAGGCCATCGACGAGGCGAAGAAATCGGTCAGATTTAGGGTTATTGAAGGCGATCTGGTGAAGCTTTACAAAACCTTTGTTCTAACTGTTCATGTTGATACAGTTGGGCGCAATAATTTGGTGACTTGGACATTAGAGTACGAGAAGAAAAATAGCAGAGTCCCAGAACCTAATTCACTCATGGAAGCTATTCTTGCTGTGTCCAAGGATATTGAGACTCATCATCTGAACTAAAAAGGACTAAAAATGCATGCATGATATGCGAAGTTATCCATGTGTGTGCGGGTGTAATGTGTAATATGTATGTATAGTGTGTGAATAAAGGCCGGCCTGCTAAATTAGTATTGTTTTTCCCAGTGGAGAACAGTAGATAGTTTAGTTAGCTAGCTATTGCAATAAAAGTATGCCTTTTATCAAAGTATGTATATACCTATTTTATTTGCATCTAAATAAACATTGCATTTTTTTAAACAACCGTTAGTTGTGATATTTATTTCGCACCCAAATCATATATGAGCTTTAAAACATTCCAAAGCCAAAGGAAAAAAATTCAAAACTTTGCAAAAGAATAAAAGAATGACGAAAAATGATGCACCTTCTATAATCTAAGTCAAATGAATTTTGAGTAGTTTTAGCATCAAATTACAAAAAACGGGGAGTAATTTAGTGATCGAGTCAAGTAAGACTGAAGCACAATTTAGCCACCCGTATGATTGATAACCATAACTCATCCATTTTCTGCTAATATTCACAAAACTTCTTGTCCTTCATTTATAGCATCTTTGTTTAGACAGAATTCATGTTCAGCTCTTGTTTAGCTCCAATGGTGGTTCTGAACAGCTTTTTCTTCATCTCCCACTTAGTGATTCTGACCGCTCCTCCTCAATAAAAGAGAGCCAGCAATATCTATTGGAGGATATATATTATCCTGCATCATCTTAAGTTCTAAAAGATAGATCCCAGTTTTATCAAGTATAATAATCCCTTTTAGAGGAATTGGTGCCTGGTTTAACTACTAGCAAGTTCGACCGTTGCACCGGCGAGTTCTACCGGTTTTTAGCAAAATTCGGTGTAAAAAATGCATATTGACTAAGTCAATGTCGTTTTAAACCGATTTATCAACATAACACCGGTAAGTGGAGTTGTTGACTTTTTGACTTTTGTGCTAACACCGGAAGGGGCGGTGCAATCTAATGGGTCCCCCATAACATAATATGAATAAGTTGACCAAAAACAATATTTTATAATAAAAAATGTTACACCGGACGGAAAAAGAGGTGCAATACTGTAGGGCCCTAACGGCTGTTTGGGCCCACTACTGATTCGATAATGCCACGTGTTTAAAAATGAATTAAACTGCACGGAAAATCGATGCAATGATGTGGAGCCTCATGGGATTTGACCCCACATTTGATAAATAAATTCCACGTGGATTTGATTTTAAATGAAAATTATTATTTAACGTTTGCACCGAATTACGGATCGGTGCAATATTATGTTAGGCCCATATTTTGGCCCATTGATTTGCACCGATTCCAGTTAGTGGTGCAAAGTACTTAAAGATTTTATCAAAATTTTCAACAAAAAAAGTCAACCTTGCCATGAACGCTATGTCACGTCATGTCACGCAATGAATTGCAATAGCGTCCGACTATAAAGTTTTGAAAAATTGTCAAAAAATATCAAATTTTTACTATTACACCTGAATTTTTTTTATAACTATGTTAATTATATTATGAATAAAACACTCTTCATGTAAATTAACTTTGGTATTAGCTCAATGAAAGATACGTGCACTGAGAACTTTAGTAGCAAGAACTTGAGAAACACTACTAAGACTATAACATGCAGTTAAGTATATACATTTGAGTCATATTTCAACCATAGTTGTGATCAATTTATTTCCAATACTGATTGAATTAAGTATATTGAGTGTTATTTAGACATTCTAACATAAATTTCATGAAATAACATTGATATGAACGAAAAAATGTCATAAAACATCAAATTTTGACTTTCAAACCTGGATGTTTTGATAATTATGTTAATTCAATTATTTATAAGACACTTTCTTTTGTAAATTTACATTGCTATTGTCTCAATGAAAGGTACGTGTAGTGCAAACTTTAGTATCAATAACCTTAGAATCACCACTAACACTACAACTTGGTACTTAAGTATTTATATTTTGGAGACATATTTCCACCATAGTCACATTCACTTTTCTTTCATTACCAAATGAAATTAAGTATATTTGAGTGTTTGCGAGACATTATAACTTATAGTCCATGAAATATCACTGATATGAATGTTAAGTTTGATAAAAAGTTGAAAAAATTGTCATAAAACATCAAACTTAAACTTGTAAACTTGTTCTTTTAATGACTATGATTATCTTATCATGATTACGATAGTTTCTTGTTGTGGTTAAAATAAAACATGAATTTGAAAGTTTGATTAGGCGGACCAAATTCATATAAAAATTAAGCTTTTGGTATACATAGCAACAATTAACTGCTGCTCTGAATATGCATAGCAACAATTAAGTGCTGCTCTGGGTATACATAGCAATAACTAACTGTTGTTCTTGGTATAAAATTTGAAAAATGTCATAAAATATCAAATTTTCACATTTAAACTTGCATTGTTTTAATGATTATGTTAATTTATAATGTATAAGACACTTTTGTTGTGAATCTGCTTTGGAATTGACTCGATGAAAGCTACGTGTATTGAGATCTTTAGGTGGAAGAACATATGAAGCATTGCTAAGACTATAACATGTAATTAAGTATATATATTTTGCAGTCATATTTCAACCATCGTTGTGATCAACTTGTTTCCATTATTGATTGAATTATGTATATTTGAGTGTTTCCGTGACATAATCACATAACGTAAATAAAATAACATTGATAAGAATGTCTAGATCAATATATATTTTAAAATATTATAAAACATCCAATTTTGGTTCTTGAATCTGATTTTTTTTATGATTATGCTAATTTTATAATGTATGAGACATTTATTGTGTAAATTTGCTTTGGTATTGACAATATGAGAGGTACGTGTAGTGAGAACTTAAGTAGCAAGAATATGAAAAGCACTACTAAGACTATAACATATTCCTTAGGTATATGTGATTTGTAGTCAAATGTCCACCATAGTTGTGATCAAATTTAGTTACTTACAAATGGAATCAAGTAAATTTGAGTGTTTCTGAGGCATGGTAACAAACAGTCAATGAAATTGTATCGATATGAATGTTCGAACATTCATTATCAAGCGTAAACTTATATTTTATAGTGAAACCACTATATTTTCAATGTTGATATTCCATTTACGATGTACAAAAAGAAAATAATTGAACTAATAATTCTCACTATGTGTGTAATGATCACATTATCATTTTTGAATGATTATAAAAATTATCGGAATAAATTTGTTATTTTAACAAAATTTTAGTTGAGAGGTTCCGGGCACTGTTTTCATTAAATTCTGCATCAATCGTGTTATTTGAAGTATGAATTTGATATCAATGTTGGAACCAATGATTTGTGTTTTAAATTAATTTTTTAAAATATTTATAGTCCATCTTTAAAATGTATTAAAATTACTGGGTTAAAAATATGCTTTTTAAAATTTGTATGTTGCTAAAAACTCACCGCGTAGCAGCTGTGGAATTTCCATAAACTTTAAGAAATATAATATTAATTCGAAATTCTCTACAGTATGTAATTAATTTGTATTGATATGATCCTTTAATTATTTTAATCATCTTAATCTGAACCGTTGATTTCTACCTTTATAATTTTAGGGTCTGAACATAATATTCTTCCTTATCCTTTTCGGATCCGCAAAATCCCTCTTCTGATCTCTCTTCCAACCCCTCTTCCTAAATCTTGCAAATCCCTCACCGATCTAAATCCCTCTACCGATCTAAATCCCGCCGCCTCTTCAACCCTTCGTCGCCGTCACCGAATCCACTGTGTCGGAAACATTAAGGCAATCAGCGCCCAATGGGTCGAGACTTACGAGCCGACGCCGGAGCTGGACCCGAAGCTCGACTTCACCAGACTTCTCTACCACGAGAACGCCCACATCTGGCAGTTTCTCGGAGAAAACGCTAATAGAGAGCTCGCTGAAAGGACCACGGATTTCGTGAGGCACAGGGGCGGTTTTGCTGGGTCGGACTGGACCATTGGATTTGGGGATACGTGGGACACTGCAGTGAACACTTCCCAGGTAAACAATGCAATCCCTTTTCATGGGTTTTTCTTGATTATTACTAACAAAATTGAAGTAGCCATTCCATTCTGCCTAAACTGTGTTTCGAACACCACTTGCCTGAAGAGATTAGAGGACTAAAAGTTTTTGTGCATAAAGAATCCAATGAGAAATAATATTTATCATGAGTGTTTTCTGCGGGTTTCTTTTTTCCTGTATTAAATTTTGTGGAGGTTTGCTGAAGGTTTTTTGAGCTTTATCTTTGGCTTTGTAACTTCTTATTTGCTTAAGTGGGATTTTTCCAGCACAGATAAAAGATGCAATGAATAATAAATACAAAAATGCTGAGAAGTAAGAACTCATAATATGTCAGCCATGAACAAGTGATAATAATGCAGCTAGGTAATGCAGCTATCTTATCACCTGTTGCTCTTACAATCACTTTGTGTCTGCAGTTTTTGCTACTTCTCATCACCGCATACAGTTCGGCCGCACTTGGACATCTCTTCTTCTTCCATGTACTTCTTATTCAAAGGTAATTTTTTCCATAGAAAGCCTAACTAATGATGAATTTAGGCCTAGCTAATTGAGTTGAAAGCTTGCTAGACCTCCCTTTCGACAAGAACTTTTGTATTGTTGATTTTATCTTTATCTCAAGGGAATGATGACTTATGATTACATACCGGCGATGAAAGAGGATAACAGGTTAGCAGTAGAAGCAGATTTTTTTGAAGAATCTAATTTTCTTTGGATTATGAGAGTGGGGCTGATCTCGCTCGACTCCTTTAAAAAGTAAACTTTCACTTCATGCAGGGAACAAGGAATGAAGCAGGTACTAATATCTGGTTTTCAGCTATAAAGTGGTGATTTTTTTTGCTTGTTATGTTAGGTAGTCACCAAATTGTTGCTGATTTTAGGACCTCCATAAATTATCCATACGAATTGAGGGAGAAACTGACAAGCGTCAAAACTTTTATGCAAGCATCAACCTTTGGAAACTAGTGGCCATGAACTGGAAGGGGGCTCTATTGGCGGCCAAAGGCAAAAGAAAGCTTGGTGATGCAGAACAAGTGTGAGCCATTGAAGCCTTTACCTCTTGAAACCACGGACCTGACCTTAACATAGAGATTCCAATGGGAAAGCTCTATGTGCTACCTTCACCCTCCAACTTTTCAAGTACAAAGCGTTGTTTAGTGTTTATAGATTAGTGCTTACTTCTGCATATACAAGATATTTTTGGATTTTTTAGTGAAATAGGAGATTTTGTACATTTTGGTGATTTATAAATTTGAATATATATATTCTGCATATTTTTTCATGTTGCATCGGTTCATCCAAATAGAAATGTTGCACCACAAATGGGGTTTCTATTTCAATATGATGGGTTTTATATAACACCGGTTGAAAAATTACACCCACGGGCCCATGATTAATTGGGCTTTAGTCTTTAAGCCCATAACCGGTGCAATATGTAAACAGTATGTTGGACTATTCAACTTGATCCAGTCAGCATGCCATGTAGGCATATCTGGCCCACGTTGGCCCCACAAACCGGTGCAACTACCAAACGTAGCAACCCCCCTATACAAACTGGTCGTTTTGGCAAACAGACCGGACAGACCGGTAGTACATGGCAAAAAGACCGGTTTTGTTGCTATACTTTCCTAGTAGGGATTATTTGCTTGGTGATTGATGTCTATAACCCGCACTTGATCAAGAACCTGGCTCACGAACTGATATGCAAGACAAAAATCCGCGTATCCCGGGGGTAGACACTGCGACGCTCAAGTTAGTAAACAACCTAGAACATTACACACATATCAATTCTCACTATGTGTGTAATGTTCACATTATCATTTTTGAATGATTATAAAAATTATCGGAATAAATTTGTTATTTTAACAAAATTTTAGTTGAGAGGTTCCGGGCACTGTTTTCATTAAATTCTGCATCAATCGTGTTATTTGAAGTATGAATTTGATATCAATGTTGGAACCAATGATTTGTGTTTTAAATTAATTTTTTAAAATATTTATAGTCCATCTTTAAAATGTATTAAAATTACTGGGTTAAAAATATGCTTTTTAAAATTTGTATGTTGCTAAAAACTCACCGCGTAGCAGCTGTGGAATTTTCATAACCTTTAAGAAATATAATATTAATTCGAAATTCTCTACAGTATGTAATTTACTTTGTATTGATATGATCCGTTAATTATTTTAATCATCTTAATCTGAACCGTTGATTTCTACCTTTATAATTTTAGGGTCTGAACATAATATTCTTCCTTATCCTTTTCGGATCCGCAAAATCCCTCTTCTGATCTCTCTTCCAACCCCTCTTCCTAAATCTTGCAAATCCCTCACCGATCTAAATCCCTCTACCGATCTAAATCCCGCCGCCTCTTCAACCCTTCGTCGCCGTCACCGAATCCACTGTGCCGGAAACATTAAGGCAATCAGCGCCCAGTGGGTCGAGACTTACGAGCCGACGCCGGAGCTGGACCCGAAGCTCGACTTCACCAGACTTCTCTACCACGAGAACGCCCACATCTGGCAGTTTCTCGGAGAAAACGCTAATAGAGAGGTCGCTGAAGGGACCACGGGTTTCGTGAGGCTCAGGGGCGGTTTTGCTGGGGTCGGACTGGACCACTGGATTTGGGGATACGTGGGACACTGCAGTGAACACTCCCCAGGTAAACAATGCAATCCCTTTTCATGGGTTTTTCTTGATTATTACTAACAAAATTGAAGTAGCCATTCCATTCTGCCTAAACTGTGTTTCGAACACCACTTGCCTGAAGAGATTAGAGGACTAAAAGTTTTTGTGCATAAAGAATCCAATGAGAAATAATATTTATCATGAGTGTTTTCTGCGGGTTTCTTTTTTCCTGTATTAAATTTTGTGGAGGTTTGCTGAAGGTTTTTTGAGCTTTATCTTTGGCTTTGTAACTTCTTATTTGCTTCAGTGGGATTTTTCCAGCACAGAGAAAAGAGGTAATGAATAATAAATACAAAAATGCTGAGAAGTAAGAACTCATAATATGTCAGCCATGAACAAGTGATAATAATGCAGCCAGGTAATGCAGCTATCTTATCACCTGTTGCTCTTACAATCACTTTGTGTCTGCAGCTTTTGCTACTTCTCATCACCGCATAAGTTCGGCAGCACTTGGACATCTCTTCTTCTTCCATGTACTTCTTATTCAAAGGTAATTTTTTCCATAGAAAGCCTAGCTAATGATGGATTTAGGCCTACCTAATTGAGTTGAAAGCTTGCTAGACCTCCCTTTCGACAAGAATTTTTGTATTGGTGATTTTATCTTCATCTCAAGGGAATGATGACTTATGATTACATACCGGCGATGAAAGAGGATAACAGGTTAGCAGTAGAAGCAGATTTTTTTGAAGAATCTAATTTTCTTTGGATTATGAGAGTGGGGCTGATCTCGCTCGACTCCTTTAAAAAGTAAACTTTCACTTCATGCAGGGAACAAGGAATGAAGCAGGTACTAATATCTGGTTTTCAGCCATAAAGTGGTGATTTTTTTTGCTTGTTATGTTAGGTAGTCACCAAACTGTTGCTGATTTTAGGACCTCCATAAATTATCTATACGAATTAAGGGAGAAACTGACAAGCCTCAAAGCTTTCATGCAAGCATCAACCTTTGGAAACTAGTGGCCATGAACTGGAAGGGGGCTCTATTGGCGGCCAAAGGCAAAAGAAAGCTTGGTGATGCAGAACAAGTGTGAGCCATTGAAGCCTTTACCTCTTGAAACCACGGACCTGACCTTAACATAGAGATTCCAAGGCTCTATGTGCTACCTTCACCCTCCAACTTTTCAAGTACAAAGCGTTGTTTAGTTTTTATAGATTAGTGTTTACTTCTGCATATACAAGATAGTTTTGGATTTTTCAGTGAAATAGGAGATTTTGTACATTTTGGTGATTTATAAATTTGAATATATATATTCTGCATATTTTTTCATGTTGCATCGGTTCATCCAAATAGAAATGTTGCACCACAAATGGGGTTTCTATTTCAATATGATGGGTTTTATATAACACCGGTTGAAAAATTACACCCACAGGCCCATGATTAATTGGGCTTTAGTCTTTAAGCCCACAACCGGTGCAATATGTAAACAGTATGTTGGACTATTCAACTTGATCCAGTCAGCATGCCATGTAGGCATATCTGGCCCACGTTGGCCCCACTAACCGGTGCAACTACCAAACGTAGCAACCCCCCTATACAAACTGGTCGTTTTGGCAAACAGAACGGACAGACCGGTAGTACATGGCAAAAAGACCGGTTTTGTTGCTATACTTTCCTAGTAGGGATTATTTGCTTGGTGATTGATGTCTATAACCCGCACTTGATCAAGAACCTGGCTCACGAACTGATATGCAAGACAAAACCCCGCGTATCCGTGGGGTAGACACTCCGACGCTCAAATTAGTAAACAATCTAGAATATTACACACATATCAATTCTCACTATGTGTGTAATGTTCACATTATCATTTTTGAATGATTATAAAAATTATCGGAATAAATTTGTTATTTTAACAAAATTTTAGTTGAGAGGTTCCGGGCACTGTTTTCATTAAATTCTGCATCAATCGTGTTATTTGAAGTATGAATTCGATATCAATGTTGGAACCTTCGGGGTCTACCAAACGGGGCCTGTGTGTAAGATAATAGATAGAGAGGTCTACCAAACCTTCGGTATTTATAGAGCTACCATCTGTAGATTGGTAAGACATATAATTATGGTATGAATACAACTCTTATGGAGATAACAGTCGCATTACCATGTATAAGAGAAGTATATTTCAGACATGGTTGTATTACATGTTTAAAGGAGTATTCCTTTTAAGACATTCAGAATATACGCATTCCTTATAAGGATTTAGACCGATGGACCCGTGGATCCATCCTCCGCGTAACTCAGGCCCACGACCCTTCTCTAGCCTTGGTCCGAGACTGAATGAGGCCCTAGAATACGAACCATGGACTTATCAGTAGCCCCAAGGTAGATCTTCAGAATATTGAGGACTCTATCTCGAAGGCTAGATGAGAGGCTAGCTTCTCGAGGGAAGGCCAATAACTCGAGGGAGAGTAACTCGGGGTGTTAAGCTCAGGGTATCCTTCTAGGACTGATCGCTTGGGCTGACCCTTCTGAGTATATATCTTCAAGTTGTGTCGTATTCCACCAGGACATGTGGATAGTTGAATTTGAATCCATCCTTTAAATCTGAGGTAGTTGACACGTGGCGTCTACTCATTGTATAATCTGGCGGTGGGAAAGACCAACCATCCAATTGTCTTCATCGTTTCACGAGTTGAGATAATTACTCGCTTAAGTGCGTGTTAATTACTGGTTATATATCCAAGTAATCTTCCTTTGTGTTTATCACCATTCTTCATTCCGATTTGGCTTTTTAATCTCAGAAAAGCTCTTCTTCTTTTTAGAAAAGTTCTTTTTCTTCTTCATATAATTTCTTCCCACCATTCTCTGTGTTGCCATGTCGACTTCAAACTCAAGTGTTCCCCATGGCAATAAAGAGAATACCGTACCTCTGAAAGAACCGGAGGAGATAACTGTTGAAGAAAGAGCCCCAGCCGTCGGTGACCTAGAAACTTTGTTTCTTGAAGCAGATTTCGGTGAATTGATGGAGGTGACCATTGCCACTCCTCTGCAAGTTGTATAGGTGGTGCCTGGTAAGGGCTCATCCCGATCGGGTGAAGACCGAATATGGAGCCCTAAGTTGATAAACGGGCTCCAGTTACCGGTGACGTAGATGATGTCACCAAGGTGGTCAATGAAATGACACTGCAGTTCCTGAAGTCGTGTAGGCTGTCCTACCCCATCGAGGCCGGGCTGAAATTTGAGGATGAACACCTCAAAACCCAAGACATGGTTACCCCCACTCGAGGGGTAATATATGGTTGGTTTTTACAACATGGGGTAAGTTTCCCTTTTCCCCTATTGATGCGGGAGTTTTTGTAGCACCATAAGCTGCATCCATGCCAAATTCACTCCAACACAGTGGTGTCTATTATGGTATTGATATCTTGGACGTTCTGAATGTGCAGTCTTTGTTTCTCCTCCCTGTCCATGCCGCCATCGTTGTAATTATGGCCTCCTGGGTTCGGGGGTGGCGGAAATTGCTGCTGACTGACGTACAGAGGCAAGCTCTGGGATAGGTCATTCAAAAATCTCTGCTCCTGGGCAGGGTTTGAGAGTGGTGTGCTTCTAGCCCCTTGGAGTGAATCCTCAGGTACTGACATCAAATTCGGGGAGTCATTCGCCTGGGCATAGAACCGCTGGTTAGGGTTTAGCAGGGACGCTACCAGAGCGGGATATTGAGCTTGTAAGTTTCTCATCAGAAGTCGGACGTCCTCCAGGATTTCGTCTGATGGAGGGTTCGAGACCGGAGGTTGAGAAAGTAAGGGGCCCGAGGTAGGGTTCGAGGCCGCGGCTTGGCGTCTCCTTTGTAATTCTTCCTCGCGCCTCCGTTTGAGGATTTGCTCATCCCTCAACCTCCTTTCTTCCTCGGCAAGGATTGAGTCTTCTCCATTGTATCCAAACTCTTCCTCTTCAAACTGCCCATCCTGTCCGTTTATGAAGTCACTGTAACTGATGTCTGTCTGGAGCGAGACTCTTGGATTTGACCGTCCGTTGGATGGTCCTGGGCCCGAGTTTGGTGCTCCATACGCATTAGGGTTCGGACTAGAGGTTGACGCTCCAGACGTGGTGGGGTTCGGACCAGAAGTCGGTGTTCCGGACGCGGTGGGGTTCGGACCCGAGGTGTGTGCTCCAGACGTGGTGGGGTCCGGACCATAGGTTGGTGCTCCGTACGCGGTGGGGTTAGGACCAGAGGTATGTGGAACGTTGGAGTTTCCAGCACCTATGGTAGAGCCTAGTGGTGGTTCGGATACAGAACCTGATTGAGATCTGCCTCTTCCTCGACCACGTCCACGTCTTTGGGGGCTTGTTCACCGTCAGGGTTTCCTTCAAGGTCCATTCCTTGCATACGGGCGCTCTTTCCTGGGTTGCTGACTTCTGACATGATGTTTCTAGCTTGCTGAGCAGATGATTGGCATGATCAGATCTGAGACAAAGTTCAGTGACGTCGTCAATTAACACGCGAATCCCACTGGGCGTGCCAAATTGATGGATGTCTAGAACCCGCACTTGATCACAAACCTGGCTCACGAACTGATCTGCAAGACAAAGCCTCGGGTGTCCCGGGGGTAGACACTCTGATGCTCAAGTTAGTAAACAGCCTAGAGAAGCTTTAAGTGTGTAAGGCGTATTGTGTGTAAGATAATAGATAGAGAGGTCTACCAAACCTTTGGTATTTATAGAGCTACCATCCGTAGATTGGTAAGACATATAATTATGGTATGAATACAACTCTTATGGAGATAACAGTTGTATTATCATGTATAGGAGAAGTATATTTCATACATGGTTGTATTACCATGTTTAAAGGAAGTGTATTCCTTGTAAGACATTCAGAATATACGCATTCCTTATAAGGATTTAGACCGATAGACCAGTGGATCCATCCTCCGCGTAACTTGGGCCCACGATCCTTCTTGGGCCTTGGTCCGAGACTGAATGAGGCCCTAGAATACGAGCCATGAACTTCACTAGGTTGTGCTTTGCTAAAATCAGCAGATTTATTGCCTTCTCCGAGGACATGTTCAAGCTCATCAGCAACATGTAGTGACAACAACTCATAGCACAAAGAGTAATGCTTCCAATTGCAGTGTACTGGACTTTGAACACCACTAACTACATTTTTATAATCACATTTTATGATAAATCTGGAGAGGTTCAGTTCAGATGCAGCTATGTATTGTTGCTTAATTACTAGCAGTTCAGAGTGAAGAGGGGATGTACATGGCCTGAAAAACATTCTAAATAAAATAGTATCCCATTTCCAGTCCCTAATTATGATGCCAAGGCCATATGTTTCCTATTCGAAAGCATCATCCACATTACCTTAAAACCTCAGGATGAGCTGTTACAATCCACATTTTCTATCATTACAATAATTATGAGTTAATTTATAATAAAAGTTTGCATTTATCCAAACAAGATAACAAACCGTTGATATATTAAGACTCCAGGTTGCTAAGTAATTTTGTTACAACATGACAAACTCTGAAGGATTAATGGGACAGTATAAAACAATGAAATGAGTTAAACAACGAAAAAGGAAAACATTAAGGACCACGACTAAGATTTTGATAAATTTAGAAATGATAATCAAGACTAATACTTCTATGCAACTTTATGCATAGTCAAGGAGCAAGTGAATGTCATCACTGATTAGTCTTAGGCTTGTCTTGAGTGTTGTATTAAATTTTTGTATAAGTGTAGTCGCAAACTAGTCCACCTCATATTTGATAGTTTGCGTGGGATGCTTTGGTGTACAATGTCTACTTCTCTGCTGTATTTCATGTAGTTATGAGCCGACGCCGGAGCTGGACCAGAAGCTTGACTTCACCGGACTTCTCTACCACGAGAACGCCAACATGGCAGTTTCTTAGAGAAACGCCAATAGAGGGCTCACTGAAGGGATTGCGGATTTCGTGAGGCTCGGGGGTGGTTTCACTGGGTCGGACTGAACCATTGGATTTGGGGACTGGACCATTTGACCAATTTCCCGGTCAAACCGATTTCTGGTAGGGGTGGTAAGGAGATGGATGGTGTGATTTGGTGGTGGCAGGCGGTGGTGCTTGGAATTTTATGGTGGAGCGTTTCTTTTAAAGAAAAGAGTAAAATTGTCACAATATTAATTAATTGCATTGACTAGACATTTTAAAAGTTTTATGCCCTTAGAAGTAATTACAACTCTGATTACGTCATTTTTAGAAATTTTCTCAAATGATTTCATGTACATGTTTAGGGTTTAGGGCTAACTTGAGTTTTGGATTTAAAAAATTCACTCTTATGTTAATTTATGAATTCAGTTTTTGGTTTGAGTTTTTCTCCCAATGGAAAACCCATATTCTAATTTTCGATTTTACAATTTTCAAACTCAATTCTAATATCCAAAAGGCCAAAACCCCTGTATTATCTTGGATTCGATTTTGTCACGAAATGGATTTGTCACGAAATGGATTTGTCACGAAATCGATTTTGTCACGAAATGGATTTAAAAATAAAAAAGTTACTAACCCCAATAAAACATGTTTAGATAAATTGAACAGTTTCAAGTAGGGTTGGCAAACGGGTATACGGGTAAAATATGAGTCGGGTAAAATGGGTAATATGAAAATATGGGTATGACCCATTTTAAAAACGGGTAAAACGGGTCGGGTAAAATATGGGTAAGGTAAAACATGGGTTGGGTAAAATTCGCGGGTAAAGCGGGTAAAACCGCGGGTTAGACCCGTATTTTACCCGACCCATTTTGACCCGTATTTTAAATTACCCATTTTATCATACCCGTATTTTACCCGTGTCCGTATTTTACCCATTTTTAAAGAATATTAAATCTGAATTTCCAAATAAAAATGAAGCTTTATTTTGATCAATTTTTTAATAAAATTGAGTCCTATTTTGCCCTATTCTTTAGGGGTTTGAAGCGTAGGCTTTACATGCCTCATTCATTTATCGGGTAATATATGGGTTGGGTAAAATTCACGAGTAAAACCGCGTGTTAGACCCGTATTTTACCCGACCCGTTTTGACCCGTATTTTAAATTATCCATTTTATCATACCCGTATTTTACTCGTGTCCGTATTTTACCCATACCCACATGAATAAAAAAATAAAAATTAACCATTTATTCACGAGTAATGAGTAAAAATTGCCGGACCTAGTTTCAAGGTCACGGGACCGGCGTAACACTTTCAAGGTTTCAAGCGACTTTTTTTACGCAAAATTTTTTAATACATAATAATGAAAAATATTAATTAAAATTATGAATATTTTTAGAAAATTAGGCTCTTATTTTGGACCCATTTTTAAAAAATATTAAATCTGAATTTTGAAATAAAAATGAAGCTTTATTTTGATCAATTTTTTAATAAAATTGAGTCCTATTTTGCCCTATTTTTTAGGGGTTTGAAGCGTATGCTTTACATGCCTCATTTATTGGGCCCGGCCCGTAAGGTCATTAAGTAGCAGTTACCACAAGGACATTATTCCAAATTTCCTTTGGAAAAAGTAAAATAAATAACAAAAGATAAACCCTATATACATGGGCCAAGAGTTTTATGAGGATTTTCCAAATAACATCTATCTTCCGTTCACTACAGCCTAATCCGATCACCACCGCCGCCTTAACCCGCCGCCTCCTCCACTCCCTAACTGCTCCAATGGACGATTCGCTGCGCAAGGAACTTGCCCAGAAGCTGGCGAGCATCCAATCGCAGGGCAATATTGTCCGCCAATTGAAGAGCTCCGGCGCCGCCAAGCCAGATATCGACGCCGCCGTGAAAGCCCTCACCGCCCTGAAGCTGGACAAGGACGCTCTCGAGTCGCAGCTCAACTCCACCGCTTCAGCTAGAGATGCCTTTCGTCAGACTGTCACCAACACCCTGGAGCGCCGCTGCTTCTACATGGCTTCTTTCAAGATCTACGGTGGTGTTGCCGGTCTCTACGACTATGGCCCTCCTGGATGCGCCGTCAAATCCAACGTCCTAGCCTTCTGGCGTCAGGTACACCTAAATTTCTGAATTTCTTATTTCATGATGTTTTTGATCATTATCTTGTTGCTTTGTATTCTTAAGTTCTTATATAGGATTGATTGTAGCATTTTCCATCCTATTTGCATGAATTCTGAGTTCTGAATTTCTGATGCGACAATATGTTTGATCACTATGTTGTATGTAGCACTTCGTATTAGCGGAGAACATGCTGGAAATTGATTGTCCATGTGTCACGCCTGAAGAAGTGCTCAAGGCATCAGGCCACGTTGAAAAGTTCACTGATCTTATGGTCAAGGATGAGATCACTGGAAATTGCTTCCGGGCTGACCACTTGCTGAAGGATTACTGCAAGGAAAAGCTCGACAAGGATTTGACTTTGCCAACTGATAAGGTCAGAGAGCTAGCACACGTTCTTGCAACTCTTGATGATTTATCCCCTGAGGAGCTCGGTGCTAAGATCAAGGAGTACGGAATCACTGCACCTGATACTAAGAACCAGCTCTCCGATCCATACCCTTTCAATCTCATGTTCCAGACTTCTATTGGCCCCTCTGGCGCTCAAACAGGGTGAGCTCTATATTCATTTTCTTGGATGATTTAAAGAGCTTGGCTATTCATATATGTTCTATTTGTTAAGGCTATTTATTTTCTGTTCTTGGATGATATTTAAGGCTATTCTATTGTTTCAGGTATATGCGTCCTGAAACTGCACAAGGCATATTTGTTGACTTTAAGGATCTTTATTATTACAACGGGCAAAAGCTGCCTTTTGCTGCTGCTCAGATTGGCCAGGCCTTTAGAAATGAGGTATTAGTCTAGTATATTTCCAGTCTACCTGCTTGCTTCTTAACCGACATAATATTACCTGAAAGCACACTTTGCATTACATTTAGTTTTGTAATAGGGCAAAAGCTGTAGTACACTCTGCATTTTTAACTTGCCCTCTTTAGGAATAGTAAAAAGGAGAGCGTGAATGCTGATTGAGTGATTGAGTATTTTGCCACCTATTTAGCATCTCCTTCTGCCCGCCTTTATTTTCTAGGATAATTGGATTTGTTTTGTAATGGGTGACAATTTGTTGTGTTTTTGCTATTCTATATGCAGATATCTCCTCGACAAGGCCTCTTAAGAGTTCGTGAGTTCACGCTGGCAGAGATTGAGCATTTTGTTGATCCCCTGGACAAATCACATCCAAAGTTTTCTAAAATTGCGGATTTGGAGTTCCTATTGTTTCCGAGGGATGAGCAAATGTCTGGACAGTCTGCAAAGCCACTAAAGATTGGTGAAGCAGTTAAAAAGGTCAGTTTCGCTTGCTCCTGGTTTATCCTGTGGATGTATTTTCTGATCTTTTCTTGTATTCAATATTTTTATCTGCCTGGTTTATCCAGTGGATATATTTTCTGATCTTTGCTTATATGGGGATATTTTTAGGGTATTGTTAATAATGAGACTCTTGGCTACTTCATTGGGAGGGTGTACCTCTTCCTAACTAAGCTTGGAATAGACAAAAAAAGGCTGCGATTCAGGCAGCACCTTGCAAATGAGATGGCTCACTATGCTGCTGATTGTTGGGATGCTGAAATCGAATGCTCTTATGGCTGGATTGAATGCGTTGGAATTGCAGATAGATCTGCATATGACCTTCTTGCTCACTCAGTAAGATTCTACTCACGATGCTAATTAATACGTTCATCACAAATGCTGAGTCATAGGTTTTCCTGTTTTTACAGTAGACCATCAGCTTATCACTACATATTCCTTTCTAAATTATTGCTGGTCAGAGATACGTGTGCTCTTCTCATTTTTATTAAACACTTGCTTCATTTGTGAATAGGAAAAAAGCGGTGTTGCTCTTTTGGCCAAGGAGAAATTATCTGAACCAAGAGAAGTTGAGGTACCTGATTTAAGTGTGTTGCATGAGTAAATGTGATGGTTTAGTGTGCAGCCATATGACTGACTTTTTCCACATGTACCAGGAACTAGTGATAGCTCCATCAAAAAAGGAATTAGGCCTCATGTTCAAAGGGAATCAAAAGAAGGTCACTGAAGCCTTGCAGGTACGTTGTATTGAAACCCCAAAAAGCTTACACATTTAACATCTATCAGTTTTATGACAAACCCTTTTGGTTTTCCCCTGCTCAATATAGGCAATGGATGAAGAGGCTGCTTTGAAGATGAAAGATGATTTGGATTTGAAAGGCGAGGTGGAATTTTACGTCTGCACTCTTCAGAAGAATGTGACTATCAAGAAAAGTATGGTGTCAATCACAAAGGAAAAAAAGAAAGAACATGAGAGATCTTTTACTCCTTCTGTGATTGAGCCGTCATTTGGTATTGGACGCATTATATATTGCCTTTATGAACACACATTCTACACAAGGCCTGGTAAAACTGGGGACGAGATACAGAATGTGTTCCGCTTCCCTCCTCTCGTGGCACCGATCAAATGCACCGTGTTCCCTCTAGTACAAAACGAGCAATATAATGAAACTGCAGAGCTTATTTCCAGTTCGTTGACTGCCTGTGGAATTTCACATAAGATTGACCTTACAGGTATAAATCATTCAAATTTTGCCTAGTTCAGAATTCTTACCTGGTGATTGCATGTTATGTCTTCTGCTTTTAAACATAAAGCTGATGGCTTTTGTGAAGAAATCTTTGAATACTTTGAATATTAGACGGTAAATTAAGCAAGTGCATGATGATGTTTGTATAGGTAACTCAATTGGGAAACGGTATGCAAGAACGGATGAACTGGGTGTGCCGTTTGCAATCACTGTGGATTCAGCAGCATCAGTGACGATAAGGGAGAGAGATAGCAAGACTCAGGTCAGAGTTGATGTGGAGAAGGTGGCATTAGTTGTCAAGGAAGTGGCTGAAGGACAGTGTAGCTGGCATGATATTCTCAGCACCTACCCAATCCATGCTTCCGGATCTGTTGAGGAAGATTGAAGCCTGCTCACTTTCCTCGATTATCATTGCTTTGTTATGGATGGTTAGGAAGAACAATGTGATAATGATGTAGTACTGTTCCCTCTTTTTGCATTGTTCAGACAATCTAGATCTGCAAGAATTTGCCAAGAATATGTACAATTTGTGCTTATATAACTACATTTTGTTGGTTCATCAATTGAGAAATCTGAAAACTGTTGCTGAAACAAGCATCTTGCTCAGGGAATAAAGTCTGTAACCAACTAACCATACCATTGTGAAATCTTTACCAACACTAAAAGTGGAAGGGTTTTTTTTTTGAAGAACAAAAGTTGAAAGTTTTGTAATCTTTATTTGGTTTAATCCGTTGGGAAGTCTGACTGATAATACATAATGCTGATGAAACAAGAATCAAGCTCTGTTAAGTCTACTATTCTGAGATCTGTTAATCAAAACTTATAAAAAACCGCCGTCTGTGGGACTCGAACCCACGACCACGTGGTTAAAAGCCACGCGCTCTACCAACTGAGCTAAGACGGCTGCTGACATCCTAACCAAGCTATTTATATTTGACCAACTGAATCAAATGTGTCAATTACTTTTCAAACTCTACCGTTAGTAATTTTAGTTACAATTATAATATAATATATAGAACTTTGAAGTTTTAAAACTATATAATATGCGAGGAATCCAACTATATCATATTATTATTAGTAAAATACTAAATTATATTTTTGGAAAAAAATAAAATACTTACACTACTACAATTTTGCAGCATTTAAGACGGTTGGTCCTTCACGTTTCAAGGCAGAAGACAAATGCCTTCTCTGGTATTGCCTTAAATCCTGAAAAAGCTTTAAGGCGGTTCCTCTTCCGCCTTAAAATTTTTCTGTTTTAAGGCGTATCATCCGCCTTAGAAGTATGTCATTTCCGCCTTTATGACGTGTTGCGAGCTCGCAACAACTACTAAAATCAAAACCTAACTGACCAAGTGGCGAGTTCGCCAGCTTAAACGCAAGGCTGAAATTATGTGTGAGTCTGACTTGTTACGACGGCTGTTGGCGAATCGCTAAACATTTATGTAGCGAGTTCGCTACACTACATATTAGACAGGGTTTATGGTCTAGGGTTTAGGGCGTCACTTGATTAGTTGCGACACCAACAAGCGATCGCAAGTAATATTCTTGCGAGTCCGCTAGTTTGCCTGGACAAGATCTTAGATAGTGAACGAGGGTACTAGCGGTCTCGTTTGAGGCTGGCCTAAAACTGTCCTAGCAAGCTCGCTACGCCATCTCTTATTATTTTGTAGCGAGTTCGTAAGTGTACTCTCAGGCATGATTAGACGACGTCGTATTATCTTAGATTAGGCGATTTTAGTAGTTTATTGGCGAGCTCGCTAACTTGCTCGGCATGCGTGACGAGTAGACTGGCGAGCTCGCAGGGTCGGAGACTGGAGAGGCAGTGGCTAACGAGCGACAGAGTTGCGAATACGCTAGTAAACTGTGATTGGGGTTGATTTCTGATGATTTGTGGCGAGGTCGCTTGTATATTTCGCTAGTCTTGACGAGTCAGGTTGCGATGGCGTTAGACATAATATTGGTGAGACAGAGTTTAACCTAGCGAGCTCTGTGGCGAACCCGCCACCTGAGCTTGACTACTTGCGAGTACGCATGTAACTCACATAAGTGATTTGGTGCTTAACGAGAAAGGTAACGAGCTCGCCAGGAAAAAAGCCTAGTACATTAATTTTTGATTTTTGGTAAATTTCCCGCACAAATAGTATAATTGGCATATCTAAACTTGTCAATTGCAAGATATATGTAGTCCACTAAATGGCAGACACAAAGAACTCATAAATTATAATCCTTTGCATGTATAACAAATGTAGAAATACGACTTAGGTTTTACATGCATCCTTACGTGGTACGTGTGGTCTAGATATGAATCGAGCTCTAACGATGACCAAGTGCTTTGCAAATCTATCTCTCCCCAACTCTAACTCTTTTTTAGTGTATGCCGATTGATTTTCCTCGAGTATCTACGAATGAGATACATTTATTAATACAAACTAAGGTAATTTGTAGGTAATAAATAGAAACTTTCATATTGTAAGAGTACTCACGCGATGTAGTTCCAAATTGTCACTTGTAAGGGTCTCAATGCACTCGTAGGCATACAACATCATGTAGTATCCACACTCCCAGTTGGACAATTGCTTGCGGTGCTGAAATTGAAGTAGTTTAACATATGGTATGTAAATGTATTTAGCTGCAAATACGTAATAAAGGAGTCGATATTTTAACCTGAATTTGAATAAGTTCAAAGTTAAGGAGTGTGTCGTCATTCACAGCATGCATAACAATCTCCAATAGATCGGCGAATTTTGTAGATGGAGCGAAATGTAGTGGATCAATCCAATAGACACGCTTCAATGATGGAATCATTGCAACAAAACTCCAATGACAACTATATATTAAACAACATGCACCTCAGACTATAACATAGATTATGTAGATTATGTGCAGTTGAAACTAATATCTACTAATCAAACAATTAGTAAATACATACCCCTCTAGGTATGGCCCAATGAAAATGGTTTTGCTCTTGTCGTTTAGCAACTTTGTAAGGTAAGCAAGCCTCACATTATTACCTTGTTGGGCTTGTTGCAAGCAAGTCGGGTGCAAAAAACCGATGAATGTCTTGGTCACGCTCAAAGAGACGTATTGCATGAACCTACAACAATCTTAGAGTATAAAGTATCGGAAGAGGTATATAAATACGGACACAATAAAGTAACACATAAATACCACTAGGTTAAATAATAACACTTACATTTGATGTAGGATTAGTATAGTATCGGGAAGGGTTTGTTTGTGCCAAAATAGGGCAAAATCTTCCCAAGGAACAACCACTTCCTTTGCCTCGCCAAAAACCTTGGAATTGGCTACAAAATAGTATACAGATTCACGGCTATGATGACCTAGCATGTCAAATAGTGTGCGAACAAAACCCGGGAGAGCTTTCATGAAACCCACACACTCATTAGAGAGAGGAATCTTAGGGATTGGGAAATTAAGGTCGGCAATCTCTGTTGGTTG
The DNA here is from genome assembly GCA_948330725.1 of Sherardia arvensis. Lineage (NCBI taxonomy): Eukaryota > Viridiplantae > Streptophyta > Magnoliopsida > Gentianales > Rubiaceae > Sherardia > Sherardia arvensis. The sequence goes on from OX415244.1 coordinate 11,137,897, forward strand.
CTTTGTGTTCTTGGGGATGCATGTTGAATTAGCATCTACAACCAACCACGCGGGCCATACGAAAAAAAATCCCAAACCTTGACCAACTCTTGTGCATTCATCATCCTCAGTCACCGGCAACAAGGCATCTTCTACATACACCTCAACTATAGATACCCTTACGAAACCCTTAGGGACTTTTGATTTGTGATGCAAAGTCATATGAGGATAGGAATTCCCATTAGCAACGTGTATTGGTTGAGAATTATTACCTCTAACAACGTACAACTTGCAAGAATGGGAAATCTACATTCAAGAAAAAAAAATTAGTTTGTTATCATAGTATTTTCAAAAAGGAGTAGATGATTAAGCGTAATTAATTTGAATGTAAGGCTTAGACTAGGGTGATAACCTAACCTTTGTGGTTGGTTTGGGAAGTTGTATATCAACTTGCGGAAGTTGTATATCAACTTGAGGTTGGCTAGGAGCCAATGGCGTGCATATGTCGATGTGGTCGAATGGAGGATTTGGTTGGTCAACCTCAGCTTGGGGCGGGGATGGATGGGAGCCTCTGGATGATGGTCCATTACCTTGATTTGTTAGACACAAATCATCGGGAATAGGATAATTCACAAAAGCACAAACATTGGCTAAGATGGCTTTCAAATTCTTGACATCTTGCTCGGATTTTTTAGTTTGGCTTAAGGCTACTTGGAGTTTAGAGGGTTTAGGATTTTTGCTACTACGTTTGATCCCAAAAGCTTCAATTTGGGTCGCATATCCACCTATCCCCTTTGCTCTTCCAGGATGTTCATCCTTACCTAGTGCTCTATGCAAGACATCATGTTTTCCCACCGGGATGAATAAACCCTGTTCAACTTCAAGCCCTACCTCATCCTACTCACAATAATAATCAAACAAATTGGTTGTCGTATTTTAAATACACTACGACGTTCTATTTTAATTTTAGTAACATTAATAGTTTTGAGAAGTATGTAAACTTATATAACACGTACCACTCGTCCGGCAATTCTCTTTGCCTCGTCGCTTGAGAATTTTCCGTCGGCCTTAATTCTACCAAGCACGAATAACTGTTCTCGAGTATATTTTGTTGGGTCTTCGGCCGCGACTTGGTTTTTTGCCTCTTCTAGGGGGTGCCACCATCTACTAGTTCCTTAACCTCTTTATCGTATTTGTTTTTAGATGTCTTCTTCCCCACACCCAAATATCCACACCGTCCACCGGTGTAGGGCATATTATTAGCAGCAGCTGCTTTACGCTTATCATCACCCACACCCTTTATGAATTTTATTGGTTAGTAAGGATAAACTAATTTAGGGAACAATTAAAGGTGTATAGGAAAAAATATAAATTAAGCAAATTGAATGTTAGTACTAACCTTTAAATCATTTTCTAGCCATCGTGCCTTGAATATCTCCCAAGTGAGTGGGACAATGTGATTGTAACGATCCTTAGGATGTTGACCAAACCTTATGCCCTTTGGGTTTATGTACTCCTTGGCAAGAGTATATTTATGCTCGCGATGCGACTTTGATGCAATTTGTAACGCCTTCTTCTTCACTTGATCGTTCGATTTATCTTCGATCACAAAGGGTCGCTAACATTGATATAGTATAGGTGGTAAGTCCTATTAATAAGGTATTACTAAATGGAAAAAAATAAAAAAGTAAACTTCACCTTGCATTCCTTCCACACACCCCTTTTAATAGCGGGGTCTAGAAGCCTCCAATCCGTAGTATCTAGCGGCACATGAGTCCTACCTATTTTCCCACACCAACTAGACCACCTCTGGGCATCATCGTAGGGCGCAATAGCTACACCGATGTCATTAAATTTGACATGTGTTAGAATTTTATTGTCGATTCGTGTCTCTATCTCGCGACAATGGGTCCTCATTTGTTCTTCTTTTGAAGCGCGACTAAGCTTCCTTGTTTTACGTCGTCGCGAATCGCGAACAACATTTTCTCCACCACTAGATGAGTTGGAAGAAGTCGAGTTTGTTGGTTCACTCATTGTCCTTTCCTACGTTTAGAGACCAATTTGTTAGTGGAAATGACAAAACATTTATATAGTCCACATTCCCCAATTAATGAATGCCTACAAACATGGTCAAGAATATGCATTTACACACAAGTTAAGTATAATTTTGTTTACCTAGACACAAGTACCTAAAACAAATAAAATGTAACAATTTAAATGGACCTAGTGGTGATTAATTAATGATGAATCATAAGTTTAACACTCCAACGAATATATAAACCCTAATGACCCCTTAAAACTCACAAAATAAGTGTAATCAACTAAAAACCCATAACTTTGCAATTATCAAATAGGTAGATGTAGAATTGATTGTAGTGTTGAGGATGGGTCTACCTTGTTTGTCCTTCTCCTACCCACATAAATTGTGCTACTAAATTCCAAAACAACAAGTACAAAATCATAAAGACAAGCATATGGGTAGAGAAACAAATAGTGGAGAAGTAATTGAAAAGCTTAGCAAATTGCTTACACTTTGGATTGACCCACTTGAGATGTAGTTGAATTTATGGAAGGGTTTGTGTAGATTTGATGGAAGATTGATGTGGAAAGAGTAGAGAATATGTGAAAAGAGAAGAGATTTGGAAGAAAGATTCGACCATGAAAAGTGATAAGATGCCAAGTTTGTGGTCTTCTTGGCTTGGAATTATGCTGTTGACGACCAGAGGCGGGCCAGGTTGCGAATTCGCTAGTTATACGCTTTGGGTTTCGAGCACCATGCGATCTCGCTAGTAATGAAACTCATGCATTCAATACCTTCACCATTGTGACTTGCGACATCGCAAGAAGTCCAGTTCATAAATTTGGACCCTTGCGAACTCGCAACTGTGGATGCATGATGTAATTTTCTCAATCATCTGCCATTCAGTTTGATAATACACTTGTTAATTACCACGTCTAAGAAGGTATGAAAGTGGTGACTTGAACGTAAAAATGACATTGAAGTTATTTAATTAGTTTCGTTATGGTAATTAACGCGGAATAAGGTGTATATCAAATATATTTCGGTGTTGCGAGTATGTTTGATAATACACTAGTTAATTACCCTGTGTAAGAAGGTATAAAGTTGGTGACTTTAGCGTAATATTGAAGTGGAGGTTAATAAATTAGTTTCATTATAAATAAGTGTGAAATAAGGTATTTAATTACTTGCGACTATGGCATGCAGTTATCAATCTATTATTTGCAGGTGTATATATGCATGACTATTGAAAAGCATATCGTACTCTGAACTCCAAAATGTTCATCGTTTATTCAAAAGTTGTTATGAAATAGCTTGCCAGGTACTAGCTGGTTGTGACAACATTAATGTGAATATAAGTGTGGAATAAGGTATTTACTTGCGACTATGTCATGGAGTAATCATTCGATTAATTGCAAGTGTATATATGTATGACTATTGAAAAGCATATCGTACTCTAAAGTCCCAAATGTTCATCGTACATTCAAAAGTTGTTATGAAATAGCTTGCCAGGTTCTAGCTGGTTGTGACAACATTAATGTAATTAGGTTGATGAACTTGATAATCAATGGGAATATATATTATGGTAACCATCGAATCATGTAATGTAAAAAAAGAATTAGATCATCCTCATTAATATTGTTGTTGGTAAATACTGCGTAAGTGTTCATAACCAGTAGTCGTCACGTACATGTAATTTAGAACAAAGTACTATTAGTGTTGTATGTAATAAATGTACAGTAATGACTGATTAGTTCAAATGAAGTCAAAAATTAAAGTTAAAACATAACAAGTTCGACAACTTTTGAACGTAACTTTGGCTATTAAATCGCACCTGTGATATAAGATGAAATGATTTTACAAACATATATGTTTTTCACTTCCACAACTCAAGTTTCATGGGCAAAATTATATTAAATTAAAGTAAACAATAAACTATTTCATAAATGTTTATGTTACAAATATATATAATATATGTGCAATTAACAAAAATGATTTGAGATAGAAAATTTATACATGAACCTGAGTGCTTGCGAGTTCGTTAGTGTCAAGGTTGGTAGTATAAACCCTAAACCCTAAGCCCACAAATGAACTGGCGAGTACCTTGCGAGCTCGCTAGATTTAAACCCAAAAACCCTAAACCCAAATTACTGACCCTCCATGTGCGAGCTAGTGGCGAACTCGCTAGTGTGTATAACCACCAAAAAAATTTGGGGGTTGGGCCTTAGTCATTGATGGGCTGTAGGTGGTAGTATAGTGCTGTATATAGTATAGATTGGGCCTACTTGGCCTGCATATCAATGTGTGTGTTTCATGTTCAGTTTGCGCGGGTCGGCGACTTATCGAACCATTCAGAAAACTTGAGAAATATATACTGAAAAACTGACTCTTGATTTGGCGATGTGGGAAAAATGCAAGCGAGCAGGGTTGCGAGATCGCAAGTAGTGAAATTAATTTTACAACCAAGCGAGTAAACTGGCGAATTAGCAAGCATGTGAAGTATATAAAAATAAGCGAGAATGGTGCGAGTTCGCAAGTACTGGAAATTAATTTTACAACCAAGCGAGTAAACTGGCGAATTCGCAAGCATGTGAAGTATATAAAAATAAGCGAGGATGGTGCGAGTTCGCAAGTACTGGAAATTAATTTTAACAACCAAGCGAGTCAACTGGCGAATTCGCAAGCATGTGAAGTATATAAAAAAAATTAAAGGTCGGGCAAAATTAATTTTGCCCCAAATTAAAAACCCTAGCCGAGCCCTCTGCGATTTCGCCGGAGATCTAGCAATGCCGCCCAAAACCAGAGGATCAGGCCGTTCGCAGGGGAGTGGGAGAGGCCAGGCCGGTGCCGGATCCAAGAGGAAGCGAGTGGACGGTGAGGAACAGGTCGAGCCGCCATCCAGAGGTGAAAACCGAGGAGGAGCAAGTGCCCGCCGACCAGAGGAAGAGGTGACCGCCGGAAATCAGCCGGGACAGGGCGGCGAGGAGGTGGAAAATGCCAACGACGAGCCACAGTTCTTCAATGACAAAGCAAGAGCTAGGTATGCCCGCTTACAGTCTCGTTCTGTAATTCACAATAAGGTGTTTGATAGTACCACTGTGCCTGCTATGAAGTTTGATTATGTACTAGACTATTTTAGGGAACAAAACCTAGATCACCTTTTACAGCTTCCCGACCCCATCTATTATGAGGAATTCTTGCAATTTTATGCTAATTTAGGGTAGAGGAAGGGGTCGATGAAATAACCACTATAGTTAGAGGGGTTAAGTTTAAGGTTGATAAATTCATGATAAATAGTGTGTTGAAATGCCCCTACAAGAGCAGTGAAGATCTTAGACCTACCAAGCCCGATGGCCCATACGAGGTTTACTATGAACAGCGTTTTCCAGCCACTAGCCCTAGACAGCCACTGAATGTAGTAGAGATGGCTCAAAAGTGGTTTAAAAGGACCTCGAATAGAGCGGGTAGAGCTAGGGCATACCCAGTGTATAAACTAAGCGAGGAGGCTCGGTTAGTCTTTGAAATGATATGTGGGAATGTGCTGCCTACTCTAGGCCATGCCTGTGAGCCATCGATTGCTTCTTTGACGCTGTTTTACTATATCGTGGAGAAGATAACGATCAATCCCGGCTTCACGATCCTTAGCCACATGATGAAGATGGCAAGGCATAAGAAAGCTGCAATTCCGTATGGGGGTTTGGTCACAGCCTTGATCAGAAAAGCCGGTATCTTCCCAAGGGGTAGGCCAATGCAGATTGTTTATTACGACAATGATTGGTTGCGTAATAAAAGGCTGGAATTGAAGGCGGATGGGAAGTACGGGTAGAAGAAGGAAGCTGAAGCGGCAGCGAGAAGAGCTAGGGGTGGTGTATCAGGTAATAAATTTTTTAGCTCGTTTTAAAAACAGTTGCATAAGTCCATTCATAACTGATTCTATGTTTTATTAATTGCAGACGCAGTGTTTGAAGCTCGTGGTCGGTTGATAGTCAAAATTGGCAAGCTGGCCAATGAGATTGAAGTAGCGCAGCAACGTTCACGGGCGAACAACGACGCACTCAATCGACTTCTTGAAAGCGGAGCCATCGACTGCGAGTTGAGCGATTCTGAAGACATCCCAGATTTTTTACAACAGCTGCGTGATGAGGTGAGCGCGCCAGGGGGTAGCGAGGATAAAGGGAAAAGCAAGGCCACAGATGGCTTTGATGGAAAGGTGGCGGGCCGAGAAAAGGATGATGAGGTTGATGATAGTGACGATGACGATGATGAAGAGGATGACCTGTCAGATGGCGAAGACGCAGCGGAGAAGGCTGAGATGCAGAGGAAGGAGGCAAGAATAGCAGAGGAGGCGACGTTGGGGATGAAATCGACAGCTCAAGAAGATGCTGGCACAAGTGCCACCAATCAAGTCGAAGGGACTCAAGACATTGCCAAACCGCAACCTAACCCCGATGCTTCGCAGAACATAACTAGTGAAGAACTACATGATCTTCTAGTTAAGGGGTTGTGATTTAGTTTAGTTTCTGTTGTGATAAAACATTGGCCAAACTATGGCCTTTTTTTAAGTACAATTTGATCAGTAACAGTTGTGGTAGTATTTGATGAAGAATTATGAATGAGATGATCCTACTTAGGCATCTGTTTTTGTTGAAATATGCCATCAAATTTTGCTCAAGTTTTTTTTTGTACCTAGATTACCGTGTTGCGAGCTCGCCAGAACAGGCGACCACAGCTGACGAGCTCGTTAGTGACTTGAAATCTTCAACAGAGTCTAACATCAGTTAGACTTGCGAATCCGCTAGAGTCTCGCCAACCACTGACGATTTCGTAAGTAACTCGCAATATTCAAATTTGCCAAATATGAGTTATACTTGCGAGCTCGCTACTATCTCGTCTAGAAGCTGACGAAATCGTAAGTAACTTGAAATCTTCAACAGAGCCTAAGAAGAGTCTCATTTGCGAGCTCGCTAGTAAGCTGACGAAGAGGCTCTAAATACTCACGAGCTCGCAAAGTTACAAGCTAATATGGAATCCAACTAGCGAGCTCGCTTGAATATTGAGATATAAGTGGCGAGCTCGCTACATTTAATATTAAACCACCAGAGCTGACCCTCCATGTGCGAGCAAGTGGCGAACTCGCTAGTGTGTATAACCACCAAAAAAATTTGGGGGTTGGGCCTTAGTCATTGATGGGCTGTAGGTGGTAGTATAGTGCTGTATATAGTATAGATTGGGCCTACTTGGCCTGCATATCAATGTGTGTGTTTCATGTTTAGTTTGCGCGGGTCGGCGACTTATCGAACCATTCAGAAAACTTGAGCAATATATACTGAAAAACTGACTCTTGATTTGGCGATGTGGGAAAACTGCAAGCGAGCAGGGTTGCGAGTTCGCAAGTAGCGAAATCACTACAGTTAATATTCATCCAACAGAGCTTAGGTTGACGTGTAACTAGCGCTCGCTTGAAGTGTGAGATATAAGTGGCGAGCTCGCTACATTTAATATTAAACCACCAGAGCTGAGTTGACGTGTAACTAGCGAACTCGCTTAAAGTGTGAGATATAAGTGGCGAGCTCGCTACGGTTAATATTCAACCAACAGAGCTGAGTTGACGGGTAACTAGCGAGCTCGCTAGCTCTTGAGATTACAGTGGCGATTTCGGAAACATTTACCACAAAATTTAATTGAAAAATTAGATTAATACGACAACGTTTTGACAGTAGACGAGCAGTGTGGCGATGTCGCAAGCATGTTGTAGTATAAAAGTAAAAAATCTGTGCAGTTCTATTCCAAACGCGATCCCCAATTTCAAATCAAGGAAAAACCCCCAAATCTGAGCGCGCCCAAATTTCCTAGTGATTCCTATCAGCCATGGCAAGAACAAAGCACCAAGCCCCAAATCCATTTGGTTCCAGTCGCAGAGAGGTAGCATCGTCTTCCACCAATCAAGCACCGGCTTCCTCAACTGCTTATGACAAGCAAAAGTTTGTAAGTTTACTTGCTTCTGATGCGTATTCTGACCTAATGAAGCATGCTACGTTGCTAGATTGCTATGTGTTAGATTTCGATCAGATTAAGAAACTAGGGTTGACTAATGTGCTACAAACCTTTAGAGATCATGACTTGCATGATTTATTAGGACTGAACTACCCCTCTCATAAGGAAGAAACCTGTCAGTTTTATGCCAATTTCCATCAGCTTATTGAGGAGGAGAAGGAAACAGGGCGTTGGTTTACTAGGGTAAACAAGAAGGATTTTGAGATAGGAGAAGAGTTTTTTAACAAGGCTTTAGGCGTGTCGTATGCTGTAGAAGAGGATTACAGTAACCCTCCCCCAGAAGGTTTTTATTGTAGAGAAAAGTGGCCTGAAAGTGGTGGATTTGACGAAGCTTACCTACAAAACTTAGGTTTCAACTACTTTGGCCGGCCTAAGGGTCCTCTCGGTAAGCCGAGGGAATACAAACTTGAGAAGTTGACTTGTCACCAAAGGATCTTGTACGAAATGATAGCTAGATCAGTTGTGCCGAAATGATAACCAAGCTTAACTACACAACAATTGTCATGTTTTATTGTGTGATGGAGGAGCTAAGGTTGAACCCGGGCTATGTCATATTTGAGCATATGAGACAAAGTGTAGTTGAGAATCGACGCCCTGTGACTAAGCTTCCATATGGTAACTTCATTACCATGTATCTCACAACCACTTTCCCGAAGATGAAATTTTCCGCAAAGGCTCAAGAGTGTATGTTTTACACTATGGAATACTTTCAGAGGAAAGGTAAATGTGAGCTGGTGGATGGTTCTTGGCAGGCGGTGGAAGATTCAACCAAAAAGCCGTTGGTGCTCGACGAGGGAGAGGTCAGAAATCAAGTTGAAGGTACACTAATTTAATCATGATTCATTCTAATTATGTCTTCCAATATGCTATTGTATTGTAAGATCTTGTATGTAAGTAACATTTGCTTCCAATGTTTGATCAGAGCTCCAACCGGAAGCATACTACAGAGGCCTAGAGGACACAGTCGACCTTATGAGAGAAAAAATCGCGCATATTAATCAGGAATGCTGGTGTACCGAAAAGGTGATACGTGGAATTGAAAGGGCACAAGCGAGTAAGAAGGCCAAGAAGACTGTTCCGTCTCCAACACCACCTACTGAAGGATAGATTAGTGTTTTGTGTTTTTTTGTATATCACATTGGATGCTAAGTTCACTTGTACGTTGTGCGCTACAATTTGTTTCCTTCTTTTGAAGTTTTTGTTGGATTTAAATCGAATTTATTGTCTTCAAAAATTACTCTATACATCTCCCTCATATATTCAATAGTATTTTAACATTACTTTGTTGTCCACTGTAACCAATAATTATGAAATTTGAAGCTGAATATTGCAAAATGACACTAAGCGAGTTAGTTAACGAATTCGCAAGAACTAAGCGAGTCAGGTAACGATATCGCAAGACTCCAAAGTCATGTCAATACTATAATTTTGAAAATTCAATGATGGAAACTGGCGATCTCTCAAGACCCTAGCTTGGTTCTGGCGAGCTCGCAGGTAGCTAGAACAGAGTGACAGAGCTTAGCAGGCGAAATTTGAATCTCTTCTCATGATGTCGCTGCGTGTAATGCTACCTTGCGAGTTCGTAACCTTCCTCGTCTGCATCTGCGTGCAAATTTGCGATGTCGCAACACGCCTGCACAGTTACCTAAATTTATGGTAATCATGTGAATCCAAACAATTTATATTAGCCAAAACGTACCATATATCCAATCAATTTATTTTATTTTACACACCATACAAAATAGAAAAACTACAAATGTATTGTATACGCTTATTAGACCTCCTCATCTTCTTCCTCCTCCTCTTCTTTATCTTCTTCTTCTTCGTCAGTTACTAACTTCTTATTCTTCTTCTTCTTATTCTTCTTCTTCATAGTCGCCTTCTTATGCTTCTTTGATTGCTTCCTCTTCCTTTTAGTAGTTTTTTCTGCGGGGTTAATCCACGTTCCTTCATCGTGGTCCATCCGACATATAATTCGGGCAACTATGTCATCATCGTCTTCCAATGTCTCATAAATCGACAATGGAATGTTCTCACTAGAAATGTTGCAGTCATCGTCAAACAAACCATCACCATTTACAAACGTTTTCTTTCCATCTACCACGACCTCCCAACAACAATCTACTTGATCTTTAACATAAAACACTTGATGAGCTTGTGCGGCCATTATGAAAGGATCTTCAGTTGAGCCTTGCATGTCTCTGTTCACTAGAATCATCCCCAACTCCTCCAGACGCGTACCTTCTGCTTGATCAACCTACTGGCATTTAAACAGTGCTATTTTTACGTGGACAAAATCCATTTCCCAGATGTCAGTGATTGTACCAAAAAAAAGCATTTTCCCCATGCAAACCACCCTCTCCGGGTACTGATACACCACTATTTTGTGTCGCCGATCTATCATCGCTCCACTTTGTACCAAATGTGTAGCCATTTATATCATACCCACTAAACGACGTAACTGTGCCCAGTGGTCTCTTAGCCAACCATTTGACGACTTTTGGATGCTCATCCCCATTTTGCACATGAATTTTCAACCAACTAGTGAAATCTTTACAATGTAATTCAAAAGCCCGGGGTCCTAACAAACCGGGATGCGCGGCCATAATCTCTGCTAGGTGAATTTCGACATAAGGACTCACAGCAGAATGGTTGCGTAGGATATACAGATGGGCTTTAGATATCTCATCTGAGGAAGGGCTGAACTTTGACCTATGCCGTAGTCCAACACCATCAGCTCTCCCATCGTGCCTAGCAATTGGTAGCCCTATTGTTGATACATCCTGTAAGTAGTTGGTGCAGAATTCGATCACCTCTTCGGCCACGTACCGCTGTACAATACTTGCATCTGGACGATATCGATTCTTGACAAAATGTTTGAAAATACTCATGTACCTCTCAAATGGATACATCCATCTCAGGTACACGGGACCACACAACTTGACCTCCCTTACAAGATGGACTATCACATGAATCACGATGTCGAAAAATGAGGGGGGGAAATACATCTCAAGCCTGCACAACACTTCTACCACCATCATTTGCAACTCATCCAATTTACACCGACTAACCTTCTTACGACATATCTGCTTAAAAAAAAGCATAGCCTTGCAACCGCCTTCCGAACGTGTGTAGGCAAGCATCCACGGAGAGCGATGACATTCAAATCCTGCATCAAATTGTGACAGTCGTGCGATTTCATTCCAACCAATTTCAATTCAGCAGTCGATACACAACTACTGATGTTTGAACCGTAATTAGAAGGAACTTTCACTGACTTCAGAGTTGCACAAAAACTTTCCTTCTCTTCAGATGATAATGAATAACAAGCAGGTGGTAGGTACGTTTTACCTACTTCTTCTTGCACGGGGGCAAGGGATGTCCTAATGCCAAGATTCACTAAATCTTTCCTCGATTTCAATCCATCCTTACTTTTCCCGGGAGTATTCAACAACGTCCCCACCAAAGCCTCACATACATTCTTCTCTATATGCATCACATCCAGACAGTGCCGTACATCCAAATGCTCCCAGTAATGAAGTTTGAAGAATATAGAGCACTTTTTCCAAATGGAAGGTTGTTTACTCTTCTTATGACCCTTGCCTAAAACATATTCTATCCCAGACACCTTGCCAAATATTTCTGAACCCGAGAGTGGGACAGGGGCTGCACCGTTTTCTTCCTCACCGTTAAACCACTTCTTAGCACGCCTCCATGGATGACTAGCAGGCAAAAAACGTCGATGACCCAAATAAACAGGCTTTCCTCCATGCTTTAACTGACAATGACTAGTATTACTCTCACATAGCGGGCATGCAAAATGTCCTTTCACCGAGCACCCTCCGAGATTTCCAAGCGCCGGAAAATCATTAATGCTCTACATAAGCATTGCTTTAAGTTTGAACTCAGCATCCCCACGACTACCATCGGGAATCACCATACCTATCTCAAATAAAGATGATAACTCTTCAACAAGAGGTGCTAGATAAACATCAATGTCGTTTCCAGGTTGCTTAGGGCCTGAGATCATAGTGTTTAAAAACACATATTTTCGCTTCATCATCAACCAAGAAGGGAGATTATAAATAACAAGCATAACAAGCCATGAACTATGGGTACTAGACATGTTACCTAAAGGGTTCATGCCATCCGTGGATAGTCCGAGTCTCACATGTCTAGGTTCATTAGCAAACTCAGGGTACCTAGCATCCATCTTCTTCCACTGATCACCATCTGAAGCGTGAGAAATAATATCATCTCCCTCTCGAACTCGATCGGCATGCCATGTTAATAGTTTCGCATCACTTGCATTTACAAACAAGCGCGCCAATCGTGGTCTAAGAGGCATGTACCACATTACCTTAGCAGGACTTTGCTTTGTCGATGTTGTCACTGTTTCCCCACATACCTCAACTCTACCTTCCTTTTTTTTCCACCTTGACTCACCGCACACCTTGCAATTATCCCTCAAAGAATCATCTTCCCCTCTATACAACATACAATCATTCGGGCAAGCATGGATCTTGGTAAACTCCATTCCCATGGGGCATAAGATTTTCCTAGCAGTATAAACCCGATCTGGACACAAGTTGTCTTGAGGAAGCAACTCTCTAACTAACTCCAACAACTCAGTCATTCCTTTATCTGAAATCCCATGCCTAGCCTTAAGGTTCATCAACAACAATGTTGCACCCAACCTTGAATGGCTTGAGCCAACATATAACTTTGTCGCTTTATCAGCATACATAGCCTCTAGCATACTTTTTTTTCCCACAAATTCCATAACAACATCGTCGCACATATCCGACAGTTGATCGTTATACTTTAGCATTTCTTCCTCGTTTCCCTCATTCACCTCCATGTTCTCACTCCCATAATTGCCCTCACCATGCCATACCCATTCAGTGTACGATTTGTCAAATCCTCTACAGATTAAATGTTCACGCACAACAAGAATATCTTCATATATAGCGTTATTCCTACAATCCCTACATGGACATCTAACACCACCTATGCTCCTCAGCTTACAATGTCGCAACCCAACTCTTAAGAATTCTTCAACCAAATCTAGATATTCTTTCGACAACCGAGCATTCTTATTCATGATGGATTCACGATCCATAATGCACGACACGGCGCAAACTCTAATCAACTTAGAAATCATTGAAAAAAAAAGCTAGCCCACAGTGGTATATCACTCACAAACCTACAATCAACATGAAACTATCACAAAATCATCACAAAAACAACAACTTTTTAAGAACACAACAACAACAAACAAACAACCACATGGTAAGGCGGAAAATAGCTTACCCACCACCTTGCAAACGATCGGAATTCCAAAAAAAGAGGTTACCTAATCAATCTTATGGTAAGCCAAGGGAAAAATGATACATACAACCTTTCAAATGTCTAATTTGTTGTTTACAAATCCGCTAGGAGCTGCTGTTTTATTATATAGTCTTCACTCTTGCGAACTCGCAAGTATTCACGCATACCTACTCATTTGACTAGCGAGTTCGCTACACATATGTCACACTTAACTTATGGGTGGCGAACTCGTTTCATAAACAAATTTTTCCATGATATTAGTGGCGAGTTCGCAACAACATCAGCGAGCATGCATGCGAGCTCGTGACCAAAATGAGTTTATTTACTTTTTCATCTACGAGTTCGCTAGATCCTAGCTTGCTAAAATTACCCTAAGCGTTCATTACATGCGAGCTCGTAACTATTACGACAGACCTAACTTACTTGTTGCGAACTCGCAACAACTAACATGTTTTTAAGGCGGAAATGAAATTTCCGCCTTAACTCTTCATTTTTAACGTCACATACGACTACCGCCTTTTAAACGGTCATTTCCGCCTTTAAACATGTTTTTAAAACCTAGCGAGTGTGGCTTGCGAATTCGCAAGGGCGGAAGATTTTGAACCCGCCCCAAACGCCTTAAACTTGTGCCTTAAATGAAGGTGATTGTAGTAGTGTTAATTTATTAATAGTAAAACATAAAATAATTTTTTTTGATGAGAAGTAAATAAATTCATTGCAATCAGCTCTCGTTTTCATCTCCCCCAAAGCCCAGACATCAGCCCGTCGCCGGGGAGGCTCCGGCTGGCACCCTCGCCGGTCGGAGGTGACCACCCCACCCCACAACCCAATAAACAACCTTTTCCACCCCTTTCTCTACCCCTATACCTGACCCTTTTCGTATCTCCGACCAATTACGATTATTTTCCGGCCACCCTTCACCGTCTCTGGCGACACCGACCGGCGAGTACAAGCCGAGATCGGCAATGCTCCCAGATCTCCGATCTGCAGCCCACCACTGACGAGTGATGACGAAGACCGATCTACACCGCCACCATCGACACCGGCGAGCTTGGATTTTGTTGGGTTCCGACGGAATAAAATCGGCACAACTAGGAGAGAGGTCAGCTGGAACTACGGGAGCGGCGGAGGGGAGTAAGACGCGGCGCCACGCGCCTCTTCCTCCACCACGCGCCGCCGACAGAGGCTGTGCGATGGCGACGCACTGCTCTGTCGGTGGACGCGTGCTCACGCGCCGACGCGCCCGCGCTTGATGGTCACGCGCCGCCTGCGCAGAATCGCCCGCGCGTGCGGCCCACGCGCCGCCGCGCCGGAGCCTCCTGCTCTCCGACTAAATCTGACATGAATCGGGTTATTTTTGTTTTCTTTTTTTCTCTTATTTTCGCTATTTCAGTTTTCATATAGGGATTTTTGCTTGAATGAGTGTTTTTGATAGAGTATTGGGGGGGTTTGCTGTTTACCAACTTGGAGTTTAGCTTATCAGGTTTATTTTGGCTAAACCCTTTTGGTTTCTGATCTGATTCGTATGACGGTTAGGAGAAATCCAAGTCGAGGTAGTTTTAGTACTTACTCTCTGGCGTTGCTGTCTGAATTAGATTAGTAGACTGTACAGGCAGATGTTTTCATTTGAATCATCGGTCTGGTACTAGTTAAATAGCTTAACGACACTTTGGACTTTGTGGAATCATCTCTAGATAGTCTTTTAGAGGGAAATAGGCCATTCGAGGTCGATTCATTTAGTGATTATTACTGGGACCTAGATATTCTTAGGGGCCATGGGAGGGCCGCAGGCCACACAGGAGGTACTGCCCACTCAAGGCTTCCGGACACAGGAGGCACCGGACACAGGAGGCGCCGGACACAGGAGCTTTCGGACTCAGGAGCTTCCGGACCCAGGAGGCCATCAGTTGGTACAGACTTTTTGGAGGCCGCTTTAGATCGAGAGTGTTAGGGTCATGGTAGTTATCTTACAGGCCGAGGAGAGGCCATGGGCAATGAGGGCTTACAGTTCTTGAGAGAGACAGAATAAGATGAGACTACTAGTTTAGCTTGTCCTCTGTAGTGTAGTTAGTATGTAGTTTGGCTAGTTAGACCTGGACTAGTCAGAAGTACTATTAGCTGCTACCATTTCTTATATCCCTAGTAGATGTAGTTTGATCGATATGCTGCTCCGGCATCAGATATAGGGAAGATATTATACTTTCCCTGTACTCTTCACTTTGACTCCTCCATGGAGATATTGATATGTACTACTCGACTCCATTTGGAGGCATGATTATGGGCTTGGGGAACCTAATAAATATCCCCCTACTGAAATTTTCAGCAGTTTAAATTCAAAAAAAATAAAAATTCATTGCAATCCAACAAAGTTCCTTACAAGTCTTAGGGCAAGTCCAGCAACATTCCTAAACATTGCCACATAATAGGGAATGAAACTAATATTCTCTATAAATTTTTATATCAACATTATCAACTCCAAGAGTTTCTCTATTTTAGAGTATCTTGCATTTATTAATATATGAATTTAAATATTTTCATATATGATCTCATTATAATCGTTGTAATACGTACTTTTATACAGTATAACTATATATATTTTTTATCACATTTATTTTTAGATATTCTAATTTTATAATTATGTTTAATAAAGAGAGTGGATGAAGAAGAATAATGGTGACTCTTTCTCTCTTTCTCTTTCTACAAAATTATACACTCTCTCTCTACAAATCTAGGGAATGTGACATTCTCTTTCATCAAATCTCTATAATAGAGATGTGTTTAGGGAATCTCTTGGATCTAAAAATCCCTATAATTGCTTAAAATGCCTATTATAGGGACTCTCTTGGACTTGCCCTTAGTCATCACTGTATGCCCTATTCCATCAAAAAGAGAAAACTTTCACATTTCAGTATCTCCCAAGTTAAATGATCCCAACCTATATTTCTAGTATGGTTCAAATCTGTGATCCTTCCCAAATGGGTAGGATCTGATTGAACTAAGGAAAAATTAGACTGATAGAATTCATTCAATCAAGAAACAACTCAAAAATCGACCAAACTAACATCTGTCAAAAGAGTACTAAAGTCTTGATGACAAATAACATTCACTTGATTATGAATCGCCTCCACAATGCTGAATTTCTTCTTAAAAATTCTTCTGTTCCTCTCAATCCACAACCGGTGGGTGTAGCTTACCGTTAATAAAAACCTCATTTTCTTTTTCTTTCTCCCTCCTTCCCAAAGCATCTTTTTGAACTCTCTCATATTTCTTCCTCTTCTTAGAGCTAGCTTCAGCCATAATTCCTGCGCAAGAGAGAAATTAAAGAATAAATGCAATGGTGTTTCTGGCTCCCTGATATCACAGTTGAAACAGGCATTTTGGACATGTTTCAACATCCCTAAAGAGTGCAATCCGGTCACTGTGGACAATCTTTCCCTTAAGAGATCCACAAGAAGAAGCTACACTTGGGAAAAAATTTTGAATTCCAAATTACTGTAGAAAATTTATCTTCTTGCTCCACACTTTTTAAAATGTCATAAGCTCTGGAGGAACTGAAATGACCTTCAATTTTGGTCCAATATCCTCTCTATCGGTAGTAGCACTTTCTAATACCATATCAACCATCCTTGTTGCAAGTGTGGTCTGTAATCTTCAAAGGATTTGCCTCTAAGATAATTAGTTTACAACCATCTAATCTATAACACGTCATTTTTTTATTGGTACCACCAATAAGCCATAGACAACTGCCTTATTTCAGAGGATCCTTGTACCCATCCCTCATTTCTTCTTATATAAATACACATTGTCTCCCAAGAAATAGGTACAAGCCTCCCATGACTTTCATCCGTCCCATAGGTAATCCCTGCAAAACTTCACCACTTCCTGATTTACACTTTCAGGGATCTTATAAGGCCTTTCCCAGTAGCTATTCAAGCTCAACAGCACTGAGTTTATCAAGTATAGCTTTCTTGCATGAGCCAGAGTATTTGAGTTCAATGCTTTCACCTTGTCCACCAGTTGAGCACAAGTAACCTTATCCCAAGCTTCTGCGGAACTGGGTAATCCCATATATTTGACTGGAAATTCTCCCCGAGGGATTTGTAGTACACCTACAAGTATGTCCTTGTTTGGATCATCAAACCTGGAGAAGTACACCTGATATTTGCTTACATTGATTGTCACCCCCCTCATGGACATATCTGAAGCTCTGCAGAATATCAGCAGATCATTTGCAAAAAGATGACTATGAAACCCTATTTTACCGCACCTTTGATGATTTTCAATCCTCTTAGCTCTGAAAGCCAAGGTCAGCTTTCAAGTCAAGAATGACATACTTAAACAAACCATAAGGGGAAGAGAGGGTCCCAATGCTTTACCCCTCTTTTTCCTAGGAAAGAAGCTGTAAATCCCCCATTAACTAAGATACGGAAAGAAGATGTTTTCACACACTTCCTAATCCAATCCACTAAAATCCTTGGAAACTTTAGTCTTTCCAGCCAATTGAAAAGGAACTTCCAGTTTAGATTATCAAAATCTTTTTGGATGTCCATTTTTATCATGCAGCTAGGGAACATCCCTATCTTGTTATATTTACTCAGCAGTTTCTGCGCTAGCAACACATTATGAGTAATGTTTCTCCCTTTCATAAATGTACCCTGATTTTCATTGATTAAGTATGACAACGTCTTCCCTATTTAGTTACATAGGATATTTGTTACAACTTTGTAGAAGACAGTGTAGAAGCTCTTTGAGGGTGTTGGACCTTTGGAATTAATGCAAGCACAACCTTTCTGAATTCCTTAGGCATGGGATGCCCTCTAAAAAAACAATCACAAATTTGCAGACTCAACCCCTAAAATAGGCTAAGCCACCTTCAAAAAAAGACGGGAGAATCCATCATAACCATGACTTTTGATGGATTTGATTCCATGTAGAGCCTTACACACTTTCTCCTTAGATACCTTAGTAATTAACTGCACTTGCCGCTCCACACTTGAAACTGAACCCTCCCAGACTACCTCATTCTCAATCCCCAATTGGTTTTTGTAGAAATCTAGTAATACCCTCTCCACCTCTGCTGGACTATCCATCAACCTTTTTCCATCAAACAAACTTAGAATCTGGTTGGTGTACTTCTTTTTTTCATGGCTTGGTGAAACTGCCTAGTTGGCCTATCTCCAAACTTAAGCTAGTGAACTTTGTTTTTTTCTGTAAAAACTGGAATTAAGCTTCTCTGCCTAATCTCTTGCTTTCTCTTCTATGTGTGTGCCTCGGAATTACCAGTATCCTCCATCAAATCAATTTAGATAATCACTACAACAATTAATCCTCCACTTTTCCTTAGCTTCTGCTGCCTTTAGCCGGATCTTATCAAATTCCCTTCTATTTAGTTTGAGAAAGCAATTTCCGTAACCCACAAATCCCAAAAAATCCCCTCCATTGTCTGACATGCTATCTGTCTCCATGTAGCTGCAGGTATGCCCATAAATTGGGAAGAGGTCCACATATTGAAAATTTTAAATGATATTTTTCCTTGTTTCTGCTACTTTTTAAAATGGATCACCAGGTAAATGATCAGAATCCATGATTGTTTCAACTTCACATACCACATCGATAAACTGGAAGATGCAGTAAGTAGTTAGGTGGTGTGGCATTCTTTTTTTCCTCCCAAAAAGCCAATCCCCGGAGGGGTGGCCTGAGCCGGTTCCGGTGCTCCCCGCCGCCGCTCGGCCACCCCTTCCACCCCTACCTTTAATTTATGTCCTTCCCAACCACCCTATACCTTATCCCCCAACCTGAACCCGTTTTCTCCACTGGAAAGTTACGATTTTTCCGGCGACCGCGAAGCACTTCAGGAGGCCAAATCCTAACGGATCGGAGTCGCAGTCCGACGACGATGGAAAGCATGTCCGCTCACCGCTGGACTTATCACCGGAGGAGATCCGAACTCGTGCCGTCACTCAGGTGCAAGGAGCCATGGAATCACGAAAAAGTTAAGTGTTTTCTACCAGATCCGGCCAGTCGGCTGCACGCGCCGTCAATGCGCCGTCACACGCGCCGTCAATGCGCCGTCACACGCGCCGGGGGCCGTCGTGACGTGAACTACTCGATGTATCATCGCTAAACGCGCTTCGTCGACCACACGCGCCACCATCTGGACGCAACCACCCGCGCGCGTGGATGCACGCGCCGCCGGTCAGCTTTCGGCCGTCTCCTGGAATTGGTAGATCCTGATTTTGGGTTCTGTTCTTTTTGTTTTTTAGTGTAGTTAGGTGAAATATGTGCTCCACTTGGGTCTTTTTGCGTAGTTATCTGGACTAGTTTATCGAGTACTCGATGCCTATCTGTTGTTTTCCTTGTAAATGGATTAGCCGCGCTATGGAAAATCCCCTCGGCTTCTAGTCTATTACTATGATCAGTGTAGGAGAAATCCAAGTCAAAGTAGTTTTGACAACTTACTTTTGGCGTTTCTGAGAATAGTTTTAGACTAGTAGACTTGGTCGATTCTGACTTTTTTGTTGGGGTTGGTGCAAGTTATTGATGCTTTACCTGCCAGATAGTTACATGCTTTTGGGCATTAGACTTTAGGATATTCAGATGTATTTCACCGCACTTTTTAGTTTTAGGAACAACGTATTACCGCGCTCTAGATACAGTTTAGGTTATCAACTTATTCTGTAATCTCTCAAATTGCCTCCCTTTGAGGAGATTAATGAAGGTATGGGGAACCTAATAAATATCCCCCATCTATGATGGTTTCTGATTAAAAAAAACAAAATAAATTGTTGTACCCAATTTACATTGATTAAAGCTCTATCTAGCTTACTATAGATCCTCCATTCTTTCCTTCTGTTGCACCAAGTGAACTATGGCTGTTGTGCGGAATATGAGAAAACAGCAAACTAAACGTAAAAGGAAAAACAAGAACACAGAGATTTACGTGGTTCACCAATGATTGGCTACATCCACGGGAAGGAGACAGATTGTATTAGATAGGTAACCAGATTACAATGTTCCTATCGTCTAATACCCAGAAAACAGTACAAACTAGGTTGCGGCAAGTGAAAGAGTCTTATAGAGCCTCTTTCACTAAACCCTAGGTACTGGGCCCGAAAACACACTTTTGGCCCAAGTCACCAACACCTCAGTAGAGACCCCCGTGCTAACTCGCAGTAGCGGCTATTACGGCATTCAAGGCATATACCAACAATGGCCCTTTGATTCTCATTTCTTACAGCAGAATGTGATCAACCACATTTTTGAAAGTTTCAACTTCACTTGACTACACTTCAGCTCCTCCTTCTCCATCATCAAACTCAAGAGGGCAGTTAAAGTCCCCCATTATGACCCAAGTCATGATGGTTCGATTGAGTAAATAGACTCCATAATTTCTTCCTTGATTTTGGAATGTACTAGGGTTAAAGCACTCATTTTTCTGTCTTTTCAATACATAGTGAACATCAATTAACTACATTCCTTTCTGCAAGATTGTGATACTAAAAAATATACTCCCTCCAAGCCAACCAAATCCTTCCTACTCCTGCCTCATCACAATTAGTACATAGTTTCCACCCTAGTCCAACTTTCTCCCAAATATATCTTTCTTTTTCATGCTTGAGCTTTGTTTCTAGTAAGCCCATAAAGTCTAAATTATTCTTCAAACACACTCCCCTAACTTGTCCATGCCTCCTAGCATGGTTCAGCCCCCTCACATTGCGGGATAGTAGATTTTTATTCATTGATCAGGGGGTCTAGTAGTAAGCAAAATTTCCTTAAACCTCCACTAACAGTTACTTCCTCGTGTTGCCTCTGCATGATGGTGTTCTTCACCAATTTTTGTTTTCAATCCTTCTGTAGTAGGTTAACAGACTCTACTATGACTGGTTGCTTTCTGTGCGTTTACACTCTCCTTTTTTATCCACCTTCTGAGTTTGTTGGACTTTCTAAACAGGAGTTTGAGCAGGGGTCTCCTAAATTTGTTTAGGATTCCTGTTGTTGAGGTGCATGCACTGGAATGTATTGCTGAGTTTTTGGGGCAAGCTTGGACAAATTCAGGCTTTCCCGGTTTCCCTTAATTTTCTCCCAGTTGCATTCCTCTTTTGTGTGTCCCTCCAAGTTACACGTTTTTCACAAAATGGGGATCCATACAAAGATTACCTCCTGCATTTGAACACCATCATGTTCATCAATGTAAGCTAATGAAGTGGGTAGTGTCTCACACAATTTGGCTTCAATCACTATTCTTGCATATTGGAGCATATCTTTTTCTAGTGTTGGTTTATTAACTTTGACTGGCTTACCCAAGGGACTAACAATTCTACTAAATATTACAGGTTTCCAAACCACATCTAACTTAGGAAACTAAATCCAGACAGGAAAGGTGGTTGGTTCCTCCAAGTCCTTATCCTTCTTCCATTCCTTAATTAAAACTGGTTTCCCTGTTATACAATATATCTCCCTCTCTATGACCGCATTCTTATGTTCCCTGAGTTTAAATCTAACCATGAAAACTCATGCATTAATCTTCCAGACTTCATTAATTTGGTTCTTTCAATATTTGTGAAATTAAGGATCCTTCAATAACTTTCAACGGAGGGAATCCACCAACCATTCTACATACAACTGCATTTTCCCACCAATCTAAAAACTTTTCTTAAACTCAGATATAGGTATTTTACTCCCCCAATCTGTACAGGTTCATAATTGTGTACCTCAGGTTGGCTGAAAAGGTCGACCCATAGGGCTTGGGCTTTGATTTCTGTTGTCTACTCTGCTTGAACCATTAGACTTGCTCCTTCATTTGCGGCCATCTGCATTTTATCTTCCTTCCGTTCAATCACTTTTTCTTGATTTTCCTTCCGTTCATCTACAGGAGTCTTAGATGGGAATCGGCACCGCTGAGTGACGTTGGGGTATGGCGTCAGTGCCACATCTCCCTGAACTGCGGCCAATTAGTCGACGGTAGCCTCCCCTTGGCAAACCCTAGCCGGAGTTGTCAAGCCTGGTCCTTTCATCTTTCTCCCATACTGCATCAACATGTTTTTGGGTGCTTCCCGCTCCGATTGAAAATACCCACAAACATCCTTTAATCTAGCAAGCTCAACATCTCGCCGGATCAGATGTTCTTTATAGGCCACATCTTTGCCGAACAGATCTTCAAATTCCAAATATTTTCTAGCTGTAAACTTCACCCGACCATTATTATTCTTCTTACTCCTAGATACCGACATGGTGCCATGCATAATCAAAACTATGCTTGAATCACCGATCCGGAGATGAGAGAAAAATTAGAAAGGGGTTTTTTCCACATATAGTTAAGGTGAAATCGCCCACACTAGGCGCGTAGTAAGCGCGTGCTGAAATCGTGTCATTATATAATATTTGTTGAGTGAATAAATAAGAACCCATCATCTCTGCATGAAGCACTGACGTGGATTTGAAAAAAACCGATTCTCCCATTTCTCTAATCACTCCTTGAGCTCCATGTCTCGTGGAAAAAGTGCCATTTAAACTTATCAAATAACATGTAACTGATCAAATATTCTGTATGGTAATTTATGAATCACCATGATTCTAAAGTTGCAAATCCTCAATATCAGGCGTCGTAGCTCTACAATCTATAAGATCGACCTCATGCATAGCCTGTTTGATGGTTCCATATCTAACTGTTCAAAGACCTTACTATTTCCGACTTGATGAATTTTATTATTATGTAAAAATTATAACAGAAAGGGAGTATATGATTTGACTGAAAAATTAAAACCCAGAATATATGCATTTTTTAGTATATGCATTAGGGAAATATTAGTCATATCTTATCCCCTACCCCCATAATTAAAAACGTACCACTTTATGTTCGTGATGATCTGATCTTCTTATTTCTGAGTCGAGCTAGTATACTTAATTATAGACTTTATAGTAGATATACAAACAAAAATGGGAAATGAATATTAAAAAATAGAACCCATGAAATGGAATTTAAGGACAGTGTGGAACAAGAAATTAAATAGGTATATAGAACATTTTGATCTACGAAAAATCAGGATCAAAATGACGGTCTCCCCTTTCTTCAACACTTGTTACTTCATTCAAACCAACTGAATGGTTTGATTCCCTGATTCATCTGGGAATGCACATCTCTGCAAATCCTAAGACTGGACGAAAACCACTTCATCGGTGCCATATATCGCCCAATATTGCCAATCTCACTGTAACTCTATATGAATCGAACAAGTATAGATTGCAGAACTATTTTAGTTGCTTTCACCGAAACTGGTATAACTAATATAAGAGTTTGGTGGTGGCTGGAGAATACGTCAATTTGCAGGTTTTATGGAACTGAGGTCGATGAAACTTGAATAGCAAGAGAATTTGTAAAGGGAAAAAAAGAGAAACTAGATGAGAAGGAAGGAAAATATTTCAGGAAAGAAGAAGGACTAAAAACAATTTAGACTGATGGAAAGGAATCCGTCATACTTATGTTACCGCAAGGTCCCACTTGCCAAATGTCTCGTTTCTATTAGTCCCACTCCCCCACATAAAGAACCTCTCCACATATAAAATTTTATGCCCATGAAATGGAATTGAAAGACAGCGTGGAACCAGAAATTAAATAGGTCTATAGACAATTCCTATACCCTATAACGGGGATACATACACCCATACCCTTAATTGCAAATATAATTAAGAATGACCTCTAATTGCAAATTAGAAAAGTGGTATATTACGGCGTGCGCAGTTATATAAGCCCTACAAAATTTGAAACACACTACACGATTTGGGCACACGATCATGATCGCATTATACCTGTGAATATTCTGCAGTTGCAAAAATTTCATAGTAGATCATCTCAAACTTGCACGTTTTCGATCACTGTTTCGATTCGATTACCGTTATTAATAGGATTGGTTATCTAACTAACAATCACGGTATATGCAATTCGATTACTGTTATTATTAGGATTGACCACCTTACTAATAATCACAGTATAAGGATGCTGCAGTGGATCATAACTTCTTCACTTGGTGTAGGCGATCAGTAAGTTTTCAGTTGATCTTCGTACATATACTAATGCTATGTTACATGGTTATTACTAGGATTGATTATCTAACTAACCAGAACATAATGTATTACTGTGCAGGTGAATTTTTGTTTCTTATTAGAATTGATTTCATTGGGAATTTTGTTTCGGTATAACTGATTGCATTTTGAATGGGTATAACTTGATATGAGTTTTTTATGTACGCCAAAGTTTTATATTTGTTTAACATCAGTTATGTTGATAATATAGGTTGGTGAACCTATATTAATCGACGTTAGGATGGAAAAACACGCCAATGTTCTGAATGATGATGAAGACTTTGTAGATGCAGTCACCACAGTTCCGGTGTAAGTGATTGTTTACAGATTTTTAAATTTAATTAAAGGTGGTGCATTTTAAAATACTTAATTGTGCATGATCATATGTTTAATTGTGCATTGTAATAGGATTACATGTACATTGTAATAAGACTACAAGTGCATTGTAATATGGGTACAAGTGCATTATCAATTAGAAAAAGCGGTAGGTGTTTAAATGATGTTCATTTTGAAATAATTTGTTATACACTGTGCTTTTCCATAATGTGCATTGTGAATTAGGGTCATGTGGATTTTGAATTCATGAGTCGTTAAATTTATAGTCTGCATGTTGGAAAATACTAAGTGTATCATGTATGTTGAGTTATGATGGTTATGATTTATGATTGTTCAGTATAAAAGTTTCCAATGTGCATTGTGATAGGACTACCTGTGCATTGTAATAAGACTACCAGTGCATTATCAATTAGTAAAAGGATTAGGTCTTTAGATGATGTTCATTTTGAAGTAATTTTTTATGCATTGTGATTTTACAAGATGTGCATTGTGAATTAGAGTCATGTAGTGTGAATTCATGAGTTGGTAAGTTTATAATCTGCATGTTGCAAAATATGAAGTGTAGTAAGCATGTTGAGTTATGATTGTTATGGTTTATGATTGATCAGCATAATATGTCCAATATGCATTGTAATAGGACTACATGTGCATTGTAATAGGGCTACAAGTGCATTATCAGTTAGTTGTATAAATAATGTTCAGTTTGATAAAAGGAATGTTTTGCATTCTATTAATGTTATATGTGCATTCTATTAATGTTACATGTGTGATACCAATTAGCGTTGCCACGTTAATTTCATGATGTCATATTTGTTTGATTATGGTCTATTTAACTATGTGTAAGTAGATGTTAAATCTGTTAAACAAGCATCATAAAACACGATAATTTGGAATGAACTTAAAAAATGAGGTGTTTAATAATGGTTGAGAATTTCAGAATACTTAAATGTGCATGATTTGCACTATGAATAATTAGTAATATGTGCATCGTGAATTACCGAGTTGGTAATTTAATAGTATGTTTCATGAGAAAGGTTAGAGTGCATTGTGGTTTGGTTGTGTGTGTATTATAAATTATGTTGTTTGCGCATTTCCAAATACACGAGTGTGCATTTTTGTTGTGTTATATGTGCACTAAGTATTGTTTTTTTTTTCAAGAGATCCAAAATTGAAGTTGAAGAAAAAGCAGGTAATCAACATGGATGAGGAGAGACTTGACATGGTTGGCCCCACCATAGTTGTTGGAGAAGGATCAAGAAAAAGAAAAGGCAGTGATACAGAGGAACAACAAGATGATGATTGTGTGTACATCTCCAAACTAAACATGTGTACATGTTAAAAAAGTTGACTGTGCATTTTAGATGACTTTAACGTGCATTTGAAATAAGTTGTATGTGCATCTTATCATGTATTCATGAAGGGATAAATTTTGAGGAATAATACGGTTTTTTTTAGTTCCATTTCAATGTAAAATCAAGTAATTAAATTTTTCTCCCCAACTCTTTCTCTACAATTGTTTTACTGGGATTAAGTGTTATTCGTATATATTTAATATGTACGTGGATTGTGTCGGACAGGAGATAGAAATATACCTTCTCGATCGTCGATCGATATCCCGTCGTGGTGATTTCTAACTTCTGGTGCTTGTGGTGGTGTAGTCATCGATTGCTTCCTTTGTTTATTCGTGTTCCGTATTATATAAAATAAGATAACTCTATCATCTCATTCGATAGATACGAAAGACTATGTAGACAGAATATGAAAAAAATAATGCAGTTGTTGTGCGTGGGAGAAAACATACGGTTATACGATATGAAGACGTGGACGTGCGTTTTTAATAGTAAACATGCGAAAGAGCATTTAGTATAAATAATATAAATTATGTATATTACACAGAAGGGTCTGGGGGTACATACCCCGTAACACCTTATAATTTGCAGTCTATAGAATATTTTGATCTACGAAAAATCAGGATCTTTATATATGGTCCATTATAAAGAAATCAGAACTCATTATTTAGTTTTGGATGCATGAAATGAGTTTTCATTTGTAACCTAATATAAATTAGATTGAGACATATTCTTGAGAAGTTTCCTAGAACATAAAAAGATGCGTGTACATAGTCCACGTGATATCTGAGTTACAACTGTTCAATGCATTGTCTATTTATTACGTAACCAAAAACATATCTTGCCCATCCAACCAATAATTCCTTATTTGAATAACGATCGTATCTTTCTCCATAAGGATTTATATAAAAATAAAAACGATTATTAGTCTTTCGAAATTAAGATACTGAAGAAAAATAGGCTGAAATTAAGAACACAGAATGATAATTAAAATCAATTACAACATCACACTTAATTATATGAAGAGTACAGTCGACCCATTTTTGAAAACACACAGAAGCTTCGACTGATTGCCACACTGCTCCAATCATACAAGGCCCTTATTTATGTGGAACACAAGAGTAGGTAGTAATAATTCCGACCAAACCGGTATATTATTAAACATTAATTATTATGCATCTTGATGCTGGGCCATTCAATGATCATGCGTCGTCCTTGAGATGATGAGCCTCGATGTCCTCGACCATGTGCAGGAAGAAGCTGAGAAGGGTGCCTGGGTGTGGGGCGTCTTCCTTGACCTTCTCATACTCGAGAGTCCATGTTATCAGATTATCCTCACCCTTCACATCAACATGGTATATTATGGTCATGCTTTTGTAGTGCTCCATCAGATCTCCTTCTACCATCTTGAATCTGATCGACAGCTTTTCCTCATCCACTTCTTCGAGGATCTGCTTCGCAACCCTGTCTTTCCCATCTGCAATCAATTCAACACAGACACAGGAAGACAGACATATAAATCAACTTTCAACTTTCACGAGATCTCATGAAAGAAAACCAGAAACTGTCAATAAAAATGATGAACAACTAGATAACATAATCTGCAAAACTAACCCTAGCTAGCTAGTTGGTGATCTCTTTGGCTTATTCATTTCTATTCAGTTCAGTTTAAGTAGATATATGGATCTAGAATCTAGATTAAGGTAGTCATATTGATTCTCTTTTCAGTATATGCATATTTCAGTCCGACTAAGTGCAGTTTAGATCTGTAAGAAATAAGCTCAGGCCTAATTAATCAGATCGTATGTCATAAAATGATAAACATGGGGGTGTGTGTATACATACCATGGGTGTAGTGCCAGCAGATCTTGGATCCAGGAACTCCGATTCCACCGTCGAGCAAGGTGAAGCCTTGAACTTTGTCAGGAGTTGCAGTAGCAAGATCATGAGGTTTCTTGCTGAACATATCATGAAAGGCATCTCCAACTCCGGAGTGCTTCACCTCAGTCTGGCCAATCATCTTACCTTTCAAGCCCATTGTTAACTGGAATAGTACAAGAAAGAAAATATTTGAGTGATGCTGGTGAGAAACGAAGAGGATCTTGAGCTATGGATTTATAGGGTCTTATGAAGCGACAAAATCAATTAATATTTGTATCTACCAATCCAGGTACCTCGTTAAAATATTAAATACAGGAAGTATTACAACTATTTTATGTATTTTTATCAAATTTGATTTTTTGTATTTTTATCAATATCTATATATACACCCTCTCTCCCAACTGAATCTGCACATTTTTTAATCAACTTTTTCAGAGCATGTTTGAGCATTGATAGCTTTATTTACATATATTAATAACGTTTAAAAATTCAATACTTCAAAATAGAGTACATTGTAAATCCAACAATATATTACTTGAAAATAGTATTACTAATATACTTATTGAATTTATGGTTAAACATGGTCCGAAACATTTGTAACAAAAAGGTGCAAATTCAGTTGGGACAGAGGGATTATATATATTGAACATATTGATGAGTTTTTGGAAAGCTGAATGGTTCAAAGTCCAGTTTTAGTAATTTTTATTGGTTCATATAGTTTTTGAAAGTCTTATTTTTTGACCACAAAGTCCAGTTTTTGTGAAGTGAAATCCAAACTTGCAAAATCAAACATAATTTTTGTTTTGGACTTACAAAACCCGACTAAGCAAACACGGATTTTGTTTCAAACTTACAAAATTCCAACCCAATCAAACAAGGTTTTGCAAAATCAGACTCTCAAAATTCCAAACAAAGATCCAAACTCTTAAAATTCCAAATTAAAATCTGAACTCTCAAAATACTCTCCAACCAAACACACTTTGGGTCCTAGCTAGCAAGTTATACGTGTTTTTAGTTGAGCCACTCCAACCACTTGAAGTCAAAAAAGTTTAAATTGAGTTATATTTAACATTATCAATTTATAAGTTATTTATTATGTTAAAGACTACACTAGTGAAATTTGTTTAGTATAAACTTTACAGTTATTTATTACATTTCATCCCCAATCCAAGAACTACAATAGTGAAATTAACACTGGCGATCGAATTTCAGCCGTAACTACAACAGTAGGATTCAAATACTAATACTCAGAAAATTAATTAAAAGGTTGAAGTACTATTAATAATTTTGAAAAAAGGGGATGAATTGTGGGATAAACTTAGTATAAAAAAAAGAACATTGTCAAAATTAATATCAAAGTTGAAAGAGAGTATTTTTATTATATTAATTAATCCCCACAATTAATCTAATCGGCACTTGTCATAAAAATTTGTTTATTGAATGGCAGATTAGGTGAGGAAGCAATCAAATATAACTCGTCCATAATTATTTAATTAAGAATCACATGATTCAAGGTTTTAATGTATTAATCTACTGCAGATCGTTCATATCGGATCCTGTCGCTGAAGTATAATCAACGCCACTGAGAGGTACAGTTCGGTCTGATCAATTTAGGAGAGATAAATTAATATTATCCATTCGCTGAAATATAATATCCACTCACCCTCATTTTTATATATTATATCGATCTCTGTCTCATATTAAATCCCATAAATTAATATTTATTGAACAGCGACTTTTATTAAACATTAATATCTTTATGTAAAATTATCAATAATGAAATTTTGATATTATAAAAATTTACGTTACGACATAAATCTACAACATTTTATTTCATACTATTTGATTAAAAATATTAATTAACTCAGTTTCTTTGTTGAAAATAATTAATTTTGACTAAATTAAATTGGAATTGAAATTGGGAGGAAGGGAGTATTACTAATTCGTTATGTTTTGAATGATACTAGTATAATGTTCGTGCCGATGCACGAATATTTATTTTGAAATTATTATATGTATATCTAATTAATTATAATAATTTTATTCATGAAAAACTACGTACGAATATGCATGACATTCTAATTCCTCACTGATGATGTATTTTTAATATACCAAATATATTACCTATTATGTCGTTGAATTGATTGTATTTAACCGATATAGGTCTAAATGTTCAAAATATTTACGATTCGAGAATATTAAAACCAAAAAGAT
This sequence comes from Sherardia arvensis, assembly GCA_948330725.1. Classification (NCBI taxonomy): domain Eukaryota; kingdom Viridiplantae; phylum Streptophyta; class Magnoliopsida; order Gentianales; family Rubiaceae; genus Sherardia; species Sherardia arvensis. Next base: position 11,168,140 of record OX415244.1, read on the forward strand.
TGCATTTGCTTAAAACCAAAAAGATTATAAAGACTATCACTATAAAAAGATTGTCAAACATTATACATAAAGATTGCGATTTATAGAGATTGCCTTTGTTTCTTTATGTATAATATTTGGCAATCCTTTTATAGTGAGATTACAAAGGTAATATATATGCATGTAACAGGGGAGGTCAAAAGGCACTCAGCAATTATATATTTAAATCATATATAATTTAATAATAACATCATGAGAATAGAACAAAAGGTAATGACGTGAAACGGAAATATAAGAAGAAGAGGTGATGAAATTTTTAAATGTTGAATTAGAATGTTGGCGATGGCGTGAAAGAAACGGATAAGAGATTAATGAATCAAAAGAATAATAGAAGAATGAATTTTCAGAAGAGGTTTTAATAAGGATTTAATTAGTTTTGGAAATAGGGGAGGAAGAAAAGGAAACGGAAACTGTTTAATTTAGATACAATGAATTTGGACGTTTTATAATACGGTTAAGGTAATAAATATAACTAATTTTAACAGGTAAGGTAATCCATTCCAAATTCTATTCATTTACTTCGAATGAATCAATCGATTCTAAAGAAATAGAATCAATTATACATGAATCATGGTATAAGAGTATAGGACATGGCTTTTAAAAAAAGAGAGTATAGGACATGAACATGAACCTTTCTTTGCGTCATGATGTATAATGAAAAAGTATCATTATGAAGAGAGGTTCAGATACAATTAAATAAAGCAGTTAGTCAAATTTCCGATTGCATTTCTTGCAGCTATGAAAATCATCAAGAATATGTTTGCATCCTTTTTAAAGTGATGCATCAATTCTATAATGGTGATTAATATATTTCATGCTCTTAAAAACCATCACAGGATTAGGGGAAATATTATCCTAACCATCACAGGAACCCTTTTGATTACCGGAGCAACATTCGAACGTGACAAAAGGCTATTTTTCTTATACTTCACTCATTCATTGCCTCAGCATTTGCAGCAGTAACGCATGTGTGATTCCCAGTTTCATGACCATTACCACCACTCCTTCAAAGAGGACAAAAGCAACACTCACAATCCGGATCATATGGCTTCATGATAAGTCGATTTGGTCATCGCCTTCATGTTGTTGAAGAAACTCAGGAAAGGCACCTCGGAGGCGGCGAAGCCATAGTCAGAGACAATCCGGCGTAGAAATCAAACGCGCCTTAATCTGCTTCCGAACAGGCTTTATGTAGTAAAACTCATTACAATCCGTACAAAACAAAAACAAAATTCACAAACTCGCAGAGAGAAAAGTTGTGAAATCCCTAGTTACCAAACTCGCCTCCGTCTCCCAGCTGACCCGAACTGAATCCATCTCGGAGCTCCGGCGCCTCTCCAAGACCGACCCGGAGATCCTACTCGTTATTCTCCGAACCAGCTCCTCCAGGAGAATGCCGCCGCCACTCTGCATGACCTCTCCATCTCCTCTAAGGAGTGGCTGATCTCGACGGAGGGATTCCTGGACGCGCTCTCCCAGGCACTGCTAACCCCAAATCTCAGTTCACCGCCACGCTCTTCAGCCTGCTCACGGTGGAGCCCCACCGCGTGCTGCTTCAGTCGGTTATCTTCACCGACGATGCTATCTTCATCGAGTCGGACACGGGCGCGCTGCTTCAGTCGGCTATCTTCACCGACGATGTCATCTTCATCGACTCGGACACGGGCCTCTGATCCAGGCCGAGAGCAGATATTAATGTCCGTTGTGCTATGCACGACCCTATTATAAATAATATTGAATATTATATTACTATTAAATATAATATTATTTTATATTACAATTTCTAAATCATTGTTCCAATATTATAATATATTATTGAATATAAGTTTTGTATTGAAGATTTTCAGATAAATGAAAATTTTCCACTGCAATGTTTTGTATTAGCATATTGTATATGAGTTTATAGCATGATGGGAATAGCCATACACATAGATGTAACAGTGCTAATTCCTACTATCTAATTATTTCACAACTTCTTACGTAAAGAAAAGGTTAATTTTGTGCCGAGAAAGAAAAAATTAATTTTACATAAGAAATATCTGTAAAAAGTGAAGGAGAAAAGTAACCATTATACTTTAAAACGCTACCAAATTGTAAGAATAGAATAAGAATCTCCCCCGAGTCTCTAAGAATGTCGCACTTTCCTTTTTTGGATGATTCACTAACAATGTCACTTTCCTTTTTTGGTAAGTTTTAGGTTAATTTAAACCACACAAACTTTTCTCTCTCTACACTCAATCTCCATCACCCATTTCCCATTTTATTAAAATTTGTGTCATTATTCTTGTGTCATTGTTATAGACTCGGAAGGAGTACAAGAAAAATTTATACCATGGATTAATAGAGAATCATATTACTCAAATTGCTATAGTAATAATAAATGGATAGAAATCGTGTAACAAAGATACACAAAGATGAACTAACGTCACAATCCGCATCTGCAAAATGAAAGTTAAGCATCACAAAAATATTAATTATGGGCAAATACCAGTGAATGTATTTGTTATTTGTAAGCAATTTAAAGAACTCTATACTGAGTTACTGAACACTTGAATAGGTTATTACCTTACCGATTCGATATAGGAGAACTCTCCATACCGACGGCTTCAAACCTTCGTGGCTTTAAATTGTTTACCTAATAACTTTGTTTAGAGAGAAAACATAGTCACTAATCATATCAGACGCTCAATTACAAAGGAATATGAACCTGGGCAAAGAAATATGGATTGGAGAAAATAATAATCGTGAAAAATATTATTAAAGAGGAGTTTATGGAACATATACGTGGAGGAACGGTTTTGAAGAGCGATAGTGGCCCAGTTTGCGTACGGAACTGCTGGGAGAATAAAAGAAGAGTTAAAACTAATATTGGAGGCAATATAGAGAAAGAAATATAACAAATAAATTACTTATTTTAGGGGTCTAATTGCCGCCACTAAATTAATCTGATGGATGATATTTGTTTCATGGTACAATAAGAACTTGTAAAATAAGATAACTATGGCAATGTAAAAAACAAAGTTTGTGCGGTAATTTCTATTATGGAAAATATTAAGGTAAAATACAGAAAACATAGTAAATTACGGTAAAAAGAAGATAAATGCGTAAAACAATTACTGCTAGAGAAACAATACGGTATTAAAGATACGTAGAGGAGTAACGCAAAACAATTACTGCTTTTGGTAAGTTGATTTTTGGGGGTAAAATTTACAACCGTGGATTAAATCTGACGGTAACCCGCAAATCTTTAGTCGTCTTATTCTAAGAGAAATATACAGTAATTTAAGATAAGGAAAGGAGAAAGGGTGACGTGTAATTACCAGGTAATTTCAAAATTAATTCAAAATTCTAAGAAAATTCTGATCCATCCTCTCTTAAAGTATAGTCTAGATGTTGTCATTTTTCATTATACGTTTCTCTTTTTTCCATTTTTTTTAAATAAAATCATCTCAAAATATGGAGGGAATGAGTAAGGCTGCCAACCCTCTAAAATATAGGCCAAATAATTTGGCAAGGTTTTACAGAAAAAGACTCTAATGAACCAGAAGCAAAAGGCATGCTTCCAAAAACTAGAGAAATCGTCTAGTATAGGTCTCTAAGCCACATATGTAAATTGATAGAAATATGATAGCTTAACATAAAACTTATTAGTGAATTTTGAATGCAAAACACACTGCGGCAATAAGTTAGCCAAAAAAAGGGGAACATCAATTTTGCATTCCAGAGTTGTTCTGCCCAGTAAAATAGAAGGCTATATTGATGTAGGGCACTTGGTGTCAAGAATGGAAGAGGGTATTGATTGACGCAAGTGTCCGCCATGATAATAATCCAAGATGGAAAAGAATTCCGTTCCTAGCAAGGAAAAGGAATACTTTACCTTTTCAAGTTTAGATTCACGTTTTAATAATTCCGTTTTAGTTTTGAGTTAGGATTACTTTTACGCATTGTCTTAGTATTTATAGGGCATCTTGCATTCTTTAATTCTCACTTTTTCAATCAATAATACTTTACGTTTCAAGAATATAATTCTTTTGGTGGATTCCAAGCAAACAACCGGACAAGAAGACAGCGTCGGTGACTTCTTACGATTCAAGATTCGTGCTAGCGGATCTCAACTGATATCTCAGCCTTATCAAGTGGTTATCACCAGATTCAGATATGACCTGGAGATGAATGGAAGACAACATTCAACAATAAAGATGGACTTTATGAATGGTTAGTGATGCCTTTTGGATTGTCCAACGCTCCAAGTACATTCATGAGACTGATGAATCAAGTTCTGCGTCCTTTCATTGGATCTTTTGTGGTAGTCTATTTCGACGACATTTTAATCTACAGTAAAACCAAGGAGAACTCGGTAATCCTCTAGATGCTTTTAAATGCTCCTTGGTTTTACTGTAGATTAAAATGTCGTCGAAATAGACTACCACAAAAGATCCAATGAAAGGACGCAGAACTTGATTCATCAGTCTCATGAATGTACTTGGAGCGTTGGACAATCCAAAAGGCATCACTAACCATTCATAAAGTCCGTCTTTATTTTTGAATGTTGTCTTCCATTCATCTCCACAGGTCTTATCTGAATCTGGTGATAACCATGTGATAAGGCTGAGATATCAGTTGAGATCCGCTAGCACGAATCTTGAATCGTAAGAAGTCGCCGATGCTGTCTTCTTGTCTGGTTGTTTGCTTGGAATCCACCAAAAGAATTATATTCTTGAAACGTAAAGTATTATTGATTGAAAAAATGAGAATTAAAGAATACAAGATGCCCAATAAATACTAAGACAGTGCGTAAAAGTAATCCTAACTCAAAACTAAAACGGAATTATTAAAATGTGAATCTAAACTTGAAAAGGTAAAGTATTCCTTTTCCTTGCTAGGAACGGAATCCTTTTCCATCTTGGATTATTATCATGGCGGACGCTTGCGTCGATCAATCTCCTCTTCCATTCTTGACACCAACTGCCCTTACATCATATATAGGTGAGCATCTAGACTTGATCATTTTGGAATGCTTCATATATAGGACTGATCTCCATCAGTTCTACGTAGTGAAAATAGTACAACATCTTTCTACCAGGAGCTTGCATCTAATAGTCTCAAGATACAGTAGATATGGAGATGTTGTGAGTGAGTAGTTTCAAACTGTAGTTTTACAGTCGGTTCATTCTCCGTTCATTTAATTGAGTACCTGCAGAAATACAGAGAATGACATATATGAGAGTAGCATCCATTCTACGGAGGATGAAATCTTAGAGCATGCCCAACAAATGCTCTATAATAGAGTTTTTAGGCCAGTTTACCCTTTTCAGTCATATTTTGTGTTCCAACGGATGCTCTATACTCTACTCTAAAATAGAGATATTGTATAATTGGGAAATGGGCGGATACTCTTGGTGCTCTAAAATTTATTACAATAATTAATTCTAACTTTTTACTTTCCTTTTACATTTCATCTTCACACCTTCACACGTAAATCCCCAATCGAATCGTCGACGAGGCCTGCAAAATCATTCTGGGCTGAGTACTACCGGAAATTATTAAGGTTTTCATCCGCTACAATTAAGTCATCTTCCCCACGTGTACGGCGCCGATCCAACTATTTCCTTGCGCGGTGTGATATACCGACACGCAGTTCCTCCCGCCGCCGCCGGCGAAATCCACCGTCGTAACTAAACCGGCAGCTCAAGAACCAGATCACGACGTTCCGTACATCTCCGCTAGGATCTTCACGGCGGAGACGACCTACCAGTTCCCCAACCCGGAATAGACCGACTGGGTCCTCATCCGGATCCATTTCTACCCGGGAATGTACCCGGGTTTCAACATCTCCGATTCCCGGTTCACCCTGCTCTCCGCCGGCTACACCCTGATGAAGAATTTCAGCGTCTACGAAACTACGGTGGCGGATTCCGTCATTACACATGAGTTCTTCCTCATCGTCGATGGCCCAAAATTCAACGACACATTCCGACTCGAGGGGTCTGATATCAGTTTTAAGGGTCATCCAATGTTGGTTGATTAGTTTCAGTTCTCTAAGGGAAACTACTACATGTTAGATTAAAAGTAAACTGTGAAATATGCTGGAAAGCTGTAGTGGGGGTATTCAAACTATCCTGAGAGTGTGGAGCTGTTAGATGAAGTTAGTTGTTACTTATTTGCTGGTGTGCTTATGAACACACATCAATATGAGTTTGTCATTAAATACTCAATTATTTTTAAGTATATGTGCATACATGTGAGTATATGTTCAGGTTTTGTTGGGTTTATGCTACTGTTATGTTGTGTTTGACATTTTATTGTCACTGAGCTCAAGTTTGTGGTTGTATAAACATATAGTGGGTATTAACAAGTCATATAGAATGGTTGTTTAAGGAATTTTGATCCCAATTTTCTTGCAAGACCAGTTTGGTGATGTGTTCGTACATAATATATAGAATGGTTCAATGAATTCCTTCAAGAAACCATTTTAAAGCTACATGTTTTGATTACATTCCAAAAAAACCTTGGCGCATGAGATATATGTGTGATGTAGAACAAGTTGGAAAGTGGAGAATTAAATAAATGGGCTCGTGAGTCCCATTTAGAATTAATTTTTATGGTTTTTATATATGATAATAAATGAATGAAATTGTAAAATAGAGTAACTGTTGGATATAGACAAAAAAATATAGAGATTTTGGAATTTGATACTCTATAATAGAGATGGTTTTGCCCTATCTGTTGGGCTTGCTCTTAGAGATGGAGTTCCTAATTAATCAAGTATGTATAGGCCTCTAGAGCTATGACACAGCTGGCATGTAGAGGAAAAAGTGACATTCCTTGTTTGGTTGTAGGCAAATTATGCTAATGAATCAGTCACTTGGTTGGTTTCCCTAGGAGAGTAGACACATGTTTACAGTTGAAGGAGCCATGTATTTCATTAACTAAGTTAAACAAATTCCAGTGTGCACTTATTGGATGAGTGATCATATTTACTGCCTTGAAGCAGTCAGATTCGATTAGGACAAGTTGTTGATAGGCTCTACTGACCGAAATGCCTAAACCAATAGCTAGTATCTATGCATGTATAGGGGAGCTAGCCTACCATAAAAGAATAGTAAAATTCCCATCTTTGTCTCTGACTATATATTAAACCCAGACCAGTCTCATTTGATTGAGCTTTTCAAGAAGCGTCAACTTTAATTTTAAATCCCTCAAAAGGCTTAGTTCATGAGATTTTAGCTATATTAGGTTTCGGAGGTTCTAGCCAAGTAAGCTAGTAACCATTTGTTGCAAGATCAATCTCAAAATTATTGTGAATATAGAAAGGTTTTGCAGCAAAGGAGATGTAAATCATAAATTTAACTTCCTGAGTAATCCTGGCAATGATATGTTTGACATTTTCAAATAGGAAATTGTTCCTGGCTATCCAGGGGCACCAACATGTGAAAAAAAATATGTTATGGATGAGAGCAGAATCAATTACAGTTAGCTCCGGTCTAGTCACATGGTAGCAGATCCTATTTCAAATAGTGCCAAAAATTGGAGTTTGGATACCAGTGAAATAATAATTTCTTGTCCAGACCTAAGTGGCAATATCACATTTGGTATAAATGTGATCGATAGAATCAGAGGTATCACAGAAACATCATTTTAAGACATGATTAAAATCATAGTAAATGAGCACATTATCAAAAGGAATCAGCGAATTCATTGTCCTCCACATGAAAATGGAGATTTTTTAGGCACTCTGCCACTCCAAATTTTTATGAGGGACATAGATGTACCTTTTGTATGCATGAGCTTGTCATATGCAGACTTGCAGGTGAAGAGTCCTTTTAAATCCGGTTTCCAGATCAACAATCTGGCCTATGAGTCCAATTTTTTGCTTCCTGCAAGAAAGATAAAAAAGTAGCATATATTAGTGTGAAAATTTGCTACAAGAACTCCTATCTATTCTCAATGAAGAAAGTAATTGCTATCAACAAAAATAGTAGGTCTTGTGGCAGATTAAATCAATCAAAGCACCCCCTATTTATCCAATTAGAGCACCAGAAACTACATAGTCCCGGGCCATGTATGACTCTAGAGTTCCTTTCTGCAAACACATTGATATCGCATATACGTTTCCAACATTGAGAAGTTTTTGATGTTTTAGAAAGAGAGGTTAAAAAAATTGTCCAGAGAGCTTCAACCATTTGAAATTTTCACCAAATCTTAACTAAAAAGATTTTTAATAATGATAAAAATGTTTCTGAACGCTAATCCATTTTTTGCAATAGGATAATCCATTAAATGTTTCTCTTATGCAGGGAAATACGATGTTAAATAAGACAATACTCAGTGTCCAAATGAAAACAAATAAAATACACATAATTAAAAATATCTTTAATAGAAATGTAATTAACTTATCTGAATTCACCACAGTACAGTTATATAAAAGAAGAAAAAGCCGTCCACAATTAGGGCGCATTTGGTTCACCCAATATTTGAAAAACTGAACTTTCCAAGTCCAGTGTTAAAATTTTTTGTTTGGTTTGCATAGTTTTAGAAAGTCTAGATTTTCTCACGCTTAAGTCTGGTGTTTGTTCTTCCAAGTTTAGACTTACAAATTTTGATTTTACACTTACAATTTTTGTTTTAGACTTGTAAAATTGTGACGAACCAAACAAAGATTCTATTCCAGGCTCACAAAACCACAATCCAAACAAACAAGCTTTTTGCATAACCAGACTATTAAAATCCCAAACAAAAATTCAAACTCTCCAAATTTCAAAATAAAATCCAACCAAACACACACATAATTATATTCATAGTCCGTCCACACAACAAAACTAATTCTTGCACCGAAAAAGTGAAAATGGTAAATCAAAATAGTATAGAATTTTCATTTTATCCAACCGTTTGTAAAGAGGCTACAACTAGCTGTACAATATTAGCATTTACAAATCATGCCTTCCCACTCGAGGCAAACGTATCGATCTGACTGATATCAAGTATCTTATCCATCCCGCTGGCTAAAAGAAACCTGAAGATGAAGAACCCAATGAATAAAATCACGAAATTAACTCCTCTAAAAACACAGACAATTCAATATTTTACTTGTTATAATAACAAAAAACGGTATGAAAATATGCAAGTGTTCCCAACTAGTTAGTTTTTAGAAAAATAGCCAACTTAGGAAAGACATTAAAACAATTTCATTGATATTTTGGATCAATATGAGTAAAATAATTTATTTCAGAGGGCACATTTCAGAAATGAACAGTTCAAAAATGTGATAGTGCATACTTGTCTCTCAGCACTCTTGACATCAGCTGGCAACCTCCTGGAATGCTTGCCTGCAAATTCACTGCAATGTTTGGATTGTGAATGCTCTGCCGGAGATGAATCCACCCGATTTCTTCCTTCTTTTCGCCCGAAACCCTAGCCCTGGATGCAAAATTGAAGGGTCATTTTTAACATCGAACCTTTTATAATTTCAATTTCAAAATTTTAACGATCAACAATCTTTGTCAAGACATTTCATAAATTTTGGCTTTTTTATTAATTTTGAAACAAAATACATGTATATATATAGTGGATGAAAGTAAATCAAGTGCCATCATCAATCCAGCTAGAGAATGAAACTAGGAAGCGAATAATGAGAAATTGATGACATTAAGCCCTATTTATTATTAAACTTCATCATATATTTAAATATATACATAATAATCAATAATATTAAGATGTAATATCATTATATCAACGCATAGTATTCAAATATCAAAATTTGATTTTTCTTATAATCAAAAATATTAATGGTCAAAGCAGTTGTGGAACGAGGAATTCATTTCATGGTAGGTTCAAACAAAAAAGGACAGATATATAGTTCGGCAGCGCAAGATGCCCAAAGGGTAGAAAGGCTCAAATTTGACCGGAGAGCAATAATATAATCCGTGTTTCGAATATTAGGATAGGTCGACCTACCCGATTTCCCCCACTAGGTCAAAGTATGTGTTAGCAGAGTTTCTCTATAAATAGATCGGGACAGAGCAGTACCTGTACATATGAGCATCAATGGCAGCTGGAGTGTCATTGGTATCTACCAGACACCCTTCGCTAACCCAACACTCTCCACAAGAGTCTAGCTCCCACCCTGGCAGCCGATCTTCCTGCAAATCAAAATCACCAAAGTTTTGTTACTTATTCATTAAATTTAAAAGAGGGAAAAGATAATTAAAATTTGCTAATGTGCTAGCTAGATACACTCAGCAGCGGATCTTGGAATTAATATTAGGATAGGCGCTGAGTGAAAAGGCGCTACATTAACGGTTAGACGGAAAAATACTGTTTACCGTCTTATTTGGCGGATCCGAGAGCAGGCGCTAGCCTAGACATAGATCCGCCGCCTATGCATATACTCACCTCAATATAGGTCCTAAACAGCTCAATGGCTTCGGTGGCTTTTGCTTTTGCAAACCTTGGTTCAGAAATGACATTCATCCTCAGCTCGGCTGTTTCGAGAGGTTCTTCAAGATCCTTTATCAGACTTCCTATTCCTTCACTCGAGCCTTGCAGTTTCATTTTCACCATTTCGATGATGATCTTTACAACCATGTAAGCCCCTGATAAATTTAATATAACATTTATTTGTTTCAGTTTAGTTCAAACAGTAACAAATATACTCAAAAAAATAGGTCAATAGTCTCAATTACTACTTTAATTTGATACATTAATTTATTTTTTAACTTTAACTATAGTACAGTTCAGTTCATATTAAATCAACTTATGATTAAATAAGCTACATAACATGCCTTTAATCTAACACATTAGTGTTTATTGTTGGCCATTATTATATGCTGACACGTATTTATTTATGCAATCTGTATTTATTTATGAAGTGTTTTTAGTACCCTTAGTATTTGTTCAAAAGTAAATGTGGTTCACATAAATAATGGTATATCAGGTAGTTTAAATATAAATACGAACCGCAAAAATAATGTTGGATTGCACCTATCAGTTCTCTTATTGTGCTATTACCCTCCAATTGAATTCAGCCCAAATTCATCTTGATTTAATCATACTTCTACTATTTATACGTAGTACATTCATAATTAAATTAGATCTGTTCGATTCAAATTCAGTTTGACTTAATGACACTGTTACTATTTGTAGTGCGTGATTTTCTTTCGTTTTACTTTAGCTAAATTAGATCCGTTCAATTTTGATCAAATAAGGTAGGAACATGCCTTAATTTTAGTGATAATTTCCATAAATTTTATCTCTCGTTAGCTATGTAATCTTATTTCTCTAACTAAGCAAAATCATCAGATGAGTCTCGTCATTTTGTTCAGAACATGGGAAATATAAATTACATGATACTCACCATCGTCGAGGAAATGGTTTTCTTTGAGGGCGCCATGACCACTTGTTTCCATCATGAGATGAGTCTCAACGCCATCCTCATTAAGGTGAACTCCCTTATCAATCACATTCCTATATCCAACCCTATACAAACAATGGTGGCCTCCACGGTTCGTTATAAACCGAGTCAAAGCCATACTCGTTCGAGCATCGGTCACGATCGTCGAGCCTGGATGCTCCTTCAGAACGATTGCTGACATCAGCGCGATGAGCTTATCTCCGTTGATTGGGTTGCCGGAGCTGTCCACCACGCCGCTCCGGTCAACGTCGGTGTCGAAAACTATGCCGAGGTCAGCTTCGTTTTCGAGGACCGCTGCCCTGGTTAAGGCCATGGCTACCTTGTCCTCTGGGTTCGGGATGTGGTTCGGAAACATTCCGTCAGGGTTTAGGTGTAGCGAACCGAATGTGTCTGCACCGAGCCTGTCTAGAACGTCCCACGTGAAAAACCCTCCTGATCCATTTCCGGCATTCACAATTATCTGGACGTTATCAAACATATAATTCTTTTATTAATTCATTCTCCAATTTTATTTTTTAATAATTACAAACGATATGTATTGTTTACTTTTCTAGTATGATGAAAAACGAGATGGAAAATCATTTATAAAAATGAAAATAGGGATTCACACTTCATTTTTATTACTTTGACACACTTCAGAAACATTTCTTCAAATCTTCTTTGATGTTAAATTTCACATTATACATACTTAATAGTATATAGGATCAAGCTAGAAGTTTGATAGATTCAATACTACATCTAATAATAATTACAGAAAAAGAAATTATATGCAGGACCAGTTTAATTCAGCTCCAAATTAAACATGAAGTGACAATAATATCCCTCTTAAATATGTATTATAATTAATGAAACATTAATTTATAATTTGGACACGTATTCAATCATTACAAAGGCGGGTGTAGGCATTCAACGTTAGAATTTTAGAAATTTATTTGTAAAATTTAATAAACTAAGAAATGATTATTATGATATTTTTACACTTTCATCAGACGTGCTAAGGTAACATGGACGAAGCCTAGCTAATGTATTGAAATATAAATGATCAAGACATAATACAAAGAAATATTCCAAAAGGTGCCGAATGATTAAAAATGCAGTGTGCACATGATAAACAAAAACAAAAATATGTGCTGTCTATATAAACTCGCTGGAAAATATATAGATTTTACTTATTTACGCAAATAAAATTGAGGAAATATAGATAAGATAAGATGCACATTTCCAATGGACGTAAATGAATAGCAGGCATGCAAACCAACAAACAACTCAACTCCATGCAGAAACCACAAATTCAAAAACAGTACGGAAAATTTACTAATTCATTTTTACTGAAAATTAAATTACCCAAATCGAATAAATTAAACCAACCTGAAATCCCTCCAGTGGTGTATCATAATGCAATGGGTGATTAACTCTCTCCTTGATGATATCCCTTAAGTGTTTTGCATAAGCGCTCATGAAGTTCACCTTTTCCGGCGGTCTCTTCATCGCCGTCGATACCTTGGCCAGCCGATTGGCGTACTTCCTCGCCGCCCTGTCGCATATTTCCTCCACCTCCGGCGACGTCAGCCCTCCACTTTTGGTGAAAAACTTTAGTCCGTTTCTTGTGTAGGGCAAATGAGAAGCTGTCATCTGCACCATGTATAATCATGGTACTATTAAATAAATTTGAAAAAATGGTGTCATAAATTTCTTAAATTAAAAAGATTACGAAATGTTCTCCTCCCCTCTTATTTATACTGAACTTGAAGTTAACGGATCTGAATTTATTCGAACATTAGTGCATCAATAATAGTAAAAATTAGTGCATCAATAATAGTCAAAGCAAAACTAGTTATAAAACCATATTTAATGACCACTAAATTTCTTTTTATCACTATTAGGCCATGTCCCTAGTAACTTATCTTTAGCTAATTTAGTATATGAGATTTTCTTTTTTACCACTTTAACAATAGCTAATCTAATTTAAATTTATTGAAGTGAAAATTAATGTATTAATAGTAGATTAAGTATGATCAAATTATGTTTTGTAAATATGATTTATTATGAAAAAATTGGATTCATTTTTCTGAACAAAGGAGGAAAAGGTCCATGTTAAATACCATTATGGAAGCATCGTATGAAAATGGAGGCAACAGTGTACTCATGAAGCATGCTGGGGTTGTAGCCAATCCCATGTCGAAAACAACACAACCGGCACGAGAAAGTCCGGCGAAAATACCCGCACTTAAAGATGCACCGGAAATTCGAGGATCTCTTCCAAGCGAAACCTGTACATTCTGAACTTCTTCACCATCACTTTCCTTCTGCAACTTCTCCACCACCCATTCACCAAAGCTCTCGGCTATGGCCTCCACAGCTGGCGGCGTTAGGTCAACCGTTCGACCCTTTTCACCTTCGATGGCCACGCCGCGAACATCCGAGCCGTTTTGAAGCCTTCTGATTTTATCCATCTCTTCGTCGTCCACCAGAACCTCATTGTACTTTGCTGTACTTGATGATGCTGCTCGGAGCAGCGTTTTGTTCAGTTGGAGTGGAGATGAAAAGCTTAAGTTTGTGTTCGTCGAAAATGATGAGAGAAAGTTTGTTTTGGAGATTAGTGATTTAGGAGACGGGTTTAATTGCACTGAAGTGGAAGCCATGTTTCGAAAACTTGGAGTTCTTGGTTTGTTTCAGAGAATGTGTGATTTGAGATGAATAAATTCGAGTTACGAGATAAGATATCGTAGTCAATAAATTTTGACCACTTATATGTAACATGTGTATGCAAAGGACCGATGAAATATCTCGGAGCAAACTGCCAAAGTTCCCTCGGATTTTGCTTCATGAGTAAAGGAGAATATGCTTCACATGATATAACCACATTGGTATTAATTTTCAATTCAATCGATTAGATCTTGTGTTCACATTTTTAAATCTGATTTTTCAAATCAATGTTTTGTACTCGGCCTGGTTGTAATGGTTGAATCTTGCTCCCGATTTAATTTACAGGGCGTGTTTCATTCTCGATCTGATTTACAAATTTTGTATCCGTTCATGATATGTGTATTTGAAAGTGTTAGCGATTTTGAAAATATAGATCATGTATTAGATATTGACTAGTGTTGCAATTGTAGCGATCGATGCACGAGAAACTTCTAAAAACTACTCTTAATTTGCTAAGTGGTTTTGGTGATTTTCGAAGCACCAAGTTATAAATACTACAGTTTTATTGGATTTGATGAATCTCTGAATCTGTGATGATACATCACTCTGGTTGATATGTAATTTAGTTAGTACTCTTGTGATAGACTAATGAAATTGGATGTCTGTCAATCTAGCATTTTAGATATTGACTAGTGTTGCAGTTGTAGCATATCCCTGCTCGGGTAATGATTGATGCACGAGAAACTTCTAAAAACTAATCTTTGCTAATTAAGTGGTTTTGGTGATTTTCGAAGCAGCAAGTTAATATTACAGTTTTATTGGATTTGAATCTCTGAATCTGTGATGATGCATCACTCTGGTTGATATGTAATTTAGTTACTTTTGAAATAGACTTATTAAATTGAATGTCCATCAATCTAGCATTTTACCATTGTCTGCGGATATGTGTACAATATTACATGGGAGAGTGCAGTCATTGCAGTATCAACCATTTACAAATCCAGTAATAATCACACAGGCTCATAACATGTTGCATCATGAACAAGAAAATTAGATGAACTAATACTCGAGAGGACTTTTTAAACAAGTAAAATCCACCAATTCAATCTCGATCTCTACTTGTCCACGTTCAACGTTTCTCAAATTGAGTAACATCTTCTGAGTCATTATTCCCTTGTTCCACACGATGCAGCTCTCATCAGCCAGGCAGTTCTTCTTGCTCGGCTGAATTCTGTCAACTTTCGTCCCGTCCGGCAGCTCTTTCAACCCCATTTTCAAGCACTCTAACATAGCTCGGACGTCGAATTCTGCATTTCCCATCTCATCGTCATCCGTGAATGTATCTTTATCAAACACTTGCTGAAATATCATGTCATAAGTACGAAACAGAATGGAAATTGTCATGAAATTGTATAAATGAGGAGGAAACATGTAAATAGTAGACAAATCATGTAAAATGGTCGAGAAATCAAGCCAAAAGAGGATAAAGTGCCCCTAATATATTTTATTTCATCTTATTTTTAAATAGAATGGAGTCGTGAATTCGTACGGGCTCTAGAATGGTATACTTGGTGATGTCTATACGCAGGAGAAAGAAGAAAGTCTGTTTTTAGATATGCTGTTACCGGCATCGATACAGAGATGATTTAGTTATTGTAATATTTTCAGACAATTCTCTGATATCTCACCATGCTATCCATATTAGATCGGAATATAGCGTTCTGGCAACACATTGCCACAGAAATCCCAAAAAGATTTCATGTGTATATCATTGGATTTACCCAAACCTAATCATGTAATTCTATTATTTTTATGTAGGGTTGAGGAGCCGTGAATAATCCTCCCGTCCACTTGGATGGTTTTGACTTAAAACAAAATAAAAAATATAGAATGGAGACTTACCAGCCTAATTGGGACATTAGGATCCTTTAGAGGAATAGTCACATTATCGTTCCACACTGGATTGCAGTTCTTCTGCACAACACTGGTTTTCACCTTCTGCAATATGGATTTCAACCATGGGAAGGTTGTTATACATCTCATTAAAACAATTGCTAGAAACTAAATTAAATGTCAAGAACACCCATTTTGTTGTAATTAATAAGCAAAAGAAACAGATGAATTTTGTTTAAGAAATATAAACAAAAATTAATCAATTAGATGAATGCAAGAAACAGCAGGGGTTTCAATTGTTTGAATCAAGACTCACCCAACAGCAAGTCTTCTGTTCCTGAAATTCATACGGGCAACCCAGGGAATACAGAAAACATTAATTAGCTCCATCTTTCAAATGTGGCCTAGCTTATTGCATAATCAATTTCATTCCACCAAAACACAGATTGATTACGATAATTATCGCACGTTTATCCAAAAGCAGGCACGTGCAGGAATAACTTGTTTTAGCAAACGTGGTCTTAAAAAATAAGAAATCTGGCGATATATATACCTGGCCGGCGTGCCTGATTACAACGTAGGGATCGCTGGTGTTACTAACATTGTCACGAACAGCGAGGTTGACGCCCCTGCGAACATGAATTCTAAGAAGTCCCTCCGCACTCATTTTCGAGGGTAAAATGTATCAGAATTAATTTAACAGAGGAGAAATTGCACGTACAAAAAATATATATGGGTGATAATAGTCGGCCGTGGTTACGTAAATATAGGAGAAACGTGCACACATCTCCTCTAGGTGTAGATAATCAAGGAGAACCTTTGAATAGTGTCAAAGATTATTCTCTCCGGTTTGGGTTGTCAGGAGAACATGTGAATAATCATATTAGAGCAAGATAATCATATTTTGTTAAAAAGATAATTAGGCTATTTTTGGTCATTTATATTTTAGAATTTTAGATTTCCAACAGGTTTACTACTATGTTTTGTAAAATAGAAATTTGACGAGAGAGAGTGTGCAAATCTCTATATATGGAGAACGAGTGGAAAGTTTTTTCAGAACGTAATTTATGCCATCTTTCATAAAATTTAGGAAAAATATTCCATTTATGGTAAAATTTCACATCCAAATTTAATTTAAAAATAAAAATATCCCGAAAATAGGGAAGAAGTGGCTGATGAATGGAATTATATGCCTATAAAATTGTTAAATTAGAAAATGTGTTGAATTGAGGGAAAAATATTTTAGAGATGATATACCTTTTCGATCTCTATTTTAGAAAAATATATATAGCAAATTTGTTGGACTTGACCGAACCGAAAGATTGAGTGATATTGAATAGCGTCCAAGTAATCTAAACTTAACTTAACTTCAGAGGCTTCCTCAAAAAAAAACAAAAAAAAAAAATCAACTTGAAAGGTAGAGGGTTTTGGATCTAAATCGAATGAATCAGCCTCAATTCAAAACCGGATCTAAATTGAATGAATCAACCCCAATTCAAAACCAGCTCTGATCCAAGAATTTAGATGTGAATTTGAACATAATCGAATTTGATCGGAATGTCAAATTTGACCAATAATTTTATCAAAATTTGAATCGAACCGAAAATGGACAAACTCTTTATTTAAATAGAAATTCAATTAAGTCTTAACAATTGAATAGTTAAATTTAATTTAGTTGGTGACTAAAAATTTTCACATAAGAGGTCACATTTGATAAGTTAAACTCATTTTAGTTAGTGTGCATACAAAGTTAAACTACCCAAATCCAACATAATATAATCTAACTCATACACAACTCAAACTATAATGATCTGAACTCGAACCAAACCGCACAGAGATTAATATAACCGAACCAAAATGAATAAAAGTGAAAATAAGAATTGAGAAGTTATTATGCCATTCTCATACAAATCACAAATTTGTGTGGTAGAGTGGATTCTTGGAAACTTAGATTGGCTTTATTGAAAGCAGTCATATTTGCTAGCTCATCAGCAAGGAAGTCACAGTGTTGAAAAGTCATCGCCTAGGTGTCATGGCGATTTAGAGGTTCCGCCATGACAACTTGACTTGTCAGAAACTTGGTTATGCATGAATGTCGGACGATAAGTCGTCCAGTCGTCTAAAGAGACGACGTAATCCACCAAAATACGCCAGACCTTCTTTAAAACTTATAACCCGACTCGGGTAATAAACTGGTCAAGATTTTTATATAAAAAATTAAAAACATCTTTTGAAAAATTAAAAAGAATTAAAAATAAATTATTTTAACTCCTGGATGTCAGAAGAATGGAAAAGGATTTTTCTAATCTCTTCACGCTAGCACTCGCCCAAACGCTCCAACTCGGAAGTCTGCCAGTTCTTTCCTTCGATCTTCGATAATCAGGTAACTCACATTTCATTTATACTATTCCTATGAAAATCAAAATCTATTGATAAAACAATGGAAGGGTTTAAACTTCGAAATCTATTTCTAAGATAATTTATTGTTCAATGTTTGGGATGTTTGGGTTTCCAAGAGACACTCGTATAACTATCATATATGTACTTTTTGGTTCTTCACCTAGTTTTTAAAAGTTCATGAAAAGGTGTATGAACTTTGAAGTGTACATCATATATGTTGATATTATACAAAGATTGTTAAAGGAATAAATCTCGATACTGAGATGTGTATCGTATTCATAATAATATAGGCGGTACAAGGGTACAAAGGGAAAATAAAAAACCTTAACTAAACCCTAGCCTAATACACATTGGGCTCAAGGCCCATACTACTATCTAACATAAATGATGCCCATACTACGAACTTATATGACTAATCTGGGTTTAAAAAAGCGCAGAACTAGCGAAGCGCAAACCTCGGAAATTTTCAAAACGCAAGGCGCAAGCGCCCGCTTTTCATATAAAAAGCGCAAGAACAAATATTTTAGGAAGATTTCAATAATAACACTAAATATAGAGGATGCACATAAATATTTTAAATAAGACACAAAAATCATAGCACAACATCCCATATCATCAAACAAAATCCAAATCAAACAAAGCACAAAGAGTTTCAACTTAACAAGTACAAAACTAACATCAAGTCTTAGGATTAAAACACTATAATAAAAGGATTCCTAAAATAAGGCCCTTAGACTCTAGGCATCATCGGAAGAATCATCATATCCATCTATGAGTAGAGAAGAGACGAGGTGGAGAGGCAGAGAGGCGTTGAAAGATACGGACAGAGCAGAGAAGTTCGGCTGAGAGAGAGGCAGAGAAGAGGGGAGGCGGCCGTTTTTGGGAATAAATACCCTTTTATAGTAAGCCCACTATTTTCAGCCCACTATTTTCTTAAACCCTAAAGCCTAAAAAAAATTCGAATTTCAAAAAAAGCGCGTAAAAGCAGACAAAAGCGCGCGCTTAATTTCACGTCCCACACTTCACCTATTGAAGCGCAATCACCTGTAATGTGCGTTTTAAGCGTGCTTTAGCGCGTTTTTAAAACCCAGCGACTAATGAGTTAAAATTTTCTATATTTGTATAGTTTTCATGGATGCATGGAAATATTGAAACAGAGAGTACAAATTTGGTTGCTTATGACATAACCAAAGGCCCTAAATGGAACGCAAAATCGAGTGATCATGGTTGGAAATATGGGTACTGGTCTAATTTAGCAAAGAAAGATTTGGTCAAGTGTAGCCTTTGTGAGCATCCTAATCATTCTAGAGTGAAGAGTCTTAAGGAACATCTTATAGGTGGTCATGGTGATGCATTGGGTTTTCTTATCATCGCCAAAATAATTATAAAGGAGATTCGAGTATATATGAATTAGAAGGTTACACAGAAAAAGAAAGTGAAACCGATTATGCTTGATGATGGTTACACTAATCAGGTTACCATTAATGGTGATGTGCAGGAAATTCCAAAGTTATCGTCTAGTGTCTCCTCTGTTCATCCTACCTCTGGAACTTTTAGCAAAAGAATGAAGTTGAGTTTGAAAGTATATGAAGAAGTAGAGAAAGAAGTCAAGGAACAGAAAAACAAGTCTATTACTTCAATGGTTTGAAGCCTGTTGAGGAAGTTATTGATGAAAGGTATGGTAAAGGGAAGCCACAATCAACTCTTGAAAACTGTATCAAGTCGAAGGAAGATGCAGAATATTTTAAGATGCACATTGCTGAATGTTTCCACAAAAATGGTATAGCTTTCCACATGAATCAACCATAACCTCATAGCTCCTATAACGGGTTATGGTTGATTCATGTGGACATATAGGGTCTGGTGTGAAACCTCCAAGTTAACAAGAATTGCGGATGCATCTTCTTGTGAAGCTACGAAAATGAGACCTACAAATTGAAAGAAGGACATGTGGCTGCTTGGAAACAATATGGGTGCACTCTTACATCGGATGGATGGAGTGATGAAAAAAGGAGACACGTAATGAATTTCCATACTAATAGTCCCGATCGAACATTTATTTTGGGCTCGGTTAATGCACCAAGTGAGGTTCGAGATGGAAAACTATAATCTGAATTTCTTGAGGATATGATCTTAAGCATTGGGAAGACAAATGTTGTTCAAGTAGTGTCGTATAATGGTTCAAACTTCAAGAAAGTTGGGGAATTACTTCACAAAGTTTCCCATCCTTTACTGGACTTCCTGCGCTACTCACTGCATTAATCTAATGCTGGCGAACATGGGAAAGTTGTAAGAGTTTAAGAATGATATTTATAAAGCAAGGCAAGTTACACTTTTCATTTAAACATACTATATTGCTTGCTTTTATGAGGGAAAAGACAAATGAGAGAGAACTTGTTAAACCAAGGGTAACTCGTTTTGCCACCGCCATTTTGACCTTACAAAGTATATTTACGCATAGAGATGCTTTGAAAAGCTTGTCTCTGAGTGAGGATTGGTCTGCATATAAGTTGTCCAACACAAGAGTAGGAAGAAAGATATGTATGTTGTGCTTTTTCCTAGATTTTAGAGTGTGGTTGATGATTGTATAAGAGCATCTCATTCTTTAAAATTGTCTTGGGGATTGCCGATATTGAGGAACATCCAGTTATTCTTGAAATTACAATAGTTATGGATACCGCCAAAGAGAGTGTTCTGGATTCATTGGCACACAAGACGGGGTTGCTGCGAGATGTGCTATATATTGTTGAAAGGCGATGGAGTGGACAAATGGGTGTGAATTTATTTAGGGTTGCTCTGTTTCTAAACCCTTCAAAATATTTTGACCTTAAAGTGAAGGATAATGTGTTTGCTCGTCGCCAGCGAGTTATGTTTCATGATGTGCTCGAAAATATGGTGGTTGATGATGATTTGCAGAACCTGATTAGTATCCAAGTAGATGAATATGATCATATGACAGGAAACTTTTCAACGTCCTTAGAAATCAAGCAACAAAAAACAAAAAGTTCTGCGTAAGTTTCTTACTTTTGCAAGTTTATATATATATATATATATATATTATTTTACGTGATTCTACACATCCTTAAAGAATAACTATATATCTTATTTTATTTGTTATTGATTAGTGGAATTTTTTGGTAACCATCACGTTGAACTCCAGTCTCTAACTTTTCGCATTATTAGCCTAAGTTCTTCTTTTCCGGTTGCGAGTGTAACTGGAGCACATTTCAATTTGTAAGTACAGTGACATGAATCATTTAAATTCATAAGACCTACGATGATATTTACTTTTCTATTGTTAACTTTATATTATGTTTCTTAGATCCATTCAAAGAGAAGAAATCAAGTGGAGTGTCATAGATTGACTGAGTTGGTGTATGTTCAATATAACCGAAGATTGTAAGTAGGTTTCAATCGAGACGTGAACAAGAGGGGGCTTTAATCCATTAGTATTTGAAGAGTTCCAATGGGATAATGAATGTCTTACCAAGGTCCCTAAGGGTGCTAGAGTTTATAGTTATGTGGATGAACTTCATGATGAAATTTTTGGTGAGGGACATGAAGATGTTGGACCTTCAGGTTCTTCATAATTAGAAAATGTGGAATTAGATGATTTTCTTCATGATGATGCTCTTATGGTGGAGAATTCATCCAGTGATGAAGGTGTAGGTAATGATGAAGATGGTGCGCGCCTTATTTTGATGATATGTAATGTAGGGCCGGCCCTGAGTATTTGGGGGCCTGGAGCAAAAAAATTTTAAACGATCTTTAAAAAAGAGAGTTCGGTGAAATTTAGTTCGTAAGAGAATTTTTAATACACAAAAAAGAAATAAAAATAAGATCAATTAAAATGATGGGTTTTTTCGAAAAATGAGGCCTTTATTTTTGTCCATATTTTAATAAATGAGATTTTAAAAGAAAATTTATTTTTTAAATACATAAAATATGATTATTTTTTTTGAAAAATGGGGTCCTATTTTAGTCCATTATTTGAGGCCTGAAGCGCAAGTTTCAAATGATTCGGCCTTGGACCGGGCCTGATGTAATGTTTGGTACTTAAGTTTCTTGCATAGTTATTTTGCATGTTTGCATGAACTTGTGACTTTAAAAGTGTGGGTTATTAATGTTCTCGTGTTGGAATATTAGTCTTTAACATTGAGTATCTGTAAAGTGCTTAAAAGATGTTAGTTGAACTTTACTACGTGCATGTAATGGTATGACGTGTGATTTATCCACATGGTATGGTAAATTTATGGGGTATCTTAAACAGACGTATCTGTTTAGTGAGTGAGATCATTTATTGTGTATTTGTAGGTGTGTACGTACGGATGGATATATACGATTAGATATACGAATAATTTCATATTTGATTACCTACGATATAAGACTCTCGCGGTTCTATCTTTCGCGTTCGCCTGAGAATATGTGTGGTTGTTATCACACGTTCTATAGTGTTTTAGGAAAATTCTGGAAGTAATCTAGCCAGATAACTCACAACAATCTAGTGGTGGGAGTATTAATTTAAGAATAGTGCTTCTCACGGTCCTAAACTTATATAGTAGATTCCAATATTTCCAACACTCGGGAGATTTGTGAACTGAATTTGTGATTATTCATGAATATTTGTTATGGAAAATTCATATTTTGAGGTTTATAATATTAGAAATATTATATTTAGATTTTAATAATTTATATAGAATGTACTGTAGTTTAATATTGTATAAATTATCTTTACGCCGTAAAACACCATGAAAATGCCAAGATAAACGCCGTAACGACTAGTCATCTAGACACTTGGTGAACGTCGCGCCGTAAAAGGCGCGTGACTTTCTTGCTCATCAGTAGTCTAATTGCCTTCAATCAAGATGTGAATCGATGAGTTGCTACCCAGCAGTGAATGTATATTATCTCATAGATCGAAAATTTTCCAATGTCTAAGAGATGGAGTTAAGATCACGTTGACTGCTTGCAAAAAATCAGACTCTGTGGTAAAAACTTGGTTCCCATAAGAAATTCCAATCAGCACACCAAGTACTATTGCCAATATTTCAGTATGAAGTGTAGAAACAAAGTCAATATAGAAGTTTCTTGCATCCATTAGCTTCCCATAACTATTTCTAGTATTGGTGGCAACTATTCCAACTTTGCTTTGGATCCAATAAACATCTACATTGATCTTAATTCCCTGTGAAGGTTTGGACCAGGTAATAGAACTAATGTTTGTTTTGGGAAGGATTTATATAGGAGGAATGCAACCAGATTGGCTAGTTCGTAGTCCACGGGCCTAGTGATATAGACTAGACTTCTGAGTAGAGAAAGGTTTATAACTTCTTGGAGTTGTTTGATCATTTTAAAAAGATTAGGAGGTCTGTTCTCAAAAATCCTAGTGTGCTTGGTTGGAGAGAATTTTGAGAGTTTGGATTTTGTTTTGGAATTTTGAGAGTTTGGGATTTTGTAGGTCTGGGTTTTGCAAAAACCTTATTTGGTTGAGTTGAGATTTTGTAAGTCTGAAACAAAATATTTGTTTGATTCGTCAAGATTTTGCAAGTCTAAAATCAAAATTGTAAGTGTGGATTTGGCAAAACAAAAACCAGACTTGGGAGTGGGAAAATATGAATCTTCTAAAATCATACGAACCAAACAAAAATTTCAAAAACATGACTTTAAAAGTTCATTTTTTTTCAAAAATCGGGTGAAACAAACACACCAGGGCAATATGGTTTAGCCTAGTAAACATACCAGAAAAGGCCAAGGATGTAGCCAACTGATCACAAAGATTTTCACAGTCACATAGGCAGGATCAGACAGTTTGTACATCTCTTCCAGAGGAATGTGGCTACAAAGCATTGATTACACAGTGATGGAGTGAATCAAGATTGTCACAAAAGCAATATTTTAAAGAAAATTGAAAGCCAAACTGAGCAAGGATGTTAACAAAAGGTAACAAACAATTTAGGAGTCTCCACACATAGACCATTAGTTTCTTTTGAAGACTTGGAGAGCAAATTTTTGAAAGTACTGGCAAAAAACCTTTTGGTGACCTAAGAACTGCAGAAGTTTAATTTAATTGTAAAATTTCCAAATAAATCAGGTTTCGAGATAAAATTATCAGGTCTGTGAGGGACTATGGTTGCATTCTGAAGAATGTGAATGATAGGGAGGGGAGAACCTATTTCAAGAGAGGCAGCAAAACTGATCTTAGAAATAAAACCGATCAGCTACTAAATAGCACAAATGTTCCTTATTGTCTGGCTCATAGTATTGGGCCTTTAACAGAACTGAAAATCCACATAAATAAAAATTGGGCCACTTATAAGTCATGTCAGACTGTGTAGCAAAACACTAAATTTAGCAAAAACACTAATTTAGCAACAAAACAAAAACATATTAGTTTTTAGAGAAAAGTGCTTATATGACCTCCAGTTCTTGGTTAAGTGCACATATGACCCTCAGTTCTTGTTTAGTGCTATTATAACCCTAGTTTGGATTTTCGATTAATTTCAACCGGTTAATTTCCTTCAAAATATAAAAGTACTACATAACACCTTGTTTTAAAAGTAAAATTCATTTTTTTAATTTTCTTCTTCCCTTTCACCTCTTCACCGCTTGTCTCCCAAAACACATGAACCGGCGGTGGCACCGGGGCAGTTGCGGCGGAGCGTGATGGCGTTTCTGAGGAATGCCGCTGTATGTAAGACAACTTATGTAGGCTCCAGGGGCTCACCGTTAGAAACTACGAGTTCATCGACGTTAACCAGCAGGCCTCCGGGAACAGCGTGACGAGGTACTTTGTTGATCTGGATTTTAGCCGGGAGTTCGACATCTCTCGACCGACGGTGATGTACCAGCACGCGTTGCAGTCGGTGCCAAGGGTATATTTGTCATTTTAGGTGAATAAAGTACTGGATTGTATAGTCAATCGTCATAGGGTTATCACTTTTCAAGTCAATGCTAATCTATGGTTATAATAGCACTTTCTTAAAACTGAGGGTTATATTTGCACTTAACCAAGAAATTGGGGTTATATTTGCATTTTACCCTAATTTTTATTAAAACAGTAATTTAGCAAAAAAAAAAAAACATAAAAGGTCCTACCGGGAGTCGAACCCAGGTCGCTGGATTCAAAGTCCAGAGTGCTAACCACTACACCATAGAACCCATTACTGTTAATAATATGCTTAAATAATTAATAATAGAAATAACAGTAATTATACATCATCAAGACATCATTATAAATTATATATTATCTATAAAGCCATTCTCAAAATTTGTGATTAGCTATACCAGTAATTTTAATTGAGTTTATCACAAGTATATGCTCCATGTGCCATTTTAGACCACAGGTATTTGAGACGGTGACGTGTTCAAGCAATATTGATTTGAATATAATATACTAACTAATAAAATTGAATTGAACTTGAAAGTTTTACCAAACTATTCTATTCTATACAAACTTTATATAATATTCTTTTATGCTTCAGCTAAACGTGAAAATGATGCTTAGACATGAAATTGCACTTAATGTTTAAACACGAAACTCAGATGAACACGAGACAATTGACGCATTCATGTGGTCTATGTGCGTGATCTAACTTGTTAGATTAAATTAACTAGATAATACCCGTGCGTTTGCACGGATTTAAACTTAATTTAAAAAAGTGTGAATTATAAAATAATGTGAATATAATTTTTTCGAATGAATTCTTTTAATATATCTAATGTTATAAGAGGTTTCAATATAGCCGTCATTGTCGTTTAAATCACTATGTATTCTATTTGTATTTTTCTTATTTTGAAAAAATTGTCATTTTTTGAAAAAATATTTATATTTTGATTAGTTTATTCTCACTCCAAAGATATAATCACACTCTCGTAGTATATATTTTTATCTTTATTTGTAAAATAATTTTCACAATATCTACCGTTAATTATATTGAATATTATTGTACTTGAATTATACAAATAATATATTCTACAGCATTTTCACTATGCATGTTATCTTATTCAAATAAAGTTAATTTAATGAACATGAGCAATTAATATTAGAAACTCAACTTGTTGGTAAAGATATTTACAAAGTGATGTACTTGAGATTGCTACATCTTTGTCTGAAGATTACATTCACAAAGTGATGTACACTTGTAAATAACACTTGAAATCACACCTGCTGAACCATATTATAAACCTATTATTTCTCCAAAGCTCAAAAGTTGCTCATTTCATATGAAGGCTCAAATAATGCTCCAGCATCATCTCTCTTAGGCTCAAGTACCGCAGCTGTTTCAGAAATGGTTGCTGCTAATTGCGCCTCAGACTGCAAGTCTGCAACTACTTCAACCTTGCAGCCATCTAACAGACTCATCGAAAATAGAAAATAAACAAAAAAAGAAGGCCATGGACTACTATCATCATCATTATTATCACTCCTTGGTATCCAGCATGACAAGTTGAGGTCTTGTCGTACAAACTCTGATCTAATATCTCTTCTTTTGAGTTTCCATATACTCATACTTATTAAACTGTAAACTTTAATTTTTATACTATGCTTCTAATTAACTTTGATATGTGATCTTAATAGCTACTAATAATCAGGTTCTGGACTAAAATATGCGATAAATTAAAAAAAACCAACAGTACTGTAAATACCTAGGAGAAGCAAAAAGAATTCAAGGTTCATGCTCAAGGCAGTTACAACTCATATTTTTAATTCTGAAGGAAAATTTAATTGCACATTCACTCATGGAAATCAAAGATAAACTACAAAGTGATGATTAGGGGCATCTGTAAGATTGACATTATTTAATTTTAAAATAGCCAAACAACAGAGCTGCGTCGTTCATGATGGATAGTGAGAAAATTTAAACATGTTAACTCCCTTAGTTGTTCCTCCAAGAGTTTCACATTCCATCCAAATATCAATGTTGCATAAAAGTGAGCAGCACAATCTTTCAAATACTATTGTACATCTTTTCTAGAGAAACACACACAAATGAACTCTAACTGATCTTCTTTGCACAAGAATGCAAGTTAAAGAGAACCAAAATATTAGGCAGATCAATTAACTCCAACTAATCTGCGTAGGCATTAGTTATACAGTAAACCACAAAATATTGAGATCTGATATAGATACAGGTGGTCAAATAATTCAATAGAGATGCCCCATGTAAAATTAAACATTTGATAATGAAATGAGTTAATGAACTAATGACTTACCCAAAGCACTAATGACTTCAAATTTCATACAAATGTGAGAGATGAAGCTGATCTGAGCCTCATGCATCATCCATTCTTGATAGTCTTAATGACAGTTAGATGAAATTATATGAGTTTAAAACCTTCAACGGCATAATAAATCAATGAATAGACCATTTATGAAGTAATTATGGATAAGTAGACTAAATGTAACGTGAGGGAACTGATATGGCAATTGCAGAAGCTCTACTTTCTCCTCGCCGTAATGCAGAACAGAAACTACTCCATTTTCGCCTCCAATATACCTAGTTTAAGATAAAGAAAAACAAGCCTAATAAAAACTCTAAAAGACTGCCAGGAGGTGCCTTCAGCTGCTAAAAATTCACTGATTAATTAAAGAAACAAAATTGATCACAAATTCGTACGTGAGATGAGAGCCACTGATCACTGAGAAAGCAGTAATATTTGTTACCTAGTGTGAACTGCACACTATACTCCTGCTGCTTAAATTCCAAACCAGCAATGAGCTAATAAATGTAAACATAACATCTTTTTTCCTTTCCAGATAAGGGTCTCACACTTACAGAGAGTATGTCATGCTGAACAAAAACAGATAATTTGCTAAAGCAGGAAATGAATTATTCATATGCTATCTATGTGAAGACGATTGGATTCTGACAAACATATGGTTCAGCTATATGTGCCATGAGAGGTAATGATCACTTAGGTACCAGAAAATACTTTACCAGCCGAACTACCAACATAAAGAAAAAAAACTGGCAAATATTGGTCAGCAAGGGGGTGTAATTGCATGTTCAAGACATGATAACACAAACCATGTAAATCATATCAAAACCATCCAGTCTGTACCTGAATACTGTTACCACCAATTATGCTCATCAAATAGCCCTCATTATGAATAACTGCAAGTGAAGAAAAAAGGTCAACCTTTATTATAGAAATGCAGTAAAACTGAACTGCTCATCATCATTTATTATTTTGTTTGCTAAGAAGATAGCAGAGGACTCAAAACAGTAGGACGTGAGTAATTTATTCCACAATACATTGATAAGAATAACCTCTATTAACTCATTCAAAATTGAAACTAAGATCCCTCCACTTACCTCCAATAAGTTTGCTCCAGTTATAATCTTCACTAAATGCATGTTTCCGACTGTACTACAAAAATAAACTCTTCTTGAAGCATAAAACAGAATGCTTGAATCAGTATAGATAAAAGATTCGAAGCAAGCAGTTTATTACTACTTACACTTTCAGGAATACTTCAAGCCAACTATCCTTAATATGAACCCGTTCTTTATTTCAGTGCAAGCCTCCCTGCAAAAGAGGTGGTAAAACAAAATAACGACTGTACTACAAAATAAACTCTTCAGGAAGCATAAAACAGAATGGTTGAATCAGTATAGATAAAAGATTCAAAGCAAGCAACTTATTACTACTTACACTTTCAGGAATACTTCAAGCCAACTATACTTAACATGAACCTGTTCTTTATTTCAGCGCAAGCCTTCTTGCAAAAGAGGTGGTAAAACAAAATAGTAAAAGGTACAAAACATTAGGAAAGTTAGAGAAATCGACATATAAATTCATCCTCTGCCTGGGCATTAGGCCAAAGCTTCAAAAGTACAGCCTTTGAAAAATCAAGATTGCTTAAATCAAAGGAGAATAAAAAAGGGCCTAAAGGCACCAGATTTGAAAGAATAATCTGGAAGAGACTCAATTAATCAGTATTGAGAATAGGTAAAGGCAGCAAAAATCTGTTGGAAGGAGAGGCCACGCTAGCTACTGTTAGTACTGATACAGCAAAAATACAATAAGGGTAGACTAATAAAACGAACACGAAATACCTTAACGCCAGAAAAGTGGGTTTTGTCAACTCGAGAAATAACGGGGAGATTGAAGCGATTGGACGAAGCCCTCCATAGAAAACAGAGCACTTTTCCGGTAACCTTTCAACCGGGCACTCATTCAAAAAAGTCGATTCAGTTGCAGAAGGATAACGAAAAATGGATAACGAAAAGACGAACTTGAAAAAGAAATTCCAACAATGACAGTACGTTGAATCTAGACGCTTTGGAAAATATGAGCATAATTAATTGGGCAGTTGTAAGGTTCATAGAGAAGTTGAAAGGATGAATTGAATGATAAAACTTCCGATGAAAGCTTCTGGGCGTAAGGAAATTTGCTTTAAAAAATTGAAAAATTGCTGGAATAATTGTGGAAGTGACACGTGTCAAAAATGGTCTGCTTTAGTAGATATTAAAATATGGCTGTCAAGTAAAATTTTCATTTATCAAATTAAGATCTTATTCGGTAGACTTTAGAGTCAAAATCGAATTCATGTTTTTTAAAGGCAAAATCATCCAAGTAGATGGGAGGATTATTGACGGCTCCTCAACCCTAAATAAAAGCATTAAAATACATGATATATATGGTAAACCCAGTAAATCACATAAAACCATGAAGATTTTTGTGGCAATTTGTACGAGTTACAGAAAATTTTCCGGCATACCCATACTAATTCTCTGCCTCAGTGATGATACTTAAAAAGAGATGCATCGAAATATTACTAAGGGCAGACACAAAAGTATCAAACTGCTCTGACATGTGTAGTATCCTTAACTTGAAACATAAAGCTTGAACTAAATGTTCAAATCTACAAATCTATGCACAAAGACGCCGATAGTAAATTGTAGAAACTACCACGACTTGGATTTCTCCTCTAATGTGATGCACATGCCGAAAACTAAAGAGTCTTCCCTCTCGCCAATTAAGAGTTAAGAGAGACACGACAAACAAATAGGTAAGAATACTCAATAAATTTGTCAAAGCAATTTTGCAAAAAGTCCTAAATACAATCTCACATCTCTTAAAATCTAAAATTTTAGGGAAAAAAGAGAGAAAAGAATTAACCCAAGATCCAGATCCAATATGAAGGCAGCCGGTGAGATCCACAAACTGAGAAAACATGGCGGCGGTGGTTGATGCTCCGGCGGTGGCGCGTGGTTTTCCGGCATGGCGCGTGAACATCCGTGTGAGGCGGCCGGTGAAGAACACTCAAATTGCCTTGCGTGGCGCGTGGAAGCTCCGGCGGTGGCGTGTGCTGCCCCGTTAGCGGCGCGTGGGCCTTCATGTGAAGTTAACGACGCCAGATCAGAACAAACTCCTAACTAAATCCCCCACGTTTACATGATTATCTCCGC
The DNA here is from genome assembly GCA_948330725.1 of Sherardia arvensis. Classification (NCBI taxonomy): domain Eukaryota; kingdom Viridiplantae; phylum Streptophyta; class Magnoliopsida; order Gentianales; family Rubiaceae; genus Sherardia; species Sherardia arvensis. The sequence continues at coordinate 11,198,944 of OX415244.1, forward strand.
ACGAGGTTTCAAAGCTGTGAAATCCGAACATTATCAAATGACAAAGGCTTGTTGCAATGGTTTGGCGTGACTACCTTCAAAAAACTAAACCCTAATTGCAAAGTTATAGTCATGTAATATCCAAATTCTTTTCGCATCATGTTGTTTTTTATATGTTGATGTCGTACGTGTCATCTTCAATTATTACTAAACTAAGACATAATAAAACTAACTCTATCCGATTTTTCTTAGAAGAAATTTGTTTGATAATAATTCATAAACATTGAAATTGATGCAAACTATTTTATACGCCATAAATATGGTGAGGGGTTTTAATTAGAAGGCCAATAATCTGTACATGTCATGTTCATTTCAATCTTGACCTGTTTTGAGCAAAATTAATCTAATGTGAAATTTTGACCCTCACTGCTTATTCAATATTCATATATGAAGTGCTGGACGTGATAAGATTAGCCAAAACACGTGAAACATGATAATGCCAGTAGCACCATTTTGATCGATGAAAGATAAGTACGACTGCATATAAGGTTAAACGGTGCCGGAAAATGTACGAATCCACCGTCATACTGCAGAGTGTTGTCTGTATACAATATTTAATTTTACCGTTCAGATTTTCGAGAGATCCGGTGATCAGTCCCTGTCGACAAAAACTTGGTCCCCCATCTTTCTACTTGCAGTAAAATTAGGGGCATGCTATACGCAGTCCGTATTTTGCTTATTTTGCAGTCCAAAATAAAAATACGCCTTCGATATATATGATATGGTCAATAATTATGTATATCAGACATATGGATCATATATACTACTTCTATTGCATACACTTGCAATTCAGTTATATATCAGAATCACTGTACATATGATTATTTTAAAAAAATACGGACTGCAAATAAGCAAAATACGGACTGCGTATAGAAGGCCTGTAAAATTATTACTATCTGAGCTCTAACTCTTCAAAATTTATTTAACGGTGACCTTTCGTGACTGTGGAAAGCCAAAATAGTTTGGAAGATTGAATAAAATATACAAATTCAGCTATATGCATAACTACATGTCTATATGCAGGTTCAATTTCCAAATTAAATCTGAAGTGATAATAATATCGCTCTTAAATATGTATTTAATTACTACATAAACAGAATTATGGATTCAAGGTTATGGTTTTAGAAATATATCTGTAAAAACTAATAAACGAATGAAGTGTAGTTATGATATTTTCTCACATTCATTAAACATGTAGAAGTAAACTGGACATGCATATAGCAAACACCGACATAAATTAAAAAATTTATGAAGTATATTATTTCGAAAAATGAAGTCGTATTTTGTTCATAAAAAATGGGGCATGCTATACGCAGTCTGTATTTTACTTATTTTGCAGTCCAAAATAAAAATACGCCTTTGATATATATGATATGGTCAATAATTATGTATATCAGTCATATGTATCATATATACCACTTATATTGCATACACTTGCAATTCAGTTTTATATTAGAATCATTGTATATTTGATTATTTTAAAAAAATACGGACTGCAAATAACCAAAATACGGACTGCGTATAGAAGGCCTGTAAAAAATTGGGGTCTCAATCAAGTTAGTAATCCGTACGTAATACTTGAAATTCATGGGAGGGGTATACTTTAAACACAAAGATTCGTGCAAAATAGAGAATATAGTTTCATAACCAAACAAATTCCCAAGCGGTGCAATTAAACGTAAGCAATGACCACTGCAAAGTGAAACTCCGTCCACCAATTCATGCAGTACAATGATTCCTCGGGAATCTTCACACGCCAATCAAGACCAACCTCAACTGATTGACATTAACAACTGAATTCCAATGTTTTCAAAGAGAATATGGATCCAATACAAGAAAACCAACAGTTTTAAGAATTGAATTCCAATGTTTTGATTGACATCAAGAATTCCGATGTTTTGAAAGAGAATACGGAACAAATACAAGAAACCAATACTTAACTTGCGCAATTCCTGTCAATGACGGAGAATTTCTGCATCTAATAATTTCATGAAGCCTCGGTTACTCGGATTGCGTGTCGTGTCCTAACGAGAACATGGCAATTTTAAAGAAATATCACTAAACAGCCATATGTTGTGTCGTATCATGTCTGACACGTATCCGACACGGCACTACTATACTACCATGTCGGAGCAACATAGCATCAAGCTATAAACCCCACACAGAACAAGATAAGCTAGAAAAATAGAGGAGCCTATCAAAGATCAACACGAATGAACGATAACAAAACTTATCCATAAGATCCCAAAGCAGGAAATTGAATGCAAGAACATGCTGGTGTCTTCAGGAAGGTTTCACAGACTAACATTTAAAAAAAAAAAAAAACAGCATGACCTACAACGGCCAGCTTTATTCTACTCCAAAACAAACCCCAAACCAGCCACAGCTACGGCTGCAAACAAGCTTACAAGAGAGCGTTCATTTAGTGAGAAGGAACCTTATGATTGATCGTTTTATTGAACCATGTCTTCCAGATTCCGGAGCTCTTCCTGGTCATTGCAGGGGTAGGAGACACTTCCTTTCCACCGCTTTCCTCCTCCTCCTTCATCTTCTGCTGCTCCGGCTTCTTGCACAGCATGAAATTGCGGAATCCTAACGAACCAATTGTATCCCATGGAGACAGAGCTGAGTAAAGAGAAAATGATCATCAGTTCTCACAACTTCCATTGAAAGCACAATATTTACACTAATATGAAATGTATCTTTGGATTCTGGCAAACAAATTTGACTGAAGAACGATAATAATAGCAAAAACATGCCTAATAATAACAATGAAACCCTGTCCTACTGAAACAAATCATGGCATAAACATGACACGTTATGATTTTCGACCTCCGCATTAAGACATGATAACATTATGATGTTGACCTATAAATTTGGCCCTTCACCTGATTTAGATATGGCCATTCACCAAATATTAAGATGATACTAACTTCACACATTAGGTCATTCACACCCAATTACAAGATGATACTAACCTACAATTCGGCCATCAATGATGACATTGACACATGAACAAGAATTGACACTCACGATTATTTTTCCAAAGCAAAGATTTTTATGACCTGGAACCATACACAATCACATGTACAAGAATTACAGGGATTAAAGAATTTAAAAAATACTTAGACACTAAATCCTGATTTTAACACACCAACAAGAACTGACACAATTTACTTTTCCAATGTAATGTTTTTTCAAAAAAACTTGCAATTACAAAAACAATTAACTGCAGTAAAAATTCAAAAAGCATCTATCCTGAGCATTTCACTTTACTTTTCCAATGTAAGATTTTCATAACTTGCAATTACACATGATCAACCTGATTGCGAAAGTAAACAAAAAGCATTCAATCCTGATTTCAGCACACCAATAAGAATTGTCACACGTTACATTTTATATGATCAAAAACGTTGATTACAAAACATAATCTCAATTTCGATTGTTTGTATAAAAAAATATCCAATCTGAATTCAACACAGCACCAAGTTGACACCTTCTCTAACATCCATTCCAATTAGACATAGTCAGAAACATGATTTACAAAACAATAAGAAAACAGAGAAAGGATGAGGCTTTTTACCTTCAGTGGAGGCACAGGGGCAATACAGGACGAAATTGTCTAGATCGGTGCCAAGAACAGGCAGTCGCCCCTCGCGAGCATAATTCTTGAGAGCGGTATCCATAACAGCAGCAACAAGCTCCCCTTCGTTGACCACGAACCGGATCGGCCCGGCAGAACCCAGAACGTTAATGCTTATCAGAAGCCTATTCCCCTTGGCCGCCGCCGCAGCAGCGCCACCCTTCTTCTTCGGAAGCAACATTCTCATAAAAATCTAACCTTTTTTTCCCACCCACCAATCAATCACAAAATCCTAACGCAACAAAAAACTAATACCCTTTTTTTTTCTTTTGCTGGACAAAAACAAATCGCAGAAAAACGAAAAATCTCGCCGGCGCGCGGGATTGCTCTACGGGTCGACTCCGAGGCAGCGGTAGTACCAGCCCTCCTTGCAGGATCCGAATCCGAAGGACGATGAAGAAAGGATCTCCCTTCTTGTTCGAACAAGGGAGATCATTAACTGCTCGCTGGAGATTTCCACCATTCACAAAAATCCCAAAGCAATGATCGGAGGGGAGGTTGGGAGGATTTGGGGAAAAGGGTTTTCTGCGGATTGGTTTGTAGGTGGAAGGAATTAGGGCTGTGGTCTGCTTCTAGCCTATTCTTATAATTGCTCGAAACAGACTATAGAGGCATGGGGGAGGGCTGCTGGAAAGGGGTTTATTTGTTTCGGGGAATTGTGGGATTTGTTGAGAAAATTGTGGTATATTCCTTCTGCTGCCTACCTTTTTCACGGTTAATAGTTAAAAGGTTAAAACGGACCTGCCCTTTTTTCTTGGTCATTATTCAAGACTTGCCTTTCGCGAATTGTATAGTATGCCCCGGGTCATTTTCTGTCTATTTACAAAGTACTAGTAGTACGTCCTTTTTAAATTTCAGTAGTTTGGCATTTTTCATATGCGTGTTCGACCTTGTTAATATGATAATATCTGAATTTCTTTTCAAAAAAAATATATGATAATATCTGAATTTTAGGGGTGTGTTTTCGTCAGATTTTTGAGAGTCTGGTTTTTTTTTTGATTTTTGGGAGTTTGGGTTTTTGTTTGGGATTTTGAGAGTCTGGTTTTGCAAAATTTTTGTTTGGTTGGGTTGGATTTTGTGAGTATGAAACAAAATTTTTGATTGGTTTTTAGGATTTTGCAAGTCTGGATTTTGGGAAACTTGGTGAACCAAACAAGATTTTACAAAACTGGATTTGGATAGTCCAAGTTTTGCAAAAACTTGCCCAACCAAACACACCCTAGATTACTAGCCAATCTAACCTTGGGTAATGAAAAACGTTTAACCCTCTCTTTGTCTGAGGTTAATTCTTGTTGAACTGAATTAAAATAAACTGAAAAAAAATAAAAATTAATTGAATTGAATTAAAAAATAAAAATTATATTGAATTTATTGAAAAAAATAAAAATTATATTGAACTGAACTGAACTGAAAAATATAAATATATTGAATTGAACTGAACTGAGCTGTAAAAAATATATATATACTGAACTAAATGGGAAAAAAATTAAATATATTTATCTGAAATAAACAAATTAATGATTGAAATTTACTTTACTGAAATGAAATAAATAGAAATGGAATGATATAAATTTTAATGCATTAATGTAATAATAGTTGACTGAAGCAACTATAAGTAAAGTTTAATGTATAATTGAAACGAACTTATTCTCCCCATTATTAACTAATTTTGACTTTTGAATTTGAATTAAGTCATTCACCCGTTCTACCTTTGAATTGATTTGATCTAAAATAAACTAAATTAAATTGAATTAAAAATAAAGGTACAAAAAAGAGTTATAGTACTTCTAAATTAAGCTAAATATGATTTCACCATGTTTTATCAAAACTTAATTGATATGATTTGAACTTAACGGAATTAATTTGATCGAACAAGAGTCTCCATATAGAAGTAAATGTATTAAAATAATAATAGACACCCATATTAGGTTAAATAGAATCAATAAACTTTATAAACTGATTTGAAATGAACAGAATTGATATGATAAGAAGTGAACTAAAATGAAGTAAAAATAAATACACTGAAATTAGTAAGACTAAACTAAGGGTATAAAGGGAAAGCAGTACAAGGGTATAAAGGGAAAGTAATAAAACATAGTTAAACCCTAACTAATACAGATTGGGCTCAAGACCCAATACTACTGTCTAGCACCCCCTTAATTTAAGCGCTGGGTTAATTAAGATGCAAAGTTTGAATCTAAAAAACTCAAATAAGGGCTTTGGAAGACCCTTTGTAAAGATCTGCCAACTGTAACGAAGTAAGAACACGAGTAACACGAAACTTAGTTGAGGCAACCAATTCCCGAACACAATGACAGTCGATGTCGATGTATTTTGCCCACTTATGAGCCACTAGGTTCTCAACTAAGAAAATAGCACTGATGTTTTAACATAACAATGGCAGACTTTCAAGATGAAACTGTAAATCTCGAAAAATATGACAAAGCCAGATAACTTCTGCAACTGTATTGGCAAGGGTATAGTACTTAGATTTTGAACTCAAGAGCGATTACTGTAGGTTGTTTCTTGGCACTCCAAGAAACCAAATTACAACCTAGAAACACCGCACGGTCGTAACTCGATCGCCGAATCTCCAGACAGTGGGCCCAATCAGCGTCTGAGTAAGCACGAATATCAGCACAAAGAGTAGAAGAATCTATTGAGCGAAATGTGAGACCATGATTAAGTGTGCCAGCCACATAATGAAGAATCCGAGTAACCACAACAAAGTGATTCTCGCGAGGTACTTGGAGATATTAACTAACATAACTCACCAAAAATGACGAATCCAAACGAGTAATGGTCAAGTACTGAAGTGCACCAACCCAAGACCGATAGAGAGTTGGATTGATGAACAGTGCATTGGCGCTACTGTGAAGCTGCGAAAGTGGTACAAATGGAGTGGTAACCAGAGAAGTATTAGTCATACCTGCTCGACTAAGAATATCCCTGGCATATTTGGCATGTCCAAAAAAGAGGACAGTTGGTGTAGCAGACACCTCAAGACCAAAAAAAGAGGACAGTTGGTCAAAGTCAGATGTTGGAATCTGAGAATATCCTTAAGCAACCAGTAGAGCCTTGTAGAGATCAATGCTACCATCAGCTCGATACTTCAGCCGAATACCATTTGGAGCCCACTATGTTGGCATGCGAGGGTCGAGGCACCAACTCCCAAGTCTTCTAATGTCGAAATGCATCCATTTCCTCATCCATAGTAATAACCCATTTCGGGTATTCGAGAGTTGCAATAATTTCGAAGCTCGGAATGGTCCATAACCCCAGCAAGAAGACCGGTAGTAACAAAATATGGGCAATATATTACACTGCGAGTATCATCCTGGTTCCTGGTACCATCTGATGTTTGCAGTGAGGAGGAGAATCTGAGTCAGTGGTAGAGTCTGAATCAGAACCGAGAGAAGTCGGGCAGCCTGGCAAAGGGGATGCCGGAGATGGTGGTGGTGATAAAGTAACATGCAATACTGGTGGAGGAGCATTCGGAGTAGCTGAAGCTGGGGAATGATCGTCTGACAAGCAGGGGGAGTAAGGCCGATAAATCGACGATGCGGCCAACTAAGGATTAACTAGCGAATGATCAACTGGTGTAGCTGCAGGCTCAAAAAATGAGGAGGCATCCAGCTCTGAAACTTTCCCTAGAGGATGAGACATAGGGAAAAAATGTTTCATCAAACTGGACATGGTGAGAGAAATAGACGCATCCAGTAGTAGGGTCGAGGCACTGGAACCCCTTGTAATGAAGGATATAATCAATAAACACACATGGAATAGAGCGAGGTGTGAAATTATTCTCAGCAACAGCTAGCAAGCACTGATACACACAACAACCAAAATGAGATTATGTAGTCTAGAGCAGTCCCATATACAACTTCAAAAGGTGATCTGCCACCAAGAACTGAGTTGGGGAGACGGTTGATTATGTAAACAGCCGAACGGAATGCTTCCACCCAGTAAGAATGTGGCATGGAGGAGTGATATAACATAGCAAGGAGATAGTCTCTGTAATTAGACGATATTTACGCTCATCTCGGCCATTTTGAGATGGCGTATGGGGACCAGACATTTGATGATGAATGCCACAAGAAACAAAGTGTGCCTGCAAAAAATGATTAGTGAACTCTATACCACCATCAGTCTGAAAACTCTTAACCTTCGTAGAAAATTGGGTCTCACCAAACTTTTGAAAGTGAAGAAAGGTGTCATAAAAGTCCAACTTAAGCCGTAGTGGATAAAACTTTGTGATTCGTGAAAAATCATCAATGAATACAACATAGTATGAAAAGCCTTGTGCAGATGCAGCATACGCTAGAGCTGGTCCCCCATAAATCACGATGTACTTTCTCCAACAGACCAGTTGCCCTCTTATCACAACAGAAAATGGTAACCGACTGTTCTTGGCCATTTGACAAGAGGAGCAACTAACAGGTACGGGTAAAGGTGAAGTGGCATAAATGTGGCCCTTATTTTTCAGTAATTGAACGATGTCATAGGACAAATGCCCAAGACGAGAATGCCATAGCTCAAAAGGGGTTCGGAGCTTTCCAGAGCGCAACTCACTCAAAAACAAGAATCACCAGTATCCAGATAATAGAGACACGCAATATGTCGGTCTTTACCAACTATCTCTCAAGTATGTTTATTCTTGATAGTAAACGCATCGTCAACAAATGTGATACTCACTAACAATTCATGGGTGAGTTTGCTAACATACAACAAACTTTTAATAATTTGAGAAATCACAAGTACATCACAAATGGATAAACCAGAATTATTGCATTCTCAAATGTGAGACAAAGGTATAAGTTGATCATTACCAACATAAACTGGTGGACCAAAGTAAGGAATTACATTCCCAAAATAACAAGAACTATCAGTCATATGAAGTGTACCTCCAGAATAAACAATACATTGATTAGAAGAACAAGTACAATCAACATTATACAAACGACTTTGCTTGTCTGAAATCCAACTATTTGAGCGATCTGCTCGTGATAAAAGAGCAAACGATGTCATAACGATAACCAAGGTTCTCCAACCACACACCAATAATAGACCAAAATACTCCAATAACACACCAAAGAAAGTGCACCAAGACTAAAGCGGTAGCAATAGACTAAAGCCACAAATTTGTCAGGTCGAAACCCGTGTGCTCCAAATACTCCTAAAGCCAAATTCACCATAACAAAACCCAAAATAATCTTTAACACCGTGTACACACCGAATCCAATATATCCCAAAATTCAAGTGTAAATAATGGCACCTAAAATCAATAAATTTTGATGCCAAAGATACCCACTGCATACAAATAAAAGCCAAAAAAAAACTGGAAACGAAAGGTGAGATCAGCCAAAAAAGAAATTAGAAAATCAAACAGGACATTGTAGCAAATTACACTATAGCAGTACTGTAGCAGATTACTGTAGCGCGCGGCACTGTAGCAGATTACTGTAGCGGCGGGCGAAAAAATTAAACCCTATCATCGACCAATACTGATACCATGCATGTTAGAGGGTAAACCTTGATACTGAGGTGTGTTGTATTAACAATAATATAGGCAATACATGGGTGTAAAGGGAAAGCAATAAACCCTAATTAAGACAGATAGGGTTCAAGGCCCAACACTACAGGTACATTATTCAAATGACATTATTAATCAAACAATCACAAAAACTAAAAATTAGAGCTAAATTGCAAAGTAATCGGAATTAAAACCATATATTAAAACTAATAGCAATAAAATGAATAACCTGAAAAATCCAAGAAGCAAGATGACTGAAACAAGATTAGAATGTTTGAGAAATTTGAAGTATTTATGCAGAATAATAGTGCGAGACAGGTGGACGAAGAAAATTATGTATAGGGAGGAGGAAGAGAAGGGCAACGCATGGAAGAGAATGGGGAAAAACTTATATAATATATATACTCCCTCCGTCCCGGCCAAATCGTCTGCGGGGACGGGGGCTCAAATATTAATAAACTGAGGTGGCAGTAGGACCTCAAGAGGAAAGAAAATTCAAAAGACATTTGCACCCCTACATACATGTGCCAATCAGTAAGGCCCACGCTTAATGAAAAAGGGAGGGAAAAAATTAATCACTCCCTCCATTTATTTGTACAGTATCCAAATTTGGTCAAAAAAGGAGGGAACCCAAAACATAAAACATTATAATAATGTGAACAGTACACAAACTCTGCCCTTTATAAAAGAGCCACTACCCATTTTGTGGCCATTCTCTGGCCATCATTTTTCACTGTATTAGCATATCTCCTCACCTTCTGCATCCACAATCCACATGTAGCCATGAAAAACAAGAATCTTTCTGATAATGATAGGAATGCCATCGCGCAATTCCTCATGTGTACCCAAAAAGATGGCAACATCGGCTGGGGCAAAGCAGCAGAAGTTTCAGAAAGGTGGAATATATCTACAAGACAAGTTTCAAGAATCTGGAGTCAAGTTAAAGATCAACAAAGCAAAGGGGAAACAGTTAATGTTGCAAGCAAAAAACCAGGAATGCCAGGACATGGTATGAAGGAGTTAGACAAAGAAACTTTCAGGTCAATTCCTCTCTCTCTTAGAAAAACATGTAGAAGAGCTGCCTCTCATTTGAATGTGAGTAAAAGTTCAGTTCACAGATTTATAAAGAAAGGAGTACTTCGTAAGCATACAAGTGCAATAAAGCCTTTCTTGAGAGAAGAAAACAAGGTTAAAAGAGTGGAATTTGCATGCTCAAAACTCAAGTATGAAAGACACAACGATACTGTCAGATTTCATAGCATGCTTAATGTTGTACACATTGATGAAAAATGGTTTTATTTGTCGGAAGAATCTGCTCGCTACATTCTACTGCCCGAGGAAGATGATCCAGAAAGAACATGTCAACATAAGAGTCATATTCCTAAGGTAATGTTTGTAAGTGTTGTAGCTAGACCTCTCATTGCACCTAATGGGGATGTTATATTTGACGGGAAGATTGGGATCTTTCCATTAGTCGACAGGGTAAAAGCACAACGAAAGAGTAAGTACAGAGAAAGAAATACATTGGAGACCAAGCCACAAACTAAAGTTGGTCGAGACAAGCTCAGAGACATACTGATCGAGCAAGTTATTCCAGCAATTAAGCAGAAATGGCCACAGGCATCAACCAAAAAAATTTGGATTCAGCAAGATAATGCACCAGCTCATGTTCTTAGTACCGACAAAGAATTTAAGCGTGCTGCAAAATCTTGATGGATTTCAAATAAATTTAGACTGCCAGCCCCCTAATTCTCCAGACCTAAACATACTAGATCTGGGGTTTTTTCGCTCTATTCAGTCTTTACAGCAAGAAAAAGCATGCAGAACTATTGAAGACCTGGTGAGGAATGTAAACCAAGCTTTTGACGAACTCATGCCAGAGACAATCAATAAAGTCTTTCTTTCCCTACAAGCTGTCATGATTGAGATAATGAAAGAAAAGGGGAGCAATCGCTTCCGCCTTCCTCACTTAAAGAAAGATAGCCTAATTCGACAAGGACTACTCCCTCATGACCTAACTGTGGATACAGGACTGGTGAAAGAAACAATTCACTATCTCATTCAGCACAACCAGACTGAAAAGATCAAGAAGCTCATGCAAGATCTGAACATCGGCGAGGCCTCAACCTCGGACATTCCAGCAGCTAGTTTATAAATGTAATATACTAATATACTTTTGTAACTTGTCTAGGTTGCTGGCTTTTGGTGGCTCTAGGTAGCTTTTTGTAAACATGTTATGACTTGTTCCATGTTTATCCAGCAACATTGACATTACTTTTGTAACAAGCATATTCAGACTTGAATGAAATTTCAGTTTGAAAATTTTGTTGTTCACACAACACATATTTCATTGCACCACATGTAAAACAAAGCAATAAACATATACTTAGGTTTCGGGATGAGTACCTTATGATGAGCAAAAAACCTCCAAGGTCATTCATATCCCATGTTTTCATATATGTTTTGTGGATCCAGCACCCACTCGTGGCCAGAACTGGAAGATAAACATGGAAGATAAACATTAGAGATAAGATTTAAGCCATAATTTTACAATTTATAAGAGAGGCTGTGACTGCATTGATACCTTTTAGAGCATAAAATCAACTACCGAAACAAAAGAACATAAGTCGCATGTGCATAAACAAAACCATGACCTTAACCTTTGGTATTGTTGCTCGACCCTTAACTTGCTTTTCGAGCCAAATTCTCATGCGCTCTTCCTCAGCCTCCTTTACATGCTTCTTCATTTTCAGAAGCTGGACATGAACGTATGAATATGTCATGAAAGATACCAAACGATGATTACTTACTAGTTTAACAATGTATTCTAGTAAAAAATATAAAAGTATAACAAAGTATGTTAACTTTAAGTTTGAAGAGTACCAAAGTTAATATTACTGCACCCTTTTCTTCAGTTGCATCTGCGAGAGCTCTTCTGAGCGAAGGTATTACTTCTTGTTCCTAAAACAGCAAGATATCGAAACATGTTATTATGTGTATGCCATAACCAGCTCTGAATATATACTCAAGTGCATGCAAGAAGTAAATCACTTGCTCATCAATTACCAAATCATATAACCTCTTATGCAGCACCTCATTCTCACTATCCCTGTATCGCAGCTGTAAGGAGCATGTACCCATAAGTTATCTAATTAGTATCAAATCTATGTTATAAACGACAACTCTAGTTCTGTATAGCCGATATGTACTTAATCAACATCTCCAACAAGGCAAACATTGCAATAACAAACCTTTTCAAATAGTGTTTGGTTTGCCTCATTCAAATACTTGATCCACTTATGCGATTCTTCGAGTTGAGATGCCAAACTGGTAACATAAATCTGCAAAAAGTTATCAAAACTTACATTACTATGTATTATAATGAGCAGAATACAGGATTCATGATTTTTCTTCCATTTTATTAACGAATGACCCTCCTCAAACCATAACCTTGAAGCTCATATATCCATCACATTCATAGTATTAAATGATGAAACTTTCAGTAGATACCATCCCATTAAGGATCATTAGAAATAATAGTACCTTAAACATCTGGAATCATGTGATAAAAAAAGATCCATTTTGCTGTTTCATAATATGATAATTGAGGTATTATTCATTTGTCAATGATTCATCGGTGGAATGTTTGTTCATGACATCAACAAGTAATGTGTGGTGTCTGATAAAATAGAGAAAACCAAATGAATTTACTGCAAAACTCTAAAATGTATACAGACAGTTCTTAAAGTTATGAAAACTCCAAAATGTAGGCAACAATAGTATCCAACTGCCATTCAAATGTGTAAGTACTCACTTCACATCATCCAGGTAATCATAATCAGCCTTTTTTTTCATTACTGATAATTGATATGATAGTTCAATGCAACTATTACAGAAGACAAATCCTTGGCCACTAAAAGGGGACATGTCTAACACTAAACTAAGAGCACTACAATGTTTACAGAATCAAAAGATTAACAAACGAAAGGATGAAAACCAGGTAGGGATAATGATGCATCAAGTTGATTTTAGATCAAAGCTGTGACATAAATATAGCAGTGTTTTCATGACCAAGAAACCATAGCTTCGATTTCTTTAACCAATTCCAGGTCCATACTATGATCCACATAAACGTCTATGTATATCCTTCTATGGGGAATTTTATCTCAATTCCTCAGAACTACAAGCCAATTCATACTGTCTCATGCAAAATGACAATGAAAACATATGCATTTGTAAAACACAATAATGGTATAATTTAAAACAACACATTCTGACCTCATCTAATTGACTTCTCCCCTCCAACAACTTAGCAAGTGGAACATCTGCTATGAACAAAAAATATATAATAAGTATTCTAAGCTACTCCCAAGCTTAAAACTTCACATTAAAGCTGCCAGTAAAGAATCATACCAGCAACTGTAGAGGTATAGACAGGACATTCCATCAGATTCGCTGGCCTGAATAGCTTATTTGTATCCCGTTTCATGCGGATTTGTTTCAATTCATCCTCATAGGCATAATAAGCTTCCGAATCAACAATGGGCTCGATCGAAGCTGCAACTTTCGGCACTTGTTCCAGGCCGGGATGATTCACCACGCTTACCAACGGGTCTTCTGGGATCATAACAAAGCTCACCGGATCGTAGTTATCCGGATCGAACCAACTCGGTGGAGAATCTGTTTGAGAATCTTGCCATTCAATTGGCCAAACCCCATTAATATGTGACGAAACCTCATCCTCCACTGGCTCGTCGCTCGATAGTTGGGTTGAATCGGATGACGCTGCCATCCTGAATCGAGCAAAGAAATTGCAGAGATGAGGGGAAGGAGGTGAAGATGCGAGGAATGGGCGAAATGAAGCAGACTGATGAACCCGGAAAATATAGGGATTCTAATCCAAATCATAAACTAATTAGGTATTTAATTAATTAATGCTTTGTTAGGTTAATAAAATATGATTACTCTTAAATTTGGACTGAATATTAATATTAGGTAAAATCATTTTAATGGCATGTCAATAAATTCAGTAATTCATTAAGGGTAAAAGTGACATTTTACTTCTTTTTTTTAACCAAAAAAGGAAAAATTGAAAATAAGACACTTTGGTTGGGACAGCCCAAAATGGAAAGTAAGACGCTTTGGCCGGGACGGAGGGAGTATATATTCTACCGAGTTTACTGCACTAAAAGGTTAAAATTAAAAGGAAAATAACACTCTAACAACCTCTCCCATTTAGGTTGTCCGTACCCAAGAACTAGATGTGACCCGACCCAGGTGAGCATGGTATTTCAACGGGGATTTTAGGTGCATCACCAAAATTATATGCAAGTCCAAAACACACTTAAAAGACACCATGGCCTTAGCTTTTGATTGAGTCTACCCAGAATACATCTGTAATTGCATATTGGTCCTCCTTACAATAAAATCAAAACTTAAAAGAGCAGAATTTGACCCTCTACAATTTTATGAGCGACTGACTCCGTCGGAAAGCTGGAAATCTTTCCGGATACATTTTCCTTGTTGAACTTGCATCTGTTTGATACCAAATTTCGGTTGAATCCACGGAAATTTGAAGAACTCAAGAGAAAAATTTCAGAATATTCCAAGACCTCACGAATCTTTAGCAACACCATCTTCCACTTTGGTTCGAGCTATGGGCAGGGATCTGAAAGATTGTCCACCAAAACCCTAGAAACCCAGAAAAAATCATCAAAATTCATCGATTATGGCCCCCGATTGAGTACTTTACTTTCGCGCCAAAAAGTCAACCGACGTCTGTCGGCTCTGTTCTTCGGTGATTCAGCACCGGCCGATCAGAGAATCGAGCTCCCTCAACGTGCGCGACAAATTCCAATCTCCATTGATCTCGAATCATGATTTGAGAGGACCCCGGCACTATTTACCCTACAGTCGCGCTAGCACTTTTTACGTCGCACGTTGTGCCGGAGCTTCGAGTACCTTTATGCAGGTTCAGTCCCTTTATTATCAAGTCCCATCGGTTCCATCACCTCCTCTTGGCCGTGCACGGCCAGTTGCCGCCGGAGAACCACCACCGCGCCACCACTTCTACTATTAGAACCCCGACGAGCAGGCCCTACCCGGGGCCCTCGCATCCACCGCCTTGATGTAAGTCAGCCACCCTCCTCCGTCATTGGCGCCGGAGCACCAAGAGCAGTCGGAACCCTATTGGGGATGAATGTGATCTTTTTATTTGCAAGAAGGCTCAAACATGCAAATATTAAGGGGAATTTTCATATTAATCCTTGGGGTTGGGGCCAACTCAAAAATATTAGAAACAAAAAACAAAAGGGATTGCAAGTAGGGGTGATAACGAGCCGATCCGATCACGATCATCACTATGTTCATGATCGGATCGTTTAAAATTTAAGGTGATCACGATCGATCGCGATCGAAGCGATCAAAATAATTCATGATCGTGATCGGTTCGTTTAAGAATCACAATGATCGTTATCGGCTCGTGATCGACTCGTTATAGATAACCGATCAAATGATCGATCATTTGATCAACTTAAAAGTTAATTTTTTTAAAAAATAAAAATACACAAATTATCAAATTAATAAAAATACACAACAAACTGTAAACATACATATCAAAATTAAAATATTTCCTCATTATTATTAATGTATATAATTATATTACCGATCGATCTCGATCACCTTATCGATCGATCATCTTATCGATCTATTCGCGATCATGATCGATCTTTTATGTTCATGATCGTTGATCGTTCATTTAATAAACGATCATAAAATTTTGATCATGATCGGTTCATTTATTAAATGAACGATCTCGATCCGATCTTTAACCGATCTGATCTCGATCTTTTTAACGAACGCTCGTGATCGTTCTCACCCCTAATTGCAAGTGTATGACCAACAAACTAATAGGGAGTAATTATGTCATTAAATCATTCAATTTGCCCTGCATAATTCGTTTAGACTTATGGCTATCAGCCCTTGTTTCAAGTATTAATATGCAATGTGAAGTGGATGATTGTGTATATTAGTGTAGTTTTGCATTGGTAAAGTGTGAATTTATAGTTTAAATTTAAATCATTAAAATGCACAATTATAACAAATGAAATGTACATTATTGTAAAATGAAATGCACAACTGTACTAGGAACATACATTTTAGTCATATTGGTCTCTCTACTCATCTTTGTATAGTGCACCTATTTTCCTTTTTTTGCAGGATAGTACATTTATTTTATTTTGACAGTTTTATATTTAACTATCTAAACACATACTGGACTACAGTTTTTTATTTGTACCAAACATTGCTGTCCCATTAACTTTAGAGCCATGAAGTAAAGTTTTCAACAAAAGATGGCGATGGAGGATTAGAGATCCGCCTTTAATCGGACCAAATCAAAGACGATTGTACCCAAAAATTAAAACTTAATCATGGAATCAACAATTGAATGGTGTTCAGACACAACACGAATTCAGTTTGGTTAAATATCAACTCTTTAAAGATCTTTGATTTGTCTATAGTATTACCGCCTGTATTTATTAAAGAATAGAGATATTTCCCTCTCCATATACCTAACGAAATACCGGTTTCATCAACCTCATCAAGCGCTTCTCAGAAATGAGCTGTGCATGCAGTTTCGTTACACACTTATACTTCTCGGCGAGAGGGAAAACACGGCATTAATTTACAGGGCGCCAAAAGAAGAGGAAATCGGAAACAATGAAATCTTCCATGCTGTCATCCGATGCTTCATATATCCTACTCTTCTTCATCTTCTTCTTCTTCTTCTGTGTCGCATTCTCACCAAAGGGTTGCCTGAAAGTTAAGGTTATTCTAGATTCATGACAGTATCTATATCATAACAGATATCTCTTTCATCTTCATCAAGACCGGAGAAAATTCCTTTCCTGCCCTTGTAGTTGACAGAAATCAGCGGACTGTCATTAATACTGGGAATAACCATAAATGGCCACTGAGACACATCACTCTGTACCGATTCATCACTGTATCTTTTACCAATTAATCGTTTTTGCATCTGCATCAACAATGAAACGCATTTTGTTAACTTTATAAGAGTGTATATTAATTAAGTCTATAAAAATGTTGGTATATTACAAATTTTATTAACTAGCAGTAGAATTAATCATGGACTTGATTCATTATATTCTATTAAAAATGTTGGTAAATATTCTATTAAAAATGTCCTCATAACTTGACTAAATATTTACTGAAGAGTCCAGAAAACTCAGCATAATAATGTTGGCTATTTTGTAGAAGTCATAATGTTTAAACATACTGATGTTTAAACACTAACCCCAACCGAATCAGAAACCGAGCAAGAGTGTTGGAGATGAAGTACAACTCATATACAATCAAAGAAGATATTCGAGCAAATCAAGATGATATGTGAAGATTGATTTTATGCTGATTTGATTAGCTAGAGAATATATGAAAGAATTGTATCTTAGTCAGGTTTAGTTTTAAATAAGGAAAGAATATATTTCTTATCCTATAGCTATAGAAGTAGAATATAACTAGAAGACTAAGTGTAGCTGTGATTAGTTGGACGAGCGGATCAGCATTGCCGAAATGGAAGGATCGAGAAGATCAAGACGGCATCACAGCATTGGACTATAAATATACAGAGAAGCTGCAACAACAAGGATCGATCTGACAAGAAAGTATTCTGCAGATCAGAATAGCTTTATATTTGGAGCAGCATATTGGAAGGAGTCCAATAGGCCTTAGCCATCGCCAGGAATCTGAAATCAGCAAGCCATAATACTTCGGGAGAAGTGGTCAAGACAGCAACAAGGAGTTGTTGACCGGCAGTGAGTGGAACTCACAAATCCGCAAGGAAAAGATAAGTCCTAGATAGTTAATTGTTTGAGGAACATTGTAACTGATCTTGGTTATTTTAGTGGATGATTTTCAGAATGGGCAAGGCCCCGCAGACGTAGGTGTTCATCACCGAACTGCGTAACCAATTCTTGTGTTCTTACTTTAAGTGTTTAAACAGAACTGCATGTTTAAACATACTTGCTAGAATAGAATTATTAGTTAAGAACGTTGTGAAACTGATCGATAGTAAATTTCATTTGGTATCATAGCTAGTCCACTGAGGTGTACCTTTAACAAGGTAAGTGGAGATCCCTATCGATCATGTCGAACCAGGAGAAGGATGGTTCGTTGTATACACGCGCACCCATGCTGGATAAAAACAGCTACGGTTACTGGAAGGCAAGGATGAGGCATTACATTGATGCTCTAGATGAAGAAGCATGGTACTGGGTTGAGAACGAGTAGCAACCGGCCAGACAGCCACCTGCAGCAGGCGCAACCGATGGTGTTTTGAAAAACAAAGAGGATCTGACCACTCAAGAGAGGAAGTACAAGCGACTTAACAGCAAAACACTAAACTGCATCAACTCTTGTGTTGATCAAGAAGCTTTTCGCTTAATTTCAACGTGTTGTACTGCTAAGGATGCATGGGAGAAATTGAAGGCCAGCTATGAAGGGGATGCAAAAATGAAACGACAAAAAATGCATACAATAAAGACAACATTTGATACTATGATCATGCATGATAATGAGACCATTGCAGACTATAAATTAAAGATCAGAGATCTGGTCAACTCAGCTCATCAGTTGGGGAAACCATTCGTTGAAGATGATGTTGTGCAGAAGATATTGAGGTCTCTACCACCAAGGTTCAAAGGAAAGACTATTGCAATGGAGGAACTACACGATACATCTGAAATGACCGTTGGGAGCACTGTCAGCTTTTGAAATGAAGGAGTTAGCTACAGTAAGGCAGAATGATCTGGCATTCACTGCAACTGCACGAAAAATAGCTGAACAAAACTCTGTGTCTAAACACAATACTGTGTCTAAACACTCTACCAGAAACAGCAATGAAGATATGGACAAGGACGAGCTTGCTCATATATCAAGAAGCTTTGCTAAAATTCTGAGAAAATCTCAAAATCGAAGAAGTGAAGGAAGAGAGCAAAGTTCAGGAATGAGCAGAAGAATCAACAATGATCAAACAGAACCCAAACCTGTGTTTAAACATGCTGGTAAAATCCAATGTCGAGAATGTGAAGGTTACGGGCATATTCAATCACAGTGTCCAAGTGGATCATCTAGCAAGAAGCGGAAAGCCTACAATGCCACCTGGAGTGATGGAGAAGAGTCTGATGAAGAGCATGTTAGCAACCATGTAGCTTTCGGTGCAATTAATGTTCAAAGTGACGAAGAAGTTGAAGAAGAAACATATGTTGTACTTGGTGCTACGGTTGTTTCTGATAGTGAGAGTTTAAACATGAACTCTGAGGATGTTCATGAATCATACGACAAACTCCACAAACTCTGGGTCAGTGTGACTGAACAGAATAAAATTTTACAGAAAGACAACCACAGCTTGAATGAAGAAGTCGAACAGATCACCATTGATGCAATGAGAGAAGAGCTGAAGATAGCTCTTGTTCGAGCAGAAGTTGCTGAAGGTACCATCATCAAACTAAATAAAGGAACAGCCGCCTTGGATGACATTCTTGGCATGGGAAAAATTGCTTGAGATCGACATGGGTTAGGATATGATGGAATGGAAGTGACCAACCAGAATGACCAGACAAAAGGGAAGATGGACAAGAAGGTGACTCAACCTAATTCAGGCCAAGTAAGGAAAGAGCAACTTATTAGAGCTCCAAACAATTTCACCAAAGCTCCGAAGTTTGGACTAGGTTATAAACCTACCTATCACCAGCAGCGAAATATGTTTCAACCATGGTGGGAGGCAACATGCAATTATTGCCGATGACCAGGACATTACAAGAGGCGCTGTTTTCGTCTTTTAAGAGATTTGATGCAAGCACCAACAAATGGAGCATGTTACAACACTGGAGCAAGTTACAACATGGTGCAACCAGAAAGGGCTCAACATTCAAAAAAAGTATGGGCTCCTAAAATCAACCTCTGCTATGCTGTCCATACTTGTTATAGCTCATATGCCAGAGATGCCTGGTACTTCGATAGTGGTTGTTCTAGACATATGACAGGTACTCCTAATTTGTTAAGCAATGTTGTTTCTTGGACTGGAATAGTGAGATTTGGAGATGGGAAGAAATGTAGAATAACTGGAAAGGGGGAGTTACAAGTCAAGAACTTTCCAGTATTCCAAGACGTTCTTCTTGTGGATGGACTAAAGGCAAAATTGCTAAGTATTAGCCATCTATGTGGTAACAAACTAACCGTTTTGTTTGATGATAAAGTGTGTACAGTCAGAAAGGATGAAAAAGGTGTCCTTATTGGCACTAGATCGTCAGACAACTGCTACAGTCTTGATGACTCTGTAAGCTGCCTCAAAGTGAGTGTGGACGACAATCTTTTATGGCACAAGAAGCTAGGTCATGCAAATCTGAAAACATTGTCTAAAGTGACAAGACTTGAACCAATAAGAGGAGTGCCACTACTTTCCTATACAAAGGAGTTGACATGTCCACTATGCCATGAAGGTAAGCAGGTCATGTCACCACATGCTAAACTTCATGAGATTACCACTTTTTATGGTCTTGAATTGCTTCATATGGACTTAATGGGACCAATCAGTCCAACTAATGTTTCAGGAAAGAAATACATCTTTGTGTGTGTAGATGATTTTTCCAGGTATACTTGGGTGGAATTCTTGAAAGAAAAATCAGATGCAGTGAGCGTTATAATTAAGCTTATCACCCAAGTCAACACAGAAAGATCACATGATGGACTTAAAGTGGTTCGATTAAGGAGTGACCATGGGAGGGAATTTGCTAACTCTACAATGATGGACTTCTGTACAAAACTTGGAATCAAGCATGAGTTTTCTACCCCAATCACACCACAGCAAAATGGTATTGTTGAACGAAAGAACAGGACCCTCATCAACATATCAAGAGCAATGATGGTAGAGAATGATACTCCTAAGAAATGGTGGGCTGAACTAGTTCATACTGCTTGCTATACCATAAACCGAGTCTATCTACGACCATTCACTCAGAAAACTGCCTGTGAGCTGTGGAAAGGAAGGAAACCAAACGTATCTTATTTTCATGTATTCGGGAGTGCATGCTACATTCTCAGAGATCGTGAACCTCTAGGTAAGTTTGATAAACGAGCTGATGTTGGTATTTTTCTTGGTTATTCTCCAAATAGTAGGGCATACAGGGTTTTCAATAATCGTACAAATGTCATGATGGAGTCCAACAACGTGGTGGTTAAAGATCTGAAGGATATCAGCAGTGGAATTCTGCTTGAAGGTGAACCTGATATGTTAATCAGCACGGATAATGATTCATCTCTCCCTGATGTTAACACACTGGTGGATGTTACAACATCGTCTGATGTTACAACATCATCTGAAGTTACCATAGTTCCTGATGTTACCACAGTATCATCTGATACTTCTGCACCACCTAACACATACAATCTGAGGCAAAAAGAACGGAAGGACTACGCCAAAATGAATGCTGGAATGCATGTATTACAATGCTTTCTCTCTTCTATTGAACCCAAGAATCACAAGGAAGCACTGAATGATGAGTACTGAATTTCAGCCATGCAAGAGGAACTGGAGCAGTTTACTACGAGCGACGTATGGTATCTTGTTCCACGACCACTAGGAGTAAATGTCATTGGTACTAAGTGGATCTTCAAGAACAAGTCTGGTGGAGATGGCAATATCACCAGAAACAAGGCCAGACTTGTAGCTCAACGTTATACTCAGGTTGAACGTGTTGACTTTGATGCAACCTTTGCTCCAGTTGCAAGGTTAGAATCTATTCGTTTCCTACTGGCTATGTCATGTATTATGAAGTTCAAGTTGTTTCAAATGGATGTGAAGAGTGCATTCTTGAATGACATTGTCAATGAAGAAGTGTATGTTGAGAAACCCAAAGGTTTTAAAGATCCTTATCTCCCTGATCATGTTTACAGACTGAAAAAAGTGTTATATGGTCTTAAGCAAGCTCCCAGGGTGGTATAAGCGTCTCACTCAATTTCTTTTGCAGAAAGGCTATCGACGAGGGGGAGTAGACCGAACGCTCTTTGTGTTAAAACATGATAAACATATTCTACTTGCTCAAATTTATGTAGATGATATTGTTTTTGGATCAACATCTCAAAAGTTGGTTGATAACTTTATAGAGATGATGAAGAGTGAGTTTGAAATGAGTATGGTTGGTGAACTGTCTTACTTTCTAGGGCTCCAAGTCAAACAGCACAAGGAAGGTATCTTCATCAATCAAACCAAGTACACTTTAAACTGGGTTAAAAGATTTGGGATGGATGACTCTAAGAGTATGCGAACTCCAGTGGCATCAACAGAGAAACTTACGTATGACAAGTATGGTGTGAAGGTAGATATCAAGCTCTATCGAAGCATAATTGGGAGTTTACTGTATCTAACTGCAAGCAGACCAGACATCTGTCTGAGTGTTGGCCTATGTGCAAGATACCAATCTGATCCTAAGGAGTGTCATCTTTCAGCAGTCAAGAGGATCATCAGATATGTACATGGAACTGCTGATTATGGTCTCTGGTATTCTAGAGGAAGTCAAGCTGAGATTATTGGCTACAGTGATTCTGATTGGGCTGGGAATTCTGAAGACAGGAAGAGTACCACTGGAGGATGTTTCTATGTAGGAGGAAATCTGGTGTCATGGTACAACAAGAAGCAGAATTATATTTCACTATCTACCACTGAATCCGAGTTCTTGGCAGCTGGAAGTTGTTGCCAGCAACTACTATGGATGAAGCAAATGCTGAAAGACTATGAGTTCAAGCAAGATGTTCTCATCATTAAATATGATAATAAGGGAGCCATTGATCTTTCCCATGATCATATTGATCATAAGAAGACAAAGCATATAGACATCAAGCACCACTTCATCAGAGACTTGGTGGAAAAGAAGGAACTTAGCATTGAATTTGTTCCTAGTGCTGAACAGTTTGCAGATATCTTCACCAAGCCATTAGACTCTGCAACGTTTGAGACACTGAGACAACACTTAGGTGTTTGTCAAATTTGAGGTATTTTTGCTTATCTCTCATTGTTGTAAATAAGTTTACTGCTTTCTGTTTTTTTAAGAAAATGAAAAATACAAAAAGAAGATAGCTTGATGATAGAGGATGTTTAAACACTGTGAATGGGTGTGTTTAAACACATGTGAGTTAGAAATAAAAATGAAGAGAAGTGATGAATGGGCTGAATGGGTCAACATCAGTGGGCTGAAATTTTTCCGTATGGGCTGAAAATAGAATCTTGGACTCATATTTATTTTGTGAGGGACAATCAGTGATTTTCTGAAAATTGTGGACTAGTGTGCAATTTCGGATTTATTTTCCAAATTGGGTTCGGATTTGAATTTCTGAAAATATAAAATATAAAAGGAAAAATCTTTTTCTCTTTTCACCTAAAACCTGTAGCTCCGACGTTCCCAATTCGGCAAAACCTTCACCGTCGACCCATCAGAGTTCATCACCAAACCGGTGCTCCGATCGAGTCTCACCACATCAGTCAACTGGTCTGAGCAGCACATTGTCGGATCGGCATTCTGTAAGCAAGAAAAGGCTGAGTTTTTGATCGACTTGTGTTCAAACTTCAATCAGTGCATGCACAAGGTATTCAGCTTTAAACTGCTTAAAGATTGTGTCTTTATTACTATTTTAGCAGTTAGAGTGCTTGCCGCACCTAGGAGTTCTGGTATTTGGGCGTTTTAAAGGGTTCTGTGAGTTTTGGTTTGTGTTTGAACCTATTTATGTGTCTAAACAATCATGGGAAACCTTCCATCCAACTCCCCTATCAACTCCATCCCCTCTGTGTATGGATAGTCAAGATAGCCCCAATCTCATCAGAGCCACACCAGAATCTGTGGCTCAAGATAGTAATCCCACAGTTAAGGTAGGGGTTGAGTTTGAAGGAGGACCAGATTTGGATTTCTTCTATGAGAGCTCAGAGTTTGATGAAGAATCTGAGCAGACCTTGTGTTCAGAAAAGGCAGAATCTATCAAGTGGTTAAAAAGGTTTATCAGAGGAAGAGGAAGAGAAGACAAGCAGATGGAGAAGTGAAGATTGGACAGGGAGTGTTCAGTTCTGTGCCTGTTGAGCAGGAGAACCCTATGGAAGTTGAGCAGCCAGTAGATGTGGATAAAATTCTGGAGAATGTCAGAACCATGATGGAGCCACTGGTTGAGACAGCATTAGATAGTGAGGACAATCATCTATTAAGTTTAAAATTTAAGCAATTGCAGGAGCTAAAGAGGGAGAAGATGAGGAAGCAGCCACTGCCTCCAGTTATTCAAGTCTTCCCTGGCAAGAGAAAGAGGGATGAGGTTCCAGAGCTCAATCTGGAATTTGAAGAAGTACCCCTCCCAGAATTGCCATCTGTGGCAGAAGAATAAGAGAGCAGCTCAGAGTCTGAGTCTGAGGAGAATGGTGATGGTCATGATGAGGTGCCATTGGTGTTTCCACATGATAACCCTTTGCTGGAAAAGGCTTGGGATGAGACTTTCTACTCCATAAGGGTCATGACTGTGTATGAGGGGCTGATCAACAAGAAAATGCATGTGGAGAAGAGACTAACTGAGAAGTTTAAACATTCTGCTTTTGTGACCTACATGAAAAGGATCCACATGTTTGGTCCAGCAAATTTCCGTGTGAAAGTCAATCAATCACTGGTGCTGGAGTTTTATGCCAATCTGAGAGGGACAAATAGTGCTCCAGATTCTGCTTGGTACATGAAGGTCTATCTCAGAGGCAGACTCTACAGATTTGATGCCTCTTTAATAAATGGCAAGATTTTACTCTGGATTATGATTTGATAGCTCTGGAATTATCAGGAGGCACACTTGGAGAATGGGGTTCAGCAAAAACCATTAAGGCAGCATATCTGACTCAGAAGTATTTATGCTTGTATAGGGTGGTTGAACATTTATGGGCAATGTCCAAGAATGTGTCTCTTGTGACTGAAAAGATGGCTTGTCTGATGTACTGCATAGGTGCAGGCAGACCCTACAATCTGGGATGGTTCATCTATGATAGAATTTTACTAGTGGCTTTGCATCAGAAATCAGATGAGTACATCACCTATCCTGCCCTCATTACTGGTCTGCTGTATCATGTTGGTTTAACTGATGGACTTGATGATCCGATCATATTCTGTGATGATGTGCAAGTCAACAGAACTATTCTTCAGAAGAGGAATGATCTACCTGCAGCAGCTGATGCAGAGGAGGATGATTCAGAAGAGGAACCAGTACAAGAGAACTTTGCCACTGTCAGAAAGAGGGAGCTTAGAGGGCTGATCAGGTACCACAAACAGAAGATGTTGGACTTTCAGGAGGAGCTGGAAGCTATAGAAGAAACAGATGATGAGACCAGTGGATCTGAAGCCTTCTGAGATAGTCTGTTGATCTTCTTATTTTTTCTCCTCTCCTGCACTTTCTCTCTTATGTTGAATTCTGGATATTTGTTTTGTTTCTTGGGATTAATTTTGGTGACACTTTGGCATATTTTCTGTTCCCAAGGGGGAGAATATTTTGATGGTTGTGGATGGCCATTTATTTTGAATTTTTATATAATGTGTCCATTTATTTTGGAACATTACTATGGCCATGAAGCATGTATGATTGACTCTGTCTATGACTGGTGAGTAGGGGGAGATTAGTAACTATGCATGATGTTTTTGAATTATTTGATGCAAGTAAAAATGAAGTCTAGAGCTCTACATGCAAGGGGGAGCTATGTATTATCTTTGCATCAAAATACAAGTTATGGTTCCACAAAATGCCAAATGGGGAGATTGAAGAGTCCAGAAGACTCAGCATAATAATGTTGGCTATTTTGTAGAAGTCATTATGTTTAAATATACTGATGTTTAAACACTGGCCCCAACCGAATCAGAAACCAAGCAAGAGTGTTGGAGATGAAGTACAACTTATATACAATCAAAGAAGATATTCGAGCAAATCAAGATGATATGTGAAGATTGATTTTATGCTGATTTGATTAGCTAGAGAATATATGATAGAGTTGTATCTTAGTCAGGTTTAGTCTTAAATAAGGAAAGAATATATTTCTTATCCTATAGCTATAGAAGTAGAATATAGCTAGAAGACTAAGTGTAGCTGTGATTAGTTGGACGAGCGGATCAGCATTGCCGAAATGGAAGGATCGAGAAGATCAAGACGGCATCACAACATTGGACTATAAATATACAGAGAAGCTGCAACAACAAGGATCGATCTGACAAGAAAGTATTCTGCAGATTAGAATAGCTTTATAGTTGGAGCAGCATATTGGAAGGAGTCCAATAGGCCTTAGCCATCGCCAGGAGTCTGAAATCAGCAAGCCATAATATTTCGGGAGAAGTGGTCAAGACAGCAACGATGAGTTGTTGACCGGCAGTGAGTGGAACTCACAAATCCACAAGGAAAAGATAAGTCCTAGATAGTTAATTGTTTGAGGAACATTGTAACTGATCTTGGTTATTTTAGTGGATGATTTTCAGAATGGGCAAGGCCCCGCAGACATAGGTGTTCATCACCGAATTGCGTAACCAATTCTTGTGTTCTTACTTTAAGTGTTTAAACTGAACTGCATGTTTAAACATACTTGCTAGAATAGAACTATTAGTTAAGAACGTTGTGAAACTGATTGATTGTAAATTTCATTTACTAATGTACTCGTAAGCTTATTGAAGATGCTGGTCAAAGAAATATTTTGAATGAATTAGTTGGTATCGAACCCCGGACTCCTCCAAAGCTATCATCTGATTTGAACTTAGTAACTTTTTTGAATTAAGTAACCAATTTATAAGTTGGAACTGAGTTAAGCTAAAAATCAAATTTATATACTAAGTTAAGTATTAAAAATCTCAATTAAAGCTAAAAGTCATAAATTAATTAAGGGCGTTCGGGAAATGGAATTAATCGGCCCTAGATGTTGGAAAACCAAACCAAGAAGAAGCCAGTAGAGTGCATTTTATTTCTTGAAATCCTCAAAACATAGTTGATTCAATACTAATGGAAGCTTGAAAGACTCTTTAATTTTGTACAATTGGTTCTGTAGCAATCCTGAAATTAGCACCAAATAATTAAAACTTTCAGCAATAATCTTGTTAAGGTCACTTTTGTCATCAGAATGGCCGGTGAAGCAGAAAAACCGATTCCGGCGGTTGGAACTACTTATTCCTCCTGGGTGGGATACTGGAAAAATGATCGAGTCGAAATCATACGGAATGATCAAGGAAATCAAATCACGCCTTCACACATAAGGAACGCCTTGTTGGTGATGCAGCTGTGAACCAAATTGCCTTCAATCCTCTCAACACCATATTTGCTTCTTCTGTTCATTAGTTTTTCTTTGTGTCTGGTTCATACATATATGTGACTAGTGTATTCCTATGATTAATATATATATATATATAGTTACTTTCCAGGTTTCATTTCCTATGACTAGTGTTGTATTTCAGTCTCCCACAAGGGTGAGACAAAGGAATTTTCTCCAGAGGAGATATCTTCCATGGTCTTGATCATGAAGATGAAACAGATTTCTGAGACCTACATTGGTTCCGAGGTGAAGGATCCCTGCCTACTTCAACCAATCACAACGTCAAGCAACGTTGGATGCTGGAGAAATTGCCGGATTCAATGTGCTGCGAATCATAAGCGAAGCAACAGCTGCTGCCATTGTTTATGGTTTTCAGAGAAGAGAAATGTTCTCGTCTTTGACCTTGGTGGTGGTACCTTTGATGTTTCAGTCCTCGAGATTGAAATTGGTACTTTTCGAGTAAAGGCCATTGCTGGAGATGGCGAGGATTTCGACAATAGGATATTGAAGTATTACATCGAGGAGTTGAAGAACAAGTATGGAAAAGATGTGAGTGAAAATCCTAAATTAATTAGGAGGCTAAAAATATCCTGTGAGAGGGTTAAGAGGATTCTTTCATCCGCTTCTGAGGCAAGGATTGAGATTGATGCTTTGTTTCAAGGCATAGATTATTCCGATGTTCTGACCGAATCCAAATTTGTGAAGTTGAACCTGGATTTGTGAAATAGTGGAGATGTGTTTATTGGATGCCCGTATAAACAAGGATGCAATTGATGATGTTGTTCTAGTCGGTGGTTCAAGCAGAATTCCAAAGGTTAAACAGTTATTACAGGATTTTTTCGCTGGCAAGGAGCTTTGTAGCAGCATTCATCAGGATGAAGCCATTGCTTATGGGGCATCTATTTTTGCTGCATTCTTGAGCGGACATGTCAATGATAAGGTTCAAAACCTTGTGACTGCCGAGGAATTGGTGAGTGTTTTGATTCCAAGGAACACCATTATTCCTACAAGAAAGGTATTGGACTTTACAGCCTATGACAACCAGACTTCTGTAATCATCGATATGTATGAGGGTGAGAGAGCAAGATCAACAGATAATCAATGGTTGGGTGATCTGCAATTGAATGGTCTTCGTAAGGCACCCAAGGGGGGAAGTTAAGGTTGATTTCTGCTTCGACTTACAAGCAAATGGCATCTTAAATGCGTCTATAAAGAATCAAATTACTGGCAAAGAAGTCAGCCCGACTCTCGCAACTGGATTACTACCAAGAGAGAAGATTAAGATGATGATAAAAGAAGCTGAATGTTACGAGGAAGATGACCAAGAGTTCATAAAGAAAAGTAAAGCAAAGAGTGCCTTAGTGGATCATCTTTTCCAACTAAGGGATGACATAAAGATAGAGAAAAAGAAGATTGTGAAGGATGAAGATTCAGTCATGGCGGCCATTCAAAGGTTTGATGCACAGGTCAAGCTTGTCGAAGTTGATGAATATGAAGGCATAAAAGAAGAAGTGGCGAGCCTCTTGAAGTAATTTTTCCATGGATTGAATCTTTTGCTAGTTTTAGCATAGAATTAGTTTTGCCATCATCTTTAAGTTTTGTTGTATCTTCTCTTGTAAAGAGTATGTGATTGCTTGATTAGAATAAAGCAGAAGCATGCCTATATATAGTTACATACAAGGGCCTAAAACTAAATGCTGAAGCTAGCTAAACCCTAGGCACATAAGTTCAATATACAAAGTACATACATAATTAATAAATCAGTCCTCCAATTCTTCTTGTATTGTCACACCCCCCTTCAAGCGAAGCGTCGGGTTGACTGAGACGCGAAATTTGGACCGAAAGAAGTCAAACAACGCACGATTGAGCCCCTTGGTGAGATATCCGCAACTTGTAAGGATGTCGGAACATGACCAACTCGTAGTTTGCCAGCACTAACTAGCTCCCTCACAAAATGATAGTCGATGTCGATGTGCTTAACTCTCTTGTGAGCAACTGGATTCTCCGCAAGAAAGATAGCACTATTATTGTCACAAAGAAGCACCGGAGACCCCTGAAGTGGGAAACGCAGATCCCGAAGAATATGCTGCAGCCACACTACCTCCGAAGCAGTGCTCGCAAGAGCTCTGTACTCCGATTCAGAGCTTGACCGAGAGACTGTAGGTTGCTTCTTCGCACTCCATGAGACCAAGTTACCACCAAGGAAAACTGCATATCCATAAGTAGAGCGACGTGTCTCCAAGCAGCGCGCCCAATCAGCATCAGAGTAGGCTAGTATCTCCGAAACACCATCAGCAGTGAAGGTCAATCCACAATGTTGCGTGCCTCGAACATATCTGAGTATACGAGTAACTGCAGCAAAATGATCATCCCGTGGATCCTGAAGGTATTGACTCACAGAGTTGACAGCAAAGGATAGGTCAGGACGAGTGATGGTGAGGTACTGAAGTGCACCTACAAGAGAACGATACAATTTCGGATTGTGAAATGGTCCACTGGTACTGCTGTGTAACTGAGACAACGGAAGAAACGGTGTAGAGACCGGTGTAGCATCCAACATCCCAGCTCTCTGAAGAATATCCCCAGCATACTTGGCTTGACCCAAGAACAACCCGGTAGAGGTGGGTGTAACTTCCAAGTCAAGGAAGTAGCTGAGGTATCCGAAATCCTTGACAAAGAACTCCCGATCAGCCCGAGCTATGAAACTCTGAATAGCAATCTTATCATTTCCGGTAAGAATGATATCATCGACATAGATGAGAAGGTAAAGGATGACTGAGCCACGGGTAAACACGAACAGAGACGGATCCGACAGACTGCCAACAAAGCCAAGACCTTTAACAAAGACACTGAAGCGATCAAACCATGCCCTAGGAGCTTGCTTAAAACCATAGATGGCTTTCCTCAAAAGACATACATGATTAGGACGTGCAGGATCCTGATATCCAGTTGGTTGCGCCATGTAAACTGGACCGTCAAAAACACCATTCAGAAAAGCATTCTTGACATCGAGCTGATGAAGCGGCCATTTCCTCATAGTAGCAATAGCAATCACTGTGCGGACAGTAGCAGCCTTGATAACTGGACTGAAGGTATGATCAAAATCAAACCCCGGAACCTGTGAGAATCCTTGAGCTACCAGACGTGCTTTGTACCTTTCAATAGAGCCATCCTGTTTGTACTTCAATCGATAGACCCACTTGGAACCAGCCACATTAACATGTGGAGGGCAAGGCACCAACTGCCATGTCTGTTGCCGCTGAAGTACATCAATCTCCTCATTCATAGCAGTAACCCATCGAGAGTCCTTGACTGCAGCCTTGAAGTTTCTCAGTTCCTTACTGTAATTCATAATTCTCTTTTAAAATCTGTGAAAGAGGAGAAGTTTGTGAAATGGGAAGCTTTGAAAATTCCCTTTGCTGGGTACATTTTGTTCAGAAAATTTTGTCTGTTAAAGAAAAAGTATGTTAAGGTACACGTCCAATAAAAAAATGGTATGTGGTCACTTTAATTTGAGAAAACGGCCAAGCTTTTGTTCCGTTTCTTTTTGACCCTATATTTTTTTCTCAATTTTCTTTTTTGACCCCTCTGTTTAATTCATTCACCGACGCTTCAGAAATTAGCCCTAACCTTAACATTCGCCGACGTTTAGTTTAACTGTACTTTTTATGGACACTAAAATACATGTAGTCTAACTAATCATAATTACTAGATTTTCTACAAACGCTAAATGTATTCAATTTAACTAATCAAAGTCAAACTCACATGTTTCTCCGTGAAAACTAAGTAAATACAAATTAACTAATCAAACATTACTTTCGAAAATAATTTGCCTAATCAAATATCAAAACTTACTTGAAATTAGACAGTAATTGTATTTAGTTTAACTAATCAAAATCGAACTTACTTATTTTCTTGTGAACTATAACTAATTAAATCTAGATTAACTAGTTTCAGACTGATTTAGTAATCGAAATCTTGCACAATTTCAACCCTATTTTGAGTTTTTAATAGTCTCTGTTATCTCATTTCTCATTGCAAGAATAAAATGCTAAATTAAATCTATTTTCTTTTCTTTTATATTCTCTTCATTACATTTATTTTTTTCAAAACTTTGACACGAGTTTAATTAAACATTACTTTACTTTAAACAAACCTTTCTTGATCTGTGTCTTTTTTTTTTTGCCGGCAGGAAACATTATTCGAAGACCGAGGAAGTAGATTGCCGGCAGGAGACACTGCTGTCAATAAATTCAGGCAGGCGGGAATTGAAATCGAGTGTTTGAAACCCCAAGCCATCTTTTCTCTTGAACTTTTTTTAAAAATACACATGATTAATTACAGTAGATATCAGGATTGCAGCTGTACACCATTGGTTTAGTAAATGGTATTCTAGTGGAGGCCAAACCATGATTATATAGAGTAGAGTAGAAATTAAATCAACATTATCATTTTTTTTTTTGATTTAAGTGTTTTTGCTCGAGTTCATTTGTCATCATAATGGCCGGAAGTGGAAGAGCAGGAAAACCTATTCCGGCAATTGGAATCGATCTAGGAACAACTTACTCATGCGTGGGATACTGGTAAAATGATAGAGTTGAAATCATACCTAATGATCAAGGTAATCGAATCACGCCTTCTTGCGTGGCTTTCACACATAAGGAACGCATTGTTGGTGATGCAGCGGCGAACCAAGTTGCTTTGAATCCCCTGAACACCATATTTGGTATGCCAACATTAAACTTAACCTTATTATTGTCTGTGAATTTGTATATGAGCTACTCATTGGTGTTTCTCTTTGTCTGGTGATTAGTTTGTTACTTTGATTCACACATAAAGTGATACTTCTTTGAAGATTATAGGATGTTGTAATTTGTGGTTTCAATCTATCATTTTCATCTACCTCCCATTTAAACTTTTCAAAATGCAGAAGATATCAATGTTAAGACTGAACCGCACGATATCTTTTAGGTGAGGATTACAGTAGACATTGTAAACTGTTATTGTGGTTACATGATATTGCAGTAAATTTTCGAGCTTGCTGTTATAATGTAGAGGAGATAATGTAGAGGAGCTTGCTGTTATAATGTTTATTTGATTCTGAAATATGTATGATTGCAGATGCGAAGAGATTGATTGGGAGGAAATATAGTGAGGAATCAATACAAAGTGATATGAAGCAGTGGCCATTTGCGGAGATAATGACAGGCCAATGGTTTCAGTCACCTACAAGGCTGAGAAGAAGCTATTTTCTCCTGAGGAAATATCGTCCATGGTATTGATGAAGATGAAACAGATATCTGAGGCCTATATTGGATCAGGAGTGAAGGATGTTGTTTTGACTGTCCCAGCCTATTTCAATCAATCACAACGGAAAGCAACAATAGGTGCTGGAGAAATCGCAGGCTTGAATGTGCTGCGAATCATTAGTGAGCCAATAGCAGCTGCCATTGCTTATGGTTTTGAGAACTCATCCAGCTTTACAGAAATGAGAAATGTTCTCGTCTTTGACCTGGGCGGTGGTACCTTTGATATCTCGGTCCTTGAGATTGGGAATAGTTCTTTTAAGGTCAAGGCGACTGCTGGAGATGCCCATCTTGGCGGAGAGGATTTCAACGATAGGATATTGAAGTATTTCATCATGGAGTTCAAGAAGAAGCACCGAATAGATATGAGTGAAAATCCTAAATCAGTTAGGAGACTAAGAACAGCTTGTGAGAGGGCAAAGAGGATACTTTCATCCACCTCCGAGGCAAGGATTGAGATTGATTCTTTGTTTAAAGGCATAGACTATGCAGATGTTCTTACTGAATCCAAGTTTGTGGAGTTGAACTTGGATTTATTCAAAAAATGTATTGAGAGTGTGGAAAAGTGTTTGAAGGATGCCCAGCTAAACAAGGATGGAATCGATGATGTTGTCCTGGTTGGTGGTTCAAGCAGGATTCCAAAGGTTCAGCAATGGCAAGGAACTAGGAAGGAGCATCCACCAAGATGAAGCGGTTGCTTATGGCGCAGCTGTTGTAGCTGCATTCTTGAGTGGTCATGGCAGTGAAAAGGTTCGAGACCTTGTGCTTACGGAGGTTACCCCGCTATCTTTTGGTGTTGACACTACAAAAGATGCCATGCATGTTTTGATACCAAGGAACACCGTCATCCCTTTTAGAAATGTAACGGGATTTAAAACTATCTCAGATAACCAGTCTATCATGATTTTTAAAGTAACCGACAACCACTTGTTAGGGGAACTGAAATTGACCTGCCTTCCAATGGCACCTAAGGGAAAAGTAAGGGTTGATGTCTGCTTTGATTTACAAGCCAATGGCATCTTGAATGGCACAGTGAGGATGACCAAAAGTTCCGAAAGAAGAGTCTAGCAAAGTGTGACTTTCGGAATTATCTTTTTCAGTTGAGGGATGACATGAAGGAGAAAAAAGAGACTATTGAGAAGAATGAAGAAATAATCAAGGCGGCCATTCAAAAGCTGGCTGCTCAGGATGAACTTGCCGATGTTGATGAATATGAAGCCATGAAACAAGGAGTGGCAAGCGTCATCAAGTAACTGTGATGGGATCATGTTATCATCTTTCTTAGCTTTGATTGATCAACACTCTTCTGTAATACTCTTTCGTCATATTAATTGAGTTTGTGGTACTTTTCATTTGAAAGCACGAATCCATGGTTTCATTATCTTTCTGATTTTGTTGCACTATTTCTCACTGAATATGATGGTTAAATGTGATTAGTTCAGCAAATCTGTTTTCCCTATTTTATTGCATTCTGAGATACTAGCTCTTCATTAAACCGCGAAGAACAAAGTTATCTGCTATCTTCACTGGCTTGACGATCTCGGTTTCAGCTGCAGCTCTCCGGTGACATCAGTAGCAAGGTTTAAATTGACTCCAGTTACTGAAATATAAACAATCACAGTGCATGTCCTCAATTTTTTTTTTAATCCTTAATTTATAAATCTTCATTAGGTAAGTTGCAGCTGACCGGCCTTGAAATGGCACCTAAGGGGAAAGTTAAGGTTGACATCTACTATATGTTTCATTAGGTAAGTTGCAGAGAGATGATTGAGATGATGGTAGAAGAAGCTGAATGGTGCGAGGAAGATGACCAGAAGTTCACGATGAAAAATAAAGCAAAGAAGGCCTTGAAGGATCATCTTCTCCAACTTATCTGCGTGTATTTTATCCAGC
This sequence comes from Sherardia arvensis, assembly GCA_948330725.1. Classification (NCBI taxonomy): domain Eukaryota; kingdom Viridiplantae; phylum Streptophyta; class Magnoliopsida; order Gentianales; family Rubiaceae; genus Sherardia; species Sherardia arvensis. The sequence goes on from OX415244.1 coordinate 11,233,722, forward strand.
AATTCTTGTACCATAACATGGGTGTATGTAAACCCACCTTTAATGTGTGTGTTTTACTTTTATAATTGTACATTCCATTGATAGCAATTCACATATACTATTTATAGAAACTATAGGTAAAAAAGATCTATAATGCACAATTATACACATATTTAAATTTTAGAATGCACCTGGGATACATACCCCAGGTGTATGGTATAATTTGTGTTTATCCAGTTTCTTTTATGTATTTTCATTTGAATTTTGTTGAGAAATGTTTTGACAATCCAACTTAATTAACAAGGACCAAAATTAAACTTAACTGAATGGGATTTAATTTTACCTTTTAAAATTAAACTCTTAAATTATTATGCCCAATAAAACTTGCAAAACCAAATTGATCTATAAGTTAAGAAATCATAAAAATAATTCGTGACAACGGATAAATTTGAAAAGGACACATAGAACTGAACATTTAAAACAAGGTCCGGAGGCAGACACTTTCTCTCTCTAGAAAGGAGAGTAGTTTTCCGGTCATTTCAGGGTTAGCATAAATCAAATCAGTCACCCTTTATGATAGTTTGTCAGATCAAAAGTTAGGGATCTGTCGTACCTATACATCAAGAACACAGTGAGAGTGTTAATTAACACATGCATAAAGGTTGAAGGTCAGGGTTTTCTACACGCAACCGGGACCTGCTTTGGCTTGGGAGTATTTGGAAAAGTAAGATTCTCCGTTCGGTTGGCCAACCAGTAGTTCATTGATTGGGTGGCGGACGGAAAATTTAAAGATTGATCTAAAAAGGGGAGCTTTGCGTGAGGTAGTTAATACGGTGAGTCCCGAGGCGCCAAAAGACACAAGGTTAGTGCTCTATTATCTCGTTTATTGGGGAAGAATATAATAAATCATAGACACATCCATCGACTCTGCAAAAAATAATCATGAGGGGGTAGTGTTTCTAGAAGAGAATTCAATTCAGATGAATTAAGTCATCAGGAAGAAGAGAAGATGCTATGGAGAAATGACTCTATAAATACCCTTGATAAGAAACATTCAAATCATAGAAACCAAACTTCTTCATTGTTAGGCTGTTTTTCACATAATCACACTAGAACACAATTTCCAACCGTGCACAAGGATTCCATTGTCCTAAAATGGGTGATAGCCAGTCTCTGAACACAAATGAGAGGGCTCTTTCACCGACGGGTTTGGAATATTCCGAGAAGAGGAGGGAGCTTCATTTAGAGGGGGTGAATTTCGATATGTACGCCCGCCCAACCAGGAGAGGAGGGGTTTTGACGCTGACAAGAGCGGACATTGAAGCAGCAGTTCCGGTGGAGCAAAACTGTCTGTTGGCATACTGCCTGGACAACAGAAACTTCTCAGAAGAGGCTCTGGATGCGTATTTTAGGAATTTCTGGTCGATCTCAGCGTAGGTAATTCACCGACACGGTAATTTCTTTGTCATTAGATTTGATTCTCGTGAGGAGGCTCTGGCGATCCTTCATCATAGTCCCTATGCTATAGATGGAGGTTTGTTAGCATTTAGGAGATAGGGCGCAGGGATTGTGTTAAGAGATGTTCAGGTAGAGAAAGTCAAGGTCAGAGTTCAGTTACATGGGTTGCCGGCGGAAACTATTGCACCGATGGCGGCAATAAAAACAGCGAACATGGCGGGGGATGTGATAGATGTGGAGATCGAACCACCGCCGGCCAGAGATGTCACTTATCTTCGGGCCACTATGTGGATTGTGCCTGGGGAACCTTTAGTGACAGGTTTTTACGTCGATCTGGAATATGTGCAGAATCCGGAGCATAGAAGGATATGGGTGGCAGTGAAGTATGAAAGAGTCTTCAGGTTCTGTCGCAGATGTGGAATTATTGGACACCTCATGAATAGATGCCCAATGGGGAGTGATGTGGTTTTGGATGAATTTATAGAATCTAAAGTGCGGTCCCATTCGAGCTAAGAGGAGTCAATATCATTTATGATCCAAGAAGGCAAATGTACGCTGGTGATGTTAAGGCATACAATCATAGAAGGGGCCACAGAAACACAAACATTCCAGCAGATTATATGGATCATAGGGGTCTGAGGTACAGGCACATGAGGGGCAGAGATGTTCAGGAGGGGTTTTTAATATCAATGAGGATGGAGCCGGGGAATAATAGAAGATTTACTGTTGGTGACATGCTGGAAGGTAATCCGTTTCAAGTCAGGAATCAGATTTTTTATCCTTACTTTGGGGAGCAAGAAAGGGGTCTTCAGCCAGTGATAGCCCGGCCAAACACTCCGCCGTTAGATATGCTCATTGATGAGGAGGGATATGTTCCCTAGATGCAGCAGTTGGAGTCACAAAATTTGGGAGAGTGGGTCAGAAATCAGGAAGGTTTGGAGAACAATATGAGAGCAGAATTGGAGAGGGTCACGGTGGATTTGCGCAATCTGGAGGCAGCGGAAGATGCTCTTACTGCGATTATGGAGACATCACTGCATGGAAATCCAGACATGATGCAGTTAAGAGTTACAGTGAGAGGTGCTTCGGCCATTCCAGGTTGGGGAGGAGCTGTCTCGGAAATCCCACCTCCGTTACAACAGGTAGAGTGGGAAGATCTGCAACCAGAGGAAGTAGCACGACAGGACTCTGAGGTGATTATCATATCTTCTGATGAAAGTGACTCGGATTCAGTTTCATGGGAGTCTGGCTCGTCAAGACAAACTAGAGGTCAAGCCATTGTTATTAGGAGGCAGAGAAGACAGAAAAGGGCCCGACAATAGTTGGAGGAAGAAGGAAGCAGCGAGAAGAAGAAAATGAAAATGGTGCACCAAGAGAAGAAATCTAAGAGAAGAGGCATATATACTAGGTTTGTGTTGCGTAGGAGGAGGCCGAATTTTGAAGTTGGTCAATCATCAAGGCAAGTTCAGAACTTAATAGCTAGCCACACGGTGCAAGATGTTCAAGCACTGAATGCAAACACTGTGGAGAGCGAGGGTGAGGAGAATCCACCAATGGAGGTGCATATGGGAGGTGGGGGAGAGGAGAGGCAGGTTATGGATTTGGCTTTTAATTGGAATATTAGAGGAGTTCATAGAGCTTCTTCGGAGCCAATCACGCAAACTGCGCTGGTTCAACAGAATAAACGTTCAAGTTCTGTGCAGGTGGAGGTTGACACACTTAGGTCTCCAAAAAGAAGAAAGGTGATTCTAAACCATGTTCTCAGAGATGGAGAGGAACAAGAAGACATTCCAGATCAAGGAAGGGGAGAGCAGACAACTCAGATAGAGGGGCTGGGACGTGAGATTCTGGTTGTGTCTTCTGAAGACAGTAGCAGGAAAGGAGATGAAGATGATAATTCAAATGAAGTAGGAGAGGACCAGATTGAAGATCTACTGGAAATAGCCAAAGAAGATAGTGAGGATTCATCTACCAGCTCTGGTGGAGAGGAGGTGTCTTCAAGAAGACTACCATTGCTGAAGGAGGCAGAAGAGGGAGCCTCAGGAAACGGTCTTCAGGTGGTTGAACCAAATCAACCACCTCAGCAACCATGAAGACCATTGTGTGGAACTGTAGGGGTTGTAACAATGCCCCTACAATGAAGAAGATCGACCAACTCATCTACCAACATAAACCTGACATAGTGTGTTTATTGGAAACCAAAGCCACTGCAAATACTTTTGTGAAGTGGCAGGAAAGAACATATTTTAGAAATTCTAGAATAGTGGATGCAGTTGGGAGATCAGGTGGCATAGATTTCTTTTGGTCTAGCAAAATCATTGTAGACATAGAATCTGCATCTAGTAATAGTATTGTAAGCTTAGTTTCTAATGCCTCTGGATAGAGATGGTACCAAATAGTAGTATATGGCCCACCATTAGTCCATGAAAGGCCTGCATTTTGGAATCAGATGGGTAGTTTGCATTATTTTTCTGCTTTTCCATGCATCATTTAGGGGATTTTAACCAAGTAATATCCCAAGCCGATAAAAAAGGGGGGTCTCTTGTACAAATAACCCCACAACATGCATTGTTGAATTTCTTAAATCAGCATAATCTCAAAGAGATAGAGTCTGAAGGTCTTCGGTACACATGGAGTAATTCTCAGCAGCAACCACACACAATTGTGGAAAGATTAGATAGAGCTTTTGGAAATGTGGAGTGGCTTAGAATGTGGAGCTCAGCTAAGGTAACTAATCTATCCTTCTCCCATTCTGATCATAGTCCTCTTTTGCTGAGATTGGTTAGAGAAGTAACAAGAGTGCAGAAACAGCTGAGATTTGAAGCTATCTGGGCTAATATGGAGCCTCCAAGACAAATTTTAGATAGAATATGGGATAATCCTCTGCTGCAACAGTCACAATTGGGAAATGAGAATTTCTTCTCAGCAAAGCTTAGATTGGTATTAGTTCATTTGGAGAACTGGCATAGAAGGACTTTTGGTAATATGGAGAAGGAGCTGTCTAAGCTTGAAGGATCATTACAGAGGTTGCAAGCAGGAAATGGTCTATATTTGAATGCAGGAAAAATTAGAGCTTTGAATGTACATAAAATGGACTTAGAGCAGAAGATTTTTGACTACTGGCAACAAAGGGGCAAAGTGAGTTGGATGAGACAAGGGGAGAAAAGTACAAAAAATTTTCATAAGTGGGCTACTAGAAGGAAAGAAACTAACACAATACAAGGTTTGCTATTACCTGATGGACAATGGATCACAGATCAGAAGGATATGCTGCATCATATGACAGATCATCTAAAAGGGATTCTCACAGAACATTCTGGGAATTGTAGGCAGAATACTAATGTATCTGAGTCAGACTGGGATATCTTTTGGCAAGCAAATGATAGGAGACTCACAGAGGCACAAGTAAGACAATTAGGAAAGGAATTTTCAAGAAATGGGATTTGGAAAGCTTTGAAAGATATGAAATCATGGGGAGCTCTAGGAGAGGATGGGATCCCAACAGGTTTTTTTAAAAAATATTGGAATACAGTGGGAACAGAATTATCCTCAGCTATACTGGGAATATTTCAAGGGCAAAGATTTCCTCTACAGTGGAATAAGACACAGATCATTTTGATCCCAAAGAAGAAAATCCCAAGACTCGTCACTGATTTCAGGCCTATATCCCTTTGTAATGTAAAGTATAAAATTATGGCAAAAATGATTGCCAAAAGGTTGAAGGCACACATGGAGTATTTAATAGATTAGTCACAGAATGGATTTGTTCCAGGGAGACAGATAGCTGAAAGTGTATTGCTGGCTCATGAGGTTCTGGAACACAGCAGAAAATACAAGACAGCAAAACAAGGTCTAGCAGCAATTAAGTTAGACATGAGCAAGGCATATGACAGAATATCTTGGCAGTTTTTGGAAAGAGTGCTCAGATTCATAAACCTCTCTGACAATTTAGTAAGCATCATTATGTTGTGTGTTCAGACAGTTTCATATCAGGTGGTGATGAATGGTTCCTTCAGTGAAACTTTTCTTCCTACCAGAGGACTGAGACAAGGATGCCCCTTGTCCCCCTATCTTTTTATCCTTTGTCAACAGTCTTTATCAGCTGGCAAATAAATATGTATGCTGAATGATAAATCACTAATAAATCACTGGAAATTAAAGTTTCTGGAAATGGACCACAGATCACACATATTATGTATGCTGATGATTGTCTCTTATTTGCTAAGTGCACACAACAGACAGCACAGGATTTACAGAGGATTCTGCACATTTACACTTCAGCATCAGGTCAGAAACTTAACAATGAAAAAAGTGCTATCTTCTTTAGTACCAATACAAGCCCTGAGTTTCAACAAGTTATGAGAAATCAGTTAGCCATTCAAGCTCAAGGAATAGGAGGTACATATCTGGGAAATATCATTCTTTTTAATCAAAACAAGACAGACATTTTCAAGTATCTGATCACAAAATTCAAGCATAAATTTGAGTCCTGGAAAGCAAAGTTGCTGAATCTACCTGGAAGAGTAACAATGGCAAAACATGTGTTGCAGTCCTTAGCATTTATCCTTTGGGTATTTTTAAGATTCCAACAAAGATTCTCAAAAAACTGGATGCAATGACTGCAACTTTCATATGGGGTGGTAAATTGAAAGGTAAATCACTACATTGGAAAGTTTGAAGACATATGTGCAAGGCAAAGTCAGAGGGTGGATTAGGATTGAGGTCTGCTATTGGGATGAATAAGGCTTTGTTAGCAAAGCATGCATGGAATATCATCTCAAATAAAATTATTTGCTTGGAATGGTATACAAGGAAAAATATCTAAGGCATGAAGGAATTCTGCAAGCAGTTACTAAGCCTGGTGATTCATGGGGCTGGAGATCAGTATTACGGGCTGCAGACCTTCTAAAGAAAAATCTGAGATGGAAAGTAGCTGATGGGAAGTGGATCCCAACAGTGCAAAATCCTATACAAAATGCATCGGTTCTATCAACACACACAAACCTGAGGGTGTGTCATTTGATTGATCAGCAGAATGCATTATGGAGGCTTCCTTTTATCAGATTGATATTTCCCCAGCAAATCATCCCACATATACAATCAATCCATGTGGATATTAAAGGGAAAGATGAAGCTTTCTGGGTAGGCACAAGAGATGGTCAATATACTTCTAAATCTGGCTATCATAAGGCAATGGGGGAAACTGATCAGGTTACTCACCAAGTGAGATCAAGTCCAGTGGCTAGAAAGTTTTGGTCTAGAATTTGGGGATTGAAAATCCCTCAGAAACACTTGATTTTCATCTGGGGATTGCTCACAGGTAGTCTTGCTATAGGTGTTAACAGAGCAAAGAGGAAACTGGATCAAAATGCCATCTGCTGCAGATGTCTACTAGCACAAGAAAATGAGACACATCTTTTCCTGGAATGTAGAATTTCCAAACAAGTTTGGACAGCAGCCAATTTTCTCTTAAGCCAAGCCCCTAACTTAACAGTGAACACTTGGCTGTTTCAGGAGGTAATGATGCACAGAACACTGAGCAGGTGATTAGAATAATTGTCATTTTATGGGAAATCTGGAAACAGAGAAACAAGAAAGTTTTTGATCTACAAGACATATCTCCGGTACAATGTGCTCAGAATATACATGCAGAATTAGAGTTAATCATCAGAGAGGCTCATTACCAGGTTGATTTTGAAGTCAGAAATTTACGGCAATCACCTTATCCAATCTCAGTGGGAAATGATCAACTTTCTGTGCAGAAAATAAGAGAAGGAATAGCCAATGAAGGTTTACCTCATGCATGTGTCATCAGTTTTGATGGATCATTTAGACATCAAATGAACTTGGGAGATGCGGGATGGAGAATTTGGAAGCCTGGTTGGGACATTGCTACAAGTGTTTCAGGTTCGGATTTCTTTACGACAGTCACCCCACTGCAAACTGAAGCAGAAGCTTGCTGGAGAGCGCTGAAAGCAGGTAGAAGACAAGGAATTCACAGAGTGAATTTGGTGACAGATTCAGTGCTACTACAGCAAGCAATCAAGAATCCTGAATTGGTTCCTCTGGAAGTCAAAGAAATCATCAACAGTATAAGGCAGTTACTCAATTCCATTGTGGAGTTTGATGTAATTAAGGTTCATCGTTCTTCTCTGTTGGAAGAACATAGATTGGGCACAAGTCTTAGTAGGAATATATGTAATAGTATAAGATACATTATTCAATCTTACGTAATAATATTTGAGATTCCAAAAAAATTCGTGACAACGAAAAACAAAGAGCTCAAAAATCTTTTAAATGAGAAAATAATATTAAAAAATTCTGCGCCGGATGAAATCACATGCAATGCAAGTTAAGTCAACCTAGTAATACTTATTTTCTCTGCTAACGGTGCCACGGGTGAACAGCCCTCCGACCACGCCGTTTATAATTTAAATGCCTCTCCCGCCGGTAACCGACCACGCCAGTCTCCAGTTGCTTCTCATCACTTTCCTTCACCACGTGAACCTCATTAATCCTTCACATGAAGCTCATAACTTACAATTCATAAGCATAAATAACGTATAAGTTCCAGTCCTGACGGATATCCGAAAACATAAAAAAAATGATTGCTATTATTATTTTACTTGCAATCTTCTCCGGCGTGAGCAGCTGCCCATCTTCCGACCTAAAAGCGCTGCTGTCCTTCAAATCTGCCCTGAAAGAGCCCTACATCGGCATATTCAACACCTGGAAGGGCAACGACTGCTGCAAAAACTGGTACGGGGTGACCTGCGACCCAAATCTCCGGCGAGTCGCCAACATTAACCTCCACGCCAAATCTACCGATCCCATTTTCCGGAAGGCTGGCCGCGACGGTTACATGACGGGCACGATCTCGCCGGAGATATGCAAGCTCACCAGGCTCTCCGGCCTAACCATTGCCGACTGGAAGGGAATCGCTGGCACCATTCCGGCATGCATCACATCGTTGCCATTCATGCGCATAATCGACCTGACGGGAAACAGCCTCTCCGGAGATATTCCGGCTGATATCGGCCGCCTGAATCAGCTCAGCTTGTTGAAACTGGCGGATAACAAGATCACTGGGGTATTGCCAAAGTCGTTAACTAACTTATCTTCGTTAACGCACTTGGATCTCCGGGATAATCTAGTCGGAGGAATCATTTTGAAGGATTTCGGAAAGCTAAAAATGCTCAGTCGAGCTTTACTCAGCCGAAATAAATTTCAGGGGTTTATTCCTGATTCGATTTCGAGCATTTACAGGCTGTCAGATCTTGATCTTTCCCTGAATCGGCTTTCGGGTTCGATTCCGGCGTCGCTAGGGAAAATGTCCGTTCTGGCGACGTTAAATCTCGACGGAAATTATTTCACGGGCAACATTCCGGCGACTCTGTTGAGCTCTCGGATTGGGAATCTAAATCTGAGCAGAAATGCGATTAATGGTGCTATTCCAGATGCGTTTGGGCCAAGGTCATACTTTTCAGTTCTTGATTTATCGTACAACAGGCTAAAAGGAGGGATTCCTAAGTCTATAACGCTTGCTGGATTCATCGGCTATTTGGATGTTAGCCATAACCAGCTGTGTGGGAAGATTCCGGCAGGTTCTCCGTTCGATCATCTTGAAGCGTCTTCTTTCGAATACAATAATTGTTTGTGTGGAGATCCACTCAAAGCTTGTTGAAACAATCAGTAAATTAAGGATTTTACTAAATACAATCTAGTATTTTACTCTCATAATACAAAATACGCTATAAATTTTATGAAAATTTATGAATGTGTATACCATTTCAGTTAATTAAAGAAATCTAGTAAATTGGTATAGTGACATTTTAAACGAGTTTACTGTTTGAGATTTATTTCTATTCATGTAAACGAGGTGAAAATGCAGGACTCATGTGTTGAATTTGAGCCAATTATTTAACTCATGGCACGGTCGGCCGCGAGGACTAACGGTCGGCAATATGTACGCTGAGCCTGAGCGCCAAGAATTATTTTATTTATTTAACTTTTTTCGGAGTTTAATTATTGAAATCTAACCAACAAAAATATTTGTTGATCACTAAAATATTTCCCCACTAATATATGGATTAATGGCCTCCTTTATATAATAAGGTCATTGATTGTGATGAACGGGCTCAAAATTTTTTACGATGTAAATTCATTCATTTTTTTGGAAGCATTATTTATTTGTGAGTCAAATTATTCTCCTTTATTATAAGACGTTTGTCTAAAATATTATAAGTATTTATTTTATTTTTCATGGATTTCCGTATATAACAAATATCTTCCACCATATGGTAGTGTAACTTATAAAATAAAAAGGCAGCTAGTATATATTTAGGATTGTTTGTTAATGATAATAATAAATGTGAGAAGTCAAATTTGGTCTGGGCTCGGATAATTTCAAGACGGTTCAATAGAAGAGCACTACCCAATGCCTGATATGATATGTGAGGCCTGCTGAAAGTCAAGAATAGTAGGATGGTCTGCTTGGGCTGAAATACTACCACAAATATGGAAACTTTCTGCAAGAAGAATGACTAGTTAACCATGAGTATTGGTTATCAAAAACAAAAACCATGAGCATTGAATTTGTAGAGATTTGTGCATAAATTTTTTAGATTTAATTTCATTTTTTTATCTAACACTATTTGAAATATTAATTTTGTTCCTAACATTACAAAAATTAACATATGTTAGATATAAAAAATGAAGTTTGATCAACTTTTAGGGTAAAACTCATTGTTAGATAAATTTACTTTTAATTTGAACTTCTTGGAAAATTTAGTTATAATCCTTGACCGATGAAAAATTCAAAAGCAAAATCATGAATGGTTGAATTGCGTTCATCGGGATGTTTTCAGCATTCTTTATATATAAAATAACAAATTTGGCCCTCAGGTTTGCAATTAAATGTTTGGGACAATTTTGCCCTCTTTTAATTAGGGCTGGCAATCAGGTCGGCTTGGCAGGTTAGTAGGTTCGTGTCGGCTGGTTGGCGGGTTGGAAATGCTAAACCCAAACCCAATATATTTTGGGTCACAAAATCTTGACCCAAAACCGACCCAGTAAAAATATGGGTGTCATGATGCTGATGGATAAGGCTGTAATAAAAGGATTTGAAAAGGGGCAAAAGCGTATTTTTAAGCTAGCTCAAGACAAGTCAATGCTAGCTGGGGTCAAAGCTGGTCACGAGCAGTTGCAAGGATGCTTAACAGAAACGGTTACTGGCTGCGGCGATCTCTTACTGCTATATCTCCAGTTGAGTAAGAGAATGAGGGGCATCGGTTGAGAGATATCCGATCACAAAATTTCCTTTCCTTTTTCTCTCTCTATCCCTATTATCTCATTCTCCCTAATTTTCCCCTTTTTTCATAGCTCAACAACTGTAATAGTTAACTGAATCTTTGAACTGAGAATTAATTCTCTGTTGTCATTGTTTCAATCTCATTTTTGTACAAATATATTGGGCAAGAGCCTAACACTAGGTATCAGAGCGGTTCTGATTCGTCGAGACAATATGACGGCGAAGAACCGCGAGCAATTGGAGCACGTGGAACACCACGTTGCCGATCAGACGCAGGCGCTGGCTCTGCACGAACAGAAAAGTATCGGTCAGCTCGAATCTTTGGAGCGAGGCTAGGCGGTGGGCTTGGAGGAAGCTCGGCTCAAGATATCCAGCAATCCATTCAACATTAACTTTCACAAAAGTAGCGCAGTCCATGTTTTAACATCAATCTTTTTGTCCTCAAAATTTGTTCAGAATTACAACCGTAATGTTCTGGGTGAGGTGATCAAGATGTGGTGAACCTGAGGGAATTCGGTTGATTGCCAATGGGGAATACTCACAAGTTCATGTAGATAAGTCTGATTAGTAGAAGTCGTGTCCTTATACTCTGTATTAATTATTTAGTGAATGAGTTTTGAACTATCCAAAGTCCGGGCCTTCACGGATGTACGTGGTTTCATTGAATTGTGTAACTGATGTTTTTGTTCTTCATCTCAAAACATCACAATTGAAACGTGTTCTTAAATATCGCATAAGAAACGTTCATATTTAGATACCGATTTTAAAGTTTGTTTGGCCATGTAAAAATAAAAGAACGGATAAAGCAGGGTAACGAGAGAAACAATTAGATAAGGCAGCTTTATGATAAGGCAAAAGGACCTCATATGGTTCATACAAAAATTTTGGGGTCTAATCATAATTATTATATTTTAGTTATTTTCAAATCAATTAATTATATCAACTAAAAATCATCTCCCTCTTCATCAAATCATCATCGCTCATCATCAAATCATAAACATTCATTACCAAAACATCGACGTTCATCATCAAATCATTGTCGTTCATCATCAAATCTTTGTTGTTCATCATCAAATCATCAAATCATTAGTCATTTATCCTCAAATCATCGTCCTCATCAGTCATTTATCATCAAATCATCGTCCTCATCATCAATAAAAAATCACCAATCATCAAAACAATATAACTGACATCAATCATCAATCAAAACTCACCAGTCATCAAAACAATATAACTGACATCAATCATCAATCACAACTCACCAATCATCAAAAATTAATGATCAATCATCAATATCAAATCATCAATCTATCATCAGATCCACGGTCATCATGAATCATGTCATAACCATCATCAATCATAAATATCAAATCATCAACTAAATTGTACACATAATCAAATCGTCAAATTGTGAAACTATGTTCTGTAGAAACGTAGCTACGAGAATTCAGTTTCATGATTTGACTATTTGATTATGTATATGTTTTAGTTGATGATTTCATGTTTATGATTGATACGATTTTGTATATGGAGGCTATGGGCATGACACAATATAAAATTGTTTCGCTTACATTCTTAACACATCTGTTGGGTGGAGAACTATACTAACATAAAGGTGCATTATGTTTGAAATTTTACGAGAATATGAGTGAAATTTTAAATATTTTTTTACTCGTTAACTAATCACATTTATAATAAATTTTTATAAATTTTATCGAATGAGTGTATTTGAGTGCCCCAAATTATTTTTGTACTATACCCTAAATTTACAGGGACGGTCATGCCCCTTGCCTTACCACAAGACTGCCTTATAAGAGAGTATCTCGGGTAACTAAGGGAATTCCTGTGTACTACTGTGGATGCTTTTATGATTTCAAAGCAAGAAATATCTATCTGGTAATTAATCTTTGAAGTGACCGGTGATGAAAATTAATTTAAGGAATCACATCAGGATCGAAGCACCAAACAAGGTTTACAATATTAAGTACAGATCACATCCCATTTTAATAAGGATTCGGCCACGTTAGCAGAGTGATTAGGGATCGTTGGTTCCTCCACCCTACTTAATAATTACTAATTTCCTAATTATAGGTGTCATTTTCATCATTTCTGCAACTTGTGATTTTCTTATTCTGCCAACTGATTCTCCTTCAAACAATTATTTCTCTGCCGGCCGTTCGATATCATTGCGGGAGATGACACGCAGATCACTGTTAAAGCTAAAATGAAAAATATTATAAAACATCACCAAGTTACATGGTCCATTGATGAAAAATATAATTTGAAAGCAGCTACTTGTTTGCAGTACTTTACCTGATGAGATTTTTGTTTGAATTATCAATTTTCAAACGTCTGCACGGCTAAGTGTAAAATAATTATATACGAGACGAAATAGGTTATATAAGTTACTTAAAGTTATATTTTATCTAATAGATTAATTGAATATTCATAATCTTATATTGGATCGACGGTAATCAGTGTTCAATCTCAAAAAATACGAAACAAAATTCTATATTTCCATTCATTCGAATCCCAAACTCGATTCTTAAGTTTCTGTTTATTTTACTTGTACGAGACGTAGTTAAATGAGTAACGAAAATTATATCTATCATGAACTATCAATCTTCATTTTATTCTATTTGTATGAGAGGTACTTAAATGAGTGACGGGAACTATGTCTATCAGGAACTGTCGATGTTTATGTGTATCAAGTGGTAGCGTTAACCCAACCAAAGTGTAATCAATATGAAACCTTAAACTTTTATAGTGAAATGTATCCTATTGTGATTTATAATGCGTTTCTACCACTTTATTATGAATACCTTTTATAAAACGGACTAATCAAAAATAAAATGGGACAAAGAACACACTTAGTATACCTTTTCCCCATAGTGTTTTCCGATGCTTTCTTTTGATTCTACTTTCTAGATATTGGATTCGAAATTATCTTTATACCTAGTCAATGCGTAAATACGTATATACAACCGTGTTTAGTAAATCAGGTGTGTTGCTATATTATACAGTGCAGTATTATACTTTTATAATTTAAAATGTGATATGAATCTATAAAAATATCCTCATTAATTAGATTTATTGGAAAACTTAATAATTTTTAGAGATGATACTGTAATTTTAATGATATTTAAAATTACGATAAAATAAACTATTGGATTACTTATAACATATCAGTAAAACAGTTTTATTAACTATGCTCTCATCCAAGAACTGCCAAGCCTATCAATTTCAGCATTGATTAGTAAATTCGAGGTCACAACTGTCTTTAAGTAGTTAACATACTCGCAAATTATTGCCCCAAAACTACAACCATAAAATGCACAATATAGGAATCAACCAACATGTTTGAATTTTTAAAATCTCTCTCAATTTTATAAACTTGTTAGTCAAATCCATCTATTTCAATGAAGTTTTGGGAAATATGCATGGGAGGCCAAATTTATAATAATCCTATGACCAAAATAGTTGGTTAATCGGGCATATTCTAACATACCAAAAAATATTATGCCCTATTATAATTTTTTATTTGTTCATCGGGTATATTTTGAAATATAGAAAAATATTCTGATAATTATTTATCGAGTTTCGACAAATAAATTTATATTTTACATCAAACAATACGTAAAGTAACTCGTGATGTAACAGTAAAAGCAATACTTATAACTTCGACTTATCTAAGATCCTATTATAGTATAGGATTTGCACATAACTAGGATTCGCACGGAGAAAGTACTCGCTATTTTTTGGTGAATAGTGGCCTCCAAAAACGTTCAAAATGAAATACAAAATATGGATTTCAACCTAGTGACATAACCTACTTGACCGAAAACCTTGCTTTGGGTAGGAGAGGTTTAGGGATCAAATTCCTGTCCCAATTAACCCTTGGGATTTCTCCTAATTTCCAAGTCTCCATTCCCTTCACCGCAAGAGGCGTGCTCAACTGAGTGATGTGAGCTGCATCAACTGGAGGATGAAATGCGAAACGGCGAAATGCATTAGTTGGTGTATCAAGTGGGAGGCTCACGTAATCAAAACATCAATGTGGGGAATTTTTTCACTCGTCATACTAAATCATTAGAATAGGATATCATATAATTAGATTAGGATAATTGTGAAATATATGTATCAGATTAGATTGTCGTAGAATACATTTATCAATTTTTTTTTAAATCTCTACATTTGGTTATGATGCAGTGGTGGTGTTAAGTTTGGGACAAGGTACATCATGTAAAATGGATAGAGATGAAAAGCCATTTTTAGTCTTTAGTTTGTTGGTACCTAACGGTTTGATCGAACGTAATCTATAGCTAGTCTTTTTTATATTGTTTATTAGTTAAAAGTGTTAGGGGAAAAACTCATGACAAAAGGTGAATGATTGATTAAATTGCATGTTTGATTAATGATTACTCAGGAAATTAATCACTTTTTACCAGAATAACTGGACATAATGATGATTATAGAGTCCAAAGCATGTGGCTTAATGTACAAAGTGAGTTTGAAATGGTTTGCATGAAAAGTAGCAATCAAGAAATCATTTCCATCTACATCCCCTTTACACATTCACACACAAACTCACATCACATTTTTTTCATTCTAACTTATGAAAAAATATATCCTAATTTCAGATACAATCAGTTCAAAATATTTTAATAATATTAATTACAGTTTAATATTTATCAGAATTATCGTGATATAAGTATATCATCCGCACCAATTACAATTAGAAAGAGACCCATCATTTTAAAGTAAGTTATAATTAGGGCACATATTCAATCATTACTCAGACGGATTTAAACATTAAAGGTTAAGGTTTTAAAAATTTATTCAAAATGTTTTAACCAATTAAAACATCTCCATTATACATGTATTATTTTATTATTGATGTTTGATAAGAGATTTATCAATATCAGTCTGGTGAATGTTATTTTAGTTTAACTTAAAGAGTACATACATGCATTTGCAAGAATTGAGTAAGAATCCACAAGAAAAGCAAAAGAAAGGATTTTGCCAAAAGTTCTATGTATAATTTATTTATATATAAATACAAGTTGACATTTCACCCCCTTTTGAGATTAACCCCACAAAGTTACATCATCCTCTCCTTTCCACCTCAAAACCTAAAACAACCAGAAACCAGAATAGTAAAAATTTCCCACGCCCTGCAAACAACCAGTGAAAATAAAAATTTAAACACGAAAAGGAAATACACCTAGAAAGGCAAGAGGAAGAACATCCACACACACAGTCACACACACTAGCAGTGGTGGGTCTCCCTCTCAGCATAGACCACCCTCCTTTTCGGTACACCAAAAATGATGTCCCGAAATAACCGATTCAATACACTTCGACCCGACCCGACTCAGACTCGTGCTCGTTAATTTTTTATTGTGTTACTCGAACTCAGAACTCGCTAATTTCCGCCTGTTACCGAACCCAGCTTCCACGCCGAGGTGGCAATGAGTGGCCGAGTGTGCCACCCGAGCATCAAGCAGCCATCGTTTTCCTCGACGCGGTACCCGTCGCCACCAGCAAACAGTGCTAGTAGCATGCTGGCCTGCTTGAACGCGTTGGAACCGAGGTGAACCGGGTCGAACCCGGCTGAACCGAAACGGGTTCTCCACTGGGTCAATGTCTCGTGCCGCTCAACTCGGTCCACCCCTTCACATGCCACCACGTTGCAGATCTGTTTCCCTAGGTACACCTCGGACATAACCTTATCCTGATCGCTCACCGCGCCGCCGCCATCCGCCGCCGCCCCTCCGCCGTTTGATCCCTCCAGCGAGTCGAACAGAGTCGAGTAGTAGTGAAGCGACTCAGTAAACCGGTCGAGAAAAACCAGCCCGTTGTGGTTCGCTTCCTGCTCCACCACGGTTAATATCTCCGGCTTCAGTTCCTTGACGACGGTGAAAACCTTCTCAACCGCTCCCGGCCTGGCGAGAAGCTGATGCAGCTCGAAGATGGAGTTAACCGCCACGGTTTCGCCTTCACGAACATCGAACATGGACGAGGTTAAGTCGGCGAGGGAGTTAGCAACGAATCCTCTGTACTCGAATTCGACATTGATGGTCTCTGCAAGCTGTGCGAGCTTCCACCCAACTTCCTGCAGATGGTCGGTGTTATCGTGCGACGGCGGTCCAATTCCGGTGAGCCTGAAGCTCGGCGGACCGCCAGGCCTCAACGCCAGCGCTTGCAGAAGCGCAGGCCACTGCATACCCTGCTTCATACTGAAATCAATGACATGAACCCTAGTTTTGCCATTGAAGGCCTCGAGGATCGCCTGGTTCGCTGTGAAATGGGCGAATTTCAGATACGGGCATGTTTCATAGAAATGCATCTGGAGCATGTCAGTAAACGCAGACTCGTGTGGGTTAGGGATGTGGACTCCATAAATCCTCCTCGCCAGAGCTTCTGCGAAGTATGTTGCGACCTTCCTCATAGCTCCGGCTTGAGAAACCGCGAGAATGCCTATTTGCTTAACCAGCGCTTCTGCAACTTTCAGCTTGTCTTGCTGGATTGCCTCTGCACAGGCCATGAGCGCGTGGACTAAACGCACTCCGTTCGCCTGAGAATCAACGAGCACCATAGGCCTCGGCGGTTCGGGGTTGGGGTTGGGATCAGGTGAGGGAATCGGAATCTGAACCTCCCACTCGCTGGGCCTCATTCGCTTTGGAGGCGGTGGGTACAGCGCGCTGCCGGCTATGGCGGTGAGATCGGAATCGAAGGAGAAGTCGTCGAAGAACACCTGGTTCGACACTGAGCGTGCGGCGGCGCCGCTGTCTGTCACGGTGGAGGAACCCGTGCCTGGGGAGGAATCCGGAATAGCACAGACGTCGGAGGAATTGAGCTCGGAGATCATGGATTCGAGCCAGGAGGAGAGATCTGAAGGGTTGTACTGAACAGTTTCAGAAGCGAATTGGGATGATAATCCATCGCTCTCCAAAACGCTCCCCAGCTGCTCAATCTTCTGTGCCACCACCGCCATGTCTGATGATTTGACCTTGTATCCCAGCGCCGCCAGGAGCTCGTCCTCGCTCTCGTCCACCCACATCTTGCCTTTGCCGGAGCTCGAGCTCGCCGTCGTGAAGCAGCTCCCACTCGCCGGCGAGCTTGAGTAGCCCTCTGGGGTCTTTGAGGAGCCTTGATTTCTGGGATATTCTCTCTTCATTTCGTGCTTTATTTTCTGGAGGATATGATTTCTTTCAAGGGAGATTAAAGAACAATCTGGGCATCGGATTGGGGGATTTTAACAGAAACTGGAGATGGGGATTCTCTGTGTGTGTGGTGTGGTGTGTGTTTTTTGGGGAAGATGATGGAAAGGGGGAAATAATAGAATGGGATTGGGGAAAGTATTATTGGGACGGGCAGTGGTGGTACGAATAAAAGCGAGAGGGAAAACAAATGCTACTCGTACTATTTTCAGTCCAGTATTTTCAGTCATTAATATTTTATTATATAATATATACATTTTCATGTGTAAAATTATAATTTAAGTATTATCAGATAAATTATAAAATGTGTACATATTTATATATTTTGTAAAGTTACAAAAAATAAAATACTGAAACTATATATAATAGCGTTCATAAAAAACTACAAGAGGCTCGTGATGACTGATGAGATGCGCAAGGACCAAAGAGCCAGCACACTATCAGTCCCTCAGTTAAGAAATAGCATCGCCGAATATTTCTTTCTCGCTGTTATTCCAATTGGTTTATCTAATAACATTACTGCCACAAAAAATATACTTTTGAACGAGGCTTCGTTCTTTTATTTTAGAATAAAGTACTTGGGCATTTTTGAGTAGTTATTTATATAGTTTTGTATCTTTTGAATTTTGAAAAAGTGTCCTCGAAATTAAATTATTTTTTAATTCAAACCACTAAAACGTATAAAAGTATCGGATTTGATATTTTTTATATTTAATTCAAAAATAAAAAATATTCAACCATATTATTTTTGTACGTTTTAGAGATATAATTTAAGGAATTAAACTTCACTTTAGAGATATAAAAGTACTTTTTTAAAACTCAGAAATACACAAGAACATAATTAAGTATTGAGAGATACACGAGCATTTTAATTTTTATTATATTTCATTTTTCTTTCTTTTCTTCTGAAATGAAACATACATAATTGAATCATATTACTGAACTACATTTATATAAATAAATTAGGATGGAGCTGATATATATATTTGAATACTATGTTTCTAAATTAAAAATATATTTAGAATTTAAATTTTGTTACACATTATGATAGGAAATTCTTTCGTGTTAGAACTTTACCATGAGGCATGACATGATATTTACTAATAAAATATGTGGGATATTTTTCATTTCATAAAACTCTAGAAGCTATTATGAAAACATCTTTTTTATTGAATTAAATCACTATGAAGTGGAGGAAATATAAGACTTCCTAAACTTGAAAATAGCGAATTTTTTTTGGCAAGCTCATATAAAAATTTATATTGATGATGGCATTACAAAGGAACAAAATCTCCTCGAACCATGATGATGCTTCCAAAAATATGAAAGAAATGTGAAGGATTATTATTTCCTCTACACATAAATCTTTTGATAATATTTCTAGAAGTTTATCAGTGAATTGCATAGAAAAATACAATGCGGCGCCTAACAAGATCAAAAGATTAAGATAAAAAATTGTGTGGCAAAATGAGCTTGGTGCAGAAAAATTAGATCCCCTCAGCAACCTCAGCAATACATGCACTGATAAAATAGAAAATTTTAGTAGCATCTATCCCGGGATACTCTAAGAGTAGGAGTGCCCATTAAATCAAAATTTATCAAACCTTTAGTTCTGTGAGGCAGTTCATAATACATAAGCACTGAGTCTGTCTGAATAGAGTACCCATGTTTTGCCAAAACATCTACTGCCATATTAGCTTGTCTGAGTGTATAGATAATATCAAAAGCCTTGGAATGATGGATAGAGTAGGCTATTTCAAATAATGGCCATGGTGCTTGCATGGGGTTGATCACAACTCTGACAACTAGAAGACAGCCAGACTCAATGGTGACTGGTTCCTGGAAGTGCAAGGACATCTCAACTCCTTTTTGTATAGCAAACAGCTCAGTCTGCAAAGGAGATACATTAGACAGTAGGCCACGATATGCATAAATAAAGTGACCTTGACTGTTCCTGATCATAACACCAACTCCAGTATTGTTATGGTAGTTGCCAAGAGGCATCCACTTTGACTTTGAAGTCATTTGTAGGTGTTGTCCATTTAATAGCTAGTATAGTGAGCTGGGGAGGTCTTGTATGATAAAGGAAGAAAGCCTAAATTAGTAAGTTCTTTATCAAATTCAGAGACAGCTACCAAAGAACACCGTACATGTTAAAAACATAATTCCTAATAGAGGCTATAATCACCTCTGGATTAGGAGTTATGTTTTAAAAAATGAATGTATTTCTAGCATTCTATATGAACCAAGAAAAAATATTTGGCAAAATATGGAACAAATTAGCATGTAATTTAGTGTTACCTTCATAAGACCAGTAATAGGACAGTCTCTCCCATAGTGTAGAGAAATGTAGATCAAATATCCCAACCATGTAATGATAATAAGACCATGGTTTAAGAGCAAAGGGACATTCTGTGAAACAATGCTCTGAGGTATCAAAATTCTCACAAAATGGACATTTTGAAGGCATATGAAATCCCATTTTTCATTAAAAATCTAGAAAAAGACGGAAAAGCATCTATGAATTTCCACATGAAAATGATAATTGTTTTCTGAATTCTAGGATTCCATTGTTCTAAGATAGATTGGAAAGTACCCCTTTGTGCCTTTAAACCTTGATATGCAGATTTAAAGGTGAAATCCACATATAAGCAAGGCTTCTAGATTAACTTATCTTCTCTGGAGATATTACATTCAACAACCTGCAACACAATAAGGACATTAGATGGCAAAGTTGCAACATCTTGTAAGTATAAGAGTTTGTTGTTTGTGAAGTGATGGATTGTGCAATCTTCAGGTAATGTTCTGGGAGGAGTAACCAGATCACACAAAGGACCAAATCCAGTTCAATTTGCTATCCAAAAGCTGCATTTTCTATTACCTAGCACCACTCTTACTAAAAATTCGGCTTTAAGATTGATCGGCACTATCCTTTTCTAGTTAGGAGAAATTATGTAGGAAGGTAGAAGTGCCCATTAGAACTGAGACCACATAGATGTCCCTTGCTGAAATTTCCACCATACAAGTTTGATTGAGCAAGTTTTAACTATGGTGTGAATGGATCTGTTAGGAGAAATTTTGTAGGAAGGTGGAAGTGCCCATTAGAATTGAGACCACAGAGATGTCCCTTGCTGAAATTTCCACCATACAAGTTTGATTGAGCAAGTTTTAACTATGGTGTGAATGGATCTTACTCCAATAGCCTTCTCTTTTACTGGACATGAGAGGTCATTCCACTTCCTCCAAACTATCTTAGCTTTTAGTTAAGTCCCCCCCCCCCCCCCCCCCCCCCCAAAATAAAAAATAAAGATAGCAATATTTCTATCCTTCTAATCATGTAATTGAAGGTTTTAAAACACTCCACTAGTGTTGAGGGAGAGAAAAATACAGGATTTTATCAAAGTGATCTTACCACCAGAGGAGAGCCATTTGTTCTTCCAATTTGTTAATCCATTCTCAATCCTCTCCATGAATGGTTGGAAGTGTGCAATCAGAGTCCTCACTGTAAAAATAGGTACTCCAAGATAAGTAAAAGGCATAGAGCCTTGTTTTATACCCAATATACCTTTTACTTGTTTGAGTTTGAAGTTGGAGGCATGTTTTTCCAAATAAAATTCACTTTTCTCAAAGTTTATTTTGTCATTTTGTTTGCTAAAATATGACTAGAAATCCTTTATTCTAGTCAGATTCAGTTTAGAAGTTTTGAGAAAAATGATAGTATCATCTGCATAGCTCAAATGAGAAATGAGAAATGGCCCTCTAGGTAGCTAGACTCCTAGTAAAACACTCAGAAAAAAGGTTGAACATAATAGGGGATGGAGGATCACCCTGTTTGATCCCTCTAGTAGGCTTAAAAACCCATTTGGTTTGATTATATACAAATCTACCATGAAAATCACAATGCAGCATTATAGTGTTTAAATAACTCCAGTTAGCCATATCAAAAGCTTTCATTAGATCAAGATTAAGAATACAATTTAGAGTTCTATTTTTTCTATCTAAAAATCTGACCAATTCTTTAGAGCATGCCCAACAGTTACTCTATAATAGAGTTTTTAGTTAGATTTGCCCTTTTTGACTATATTATTGCTTCCAACAGATGCTCTATCCCATACTCTAAAATAGAGATATGGTAAAATTGGAAGAATGAAAAGGCATATGGGCTACTTTTCTTTCATACTCCAAAATTTAATGCTATCATTGATTCTTACTTTATCCTTCCTTTTTAATCATATATTTTCTTAATCATTCACATCTTCACACACATAAAAATATTGAAAACATAAATTTGCAAATAAAATTAAGGCCATGTTTGCTGGAAAATATAATTCAATTAAATACCGAAAATAAATTAACTTCAGTCTAATTCAATTCAGTTCAGTAAAATAAAATTTGATCAAATTCAAGTAAATGTAGACATTTTGATTCTATTTTTCAATACATAAATTTCACTTTAATTCAATTCAATTCAGTTCAGTTAGTAAGAAATAAGCATGGACAAACATGCGCTAATTGTGTGCTCTTGGGAGTCTCAAATAAAAGTAAGTATAATTATTATTATTTATGGCAATAAATTCATGGAATGGTAAAATAGAGCAACTGTTGGATGGAGTCTAAATAATTATAGAGTTTTTGAAATTTGGTGCTCTATTATAGAGATTGTTTTAGAGCAGCTGTTGGGTTTGCTCTTAGAGCATGCCCAACAGTTACTCTATAATAGAGTTTTTACCTAAATTTACCCTTTTTAACTATATTATTGCTTCCAACAAATGCTCTATCTCATACTCTAAAATAGACATATGGTAAAATTGGAAGATTGAAGAGGCACGTGTGCTATACCTCTTTCATACTCTAAAATTTAATGATATCATTGATTACTACTTTTTCTTTCTTATTTTATCATATAGTTTCTTAATGATTCACATCTTCACAAACATAAAAATATTAAAATCATAAACTTGCAAATAAAATTAAGGTCCTGTTTGCTGGAGCTTATAAGTAGGGCAGTTCAGTCTAATTCAATTCAATTCAATTCAATTGAATTCAGTTCAGTTTAGTAAAATATAATTTGATCAAATTCAAGTAAATTTAGACATTTTCTATTCTATTTTTCAAAATATAAATTTCAGTTTAATTTAGTTCAGTTCAATTCAGTTCAGATCCGGAAGAAATAAGTTCAAAAAAACATGCCCTAATTGTGTGCTTTTAGACGTTTCAAATAGAATTAAATATAGCTATTATTATGTATGACAATAAATTCACGAAATGGTAAAATACAACAACTATTGGATGGAGGCAAAATAATTATGGAGTTTTTAGAATTTTGATGGATGTCTACGACCCGCGCTTGATCACGAACCCAACTCACGAACTGATCTGCAAAACAAAGCCTCGGGTGTCCTGAGGATAGACACTCCGACGCTCAAGTTAGTATGTTGCGTAAGGCGTATTGTGTGTAAGATAATAGATAGAGAGATTTACCAAACCGTTGGGTATTTATATGGCTACAATCCGTAGATCACTAAGATATGTAATTATGGTATGAATACAACTCTTATGGGAATAATAGTTGTATTACCATGTATAGAAGAAGTGTATTTCGTTCATGGTTGTATTACCATGTTTAAGAGGAAGTATATTCCTTGTAGAACATTCATAATATACGCATTCCTTATAAGGATTAGGATTAATGGACCCGTGGATCCAACCTCCGCGTAACTCGAGCCCATGACCCTTCTCGGGCTCTGGTCTGAGACTTGGATGAGACCCGGATTACGAACCATGGACTTATCAGTAGCCCCAAGGTAGATCTTCAGAATTTTGAGGGTTCCATCTCGAAGGCTGGATGAGAGGCCTGTTTCTCAAGGGAAAGCGAATAATTCGAGGGGGAATATCTCGGGGTGTTAAGCTTGGGGGTGCCTGCTTGGGACTAACCTCTCGGACTAACCCTTCTGAATATCTAGCTTAAAGTTCTTTCGTATTCCATCAAGACACGTGGACGGTTGGATCTGAATTTGCCTTCTTGAATTCTGGGACTAACACGTGGCCTCTGTCCATTGTATCTTCTGGCGGTGAGGAAGACCAACCTTCCAATTGCTTGTATCGTTTCGCGAGTCGAGGTAACTACTCCACTTAAATGCGTGCTAATTACTAGCTATATAACCAAGTAATTTTTCCTTGATTTATCATCAATCTTCATCCAAATACTTTGCGCTTCCAATCTTCACAAAAAGTTTGTCAGAAAACTTGTCTTATTTCCTTCATAAATATATATATATATGAAATCATGCAGGTTGTCGTACCCCGTCGAGGCTGATATGAGGCTCGAAGATAAGACCACTCCGGTCAAAGATCTAGTGAGCCCCACTCGAGGGGTGATACATGGGAGATTTTTGCAACAGGGATTAAGTTTTCCTTTCCCCCTTTGTTCTCGGAGTTTCTGCAGCATCATCAGCTGCATCCTTGTCAAATCCACTCCAATGTGGTGGTGTTGATGATGGCGCTGATATCATGGTGCGCTCGGAAGGAATATGAGCCAAGCCTGGACCTATTCAGGAGTTTGTTCAGGTTGTTTTCGTTCGAGAAATGTGAGCACGTCACTCTCTCGCCTCGAGATAGGAAGGTCTTCACTTTTCCCGACAACAGTGGCAAGTGGAAAGATGTCCGGCTGACCTTTGATCGGACTAAATATGAGGTCCCTGACTGGAACTCAAAGCCAAAGGACGTCGTGCTTCTGGATGGGGTCTTCGATATTCCTGCTCATCTAAAGAGCATAGTTGAGGAGCTCTTGAAGGAGAAAATTGTCTTCCAGGAGGGAGGATTTGTACGGGGGGCTCATGGCTCAGTGTGGCAGTGGCCTTCTGTCACTTATTCATATCTGGTAGACGTTCATCGGTCAAATTCCTCATCCAGCTTTCTAAAGCCAAACCGGGATTGGACCCTCCCTGATAAAATCCAGGGAGATAAGAAGAAGGCTAGGAAAGGGGGTCCGAGAAAGTCTCCTCGGAACCATGGTGAATCCTCTTCGAGCCGGTTCTCTTCAAGTAATTTTCTGCTTTTACAAGTCATAGTCATGTGATATACTTCTCTATATATTAAAGTTTCTTCTTCTGTGTATAGCATCTTCTCCAAAGAAAAAGATCAAAAAGGGGAAATAAGTCCTCGAGGTCGTAGAGGAGGAGGCGGAGGAGTCCGAAGAGGTGGAACCGGAGGTTGGGGAGTCTTCGGATGATGATGAATCTGACCTTGAGCTGGTGATCCCTGAAGGTGCTTCTCTGAAGAAGCTGAAGCATTATCTGAGTCGCCCGAAGGAAGAGGATGGTCAGGCTTCTCGGAAGTCTTTCAAGAAGTATCCCTTCGTCTCCGAGGTAGGGACTTCCCTTGTCATACCATATGAATTTTTAAGTGTCAAATATTAGCTCCTTATATGCCTTCTGTTTTACAGCTGTTGGTAAATCTATCCATGCTGGGAGGCCGGGCCAAGGGTGAGATCAAGTATCTGTATAAATCTGTGAAGGAGTTACATGCCAGGTGCCGGGTTCTCAAGGCCGAGAAGAAGGAGATGAAGGCTATTATCTCAGCTTTAACGACTGAGTCGGTGGTGCCTCCTTCATCTATCCTAGCTCCATTGGGTTTGACTCAATTGGAGGATAAGGTGAAGCAGCTTGAGGCCAAGAAGGAGGAGTTACTGCTGGCGAGGAAGTCTCAGGAGAATGATAAACTCCGGATGCTGCTGATAAACTCTCTGCTCTAACTGCTAGTCGATGGATTCCTGGGGCTGAATTTTTGGATGCATTGAGTCCCTCCGAGAAGATAACGACACCAGGAGATCTACTAAGGCTTATTAAAGCTAAGTATCCTAAGTTACTTTCTCTTGGCGAGGTGCTTTCTAATTTTTCCATTGATAAGGCAGACTAGTCTCGGCAGGTTTGCTACCTTACTCTGTTGGCATCTCCTCATCAGCTTCGAGGTATGAAATCCTTTGCACATGAACCTCCGTCTCATGGTTTACTGGAAAGGAGCTTCTGTCTCGAAGCTGAGATACTCAGGGATCAGGTTCTCGCAGTTGTCCATGATGAACACTCCGCGAGCATATTGCCTGATATTGCTCGGCTTCTTCCTCGGGCTGCTTTTGACAAGGACTTTTATGTCAAAGCATGCATAAATTTGACAATAGCTCATCTCTCAAGTGCCACTTCTGGTGAAGTCCTAGATGACCCTATTGGGCGTATTTACAAGTATCATTTTCTGATGTAATAATCATCTTTTTCATGACCTTTGTATCAAATTTTGGGATTTTCCCTCTATGTATCCCTTTGGGGACCTTTTAGGAGTATCATATTCTGATGTAATGACACCTTCGATATGACCTTTTTGGGTTCGAGATTTTACCTCTTTGTTATCCACTTGGGATTTTTTGGAAGTATCATATTCTGATGTAATATCACCTTTTGATATGAGTTTTAACTTCTATATTTTGAGGTTTTTCCTCTTTATTTATTGAGATGATTGATATTTGAGCACGTCTGCCCTTTTAGTATATAGACTTCAATCAAGTACTTCTGTGAAGTACTTTATCTCGAACCTATCTCCTTTGTTCAAAACGATTGGTTGTTTGAATTTTGAACTCAAGTAGCTTATAAGCCGGCCAATCACATACTTTACAAAGCATATTGTTTTGAATAACAATTCATGTCATACTTAGGATAACAGTCCTCTTTTTATAAATGGAGTTTGAGATTGCTCAGTATAAAGATAGGTTAAATTGTAAATAAAATGACTTCAATCTAAGTTTATAACTTTGAGAATAGAAGTAGAATAAATAATGGATTTAGTTTTAGTACCCGTTTGTGCTAGAGCATAATTGTCTCGGACCCTCATGAGGCTTCTGGTCATTCTTCGATTTTCTCGTACCTTTGTGAGGCTCATTCTCGAGTTTTATCTTCCGTGATACTTTCGTAAGTTAATCACGTTCCATCTTCGTGGTATGGGCTTGCCCTTCATTGTTTCCAAGAGGTAGCTTCCCCCTGGATGGGATTCTAGGATTCGATACGAGCCTTCCTAGTTCCGGGCTAGCTTCCCTTCCACTTCCTTCTTGCTTTTTCCATTTAACCTCATGACAAGGTCTCCTTTGACGAAAGTGGCTAAGCGAACCCTTCTATCGTGATATCGCTTAACTCTTTCCATTACCTTGGCTTCATGGATTGTGGCATTGACTCTTTTCTCTTCTAGAAGGTCAAGGTCAAGACGAAGATTTTCCTCGTTGATAGTGCCATCTTCATTATCTGGTTGAGAGGTACGGGCAGAAGGGACTTCAATTTCCATGGGGATGACTGCCTCAGACCCATAAACTAAGCTGTAAGGAGTCTCTCCAGTTGCTGTGGCTGGTGTAGTTCTATGGGTCCAGATCACGCTCGGTAGTTCTTTGATCCAGTTTCCTTTAGCCCCTTCTAGGCGCTTCTTGATGCCGTTTACCAAGGTTCGATTCGTAACCTCTACTTGGCCGTTAGCTTCTGGATGATATACCGAGGCGCGATTCTGATGTATTTTGTAATCCTCACACCATTTCTTGAAGGGGTTGTTAGCGAATTGTGCTCCATTATCGGTCACTATGTATCTCGGGATACCATAGCGACACACAATATTCTTCCAGCAAAAGTTGATAACTGTTTTGTCAGTTATATTGGTCAAGGCTTCAGCTTCTACCCACTTCGAGAAGTAGTCAATGGCCACATTAACGTACTTGAAGTTACCAGGGGCCGAGGGAAAGGGTCCGACAAGATTTATACCCCATCGGACGAATGGCCAGGATTCTTGGATGGTAATCATATTTTCTTGAGGCACATGGATCATCTTGGCAAATCTCTGACATTGGTGACAAGAATCAATATATCTCTTGGAGTATTCTATCATCGTAGGCCATAAATAACCCATCTGTAGGAGTTTTCGGGTAACAGTGCGTGGACCCTGATGGCTACCACAAACTCCTTCATGCGCTTCATGTACCAAGTGCTCTGCATCAGAGGGTCCGACACATTTAAGCAAGGCCTGGAGGTATCCTTTCTTGTATAAAGTGCCTTCATGGATGACATATTTTGGAGCTTTAACTCGGACTTTTCGTGCCAAATGTTTGTCCTTGGGGAGGGTTCCCGTTTGGAGGTATTCAATGTAGGGGTTCATCCATGTGTTTGAGATATCAACAACCATGATGTTGCTTTCTTCATAACATCTCCTTGCCAGAGTTTCCATCAGTAATTCTTGGGAAGATCTTATGTTGAGGTCCGGGGAGGCAAGTTTGCTCAATGCATTTGCCTTGTGGTTGCCTTCCCGGGGGATATGATTCAATTCATAATATTGGAATTGATTCAGTAGAGGCTTAACTATCTCGAGGTATTTTTGAAGCTCATATTCGCCCTTGACCTGTTGTACCACGATCTGCGAATTGCTGAAGATCTCGAGGTCTCTAACTTCTAGGTCTTTAGCCAGCTTTAGACCTGTAATGAGGGCTTCATACTCAGCTTCATTGTTAGTGGCTCGGAAGTCAAAATGGAGAACATAGGGATGGTCCTTTCCCTCGGGGCTGGTAAGTAAAACTCCAGCACCACTTCCCCCAGAGTTTGAGGATCCATCGACATATAACCGCCATTTTCCCTTGTCTGAGGCTGGGTCTTGCGGGTTGATCTCCACTGGTTCGACAGACTCCATTATGAAATCTGATAGAGCTTGGCCTTTTATGGCCGTCCAAGGCTTATATTGTATGTCATGCTCTCCCAACTCGATGGCCCACTTCATCATCTGTCCTAAAGCATCAGGTTTCTGGAGGATTTGTCTGATCGTGTAGTTGGTTAAAAGCACTATCATGTGTGCCTGAAAATATGGCCGCAACCACCGGGAGGCATGCAAAAGGGCCAATATTAGGCGCTCGAGGGGGGTATATCTGATCTTGGCTCCCTGTAAGGCCCTGCTTACATAGTATATGAGGTGTTGTGATCCTTCCTTTTACTTGACCAACACAACACTGATGGCTAACTGAGACGCAGATATATATTTATAAGTAGAGGGTCTCCCCCTTATCAGGTTTAGACAGTGTCGGAAGTTGTCGGAGGTAGTCTTTAAGTGCTTGGAAGGCTTCTCCGCATTCATGGGACCACTCAAATTGGTTCGCCTATTTAAGGATGTTGAAAAAGGGTAAGTGATTTTCCGCCCCTTTAGAGAGAAATCGGTTAAGGGCCGCGAGGGATCCTGTTAGCTTCTGTACATCTTTGACAGTCTTCGGAGGCTGCATGTTTTGCAAGGCTTCTATCTTCTCGGGGTTTACCTCAATTCCCCGACTGGATACCATATATCCTAGGAATTTGTCCGCTCCAATACCTATGGTACATTTAGCGGGATTCAACTTTAAGTTGGATGTCCGTAATGTGTCAAGGTGTCCTTTAAGTCTTCAAAGAATGCGTCATAACTGTGGCTTTTCACTACCATGTCATCCACATAAATCTCGAGGTTGCGTCCTATCTAGGATTTGAACAAATTATCCACCAGTCGCTGGTAAGTAGCCCCGGCATTCTTCAATCCGAAAGGCATCATCTTGTAGCAGAAGGTCCCCCTATCGGTTATGAAGGAGGTTTTCTCCTTATCTTGCTCTGCCATGGGGATTTGATGATATCCCTTAAAGGCATCGAAAAAGGCTAATACTTGGTACCCAGCAAATCGCTTCAACTAGTCGGTCGATCGAGGGCAAAGGATAGCTATCTTTAGGACAACAATCGTTCAGGTTGGTGAAATCGATGCACATTCTCCACTTCCCGTCAGGCTTCTTGACCATTACTGGGTTAGCTATCCATTCTGGGTACTGCACTTCTTCGATTATACGAGCTTTGAGTAGCTTGTCTACTTCTTCTCCAATGGCTTCAACTCGATCTAGTGCAAAGATGCGTCGTTTCTGTTTTATAGGCTTCTGTGAGGGATTGATATTCAGGTAATGTTACGCTAAACGAGGGGATACTCCTACCAAGTCATTGGTATCCCGGGAAATCTTGAAGCTTGGTCTTTATCTCGGGGGGTAGGAGAGTCCCAACCTCGACGGTTCCTGATTCTCCGAGTTGCATCGGCTCGGATTCGGAGTACTTGGCTGGTTCGAGATCCTCCTTTTCTGGTTCTCGGATATCTTGAATTGTGCAGACTCGAGCTAATTGTTGATCACCTCGGACCGTGGCTATCCCTTGGTTTGTGGGGAACTTCATCGCCAAGTGGTATGGGGACCAGATGGCTTTTGCTTGGCACATCCAGGGTCGTCCGAGGATTGTGTTGTATGGCGCTCTGGAGGGTTATACTCCGAGGACCATCTTTCACTCACACTGGTCAAGTGATCTCTCCTAAAGGAGTTATAAGATCGCCAGCAAATCCCGAGATGGGGTTTGTGGGCACGAGATTACTTTTGTCCAATCCCAACTGTTCATAACAGCTGAGAAACAAGACTTCTACTTCACTTCCCCCATCTACCAGAACTCTTTTGATCACATTATGGTTTATGTCGACTATGATTACTAAGGGATCTGAATGAGGGAATTGATTAGGAACCGCATCCTGAGGTGAAAAGGTAACGATTCTGTCAAGGCGAGATCTTTTGCTCTCCCACTCCCAGGGAAAGGCTTCTTCGGGCGATCGGTGTACACCATTGATGTTTCTTCCTGCTCCATGGTTGTCAGTATGGCTTGTCTCGTCGTTGTTGTGGTTGGCATTGGTGCTTCTTACTCCTGTCGGGATCGGAAAACGGATTCGTGTGCTCCCACGAAGGTTTTCGGCTGGATCAGCCATGAGTTTGAAGGTCGCATAAATCAAGATTAGCAAGCGGGTCCCACTGGGCGTGCCAAATTGATGGATGTCTACAACCCGCGCTTGATCACGAACCCAACTCACAAACTAATCTGCAAAACAAAGCATCGGGTGTTCCGAGGATAGACATTCTGACGCTCAAGTTAGTATGATGCGTAAGACGTATTGTATGTAAGATAATAGATAGAGAGGTTTACCAAACCTTTGGGTATTTATATGGTTACAATCCGTAGGCACCAAGATATGTAATTATGGTATGAATACAACTCTTATGGGAATAGTAGTTGTATTACCATGTATAGAAGAAGTGTATTTCGGCCATGGTTGTATTACCATGTTTAAGAGGAAGTGTATTTCGGTCATGGCTGTATTACCATGTTTAAGAGAAAGTATATTCCTTGTAGAACATTCATAACATACGCATTCCTTTATAAGGATTAGGATTAATGGACCCGTGGATCCATCCTCCGCATAACTCGAGCCCATGACCCTTCTCGGGCTCTTGTCCAAGACTTGAATGAGGCCCGGATTACGAACCATGGACTTATCAAATTTGATACTCTATTATAGAGATTGTTTTAGAGTAGCTGTTGGGTTTGCTCTTAACATAAATCACATTGTCAGAGTTGTATCTATGTTTCAAAAAATGCAGACTGATTTTGTGAAATGATTTTGTGCATAAAAGATTTCATTCTCTCCATAAGAATTTTTGAGAAAATTTTATTGATGCAATTAGATAGATAAATAGGCTTAAAATCATTAAAATGGTAACCACATATTTTTTGGGAACTCGTGATCCAGGTAGCTGCTATACCAACTGGAATAGAGATGAACTCATAAAATCATGAGTTGCAAGGAGGAGGTCATCTTTTATAATTTCCCATGTTTTTGTGAATAATTTTGCTGAATAACCATCAGGGACAGTGCTAATGTTTTTATTAAGGTTAAAAACGGTCCCTTTTAATTCTTCAATTGTGACAGGCTTAATGAGTTGGTGGTTGTCCTCATCAGCTATCACTTTGGAAATTTAGCTTAAAAATGGTCATGAAATTCACCATTTAAGGAACAAAAAGGTTCCGATAAAAGATCAATGAAATATTGAATGCTTTCACTCTTAATATCAGACACATTGTCCAGCTAATTTCCATTAGAATTCTGAATTTTTTTGATGCTAAGACCCCACTTCTCTTTTCCCTCATAATGTGATGAAAAATGTTTGTGTTCTCATCTCCCTGTTTAAACCACTTAACTCTGGATGTTTGTTTCAATAATTTTTGTTGCTCCTTAAGAGATCTAAGGTGAAGTGCCTTTAGTTTTTTGAGTTTAGTAAGCTCATTAGTTAAGTTATCATAATCAAAAACTATTTCCTACAATCGAAGGGCATCAGCTGAACTAGTTACATTAGAATCAATGTTACCAAAGATATGTTTGTTCTAGGATTTTATAGTGCGCTTCAGCCTTTGTAGTTTTAGGAAAAACCTAGCATGCCAAATGCATTCATAGATAAGTTCCAGTCATTAGTAATTAATGACATAAACTCCTCCATATTGAA
Source organism: Sherardia arvensis (assembly GCA_948330725.1). Lineage (NCBI taxonomy): Eukaryota > Viridiplantae > Streptophyta > Magnoliopsida > Gentianales > Rubiaceae > Sherardia > Sherardia arvensis. The sequence goes on from OX415244.1 coordinate 11,266,075, forward strand.
CCAGGCATTAATAAATCTAAAGGACCTAGGAGGATGAAGGTATTGTACTACCTAAAGTAAACATGAGAGGTGAATGATCTGAAGTGTCTCTACTTAGGATCTGAATAGAGGAAGATGGAAACTTCCTCATCAAGTCTTGAGAGGTTAGACCTCTATCTAGTTCTGAATTGTTGGAATTAAGCAGTTGTTGGACCATGTAAATTGGTTCCCAACTGTATTAATTTCAAGCAAGGCTTTAGAAGAAATGAACTGACTGAAGTCAGCCATATTCCTATTCCTTGGCAGAGCTAGACGTTTGTATTCATCAGATGATTTTATTGTGTTAAAATCACCAATGATAAAGGAATCATCAAAAAATTTGGCATTTAGAGCATCCCAAAGAAATTGGATTCCTGGAACAGTTCTAAGGCCATATATAAAAATCCCTTTCATAAATAAATTAAGTCCATGGCTAAAAATATCTACTTGTAGAAATTGGAGATGATCCTGTTTAATGTTGACCTGTAAATGATTATTCCACATTAGTCAAATTTTACCACTATGAGAGTATAATGATTTGGAATAATGCAGTTTTCTCATATAAATATCACATTTATGACTTTTATGCCATGATTCAATTATGCATAAAAGAACAAATTTGTGTACATGCACTAGGTCAGAAAGTCTGTCAATTGAAATTCTCATTCCTCTGATATTCAAAACTAAAAAATTAATGTTTGAAGTTGTATTAATCATTGGATATGTTATGAAATTTTTGACCTAGTCAGGACCTGAGTAGGTACTGATGTTATTGATGATTTTTTAGGAGTAAATTTCTTATTAATTTGAGTGAAAAAACATTTGATTCTTTAGAAGTAGAAGGCAAATGTTGATCTAGCAAATCAATAAGAGTTTCAGTTCAAGGGGTTACCTATGAGATCAAATTAATTAAGTTATCATAAGATTATGTTGAGTCATAGTCAGAAGTATTGTCCACCTTCTTTGTTTCTGCAGCTAGCAGTGGAAGAAATTTGGTCCCTTTTTGGCCCTGTGATAAAGGATGTTTTTTGTAAGGGGAAAAACTGAAATAAAAAGGGTGGGGATTTTTACATGTACCAACATTAAGATCGTCATAAGCATAAGGAGATCTTCTTTTAGGATTTGGTGTTGAGGTACCCACATTCACAATATTGGTGGTCACTAGAGATGCAGAAGGGACTGGGGCTGAGTGAGACTGCTCCTCCATTTTTCCTGGATATCGATAGGAGGACCAGTTGAATTGGTTTGGACTGGATCATCGATGATTGGGACAATAGCATTAACATTAGCTAAAGGTGTTGGACCACAAGTTTTGTTCCTTCTTTTTAATCTTGTCCTTTTGAGTGATCAAGAAGTTATTGCCCATAATTTCTTTGCCCATAGCTTCTTAGTTCTTAACAGAAGCTAGCATACCAGAAGGACCAAAAGTATCTTCATTCCTCTTTAAATCAGAGCATCATCAATGGTACCTTCATCAGTTCGGAGACCATTATTATGGCTGGCATTTTTGTCCACAAGGACTTTTCTAACAGCTGAGCTAGAACATGGATCATCAGTAGTGATGTTTGGAGCATATTTTCCTTGTTATTTCCATACCATATCTTTTATAGCTGCATTGACTGGAGGATTAACTTGCGAGCTAGCTATATTCATAGGTCTTAGATTCTGTTTTAGCTTAGGGTGTAAAATATCACATTCAACATCCTAATGGACAATCATACTACAGTGATGACAGTATTTAGGAAGATCTACATATTCTACTGGGAATCTAGCCACTATTCATCTTCTATCCCCAGCTTAATAGTGGTTTTCAATTTCTTTTTGAGATCAACCTTTTCATACATCTTGATAGTAAAGAGTCTAGTATAACATGCAGTTGCCATATCCATCTTAATATATGTGCCAATCTGATATCCCATTAACTGAATCATAGCAGTGTTGAAATAGTAGAAAGGTAGCTTTTTTTATTGTCACTCAGACATGTACTATTGAAGATTTAGCTTCAGGGGAAAAATTGATCGTCCACTTCAACACTTTCATTTGAGCGCCATTGAAATTCGAATAACCTTTGATCCAACAACGCTGGTAATCCTCAGGGTCTTGAAAAACGAATGAGAATATGCCTATAAACGATTCAGCCGACCTGGAACTTGCCTTTAAATTTATAAAAATTGAAAGCTTCATTGAGCTTCTCCATGGTCGGTTTTCCCAGTGCGAACTTACCGATCAATGCATTATTATCATGGATAGCAAGAGTTTTTTCCAGTTGCCGTTAACTACGCAAGCTGCTTCACCTCTGTGGAGAGTGATTGGTTAAGTTTCAGGGTTGGAAGGCAGGGAGGAAGATATAGGATGAGGGCAGTTGGATAAAGCTTGTAAAAATTTTCGGCCGGGCGCAATTCCACCACGAGATAGCGGTGGCGCACCATGGCCATGATGGTTATGTAACTGTTATCTATTTGTTTAAGGTAGGAAATGCTTGAAACAGTAAAGAAACGGTAATAAAGAATGGTTAGGAATAGTTATTTCTTAGAGAGAAGGGAGAGCATTATTTTTAGAGAGACAGTAAGAGTGTTGTCTGACATTTATGAGATTTTATGAAAATATCTCACTTCTTCCCCAAATTTTTCATATCTTTCCATAATTGCAAAACCGTTATCAGAGGTTTAATTTCTTTCAATCACCAATTTATTTAACGCATAATATATTATCTTTCACCATTAGATTTCCGCATACAATTGGTTGTTCATATAATATATTAATCATAATCATAAAATTTATTTAATTTAATTTATTATGAGTTCCTAATATCCTTAAAAAACCGTGCTTGGTGTTGGCATTTTTACTAGATCTTTTAGTTGAGTTTGACAAATGGCTTTTGCTTATGGTCAAACCGCCATTGAATGTGAAACAAAAAGTGTTTGGTGTATCGACTTTTTTGTGTGGTTTACCATTGCCGTGTTTGTGGTTATAGTTTATTTTTACCTAATTACAGATATTTATTTATATTCTACCTTTTATCCTTATTCTACCTTCTACGTGTATATTCTATCAATACATGCGCTTGTTGAACCCCACAGTGTGTCGTGCACCTATGCTACCCTCTTTTATGCGGCCACTTGATTTTATTCGTTTGATCATCAATTTTTTGGCGGTTATGGTACTTTTGAGAGGTCAATCTCAGGTAAATCAAACTAAAATCAGCTGTTGTTCGACAAACATGTTGGACAACAGATTCTGTTGCGACAAACCACATGGTATCCTTAATGTCCGCTCTTGATGGTGTGACTCCTTAGCATGGCACCAACGGTATTCGTGTTGAAAATAACTCGATTTTTCCTATTACACATCTGATTAAAATTCAACCATATAGTGAAAGATCTTACAATCAAGGCTTTCTTGCAAAAATACTTTACATTTCTCCAACTAATCCCATCCTTACAATTAGTCATTGAATCACCACTGAGCGCTGTCAGACTACCGTTGACCACCGCTGACTATCTATTGACCAAGTTGACCGAATTGGCACCTCGTCGATCTCTTCAACAACCTTGATTGTGTATACCATGTCGAACATGGTATGAAACTAACTATTTAACACCTCATCGACCTCGCCATGAATATCGGTCGTTGATATCTCACCGACCTTGGACAAACCTTGATCGTTGAAATCTCGTCGACCTCACTATGTATCTCGATCGTTGATACCTTACACAAAAATGGCATGAACATCAACCGTTGCAAAAATTGCATGACGTGTCAATCAAAATTTATTAAATTGACAATCACATTGGAGACCTGAGCCTAAAAAGAAGAAGATGTATATTCCAGTAAATGTGCCTCAAAAGTGGAAACCAAAGGAACTGGAGACTACTAAGGAGGTGAACGGAGGAAATAATATTCAGCAGCAGAAGAAGGTGGCCATGGAAAAAGATGATATAAGGAACAGAAGGCAAGATAACACTATGACTGAATAAGGAAGGATAACACAGAAGGAGGGTAAATATAGTATTGAAGGAAATGTGGTTAAACAAAAGGGAGAAGGAAAAGGGGAGTGCTCAAGTAATTACCACTTATTACCTGATCCACCAGATGAGTAAAGCTATTTGTACCTGGAATATGAGGGGGCTGAACCAGGTAAGGAGGCAAAGACAATGTAGGGAACAGTGCTATAAATACAATATAGGGTTGTTAGAAATGGTGGAAACTAAGGTTAAGAAAGATAAAGAAAGCAAAGTATGGGATCAGGTAGGCCTGGGATGGAAACTCAGTACTAACTGTGAGGAAGCAGGTGTTGGGAGAATTTGGCTGGCTTGGAAAGAGGACATTTTCTCAGTTTCCATTCTGAGGAAAGAAGTACAATTAATTAATGCACACTGTGTGATGTCAAGTCTGAAGGAAGAGTGCTATATTACAGTGATTTATGCTGCAAACAGTGTAGATGAGAGGAAGAAATTGTGGCTTCAGTTGTTACAACTGGATCATCAGGATCTTCCATGAATCATTATGGGGGATTTTAATTGCCCTTTGACTTATGAAGATAGGAAAGGAGGAGCTCTTATACAGCCAGCAAAGATAGAACCACTAAAAGAGACTATGCATAGACTCCAGTTGAATGAAATGAGGACTAAGGGACCTTACTTCACATGGAGTAACAGAAGAACAAGTGGGGAGGATATATAGCAAGCTGGATAGGGCTTTAGTTAACAATGAATGGATCAGTAAATTTATGGAGCTGGAGTGTGAGGTTGTGCCATTGTTGGACTCAGATCACTTCCCTCTAGTGATCCAATTTAAGGGGGAAAAGAAACTGAGGAAGAAACCTTTCAAGTTTTTTAATATGTGGACATCATCACCACAATTCTTGGGGTTAGTAGCTGCTACATGGAGGCAGTTAAAGTGCAACACAATGAAGGATGCTTTTGAGGCACTCAGTGTACTAGAAACAGTCATGCTGAAACTGAACAAAAGGGAGTTTGCTAACATTCAGGTTAAGTCCAGATCAGCAAAAGAGGCTTAGCTAAAGAAATACATGGAACTCATGGATACAGTCTCTGATTTGAATTTGCCAAAGGAGGAGGAGCAATTGAGGTTGGAAGCAGCAAGTCTGGGGGAGTCAGAATTCCAGTTTTTGCAGCAGAAGACTAAATTAGACCCGCTGAAATTTGGAGATAAGCCTTCAAGACAATTACACCAGGCAATGAAGAAGAAGCAATATCAGAATCAAATTCTGAGTCTTAAAGTGGATGGAAAAATTGTGGATGGTCAACAAGACATAGAACAAGGTTTATTACAGTTCTTTTCTGGTCTGCTTGGCACAGATGGAGTACAGACAATGGGAATTAAGGAAGAGGTGATTAGTGAGAGCTCAGTACTGAATTTGGAGTAACAGATGAAACTGATTGGAGAGGTCTCAACTCAGGAAATACTGGTTGCACTTAAAGGTATTAAGTCATCTAAGAGTCCAGGCATTGATGGGTATACTAGTCAATTTTTTAAGGAAGCATGGCCAGTAATTGGAGAAGACATAAGCAGAGCAATCAAAGGATTTTTTAAGGGAGAATTAATGCCAGGTAAATTTAGCAGGGCAGTTTTAGCACTCATCCCAAAAATCTCTCAGCCTCAGTCAGCCTCAGACTATAGGCCTATATCATGCTGCACTGTTTTGTATAAAGCGGTGACTAAAATTCTCTGCAACAGGTTGGGAGTAGTCCTTCCATATCTAATCAGTGAGAACCAAGGTGCCTTTGTAAAGGATAGAAGCATCACACACAACATTCTTCTTGCTCAGGAGCTGCTTAGTAAGTACAACAAACCTTGGATGTTTCCTAGTTGTATGATAAAGGTTGATATTCAGAAAGCATTTGATAGCATTGATTGGAATTTTCTGTTCAAATGGCTTGAGTGTCTGAAATTTCCTGGAATGTTTATTGGTTGGATCAAGACATGTGTGCAGGGTACGTCTTATTGCTTATCAATTAATGGTGGATATACAGAAGCATTCTTAGGGAAGAAAAGAGTGAAGCAAGGGGATCCCCTCTCCCCTCTCCTTTTTGTCCTTAGCATGGAATTCCTCACCAGAAGGCTGAATTTATCTTTTAAAAGGAAGGAGATTGAGTATCATCAAAGGTGCAGTAGAGTGGTATTACATAGCTTGTTATTTGCTGATGACCTTCTATTATTCTGTAGAGCCTCACACCAATCCATGGAGGGAGTCCAACAGATTCTTACCGAATTCTACAATACCACTGGATTAGCTATTAACAAGGGTAAGTCACAAGTGTTTTTCTCTAAATTCACTGAACCTGACAGAACTTGTTTGGCTAATGAACTGCAACCCCTGAGGGTTATTTCCTTGTCAAATACCCGGGCATTCCTTTGTCTACTGTAGCTTGGGACAGAATAACATGTGCCCAATTAGTAGATAGGGTGATTGCTAATGTGAAATCCTTGAGTACTAAATGTTTAGCTCATGCTGGGAAGTTATATCTTATCAATTCAGCTTTGTTTAGTTTGAACAGTTATTGGGTTAGAGCATTTAAAATTCCAGAAAGTATACATAAAGATATTGCTAAGCTGTGCAGAGATTTTTCGTGGGAAAGAGAGGAGCCTCAAAGAAAGTTGGTACCAATTGCTTGGGAGACCCTGTGTATAGCTAAGGAGAGAGGAGGCATGGGTGTTAAAAATCCCTCTATATGGAACAAAGCTGCTCTATGTAGTCTGATTTGGGACATCCAGACTAAGAAAGATGTTCTCTGGATTAGATGGCTACATGCCTACTATCTAAAAGGGAGCACTTTTGACAGTTATGTGGTGGCAAAAACTCCAGGGTGGACTACTAATTACTGGAAGGTTTTAATGCAAGTAAAGGAAGAAATTGGTTCAAATCTGTAGTTTTGTGTGGACAAGAAGGGGCATTTCAGAATTGCAGCTGCTTATGATTTTCTGAAAGGAGTGGATACCAAGGATTATATATCAAAGATCATCTGGAATGCTAAATTGATACCCAAGCATAGTTTTTTCCTATGGATGCTACTGAAAGGTAGGCTTTCAACCATCAGTAGACTTCACTCACTAGGAATGCAAAGAGGGGTGGCAAATTGATGTTGCATGTGTGATACAGATATGCCAGAGACTGCTCAGCATTTGTTTGTGCAATGTCCTTTTGCTAAACAACTGGCTGGGAATATGGTCTTAAAAATTCCTAAGAATATGAGGGAATTCAGGAGCCTACTGGTTCTTAACTTCAAGAGGAAACAAATGAGTAAAGTGGTGATGATGGTTAGTACAACATATCAAATTTGGTTGGAGAGAAACAGAAGAAGGCTCAGACTCTGGAATATGTTCAAAGGCAAGTAACCATTTTTTGCCATCAGGATTTCAGTAGTTTGATCAATGAATTAAGTGCCTGGGAATAGATCATTTTTGTAAGGCTTCTGCCATAGAAATGAGGTTTCTGTCAGTTTTTATTTCCTTAGTTTGAATCAGTCTTCTTTAAGAGAGGGCACAAGATTCAAACAATAATAGGGAATTAGCATGAAATTTCAGTTTTATGACATGGAGCTGTTAAGGTAAGAAAGTCTAGTTATTTTTCTTTGTAATTCAGATGGCCGGGAGTGAGGGCTAAGAAGTGTAAGTATTTTGGATGGTTTTTGAAATGAAATATACAAACTTCCATCAAAATATATATATATATATATATATATATATATCACTACTTTCAATTTTATTTGAAATGAGTGTTTTGAATAAATATAGTTAATGGTTAAAATATTAATTAACATGTCCAAAGAGAACTTTGCACTGGAGATAAAAAAATTTAGAATGTCAACATTCAAAAATTTTGTGCTTATATCACTTTAAAATTCTATAATATCATGACATTTTTCACCTAAAAACATGGATGATATCTATAACATTGGAGATGCTCTTAAATACAAAATTCGGGATTTCAAACAAAGCCCTATCCCCTTGGTTATGCACCCAACGCAACCCAAAGCCAAACCCATTCGAACCCAAGGTATAGTGGATTTTCTTGAGGTACTTTACTTTCAAATTTTAATAGTTAGTATATGAAATTAGGTGATTTGGAAAAAATAAAACAATCTGGTTATGAAATAATTAGTACTGTTGCCATTTAAAAAAAATCTCAAATGTTAAGTGTAGCAAACAATTAAACATTACAACCTAATATTCTTACACTATAAAATATTGTTCATTTGACTTCTTTATTTTGTAAAAGTACGTTATAATAGTGTTAAAATATTTATTAAATTTTATTAAAATCCCCACATTATATAAACTATATATTATAAGCTAGTTTATTGAATTAAAGAACTCAATTGCCCCGTATAAAATAATCCTCATTTTTTAAAAGTATTATTTTTCCTTTCTCAAATCTTAAGATCTAGAAAGTCAAATCTATCCCATTTTACAAGGATTTGCAAGATTTTAATTTTGAAGGCGAATTGCAAAAAAAAAACAAATCTTGCAAATCTTGGTTGTCATACATGACCACATATTTTAAGGAATTCAACTACGATCTTTATGAGACATATTATTTATACTATTATGATAATCACGATAATATTTTGAAATTAGGTGAGAGCTGTTATGTTATCCGTTAATTAATTGTATTTGATTAGTATTTATATTATCAGATGATTGTATAAAAATGTTTGGTAAAATCAGTGATAGTGTTTTATTTAATCCACCATGTAATATAGCATGTAAGGACTTGGATATTACGATGAGTACTAATATTTCTAATGTCTCATTATGAGATTTATACCAATTAAGTTTTTTTAAAAATAATTTTGCTACAGTTTTGTGATCTAAGTTTTATACACTTTTCAATAAAAAAAAACTTAGACTTTGAATAACGTATTCAAATAACCCATGAATATAAATTTTAAATTGTATCTTACCTATTATATTAAAATGTTATTTTAATTATTAAATTCATTGTGATACTACTCAACTTTCCCAAATTGCTCATGAAATCATTATGAATTTGGTCAAACATATCTTATGAAATCAAGACACCGCCCTTTTGACTTTTATGAAATCAAGACACCACTTTTTTTGTAATTAATTATCATCATACTGTAATATTTATTTAGTTAATCAATAAACTTGTAATTCATTCAAATTTTAGATGTAAGACTTATCACAAATAATTGTATGAGTCAGCCTTGTGATAAGGAACAAAACCAATCAAAATATGTTTATAAATTTTTGAGAACAAAAATTACAAAAATGCCTCTTATAAAACAGTAAAATAAAAGGTTGAAATGAACAGAAACAACAATTGAATTTGGCATTCGTCCATAAGTATATATTAAAATGTTGGGCAGAAAGTCTTGAACTAGGCAGTTTTACTAAAGTTTATGTTAGTAAGAATGATGTCTCATATGTAAAATAAAGTACTTTCTATGCATTTTTAATTCAATTAATTTATTTACAATATATAAATAAAATTTGTAAACAAAGGAAAGTATATAAAATAAAACTAATTGCTTTTTAGTGAACTAATTGAACTCTAGAAAATAAAATCAAATTATTACTAAGTTCAAGTGCTTGTGGCCTTAAAGTTGTTACTAATTGATTTTGACATATCCTGCTATATTTTGCTTGGTAAAAGATTTGCATAACGTACGTATCAATTATTTTAATGCATTGGTTTGACTGATTTGTGGGATTTTTCAACAATAATAATTTATCATTCATCTACTAAAAAAAGTATTGAACCTAAATGGAGAAGTATAATACAACAAAATTCAATTACACATATTCATCGCTATATATATAACATCTACATTCTTCTCCTAAACAAATTATTACCTACCGTTCTAAATACCACAATACTTGAAATCAGTTATATGGGTTTTAGATGGATGAAGCTGGCACAGTAAACTGACGGTTCCAATAGTCGAATTTTTGTGGATACCATCAAAAGTCGGACCAGTTGTGCGATTAAAAGAACGACCTCAATCGGTATAGCACTTCTTCACTAATATTGAGGATTCGACAATCCGGTATGTACTTTTACACATTACATATATCATGATCCAGGATATAAAGTATTAGAAAATACTTACAGTGGTATCAGAAGGTTGTATGATATTCATACATTTTGCTGATAGATGCGGATGATTTGTGATGCTATAAATCATGTTTTTTGATTTTGTGATCCTTCAGTAATATTTTGTTTTTGTTTATATGCATGCTATAATTTTTATATTATTAATAAAATGTTGTTATGAATTAATGCATATGTTAAGAAAAATAAAATAAAAATTAATTCTTTTCAAAAAAATAATTTTATATAGTTTCAAGAACAATCAAAGTGTTTTTCTTGAGAAGAAGATGTTTTTCTAAATTTAAAAGGTTTGGTTTCTATAAATTGTCTGCTTATAATTTTATAAGATGAAATTTAGTTTTATTAATCTAGACCTAACCTTTAATCAAGATCTGGTGGTTTGAAATCTAAATTTGTTTAGATTGGATGGTTTCAACTGAAAATTTAATTTCTGGAGATGTGGAATTGAAGTTTTATTAAGGTCCAAGTATGCAAATCAAATTGGATTTGATATATAACTTTCTCTTTTCAAACTTGTTTTCTGGTTAAAAATCATGGGTTCCGGTGAAACTTTTGAAATTTTGGGAAGGTAAAATTGACTAGAATCGTTCTAGTGGTTGGGATCACCGGACTAAGCCGGAGTTTTTAAATTATTCCGGCAAAATTATTCGTGAAAACTGGGGAAAAGAACTCTTGAAAATTACCGTGATAGCCGAGATCAAAAGAGTTTTGATCAAATTCGGATGGGTTAGATCCGTGGTGGCTTACCGTTCTTCTTTAGAAGTTAGAAAGAGCCTGCAATTATGAAATTGTTTCATGTTTTCAATAAAGCCCATATATTTTACAGTAATTCTAAAATAATCCCGAACATTGATAGTGTATTTGGTTCACCAAATTTTTGAAAAACTGGACTTTGAAAATCCAGTTTTTCAAATTTTTGTTTGGTTGACATGTTTTAGGAAGTTCGGATTTTCTCACTCCTAAATTTGATTTTTGTTTTGCCAAGTCTGGACTTTCAATTTTTGATTTTAGACTTACAATTTTGGTTTTAAACTTGCAAAATCATGACGAACCAAACAAGAATTTTTATCCAGACTTACAAAATCCCAACCCAACCAAATAAAGTTTTTGCAAAACTAGACTCTCAAAATTCCAAACAAAAACCCAAACTCTCAAAATCACAAAACAAAATTCAGACTCTCAAAATTCTCTCCAACCAAACACATCCTGAAAGATTTGCCTTCAGCATGTGGGAATGTTAAAGAATTGATTTTGCAAATGATGTGATTAACTGTAAATTTCCACAATTTGATCCCACAAAAAAACCTAAACTTTATTATCATAAAAGATGTTTCTTCAATTGCCAAAGTTTGATTTCGTTTACAATGCCTTGTTTGGTCTATCTTTGGATTGAGTTTATTGTTAGACATTTGTTTTAATTTCTTTTTGTATGATTCGTTGATTGGTCTGTAGTCCTTTTGTATACATCATTTTCAAGAATTTGATTTAATTCCTTTAGGATGTCAAAAATTTATTGACTGCTCTAGTTTCTTTTTATACTAATTACCCAACATGTTTAGTTAGATTTATGTAAATTTTATCATAACTTTCAGGGGAAACAATTCATTGACAAGCGATATGGCATCTGGTAAAAAGCAGAAGCTCATACGGCGCCGCAGACTAATTCTATCTTCAAGTGAAGAGTCCAGTGATGAAACCGAGGATTATCAAATCGTGGATAGAAACTTTCAATGGAGAACAAATATGAAGAATGTGGAGAAAAAGCCTCGAAAAATGGTTAGTTTTATTATGTTTGTGTATTAAAATGCTAATATTTTAGTATTTATATATACAGCTGAGCTCTTTTGATTGTCGTAGCTATCTGAAATGGATCAAGAAGTGTCACCGAGAATGAGAGATAGAAGAAGGGAACACGTTTCTTCACATCCGATCAGAGGATCAAAAGAAACCCTTTCAACCAATGTTTTAAAAGAGTTACAAATTCGTGATAAAAGGTTAGATGCTCATGATTTTCTGTTATGAAAGATGTACAAAAATGATGGCGTTAAGGGTGAATGACATTTCTTTCTTTGGCTCCGACGGTTGATTAGGGTTCTATCTCTTAGGGAAGGGATATCTAAATTCGTTGGAAACTCTCAACTAAAGGAACCAATCACCAAATCTCGAAGAATGGTAAGTTTTCTGTTATGTTTGCGTATTGAAATGCTAATATTTTAGCACTTATTGAAACTATATACATATGAATTCTTTTGATTGACGTACGTAGCTATCTGAAACGGATCAAGAAGTGTCACCGAAGATGAGATACACAAGAACAAAGGAACGCACTTCTTCACATACGATCAGGATTAGTCAACACAAACGCGCTTCTTCACATTCGATCGGGATTAGTCGACAAGGTGTGTTGTTTTTTTAGATTTACTTGGTTTTTTAATTTTGAAATTATAATTATTAATTCAAGTAGTATCTATAGATTAAAATTAGTATTTAATTACTATTAGTATCTATAGATGATTCTCCCTCTGTGCCAGTTTTGTTTAGAAAAATTCAAACTAATTGAAAATTTTGAGCAATAAAGTATTGCATTTGTGACACTTTTATGTTTCTTTCTGTAGTTCCATTTAGTCTTTATTTGTCTTATATGGGTACTGACATAGAAGAAATATGATGATTCCATGTACTTTGAATGTAGTAACATATTTAAGTTTATGAAAGTAAGATTTGTTTGTTGATATTTTACGTAAATTCTCAAGTTGTTTTTGTACTTTTTAATTGTTCCTTTATAACATATTAAAAGAATTTCTTTCTCAAAATTATAAATTTATTTTTAAAATGATTTATTAAGTCCTAATACATGCACATTAGACACCGTAATACAATCTGAAATTCATTAAATCTAAGGGCCTCATATCAAATTCTAGTATTTTCATCATGATTTACACTCCTCATCGTTATGAATTTTTTAAACCTGAATATAGTACATCTTGATACATATAGTTCTTAACCTAGTCATTAACATTTGCGCGGTTCTTGTAGGAACAGATCCCGGGCTAGTTATTAACATTTCCAGTGGTTCAGATCAAGATGTTGAAAAATACACAAGATACTCTGAAATTAAAAAAATTAGCGAATCACTTGGAAAATTTAAGCCCGAGAATGAATTGCATCATAAAAAAACAACAGTGAACCCGATGAATGTGTTGCCGCCTTCACTGAAGATGGTCGCCGATATCGTCTGCAGTCATGATCCAAATTCATTATACAGCTTTGAAGGGAATGAAGATGTGTTTGGGATGGTTAGAGACATCACCCTACTGATGAAAGATCTTAAAGCATTTTTGAACTTTAAAAAGATTGGCCAAACAATCATGTCCATAAATCAATTGTAAGTTTGAGTTTTGTTTCATATTTCATTGAATATAATGCAGCATATGAGAACATGTGATTCACGTTTGAATGTTGCAGGTTTTTGCATCATTTGGCACATCATGAACTTCAGAAATCATGGATTGGGTTCTTATGTCCCGTGAGCATTCAGAGCATAGGTTGCACATATCAAGAAAGACTGGAATACTTGAAGACATCTTTTAGTGCAGAGGATAAATTTATATTTCTAGCTCCGTATATTGAAAGGTTAGATTACCAAATTTCTCCTGTTATATACTATAATTATAATATCTTAACCTAATAGAAGTTAATTTTTATTTTCTTCAGTGAACACTGGCGTTTTGTTGCAATTAACCCTTCTGAGAAAATCGTGTATTGGTTAGATCCTCTTCATTTACCACCATCTGAAATGTTAGTAGATCTTCTCACTGTTACAATTAATGATGTCAATGTTAATCATTGCATTCCATTCAGACTTGTCGAAATCAAGGTTAGTTCGTGTTACATTGTTTTTCAATTTTATGTCAACCTTACATGACTCTTATCACATCTTTATTTTGATCTATTATAATTTTTTTGTAGTATAAGAAACAACGTGGAGGTTGGGAATGTGGATTTTACACCATGTTATATGCGTATGAGTGTATTCAAAAACTCACCATCCAAAATCTAGAACTCCAACACGTGAGTAGCATAACCTTTCAATGTGTATTTTCTCAATTCTAAATTCCTGTGCATGATACTTATGGTTCTAAATCTCTAATATATGTTTAGATATACGAAGACGATTTTAGCCCATATCGCCTTCGGGATTTAAACCATGCAAGGAGCTTATGGTCAAGGCATGTGGTGGACTTTCACAAGGAAAAAATTGCTCATCCTCTTTGATCCTAATGATGTATGATGCATTATATGAGGAAGGGTGTTCTCTTTGTTATTTTTATAGACGTAAACTTAATTGTTTTATTTTTTATTGTGGTGTGTGTTTCTTTGACAAGGTTTAAAAGGTTGGGAATTTTGTATTTCAAAGTTTGTTAGTCACTGTAAAGAATTTTTCCAATGCAATAGTTGGAATCCATTGATGTTATAATCTTTAAAAAATTCTAATTCTTTGGACCCTCTATGTTTTTACATGCATAAAAAGTGCTCAAGTTTATAAAAAATTAATAAAACATAAGTGTACGTATGATACATGAATATCATGTTCTTTCGTTAGCAAGTAATGAGTGGAACATTAAAGGTTTAATTTCTAAAAAGATCATGTTCTCTTAGAATTCATAACTTGATTTTTCAAATTTTGGAAATTAAGGATTTCAATGGAAATATTAGTATGCATTTGGAGAGCTCTTACAAACAGTTTGCCAACATCTGATAATCTAAAGAAGATGAAGATTAAAGAGGATGAGTTTTGTTGCAGATGCAATAAGGAGGTTAAAGAAGATGTGGAATATTTATTTCTGTATTGTGAGAATTAAAAAAAGGATATAGGGAGCCTCCACATTAGTTTTTGATTTCCAATATGCAGTTGAGACCACATTTGAAGATTGGTTTTAGCAATGGTTAAATATGGATACAGATATAGAGGTAATTATCATTTCATGTTACATATGGAAGAGCAGGATTAACTTAGTGTTCAAGGATCAGAGAGATACTATTGAACAAATCCTACAAAGGGTCAGAATTGATGTGCTGATGAATGAGAAAATATCAACAGACATGGAAACTGATCATCAAAGTTGGGATCAAAATGAGTCTTTTAACCAACAAAACTGTTTTCGGGAACATGTTAATGAGAGGGATTTTCAGACAGTCATAACAACAGATGGAGCCTCTTGGAAACATCACAAGCATGGAGCAGCTAGTTGATCAATTATTCATCAACCAACATGTCAGTATATGCAGACATATACAGTTCATTTTCCCTCAAGCACAGCTTCAGAAACTGAGGCTATAGCATGTCTCAACTCTCAAGGAATGCAACAAGCAGCAAGGATGCAGATTATGAGTGTGCTGATCAAAACAGATTCCCTAGCTCATAGTATGAATTGTAATGCTTGTAACCGTACATAAATTAATAAATTCTTATTAAAAAAACAACTTGATTTTCAATTGGTAGTCAACTCATTCACAGGTTCACATTTTCCCTATTAAATAATTAATTTTCCTTTGAATGTAGGCTAACAACTTCTATCCATCATGTTAAGAATAGAACATTTTAAACATAGTAGATACATATCCTAATGGAGGTGGGCACAATTTATTTTTTCTTTTACGAATTTCAAGTATTATTTCTTGTTTCCCTCTATATATATTTTGAAACTTGTTGGGAAGATCACGAATAAAATAATTCTCTATATAATTATAAAATAATTATAATAAGTAATTGCGTGCCGCTTGGATGAAAATGAAAATCATTTGGTGTTATCCTAATATGCCACCAACAACAAACAAATCAACTTGAATGTTGTTGGAATAACCATTTTAAATAATTTGATTTTGCATTGTAGCTAATATTGTTATTCTCAACCTTATAGAGATATTTCCTTATTAGTTTACACATTGAATATTTCCTTATTATTTTCTACTACATGATTTATAAATAACTAACTACTCCTAATAATTGAAAGTTGTTTGGATTTGTTATCGTTTCGAAGATGATGAGTAATCAAATCTTGAATTCTGAATGGTTATTATGACTCTTATACTTCTCTATTGAATAATTATATTTTCCTTTGAATGTAGTCTATTTGTTGTATTAAGTATGTAGCATGATTCAAGCGAAGTTTACTGGGTATTTTCTCTCTCCCTCAGGCGAAAATTTAGGATTTAGACGAAAAGTATTGTCTTGTCGTGATCCATCACGGCAAGTTTGGATCAATTGTAAAATCACCATTAATTTGTGTTACTTCACCACGGTGATAGCAAACGTGGATGATATTGCTTCGTTGATAGGCAATCTAACCCTCACGGCGGAGAAGGAGGCGGAAGGTATCCGGATGGAGTCTGACGAGGAGGATAATACACTGATCGGCAAGCTTATGACACTGAGGAGGGTTCCGCATCAACATCTACAATGTGTATTTTTCAAAGGTTTGAAATATCCCAACTTTTGAATTTAAAACCCTAGGGTTTAATTTGTTTTCAATCTTGTTTCCAGAGATGTGGAAAATATTAGTGTCCTTTCGAACCAGCCTTGGATATTTGACGACTTTCTTTTAATGCTTCGCGAACTGATCCCGGGGATGGTACCGCGTAGCATGACCTTTAATAAAGCACCATTTTAGGTCTATGTCTTGGATTTACCGCATGATTTGATGTGTGTTCCAATGGCGAATGTGTTAGGAAACAAGTTGTGGCGCTTCATAGAAGTGGAGAAGGACAGGGATGGTAAAGTGAAAGGAGAATCTCTCCGTATCAAGGTAGAAATTGATGTGGAGAGGCCATTGAAGACGAAGCTTCCATTCAAGGACTTGGGAATTATCAAAATTCTTGCTTTGAAGAATGAAAAGTTACCTATTTACTATGGTTATTGTGGACTGATTAGGCATAGAAGTAGGAGCTGTAAAAAGCTTCTGGCTGCATCGCCTAAGGAAAAAAGGGTGGTCAACTTCCCAGATAATTTGGACCTACGTCCAAACAGGTCTCCTTTCCCACACGAGGCTCCAAGGAGGAGATGTGGGTCTTTTGAAAGGGGTAATGTCCATTACAGAAGCTTTCGCGAGGTTCGAGGCAATCGAACCAAGATCTTAATAAAAGGAAGACTAAAACTCATGCAGTTGAGGCCATTGGGGTACGAGAAGAAGCCATGGTGGTACAGAATGATACCATTAAGAAACTTCCAGAGCAAACACGGGAGGACAAGATAGAGGAAGCAGTGCTTAGCGAAGAAGACTAGCAACTCATGAGAATTTGTGCTGATATTTTTGCAAAAGAGCAAACCGCATTGTTCTGCTTTGTTGACTCGCCGAATCTCACAAACAGGGAAAATTATCTGCTGAAGGGGTTTAAAAAATTTATGATAAAGGACTTCTTGATCAAGATATAAAAGATTATGCTTCAGATGTAATACGGAAGCTATATGAGAACATGGATAGCGCGTATTGGAAATATCTTACTGATAATAAGATGTCAAACACAGTGATTATTTCGGTTAGAGCACCACCACAAAGGCAACTTGTTAACTCCTCATACATCTCCTCATGCAAGGCAAATGACCAACGAGGATCCTTAATGACAGACAGAAAATCCCGCGACTCAGTTTAAGCAAGCAGTGTAGCAAGAAGTCTAGATCTCATAGTCATGAAGCTGATGGTTAGTCGTGAGACTACCAGTTTGCAACCTATTATTCATGCGACGAGGAACTGGTGGAGGGGAAGGTGCCGGCGATGAGGACTCCACAAGAGTGGAGCGAGCCGGAGATATCGGAGGTGAAAGTGATTGAGATGAGACGGCCGACGATGTCGGAGTTGAGTCGATCGACTGTGCTGGACTTGAGTTGACCGTCGGTGCTGGATTGGAGGTACCGCTGGAACAAGATCGTCTAAATCAACAAAAACCGAAGCATCCAAAGTCACTGGAGTAACAGAAGGTGATCTTGCAACTACTGGAAAAGCAGTCTCATCAAAACGTGTTGACGAGTGAGATAGACCTTCTTGGATGTGGGGTCAAGATATTGGAATCCCTTGTACTGGGCACTGCGGCCAATAAAGATGCATGGAACACTTTGCGGAGCGAGTTTGTGGGGTGCAAACAGCCTAGTATAATGATAGATTATACATCCGAAGGGACGAAAGTTAGAGTAATCTGGGTGACGGTCATGGATCAGAAAATAGGGAGACACATTGTGTAGAGTAGGCGACGGAAGACGATTGATGGAGTAAGCGGCAATAGCAAAAGAAACATCCTAGTAAGATGGTGATAGTTGAGAGTTTATTAGCATTTTAAGCCCCATTTCTGTAATGTGCATGTGTTTGTATTCGGCTCTACCATTCTATTCAGGTGTGGCTGGACAAGATATCTGATAAAAAAGTGAGCTCGTAGACGGGAATTTGTGAATTCAGTGCCTATATCACTTTGAAAAACCTTAATCGAGCAGGAAAACTGATTTACAACCAAATTCTGAAACTACACAAAGGTCTCAAAGAAGTCCGATTTTCGCTTCAACGGATAAAACCAAGTAAAACGTGAAAAATCATCCACAAAGATTGCATAGTATGAAACCATTTTCTGATAAAACCGGAGTAGGACCCCATAAATCACAGTGTACCGAAGAATGTAAGGGACTAGCATGTTTGGGATTATCCATAAATGAAAGCCGCTTATCCTTAGGTCGTTCACACGAATACATAAAGAGGGTTTAGGAGAAAAGGAAACAACCTTAACTAGGTTTAGTTTATTCAACAAAGAAATAACTGATAGTGAGGTATGGCCTAGTCTAACATGCCATATATCAAATGTCGCCATGTGTTTATTAGCTTGAACGCAAGGAACAAAAGCAGCATCGCCTTGTTCCAACACATAGAGTCCATGCTCACATCGTTCCCGACCCACGATTTCCCTTATGTACTTTTTCTGAATTATAAACGCATTTTCATCAAATGATATAACAGATTTCAAGTCCCTTGCCTGTTATTAATGGTAAGAAGGTTTTTCGCATTATCAGGTACCACCAACACATCAGACAAATAGAAGTTACGAGAAAATCGATGCTGATCAATATGAGTTATTTGAACAGATTTACCATTAGCAATAGCGACATGGCGGTTACCATTATAGGGATTCGTGTTGTCAAGAGCAGACAAGGTGGATGCCATGTGACTGGTAGCACCTTGTCTGCCACCCGAACGATTTTTGATTCACACATTAGACTGAAACGCATCGGCAAGGTATGATTCTGGATTCGAATTTGTTTATGGCTTGGTGGTGTGACCAAATTTCTCGCAGAGCTGACACTTAGAGTTCCACTTCCTTCGATTACGGCAGCCGCGACCACCACCAGAGGACTGAACGGAACCACCAGAGCACCCGGAGCCGCCACCCGAACGACTGCGCGTTGATTCGATGCGCCAGTCTGTGGTGCATGAGAACCACGCGCTTGGGAAAACGAAGAGACACCACCAGAACCGGGATGTGTAGAGGCAGCAAACGCGATCGCGGCTGGATCAGCAACTGTGCCACCATTAAAACCGCCGGAGAGGAAGATCTCGTGGTTCCTATCCCTCGCCACCACGTCGGCGTACGTTGAAATAGCGGTTGCGCCATCTGAACTGCTTGGAAATTTTTGCAAAGAGAGAACCAGGGCGAAAAATATTTTTGCAAATTCATATCGAATTGCGGACAACGATACCTTTTTAAAGTTAGGGAAAAAATACACGTATTTTCATCAGCACAAAGATTCCCATGTTTTATAATTTAGTGTGTTGAACTATGCAAACTTTATCCATTTATCCTGTGACCTGAGAAATACAAACACATTGCTATGATTTGCAGACCTATTAATATTCTATTTTTTAACTATCAAACAAATTGTTTATAATTCATTTAGTTTACTTTGACTGTTTCAACATAGACTAAAGCATGAACAAGAAAATCATCAGCAATCTAAAAGCCTCAAAGTTTTGGTAATTCCACCCAAAAAAAATTAGTTTCCTTGGTACATCAAATAAAGTTTTCGAAGACAATGCCTAGTTCTTATGGAGAACTCTGGCAGGCGATCACGATTGTTGAATTCACCCTGGAGGATGTGGAAATAGTGTATCTTGGACCAATTTATGCTAGTCTCAAGTTCGTGATGTCTTTCCTGATGAGGGTCCAAGAATCATCCGTTCTGAAGATCATGGAGTGGACCATTGTGGGAAACCGGCGCTAATGGTTTTTGCAGCCTCAAGTTCCTGAAACTTTCAGGATTGGATATTCAGAAGTGGATTTGCTCTACTGATGACTTCCTTAAACTGAGGTGGTTAGTGATAAATGCATGTATGTTTTTGGAGGAAATTCCATCTGATATTGGAGAAATTCCAGCCATTCAGACCATTGAAGTGTATCGTTCAGGCAGATTCTGGAGTCGCAGAGGGACTTTGGCAATGAATATCTGGAGGTATTTGTTTATCACAAGCTCAAAGAATAGGATGACTCAATTTTATCGCGCTCGAGTAAAACTGAATTGTGTGGTGCTCAGTTCAGAAGAACTGAGGAGTGGTGTATATTTGTGCATTGAATACTCTTGTTAGGGCTTGAGATATTATACAACATTGCATCTATAGAATGGCAGTAATTAATAATTATCATAGTCTTCTGGTCCAGCCCAGGGAAACTTGCGATATTCACTCTTGATTAGGGAAGGATCTTTTGGTCTGTCCCAAGGGTTTTTCATGTCTGGATCTCTTGGGAATTTTCTGAAATTCAGGAATGGTGCCCAAAGCAGCAACCTAAACAATAAATTGGCAAAAATCTATTAATCTACAACAGTCTATAATTTGAAGAGCCATGACATATTTATTTTCATTTTCACACATCATAATAACATGCATGTTATGCTCGTACGATCTTTCACACATCATAACATGTTGTTTTTAGGTCTACTTTCTTCTCAATCTATCTAAATTCCTAATTCAATTCAATTCAATTTCGCTGATATATGATTTCGTAAATTCAACTTAATTTAGTTGCACTGTAGGCTGTAATTGTAAGAAAAAGAAGAGAGATGCAATTGCTTACCCTGGGAAGAACATGAATACAAACATGAACTGGAGATACATCTCTCCTAAACTCCTTTTGTACCATCTCACTCTCATCCAATTCATCACGATAGGCTGCAAACATCAATCAATTCATGCATGTCCATGCATTATACAATAGGAAACACATGTACTCCTCCGACACCGAATTAAATTGCACATAATCTTTATTTCGCTCGTCAGAAATCATATTTGATTGTTGATTAATATATCATTAAATGACACTGAATATCTATGCATAAATAAGATGACATGTAAAATTTGTATATTAATTTGTTATCATATCATATCTCAAGAAAATCATGTAAGAGAAACAGAGAATTTAGTGTTTTACCGGAACAACAAGAAAGTAAATGAATGCCGAGATTCCCAGCTGAATCAAAATCCAAACGATATCTTCATCCTCGTACATCAAGCCTGTTACAGCTAGAGCTGGCTCTGCAACCTGAAGTTTTTACCAAACCTTAGTAAAAACATAATAAAACTTGCAAAATTGAGTAAATTTTTTAAATGATTCTTCATTTACCGCAGCCCATGCAGCCCCAACATGAATTGCCAATGTGGAAATTGCTTTACCAAAGGTCTTGATGGTCTGTGAATTATCATCACTTTTCGCCTGCAATCAAGAAACAGATGCTCAAGAAAAAAGAAAAAAAAAGGCATGTTCGAGGTTAGGTAAAAGAGAAAGTGATGAGTTGCAGAGAATATGTACCTTAAGCTTGAAGGGGAGTGAGAGTTTTTGGTGGGAAACAATTGAAACTGAAGGATTTCTTGATCGGTGAAGAGGAGTTCTGCAGAAATGGAAGCTGATTGAGCAGCTCATCTCAGAGCCAGTTATTTGTTTTCCTTATCTCGTGGATATGCATGAAGTTCAAGAGTGTTGATAAAAAATGAGATAGATAGTACATGTGGCTAGACTTTGGGAATGCACATGCCACTGAAATTAGCCCGTCTAATGTACAAAGCAATTGTGCAACTTGGGTTTAAAAAACATTCTTCTTTAATTATAACAAAATATTACATGTAAAATAAACTATGATATCTCTGGTACTAATTGATGTAAGAACAGTGTTTTAGTCTTCGATATTTTTGAGCATTGTTATATGCAGTCCACTATTTACTTATCCGTATTTGTTCATGAAGTGTCATTAATGTCCTCAGTATTTATTCAAAAGTAATGTGGTTCTCATAAATGAGGATATATCAGAAACTTTAAATGCAAATACGGACTGCGAAAGTAATGTTTGAAACAAAAGACGAACTTTGAAACAAATTGATCACAACTATGATTGAAATATGAATCCAAAGTATATATACTTATCTACATGTTATAGTCTTAGTATCCTTCTCAAGTTCTTTCTACTAAAGTTCTTACTACAAGTACCTTTCATCGAGCCAATACAGAGCAAATTTACACAAAAGTGTCTTTTACATTATAAATCAACTTAATCATTAAAAATAATCAAGTTTAAAAGTCAAAATCTGATATTTTATGACATTTTTCAAATTTATTTCAGACATAAGCAGCTGCTTATTTCAAAATTTGATATTTTCAGACATAAAGCAGCAATGCGCAACTGCTTTTTTGCGCAGCGTCTTATTGGATTACAATCAAACGAAAAAACCCAACCCACCATCACGGTAAAACCCCACATTAAGTGGGCTCAAAATGGAGCTCATGTACAATCAGCAAATGTTTCAGCGTATTGCCAAAACAGCGTTGCAACCTGCGCGGGCTTCTGGAATGAAATATTTATTGTTTTTTATTCGGAATTAGAGCAGCAACGCGCCGCTGCTTTTTTGCGCACAATAGTTTTGGACTTTAATATATTCTCATTAACCTAAAGAGCCCAACCCAACATCACAGCAACAACCCACATTTGGTGGGCTCAAAATCGATCTCATGTACAGTCAGTAACCATTTCAGCGGTATGTCAAGAGACAGGTGCAACTTGCGTGGGGTCTACCAAAAAAATTAACGCGTACTTTAGTCAAACTGTCAAGTCACCATTTATTTCAGCGAAAATATTACAGGCGCTGAAAAGCTGGGCATCTCGTCTGGCTCTTGGAACACACTTTCGTAATGTCGTTGAAAGCCACCCGGTCAAATTTCAAAATTTATTGACCAACACAGTATTTAGCGATGAAACATTTGCATTTCACCGATTTTATGCACATCTAGCACCGAATTTCGATAATACCTTTGCAAAACGACCTCAACTTTCTAGTAGTGACGCAAGCAAGGTATCTCCACTTAGTAGAGGCTAATATTAGTATTATAATTATCTGGAAAACGTATAGCCAAAGTCGAAAGAATCAACAAATTAATCAACTGATCGTGAAAGATACAACGTTTAACATGGAGATTATGTTAATTAGTATGTCAGTGTCTGGTAACTTGTTTCAAGCACAGTTTACCAGATAAATACATATATACCAGATATCATAGCGTATAATTAATCAAAAGATCAGAAATGATGTCTTCCTTCATGTCAAAAGTTCCACAAACTCTCAAAAGAGCGGAGGAAATGCAATGATCTAATAGTATTTGATAATTTCATCGGAATCTGCTCCAAAAGCTATGCCAATACTGTTACAAAACCAAGATATGTCGTTGTCTTTGCCCATTGGGATGATCGGAATATGGCACCGGTGCCGGAGCACTTGTGTGTGATTATGAATGGAAATAGGCGATGGGCTGAACAGAAAGGGTTGCATGTTGAAGAGGGGATCAGAGCTGGCGCCACTAAACTCGTAGAGATGGCACGGTTTTTTCACGGCGAAGGAGTTAGGATTTTCACTGTATTCGCACTTTCTGCGGAAGTAAGCTCAAAATGATTTCAATAATATTATGAGCTTCATGTTTATTGATATTAAACTAGATAAATTTGAGTTTGATTTATTTTTGAAATAATTTGAGTTTGATTTGTTTGACGATGTTCCTTGAAAATGTAGATTAGTAGAGATGTCTTCACGAATATTCCACAATGAAACAAAATAACATAAAGAGACATTCAGTGCAAATATGTACGTTATATGCACGCGTTTAATCCACACGCTTTATCGCATATTATTTGCACGCATGTGCATATGGAAATTAAAATGTGGATTAGTATAAATGTATTCATGAATATCCTCAATTAGGTAGTGCTAATTAATATAGACACATTTTTAAATTTTTTAGAAAGGGTTATTTATAAAGTTGAATAAAGTGTAAAATATGGCCCCTAAAAGTTGAAAATATATAGTTTATGGCCCCTTAAAAAAAAGTGTATGGTTTATGGCCCATAAAAATATAATATGTATTGTTTATGGCCTTTGTCCACCATCCGTCATAACAGCTCCGTTAAGTAACCTAGGTTCCAGGGGCAATATAGTCATTTCCATAACCCTCATCTTCCCCGGCACGGCAACACTGCAATTTCAAATCCAAATATCCAGTATTGTGTGACACAGGAAAAACTCATCCCACTTTTATATATATCAAAGACCAGTTAATAAAAACACCAATCAATCAACAAATAATCTAAAAATGGATGAATAATTAGATTCAACGTTCTTGCGGCTTGTTGAACTGTTTTTACAAATTCCGGAACATCTTCCGACAAACATCAGCCACGGATCGAGCTCCGTCTGGATCGAGCTCCGTCTGCAGGTTGATTCGAATGCGTTGGAGTGGGGGTTTTGTTGCGGAGGGTCCAGGGAGCAGGAATATGAGTTCCGTTTGCGTCGAATCTCCGGCAGGAAGACCGGCCGGACTCTGCAATTTCCGGCGACGGGCTGCTGTTTTGAATTGCCGGAATAAGCTGATTTGAGAGCGGTGGTGGCCCGGGGTTTGTTGCGTACGGTGATGGGAACAGTTTCCTCCAGTCAGATAGGTTTGAATCTCCGGCTATGTACTCAGATGGCGAGCTAAAGTTCCGGCCGGCGGGTCCAATTTCGATCTCCTCCCCTGAGATGATTCGAAGGTGGTGGATCAGTGGGCTTTGCTCGGGCTGATGCAGAGAACCAGAATCTGTTGCTGGCGAGGGCAGAAACTCCGGTACGGCGAGCTCTCGCCGTGAATAGTTCCTACGCAGCGTCAGGGAAATTACCGGGCCAATCTCAGACCATGATGGGCATTGTCGCCTGTCGGAACAGTGGCGGCAGAAGGAGTTGAGGGAGAAGAAGTGAGTGCATGAAATGACTATTTTACCCCTGGTTAATGGCCATGTAACTGTAAACATAACCTAGAGGCCACGGACCATACATATTATACTTTTAAGGGCCATAAATCATTCACTTTAATTTAAGGGGCCACAAACTATATATTTTGAATTTTTAGGGGCCATATTTTGTACTTTAATCTTATAAAGTTACAAAAAACTAATATATAGCATTTTCGAACACGTGCAGGTGATGGACTTCACGCGCATGGATGTTACCAAGCGAGTACTTCACAAGGGACGAAGAAATGAACTATATTTTACCTGAACTTCCTAATTTTATATCAAACAATAAGTTTGGACATTGTGAAATAAATCATCCATATCCGCTATGAGGCAACTTGACATATTGAGAATGCAACAAGGGAAACTACCAGCTTGAATGGGATTATTGAAAACTTTCATTTTTACTCTTCTAATATTAAACTTAATAAGTTTGTGTGTGTGTGTTTTTTTGTTTGTTTGAAATCATTTAAGTTTGATTTGGTTGAGGATGTTCCTTGAAAATGTGGATTATTAGAGATGTCTTCATAAATATCCTTAATAAAATAAATATGTACGTTGTATGCACGCGCTTTATCACATGTTATTTGTATGCACGCGCATATGGCAAATGTAAATTAGTAGAATGATCTTCACAAATATACTCAATTAGGTTGCGCATATTTTTATATTTTTTTAGAATTAGTAATTTATAAGTTTACTAAAAACTATATATAACATTGTCGACACCCCCGCAGATACCTCTTTAGAAGGTGATGAACTTCACGGCCTCAAGAGCACCACGCGTGGACACTACTGATCCACTTCAATTGGAATGTTTTCACCAAAGCCGCATTTGCCACTAAAGTTGGGACTGAAAATATATCAATGAAAGAGATTGTTTCATTTGAAAAAGAGTTACAGATAAAGAGAGGAGATTTTCCTCGTCCCGATTTAATTGTGAAGACGAAGGGTGAAAAAAGATCAGATAGAAACTACTCAGTGCTTTGGCAGATAGGTGATACCGATGTGCGTAAACTTCTTCAGATTTGGAAGACGACGATTATAAAGAAGTCTTAATTTTGTACCAATATAGAAAGAGAACTGTATGTGACAATATATCCTTTTAGTTTCTTGATTGTTTATGCTCTCTTATGAATCCATGATGAATATATAAGTACTCCCCAACTATCTCTTTGATATGAATAAATCAAATTTTATGACATATTATTTATGTAAAACTCAGTGCTATTAGGATTTGATTTTTTTTTTAACAAAATAAAGAAATAATAATTAGAATTAGAGTTAGGTAGGTAGTAGCAATTTTTGAAAGATAAAGCAATCTAAAATAGGAAAAATTATGAGAAACTACATTCTCTAATGTGTTCTTTTTTTTGGTTTTACCATTCTAGTGCTTTTATGTCTTCCTTATTTCACAATCTTTGAAAAAAATTGAAGTAGAAAATTGTAGTAATAGACCATTGATGCGAATACAGTCAAAGACACCTTTACATCTCCCAAGGCTAGGCTAAATTAATAAAAGAACAATAACTCCATCAAAGGCGACGACAAAACCTTCACTTCGCAATTTGATCGAGATCTAGTAGGTGGGGTCATTAGTTTGCGGCAACATTCATCAGCTGAATAATGTATGTTCGGGAAGCGAGATCTTTTGTGGCGACGTGGTGAAGGAGCTTAAGATTGAAACGGTAACAACAAACAAAACAAGTAGCTTAAGATTGAAACGAGACTAATTAAAATTGGGTTAAAATTACAATTACTGGAAGAACTTAAAATACTTAGCGTCGATCAATATCAACAAATTCTTACCATTCGGATCAGTCATAATCTTCACATTCCACTCCCAATCGCAACCTTCTCTCATCTTCACTGGCTGCTTCCTTGAGCGAAATTTAGCAAGAGAGAGAGAGAGAGAGTAGTCTGCTGCTACAGTCGCTGAAACTCCTAAAGAAATTCCGCTGACAACGGCTCTGAGCTCAATTCTGCCAGAAAACGAAGCTACTCACAGTAATCACTACTCACAACTCAGTCAATTATTTTCCTTTCTACAGATTCACTTCCACACGGTTGATGATGCACGTGTCATTCATTCTAACAATTGACACTCATCTTCTTCCAGTTAGTGATCTACAATCTTCTTTAACCCTATGATTTTCATAGTGTTAATTTTCGAGTTCAAAGTCTTCACAGTTTCACCTGTAGACTCAATAAAGTCCCAGTCAATAACGTTATAACACCGGTAATTATCCTGAGGCGAAGCAAACATCGCTATGTTCTTTTTGTTTCTGGTTGGACAGAACTTTATTTTCGGTTCAATATCACTAGCGCCATGTGGAGGACACGGTTGAGTCGCTGATGGGTCAAGCCGTTTCAGGGGAATTGTTACTGTCGTAGCAGATAGTGGACTCCTTAGTTGATCTCAAAATCGCCACGAGCAACTTCAGCTTGGATTATATTGCATCTAAGAGCGGAGAGAAGCCTCCGAATGTTGTATGCAGAGAGCGGTTGCAAAATCTGCGTTTGATCGCCTTGAAGAAATTCATGAAGATTGTTTGGCCCAACCCCGAACAGTTTGTGATGTGTGATTGTTTGTTGATTTTATTATTTTGTTTTTTGTTGTTTGTGGGATTTGGGAGTTGGTTGGTTTACTGAAAGATTTGATTTTTAATGAACAACCGATCTTACAGATTAGAAGTTTTGGATGAAAATATTTGAATTTCTCATAATAGATGAGGCACGTTTCTTAAAACTCTTCCTTTTTGCTTTTTCTTTTACACAATCGTTTGTATTTTGCATGTACTTTGTTTTGTTTTTGTAGTTGAATGTAATGTGCTTGATGAATTGTTTCAGCAAGAATATTACTTTCATCCCATCGGAGGGTTTTATATGTTTTTTTCCGATTAACAACTTGTAAGAATCTGGATGGTTAAGTTTCGACGTTTGAGTGTCCTCTCTCAACATACGTTTGAGTGTCCTCTCTCAACATACGTTTGAGTGTCCTCTCTCAATATACGTTTGATTTTTAATATACTTTTTGGCAGCGGCGGATCCAAAAGATATTTTTAGGTATGACTGGATAGAATTAAGAGCGGTGATTGTGGCTGATTAATAAGCCGAAAGAAGTTAACATTTTACTTAGATCAATAATAATCGGCTAATCGGTATGAATTCTTAGCTAATAAATAAGTTTAAATGGATTTCAAAATTCACATGTTACACATTGGGGCTTTTTCCATTCTTATGATAAATCATCTCACATGTTATATTTTCTGGATCCATCCCTCTTTTGTAAATGCAATGAGATCTGCTTGACTCTGCTTATGACTGGTATTAGATATGGTATGAAAAATGCACCTTAGACTAAGGATAATTAGTATTGGGTTATTTCGTGTTTGAATGCTATTTAATTAGAGGTTTTAACATGTAGATTATTCTTTTGAGTGATCAGATTCTTATTTTTGAGATTCAAAAGTTTCCAGAGTTGTATATTAGAGCATGTTTTAGAGCATCAGTTATGTGGGATTCTAAATGAGGTTTTGAAGGAAAGAAACTGAGTAAAAAGAGGATTCTCCTCCACTATCAAGAGATTCTAATTATTTTCCCGTAAAAAGCGTGAAGAAATTTGGCCCAAGATTACTTCTCCGTAACCGAAAGAAATCTGTCCACCTCTGCGTGTTCTGGGTCCACATGAATCAACTTGTGCCTTGTTTATTTGACGTGTGATTTCTGTTTCTTTTCTTTTTTAAAAAATTAATCACGTATGCTTCCTTTTCCCTATTAATTAAAATTTCACGTATTATTTAATTAATCACGTATACTTCTTTTTTTTAAAATTTCACGTATGCTTCCTTTTACAAATGGTGTGCCTGATTTGTTTGATAAAAAAATCTGATTATTAATTAATATTTACTTTATATACTTCTTACATTAATTAATTCATTTATTTTCTTTGTTTGTGTTCATAAGACATACGTTTAATTTTGTTAACGTTCAGTTAATATTGTTACATGAATATTTTTTTTTAACGTTTGTTAATATTGTTACAAAAATAATTTTTGTAAACGTTCGATAATATTGTTACATGGATCTTTTTCTATAGTAATTTCAATTCTCATTTTTATACAATGTACTTTAAAGTATATTTGCATCATCTAAATTTATATTATTATAAATAATTTTATATGTTATGTAATTATCACTATACAATCTTATTTTAGTATTGTTATGTTATGTAATTATCACTAAACAATCTTATTTTAGTATTGTGTTAATTATATATGGATATAATGAAAATGAAAATGTAAAAGAAAAAGAATGATGAGTTGGATGAGATAGAAATTGAGGTGGGACATGGATGAGATGATGTGGAAATCAAGTGAGGGTTTTTATGATAGTGAAGAATGGTTTTTTGGATGAATTCTTAAGAGATTTTTGGGGGGAAAATTGAAAGTGAGGTTTTAGCATAAATGATGCTCTTAGAGCATCTGCTATGCATGCATTTTTAATGGGTTTTGTGTTGTGAGAATCCCAGAAAAATTGAATTCTATCTCACTATGGCAAATTCTTTTCAGCTTTTTACATGAATCACGGGAAGAAATTGGAGCAGAGACTACAATCTAGCAACCCAAGCAAGAGGAGAAAAACCAGGAAAAGAAGTGAAGGTGGCCCCACTAATAACATATAAAACTCATTTCTTCCTTTTGTTATTTCTCTTTCTTAATTTGTTTGAAGTTAGATAAATTTTTTAGTCTTATTTTTTACTTAAATTAAATTACATTCTTCTAAATTTATATTATATATTATATAAAATTCCTTTATAATACCGTTTAAATTTTAAAATAAACAAAACTATGTGTTTCAAAATCATAATCCTAAAGATAACTTGAAAAATTATTGTTCCGGTCAGTAAATAAATTAATAAAAAGCATTAAACGGGATGAAACTACGTAGTTTTGACTAAACCCGCCACACAACCACCACAAAATCACCATATTCCGGTGCCTACCATTTTTATATATTCTTTTTTTTGTTTCTTTTAATTTTATTGTTTCATTCTTCATCGATGATGATGCAACTCTTCTATTTTTTCAAATACAACTCATTCCACCTATAAAATCATAATTTACACGGTAATTTCAGTCCATCATGCTAATTAATACGTCTGCGAAAGGAAAACATGAATGTGCTACATATAAAATATGCATGGAAATATTCTGTATTACTACAAAATCTCTATAGATTATATAAATATAGATTATAGTATTTCCATGTTAATTATGCATGGATCGCTAGCATTTTTTTCTTAAAATGTGTACCTATAAAAATATTTATCTATTAACTTAATAGAGTAAATGATGTAAATGAAAAAATGATTATATAAATAAGAGATAAATTGAGGTGGGACATAGAAGAGATATATGATTTTTTTATGTGGAGATTTTATGATAGTGGGAAAAGTGTTTTGAATGGATTTTGTATAGATTCTTTTGGAAAAAGTTGGGAGAATGAATTCACCATAAATCATGCTCTTATGGTAAATTCCCGATTTCAACTTCTTCACCAAAAATCTCTTCAAAAATATCTAAAAAACCATTATCCACTATCATAAAAACTCCCACATACTTTACACATCATCTCATCCATGTCCCACCTCAAATTCTCTCTCATCCAACAAATCAATATTTTTATTTTACATTATCATTATTATTATATCCACATATAATTAACGCAATACTAATATAATTAACGTAATACGCAATATTAGAGAAATTGGTATATAAGGAATCTCTCACAAAAGAAAAAATTGTTGTTAGAAATTGGTTTTATGAAGAACGGATATATAGTTTTTCCAATTTTTATGAAATGTATTTTATTTCTGTTTATATTTCCGTTTTCGTAATAAATGCTATTTAGATTCAAAACAAATGAACATTAAACAATGCATTTAAAAAAAATTAATTGGTCACATAGAGTAAAATTAATCGATTTGATAACAAAAAAAATAAAAATAAATAAAAAGTATGAAAAGTATGGCCAGTAGGCCCAAAACAAAGGTTTTGGAGGGCTACTCGTGAGTAACCCCGTGCCAATATTACCACCATGATTCAAGGGTGAATCAGTTGGAATCACACGATAGTGAGGAAAAATCCATTGTACATCCAAATTCCATATATAAAAAATCCTTTAGAATCTCTCCATAACACATGCCCTTTAGAATCTCTCTAAGAGCATGTTTTATCATGAATCCCATCTTTCAACTTTTTCTCCAAAAATTTCTTCAAAATCCATCTAAAAATCATTCTCCACTATCAAAAAAACTCTCACCCACTTTCCACATCATCCCACCCATGTCCCACCTCAATTTCTCTCTCATCAAACAAATCATTATTTTTCTTTTAAATTATCAATATTATTATATCCATATATAATTAATGCAATACTAATATAAAATGTTATAGTGCTAATTACATAACATTTAAAAAACGTATAATAATATGAATTTAAATAAAAATATATTTACAATTACATACATTCTAAAAAAATTATTTTAAATTACTAGATCCATGTAACAAAATTAAAGAACGTTTAAAAACATTCATTCCATTTAAATTATACATTTTTTAGTAAATGACAATTTAATAATATTCAAACACTATAATGATATTATATAGTACATTTTCAACATACAAAAATTATAAATTATATCAATAATTTTATCAGTTTGGACGTCGTAGAGATCGGCTCCAGACATGTTCTACCGAATCTTGTTTGAGTTGTCGATGCATTACTCTAAATTTTAGCAGACTTAATTATCTTTAAATTTTAGCAATAGACGTTAAATCAACATGTGTATGAATGTAAACATATCAATTATTAGATTACAATGTGTTTACAGACAATTAAAATTAACATCAATTGAAATTACCACAAAAATGAAAATTAATTAAACGTTATTTAAAGAGAAAGGCACAGTTTAAGAAAGACTTTAACACATGAGTTATTTTAACATGCAAAACCATTCAATAATTAATTAATTTAATATTATTTCTTCTCTTCTTTTCCGGAATTTTCGGTTCTTGTCCAAGTTGCAATATTGAAGCAGATCAACTGGTTTCATCCCTGGTTTCAAGGGGAATCTGTGGTAGAATTTGCCATAGTGGAAGAAAATCCCAAATAACAAAAGTTTTTATCTCTGAAAACCCACTCCAAACCCCACGATAGTACATGCTCTTAGAGCATCAGTTATGCTAAAACCACACTTCCAACTTTTCCCTCAAGAATCTCTTAAGAATTCATCTAAAAAATCATTCTCCGCTGTCATAAAAACTCTCACTTGATTTCCACATCATCTCATCAATGTCCCACCTCAATTTCTCTCTCATCCAACTTATCATTCTTTTTCTTTTACATTTTCATTTTCATTATATCCATATATAATTAACACAATACTAAAATAAGATTGTATAGTGATAATTACATAATATTTAAAATTGAAATTAACACAATTATATTCAATTGAAATTATTCTTATATAATAAATAAATAAAAGTGTCAAAAGATGGAAAATAATAATTACAGCATCATGTTTACGATAATTAAAGAACACAATGATCTAAATTGGTCAAATTATAGAACACAATATCATGCCTAACTTTTACTCCTAATCATGCCTAATTATATAGTAGTACCTGCCTAACTTTTGTGAACTATGAATGAAAGAAGTGACAAAGAAAAAGAATAAAAAGGAAAAAGAAACAAACACACGTGAGCATTACCTGGCCCACAAAGGTGACATGGAGGGGTTTCAAGAGGACACTGAGGAGTTAACCCGATCTGAAATTCTAGCCTTTTTTATGGTAAAATGCTCACAGAATCTCCCATAATGGGACATAATCTGTTTTCATCTTTGATTCCAATGCTAAAAAATCTCACAGAACTCGTGCATAACAGATGCTCTTAGGTTCTTGATTTTTCTACTTTTGAATTCTAGTAGCGCCATGGCTTAAGTGGCTTAGGAGACCATGGCTAATGTTGCTTAAGAAACCAACTATTGTTCTTTTTTATAATTGTTATTTTCGTTCATGTTCATTTTCTGCTAATGTTTGTAAGTTTATGTGTGTTGGTCAAGGTGTTTTATCAAGCCATTGGAGCATGTCAACTCCTTTTTTTCTTTCTCTAACTACTTAATTTCAGCTTTTAATATAATTTATGGACTAATATTTGTAGTTCCATACAAATTCTGCATGTTTTACTACATTTACTTGTAGATGTCGAAAAATACAGTTATCCATTATATAGCTCAACTGACTCCTAACTTTCAAGTAAAATTTAGTTGTGATTTTGCCAAAATCTTCCAAAGTTTGTAAGCATACATGCTAGGGTGGACGTGGAGCATCTAGTGCTTGATAACTTATGTAACATGTTTTTTCATAGTTTCAACCGTATAATTTAATATTTTGAATCTTGATCAGAAAATCTGATTTGATTCCCATGTTATGGAGAAGAATTGAACTATTCAGATATGGAGAAGAATGATGTGCAAATATGAGTCCAGTATACGTGTGACAGAAAAACTTTTAAGACAATCAATTATCAACTCATCTATCTATTTTACAGTTGTATCATTTACATGGTTTATCTTCTCGAGTTGATTAGAGTTTTAGTTTGTATTGTTACAAGCCTCCCATCCTACAAAGTTTATTAATACACCTTAATTGAGCTGGTTATCAAGTTTCAATATAGGGTCGAGATCAGGATGAGTCTATATGCCATGGATAATCCCTATATTAATACTAAAAAGTTATTCTCACTTTTTTTTTGGTATCGGATTTTGGTACCAGATTTTGGTACCCTATTTTTTCTCCTATTTTCTTGGGCAAATTTTTAGGATTTGTTTTTGAAAAGAATTTTTAGCCTTTGTTTATAGAAAATTAATTCCTAATCAATTTCAAACTTGATTTCTAATAAATGTAATATATTTTTAATAAATATCACTACTGGCCGGCCTAATTAGGTCAGTGATAGCCGTGAGTTAGGCGCAGAGAATAAACCCTAAGCAAATGAAAAAAACCCAATTAAATTTAATTACAAAATATGCTCAACATGGTCACGGCTATATTTGTATTTATATCACGTCTCGCGGTCAACATGCCCAATTTTACTTTCATTTTCGTATTTTGGAGAAAATAAACGATTAATAATAATATTTAATAACTATCATATTCTTTTCTAACTAATAGAATATTTCTTCTAACTGAATTGGTCGGGGGAACACAGCTTGGTGGCCGTATTAGGCATTACTGGATAAGAGCTTTGGGTTCTCTGTGCATTTCAGTTTTGTTAATACAAATTCTATATTTTAAAAAATATTAAAATTACATTATTCACGGAGAAATTGTTTATTGTATACATGCACAAATTATTTATCGTTTATTATATGGTTAATTGATTGAATTAGTGTCTGAATCTGGCGGAATTTGAACACTTTGATTACACAATTTGTTTAAATTATATATACATAGTATGAAGCAAAATTTTTGAATTGATTAATATAAAAGGATTATTAGTAAATTTATAACATGTGTATATTGTATATATCAAAATACTCCACAGTAACGACCAGTTGCCGGCGGGCGCATGCTTAGCAAAATAGAATGTCTGAAATACTTTATTAATTCCTGCCAAAGTGCGAGGATAATTATAAGGAACATCACGAAGCGGTTCAACAAATCCTAAATCCATTTGGGAAAAAGAAAAGTGCATGGTAGAAACTAAATCCATGCCAAATTCGATAAAATTTAGTCATAGTGATAAATTTAAGTTAGGAGTATTTTTATTCTCACTTTTTTTTGGTATCACTTTTTATTCCCTTGTCGGTATGTTTGCCAACCCAACTACCAACAATAATAAAGGTTGATTTAAATATACAATATTATAACTAAACTGCGGTGCACTTCTGTTTGATATATATTTATTTACAAGTAATTTGTAGTTTATCTGGAATTCTTATGGATTAGGGGTCGTTTATAAGTTTTTTCCCTAATTAATGTTATTGTTAATTTAGAAATAATAAAGCTTAGTATATAGTTTTGTGTTTTTAATTTGAAACTTTATGTTGATGTAGGGGGCCAAGTTGATAAAAATGCAAAGAGGAGAAAATTTTATCCTAAAAATAAACAAAAAAGAACATTTCAAGAAAGAGAATCTAACCCAACTACCAACAATAATACATGTTTGTTTAAATATACAACGTTTAACACTATAAATTGTAGTAACTATATTTTTATTGTTTTCCTGATGCTTAATATATAGTTTTGAAACTGAAGTACAATATATTATTCTATTTTAACTTTATGATTTTAAACTTCATATTGATGCAGTGGGTGAAGTTGATAAAAATGCTAAGAGGAGAAAATATTATGCTGAAAAGAAACAAAAAAAGCGACTTCTAGAGAGCGAAGCTAACCTGACAATCGATATCAATACAGGTTTGTTTCAATACAAAACATTTATATTTGAGTATGATGATTTGAATATGTTTTATTGTTTAAATTACATATTACCCTCTTGTAAATATCTGAGTTTGAAAGAAATAATTTTTATTTAGGTTAATTACAGAAAATGAGAAAGAAAAATGTTGGGTTGTTGGAGAGTGTTCCAAATTGTTGTAGAATCATTAAAACTTTTCCTGATTGTAAATACTTTTAAAATTTGATATTTTTTTATTTACAAGTAATTTGTAGTTTATCTGGAATTCTTATGGATTAGGGATCGTTTATAAGTTTTTGCCCTAATTAATGTTATTGTTAATTTAAAATTAAGAATGCTTAGTATATAGTTTTGTGTTTTTAATTTTAAACTTTATGTTGATGTAGGGGGCCAAGTTGACAAAAATGCAAAGAGGAGAAATTTTATGCTAAAAATAAACAAAAAAGAACACTTCAAGAAAGAGAAGCTAACCCAACTACCAACAATAATACATGTTTGTTTAAATATACAACGTTTAACACTATGAATTGTAATAACTATATTTTTATTGTTTTCCTGATGCTTTCAAGTACAATATATTACTCTATTTTAACTTTGTGATTTTAAACTTGATATTGATGCAGTGGGTGAAGTTGATAAAAATGCAAAGAGGATAAAGTATTATGCTGAAAAGAAACAAAAAAAGCGACTTCTAGATAGCGAAGTTAACCCGACTATCGATATCAAAACAGGTTTGTTTCAATACAAAACATGTATTAATATTTGAGTATGATGATTTGAATATGTTATATTGTTTAAATTACATATTACCCTCTTGTAAATATTTGAGTTTGAATGAAATAATTTTTATTTAGGTCAATCACAGAAAAGGAGAAAGAAAAATGTTGGGTTGTGGAGAGTAATCCAAATTGTTGTAGAATCCTTAAAACTTTTCCTGATTGTAAATACTGCAAGGCTAAGCTTTTTAAAGGAGAGTCATCTATATTTTGTTGTTGCAAGGGTGAAACTGAATTTGATGGGTATGAGTTACCCGAGAAGTTACGTTTATTATTAGTTGGAGAAGCAGAGCAATCTATACATTTTAGGAATAATATCAGGTCATACAATAACAACCTTGCTTTCACCAGTTTTGGCGCATCTTATGACAAAACACTAACTGCAAATACAAATGGAATATATACTTTCCGAATGCAAGGCCAAGTATATCATTATCTGAATCCATTGGAGAAAAATAAGGGAGGCAAATATGATGGATTTAGTAAGACTGGAGTTCAGCTCTACTTTTTCGACAGTGATGATGTTGAATTAAAAGAAAGAATGGAGGTGGGCAATCGGTATGATAACAAAAGGTTTGACAAGCAAACTATGGAGATTTTAATGAAAACTCTTGAAGAGAATCCATATCGTATTTTTTTCAGAGGACTCAAGAAAGAGGCAGATCTTCCTACCAAAAAAATAATCCTCAATTTGAATCTCAATTTAGATCAGAGAAGATACAACCCCCAAGTGTTGGTCACGTTGGAGGAATCTATGTAGATAATGGAAAAGATGATGGAGAAAGAACCGTTAGAGTTCAAGTAACTGGTAAAAATGGAAATTCTTATACTATCAAGCAATACTACAGTTGCTATGATCCAATGCAATACCCTCTTATGTTTCCTCACGGTTAGCCTAGATGGGATCGTAACGTTATGAAAAAGGATAAAGGAGAAGGAGGGGAAAAAATGAAACAATTTGATTCTCCCGAGTGCCTCCTTGATGAAGAAATGAGAGGTATTCCAATTAATTTAATTTTCTTATAAATACATGCATTTTTTATTCAAATAAAATACTCGATTTGCATAGTTGTGGCCTAGCAATTGCAATATTTTATATGATGAACTCTTCTTATTTTCCCAATCAGTTGTCAGAGATGGGAAAAAAACAAATATGCTGTTACTGCCAGAGAATATTATGCTTACAAGTTTCAGATGAGAGAGGATGATAAGACAATGCTAGTACACTTTGGTAGATTATTTCAACAATATATCGTTGATATGTATATCAAAATTGAGACCAGCAGATTGGAATTTTTGAGAGAGAAACGAGCCGAATTCAGAACTGAGATAATTAAAGGTATTACTGATGGTGTAGAGGCAGGGTTGGAAATTGGTAACGAGGTTGGTACACGTGTTTTTTTACCCGCCACATTTATCGGTGGTCCTAGAGATATGCGACAACGTTACCTTGATGCAATGTCCATCGTACAAAAAATTGGTAAGCCTGATATTTTTTTGACAATGATTGCAACCCATCTTGGCCAGAAATTGAAAATAATTTGAGATATGGAGAATCTGCCAATGATAGACCTGATCTATGTGCTAGAGTTTTTAAAGCCAAAGTTGAGGATTTGAAAAAGGATTTAGTAACTAGAGAAATTTTTGGTCCTGTGGATTCCCTTATATATGCCATTGAATATCAGAAAAGAGGATTACCACATGTTCATATGATGGTGATTTTAAAACCTGGTGGTAAACCCTTGGGACCAGATGGATATGATCGAATTGTTTGTGCCGAGATACCAGATCCTGACAAAGAACCCCACTTATTTGAGCTGTTCAAAAAAAATGATGCACAGTCCATGTGTAGAGTATAATCCAAATTGGAATTTGAATTTCCAAATGGTATGTAATTACACAAATATATGATAATCATACAAATACCGAGACATCTTTTATAATACTAATTGCAGTAAAGTTTTTACTGTATAAAGATGAAGGACACAAACAAAAAGGTGATGATAACATTCCAGTTTTACACAATCCAGTCAGACAACATGTCAAGAAGGGGGGAGACTTCGTAGAGGTAATTCTCTTAAAATCATAATTTCTTTCTAGCTCATAACCAATCATGTACCAAATTGCAACTAATCTTTTAAAAACAGGTGAAAAAATACAAACGAACAACGGGGTCACGTGGGTTATGCAGTCCTTCCAGGAAAAAAAAACGGCAGATACAAATATGGATGAATTAGATGAAAATAGCCCACTCAATCGCTTATTCAAAAAAAGAATACTTTCTAAAGGTACTACAAACACTTTATATTTAAACGATTAATTCAACATCTGTGTCTCATATAATAATATCATGCAGGGGCCAAAACAAAAACAATTACAGACCAAATCGAGATTGTAAGTGATCATCAAACTAATGGCGGTGAAGATGAGAATGAAGGGAGCGATGACCATGAACCTAGCAGTCACGAGAGTGAAGACTAGGATAGCTACGATTGAGGATAATCAATCGTACTGATATTCGGCCGAGACTGGAGATTTCTCTACCATTAAATAGAGATTTTCATTAGATATGGTTGCA
Organism: Sherardia arvensis; assembly: GCA_948330725.1. Lineage (NCBI taxonomy): Eukaryota > Viridiplantae > Streptophyta > Magnoliopsida > Gentianales > Rubiaceae > Sherardia > Sherardia arvensis. The sequence goes on from OX415244.1 coordinate 11,305,368, forward strand.
ATATCAATTCTGTTTCAAACAATACATTGATTTTTTTTGTTCATTTCTTTTGGTTCAATTAAGTCAGTTCAATTAATCAAATAAATTCAGTCTCCAACCCTTACATTGACAATGATGTATCCAAATTTATTTTAAAAAATATAACATCACTACGGTATGATTGTATTCACCAAAAATTCAACCACCTATAATCAAGATTACTGCCTTCTCCGACATATCTAGCCAAAATTCACCGCGCATCGCGCGGTGTCACCTATCTAGTTAATAATAAAGAATTTTCCCATTTCACTTTAGACAACATTATACACGTACATACTTTTATCCTAAATTGAGTGAGATTCCACCAATGTAGGTGAATTTTACCAAATCACAGAAATCATTCATGTGTCAATGCTTGTATCATTTAATATTATTTAGTAGACATATTTTGAAAACATGGCCAAGTTATGAGACGATTTTCTTCAACTTCTTTTTATGGTGTAAAAAAAGTGTTAATAAGAAAATCTAAAAGTTTACTTTTTGTAGTAAGTTTTAAAATACCCATGTTGAGCGACGTAAGGGCACCCACAATGGGATGTGTTTCTCTTGGGTTTGGCTGCCCCAAATCCCCCAAATCTGCCCCAAACCCCACAATGGGATGGGTTTGCCATGTTTTTGGCCCAAACACATGGGGGGTGTGTTTCCTCCCAAAACCCAGCATTTGGGAAAGCTGGTGGGGCCCGCCTGACATGGCGGGCCCAGCAAGTTGGCCTCCCCCTTTTTTTTCTTTTTTTTTGTTTTTTTTGGGTTGGCTCCTGCGCATGGCATTTCTGCCGTTGAGAATTTGAGCCGTTGGAAACTAGCCGTTGGGCAGTTTTCAAAATCTGATTCAAATATTTTGGACACTTGGCACCTTCTGATTGGGCCACGTGTCAAAAACGTTTTTTTTTTCAAAAATACTGATAAATTTTAAATTAATTTAAATCTGAATTTTTGTTCTTTCCCCCTCTATAAATACCATACATTCTACCCAACAATTCCACACACCATTCTTAACCCAACAATTCCACACACCATTCTTAACCCAAAAATTGCTCCCAACTTCTCCATCATATCTTCTTCCAAAATTTTCTCCATTTCAATTCAAATGAATTCTCGTCCTTTTAGGGGTAGGGGTAGAAGTAATCCTACACCACGCCTTCCGATTTTACCAAATAACGCCCAAATGTCTCCTACTTCCTTGAATCCAAGTTCACAAAATCCATACCAATTTCCTCATAATCCTAACTATGATTATGGAAATGACTATCATCCAAATCTAGATTCTATTAACGATGTCGAAGGTTTTTTTCAAACTCAAGGTGCTCCGAACCAACATACTAGCACCCATCCATATGAAGAACGAGGTTATTCGTGTTTTTAATTTCTTTTGACAATTGCTTTATGTAATGCTTATTCTACATATGCAATATTTTTATTATTATAGTTGACAAATTTTGATATTTATTTCCCATGAATACTTGCAAGTATGAAGACGAACAAGTTGTAAATATGCATGTATTAAATAGTTTATGCTAAATAGTTATGTTACATACTTATTCAACTTGTGTTACATGATTTAAAGTATGTATACACCAATTTCATGAAATTTAATGTTGTCATGTGATGAAAATTTTATACATATATACTTATTTAATGTGTGACAAATATTAAAGAATTTGAATATTTTCGTAATTTTAGGATGAGAGTGTACATATTATTTGGTGATATGGGCTCTGGCCCATATCTAGGCTCCGGCCCAGAGCGTAGTCCGGTCCATATGACGTCAGCTAGAATGGCGCTATCCGGGGACAAGGGGACATGAATATGACCTGTCTCCGGGTAAGGACAAAAGGACAGGACCACTGCCTCTAGGCTGGAGGCTGACCACTCACACCTATAAATACAGCTTTGGACTTGTGGAGAAAGGTATGTTCTATCAGATAAAAACTCTCTCAATATATCCTTATTCTCTCTCCTATTCAAAGGCCCCTCTTTCATCATCACGCCGGAGTAGCTATCCTCGGGATACTCCGGGGCGTTGTTTTGCAGGTCTTTAGGTGAGAGCGCGCGGAGCACGGACAAAGCCTCATCCGGGCCGGAGACTCAGCATTATCCGGACCGGGACTGGAAGCTGGTAGCATCATTATTGTTGCATAAAAATTACATTTTTTTAACAAACTTTGCTTCTCTTGATTAGGCAATATGCAACATCGCGAGAAGGCTGATGATGAAGTCGTGATAACTTCTGCTAGTACTAAGAAGAAAGGGAAAGCTAAGGCAGTCGCGTGGTCTCATGAAGATGATATAGCTCTAGTTGGTGCATAGTTCAACCATTCTCAAGATCCTATAAAAGGTACAGGCCAGAAACGGGAAATGTTTTGGCAGAATATTATGGATGAGGTCAATGGATGTTGCTCGGCTATCAGGTCAAAAGAAGCAGTCAAATTACATTGGAATAAAATGGCGAATCATATGGCAAAATATGTTGGATGTGAAAGACGCGCCAACAGCCACTACCAAGGAGTTAGGAGCGGCGGCAGCCCTGATGATGTTAGGAAACTTACCATGGAATTCTTTTTGATGGAAGATCAAATTACAGGTCCATTTGATTTTTTCCATGTTTTAGATCTTTGCAGACATGCACCCAAATTTTTGGCTGCTTATACCAATGACATTGGAACACATCAAGCAGCATTTGTGTCTGGTGGGGGAGATGAAAATATAGAGCGAGGAACCACCATGGATCTTAGTAGCGATGAAGAAAGTCCCAATTTTCCATCAAGACCACCAGGTATCAAACAGGCTAAACTGAAGGCTAAGGGAAAGTGTATGGCCAAGGGTAAAGGTGATGGTAGTGGTGCCCGTACTTCAACTAGGAAGTCTACAGAAGCCCCCCCGAGTTTGGAGTAGTGAGATGGTAGCATTTGAAGAGAAGCGAATGAACTTTGCAATTGAGCAGCGGTCTTATGTTGAACAACAACATCGACATGACGAGCAGCACGCCAAAAAAATCCACATGAATTACCGACACAAGATTCTCAACAGTTTGATAAACAAGGCAAATCCGAGCCAGACGGAGATCGAAATGCGTGACGCTCTCCTGAAGGAACTAATTGACAAGAAGGCGGATGGGTTTTAGTAATAATTAGTTAGCCTAAGCTTTGTATTTGTATTATTGTCAAATAATTGGTCAGACTAGATCAATATGTTATTTTATTTGTAAAAGTCATTTCATTAATTATAATTAATTCTACATATCTTCAAGTCGGTAGATGAGATAATCCAACCTCCCACTCCCCGACATACTTGAACACACTTTTCATTGATTTGTCACATCATATCTTCAAGTCGGTAGATAAGATAATTAATCATATCTTCAAGTCGGTAGATGAGATCATCCAACCTCCCACTCCCCGACATACTTGAACACACTTTTCATAGATTTGTCACATCATATCTTCAAGTCGGTAGATGAGATAATTCAACCTCCCACACCCCGACATACTTGAACACACTTTTCATAGATTTGTCACATCATATCTTCAAGTCGGTAGATGAGATAATTCAACCTCCCACTCCCCGACATACTTGAACACACTTTTCATAGATTTGTCACATCATATCTTCAAGTCGGTAGATGAGATAATTCAACCTCCCACTCCCCGACATACTTGAACACACTTTTCATAGATTTGTCACATCATATCTTCAAGTCGGTAGATGAGATAATTCAAACCCACATACCAATGTGTATTCATCCCAACATTTTCTATATAAACTCATCACATCACTCCTTGTTATTCATCCTTCAACTCAAACCTTCAGACTTTGCATCTCACAAGATTGCAATAATGTCGTTCTCTAATTCTGATGATGAGGGAGAGTCATCAAACTCAATTCCACAATACGAACATTTTGAATTTTTAGAACCATTGTGTCCGTTTCCCAGCTTTGCAACCTTGTACCCAGAAATGCCATCCCACCATCAAGAAGCGGAGGAGGCCGAGTCCTCCGAAGCTTACCCCATCCAGCCTAAGAAAAAAAGAAACCACATCAAGCGAGACCGTGTTGCGGCTCAAAATGCAATTCAGAAACACTATTTTAACCCACCACCAGAAAGAACGTATAACGATAGGCAATTTCGCAACAGGTATCGTATGCAGAGGTCTTTATTCCAGAGAATCGTGGATAATTTGGCCAACCACGACCCATATTTCCAGCAAAAGCCAGATGCGACCGGTGTTCTTGGATTTTCACCAATCCACAAGTGTACGGTTGCAATGCGTCATTTAGCTTACGGTTGTTCAAACGACCAACAAGATGAGACTTTCCAGATTGGCGAAACGACAACCAGGGATACTGTTAGACACTTTGTTAGAGGAATCATTTCGCTTTACAAAGGTCACTACCTGCGGCCAACATCGCCAAACGATATTGCGCGCCTTAAAGAAGCAGGTCGTCAGCGTGGATTCCCTGGAATGATCGGAAGTGTTGATTGTATGCACTGGGAATGGCAGAATTGCCCCACAGCTTGGAGGGGCCAATACCAAGGGAGAGATGACAAAGCCACAGTCATATTGGAAGCAGTGGCCTCTTTCGACACACACATATGGCATGCCTATTTTGGTATGGCTGGATCAAACAATGATATCAATGTGCTTCAAAGATCAGATTTGTTTGATGATATGTGCGAGGGAAGGGTCCCCCCGGTCGAATATGAAGTGAATGGAAACGCTTACCACCATGGTTATTATCTTACTGATGGGATCTATCCCAAATGGGCAGCCTTCATTCCAGCCTACATTGCTCCAAACACTGATAAGATGAGAACTTTCACCAGGCGTCAGGAGAGTCTGCGTAAAGATGTTGAACGTGCTTTTGAAATTCTACAAGCTCGATTTGCCGTGATCCGTCGCCCGGCCTTGTATTGGGAAATGAAGATGCTGAGGAGGATTATGATTGCATGTATCATATTGCACAATATGATAGTTGAAGATGAACGTGAATCTTATGGGTTTACAGTTAAACCCACTGATTATGATCACCCTGACCCAAATATGGAATGGCACTACCAAGCTGGGCAACGCGCCAATCTTGCTGCTTTCCAGAAAAATTGGGCTGACATTCGCAGCAGGGATCTACATAATCAATTGATGTATGATCTCACGGAGCACGTTGCCCAACACGAAGCGCAACGAGGGAACCGTACCTAAATCAAACCGTTTGAGTGTTTTTTAAAATATGTATTGTGTGTGTAATAATTGGTCAGACTAGATCAATATTTAAGTTTTCCATTTTTAATAATTGGTCAGACTAGATCAATATGTATGCTTCTTTGTTTTATTGTAATGTAATCATCATTAATTACTTGTTCGTTTGTCGAATTCATATGTGTTATTTTTTTTTACATCGGTTTTTTTTTAATTTTTTTTATCAAATATGTAAAATTATTTTAATTCACTTTTTGTATAGATTAGTTTGAATATGTTGTTCAAAAAATATTCATATCATGAATAACTCATGATATATATGCATAAATTATACATGCATATTCCAAAACAAAATGAATAAATATGTTGGTAAAAACATGTGGGTTCCATGAATAGTTGCTGAATAGTTGTTGGGTTGTTTTTCTAGTGTGGAGATGTGTTTGATGTTGTGTTTGAGTGTTGTATTTGATGAGTTGAATAGTTGATTTAATAATATTTAAACTGTGAAACACAAGGGGGTTGTGTTTGGGTGGTGTTTCGACTCTGGATGCTCTAAGAGCTTTAAAAAGAACAGCATTATCAACTCATTTATATATTCTACATGTCCAAGAGTTTATCTTCTAGAGTTGATTAGAGTTTTTGTCTATATCATTACAAGCCTTCCATCATCCAAAGTTTAAAAGAACGATAACATAATTCCTCGAGAGTTTGTTATCAAATTTCAACAAAAGATCGGGATCAAGAGGAGTCTAGTCTAAAAATGATTAGTAGGTAACAAAGAATTTTACAGTTTCACTATAGAAATACAAATCTATATTTTTCTATGCTATAATGAAATGAATCCAAGTAAGGAGAGATTCGACTGACGTATGTGAATATCAACCGCAACGATCATTTACGTGTCTATATTATTAAGTAGACATAAGATTTTAAAAACTTAGATAGGTTAAATAATTTTTCACCAATTTTTCACCATATTCAGTTAGGGTCAAAGAAAGTCGTGTCAACATTTTTAGGGCTATGGATTATGGAGTTAAACGAGAGATTCTTGTAGTAAGTTCTATTATATACCCATACGCTGGGGTTCCAAAACCCCTCTCGTTTCATCCTCAGCAAACAAACATATGAACTATGGGAATTTCACTGCCTTATCAAAAAATGGCCTTGTTAATCCCTAACCAGTTCAAATTCAGGCCTCCTAATTCTCTGCAACCCCAACTCCATCATCATCATCCTCAGGTGGGATTCGTCACGGTTCGAAACAAAAACTCCAACTCTTGTCATCTTCGAAAACTCAGTTTCAGTGTAAGAGCCTCTGATGATGGCGGTGCCGTCCCACGTCAGCATTCGACCTCTGTAAGCTCTCAAGATTCCAACTTTTGCATATGGGCTCATTCCATTTTGTTTATTAATCTCCATCAAGCTTTTGGTGGTGATTACTTGATGTTTTCCGGATTCCATTTGATACATGTATCTTCTAAGTAATATAACTTCCATAGAGTTATCATTTGCCTGGTATTCAAATATCAAATTCACCAAAAAAAAAACTGTCCTAAAAACTTACACTTTGCTGATAGAGTTGTTTGTTGTCTGGTTTTTCTTTTCTTGCTATTTTTAATATTCATGTGTTGTTAGGAAGTTGATGCACTAAGAAGGAACTCATCATCTGCCATCAGTGACAATTATGTGACGATATTCGTCCGGATGCTGGGGCTGGATAATGATCCGCTTGATAGAGAGCTAGCTATAGTCACAGTGTGGAAGTATTCACTTGGAGGGAAGTCGTGCATAGATAATATAATGCAATTCAGTGGTGTTTTAAGTCTCACTGTCAACCTTCTTAATTCAAACTCTGATTCTGCAAGTGAAGCAGCTGCGGGGCTGTTGAGAATGGTATCGTCTATTGATGCGTATAGAATCACAGTTGCAGAAAGTGGAGCCATTGAAGAGATAACTGGCTTGTTGAGACGACCTTCATTATCTGTAAATGTATGGTGCTTCTTTTATCTTGTTTTTTATTTTATTTTACTTCATTGTTTCTTGAGGAGCATTTGTAAAAGGTGTCAATTTTACAGGTTTTGGAGCAAAGTCTAGGTACTTTGTGGAACCTTTCAGCAGATGAAAATCTTAGAGTTAAAATCACGAACCCGGAGCTGCTGCCTTTACTTATCAATTCCGTGAAGGATGAAGACATAAAGGTGAAGGAGAAAGCTGCAGCCGTTTTTGCTAATTTAGTGTTGAGCCATTCCGGTCACAGCATCATGGTGGAAACTGGTGTCATTCCAGCATTGGTGAGATTTAGTTGATGTCCAAAAAACTTTCTTGCTAGCTTCTCAATTCTTACAAATCTTTGGATAATCTGTGAAAGCATGCTAGTTCTCACTAGGTTGCCTGGAATGTTTTAGATGAGGCATTTGGAGTATGAATATTTTTCTATCTTTATCTTTTTAGTTGTGCTTGCTTGTTGAAATTTCTGGTAGAGTTTCAAGTTTTTATGGACTGATACCTTAAAAGGGTGGAAGATATCTTGTAGTGTAAAATCTAAAGAAGATATTTGACACGTGGTATTTTACTCCCAACTAATTCTTGGCAGGCAAATCTCGTGAAGTCTGATGATGAGGGATTTAAGGCCATCAGGAAAGAAGCAAGAAATGCACTATTAGAAATTGCAAAAGATGATTACTATAGAATTCTTTTGCTTGAGGAAGGTCTAATACCAGTTCCTTTGGTTGGTGCTGAGGCCTATAAGTCTTTTAAACCAGCTTTGTATTCATGGCCTTCTCTGCCGGATGGCTCTAAGATTGAACAGAAAGCAAATGCTCCTTCAAGATATGGAGCATCAGAACTACTTATTGGGCTAAATGATCAAGATCAGAGCTTAGATGAGGCAAAAAGGTTGGCTATAGTTGGAAGAACACAGCAACAGTTTCTTGCTCGCATAGGAGCGATTGAAATAGAAGATGGTGATAAGTCTAACCCAACAGAACCATTGTGTCAGAGGTTCACACTTTTGCCGTGGGTCGATGGAGTTGCTCGGCTGGTTCTGATTCTAGGACTCGATGATGATTCGGCTGTTTCAAAAGCTGCAGATTCAATTGCTGATGCAGCTATCAACGAACATATGCGTGAATCATTTAAGGAAGCTGGAGCAGTAAGTAATTTAAGTCGGCTACTGCATCACCCAAATGAAACAGTCAGGTTGCCTGTAATTCGGGCTTTAGAGAGACTATCAGTCAGGTTTGATGCCCTTACTTCTTATACCTTCTGAATCTTCCGTATATAGTATAGGATTTAGTAGTTGAATTTTCGCAATTGGGGAGTGGGGGGGTGATCAAGCTTGATTTGGACCATAGAACTCAATAAAATGGTGCCTTCATTCCTGAAACATGTTTTGTAGTCCAAATTGGCTACACTGAATAGTGAGATAAAGTCTTAGTTGTGTTCTTCTAACTCTTCTAGTGTGTACTGGGAAGTGCCTTTTTTCACATGTCTAAGTCTAACCTAATTCCTGAGAAGGAATTAAATTTTCTTATTATATTCAGAACCATAAGCTTATATAATTTTTCTGTCTACGGGTAGTTTGGCAAACTCAGTGTGATTCCCATCATCTATGGCTCTTACTTAAGTTTATTCCCACTTTTTTTTTTCACTCATTTGTCTGATTAACTATATGTGTTATTGTGATCATCTCTGTTACTCCTAGTCCTTAGTCACTCATAATTGTCACTATGCCTATTCCCCAGTTTTGCTATCATAGGTATGCTGTGGATTGTTAAATCGTTTATTTCTGAATGCAGCAATGGTATTTGCCAAATAATTGGTGCAGAAGGTGTTGTCTATCCTTTGATTGATTCACTGATGCATCTGGAGATCTCAGAAAGCTCAACCGAGATGGTAATGTAAATTTATGTCTAATCAGTTTTGCAGCAATGTAAATTTACAAATCTAATGTGAGGGTTCTTGTTGTCTAATGAGCAGATTTTGAACATTCTAACTCGAATTTTGGATCCTGATAAAGAAATGAAATTAAAGGTAAATGACCCCTTCAATTTCTAATTATTTTTGCACTTTTTTGTCTTTTCAAGGCCCGACATGTGTTTATTTTTCGGTTTTAGTTTTATGATGGGCCTGTTAATGGTTCAAGAAGAGAATGGGATGCAACAAAAGATTCTCAGTCCGGGCTTATAAATGGGACTAGTGAGTCCAGGTCTGTATCCAGGTTCACTTATATGTACCATAAAAACTTCAATGATTTGCTTCTCTTTTACTGAAGCAAAAAGGATATTATATGACTTCTGTACTAATATGCTTATGGTATAAATCTAATTTTACAGCAGCAGTCAAACTATGAATGTGGAAGAGATCGCCAGTCCCGCCTTTCTTACTCGTCTCATTGACATATTGAAGAAACCATTCCCCAACTTACAGAAGAAAGCTGTTTCCATACTTGAATACTTCACTGTCAGTGAGCAGTGTGTGGAAAAGATCATCTCAGCTGACATTGGAGCGGGCTTAGATATTCTTTTTCAGAAGAACTATAGAAGTGGTAAGGAAGATTGCATCTTACTCTTATAAAAGTATAAACAAAATATCACCATCTACAGTCCCCTGATAATCTTTTATCCCGTTCCTATTAATATGAGCAGATACAGAATCTGTTGTAGATGCTGAGAGGCCAGAGTTGGTGGTTCTTGAAATTGAAGAAGCTGGTGGAGCAATATCTGAAGCATGTCGCCTTCTCACAAGCCTACTGGATTTTGAGCAGTTTCGCAGCACCATAGACATTAATCATTTCACAAAATTGGTGAGAAAGATTCTCAAGTCGGATATAGCAGTTCATGATAAAGACTGGGTGGCTGCTTGTCTGGTCAAACTCTGCTCTCTCCCGGGCTCGAATCTTGACCCTGAGGATCCTGTAAATGTGGATGTGGCTCTGTATGAAAAAATCCCTAGGCTGATAGAGCAGATCAAAACTTCATTTTCACCTGAAGTCCAAGAAGCTGCAGTCGTGGAACTCAACAGAATAATTTCAGAAGGGGTGGTGGATTCTACCCGAGCAGTTGCAGCTGAGGGTGGCATTTTTCCATTGGTGAAGATGATTGAAGAGGGTGGTGAAAGAGCAGTAGAAGCCGGCTTGGCTATACTGTACAATCTGAGCATGGACACTGAAAACCACGCTGCAATAATGGCAGCCGGAGCTGTTCCCGTCTTGAGGAGAATCGTGCTTACTCAGAAGCCTCAGTGGGCACAAGCACTTCACTTGCTGAGAGTTTTGCCCACATAAGAAGAGTGTAAACCGACCAAACACATTTTTCTTGTAAATTGTATCCTTTTTAGTCATCGCATACTTCAGGGGGGAATGGGAGATTTAATCCAGGTTAGGAACTGGATAAGATGCTTTACCCTGATATGATTGTACTTGGGAAACATCTTTTCTTGGTGAATTCTTTGTTTAGAACATGAATGAAATTAGCTACAGGATAAGATACTTCCCCTGATATTATTTATACTGAGAAGTTTTTTTTTTCTTGGTGAATCTGTCCAGTAGTAGTAAGCCACAGAGAAGAAGAGGCCAAGATTTGCTTGGCTCAATCAGATGAGATATTTATATCATTCATTTGCAACCATAAAAAAGTTGCAGCATTTGAACTATCTTTCATCTTCTCTAGCTCAAAATGGGGAGCTTAAACTACATTTCCATCAGCAAACTCAACATTCTTGCATCAAAATCACCCAACAAATCGTCTTCTCCAAATCCCCAGCTCCCTTCATCAAATGCTGCCTCTTCGCTAAAACCGCAGCAGAGACAGAACAAGAAGCAGCTGACAGTTATAGAGATCGAGAGAGCCATCGGAGCTGGCATGTACAGCACGGAAAAAGAACCTAAGGGGTACGTGAGCTCGAACTTCTTTTACTTTTACTACCTTGGTTTTACTTGCTGCTTTTTAATCCCTGATTGGCTTGTGGTGGAAATCTAGGGATTCACAAGAGAATGATAGTATCTTTGATACCATTTTCGAAAGAACTATTGGGAAAACTGAAGGGCCTGTGGAGAAGCAACTCCGTGAGATAGGGGAGCGGATTAATGATAGTACAGAGAAGAAACTGCGGTCTGCTGGTAATTTTATTCTCTTTCTTCACTGACTTGATGGCATGAACATGAAAATTGGCTGATATTTTTTGTGTTTCGCGACATTTATGATATCGTTAGTAGGTCATTTTTGAGGTTTAAGGATGGTTTGAATGGAGAAATGTAATGAAATGTTCTGAGAGTGCTGTGTTGAATTTGCAGGAAAGCCAATTCTGATGTTTATGTATTTGTGGATCTTGCCAATGTGGATTGCTGCATTTTGCATAGCATCTGGGATCATAAAGCTACCATTCCACAATGCCTTTCTGGATGACCTTCTTATGTGAACAAACACCATACATTCATATTCATCCAATAAGGCATAGTGTGTTTAAAAAACTATAGGGAATGTGGTATACTTTCTTTGTTTACGGATGCTTTGAATGCTAAATGTTACTGTATATAGTTGGTATCGAAAAATGGCCAAATTTGGTCAATACCTAGGCTATTAAAATGCTAACGCCATCTATCCATCCCATTAGAATCATGCAGTGGAATTCCCTGAATCATAACCACATCAGCAGGATCAAAATAAGATGAAAGCAAATTCATGTGCCACCTTCCTGTATCAGTATCAATTAAGTCACTCACAAAGCGTAGGTATTGGTCAATTAAGTCACTCACCAAGCACAAAATAACCAAATTTGGCAGGATTTGCCGGAATTTTATGAATTAACTTGATTTTGAGGAGTTCGGAATCGAAAAGCCTATAACAAGAGTACACATCAAAGATTTCTCCAACTCCAAATTAGACTAGAATTAATCCAAACCACGTCCAAAAGTTACCTAAAAACAAGAAAATATAAAAGAATATAAAATAAAAACCACCTTCTCCGACCACCAGTCTCAGACCCATGTGACTCCGACCCGACTCGCTTGGCCCGATTCATAGAGGTAGATCCATGCTTATTCTAATTGATAAAATCGTGAGTTAATCTTTTAAGTGTTGCTATAATTGTGGGTTAACCTATGTGCTGATGGTTGACCAGTGGAAGGTTCAGGCTGCCCACCCAGACCCGCTTGCAGATGAGATGACCTACGTTTGAAACCTCCCGTGTCCATCGACCGACTAGGGCGTGCACCTGGTAACAAACGCAACAAAGAAACATGAGGCCAAATAAGAGCAACGAGAATAATATGGGTGTTTAAAGTCATATTATCATGACCGTGGGCGGGATTACCATATGACTCGGCGCCCTGGACGACGATGTGGACCGTTGTCTCGATATCCGGCGGGACGGAGGCCGAGTTAGACGGACTCACCGCAGAGTTGGGTCGGTAGTGGGGCATGCTGATTTCTTCAGACAATCGTCGGTGCTCACCCACTTCCATTGGGCCGCCCTCACCCCCTGCTTGCGATGTGCTCGTGCAGATTGGCAATCAAATTTGCAGCAGGCTTGAAATCGCAGATGTTTGGATCCACGATTTCGAAAGCACCCTTGCCTTTAGCAGACCCAAAAACAATGTTTTCATCCACAAACATGAAATAAGGGTTCGAATCCTTGGTTTTGGGCAAAAGGCCAATAAAATGTTGACCATGCTTGACTCGATACTTCATGTGGAATCAACGGTCGTCCTCATTTCCGGTATGAACAAACCATCTGAAAAAGGTCACCGACGCCGGAACCTCATGGGCCAAGCACAGAACCTCGAAGCCAATTCACCATCCAGAAGACGTTGGGAGTCATTTGGTGAAGCGACAACCCAAAAAAGGCCATCATAGCTTGAAAGAGCTGGGTCAACAGCATGTGAGGAGGAGGTTGCAGTATACTAACACAAAACGTCCTGGGCGTCCAAAATGTTCCGAGTCCGAGCCCGACGGACTATGGCCCCATCTAGATCGAAAATCGTAAAAGGCCAAGAGTACAGCGGCAATGGTCACGAAAGACAGCGTCCTTCGTATAAGAAATGCGGCAGAAGGTGTTGGCCTGATTCTCAGTCATCGCCACCTCCCGATCGGTCTCTTATTCACAAATTGAAGAAGAAATAGAAGGAGATTTGATACCTGATGGAGGGGATGAACAGACGTTGCTTTGGTCATGATAGCATCTTGATAAGATGGTTGGATTTCAAAAATTGAGGAAAAGGAGAATAAATGGAAGCGTTATTGCGGTTACACTTGTCTAGATATCCCCAATCAAGTGCACACGCACCTTGAAATTTGCTCTCATACCTTTGACTATCATTGATTTTAACGGTTTGAACTTTTGAATGGTTTATCAGTATTTTCTTAAAGATTTCTTATGCATTGATACTTTAAAGATAAAAATACCCTTTATTATGTGGTTGGAATTGAACATTTGATGAACTTAGATGATGTGATGAAACTAATTTTAGACCCTTAATATAATATATTTTTATCTAACTATTAGTGCATCGAGAACTCATATAAACAGTTTAAAGGTTCAAATCGTTAATCAGTGATAATCAAAGGGTATAAGAGCATTATTCAAGAATTTAAAGGCATATAAGCACTTCTATAAGAACTCATGGGTATGAAGACACTTTCTACCACTACCACCAATTAATCAATAATTTTTGGCTATCATCATCATAAGTTCAACGTTTACTACCAATGGTGAAATCAGAAAGTTCTTATAAATGATCAAACAAACATCACATAAGACTTTTTATACATACTAGCATGGTTTAACCGCGCGTTGCCAAGGTACATCCAGGGGAATTGAAAAATCGTGCCAAGGCATGTTCTTGTTCGTTGTTCATGCGTTTAAAGCTACTCCTCTTGTTTGTCTGCTCTGTTAATGCTTCTTCTATGTGGTGTTGAAGCTCGAAACTCGAGTGAGAAATCTGGGATGCAAAGTACTGAACCAAACCGCTGGCACTTCTGGAAATCTTGGAAGTTCTGGCACTTCAAATCAAAGACCAAGCTATGCAGATACACTTTGCAACTCACCTATTCAGCCTGCTCCACCTCAGCCACGACCATTTCGTCGTCCTTTTCCTGTGTAGTATCCAGTAGGCTATATTAATAGTGGAGGGAAGGTGTGGCGGTTATCGTTGTTCTTCCATTCGGCTTTGCGATTTTTCGGTCCGTACAATGAAAGAGACCTAGAGAGATACACAGGTGCAACAAATGTCAGGTTACAGATCAACTCCATAGTGCATTATTTTTTGCCTCGAAGTGAAGGTGACAAGAATGCATTGGGTCCGATCCCCATTGGAGATGTTTTAAATGCTGAAGCCGAGGTAAGGAGACTAGATGGCATTGATCTGGCCATGCCTGAAAAGCAGCTTGAATCTACACCAAAGTCCCATCGCCTCGATCAGTTTGAGAAACATGGCAAGGATGGATTTTGGTCAGTGATTGAATACTTCACTTACATTGTTCTCCTCCACGGGCGATTCGATCCTCATATAAGGAGGGCATTCAATGGTAAAAAACATTCTTACGACTTAACAATATTCAGTTTAAGAATATTTTTTTCTTATGCTTCACTGTGTTTTCTTTAAAGTTTTAAAGCAACAACGTCCAAACGGACCCTTCATTTACCTGGAGATTGAGGCAGAGATGCGTGGTGGCAGAGATACGTGCACCAAGTCAAGGTTGTGACAACTAACTTGGAGCCTGACTTCCATATTCTCGCTTGTCACATGGAGCCCCTCGAAACTCTATTTGTCATGGAGGGTGATAGTATAATTGAAGGAGTGGGGAGCCCCCATGCTCAAGTATATCCATGCTGAGGTGTTCTTTGATTAGCAGAGTACTATGCTCTGTTTATGTGTTTACTTTTGAATACCCCCTATTAATTGCTTTTGAATATTCCCCATATTAATTATGGGAGTACTACGGTCCGAGTGTTATGACCGAATCATTTGTAATATGACTAAAATTTTTAGTATTCGCCTTCGTTTGTTTTTCCACTTTAAATAATTCAGTCCCACATCCCTAAATCACTGATCAACTGCATCAAGAGGATGTCACTCATCTCTTTATAGGTTGTGATAAAGCAAGAAGAGTATGGAGACTATCAGATTTGGTTTGACACATGCTCTTCCAAGGATGATATACGTCTCACAGATATGAATATGAATATGAATATAGAGGTATTTGAGGATAGGCTCAGGATCCCATGCAAGAAGTCAATGTTGCAAATGAGAATTTTTTAAGAGCACAACATAGAGGGTTTTAGGAGAACATTGATGAAGTTGAGATCCCCAACAACAACTCTAAGTTTATGCTCTAGGGATTCCCAACAATACCAGGAAGTCGGGTTTGATGGTTCTTTTTATTAGGAAACAGGAAATGCATATGCTGGTTGGACTTGCCCCCCTCTCAATAATATCTACCATGATTAAATGGCTGGAAAGGAAAAGTTCAAACATTTCTCCTGCTACATGCTACATGCTTGTTGGAAAACTTTACAACAATTGGTGCACTTACCGTCAGAAAGAATACATGTCAAATCAACTATTAGTATCATATGTGTAGAATGAAGGGGGAAAGCTACTCTGCCATATTCGTAGAAGGTATCAAAACATTGGTTTCTTCTCTTCTTGTAATTTATTTTTCAAAAGTTTGAAAACCAAAGGTTCATAACAAACATTAGGTTCATAACAAACATTTTCGAACCATCGAGCCACTACACTGAATTAAGTTTAATTATCTTAATGTAATGTGTCAGGGAGCTGGGCCGATAGCCCACTCCCTCTCTATTGGGCTCCAACCCAAAAGAAACCCTAGAGGGGTTCCTCCTCATCAAGCTATAAAAGGGAAGTAAGGGGCAACAAGGATGAGGAGGCTTTCTCTCGCTCTCTCTCCGAGAGCACACCCAATAGTAAATCTCCCTCATCCTTATTCTCTCTCTTCTCCTCACATCTCTAGATTTGCCACCTAAACCCATGAAAACTTACTTAGACATCAGAGCGGGCACGGGCAAGAACCCTCCCGCCATAAGTAATGTCATGTTATGGTTTTGCAGGTGCCCAGATGCATTATTCGTCACCAGAGAGGTACTGTTTCTGGACGCGATCGCGATCAGTTCACCCGTCAGTCCGCCGGCCAGTCCGTCTGACAGGTCTCAGACCTTTTTTCGGCATTGTATGATATTTCAGGAAATTTGAGACCTTAACATAATGTTAATCAATATTAAAAACGGTTGGATCCAATTGAATCAAAGCTGATGAATTAAATAACAATACATCTATCAATTTTCTTTAATTCCGTTAATGTTCATCACTCAACTCAAGAACTTTTTGTGGTAAGAAAATACATGACAAACATTTTAAACGCTACCATGATTGAGAGAAAATCACAACAATCGGAGGGTGGGGATGAAGTGTTTCTTGTTGGAATGGAATTTGTCTCCGGCTAAGACCTCTTTGACCCAAACATATCTTATGCATATTCTTGTTCAATGACTCCACAAGTTTGAACCAAATTTGACATTTTCTATGGTCATTTGGTCAACAATACCCAGATGTTCAACCATATTTGTATCTGTTTCATTTGAGATCATCGAATTCTTTAATCGGAACGACCACGCGTCTAATTTGAATACTACATATTTTTCGTTGTTTTTTAACATTTGAAATACTGGTAATAATATATATATTTGTTACAAAACGGCAAAATGTACGAAAGTTATTACAGATTGAATTAATCATATGGAGCTAAATATGAGCTTTTTCGTAGTTGCTGGGAAATATTTGCATCGAAATGGGGACGACAATAATTTAAGCAGCGGCCACCGCGTATCTATAAGAAGGATCTAAAATCCAAAAAAGCTTCTGGCAATCTGATTTCTTCTTCTTCTGGAATTGTATATTTGTGTGTGGCTCATGTGCTTTTCCAGATCCAACCTCTTCATAGCGCTACAAATATATTCTTTGTTTTAGCTTTTTCCTACACTTTTAATTGTATATATTTGTGCTGTACGTGACTTCCGTCCAACCGCCCACACATACTTTTGAACTCTGAAGTGCTACATGTCATCTAATATTTTACTTATCGTATTTTAAAATATTAATGAAATAACATTGCAGTCCCCCGCAAATTGGTTAGTTTCTTAAAAATTAAATAAGTTGACCTTATTTTCGTACTTTTATACCGTATTTTTTTAGGCTACAATAGTTAAAACTGGACTGTGTATAGCAACACCCGTTAAACTTTCACACTCACTCCGGAAACTGCAGAGAGAAAATAAAAGTTGAATTTTATATTGTGAAGTGTACGATGGAGATTGAATTTAAGAAGAATGTGGGTAAAATGAGTTGAAGAAAATGAAATAATATTACCATAAAAGGAAAATGTGCAAGTTGAATTGAAATACAAAAAAAAGTGTGCAAATTCGAGTGGAACGGAGAAATAATCAAAAGTATTTGAATGAATGCATTGAAACATAATGAATGACAAAAAATGATCAAATTTATCAATACTTTATAAAGTATCGTATATACCAATCATAATTACTAGTAAGTATGCCAAGAATAAATTCATGTTATTTTGATAGTTCAACATTTTGACCAAACATTTTTATAATTTACAACAATTATATCAGGTGAACTTGTTGCAAAAAAAAGTAAATTTTTTTTCAAAATTTATATCTTTTATAAGACATAATTAGAGATATTTATCGTAAAATTTCAAAGATTATCATGAGAGTTATTAAAATTTCAAAGATTAAAAATTAAAATGAAATCCCTATGGTATCTCAGAACAATTCTTATACCATATTCAAGGGGTATGTACCCCACCTTTGGCGTGTGTCTACAATTATAATTGTGGATTCTATTTGCATATACTATCTAGCAAAACAAAACTACAATGCACATTTAAACACATAAAAAATGCACATATTTCTATTTTAAAATGCACGTGGGGATATGTACCCCTAGTGTATGGTATAATTTGTGATCTCAGAATTGCACGATAAATACTTATATAATCATGAGTATTAACATCGTGCATTTTGACCGTTGTAAACTTATACAAATAATCATTTATTTTCCATCCAACATTGTAAGGTAAGGTTCAAAATCGGTAAGTTTTGTTGGTGCCAAATAACTCAATGAATTTATCATTTCGAAACGCATTCCAAAAACTCAACTAGTCACTACTCAGTTCAAAGTTCAGACACCAAGACGAAATATTTTTATACCCTAAGATTATTATCTTTCTTAACACATTAAAACTAAAATCTAATTTCTTATTATTTTCAATCCACTTTTGAATAAACACTTATCAAATAAATTAGGGTTGCAATAAGGGGCTTTTCTTCATAAAAAATAAAAAACTACTAATAAAAATGAAATAATTTCGGTGGGAAATACATTTCAATACTTTTGAAGAGAAAAATAAACAAATAGGGAGTAGTTATTTAGTTTAACCGCGGCACCTATAGACGCACCGAACCAACTCATCACACTCTGTTACGGAGAGAGAGGGGCCGCCAATTACCACTTTTTCATCGCCTCTCCCTTTTACTAATACACAGACAGAGTCACGCACCCCCAAAAAACACACACAACCACCATATTCCTTTCTTCCCGGCGGTGCTACGGTGGCGATTATCTGATCCCTGAAAATGGCCACTCTTCAGAGTTGGAGGAAGGCGTACGGCGCCCTCAAGGACACCACCAAAGTTGGCCTCGCCCATGTCAACAGCGATTTCAAGGTGCGTGTGCTCTCCACTTTTTCTCGAATTTGGATATTGAAGTTCATAGCTTACTGAATTGAGGGTTTATGATTTGGGATGGTTGCAGGATTTGGATGTGGCGGTTGTCAAGGCTACCAATCACGTGGAGTGTCCGCCCAAAGAGAGGCACCTTAGAAGTGAGTTGTTGTTTTCTTTCGATTTTGGATCAGTAGATCCGAGAGTGCATATTTTGTGGGTTTGATTTTGAATTTGTGCGAGAAATGGTGTTCCTTTGTTACTGGGGTTTTGTAATTTTGGTGGAGAACTGGTTGGATGATTGTGTTTGTTTGATTGCAGAAATTATGATGGCCACATCGGCGGTCCGGCCTCGCGCAGATGTTGCCTACTGTATACATGTCCTTGCTAGGCGATTGGCCAAGACTCATAATTGGACGGTATGAACTACGTCTTTACACTTAAAAATGTAATGTAGTTGCTTAATTCATGATCTTCAGTTGACTTGGGTGTTCACTGTAGTTGACTGTTAGTATGTAGGTTGGACTAGATGTTTGATTTTCTTTTGGTTACATGAGAACTATATGGAAATGTTGTTTTTTTCTGGTGAGGAAAACCTAAGCAGGAAGAGGTAATTTGAACTACAGGATAGTTCTTATATCTGGTGCATCCATGATTATGGCAGACTAGTCTCATACATTTGATGTTTTAAATATCTCAATGATTTAATGCTTGTTATTGCTGCGACTTCCATCTTAATGTACTTGTGGATTGGTAAGTTACTGTTTTCTTCTGGAAGGGACCATTTTTGAACTCTCTCTCATGATTCTCATCCTTGTAGCCTTTCCACCCTGTGAAAGTGGTTGTCATCGCATTCTGATATATTTTTTATTGATGGAGGACTTCATTCAGTGAATGAGGAATTTTTGGTTAATATGATTTATGTGCACTGTATGATTTCTGTGACTTAAACCCAACATTTTGCAACATGAAGGGACTCTATTATCTGTATTAGGTGATGTTAATATTGGGTTGTATCAAATATTGACAAACAATGTCCAGAGTTGTATATTATCTCACACTAATCTCTCTAAAATGATTACTAACAGGTAGCATTAAAGACACTGATTGTTATTCATAGAACATTGAGGGAAGGTGATCCTACATTTCGTGAAGAACTGTTGAATTTTCAACAAAGAGGAAGAGTTCTTCAAATGTCTAATTTTAAGGATGACTCAAGCCCTATTGGTACTACAGAATGCTTTTGTTTCCTGTTATTGACCTTTGTACTTTCAGTTGCTGTTTGCTTGACCGTCTGATTAGTCAATTCTGATTATTTTTGTTAACTCCTGTCTTTTTCTCTATCTAGCATGGGATTGCTCTGGATGGGTCCGCTGTTATGCACTGTTTTTGGAAGAACGTCTTGAATGCTTTAGGGTTCTAAAGTATGATATTGAGGCTGAGCGTCTTCCTAGGCCTATCCAAGGGGAAGACAAGGTGAGAGGATCTAGTCTTTGTTATGTACATGAATTTTGTCAAACATAGTAAATTTGCGTGCTCTTGACTAAGTTGTGTCTTAAGTAACGAACCATGGTGGCAATTTGTTTCTTCTAAGAGAATTCTATCTCCTTAAATAATTTATTACCTAGTGAGCTTAAGTGTAGTCTAAGGAGTACTGAGCAATGTCAATATTCAAGTCCAAGGTTTCTACTAGTCATATATTTCAACACCTCATTACTACCATCGACCGGCTTTCCTTTTGAGGAAGAGTTTTAAAATGGATAGTTTTCAGCTAGTCAAGGAGCTTAGTGTAAAAATAAAAGAAGTTACTCTCAGATTTGACATCACAGGTAGGAGTAATTGAAATAGTCTTTGTAAAAGAAGTTACCCTCGGAGATTTGACATCACGGGTTGGAGTTGTTGAAATAGCCTTTGTAAAAGAAAAGTGCTTGATAAGACAGCATAAGTTTGGCCTTTGCAATATAATTTCAGCCTTTACGAAATGACCTTTCCATAGACCTTACTGATGCAGAAGCTCTAATGCGCCATCTCCCCTCTCTTATAATGAGTTATTTTTTCTTCTTTACTGTAGCCTTTCCTATCAATGAACCTCACCTTCGGGCGTATGGAGTGTGTGTGTATATATATTCATTTAAGCTTACATGGATATATATGACATGTCCTTCTTTGTATCCAGGGTTATAGCAAAACTCGAGATTTGGATAGTGAAGAACTTCTTGAGCAACTACCTTCTTTGCAGCAGCTGCTGTTTCGTCTAATTGGGTGTCGGGTATGATATCTCCTGTTTCATTCAATTTTTCTGTCTGTTTACCAAATTAAGCTTGTTAAATCCTTATAAATGCCCTGGATTTTTCAGCCTGAAGGTGCAGCTGTCCACAACTATGTCATACAATATGCACTAGCCCTGGTATGTTCTGCTTCATATGGCTATGCACCTGGTGCATTCATTAATAGAAAAGTTATTTACTTGTTTTTTAGAATAATTTCATTTCTGGATAGGGTTGATTTCCTTGTATGTGACGAGTTTTAGAGCATGGCAGCCATAGCAGCTTAACATAGTTTCAGAGCAGGCTGTCTTGGTTTCACGTGTTGACATAGTTTTAGAGCATGCTAGTTGGTTTCAGGATGTTTTCATAGGTTAAGCATTCACCAGGAATAGAAAAATATTCTGCAACTGATGATTGTATGCTTCTGTTGCTTAATTGTTTGATACAACCACTGGAATCTAACCTCTGCAACTATTGAATGATATTTGTGACATATATGTAAATACTGTTAGTGCAATACATGACACAATACAATCCTTTGGGCAAACATCCTTTGAAAATCTTCATGAAACATCTTATTAATACACAGACAGTAATTATATATTATTACTTTGAGATATAGTCAACCCAACTCAAGGCCTAGTTATTGTACTTACTTCTAGTGTTGCCATATGTTACTTTCAGGTTCTGAAGGAAAGCTTCAAAATTTACTGTGCCATAAATGATGGGATCATAAACCTTGTTGACAAGGTGCATAAACTCTTAAAATCCTAAATACCCAATAACTTGTTGTTTATTATAATAAACTAATTTAATTTTGATTTGCTTGCAATAGTTTTTTGAGATGCCTAGACATGAAGCAATTAAGGCCCTTGATGTTTATAAAAGAGCTGGTCAGCAGGTGATACTTCTAAACTTATAGTTGATGTGGATTCTTTCTTTCCCATTTTGTAAAAATTGACTGGAAAGTTTTTTAGCCTACTCCACTGCCTCTAAAAGAGCTGTATCTTATTTCAGGCCACAAGTCTTTCTGACTTTTATGAAGTTTGCAAAGGGTTGGAAATGGCCAGGAACTTCCAGTTTCCTGCATTACGAGAGGTTAGAGCTTTAGCTGTAACATGAGATTGTGTCTTTCTGTTTTTCCCTTAAATAAGAACTCATAAAGGGTGACATCCATCTCCAGCCCCCACAATCTTTTGTCGTTACCATGGAAGAATACATTAGAGAAGCACCAAGGATGGTGTCTGTCCCGAGAGAAACTTTGGTTAGTATGCTCAGTTATATTGGCGAGAATTGCTCATATTTTCCGGGGAATTATTCTGAGAGACATTTCTTTTATATTTAGGAATACCCGGAAAGACTTATGTTGACCTATAAGCCAGAAGAAGAAGATCCTTCTGCTTCCGAGGAGCCAGTAGTCACAGATGATGAGCCCAAACCAGTGCCTTTTGGTGATGACGCCACTGTTTCAACTGCTGATGTTGTTGTCCCACCTCAACCATTTGCCAACCACTTTGAAACTGATGATCTACTGGTAAACTTACTGTGTTTTCTGTAGCACTTAATTTATTGCAGTTTTTTAGGCTGTCATTTGACACTGTTGAATGGCTCTTGTAGGGGTTAAATTCCGATGCACCCAGTGCATCTGCTATTGAGGACAGCAATGCTCTGGCGTTAGCCATTATTCCATCGGGTAAGTAATTCCAGAATGCTTTCATATGTGCTTACTGCTTACCTTTGATTTGCAGCCTGAAGGATTGGATTTTCAATGATTGCATTGTAGGTATTGATTCTAGTGCTGCTCCTGCAAAAGCATTTGATCCAACAGGCTGGGAGCTGGCTCTTGTCAATACTCCCAGCAACAACTTATCTGCTGCCCAGGAGAGAGAGTTGGTAAGGTTTTTCTGTTTATATATAGTTTCCCTTTATCTATTTGTTAATGAAATAAATTGAAAGTTTGTTGCTAGCTCCTCTTGTTTGTCTTAATCATGATGATGCTTTAGACACACCAAACCCCACCTAATTGACCCAAGTAATTATGTTTATTGTGTTGATGGTTTTGTATTTGTTCCTACTTGTTCCTTTCTGAGACATTCTTTCTTGTCATGGATAAACCTCGTATTTATCGGTTTATGGCAGGCTGGTGGGTTGGATACGCTTCTACTGAACAGTTTGTATGACGATGGAGCTTATAGAGCCTCCCAACAACCAATGTATGGAGTACCTGCCCCAAATCCGTTTGCAGCTCATGATCCATTTGCTCCTTCTCCTGCAGTTCAAATGGGTGGTATGCCTCAACCACAGACAAACCCTTTTGGTCCTTACGCACCTGCTTATCCACCCCAGCAGCAGCAGCAGCAACAATATGCTTTTAACCAGCAAAATCCCTTTGGCGATTCAGGCTTCACTGCCTATCCTGTCAATCCTGTTGGCGGCCACCCGCAAACAACCAACCCATTTGGAAGCACGGGGCTTCTATAATGCGTGATGGAATTGAATTGACACGGCCTAGTTGATGCTGGTACATTTGGAGAGAGTATGGGTTTCGTGCATTTTGTCCCCATGATAGTATATGATTTTGCAGCTTGCTTCTTGAACATGGGTTGAGATGTAAAGATAGATGATGGATAATGGTGCAATTTTAGATAGGAATTAAGGAAACACGACCAATGATGTTACATATAGTTTAACTCTGCCTCAAATTTTATTTGGATTTGGTTGTGTTTGCTGCGTCCTTGTTTTCACAATTGCCTACCTACATTCTTTATGTTGAACACTTAGCTCTGATTCTCGAAAGTTTATATTTGAAATTTGTTATATTCCTCTCCACAGCTCTCTGATTTCGGATAATTTATCAAATTGAGGAACCTCTGAGGGTCAATACAATTGTTGCGATATCATTACAAAGGGGGTGGTCAAAGAAACATTTCAACATAATAAAATGAAATGGATATCTGCAGATGACAATAATAACTAGAACGGGTACATATGATTTAAAGAGAAAATTCAGGTGTGTTTGGTTGGGCAAGTTTTTGCAAAACTTGGACTATCCAAGTCCAATTTTATAAGATCTTGTTTGGTTCACCAAGTTTCCCAAAATCCAGACTTGCAAAATCCTAAAAACCAATCAAAGATTTTGTTTCACACTCACAAAATCCAACCCAACCAAATAAGAATTTTGCAAAACCAGACTCTCAAAATCCCAAACAAAAACCCAAACTCTCAAAATTCCAAAACAAAATCTAAACTCTCAAAAATCTTGCGAACCAAACACACTCATCTTTTACCATTTAACCTCTCATCAGCGTAATGAAATTCTAGAGGATAAAAAAGTTCTTATAAATATACTGGTTTGTTACATGGAGGTTATTCCAACATTCTCATTCGGAAATTAAGATGTGAAATTATTGGAGTGCCTTCATGATCGGGGAATGTTAATAGAACTATAGAATAGATATGAGAAAATATCTGGAGAGACCGTTCATGTTATAAACCAATGACTATATAGTAATGGTATGATAAAATAAAACAAGGAGGTCCTTAATTGCAATATACTCAAAATAGTTACTATTCACACGCACTATTTATTGGTCCGTTACTATTCACTGAACTGCACTATTCACTGATCCGTCACTATTCACTGGGCTGCACTGTTCATTGGACGACACTGTTCATTGGGCTGCACTGTTTATTGGACTGCACCAAATCTCACATCTGGCCATACATGCCTAAAACAGACCAGAATATGGGGATTTTAACATACAAGGTAAACATTATAGGCGGAAATATGAACATGAACATGAACATCTAAACATGCTACCCTAGCCAATTCCCACACACCAAATCTCACATCTGCCCATTCATGCCTCAAACAGACCAGAACATGGGGATTTTAATACAGAAGGTCCACATTATAGGTAGAAACATGAACACGGAAATCTAAACATGCTACCCTAACCAATTTTCACACACCAAACCTCACATATGGCCATACATGCCTCAAACAGACCAGAACATGAAAATTTTAACACATAAGGTCCACATTATAAGCAGAAACATGATATGAACATCTAAACATGCTACCCTAACCAATTTTCACACACCAAACCTCACATCTGGCCATTCATACCTCAAACATACCAGAACATGGGGTTTTAAGCACATAAGGTCCACATTATAGTCCCAAACATGAACACGAACATCTAAACATGCTACCCTAGCCAAATTTTCACACACCAAATCTCACATATGGCCATTCAAGACTCAAACAGATCAGAAAATGGGGTTTTAAGCATATAAGGTCCACATTATAGTTCCATACATGAACACGGACATCTAAACATGCTACCCTAACCAATTTTCACACACCAAACCTCACATCTGATCATTCATGCCTCAAACAGACCTTAACATGGGAATTTTAGTACATAAGGTCCACATTATAGCACAAACATGAACATGTACATCTACACATGCTACCCTAACCAATTTTCACACACCATCACATCTGGTCGTTCATGCCTCAAATAGATCGGAACATGGGGATTCTAACACATAAGGACCACATTATAGGCGGAAACATGAACATGAACATCTAAACATGCTACCCTAGCCAATTTTCACACATCAAACTTCACATCTTGTCATTCATGCCTCAAACAGACCAGAATATGGGAATTTTAACACACAAGGTCCACATTATAGGTAGAAACATGAACATGAACATCTAAACATGCTACCCTAGCCAATTTTCACACACCAAACCTCACATCTGGCCATTCATGCCTCAATCAGACCTGAACATGGGGATTTTAGCACATAAGGTCCACATTATAGGCACAAACATAAAGTGAACATCTAAACATGCTACCCTAACCAATTTTCACACACCAAACCTCACATATGACCATTCATGCCTCAAGCAGACCAGAACATGGGGATTTTAACACATAAGTTCCACATTATAGTCCTAAACATGAACACGAACATCTAAACATGCTACTCTAGCCAATTTACACACACCAAACCTCACATATGGCCATTCATGTCTCAAACAGACCAGAATATGGTGTTTTAAGCACATAAGGTCTACATTATAATCCCAAACATACACAAACATCTAAACATGCTACCCTAGCCAATTTTCACACACCAAACCTCACATCTGGTCATTCATGCCTCAAACAGACCAGAACATGGGGATTTTAGAACATGAGGTACACATTATAGACACAAACATGAACACGAACATCTACACATGCTACCCTACCCAATTTTCACACACCAATCCTCACATATGGCCATTCATGCCTCAAACAGATCAGAACATGAGGTTTTAAGCACATAAGGTCAACATTATAGTCTTAAACATGAACACGAACATCTGAACAAATCAAATCATCTAAACATCTAAACATGAACACGAACACCATGACCCTCCGATCTACAACACAGAACACTAACAAAATAAAAACAAACAAAAAATTCGCGAACAAATTGACAAAAGCCGACGAAATTAAAGAGATCCGAAACTTTACTTGATAGATCGCACATCCCCATCGCTATTGGAATCGAAAAACCACATCAAATTGGGAAGAACTTCAGAGTTCAGATTTGGGGGAAAACGAGAGCAAGGATTTTGGGGGAAAACAAGAGCTCTGGAGAAGATGAAAAGTGGGGGAGAGAGAAAGAGGATTTTTATATTTATACTATTCTATTTTATGAAATTGCAAAAGAAGTCCCCGCGTATTTCATGTCTTTTCAACATAGCCCCCGCGCATTTTTTTTCTTTACATTGAGTCTAGTCTATAATTTGGACGGTCTCTTTTGAGAATTTCTAAATAGATATTTACTATTTAGCATGACATATTGTAATTTTTGTATGTATTTTCTTAAAGTGAATGGTTCCTAATGTTATATGAAAGTTTGGGAATTTATTACGAAAGATTATGCAGTCTTTTATGGTAACTTTTGATTTTTAAGATGAAAGATTTCTAAAATTAATATGGATGATTGAGGATTTGCTATGCAATATTATGCCGTCTTTCATGAATAATGCCACAGATAAAATGTTAACATTTTAGTAACACACAATATACATACTCTCAAGTTCTTTAGCCTTCGTTATTTAAAGGTTATGATGTATATTTATGACAAAAAAGTTATAGTGCTAGATTAAACGCTGATGTATATGAGTTGAAAGATTATAATTTTAGTCATAGGTGCCTCCCAAACTACATATTAATTGGCCCCCGCTATATTAAACTTGAAGGTCTACCAAAACCTCAACTTCTCGGATAATTTTGTTGAACCATTTAGAGCACTTGCAGCCTCTTTAAATAAACTTCAGCTATAAAAGCTAGAAAAAAAGTCACAATAGAGGAATTTGGTTTTGATTTTCTTTAAATTCAACGATAAAAATAGCTCATTGGTCTGAAAAGTACAACTCATGTGGTTTACCAAGTGAACCAATGGAAGTGAGACATGTGGCGTTTGGACCATATGTTATCTAGCTCCCTTTTGTTCTGTGAGTGTCAGTGTGGATTTTCTTAAAACTTGACCTTATGAGTCATGCACTCAATTCTTTCATGCATAAAATTTTGGGTTTTATATTGTTATGTTTCTTCTCTGTTATATATTGCAATGTTAGTTTTCTAAAAACTTGGTCTTATAAGTTCTGCAATCACTCTTTAAAATGCTTGTACAATTCTAAATTTTTGTTATTATAATTGTCTATGTGTTGCATGTATCATTAGTAATTACAAATATGCTGTTCATCTATAATATACACGTTCCCGCAATCATTTTTCTCATGTATGTGGTATTAGGATACATCATGTATGTGTGCTTATATATATGATTTTACGGTGTCAATTTAGACGCTATAAAACCACTTTAACACCTTATTTTCCTTCTTTCTCATAGGTAATTCGTACCAATGCCTTCATGAGGGAAACAAAAATCAAGTATGATATTGAAGTTGGAAATATAATCAGTTTTTAGCTTATATTTCACGAATTCCAACATTATATAGTTTGCTTTCATTGTTAGGTATAATCAAGCATTATATACCAATTGCCAATTTTCAGTTTCTATATTTCATTTTGTGTTCGTTTTCATGTATATCATTATAATATTTTGATAGAAATCAATTATTAATTTCATTTTTCCTTTAAATCAGATGCTAGCCGTTTCTTCTATTATTCTAGGAAAGTTATAAAGGTCATGAACTTCAAGATCTGATTAATTGCATTCACACACGACCATCTGCCTTTCTTATAGTATCAAACTTGGGTCTTTTGATGGTATGATATTTTGATAAGGGAAAGTCTCGAAAAAGACCGTCTATAATTTAGACTAGTCTATTTTTAAGTAAAACAATATTAAGGCTCTTATTTGTAAAATACGGAGGGGTTTAATTGCAATATTTAAAACCTTGCCCCTCCCTTTCAATTTCACGCGTGCGCGTGTACTGGTGGGACCCACCACTTGCTTGTCCAGTTTTTCCGTTTTTTTGCAAAAATGTTGCACGCGGAACTCGATCCCAAGACCTCATGAACAAAGGGTGAATCAACTCTACCACTCCACCAATCCAGCTTTAGTGAATTTCTATACAAGTAATATATATATATATGTATATATATATATATATATATATATATATATACATATATATATATATAGTTACAGGAAATAAAACCTCATATTTATCCTTAAAATCATTCCCCTTTTAAACTGAAACTTCCATATTTAAAATTCAAACATTCTAATTTAAATTAAAAACTTACGTATTTTAATCTATAATCGATTAAAAATAAAATATTATACTTTAAATTAAAAACTTCCATATTTTAATTTACAACCTGTCATAAAATAAAAATTATACTTTAAATTAAAAACATCCCTATTTTAACTACAATCTATTAAAAATCAAATATTTTAATTTTAATAAAAAAACCTCTGTGCTTTAATGTATGACATATTAAAAATTAAACATCATACTTTTAATTAACAACCTCCGTGTTTTAATCTACAATCTATTAAAAATCAAACATTTTACTTTTAATTAACAACTTCCGTATTTTATGTACATCATATTAAAAAAATCAAACATTATACTTTTAATTAAAAATTTCAGTGTTTTAATGTACAACGTATTAAAAATTAAACATTACACTTTTAATTAACAACCTCTGTGTTTTAATGTACATCATTTTGAAAAAATCAAACATCATGGTTTTAATTAAAAACCTCGGTATTTTAATGTAAAACGTATTAAAATAGTATTGTGAAATGAATAGTATTGGCTGTGAATTGTACTGGACCGTGAATAGTGCGCGCGTGAATAGTAAATTTCTAAATTGCAATTAAGGACCTCCTTGTTTCTATTCAATCATGCTTTTACTATTTAGTCCCCGGTCTATAATATTGACGGTCTCTCACAAGATTACCTCTTTTGATAATTATGATTAAAATGCTCCCATTACAATACTCATGCATTATGACGCATTTACCATTATTTGTTTATGTGATTCAGGGGTTTCCGTTGTTGCACAAACAAACATATGGCCCATATTTTGCCCTTAAATACATGGTTGACTCTTACTTGTGTTATTATATTGTTTTTTCTTCAGACTAGCATCAGTCATCCATCTCTTTGTTTCCTTCATCCGCTAATGCCGAGGTGGAACTCGACACCAAAATATAATCTAATTCGAAAGATTTCCAAAATCTTCAACTCATAAACCCGCCAATCTGATTCCCAAGGTCTGAGTGTATGTTCCATTTGCCGGTGGTGGCACCGAAAAAACAGTCGCTCTTCGCCATCACCGCAATCCCTCTCCGGCATGGATAGTTGTTGCAACAAAAAATGAGTTTATCATGAAATTAGTGACATAATGATCACAAGGTTTTCAGGCACCGAAAAAAGTTTTTAAGCAATAATACAACTTTTGACACAACATATCTACACGATTATGAAGATAGACTACAAA
Source organism: Sherardia arvensis (assembly GCA_948330725.1). Taxonomy (NCBI): domain Eukaryota; kingdom Viridiplantae; phylum Streptophyta; class Magnoliopsida; order Gentianales; family Rubiaceae; genus Sherardia; species Sherardia arvensis. The sequence continues at coordinate 11,335,620 of OX415244.1, forward strand.
GTCACAATTCCCCGAGTTTATCATCTAACGAATTAGTTTTAAAAAAACAGTGTCCCATAATGATAGTCTGAGCCAGGATCAAAAGAAACTCCAATGTCTCATGGCACCAAAAAGAGGAAGCGGGCCAAAAAGGTTGTAGCGGGAGTCCAGATTAGCTCCTTCGGGGAGCAAAGTAAACCTGAATGCTGATTTTACCGCCAATATTGATAGGATTGAGAATGTTGTCCATGGGATTGAAAATGAGAGATCCAATGTTGGTGAAATGGATCAAAGTGTTGCAGCTGATATGTTGGTAAAAGTTGAAGATGTTCCAGGTCAAGTGTTAGAAAACCTCGGCAAAAGTTGCAAGGATGGAAATGGACGGGGAGGAATTGTTGAAAATGTCACTGAAACGCCAGTTGAAGATTCAGCAGTTGATCAACTGGGAAGAGATAGGAGAAAGGCAAGTCAATGAAGAAGGAGAAAAGGAAACAGGGGAAAGACCAAGGTTCTACATCTCAAAATGTTATAAATTCTGAAGAAAGACCAAGTGAGGAGGTACATTCACCACATCATCCAGATCATGAAATCACTGAAAACTTGGATGGAAATGCACAAGAAGATGCTGAAAGTGCCAAGTGAGGAGGTACATTTACCACATCATCCAAATATGAATCTTTTCAACTATCTGAATGCTTGGAAATTACTCTTTTTTTAAAATTTAAAACCACTTAAGTAAGTGGAGTGAAGTTTATTAGGCTCACTACACCGTAAAAAGCCTATATAGGCAAGTATCTTACAAACCAATGTTTGAAAGATAAAATAACTATGAGAGATCCTTAACCGCACCCATGTCAAGATTCACAAGCATGTTAGGTCACTCCAAAGCGATACCCAGATCTGCCGATGAAATGACTCAATACTTGCAAGCATATTAGGGTTTGCTATGCAATACCCAACTCTGGCGACAAGCACGGGGTTTGAGAAAAGGATTCCCTTTTATACTTGTCCCAATGTCGATTTTCACAAGCAGGTTAGGGCACGCCAAAGCGATTTCCAATTTTGCCGATGAAAAGACTCATAACTCGCAAGCATATTAGGACTCGCTAAGCGTACCCAACTCTGGCAACAAGCACGGGGTTTGAGAAAAGGATTCCCTTTTTATACTTGTCCCAATGTCGATTTTCACAAGCAGGTTAGGGCACGCCAAAGCGATTTCCAATTTTGCCGATGAAAAGACTCATAACTCGCAAGTATATTAGGGCTCGCTAAGCGAACCCAACTCTGCCGACGAGTACGGGGAAAGGATAAGAAATGATTCACATCCCTCGCGGAGAAATTACTCTATTTTGGGAGACGGTTGTTCCGAAAGAGATGATGATTTGCTAAGTAAGAAACTATTACACTAAGTTATGTTTTGTCTATTAATTGTTTTAAATTATTACTCACTAATATTCTTATTTCAATCAACAAATGTGGTATGTGTTTTCATATGCTACCTTCAACTATTGTTTATCGTTCTATGATTCGGGAATTCGTTGTGGTAAATTAAGAGTGAGTACAATCAGTTCTACATGTTAACAATTCTAATCATACATTCAATGTATCAACTTCTAAAAAATATCAAAAGACTTCTGAAATGGTTGTCCATTATATTAGTTGTAACAATTATATGGATGGAGAGAAGCCTTGCTGTATAATTACTAATTACTACAAGAAGTATGTACCCAACACCTCTTTGAGAGTGATGAGATGAAGAGTCGATGTGCTGAAATAATTAGTTGTTATTTTAGGTGTTTAAGAATTTTAGATTAAACCACTAAAGAGTATATGTGTTATATGGGGCACATCGTTATAAAATACCAATTAACATATCATCTAACCATTTGTTATTTCAATCTCTTGTATTGAGGATAAAGGTCAAGGCGTTGTTGAAAATGTGGAATGTCGACACTGCATCAAAGAACACAGAGAAACTATAACAAGACAATGTAGAGTTGAAGAGTCAGAAATAACTAATGAGTTTTTGTTGGAAAAACATCCCGGAGAAGACGAGGCTGAACCAAAACAAAAAGTGAAAAAGTAACTATCCAAGTGACCGGTTTAAAAGAGAAACATCTAAACGAGAGGGTCCTTTTATACATTTGTGTGACAGTAATTAAGTGCGTTATTTTCACATTTGTGTGACGTTACTCATATTTTGAGTGACGTTACTCATATTTTGTGCTACATAGTAATGTGCGATAACTCCAACCGTGTTTGCGTGATCGATTTTGAATTTTAGAGCTTTTGGAGTCATTCCAATAGATCCGCTATCTTATTCTCTAAACAGTACTTTAAGGAGAGAAAAAAATAATCGATATATTTTCATTGTGAAAATAAATTGTAGAGAATGAATTTCATGTAAAGTTTATTGAGTTTGAAACCTATTTAGAGCATTCAATTATCAAATCAGTACAAATTATGAAATATGTGTTTTTAAGAACTATTGGTGATGTGCTGTGCTGATGAGTGCTGAGCTGTGCTGATGAGTGCTGTGCTGTGCTAATCTTGTGCTGAATAGTGTTGAAAGTGTTAAATAGTGTTCATTTGAGTTGAAGAAAAAACACAATGTTTAATACTTAAGAACTAAAAAGAGTACTTAATTAATATTATTTTTACAAAACATAAAAATAGTGTCCATTTAGAGTTTAAATGCATTGAGCTGAATAGTGTTGTGCTGATGAGTGATGTGTTGTGCTGATGAGTGTTGTGTTGTGCTGACCAGTATTCTGCTGTGCTGAAATGTGCTATAATAAGTTGAACTGGACAGGGCCTTTGTTGTCTGAGTTGAGTCTCAATAACTGTTCTCGTGTGATTAATGAAAGACGTATTTAGGATAAAATATAATATTAAATGCATCTTTTAGCAACATTGAATTTAGTTTTTTTTTTTTTGGCGAATGCAAAGATTTATAACAAAATTAGATTTCATTTCAAAAAAAAAAAACAAAATTAGATTTGGTCGGCTATCCATTCCGTGCACAATTGGTGAAGTTCACCAATATATAATTTAGTGTGAAAAATATCCCAAAGTATGAAAAATTCAAAAAGGCAGATTATCCGATTATTGACCTAAGAAGAAAAAAAGAAAAAGGAAAAGATGATAGAGGCATGTTTGATGATGATTTTCCAGCAGCGGGCATCCGGGTGGGACCCGCAGACTAACTTTGTACGGGTCCACGTGCCCATTTTGTTTGGTTGGGGGCCCCGCCGCCACTTGAGAAAGAGAAAATAAAAAACAGGGTGGCGCGGGCGGGGAATTGCAAAGCAAAAGGCGTTGTGGATCCAAAGTTTAATTCCCATCACTTTCTGGATTTCATTCCGCACCCTTATATTTATTACTTATTGCTCACCCACCACCCACTTTTTCTTATAATTTCTTTTTGGACCAATAAACAATTCATACAATCTGGCACATCTTCTTCTCTACCTGTTGAATCTCTGATTTCCTTTCTCACGTCACAAGGTTTTCTGCTTAATCATATTTTTATGGTCTGATTACTTCTATTTATACATGTCAACTTAATTCATTCTTTTACTCTCTTTTTTCAATATTATCATCAATTTCATACTTTCCAAAAATCAATTCCTTATACTCAATCTCAATCTGAACGTATAACGAAAATCAATTTTTTTCAAAAAATTCGATGCTCATAAATTGCTGTAATAATTGTTAAAAATGTAATTTTCAAATATATTTTTTACTGAACTAAACACGGAAAATAAATGTATTAACAATATAATTGATCCAATTAAATTATACAAAATTATAATTCTACTAACTAAATTAAATTAAACTGGATTAGATTGGTTTATGAATGCCATCTATTATTTCATTATATGTATGATTTGATGTAGCTCACTAACTAAAGTACATCAGCTATAATTATTATGCCATACAATTAGTGTAACCCAAGTAAAATCATGTCTAAAGTTTTTATTTCAACTTATTCCTTGTTGTCGTAGCTGATCGAAAACTTTTTCATCTAAGTGCACCTTCTTGAGATTAGCTGCACAATTTTACAGTTAATTTCAAGTAATTACAACTCAATTGAACGTGATTTAAGTCTCGCTGTACAAACTATGAAGTGCATTTCACTAATAAAATTGTGCATTTCACTACCAAAAATTGATCTCTTCTCACACAAATCATTATATTTTGTTATGAAATGGAATATTTTCTTTCTAAAATAATATTATTCAATCAAATAAAGTCTTTTCTTTTTCAAAAATCATAAACAAATACTCTAGTTCACATGGAAAAAGATGAAATTAGAGATCCTATAGACATTTTTGAGTGATCCAAACCTCTTGAAAAGGTGAATACCATGGACTCATGAAGCTTCTAATGAAATAACAATCGAAAAGAAATCAAAAGGTCTCATATATTGAATCGGCAAAATCTAAAGAGCGTGCTACTTTTGCAGTTTGACATCAAATACATGATGAAATACTTAGTACATTGGCATGTTGAAAGAATTAAACAAAGTCCAAGTACATTTTGAGTTTGTTCCAAGTAATTAAATTTAGTAGGCCATGCATTTATTTATATGCTAATATTTATTTTATTTAGGTTGTGGTGGGGAAATAAGGGTCATAATATGGTTGCTAAGCATACCTTTCTTTTGTATAATTGGTTAGAGTTCATACTTTCCTAAAGATTCAAGTCTTGTTTGGCTGTTCTTAGTTCAAAATCAACTGTACCATCCAGACCGCCCTTTTGTTTTGATTTGTTGTCCTAAAAATCCACCATTTTTTGTATGTCTTCAAGAATTTCGAGCCCTGAAAATGGCTGCAAATAAGTTTGCAACTATGGTGCATAGAAACACCAACAGGGTCACTCTTATTCTCATCTATGCAGTTCTTGAATGGACTCTGATAGCTCTTTTGCTGCTCAACTCTGTCTTTTCTTATCTGATCATCAAGTTTGCAGATTACGTGGGGCTGAAGCCCCCCTGTTTATGGTGCTCCCGAGTTGATCATTTGTTGGATCATGCCGGAAATGGAAAGAACGTACATAGAGATCTCCTCTGTGAAGCTCATGCTGCAGAGGTTTCCAGATTGGGGTTTTGTCTGAATCACCGGAAGCTGGCAGAGTATCAGAATTTCTGCGAGGATTGCTCGTCCTCCATGCCTGAAGCTCGAGCGAAAAACTTCACGTTCTTGCCATGGACAAATGAGGAGGAGGATTTGAAGTGTTCTTGCTGTGGTGTGGAGATGGAGATGGAGATGAAGATGGAGAGGCACATGTACAATTCTTCTTACATTCTGGTCAAGCCTTCTTGGGATGTTCTGGAATGCTCCAATGAGAAAGCGAATTTGATCACAGAGATTGAGGAGGATGGCTTAGCAAAAAAGGGATCAGAGTTTGAAAATGGCTATGGTTCTGAAAGGCAGATGCTTTGTGAGTTTGGTGAGGGGATTGTTGTAATGGAGGAGCATGAAGATGAAGATGGTTCTGAGGTCAAGGAAATGGAGGGCCTAATTGTTGAGGAAAATGTGAAGGTGGAGAAGAAAGATCAATCTGTTCAAGTTTGTTTCGAAGAGGATGAATCTAATGGAATGCTTCCTCAGCAGCATCTGGAGTTCTTTTTCGATTACTCGGGAAATCGATTGGTCTCGATCGATATGATTGATTCTACCACTGATGAAGATCAAATGGTGTACACAAATAGGGATGAGGAGAATGCAGAATCTGAACATGTGCAGAAAACTGAGGATGATCCCAGATATGCAGTTCTTGAATCAGTGGAAATGGAAGAAGATGACAGTTCTTGGGTTTTTCAGGCTGTTGAGTCTCATGTAGTGAGGGAGGCTTCATTTCCCGAAGGCGAAGAAACCGGCAACGATGAATCTCAAGCAATGCCAGTTGCAGAAGAGGAAGAAAAACTATCAGGTATGTATGATTACTCTCTTGACATTTTATTCTTGTCATTTCATTTGTTTGAGGTGATATTTATGCTTGTAATGTGGGTGTAAAATGTAGTCCTTGAAGATGTAACTCAAACTCCAGTTAATGAAACTGTTGCAGAGGTCTCAATAGGGACAGAAATCCCAGATTTGGATGCAGCTGATGATGTTCATCATGAGCATGAAGACATGATATCATTTGAATACAATGAGAAAGATCCTTCGACAAGCCCGACCAGTTTGCGCCATGATTCTGACTATGGTAAGCCCTTTAATGATATACCATGCTTGCCTTCTTCTTGTTCTTGTTTCTTACAGTTGGTTCTGTTCAGGTGATAATATGGTGGAACAATCATTAGAAATGCAGACATTGTCAATCCATTTGAGTGAGCTGGAAAATGGGAATCAGTTTCAATACTGTCCTGATTTGAATGGGATTGAAGAAGATAAAGTTCCCGATACACCAACTTCTGACCACAGTTTACACAGCTTGCACAGGAAGCTGATGCAGTTGGAGAAGAGGGATTCGGGTACCGAAGATTCTCTAGATGGAAGCATCGCGAGCGATGTGGAAGGAGCCGATGGTTTTGTAACTCCAGACAGCCTGAAAAAGGCGTTGAAATCCGAGCGAAAAGCCCTGCAAGCTCTATACTCAGAGCTGGAAGAAGAGAGGAGTGCTTCTGCCATTGCTGCTAATCAGACAATGGCAATGATAAACAGACTGCAGGAGGAAAAAGCACAGATGCAGATGGAGGCTTTGCAGTATCAGAGGATGATGGAAGAACAGTCTGAATATGATCAGGAAGCTCTGCAGCTCTTGAATGAGCTTATGATGAAGAGGGAGAGGGAAAAGCAAGAGCTTGAGAAAGAGGTGGAGATTTATAGGCGGAAAATGGTGGAATATGAGACTAGAGAAAAGATGAGGATGCTGAGGAAAAGCAGGGATGGTGGAAGTGCTAGGAGTGGATTCTCCTCAGCTTCATTCAGCAATGGTGAGGAGAGTGATGGATTGTCGATCGACTTGAATCAAGATCCAAAAGCTTTGGAAGAGGAAGGATTCTTTAGCACTCCTATTGATGGAGTCATGAGTTTGGAGGAGTCATTGGCTGATTTTGAAGATGAAAGGATGTCCATTCTTGAGCAACTCAAGGTTTTGGAGGAGAAGCTAGTGAGCTTGGATTACGAAGGCGATCGCCATTTTGAGGATGTTAGGCCATTTGAGTATCAAAATGGTCATCATGGAGAGATGAATGGCCATGCTAATGGATTCTCAAAGGAAATGCACCATCATGAGCCAAGAGCCTCAGCTCTCAAAGGAAGAAATCTCCTTCCAGTTTTCGATGCAGTTAGTGATGCAGAAGCAAATGGAAATGGTTCTTGTGATGTCAATGGAGTGCATGAACTGGAAATGAAGTCCTTAGAAGTTGATTACAAGAACTCTGCCATTGATGAGGAAGTGGGGCATCTTTATGAAAGGCTTCAAGCTCTTGAAGCAGACAGGGAGTTCTTGAAGCACTGCATTAGTTCCTTAAAGAAAGGGGACAAAGGAATGGATCTTCTTCAAGAGATTCTGCAACATCTCAGGGACTTGAGAAATGTGGAGCAAAGGGCTAGAAACTTAAGTGATGGTTCTCTACCATGACCAAAAACATCTTCAATGTTGTTATGCCCAAAATCAAGGGTGATTAGTAGGTATGTTTTCATTAATATTTGGTCCATTTTAATCACATATCCACATAAAAGCCGTGTTTTTAACATTAGAAACATGACTCTTTATGTGGAACGGTAGGCTACTTCTAGTTATTATATATCCCATGTCGGTTTCTCGAAATTATATTATAATGTACCATCGTTTAGCATTAGAAACACGACTCTTTACGTGAAACACAGAATAACACTGAAGTATTGATGTATCTTTAAAATTTTCAATGTAGAAGACATGAAATGTTGAAGAAAACACAAGAAATGGCTGATGAGGTTCCAAAAAATGTTGTGTCAGTTTGAAGTGTCAGTTTCATGGGGAGGTCCCATGGAAGAAGAGTCGGCAATTTTGGCAGTCCTGGTGGACAAGGAGTGTGGAGTCTGCCCCTAGTTATTTTGTCTGTTGTATACCTTGTTATTTAGGACACCTTAAACCCTTATTTTTTGTGGGGTGCCTGTGCCCTTATTCATCAACCTCACCTTTTTAAGGGAAAAGGGGGAAGATGAGTGCATTTGCATGTAGTCTAGTGATGAAGGAACCCACCCTGTCATTTGCAAATATGCACCAGAAAATGAAACCAAAAAGAGAGGCTGGATTGCAAGGCTGGAGAAAGAGATTCCAATGCCAGGTGATATTAGGGTTAGAATATCATGTTCTTAGGATTATGGTAGAGCATTTTAGGATTAGAATATCATGTTTTTTTATAGTTTTTTTTTTGGTTTGAGATTTTTTGGTTGGTAAAAAAGGATTTAAAGAGGAGTAAGTAACTTTTCTTTATTTTCCTTTATCCATATTCCACTTCCCCTCATCATTTCCATCAACAAGGTTGTCTGTGGTTTGGAGATGGGGCTAGTTTGGTTGATTAGTTTTATACTTTTGTATCTACTTGTAAGTATATAAATGAGTGTGTTTGTACTTTGTAGACCCCATTATCATCTCTCTTCTTTAGTGTTACTACTTGTTTAGAATGTAGAATAATTATTTTAGTTCAGTTTCATTTGTTTTGACGAGTACTTCAACTTATATATAATTCAATTTCCTCAATTTCAAATTAAACTACACATTTTCTAACATTTTTTCATATATATACTTTGACCAGTTATAATTTTATTGATGTAACTTTTTCAGTGTGTAAAAGTTTAATACTCAGAAATAGATGGTACAACAGATCCAAACATGCAAGGCGGATGTAAGTATAGAGTTAATATGAATCTAACCATACCAAAATTTCACTGAGTATCTAATAATTATTGAAGTATGGAAATTTGACTATTTCAACTTATTCATCTGTCACGCAGCCCGTATAAATAATTGATGGAATAGTTGATATTATTAATCTGTGGAATTTTTTAGTTATTTCAGTTTATCAATCCGTCATTATTATTAATTTTACTGCTATTCCGCCGGCCATATGATAAAATATTTTCTGGATTGCCGCTAACTTGTTGAGTTCAATTGACAAAGGGCATAAAATTAGCATCTATAATTACCAATTGGTTTTGCTTAAAGCTTCAGCAACTTTGGTTAGGTATGGACATGCATGTATATTAGTTGATTTTGATCAAAAGCTAATGGTTAAATTTGGGGTGAACGTGCATGCATAATTTGAATTTGTTCAATAGCTAATGGCTTGTGTCCTACAGTATATATTATCGGCTTAATGATTGGTTTTACAGCTATTTAGGGCAGTACTATTCTGACAGAGAATAATTAGAGAGGTTTGCTTTAATTTGGTTATTTTAACACAATTCTAAGCTAAAAAGCAAATGATTTCAACTTACTATACTATTTAATATTTGGAAAAGCCTTGATTTTAGGATTGTGGAATGTTATCCGACACTGGAATATTTATATATATTTTTACCTTTTGGAGCTGGCAGCTCATTTTCTCATATATTTATCATAATAATTTGTATGTTTATAATTCTATGACTAAATTTCAAAAAATAACTCTAACATTGGTTGAAATGTCAATTTTAGAACCAACATTCAAAATGGTCGATGTGATACCCGATATTCTGAAAACATCAATTTTAGAACCCAACATTCAAAATGGTCAATATTTGATACCCAACATTTTGAAAATGTAAAATTTTTGGATTTTCGTTAAATTCACATGTTAGATCTATAAATTTCAAGAGCATTTTTGTAATTATATTGTGAAGAATATTCAGGAGTATATCAATGTCCAAAATATCCATCACTACTGGCGCATCTTATAGTCAGACGAGACCTGAATTCATAGATTTGAATTTATGGCAAATGTTTCATGTTTGTTTTGATGGACATGATAAAGATGTGGGTAAAAAATGGTGTTGTTTTTAGGCTCCGAAAGTGACGAGGTAATGCGGGCACATGACTAGCGATGGAGTTACAAAGAGAGTTAGCCGAAATAATATTGGGATATTTGGGGAAGATGAGATGGGTGATTTTGATGGATTTATAAATTTTAATCTTTATTTTATTATGAAAATTACAAAAATGCCCTTGAAATTAATATAGCTAACAGGTGTATTTAACGAAAGTCCAAAAATTATACATTTTCAGAATATTGGGTACCAAATATTGACCATTTTGAATGTTGAGTTTTAAAATCGACATTTCAACCAATGATAGGGCATTTTTTGAAATTTAGTCTAGTTCTAACTCAATTAGTCTGCTCGAAATCCTACTGCTTGCACGAAGTCTGCACGAATGCAACACAATTTTAACTCACGACAAATGCACAAGATGATGACCATGAATGCACATAGAGCGAAGCCAGAAATGTGGTGGTGACCGTCGAAATCACTACTAAAATGCTGCATCATATACGTTCTTGTTAATTATTAATAGGATGTAAGAGGATGAACAATCTTTACACCAAATGAAATATTGTTTTACTTACATGCTGAGAAGTTCTATATTTTGGATGCATGTTGCGTTTCTGAATACTTACTTATAAGCATATAACATTATCCACATTCCCGTCCTCCATGTTGTTTTTTATACCACAAAAGAGCGAAGGTAAACATTATCCACATTCCCGTCCTCCACGTTGTTTCTTATACCACAAAAGAGCGAAGGTATGTCAAAACGAAGATGTAGTAAGAGTCAAGAATTTAAGATTGACATCCAATTGAAACACATAATAACATGTGCTAACCTTGATTTTAACAAGTTTGAAGAAATGAGATGATTATCATTGATCTCATTAATTTACGACTGTGAAAAAATTCACTAAAATTTGAGATGGTGGTAAATACAGAGAATGTAACCAATATACAAATTTCTTAGAAGGAATAATTGTCACGAAATATCAATATCCCCGATAAAATAAAAATAGTTAATAAGTATATTATAAAATTTTGTAGAAATGTAGTAGTGTTATTCTTGCACTTGATTATTGTTCTGATTGAGTTTTGCCTGCTAATTCCATAACCTTTTACAGGAACTATTCATTAATAGAATGTAATTTATCAGAGACTTATTAAATTTTGAATCTAAAGTCTATGTAAAATCAATGATTTGGCTTACATTTCTATTCTTTTATGCACGCTTGGCATGCACTTGTGCATGTATAAAATGTTCGTGCAAAATATTAAAATAATTATTTAATCACTTCAAACATCAAAATTTTATATTTTTCCGATTCATATTTTAAAACTTCAAACTTCACTATTTTCCAAAGGCTGAATTGGATTTAATTAATTTAAATTTATATTCATTTACAAAAATTATGAAAAATTACACCCAACTTTAAAATTATGAAAATAGAAAATAGTGAAATTTGAAGTGATTAAGTAATAATTTTTCCCTGAACATTTTTTTTGAGGTATTCCGTGAACATTTGATACATGCAAATAGTAAGCCTATTAGGTGATACTGTGGAGGTAAACTCTGTTTGTGTTAAGAGCACTGGTTCGGTGATCTTGAGAGCTAGAGTTTGGATTGATCCTTCAAGACCCCTGGTTGCGGGATTCCTTCTCAGGGATGGTGAGGATCACAAATCTTGGGTCTCATGCTACTATGAGCGCCTATGCAAGTGTTGCACAAGATGTGGGATAATAGGGCATCCAAAATCAAGGTGTAAATTAGTTGATGAGGAGCAGCAAAACTCCTTTATTACCATGTCTATGAAGGAGCACTTTGAGGAAAGAGGATTTCATCTTGTGGATTACATGGTTGTTGACAGGTTTGGTGATGATGGTTTAGATATTCCAAAGCATAGTATTATGACTGGTATGGATCAAACCAATGAGGTGATACATATGGAAAAAGATGGCGGTCATGAAAGCCAGCTTGAAGGAAGAATCTATACCATTGGTCAGAGGGTCTCTAAGGGGAAGTTGTTTCAAATGATAGAGGCAAAGGTGGCAGAACTTGGGGATCATATCTCCAAGAAACAGAGACAAGAATCCAGCCCTGATAACTCCAAGAAACAACTTGGTCACATGTCTAGACAGAAGAGAAAAGCGGAAGAGTCATCTTTGGGTTCAAGGAAAAGGCCAAACAAAACAGAGCATGTTCCTAATACTCTCAATCAAGCCGCATCTTTGACGGAAGAGGGAATCGACGCCAGACTTATAGGTGGACAGAATCTGGGTTTCCAATTTGTGACAAGGGCTTATTTAAGTGAAGGAGTCACTACAACTCCGACTTCACGTGTCAAGCTATCAAAGGGGAGACTTGGAAATCTGCCAAACATGAAGGGGTGTTCGTGTAAGCTTGCTGTTTTGGGAAAGAGGCCACGGGTGCACATGGTACTTGACACCACACAACAATGGAAGAAAATTAGAAGGTGCAAGGAGTACATCGAGGATGATTTCCACTCAGAAAAGTCCAAGGGTTGTGCAGGAACATATGACTTCATTCAAGTGTTTTCGGTGTCTGCTCCATCCTTTGAGAACATACATCTTCCTCAGGTTATGCCAAATGGGAACTGTCAGAAGTTCCGGCTACCTAGTGTGCTTAAGGATTGTCTATACTGGAAGGCTCTTACAATCCGCCAAAGGGTGCATCTTCAGTTTCAGTCCCAGCTGCGGTTGTGCTATTACATGTGCTGCTTCTCATCAGCCTTTCTTCAAATCTCATAGGATCTACAGAAATATTTTGGAATGCAGATGAGGAAGAGAATTATGTGGTGAGATTGAAGCACTTTAAACATATCGTGTTCCTGGCACTGGTATATGTTGATCCTTGGAGACGTAAGCTGTGGGACAAAATTTGGAATTTTAAGGTTCCATACAAGTTGGTTCCTATTTGGGATTTGGTTGCAGAGGACACAAAGGGGATATTGCGAGTGGGGATACATCCTTCGAGTTGCATCACTCTGTTGCAGGTTCTAGCGAAGACCTGCAGGAGTATCAAAGCAGCAATATGGGTTGAAGCCCGGAAAATTTGCTTGCTTACGGCTTTGTCCGGTTCACTGGCGGCACTCAAGCATGACGAGTTAGCGCCAAGGGAGATGAGTATCATGGAAGACATCCAGTTCTTCTTTTGTATCTCAGTCTCTCACTCTAATATAAAAAAGCTCTGTAGGAGCGGTCTCTATTATCTTATCTTTCATGTGTGTCATATGGCCCTAGGCCATGATTATGTAGTTTGTAATCTGTCTTTTTAAATATTAATGAAGTGTTATTTGTCAAAAAAAAAAAAACCTAGTCCAATAAAATACAACTAAAAAAAAAAATTTACTTAATAATTTACTGTTTCTTAACTAAGTAAAATTACACTTTTAAATTATAAAAGATCTACCACCTCCAATTCAGAGTTCTCTGACTTAAATTTATACAAAATTTGATTTTAAACCAAATTCAAAACTCTTTCCATAATAAACAGATTTTGGATGTGGGGTTATTAACCAAACCAAAACCCAACATTAGTAAGAATTGACGGGGTGAGAACGATCATGAGCGTTCGTTAAAAAGATTGAGATTGGATCGGTTAAAGATCGGATCGAGATCGTTCATTTAATAAATGAACTGATCATGATCAAAATTTTATGATCGTTTATTAAATGAACGATCAACGATCATGAACATAAAAGCTCGATCATGATCGCGAACAGATCGATAAGATGATCGATCGATAAGGTGATCGAGATCGATCGGTAATATAATTATATAAATTAATAATAATTGGGAAATATTTTAATTTTAATATGTTTGTTTATAGTTTGTTGTGTATTTTTAATAATTTGATAAATTATGTATTTTCGATTTAAAAAAAATTAAATTTTAAGTTGATCAAATGATCGATCACGATCGTTATCGATCATTGATCATTTGATCGGTTATCTATAACGAGCCAATCACGAGTCGATCACGATCATTGTGATTCTTAAACGAGCCGATCACGATCATGAATTATTTTGATCGCTTCGATCGCGATCGATCGTGATCACTTAAATTTTAAACGATCCGATCATGAACATAGTGATGATCGTGATCGGATCGCCTTGTTATCACCCCTATGAGTAGAGTATCATTTTATCAAGATACACATAAATTTAATGTTGAAGAGATGTCTTTGTCTCGATATGATTGCTTCCTTGAGATAAACACCCTTTATAATGTTATAACACTTCAACGGTTGCTTCTGAAATTGACTCTTTATTTTTAACTATTAACAAAAGTATTCCAAGTGTGGTTCTGCCATATGTTAGGATAAATTGAAAAATATAGACTTGTTGGAGAAGATGTTTGGTGGTAGAATAGCTCAAAGCAATGGCCAAAACACCTTCTTATATATTTGATACAATAATTTATCAAGTGACGAAAGTGATTCCTTTAACATATATATTGATGTACCGGTTGGGTGAAGAGGAAAAGTCGTGAAGAAAGTTGTCCCAGAGTAAGAACAAAAATCATTATCACCGAGAGTGTGCTCCACGTACTGTCTCAGAGTGTTAGGATACATATGTAATTAGTTTGGGCTCAGCTGGAAACAACCCGAATCAAACATGTAGAAGACATTTCACTAGCCAAACAATGTAGTCAACATTTGTTGAAGATGGGAGTTCTCGAGGAAGAGAAGGGTGATAATTTATTTGCTAAGTGGATGACCTTCCTGCAACATACAAGTATTGCAAAAACCTTCTTGGCACTGGTGAATGATAACCAGAGAAGGGTTTTCTTGAAAGCCGCAAATACCTAGTATATTGTGGTTGAAATTACAATGCTTGTAGTGTTGGATACAGTGTCGGCCCTACGTATTTTGGGAGTTAAAGAGAATATTATTTTTAAAAGGACCCTAGTAGAGGGTCCATGAAATTCAAATTGCATGTAACGGTGAAAATCAGTTGTAAAAGAAATTTTAAAATGTAAAGGAGAAAAAGAATTAAGATTAATTAAAATGAGGAGTTTATTCAAAATATGGAGCTCTTATGTTGACCCATGTTTAGAAAATATAGGGATTTGAAGAATAATTTATTTCAAAAAAACTAATTCCGATTTTGTTTTTGGAAAAAAAATTGGACCTTATTTTAACCCATTTAACCCATTTTTTAGGGGGAGCTGAACTGCAAGACTCACTACTGGGACGGACTTGGGTAGATGCTTTGGTTTGTTTTCGTTGTCTGTATTTGTCTTTCGTGTATTGAACCATTTTATTCCTTTCTTTCCATGTACTAAACATTGATAGTGACAACTTAGATGTGTGACGTTTGATAACTGTGGTTGGCTTAAATGGAAATTTATTGTGTTTGTATGTTGTACTAGGTTGAGTGACTGCACTTTGTGCGGTAGCAATCCGGCCTAAGAGGAAGATGATGGTGCTTAAGTCACTGTGTATAAGATCACATTAATATTTCGTATTTGTATAAATTATGTAAGACCAATTAATAAATACACAATCTTTCATTGAAAAAAATACAAAAGGGTACAAATACATTACAAAGTCAAAGATCATGAAAAATGAAAAGTTGATTTTTACATCTCAAATGTACAAATATACTACAGAGTCACAAAGTCAAACAGTATGAAATGCAGAGCATATATACTTGAACATGTCAGACATGAAGCAACATACAACCTGATATTTTAACCATCCATTGAAAATTCAATATTTGCTCCTCTAGCAGCTGCGTCTTCGGCATGACGTAGCATCTTTTCCAACCTTTGGAACGCCGCCCTATTTCTCAAGACTTCTTGTTGACAGACGACCGGTCACTTATGGATGAGAAAACGACAAAAAAATTATATATTTTAGCTACGATGTCTTTATACCTCCTTTCAACTTGCCTTTTTGGTCGCTCTCTTCTCCTATGTAAGTTTTGGGACACTTCAAGCATCACTTATATATGAGGATGTTCATGGTCGCTACTCTCCGGTCGTATTTGACTGAAATTGATTGCCGCTTGATTTTCACGAATCCCATCTCCTTTGGTACTTCCGTGAAATCCAATCAGATACTTTAATATGCAGCACCAATATTTATTAATGCCCCGAATAAATACGAACAAAAAGAAAACAGAGGGTCAACCATGTCATGTTGATCCTAATTTCATACACCATATTTATTTATCCTAGTAGAGGCAGATAAAACAAAATTAAAAATCTCATTTAAGCGTTCCTTATCTTACAGTTTAATTTTATCTTGTTCATTATACTTATCTTCTCATTCAACTCTTCCTTATCTTATAGTGCAATTTTATCTTGTTCGTTATAATTATCTTCCTACTCAAATACAAACAAAAATAAAAGATGCACATCAGTCATCCTTAGCTTTATTTTAGCTCATATTTACCATGATGTAGCTAAGCAGAGGTCAGCTACACAATTCAATCTTACAAAAGTCAAAGTTGCCAAGGGTAGTCATTTGATTTTGCAATGAATAAGTTCCCAAAGGGGGAAAAATATAAATTGTAATAAAAGGCACTGGCTATTACCAAGCAGATATAAGAAATATTCCACATTTGATTGCCAAGACTAGTCATTTGATTTTGCAATAAATAAGTTGATAGTTGTTTCTTCTGCATATGTATGTTGCCACATTACAATAAACCAAAAAGGAAAAGGTTAGATCATTCAAAATAATAAAAAATTGTACTCATGGTAGTGCACTGTGTACGTTTGTATGTGTGTGGAACCGATTATCTCTGTCAAAATCATACAATTACTGTCTATAGATTCCTGAATACAAAAAGAAGATATAACAATGCAAAGCTAACCTGTTTGCCCTCGCTTCAAATCCAACAATTGTTTTCATCCCCATCTCATGATGTGTATGTTGCGGCGCTTTAACCAGATATACAAAATTGCTCTAACCAGAAATACAGAATGACTGACAAAGTTTTATATGTGAACAATCTAATAGCAATGGAATTAATTTTATAAAAGACGAAATTTACACCAACATAATTAACATCGAAAGTAACACGGAAAACCATGTTCATAGGTGGTTGGATGGCTACTATCTCGTTGTTGTCTGGTAACTGCAACTGGAAGATTATCCAGAATCCTGTAAGCAATTAAACATAAATCATCATCAAGAACGTGAAACCACAATTATAACTGAATGCGAGGGAAGAAACCACAGAGAACATGCATATTAACCATGTACTCTTCATCAAGTTTCTGTTTCAATTTCGTTGCAATCTCAGCATGAAGCTTTTGTTGACAGGCACTATACATGACGTGTGTTGTCTCATATGTAACTGTTGTTAATATTACAGTTATTAGCATGGTCCGGGAATTTTTACAAATAAGAACTTATGGGGAAGATATAAGTGATGTATGTCGGACACCAGCACTTCGACGACGAACCTTGCTCACGAACTGACCTGCAAAACAAAGCCTCGGGTGTCCCGAGGGTAGACACTCCGACGCTCAAGTTAGTATGAGGCGTAAGGCGTATTGTATGTAGTATGAGATAGAAAAGGTGTACCAAACCTTGTGTGTATTTATGGTAGATCACCAAGATATGGCTACAATCCGTAGATCACCAAGATATGTATTTATGGTAGTAATACAACTCTTATGGGAATAGTAGTTGTATTACCATGTATATAGGAAGTGTATTTCGGTCATGGTTGTATTATCATGTTTAGGAGGATGTATATTCCTTGTAGAACATTCACAATATTCGCATTCCTTATAAGGACTAGGATTGATGGACACGTGGATCCATCCTCCGCGTAATCTCGAACCCATGACCCTTCTCGGGCCTTGATACGAATATGAATGAGGCCCGAATACGAACCATGGACTTATCAATAAGTAGGGAATTAAAATGAATGGAAGAAAGTATGAAGTCGACAACCAACTGAATGGTATTATTAAACTTTCTGAAAGTGCAAAGACACCCCGTTTAATAAAAAATGACAAACATACCTAGAAAATGAAAAATGGGATTGTCGACAAGAAGAACAAAGGTGGTTGTATTCCAAATATGAAAACAAGAAGCATAGGGCAAGAGAAGTTAGAAAGGCAGCAATATTAAACAATAATGAAACTGATAAGATTGTAGGTGAAATTTATTCTATTGGAAGCAAGAGGGCATGAAAGAGGACACATGACTTACCCATGGGGTGACACCACTTGTGTTTATCCACCTCATCACCTTCGCAAGGATGAAGATGGCGACTGGCGTAGAAGGTGGATTGGTATGATAAAGTAATTGGAGGAAATACGAAAATGAAACAACATTCACAAGTGAGATGATTGGATGTTGGCAACTTGTAGCGTACTGTGAACTGCAGGTTTCACCTGTTAATAGAGTAGGGAGGAGAAGCAAAGATGAGTAGAAATTTGGGTGGAGAAAAAGCGGACTACCGTACCTAAATATGCTTCTATACAAATAACTCACCCTTTTAGTATAAGGTAGATTTCTCAGTTGTGTTTGTGCTGCTATTTGTAATATTTGACGACACTTCTGTTCCATCACAAAGACTAATGTTATTTTTATGCAAATGAATGTAGGTAAATATTATTTGATATATTATGAATATCCAAACACTCTTGGATATATGGCTCCAATTAGTGAAGGAAGAGTTAGAAGACACATTCATGTTGAACATTTTAACAAACTTTATTTGTTATTGAGAATGAAAGTTGAAATGTCATTTTGGCCAATTGAAGGGTAGATGGAAAGTGCTAAAATTGATGCCTTAAACATCACTCTCTAAGAAAATTGCAATTATTATTTCATGTTTCACACTTCACAATTTCATTAGAATACAGAATCTTAAAATTCCTATCGTAGACCACGAGGCTGTTATAAGGAGCTATATATTCTGACATGTTTGTTGAAGATCGGAAATTACCTATGAAAGAGGTTCGTAATGCAACAAAAGCTAAGAAGATTTTCGACTTTGTACAACTTAGAAATTTGTTTCTAGACGAGAGTGATGAAGATTTATACATCATATTATAGTGATGAAGATGAATATATAGATGATTATAGCGATGAAGAAGATGAAGCTATGTTTATGGATACTAGTGATGCATCTGAAATTGAAACTGATTCAGATTAGTGTTTCTTTTAATAACTAGTATTTGTACGTAATGAATTTTAATCTAAAATAGATGGCGATTTCTCCGACATTTTATTCTAATGTTATTTTAATAAATCATTTTTATTTATGAAAGTTTTGGATAAATTTTATGTAAGTTTGAATTTTATAATTGAATTATTTATTGTTGAAATTGAATTGTATTGATTCTAGTTGAATTGGATTTAATTGAATAGTTAACTGTTGAAACTAAATTGAATAGTTTCCAGTTAAAATTAAATTGAATTATTTACTGTTGACTTTCTATCCAATTGGACAAGGCCTAACAACACTAAATTTTGGGTGAGACCATTCTACCATATGCTTATGGTAGGACGAATGATTTCTCATATGTTTAGGTGGATTTTAGGTGCAGGAACGTTTTGATTTTGCAGGTCTGATATTGACTTGAAATACCCCTGATTTGCTAATGCAGGTTTAGGTAATAGTGTAAAAATGAGGGTAAATTTGTCCTTTTCAAACCTGCAAAATCAAATTGTCCCAACACCTAACACTGGCCTATGTTTATTAGGTTAATTTGCATTGATAATTTTTGTTTGTCGTTCTAACTCAATTACTTAATTTACATAATCTAAATAGATTAAAAAATTAATAAATGGTGAAACTACAATAAAATTGAACTAATGATAAAAACACTTGAACTAAATTTATAGTTATATTTACAACATTTAAATAATTTTTTGTTAAATAGGTAATGTAAGATATCATATTAAGAGTCTGTGTGTGGATTAGGTTTGGATTTGGATTCTACGATTTGTATTCCAATTTACCGAAATTCTTGTGTGGCATTAAGGATTGAAATCCGGATCCTATTTCAAGTTTTAACCTAATTATTTTTGTTTATTGAATAATAGATATATGAAATTAAAAAATCAATGTTAATTTATAGTAAAAAGTCAACCTCCCTTTCCATTGGCCGATCCAGATCTATAAACACTCTCGGTTTCGCACCGAACACAACCTTTCCTCGATATCGGTATGAATATTTTAATGTAACCGAATAGGTGGTGCTCGAACTTACAAAATTCTTATTTTAAAATAATAAGCTATAAAAGAACTGTCATAATTAAAAAAATAAATGTCATATTCCTTATATTAAAAAATTATGTCATGCATATTACACAAATCTATATATCAAAATATAATAAGTCAACAAAATAATGCATTCAATATTGATAAATAGCAAAATATAAAAAATCAGCAAAATTAATTCATTCAATATTAAAACATATCAAAATATAAAAAGTCAAATAAATTAATTCATTCAATATTAATTTTCCTTTTTATTTAAAAAATTCAATTCAAAATCCAAAATTATACCAAACAAAGATTTGTAATCTCAAAAACTCAAAATCCTAATTTCAAATCTAGATTCTCAAAATTCAAAAACCAAATCCAAATCCTCCACAATCCTCCATTCCACACAGGGATGTAACAATATTTTTGTTTTAATTTAAAACCACTATAAAGTGGAGTGAATTTTATTAGTTCCACTACGCCAAAAAGCCTCGATGGGCAAGTACCATACATTATTGGTAAGTATATTAAGAGTGCAAGAAAACTTTAGTTCTAAAAAAGATCATTGTCGACTCTCGCAAGCAACTTAGGGATTACTAAGCAAAGCCCAATGTAGCTGACGAGAGGGCTCTCTATTCGGAGGTGATTAGTGATCGCTACGCGAAACACAATTTAGGCACGAATAGAAGATCCATTTGGAACTAAACCAACTGAAGAGTAAATACCCAAAATCAGTTCATTGCTTTAAGATTCTATGTATGATTTTGTTCATTGAATAATCTGCTTCAAGATGTCTTGACTGCTTTCAGCTTCCCTTGTCCAGAATTCTTTGTTCTTCTCCACTGATCCATGGTCTTGCGCCTGCATAATCAAGAGAATAAAAGGAGTAACTACTCATAGGGATTTGATAAATATTACACTCTAACATATGAATACTCATTGTAGTCTAGCCTAACTAATATTTTTAGGAAGAGATGGATGTGTAAAAAAATTAATTTTTTTTCTCATTACTTGCTAATCTAGCTAAAGTATCAGCAACTGAGTTTGCCTCTATGAATATATGGTTAAAGGTGATAGTAAACTCACTCTACAATTCCCGATTTGCTCTCAGATAAGGCTCCAGCCTCGAGGAAGTGCGAAAATTCTTTTCTGATCAATTTGAGGAGAATTAATGAATCAATCTCCATCTCATTTTCTGCATATAGAGCTGTTGGAAGACCTTCTACCACCGGTGCTATGGATTCTGCCTCCCTGTTTCTGCTATTTAAGAAAACTGATTTTGCAACTACAATCTCTCCTAGATTTACAAACACATAAACTAATATAATAAAATATAAAAATAAAGAACGGTGTTATTATAAATCTGTAATAGGATCGTACTATTTAAGAATCTCTCGACAAGTATATGAGAGTTGACAGTATAGTAAAGATACGTAGCATTTTATTTTATTGTTTTTGAAATTAAAGATGTGTAGTATTTAATCTTAGTTACAGTTAAATTGTAATAAAATTTGTCCATATCTTTTTTATTTATGTTTATAAAAGTGTCTGTCTTGTTCTAATATTAGTCTTGTAATAGACAGTCTATATTATAGCTATAATATACACGGCCTATTTTTGCAATTAAAATAGGACGCGACTCCTTTTTAGCAAATATGTTTTACGCAGGTCCTTTTTAGCAATTTAGAGAAATTGCATCACAGACCCTCCTCCGTAAATATATATACCATATTTCTATATTTTATTTTTCCCATCCCTTCTGAGTCGTTCCCAATTCCACAAATCTCTTTCAATCGTCGTTCCCGATCCAATCTGAGCAATCCAATCGGTACAATCCAATCGACGTTTCGATCGGTGCTGTTTCCCCCAGACGCTGGCCTTCTTCAATTGGGCGGCCTCTTCTCACTGCGATTCCCCAGCTCTCTACGGCGAAGTGATCGACCTTGCGGGGAAGGTGCGCCAATTTGACGTTGCCTGGCATTTGATCAACTCAATGAAGGTGAATAATGTCGAAATTCCGATTAAGATATTTTCTGTATAGATTAGCCATTATGAAAGAGCTAGAAACAGGTTGTGCATACATTTGGAAGCACGGGCCTTCTTTGACTGTTTGAAAGATATTCCAGCCTGATGTGGTTATTTACACTAGCTTGGTTAATGGCTGGTGGATGGCGTCTGTCTTGTTATGAAATTTTATGTGTTTAGTTTGAAAACTAGACTGCTTAATGTGGTTTATGTCTGCACATGAAATTTTATGTGTTTAACTTGTAAACTAAACTTCTTGATTTGTGTTGAAACTTGATTATTTATTGTGAAAACTGTGGTGTTTGTAAAACTCGATTTTTTAATGTGAAAATTGTGATTGTGAAAACTTGGTTATTAAGGTTGAAAGCTACAGTAATTGTAGAAACAATATTTTTTGGCTGAAACTGTGGTGTTTGTAAAACTTGATTGTTTAGGTTGAAAACTGTTTTTATTGTGAAAACTTGATTGTTTAGGTTGAAAACTATGGTGTTTGCAAAACTTGATTTTCTATTGGTGAAAACTGTGAATATGGTGAAAACTTTATTATTTAGGCTGAAAACTAGAGTGATTGTAGAAACTTGATTTTTTAAGCTGAAACTGTGGTTTTTGTGAAACTTGATTGTTTAGGTTGAAAATTGTGAAAAAATGAATTTTTAGGCTGAAAATTTTGGTGAAACTTGACTATACTTAACAACAACATTATTTAACCTAAACACCCTAATTTTTATGTACCTAAAATCTGATGTTTATAATATGGAAACTTGTCTTTATAATGTTTGGTTCGCAAGATTTTTGAGAGTCTGGATTTTGTTTTGAGTTTTTGAGAGTTTGAGTTTTTGTTTGGGATTTTGAGAATCTGGTTTTGTAAAATCCTTGTTTGGTTGGGTTGAGTTTGTGAGTATAGAACAAAATTTTTGATTGGTTTTTAGGATTTTGCAAGTCTGGATTTTGGAAAACTTGGTGAAACAAACAAGATATTACAAAACTAGACTTGGATAGTCCAAGTTTTGCAAAACTTGTCCAACCAAACACACCCTGAATTCTTTTGTGTTTACAAGTGTTTAAAATACAGAAATTATATTAGCTGATTTGAGTACATAATTATTGCACGAACAGTGCTGTGAACAGTACACGTGAACAATGCCGTGAACAGTGCCGTGAATAGTGCAATGAACATTGTCGTGAATAGTGCAGTGAACAGTGCCGTGAATAGTACTTTTCCTAAATTTTGCAAATAAGGACCTTCTTCCTTCCATATTGTAATGTAGTTCTTGGTCTCTATTATAGTTATAATATAGACGGTCACTCCAGAGACCAATTGCTTGTTCTATTATTAAATTAATGTGTTATGTTTTATTTAGATTAGTTTCGTTCAAAAGTGTCCAATGTAATTAGGTCATTTCAGTTCTAGTTAGATACTAAACATAAGTAAGGGTTATTCAGATAACCTTAAAAGTCTTAAAATTTATTTTATTTTAGTCCTAACAAAATTATTTTAATAAAATTTAGGTAAATTTAATCATACAAATACAATTTTTTCTGTACATTAAATTTTATTTCAGTTTAGTTTAGTTCAGTTCAATAAAAAAATTCAGGATAACAGAGTCTAATACAGCCTAAATATTATATATATATAAATCTGTATAAAAATCTTCAAACTGCTGTACGTATTCATCACAGAGTGGTATACGTACACATGGACTTGACTTTAGTCTTTTAGACAAAAGTTTGATGAATAGTCCCTCAAAAGTTTCTATGAACAGTCCACGCGCTCTCTTCCATTGATCGATCTCCCGTGTCGTATTCTTCTTCATCATTTCCCACTTCTCATTTCTCAGGGACTTGTTCCAGTCATTTGAACTTGCCCTGCACACGGTGACGGTGATCAATTTCGAAACCCTTCTTCTGAAGTTTCCAGTTGTGATTTGCATGATATTCAGCCGCCATGCCATGTCTAAGCCCCAAGGTTTTCTCCAGAATCTCATAAAACCCTTTATCCCCAAGTCCAGCAAAGGTTAGATTGTTGCTTTCAGTTCCCAGGTTGTCAAAATTTATTTGATTGGTTTGGTTTTGCTGAGTGTTTTTGTTTGATGGGTTGTTCAAAAGGGCAAAAAGAAGAGGACTTGGAAAAAATTGCAGCCCAGGAACAAAAACAGTTCCAGTTTCATATTCTTGTTACTGCTACCAAGAACTTCCACCTCACTAACAAGCTTGGGGAAGGGGGATTCGGACCAGTTTACAAGGTATGCAATGTTAGCTAGCATCAAAATTCGGTTTTGCATTTAAGAAGAAGAAAAATTATGGTTTTTTTGTTTGATATTTAGGGGAGATTGGATAATGGAACGGTAATAGCTGTGAAGAAACTGTCGCAGAGTTCGCGGCAGGGAAAGAAAGAGTTTATGAATGAGGCCAAGTTGTTGGCACGGGTGCAGCATCGCAATGTGGTGAATTTGTTGGGATATTGTGCTCATGGTCCTGAGAAATTGCTTGTTTATGAGTATGTAGTTAACGAAAGCCTTGACAAGCTTCTATTTAGTAAGTTTCCTATTGATAATTCTGCTTATAGTTGTGAGCTTGTGATACTTATTGAACATGGGTTGTATGAGCTTCTTAGAACTGATGGCAAGAAAAGGAACAGGTCTAAACTGCTAAGGTTATTATTTCAAAAATTAAACTGTTAAGGTTATTTATCATGTTGAAAAGATGTGTCTGCTTCAGAGTAATTGGATTTTCTTTATCAATCAGATGAATAGTAGGTTCAAAAGATATATGACTAGGATTTTCACTTCATGTGTGTTGAAATTCTATTTTGGAGCACGATTTTGTTATTTTACTTCTTAGTGTTTTGTGATTTTTGCTCTTACTGATGGAAACACAGTACTATGCATATCGTGTTTTCTGGTATACTTGCTCCAATTCCACGTATGGGGTATACATTTGCATTATGTTAATTGGATTGATGTATTCTAACAATTATCTCAAGTTTAGCCATATAACCAATATATTTATGCCAATGTTCCTACTCAACAATGTACAGCTCAATGAAAATTTGTGCTTCTGTAATCATTCGAATATATATACTCCCTTTACCTCTTTATGTTTGGTGAAAGCTAACCAAGAATGTATTCAGATTAACCTATATGATGAGCTTCTTGATTTGCAATTTTTAAACCTTTAATGATGCTGACAATGTTGTGTTGTATGAACATTAATTCTGAATTATTTTAAATAGATTCTAGCGGGAGAGAGCAACTGGATTGGAACAGGAGGCATGACATCATTGTGGGTGTAGCTAAAGGTCTACTGTACCTTCATGAAGATTCGCACCAATGCATAATCCATCGAGACATCAAAGCCAGCAATATCTTACTCGATGATAAATGGAATCCTAAAATTGCTGATTTTGGTCTGGCTCGTCTATTTGTAGAAGATGAAACACATGTTAACACTCGTGCAGCTGGCACTAAGTAAGTTATCCCACTGCCGATGTGTCTTTTTTTATGGTCCTTGACATTCCATGTGAGGATTATACTACATGATATGCCTGCTTCTTGCCATTACATTCCTATGATGATTATTTACACTTTGTTTACTGGATAACAGTGGCTACATGGCACCGGAGTACGTTATGCATGGACATCTTTCTACAAGAGTAGATGTTTATAGTTTTGGAGTTGTAGTTCTGGAAGTGATCAGTGGCCAGAAGAATTCGGCCTTCAACAGAGATCCTGAGTTCAAAAGCCTTCTTGAATGGGTAAGACATTTTTCTGTCAATTATCGCAAGTAGTGTTGAAGAATTAACTCTTGGTGCTGCTTTGACTTGTATAATTTCATAATACCCGTTTACATGACACTAAATGAACATCTGGAGGTTTCCTTTCATTTCTATCTAGTATATATAATCCCAATAGGCTTGGTGTTAAGAAAAGACCTTTTGCAAGAAGGCTGGCTAGAGATTCAATGTAAAAACACTAAGTAAAATGTTAAAACATCTTCTTTTTCAAAAGTGATGGTTAGTACATTAGATATCCTTTTCAACTTTCCCTGCTAAAGGTCTGATGTAATACTTATGGTTCGATCAGTGAATGAAGAACATGAAGATCTTCAATTCTTTCTCTGACTGACAATTATATTCTTTTGCCTTCAGAAAGCAGCAAATCTTGCACTGTTTTTCACTTTTATGGGACATTACATATACTTCATGATAAAAAGTATGCTTTCCTGGAAGTCCCCCTACTTGAAATCCCTATGAAGTGCTTGTATAAATTTCACCATTATGAGCCATAACTGATCGGTGAAGTTTACTGTACTTGAAAATGCGTTCTAATTGTCAATTATTGGCTGTTAAAATGGCAAATTTAAGAGGCTTTTAAGACAGTCAATATATTACTTTTAGAGTCATCCGTATTGGCTATATGGCTGTACTTAACTATTTATTTAGAGAACTGAGTTTAGACTGCAAAACAGTGCTGCTAGATTTGTAGAAGGACCGCATGACACACTTATACATAATCATGCATCATTCTTTTGGGGCTTAATTCCAGAGGAATTTTCTTCTTCCTTTAGGCATACAAACTGATCGGTGAAGTTTACTGTACTTGAAAATGCGTTCTAATTGTCAATTATTGGATCTTTTAAAATGGCAAATTTAAGAGGCTTTTAAGACGGTCAATATATGACTTTTGGAGTCACCCGTATGGCTGTATTGAACTATTTATTTAGAAAACCGAGTTTAGACTGCAAACCAGTGCTGCTAGATTTGTAGAAGGACCGCATAACACACTTAAACATAATCATGCATCATTCTTTTGGGGCTTAATTCCTGAGGAATTTTCTTCTTCCTTTAGGCATACAAACTTTACAAGAAAGGGAGCAGCTTGGAGATTATGGACCCATTGCTGCCACAATCTGCAGATCGTGATCAGATAGCAGTGTTTATACAGATTGGATTACTCTGCGCTCAATCTGATCCACGGTTGAGACCTGACATGCGTCGGGTGGTGGTGATGTTATCAAGAAAATCAGGCACTCTCGACGAACCAACACGACCTGGATACCCTGGTTCCCGGTATAGAAGATCGCAGAGGCCCAATGCTACATCTTCTGGAACTTCTGGTGATTTGAATTCTCACACGTTTACCACCTCCACGACAAAAACAAATAGCACCACTGCCACAGCCACAGCCACAGCCACGGCCACAACTTCAGTGTCCAACAGTAAAGATCCAAAAGGAAAACGCCCCATGCAATACTCTTCTGATTCTTAGTCATTCTTTTTTTGTTTAATCTTCTTACTTAACCTATTACGGATGTCCACAGGAAGCTGTGGTAAAATAGAAAGGGAGAGCTTGTGTTGTAAATTAGAATGTGAAGGCTGCCATATATTTGTTCAATATAGAAATAAAAGTTTATGATTAGTTCTCTACTTCTCCATATTGGCACTCTTATGAAGGTATCAAAGTAAACTGAGTACGTGGTAATTGATTAGATGAAAAAGAGAAGGGCATTTTTTCTAAATTATTTAGATGATATGAGTGTACAAGTCATTAATACTTTTGACATTTAAAATATTGTGCTGTTTCTACAGTCAAAATGACAATGTCTTTTTGTTAATAAAAAAATTCACTCAAAGATTATTCAAATATTTTGTGGTTTGCTTTCAATGGTGGAATCACTAAAATAAAGTCTTAAAACTTAATCAAAGCTTTCTTCTACAAAAAAATAAAAATTAAATTGTTTAAGTTATCAAGAGATTCAAGACACTCCAATAGAGCTTAGGCACCATAGGATATTTTGGTGACCGTGTTTCGATTCAAATGTCGTTAGACACGTTTTAAAATTATTTTTTGCGCTGTTTGAGTTTTGTTTTCTTACTTTTCCATTTTATTACATTCGAAAGAAATTATTGAAAGAGTCTGTTTGACGCATGTATGATTCGAATCATTGATCGCACGATCACCGCACGTATACAATAGTTTTATTTTTTATTATAACGGTAAGTAGCAATCTAACCCTTACCAATTAGAGTGAAATCCCCCAATAAATTACCAATAGAATAAGCACCCACAGTCCATCCCTATTCGCTGGATCAACATCCGAAAATTAAAACACATTTCATCATTCATTCTGCATTATAATAAATGGAATAATAATAATCTGAAAGGGAACTAGAAGAGTTATTACTCCGATCAATAAATAGATTAATAAAAAACATTAAAAAAGATGAAACTACGTAGTTTTGACTAAAGCCGCCACACAACCGCCGCAAATTCACCGTATTCCGGTGCCTACCATTTTTATATATTCCTTTTTTTTGTTTCTTTTAATTTTATTGTTTCATTCTTCATCGATGATGATGATACAATAACTCCCGCCTTCAATTTTTTACAAATACAACTCATTCTACCTATAAAATCCTAATTTACACGGTAATTTCAGTCCATCATGCTAATTAACACGTTTGCGAAAGGAAAACATGAATGTGCGATACATATATGGAATATGCATGGGAATATTATGTATTACTACAATATCACCATAGATTATATAAATATATTAGACTATAAATATAGATTATAGTATTTCTATGTTAATTATGCATGGATCGCTAGCATTTTTCCCTTAAAATGTGTACTTATAAAAATACTTATCTATGAACTTAATATTAAATAAATTTCTTACATTTTGATCTTAATATATATTATTTTATAATAATTACCTTTGATGAATAACCTGACAATTACGATATATATCGACAATTTCATAATCTTTTGAAATTTACCACTATAATTTTGTTAATTATCTTAAAGAGTTTTTCTTTAAACATACTTCATCGTCATCTTCAT
Source organism: Sherardia arvensis (assembly GCA_948330725.1). Lineage (NCBI taxonomy): Eukaryota > Viridiplantae > Streptophyta > Magnoliopsida > Gentianales > Rubiaceae > Sherardia > Sherardia arvensis. The sequence goes on from OX415244.1 coordinate 11,364,633, forward strand.
AAATTTGTTCATAATATTCTGGTGCCTACCATTTTTATTTATTTCTTTTAATTTAAGAAACTTCCGCCTTTTATTTTTTCAAATACAACTCATTCCACCTAAAAAAATCCTAATTTACACGGTAATTTCAGTCCATCATGCTAATTAACACGTCTGCGAAAGGAAAACATGAATGTGCGATATATGATATATGCATGGAAATATTCGATCTGTATTACTTCTAGATCACCATAAATTATATAAATATACTAGACTATAAATATAGCTTACAGTGTTTCTATGTTAATTATGCATGGATCGCTAGCATTTTTTCCTTAAAATGTGTACTTATAAAAATATTTATCTATTAACTTAATATTAAATAAATTACTTACATATTGATCTTAATATATATTATTTTATAATAATTATCTTTGATGAATAACCTGGCAATTACGATATATATTGGCAATTTCATAATCTTTTGAAATTCGTCACTATAATTTTGTTAATTATCTTAAAGAGTTTTTTTTAAACACACTTCATCCTCATCTTCATAAGTTTGTTCATAATATTTACATAAAAAAAAATTAAATATATTGTGCAACGCACGATGATATTTAGCTAGTAATAATATAATAATAATAATAATAATAGATTACGGTTAAACAAACTTGAATAATAATTCAATTTATTTCAGCACGTTTCATCACATCATATCACAGTACTGATCAGTACAACACAACACTGATCAGCACAACATTTTTCAGCAGATTTTAGCACGTTTCAGGCCCAATAAGCACTTTTCAGGCCCAATAAGCACTTTTCAATTTAGTCAAGTTTCAAGACAAAATAAATATATATTGTCAAAAATGTTATTTTTATATTAATGTTAGCATTATATTTAATTTAATGATTAAATGGAACATTATTTTAATGAAGATTAATATAAAACAAACTACAATCGACTGAATTTTTAACAAAAAAATCCATCTAATTTAGTACAATTGAATTCATATAAGTGAAGTTGAGTTTATTTAATCATATTTCAACTCATCTCATCAATTTTCAACTCATGTAAGTATTTCATACTATTCAGCAGCTTTAATTACAAGATCAACTCTCTTTAGCGTAACACATCACCACACTAGTGGAATTGGCACCGGAACACGGCGGTTCCGTGTGCGTTGGACGGCGGTTTTGACCGCCGTCCATGGTGGCGCCGTGCAATTGGCGCCACCGATGCACGGCGGTCATAACCGCCGTGTATTGTTCCGGCTAAGTTTCCGAGTTCGGAAATCTATCCGGATGTTTATAAATCCGGCTAAGTTTACGAATTCGGAAAGTTAGCCGGATAGAACAAAAAAAAACGCCGGCCGAATTGGCCGGCGAAATCAAAACCAACATAAAAACAGTTTCATCCCCAAACCATGGGTACTTGTGGATCGAATAGATCGTACCCGGAAATCCCAAAAACACAAACTATCATACTAATCTATTGATTTTCAGACTAAATCATATGAAAAACACATAATTTAAAGTCAATCTTTTGTTAGAAGAAGGAGAAGGAGGGAGAGAGGGAGAGGGAGAGGGAGAAGAGTGAGAGGGAAAAGAAGGAGAGGGAGAAGGAGAAGGAGAAGAAGGAGAGAGAGAGGGAGAAGAGAGGGAGAGGGAGAGGGAGATGGAGAAGGAGAAGGAGAAGAAGGAGAGGGAGAGGGAGAAAGAGAATAAGGAGAAGAAGAAGAGGGAGAGGGGGAGAATGAGTGGGAGAAGGAGAAGAAGGAGAGAGGAAGAAGATGGAGAGGGAGAAGGAGATTATAACTTGCATAAACTTGCAAGGAGAGATCTGTATGATAACAACCATCCGGCTAAGTTTCCGAGTTCGGAAACTTAGCGGGATGGTAGTAAAACGGCGGTTTCTTAAAAAGTCACGCGGAACCGCCGTGTAAACCATCCGGTTAAGTTTCCGAACTTGGAAACTTAGCCTGATGGTTTACACGGCGGTTCCCTTAAATTCACGCGGAACCGCCGTCTAACGGAGCCGTGTTCCGGCCTGATTCTACTAGGAAACAGCCGGATGGTTTACACAGCGGTTCCCTTAAATTCATGCGGAACCACCGTCTAACGGCGCCGTGTTCCGGCCTGATTCTACTAGTGCCAATCAATACAGCACATCAATGATCAGGCATAACACAACATCATATAAATTCAACCGGACATGGCTTACAAAGTTTAGAAGTAAGGAAATATTTAATTTTTATTTCTAGGCATTTAAGTATTTATAGTATTGATGATTTCATGAACATCTAGTTTTTCTAACCTTTAGGTAAATGTATAAACCCTAGAATGTGCAGATTGTGCTATCAGAAGATTCCAAGCAAAGAAGATAAATAAAAAAATGGCTATCCTGCATTTTAGGATCACATGATTCCATGAAAAAAGAATAAGAAGTATCATAACAAATCTACAAGAAGGTTCTCAAAAGTGTAAACCACTCCAACACCAACATCCTCTGATAATTTATCCAGATCAAATCTAGTCATTTATGCACTTCCTGTCTGATGTATGCCGGACACCAACACTTCGACGACGAACCAGGCTCTCGAACTGATCTGCAAGACAAAGGCCCCGGATGTCCCGGAGATAGACACTTCGACGCTCAAGTCAGTATATTTGCTTAAGGCGTAAAGTATAAAGTATGAGATTAGATGAGAGGTCTACCAAACCTCTTAGGGTACTTATATGGCTACAATCCGTAGATTACCAAGATATGTATTTATGGTATGAATACATCTCTTATGGGAATAGAGGTTGTATTACCATGTATAATAGAAGTGTATTTCGACATGGTTGTGTTACCATGTTTAGGATAACTGAATTACCATCTTTGAGAAGATGTATATTCCTTGTAGAACATTCATAATATACGCATTCCTTATAAAGATTAGGACTGATAGACCCGTGGACCCATCCTCCGCATATCTCGAGCCCATGACCCTTCTCGGGCCCATGTCTGAGTATGAACGAGGTCCGAATACGAACCATGGACTTATCACTGTCTAGGCTCAATATCAGCGACAATAACATTCAATTTTCCAGGCATAATGTTGTCGTCCTATTCATAACTTTCCTCATGTACATTAGCTAGTTACCAGAAAAAACATGTCAAGGCATTAATGAAACCTAATAAAACCTAAATTTTCAGTCTTTCCAGGTTTCCAGCATCCAAGGACATCAATTAACTACAATTAGAGTATAAACACGAAAGTTAAAGTTAAAAGGACATGTGCAGGTCCATGTATATATATATATATATATATAATATGGTTAGTGCTGTCAGTTCTGATCCGAACCGAATCAACCGATCAAACCGAATGATATCGAACCGATCCGAACCGAATTCAACCTGAGAAAAAAGTGATCTATGACCGAAACGGAGCCGAACCGAATTATCCCGAAAACCGATCTGATCCGAGCCCGACCGATAGTCAAATTTGCTCGCATCGAACCCGATTTGCACCGACCCGAAATCAATCGAAACCAAAATAAAATCCTTAATAGTAAGTCAAATTAGGATTAATCTTTGATTAGATAAAACTCATCTTAGTTGATGTATATAAAAAGTCATATAAGTGCTAGTACTTGTAGAAAATTAAGTGAGCTTAATCATTTGATTCGTTAAACTCAACTTAGTTAGTCTACATGCATATTTAAACTACCAAAAATTCAAAATTAATACCATCCAACTCATTTTGAAACCGAAACCGAATAGAACCGATCAACATATGAGTGAAACCGAAATTATCCGAACCCGAATTATCCGCCCGAATTAATCCGACTAAAACTTGAGCCGATAGTAATCCGACCCGAACTGATATTAACTGACAAAAGAAAATTTTACCGACTCAATCGAACCCTTTTGATCCAAAATCTATACAGCCGAACCAAAACCGAGCGAACCGACCGAAGTGACATCACTACATACGGTAAGTCGATCAATAAAAGAGAAGAATATTTTAATTGTAAAATTTTCCTCTTAAATCTCTGTCATTTGTATAAGATCTTGAAATAATAAAAACAGTAATATATTTTTCGTTCTTTTGAATAGACTTGCTACATCGTATAGCCAGAAAACAGTTTATTCTAAATTTATAATCGGGCACAAGAATATAATTTCACTATTTCAGTGTCAAATTTGATCATTTGGACATTTCCTCGATCATATTTCATTATTAAAAAATAATTACTTTTTTTCAGGAAAAAAAGTTTTGCCTCTTTAATTATTATTAATATTTTTGCCACAAAAATGTGGTGATAGTACTGGAGGAGAGAGGGAAGACGTAAATGAGTGAAAATGTGTAAATGGAGAGAGATGTGAAAAAAATGAACGGTAGGACTAGATGCACTTTAGGGTCCAAATTTTGAGTATAAAACTGAGTAAAAATAAGAGGTTTAACGGATCCTTACCTTTAAATTAAATATTTAGGATCCGTTTGATAAATCATTTAAATGATTAACTTAATCAATTAAGTGATTAATTAAAATGTTATGTGTTTGACAATGTAAAAGTTGACGTCTGAATAGTTTCAGTGGGTCTGAACTCCTTAGTTCAATTTGACTCCAATAAATAAAGGATTTTCCAATCACTTATCACTTAAGTCTGAACTCACTATAAATTTAAATTGGACAATTATCACCCTGTATGTTTAGCATCTTATATCGTATTGCGGTGGTGGTGTGAGAAATTGAAAATGCCTTTGAAAATTGTACATCTCATTAATACGACATTGACATGCTATTTAAAAATTCTATTTTTCAGACAGACGTTTTAGAGTCTCTGTAATTTCTGTTTTCCAGATAAATATTCAAACTACCAGGCATGTTTAAATTTCATAGTAATATTCATGAAAATTTTGTAAATTGATCGTGAACAAATAAAAATTTTATTTTAATTAATTTGTAATTTCATTTTCTAAACCCTTGTTTATTTTTCGTTTTTATCTCCTTTTGACATTGAATTTTTTTTATTTCAATATTTGTTAAAGATTTTGTATTTCTAATTATTTTGAAACGTCTACAATTGGAAGTGTGATATAAAATAATTATTCAATTGCAAATAAAAAAATATATGGTTAAATTAGTGTATTGCATAGGGGTATTAACGTAAACTTGAGTATGTTCAGACTTCAGCCCATCAATTTTATCAAACAATTATCCTCATTCAGATTTTACTATTTTTAGTTTTTGAGACTTCAGGACTTATTCATTTCAGATTTCAGTTTTCAGACTTCAGCCTTCATATTTCAGACTTCATTTTTATCAAACGGACCCTTAATTAAGAGAATTAGAGAACCTGAATATCCAACAACCTTCCATATGATGTTTTTGTCAAAATATTTTGATGATATGCAATGGCCCCGTTTGGAAACTACCTATTAACTGTTGGCTTTTAGCGGATTGTATTAACTGTTTTGACTACACCCTCTGTCCCAGCTGAATCTGCACATTTTTTGGTCAACTTTTTTAGAGCATGATTGAGCATTGATAACTTTATTTACGTTTATTAACAACGTTTAAAAATTCATTACATCAAAAGTAGAGTGCATTGTGAATCCAACAATATATTACATGATAATAGTATTACTAATGCACTTGTTGAAATTTATAGTCAAACATGGTCCAAAACATGTGTGAAAAAAGGTGCAGGTTCAGTTGGGACAGAGGGAGTAGCTGTTTTGACTAGCGGTTATTAGATGATTGTTTGGTAAATGATAAATAGATTTTAGTTGTGTGTTATGTTAAATGACAGAAATGGACATCAACATAATTTAAATTTTATGTTTTATTTCTGTATGACTTTTATTTTGAAGCATAGAAAATATTTATAATACTTGTATCTATATTTATTTGTATTTCTTTGAGAAAATATTCACTAATATATATATATAAAATTATATTTATTTGTTAAATTATACTCTAAAATTTTTAAGCAATTATTTAAAAAATAAAATGATTAAAATAAAAATTAGTACAAATCAAAAGAATTGATTATGTACAAAGAAAAAATTAACTACTACGCAGTAACTCTAAACAAAAGTTTCAAAAATAAAATTACTTACAATTTTTCTTTTTTTTAAAGAGAATTACTCGTTCCAGATGCATGCTTCCACTAAAAGAAAAAAACGTTTTTACAGGTACAGCTACAAATTCAATTGCAAAAATCAACTTACAAAATTGACTGGGAAACAGTATATATTCAATTTCTTTATTAATAAAATATCGATGAAATTCACTCCCAATCAATTTTGATTTTTGTCAATTCTAAATTGAAACCTAACAAAAGTAATCTCTTTTGTCTATTTGTTCATTTGGACGAAAGTGACCTCTTTTATCCATTTGTCCATTTATCCACTTGTCCATTATTGAAATGTGAATGTGAAATTTCCAATCAATTTTGATATAATTAATTTGCAATTTCTGAGGTAGCCATTATTTGGATTCAATCCATATATAGATTAGAATCAAGCAGTAGATATAGTTACATAGGAGATTCTAAAAAAAAAAAGAGAGGAGAGTAGGTACAAAGAAGAACATGACCACCTAAAACTGCAGTTAATTTATATTTGATCACGTTTTCCTGAGTTTAATTCTTGTTATATTGAACTGAAATGAGCTAAACTTAACTGAAAATTAATATATTAAAAATAAAATTAGTATTTCAAAATTTATTTAAATTCATCAAATTATATTTTGCCGATATTAATTGAATTGAAATGACTTAACCGAATTGAAATAAATTGAAGTGAACTGAATCGAATTGAATTGAACGAATCTAATTTATAAGCTCCATCAAATAGAGCCTTAAACAAATGTTCAATATGTTTCCTACTTTTATCTAAATTAGACATGTGCATCTTTAATCATCATATTTACAATAAATACAATTTTAAGAAAAATTATGGATTAGTGATGTATAATATACAAATATACTATTTATAGTTTCTTATTTTTTATAAACATAAATATTAGTTACATATTTCCAACAACTGTATCTTCCATCACTCAATTTATCACGTCGCTGGTTAAAAAATAAGGTCGTATCAGTATAACTACTAGTTTCATGAAGTGAAAAAAATTACCCAAGAAGTGTGAAGATTGATGTTAAAACAGATAATAACATAAAATTCAATTCTACTCCAAAAATTGATAATGGAGTATAACATAAAATTAACTGTACATCTCTTTTAGAATATGTGCTTAATACATAACTATAATTCCCCAGTTTTCTTGCATCATCTAAATCTAGAAAAATGTTTGATCAAATTCTCATCTCACCATCTCAACCGTTCACTCATTCCCCAAACTTCTATATGTAACCACCCCTCACTTGTCTCGAAAAGCGAACAATTGGTTGGTCCAACCACACACGTCTCAATTTCCAAACCCTTTATTATATTTAGGCCTTTTATTATTTAGAATCGAACCCATTTGTGATTAAATACTGCTGGCATGTTTTAATCTGAGAAATAAAAAGGTAATTTCTGAAATTTTAAAAATTGTTAAATGTGGACCGTAAATATGGGTTTGATAACAGTATAAGATCCAATAACTGAACATAATTGTTTAATTATAAGGTATGTTTAGTACAACTTATCTTAATATTTTTAATTTCAGTTCAATTTTTTTCAATTCAGTATTTTTCAGTTCACTTCAGTATTATTCAGTTCAGTTCAATTCAATTTAGCATTTTCAGTTCAGTTTAATTTAGTGCATTATACTTGAAAATTTTAAAGAAAGTACATGTTAATAATTCAGTTTAATTCAATCCAACTCACGGAAAATATAATTAATTTCAATTAAGTTCAGCGAAAATATAATATTATGATTTTAAGTTTATGTTGAAAATTCAGTTCACTTGAGTTGAGTGTAGTTCAATTCAGTTCATTTCAGTTAAGTGGAGTTCAGTTAAGTTCTTCGATTTATAAAGTTTGATGTTGATAAAATTTAATTTGATCAATTACAGCACAAATTGGTTATATCAATTCAGTTCAATATACTTCAATTCAATTCTGTTTTATATCTAGGATAATTTTATCAAGTTCGGTTCTAATCAAGTATAACTTGATAAAATTTAGCTAATTTAGTTATATCAATGCAATGACTTGTTTCTTCAATTCATTTTTGTTCAGATAAGTTCAATTCAATATACTTCAATGACTCTTGTAATAATTTAAAAAATATAAATATATTTTATATAAAAAATCACCTGATCTTAATTAGTTCAGTTCAGTTCAGTATTTTCAATTAAGTATTTTTCAGTCCAGTTCAGTTCAGTATTTTTCAGTTCAGTTCAGTTAGATTTTTTTTGCTCAGTTCAAATAGTTCAGTTCAATTCAGGCATATTAAACAGATCCTAAGCCCTTAATTACATATCATAGAGTGGTTCTATATGCAGGTCAAATTTACTTCTGCATGTCCAAATTAAATTTGAAGTGACAATAATGTCTCTCTTAAATATGTATTATAATCTACGAAAAAGTAATATCTGATTTGGACACGTATTCAATTATTACATAAACAGATTTAGGCATTCAAGATTAGAGTTTTAGATATATATTTATAAAAGTTAATAAACGAATGAATGATAATTATGGTATTTTCCCACATCCATTAGATCGGCAGAAGTAAACTGGACCTGTATATAGCAAACACCTAATCATACTGGAAGACAAAATTTTAGTTCGAAAATAATTTATGATTAACCAGCAATAAGGTGTTGCTTTTGATAACTATACATATTAAATGAGTTTAAATAATTTAAAGGTTTTGCGGATCCCACCGGTTGGACTAACCGGTGGTTGAATCTAATACTCCCCCACTTGTCTCATTACTTAAATCCATCACTACCACTCCCTCAAACATTTAGGGTGTGTTAGGTTGGGCAAGTTTTTGCAAAACTTGGACTATCCAAGTCCAATTTTGTAAAATCTTGTTTGGTTCACCAAATTTCACAAAATTCAGACTTGCAAAATTCTAGAAACCAATCAAAAATTTTGTTTCATACTCACAAAATCCAACCCAACCAAACAAGGATTTTGCAAAACCAGACTCTCAAAATCCCAAACAAAAAAACCCAAACTCCCAAAAACCAAAAACAAAAACCAGACTCTCAAAAATTTGACGAACCAAACACACCCTTAAATCTCACCAAGTTTCCATATGACACCTACTAGATCATTTCGTCTTTATCTTCACCAATGGCCTCACTTCAAGTTTCCACTTTTGGATAACAAAGTCAATTTATCCTAATTCTAATAATAAATCGACTTTGTTTTTTTTATAATAAAATATTATTATTAATTAGATTGCAAATTACAAATAGTTCTCCCTAAACTGATAGTAATCTTGTGCTTTTAAATAAGAGAGTCTCGGCTAACCTTTTATATTAAAGGAAAATGCAATACCCTTGAACAATACGCTTGAGTAGGCTAGTGATATCTTCTACAATACTCTTAATTTTCCATGAAGCTAACTTTCTAACCATTAGGTAAATATATTAACCCTAGAATGTGCAGATTGCACTATCAGAAGATTCCAAGCGAAGAACATAAATAAAAAAATGGGCTATCTTGCATTTTAGGATAACAGGACTCCATGAACAAAGAATAAGAAGTATAATAACAAATCTACAAGAAGGTTCTCAAAAGTGTAAACCACTCCAACACCAACGTTCTCTGATAACTTATCACGATCAAATCTAGTTATTTATGCACTTCCTGTCTAGGTTCAATATCAGCAACAATTGTATTCAATTTCCCAAGCATAATGTTTTCATCCTATTCATAACTTTCCTCATGTAAGTTAGCTAGTTATCTTAAACTGCTACTAAATCGAAAAGTCACTAAATCATATATATACCCAAAAAAACATGTCAAGGCATTAAAGAAACCTAATAAAACCTAAATTTTCAGTCTTTTCCGGTTTACAGCATCCAAGGACATCAACTAACTGCAATCAGAGTATAAGCACGAAAGTTAAAGTTAAAAGGACATGTGCATGTCCGTGTATATATATAAGAGAAGAATATTTTAATTGTGAAAGTTTCCTCTTAAATCTCTGTCATGTGTATAAGATCTTGAAATAATAAAAACATTACTCCCTCCGTCTTAGTCTAATGTGCACTCTGACTTTTTGACACTATTTGCTTTTAAACTTTGACCGCTTATTTAAATAGATATATGATTACAAATATTATCATATTTGATATCGTTTGATTAATCGTAACATATAGTATTCAAATATCAAATATTTATTTTTCGATAATATAAGTAAATAAAGATACGGTTGGTCAAAAATGTGTGTTCGATAGTGTAAAAAGTCAACCATGCTGATTTGGGTGAGACAGAGGTAGTAATATATTTTTCGTTCTTTTGAATAGACTTGCTACATCGTATAGCCAGAAAACAGCTTATTCTAAATTTATAATCAGAGCACAAAAATATAATTTCATTGTCAAATTTGATCATTTGGACTTTTCCTCGATCATATTTCATTATTAAAAAAATTGATGGCTCTCTTATGAGAGATGGTAGAAGTGGTGCATGTATGATTTTAAGGAATAGCACAGGGAGAGAATGTTTTCCAAAGCATAGACATAACCTTAACAATACAATATAGCTTAGAAGCATAAGCAGGGGCTTTAGCATTGGGGATTGAGGCAACTTACTTTCAAGAGTATCATACTCTACAGGTGAACATTGATTCTATGGTCATACTGAAGATGATCAATAAGGAGATAACAATTCCAAAGAGAGGTTCAGATTCTTAGGGATTTCTGGACTTTGGTAGGTGAGCTTACAATTTCCTTTCTCATGAGCATAGGGAAGCTAATGTTGTAGCTGATAGGCTTGCCAAATTAGCAAGTGTATCTAGTATGACACGCACATTCACACATATCACTCCGCCTACACATATCACTCCTCCTTTCATTAGTTTTATAAAGATATTTCATTATTTGTCACTATAAATTCAGTACCCAGTGACAATCATGGATTACTACCATTAATCCAAAAACAATTCCATCTCAAGTACTATATAAGTTATTGCATCAAAAGTGCATGAAATTGTGGTAAACGTGAATCACTGGCTAATGCATCAGTGCGTGAGGCTAATCCATCTAATACTAGTGTATGTATGCTATCCACAACAATATAGATATTGTGATAGTAAATAAAGCAATACAAAGACTACAAACGTACTTAATGTTTGAAATAATATTTATCAACTGACAAAAAATTAACATTTCATAGTGTGATTCAAGAATAGTTTGCTTCCCCAAAATTTAAATACTTTGTTTCTCCCGCCGCAACCAAATTCCAGCCCGTCAACTTCAAAAAATAGAGCAATAAAGTCGTTTTGGCACTTTTGAATAGTCGAAGACATAAGCACAAATCTCATTTCAGATCTACTCTCCTTAGTCCAACACCTCATTGTTATGTTAAGTCCATTTAAAGCCAAAAGCACCATTTATTTATTTAATTCTTATTACCACAAATTACTCAACATCATAGCTTAGTTAAAAAATAAATGGTCAAATTTAAATCACCCAATAGATATTACAGATCTATACATCAACAAAACTGTGTGTTGTTCCATTTTTTAATCTCCAAATATGTGGATTATTAAATAAAGTGACGAGAAATATAAGGCTTTAACGATTATTAATAAATATATAAAAGCAAAAAAAGAAACCGTAACTCAATTTCCATTTCATTCATTTTTTTACAACAACACACAAATGCCGGATTACAAGAACACTGAACACCGTTCACTTTTTATGATCCAAACAGTCGGAATATGAATAAACCGAAACTACAAGGATTGCTAATATAATTTTTTAAAGAAAATTGAAAATGAACATAAAACAACAATTAGCACAACAGCCCCTAAACTCAACCATTATTTCACTCAAGCCCCGTCTGTAGCAGAAGTAGACGAAGCTGGAACCGCCGGCTTAACCTTTGGCGTCCTTCCCCTCCCTCTCAGTGCTCCGCTGGACATAGCGACCGTAACAGGCGACGGAGCCGCCGTTGAATCAGTGGGTCTCAGAAGTTTCGCCAACCGGCCGCGTTTCCGGCCAGCCCCTTCCGCCGGCAAAGGAGCCGGAGCCTGAGCCGCCGTTGAATCAGTGGGTCTCGGAAGTTTTGCCGGCCGTCCACGTTTCCGGCCAGTCCCTTCCGCTGGCGAAGGAGCCGGAGCCGCCGTTGAATCAGAGGGTCTCGGAAGTTTTGCCGGCCGTCCGCGTTTCCGGCCAGTCCCTTCTGTTGGCAAAAGAGCCGTAACCAGAGCTACCGTTGAATCAATGGGTCTCGGAAGCTTAGCCGGCCGGCCACGTTTTCGGCCAGTCCATTCCGCCTGTGAAGGAGCCTGAGATGGAGCCGCCGGTGAAGGAGACTGAGATGGAGCCGCCATTGAATTAGGGGGTTTCGGCAGTTTCGCCGGCCGTCCGCGTTTCTGGCCAGTCCCTTCCGCCGACGAATGAGTTTGAGCCGGAACCATTGTTGAATCAGTGGGTCTCAGAAATTTCGCCGGCCGTCCGCGTTTCCGGACAGTCCCTTTCGCGAGAGAAGGAGCCAGAGCCGGAGATAGCAAATTCTTTGATTTTGGGGGTCGGCCACGTGGACGGGATGGGCCAGGGAGAGCGGGTTTGGGATTCGGCGGACGACCACGGCCGCGAAGCGGTGGCTCGTGTGGATCCGGCTTGGAGTATTTGTTCTTAGACATAATCAGCAGGCCGGCGGACTTCATGCGGTTGAGATGGTGGACCAGCAACGTAGCATGGGCCGACGGAAGCTTGCCGTAGGTGGATTCAATCTGCTTTGTTATTGCGGATTTATTCGACCCGTTCAGATCGCCCAACCCGTCGATTGCTGTGATTATCATCTTTTTTTTAGGCAATCGGAAAAATGAATCAGAAACTTAAGAACATAAAATGTCAAAATTCTAGATAATATGGATTGAATTTCAAGTTGATATTTCACCTCTTGGTATGGCGGCTGTGGACTCGTCGGAACCAATTGGGCGACATTAGAGAGGGGGGTGGTAGTGATGTTGTTGGTAGCCATGGTGATCGGAGAAGAGTTCACCGGGAAATTTTGTTGTGAGTAGAGAATTAATGAGAGTGTGAGATATTTAAAGGGGTGGAAATGCGAGTGGAAAAAATATGGATGCGTTTTTCTAATCGGATGTTGATCTGACGACTGTGACTGGTTCGTAGGGGATTGATCAAGCGGTGGGAATTTTATTTTGGGGGTTTCACTCGGATCGATGACTTAGTGGTTTATTTACTTTAATTGTTGAAATTCATTTCGGTAAGTTTAAATAAACTGCTCATTAAATAAGATGAGGATATTACCGAAAGAATGAAACTTATATGCACCCAAGATTGGGTTCATGTAATCTTGTATTATTTATCACATTTTTTCTTCAAAACAAGTCTTGTAATTTTAGAATTTTAGAATTTTTTATTAATTGTAACTAAACTTTATAAAATATTATTTTTTAAATATTACCGTAATATATTTTTAATATTCGGATATGCCATCATCAATTAAGAGTTAATAAAAGTGAGATGATTCCTAAAATAAATTTTTTTAAAGGCTAATGAAACACATTAAATCTATTTTCTAAACTCTCCCTAGTATGTTCCACTCGGTGTTAATCGTCCCTGCAAAACTCCTTGCGGTACCAATAAACTCCGTTAGACATCCATAAACTTTAAATTAAGTTTTAGTGATGTATCATTCCTATTAATTTAGTCAATTTAACTCATTTCAATTTAGTTTTGTGAGAGAACTCAAAGTTTTTCATAAAACAAATAACCCAACTCAGGTATAAAGTTTCTAGTATTTTAGTTTTAAAGTGACCATGTAAATTAGGCTTGAATTTTATTTCAGTTGCTCTATATTTTTGGAATGAAAATATTGAATTTTCTATTCTTAAAAATAGACACTTTAAACAAGGAACAACTAGGTCAACTTTATAACCTTCAGTTACAGAGTATGTGGGATTGTGCACCTGATGCTGGTACTGTTTAACTAAATATTGATGGCTCTCTTATGAGAGATGGTAGAAGTGGTGCATGTATGATTTCAAATAGCATGGGGAGAGTATGTTTTCCAAAGCACAGACATAATATTAACAATACAAGATAGCTTAGAAGCATAAGCAGGGGCTTTAGCATGGGGGATTGAGGCAGCTTACTTTCAAGAGTATCATACTCTACATGTTAAGATGGATTCTATGGTCATACTGTAGATGATCAATAAGGAGATAACAATTCCAGAGAGAGGTTCAGATTCTTAGGGATTTCCGGAAATTGGTAGGTGAGCTTACAATTTCCTTTCTCATAAGGAATGGGAAGCTAATGTTGTAGCTGATAGGCTTGCAAAATTAGCAAGTGTATCTAGTATGACACGCACATTCAAACATATCACTCCGCCTACACATATCACTCCTCCCTTCATTAGTTTTATAAAGATATTTTATTATTTGTCACTACAAATTCAGTATCCATTGACAATCTTGGATTACTACCATTAATCCAAAAACAATTCCATCTCAAGTACTACATAAGTTATCGCATCAAAAGTGCATTAAACTGTGGTAAACATGAATCATTGGCTAATGCATCAGTGCGTGAGGCTAATCCATCTAATACTAGTGTATGTATACTATCCACACAATATAGAAACTGTGATAGTAAATAAAGCAATACAAAGACTACGAACGATCTTAATGTTTGAAATAATATTTATCATAAGCGAACTGACAAAAAAGTTAACATTTCATAGTGTGATTCAAGAATAATTTGCTTCCCCAAAATTTAAACACTTTTTCTCCCGCCGCAACTGAATTCCGGCCCGTCAACTTGAAAAATAGAGCAATAAAGTCGTTTTGGCACTTTTGAACAGTCGAAGACATAAGCACAAATCTCATTTCAGATCTACTCTCCTTAGTCCAACACCTCATTGTTATGTTAAGTCCATTTAAAGCCAAAAGTACCTTTTATTTATTTAATTCTTATTACCACAAATTACTCAATATCATAGCTTAGTTAAAAAATAAATGGTCAAAGTTAAATCACCCAATAGATATTACCGATCTATACATCAACAAAACTGTGTGTTATTCAATTTTTTAATCTCCAAATATGTGGATTATTAAATAAAGTGACGAGAAATATAGGGCTTTAACAATTATTAATAAATATATAAAAGCAACAAAGAAACCGTAACTCAATTTCCATTTCATTCATTTTTTTACAACTACACACAAATGCCAGATTACAAGAACACTAAACACCGTTCACTTTTTATGATCCAAACACTCGGAATATGAATAAACCGAAACTACAAGGATTGCTAATATAATTTTTTAAAGAAAATTGAAAACGAACACAAAACAACAATTAGCACAACGGCCCCTAAACTCAATCATTATTTCACTCAAGCCCCGTCTGTAGCAGCAGTAGACGAAGCTGGAACCGCCGGCTTAACCTTTGGCGGCCTTCCCCTCCCTCTCAGTGCTCCGCTGAAGATAGCGACTGCAGCAGGCGACGGAGCCGCCGTTGAATCAGTGGGTCTCAGAAGTTTCGCCATCCGGCCGCGTTTCCGGCCAGCCCCTTCCGTCGGCAAAGGAGCCGGAGCCTGAGCCGCCTTTGAATCAGTGGGTCTCGGAAGCTTTGCCGGCCGGCTGCGTTTTCGGCCAGTCCCTTCCGCTGGCGAAGGCGCCGGAGCCGCTGTTGAATCAGTGGGTCTCGGAACTTTTGCCGGCCGTCCGCGTTTCCGGCCAGTCCCTTCCGTTGGCAAAGGAGCCGGAACCAGAGCTACCGTTGAATCAATGGGTCTCGGAAGCTTAGCCGGCCGGCCACGTTTTCGGCCAGTCCATTTCGCCTGTGAAGGAGCCTGAGATGGAGCCGTCGGTGAAATAGACTGAGATGGAGCCGCCGTTAAATTAGGGGGTATCGGCAGTTTCGCCGGCCGTCCGCGTTTCTGGCCAGTCCCTTCCGCCGACGAATGAGTCTGAGCCGGAACCATTGTTGAATCAGTGGGTCTCGGAAATTTCGCCGGCCGTCCGCGTTTCCGGACAGTCCCTTTCGCGAGAGAAGGAGCCAGAGCCGGAGATAGCAAATTCTTTGATTTTGGGGGTCTGCCACGTGGATGGGATGGGCCAGGGAGAGCGTGTTTGGGATTCGGCGGACGACCACGGCCGCGAAGCGGTGGCTCGTTGGGATCCGGCTTGGAGTATTTGTTCTTAGACATAATCAGCAGGCCGGCGGACTTCATGCGGTTGAGATGGTGGACCAGCAACGTAGCATGGGCCGACGGAAGCTTGCCGTAGGTGGATTCAATCTGCTTTGTTATTGCTGATTTATTTGACCCGTTCGGATCGCCCAACCCGTCGATTGCTGTGATTATCATCTTTTTTTTAGGCAAGTCGGAAAAAAGAATCAGAAACTTAAGAACATAAAATGTCAAAATTCTAGATAATATGGATTGAATTTCAAGTTGATATTTCACCTCTTGGTATGGCGGTTGTGGACTCGTCGGAACCAATTGGGCGACATTAGAGAAGGGGGTGGTAGTGATGTTGTTGGTAGCCATGGTGATCGGAGAAGAGTTCATCGGGAAATTTTGTTGTGAGTAGAGAATTAATGAGAGTGTGAGATATTTAAAGGGGTGGAAATGCGAGTGGAAAAAATATGGATGCGTTTTTCTAATCCGATGTTGATCTGACGGCTGTGACAGGTTCGTAGGGGATTGATCAAGCGGTGGGAATTATATTTTGGGGATTTCACTCGGATCGATGACGTAGTGGTTTATTTACTTTAATTGTTGAAAGTCATTTCGGTAAATTTAAATAAACTGCTCATTAAATAAGATGAGGATATTACCGAAAGAATGAAACATATATTAACCCAAAATTGGATTCATGTAATCTTGTATTATTTATCACAATTTTTCTTCAAAACAAGTCTTGTAATTTTAGAATTTTAGAATTTTTTATTAATTGTAACTAAACTTTATAAAATATTATTTTTTAAATATTACCGTAATATATTTTTAATATCCGGATATGCCATCATCAATTAAGAGTGAATAAAAGTGAGATGATTTCTAAAATAAATTGTTTAAAAGGCTAATGAAACACATTAAATCTATAATCTAAACTCTCCCTAGTATGTTCCACTCGGTGTTAACCGTCCCTGCAAAACTCCTTGCGGTACCAATAAACTCCGTTAGACATCCATAAACTTTAAATTAAGTTTTAGTGATGTATCATTCCTTTTAATTTAGTCAATTTAACTCATTTCAATTTAGTTTTGTGGGCGAACTCAAAGTTTTTCATAGAAACAAATAACCCAACTCAGGTATAAAGTTTCTAGTATTTTAGTTTTAAAGTGACCATGTAAATAGGCTTGATTTTTATTTCAGTTGCTCTATATTTTTGGAATGAAAATATTGAATTTTCTATTCTTGAGAATAGACACTTTAAACAAGGAACAACTAGGTCAACTTTATAACCTTGAGTTACAGAGTATGTGGGATTGTGCACCTGATGCTTGTACTGTTTAACTAAATATTGATGGCTCTCTTATGAGAGATGGTAGAAGTGGTGCATGTATGATTTCAAATAGCATGGGGAGAGTATGTTTTCCAAAGCACAGATATAACATTAACAAGACAAGATAGCTTAGAAGCATAAGCAGGGGCTTTAGCATTGGGGATTGAGGCAGCTTACTTTCAAGAGTATCATACTCTACAGGTAAAGATGGATTCTATGGTCACACTGAAGATGATCAATAAGGAGATAACAATTCCAAAGAGAGGTTCAGATTCTTAGGAATTTCTGGACATTGGTAGGTGAGCTTACAATTTCCTTTCTCATAAGCATAGGGAAGCTAATGTTGTAGCTGATAGGCTTGCAAACTTAGCAAGTGTATCTAGTATGACACGCACATTCACACATATCACTCCGCCTACACATATCACTCCTCCTTTCATTAGTTTTATAAAGATATTTTATTATTTGTCACTACAAATTCAGTATCCATTGACAATCTTGGATTACTACCATGAATCCAAAAACAATTCCATCTCAAGTACTACATAAGTTATCGCATCAAAAGTGCATTAAACTGTGGTAAACGTGAATCATTGGCTAATGCATCAGTGCGTGAGGCTAATCCATCTAATACTAGTGTATGTATACTATCCACTCAATATAGAAACTGTGATAGTAAGTACAGCAATACAAAGACTACGAACGATCTTAATGTTTGAAATATTATTTATCATAAGTGAACTGATAAAAAAGTTAACATTTCATAGTGTGATTCAAGAATAGTTTGCTTCCCCAAAATTTAAACACTTTGTTTCTCCCGCCGCAATCGAATTCCGGCCCGTCAACTTGAAAAAATAGAGCAATAAAGTCGTTTTGGCACTTTTGAACAGTCGAAGACATAAGCACAAATCTCATTTCAGATCTACTCTCCTTAGTCCAACACCTCATTGTTATGTTAAGTCCATTTAAAGCCAAAAGCACCTTTTATTCATTTAATTGTTATTACCACAAATAACTCAATATCATAGCTTAGTTAAAAAATAAATGGTCAAAGTTAAATCACCCAATTGATATTACAGATCTATACATCAACAAAACTGTGTGTTGTTCCATTTTATAATCTCCAAATATGTGGATTATTAAATAAAGTGACGAGAAATATAGGGCTTTAACGATTATTAATAAATATACAAAAGCAACAAAGAAACCGTAACCCAATTTCCATTTCATTCATTTTTTTACAACTACACACAAATGCCAGATTACAAGAACACTGAATACCGTTCACTTTTTATGATCCAAACAGTCGGAATATGAATAAACCGAAACTACAAGGATTGCTAATATAATTTTTTAAAGAAAATTGAAAACGAACACAAAACAACAAATAGCACAACGGCCCCTAAACTCAACCATTATTTCACTCAAGCCCCGTCTGTAGCAGCAGTAGACGAAGCTGGAACCGCCGGCTTAACCTTTGGCGGCCTTCCCCTCCCTCTCAGTGCTCCGCTGGAGATAGCGACCGCAGCAGGCGACGGAGCCGCCGTTGAATCAGTGGGTCTCAGAAGTTTCACCATCCGGCCGCGTTTCCGGCCAGCCCCTTCCGCCGGCAAAGGAGCCGGAGCCTGAGCCGCCTTTGAATCAGTGGGTCTCGGAATCTTTGCCGGCCGGCCGCGTTTTCGGCCAGTCCCTTCCGCTGGCGAAGGTGCCGGAGCCGCTGTTGAATCAGTGGGTCTCGGAACTTTTGCCGGCCGTCCGCGTTTCCGGCCAGTCCCTTCCGTTGGCAAAGGAGCCGGAACCAGAGCTACCATTGAATCAATGGGTCTCAGAAGCTTAGCCGGCCGGCCACGTTTTCGGCCAGTCCATTCGGCCTGTGAAGGAACCTGCGATGGAGCCGCCGGTGAAGGAGACTGAGATGGAGCCGCCGTTGAATTAGGGAGTTTCGGCAGTTTCGCCGCCGTCCGCGTTTCTGGCCAGTCCCTTCCGCCGACGAATGAGTCTGAGCTGGAACCATTGTTGAATCAGTGGGTTTCGGAAATTTCGCCGGCCGTCCGTGTTTCCGGACTATCCCTTTCCCGAGAGAAGGAGCCAGAGCCGGAGATAGAAAATTCTTTGATTTTGGGGGTCGGCCACGTGGACGGGATGGGCCAGGGAGAGCGGGTTTGGGATTCGGCGGATGACCACGGCCGCGAAGCGGTGGCTCGTTGGGATCCGGCTTGGAGTATTTGTTCTTAGACATAATCAGCAGGCCGGCGGACTTCATGCGGTTAAGATGGTGGACCAGCAACGAAGCATGGGCCGACGGAAGCTTGCCGTAGGTGGATTCAATCTGCTTTGTTATTGCGGATTTATTTGACCCGTTCGGATCGCCCAACCCGTCGATTGCTGTGATTATCATCTTTTTTTTAGGCAAGTCGGAAAAAAGAATCAGAAACTTAAGAACATAAAATGTCAAAATTCTAGATAATATGGATTGAATTTCAAGTTGATATTTCACCTCTTGGTATGGCGGCTGTGGACTCGTCGGAACCAATTGGGCGACATTAGAGAGGGGGGTGGTAGTTATGTTGTTGGTAGCCATGGTGATTGGAGAAGACTTCACCGGGAAATTTTGTTGTGAGTAGAGAATTAATGAGAGTGTGAGATATTTAAAGGGGTGGAAATGCGAGTGGAAAAAATATGGATGTGTTTTTCTAATCGGATGTTGATCTGACGACTGTGACTGGTTCGTAGGGGATTGATCAAGCGGTGAGAATTTTATTTTGGGGGTTTCACTCGCATCGATGACGTAGTGGTTTATTTACTTTAATTGTTGAAAGTCATTTCGGTAAGTTTAAATAAACTGCTCATTAAATAAGATGAGGATATTACCGAAAGAATGAAACATATATTCACCCAAGATTGGATTCATGTAATCCTGTATTATTTATCACAATTTTTCTTCAAAACAAGTCTTGTAATTTTAGAATTTTAGAATTTTTTATTAATAATAACTAAACTTTATAAAATATTCTTTTTTAAATATTACCGTAATATATTTTTAATATCCGGATATGCCATCATCAATTAAGAGTGAATAAAAGTGAGATGATTTATAAAATAAATTGTTTAAAAGGCTAATGAAACACATTAAATCTATTTTCTAGACTCACCCTAGTATGTTCCACTCGGTTTTAATCGTCCTTGCAAAACTCCTTGCGGTACCAATAAACTCCGTTAGACATCCATAAACTTTAAATTAAGTTTCAGTGATGTATCATTTCTTTTAATTTAGTCAATTTAACTCATTTCAATTTAGTTTTGTGAGCGAACTCAAAGTTTTTCATAGAAACAAATAACACAACTCAGGTATAAAGTTTCTAGTATTTTAGTTTTAAAGTGACCATGTAAATAGGCTTGATTTTTATTCCAGTTGCTCTATATTTTTGGAATGAAAATATTAAATTTTCTATTCTTGAGAATAAACACTTTAAACAAGGAACAACTAGGTCAACTTTATAACCTTGAGTTACAGAGTATGTGGGATTGTGCACCTGATGCTGGTACTGTTTAACTAAATATTGATGGCTCTCTTATGAGAGATGGTAGAAGTGGTGCATGTATGATTTCAAATAGCATGGGGAGAGTATGTTTTCCAAAGCACAGACATAACATTAACAATACAAGATAGCTTAGAAGCATAAGCAGGGGCTTTAGCATGGGGGATTGAGGCAGCTTACTTTCAAGAGTATCATACTCTACATGTTAAGATGGATTCTATGGTCATACTGTAGATGATCAATAAGGAGATAACAATTCCAAAGAGAGGTTCAGATTCTTAGGGATTTCTGGACATTGGTAGGTGAGCTTACAATTTCCTTTCTCATAAGCATAGGGAAGCTAATGTTGTAGCTGATAGGCTTGCAAAATTAGCAAGTGTATCTAGTATGACACGCACATTCATACATATCACTCCGCCTACACATATCACTCCTCCTTTCATTAGTTTTATAAAGATATTTTATTATTTGTCACTACATATTCAGTATCCATTGACAATCTTGGATTACTACCATTAATCCAAAAAAAATTCCATCTCAAGAACTACATAATTTATCGCATCAAAAGTGCATTAAACTGTGGTAAACGTGAATCATTGGCTAATGCATCAGTGCGTGAGGCTAATCCATCTAATACTAGTGCATGTATACTTGTGATAGTAAGTACAGCAATACAAAGACTACGAACGATCTTAATGTTTGAAATAATATTTATCATAAGTGAACTGACAAAAAAGTTAACATTTCATAGTGTGATTCAAGAATAGTTTGCTTCCCCAAAATTTAAACACTTTGATTCTCCCGCCGCAACCGAATTCCGGCCCAACAACTTGAAAAAATAGAGCAATAAAGTCGTTTTGGCACTTTTGAACAGTCGAAGACATAAGCACAAATCTCATTTCAGATCTACTCTCCTTAGAGCAACACCTCATTGTTATGTTAAGTCCATTTAAAGCCAAAAGCACCTTTTATTCATTTAATTCTTATTACCAAATTACTCAATATCATAGCTTAGTTAAAAAATAAATGGTCAAAGTTAAATCACTCAATAGATATTACAAATCTATACATCAACAAAACTGTGTGTTGTTCCATTTTATAATCTCCAAATATGTGGATTATTAAATAAAGTGACGAGAAATATAGGGCTTTAACGATTATTAATAAATATAGAAAAGCAACAAAGAAACCGTAACCCAATTTCCATTTCTATGACGTAGTGGTTTATTTACTTTAATTGTTGAAAGTCATTTCGGTAAGTTTAAATAGACTGCTCATTAAATAAGATGAGGATATTACCGAAAGAATGAAACATATATGCACCCAAGATTGGATTCATGTAATCTTATATTATTTATCACAATTTTTCTTCAAAACAAGTCTTGTAATTTTAGAATTTTAGAATTTTTTATTAATTGTAACTAAACTTTATAAAATATATTTTTTAAATATTACCGTAATATATTTTTAATATTCGGATATGCCATCATCAATTAAGAGTGAATAAAAGTGAGATGATTTCTAAAATAAATTGTTTAAAAGGCTAATGAAACACATTAAATCTATTTTCTAAACTCTCCCTAGTATGTTATACTCGGTGTTACTCGTCCCTGCAAAACTCCTTGCAGTACCAATAAACTCCGTTAGACATCCATAAACTTTAAATTAAGTTTCAGTGATGTATCATTTCTTTTAATTTAGTCAATTTAACTCATTTCAATTTAGTTTTGTGAGTGAACTCAAAGTTTTTCATAGAAACAAATAACCCAACTCAGGTATAAAGTTTCTAGTATTTTAGTTTTAAAGTGACCATGTAAATAGGCTTGATTTTTATTTCAGTTGCTCTATATTTTTGAAATGAAAATATTGAATTTTCTATTCTTAAAAATAGACACTTTAAACAAGGAACAACTAGGTCAACTGTATTGATAAGTCAATGGTTCGTATTCGGACCTCATTCATACTCGGACCAAGTCCCGAGAAGGGTCATGGGCTCGAGATACGCGGAGGGTGGATCCACATTTCCATCAATCCTAATCCTTATAAGGAATGCGTATAATATGAATGTTCTACAAGGAATATACATCCTCTTAAATATGGTAATACAACCACGTCCGAAATATACTTCTCCTATACATGGTAATACAACTGCTATCCCCATAAGAGTTGTATTACTACCATAAATACATATCTTGGTGATCTACGGATTGTAGCCATATAAATACCCAAAGGTTTGGTAGACCTCTCTATCTAATATTTCATACATTACGCCTTAAGCAATATACTGACTTGAGCGTCGGAGTGTTTACCCTCGGGACACCCGAGGCTTTATTTTGCAGATCAATTCGTGAGTAGGGTTCGTGATCAAGTGCGGGTCGCAGATATCAATCAATTTGGCACGCCCTGTGGGACCCGCTTGCTAATCTTGATTTATACGACCTTCAAACTCATGGCTGATCCGGCTGAAAACCTTCATGGGAGTACACGAATCCGTTTCTCGGCCCCAACAAGAGTAGGAAGTACCAACACCGATAACGACGACGACGAGACGAGCCACGCCAACAACCAGGGAGCAGGAAGAAGCATCAACGGTGTACACCGATCGCTCGAAGAAGTCTCTCCCTGGGAGTGGGAGAGCAAAAGATCTCGCTTAGATGGAACCGTCACTTTTTCACCTAAGGATGCGATTCCTAATCAATTCCCTCATTCAGATCCCCTAGTAATCACGGTTGACATAAACCATAACGTGATCAAAAGAGTTCTGGTAGATGGGGGAAGCGAAGTAGAAGTCATGTTTCTTAGTTGTTATGAACTGCTGGGATTGGACAAAAGTAATCTCGTGCCTATAAGCCCTATCTCAGGATTATCTGGCGATTCTGTTACTCCTTTAGGAGAAACTATTTTACCAGTGCGAGTGAGAGATGATTGTCGGAGTATAACCCTCCGTTGCACCTTCGCGATCATCGACTCCAGAGTGATAAGTCCATGGTTCATATTCGGGCCTCATTCATACTCGGACCAGGGCCCGAGAAGGGTTGTGGGCTCGAGATACGCGGAGGGTGGATCCACATGTCCCTCAATCCTAATCCTTGTAAGGAATGCGTATATTATGAACGTTCGACAAGGAATATACATCCTCTCAAAGATGGTAATACAGCCATCCTAAACATGGTAACACAACCATGTCCGAAATACACTTCTATTATACATGGTAATACAACTACTATTCCTATAAGAGTTGTATTCCTACCATAAATACATATCTTGGTGATCTACGGATTGTAGCCATATAAATACCCTAAAGGTTTGGTAGACCTCTCCATCTAATCTCATACTTCATACTTTACGCCTTAAGCAAATATACTGACTTGAGCGTCGGAGTGTCTACCCCCGGGACACCCGGGGCCTTTGTCTTGCAGATCAGTTCGAGAGCCTGGTTCGTCGTCGAAGTGTTGGTGTCCGGCATACATCAATTTGGCACGTCCGGTGGGACCTCTCACACTCAATGACGACGTCGCCGAACCTTGTCTCTGATCTGGTCCAAAGCGCAGCTGAAGAAGCAACTCCTCCAACAGCATGTCTGACACCGAGCAACCCAGACGAAGCGCCCGTGTGCTAGGGCAAAATCCGGAGGAGAATCCAGAAGCAAAGCAACCCCCACAAGGACGAGGACGCGGTCGACCCGGAGGATCTCGTACTCGCTCCACCTCTGACCCGCCGTCAGGCTCTACTGTGGGGGCAGGAAACTCCAATGTTCCAAACTCCTTCGGTCCAAACCCTGTCGTATCAGGAACACCCTCCTCCGGTCCAAATCCTGCTGCATCCGGAATGCCACCTTCTAGATCGAATCCTGTTGGATCTGAAGAACTGAACTCAAGACCAAGAGTCTCGATCCAGACGGACATGAACTACAGCGAACGCGTCAATAACTCCAATATCCTGATTTTGTCGCGTCTCTGATAAACTCAAGTCAACAACTCCGTGCACAGACGCATGAGCCCCCCAATCGAGTATCTATCTCAGGAGCTCAAACAACACCACCTGCTGATTCTACTCGACAGCAGAGACTCCTAGATGATTTATCTAGGGGTCTACCGCCTTACAATCCTCATTGCAATCTGCCACCACCTCCTAATCCGACTAACTACCAGAATGAAGGCGCTGGATTAAGCAGGGAGGAGGTGCAGAGGATGCGTATCAACAACATCGAGGAAGAGCTCAAGCGCGAGAAGAGGGAGTGAACCGGAGCGAATGGCAATAAAGCGCCGATAGGCCTTACACCCAAGATGGAGCCTACCCTACCCAAGGTAAATACGAAGTTGATCAAGAAATCACACGTATCCTCGGACCCAGAGTACAGTCTGCTCGTTCACCCTTCTCGCATCATATTGTGAACCTCCCCTTCAATAACCACAAGAAGGTCCCAGAGCACTTACCCACATACGATGGCACTAGCGATCCTAGAGAATTTCTCTCGGTCTTTTTTAAGACTTTGGAAACCAGGAATTTCCACGAATTGGAAATATACAAGATCGTCCCCAGTTACCTCCGAGGGAAAACACAAACATGGTTTACTCAGACAAAACCAGAAAGTTTGTTCGATTACTGGGATTTCGCTGAGTTCCTTCTCCACACTTTTTTCAAGAAGAAGAAGTTTACCAAGTCCCTCGGAGATTTGGGATATGTGGCCCGCCTTGAAGGAGATACTGTGATAGAACACTATCACAGATACATGGATCTAGCTACCGAATGCTATGATCGAGATGAACGCCTCCTGATCAATATGTATCGAATGAGTGTAGATGATGACACTCTAAGGATGAAGCTGGCAACAAAGAATCCAACAACCATTCAACATCTCCAAGCCATCATGGAGAAGTATGCTAGCAAAACAAACGCTGTAACAGGCAAGAGGCCTCCAGACTCCCATCTGGACAAAAAAGAGCCCAGAATGAAGATATCGAAGGTCGAGAAGACGGAAAGCGCCTCCAAACCTACCTTCGAGTCTTACACTCCTCTGGCTGATCTCGGGCTGAGATTTTATCCTTTCACATGCACCTTTTAAGGGACCCACCTGCCATGAAGGAGTCAGCCGAGCGTCAGAGGTCCCCGAAATTCTGCCAATATCACCGAGATCGAGGGCACGACACTGAGGAGTGCTATCATCTCAAGAATGAGATCGAGAAGCTAATTCGTCAAGAAATCGTGCAACAAATCGCACCTTCAATAGCCGGCGATAACCAGGGTACCCAGAAGAGATATGGGGGAAAACCCTGGCAGAAGAAGAAGGATGGCTCCCGCAACAATAACAACAACAACCAGGGCGGCGAAGGCAACAATCCTCAAGATCCTCCTCCACCACGGCCAAATGGAGCCAACCGAGTCATCAACGGCATCAATGGCTATACCGGAGAAGCAATTTCCTTGACTAAGCTGAAGGATAGTGTGCGGGCCATACCACATACCGAGCCAAATAACAAGAGGCTTCGCCCTGAGGAAACCATTACTTTCTCGGACGCGGATGTCGTACCAAATCAGATGCCTCACTCTGATCCTCTCATAATCTCAGCAACCGTACAAAATACTCCGGTAAAAGAGTCTTTATAGACGACGGGAGTGGAGTGGAAGTAATGTTCCAAGATTGCTTCCAGAAACTAGGATTTACCAAGGACGATCTCAAACCTACGGGTCCGATCTCGGGGTTCACAGGAAATCCAGTAATACCTCTCAGGGAAATCACTCTCCCAGTCACAGTAGCAGATGGAGCGAAGAGCTTAACCCTATACTGCACATTCGTGGTAGTCGACACCGTCACACCTTTCAACATTATCCTTGGCAGACCTTGGATGTGCCAAGCTAAAGCCGTATGGTCTCCCTACCATATGATGCTGAAGTTTCCAACACCACAAGGAGTAGCTTCAATCAAAGGAGATCAAGGAGTGGCGCGTTCTTGCATGATCACGGCCATCCGTGACACCAGAAAAGTAAGCAACATCTCGGCCATCAACACTATCCTAGGAGATCTGGTCCCCGATCCTGATCTCGAACAACCTATGGTGTTCCATTTCGAAGAAGAGGCCTACAACGAGATGACTGCGTTATGGCATAAACGCCGCCACCAAACCTTCCAAGTGGGGGAACTGGTAATGCCAGTTGGCCTGTGGTGCACTAACAAGCTAGGAGGAGCGCTGGAGCCAAGGACCAAAGGACCGTACAAAATCTCCGCAGCACAATCCGGTGGATTCTACCTCTTGCAAACACGCGAAGGAGAGCACTTAGACCCTGCCATCATGGCGCCCTTCCTACGCAGGTACCTCAGAGCTAAAACCAAGTACACATTCTCCATATAAGGAGAAACTACTTCAATAAGGCCTACGGGCCAAGCTTCCTTTCTTTTCATCTTTTTATCTTTTCATACCCGAGCTCCCAAACTCGGGGTTGTCTTTCATAATTTTACCGAGCTCTCAAGTTCGAAGAATACAATTTTTTTCGATATATATCTTCTATTTTATTTTGAAGCAGTCTATACTCTCTAAATACAAAGAGACACTATGCCTTATAAAGCATAAGTAAAGACAGCTGCCTAAGATCCATACACTTATAAGAAGTAGAGGCACGACCTCGACCACTTTGGAGGCCACGGCCCCAATTACTTTCTTCTACCACCCTCATCAACTGAGAGGTCGTAGGAGATCCCCTTCTATTTCCTATAATTACAGGTCGAGCAGGAGAGTCAATTGAGCCACGAGCTCTAGGAGTAGGTGTCACCTCTCTGCCCTATCCACATGGGATCCCTCGAGATATACCCTCTTGGACATGAGACCTTATCAACGGTCCTGAATATGGGACATAAGAAGGTCCACCTATCTCCCTCCTTGAAGATCCTGAAGGTATGACAAACACACCTTGAGCTTCTAGTTCCTTTATTTGGAACCTGCAAGCGTTCAGCTCGGCCTGGCATATCCTCAACTCATCTATCCTGGAGGCAATCTTATGATTCACGGTGATATTTTCATCTCGGAGGGTAGAAATACGAAGATCCTTCTCGTGACTTTCACCCTTGACCTTCATTAAGTCACTCTTGACTTTCCTCCATTCTTGGTCATACTCCTTATTGGCGGCCAAGACCTTGTTGTGCGCTTCTTCTAGATCCTTATACCTCTTCTGAAGATCGCTCAATTGCTGATTCAGTTCACCTCTCCGCTCCAAAGATACCTTCAGCCCGCCACGAAGACTTTCACATTCTTCTCGCACGATGCTAAAACTGTCCTTGGAATCATCCAAATCTTCCTCCAGTTTCTTGCTCTTCTGAAGGACAACTTCATACTTGACCTGCAAATCAGCACAAGCGGCAGAGCAACACTGGACATAAAGGAAGGTAAAGGCCAATTAATTCCAGAAATAAAGCATATGTTCAGCATACATGAAACACCAAGATCTGGCGAAAAGAGAAAAATTTTGAGTAAAAGACAAGGCTCTAAGGAGTTACAATCTTTTCCTGCCCATCGAAAGTCTTCGGGTCCTCAATTGAAGCCTCCGCAGCCGGCTTCCCCACCAGGAATGACAGCTCAGGATATAAACTGCACAGCTTGTCCTGGAACTCCTCATGAGTTAATGCCTTCTCCAAGGATTCCAAGCTAGTCAGTAGACTAGTCTCAAACCCCCCAATCTGGCTAAAATTTGCCCGAAACTCCTTCAAACTCTCCGGTACTTCCGGCCAAGTGTAGGCAGGGGCCAGACATCCTTGAACCTCTTCGTTGAGGAATCCCTTCAGATGAATCCACATCTCTGAGAGCTCAGACTTATGGTAGAAGTCACCATACTTTTGGCGATGAGCCTCCATCTCTGGAAAGTTGAGGCATAAATATATTATTAACTGAACTAGCCGCCTCTGGCTAATTGGATTAGCGTACCGGTCTCTCTCCGCTTCCACCAAAGCCGTGTTCCTTTTCAGATCTAAGAAGGAACCATCAGACAGCCTTTTTGCCCTCTTCAAGGCTTGGTTCTCCTCTTCCAATGCCTTTATTTTGGCCTTATCTTGAGCCATCTCATTCTGGAGGTGCTTCACCATATCGGAAGGCTCCTTAGACCTCTTGGATATCTCCTTCTTCATCTGTTCAAGCTCAGACGCCTGCCCTTGAGAACGGTTATACAGTGCCCGAATGGAGTCGTACATATACTTCATTTGACTCACAGACTGTGAAAGAAGATAAAAACAGTTAGTTAACTACACAGCTAATTCTATTGAGAGCTAAGCTGATCGTACCTGGCTAATCTCAGGACAACCTCGTACCATCTCGACCAGAGCCTCGGAAGGAAGAGGTGACATATACTTCTCGAACTCCTCCACTGGTTCGAGTTCGAGCCTTGGCTTCTTTGAAGACTTGTCCGCAGAGCTCCCTGAGGCCTCGAGATCCCTCTTCTTCTCATTACTGTTCGACGGCCCCCTCGATTCAGCTATCTGAGCCAACAAATTTGCTTCCTTGTTCGCCTTAGAAGCACCCAATGTATATAAAAGGAAGGAAGTTAGCGTAAGAAGCGATTGGCACATTGTGGACGAGAATATAATACATAACCAAGAAGAAATACCCTCTTGCAACACATCCGAATCTACTATAGGAGTTATCATCATGACTTCATCAAGATTATCAATCATGGTTGGGAGGTCACTAGAAGTCCGAGACACTTCCTTTCTCGGACATCGAACTAGGGCAGAACCCTCATCTTCTTCCTCATCTGATGGATCTAAAGCTACAATAACAAATAGGAAATTTGTTTCCTCAATCACCTTAAGCTGTGATTGAGTCTTCTTGGGTCCTTGAACAAGCCTTTTGAACCGACGCCCACGTCGAGCATCTTTCATCAGACCCGAGATTTCCTTATCTACTTCTTTCTCGGATACCTCATCTCGAGCAGTTCTCTCTTCTAATGCCCTAGAGGCCTGCAACGCCTTAGCTGCACCAACTGGATCCTGCTCCATAGACAGAAGGGTTTCATACCAATCCATCTCAACACCTTTTGGCTGATCAAAATGTGTCAACTTCAAGAAGCTGCAATTTTGAAGAGTCTGGCCGGACAGTTGGTTCAACCAGTCATACGTCTCAATAGGCCACTGCCAACCCATCTGATGATCTCCTGATACAAACTTACCCTCTCTAAGTTTGATCTTATCTCTCACCAACTCCTCAGCTATATTTAGCAGTTTACGGGAGGACTCCACTTCATGCCAGATCTCATTTTTGACCTCTTCGTTCCAATTAGGAACTTCATACTTGGTTCGATCGAAGGTTAGTTTTACCTTATCCCACTTCCCGCAGTTCACAGGAAGCACAAAAAGCCTACCTAAAGAGGTATCCCGAGAGGTCAAAGTCACATTTTGTTTAACAATGGAAACCTTATACATGGTTCGCAACAAAGGGAGACTGGGACGATAACCTTTACGAGCGCACCAAGTTATTAAGGTCATAATGATTGCTATAACATTGGCATGTAATTGCCCTGGATGCACCCTATAATGCTGAAGAAAATCATTCAACAGTGGATGAAAAGGGAAGGATAACCCATGCTGCAAAAATCTCACATATATGACCCCTCGGGTCGGAGTTACTAATTCAACTGCAGACTTGTCTTCTCCAAAGTACATAAGATCAGCATCAAAAGGAATCGAAAAGGGACAACCTTCTACGAAGATAGCAGCGTCAGCGCGTGCTTTATCCTCCTTCATCAATTTTTTACTACTACCTTCGCCATCCATGGATATTCTACCTCCGGATGCATGCACTACCATGGGGCTATTCCCCTCCATCTGAGCCCTCCTGGCCATTGCCCTCAACCTCTTCTCTTCCTCAGAGGCTTTCTTCTCCAGAATTACAGGTTTTTTCCCACTCGCTACCTCAGCTCTGCGGCGGTCAAGGGAGCTACTCTCCTCAGCCCGAGCTTCTACATACTCTCCCTCATCATGATGGGGGAAGGAAATTGTTTTACTACTATTACTTAGATTATAGAGAGTATGGGGGGAAATACACACGGGGAGAAAAGGAAAAAAAACAGACACAAACAGCAGAGAAAGAAGATAATACTTACTGAGGATGGAAGCAGAAAGCAGAAATTTGGGGCTTCAGAAATTGATGAAGTGCTGATACGTCTTCTGAACTTGGAAAGAGAAAAAATACGAATAAGAGAAGACAATGGGAATAATTTAGGAGATTTAATCCAAACCCAGACAGCATTGAAGACGAGCAATTGCCTCGATTCTGTTTCCGATGCAAGTAATTAGAGAAGCAGGGGACAGACCGTCTCTACTTTCCAATGAAGGCACGCCACGTGTATCTACCATCTGGATTTCAAAGGAAGCTAATCTCAGCCGTCCATATATTTGATGGAATACGAAAGAACTTGAAGCTAGATATTCATAAGGGCAAAGCCCGAGAAGAGAGTCCTCTAAGGACATCCTGAGCTTAACACCCCGAGTTATTGGTCTTCCCTCGAGAAGTAAGCCTCTCCTTCAACCTTCGGGACAGAACACTCTATACTCTGAAGATCTACCTTGGGGCTACTGATAAGTCCATGGTTCGTATTCGGGCCTCATTCATACTCGGACCAGGGCCCGAGAAGGGTTGTGGGCTCGAGATACGCGGAGGGTGGATCCACAGGTCCGTCAATCCTAATCCTTATAGGGAATGCATATATTATGAATGTTCGACAAGGAATATACATCCTCTCAAAGATGGTAATACAGCCATCCTAAACATGGTAACACAACCATGTCCGAAATACACTTCTATTATACATGGTAATACAACTACTATTCCAAAAGAGTTGTATTCCTACCATAAATACATATCTTGGTGATCTACGGATTGTAGCCATATAAATACCCTAAAGGTTTGGTAGACCTCTCCATCTAATCTACTTCATACTTTACGCCTTAAGAAAATATACTGACTTGAGCGTCGGAGTGTCTATTCCCGGGACACTCGGGGCCTTTGTCTTGCAGATCAGTTCGAGAGCCTGGTTCGTCGTCGAAGTGTTGGTGTCCGGCATACATCACAGAGCACCATACAACATAATCCTTAGAAGACCCTGGATGTACCAGGCAAAGGCCATCTGGTCTCCTTACCATTTGGTAATGAAGTTCCCCACCAACAAAGAGATCGCCACAGTCCGAGGTGATCAACAATTAGTGATGGATGTCTACGACCCGCACTTGATCACGAACCCTGCTCACGAACTATCTACAAAACAAAGCCCCGGGTGTCCCGAGGGTAGACACTCTGACGCTCAAGTCAGTATATTGCTTAAGGCGTAATGTATGAAGTATTAGATAGAGAGGTCTACCAAACCTTTGGGTATTAATATGGCTACAATCCGTAGATCACCAAGATATGTATTTATGGTAGGAATACAACTCTTATAGGAATAGTAGTTGTATTACCATGTATAATAGAAGTGTATTTCGGAAATGGTTGTGTTACCATGTTTAGGATGGCTGTATTACCATCTTTGAGAGGATATATATTCCTTGTCGAACATTCATAATATACGCATTCCCTATAAGGATTAGGATTGATGGACCTGTGGATCCACCCTCCGCGTATCTCGAGCCCATGACCCTTCTCGGGCCTTGGTCCGAGTATGAATGAGGTCCGAATACGAACCATGGACTTATCAGTAGCCCCAAGGTAGATCTTCAGAATATAGAGTGCTCTGTCTCGAAGGTTGAAGGAGAGACTTGTTTCTCGAGGGAAAACCATTAACTCGAGGGAGTATAACTCGGGTGTTAAGTTCGGAGTATCCTTCTAGGACTGTCCTCTCGGGCTTGCCCTTCTGAATATCTAGCTTAAATTTCTTTCATATTCCACCAAGACACGTGGATGGTTGGATCTGGATCTGCCTTCTTAAATTCTGAAAAGACTGACACGTGGCCCTTGTTCATTGTATCTTCTGGCAGTAAAGAGGACCAACCTTCCAATTGCCTGTATCATTTCGCGAGTCGAGGTAATTACTCCACTTAAATGCACGCTATTACTGGTTATATAACCAAGTAATTTTTCCTTGTGTTTATCATCAATCTTTATCCAAGAAATTATAATCATCTCTGCAAAAATTCTCAACAAAACTCTTATCTTTCTTCATCGTCTTCTTCTCATAACCTTTTTCCCCTCATTCTCTGTATTGCCATGTCGTCAGCAAACTCCAGCATTCCCTCTGGCAATAGAGAGAATGTTCATGTGGCTCGTGACTTGCGTACTCTATTCCTGGAGGTTGAGTCTGGAGAGTTGATGGAGGTAACCATGGCGACGCCGCTGCATGCTGTGACTGCGGTGGTGGAAGACGGTGCCTCTGAGTCGAATCCGGACCCAAAAATGGAGCCCCAAGTTGAAAAATGGGTTCCAGCTTCTGGTGATGCGTGGAGCGTCACTAAGGTGGTCGATGAAAAGACGCTACAATATCTGCGGTCATGCAGGCTGTCATATCCTCTTGATGCTGGCTTGAAGCTCGAGGATGGGGAAGTTCCCATTAAAGATCTGGTGAGCCCCACTCGAGGGGTACTTTATGGGAGGTTTTTGCAGCAGGGGATGAGTTTTCCTTTTCCCCCTTTGTTTCATGAATTCCTGCAGCATCATCGACTGCATCCGAGCCAAATTCACTCCAATGTGGTGGTGTTAATCATGGCCGTGATATCCTAGTGTGCTCGGAGGAACTACGAACCGAGCCTGGATTTATTCAGGAGCTTGTACAAGTTATTCTCTTTTGAGAGTTACGAGTATATTACCCTTACTCCGAGGAAGAGGAAACCCATCACGTTTCCTGATAACAGTGGTGTGTGGGAGGCCGACCGTTTCACTATCGACCGAAGCAAGTACGAGGTCCCTGATTTGCATCCCAAGCCGAAGGACGCTATAGCTCGTGACAGGGGTTTCATCATTCATGATCACTTAAAGGGCATCATCGGGGAGCTCCTAAAGGAGGACATTACCCTTCAAAGAGGGGATTTTGTTTTGGGCGCACACGGCTCTGTATGGCAGTGGCCCGATATTACTTAATCGTACCTGTTGGACGTTCCTCGGTCGAAATCTACCTCCAGCTTTTTGAAGCCTGATCGGAATTGGGCCCTCCCTGATAAAATCCAGGGAAGAAAGAAGAAAGCCAGGAAAGGAGGTCCGAGAAAATCTCCTCGGAATCAGGGTGAATCCTCTTCTAGTTGGTCTTCTTCAGGTAGCTCTTCAAGTCCCATACTGTGGTTATGTAACATGTTTTTTCTGTGTCATATACTGAGGTTTATCTTTTTATATAGCGTCTCCCCAAAAGAAAAAGATCAAGAATGGGAAGGCCACTCACCAGGCCATAGCTAAGGAAGCGGAGGAGTCCAAAGAAGTACGGTCTGAGGAGATGGAACCGGAGGTTAGGGAGTCCTCAGATGATGATGAATCTGACCTTGAGCTGGTTATGTCTGAAGATGCTTCTCTGAAGAAATTGAAGTATTATCTGAACTGCCCAAAGGAAGAGGATGGTCAGGCTTCTCGGAGGTCTTTTAAGAAGTATCCCTTCGTCGCTGAGGTAATTATCTTTCCTTTTATGCTTACGGGTTTCCCAGATATCAGGTTTTTATATGTCTTCAACATTATAGCTGATGGCGGATCTATCCTCGCTGGGGTGTCGAGCCAATGATGTTATCCGGCACTTGTCTGATTTTGTGATGGAATTACATGTCAAGTGTCGGGCCTTCAGGGCAAAGAAGGAGGAGATGGAGGCTGCCTTCTTGACTGTGACAACTAAGCCTATCGCGCCTACTCCTCCGTTCAGGCTCCATTGGATGTGACTCAACTGGAAGCCACGGTGAAGCAGCTGGAGGCCGAGAATAAGGACCTGCTATCGGCGAAGAAGTCTTAGGAGAAAGAGCTGGAGGTTTATCGGGATATTGTGGAGGAGTTGTCGCAAAGTCAAGGCGTGGAGAAGGACTCGAGGGAGCCTAAACGACTCCTTAAGCTTTGGGGTGCCTTTATTGCTAGCAGCCTCGATTTTAATAGTCATAGAGAGGAGTATGGGGATTTATTCCATTCCTCTGAGCAGCACGAGATCTTGGATCAAGTCCTGCAACTATGTCAATCCGAGAAGGAGGTGGAGGTGATGAAGGAAATCTTCTCTCATCCAGATGCTGCTGATAAGCTCTCTACTCTGACTGCTAAACGTTGGGTCCCTGGGGCCAAGTTTTTGGATGCATTGGATCCCTCCGAGAAGATAACCACAGCAGGTGATTTACTGAGGCTTATTAAAGATAAGTATCCTGAGTTATCTTCTCTTGACGAGGTGATTTCTAGTTCTTCCATTGATAAGGTGGATTAATCTTGGCATCTCCTCGTCAGCTTCAAGGCCTGAGATCCTTTGCATATGAACCTCGGTCTCATGATTTACTGGAAAGGGGCTCCTGTCTCGAAGCTGAGATTCTCCGGGATCAGGTCTTCACAGTTGTCCATGATGAACACTCTGCGAGCTTGATGTTATTGGGCTTATTCCTTGGGCATCTTTTGACAAGGCCTTTAATGTCACATCGTGCAGAAAAGTTGACAATAGCCCATCTCTCAAGTGCCACTCATGGTGAAGTTCTAGGAAACCCTATTGGGCATATTTAGAAGTATCATATTCTGATTTAATGTATCAAAATTCGAGGTTTTTCCTCTATGTGCCCTTTTGAGAGACTTTTTTAGAAGTATCATATTCTGATGTAATAACACCTTTGATATGATTTATTTGTGTTCGAGGATATCCCTCTATGTATCCCTTTGGGAATTTAGAAGTATCATATTCTGATGCAATAACACCTTTGATATGAATTATTTGTCTTCGAGGTTTTTTCCTCTGGTGGACCAGCAACGTAGCATGGGCCGACATAATCAGCATGCCGGCGGATTTCATGCGGTTGAGATGGTGGACCAGCAACGTAGCATGGGCCGACGGAAGCTCGCCGTAGGTGGATTCAATCTGCTTTGTTATTGTGGATTTATTCGACCCGTTCGGATCGCCCAACCCGTCGATTGCTGTGATTATCATCTTTTTTTAAAGCAAATCGGAAAAAAGAATCACAAACTTAAGATCATAAAATGTCGAAATTCTAGA
This sequence comes from Sherardia arvensis, assembly GCA_948330725.1. Lineage (NCBI taxonomy): Eukaryota > Viridiplantae > Streptophyta > Magnoliopsida > Gentianales > Rubiaceae > Sherardia > Sherardia arvensis. The sequence continues at coordinate 11,400,893 of OX415244.1, forward strand.
TAATATGGATTGAATTTCAAGTTGATTTTTCACCTCTTGGTATGGCGGCAGTGGACTCGTCGGAACCAATTGGGCGACATCAGAGAGTGGGGTGGTAGTGATGTTGTTGGTAGCCATGGTGATCGGAGAAAAGTTCACCGGGAAAATTTTTGTTGTGAGTAGAGAATTAATGAGAGTGTGAGATATTTAAAGGGGTGGAAATGCGAGTGGAAAAAATATGGATGCGTTTTTCTAATCGGATGTTGATCTGACGGCTGGGACTGGTTCGTAGGGGATTGATCAAGCGGTGGGAATTTTATTTGGGGGTTTCACTCGGATCGATGACGTAGTGGTTTATTTACTTTAATTGTTGAAAGTCATTTCGGTAAGTTTAAATAAACTGCTCATTAAATAAGATGAGGATATTACCGAAAGAATGAAACATATATGCACCCAAGATTGGATTCATGTAATCTTATATTATTTATCACAATTATTCTTCAAAACAAGTCTTGTAATTTTAGAATTGTAGAATTTTTTATTATTTGTAACTAATTTTTATAAAATATTATTTTTTAAAATATTACCGTAATATATTTTTAATATTCGGATATGCCATCATCAATTAAGAGTGAATAAAAGTGAGATGATTTCTAAAATAAATTGTTTAAAAGGCTAATGAAACACATTAAATCTATTTTCTAAACTCTCCCTAGTATGTTCCACTCGGTGTTAATCGACCCTGCAAAACTCCTTGCAATACCAATAAACTCCGTTAGACATCCATAAACTTTAAATTAAGTTTCAGTGATGTATCATTCCTTTTAATTTAGTAAATTTAACTCATCTCAATTTAGTTTTGTGAGTGAACTCAAAGTTTTTCATAGAAACAAATAACCCAACTCAGGTATAAAGTTTCTAGTATTTTAGTTTTAAAGTGACCATGTAAATCAGGCTTGATTTTTAGTTCAGTTGCTCTATATTTTTAGAATGAAAATATTGAATTTTCTATTCTTAAAAATAGACACTTTAATCAAGCAACAACTAGGTCAACTTTATAACCTTGAGTGACAGAGTATGTGGGATTGTTCACCTGATGCTGGTACTGTTGAACTAAATATTGATGGCTCTCTTATGAGAGATGGTAGAAGTGGTGCATGTATGATTTCAAATAGCACAGGGAGAGTATGTTTTCCAAAGCACAGACATAACAATTAACAATACAAGATAGCTTAGAAGCATAAGCAGGGGCTTTAGCATTGGGGATTGAGGCAGCTTACTTTCAAGAGTATCATACTCTACAGGTGAAGATGGATTCTATGGTCATATTGAAGATGCTCAATAAGGAGATAACAATTGCAAAGAGAGGTTCAGATTCTTAGGAATTTCTGGACATTGGTAGGTGAGCTTACAATTTCCTTTCTCATAAGCATAGGGAAGCTAATGTTGTAGCTGATAGGCTTGCCAAATTAACAAGTGTATCTAGTATGACACGCACATTCACACATATCACTCCGCCTACACATATCACTCCTCCTTTCATTAGTTTTATAAAGATATTTCATTATTTGTCACTACAAATTCAGTACCCAGTGACAATCTTGGATTACTACCATTAATCCAAAAACAATTCCATCTCAAGTACTACATAAGTTATCGCATCAAAAGTGCATTAAACTGTGGTAAACATTAATCACTGGCTAATGCATCAGTGCGTGAGGCTAATCCATCTAATACTAGTGTATGTGTACTATCCACACAATATAGAAACTGCGATAGTAGATAAAGCAATACAAAGACTACCAACGATCTTAATGTTTGAAATAATATTAATCATAAGTGAACTGACAAAAAAGTTAACATTTCATAGTGTGATTCAAGAATAGTTTGCTTCCCCAAAATTTAAACACTTTGTTTCTCCCGCCGCAACCAAATTCCAGCCTGTCAACTTGAAAAATTAGAGCAATAAAGTCGTTTTGGCACTTTTGAACAGTCGAAGACATAAGCACAAATCTCATTTTTTATCTACTCTCCTTAGTCCAACACCTCATTGTTATGTTAAGTCCATTTAAAGCCAAAAGCACCTTTTATTTATTTAATTCTTATTACCACAAATTACTCAATATCATAGCTTAGTTAAAAAATAAAGGGAAAATTCCCACAAAGGGCGTAATAAAAGTTCAAATTCCTACTTAGGGCGTAAAACTTTCAATATTCCTACTAAAGGCATTCAATTACTTTAAAGACAAATTTACCCTTTTTATTTTTTTTTCTAAATCTAGTTTTACTTAATTTTGTCATGTAAATTATCATGTATAAAAATTTTATCATGGAAATTTTATTATGTAAATTATCAAGAATTATCAAGATTAAGAATTATCATAGAAATATCATCATGTAAATTATCAAGAATAAGAATTTTATCATGTAAATTATCAAGAATAAGAATTTTACGGCTAACAATAATATAAAAATATAACATTATCATGTAAATTTAAATAACATATTAGTTAACTTTGTCTAATATACCCTAAGTCCCCTATAAATTAAGACCAAGTCTCTGATGAAATTGTATCCAAGTAACATCCTACAAGTTTATATATTGAATTAACTAATTAGAAGGATATGGAGACGAAAGATAAAATTTAATACATGGAGAGAAGTCCATGATAAAATATTTATACATGATAATTTACAAAAAATTAAATAAAATTAAATTTTGAAAAAGAATAAAAGGGGTAAATTTGTCTTAAAAGTAATTGAATGCCCTTAGTAGGAATATTGAAAGTTTTACGCCCTAAGTAGAAATTTGAACTCTTATTACGCCCTTTGTGGGAATTTTCCCAAAAATGAATGTTCAAAGTTAAATCACCCAATAGATATTACAGATCTATACATCAACAAAACTATGTGTTATTCCATTTTTTAATCTCCAAATATGTGGATTATTAAATAAAGTGACGAGAAATATAGGGCTTTAACAATTATTAATAAATATATAAAAGCAACAAAGAAACCGTAACTCAATTTCCATTTCATTCATTTTTATACAACTTCACACAAACGCCGGATTACAAGAACATTGAACACCGTTCACTTTTTATGATCCAAACAGTCGGAATATGAATAAACCGAAACTACAAGGATTGCTAATATAATTTTTTAAAGAAAATTGAAAACGAACATAAAAACAACAATTAGCACAACGGCCCCTAAACTCAACCATTATTTCACTCAAGCCCTGTCTGTAGCAGCAGTAGAAGAAGCTGGAACCGCCGGCTTAACCTTTGGCGGCCTTCCCTTCCCTCTCAGTGCTTCGCTGGAGATAGCGACCGCAGCAGGTGACGGAGACGCCGTTGAATCAGTGGGTCTCAGAAGTTTCGCCAGCCGGCCGCGTTTCCGGCCAGCCCCTTCCGCCGGCAAAGGAGCCGGAGCCTGAGCCGCCGTTGAATCAGTGGGTCTCGGAAGCTTTGCCGGCCGTCCGCGTTTTCGGCCAGTCCCTTCTGCTGGCGAAGGAGCCGGAGCCGCCGTTGAATCAGTGGGTCTCGGAAGTTTTGCCGGTCGTCCACGTTTCTGGCCAGTCCCTTCTGTTGGCAAAGGAGCCGGAATCAGAGCCGCCGTTGAATCAATGGGTCTCAGAAGCTTAGCCGGCCGGCAACGTTTCCGGCCAGCCCATTCCGCCTTTGAAGGAGACTGAGATGGAGCCGCCAGTGAAGGAGACTGAGATGGAGCCGCCGTTGAATTAGTGGGTTTCGACACTTTCGCCGGCCGTCCGCGTTTCCGGCCAGTCCCTTCCGCCGGCGAATGAGTCTGAGCCGAAACCATTGTTGAATTAGTGGTTCTCGGAAATTTCGCCGGCCCTCCGTATTTCCGGACAGTCCCTTTCGCGAGAGAAGGAGCCAGAACCGGAGATAGCAAATTCTTTTATTTCGGGGGTCGGCCACGTGGACGAAATGGGCCAGGGAGAGCGGGTTTGGGATTTGGCGGACGACCACGGCCGCAAAGCGGTGGCTCGTCGGGATCCGGCTTGGAGTATTTGTTCTTAGACATAATGAGCAGGCCGGCGGACTTCATGCGGTTGAGATGGTGGACCAGCAACGTAGCATGGGCCGACGGAAGCTTGCCGTAGGTGGATTCAATCTGCTTTGTTATTGCGGATTTATTCGACCCGTTCAGATCGCCCAACCCGTCGATTGCTGTGATTATCATCTTTTTTTAGGCAGATCGGAAAAAAGAATCAGAAACTTAAGAACATAAAATGTCGAAATTCTAGATAATATGGATTGAATTTCAAGTTGATATTTCACCTCTTGGTACGGCGGCTGTGGACTCGTCAGAACCAATTGGGCGACATTAGAGAGTGGGGTGGTAGTGATGTTGTTGGTAGCCATGGTGATCGGAGAAGAGTTCACCGGGATATTTTGTTGTGAGTAGAGAATTAATGAGAGTGTGAGATATTTAAAGGGGTGGAAATGCGAGTGGAAAAAATATGGATGTGTTTTTCTAATCGGATGTTGATCTGACGCTGGGACTGGTTCGTAGGGGATTGATCAAGCGGTGGGAATTTTATTTGGGGGTTTCACTGGATCGATGACGTAGTGGTTTATTTACTTTAATTGTTGAATGTCATTTCGGTAAGTTTAAATAAACTGCTCATTAAATAAGATGAGGATATTACGTAAAGAATGAAACATATATGCACCCAAGATTGGAATCACGTAATCTTATATTATTTATCACAATTTTTCTTCAAAACAAGTCTTGTAATTTTAGAATTTTAGAATTTTTTATTAATAATAACTAAACTTTATAAAATATTATTTTTAAAAATATTATCGTAATATATTTTTAATATTCGGATATGCCATCATCAATTAAGAGTGAATAAAAGTGAGTTGATTTCTAAATAAATTGTTTAAAAGGCTAATGAAACACATTAAATCTATTTTCTAAACTCTCCCTAGTATGTTCCACTAGGTGTTAATCGTCCCTGCAAAACTCCTTGCAGTACCAATAAACTCTGTTAGACATCCATAAACTTTAAATTAAGTTCCAGTGATGTATCATTCCTTTTAATTTAGTCAATTTAACTCATTTCAATTTAGTTTTGTGAGTGAATTCAAAGTTTTTCATGAAAACAAATAACCCAACTCAGGTATAAAGTTTCTAGTATTTTAGTTTTAAAGTGACCATATAAATTAGGCTTAATTTTTATTTCAGTTGCTCTATATTTTTGGAATGAAAATATTGAATTTTCTATTCTTACAAATAGACACTTAAACAAGGAACAACTAGGTCAACTGTATAACCTTGAGTTACAGAGTATGTGGGATTGTTTACAAAAGTTAGTAACCTTAGAAGGTCTAGTGGGAAAGATACATCAGATGTGAGAACTTGAAATAATGAATATGAAACTTAAATATAACATCAAGACTGAACCTTTGTAGTTTGTACTATGTTATTCACAAATTTGAAAACACTAGAGCTAATCTGATATTGGATTGGGACTTGAATACTTAGATTATCTATTTAATGTCACATCAGGTGAGTATTTCATCGCCCTTGCACGAAATACATATAAAATGGATTTTAGTATGCTACATTAACTAGGATCAATTTTTTTTGCCGGCTACTTGTATATATTGCCATGCATATCATATAGGAAGTATTTCCTAGTTTCTGCATGTGTGAAAAGGATGGGAAGTACTTTGTTGCTTCTTCGGCCTCAACTTGAATTACTAATGTGTTTGACCGGCTTGTACTTCATCTTGCTGTGAACTTGAATATCTTGCTCATTGCTATTTGAACTGCACTTGTACTTGAACTTTGAAATTCGGGGGCCCGGCGTGGTTATAGATCGATTGTAGTCAACGGGGAAGGCAGGGGCCGAACTGGGTGGCTAGATCGGTTGCACGCAGTGTACTAAATACTATACACTACTGAACATGTGTGCGTGATTGACGAGAAATGATTGATACTGAAAACTGACCACTGAATACAGAACACTTGGGTTTATGCTAGTTCAATGGTTATTGTACCCGCATAAGGGCTTGACGACGACTGGGTAAACCATCCGTATACTTTTATTGTGTGTTATGACTTGCATGTTACTTGTCTTATGTGATCACTGAAGTCACTTAGTTGCAATGAACCTCATTAAACTTAAAGAACCTCACCCTAGTTAATCAACCTTAGGTTTACCAGTCATGCGAAAACTTAGGAGTGAAGACTTAGTATTGGAGCCTTTACTTCATTAGGATCCTGAATAATTGTTTGAACCTTTGATCATCAACCTCAATTTTAAATTGTATAGCTAAATACACTTATGAGTTATAGTGTATCTTGTATCATGTAATAGTCAGTTAAACTCAAATTTTACGCTTTCGCATCAATAATGCTTGCTCTATCTACATTGGAAGTCCACTCCTGATAGCACACCGTAATCTGACTTTGATCGATTTGGGGGTATTACAATGGGTCTGGACTTAGTAAGGTCCAGCAAGATCCAAACCTGACCCGTAAGAATATAGTTTGGACCATACCCCGACGCAAACTCGATGAGTCTGAAAAATTGAGACCCATACCCAGTGGGTCTAATGGATTTCAACTTCGTAATAATTAGGTAAAAGTAATTTATTTATTTTTTTCAAATTTAATCTAATTAATCACTTTATTAAGACTAATTTAACTTATACTTTCTTTCTATGCATCTCCCATTGGGACAAACTAGTACTACTAGCTGTGAAAGTGTGCCTGGAAATCAAGCAACGGTAATCGTACTACAAACATTGGTTTATTGCAAGCATATTTAAAGAACAACTCCGTTCGCTCTTAGAAGGAGGTTAAAAGAAAGAAAAAAGAGAGTTGAAAATATCCTTTGAACTAGGGTCGAGAAACTCCATTTTGAAAGCTTGGCATTTCTTCAAAACACTTTTTCTTAAACGTATGTTTGGGCTTGAAAATAAAAATTAAATTCTCAATATATATTTGTGCTTAAACATAAATTATTAAAGTTGACTGGAATAAGATGATAATTATATTAATTTATTTTTTCTTTATTTGATGTTTAATATCTTTCACGTAGATATTTTATGTTTAGTGGCCCATCTAGTATAAAATATGTCTATACTATATCAAAATATTTGCATACATTTTACTTTTGGAATAACGTTTTATTTTTATTAAGTAAATCTAATTAACCATATATAATAGAAAATTATGAAGTTTATTGGCAGTTCACTGAGTTATTGTCCAATTTTTTTTTCCGTAAAAAAGGATTTTAAGTTACTTATCTTGTATTGTCCATGAAACTAAGATATGTTGAGATGTGTACCCAATTTTTTATATATAGATAGAATAAATTCAACTTCTTTATTTTGCAATTGGACGGTTTCAGATCAAATTGAGAAAGGGATAGTTGGGCGAATATTCCAGAGCTAGATTTACGTTACCTTCCGTAAGGATCACTCAGAGGAAAAAAAGAAAAGAAAAGGATAATTAATAAAGAAAAAGGAAAATCTGTCAATTAAATCTATTAGTTTTATTTTAATACCAAAATTTGACACTCGTCACCTTCTCCATCTCCCATCTTTCAGTTGCGAGGTGAGTGGTTTCTCTCTCACACACTCACGCACTACTCTTCATAAATAGCCGAGCTTCTGTGATTTGAGCTCTGCAAAAGTTAAAAAAGAGAAAGAGAGAAATTCAGAAAATGGGCGTGTTCCAGATTTCCCGTGTTGAATCCAAGCCGATTGATGGCCAGAAGCCGGGCACCTCCGGTCTCCGGAAGAAGGTTCTGCTCTATCTCAACCATTCAATTTTGCAAATTTTTGATTCCTTGATCCATCGTTTTCTGTTCGGTATCGCAATTATATGCATCACTGTGATCTGTTCTTGCATTGTACTGATTTGGTGTTCACTTTTTTTGATTCGTATGAGTGTTTAATTTCACGCCCGGATCTACCTAGAAGCTTTATAGATCGTTGTGATATGCGTGTTTTTGATTTTTTGAGCTTAAATCGTTGTATGTAAGAAGGTGATCGCATATCTGATGCTTTTTTCTGTTGTAAAGATGCTGTTGCCAAAACAGGCACAGATTTCAGATTATCGTGATGCTGCATTTTTTGAATCAATTGGTGTTATGAAATGTGTAGTGAGAAGTTTGAATGTAGTTGATGTAGCTGTTTTAAAATTCTCTGTTTTGGAAAACCGATTTGTAGATAGATAGATGTTGCTATTGTTCGATCAGAGTAACAACATGATTGATCCAAAGCCTTACACTTGGTTGTTTGCTGTAATTGATTTTGAAATTTGTTGAATTGTTGCAGGTGAAGGTCTTTACACAACCTCATTACTTGCATAACTTTGTCCAGTCAACTTTTAATGCCCTTGGAAGCGATAAAGTTAGAGGTGAGTTGATTTCTTTTTGTGTAATCAGAAGTAATTTTAATTTTGTTTGCAATGTTGCCTATCTTACATGTCTTATCCTTCAAGTACACTGGGTTCTCAATATCTTTTCATCTTAGAAGGATAAGTGGAAGCTTTCCACTTCAGAATTCCATCTTGTAATATGGAATAAAAAATAAATGAATTTTCTCGTATGTTCATTGTTTTCTAACCTTTCTACATTTACATAGAAGTCCAAAGATGCTTAAGCTGGTGCTATCGTACCTTTGTCCATTCATTTTCTATTTGTTTCAGCAAAATGTCCACCTCCTGATTTTGAAAATTCCTTTAATTACTCTCTATCCAGACTTTGTACAAAGTAGTTGTATGCAGCTGGATATAAGATACCTCGTGTAATGAAAAATCAAGCATATAGTTTCATTTCATATGGATGATCTTAGTGGAATCAATGTAAAATGCTCTCAGCCCAACTTTACTACTTAAATCTCTGTACTAAAAATTTGGACTTTTGATTAATTTTTATTTCTTTGGTTAGTTTTACGAATGAGTTTATCGATTACTTTACCTAGATAAATGCTCTCATGCACATCTATTTTCTCTAATGGTTAACGGAACCTAATTTCTCAGGTGCTACACTTGTTGTTTCTGGTGATGGTCGCTACTACTCAAAGGATGCAATTCAGGTGAACTTGCTTACAAAATTTCTGCATTTGGCTTCTTTGGTTTAGAATTTTTACAGTGCATATTATAATGGTTTAGTGCAAAACACTCTATTATCCAGTGATCAAATTGAAATGTGGCTGAAGCTCATTATTAATTTCGGAGTTCCTTTTCATAAAATTTCAATTTGAGTGCTTTTTATGTGTTGAGCGTTATTATTATTATTTTTTTTCATCTTTGTGCTTTGTTTTTGTTGAAATTAATCTTGTATCTAATGAATATGATGTTCGAATGTTCAGCTATTCCATTCATACATTCCATTTACTTGGCTTAACACTACATGCTTTGTGCAAAGTTGTGCGGTCCTGAGAATTTATCAAGGATCATTTCTTAGACTTCAAAATTGAATATTGCAGATCATTATCAAAATGTCAGCCGCTAATGGAGTAAGACGTGTATGGGTAGGTCAAAATGGATTGCTCTCTACTCCAGCTGTTTCAGCTGTTATACGTGAAAGAGTTGCAGCTGATGTAAGTGTTGAATCATCTTAAAGTTGGCTAAGACCTTTCTTCTCCGCATGACACTTGTGATTTCAAAATTGTTGATGTTTACAATTTCCAACTGAATGTAGGGATCCAAGTCAACTGGAGGATTCATATTGACTGCAAGTCATAACCCTGGTGGCCCTAATGAGGTTAGTTGTATCTATGATTTCACCATCATTGTTTTGATTTATTTGTATACAAAGCAGTAAGAACCTTGATCAAAAACTTAATTATCATTCCTCTCATTTGTTATACTAAGTTGATGGGACTGAATACATTTTTATCATGTGATGGTTGGTCATCTTACTTCATCAGAGTAGTTTTTGTGACTTAGTGTAATTTCTTTGAAGCAGTATCACAAATTATGTGTGAAGTTTTCTATGAGAACAGCCTCACTCATGAATTATTAGGAACTGCACCCAATAATTATAGTAGTCAAAACTGGATAAATGTTAGAATCGGTTGCCATAGCTTAGTGCAACTAAAGCTTCTAATACTCCAATGTTCTGCGTTGAATGAACTGAATCATTTAAAATAAAAGTTAAAGGGCTTATGATACATTTAAAGCTACATGTTTATATTAAACAAATGCTGAGCAAGTTCCATATAGCTGATACATAGTGAGATACAATCTTAGTATCTGCCGCTTGGTGGAGAATAAGATAGTATAAAGAAAGTGCTAAAATGTTACAGTAGCCCTCCATTTTATTTCACTTAGGCATTTCCTTTATTTTTGTGTATAACTTAGTCTTGAGATTGGATGGAAATCAAAAGAAATTAAAAAATAGAATCCTCTCATACTTTCTTTAGGCTTCACATATGGTCTACTTCTAATAAAGTAGAATAATGGATGTCAGCAGACTTCAATTAATATATAAAAAGGGCTCCTGCATCCTTGATCTTTAAAATTTGGCTGAGATGCTTTCTTGATCATTTTAACCCTAACTAATTTTTCAAGATCTCATGTTATTTAGTAGTGGAGGGATATTTCCTCAAATGGTTTCCGGAGTTGGTTGATAGTATGATTTCTCTCTTACCCTTTTATCAACTGCTGCAGGACTTCGGTATTAAGTACAACATGGAGAATGGAGGCCCTGCACCAGAATCAGTTACCGACAAGATTTATCAAAACACGACAACAATAAATGAGTACTTCATTGCAGAAGGGCTGCCTGATGTATGATGCAATTTCTAAATATTTCTAACTTATATTTCTCAACTTGTTTTCTTTTGTTATCTAAAGTTTCTCTCATCATCTCTCTCTTGATCAGGTGGACATTAGTACTGTAGCTGTGACCAGCTTTTCTGGTCCAGAGGGGCAATTCGACGTCGATGTTTTTGACTCCACCACTGATTACGTAAAACTGATGAAGTATGACATTCTTAGTTCTGTTAGCTGTGAGACTTCATTATTGCATGCTATGCTTTTTGCATGCTATGTGAGACTTCATAATGTAAAGTTTTGCATGCAGGGTCAATCAGATAGATCGTTGTTATTATGTCTTTTAAAAGCTTTTCAGAGGCTTTATGTCATGCCTTAAAATTCTTCTTGTTATCTTACTACAGGTCCATATTCGACTTCACATCTATTAGGAAGCTGGTTACGTCGCCAAACTTTACATTTTGGTAACTTTCAACACTGATACTTCGTGTATCATCCTTCATCTTATTTGTCAAAATTTTCTTTGATACTCAAATTCCAGTGATAAACTGCAGTTTTGATGCACTTCATGGGGTTGGTGGTGTTTATGCGAAAGGAGTTTTTGTTGATGAGCTTGGTGCTGAAGAGAGCTCTCTATTGAATTGTGTTCCTAAGGTCTTGAACTACTCTGCTGCTAGAATTTTGTGAACTGTAGATCTGTACCATGGATTTTTGTTTCTTAACACAATGCAAAGCTTGACTCCTTTGTGATTGTGTCTGAGCAGGAGGACTTTGGTGGAGGCCACCCTGATCCAAATCTTACCTATGCGAAAGAGTTAGTTGCACGCATGGGGTTATCTAAATCAAGCAATGAAAGCAACCCACCAGAATTTGGTGCCGCTAATGATGGTGATGCTGACCGTAACATGATCCTTGGGAAAAGGTAGCTTAATCATCAGTTTAGTTTAACCTATGTTTCATGGAAGTGGATATTAATTTACTTTTTCTGTGATAGGTTTTTCGTGACTCCATCTGATTCTGTTGCCATTATTGCTGCAAATGCTGTTGAAGCCATCCCTTACTTCTCTGGTGGTCTAAAAGGAGTTGCCAGGTCTTACTTTCCTTCATTGATCAGCACATTCTATCAAAACATTATGTGTATGCATATGTATATGAACATTTTTTATCATGTCTGTTTCCTTCTCTTTGCAGGAGCATGCCAACTTCTGCAGCTCTTGATGTTGTTGCGCAAGATCTAAAATTGAAATTCTTTGAGGTACCCATTTTGCAAAATTTTGCTTGCTTGTTGTTTTTCCATATATCTTCTAATGCTGTTGTTGTTTATTAAAAGGTCCCAACTGGTTGGAAGTTTTTTGGTAATTTGATGGATGCTGGAATGTGTTCTGTTTGTGGTGAAGAAAGTTTTGGAACTGGTAGGCTTCATTCTAAATTAGTCACTGCAGGAAATGCTTGCCTAAATTTTGTATCTACATGGATATTGAATAACTGTTGCTGTTTATATGTAGGCTCCGACCATATACGTGAGAAAGATGGAATCTGGGCAGTTTTAGCCTGGCTGTCCATTCTTGCTTACAAGAACAAAGACAGCTTGGAAGGCGGAAAATTTGTGACTGTTGAAGACATTGTTCGCCAACATTGGGCAAAGTATGGGCGTCATTATTACACACGATATGATTACGAGGTATAAAGATGATTGTAATGATCATTGATGATCTTTCTATATGCTAGCAAGTCCATTGACTGGAATTAATGGTTTAAGTCTTAATGTGATTTACATTTCTTTTTGAAGAATGTTGATGCCGCTGCTGCTAAAGAATTGATGGCAAACTTGGTCAAACTGCAATCATCCCTTGGTGAAGTGAATGAGTACTGCTCTCTCTCTCTCTCTCTCTCTCTCTCTCTCTCTCTCTCTCTCTCTCTTTCTCCTCTCTATCTCTCTCTCTCTCTCACACACACACACACACTCACTGTATATATGAAAAATTGTACATAACATCAGAGCATAATGTTGTGCACATTATATAGCATAACATCACTTGTTGTGGTGTGTCAAATAAGAATGTGTGCTGATTTACTGTATCTATCAATAACCATGTCTTGTTTCTGCAAAGACTATCCTATACCTTTTCTTATACAAAACCTTGTGATGTTCAATAAATTCAGAATCATAAAGGGTGTGCGGTCAGATGTTGCAAAAGTTGTCAATGCTGATGAGTTTGAGTACAAGGATCCAGTTGATGGTTCCATCTCCAAGCATCAGGGTATCCGCTATATGTTTGAAGATGGCTCGCGATTGGTAAAGCCCTTATTTCTTTAACCTTTGTTCTACAATGAAATGTGTAATGCCAAATATGCAGAATGATAGGGTCTTGTGATCATGTTGTATCATATTGTAGTAAATATTTCGTATCATATCTGGTTATTGCATCATATTGTAGTAAATAAATGGTCACTGGGGTACAGAACTTTACATATTTCATTTTGTTCACTGCTTGTCAGACTTCAGGGATTGATCCGTCATAATAATCCCCTTAAAATTTTTTCAGGTTTTCCGTCTCTCTGGAACTGGGTCAGAGGGTGCTACTATTCGTGTGTATATTGAGCAGTATGAGAAGGATTCATCAAAAACTGGGAGAGAATCTTCAGAAGCACTTGCTCCACTTGTAAGATAGTTCTGCCATATCTTGATAAATTACTGTGTTCATTCATTGCTCTTGGAGCTCTACTCTGGTTTCTGAAACTTCATGTTCTATTGTTGCTGCAGGTGGAAGTTGCTATCAAGCTCTCCAAGATTGCCGAATTCACTGGCCGGTCATCCCCGACCGTCATTACTTAAGAATCTTCTGCTTGCTGTTTCAGTACAAGTAACAGATGCCTATATACACAATGAGATGAGAGCTGTTGGCATTGATGAGAATGTTTTGCTTATTATGTTATGTTCCAGTTTTGTTTGTAATATTTGAATCAGAAGAATTCCAACTTCTTTTTTGTTTGACAATAAGAATACAACTTAATTATTAACCTTGAGTATTTCTACTGTGATCTCTATACATCATACTTATCAGTTTTCTTTTTGTACGGAGTAGAAACTAGTGGCTCCCCTGGCTATCTACCTGCTTAAATCAATAAACGAGGATCAAAGACTTTATCTCTTCTTCAGAAAATCATAGGGAATTAGCTAGGGTCTCCGTTAATAAATGAAATCTACTAATCCAATATTAGATCAACACTTCTCTTCTTCTATAACTTTAGGGAGAGAAATTAAGGTCTGAAGCATGTTCCACAACAAGGTGTATCTGAGCACCTCAAAGCTGTAGTTATGCGATGATTTTCATGAAAATATGCACCTACGGAAAACATATTATATTCCTTAATAATATAACTTGTTAAAAACCGTATTATTTTTATTCATAGAACTTGTTAATATGCTGCAAAAGTCTAAGATTTATAATAATGAGTTGATTTCAAGAGTGACGGTCTATATATTGACAAAAGATTAAACTTTAAAGGATTATCTTCATGAGTCACGCTCCACTTCTCTTTTCCCGGTCAATAAACTTTCTATTCCCTTGGCAATATTTTCTCCGGTCTTTCGAAAAGCTGTTTGATGAAATGACTCAAAGAGATTATTACTTCTTGAAGTTGCATTGTCCGATTTAAAATTTTTAATTTTCAGGTTAGTTTGTTTGTATTTTAAACTAAACTGCTTGTATTTTTATCGATTTTTCTAATATTTATGTGGTTGAGAGTAGATTAGGATTTCAGCGTAACTTGTTTGCATTTTATAACAAACAACTTATTTTTTAACTGTGTGTTTTTTAGCATAAACATCCTAATTTTTAAGTAGGTTTCAGCCTACTTTGTTTTTATTTTTAGAACAAACGGCTTGTTTTAGTTGTGTTTTTAGTATGAACGTCCTAATTTTTAACTAGATTGGGGATTCAGTCTAATTTATTTGCATCTTAGAATAAACAGCTTGTTTTCTAAATGTGTGTTTTTTAGCATGCACATCCTAATTTTAAGTAGATTGGAGTTTCAGCCTAATTTGTTTGTATTATTTTAAAATAAACAACTTGTTTTTCAGTTGTGTGTTTTAATTAGATTGAAGTTTCAGCCTAATTTCTCTGTATTTTAGAACAAACTACCTGCTTTGTAGTTATGTGTTTTTTAGCATAAACATCTTAATTTTAAACCTAATTTTTCAGATTTTAGAACAAACTGCATGTTTTCTTAATTAGTTACGTGTATTTTAGCATAAACATCATAATTTTTAAATAGATTTGGGGTTTCGGTCAAATTTGTGTGTGTTAGGATAAATTACTTGTTTTTTTAGCTGTGTGTTTTTTAGTATAAATATCCAAATTTTTAAGTGGATTGGGGATTTCAGTCTAATATGTGTATTTTAGGATAAACAACTCATTTTTAGTTGTGTATTGTTTAGCATAAATATCCTAATTTTTAGTAGATTGGATTTTCATCCTAATTGTCTGTATTCAGAACAAATAACTAATTTTTAAGCATAAACAAGCCAATTTAGAAAAAATCATAAAACATATAAGAATTGTAAATAGAAAATAAAAGATTTTAAAGAATGAAGAATATGCACGCAAGAGAGAATGGAGCTAGAAAGAGATGAATATGGTTGAATAAAATCAAATGTCCTAATCCACTTGATAAAAGACATTGCCTTGGATAGGAGAGATTCAAGTGTGACAATACAAGAAGAATTAGAGGACTGATTTATTAATTATGTATGTATTTTGTATATTGCACTTATGTGCCTAGAGTTTAGCTAGCTTCAGTATTTAGCTTTAGGCCCTTGTATGTAACTATATATAGGCATGCTTCTGCCTTATTCTAATCAAGCAATCAGATACAGTTTACATGGTATCAGTCGCCTGACGATACTCTTTCCTTAAACCCTAGGGTTCTTAAACCCTCTCCCCCTCTTCTTCTTCTTTTGGCCGCCGCCGCCTTTACCTCTCTCCCATACGCACGAAATTTTTTTCTGCCCTCCCCTCTCAGTTCAAAAATTTTCTGCCCTCTTTTTTGTTACTCACACGACGATGGCTGCTACCAGGACGATGGCTGCTACCAGGGATGATTCTCTTACGATCAACACGATGGTTCATCTTCTCAATACCAAGTTGGAAGCTTCGACATACCTGCGGTGGAAGAAGCAGGTAGAGTATGTGTTCAAGCCTCAAGGATTGTTTGGCCATCTGGATGGCTCTACTCCTCGCCCTCCCGTTCCCGTGCCGCCAACGGCCGCCTCTTCCTCCTCCTCACCACCGGACTCTGCTGTTCTTCAGAAGGAGCAGGCCGCCTACGACACTGCCCTTGCTGCCTACAAATCCTGGATCGTGGATGATCAGAGACTTTGTAGTGTGCTCCTCTCCTCATGCACTGCTGATGCGTTGAATGAGATCACCGGGTGTACCACCGCTAAGGAGATGTGGGACACTTTTGCCAGCACCTATCAACACAGCACCTCGATTAGCGTTTTCAGCCTCCGACAGCAGGCTAATCTTCTTCGTAAGACTGGTACGATTCATGATCTTCATCTGTCTCTGGTTAAAATTTTTGATCAGTTGAGTATTATGGGCCAACCTGCGGATAATCGCGACAAGCTTATGTGGTTTCTCACTGCCCTTGGTCAAGCTTATTCTAATTTTAGTGCACCTGTTGCTGTTCTTGATCCCTTGCCCCCGTATATAACTGTTGTGGATCAAGCCAAGAGCTATGAGACTTTTTTGGCAAATTTGGAGAAAACGAATGTGCAGGTACAGGCTCCGGTGGGACCGGTGGCCTTTGCTGCGACCGCCCAGGAGACTGCCCCGGCCGCCCAGCATCCAGACGGTGGCGCGTGGGCTCACGCGCCTGGACAGGTGGTGCGTGGGGCCCACGCGCGGCTGGCGGCGGCCGGTTCGGCGGTCGCTGTGGCGGTCGTCGTCCCTGGGCAGCTCCTGGAGGTCCTGGTGTGTCCAGATCTGGTGTTTTGGGTGCTCAGGTTCAGTGTTACACGTGTGGAGGCTTCGGGCACATCTCTAGGTTTTGTGGAAACTCTACGCAGAGTTATGTGACTCCATCACCACAACCCTATGGCCAGCAGCAGTACCAGACTTATGTTCCTCAGCCGGCACAACCTCCATCGGCTCCTCAGGCCCTTGTTGCTCAGACTTATGCTGCTCCTGTTGCTCCTGCGGCAGTGGCTCCTCAGCCACCTGTGTATGCACCGCAGTACGTTCCCTACCAGGCTCCTCAGACTTAGCCCGCTACTGCTCCTACAGCTTCACACTGGTATCTTGATTCAGGGGCTACCAACCATATGAGTGCCACCCCTTCGAACTTGACTGCTCTAGCTCCATATAATGGTAATATCTCTGTTTCTGTTGGTAATGGTGCTTCTCTTCCTATTACTGCTGTTGGTGTTGTTAGAGTTAGCCCTTCTATGCATATATCGGATGTCTTGGTTGTGCCTGCTATTACTAAAAACCTGCTGTCAATTAGTAAGCTTACCAAGGAGCTATGTGCTGTTATTTCTTTCGATGACAAGTCTTTTACTATTCAGCACAAGCTCGGCAGGGCAATCCTGGGGCAGGGACACAGTGAGCATGGGCTGTATGTGCTGGACCGTGGTGAGACAGCACTTCTTTCAGTGGTGAAGAAGAACAATAATAGAGCATCTTTTGAAGTGTGGCATGCTCGATTAGGACATGTGTCCTCTGCTACTCTTTCTTTGTTGAAAAAACATGGATTTTTGTCTTTTACTTCTGTACTTCCAAAACCTGGTATTTGTGAACCGTGTGCTAAGGCTAAAGGCCACAAACTGTCTTTTGTTGAGAACCCCAGACGGGGTAAGAATGTTTTGGATTTGATTCATTGTGATTTGTGGGGGCCATCTCCGGTTGTTTCGGGAAATGGTTTCTCCTATTATGCTTTGTTTGTGGATGATTATTCGCGTTTTTCGTGGTTCTATCCTCTTCGTCGCAAATCAGATTTCGTCGATGTCTACTTCTAGTTTGAAACTTTCGTAGAGAATCAATTCTCATCTCGCATCAAAGTTTTCCAGAGTGATGGAGGGACTGAATTCATCAACAACAGGTTGCAGTCTCACTTTGGAACTCGTGGCATTCATCATCAAATCTCATGCCCATATACACCTGAGCAGAATGGTAGAGCAGAACGCAAGCACAGACACATCACGGAGATGGGCCTCTCCATGTTGTTTCATTCACACCTACCGCTGTCTCACTGGGATGATGCATTTAGTGCTGCTATCTTCACTATCAACCGGTTGCCAACACCAGTGATTGATAACAAGTCTCCTTTTGAAACACTCTTTGGACGTTCGCCAGACTACTCGAACTTTCATCCTTTTGGTCCGTGTGTTTCCCTATGTTCGGCCTACATCTGAACATAAATTAGCCCCTCGCAGTCTGCCATGTATCTTTTTGGACTACAGTGCACACTACAAAGGATTTAAGTGCTTGGATCCTGCCTCTGGTCGTATTTATATGTCTCGTCACGCTCGTTTCGATGAGGGTCATTTTCCATTCTCGAGAGTATCCACAGAGGCTCATTTCTCCTCTTTGGATGTCTCTTCCTTTATTGACCCCACTGATCCTGATGTAGAGACATCTTCTGTCGAGGTCCTTCCACCACAGCAGTCTTGTACGGCATGTCATGAGCCTTCTTCGACTACATCAGCAGCAATCGCCGATGAACCTGAACCAGTCACTCCAGAACCTTCTCCAGTATCCTCGAGTTCTTCCGATTCACCTGGTGATTCAGTCTCGTCTGGAAGTGTTACTTTGACTCCTCCTGCTTCCACAGCTCTACAGGTTCCAGCAGCCCCACCTGCTCCTAGAGCTCACTCGATGGTCACTCGTCAGCAGGATGGAACAAGAGTAGCTCGCAGTCTTGGACCTGATTTTGTGGCCACGGGTTTAGTTGCTGAGCTACTGGTATAGAAGGAACCGAGAAACTTCAAGGCTGCAGTCAAGGACTCCCGATGGGTTACTGCTATGGATGAGGAGATTGATGCACTTCAGCGGCAACAGACATGGTAGTTGGTGCCTTGCCCTCCACATGTTAATGTGCTTGGTTCCAAGTGGGTTTATCGATTGAAGTACAAACATGATGGCTCTATTGAGAGGTACAAAGCACGTCTGGTAGCTCAAGGGTTCTCACAGGTTCCGGGGTTTGATTTTGATCATACCTTCAGTCCAGTTATCAAGGCTGCCACTGTCCGCACAGTGATTGCTATTGCTACT
Organism: Sherardia arvensis; assembly: GCA_948330725.1. Lineage (NCBI taxonomy): Eukaryota > Viridiplantae > Streptophyta > Magnoliopsida > Gentianales > Rubiaceae > Sherardia > Sherardia arvensis. The sequence goes on from OX415244.1 coordinate 11,419,921, forward strand.
ATGAGGAAATGGCCGCTTCATCAGCTCGATGTAAAGAATGCTTTTCTGAATGGTGTTCTTGACGGTCCAGTTTACATGGCGCAACCGGCTGGATATCAGGATCCTGCACGTCCTAATCATGTATGTCTTTTGAGGAAAGCCATCTATGGTCTTAAGCAAGCTCCTAGGGCATGGTTTGATCGGTTCAGTGCCTTTGTTAAGGGTCTTGGCTTTGTTGGCAGTCTATCGGATCCATCTCTGTTCGTGTTTACCCGTGGCTCAGTCATCCTGTACCTTCTCATCTATGTCGATGATATCATTCTTACCGGGAATGATAAGGTTGCTATTCAGAGTTTCGTAGCTCGGGCTGATCGGGAATTCTCTGTCAAGGATCTCGGATACCTCAACTACTTCCTTGGTTTGGAGGTTACACCCACCTCTACCGGGTTGTTCTTGGGTCAAGCTAAGTATGCTGGTGATATTCTTCAGAGAGCTGGGATGTTGGATGCTACGCCTGTTTCTACACCGTTTCTTCCATTATCTCAGTTACACAGCAGTATCAGTGGACCTTTTCACAATTCGAAGTTGTATCGTTCTCTTGTAGGTGCACTCCAGTATCTCACCATCACTCGTCCTGACCTATCCTTTGCTGTCAACTTTGTGAGTCAATATCTTCAGGATCCACGGGATGATCATTTTGCTGCAGTTACTCGTATTCTCAGATATGTTCGAGGCACGCAACATTGTGGATTGACCTTCACTGCTGATGGTGTTTCGGAGATACTAGCCTACTCTGATGCTGATTGGGCGCGCTGCTTGGAGACACGTCGCTCTACTTATGGATATGCAGTTTTCCTTGGTGGCAACTTGGTCTCATGGAGTGCGAAGAAGCAACCTACAGTCTCGCGGTCAAGCTCTGAATCGGAGTACAGGGCTCTTGCTAACACTGCTTCGGAGGTAGTATGGCTGTTACATATTCTTCGGGATCTGCGCTTCCCACTTCAGGGATCTCCGGTGCTTCTTTGTGACAATAACAGTGCCATCTTTCTTGCGGAGAATCCAGTTGCTCACAAGAGAGCTAAACACATCGACATCGACTATCACTTTGTGAGGGAGCTAGTTAGTGCTGGCAAACTACGTGTTGGTCATGTTCCGACATCCTTACAAGTTGCGGATATCTTCACCAAGGGGCTCAATCGTGCGTTGTTTGACTTCTTTCGGTCCAAGTTTCGCGTCTCAGTCAATCTGACGCTTCGCTTGAAGAGGGGTGTGACAATACAAGAAGAATTGGAGGACTGATTTATTAATTATGTATGTACTTTGTATATTGCACTTATGTGCCTAGGGTTTAGCTAGCTTCAGTATTTAGCTTTAGGCCCTTGTATGTAACTATATATAGGCATGCTTCTGCCTTATTCTAATCAAGCAATCAGATACAGTTTACACCAAGGATCAAATCCCCTCCTCCAATTAGTTCGCCCCGACCACTCGACATTCTATATCAGTAGAGAAGGATATTATAAAATTAGATTATGATAGTTGTAGAATTCATATATCATATTAGATCTTTGTAGTGTAAGTTATTAAAAGAAAGAAGAGAATAATATATATGGACGCGGTTCCCATGTAAATGTTTAATCCCGCATGTGAAGATTTCTTCCCTCCCTCTCTCTTGCGTGAATATTAATGTAAAATCAAGAAATAACGCGTGACTGTGTGAGACGTGCGTGAAACATATAATCAGGTGGCATGTTTATAAATTGTAATATAAGGACCTTTTTCCTTTATTATTATAATTTAGTATCGGTCAATACATACTACCGTCACTTCCTAGACTTTGTATCTAACAAGAACTAGAAATATATATCAGAAATTTAAAATTTGACTCAAACGGTAACCTGAATAAAACTTTTAACTTTTATGGTGACCTTATATATTACTATAAACTTATTATTTTTCCTTTTCCATGCATTTTTATTGAATTTGTCAACTCTAGTAGCAAACGGCAACAGATATTTCGGGATACATATCTTACTATTTGTTTGGTTTGTTTTCCGTATATGTACATCACCAGATAACCGCAATGCATATAATCTACATTATTCTCACAAGTGCGTGTTGTCCACCAGTTACTTGCAATACACGCACATGTTGTTCACACGTGCATGTTGTCACCACCACGATCGAAGATATCTCGGATATATTTGATTTGATTCTATTGTTGTAACAGATCATATGACTCTTAAATTAGTATAGGATTCTGTATTACATGTATATATACACACGTGACCAAGCTAATGAAATCAAGTCGTCAGACTCAATTCTTTCACATCACATATCAATTTTATAATTTTCCTTGCTTCATTTTAAATAAAAAAAACCAATAACAATCCTATCATAGTTCTTATTATTATTATTTTTCTAAAAAGAGACCTTACCCAAGCCCTGGGATTTGGGGGTTGCGGTGTCTTACTATGTTTTGTTCAATCGACGAGGTAGTAGTAGATCCGTCAATCGAATAGTTGGGCAGCCAGTCATGTTAAATTTTGAAAAATCTTCTTAATCTTGTCACAACACTGAAATATGACAAGGTAATTATATTTTTCAGAAAATAATATAAACGCTATAATGAAACTATAACCTTTTATTACAAAAATAAAAATAAAATATGATACATCTGGTTGAAGAATGTTTTTTTTTTTTTTTTGGAAAATGTTGCAGATCCTCTAATAAATCGTGTTAGCTATTGTGATATATATCTTCTTGTGATTATGGTCCATATAACTACTGACGCTTTGTAGTTTTTGTACGTAATATTATGAGCTGAATATTTCTGCAAAAGTGTATGAATTATGCTTTATAAAATTATGAACATTATTATCATTTCGAAAATTTGAATTATCGGCCTAAGAATGTACGTTAGATACGTGCCGTCCTAGCAAGAAAATAAACAAATGTAGGGGTCCCTTGCCATTCTCATCTTCATGCAAGAAAGCTACGGTCTACCTGTTTCTGGATTTGTTTTCTTCTTCTTTTTATTGATACTCGTATTATTAGGGCAATCACTATTCTTTGAATGTCTTCGGTGACATTGTCATCGCCCCAACTGAGATGTGCAGCAAATTCTTGGATAACCACAAAATGATTTTCAGGATTTTCTGTTGACCTAATTAAATGATAAATCATTTAAAAGGTCAGATCAAGTTGAGTTTCTTGATGATCGATTAGTGGTCCGTATCCGGCACAGCCTGTTGTCCTTCAAGTCTGACAGAACCAAGCAACGTTAATATTAATTCCAGAGTCATGATCATCAAATGAAGGATATAAGTGTTGGGTGTACATTTGTTGGATGCAGAGATAATACATCATCCACATGTTTGATTATCATCTTTTCATTTTTATACATTAAAATATACGTGTTCGATTGGCAAAACCACTCCTGGACCCGAGTAGGCATAGGTTTATTTTGAAATTCGAAACTCAGGCTATATGACTGCTTTTCAATTAAATTTGGAGTTTTCTGACCCGCGGACAAGCCTACGCTGTCGAATTTCGTTTACCTGCGTTTCTACCAAAAATTCTGTTAGTCATTTGAACCTACCCTAACATAAATTCCTGGTGATCTGGTGATAAGCTGAACAAATCCAAAGAGACATAAAAAGTACTACATTGCCTCATCTCTCTACTTATTTTGGACGGAGATGAACTGAACACAAGCCAATGTAGTGAAAATAGTAATAATAAAACTGATATAGAAACTTGATGGACAAATACACAACGAAATTATTAATTTGTGACATTTCTAGTGTACTTGTGGATTGAAATGGTATGAAATCCTACCAAACACGTCAATCTTATTACTGCTCTCATCTGAGAGCAGGATCATGTTCAATACTGACATGAAAAATGAGTGGGTATTGTGGTATTAGAGAAAGATGACACGTTTCTGCATGCGATGCGGGACCTGAACCTCGATCAATGTATCCATTGTATGGGATGCACGAGATCTAATTAGGTTTGTGAGGACTGAAGAGCCTTCGTGTGTTAAAAGTATCCTGTTAGATGCCTAGCAATTATATTATCTGGGTACATTTCTAAGAATAGTGAAGTAGAACTCTGTAATTGAAACTCGATCTCTCGAATCTAGAGTTCCCCATGTCAAATAATTTTAGATATTTTTTAATAATATATATTTTCCCTCAAAATATGAAATTAAATTTACTGAAAATTATTTAATCATATTTTATTAGAAACCGAATTAAATTAAAAATATTTTAGATAAAGTTGGAGAGAAATAAACAGTTGAGTTCAAAATTGAAAAAGCAATTAAACTTAAAATAATTCTTTTAAATGTAATGCACCTATATTTATTTATGAACATCTCATTTTGAGCGATCGTACTCTTCTTTATGCATGTCCATTTCTGCATATTGGCATGGGTCATGTACTTTTAAATGTATTATGTCTGACAGAGGATGAATTTAAGTACCCCTTATAAGTTATAATCGCTCATTATTCAAAAGGTAGCTTGTATCTAAATTATATGGGGACATGCAAAGGATTAGCCACGAATATTGTAAGGAAGAGTACAATTGCAAGTCGTTACTCGTTAGTCAATTAGCACATATAATTAATCAAGATCAGTATGGGCGGAACCAGAATTGTATGGGAATAGGTACTGGCAGAATTAGGTCAGGTACGTGCAGTGACGGAATCAGAAAATTATCTTAAAACAAACATAGTAGCGCGTGACTGCAGTGGTCGGAGGCCGGAAAGGCTCGTCGGAGGCCGGAACGGCCTGATTTTTTACTGAAGAACAGTAATATACACTGTGTTTCAAATTTTATGGTAGGCCGAGACCTACCCGCGCCGTCAAGTGGTTCCGCCCCTGGGTACGGGTAGGCTTGAACCTACAGTAAAATTCAAAATTTAATTTATTTTATTGTTCACCAATTAAATTTGAGCCTTTTCGACCACCGACAAGACGGTAGTTCTTAACCTGCGTTTCTATCCTTTATTATTTTAGTCATTTGAATACATCCTAAAATAAATTTATGATTCCGCCATAAGATACATCAGGTAATCAAAATTTAATTACCGTATAAACGAACGTAACCCATGATAGAGATATAGTGGTATATTAAACTTTGATTATTCAAATCTTATTTAATCATTCCAAACATTTTTATCTGATTCAGTCATTGGACACCACTAATATAACTTTTTGATTATGTGAAAAGTTGACACATCACGACATATGTACATGACCATAAGTGATCGAATGATCGTAATTGGTCAAACTACTAGCAAACATTATTTTCCCAATTTGTATATTACACGCAAAGCATTAATACAAAGTCACAATCATATCGGATCACGTCCTCCAAGTCTCCCACTAAGTAAGGTACGTTCTATTCATTGAATTTTTAATAGTTCCATTTCAGTTATAATAAAATTAATTTATTAACATTTAGTTAATTTTAATAATAATTTTACTGTTTATAATACATTAAATTTATTATACCTCAATTTTACTTTAAATTAAATTATTTCAAATTTCCACCACTGCTTATTATTTTGCGGAGTTTCTATTTTAGTTTTAATCACTAAAAATTTATATCCTCACAAAATTATAATTTCTTAAGCGACTATATTTCATGAATTGGTGCCCAGTCGCAAGATCTCCATTTCAAAGTGACAACCTGTATATTTCTCATCAATTCATTGGATAGATATATACTTAAAGTTGATTAATTTTGTATATTTGTTTACATCTCATAATTATGTAATCAGTACGAATTAGTACCCTCTACCAATATACACGCACCATTCACATATTAGCTTATATTCATGTAGTTCAATTTAAATAAAATATAATAATTTTAACTCTAATTAGCTTTGAAGAATTCGAAATTTATTAGATTATAGTTTTTTGTCATCTTGAATCAGATAGATAGTTCAGGTCCTGTTCAATTAAACTTATTTGGTTCTGTTTTGAGTTTAGCCGTGTTTATCAGTGTTGTACAGTACTGATCTTGTGCTGAAAGTGTTGAATAGTGTTCATTTCAGTTGAAAAAAAAACGTAATGTTTATTACTCATCAAAATATAACAATTTTACTTAATCATAATTATTTTACAAAATATAAAAATAGTGTACATTAGAATGTAAATGTGCTGAGGTGAACAGTACTGTGCAGATGAGTGATGTCATGTACCGATGAGTGTTGTGCCATGCTGATCAGTGATATGCTGCGCTGATCAGTATTGATGAGTGTTGTGTTATGTTGAAATGTGATGCAATAAGTTGAACTGGACATATATCATTATTTAACAAATTTTGTAAAATCGAGTATGTATCTTTTACTTAATACATGATCAGCATCTAACCTTTTATTACTTGCTTCTTAATGTTCTTAAAACCAATTATACATCGAAACCATAAAATGAAGTGAACTTTTTTCTTCAATTTTTGTTATCATATGGGGTGGAAGATTCCCTTAGTGTTACTATCCAAGCATTTCGTCCTCCACTAAAATTCCTGAAACTCCAGTGTGTGTGGAATGCACTTTTTAATAGATGGCTTTTTTTGTTATAGAAACCAAAAATTATTAAAGAGTTTGTTACTTTAGGCCGAAATAAAATTAGACGAAAGTGACTCGTTCCATAAGTAATCATATCATACTTAGTAAATAGTAGTTGTGAATTATGTGATGGTACCATAATTATATTTAATTGACCTAATAACCTACATCTACGTGGTGACATGCATGTCATCTCTCAATTAGTGGTTGTCAAGTAAACGTAATTTCAGTTAATGATCTTCACATCTATAATTATCTCTCTATTGAATATCATAATAAATTACACCAATATTTTCTTCATCACTTTCAAACAAGTCCATGGTTAAATGATTCTTCTTAATTACACTAGTTATAATATTGATCATCATCGAGTTCACCATTGATTTTATTGTTGTTTTAATTATCAGCGGAAACGATTAACAGTGAATTGAGGTTCGCATGGCGGTCCTTAACTTGCTTGTGAGTAGTGAGTTTTTAGTCAATAAAATTGATTTTCACATAGCGATACCTAACTTACTTGTATTGTTAAAGTTGACATGTGTGTAAATAACGACTATTGAAAGAATTTTTATCAACTTAGTTTCAGTATCAACATTGTTTTTTATTTCAATGTAAAAGATACTATACTACTTATAGTGATTTTAAATTTGAAAAAAAAATTCACCACTTACTCAATGTAATTTTTAATTTAACGGATTCCAATAAAATTTGATCGTCAGTTTTCATTTTGTTTAAATTTCATCAGAAAACTTGCATCTCAGAATAAATGAACTATTTTTCATGATAAAGGTGTAGATTCATATAAAGTTTGAATCCTTATCCATTCTCCAATACCTAATGATTGTTCTTTTATTTATTTTTGATAAGTTTTGGACGAATATTGAAAATTGTAATATTTCTTGGATGTTGCGACTTGCGAGTTCCCTCCTTAAATTAATGGTGAATGAAATGATATCGTTTGATTTCTTTAAAATAACTTATGTTCATGTCAGTGAAAGGATCATAACATAAGAACAGATCATATATTCATGAAAATAACTAAAACAGGTCTTAATCCCAAACCTTACATCGCAATCACAATCCATTAATAATCATTACAATTTACAACCCTGCTGTGAAGGGGACGCCAGTAGACGGAATCCACGAATTTCCGGCCAAGAAATTCCCAACTGAGAATTTCGAAGCTTCAGCCGGACTTGTTAGAACATGGAACCCACCCCATTTGACTCTCCCGCCGGTGCTAGCTCCGGCGCCGGTGTTCGCATACTCAGCATAGTACAAAGTATTCAGAGCAAAGCCTCCGGACCACGGCAACCAGCCGGCAGGATCAATTACGCCATCGATCGCCGTCCTCATGATAACCGTCCGTGAATGCTGCTGCCATGGCCGGCCGAGATAGCTCCGGCCACCCCCGGAGCCGGTGATCCGAGAGTTATGAATCACGATTCCGGTGTTCTCGTTCGCGTCTTTTCTTCCCTGAGCGGTCACCGTGTTGAATGAGTTGCCGCCATTGTTTCTGATGACTATGTTGCAGTTTTGCAGAACGGCGACGGCGTCTCCAAAAATGAAGTCTTGGGTACCTTGGATGGTGCAATCTCTGTAGAACTGGCGCTTTGAGTATACGTAGAGCGTGTCTTGGTAGCCCTTGAAGCTGCAGCGGTGGAACACTGAGAAGTCGGAGCCTGATCGGAGGGCCACGGCTTGGTGCTTTCCCTGTCCAGCCGTGTTTTCGAACGTCATGCCCTGAGCGATGAACCCTTCTCCGGTCACAGCTGAAAAGGCACGTAAATTAGTTACATGATACGTGCGTTCCATTTATATGACTTTTTTCACCGCTCACTTTTAATACGATGAAATATAATTCAATAATTCAGTTAAATTAAAGTGGACTATATATATTACTATCTGAGTTATTGATTTTTTTTCGGCATAATTATATTAAGATACGATAAAATTTTAATGCTAGAGTGAACTAGGGAACATATGATGATATTTAAACGGCGGACGTATTTCACTTATTTACATTCAGTATTTTTATTATATAATTATAAATTCAATCATTTTGATATGATGTTGATTTGTAATTGTATGTATATATAATTCATATGTCTGATATACTTAATGATATATTTAATTATGGATCATAACATATATATAAAAAATTATTTTTTATCTTTAACTAAATAAAATACGACATACATTTAACATGCCCCTATTTAAATTAGTTAGATCGGAACATATGTACTCAGGTTGTTGTACCAACACAAATAGAGTAACTCTAAAAATGCTTTTAAAACTAAGTGGTCTCAAATGTTTTGTATTTAATTACATAAAGATGTTGAAATAAAGCGATATTGATGTTAGGATATGTTCTTTCAATAAAAAAGAAAAAGATATGAGGATATGTTATAGCCAATTATAGCATGAATATTGATGCAAAAATAATATATTTATGTACTCACCAAAGGTTGCAGATCTAAAGGTTGTCGACCCATCTACGACATTTTTACTGCTGGTAACTATTGTAGCGTCAATCCCATCTCCCACCATCATTATGTTCTTCATGGTCCTTTTAACCACCACGTTTTCTTTGTAAACGCCACGTTTTACATAGATAACAAATCTCCCTGGGTAGCTGCTCTTATGTGCTGCTAGGGCTTCAGTTATCGTTTCGAAGTTCCCTGAACCGTCTTGCGCAACGACGACGTTAGCCCTAGGTCCAGCTGATGATGATGATGATTGGAGAAGCTTTCTATCTGTAGCAGAAACCCATTCAGGAAAGTCGTGGTGAAAATGATCATCAGGTTTCTTGTTTCCAGACTGGCTTCCATCAACAACAACAACGTCGGGCTCGGCCATCAATAACTTTCTATTTTTGGTTTGTTTTGCGACGTTGTTGTCGCTGAAGGAAGCCATTTTAGAAATAGCAAGAGAATTGCTGAGGTGTTTCGAGAAGTTAGAACCGTGGTTTAGAAATGGAAACGATTCCAGCTGAGCTTCCAGCTTGAAATCAATGAACCCGGTTTTGCATGTCTCATGGTTTGCATAGGAAGCACTTAACCACGTCTGGGCATCGTTTGAAGCCGTGGTTGGATTAGTGGAGCGACCGAGGTTTTCAATGGTGTCTTCGTAAAGTTCTTGACAGTCGGCTAAAGCCGACTTTGTTAGGTCGTTGAACGATGTGGTATCCATGGTAGAAATGAGGTTATAAATGGATTGAGCTTGACCTAAAGCGGACTTGAGGCTAGCGTCTTGAACGTTGAAAGGAGTTTCATCATCAAATGTAGTGATTGTGAGAGAATGACAGAGTTCTGGATGGGGAGTTTGGTTGCAAACTGAGGATGCATTGATAGACACAAAAATGAAAGAAGTTGCAAGGAGAAACTTGAGATGATGATCCATTTGGAAATGAAAAGAAGGTTTTGGTTTGAGTTTTGTGTAAAATAATTGGTTTGATGATGAGAGGTTTGAGAGAAAACGCAAGCCTTTTTATAGGCAAATTATTGAGTTTAGGGGGACTACGTGAATAGTCAATATTGGTTTTGCATGGTACGGCCGGGCTACATCTAATGGGAGATTCTAATCAAACCAAAAACTCTCCCACTTTAACTTCCATCCTACTATATCTCATCCTATTCTTTGATAAATCTTTTTCACGCTCCTTGGTATATGACTTTAACTATTAAAATATTATAATTACATATATTATTGAAAAATATATATTTAATATACGAATACTATACATTGCGCTCCTTAGTATATGACTTTAACTGTTAAAATATTACAATTATTTATATTATTAAAAAATACAAATTTAATATACGAATACTATGCATTGCAATGATTATAATGATACCATATTTGATATTAATGATGATTGTATATCTATTCACGTATTTGATCAAATTTTAATAATTATAAATAATGTAAAAGTCAAAATGTGAAGACTGGGACCGAGGGAATATGTTAAAATGATCTTAATTATATGTTAAATAATCTCTTTCTTATGATTATGGGATAAGAGTTAGTTAACGTTTAACTTGCTAAGTTAGGTAATATATATTGTTCACTCACTTATGGGTTCACCAAATGATACTGTAATATGAGGTGCTTAAGAAAATATAAACAAATAAGACTAAAGGATTTATTCTTTCCAACTTATCTAAAAATTAAGCGGAAATGAATTGAATTAATTTAACTAAATTAAATCGAAAAAGTATAAATTAGATATAAATGGAGTGATATATGCCCTAAATCTATACTTAATTACCTAATCTCGATTTAAAAAAAGATAGCACCTAATCATTTTCATTACACTTTTATTGTTTAAAATTATGTATATTAAAGTTAAAAATATAAGCATTCATGTAATCATGAGATTTGAAAAAGTTCTCTTTAAAAAAATAAAAAATAAAACCATCCAAACGATAGAGATGGTGAGAATTTTATTAGCCTTCCTTTTATGGTAAAAATTTTTACATCTCAAATATCATGGATGGCTAAGAGTGAGCCAAAAAGGCTTTAAGTATAATAATGATGCAAAAGAATGAGGTAATAAATTTTCCATCTAACTTTAGACACTTCACTAAAGAATAGAAACTCTCTATAAAAAATTGAAAATGACTGAATCAGAAATTTAGATTAAGGTAAATTCAAATAACTAAATTATTTTTTAGTAAAATGCAGGTAAAATGACGTTCGATAGTGTCCGGAGGTCGGAAATCTTCAAATTTGATTGGATAACAGTAATATAGTCTGGGTTGCAAAGTTTAGGGTACGTCAAGGTCTACCCGTACCTCTGAGTGGTTCCGTTACTGATCCTATTAATCAATTGTACAAGACAAAATAAAACGCGAGACCCATCTAAGTATACTCTTTTGTTGACATTAATCTTTGTAAATTTTATCTATGTAGAATTTTGTCGGACGATATATCAAAACACATTTTGTTTCCTAACTTGGGATGATACAAAGGAAATCTATCAAAATCCTGCTTTGATATTTGAGATTTGAGAAGATCTCTAGTTTTAATGAAAAATATGCAAAGAAACAAAGGATGATTAACGGGAAGAAAGCCTTTCTCCACAATTTGATCCCTGGATTCACTTTTTTTTTTTTTTTTTTTTGAAATGGATCCCTGGATTCACATAATTTCATATGGAAAATTCAAATTAGACATCAAACGCAACAGATTTAATTGTCTATCGTGTAATTATAAAAATGAAATTTAAATAATTCCCGATTGCAACCTTTTTAGCTTAAAGTCGGGACATTTTCTATCAATTATGTTAGCGTAGAAAAAGCTAAAGTTGATGCTGAATTTTTTTGAAAGGGTTTAGAGTAATTTTCGTTTTCAAGCAGAAAAGTTGATGTCGATTAATTAGACATTTGAAGCATATTGTCTACCATTAAAATCCATTCACTAAAAAGTGTGAAAGGCCCTTTTAATTTCCTAAGCATCCTACCAAAAATTATCAGTTAGGCTACGTTTTCTGTGATAAATATATCTCATTTTTATATAAGTTCAATATTATTATACCAAATCTAATTTTAATTAAGTCAAGTTCTAGATCAATCAATCTATTCAGTATATTTTAATTAGATTTAGTAAAACTTAAAAGTAATAATTAGGGGTGATCTTTTTATATGATGGCATGCATGTCTAGTTTCCTAATTGCATGTCTAGAAAAAACAAAATTCTCATTCATTATTGCATTATATTTAGACCTGCATCAACAAATACCAGGACATTTCGAATCAAATCAGACTATTAATTAGCAAACTAGATCACTTGCACGTATCGATTCTTTTTATATATACTTTAAAAGGAAAGTTAGATATAAACTTAAATAAGATACGTCTATTTTTATAAGTCTAGTTCAATTTGTTCACTTAAGTCTAGAAATTCACTAAAATTCAAAAACAAATATTAAATTTGTTTCATTGATCAGCTACAGCTTCCGACATTTATAGTTTGAGTTGAATTTACTTTGGTTTAGTTTATCTAATTAATTATTAATCACATCTTACCTAACAATCAAGTAATACTCCGCTATCATGAATTATGTGAATATATATGTGGTGAACAAATTTTTGATTAATTGCATAGTTACATCTACGTGGGTGACATGCATGCATCAGATAATAATAATAATAAGTGGTTAATTATCAACGTACTATCATAATCCCAATTAATCAGACACAAATCCACAGTAATATCCCTCCACTAATTTAATAATAATCGAACCATAGAAATGATCTTCTCTAAATCGATCAACTTAAAGTTCAATAATTAAATTTGATTGATAATGTTATGTGACGTTGCTATAAACTATTAGGCCACGTCCAGTTTAGCTTAATCTAAGCAATTTTAGCAGTTAGCAGCTCCAACCAGTTCAAATAGTTTCAATCAGTTTTAGCAATTTTAACAGCTGAATTCATCTGACTTGTATTTTTAAAAATATATAAAATATTTTGAAATTTAGATACTAAAAAGATTATTTTAATTATCGTCAATGAAATATTATTTATTTTAACTTGTCTAATTATATTTAAACAACTTGCAAATATTCATCCATAAACAGTAAAATAATCCAAGCAGCTTTTAGCAACCATCAAGCAATTTTAGCAATCATCAAACAGTTTTAACAGATCAATTGGACAGGGCCTTATTTTTTAAACATAGTTTAAGATTTAAACAATCAAGTAAACCATTTTATTAATTGTGAAATGAGCAAATATAATTAAATAACCACGTCGTAATAATACTAGAAAAAAGTCAAGTGCAGACACAACTGTTTTAATGGAAAAGATAATCAGCATCGATATCATTCTCAAGATGAGGTTATTAGTTGAATCGGAACCCACTTAATTACAATCAGAGTTTTTCAAACCAGTGCATGCGTTTTCTTGAGGTTCAAAATTAAGACGTTTCAATAATTTTCTTGATCATCAAGAAAACTCTCATATATACAAATTTTGAACTAAAGTTAAACTCTTAATTAATAAAGGACACTTTAATGCTAAGACTTTTATTTGATTATATACGCAAACTTTAACTGATGATTCGGTATAATAGGGCTACTATTATATTTTTAATTAGTACAACAATTGCATATCTATGAATTAATATTAGGGTAGGCGATAGTACAGAGCAGAAAAGCAGGAAAGTGCTACCATAAAAATTAGGCGAAAAATACTATTTACGGGCTTGTTTGACGGATTCGAGGACAGGCTGGTGCCTTGATCTAACATAGATGCCTGGGTAAATTAAGATCCTCTTATTATAGCATAATTTTATGATACTATGAGCAAATTAGCTTATGTATTTATACAATTTGTCAAATTAAGCTCCATATTTCATACTAGTAAAAACTACCTTTGATTTATTTGAGAGGAAATCATCATACTAAGAAACTTCTGAAAAGACTTGTGAACTGGGGAAAGAGTCGGGCGATCGACCTTCAGGCCTGTTCTAGTCCTTGCAACTAATTAAAAGGAAATGTGTGGACACCCGTTACATTGTCTGTCTTTTCTGAATTGAAAATCAACTAAAATATAATTGAGTAAATTTATCAATCAATATAAAAAGCATTAAAATTATATCAGAATTTATATTAGATCAAACTCATCATGGGGAGATGAGGAATCAAACTACTGATTAAGTTTGATTGGGAGATGTGAAGCAACTATTGATTAAGTTTGATTGAATAAGTATGATTTCTTTTTTTCATATTTGATCGATTAGATCTTGTCTCTATAATGCTTGATCTAGTTTTTAGGCTGATATTGTATTCCCAACCTGATTTTAAAGCTTGTTCTCGATCTAATTTATTGATCATGTTTCTGTTTCTCAAGATATTATCTGTTTGAAAAATATATATCATATTCTGAATCAAGTGAAATTACGGTTGTAACACGTCCCTACTCATAATAACTCCCTCTTTGCTAAACAATTTTGTGATTTTCATAGTTAGCAACTAATATGCATGAGAGCGGTAACAGTTTTATTGGATCGCAAATTTGTAATAGTACCGATGATCTCATGGTAGGATAATATATAATTTAGTTACTCCAGTATTAAACTAGTTAAATTAAATGTTACATCCACTTTAATCGTTACTGGGCATTTTTCCAAGTAAATTAAAAAACAGAACAAATTTTATAGAGAAAATTGAATGAGTTATACATAGTCAAGTGTTTTAAACCAAGTCATAATGGATTGAGGAAAAAAAGGGAAAAGAAAAGCAAAAAAGTTGAAGTTCGTGCCATGATAGATGTATCAGTTGAGAGACTTAACCAACTCACACAAATTTACGGAGAAAAAAAAATCCTACTCAAACCGCTGTCGATTTAGTTTTAATAACTCCCCCTAGAATGAAGTTTATAAGCCAAGTTGGATTAAATATAAATCGAATATTATATATATCAAATTATTATGCAATATATTATTGACTTCATTATAATATTTATTCACAAATTGTAATTTTATAAAACATTTTTACAAAGACATATTTAAAAATTGAAATAGTTGAGTTCGAAAGTTAAATCAATAGGTTTATTGCGGGACGTGCGTGGAATTAATATGTACCATAAAACTAGATTTGTATAGAGAAAGTTATCAGCGTAAAGAAGTTGAAGTATGTAGGATATAGTTTGTACAATTTGATAATTAGTACATATTTTAGCGCTGAAGAAATTGATACATCCTAAAAAATCAAACTATCAAAGTACACATAAATTACATGTAGCCATATGTTCTAATTACACCCCTGCCGTGAAAGGGACTCCAGTGGACGGAATCCACGAATTTCCGGCCAAAAAGTTCCCAACGGAGAATTTCCCAGCCTCAGTCGGACTCGTCAGAACATGATATCCACCCCATTTCACCCTTCCGCCAGTACCAGCTCCGGCACCGGTGTTCGCATACTCAGCATAATAACAAGTACTCAACGCAAAACCGCCAGACCATGGAAGCCAACCGGCCGGATTAATGACGCCGTCGATCGCTGTCTTCATGATAACCGTCCGCGAATACTTCTGCCACGGTCTTCCCAGATAATTCTTACCGGCGCCATAACCCGAGATGCGCGAGTTATGGATCACGATCCCCGTGTTCTCGTTCGAGTCGGATCTTCCCTGAGCAGTGACGGTGGTGAAGGTGTCCTTATTGGGCTTCAGAATGTTGATGTTGCAGTTTTGTAAAACGGCGACGGCATCTCCGAAGATGAAGTCTTGGGTTCCTTCTATGGTGCAGTCTCTGTAGAACTGACGCTTTGCATAGACGTAGAGCGTGTCTTGGTTGCCTTTGATGGTGCAGCGGTGGAATACAGAGAAGTCGGAGCCTGAACGGAGGGCCACGGCTTGGTGCTTTGCTGCTCCGGCCGTGTTTTCGAAAGTCATGTCTTGGGCGATGAACCGATCTCCGGCCACACCTGGACCACCAGTTCATGAATCATGAATATAACATCACTTAATTAATTAACAAATCATATACTTATTTTGTGAAAGAAACAGAAATCCTACACATTTTACGTTGTTGCTGGCTTGTTGACACAAATAATAACACACCAATTAATTGTGAAGTAGACCGGAGAACATTTGCCAGTGGCCACATGCTAGATTCACACTGTATTTTGGTTATTTGCAGTTCAAAATAAAAATTACGTCTTTAATATATATTTTATAGTTTATACTTATATATCAGATAAATGCATCACATATGTAACTTTTATTGCATATAATTACAAATCAGTTTTATATCAAAATTATCGTATATAACCAAAATATTCGTATCTGGCGGGCCAGTAAATTAGCTATATGAATTATATATAGTTGGTACATGCATGTACTCATCTTATCCCTCAAATTATACACTTAATTTTAATGAAATCAATTATCTTTAACTTTGTATACACTACACGTCCAATTTTGTTTTTGAATAAATATATAATAAAAATTTAATAGATTTCCAATATTATTCATTAATTTTTATGTAGCAAAAGGAAATAATGTTTAAATTTCACAAAATTTGACTTTAGATAAAGCAGGTCAAAGTCTGATCTAATGTTAAGCATGAAGAGTAGCTATCTTAGCACTTTTGAATTGTTCAACAATTTTCAAGAGGCTGTAAAATAAAGAAAACGAAGTGATTAAGATATGTGTGTAGGTGACAGTTAAGTAACAACTAATATTAGTTCAAGAATAGTGTGAAACGATGGATTTGAAAGATTCATGTCATTATTAAATATGTATAATATATGCTCACCAAATGTTGCAGAACTAAAAGTTGTTGCGCCATCTTGAACATTTTTACTGCCAGTAACAATAGTAGCACCAGCACCATCTCCCACCATCATTATATTCGACTTTTTTACCACAACGTTCTCCTTGTAAACCCCTCGTTTTACATAAATTACGAATCTCCCCGATGATGAGCTGCCAGCTGCTGAAAGAGCTTCTGATATCGTTTTGTAGTTCCCAGAACCGTCTTGCGCTACAACAACGTTAGCCTTTGGTGCACCGGACGACGATGACTGGAGAAGCCGGCGGTCTGCGGGTGAAACCCATGCAGGAAAGCCGTCTGAGTGATCATTCTCGGATTCAAACATCAGCAATTTTCTTTTTCTGGTTTGTTTCTTGTTGTCCTTGTTGAAGGAAGAGAGTTTTGAAATGGCAAGAGAGTTGCTGAGGTGTTTTGAGAAGTTCGAACCGTGATTTAGAAATGGAAAGGATTGTAACTGAGATGTGAGGTTGAAATCGATGAAACCGTTTTTGCATGTTTCATGGTTTGCATATGCAGCACTTAACCAGGTTTGTGCATCGTTTGAAGCCGTGGTTGGGCTGGTGGAGCGGGCGAGGTTGTTTATGGTGTCTTCGTAAAGTTCGAGGCAATCGGCTAAAGCCGACTTGGCCAGGCTATTGAATGAGCTTTTGTTCATGGTGTAAATTAGGTTGTGGATGGATTGAGCTTGAGCTAAGGTGAACTTAAGGCTCGTGTCGCGAACGTTAAACGGGGTTTTGGTTGTTTCATCATCAAGAGTCGTAGTTTGGGACGTTTTTGCGAGTGAGCTGCATAGTTCTGGATACGGGGTTTGGTTACAAATGGATGATGCATTCGACATAACAAAGGAAGAAGTCAAAAGAATAGAAGCAAGAAGGAGCCTAGCATGATCCATTTGGAAATGAAAGTATTGGTTTGTGATGCAAGTTTTGAATGCAAAATGATGGCCTTTTTATAGCTGAAAATATGGGATCAGGGACTTGAATTTGATGCTTGTATTATTGGGCATGCATGGCATGAAGATGATAAGCTAAGGTTGCACGTAAAACAATGGGCTGATTTGATGAGAATATAATGATTTAATAATTTTGTGGATTAAGCTTCGTTTTGGATGGTTATCAAATGTCTAGCTATATTCATTGGGTCCTCCGGCTATGGATTTAGAACCACACCATCGTTCGAACACATATTATTACATTTTTCTTTAAAAAGTATATTCCAATCCTTATAAATCTCTACAATGGTTTGCAACCATTGTAAACCTGAGCTCCAATTTTTTGGAATCCATCGAATGATTTTGAGGCTCGCAGTGTAATTTAATTTTGGAAAAGGCTAAGCTTTTATTATTTATATTTCTGAGATATGAATTTAATTTTATTCCACTTTATTAGGGTAAAGGTTAGTATAGACTTTTCCATGTAAATATTGAGTATATATATGAGAGCCAGGGCTACCACATTGGTACGCTTTTATCATTATCTGTACATGGTATCAAGAGATTAGGTTTGAACTTTTTTTTATATTCTCTTTGCTTCTCCGATGGAAAACATCCCGTCGAGAGATGAATCAGGCCTGCCGCCGTTCAATCAGCCTGTCGATGGTTCTCTTCATCAGGCTGAAGCAGTGCCCAGTGACACCCGATTAACTTCCGCTGCCGCTGCGACGTCTCCAATTCAATCGGCTCTGACCGATTCATCGTCGTTGCTTCAATCGGTGTCACCAATGTGGTAGCCCTGACTCTCATATATATACTCAATATTTACATGGAAAAGTCTATACTAGCCTTTACCCTAATACACTTGATGTTTTTTTTATAAAAAAACTAAATTTCTTCCTAAAAATTTGAGGCCGATAAAAAAGTTGTCAAATTTGCAGGAAAATATGGAACAAAATCATGAAGAAAGAAGAAAGAGTTTTGATCTTATCCAAGTTATATATATTGTGCAATGTGAATATAGATATACTGATTGTGAAATGCTCAATTATAAAGAAAATAATGCAAATTTCTTTTATCGATCTGACATGCACATTTCTTTCATTTAACTGAAACCAAGTTATTTGTGTTTGTATATCTTTAAAATGTGTGTTTTAAAAATATTATATGTGCAGTGAAACAATTCTAAGGAAAAGAATGCACATTTCTTTTACTGGAGATGCACAATTGTTCTATTTGATTGGAATCAAGTAATTTGTGTATTGCATAATTAACCAATTAACCAATGTGTGTTTAGAAATATTATTTGTGCAATGCACAATTCTAATGAAAATAAACAAAAATAATGCACATTTCTTCATATGATTGGAACTAAGTTATTTGTGCATTGCATATATAAATAATGTGTATTTTTTTAATAACAGTATTTGTGCAATGCACAATTCCAACGGAAAAATAATCCACGTTTCAATTTCATTTGACATGCATATATAAGTATGTATACTTGCATATACTAAATTATTCAATTCTCATAAAACTCTAAAACCCCAAAAAACTAGACATTAAACGATGACACATATTACACTGCGGCATTAAACATATTAATGGAACAAATGAGCAATCATATTACGCTGCAGTATTAAGCATATTAATGGAAAAAGCAAGTAACAAGGACAGCCAAATTACACTGCACCATTCAGTAGCAACCCGGATAATAAAATTACACTGCAATGTTCGAACCAATAATAACCTTCTTAATGATATATCATTTCAAGTTAAGCAGCAATTTACTTCTAAATGGTATTTACCTTGTTCATGACACAAATAACTTTCTTCACACCCAAAATGCGAGCACCGATGGCTTGTTGACGTGTCATAGATAAATCACAACTGGTAGAATCCACAATCATTACATCACAGTCATCATTACAGGTGTCACTATTCGCGTTCACCATAATCTTGCCATTTCCGAGAATATCCATCAGGGTGAAATGGTATTTGGTGGTCTCAAACTTGCCAATACCTGCATAATTGACCTTCACTACCCTACTTGTTCTGCAATGTACCATCTTGGCAGCCATACAAGACTTCCCACACCCAAAATTACCAGGATGAACTTTTGCCCCTTGAAAAAAAAAAGAAAAAAAGAATACTACTATAGTTTACACTTGTAGGTTTAAGTTTTAAATCATAACTTTTGGGTCGATTTTGGCTGAGGCGCGCGATGTATAAAAAATGCTTATTTACTGAACAATGTTGAATTTTATCCCTTATGACTTTGTTTGCAACAAACATTATAGTGTTAATATTACATTATACGCCTTGAACAGAGTGTAGGTTTTTTCAATCTGGTAACTTGATTTTCTAAAAACATAGTAAGCATCTAAACATGTTCATACAACATATTGGATAAAAGCAGTATATATACTATTATATTTAGTCAAAACTAAAAGTAAAAACATAAATTTGATTTGAACATATTTAGTCGAAATAAATCTAGAGCTACCGCTCATAGTAGAAAAAGATGCAATAATTGGTACTGCTAATAATACTCAAAACAGAAATAAAAAGAGTTCAGATGTTGCTCAAAACAGAAATTAAAAGCATTCAACTACTGTTCATAATAGAAATTGATCTTCTGATCTTTTTCAAGTCTTTATCAGGTCTCCCATAGTAGTTCAGCAACTCGACCAGCAGCCACAACTAGCCCGCCCTCATCTACAATAATGAAACGGTCGAATTGTGAGTACTTAGATCGTTTTTCTCAACAACCACTGTCTCGGTTGTAACCATCTATGCCAACCCAACCTCGCATTTCTTAAGGAGCTTCGGTGCCAAGTCAATCACAGTTCCAAAATCCTTATCCAAGATAAGTTTAATTTCAATGAAAGTTACCTTAACCTATGTGTGACAGCATATCAAACCATTAAAAGTCGTTCTAATTTCAAGAGTTTTGATTGCGAGAATCTGAGCATTGAAATATTTTACCCTCCTAGCAGAAGAACAAGATTCATCCGACATAACACGGGCAACATGGACGCCAATATCATCTGAAATAACAAGGCTAACTCTATATCCAGTAATGCTTCATTAACCTTTCCTCGGACTTTCACCGACTTTACATGGACCAATTGAGGCACACGTAACAATCATCTTTTGCTTTCAGAATTTCAAACTCAAAATGTTCCAAAATCAAATTAATTGAACTGTCCACACGCAGCACTAACACTCTAAGGAAAATATTTTCAAATGGAGTTGTTATGGGAGGTTGGAACTGATCCAATGCATCAATGAGTGTCGGCCCCTTGGACCAACTCAAATGAGAAGACATCTCTCTGATGTTACCTCAAGTTAAAGCACCTATAGGAATAAAGAGAATCTTATTATACCCACAAATGTCCCTCAATAGCTGTAGTGCATGCTTCAAAACTTCCTTTAAAACAGATAATGGAGAATTCAATGGCATCAATATGAAAAATATCACAACAAACATAACTCAATAATAAGATTCAAACCCACATTCAGCGAGCAACGAGAGCATTCAAATAACAAAATATTCAGCATATTAATAGGAAATAGCAAGCAACGAGGACACTCAAATAATACAACAACATTCATTAGAATAATAGAACGGAGCAAGAACCGAGGTGAAAATCATTTATAACAACATTCACATTATTAATGGGAGAGCATCATTCGACGAGTAACAAGGGCATTCAAATTACAAAGTATTCGAAATATTAATGGAATGAAGCAAGCAACGAGGACACTCAAATAACACAACAACATTCATTGGATTAATGGGAAAAGGCAAGCAATGCGGTCACTCACATTACATTAGAGCATTAAGCATAATAATTGAATAAAGCAAGCAACGAGAGCACTCATATTACACTACATCATTAAGCATATTAATGGAACAAAGCAAGCAACAAGGGCAACTAAATTACATTGCACCATTAGAATAATGGAACAAAGTAAGAAAAGAGCGCACTCATATTACAACATATTAATGGAACAAGGGCACTCAAATTACACTACATGATTAAGTATATTAATGGAAGATAGCAAGCAACAAGGACGCAAAATTACACAACAACGTTCAAACCAGTAATCAGATTCTAAATGGCACAACATTTCTAGTTAAGCAACAATTTATTTTGAAACAACATTTACCTTGTTGATAGCACAAATCACTTGTTGCACACCAAGATTATATGCATAATATGATATTTAGTCAAGACTAAAAGTTAAAACATAGAATTATTTCGAAAAAATTACTTTAATATCAAAATATATCCAAGGGGTATTGCTCCGAAAGTAAAAAAACATTCATTGGTACTTCATTGATACTGCCCATAATACTAAAAGCAGAAATAAAAAGAGTACAACTGTTCATCAAAACAGAATTTCAAAACATTCAGCAACTTGCCCAACAATAGGTCTTCTTATCTTCTTGTCTTCATCAAATCTCCCAAAGTAATTCAGCAATTCGACCAGCAGCCACAACTAACCCGCCCTCATCTACAACAATGAAACGGTCGAGACGTGAGTACTTGGACCGCTTCGCAACAACCACGGGCTTAGTTGTAACCATCTTTACCAACCCAACCTTGGAGCTTTGGTGCCATTTCAATCTCAGTCCCCAAAATCTTGTCCAACTTGAGTTTAATTTCACTGAAAGTTACCTTAACCTGTGTGTGACAGCACATCAAGCCAATAAAGCCATTCTGAATTCCAGGAGATTTGATTGCAAAATATGGGCGTTGAAAGCTTTTACCCCTACAGCAGGAGCACACGATTCATCTGATATGATAGAGCCAACCTGGACACCAACAGAGTCTGAAACACCAAAACTCACTCCATCACCAGGAAATGCTTCATTAGCCTTTCCTCAGACTTTCACTGACTTTACATGGATCTGATTTGGACAAGTCAGAGCACACACAACAACCATCTTTTCTTTCAGAATTCCAGAATAAATGTGTCCCCGAATCAAATTACTGGAGCTGTCCACACGCTGAAGTGAAGCTCTAAGGGGAATGCATGCAAATTGATTTCTTTTGGGACGCTCGAATTGATCCAATGCTTCAATGAGCGTCGGCCCCTTGTAACAACTCAAATGAGAACATTTCTCTCTGATGTTACCTCAACTTAAAACACCTAGCTATAAGAATAAAGAGAGTCTTCTTGTACCCACAAATATCCCTTTATAGTTGCAAAACACGCTTCAAAACTTCCTTTAAAACAAGATTGGGAGAATTGAATGGCATCAATATGAAAAATAGTACAACACACAACTCAATAATAAATTCAAACCCACATTCAGCAAGTAACGAGGGTATTCAAATAACACATCATTCGGCATATTAATGGAACAAAGCAAGCAACGAGAACGCTCAAATAACACACAACATTCATAGGAATAATGGAACAAAGCAAGAAGCAAGGACACTAAAATAACATAGCAACATGTAGATGCCACTACTCGCGTTCACCATAATCTTGTCATTTCTAAGAGTGTCCATCAGGGTGAAATGGTATTTGGTGGTTTCAAACTCTCCAATACCTGCATAATCGACCTTCACACCCCTATCGATACGGCAACGAACCAGCTTCACACTTGTTCACACAAAAAAATAATACAATGTTCAAGGTGAACTTTAACCCCTTGCAAAGAAAGGAGAATTCTACTATAGCTTTCACTTGTTGGTTTAAGTTTTAAATCACGATGTATAAAATATGCTTACTTACTAAACAGTGGTCAACTTTATCCCTCATGGCTCTATTTACAACAAACCTTATAGTATTAGTTGGTAAATGTTACATTATGCACCATGAACGGAGTATAGGTTTATTCAACCAGGTGATGTGATTTTCTACAAACATAGTAACCATATAAACATATTCACTGGAAACAAGGTAGTGTGTGTGTATAAATACATATATATATATATATATATACATATATAATGCGATATTTAGTAAAAATTAAAATTTAAAACATAGATTTACTTCGAGCATATATAGCCGAAATAAATCTAGAGTTAATGCTCATAGCAGAAGGAAAATACATTAATTGGTATTGCTCATAACACTCAAAACAGAAATAAAAAGGGTTCAGGTTTTGATCAAAACATAAATTAAAAGCATTCAGATACTGTTCATAACAGAAATTG
Organism: Sherardia arvensis; assembly: GCA_948330725.1. Taxonomy (NCBI): domain Eukaryota; kingdom Viridiplantae; phylum Streptophyta; class Magnoliopsida; order Gentianales; family Rubiaceae; genus Sherardia; species Sherardia arvensis. Next base: position 11,443,876 of record OX415244.1, read on the forward strand.
GTCTTCTGATCCTTTTCAAGTCTTTATCAGGTCTCCCCTAATAGTTCAGCAACTCGACCAGCAGTCAAAACTAACCCACCCTCATCTTTGAAATTGAAACGGTCAAGATGTGATTACTAGGACCGTTTCTCAACACCCACTGCCTCGGTTGTAACCATCTTTACCAACCCAATCTCGCCTTTCTTCAGCAGCTTCAGTACCAAGTCAATGCCAGTTCCCAAAAACTTATCCAACACGGTAACGTGATTTTATTCAAAGATAGTAAGCATCTAAACATGTTCATACAACATACTGGAAACATGGTAGTATATAAGGAAATTTTGGTTAAAGGGCAATAGCACTTTCAATATTTAGAAATGGGGTGTGACTTTCACCAAGTCCGGCCCAATAGGTGAGGCATGTGAGGCCTGCGCTTCAGTCCCCCAAAAAATGAGGTAAAATAGGGCCCTTTTTTATTTTAAAAATTCAGATTTAGTATTTAAAAAATTATTCTTTAAAAATGGGCCCAAAATAAAAACCCAATTTTCTAAAAAAAAATCGTAATTTTAATTAATTTTCTCCCTTATGTATTAAAAAAAATTTTGAGACTCTTTTTTTATAAAAAAAAAGTCACTTCAGGCCCCAAAAAACCTTGGGCCGGCCCTGACTTTCACATAATCTCTAAAAATGACAGTTATTTAATTTTAAAATTTTGAAAAATATAATTATTTTAATAAGATAGTAATATCCTTAAAGTAATCGGCGCCGACCGGAAGCAATCACTACCATACCTCTAAATGGAATGCCGGCTGTAACTTGTCTCAATACTACTGATGTACCCACTGTGAGAAGCTCCATTACTACGCTGTAACTTGTTATATCAGATGATCTCAAGACCTACACGGATGAGGCGATGACATTGACTTGATCACCAAAGCCGGAATATTGCACTTGGCAAATCTTATTCTTGATTTCTGTGATCCTAGAACTAATTTGTGATTAGACTCTCTTTGTGGCCTTTGATTTTGAATTGCTTTGTTTTTTATTTGTTAATCAAAAAGTTGGCCGGCTTCATCATTTGCCTAAAATTGTTTGTCGTTCACTCAAACTGGTGGAGAGGGATGGAAACAAATTCAGAAATCATTAAATAGAACCACATAATATCCCTAAACCTTAAAAGTAATCCCTAGAAACTGAACCTATAAAACACAAAATCCTAGTTTTAAAACGTCATGTGCATCTCAAATGACTTCCATGTGCAATTTTGAGAAGAGAGAGTCTTGGCTAGAACGGTCTCACCATAAGTTTATGGTAGAACCGCTTTTTATAAGTTAAGTTTATGTGTTTGTTTTATTATACTCTTAATATGATACATTTAGTTATCTAATTTAAAAATATATATATTTAAATGTTGTAAACATGTCTATATAATTAGTTCAAATACTTCGGTCATTAGTCCAATTTTGTTGTACATCCCTTCGTTTGCTAAATTTTTTTAGTTTATTTAACTATTATCGGTGAATTGATTGTGTTAGAACAACCAACGAAGATGACAAAAGACGCGGATATTATTGCAGGGTCTTGAATCATAATACTTTCTCTCTCCAGCATTTCCTCCCCTTTCTCTCTACCTTTTCCCCAAAAACAGATCTCCATCGGGGAGGAGTCGCCGGCCACCCCACCGCCGCGCAGGCTCCTCCCTACCCCATACCTTTAGACTAGTCTATTCTCCCCCTTATCTCTCCAACCTGGCAGCCTTTTCATCGTCGCAAAGTTACGATCGGATGTGGATAATTAATATACGATCTGAAACTCAACCCGTCTAGTAGCGACCAAGCTCTGGGAAGAATGGTTGGCCGCCGTTCCCCTTCCTTCGATGGATCAGAGTCTCAATCAGATCTACTTTACATCTTCTCCGAAACGGAACAGTTAGACGCGCAAGGACCGCCATGCGCGTTAAAAACAGACCGGAAAAAGAGATCCCCACGCGCTGCTGCATCTCGCACTCAACGAACAATCAGTGAGGCTGTGTTTGGAACAAGGATTAGACTTGTAGATTTCGGTTAGTTTTTACTGATTCAAATTATGGATGCTATACTAGTCTCATAGTAAAATACTTTTGAGTATTTTTCTAGATTTATTCTTAGATCATCTCATTTTTGAGAATTAATTTGCATCTTTATGCAAATTTTCTCGTTTATTAGCTTGCACATATTACAAGCCGGGTTAATGGTGGAGAATTAATTTGTATCTATGTACGGGTTTTCTTTTAGTAGATAGGCCTTAGCATTGAAGGATTAATTTATACCCCTATACAGATTTCCTCATTTTCGATATTTCATTCAGAGGTCTTTTAAGAGATTTTGCAAGGAAGAGTTTGTTACTGAATATAAAGATATATGGATATCAACATTCATATTCACTCCTAAATTAGGTGTTTGGTGTTTCTTTTGTAGAACTATTCTGAAGTCGGAAAAGTGGTAGGATCATAGTTTTCCTGGTGTTTGGTTCTTATAATCGAGATTTCGATTTGTAGTTTTCGAAAATGCCAATTCTTACGACCTTAATTACAAGTCTGATATATATGATGCAGCCTGATAATCCTCCTACCTCCCCTCTATGGCACATCGATGTATATATTTTTATATTTTTCATGGTGATGGATTTTTAATTACTGAATTTCCAAGAATGATGCGTTGTCAGTTTTACTGAATTTTAAATTAAAACGATTATTTGATTAATATGTAATGTTCATATCATGTCATGGTACATATAGCTTAGACTTGACATCTTATCAGGCGCATATGAATGATATTTATTTATTTTAAATAATCAGATATTATGTTCTCTCATATCCCAAAACAAATCCGAAATGCATTATTCCAGTGTAAAAATCCTTGATCCGAGCTTCTTGGAAAAATCTACATGCAGAATAATGAAATGTCACCAAACCAATTAGCGACGATATGTCCAAAAATCTCAAAGTTTTACGTGTGAATGAAAAATAAAATTTTGATATGGTAATAATACAAGATCAAAATACATGACCTATTTCTCTCAAGGCCGGTCTAACCCTGATTAACGTGAATTTTTTGGTTCAAATTTCAAAAACTGAGTTAAAAGGTAAACTCTCTTGAAACTTCAAATTTACTAAATATTGTGGAACTACCGCTATATATTTAAAATCGAATGATACATTTTTATTTTAAAATATTGATCATTTTAAACTAAACATAATTTAAAACATGTTTTAATGTAAAAATCTAAGAAATTTTATGTAAAAATTAAAATATTTTAAGTTATAAAATTTACAGTTCAATTTAAAAGGTGCACAGTATAAGTTAAAACGTATAAAGACTTTTATGGAAAGTTAGGAAAATTGGGAGTTCCAGAGACTTTCTCGAGTTAAAATAGGGTTCCACTTAAGAAAATCAAATTTTATATATACTAAAATGTTAATTTTCTTTTAAAATATTATTTATTTAAAATTAGGACCCCATTTTCTGGAAAAAAATCATATTAATTTATTTTTCTTCTTTACATATTAAATTTTATCTTGCAATCCGAATTTTATCATCACTGACACACCAAAACTTCACGGACTTCTTTATCATAAATTTTTTTAAGGGTTCGTTTCGAGTCCCAAATACCTAGGGCGGCCAGAATTTCCCAAATCACTTTATTTGAAACTTTAATATAAATTAAATTAAAGAACTAATACTCCCTTCGATCATATTTAATTTCTCATAGAGGTTAGGAAGTGATGCATTTTAGGTTATGCAAAATCTTTTGAAAGACCAACTTTTCTAAATAATATAGAACTATCACCATGTAAATAAAATTAAATAATATATTTTTGTGTTAATACATTGATCATATTAAAGTAAATATATAGTAAAACATATTTTAATGTAAAAATTTAAGAAAGTTCATATCAAATTTTAAGTTTTTTGAATAATTAAATTTACAGTTCAAACTAAAAGTTACACTGTATAAGTTAAAACTTATAGAGAATTTCATGGAAAGTCAGGAGAGTTGGGAATTTAGGAGATTTTCTCGTTAAGTTTTGGTCTATTTAGTTTATTAAATTAAAAAGTGATATGCATTAAACTAAATTAAACCGAAACTGAAACTAGTAATAATATAATTATAAGAATCCTACATCTATTCTAACTCTATTACATTCTATTTTACTCTACTGATCCCGTAAGTTGAATAACCGAGATCCTCACCTTGATGTTTTGATTGGAGTGAAGATTTCACTTCCACCATCGGAGTTATAGTTAACCCATCTATTACTTTTGTTCCTTTTAATTAAAATTGTACGTCAAGGATCATGTTTTCTCCTAAATGACATCATTCTTTTATTATTAGCAACAAGCGTTATATGGCTTACAAAACCATTTGGAATAGACTTATGTTCATTTTAAATAATAATACAAATGCCTTAAATATCAAATTATTAAGTTTAGTAGTTTTTGTATCTAAAAAAAATCTTTTATAGTTGGGCTATTGGGATCATATAGATTAATGCAAAAATGAACTAGTGATAAGAAAAAGAAATAAATTGAAATGTAAGAGATTCAGAAGGAGAAAGAGAAGACGGCTTAGAAATCATGCATTATTCTCCCTCGATTTCCTTAGAATGACTCAATAAGTTATCGGACAGATTGAATTTTGTACATATCTAGAAGAGCAAATGGAGATTAAGATTTGATAATATTTATATACGGTTAAGTACACTTGAATTGCTACATTAGATTGATCCAATGACTGTAATTACTCCTAAAAACAGTAAATTCTTCTCTTATTTTACTCTGATTTCGTAAAACATATTTTTACATAATCACTCGCATGTAACTCTCTACATAACCACTCGGATTTTGATAGGTATGGAAAGGTGTGGGAATTGAGACAAGCTACAAATTTAGGTTGATATGATTCTGAATTAGTTTTAATCAGTGTTCTAACATCATTCTTTCTAATTTCGAGATGCGGATTGGAGTTAGATGCCATAAATTATTGTTAATAATTTTGATGCTAACCTCTACATTAAACCCATGAAAGTAATACTTTTTTTAAAGTTAAAATCATCCGGAGATGGGAGGATTTTTCATACCTCCTCAACCCATAAACTACCCATAGGCATATATATATTGCCCGAAGATCTTTTTCAATCTAAATCAGAGGCAAAGTGAGATATCAAAGAAGTATCTGAATATTATAATACTAAATCTTCTCTGTGTCGATACCGGTAATAGCATATCTAAGAGAAGATTTTCCTCCTTCTCATACATATAGACATCACCAAATACAACATTCTAGACCTCCTAACAATTCACCGTCCCACTTTCACAGAGTCTAAACAGAAAAACCCGGTTCTAGCATACTATGATTTAGCAATTCACCGTCACACTTTTACTTTTAGTCTTGACTTAATATCATATATATTATGCATATATCACATTATTTCTAGCACGTTGTATGAACATGTTCAGATGCTTACTATATAGAAAATCAACTTACCAGGTTAAACAAACCTATAATCTTTTCATGGTGCATAATTTAACATCCAACTAAATCTATAAGGTTTGTTGTAAACAGAGTAAGTAAGCATCTTTTTTATACATGGCACGCCTCAGCCAAAATCGACCCAAAAGTTCTAATTTAAAAATTAAACCAACAAGTGTGAGCTATACACACTCGATGGAGGCAGCTTCATTTTCCGATGGATTCACGCCTGACACGCTTGGGACTGGGGGTGGTTTCTCTCGACTTTATGGGGCCTTATCAGTCTTTCCTTTGTCACCCCCATAATTTGAAATTGAAAGAGCTCACTGTGGAGGTAATATTCGCCCTTTGATAAGTGATATTCGTCAATCAGGTTACTCATCATTCCAAGAGTACTTAGTGGGAGAGGCCGGGCTTCCAAGGGTTTTTGTGGAAATGGCAATTGATTCTAAGCTTACTTTGAAGCTGCCTAAGAAGGCTTGTGAGAAAGACTTGGAATTGTTGCTCATAACTGTTACTATGGTATGTTTACTTCCACTTTCATTATTTACACTATTGTACTCTTGAACTATTTTGTGTTTTGTGTAGATGTGCTTTATTTGAATTTTTGTCTGGTTGTATTGTAGGCATTCATGGAATGGATTGGGGTTGAAGTTTCCTTAAACATGAACTTGAACGATTGTGCTATGTTCACAGATGCCTTAGAGAAAGGGTATCTCTGCAAGGGGCAAAAGTTCACTCTTAACCTGGCATTGCTTGGTGATGTGGGATGTGGGAAGTGGGAAGTCTACTGTGGCTGATAAGCTGGTACGTTGCAGTGCCGGTAGGGCTGTGAAGGTCAATGATACATGTATTTGAGAGTTTGAAAGCATCAGATTCCATTTTACCCTAATGGATACCCTTGGAAAGGCAGAACTATGACGAGCCCTAGTAGTGGCACTTGTAAAGCTGAGTGTTTGGAGAGTCTATTTCCATATCCAAATGTTTGATGGGTCTCTGAGCAATTAGAGAAGAATCATCCAAGTAGATGCATAAATATTTTTGGTTGTGTGGACAAAAGTCATATAGGCGGTTCTATCTTTTTTTCTTCTTTTTTTTTTTTTTTTTTTTTTTTTTTGCATTTTGTATATTCAAAATCCTAATTGACCATGTGGATTCATAGCCCAGTCTAATACTCATGTCCTCTGACTTGCATCGTTTCTTTCTAGATCAAAATTTTTGATCGGGTATACAGAGGAGAAGTCCACCAAACTGATAAGATTTCTCCCATAAATTGGAATGTTTGTAGATCTAAAAGTGTGATCAGTCTACCGGGGGAGAATCCACTAATATTATATGATTCCCTCTCATTTGACAAAATTTGAATCATTTCTTTCTGGATAGGATCTGAAAGTTGAGAAGTTTGATCAATTGATGGCGGGATCCATCAAACCGGCTCACTTCCCTCCTATCAGAGTGTTTACTAAAGAATCATTTTGATAAGACGCCTAATCAAATGTTCGTGGTTGTATGGACGAGAGATCACTTCGTTTTCTTTATATTACAACCTTTTGAAAATCATTGAACTATTCAAAAGTGCTAAAATTGCTACTCTTCATGCTTAATGTTAGATGTGAGTCTTCAAACCATCAAGATCAACACGACTTACTTTTTCTAAAGTCAAATTTAGTCATTTTAATATTTTATATTATATTAGAATTCTATTAAAGTGTTTATTGTACATTTCTTAAAAATAAATTTGTGTCATAATGTGAGTTACATTTCTCACTTTTAAAAGTCTCTCTCTTAGATTATAGAATGTGAGATACAATCCATTCTTTGATAGGGTTATATATGATTATATTTGATGCAACCTTTGCTAGATTGACATTATGCCGGTCATGCAATTCCAAGTCTCCCTCTTGATCAATATGCCAATGCTAATTAGTTGGGTATTTTGAAAATCCAAAAACAACATCTTGTATGGAGGGTTTAACTTTCAATTACCATGTTTGTCGTATAAAACTTTCACTGAAAAGTTTGTTTAATCCAGTTAAATAAAATGATTTAATGAAATGTATTCATATTCAATCAAACATAATGAGATTCAATTGAATCTAGTTGTCTTGACAAATTCGAAAAATTATAGATGGATCAATTTTGAATTATATGAAAGTGTTGGTGTAATTTGCTCATTTTTATTAAAATTTCAACCGTTACTATCAATTAATTTATGGATGGAGATCTACCAAAAGGACCAAATAAAATCAAAATTAATTTTATGGGATCAAATGAAAACAAAAGTTTATTATAGGACCAAGTAAAACTGGAATGAACCTTTATAGGACTAATATGGTAATTAATTCTACGTGTTTGCCATTAGTTGCTTGCTCAAACCAAACAAATTATTACATACACAAACATGACGTACAATGATGTCAAAATTTCTAATAAAAGTCAGGTAATGTATTCAGAAATTGGATGTGGTGATCCCTACCCTTTTAAATTCAAAATCGGACTTATTTATAATCGTCGATTCATCAAAATATGAAAAGGGTAAAAAAGGGGAAAAAACCGATAAACATAAAAGTATACTATAAAAGGAGGATTCAAAAACCCACATATCTTCTTCTTCCCTCGTAGTTTTCCAGACCACTTCAGAAGCAGTGTAGGCCGTTCGTTCTCGCGAAATGTACTTCTTTTCTCTCTCTCCGTCTCCCAAGCTCCCATCTTTTTCCCGGAATTTTTCGCTGCTAATTGATTTCTCAACTGATTAAGATCAGGTTTGCAATCGTCGATTCCCCTGCTTTGATTTGAATGGCTTGTTCGTGATTAGGCTTTGTGTTTTTGGGGAAAAAAATAGGTTTTTTGCTGATTGTTTTCCTATGTGATTTTCTGTGACTTACGAGTAGGTTTTCTTGCCAATTGATTTGTTTTTTTAAACCTTTTTGCTGAAAATTTAGATTTTTAGGGATTTGATTATTGAAGTCTCTGGGAGGATGAGTAACTATTTGTTGTTGGAAATGAGAACATATGATTTGAGTTTGTTAAGTCACTGCAAATAGGGATGCCCTTGTATTTTTCTGTGTGTGATTGTCAGTGAATGGTAAATAATGATTTGGCCAGACCTTTTTGTTTCTTCTAGATGTGTGATTATTAATGATTTGAGGTGTAGACTGAAGAGGGAATATTTGTTACTGATTGGGCTGAAGATAGTGAGATTTTAGGATTTAGTGTGTATATATTGTTTTGCCTGCTTCAGGGTCCCTATGTGCTCTTTTACACTCTAGATTGCGTGATAGAAGATAGTGTGACGGGGTTGTTTGTGTCTTGTGCTATGCATGCCTAGATTTAATAGTCTGTATGTTGTAGCTCCCCCGCTACATAAAATCTCGGTGTTCCATTTTCAAAACCTAGATACCGCCTTGCTCCAGTATTTGCAGCTATGGGTGGGATGCTGAAGCAGCTAGGGGCATTCCGCATCACGCCGCACAAGGTTTCCGTCTGCGTGTTGATTCAAGCTTTCGCACCGCCGGGAGAAATCTCTCCTCCGCCTTTGTTCTCCTCCGTTTCCGATCATAATTGTTTCGGGTTGTTCCTCATTTCTCTGATCAAGGTATCATTACTCTGCCACTCTTTTACTAATGCTCCAAGGTATTTTGAATTTTGAATATAGTTCTTGTGTTAATGTTGTTTTCTCTGACTTAAAGTTGATATTTTTTGAATGAAAATGAACAATGTAATCATGAGTGCATGAAGTTGTAGATTGAGTTCAAAGCTAGTACAGAGGAAATGTTTTTGCTTATGCACTCTATGTGGTATGGGTAATGTATTACTTGAGCTATGTTTTGTTGTCTGACTGAAAGTTGATATTTTGAATGTAAAATGAACAATGTAATCAGGAAGTTGTAGAATGAATCCAATGAAATGCTAGTGCGGCTGACAAATTTTCGATTTTGCTTGCTATGAAACGTTAATAATTTGTTGTGTGTTTATGAGAAATGACTATGTGTTCAATGCCTTTGTCGTAACATACAACTTCTGATTGGAAAAACTGTGTCTTGTCAAGTTTTGTAGAAATGATTTCATGTGCTGGCTGTCTTGGAATATGATGGTCTTGTTTTGATTAAATGCAGTCCTGTGATCATATTTTGGAGCCAAAGCCGGACGAGCTTATTCAACTGTTGAAGGAAGTTGATGAAGTAGCTAGTTACCAGTTGATTGGTCTCTTGACGACTCGATTATCTTCGATTGAAAAAATCGATCATCTATTTAACTTATTTAGAGATCTCAGAGGTGAGTATCCACTGGGCACATGTAATTATCATTTTAAGCTTTGATCATGGGGGGGGGGGGGGGGGGGGGGGGGGGGGGGCTGATTGCAATGTTATGGATGATGATCAAATTATGCTTGACCCAAGTAGTATTCTTGGGCTGTTTGTGCGATGCTGCATGCTCGCTTTCAATTCTTCAGGATTTGAGGTTTTTTCCTAATCTCCATTATGGAAGTCAAATATATGAGAATTAGATTAGACAAATTCGTGTCAATTTTATTCCACCCATTCACTATTACCCTTATGCAGTTCAATTCAAGCATGGAAGTAGTTATATGATTGCATCTATTATTTGGTTTGATACTTATTTATCATGGGAATGCAGGTAGTGTGCAATCTTCTAACAAGTATAGATATCTACTGCAAAGAATCCTATCAATGCGAGTTGTCTCATTTAGAAGACCGCACTAATGATGCTGAATCATCTATGAGGTTTGAAAACATGGAACTGAAGAGCCTTGTGTTTGAGGAAGTTAGCAAAGAATCTGAAGAACGAATGTTGGCTAATGGAAGAATTTCTTTCCATAGTCATACTCCTAAAGCTCTTTTTGGACTTATACAAGGTATTTTTTAATGGCTATAATCCCAATGTATGCGATGGCATCTTGAATGTATAACTGGCATAGAGGGACCATTGTTCCTTTTACTTGCTGAGCCACCAATGGTCAAATGCTGGTGATGCAGGCGTTGAGTACAATTTATGCGGCTCTATTATAATGAACTCTATGTTCTCTTGAGTTAGATTGTTTCATCTATTGGCTGAACTTTTTTACTAACTTTGTAACGCGTCACAGATATAATTGCTCGAATATGCTGATCATTGTCAGAAAACTGCTTGATACTTTAGTAATGGTAGGTTTCAGTAAACTACAATTTCAGGAAGAGATATTGAGTAGTTCACATGATACTGGTGCAACACTTATCTGACATGAGGTCCTGGTTTCATCACTACACGACTCCCTTCAGATCTTAATTTTTTTTTTGTTAGACATGCTGGTATTTGTGCACATATAGCATAGCTTTTCAAGTATACATATATGCAGCTTCTCTATTTGAATTGATTGAAAATTGAACGTGTAATTGCAGATGCAGACATTTCTTCAGGCTCAAAATTGAAACATAATGATAAAAAAAGAAAAGGCATATCAGGCGCACATTCACAAAAGTATGCAAAGAAGTTTTCAAATCCCCAGCCTGGTGGATTCCTTCGTACGAATTGGCAAGTGCAAGGATATTTGTTAGAGCAATCTGACGCAATTGAAAGGTATGTGTCGTCATGCTTAACTCTTACACTGATTCACATATTTATGATTAAGATGGCTTATGTCAGCAAGAATTTATTCTTCTGTCTTGTGGCAGGCATGGCTGTACTTTTCCCTTGAATGCCTTCGAGTCTACACTTAAGCAGCTTCAGACACTATCTCCAGAACTGCACTGGGTAAACTTGCCCTCGCATTGGCTTGGCCTTGAGTCCTTTACACTAAGATTGTTCTGATTTCTTCAACCTTAATTGTGCAAATGCAGGTTCACTTCTTGCGCTATTTGTGTAGCCTTAATCATGATGACTACCCTGTAGCTTTGGAAAGACTTTACCGTTATTTTGACCACAGGTATATTGACACAGTGGGTTAGTGCTCAGTTGTTAGCAACTGATATCATTTATACATGGTTGTTTATGTGTTTATTTGTCCCGTTCTCTTTTATTTCAAACTGTCATGCCTTCAGAATTCTTTGTCACTGTTTGACCGTGCTTTACATCCATGTTCCACCATACTGACTCTAACTGATAGTTTAGATCTCCACATAAAAAGTTGGATGACCAATGTTTAGAATGATGTGAAAGAAATAGGATGCAATTCAGGTTTCAAGTTTGTTACCAAACCTATTGCTACAATCTTTCCTGAAAATTGTTTGTACCAAAGTGCAGGGATTGAAGGACATGATATTGCCCCACCTTCTTCAGGATGTAATAGTGCTGGTAGATTTGAGGTTGCTTTACTATGCTTAGGGATGATGCACTTCCACTTTGGTCACCCAAAGCAAGCTTTGGAAGTAAGGCTTTTTCCTTTTCTCTGGAATTCTTTTTAAAAGTCATTCTTGTTATATCTCAGGCTTCCGCACTTCTTTTTTACAAGTTGTGTTTTATATCTATACTATGGAAGTTTGGAGGCTGACTGATACTTTGCTTGCATTTTTAGGTCTTAACTGAAGCAGTTAGATTTTCTCAGCTGGTAATCTTCTCAACTTGTCTGTTGAATTTATGTTGTTTTTATTCGCTAAAGCAGGAAACGAGGCATTTTTTTTGGCAATCTTTAGTTTTATTTATTATAGTTATTATTGGGGTGGTTTATTTTCCTTGATAGGATGTAACAACAATTTTGTGTTTAAATTTTAAAATACTGCTGGAAGGAGTCAAATTTTTACGTGTTTTTCATTCAGGATGAATATTAAAAAGTCCTATTTTGTTCCATTTCCATTTCCTTTCTTCTTCCGGAATAGATCATTGTTTCAAATTGGTTAGAAGATAAATCAATTTTCCCTTGTTCGGATATTATGCGAAGGACAAACTTCTCAGTTGTTGCTTTTCTGAGCTGAATCATTCTTGTAGTGGCATATGTATACCTCCTGAATGGTTCTACTGTACCTGGTCTGAGTGGTTTCTCTCTTGGCGCTTAACAAACATTTGGTGCTTTTTGCACTTTCCCTATTGATTGTTCTTGTTTATGTTTACTGTGCTTAATGTATACAAGTCTCTGTACTCCTTCTATGAATATATTTGTGAGTGCGTGCTGATCTCTGTACTCCTTATGCAGCATAGTGATGATGCTTGTCTTGCGTACACTTTAACAACCATTTGCAACCTGCTATCTGAAGTTGGTATTTCAAGCACAACGGGGATTCTTGGATCATCTTGCTCCCCGTCCCCGGCATTAAATATGGGAACTTCCTTGTCCATTCAGCAGCAGTTGTATGTGCTTTTGAGGAGGTCTATTAAAAGATCTGAAGACTTAAAGTTTAAACGATTGGTGGCTTCCAATCATCTTGCTATGGCAAAATTTGAGCTAACTGTAAGAGTTCAGAGTAATATGGATTTATCAATTAGTATGATCAGCTTAATCAAAATGTTCTCTTTGCTTTATTTGACAATTTTCTTCTTTGGACTGAAGTTGAATGCTGTATGCACCATTAAGAACTGAAAATGTTGTACTGTTTTACGTAGGAGTGCAAATTATGGTTTAACAATTGGTAGTTCTTATTAATGAATTATTTCTCCCAACTAATGCCTCTAAAGGAAATTTCTTCTGTTGTTGGTCTTTCAAAAGTTGTTCTTAGATGATTTTGCAGGCCTTGTTATGTTGCTTTTGATTCTCTTTTGTCATTAACCTTTTATGTCACATTTTTCTACACCTTGAATCCTTTAACTGGTTCTTGTAATCTGTAATTGTTATTTTTTGCAGCATGTTCAAAGGCCATTGCTATCATTTGGTCCTAAGGGTCCCATGAAACTCAAAACATCTCCCATCAATGTTTGCAAGGTTTGGCCTTCTTTTGTTCTTACTCTTGCCCAAGTTTCATTTGTCATTTCACTGGTACCGTTTTGGGTTTAATTTTATGTACTTTGCATTGGCAGGAACTAAGATATAGCTCTCATCTCATTAGTGAATTTGTTGAAGAAAATTCTGTAATGATTACTGAAGGTGCACTGTCCAGTACATGGTTTAAGGATTTGAAGACGCCTAATGGCTCACTGATTTTCTCTCAAGAAAATAAATCTGGAAGCAATTTGGATGTGTACCAGTTTTCTGCCCAGCCAGGTACTGTTCCCAGTTCCGTTTCGCGATTTTTAGGTGCTTCATCCTTGGTTCGTGCAACCTCGTGGGAGTCATATGGCTGGTAATACATATGCAATCCAAAGAAACTTTCTTTTTTCTTTTTTTTGCGACATTTATGACAGTTGAGTTCCATACTAAATAATGTCACACTTATGTCGCAACTGTATGTAAAACAACTCTGTGCTGGTTTTTTTAGTTATAAAACGCCGACTGTATGGAATTTAGATCTCTTTCTATTCATTTACATTTTTATTAATAATAATCCCCACCCCTCTGAACAGTAAACAGCTTTTGTGTCACCAAATCTACTCCGTCTTTTGAAAATATATCATTTTTATTTATCAAATAATGCTTTTACAGACAGATCAAATTCATGCTTTTACAGACAGGCTCTTCTTGTTTTACTTCATTAAATCTCAATTCCTTTAATTACTTTTCAGTGCTTCACTTGCAAGGATAAGTACCCTTGTTTTCGCAACATGCTTTGCTGACTCATCAAGGTATTTACTGGATTGCCTAAGTACTCCGTGAACCTGTTGCCTTGCCACCTTCCTGTTTTGTCTCGAACTACTATATGATAGTGTTCTATGAAACTTGCAGTTCAGATAATACGGCATTAGCATATGCAAAGCTCATTCAACATCTGGCTACTTTTAAAGGACACAAAGGTAGCAATCCCCTTTTTCTGTTTAAAGAAATATCACAGAAGCAAAATTCTTTAGTCATCTGCTTTTGTGTTCTTTTTAATTATGGAAATTCTGGGCCTTGGCATTTGTTCAAAGTGTGTATTTTTTGATAAATTTGTTTTACTAGTTATCTTAGTTTGTGATGTTAAATGAGTCGAGGCTTTTTTGCATAAAGCATTACACATGCATTTATTTTATATTAGAAGATCAAACTGAATTTATTTATCTGAAGAGTCATTTGCATTTGCATTTTTAGTTATGCTATTTCTGGTCCCTGACTCCCTGGCACTTGTTCAAAATGTGTACTTATTAATACATTTGTTGTACTGGTTAACTTTTCTAAGCATATTTTTACGACCGAAGCCTTGGAATGATCTCTTTACAACAGCAGAGATCTTTTTGGAATTTCTACTAATGTATTCGAGCAGTGAGAGTGCAAAACCTTGCCAGGGCAGCCAAGAGTAGTTGAAATGCACTTTGTTCAGTATACGTTTGATGTTGCTCACTACAAATGGCTAGACATGTATAATATTGTATTATATCAACTTCATAGCAATGGAGAGATTGACATTGGTGTGCTTGTGCAAGTTCTTGATTTGGCTACCTGCATTTTTATGATATGTAGAAGCTTTTGATGCACTCAAAATAGCTGAGGAAAAGTTAGCAAGTATTTCAAAGTCAAGAATCCTGCTTGTAAAGTTGCAATTACTTCATGAGCATGCTCTTCACCGGCAAGTATTTCTTGTCTTCATCTTCAGTCTGGAATTTTTGTGTGTCGGATTTTTTTTTTAGTTACTCTAAATTTTATATCAAGATATTCTCTCTGATCACTTGCAGAGGACATTTGAAATTTGCCCAGCAAGTTTGTGATGAACTTGGAGTGCTGGCTTCCTCTGTAAGTGGTGTTGATATGGAGCTCAAGACAGAGGCAAGTCTCCGACATGCTCGAACAATGCTTGCTGTGAACCAATTTAGCCAGGTATTCTGTATTCATCAATACATCTACCATACATGTTTTATTTTATTGCTTTTGGTTGGAATGGTGAAAGAAAAGTTATGTACCTTATATTCCAAACAGGTCCTGGGCTCTTTGCTTTTACGTATTAAAAATGTTTGTGGCCTTCCAGTAGAAATTATACTTGAACAATTTTAAGTTGCGAAAGGAACACTCTATGCTACTCCATATCCCCAGAAATGGCATTGTAGTTTCTGTAGTACAGTTAGCCAGGCATAAATTATGGGTGTTGTGAAATGGTGTCCAGTATTCTGCTCAATGTGCTCATTATAGCGGGGTTTGCTGGTTTAGTGTTCTGCTCATTATAGTCTGTATTTTTAGTGCTCCAGTAAATTATTCATTGTAAAATGTAAATGGCTTTTGACCACTTCGTCAACACTATTCTATTTGCACTTTTTGGGGTGGGTGGGGTGGGGTGGTATTGTACTGGTTTTACGCAGCTGGCTTCAGTGGAAGATGCACATAAATGCACAGTTGAAATTAGCTTGCCCTGTGTCCCAAGGTGTCATTTCTAATACATTATGCTGTTTCAGGCCGTAGCTGTTGCAAACTCCCTTTTCAGCATGTGTTACAAGTATAATATGCAGGTTGAGAATGCTGCAGTTCTTCTCTTGCTGGCTGAGATACATAAGGTTTATATTCTCTTCTGTGGTTACCTTAATTCTATCAGCCTTTATTTCTTAGATTGAACTATTTTGCATGCTATATATTCTGATATGGGATTAATTCTACCATGTTTTTTTGAGGAAAAATTAGTTCAGTGACATGTATAATCATCATTCATTATGAATCATTTGTTCATGTGTTGGGTAGTTTTATATGCTCATGTATACTGGGTATTAAGGCTTTTTCCTGATCTTTAGAACTATGGATTTAATGGCAATTTTTCTAATCACTGAGGGGCCTTAACTTGTCACAACTTATCATGGTGTAAATCTGATTGGTGGACTCACCTTTGTCACTTTCAGAAATCAGGAAATGCTGTTCTCGGAATCCCTTATGCTTTGGCTAGTCTGTCATTTTGCCAGTCTTTTAATTTGGATCTTCTGAAGGCCTCCGCAACGCTAACATTAGCTGACTTGTGGCTCTTACTGGGATCAAATCATTCAAGCAAAGCTTTAGCCCTTTTACATAGTGCTTTTCCTGTGATTCTTGGCCAAGGTGGTCTAGAACTTTGTGCTCGAGCTTACATAACAGAAGCAAAATGCTATCTGGCAGATCCAGGGTTTAATGGTGATTCTGATGGTTTATTTATTTATTTTTTTCTAGTATCTCCCTCGTATATATTTATCTTATTTTCTTATTTATTCAATTGCAAAACTCCATCCTGAATTTTCTTATATACAAGATTATGGTTTGCCTCGTATCATTTTCTTGCATCTAATATGGTGATAGTAACTGCTAATGATATTATGGATTTGGTGGCAGTTTTTGAAGATTCCGAGTTAGTGGTTGAGCCATTAAAGCAAGCTACAGAAGCACTTCAACTTCTAGAGGTTAGTTTCCTTTTTGCACGAATAATGCCTACTTGCATGATATTGGTTTACTGCATCAAGCAAAATCAGCTATGCCCCAATCTCTTAGAAGAGGCAGATAGGGAAATCTTGATCGAAAAAGTGTTGATTCTTTTGCTCATTGACATCTGCTCTTGTTAACAGTATCACGAGCTCGCCGCTGAAGCTTTTTACTTGCTGGCAATCGTGTATAATAAGTTAGGACTCATGGATGAAAGGGAAGAGGCCTCTGCAAGTTTCAAAGAGCATATTTTAGCTCTTGAAAGCACCAGGGACAAGGAGGGATGTCCTTCCGGTTTGTTAAACAGGTAAAAGGGAAGTCGAAAGATGCTGCATTTTTTTTGGCATAGTAGATTATGTAGTCAGATATGTCCCTTTTGGATTCGGGAACATTATGTAAGTATAATAATTACTACTTTGTGATGAGATTAAAGTTAAGACAATTATATTTTTATCTTAATCTTTTCCGAATGCACTTTACATGTACAAATATTAAACATCTCATCGGCGATGCACGGAAATTAAATTAGTAACAGTCATTTTAAAAGACGAATTCTAGTTCATAGTGAAGATGAAAATGATTTGATGGATTTAATATAATTTATACTGATTTTACTTTTAATAATATTAATATTCATCTTAGTTTTTAATTTAATATATTCTAATTCAATTTATTTCTTTTCAAGTTTGCTTAGAGCATTTTCAACAGTAAGTTACAATATATTGTAGGTTACATTAATTCAAGCTAATTAGTTAGCAAATTACAAGTATCTCCCATGGTTATTAATATCATAAATTAGCTTGTATGATCCCATTTATTTCTAATACACATCTAAATACATTGAATTATTGATGTGGGGCCTACTCAAACTAGTTGCTTGCCAAGGCTAGTTGCTTGTGAATGTAGTGCTTGTAAATGGTAAAATAATGGTAAGCTAGTACTAAATATTTTATAAAAATTGCCAAGTAAGTCCAAAAATGCAACCATTGGAGATGCTCTTAGTTCAATTCTGAAAAAAAAAAGTGGAAAACACGCCTTGGAGCAATTTGTAGTAGGATCGAAGGATTGATTTTGAAGCCTAAATATGGATTCTCATGACATCAAAATCAAAGTTAATTAGGCTCCGTGGTACACAACTAATGCTATAATTCTGATTTGAACTGAAAACCCCGATCTAACCGAATAGTATTAAATCGATCCGAAGCGAACTCAACCAAAAGGTTTAAGCCTAAATTGTCCCTGATTGAACTCAATTGAAAAACTGATTTAATCTGAAAATCTAAATTTGAACCCAATCGATAACCGAATTTGCTGAGACCGATTCCGATTTGAATTGAATCGAAATCAAATCAAAATCCTTAATAGAAAATAAATTAAGGATTGACCTTTCATTAGTTAAACTAAATTTAGTTGATGTTTAAAAAAAGTTATACAAGAGATCATCTTTGATTTCAATTTAGTTAGCATCTATAGAAAATTAGGTTAGGTTAATATTTAATTAGTTAAACTCAATTTAGTTAGTGTATATCACTATATTCTAAAAGGGGGAACGGGCAAACTGTTCATGGATGAACAGTGTTAGGGGGCAAAATTGTCATTTCACCATGAGTGAGTCACATGGCCTCGCAACTCCACCACCACAGCGAAGCTCACCCTCAATCCAGGGGTGTTCAAAATTACCTAACCCGACCTACCCGACCCGATAATCGAAATACCCGAATGCTAATGTCCGGGTAATTATAAGTATAAACGGGCCGGGTTTATAATAGGGTTCGGGTCCGGGTCACAAAAATTGAATTTTTGGGTACCCGAAATACCCGATTAAATATTTATATTACAAATAAGAAGATGATAACGAATATGTTTGTTATGTCGAGTACTCGTAAAAAAATGTTAATGTATATTCTCTTATTTAGTACTTCGCATATTTTCGATAACACATTTTTTTCATATACATATTACATAGGAAAGAGATGTAATTAATAATTTTGGCTTATATTTGCATCATTTATGCATCGTTAACGAAAAAGACACTATTTCTTGTAGTTATAAAAAAATTATGACTTAATTTAATATAGTGATTGAATTTCAGATTGTATTTATGCTTACATATGTGCAAAATATAAATATAATAATTTAGTAAAAGGGTTAAAGGGTACCCGCTACCCGCCCCGAACTTTTCGGATACCCGAAAGTGCGGGTACCCATATTTCCGGGTTAGAGTTCGGGTCACATATTTTACTACCCAGGTGCGGGTACCCAGTTATGAACACCCCTAGTTAACAGTATCACGAGTTCGCCGCTGAAGCTTTTTACTTGCTGGCAATTGTGTATAATGAGTTAGAACTCATGGATAAAAGGAAAGAGGCCTCTGCAACTCTCCTCCACCGCGAGGCCACCACCACAGCGAAGCTCACCCTCAATCCCATCCTCTCCTCCACCCAGCTTTGAATCACCGGCTCAACCACACTCTTCGACAGTAAATCGTCGCCGGCTCAACCACGCGGAGAGCGGACGAGGCGGTTCTCCACCGTTCACCCTTGCAGAGTTCAAGCCTGATGGTGTTAATAGCGTGGATTTTTATGACGTCGGCTAGGTCGATGGCTTCAATTTTCCGATGCTTGTGGAACCGCTCGGTAGCGGTGGTGGCTGTAATTCTACTGGCTGTTAAGCAGACCTGATAGCAGCTTGCCCTGAAGAGCTGAAGATGAGTGATGGCAATGGAAATACACTTGGTAGTAAAAGCCTTTGTCAGGCGTTTAATACGTGTGAGTATTGCTACAATGTTGGAGGTAATGAGTGCAAACCGACTAATTCTTGCAGATGTTCAAGAAAACGTTCCTCAAGCTTATAGCTACCCGATGGATGATGCTACGAGCACTTTCACATGTTCTGGTTCAGTATATGATATCACCTTCTGCCCTTCTTTAGATGTCAGGTAAAATTTATGTATTTTATGACTTTGATGTTCATTGTGTTAGTGTTTTTTAAAGTTATAAGAATGTTTTGTTTGT
Source organism: Sherardia arvensis (assembly GCA_948330725.1). Lineage (NCBI taxonomy): Eukaryota > Viridiplantae > Streptophyta > Magnoliopsida > Gentianales > Rubiaceae > Sherardia > Sherardia arvensis. The sequence continues at coordinate 11,463,742 of OX415244.1, forward strand.
CTATATTCATAATTAAATCGGCCTTGATTCCATACTGGATGAGCATATCATTTGGATGCCTTCAATGTATTTGTTGTTTTCAGAATTCTGCATTAACTGTGTGTATTAGAGAAGTCTAAGGTGTGCTCAGTCCTCAAGGGCTTGATTTCATAACGAAATGATCTGGGTTGCTAATCGATCGTTTCCTCTAATCCAGGCTTCAGCTGGTTTTTATTCCTCTCTCGAGAACTTGCAACTTTGCAACTGAGACATTGTTGTGTTCATTTTGCCTCCACTGTCAGGGTTATCATGGTGATACATCAAAGACATTCCTCTGTGATAATGTGAGTGATAAGGTGAAACATTTTGTGAAGGAGGATATGTAGTCTCTGAAATTGCTAAGAAATTTGGATGATTTTTGTTTCGTTTTGTATGTATTTTTTTATGTTCACTTTTTTATTTTATTTAAGGCAGTCTACAGTGACACAGTATATCCCTTATAAGGCATGAATATGAGGTATAGAATAGAACCGAGGATATGTGAGGTTGGAGTCAACTTATTCCTTTTAGCTTAGCATTGAGATTGTGGACAGTTTAAACTATTGTTGATTTAGTTTGCTGGTATTTAGACTTGTGTAATCGTTTGCTTTTCTATAGAATTTTCATTCAGTTGAATTGTTGAGATATGATTCATATAGCCTACCCTAGATGAAAGTGCTATATAGTTAAAGCTACTTGAGTGAAACAATCAGTATATCAGTAGTTCTGAGATGCAATTCGTTTAGATTATAATTGATGCTTGTTGAAATTCAAGTGGTTGATTTTAGCTACAGAGAGCTTGATGTGTTATTTTAAGATGATGATTGTCTTTGCTAGACTGTGTGTGTTATACTCAATAGATTATAAGTTCAGTTATGGTGCTGCAGCTTATGGATGCTTTCGTTGACACCAGTTAACTTCCCAATATCATCTCATTTTCTGTAAGATTGAAACATTCTAGTTGTCAAAATATGAGCAGATATGTGAGATGGAATAAAGAATGAGAGTAACTTATACCGATAACTTTTGCAAGGTCGAGCCCTAAACCGATGAATGCATATGAGAAGGACATGATAGCAGCAATGACAGAAAGCCATGCCATGTTATGAAAATCAGGACTTTGAGACATTACAATCTGGACTGCCCCGAACACTAGCATGAATTTTGAGTTGCCTTGACCACAATCTGCATTTTGTCTGCCTTTCTTGTGGTAACAATTTGATTTATATACTGCTATGAAAAACCATAAAATGTAAATTGCATTTAGAAGCAAGAATCAATAAAAATGATCAAGTTTGGAGAGTTGTACCCCAAACTCTTGTAGCTGTGATAGCGTAGGAGTACCATACAAACTTTCCACCACTAATATATTACATATTTGTTCCATTCCACTGCCTGGAAATTTTATCAATTCATTAGGTAGCATGATCTTAAATTGGAACAGTAAGAAATTGAATATCAAGTATTCAATTTCTTACTGTTCAAATATTCAAAATTCATTTTGTATGTAAATAATATGAGAGTTAATGAGAATATGATTATGTTTGGAAGAGGTGAATTTTGAAAGAACATGATTTTGTTTTAGATTATATATATTTGAATTAACAAAACCTTGTGTGGTATATATGTAGAATTTTGTTTGGAATGTAAGATTTAGGTTTGAGTTTTTTGTTGAGTTGCTTTTGTAAAAAAAACTGAATTAAAAAAAAAATTGGCATTTTAAATTTGGCCTTATTTGATGTAATTGAGATAATTTCTTTGCTTCTTATATTTTTATATTTTAAAATATTTAACCATTTTAAAATTTTATTCTGTACAATAAAATGAATGGAATTTGTTTAAATGTTTGTTTTATTTTTATGCAATAATCAAAGTTGTTTTGACAAACATTGAATCATAAGTAAACGTTTATTATAATATATAATTATCTTTATTTTAGTTGTTTTAGTGGCTCACCCAAAACTTGGTAGTAGAAAATATATATCTAAACTTGCTTGTTCTCATAACAATTCAGAACTCTAAATTAGTCATGAGCCGAGATAGTTACTAGCGACTGGAGAGACGTCTATATCCTAGAATATGACTCTATTTGGAAGAGAGGACATTTTTACGATAACACTAATTTACTTCTTCCATTTTAGTTTAATCGACTGATCACTTCTTACAAACTTATGTCACATATATTATATTTGACAATAGTTTAAAAATCAAGCATCCAAAAAGGAATTTACATCAAACATCTAAAAATGAACAATCTGTCATCAACTGATTAACTCATAACCCGAATAGGGTGAACATTTTTCCGGTTTCAGTCAATTTTGGTATCTCTTCGTTAAATATGGTTTCAATTTTCTATATATACACCATATCTTTATACAATTTTCTAAACCTTAATAAAAAATATTAGATACGTACGTCACTCATCGTTATTTATATTTGACGGTTAATGATGAAATGACATTTTTTATTTATAATTTATTAGTTAAGTGCTAGTTTTTTTTTTTTTTTTGGATTAAACCACCATTGGTGGAGGAATATTATATTTGGCGTCCCCAAACCATTAAATTGACATAAAATAAAATACAATGATCTCCTCTATGGGAGGCAATTTGTAAGATTACAGAAAGGTTTCTAAAGATATGACAATTCTAAACCTTCTCTATATCTGAAGCAGGAACTAAAGCCTTAGTAGCTAGATACAGCCATAGTAATTCACTACTTCGATAGTACTACCTAAAAAAGAGATGAATGGAATGATTCCTAAAAGACCGACACAAAAGCGTCAAACTGCTTTGACATGTGTAATATCCCTAATTTGAAACATAAAGTCTGCACTAAATGCTCAAATCTACAAGTGTATGCACAGAGACGCCGATAGTAACTTAAAGAAGGTACCACGATTTGGATTTCTCCTCTACTGTAACTGCACACACCGAAACCCAAGGGGTCTTCCCAAAGTAAGAGGGAGGCGACAAACAAATGGGCAGGATACTCAATAAATTTGTCAAAGCAATTTTGCAAAATGTCAAAGTTTCAATCACCCATCTCTTAAAATCTAAAAACTCTATGAAAGCAGCAAAAAGAATCAACCCAGAATCTTGTCCAATAAAAGCATCGAAAAGAGACATCACCAGAATAAACCTGCGTGGCACATGAAACCCCAGCGTAGCGCGCTAGCATCTGTGTGGGGCAACCGGTGAAAGACACACTGGTATGCCTAGCAGCGGCGCGTGGAGTACCGGCGGCGGCGCTTGAAAGACCGGATGAAATCAACGACACCTGATCGGACCTAAACCTGTCATCTCAACCTAATTAGGCCATCTCCAGTTGAAACTATCCGGACCTGTCCGACCCGACCCGACCTGCCCCGAGCCGAGCCGAGCCGACCGAGTCAAATTAAAAGCCCAGCCGAGCAGGGCCATCCAACCCGGCATAGCCTCAAGTCTCCTGGACTCGCCTGCAAACCAAACCGAAAAACCTCTGCAGCGCGACTGACCTGGGCTGCACAGATCCGCTGTCATCGCTCCGGAGTCAGGTCGGAGCCCCTCGGTGTTGCTCTCGTCCGTTCCGCTGTCGTAACCCCTCGGTGTTGTGTCCGGATCGATGCCGGTTCTGTGGTCTTGGAGGTCGGAGCCCCTCAGCATTGGTCGGCATCAGTCGGCATCGTCGGCTCCTGGGTCGTCGTCACCTGCAATCCGTCGGCGTCCCGCCGGACAAAGGTGTAGTTGGTCGGAGATTCAAAAAGGGATGTAATTTGTCGATTGAGATGGTGTTTTGGATTGAGGGCTGGGGGTTGAGGGAAGAATAGGTTTATGGGTTGGGAGGGGTGGCCTACTCAGCGGCGAAAGGCCGGCGGCCACCCCGCCAGATTTGGATCTGAGATCTGGTACTGTTTGGGAAGGGGAGGAGAGAGCGTTTCTCTCGAAAAAGTGTTAAGTGCTAGGTTGATTAAACTAAATTAAGTAACATAAGTGAATATTATATTATAATCTCAAATTGAACTTGTTATTATTAATCTTAAAGGGAACTAAAAGTATTATTCTCCAGTTAAATATATTTATTATTTTGACATGAAACCACGTGGTTTAGACTAAACACCGCAAACCGCCGTCCTTGGGGACAAGGTTAGTTACAAGGGGAGTGTATTTTCTTGAGGATGGAGCAATGATTTTTATCGGTTGTGTTCGTTCTTTTGTCAGTCTCTTTTGGTGCAGCCAGCCTTTTTATAATGAAGAGGATATGAACTCAGAAGAAGTAATGGTGGATTTTCAAGTGCACAGTTTGGGTAGACCATTCAAAGGAGGGACTTTAGGTGTATTGAAATTATGGCGGTCGAAGTCAAAGTGTAGCAAAGGCACATGGAATCTGGTGCAACTCTTGGAAGTCTTATTGTAGCAAGATAAGTCTCGGACTGAAGAAAATAGCATCTCTCAAGTTTATTGCAGAAAGTATCAGTGCTTTGAATTATGCAGCAAACCGAATTTTCGGAAACGTAGCAGGTCAATGGAAATTGGATGTTGTAGCAATTCATGATTCTGAATATACATCACGAACCCCGAATCTTAAAAATGCTAGATGTCTGAAATTTGCAGTAGACAAGGAATGTGGAAATTCAGCAGACCGTGGAGGAAAAATTGCAGCATCAGCAAATTTTCTAGGAAAGAGAGATTACAGTAACGCATATTTTCTGTTCGAAGTTGGCAGCAAACCAGAATTTCTCTCTGAAATCAAAAGCATTTAGCGAGTTTAAAAATAGGATGACAGGATGCCATTGGATCAAGCCCTGCAACATATTGCTAAGCCTTGATCAGGAATATTATCACCCTTCTCCCGCGATGGTTTGTGGAATATGTTCTTATGAAGTTGAAGCACACAACGTGGTAGCATTTTCGAACTCTTCCATGGATATTAAACTCTATTTACATTGCACTACACTCTGATTATGTTTGATACAGTTCTGAATTGAGCATCTGGAAATATCCACTGAACTGGTCTAAAAATATTCTATTAGTCTACTCTCCCATGGTTTGTTTGCCATCCAGCCCTCGAGTTACAGACCAAACCGCCGGTGCTTGATGGCCTGGGGAAGAGACTGTCGGAGCGGGTGATAAAGGATTTTGCAGAGAACAAGAAAATATATAATAACCCGAATTAATTGCTATAACCTGGTTTTGACCCGAAATAAACCCGCAAGATTTTGTCCATGCCTTGGATTTGGTGTTTGAAAACTTTGCTCCATCAAAAGAATTGAATCCATGGAATTCAAGACTCGATAATTTTGGAAAACCAATTCTATATCAAAATTATTGTGCAACCAAACAGCAGAATTTACCTAATGCCATAATATTTAAATATTATGCTACAATTCTATGCAAAACAAACACACCTTAAAATTTTAGTTTTTGATTTTCCGAGAGAGTGTTAGATTTCTGTAATTTAAAACGAGGATTTTTCTTCACTCTGAATCCATTTTGATTGATTAGATAGATGAGGCAATAACAAGAAGGTAATCTCGTCTATCCAGATTGAATTAATCCGACAAAATATTTGATTTCTCCACTTTATTTTTACAAAGTAAACTAAAAAGGACTAAGCTAAACTGAATAAAAATATAACGAATTGAAGTAAAAATTAATATATTTAAAAATAATATTAGTATGTTTTTAAAAAGTTGATTCATACATTTCATCAAAATTTTGGAGTGAGCCGAAAAATACTTCTAACATTAAAGACGAGAGCAGAGGCGGCCCAATAACGAGGCATGTAAATTGTGTCGGAATTGGGCTCGATGGCAAAGACATTTTACCCACGTGGGCTTAGTATGATAAGTCGGCGGACCGAATACATAGGTTAAAAAGAGAGGTGAGAGATTATGATTGTAAGAAAAACCAAAATCGTGCATTAGCACGCATAATTCATGAAATTTAAAATATATACATGCTTCAAACATATCGTGCAAACACATCGTGCAATGCACGATGAAATCATGATATATATTATAGTAATTTTGAGCCCCTTAGTCCCAATTACAAAGATCACTTTAATAACTCTATTTGAGCCGGTCTTGCCCTGAAAAAGCATTAACAATGATCTATACATCAAATACCAATAAATGTAAACAATAAATAATTTGAAGATTAAAAATCAAGTGTAGAGAAAACTCATATCAATAACCATTAACAGAAATTCAGATCAATAACCGTCAAGAACCGGAAAAATATTCACAATGAGTCCTATTATTAGCCACATATTCTTGTGAATATTATGAAATGTCACTGGACTTATGTGGACTTATATATCCATTTATATAGCCACATTCTCCCAATCTTATTCATAATGGCTGAAGTCATAGGCAGGGAAAATATTGGAACCTAGTCGTAATTATTCTGGAGATAGCTAGGGTTTTGAGCAGGGAAAGAGTTGATGAGAAATGGTGGGGCTGAAGTGATGGTCTGGGGGAAAGTGGAGGCTGGCATGAAATTATAGTTAGTGGGCATCTGGGGTAATACGGGGTTTTGGGGAATTGGAGGGGTTCTATCCGTAATTATCTTCTTCCTAGTGCTCGAGTTCCAGAAGTTTTTAATATCATGGTATTTTAACCTTATAGCATGGTCTTATGACTGATGAGCAACATTGATCTCATTATTTTCACTACTCAACTTATTTTCTGTGCTTGTATTTTCACATGATAGTGTGTGCTTGTGTTTAGCTTACCACAATATGGTATTAATTTTGTCCATACTTTTTGTGTTTAATTTGATTAAAATGTATTTTAGTATATTTGTAAGAATCTTCTAATTTGGACTTTCTGTCTGTCCTGCTAAGCGCACGTCAATAGTTGCACGAGTCAATTTAAAATCGTGCATGCCCGATTTTAATCCGCCACTAGGAAAAATCTTATATCATCGAACTTTTGACTTTAATTTAACACTGATGTTAATAAAGTTTTTTACAGTAGTAATTAAATAGTTACCTTAATTTCCTCTCCCCTTTTAAAATGATCACAAATGTTGATGTCTAGCAGCTGGTCGTCATCCTGAACATCAAAAAGGATATTTTAAATTAAAAACGAAAATAAGGGCTATATAGGGGAACCATGGGTGTGTATTTCATATATGGGCTAGGATAAGTCGGCCTGCTTATATGGGTTAGAGAGATGTGTGAGAATATATGGGTCTGGCTTAGGAGCCAGAATCACTAAACTAATGAGACAATGCTCAAGATTATAAACTAGCAATTCATTCTCTAAGTTTTCGATATGGGATAGATAGTGCCTCTTCACAATTACATCACCTGTGAATGTCGCCATCTTTTAAAGTAAAAACAAAAATACACAAATTCCAACATGAGTGAATCCTGAGTATTTCACGCAATATTCATGCTATAGATTCCCGAATAAACAAATATTTTACTTAGTTTTTTCTTACTAATCAGATCACGAAGAAACAACTATTTTTAACGGAAAAGAATGTTTTAAAATAATAGATATATTATGATATATTCAAAAACAGTAGATAAATTAACATAGCTTGCACTGGTATCATACATAAACTAGAAATTAAATTTTATGATTGTATTAAACATCTATACATTCAATCTGTAAAATTGAAATATATTCAAAAATATATCATATATAAGAAATCCCGCGCGTGGCGCGGGAAAGATGATACTAGTAAAAATTTAAACTACCGAAAAGAAATCATGAATTAATACCATCTTATTCATTTTGAATCCAAACTATATGGATCTGCACCCAAACCCAAATCAAACCGATTAGCGTATGATCGAACCTGAATGACACGAACCCAAAAATATTCTATTAAACTTGACTCGATAGTAACATGGCCTGACCAATATGAACCGATAAATGAAAATTTTACCGACTCAACTGAACCGTGTTGATCCGAAACCTCATGCAAATCGACGAATTGACACCACTATCCGCAACTCATTTTTTGTTGATCTGAAACAAATATAAGTGAAATAAAAAGTAATGTATTATGAAATTAATAATAGCGTGATTCAAATTAAATATTTATGAAAATAGAGATAAACTAAAACATACTAGATTAAATTAAATTAAGCCGAAAAATATTCAAATAGGTAGGAAAACATTTCCTAGTTATGGAATATTCTCACCATGTGGGAGGATCAACAGAATAAAAGAATAAATAGGACACAATTTTAGTGCAACTATGGAAACAATGTTTGCTAATTGGTTTTGGCAGCGCCGTATATGGATATCTTTTAAAGAAATTTTTTTTATATCATCTCAAAGTATTGGAGAAAAGTTCAGAAATGTTTGACAAAAGAAATTCTGGTGTGAATCCATTCTATAAAATTGAAATCTCTATATTTTGCAAACTAGCTATCAAATGCGCATCCGTGTTATCGTTCCTTAGTAACCAACATGGCCACTTTATTTCTAGCCTCATGAATTCGAATTTTATGTCTGCCATTAGGTTTCTGAATAATTCTGGAGGCTCTACTTCACTATGAATAATCTGCACTGAATTGAGTGAGTCGCTGTGATTGCAACTTCTCTCCACCCCAGTTTATTTGCCACAAGTAGCGCTTCCTTGAACGCTAAGGTTACTGCGAACAAGGATCCCGAATGTCCTCCATTTCTCATGGCCACCGCTCTGGCAAATGTGTCGTCTTCTTCGACTGCTACAACTCTGATCTCAGTCATCCTGTTACTCAGCCCTGCATCAAATATGATTCTCATGCTTCCTCGGGTGGTCTCTTAATTAGTCTCAATGTCTCCATTATGTGGAATGTTTATAAAGCAAAAAACAATTAGATATTCAGGAATCAAACTACCTAACATACCCTCTAACGCTAGGAGCATCACCAGCTTTACCTTTACTTCTAATCCAATATCAAAAGATTGTGTAGTTTTTGCAATATCATGCAAGTCATACAACAATTTCTTTAGGATACATACTATTTCCCACAGAAATTCTAGTTGGGAAAAAAACTAGTCATCATTGTATGACTCGTTTTACTAATCCGGTCTATCATCACAGAAAGTTGTATTTATTAGGTGAATTTGGAGAGCTGCATGCTTTTAATCCTAATGATCGTAGTTGGCTTATTCTGCGCGATCTAATTTATCGAGTACAACATCCGAAATATGTACCAAATTTCAAAAGGTTCCTTTTAGGGTGTAATGAAAAACTTTTGATGGTAGTCACGAAAGATATTGTTTCAGTTTGTGAATGGGATGAATCGAGTTCAAGCTGGCTAAAAGTGTATGATCTTGGAGATTACATGTTATTTTTGAGTCCGTCAACGTCTTTTTCAAGAAGAAGCACACGACCAAACACGAGTAACAACATTTATCTTTCTCAACTGAAGGAAAACTACCTAGTATTTTATTCTTTGAAGCATGGTGTCTTACAAACACTTGAGAATGACTGCTCCATCATAAGTAATGACGCTGCAACGGTAAATGAGTGTTGTTGGATAAAGCCAACTAAACTTGATGACAATATCGTGGTTCCATGGTTTTCAGAAACGACACCATGAAGAAGAGCTCACGTATCATACATTTCAATTATGGGATCCAATCGATCATGATGATTATGATCCACGAGAATACCATAGCGTCACTGATTATGATCGTGAGATTATTGACCATGATGATGATGAATATGAGTGACCTACACAAATATTGGGGAGAAGATCAGTACACCTGCTTCTTGTAATGTACTTTAAGAATATAAAGAAAAGGTGTATTATAATATGACATTTAAGTTAATTAATCGTTTAATTTATTTTGGCACTAATTTCTTATTTTATTAGATATAAAATTTTATCTTTGTTAAGAAATTGAAAGGTCTAATGATATGAACTCTATACTACACTATAGAATATATACATACAAGAATTAGGAGGAATGAAAGTGAATTGGTTAGCGTTCCTCATTTGAGTTATGATCCCGTCTTCTGAAAAAACGATTTAGCATGCATTTTAAATCATTCAAGCTATGCATTTGAAGTTTATGCCTACTAATTATTTTTTAAAACATTTTCAAAATGTTATTTTATAAATTTTAACTTAAATATTGTACGTTTCAATTGAACTGTATATATTGTAAACTAAAAGTTTCTTGCATTTTAAACATGGTATATTTTACGATAATATTTTTTGCATTTTTACATTAGTCTTTTAATGTTTTCATTAAAAATATAGTATTTGAAGTAAAATGTATTTTCGCATCACTTTTGGAAAGTTGCCATTAAGTTACTTAAGAGGGTTGCTGTACGCATTCCGGTATTTTAATGTTGTAACCTAAAATACGGCATGAATTTACAAAAATATTCTCACTTATTAGATTTATTGAGAAACATAGCAATATTTAGGAAACGATATTGTAATTTCAATGATATTTTCAGTACGCTGAGTAAAATAACAAAATGCAAGTAACACTTCGGTTATTTATATATATGCTGAATGGCGATGGTTTTACAGTGTTGGATTGTCCATTGGTTACCTATAATAGCTAAAGTGACAAGGAAATATTTCTGTGCAATTGCCATATTGCCAATTTCAAGGATCATTATCAATAGCAGCTACGGGCAATGGGTCATTTTTCAGGGAAAGGTAAACCTGTGACTGTGAGGTATGGTAAACATATTGGTGGAATAAAAAATTAATTAAGTTGTGATTATATGCAGTAAATAAAGTGTGGTACTTGGGGGCAAAACTGGAAATATTTTCCTATTTATGTACAAAGGAAAGTGCGTGAAAAAAAGTGATTTATCCACTTTTAGCGAGTGTGTAAAAAATTATAATCATAGGGAGTACCTATGAATAATAATCAATAGTGCAGTATCTCCGGATGTTTTTTAATTTTCATATACGGTTCAAAGTCTTAAAAAAGAAACTAAAATTACTAAAGTATCCCCAGTAAAATAGTAAAAATGAGGTGAATGATACTAACAGTAAATATTAACAAAAATTAAGAAATTGTATATGGTATATATACAGGCCTAAATCCAACTGATCATAATTATATCAGAACAGCCCAGGCCCAACTGAACACTCGTATTGTAGAACGGTTAACAGCCCAGGCCCAACTGAACACTCGTATTGAAGAACAGTTACAAATGTTCAGTGGTCACTTGTAATGCAAAGCAGTTAGACCCAACTGAGTACGTGGTCTAGTGGAGCAAGGCATGACGCCACGAATTTAGGGCTCCACGACCTAAGAATGTCGGACACGACCTCAACGCTCTACCTCTATAAATAGAGGAGAGGGAAGAAGAAAGGGGTAAGCTCTCTAGTCTGAAAATATACAGTACACTCATAATCTCTACTGACTTGATCGTCGGAGTTTCTATCCCCGGAAACTTCCGGGGACTTTTCTTGTAGGAAGCGTTCATCATCGGAACCTGGAAGATATCCGTAATCAAGGAGAAGGGAGGTCCCACTTCAGTGGCGCCGTCTGTGGGGATCTTGTTTTTCATTGATTATGGTGGTTACCAGGAGTGGACATAGCGGTAATCATACACAACAACAAACAACTAGGAATACTCCCAATCGCCATCATGCTATGAACGAACGGGAAGAAAATCCTAGGGAGAGTGAACGGGAAGATGGGGCTGAATCCTCCCCAGATGATCAGCAACGTAGAATAGCGTTTGAAGCCTTCCTTGAAACTCAGAAAGAGACCTTGTATGCACAATTTTTGCAAGCAGTCGTGCCGAAAAATGATGAAAATAAAGGTGAATCACCAACTGTTGAACGGAAAAAGGACAAACAACTTTTACGAGAGGAAGAAGGATTAAAGTATGGAGATGAACTGAAAAACATCGTGGCAGAAGACGAAGGTGATTTTTCACCTCTGTCGATAGAAATACTGATGCTGCCTGCCTGGTCGGTCCGGATAAGCCCCTGAGCCCTGATCCGATATCTGGTCCTACAAGACAGAACCCCGGGAGGTACCCGAGGGTAGACCCTCCGGCGTGATGATGAAAGATGGATCTCGGGAGAGAAAAGGGGTAATCACTTGAATAGTGAGAAGATACTTACTTGGAATAGTGCTGAGGGGCACTATTTATACAATAACCCATGCCTCCCGAATGGTCCATGTTCCGAGTGTTCTCTAGTGTGTGTCGCTGTCCGAGTTGTACGAACCCGGATACTGCCAAACTAGCTTTATCCTGTGACGGGCCAAGCCCATACTATCATGAGGTATTTGGGCTTGGGCCCGGTATCACCACTAGCCCCCCGGAAGCCGGTTCTTCCGTCCGAGGGTATGAACTCCTCTGACCCGAGGGCGGGAGGATTGACTTTTTGTATTCGCCCCGGCCCGACAAAAATGAGACGGGCACGCTCTTTTCAAGAACAATTAATGGTTGTCATCATTGTTCTCTCGCGTCCCAAGCCCATTTAATAGTCGCTTTTTCGCCTTCCTCTTCTTGCTTTCTATAAATAGGCCTTTTTCCCCAATCATTTTCACAAATCGCTTTCAACTTTCCAAAACCTTGCTGCCATTTTTCCTCTCCAAATCTTCATATTCTCTCTCCTCTTCGATCACTATGGCCTCAAACAATGCTCAGTCCTCCAACGTCGATCAGTCTGATGCCGTCATGACTTACTCTCTTCAGAGCACTGCTCCTCCTCCTTCGGCTTCCGTTGGCTCATCGGCGTCCTACAAGCCGATTCATCTTTGTAGCAACGTCTCTCCCTCCGCTCCGATCTTCAAACGCTCCAAGAACCGAGAGCAGAGACAGATAGACAACGCCCGGAAGCACGAAATGAAGGCTGACGTCTGGACCACCAAGTGCCTCAGCGGCATGGGGGTTCCGATACCCTTGAACGCCCAGGTCTCCTCTGTTTCGGCCGAGGAGTCCGTGAGGTCTGTCCGGTGCATCCCCCGGATTCACTTTATGTGGGGTTTAAGTCTTCCCTTCCCGCCATTGTACTCCCGGTTTCTGGAGTTCTACACAATCTCACCCTGCCAACTACATCCGAATGTGATTGCGGTGATGATGGGCTTTCTGGTCAGGAGCCTTCGATGCAAGATTGACCCCTCTTTCAATCTGTGGAGGTCTTTCTATATGCTTATCAAGTGCCCGGGTAAAGAGATGATCTATACCGTTCAAGCACGGCCCGGCGTCCAGGACTTCATCCTCGGCAAGAAGGACTCGACGAAGAACTGGCAGCAGAAGGGGTATGTGAAGGTCAACCCTGAACTCTTCCCGGTCCCCGGCTGGAATAACAACGTCGTCGTCGACGCCCGGGAAGCCTTCCTTCCTGATACTCAGCTTGCATCTCATACTGCCCTGGCCTCGGACAATCTCAACCTTGACCAATACTGGCTCGCTGGCAACTCGCTGTATCTCTTCCCCCGCGCTATATACCCGGCCAGTGCCTTCCAGGACAGTCGTTGGGTCGTCACTTGGCCTGTTTTGGGTATGTCTTAACTTCTACCTTTTTCCTTCTTCAAATTCAAATTCTAATCAACTATCCTCCTCCTTTCAGCTCCTACTTTGGAAAATGACCCTGAGGTGCCGGTCCCTAAGAAGAAGGGCCGGAAGGTCACCCAAGCAGGAACTGGGGCCGACCCTGAGCCATCTCCATCGGAGAAGAAAAAGAAGGGTGGCCCTCACAAGGATGCCCAATCGGATCCTTTGGCCAAAACCAACCCGCAGCCGAAGGGTCAGCAGGCCAGGGATAAGAAAAAGGCAGGGGGCGATCAAGACCGCCATATCGATCCTGACTCGCAGCAGGGGCGCCAACAAGACAAGAACAAGACTAAGGGGGGTGATCAGGACCACCATGTTGGTCCTGACTCGCAGCAGGGGCACCAACAAGATAAGAACAAGACTAAGGGGGGTGATCAGGATCACCATGTTGGTCCTGACTCGCAGCAGGGGCACCAACAAGATAAGAACAAGATGAAAGAGACCGTTCAGGCTCCTCCCCTTGGCTCGGGACCCCTCACCCTTGATCCCATTGAAATCATTAATCTCACACCCGATCCTGAGGTTAGCCGAGGGCATCCGGAGGTACTCGTGACCGAAGCGTCAGCTCAACAGGAGTCCATTCGAGATCCTGTCGAAATTAATCCTGCTATTGTTCCAGCCGGAACCCTAGGTACTCCCGTGCTTATCCCGGGGCCACCTCTTGGCCGAGGGATGCCCCTATGGCCCCTAGCTAGAGATGGCAGGTCTCCTATGTCTAGGTACACCACCATCCCCGCCCCTGAGATTCCTCCTCCCCCCCCCTTCGTTCCCGGCAAGCGGAAAGGGGAGAGCTCCGATCATGGCGGGAAGAGGCATCGGACGAGTGGATCTCCAACCCCATCATCTTCTGTCAACACTCCACAAATTTCATCTGCCAACCCTAAGGTATTTTTCCTTTACTATCCTTCTGTCTCTCTTATTATTATTATTACTTAAAAAACTCATCTACCCTGCAGGTTCAACTTCTCAGTTCTGAGTTTGCCAACTCCCCTGCTTTTCAAGCCGCCCTTGCTTCCTTCCTCGGGCATCATCTCGAAGGGAAAGAGGAAGAACTGAGGGCCGAGAAGGAGAACGAGCTCCGGGCCGAGAGAGAGGTCTCGGCTCAACTTCGAGTCAGGGTAAGTGCCCTGGAGAGAGAGCTGGAGGCTGCTCGGGCGACAAACTATAAGGATCAACTGGAGTTCGCCGAAGCCGTCGTTGACAAGGTCCTGGCCAGCCAGACTCTGTCACTCCGTCTTACCGAGCTGAGCATGGCCGCCAATGCCCACCAGTGCCACAATACTTATATGCAAGTTCGGGGCTGGTTCCCTCCTTCAATCCGAGCGTCGTTCAAACGGCAGTGGTACAACCCGAACGCCGAGGACCAACAACTGCACCTGGTGAATACCCTCCAGAAAGGTGGCATGAAGGGCCTCTCTCCCAAACTATGGGAAGCGTTGCGGGAAAAGCAAATGTCAACTGAGGATGTCCGAAGCTGGTCAACTGATTTGGTTCGGCTTCCTTGCCCTCTTCCCCCTGCTCCAGTCTCCGGAGCCAATCTGCCCGAAGACGAGAACTTTCCTCAATACTGCACCGTATATGGGCATTACAGGGGATTGTTCGATCCAAAAGAACTCGAGGCTGAGACCTCCTCATCCCCGGAGGCCGGCCAAGCGAACCCGGGTACCGCCGAGACCCCTCTGTCCCCTCCTCTACTCTTCTCCGATGATGGTTCGGACAATGACAGTAGCGATGACGGGGACAACCAGGGAGGAGCAGCTCCGAATGTTAGTTAGATTTTTTCCCCTTATTTTTTACTAATCTGTTTTGTAATTTTCCTCCCGGATCTCCAACCCCGGGCCCTCATCTTGATGAATAAATATGCTTTCTATTTCTCTCAGTGTCGTTGCTTCTATTTATTGCTTTGTTTTTTTTTTTTTTGTGTGTGTCCTGACTTGATCATGTTGGCATCAGGGTTCTTCTAGAGTCCTTAGCGTCCCCGTTCTTCCCCCGGCTCCAGTCGGGGCCGGCTGTCCGAGTCTGATCGATCTACTATCTGAAGGAGGACTCGGCCCCCTGATCTCAGAGTTTCCCGATGCCGATTGTCTGCTCACTTGCCTGCTCCAGATCCAAGAGGACTTCGGGTCCCTGCCGAAATGCTACCGGATGGCCTTCGAAAGTATCGACCGAGTTCTGGAGTTCGACCAGGTTATGACAGAGACGGAGGCCCAACACCACAATTTCCAGGTCCGGATCCAAAAGGAACTGGACGAGGTGTGGCATGATGTCATCCTGTACTACAACAAGTGCCAGCGAATGCAGAACACGACCGAGCTCCGTAGGCAAGTTACCACACTGGAAACTGAGAACGAGAGACTGGCCACTAGAAATCGGACTCTGCAGCAGGAGCTGGTAATAGTTCATCTTTCCTACCACCTGCTGGGACTCCGCCAGGGAGAGGTCGACGTACCCGTACTAACTGACGTTCCTCGGGCCGTCGACGATCTCATCGCCTGGATGGAAAGTTCTGATCGGACATCGGGCAGTTGGGCATCTGCCTACCAGGCGGCTAAGGGTTGGAGGAAGAACATATTGAGTCGAAAAATCCTTCCCGAGTCCTTATCGCGCATTCCTCCTCCGGACGAAGTCGACCTGGCCTATGAAAAATATGAGCATGCTCCTCAGCTGTTGGACTTGGAAGCTTCCGAGCGGCGCTTGGCCCGGCTCCGGACGGTCGCAGCCCGATTCCGTGCCCAATTCCCTGGTCAGGGAAGGGCTTCCGATCCTGCTCAGGGAGCCGATCCTCCACCCCGCGGCGATTCACGCCCGCCCCGGAATGACAAGAAAGGCAAGAAGAAAATAGTCGGTACCGAGGGTGTATCAACCAGACAAAGAGTTGCAAGGCAAACTCCCGTCCGAATTGGGGATCCGGCCGCTACGAACAGGGTTACTGCCCAAACTAGACAAAGAACGCCTAACTCGGCGACAAGGACAGGGGGCGCCCCTAATGATGGTACGGACGTTCCTCACACTTCGGCCGAAGAGCAGCAAATGCTGGAGATGGCTGTTCAGAGGAGTCGTCGCGAGACCAGGAGAATTCCTCCCGGCGAGGCGTCCTCCTCCCGGGCTCCAGAATAGGATAATTTTCTATTGTGTAACTCTTCCGAGTCTGTAACAGTCCGGTCCTGTAGACAGTTGTAACCTTCTTGTTCCTAATATGTACAATAATTTTCAGTAAATGACATATTTTTCAATTTTAACATTCTAATGCGTGCATTCGTTCCTTCTTTTAAAAACGGACACAAGGGGGCAAGCCCTTTTTACAAAAATCCCTGTTCCCAGGGTGTCCTCCTACCTACCTTTCGGTCGTCCGACCTCTAGGTTTCTATCCCGGGCTCCTACCGCCGGGGATCTACCCTACCTAGGCATCAAGTGCCAGAGGCTATTCTATCTAGGCAACAAGTGCCAGAGACTATCCATAGAACCGCCTGAGGTTTGCTATGTTCCACCTTCGGGGAATTCCCTTCCCCGCTGGATCTTCCAGCACATAACTCCCGCCCGGGTGGGCTTCTATCACCCGATACGGTCCTTCCCAGTTGGGTGACAGCTTGCCTTCCGGCTCCTGGTGACTCTTGTCGTTTCTTCTCATAACTCTGTCTCCTACCTTGAACTGCTCCTTCCTCACTCTCCTGTCGTGATACTTCTTTACTTTCTCCTTCACCTTAGCCTCGTGCAGGGCCGCCCTCTCTCTTCTTTCCTCCAGCAAGTCCAGATTTGTCCTGGCTTCCTCTTCATTCTTTTCTTCGGGGACCGGCTCGGCTGTCCGAAGGCTGGGGATGCCAATCTCGGCCGGGATTACCGCCTCGGATCCATACGTCAGACTGTAGGGGGATTCTCCGGTTGCCGAACTTTCCGTAGTCCGATGAGCCCATAAGACACTCGGGAGCTCATGCACCCAGTTACCCTTTGCTCCCTGTAGCCGGGCCTTAATCCCACTTACGATTGTCCGGTTCGTCACCTCCACCTGGCCGTTGGCTTGCGGGTGGTAAACTGACGTCAGCTTCTGGCTTATCCCATATTTCACACACCAAGACTTGAAAGGATCATTTTCAAACTGCGCTCCATTATCAGTTACTATGGCCCTCGGAACTCCGAACCTGCACACGATGTTCCTCCAACAAAACTTCACGCAGGTAGACCCCCGGATGTTAGTCAGGGGCTCGGCTTCCACCCACTTGGTGAAGTAATCGATAGCCACAATCAGGTACTTCAAGCTGCCGGGAGCAGTAGGAAAGGGTCCGACCAGATCCAGTCCCCATCTGCTGAAAGGCCAGGCACCTGTTATCCCCATCATCTCTTCCCTTGGTATGTGCACTAGCGGAGCGAACTTCTGGCACTGAAGGCATGACCGAACCCTATCCTGCGAGTCTTCAAACATGGTAGGCCAATAGTACCCCATCCGTAAAATCTTCCGAGCCACAGTTCTGGCTCCTTGATGACTACCATTCGGACCTTCATGAACTTCTCGGACCAGGTACTTGCCCTCCTGCTGTTCCACACACTTCAGCAATGGCTGGAGATAGCCTCTTTTGTACAGTGCCCCTTCCTGGAGTGTATACTTCGGCGCCTTGACCCGGATTTTCCTGGCCACCACTCGGTCGGCCGGGACCTCTCCTGTCAGAAGGTACGCTCGAATCGGAGCCATCCAAGAGTCTTCTGGCACCACCTCCACTGCCAGGATCTCATCAACCTGTTCGTAACTTCTCCTCTCCAGTGTCTCCCTTCTGAGAGGCGCCTTCTGTCCTGGCTTCAACTTCGAAGATGCCAACTTGCTCAACGCGTCGGCCTTTTCATTCTGTTCTCTTGGCACCTGCTCCAGGCTGAAACTATCGAACTGCCGGATCATAGGCTGGACCAGCTCCAAGTACCTTTGCAAACTTCTCTCCTTTGCTTCGTATTCCCCATTCACCTGCTGAACTACAATCTGAGAGTCGCTGAATGCCCGGATCTTTCTTATCTTCAATTCCCGAGCAAGTTTGAGTCCTGCTACCAGCGCCTCATATTCTGCCTCATTATTCGTGGTTTTAAAGTCGAAATGTAACGCATAGTGGTACTCCTCTCCTTCCGGGGATGTCAACAATACCCCGGCTCCACTGCCTCCTGCATGCGCTGACCCGTCGACATGCAATGTCCACCCCGGGCTTGCTTCAGGCTCTTCCTCGGCCACCGTGTCTGACCCAACCATCTCTGTCAGGAAATCCGCCATTGCCTGGCCCTTAATGGCTTTCCTCGGCTGATATGTTATCTCGTGTTCCCCCAACTCTATGGCCCACTTCATCAAACGTCCCGACGCCTCTGGCTTGAGCATCACCTGCTTCAGGGGGTGGTTGGTCAGGACCGCGATCGGGTGAGCCTGGAAATACGGGCGCAACCGTTTTGAGGCGTATACCAGCGCCAACACCAGCTGTTCCAGACTTGTGTACCGAGTCTCCGGACCCTGTAATGCCCGGCTGACAAAGTATACCGGACACTGCCTCCCGTCTTCCTCTCGGACCAGTACCGCACTGACAGCCGATGCGGATGCGGACAGGTATAAGAGCAAATCCTCCCCCTCCTTTGGCTTCGAGAGGGTCGGGAGCCGGCTCAAATGTTCCTTCAGATCCCCGAATGCCTTCTCACACTCCTCTGTCCACTCGAACTTCTTTGCCTTCCTTAATATGTTGAAGAAGGGAAGTTGTCTCTCGGCACCTTTTGACAGAAACCGGCTCAAGGCTGCCAGGGAACCCATCAGTTTTTGCACTTCCTTTACGTTCTTTGGCGACTGCATCCGGCTTATCGCCTCCACCTTCTCCGGATTGACGTCAATCCCCCTGCTAGACACCATATATCCGAGGAACTTCCCAGCCGCTACTCCTACCACAATCTTCTCAGGGTTTAGCTTCAGGTTGACCTTCCTTAGAATGCCAAACATCTCTTCCAAGTCTTCTAAGAAACCTGGGTAGCTTCGGCTCTTCACCACCATGTCGTCAACGTATAGCTCCATGCTCCGGCCCAGCTGATTTCGAAATATCGAGTCTGCCATCCGCTGGTACGTCGCCCCTGCATTCTTCAAGCCGAACGGCATCCGCCTGTAGCAGTAAGTTCCGAAATCTGTGATAAAAGCTGTTTTCGGCTTGTCCTCTCCCGACATTTGAATCTGGTGATAGCCCCGGTATGCATCGAAGAAAGCCAGAGCCTCGTACCCGGTGATGGCTTCCACCAACCGGTCGACCGGGGGAAGAGGGTAACTGTCTTTTGGGCAACACTTGTTAAGATCGGTGAAGTCGATACACATTCTCCAGGACCCATTGTGCTTCTTTACTAACACCGGGTTAGCCAACCATTCCGGGTATATAATTTCTTCTACTACCCCAGCTTCCAGCAACTTCAACACCTCCTGTCTCACCACCTTGGCCCTATCCCCTGCCAAGGCCCTCTTCTTCTGTCGGATCGGTTTTAACTCGGGGTATACATTCAGCTTATGGAGAGCTAACTCCGGAGGTACGCCTGTGAAGTCCTTCTCTTCCCATGCAAACACATCTTCGTATTTTGAAAGCAAGGATCGTAACTCTTCCTTCACATCGGTCGGCATTTTTCTCCCGACCTTGATCGTGCCTCGGCTCCCCACCTGCATATCTTCTACATCCCCCGGACCTACTTCTCCCTGCACTGCTCCAACCGGGGCCTTCCTAGCCTCCTGAAGGGCTGTGAGCATGCAACTTCTGGCCGTGGACTGGCTTCCTCGAACCGTCGCCACCCCCTGACTGGTTGGGAACTTCATGGTCAAATGGTACGTCGAGCAAATGGCCCTGGCTTGAGCCATCCACGGCCGTCCGATGATGATGTTGTATGGGGACTGAGCGTCTATAACCACGAAGTTGCACCGGACCGATGTCTTCTTGCTCCTGTCCAGGTCGTCGACCACTGTTAATGTTAAGGACACCACCCCCAAGGGATGCTCCGTGCGGCCGGTAAACCCTGACAAGGGAGAGGTGCTCGGGCGAAGGTTGTGGCGGCCTATTCCCAGCTGGTCAAAGCAAGAAGCAAACATGATTTCCACACTGCTTCCGTCATCAATGAACACTCGCTTGACCGTGAATCCTTCTATCTCCGCCGTGATCACCATCGGATCCGTATGGGGAGTTAGACTGGGCACCGGATCCTCATCCGAAAAGGTGATGGCCTCAGTGGGGCGCAGTCTCTTCTCCCTGTCCTCACCAGCCGGCACATACCGGCTCCGGGCCTTAGCCGCTGCATGGGACTGGGGCCCACCCCCTACTTCTCCATGTATGACATTTATCATCCGGGGAGGGACCTGATTAACCGGTTCCGGTGCCATAACCAGAGCTGCCGCACCCGGCTGGGCGGCCGGAGCCGGAACCCCTTGCTGGTTATCATTCCGCGGCCTATTCCTCCAATTCCTCTTCCTCCCCGCTCCGGCCTGCTGCCCAGTCGCCGGACGCTGGTTCTCCTGGCTCACACAGTCTCTTAACTGTCCTCTCTCGATCAACTTCTCAATCTCCACCCTTAGGCTTCGGCAACCATCTGTTGTGTGTCCATTAGACTTGTGGAAAGCACAATATTTAGCTGCATTCGCTGGAGTCGGATTTCCCGGTATGGGGGCCGGGTCTTGAAACAGGTTTCGATGAATTGTCAGGATCTCCGACCAGGTTTTCATCAGGGGAGTGAACGTTTCAGCCCGAGGGGGGTCTACCCTCGGCCTCATCGGAGCCGGGCCCGCTTCCCTCCTGCCGGGATCAGCCACCCGAACCTTGTCACCTTTTCCCATCCCCTTGTCCTCGAAGTACCCTTCCTCCTTCCTCTTCTTACTCCCTTCGAGAAGCGAACAATACATCTCCACCTCAAGATCCAGCTGGTGAAAGGTGGTCGGGATATTCTCCATGAGTTTTGCCCATAGCACCTCGTCTCTCAGCCCTGCAATGAACCCTGCTATCAGGGCCTTCACTTGAGCGTCTCTGTCGATCACCTTCATAGAATCATCCATGTACCTCCTGTGGAAACCCTGCACTTCCTCCTTTGCCGATTGCCGACTATAAGCCACCTCGGCCAGAGGGAGGTACTTCTTCCTTTTGGTCTCATATCTGTGCATCAGAGCCCTCAATAAATCATAGTAGTTCCTAAAACTTTCCGAGGGTTGCGCCTCAAACCATGACAAACAGCTTCCCCTCAGATACGAGCTCACCAGCTTGCACATAAGCTCCTCCCGAATGTCACGTGTTCCCATGATGTTATGATACGTCCTGACAAATTCCTCTGGATCAGTCTCCCCACTGTAGGTCGGCACCCCCTCCGGGACTCTCATTCCCATCGGCCAAGGGAAAGTGCTGATGTAACCTATCCAGGGGGAGGTAGGCCTTCCTCCATTCCTTCCTATCAACCGATCCAACCTTTCCTCTACCGAGTTTAGAGCCGCCGGGGCCCGATCTACAACCGCCGGGTATGTGCCATAGGTTCCTGCGACCGGGGCCGGCTGAGCCATGGCGTATCCGGCCATCGGTGCTTGGCTTTGCATCCACACCGGTCCTTGCATCCCGGGGGCCCAGCCCCCCGAAGCTCCAGGGGGTTGGGCGTAATACCCTCCTGGTGCGGGGGGGTACCCCTGATATCCATGTTGAATCATCCCGTGTCCTGGAGCTCCATAACCGGGATAGCCCCCACCTTGGCCATATCCTGGCACCATTCCGGCTGGTTGCCCTACACTCCCAGCCTGCCTTTCCAAGTCTATCACAACCGGAGACCGAAGACTCTCCTGCCCGTGAACGGCAGGGGGTCCTCGGCTGACCACCTCCGCTGCTAACGGAGGTAAACCCGTAGGAGGTCCCATCGGGGTCGGGTTAGATCCTGACCCAAGCTGAACCGGGGGCACTCGGACCTCGGTCACCGGAGGGTTCGACCGTTCTTCAGTCGGTTTCGTCCCCGACCCCGATCCTTGCTTTGCCGCCAGCCAACGGCGGTACTCCTCCTCCTGGGTGGCGGCGAACTCCCTTCAGTCGCGATCGTCCTGCGTCATTTCCGGTTCCCTCTCTCCTTCCGGCTCTGAATCTCCTTCAGAGACGTCTGGATCCGAATGCGCTGGAGCCTTCCCCTTGCGCGCTCGATCCCTCATTTGGCGCAAAGTAAGGTCCTCCTCTACCACTTCCGGTCTTCTTCCTCCTCTACCTCTTCGCGGCGGCCGACCTCGAGGCGGCATCTTAATGCTTTTTATGAACACGGATCGTGTCCCACTGGGCGTGCCAACTTGATGCTGCCTGCCTGGTCGGTCCGGATAAGCCCCTGAGCCCTGATCCGATATCTGGTCCTGCAAGACAGAACCCCGGGAGGTACCCGAGGGTAGACCCTCCGGCGTGATGATGAAAGATGGATCTCGGGAGAGAAAAGGGGTAATCACTTGAATAGTGAGAAGATACTTACTTGGAATAGTGCTGAGGGGCACTATTTATACAATAACCCATGCCTCCCGAGTGGTCCATGTTCCGAGTGTCCTCTAGTGTGTGTCGCTGTCCGAGTTGTACGAACCCGGATACTGCCAAACTAGCTTTATCCTGTGACGGGCCAAGCCCATACTATCATGAGGTATTTGGGCTTGGGCCCGGTATCACCAAATACAACAATATCCTATGCCAGAAAACTTCAAACTACCATTACATGTGAAAATATATGATGGTAGTTCAGATCCAAAAGACTTCCTTCACTCATATCGTAATAGCATGCGGTTTAGAAATGTTCCCCTACCGTTAGTATGCAAAGCCTTTCCCATCTTTCTTACAGGACCGGCAATCACTTGGTTTGAGGGATTGCCTAAAGGAAGCATTTGCTCTTGGGCACAACTCTCAGATACATTCTTAGGTCGGTTTTATCGTAATCAAAAATTCGTAAAAACGATTGCCGATCTAATGAACATAAAACAACAAAGCACGGAGATGGTAGGAGATTATCATGCAAGATTGGTATTGGAAAGTTTGCAAGTCAAGGACTTGACCTATCAGATGTTCTTAGGCGCATTCATGAATGGCCTAAAACCAGGGGATTTCTATAAAAAGTTGAGGGAAGAAATGCCTAGCAACGAAAGAGAACTCCAAAGATTGGTGGAAAAATACGTTCGCACGGAGGAAGCGAACAATAAGAAATGGGAGAATGAAAGGGGAGAAAAAAGGGGAAATGAAGATGAGCAGAAATCATTTGCGAAGAAAGGAAAGACCACGTCTTCGACAAAAATGAAGGATGTAGATCGAAGTAGAGAAGTTCATGATACCCCCTTGATGAAAAGCAGAAAAGAAATCTGGCAGAGTAACAAAAGTCTTTTCAAGGACCCTCGTCCTATGTTGGCACCGCCAGACAAGAGATCAAAAGAACGATATTGTTCATTCCACAGGGATCATGGCCATGATACTGAAGAATGCTTGGACTTGAAAAGGCAAATAGAAGAGAATCTTCGCCAAGGACACCTATTGCAGTACAAAAAAGAAGGAGGACAAGGGTCAAAGCCGGAGGGGTTTGGAAGCCGACCTTCACACACAAATACAATAGGAGGAAGTCAACCTAAAATCACTGCGGCTGTAGCACGTGATAATGACCAACAGTTTGGTGTGTCAGACAGAGTCATTTTATCCATTCATGGCGCTACAGAAGTAATGTCAAACCATGCTTGGAAAAATATGGCAAGGTACGTTCCACCCCAAGAGCCGAGTGAAAAGAGATTTAAGGTGGGAGAAACAATCACATTTAGTGAGGATGATGCAGTACCCAATGCTTCACCCCACAATGACCCGTTGGTAATTGTGGCAAAGATTGGGAATTCTACGGTACATCGAGTGTTTGTAGATGATGGTAGTGCTGTGGATATATTGTTCGCGGACTGTTATGATAAGCTGGGTTTTCAACGATCAGACCTGAAAAAACCGACATCAGCCCTAGTTGGTTTTACCGGCAAGTCAGAGATGCCACTAGGCAACATCAGGTTACCAGTCACTATTGGGGAGGACAACAAATGTTGTACAGTTTTATGTGACTTCGTTGTGATGGAGGCACAAAGCCCGTTCAATGCTATTATAGGCAGACCTTGGATGAATACAGCACGAGCAATATGGTCGCCATATCATCTAGTAATGAAATTTCCGACACCATTGGAATCGCTACTGTTCGCGGAAATCAGCAAACAGCGAGGCAGTGTATGACGATCGCTATGAGACCATCAAGTAACACTGTGGTAGAACAGTCGCAAGTGGTGCATGCAGTTTCTATGGAAGATAGCACAGACGAACCAGATTTGATTTTAGGGGAGGAAGTCGAGGATTTTATGATAGATGAAAATGACCCATCCAAAATTATCAGGATTGGAAAAAATCTGCCCCCAAAACAAAAGGAAGAAGTAAAAGCTGTGCTTCGAAAGCATATCGATGTGTTTGCTTGGTCCTTGAATGATATGGGAGGTGTTGACCCCAAGTTAGCAACCCATATTCTAAACATAGACCAATCAACAAGGCCAGTTCGGCAGAAACAGAGAAATTTCGCATCAGACAGGCAACAAGCAATCGAGCATGAGGTACACGCACTCACGGAAGCAGGAATCCTTAGAGAGGTCAAATACCCAACATGGCTTGCCAATCCGGTAATGGTTCGTAAAGCGGATGGAGGTTGGAGAATGTGTGTTGACTATACAAACCTAAACAAGCATTGCCCAAAGGACTGTTACCCATTGCCAAAAATTGATCAGCTAGTCGAGAAAATTGCAGGTTACACGACAATGGCGTTCCTAGATGCATACAAGGGGTATCATCAAATATTGATGAATCCAGCTGATGCGGAAAAAACAGCATTCATCACCAGTTTCGGTGTATTCTGTTATGTGAAAATGCCTTTTGGTTTAAAAAATGCAGGTGCTACTTATCAAAGGGCAGTTGATTCAATCTTCAAAAACCAAATAGGACGGAATATGGAAGTGTATGTCGACGACATGGTGGTTAAAAGTAAAAGAGTTGCACGGTTCGCCGTGGACTTGAATGAGACATTCGCGACTCTTGCATCCGTAGGAATGAAGTTAAACCCAAAGAAATGCACGATTGGAGTTGGGGCTGGTAAATTCTTGGGATACAAAGTATCCTCAAAAGGAATTGAAGCAAATCCAGATAAGATCGATGATATCCTAAGCCTACCCACTCCACGAACAGTAAAGGATATCCAAATCCTAACTGGATCACTGGCAGCTCTGAGTCGATTTGTATCGAAGGCGGCGGAAAAACATATGCCATTCTTCAACATCTTGAAGAAAGCAAACAAGTTTAGCTGGGATGATCGATGTCAAAATGCTTATGACCAGCTTAAACTCGAAATACAAAACCTTCCAACATTAGCATCGCCAATCAGAGGGGAGCAACTATATGTTTACCTAGCAGCTTCCGATACAACGATAAGTTCGGTTTTGCTCAAGCAAGAAAAGACAAAACAATTGCCAGTGTATTACATCAGTAGACGACTGCAAGATGCAGAAATCAACTATTTACCGATGGAGAAGTTAGTCTTAGCATTGGTTCATACAGTCAAGCGATTGCGAACTTATTTCCATAGCCACCTGATTGTGGTCTATACAGACTTTCCACTTAAGCAGACTATTCAAAAGCCGAAAGCATCAGGAAGACTGATGAAATGGGCAATTGAATTGGGTGAGCACGAAATACAGTTCCAACCACGAAAAACCATCAAGGGCCAAGTGTTAGCTGACTTCATCGCAGAAATGACAAATTGTTCGTCTACTGCAATTCTCGCATTGACGGCAATCGAGCAAGACAAAGGCAAAGGAAAACTTCATGAAGTGGCGTGGAACTTATATGTTGATGGCTCATCTTGCAAGGAAGGGTGTGGGGCAGGCATACTGATTGTTAGCCCCGATGGGGAAGAGTACAAGTATGCATTGAGATTTGACTTTCAGGTAACAAACAATGAGGCGGAATACGAAGCACTGATATGTGGATTGGATTTAGCAATCAAGATGAACATTACAAGTATCAAAGTGTTCAGTGATTCCCAAGTTGTGGTCAACCAGGTCCTTGGGAGACTACGAAGTTAGAGATAACCAATTGGAAAAGTACCTGAGGAAAGTCAAACAGCTAATGAGCTATTTTGATTTGTTAAGTGTTCG
Organism: Sherardia arvensis; assembly: GCA_948330725.1. Taxonomy (NCBI): domain Eukaryota; kingdom Viridiplantae; phylum Streptophyta; class Magnoliopsida; order Gentianales; family Rubiaceae; genus Sherardia; species Sherardia arvensis. The sequence continues at coordinate 11,490,412 of OX415244.1, forward strand.
ACAGATTCCGCGAACAGAAAACACCAAAGCGGACTCCTTGAGCAAGTTAGTGACTGCTGGATACAAAAATTTGAAGGCTCAAAAGGATGTTACAGTCGAAGTGGTGTCAATTCGGAGCACAGCAACGACGTTGGTAGCATGTATCGGGGATGAAGAAGATACGTGGATGACACCGCTTGTGTCATTTCTTCGAGGAGGAACACTACCAACTGACGCCAAACAAGCAAGGAAAATTGAAAGACAGTCATTGTCATTTTCCTACATTGATGGAGTACTCTACAAAAAAGGGTATTTAACACCATGGTTGAGATGCATCGGGCCGGAGAGAGCTAAAGAAGTTATTGAGGAGATGCATGAGGGCATTTGTGGAGCACATCAAGGAGCTAGATCTATTGCAAAGAAAATAATGCGAGCGGGTTACTACTGGCCTACTCTCTTTGATGACACACACTCATTTGTACAAAAGTGCCGAACTTGTCAGATAAATTCAAATGTGAAGGGTAAACCACAATCAGAATTTATTGGGGTATATGGAGCTTGGCCATTTGAAAAATGGGGAATTGACATTGTAGGACCATTTCCTAGAGGCTCGGAGAAAGCTCGATTCCTGATAGTAGCAATCGATTACTTCACCAAGTGGGTAGAAGTTAAACCCCTACCACGAATCACAGCGGAAGCTGCACGACTGTTCGTATGGCAAAATATTGTTTGCAGGTTCGGGTTACCCAAAACCATTGTCACTGATAATGGCACACAGTTTACAAGCGATGCTTTCAAATCTTGGTGTACTGAGATGAAGATAACCCAGAAATTTACGTCGGTTGCTCACCCACAAGCGAATGGTCAAGTGGAAGTCACTAATAAAACCATTGTTCAAGGAATCCAGAAGAGGCTGGAAGGAAAGCAAACTGGATGGGTGGAAGAAGTCCCTAAAGTATTGTGGGTATACAGAACTACACCAAGAACACCTACTGGGGAAACTCCATACAGCATGACGTATGGACAAGAAGCGGCGGAGGACAAAGGTCGAGTTCCGGCGGCGGAGAATCAGATGGCGACGTACGGCCATCTTCCGGTGACGACAAACCCAGCTCCGGTGACGTACGGCCCTGTTCCGGTGACGGCAAACCCAGCTCCGGCGACAAACCGACCTCGACGAGAAGATCAGGAAGCCCGATCCGACAGTCGAACGGATCGGCGACGAATGGACAGGGCGAGCGACAGGTCGGCGGCGCTAGGATCCGAGAAGTGGAGCCGGGAAATCAATCTACTCCGGCGGCTAGGAGTATCACTGACGGCAATGGGTTCAACTCCGGCAACCGACGGCGAGGGCTAAACTCCGGCGAGAAGGCTGGTGAACGGCGTAGGTCCGTAGCCCAGTTCCGGCGAGAGTCCAAAGGAAACGAAGGAGCAGAGTGATGGGCTCTGATTGGTAAGAATTGGGATTGCAAAAAATTAATCCTTTATTAATATAATACCATATACGAAGACACTTTACATATCTACAAATAAGTAACTTAATTATTTGCATGAAAATAAATAAAATACTGATACTAATAAATATATAGTTTGAAAAATTATATAATTATTTAATCTTTTAGATAAATAATGATACTAAATATATATGTACTTGCACACATATATATATATATAATAAATATATAAAATATTTAACAACTAAATCGATAGAACAAATGTTACTACCCCAACAATTAATTCTATCGCTGGGGGGCTTATGGTATATATACAGGCCTAAATCCAACTGATCATAATTATATCAGAACAGCCCAGGCCCAACTGAACACTCGTATTGTAGAACGGTTAACAGCCCAGACCCAACTGAACACTCGTATTGAAGAACAGTTACAAATGTTCAGTGGTCACTTGTAATACAAAGCAGTTAGACCCAACTGAGTACGTGGTCTAGTGGAGCAAGGCATGACGCCACGAATTTAGGGCTCCACGACCCAAGAATGTCGGACACGACCTCAACGCTCTACCTCTATAAATAGAGGAGAGGGAAGAAGAAAGGGGTAAGCTCTCTAGTCTGAAAATATACAGTACACTCATAATCTCTACTGACTTGATCATCGGAGTTTCTATCCCCGGAAACTTCCGGGGACTTTTCTTGTAGGAAGCGTTCATCATCGGAACCTGGAAGATATCCGTAATCAAGGAGAAGGGAGGTCCCACTTCAGTATATTTTTAAAATGTTGTGTACCACGAATTAAATACTTTGAATGCTGGATTGAAAAATAATGTTTTGCCTAATGTTGTGATCATAAAATGAAATTAAATCATACAAATTAATGTGGAATTATAAACGTAAAATAGGTGTACAAATATTTAAATTATGTGGTGATGTTTTGGGAAAACTTCAATAATATATAATAGTAGTGATCATTTATAAATTATCTCAACTTAAAATATATATAATGAAAAAGCCAGTTGGCAATACCATACACATAAATTATTAAAATATAGTGATAAGTTAATAACTAACCGAACTACATTATTATCAGCATATGTGTCTGCTGATCAGACCCCTACAGTGAATGGCACTCCGGTGGAAGGAATCCATGAATTTCCAGCTAAGAAATTCCCAACTGAGAATTTCCCGGCATCTGTAGCGCTTGTCAAAACATGATAACCGCCCCATTTTACCCTCCCACCAGTGCCACCTCCGGCTCCGGTGTTGCCATACTCTGCATAATACAAAGTACTCAGAGCAAAGTTGCCGGACCACTCCAACCATCCGGCCTGGTCTATAACACTTCCGATAACCGTCTTCATGATAACTGTTCGTGAATACTCCTTCCACGGTCTTCCCAAGTAGCTCTGGATTGAACCTAGACCGGATCCGGTGATCTGTGAATTGTGGATCACGATCCCGGTGTTCTCGTTCGGGTCGGTTCTTCCTTGCGCTGTCACCGTGTTCTTCTGATTGCTCAAGGGTTTTCGAAGGTTAATGTTGCAGTTTTGTAGAACGGCAATCGCATCTCCAAAGATGAAATCTACAGTTCCTTCGACGATGCAATCTCGGTAGAACTGACGTTTGGAATGAACATAAAGAGTGTCTTGGTAGCCTTTAAAGCTGCAACGATAAAACACTGAAAAGTCTGAGTCGGATCGAAGAGCCACTGCCTGGTGCTTTGCTGCTCCAGCCGTGTTCTCAAATGTCATGTCTTGAGCAATGAATCGTTCCCCGACCGCAGCTGAACAATAAAAAAATGTATAAATGAATGTTAATAATTATCTATTGAACCAAGTTATTAAAGTATCAATATTACAATACTTTTTGTTTATCAATGTTAAAGATCTAAAAATAATTGCATACAATATTAAAATACACAGTTAATTAAGTAGTATAAAAGGGGGACAATTTTGAAATATATTCTATCACAAATTTCATAATAATGTATTTATATACCAACAATTATACTGTATATGTATGCAGCGCGGGCCTCATAGCTAAGCAGGTTAATACCTTTAGCAAGGCCCCATTTTTTGATGAAAAAATGGTCTCATTTTAAGAAATGATATAATATATAAATATGGATAATTTTTATCAGTATTTTGTTTAGACATTGAAGATTTTAAATTGGAAGATATATTTTATTCAAACATTTTAGTTTGAAATATATAATTTGCATAAACAAATTTATTATTATTTGAAAAATAATAATTATATTCATAATTCTTTATTTTGGGAATTTAAATTTTATATTTTATTTAACGACGCCGACTCCTTATTTGTAGGACCGACAATGCATGTATGGATCTAATTTTGATCCAATAAATTATAGAAGTTCACATTAGTTTGATACATCAATTTAATTCTTAGGAAGTAATCTATGATCAAAACCAAATTAGATAGTTAGAGTAGACAGTGATTATACAATATGCAACGTACTCTATAGAAATTCAAATGCTTATAATTAATGAATGATATATATTATACGTACTCACCAAAAGTCGCAGAATTATAGGTTGTGGAGCCATCTTGCACATTCTTATTTCCAGTAACAATGGTGGCATCAATACCATCTCCCACCATCATTATACTGGTCATGGACTTGGTAACCTCAACGTTTTCCTTATAAACTCCACGTTTCACATAGATAACAAATCTTCCCGACGACGTCGAAACACTTTCAGATGCTGCTAGGGCTTCCGATATGGTTTTGTAGTTCCCAGAACCATCTTTTGCTACGATGATATCAGCCTTTGGTGAAGATGACTGCAACAGTTTGCGATCTGTGGGCAGAACCCATACAGGAAAATCAGACACTAATAGTTTTCTGTTCTTGCTGTTGATATTCATTTTCGAAATAGCAAGAGTGTTGCTGAGGTGTTTTGAGAAGTTCGAACCGTGGCTTAAGAATGGAAAGGAATATTCTAATTGAGATGTGAGGTTGAAATCGATGAAACCGTTTTTGCATGTTTCATGGTTTGCATAGGCGGCACTTAGCCACGTCTGGGTATCGTTTGAGACCGTGGTTGGACTGGTGGAGCGGGCAAGGTTGTCTATGGTGTCTCTGTAAAGTTCCTGGCAATCAGCTAAAGCCGATTTGGCCAAGCTATTGAATGAGCTTTTGTCCATGGTGTAAATTAGGCTATGGATGGATTGAGCTTGAGCTAAGGTGAACTTAAGGCTAGCGTCTCGAATGTTAAATGAGGTTTTGGTTGTTTCATCATCAAAAGTCGTAGTTTGGAACGTTTCTGTGAGTGAATTGCATAGTTCTGGATACGGTGTTTGGTTACAGATGGATGATGCATTTGCAACAAAAGTACATATAAATGCAAGTGTGACAAAAAGGAGCTTTTGGTATTCATGATCCATTACTTTGTAAATGAAAGTTTTTTTGGGTAGCTAAATTGGTTTCATGCAAAATATTGTCCGTTTTTTATAGGTGAAAAGTTGATGGTTACGTGAAAACGAGTCAAATTTTTTTTGATGACAATAATATCAGGTTTGCATGGTACGGCTGGAATGCCAATAATAATAAAAGTTACTAATCGATCAGTTTCAAAATAGTTTTCAACTATTCTTTCTAAACTAACAAGTATGTTTAAACATACTGCAGAGTTTAAACATAAAAAGTAAGAACACACAAAGTTGTTTACGCAGTTCGGTGTTGAACACCTACATCTGCGGGGCCTTGCCCAGTCTGAAAATCATCCACTAGATAATCAAGATATGTTACAGAGTTTCACACAACAATTAACTATCTATGACTTATCTCTCATATGGATTCGTGAGATCCCCTCACTCGCCGGTCAGCAACTCCTCGTTGCTGTCTTGATCACTTCCCCTGAAGTATTAAGGCTGCTGATTTCAGACTGCTGGCGTTCGGCAAAGACCTATTGAACTCCCTTCAATAAGCTGCTCCAACTGTAAAGCTATTCTGATCGGCAGAATACTTTCTTGTAAGATGGATAACATTCTGTTGCAGCTTCATTGAGTATTTATAGTTCAATGCTGTGTTGCCGTACTTATCTTCTTGATCCTTCAATCTCGGCCATGCTGATCTCTCATACAGCTTGTCACAACTACACTTAGCCTTCTAGCTATACTCTACTTCTATAGCTAAAGGATAAGAACTATCTTATTTCCTTATTTAAGACTAATCCTTTCTAAGATACAACTCTACCAAATATTCTCAAACTAATTCCATCGATACAAAATCAATCTTTACTTGTCATCTTGATTTCTCGAATATTGTCTTTGATTTCATAAGAGTTGTACTCCTTCTTCAATACTCCTGCTTGATTTCTGATTTCCGTTCAGCAAGTGTTTAAACATAAGCATGTTTAAACATGATAACTTCTACAAAATAGCCAACTTTATTATGCTGAGTCTTCTGGACTTTTCAATCTCCCCCTTTGGCATTTTGTGGAACCATAACACTTATTTTGATGCACAGACAATAATTCACTCCCCCTATCGTATAGACCTTTGTGCTTTCACCAATAAATCAGAAACAAACAATATATATGACTTCAAAACTCCCCCTATCAGCCAGACTTAGATAGAGCTCATATATATTTCACATTAGTAGTGTTCCAAAATAAATGGACACATATCCAAAATAAATGGCCTCCCAAGGCATCAAAATAAATCAGAAATCAGAAACTTCTCCCCCTTGGGAACAAAAAATGTGCCAAAGAACCAAACATCCAAATATCCAGAGGAAAATAAAACAAACATCCAGAAAATAGCACAATACTGAGGACACAAGATAGACAAAATAAGATAAAACAGGCTCAGAATGCATCAAAACCACTAGTCCCATCCTCAGTTTCTTCAAGAGCGTCCAGCTCCTCTTGAAGGTCATGCACCTTCTGTCTATGATATCTGAGCAGCCCTCTCAGCTCCTTCTTCCGTACCACAGCATAGTTGATCTCAGCTGGTTCCTCCTTAGGATCTGCCTCTTCTTCATCAGCAGCAGCAGGTAGATCATTTACTTTTCTGTATATAGACTTGTTGACTTGTAAATCATCACAGAAAGAGATCTTATCATCTAGTCCATCAACTATACCAGCATGATATAGTAAACCAGTTATGAGAGCAGGATAGGTGATGTACTCATCAGACTTCTGATGCTGAGCTACTAGCAGAACCCTATCATAGATAAACCATCAAAGATTAAAAGGTCTTCTGGTCTCAATACAGTACATCAAGCATGCCATTTCTTCAGTCACCAGAGACACATTGGTAGACATGATCCACAGATTTGCAACAGCCCTGTACATGCAGTAACACTTCTGAGAGAGATAAGCTGCCTTAAGAGTCTTGGCTGCACCCAATTCTCCAAGTGTGCCCCCTGTAAGCTCCAGTGCTACCAAGTCATAATCTAGAGTAAAACCTTCTGGATAGGCACTGTTTGGGCAGATAGAATCATGTCTCCCTGTCCCTAATAGTTGGTTGATCAACTGAGCATCAAATCTATAAAGCTTTCCCCTGAGATAAACCTTTCTGTACCATGCAGAATCTGGAGCACCATTTGTTCCTCTCAGATTGGCATAGAATTCCAGAACCAGAGACTGGTTGGCCTTGATGCAGAAATTAGCTGGCCCAAACATCTGAATTCTCTTCATAAAGGCTACAAACCTAGGATGTTTAAACTTGTCAGTCAATCTTTTCTCAACATGCATCTTCCTGTTGACTAGCCCTTCATATACCGTCATCACCCTCCTGGAATAGAATATATCATCCCAAGCATTTTCCAGTAGGGGATTATCATCTGGAAACACTAATGGCACCTCAGCTGCCTCATCTTCCTCCTCAGACTCAGATTCAGAACTGCTATTTTCCTTATCTTCTGCAACAGACTCACTTGTATCATCATCCTCCTCTTCATCAGATTCAGAGCTAATCTCCACATGCTCTACAGTATCTGATTCATCTTCCTTTAACTCAGATTCAGAGCCCCTGCTCTCAGAATCTGAAGCTGCTGGTTCTGCAGATGGTAATGGTACTTCATCAAAGCCTAGATTAAGCACTGGCTCTCCAACCCTCATCTGCTCAGTAGAAAACACTTGAACAACTGGTGGAAGAGACTTTTGCTTCCTCACCTTCTCTCTCTTCATCTCCTGTAGTTGATTGAATTTTGCAGTTAAAGGATGGCTATCCTCACTGTCTGGTGCTGTTTCTGTCAGAGGCTCCATCATCAATCTGACATTCTCCACAATTCTATCTACATCAATTTCCTGCCCAGTCTCATCAGGCTTCTTTTGTTTTACCACTTCTTCTTCCTGCCTAATATCAACATGCTTCTCATGTTCAACAGTGCTTGTACTAAAACCTCCTTGACCCCTCTTCCTCTTCCTCTGGTAGACCTGGTTAACCATTGTACTTGGTGCCACTTCTTCTGAACCCAGATTCTGTTTAGACTTACCCTCAACCTCAGAACTCTCATAAAAGAAGTGTAAGTCTGGGCCCCCTTCATACTCAACATCAACCCTAACTGTGGGATTATTCTCAACAGCCACAGATTCTAGTGTGGCTCTGTTGACATTCAGGCCAAGTTGCTCAGCCTGAAGCAACTCTTCTCTAGTGGGGATGGAATCAACAGGCAAGTTGGATGGAAGATTGCCCATAGTGGTTTAAATATGCAGTAGGTTAAAACACACAGAAACAATTTCCAGAAATCTCAGAAGTTCACAACCACCACAACTCCTAAGTGCGGCAAGCACTCTAACTACTCAATTAACCAGAAAGACTGAATCTTTGAGCAAGTTAGAACCAAATACCTCTTGCATGCACAAATTTGGGAAGAAACTCCAGTCGGCCAGAAGATCAAATTTTTCGTGTTCTTGAAATCCCGGTTTGACAATGTATTGCTCAGACCAGATTCTGGTGGTTATGAAACCCGATCGATGCACTGGTTGGATGATGAGATTTGGTTGATCGCCGGAGGAGGTAGTGTTGAAGGGGGAACGACGGAGCTGCTGTAATTATGAAGAAAAAAAAAAAAGGAACAAAGATTTTCCCTCTTATATTTAATATATTTCAGAAATTCAAATCCGAACCCACTTTGGAAAATAAATCCACAATTGCAAACTGATCCCTCATCTTTTTGGAAGTACTGATTGTTCCCCATAAAATAAATATGTAGCCAAAAGTAACACCTCAGCCCGTATTAGAATTTTTTACCCACTGACATCAACTTTTTCAGCCCAATAACTAGTACGGTCCAATCGACTTTTTCTTCATTTTTGGCTAACTCTTCAGAGTTTAAACACACTGATTTCTCAGTGTTTAAACACACTTCACACCAACTTCCTTCTTCCTTTATTTTTTGTTTTTCTTTTTCAAAAGTAAAATAACACAAAGCAGTAAACACTAACATACAACAGATAAGAGGTGATCAAAGGTACCTCAAATTCGACAAACACCTAAGTGTTGTCTTAGTATCTCAAACGTTGCAGAATCCAGTGGTTTGGTGAAAATATCTGCATACTGTTCAGCACTAGGAACAAACTCAATAATCAGTTCCTTCTTTTCCACCAAGTCTCTGATGAAGTGATGCTTGATATCTATGTGCTTTGTCTTCTTGTGATCAACAGGATCATGAGAGAGATCAATGGCCCCCTTGTTGTCACATTTAATAATTAAGGCATCCTGCTTGAATCCATAATCTTTCAACATCTGCTTCATCCACAGCAATTGCTGACAACAACTTCCAGCTGCTAAGTACTCAGATTCAGTGGTAGATAGTGATATAGAATTCTGCTTCTTGCTGTACCATGATACTAAATTCCCTCCTACATAGAAACAACCTCCAGTAGTACTCTTCCTGTCTTCTGAATTTCCAGCCCAATCAGAATCACTGTAGCCAATAATCCCAGCTTGACTTCCTCTAGAGTACCAGAGACCATACTCAGCAGTCCCATGCACATATCTGATGATTCTCTTGACTGCAGCTAGATGACACTCCTTAGGATCAGACTGAAATCTTGCACATAGTCCAACACTCAAACAAATGCCTGGCCTACTTGCAGTGAGATATAATAAGCTTCCAATTATACTTCTATACAACTTGATATCCACCTTCACACCATACTTGTCATAAGTCAATTTTTCAGTAGATGCCATCGGAGTTCGCATATTCTTAGAATCATCCATCCCAAATCTTTTAACCAAGTTTAAGGTGTACTTGGTTTGATTGATGAAAATACATTCCTTGTGCTGTTTGACTTGAAGCCCCAAAAAGTATGTTAATTCGCCAACCATACTCATTTCAAATTCACTCTTCATCATCTCTATAAAGCTATCAACCAGCTTTTGGGATGTTGACCCAAAAACAATATCATCTACATAGATTTGAGCAAGCAGAATGTGTTTTTCATGTTTAAACACAAAGAGCGTTCGGTCTACTCCCCCTCGTCGATAGCCTTTCTGCAACAGAAATTGGGTGAGACGTTCATACCACGCTCTGGGAGCTTGCTTAAGACCATATAACGCCTTTTTTAATCTGTACACGTGATCTGGCAGATACGGATCTTCGAAACCCTTGGGTTGCTCCACATAGACTTCTTCCGTAACAATGCCGTTTAAAAATGCACTCTTTACATCCATCTGAAACAACTTGAATTTCATAATGCAGGACATTGCAAGCAAAAAACGAACAGATTCTAACCTTGCAACTGGAGCAAAGGTTGCATCAAAATCAACTCCTTCAACTTGAGTATATCCTTGAGCCACCAGTCTAGCTTTGTTTCTGGTGATATTACCATCTCCATCAGACTTGTTCTTGAAAATCCACTTAGTGCCAATGACATTTACACCTGAAGGTCGTGGAACAAGATACCATACATCACTTCTGGTGAACTGCTCCAGTTCCTCTTGCATGGCAGAAATCCAATACTCATCAGTCAATGCTTCCTTATGATTCTTGGGTTCTATGGATGAAAGAAAACATTGAAGCACATGCATCCCAGCATTCATTTTTGCGTAGTCTTTCCGTGCTGTCTGTCTTAGATTATACGGGTTAGGAGGAGGAGTGACAGATGCAATTGGATCAGATGTAGCTTCAGATACTGTGTTACTTTCAGGAACATCAGATGATGTTGTAACATCAGGTAGTGTTATAACATCGGACACGGGTGGATCAACTTCTGGAACGATTAACTGCTCAGGTTCATCTTCAAGTATGATTCCGCTACTGATATCCTTCAGATCTTTAATAACAACATTGTTGGACTCCATCATGACATTTGTGCGGTTATTGAACACCCTGTATGCCCTGCTATTTTGAGAATACCCAAGAAAAATCCCAACATCAGCCCGTTTGTCAAACTTACTAAGAAGTTCACGATCTCTGAGGATGTAGCACGCACTTCCAAATACATGAAAGTACGAAACGTTTGGCTTCTTTCCTTTCCATAGTTCATAAGTAGTTTTCTGAGTGAGAGGACGAAGATAAACTCTGTTGATTGTATGACATGCAGTATGAACTGCCTCAGCCCACCATTTCTTTGGAGTATCATTTTCTGCCATCATAGCTCTTGACATGTTGATGATAGTCCTGTTCTTGCGTTCAACAATACCATTTTGCTGTGGTGTGATTGGAGCAGAAAACTCATGTTTGATTCCAAGTTTTGCACAGAAATCCATCATAGTAGAGTTTGCAAACTCCCGTCCATGATCACTCCTTACTCGAACCACTTGGAGACCGTCATGTGATCTCTCAGTGTTAACTTGTGTAATGAGCTCAATAATTATTTCCACAGCATCAGATTTTTCTTTCAAGAATTTTACCCATTTAAACCTGGAAAAATCATCTACACAGACAAAGATGTATTTCTTTCCCGAAATATTAGCTGGACTGATTGGCCCCATCAAATCCATATGCAGTAGTTCAAGACTATGAGAAGTAGTGATTTCATGAAGTTTAGAGTGTGGAGACTTAACCTGTTTACCTTCATGACATGGTGGACAGTTTAACTCCTTTGTATAAGAGAGTAATGGTACTCCTCTTATTGCTTCAAGCTTTGTTACCTTAGCCAGTGTTTTCAGATTTGCATGACCAAGCTTCTTGTGCCACAAAAGAGTATCATCCACACTTACTTTGAGACAACTAACTGATTCATCCAATATGTAGCAGTTATCTGATGACCTAGTGCCAATAAGAACACCCCGTTCATCCTTCCTGACTGTGCATATTTTATCATCAAATAAAACTGTTAGTTTGTTGTCACACAGATGACTAATGCTGAGCAAATTTGTCTTTAGTCCATCCACCAAGAGTACGTCTTGAAACACTGGAAAGTTTTTGACTTGTAACTCCCCCTTTCCAGTTATTCTGCAATTTTTCCCATCTCCAAATCTGACAGTTCCAGTCCATGGAACAATATTGCTCAACAGCTCAGAAGAACCTGTCATATGTCTAGAACATCCACTATCGAAATACCAGGAATCTCTGGCATAAGAGCTATAGCAAGTATGAACAGCATAGCAGTGAATGATTTTTGGAACCCATACCTTTTTAGCAGTGTATGGAGATTTTTCTGAATGTACTGTGTTGTAACCTGCTCCAGTGTTGTAACTTGGAGTTGTGTTATAACCTGCTCCTGTGTTGTAACCTGCTCCATGTGTTGATTCTTGCATTAGATCTTGTAACAGACGAAAGCAACGCCTTTTATAGTGTCCTGGACGTCGACAGTAATTGCACCTTGCCTCCCACCATGGTTGAAACTTGTTTTGCTGACGAGGATAGATCGGTTTATAACCTATACCAAACTTTGGAACATTGACAGAATTTTTCAAGGTCTTAATAGGTTGTTCTCTCCTGACTTGACTTGAACTTGGTTGCATCACTTTCTTGTTCAGCTTCCCTTCTGACTGTTTATTCTTGTTAGCCACTTCTATTTCATCATACCCTAATCCATGTCGATCTCCAGCAACTTTTCCCATACCAAGAATTTCATCCAGAGCAGTTGTTCCTTTGTTTAGTTTGGTGATGGTTCCTTCTGCTACCTCTGCTCGAATGAGGGCTATCTTCAGTTCCTCTCTCATTGCCTCAATAGTTATCTGTTGTTGCTCAATTTCTTCATTCAAACTATTGTTGTCTTTCTATAGCACTTTATTTTGTTCAGCCACACTGATCCAGAGTTTATGAAGTTTGTCGTAAGGTTCATGAACCACCTCAGAGTCTAAGTTTAAACTCTCATTCTCTGGGCTCACAACAGCACCAAACATAACATAGTTTTCTTCTTCACTTTCTTCATCGCTTTGAACAGTGAATGCTCCAAATGCCACATGATTGCTAACAAGTTCTTCATCAGAATCTTCTGCATCACTAAATGTAGCATTGTAGGCTTTCCCTTTCTTGTTTGCTGATCCACTTGGACATTGTGATTGAATATGCCCGTACCCTTCGCATTCTCTACATTGAATTTTTCCAGCATGTTTGAATGCCGGCTTGGGTTCTGCTTGATCATTATTTGCTCTTCTATTCATACTTGAACTCTGCTCCCTTCCTTCATTTCTCCTATTTTGAGATTTTCTCAGAACTTTTGCAAAGCTCCTTGATATGTGTGCAAGCTCATCCTCGTCTATTTCTTCATTGCTGTTTCTGGTAGAGTGTTTAGACATGGAGTTATGTTTAGACACTGGATTTTGTTCAGCTGTTTTATGAGCAGCTGCAGTAAATGCCATATCACTCTGTCTGACTGTTGCTAACTCCTTCATTTCAAAGGCTGAAAGTGCTCCCATGACTTCATCAACAGTCATTTCAGATGTATCATGTAATTCCTCCATTGCAATGGTTTTCCCTTTGAACCTTGGTGGAAGAGACCTCAATATCTTCTGAACAATATCGTCTTCAACAAATGGTTTTCCCAACTGATGTGCTGTGTTAACAAGATCCCTGATTTTTGCATTGTAATCAGTAATCGTCTCGTTATCCTTCATAATCAAAGTATCAAATACTGTCTTCACTGTATGCATTTTTTGTCGTTTCATTTTTGCATCTCCTTCATAGCTTGCTTTCAGTTTCTCCCATGCATCCTTAGCAGTACAGCACGTTGAAATCAAGCGAAACGCTTCTTGATCAACACACGAGTTGATGCAGTTGAGTGTTTTGCTGTTTAGTCGCTTATCCTTCCTCTCTTGAGTTGTCAGTTCTTCTCTGTTTTTCAGAACACCTTCGACTGCCCCTGCTGTAGGTGGATGTCTGGCGGGTGACCACTCGTTCTCAACCCAATACCATGCTTCTTCATCTAGAGCATCAATGTAATGCCTCATCCTTGCCTTCCAATAACCATAGTTATTTTTATCCAGCATGGGAGCACGTGTGTATATTGAACCATCCTTCTCTTAGTTCGCCATGATCGATAGGGATCTCCACTGGCCTTGTTAAAGGCACACCTCAGTGGACCAGCTCTGATACCAATTGAAAGTTACTATCGATCAGTTTCAAAATAGTTTTCAACTATTCTTTCTAAACTAACAAGTATGTTTAAACATACTGCAGAGTTTAAACATAAAAAGTAAGAACACACAAAGTTGTTTACGCAGTTCGGTGTTGAACACCTACATCTGCGGGGCCTTGCCCAGTCTGAAAATAATCCACTAGATAATCAAGATATGTTACAGAGTTTCACACAACAATTAACTATCTATGACTTATCTCTCATATGGATTCGTGAGATCCCCTCACTCGCCGGTCAGCAACTCCTCGTTGCTGTCTTGACCACTTCCCCTGAAGTATTAAGGCTGTTGATTTCAGACTGCTGGCGTTCGGCAAAGACCTATTGAACTCCCTTCAATAAGCTGCTCCAAAGCTAAAGCTATTCTGATCGGCAGAATACTTTCTTGTAAGATGGATAACATTCTGTTGCAGCTTCATTGAGTATTTATAGTTCAATGCTGTGTTGCCGTACTTATCTTCTTGATCCTTCAATCTCGGCCATGCTGATCTCTCATACAGCTTGTCACAGCTATACTTAATCTTCTAGCTATACTCTACTTCTATAGCTAAAGGATAAGAAATATCTTATTTCCTTATTTAAGACTAATCCTTTCTAAGATACAACTCTACCAAATATTCTCAAACTAATTCCATCGATACAAAATCAATCTTTACTTGTCATCTTGATTTCTCGAATATTGTTTTTGATTTCATAAGAGTTGTACTCCTTCTTCAATACTCCTGCTTGATTTCTGATTTCCGTTCAGCAAGTGTTTAAACATAAGCATGTTTAAACATGATAACTTCTACAAAATAGCCAACTTTATTATGCTGAGTCTTCTGGACTCTTCAAATAATTTTTTTAAGAATATTATATAATAACAACTGGAATAATAATTTGCATTGAGGTTTGGACGTGTGGAATGTGGAATTTGAATAATAATTTGCATTGAGTTTTGGAAGTTTTAACAATAATCTAACCAACAAAAGTCAGCAGAGAGAAGTCTTTAATTTGTTGTTATCGTTACTTTTTACAGCACCGTGTTCATGATAATTAAATCGATTAGGTAGAATTTTGACCTTAGGTTTTGTGATAAACAGTAGCAATCTAAACGATCTAACAATCGCTTAGTTTTATTCGGTTCACTCTCATTCATCAATTTTATTTTATTATATATATATATATATATCTCAACTACTTCATCTTAATTTAGTAGTTAAAATTATTTCTGGGTCAAAGTAAATAAAATAATGAAAACCATATTTGTTAAATTATTTGTCCAACTGGATGAGTTACAAATGAATTCGTGTTAAATGGTTATGGTCCTAGAGTTAGGTAAATGAAGTTTCTAACTGCCTAACATTTTAAATAGGGCGATGAAATCAAACATTTCATAGAATTGTGCTGCACTTGGTAGTCAATCATGATATGTGTGTACTAATTTAATTCTTTCCAATTAATTTAAGCCCTAATATACATGATATATATTATGTTATATATATTCTGTTGATATTATTTACTAGTAAATTGATTTTTATTTTAGTAATAATTTAATGAAATTTAGTTACTCTCCGTTCAAAATTACACACTTTTTTTCTTGGGTATCTCAATCAAAATTATACAATTTTCTTTTACGGGTCTAATTTTAACCGCGCAGAGACATGGTCAGGTCAAGACACGGCTTGGGACATAATAGTTCCCAGATGCACACGAAAAGACTCGTGCTGAAAATGATGGGAGTTGGCTTTTTGGTTAATTTTAGGTGAAAATATATTAATTGTACGCAAAATTCAATCTGGAGTTAACTCATGAAATCATAAAACGTCTGCCATTTGGGCATCTATATATCCATGAAGATTATTGTAAATGAGATGCAACTTTTGGTGCCATTAATTCTGATCTATTCTGTCAAACCTTACATCAATTACATGTATGAATTCAAATCCACGAAATAATGTTTTGGAACTCGCTTTTACTTCTCGTCCGTGGACATTAAGATCTATCTAGGGCGACAATCTGGAGTCAAAATGTATATAGATCTAGATCTATATCCACCAACGAATGAATTAACCAGTGGCGGAGCTACGTGCAGAGTTATGGGTGCAATTAACCCCACTTAATCTTTATTTACCATGTAACAATAGCGTAAATTTTATGAATATTTTACTTGTTGAAGTTAAATTGACCCCACTAAATGTAATTAGTGATGGGGTCAAACAAATTTTACTCAAATTTAATTATTAATTTCACGAATTTTTGACTTTCTACGTGCAATTAATACGATTAGTTGGATGAATTTAACGATAGAAACTCAACTGTTACGAATTTAATAATGAAAGTCTTCTTTCTATTATTTTTTCTTCTTTCATAACACTCCCTATATTTTCATATATATATATATATACTCAAATCTCTTTTCCCCGTACATACCTCACTCTAACCTTCCCTTTCCCCTATATATAACTATATAAACAATCATAGGGTATAATATTTTCACTTGGAAAGGATATAATATTAGGTTTATACCTATCATATATTTTGGTAAATTTTTAGTTTAGATATGTAGTATGTTTTTTTAATTTGTTCTCTCGCCCATCCACTACCACGACCGATGAACAAATTATTTTATTAGATTGTTGTAGGTTTGTGATTTGTATATAGTAGTTTTTTGTGGATGAGTGTTTCCATAATCAAATCAAATTATTTATGAAGTAAAATCAATTAATTTTATATAAGCATTTGTGTATACAAAGTATATAATGGTTGAATATTATATATGTATAATTCGTTTGCAAAATTTTAAATTTTAAATACATATATTATTTTGATTATATTAATGATTTAATAATTATATCATAGTATTTAAAAATTATTAATTTATTAATTTTATTTTCATATACAATACTTATATAAAATGCACCCACTGACCTGTTATGCTGGCTCCGCCACTGGAATTAACTTAACATTTTTATTCATAAGAAATATACTTAGATCTATCAAGTTCATTTTATATCAGCACTTTTAACAACAGTTTGAAATCTTTCAAGTTCAACTATATATATAATTTATGGAAAAGATAAAAAACGTCCTAAATTTCATGGATGAATTCTAACTTGATAAAATTATAAAAATTATTATCGGAAGTCCAACATCAAATACAGAATGATTAAGTAAAACTAACCCTGTAAATAGGAATTTAGAATGGTTATCAGAGCCTCAGTGCACGGTAGATGAAAGATTGCTGTCTCTAAATATAAACACATATATTTCGTGTACGGATTTGGTTTTGAGATTCATCTGAACGTACGCACCAAGATTTTGTTCTTCATCCACCCTCATTGTATGTTATAAGTATAAATTAAGCTGCTAGGGTTTTAAAGAGTTTATCTTAGTAAGGCTTTTCATGCCCCCGTGAAAATACATCCATCCTTCCAATATGGTTTATTTCCATTTAATAATAAGATCAAGTGTATTACACTCACACAAATTCTTTTCAAAGTCCAATTTTCCTAAATGTTGTGGAACTATTATTATTTATTTAAACTCAAATGATACATTTTAATGTCAAAACATTAATTATTTTAAAATAAACGTATGTTAAAACATGTTTTAATGCAAAAATTCAAGAAATTTCATATAAAAATTAAAATATTTTAAATTACAAAATTTACAGTTCAACTTAAAAGATACACGATATAAGATAAAACGTATAAAGACTTTAATGGAAAGTTAGGAAAGTTGGGAGTTGCAGAGATTTTCTATAAAACTCACGTTCAACCATTAATATATGGTAATATGTGTGTAGTATATCATCCTTAACGACTTAACGTGCATTCTACCGTTCAAAAATGTGCATTCTATTAGTAAATATATTTTTTTCTAAGGTAGGAGGTATTTATTAGGTTCCCCAAAATCTTGAACTTATCTCTTCAAAAGGAGGCAAATTGAGAGATTACAGAGTAAGTAGAAACCTAAACTGTATCTAGAAGCGCGGAAACATGCAGTTCCTAAACTAAAAAAGAGTGACGAAATACATCTGAACATCCTAAAGTCTAACACTTAGGAGCATCTAAACTATCTGGTAAGTAAAGCATCTATAACTTGCATCAACCCCAACAATGAAGTCTAAGTCAAACCAAGTCTATCAGTCTAAATCCAGACAACAGAATCGCCAAGAGTAAATTGTCTAAATTACTTCGAAGAGAATTTCTCCTTTACTGAGTATAGAGTAGAGACTGGAAGCCGAGGGGATTTTCTATGCTGCCCAGCTAGTCCGGTGACAGGAGAAAACATCAGCTAGGCATAGAATACTCGATAAACTAGTCCAAATAATTACACAAAAAGACTCACTAATGCACATATTTCATCTAACATAAAAATAAAGAAAAAGAAAGAACCAAATTTCCAGATCTACCAGAACTCTTCCTGGAGGAGGCTCACGACGGCGGTTGTGGCGCGTACAGTCACGCGCTTACTGGGCTGCGTTTGAAAACGGCGCGTGTGTTTGACGAGGCGCTCACGCGCGTTGAAACGTCGGTTAGTTCACGCCGCGACGACCCTACCGGTGCATATGGGCGCGTAATCGCGCGTGCTTGCCAGAGCCTCTCTGGATTAACCAGATTTGAAAGAAAAAACCTAACTTTTCCGACTGCTCGTTGTAAACCTGCATATGAGAAGACGGCATGAGCTCTGGATTCCTCCGGCTGGACCAGTGGAGAGCGGACATGCTTTCCATCGTCGTCGGACTATGGCGGCTCCGACAGTGAGTTTCTCCGGTAGCGAGTTTCTCCGGTAGCGAGTTTCTCCGGCGAAACACCTCCGGATCCAACCTGCAGCAATCAAAAACAACAAGACAGCCGTAATGTTTCGGTCGGAAGATTGGGATCAGACTGGGGATAGATACAGGGGAGGTTGGAAAACAAGAAATTAAAGGTATGGTGTTGGAAGGGGTGGCCGGGTGGCGGCGAGAGGCGCCGAAAACAACCCAGACCACCCCTCCAGATCTGTCCTTGTGAACTGGGCTCGGGAGAAAAAGGTGGGCAGGAGAAAAAAGGAAGGGGGGTGAGGAGGTCTGATCCGCACTTGATTTGACTATTAGTAAATATTGTGCATACACTAGAATTATAAATTAAAAAAATTAAAATGCACAATCATACATATTAACATGCACATCTTTAGATATTGAAATGCACAAAAGTATATTGGGTGCATACCAGTGCCGGTCTTGATTTTTCGAGACCCGAAGCGAACAAATAAAAAAATACCCCCTTTAAATTTAAAACATAATAAATTTTGAAAAGAATGTTAAATTCCAAAATAAAATGCAATAATTCAATTGTTTAATTCAATTTTACTTGGTTTCTTAAAAGCAAATTCACTAATCAATAGGTAAATGATTTTGATTTGAATTTGAAACCTTAATTAGATTCAAATATGAAATTATTCAAATTAGCAAGAGAGATTGAAAGACATCAAAACTCAGTTAATTTGGACTTGATGGATCGGCGAAAGGAGGAGATGGAGTAGAATAGACCTAAAGATAGAAGAAAATAAAATGACTCTTAATTATTAGGTCCTTTTTTAGACTTTTTTATTTAATTTTACATGGAATTCAGAGGGATTAGTCTAAATATAGAATAAGAAAAATAAATTAAGTGTTTACTATCTTTAATCGCGGGCCCACGCAAAATTACCATTATATTTTCAGTTTTATTTTATTAATTTATGTATATACCTACATAGTAACACCACTGAAAATGAGGCCCTCTTTTTTTGGCCCAATTTGGGGCCTCAAGCAAGGAAGTAACTTGCTTCCCTATTGGATCGGGCCTGGTGCATACCCAAGTTGAGTACCATTTAAATCGATTTGACTTGATCATCGTTCATGTTTGTTAAATACAAAGCATGTTTGTTAATTTAAAGGCCACGCCTTTTGAGTGGGGTGAAATTTATTGGGCTCACTAAACCCTAAAAAATTCTCAAGGGGCTAAAAAACTAAATGTATCAGTATTGTACAAATAATTGTTGAAAAGAGAGTATTATAGTGAATTTAAAATCTCATGTCGACTCTAGCAACCAAGTTAGGAATCGCCATGCGAAAACCAATTCTATCGACTGGATGACTCACTACTCGCAAGCAATTTAGGGATCGCACTGCGAAACCCAACTCTATCGACGAGCACGGGGAGTAAATACACTAATGTAGTCTAATAGAGACCTAAATCATGGAGATCAAAGTGAAAATAGTCCTATTTTGCATGCCGTAGCAGAAGCATATTGCTTGCACTTCCTTTATGTCTAACTGAATCCCTTTCTTGTATAGTCTCAGTATCTGGCCTTGCGCCTGAAACAAAAACAAACAATCAACAGTAACTATACTTTCAAATAAGGAACACCCCTACTATCTAACAGTCTAACTCTCTAACCTTACTAGGTAGAGTTTCATGTGTGTAAAAGGAGCTATGTCTATCCCTACTTGCTATTAATTCTAACTAGAGCATCAGCTCCAGAATTTGATTATCTGTATATGTGTTCAAAGTTAATAGAAGAAGAAGTAGAGAAGTCACTGACAAGCTGCCAGATGTTTCTGACTAAGTACTCTAACTTTCATGGGATTTTATATTGTTTTGTGATAAACTTTGAAAACACCAATGAGTCCACCTCAACTTGTAGTTACTCTATCCCCTCATGGTATGTAGCCTGAAGACCACCAATGAGAGTCAATGTCTCTACTTCTGTGCAAGTAAACAAATCGAGCAATCATCACTTCCCCCATTTATAATGAAAAATCATGCACCTGCAATTCCTGAATTCCCCAAAGAGGATCCATCTATATTCAGTTTATAGTTCCGAGGATGCTCCCAGGATACCTGTTTAACCAATCTTATTTTAGATCCAGAATGACCAACGTGAGCCATACTGATCTCTCAAAATATGATCTTTATTTAGTTAAATGAACAATAATTTAAGATTCTAAGATGTTAAAAAACTCGTAATTTTTAATAATAAATGCCGACCTATGGTTTTCTCTTAAAACATCATACATTCAATTATCAAGAAGGTGCCCTTATATTCTTCTTCTTCTTCTAAGCCACTCGAAATAGCCACAAACTTCATTTGAACTTTTTCAATTCAGATATCATACTCAAAAGCAAACTGAAAATGCTTATAAGTAGTGTTTGGGATTGAGAGGTTTGGAGCTGATGTTACGCGTTCAAATTCAAATACTGGAGTAGCTATATCTCTAGACCCAATAATTAAGTCCAAATTACCACCTCTAAAACCTCCAAACCAAGCCCTTATTTCCTTCATTCGAATAGATAGAGACAATTCATTGGCCGAATATTATGTAATTAAAGTTATTGATTGTCAAACTTGTTTTAAAATAGTGTAATGGTCAAATGTACCATTACAAAATGGCAAAGAATTTTCGTAAAAGAAAAAATCACACAAGCCATTTAACATCAATATGGCATCCAATGTTTATAAGAGTTGCTACCAAACATCAGTACATCTGAGAATCAATGGTAATGACTTTTATGGCAACAAACAACACCTTAAAAATCAAATTCCTCTTAATAGTCATCCTCATTGTAGAAATAGAAAAAGTATACCTTCACATCTTCACCATTCCCGATCCAATCTAACTAACGAAGATTTCTTTGATCTAGATTTGATATGAAGATGGTGGCAACAAAAAATGCAATGCAATATCATAGAAACATATTAAACCTTCATCTAATATAAAAATTTTGCAGTATAACAACGTCGATCTTAATACTCAGTTGCTCGATCGGTAATATTTGCGGATGTAAGCGAATTTGAGTTTTTGGTGAAGGGCTTGAACTATTAGTTCATTGTTCTCTAACTTTGATTTCTCAAGTGCTGGTGGTGTCAAGCATGGTTGCGTTATATCTGATGTTTCTTGTGATCCAGCTAGGAGGGCAAAAACATTTGGTGCTCAGATTGTTACTATCAAATCTCCTCGATTCTATAAAATTTGTATTCACATAATATTGACTAATAACAAAAAAATTGTTACTATTTAATGGAGTTTGTTATATTAATATCATCACAAATTTTAAATAATTGCATACATATTACAAAACAAAAGCTAGACAAATTGGATTCACTTTTCTATTAATAAAAGTCGAGCATACTTAAACTTTTTCAAATCGGAGAATATTTAATTAACTATCAATGGCAAGTTAAGCTTAAGCGCGACAAAATAAGCTCAAGCATCAAGGAGTTAAATACTACTTTGTTCAAATTCCTACCATACTTAGTTTTGAATATTCAATTCCCTCTAAAATCGCAGTAGCTACCATAGTTAGTCCATCAAAATCACAGTTACATAATAACACTACCCACATAATAACAATAGCGAAATCCCACATAATAACAACAAAATACCAGTCCCAGAAAGCAGCATCAGAGCTACATAATCACCTCAAATCCGATGCAATCTCTCTCGTTGTACTTCACGTTTTCATACCTGAATACCATAAGGAAAATCAGGCAGCAAATGTGCAAATCACCATGATGATCTCGATTGTAGGCGATCATGTGCTGCAAAAATTTGATATAGTAGAAATCGTTTTTGCATGTTTCATGGTTCGCATAGGCAGCACTTAACCACGGTTGGGCATCGATTGAAGCCGTGGTTGGGTTGCTGGAACCCAGAAAGATAATCTCTGTAATTCATAGACACAATCTCACGATAAGCAGCAAAAACACAATAAACACACGACAAGTCAAGAGCTTTGAATTACCTGTCAAAGAAGGATTCCCTAACTCCCAAGATCAACAAGTTTGTGTCCACCGTGGGTCTTATCATGAAATGCGGAGAAGAATCCTTCCAAAAGGATTGTGTTTGGTGCAATGGCAAGATCAAGGGGCAAGAATTCAGATTTTGCAAAATCTCATGAAAAGAGTTGTGTAAGTATTAAATTTGAAATTTTAATTTTTATTGTATCTTTTTATGGGTATTATTTGATTGCGTCAGTGATTTCCTTAACCTTTCTTAACCTCATCGGTGATTTTAATGAGGAAAGATTAAAAAAATAAAACAAACAAGGTGGAATGAAATAAAAACAAGTTCTCTCATTTGAATTAATGACTGGAATTGAAATTTATATGAACACTGCTAATATTTATTATTCGTTATTATAAGAAGGTTAGGA
This sequence comes from Sherardia arvensis, assembly GCA_948330725.1. NCBI lineage: Eukaryota > Viridiplantae > Streptophyta > Magnoliopsida > Gentianales > Rubiaceae > Sherardia > Sherardia arvensis. The sequence goes on from OX415244.1 coordinate 11,513,514, forward strand.
TGTATTGTAGCCGGCGCCACGCTTGGCTCGGTATTCCTTCAGCTTCTTCTTCCTATGTTGCATCTCCCTTCACCGGATGCAAAGCCTCTCATGCTCCTTGGCGCGACTACCGCGGCGGCCGCACTTATTCATTTACTTTTTATTTGACAAATAATGTTTGGATTGTCTAGCTCGTATTCTTGTTTGCTTCTGTTTATGAATGACATGTTGATTATAAAATAATAAATTCAGTATGAATGAATTTGTGTTAAGTATTTTGGTTTGGTACTTGATTTTAAAATTATTATGCTTTTATTATTATAAAAATTGGGCATTTAGCATATACAAATTATGAATATTGTACATGAAGTTTTTTTGGCGGACAATTCAAATCAAAGCGTGAATAGTTTCAGCAACTAATTAATTTACAAATGTGTAAGGAAAATATGAAATTATTATTAAAATATCAAATCCAAAATTCAAGACTTCATACTATACAAGGTTTTGCAAGATCCTTGGTTTTACAAAATTCACTCTAAAACCAAGGATTTGTTCAATGTCAAAAACCCAAAATCCAAAACCCACAAAAACTCAGAACACACAGGGGCTAACATTTTTGTTGAGACCATCCAAGTAAAAAGGTGTCCTTGTGCCTCGTTCTCACCGTTGTTCCATTGGGGTCCTTCTATAGGTGACCTTGATTTATTTATCAACTTCATTTATACTTGATAAACAAGATCATTGATGTTATTTCATCAAATTCAATTTTTATTGTCATGTTTGTTATATTTTCTTCAGTTATGACATCTGATTTCCCTTCCGAGTGCTGGCATTGAACCCTCAACACAATCCAAGGAGAAAGTGAAGTCTACAGGGTGCTTTTGAACGTTTAAGGAAGTGTGGAGTGGCAGCATGGTGTTCTGGATTTTGTCAAGGACAAACAGGGGATCACAATTATAAGATCTTTTAAGCATTCTCGGCAGCGGAGATGGAGTTTATGGAAGTTAATCAAGTTTTGATGCAAGCCATCAGAGTAGGTTTCAAGAGTGTGCTAGTTTAGACGGATTCAACCATTATGGAGAAGATATTATTTTGTAAGCAGAAATCACATTTCCATTTGATGCCTTTGTAATCGGGAGTTTGTGCAGTTGAATGTATTGGGATTATGAAAGTGGATAGGTGTGTAGCACCTGTACTTAATCATTTAGATAAGTTTGTATTGAAGTGAATTACTCGTCCCTTACTCACACCCTAATAAGGATACAAGTTTTCGTAGTGTATTTAATTAGGATTTAATTAGTGGCTAATTTTGTAATTTTAATTTCAATTGATTTATTTGGAATTTTCTCCCAATCATACCATAATTTTATTCTTTTACTATTTTTAGTTATGCTAATTTACTATTTGTTTGATTCTATATGTATAATTCATATTCAATCGGACTTGTTTTCGTCATAATTTCATGATTTTCAATTGATTTCAATTGAATTGGTTAATTATGTAATTTTGGTCCATTCAATTAAATTAGATTTGGTATATTTACTATTCAGCATATTCATAGAAAATTATAAATGGTATTGAATGGTTGTTATACATGATTAAAATATATTAAAGAAAATTACATGTAATACTCACAACTATAAATATACTAAAAAAAGGATGTTAACATATATAAAATTACAGAAAATATATGACATATTCTATATGGTCCTTGAAGAAATTTATATATATGATATTGAAAATATTTGGTATATAGTATATGGTTCTTGGAGGAATTTATATATCACGGAACTTAAATTAATCAATCAAATGGCAATAGGGTACGTAGGGAATTAGTTGAACAACATAACTGCTTTATTTTTATTTTTGAAGAAAAAGACATACTTCCATTTCATTTCAAAAATCTGGAAAACGTCCAGAATCGTTTGACGGAAAGTTTGGAGAGCTACGCTAAGAGGTATAATCAAGCCCACTCGATTTTGCAAAAACTGCAATTGAGTGAGCTATTACATTATGTGCTCTAAGAACCCAGTAGAGTTTGAATTCTGACCTCTCAAGTCTTGAACGTAGAACCGGCGCCAACTCAGAGCAAGCCATAGCAGGCTGTTGATCTCCATGCATTGCATCTATTACCTAGAGCGCATCTCCGACAAATCCAACAGTTTGTAACCCCAGAGTAGCTGCTAAATTCATTCTACCTTGCAGCGCTAGCATTTCTGCTAGAGAGGGATCATGTATGTTATGCACCTGTCTCGCCTCGGCATGCAAGAATGCGCCATCATGACCATATGCCACAACTCCCAAACCAGCAGTGGCTTGAGAAATGTCCGCATCAAAGTAAATCAATGGTTTGTCATCAGGCAGCCGAAGCAATTGTTGTGGTAATAAAGCTGATGACATCGCGCTCCTCCAGTCTTGCGCGTCAAGAAAACGGTGGAGATTATCATGAACTGAGGCTACTAACAGACTAGGGTCTATGTGAGATTGCTTGAAATTTTTTTTGTTACGCTGATGCCAAATCCCATCGCACAACATAATAAACATACCTGCATCGCCTTCGTCATTGCTTTTGATTAATTCTCAAAAACGATGTTCGCCCCTAGGCTGAGAAAGAAGATGCTTCATACTCCATGGTTGTATGGTAAGCTGATCGGACTGTATATTGTCCAGATTTCGTAAAATGCCAAACCCATTTATCACAGCCCCCTTAGCAGAATGGATTTGATAGCAGTGACATCACCCGTGTGAAAGAACTCCTCCAAAACATTGGTTTTACACCCGCCCGTGTCTTGGTTTATTAAATCCAAAACAACATGCAAATGTCTAGAGATATCAGTTGAACTCCTGACATAGAAATTATCAGCACAAGGCAGCCAAGGATCGTACATAATGCTTGTTTGTTGTCCGGTACCAATTGCTCTTCTTCCTCCTTTTCGAATCAAGTCCATGCTACTACATAAATTTCTCCAAGCCCAGGACTGTCGCCTCACTGGATCAGGAGAGAGAACACTTCCATTAGCATAATACTTGGCTTTTAAAACTCTTGCTAACAAAGAGTGCGGTTGGTCATAAGTTGCCATACATGTTTCCCCAACAAAACTAGACTAAAAGATTTGAGATCACGAAACAACATAATTGCTTTAGGTTTATATTTAGGTTATGTAGATTATTAATTATGCGTTTCAGTTGATTTCGTAAATGAAGTAAAAGAGGCAAGCCTTATCTTCCGTTATTCCTTGTTGGGTGTTGGACCTGATTTAAGAATATAATAATTAATAATAATAAATTTCGAACTTCTTCCATATATATTTATAAATATACGAATTTTGTAACTTTGAATTTCAATTGATTTGGTTAATTTTGTAATTTTGGTCCATTCAATTTCATTCAATTCTCTATTATTGTAACATTATAGGATTTTCCTAAATCATCATAAAAATAATATAAAAATATATACAATTTGTTAAACCTTAAAAAAATATATAATAGATACAACACTCATCGTTAATTAATACAACGTCAATTAATACGGTTTCCAATTTGTTGGTTAAAGATGAAATAAAGTTTTTCATAATTTACTGGGTAAGTGGTAGGTTGAATTAAACTGAACCAAACTGAAAAAAAGGTTGATTAAACTAAATAAATTAATATTTTAATTAAATATTATATTATAACATCAAGTTTATGTCAATAACATTCTTATAAAGTAACCTCTATTTTGACATATTACATTACGATTCCCAAAATATGTAGTTATTATATTTTTATTCAACATTCGGCGCATTTGCTTAAAACTACTGGTTTGGCAGAGCATTTTTTAGCATCCAGAGCAAAATTAATTGCTATTACCCAAATTGCCCTTCTTCAGTCAAATTCTACTTATTTCTTTTTTCTATTTCTTTTTTTTTACTGAACCTATATTTTTGGAACCGATCAGCCAGGGATTTGCAGAGCTTTAAATTTGCAGAGTGTAATTTACAGCATATCAACAGGGATTTGCAGGGTTTTAAATTTGATCAGCTTTACAATTAAAACTCGTAGTCAAGAAATTACGCAAGCGTAATATTTTAAAGGTCGTAATACTTTCATGTTTCTACATTACTCACATATGTAAAAGTATTGCTTGTGTAGGAAGCCAGCAAGCTAGATTTACCCGCAAGACCATCTCCAACAGTCACGCACTTGACTGTAATGTCATCTCCCACAGTTACGTCCTTGACCGTAACACCATCTCCAACAGTCATGCACTTGATAAACCAGGACGCCATCTTCTTATACTTGGGAGCTACCCTAATAGCCTCAGTGAATACAACTTCCACGGTCTGAAATTGAATGGAGAGCAACACCATTATGAGATGCCATTCTTTTGATTATTGAGGAATTTTATCATGATAGTTTAACATTAATAGATAATGCAGATACTGATACACCACCTGTTGTGCTTTGGCACTAATCTCAATGTAGGCATGGTGAAGTATTCGACGGAAGCTCGGGGCTGATATCGAGATCCCGAGACAGCCTAGAGGATCTGCTTCTGGCAACTCCAGAGCCAATTACATTTACTGCAGCACCATTGTTCAGCATCTTGTTGCCAGTAACTTTAGCTTGATCAACATTTGGCTTCTGAATAGATGTTTATGAACAACAACTTTAACTTCTACACAAGCAATACTTTTACATATGATACAGAAGTAATAGATAATACATGTTGTTGGATGAAATTTACTATCGATCAGTATCAAATAGTTTTTAACTATTTGTTCTAAACTAATATGTATGTTTAAACACACTGCAGAGTTTAAACATGTATAGACAGAACATGCAAATTGTTTACGCAGTTCGGTGATGAACACCTACATCTGCGGGGCCTTGCCCAGTCTGAAAATCATCCACTAGATAATCAAGATACGTTACAAAGTTTCACACAACAATTAACTATCTATGACTTATCTCTTGTATGGATTCGTGAGATCCCCTCACTGCCGGTCAGCAACTCCTCGTTGCTGTCTTGACCACTTCCCCTGAAGTATTAAGGCTGTTGATCTCAGACTGCTGGCGTTCGGCAAAGACCTATTGAACTCCCTTCAATAAGCTGCTCCAACTGTAAAGCTATTCTGATCGGCAGAATACTTTCTTGTAAGATGGATAAGTGTTTTCGCAGCTTTCTTCTCAATTTATAGTTCGAGGCTGTGCTTCCGTGTTTAGTCTTCTTGATCCTTCAATCACGGCAAGGCTGATCCTATCATCCAGCTCATCACAGCAATACTTAGTCTTCTAGCTATATTCTACTTCTATAGCTCTAGGATAAGAAATATATTCTTTCCTTATTTAAGACTAATTCTATAAAATACAACTCACACCTATATTCTCTTTATAATTAGAACAGACTCGAATCAATCTTCAATTATCATCTTGATTCTTTCGAATATCTTGTTAGATCGCATCTGAGTTGTAATTCACCTCAAGGACTGTTTCTCAATTTCTGATCTTCATGAGCAAGTGTTTAAACATGAGAGCATGTTTAAACACAGTTAACTTCTACAAAATCGCCAACATATTAATGCTGAGTCTTCTGGACTCTTCAATCTCCCCCTTTGGCATTTTGTGGAACCATAACCTTCATTTTTGATGCATCGCTCCCCCTTTTGTTTAGAAATCCAATCTTCATTCTTATGAGCATCAAGTATCAGAAACATCAAATAAACTCCCCCTACTCACCAGACGTAGATAGAGACAGTCAACATGCTAATAGTAAAATTATGTCCCAAACTGTATTGGACACACTAAAGACTTCCTTGACATCCAAAATTAATGGCCAACCAAGCATCATCATGATAATTATCAAAATAATCTCCCCCTTGGGATCATAAAAGTGCCAAAGACATATCAAACCATATCCCAAATACATAGCACAAAAACAATCGTCACAATATTCAACGGAATAAACAAAGTGCAAAAGAGAGAGAGATAGAAACTTAAAATCTCAGAATTAAGAAGAACCAATGCCATTGTCATCAGATTCAACCAAAGCATCAAATTCTTCCTTTAGATCAATAATCTTGAGACGATGAGCTTTAATCTGAGCCTTGATCTCTGCAATTCGAACCTTGGCATAGTTTTCTTCTTCAGGTGGCTGATCAGAATCATCTGCAATAGGATCTGTGAGGTCATTTCTCTTAGCCAGCACTGTCTGATTCACCCGAACCTCTGAGCACTGAATTAGGGTATCATCCTCTGCATCCTGAACTCCAGCATGTCTCAAAATCCCAGTGATAAGGGCTGGATATATGATATATTCATCAGACTTCAGATTCCTGGCAACAAAATGAATTCTTTCAAATAAGAACCATCCCAGATTTAAGGGCTTCCTGGTGCCAATGCAATAAATTACCCCTGCCATCTCTTCAGTGACTCTGGAAACATTCTTGGACATAGTCCACATATTGGCCACTACTCTGTACAGACAAAAGTACTTCTGGGTAAGAGAAGATGCCAGAATGGTTGGTGAATCACCCCATTCAGCCAAACTGCCACCAGACAACTCTAATGCCACCACATCATAGTCTACAGTAAACCCTTCAGGATAAGCACCAGATGGACACCTCCTTTGATCCAGTCCAAGGTATAGATTGATGATAAATGGATCAAACCTGTACAATTTACCTCTGACATAGACCTTGCGAAACCAAGGAGATTTAGGATTACTATTCCCTTTCCTCAGATTGGAATAGAACTCACAAACCAGGTCCTTGTTGGCATTGACACACGAATTGGCAGGTTTAAACATACCAATATTCTTCATGAAAGTCACAAAGGCTGGAATCTTGAACTGCTCAGTCAACCTTTTCTCAACATTCAATGTCTTCTGTACCATCTCTGCATGCTTCTGAATTATTTTTTGAGAATAGAACTTCTCATTATAAGCACTAAGCAACAGAGGATCATCATCTCCTATTCTCACCTTGGACCTGAGCCCTCCTGTCCTCACCTTATCACTGCTCCTGGTAGAATCTGAGTGTACAGATTCATCACTCCTCTTCTCACCATTATCCGGAGGCTTGATTGACTCTTCCTTCTTTTTGTCAGAAGCTGAACCTTCTTCAGTAACCCTCTTCTTGATTACCTCAGATTTTGCTGCCCTCTTCCTCTTCTTGGATTCTGCATCAATGACTGGTGGCAAATCATCCAAGCTCTTCTTCTCCTTTTTCTGCTGCTTCTTCTTACCCTTCTTCTGTTTTCTCTTCCTAGGTTTAAGATCAGACAAAAATACATCATCTTCATTCTCTGAATTTTTCTCAGCTTCCCAAGTCCAGTTGAACACCTTCTGCTGATCACTCCCAGCAACATCCTTATGGCCACTACCAGATCCAGTCTCTTCTCTTTTCTTTCCCTTCTTTTTCTGATAGACTTTCTCAATGACTGGCCCTTTAAGTTCATACTTATTACCAGTTTCAGCATCACTTCTAACAAACTCTAACTCAGTCACCAAAGGATTCAATCCTAGACTTTGATTCTCCATAGCTTCATTTTCTGTAACCTTTGAATTAACAGACCCATCTTCAATCCCAAGCCCTCCAGTATCCTTTACTGATTCTAATCTAGACTCAGTCTCAGTTTCAAATTCAGAACTCCCATAATAGAAATCCAGATGAGGCTCTCCCTCAAAATTAACTAGCACAAGAACTGAGGGATTCTGTTCTAGAACTTGATTACCCATTGCCTCATTATTCTCAACCCCTGGATGAACAGACTCTTCTTCAACCTCAACCCTCTCATGCACACAAATTGGGGATTTTGGGGCAGAATCATCACTCAGGTACCCTTGAAGACTCAATAAACTCTCCACAACTCCAATTTCATCATCATTAATTCCCAAATTCACAAAAGAGTCAGACTTAGGACTGCCCATTATTGTCTAAACACTGCCTCAGGTTCAACCACAACACAAAAACTGACTTATGGCAGAAACTAACAAGGACAGCTTGTAAACACCTTCCTATACTTCAATCAATCAAGAAAAATCAGATCTTGAACACAGATCGAGGGTTTACCTTGTGCATGCAATCGGTCTGCTTAACCGAGAAGAGAGTGATGAAAGCTCTGTGATTGTAACTCTGCAATGTGAACACTGAGACCCCTTGAACCAATCGACAGTGGTTGCTTTGATCGGAGATCGGAAAGCAGAGCTGAAGCCGAACACAATTTCTGCTTGTTGGAATTTGGAACGTCGGAAAGCAATATTACACAGAAAAAAAACTTCTTTTTCCCTCTTATATTTTCTTTTTCAGAATTCAAATCCGAGTCCAAAATAGAAATTAATTTCCTATTTATACTTTAGTCCCTCCATTCTTTACTAATTTCTGATTTCCCCTCATAAAATAAATATGAGCCCAGATGTCTTGTTTTCAGCCCAGATGAGAATATCATTCCTCTGATGTCGACCCTTTCAGCCCATTTACACAGAGTTGACTAGTCTGGCCCAATACACTTATTCAATTCATTTTGGCTAACTCTTCAGTGTTTAAACATACTGATTTACAGTGTTTAAACATACTTGACATCGACTTCTTTTTGTATTTTTCTTTTTCCAAAAATAAAAGAACACAGAGAAATAAACACTAATATACAACAAACAAGAGGTGATCAGAGGTACCTCAAATTCGACAAACACCTAAGTGTTGTCTTAGTGTTTCAAACGTTGTAGAATCCAGTGGTTTGGTGAATATATCTGCATACTGTTCAGCACTAGGAACAAACTCAATGATCAGTTCCTTCTTTTCCACCAAGTCTCTGATGAAGTGATGCTTGATATCTATGTGCTTTGTCTTCTTGTGATCAACAGGATCATGAGAGAGATCAATGGCCCCCTTATTGTCGCATTTAATGATTAAGGCATCCTGCTGAAATCCATAATCTTTCAACATCTGCTTCATCCATAGTAGTTGCTGACAACAACTTCCAGCAGCTAGATACTCAGATTCAGTGGTAGATAGTGAGATAGAATTCTGCTTCTTGCTATACCATGACACTAGATTCCCTCCTACATAGAAGCAACCTCCAGTAGTACTTTTCCTGTCTTCTGAATTCCCAGCCCAATCTGAATCACTGTAACCAATAATCTCAGCCTGACTTCCTCTAGAATACCAGAGACCATAATCAGCAGTTCCATGCACATATCTGATAATTCTCTTGACCGCAGATAGATTACATTCCTTAGGATCAGATTGAAATCGTGCACATAGTCCAACACTTAAACAAATATCTGGTCTACTTGCAGTGAGATACAGTAAACTCCCAATTATACTTCTGTATAACTTAATATCTACCTTCACTCCATACTTATCATAGGTCAGTTTCTCTGTAGATGCCATTGGTGTTCGCATACTCTTAGAATCATCCATTCCAAATCTCTTGACCAAGTTTAAGGTATACTTGGTTTGATTGATGAAAATACCTTCCTTATGTTGTTTGACTTGAAGCCCTAGAAAATATGTTAGTTCACCAACCATGCTCATTTCAAACTCGCTCTTCATCATCTCTATAAAGCTATCAACCAACTTTTGTGATGTTGACCCAAAAACAATATCATCTACATAGATTTGGGCAAGTAGAATATGTTTTGCATGTTTAAACACAAAGAGCGTTCGGTCTACTCCCCCTCGTCGATAGCCTTTCTGTAAAAGAAATTGGGTGAGACGCTCATACCAAGCCCTAGGAGCTTGCTTAAGACCATATAACGCCTTTTTTAGTCTGTAAACGTGATCAGGAAGGTACGGATCTTCAAAACCCTTTGGTTGTTCAACATATACTTCTTCTTTGACAATGCCATTCAGAAATGCACTCTTGACATCCATCTGAAACAACTTAAACTTCATAATACATGACATAGCAAGCAAAAATCGAACAGATTCTAACCTTGCAACTGGAGCAAAAGTTGCATCAAAGTCAACACCTTCAACTTGAGTATATCCTTGAGCTACCAGTCTGGCCTTGTTCCTGGTGATATTACCATCTCCATCAGACTTGTTCTTGAAAATCCACTTAGTGCCAATAACATTCACTCCAGGAGGTCGTGGAACAAGATACCATACATCACTTCTTGTGAATTGCTCCAGTTCCTCTTGCATGGCAGAAATCCAATACTCATCATTTAAGGCTTCTTTATGATTCTTTGGTTCTATGGAGGAGAGAAAGCATTGTAACACATGCATTCCAGCATCATTTTGACGTAGTCCTTCCGTTCTGTTTGCCTCCGATTATACATGTTGGGAGGAGCTGGATCTGCTGTAGTCGGATCAGAAGTTGTAGGTTCAGATACTGTGGTACTGTCGGGAGCATCTGAAGCTGTTGTAACATCAGGCAGTGTCACAACATCAGACAGTGTTGTAACATCGTCGGGAGATAAATCAACATCTGAACTGATCGGCAGCTCAGGTTCATCGTCAAGTAGAATTCCGCTACTGATATCCTTCAAATCCTTTATGACCACATTGTTGGACTCCATCATGGCATTTGTGCGATTATTGAACACCCTGTATGCCCTGCTATTTGGAGAATAACCAAGAAAAATACCAACATCAGCCCGTTTATCAAACTTACCGAGAGGTTCTCGATCTCTGAGAATGTAGCATGCACTTCCAAAAACATGGAAGTAAGAGACATTTGGCTTTCTCCCTTCCCACAGTTCATAGGCAGTTTTCTGAGTGAGGAGACGAAGATAAACTCTGTTTATTGTATGACATGCAGTATGAACTGCCTCAGCCCACCATTTCTTTGGAGTATCATTTTCTGCCATCATAGCCCTTGACATGTTGATTATAGTCCGATTCTTGCGTTCAACAATACCATTTTGCTGGGGTGTGATTGGAGCAGAAAACTCATGCTTTATTCCAAGTTTTGCAAAGAAATCCATCATAGTGGAGTTTGCAAACTCCCTTCCATGGTCACTCCTTACTCGAACCACTTAAAGACCCTCATGTGATCTTTCAGTATTAACTTGTGTAATGAGCTCAATAATTATTCCCGCAGCCTCAGATTTTTCTCTCAGGAATTTTACCCACGTAAACCTGGAAAAATCATCTACACATACAAAGATATATTTCTTTCCCGAGATATTAGCTGGACTGATTGGCCCCATTAAGTCCATATGCAATAGTTCAAGACCATGGGAAGTAGTGATTTCATGGAGTTTAGAGTGCGGAGACCTAACCTGTTTACCTTCATGACATGGTGGACAGTTCAACTCCTTTGTATAAGAGAGTAGCGGTACTCCTCTTATTGCTTCAAGCTTTGTCACCTTAGCCAGTGTTTTCAAGTTTGCATGACCAAGCTTCTTGTGCCATAGGAGAGTATCATCCACACTTACTTTTAGACAACTAACTGTCTCATCCAGAATATAGCAGTTATCTGATGATCTAGTGCCAATAAGAACACCCCGTTCATTTTTCCTGACTGTGCATACTTTATCATCAAATAAAACTGTTAGTTTATTATCACATAGGTGACTAATGCTGAGCAAATTTGCCTTTAGTCCATCCACCAACAGTACGTCTTGAAATACTGGAAAGTTTTTGACTTGTAACTCCCCCTTTCCAGTTATTCTGCATATCTTCCCATCTCCAAATCTGACAGTTCCAGTCCATGGAACAATATTGTTCAACAGTTCGACAGTACCTGTCATATGTCTAGAACAACCACTATCGAAATACCAGGAGTCTCTGGCATATGAGCTATAACAGGTATGAACAGCATAACAGTGATTGGTTTTTGGAACCCATACCTTTTTAGTGTACGAAGACTTTTCTGATTGTACTGTGTTGTAACCTGCTCCAGTGTTGTAACCTGCACCTGTGTTATAACTTGCTCCATTTGTTGATTCGTGCATTAGATCTTGTAGCAGACGAAAACAACGTCTTTTGTAGTGTCCTGGTCGTCGACAATAATTGCACCTTGCCTCCCACCGTGGTTGGAACATGTTTTGCTGGCGGTGATAGATAGGTTTATATCCTAAATCAAACTTTGGAACATTGGTAGAGTTGTTTGATGCTTTAACAGGTTGCTCTCTCCTTACTTGACTTGGACTCGGTTGCATCACCTTCTTGTTAGCCACTTCTGTTTCATCATATCCTAATCCATGTCGATTCCCAGTAATTTTTCCCATACCAAGAATTTCATCCAGAGCAGCTGTTCCTTTGTTCAGTTTGATAATGGTTCCTTCTGCTACCTCTGCTCGAATGAGAGCTATCTTCAGCTCTTCTCTCATTGCCTCAATAGTTATCTGTTGTTGCTCAATTTCTTCATTCAAACTATTGTTGTCTTTCTGTAGTGCTTTATTCTGTTCAGTCACACTGATCCAGCGTTCATGAAGTTTGTCGTAAGATTCATGAACCACTCCAGAGTTTAAACTCTCATTCTCTGGAATAATTGCACCAAACATAACACAGTTCTCTTCTTCACTTTCTTCATCGCTTTGAACAGTGATTGCTCCAAACGCTACATGGTTGCTGACATGCGCTTCATCAGAATCTTCGGCATCACTAAATGTAGCATTGTAGGCTTTACCCTTTTTGTTTGCTGATGCACTTGGACATTGTGATTGAATATGCCCATACCCTTCACATTCTCGACATTGAATTTTTCCAGCATGTTTAAATGCCGGCTTGGGTTCTGCTTGATCGTTAATTGCTCTTCTACTCATACTTGAACTCTGCTCCCTTCCTTCATTTCTCCTATTTTGAGATTTTCTCAGAACTTTTGCAAAGCTCCTTGATATGTGAGCAAGTTCATCCTCGTCCATTTCTTCATTGTTGTTTCTGTTGGAGTGTTTAAACATGGGATTATGTTTAGACACTGAATTTTGTTCAGCTGTTTTATGAGCAGCAGCAGTAAATGCCATATCACTCTGCCTGACTGTTGCTAACTCCTTCATTTCAAAGGCTGAAAGTGCTCCCATGACTTCATCAACCGTCATCTCAGATGTATCATGTAATTCCTCCATTGCAATAGTTTTTCCTTTGAACCTTGGTGGAAGAGACCTTAGAATCTTCTGAACAATATCATCTTCTACAAAAGGTTTTCCCAACTGATATGCTGTGTTGACAAGATCCCTGATTTTTGCATTATATTCAGTGATCGTCTCATTATCCTTCATAATCAAAGTATCAAAAGCTGTCTTCACTGTATGCATTTTTTGTCGTTTCATTTTTGCATCTCCTTCATAGCTTGCTTTTAGTTTCTCCCATGCATCTTTTGCAGTACAGCACGTTGAAATCAACCGAAACGCTTCTTGATCAACACACGAGTTGATGCAGTTGAGTGTTTTGTTGTTTAGTCGTTTGTCCTTCCTCTCTTGAGTTGTCAGCTCTTCTCTGTTTTTCAGAACACCTTCGACTGCCCCTGCTGTAGGTGGATGTCTGGCTGGTGACCACTCGTTCTCAACCCAATACCATGCTTCTTCATCTAGAGCATCAATGTAATGCCTCATCCTTGCCTTCCAATAACCGTAGTTATTTTTATCCAGCATGGGGGCACGCGTGTATATTGAACCATCCTTCTCTTGGTTCGCCATGATCGATAGGGATCTCCACTGGCCTTGTTAAAGGCACAACTCAGTGGACAGGCTCTGATACCAATTGAAATTTACTATCGATCAGTATCAAATAGTTTTTAACTATTTGTTCTAAACTAATATGTATGTTTAAACACACTGCAGAGTTTAAACATGTATAGACAGAACATGCAAATTGTTTACGCAGTTCGGTGATGAACACCTACATCTGCGGGGCCTTGCCCAGTCTGAAAATCATCCACTAGATAATCAAGATACGTTACAAAGTTTCACACAACAATTAACTATCTATGACTTATCTCTTGTATGGATTCGTGAGATTCCCTCACTGCCGGTCAGCAACTCCTCGTTGCTGTCTTGACCACTTCCCCTGAAGTATTAAGGCTGTTGATCTCAGACTGCTGGCGTTCGGCAAAGACCTATTGAACTCCCTTCAATAAGCTGCTCCAACTGTAAAGCTATTCTGATCGGCAGAATACTTTCTTGTAAGATGGATAAGTGTTGTCGCAGCTTTCTTCTCAATTTATAGTTCGAGGCTGTGCTTCCGTGTTTAGTCTTCTTGATCCTTCAATCACGGCAAGGCTGATCCTATCATCCAGCTCATCACAGCAATACTTAGTCTTCTAGCTATATTCTACTTCTATAGCTCTAGGATAAGAAATATATTCTTTCCTTATTTAAGACTAATTCTATAAAATACAACTCACACCTATATTCTCTTTATAATTAGAACAGACTCGAATCAATCTTCAATTATCATCTTGATTCTTTCGAATATCTTGTTAGATCGCATCTGAGTTGTAATTCACCTCAAGGACTGTTTCTCAATTTCTGATCTTCATGAGCAAGTGTTTAAACATGAGAGCATGTTTAAACACAGTTAACTTCTACAAAATCGCCAACATATTAATGCTGAGTCTTCTGGACTCTTCATTGGAGATGATACAACAACATTTAGCTTGATCAGCATTTGTGTAAAATTATTACTTTAGTTTAATGTTTATATATGAACAACAACAGCATTAAGAGAAATGCTTATTGCTTTATTACAAGTTAACAATGAACATAAATGAATTCTGTAGATTAATGAAGCTATAAAAGTACCTGATTGGAAGGCAGTGCAACATTGTTGTCGATTTCATCCAGAGGGTTTCTCTGGTAGGGGGGAACTTCTGTCTTCCTTGAGTTGCTTAGGCTGAGAGAACCTGGTTGTGGATGGCTGTCTTGTAGTACTCTTGCATAGCCCTTGCCGCAGAACGTACTCGGGGAGACGCAGTAGCCCTAGTAGTATTGTCACCGCCAGCGTTCCTATTGACCTTAGCCGTAGAGATGTCATTAGTACTCTTATCCATAGCTATGGATGGAACAAACACCATTTTACCAGGCTTTCCGGTACTGGTGGTGTTGCCGTTGCCGGCGTTGTTAGAGCCGCCGCTAGATGTGGTGATTGGGGAATCAGATCTTCTCTCCCCGGGAACTGGCCGACCTGTTGCGAAGATAGGTTCAGTAAAAAAAGAAAAAAGAAAAAAAAGTAATAAATAGAGTTTGACTGAAGAAGGGTAATTTGGGTTAAAACAGTTAATTTGCTAAGGATGCTAAAAACTACTCTGGCAATAATATTGCCACCCTTAATCAAATGAACCCCATATTTTAAGAATTGAATCTTTTTCAAATGCTACAAGATCTTACAATACGTTTACTTAAAATGATTGGTCAACGCTTTAATCGTCTTTTTATCTTCATTACTTACTAGCTCGTGTACTCATTAATATGAATTAGGTTAGTTTTTTTAGTGACTTTCTTGTTACAGTCAATAAATTAGATCATGTAAATTATATTAATTAATTAAGTTATAATTAATCCTAGTTAGGTGAAAGTATACAATTCAATTAAATGAGAATAACATTCATCCGGATGATCCTGATATAAACTTTATCAGGCACCAATAAGATAATGACACGTGTACAATTGTAATGTTTTAATTGGTTAAGATATTTTTAGTAAAGTTCTAAAAGTTTAATTTAGAATGCCTAAACCCGTATGGGTAATGATTGAACACGTGGCTCAATTATAAATTAGTTAAAGATGATGTGTCGTTATTTAATTGGTGCCTGATATTGCCAATATCAGGATGATCCTGATATATATTAAACTGCAATTAAATATGCCGCGGTCGCTTGGCAATATAAGTGTTACTCCCTCCGTCCCAACCAAAGCGTCTTACTTTCCATTTTGATCCGTCCTAACCAAAGCGTCTTACTTTCATTCTTTTCTTATTTGGCAAAAAATATACATATAAAAAGTCACATATACCCTTACTTAAAATTTAAAATTACACTTTCATTTCATTTAATATAAAAGTTAAGTAAACTGATTTGGGCCTAACTAAACTCTTAGCCCAAACTAAATAAATATTAATCATAATCCTACCTTTAATAAGATCCTAACCTAACTATATCCTAATTCTCATCGCCTGCGATCTGCGATTCTGCATCTCCATTCTTCTTCTTCAGTCTCTACACCTTCTTTTATCTTCACAGATATTTGAAAACCCACACTGCAAAATTGAGGATCCGAATTAAGCAGAACAAGAAGGCCCTCAGTGGTTCGGAAAAATCCCCCATCGGGAAAGTGGTGACGGGGCAGCAACAGGGCGGTGGGGCGTCGGGGCGACGACGGGGCGGCGACGCTGGCCATCGGTGGTTCTGAAGTTGGCCGGCTTTCAAAAGAACTAGTAGATCCCAAATATCAACACCGGCGGCGAGCTGTTTAGCTTGTGAATCGGGGCCACAACTCCAATTTTTTGTTTGTTAATAAGGATTGGGTTTGTTAATCGGAGTTGTGGTTGCTTTGAAAATCGATGTTTGGATCAGGTAATTAAGGTAGGAGCGAAGGAGGTTAGCCGTTTATGTTCTCGATCAGCTGCAGGGGAGATCAACTGGGACTGAAACAAAATAAGGGTGAGGGTGAAATTGTCTTTTGGTGGCCTGTCCCTACTGCCACATCAGTTTTATTAATATTTGTGCCCGTCCCCCCGGACCCTTTAATTTTGGACCAAGAATTCGGGTCAAACTCGGGTTATAAAGAATACGGGTTTCGTATATATTGATGTCTGTTTACTCGCAACCAATCTCTCACATTGGCGACACAGTTGATATCCTCTGCCGCCGATCATCTGAGAGTTACCAAATCCCTTCCTACAAAGTTCATCCCTGGTAATACTCTCTGCATCTCCCTTTTTTTCCTTCTTTAAATTGTTGTTCAGGCTCTAGGCCTTTTCTACTTTTTGGGGATATACAGTAATACCGACACGCTGCGTGCTGGCATTTGAATTTAGTTTGATTTATGAAAATCTGCAATTGCCATCTGTGTATATGTTAACAATTTTATATGCTTGCCGATTGGTGCCATTTTAGGATTCGACAATGAGCCGCTTATATAGTAAGAATTGTGTTAAAGTTTATAATTTATATAGGAGGAGATGTAAACTTTCTAGTATCCGTCCTTGATGAAACTGGATATGAGAAATGGACTTCCAGCTAAAACTCGTTAAGTGATTTCTTGTGGCTCATAGTCATAGTATTGATATGAGTAGAAACTGTTGTATAAGAGTTGCACCAGTGTGAATTTTGTGCTGGATGTGTCTTCAACTAAGTTTGAATTGAGAAAACAGTGAATGAATTAGACGGTAAATGTGCACTCATCTCGAAATAGTTGAGTTAGACACTCTTATATGTCCAAGGTAAACATTTTATAGGGAAAAAATGTGCTACTTTTGAACTCCAACGGACAAATCTACAATATATGCCATACCAGTGTCCCTCAGTTGTGATTTTTTCGCTTATTGGTAGCATTTTTAGTATTTGACTGCTATAAGAAGTGCGAAATTGATGTAACGGATCATTTTATTCCAGGGCACTGAACAAATAGATGCATTATGTAAGAGCTTTCTTGGCAGGCAGATTGCAAAGGGCCAAAACTCCAAATGGCTGTTCCTAAGTGGAATGAAACACCAAACCGATACTGAGGCTAAATGAGCATATCCCAACAATTCTACGTCTCATTACTGTCCAGGTGCAAAACTCTTACTCCCTTCAAACAAATCCATGCCCAAGTTATAACAAATGGCCTCCGTAACAATTATTTTTTGGCTGGGAAACTCCTCCTTCACTGCACTGTAAACCTTTCCGAGGCCCTTAACTATGCTTTCCGCATATTGAGATATACCCCGAACCCAGATGTTTTCATGTATAACACCCTTGTTCGTGGATTCGCTGAGTCGGAATCACCTGAAGAATCGCTCTTCATGTTCATTCACATGCTCCGGTGCTCGAACTCCTTCCCCGATAGCTTTTCTTTTGCTTTTGCACTTAAAGGAGCTGCCAATTTGAGGTGTCTTACAAGTGGGTCTCAGCTCCACTGTCAAGCATTGGTGCGTGGTCTTAATTCTCATATCTTTGTAGGGACTACATTGATAAGTATGTATGCAGAATGCGGTTTAGTACAGTCATCGAAAGATATGTTTGATGAAATCCCTGAACCAAATGTCGTGGCATGGAATGCTATGCTGACAGCCTACTTTAGGTGTAATGACATGGTGGGTGCAGAACAAGTATTTAATTCGATGTCCTATAGGGACTTGACTACAATGAATTTGATGCTTGCAGGGTATAACAAGGCTGGAAAGCTTGATTTTTCGAAGAAATTATTCTCAGGGATGCAAATTAAAGACGATGTTTCTTGGAGTACCATGATTCTTGGATTAGCTCATGGTGGTCATTATGAGGAGTCGTTTAGCTACTTCAGGGAATTGCTGAGGCTGGGGAAGACTCCTAATGAGGTAAGCTTATCTGGGATTCTATCTGCTTGTGCACAAACTGGTGCTTTGGAGTTTGGGAAGGTTATACATGGATTCGTGGAGAAACATGGGCTGTCTTGGATTTCTTCAGTGAACAATGCACTTTTGGACACTTATTCTAAGTGTGGTAATTTGGATATGGCTAGTTTGGTTTTTGTGAAAATTCCGGGAAAGAAAGACATTATTTGTTGGACGTCAATGATTACTGGATTTGCAGTTCAAGGTAGCGGAGAGGAAGCAATACGCCTTTTTTATGAGATGAAGGAATCTGGTGTTAGGCCTGATGAGATCACTTTTGTCTCCATCCTTGATGCATGCAGTCATGCTGGCCTTATTGAGCAAGGGGAGAAAATTTTCTCTGCAATGACAGCTGAATTCTGTATCGATCCAGCTATTGAACATTATGGTTGTATGGTTGATTTATATGGAAGAGCTGGTCAGTTGCAAAAGGCATGTGATTTTATATTGCGAATGCCAAGGCCTCCAACTTCCATTATTTGGAGGACACTTCTTGGCGCTTGCTCCCTATTTGGAAATGTTGAGATGGCAGAGTACGCGAACAAGAGGCTTGTTGAAATGGATCCTACCAATTCCGGGGATTGTGTTCTGTTGTCGAATATATATGCTCTTGCCGGGAAGCAAAAAGAAGCCGTCTCCCTTCGAGAATCAATGGTGCAGCTGAAGGCAAGGAAAACTCCCGGTTGGAGCATGGTTGAAGTAAATTAACTGACTGAAGATAACCAACCGACAGAAGACTCTCAAAGTTTGTCTGGAAGGATGATTCATTGAGTTTCAACATTTCTTTGACCAGCAGACATTGAAAGTAATTGGTTCAGAAGCAATTTTTTTGCCCTCTCTTCATCGATATCTTTTCTTTTAGAGTTGTTAGCTGTAATGATTGCATAACCTTGGAGCTAAGAAGTGTTGTGGCTGTTAAAGAACCTTTAGAGCGGCTGGAGTCATATGTACCAAGCTCAGAACATGATTTAGGCTGGAGTCGATGGCCTCAGGGTTGGTATGGGTTCTGGTTCCATCTGCACCACTCAGGAGGTCTGCGCTGATGGCCATGGACAGGTAACATCCTCTCACTTTGCATTCATGTTTTTATACATTAAAGTTTGGATTTTTATCCATCTGAGGTGGGTGATTTTTGTTTCAGTCAACATCTGTTTATAAGGTAGCGTATATTGCGACAAAAGTGGCATCCCTGTGATTGCAGATGGAGGCATTTCCAACTCAGGGCACATAGTCAAGGCTTTGGTTCTTGGTGCTTCCACTGTGTTGATGGGGAGCTTCCTTGCTGGAAGCAGTGAGGCTCCCGAGACGTATCATAACCAGGTGTGTGTACCTTTTGTGTTCTATGTCCACTTCTCGCGTTGATTTTAGGGTGTTTTTGTACTATTTAGAGTTTTGGTGATTTTATTGCTGACCTCAAGTGCTTGGCTTTCATGTTTACTTTGTCTTTTTGTCTACCATTATTTTATGCTGTTCATGTTGCCTTTCAGCCTTTTCTATAGGGATTGCTGTGATAAGTTCGATCATTAGTGAACTTTTAAGGCTTTTGGAGATGCTTTTTGTTTTGGATATCAGAGGGAACATTTTTACAAAATGTGTTTTATTGCGTACTGCATAGATGCTTCATTTCAGACCAAAATACCGTTTTTGTTCTTTGGTTAGTTGCAGTTGAACTTGGTATTAATAAAATAGAAATGAGTATCTCAAGCTCATTACGTAGAAAGGATAGTCTTTTTTCACTGGTAGAAATGGTCTTCTCATCCCCCTAATTTTTTCAGTCTTTACCTTTTTACAGGAAAGATACGACCTGCACAATCTACATTTAGAATAAGGGGAAGACTTATTAGCCTTCCGGAAGCAATGTTCCTTGTCATGTTTTGTTCAAGAGCTACCTGGGCTGTCATGGTTTTTGGAGTTTACAGAAGAAGAAGAAGATATAATAGTGGAAGGAGATGAACTTAGGTAGAATAAGAAGAAGAAGAAGATGAAGATGGCATTTCTTTATAAATGGGTAGATTATTAGGTTTTCGTGTTGAAGTATTTTTATTCCGCGGTGCTATAAATTTTCTTGATTTATATAATATTGCTTTACATACTTTATCTATCTTGAAGATTATGGTGAGTGAAATAGCGAAATGCGTATAACGCTTTAATTTATTATTTTATGTAAAGTATTTAAAATTTGACATCATATTATTTTAGTATAGTCATCAAGTTTAATGTATATATAGGTTCCGTTTGGCAGCAGCGTTTTGGAGGAGCGTTTTGTATTTTTTGCTAAATATAGATTTTGACTAGTCAAACCTCTATTAGTTGTTTTTGGTGAAGAGCGTTTCACATTGAGCTATAAACTTTTTTAAATAAATTATAATTATCACCACAATAAATAAAATGTATAAATAAAAATACAAGTATTAGAGATATTTTTTAAGCTTTAAAATAAAGAAATCACACACTAAAATAAAAATGATAAATTATATTAACTAGTGTACTTTTCTGTCATTTAACACAACAAAACAGTTATCCGCTATTTATTTTTACCAAACACTCATATGCAATAATTAGTCAAAACAGCTGGTCAAAATAGCTGATACAATCCGCTAACAGCTAGTACAATCTGCTAACAGCTAACAGCCAACAGCTAGTTCCCAGACAGGGCCATAGAAGAAAAAAATCCATCAAAAGGAATTTTACATCACGATCATTGTTTAAATTTTGACAAACTTAAAAGAGTAGTTCAAGATAATAAGGAAATTAAGGAGAAACACAATTAAGGAGAAATTAAGGGGAAACACAATTAAAGGGAAATTAATAAGAGGGGAAACACAATTTACAAAACGGAAATGAAAGAAAAGTTTTTTAAAAAAAACGATTAAAAAGGGGAAAATGTAATTTAAAACAATTTGCAAAACGGAAATGAAGGAAAAGTTTTTTTAAAATAAAGGTAAAATGGAATTTAAAAAAACCGACGGGAACCCGATTGCAACAAGGAATGGGAAAGTTTTTTTCAAAAAAAAAAAGCGATTAAAAAAAAGGGGAAAGGAAGTTAAAAAAGAAGGGAACCCGATTTCCAGAGGGAATGGGTTTTATTAGGGGTTATAAATAGAGGCATGAGTCCCTACTTAGTTATCATTTCATTTCTGTAGACGCGGAATCGTCATCACCATGAATTCAAGAAAACGATCCACTAGTGAAATTAGGCTTCCCGAAGACACGAGGCCAGCCAAACGTGGAGAAAATATTGTCACCGATCACTATAGCTTGAGGAGGAATCAAACAATTGAGGAGCGCAATTCGAGTCCCATCCTTCAATTAAGGACTCTCAACAATTGGATCAAGAGTGTTTTGATTCAATCACATGTGAAACAAGGCGACTCCGCTCTCGATCTTGCTTGTGGAAAGGGTGGCGATCTCTTGAAATGGGAGAATTCCAAAATTGGATACTATGTTGGAGTTGATATAGTCGATGGCTCCATAGAAGACTGTCGAACGCGATATAATGGAAAGGGTTTTTCATTCCCGGCAAGGCTACTTTGCGGTGATGGTTTTGAGGTTGATTTGGATCAAGATCTAGTTCATGAGCAGAATGCTCCTTTTGATGTTTGTAGCTGTCAGTTTGCCCTGCATTACTCGTGGTCTTCTGAGGCACGGGCGCGTCGAACCCTAGAAAACGTGTCTACATTGCTAAAACCCGGAGGCTTGTTTTTTGGAACCATGCCAAATGCTAATGTTATCATCAAAAGGCTCCGAGAAGCTCAAGGGTTGAAATTCGGAAACAATGCTTACTCGATAGAATTCGGAGAGAAATATTCCGAGAAGAGATTCACTAATCCATTTGGCATCGAATACATGTTCAACTTGAATGGTGCTATTAATTGCCCCGAATGGCTTGTGCCTTTTCCCACCTTCAAAGCTTTGGCCGAAGAGTATGATTTGGAGCTAGTTTTTGTGAAGAATTTTGATGATTTTGTGGATGAATATATGAAGAAACCCGAGTTCAATCAACTCATGGAAAGGCTCAACAAATCGGATAAAACACTATCGCCCGAAGAATGGGAAGTAGCCTACTTGTATTTGGCCTTTGCTTTGAGAAAGCGCGGGCAACCGGAGCACACAAGAACAAAAGTGAGACGAGATAATGGCAAGATGCAATTGGAGAAAAGTGATTTCGTCTTCATTAGTAGTTGAAGAGATTAGACTAGTTTTAGCATCACAAACTCTTGAATCTAATATTATTTTGCCTAAGTAAGCATTATGCTTTTTTAATAGATGAATATATTTGGTTTTCAATGTCTTGCTCTTACACTTTTGCTTTGTCTGCTGCGTATCCTACCTTTTGCATTTGCAACTTATTTTGCTCTAAACATATTTAATGATGTTCATGTACTAGTAATATCTATCACAGAGTGAT
Source organism: Sherardia arvensis (assembly GCA_948330725.1). Lineage (NCBI taxonomy): Eukaryota > Viridiplantae > Streptophyta > Magnoliopsida > Gentianales > Rubiaceae > Sherardia > Sherardia arvensis. Next base: position 11,536,344 of record OX415244.1, read on the forward strand.
GAAATGTCAATTATCAAAGGTCAATCTGCTCGGGCAAAAAAAGATAGTGGAGTAGAGGAGTAACCACTCCAACGCTTAAGCTATTTCCGAGCAAGGCATAACTGCAGTAAAGAGAGAGTTTTGTTCACGAACAGGTCAAATGAAAGCATTTTGCTAGGCATTGTTAAACCAAATGCAAAGTTATCCAAACCTTGAAAAGTTTAAGAACTATGCTCTACAGATATACAAGGAAAACCCAGAAAACATTAACAGTTATCATATTTTAGCCAAAGCCATAATTTGTCATAGAGTAAAACTACAGCTTCAACTCATTGCTGAATGGAATAAAGCATAAACAACTTCACCGCATATTAGGTCATAGAAACAAAACATAATCTCTGGGTTTAACTTTTCAGCACCATGTCATTCGGGCCACAAATGGAATCAGGATATATTTACCTAGGTTTCAATACAGAATGGAATATTAATTTCAGACAGCCAAAAAAAGACAAGAAAATGAGCACCTATAAAAGGAAAAGATGGATGAATTTCGAGTACAATTTTATTAATTACATAACTTGATACCTCTGAAACTGTACATAATCTTAGCTCCTGACAATACTTTGATTTCAGAATACATACCGTTGCCGAAGGCTGATATGCTGTGGAAACTCAAATTCTCCAGGAAAAGAATGAAAATTCGCAACCTGAAGATGTAGGAAGCAAATCGCAATATGAATGATAATGTAATATTTCTATCAAATCTGTAGATGCTGTATTTGATTTGGTGTGGTAGTGGCACTTGGGAGGTAAAAATACAGAAGAACTTGCAACATGATAAGTAAATGACGAACCTCTCGAGGGGTAAAATATCTAAGTTGAAGTTCCTCAGGAGGAACAGTCTTATCTTCACTTGTCTCCTGCATCTTGCACAAAAGATGCAACCAAATTTCTATCAGGGACGAATATGCAACAAATAGTACAACATTACTCTACTACTGACAAATGAGATGTTTTAATCTTATCAGACACTATATATGCTCATGTCCATGGAATTCTTATCAGATATGTTTAAGTTTTGCAAATTTCTGTGGGCAAGTGATTTTTTTTTTTTTTTTTTTTTTGTGTCGAAAATCTAAATGCTAGCAATGTGCAAGAGCCACTCCTAACACTACTTAGCCGTCTCTGGTGCCCTTAAATATAAGGGTTATTACTTTTTGTCAAAGACATCAGAAACAAGGATGTCTACATGAATGCAATTGATCAAACATGTTTATTACTAGGTGATGTGTATCATCAATAACCGGATTGAAGAAGTGTTTATCTGCTGTCAAAGGTTACAGTAGCAAAAAGACACATTCATCCTTTTGCCCTTTCTCATATGCAACCTATTTTATCAAATCTTCACACAATCTTATCACAACTCTATAAATACAATTATTTTCTTTGCTTCTTTACTCCTCAACTAACCACAGGTAGGCGTTTCTAATTGACAAATGACCAACAGTTATCCATTCACAGAAATCTATTATTATACAGAAGCACCCTGCACCCTTCATTTTCTCAGAATTATCATACAGAAGCACATTGTTAGGTGCGTGATGTGCAAGCATCACACAGACATAGTTATGTTAATACTGTTCTCCAATTTAAAGAATTAAGACTGAAGTGGAGAGGGCTAACTGCAGAAAGAGAACAAATGAGTACTACGTTTAGTCAACATAACCAAATTTACACTTAGACCTTTACAGTAACCACCAGCTATGGAACAACTAACACACCCCTACCCAGCCAACAAAGAAAAATTAGAATAAATGACTCAAGTATTAGCGCATTCACAAGATGTGCAGTACTAAATCATACCTGGACAGTTGCCAAAAGGGAACCTGTGCCCTTTACAAAGCGATAGTAACTTTTTGTAAAACAACAACAGCGTTTTGAATCAGGGAAGACAATATCTGCATATAAAAAGAAATTGATAAAAATTTGGAAAACTAGGAAGACAAATTGGAAAAAGTGAAATGTAAATTCTGGTAGAACGAATACCCATGGCACTTCCCATCTCTCAACCAAACTTAATGGGACTAGATATTGTTCCAAAGAGCTGCAATCAAATAATTTATCATTATCATCAGCTAGTTCAGAAATATTACAAAGCATAGAATGTGAATCTGAATCTACCTGTTACCTGGATCCTTAAACTCAAGAAAAGTCCGGACAGGCTGACAAAGTTGAATTAAGTCATTCAAGCATTCAACTGACTGAGCATCTACGTTGTTTTTTATATCTAAGAAGTTGCTTGTTGAATTTTGGATGCCTGAAGGATAAAGGTTTGCGCTTTGCCTGCAGCATGGAGCCACAATTATACTTTACTGAAAGACTATTAAATTAAGCAATAACATCGAGCGAAATGCATAAAAAGTGTAGACAATGTGAGAGCCTCAAATAAAAATAATACAGTGGTGCAAAGCAAAAAAGAGGCCAACCCTTCTTTCAGTGACTGTCGACTCTATGTGAAGGAACACAATCTTATATATTTCAATAAATTGGCATTATTGCACTCTTCCTCTGTGTCCCATCCCCAAACGGTATAAATCCCATATGAGACTCACTGTAGGTGAACGTGATTTTGCATAGAGCTTATGTGGCCATCAAATTAGTTCATTTTCAATAAAAACCAGCTGCTTTTGTAGAACACGTCCTTTAATTACCAAGAATTGCATACTTAATTCATCAACTGTAAAAAGGTATATGTTGCCTTTATACTACCATATCCATCTGACTGATGTCATAACTGTAGAGGCACCTCCATCACCCCCACCCAACTACAGCCAGTTTCCTTATCTATCTAATTAAATCTTATGGCAAAATTGGAAATTCATCTTCTTCATTGTCTTATATTCAAATTTGCTAAATGTACCTTTCACAAGCAGGAAAAACTCAGTGTGTGGTGTTTGAATAGATTCTAACACCACAAATTTTTAATATTAGAGAACAATTTCCATTATTGAGCAAAGTCTTAATATTTTCTTACATAGATGTATGCTCTTTCCAGAGTTTCTTTCACACCAGTCTATTTAACAGATTCTAAGACCGTGATTACCTTATATTAATGAAGAATTCTATTATTGAACGAAGTCATATTATTTTCTAACATAGACTTGTGTACATTGAAATAGTATCAGCTATATGACATAGACCAAGTACTTCACAGGTAAGGCAAAGTAGATACCAAGCAGAAATATCGAGGACGCGAATAAGGCACACCGAACTGCAACGGGCTCAAAATGAATTCTTGTAGAATAAAGTTGTTTTCTTCCAGCATATCAACCATTATCTTATGCGTGTCAGACGTCTGCAAAAGATATTCAAGCTCAATCAGATGCAACATCAATTTTGAAGATGGTAAAACAACTTGACGATGTTTTCAATCATCGGACATACCTCAAATCCAACAACATTTTCAACAAACAGCATAGCAGGAGGACATAAAGTTTGGCGTATCAGTTCCAAAATTCTCAAAAACGAGGATGCTCGGGCATCACTAGAACCCTTCTGAAGTCCTAAACCATAAATAATATATTAAATGAATCTTGAGGACCTGATAAAAGAAATAGCCAGTAGCTGCAATATAATCACCTTGTCGAGTATAAGGTTGACAAGGTGGCGACAGGAGCCATACACCAGCCTTGTACCTGTCTAGATCAGCAGCACTCAAGGACTGAATGTTCCCCTAAAAAGTAAATGCACATACAAAAACCATTAAGTATACCTTTCGTCACAAACTAAGCTGCAATTCAACTAACCACTTATTGTCACTTGGGATATTATTAAACAACATTTTTTTTTAACTTGCAATCAAACACTTTACATCCAGATGTGCAAGCTCAAAAAGTATGCAAGTTAGCCAGGAACTACTGATGGAGTAAATGAATAAGAACGGTTGAAAGAAGAGCAGTACCTGATATGGGCGGTGGCCAAAATTATGCTGATAAACATCATTCGCGACGTCATTAATGTCGAATGATTCCACAACTGTTGCGTCAATTCTTGCCTTGATCAAAGAATATCTCTGCAGAAATAGAGCAGTTCTTTAAGGTTTAACGTAGTAGTTAATGCAGCAGAAAATGAAAAAAGAGGATATCTTTACCATGCCGCCAATTCCACTGGAGAATTCCAACACCCGCCATGGTTTTTCTTCTCCACCTGCCATTGAACCCTCAAACACAAAGTCTCAGGCAGGTTTGCTGGTCCAAGGGGAAAGTTAAGTGTAACACCCCAACAAAACCCAAATATTGAATCACTGGGTTTAGTTGAAGCATTTTCCTGGTGCGAACCAGGACTAGCGTACAAAAAAAAAACACAATATATGATCTACTAAAAATTGTATATTTCTATATATATGTGCATACAATTTTTTTTTTTTAATTTATTATTACAAACTCTTAATGATCAACTCCAAATGATCTAAAGATACAGCTCGCAGATTTTTATCTCTCCCTATAGTCACCCAAGGTAATTGCAGGTGTAGGAAATTTGCAGTGATCATTGATGATGTTGATTCTCACCTTTGGTTAGCGTCTTAATCCCCTAGCACTGCCATGCCACACACAATACACATAATGAGCTTTCGCTCAATGATGTTCTCCGTAAAATAAAGTGTAATATAGTATTATGAATATTTATAGTTTAAACATTTAAGTTAACATTTTCTATTACTGATAGACACTTTTAAGTTCAAGAAAGCGTAGCGTCCTCAGATAGCATATAATCTTAACTAGGATCAAAGCAAATTTTATAGCTCAGATAATACATCTTGGAAACGATTAAAATACCTCTCAAGCAACTCAGCATTTCAACGTAAAGTACTGTCCAGGAAATTTAAGTATACATGATAATTTTTATTTAAGTAGCAGTATTCAAGCACCTTGATCATCATGCATGATTCATTCTTTACCCAAGACCAAACCTATCCCCAGATTCACAGTTTTGCCAGCTAATTCAGCAACCTAAATTTGTATGCATTTACTATCATATCAAAATTCACTTGAAGCAAATCAGCAATGACCGAATGATGGCACACAAGACCAAGACTTATTTAAATAAGAAATGAAGAGTAGCTAGCACAGTCACGAGAGCACAAAAATAACACCATTCGCCACTTTAGAAGCTAAGAAGATACAAAAGATGCACTTATTTCTATAATCAAGAGATTAAATTATAAGACATACTAATCCAGAAATAATTAAGTCAAGAAGAGAAGTAGTACTAATATAAACTAGCAAACACAACAGCAACACCGTTTTATATTTCTTTCTCACAATTCCTATGGAAATACAGAAGCTCATCACGAGAGCATATGCACATAAGACTTTACATCCAACATAATAAATCAATAGTCTTCCCTGCATGCAAGCAGCCATAACAAAAACAGCAAAATGAAACTAGAAAGGACATTCATATATACACATACATGAATACATCAGAGGATACCATTTAGATTCAGAACACCAAACAATTCAGCAACATGCCATTAACAGGGTGACTCATCAAAGCATCAATTTTGAATAACATGTATTAACAAGAAAACACTTCCAGCAAGTCAAGCAAAGTAAGATTATTCACATCTATAATTACTTCAAGTCAAGCAAGATCTTTCAAACACGTCACATAATTGCAGGATTTTAATCCATCTGCCACACCATTACAGGATTTTAATCCACCTGTCACGCCATTATACATCATCGCAGGATTTTAATCCACCTGCCACGCAAATACATCATCATCATCGCAGGATTTTAATCCACCTGCCACGCCAATACATCATCATCATCGCAGGATTTTAATCCACCTGCCACGCCAATACATCATCATCTTCATCGCAGGATTTTAATCCACCTGCCACGCCAATATACTCCATCTCTCCAGACCATTGTCACCCCAATTTAACATATAAACAGACAAGTGCGATAAAACGCATTGTGCAGCTAAGTACACCAGTAGACAATCAATTCAGATTTCAATCACCCATTATCATCAATCATATCAAGCAAACTAATTCAAAGATGGTGCAAGCAAAACAGCTCAGATAAAACTTAGTTCACCTGGAAATTCATACAAGTTTTGCAAATAACAGAGAATCCAACTCCAAGTTGTAAGCCACAAGGCTTCTCACATAGCACATAGTGTACAAGCAACCGGTGTATTCTAAAATCAATCGTAAGATGTATCCTCTGTTAAGCCCTACTATAGAAATATTCTTAGGAAGATAAAAATGATCTGATAAATTATAAAAAAAAAACTAGCACATAGGCATGGCAGCCCCAAAATTTTATATCAAAAGATATAAAATTTTGAAGAGTGAGAACACTCACTGTAATCTGTAGGCTCAAGTTTTGCTCCCTTAATCTTGTGCAAATTATCTAGAAGTGATCTGTAGGATTCGGCATATTTTTAGTCAGTGTATAATATTATTTGATACTAAAAGAATTAATTTCTAAGTTTAAATCATCTTAAAGACTAACTTGAATTTAAGTTTTTCACAAGTTAGATACCTACTGAAGTGTAGTTTGAATATATTTCTTTCAAGTATTCAAGTCACTCTTAGCTGATAATTCTACAGTTATTTTTTTGTTACTGGTTTCTCAACCCGACACAAACATTTATTAAATAAAAAAATGTAGAGCAGAGTTTAAAGCTCACAAATATTCAAGAATCAACACAAATGAAATCACAGTTAGAAAGATATGGTTATTTTAAGTTAAGCTCACTAGTATTCATTCATCTGTAAAAATATACATGCAGTAGTCTTGAAAGCCGATTATTTCACTCATTACTCATTTATTGTTCAGGTTCTAAACTACAGCTTATCCTACAAGGATTCCATAGATATACAACTTGACAAAAACGGAGCTAGGGTTTGACAGATATGAGCTTTTAAAGTTCAGGTTTCAATCTTCTCTGCTGCATCGACATGTGCAGCAGGACAGAAATTCGATGCTCTTTTTATTTGCTTGTTTCCTAACCAAATAAGTCCATTCTTGATATCAAACTGAAGCTCATAATCCAAGGTTTTCACATATATATTCCGCACTTTGAAACAAGTTATGGATTTAAAGTTATATCCCAAGAAAGACTCCAGCTTTCACAATCTTCTACCTCCAAATTTTCCCTTAAACCTTTACCTCTTCATAGCATCATATTCTTAGCAATTTTTCTTTTAATGGAATGGCTAAAGACCAGTAACTCCAAGTTTCTGTATTTTATTTACATACTCTAATGCCACCACATTACTTTAATATTGACAGAAGCATAAGCATGCCAACGGAAAGAAAATGCTGCATCAATCAACACAACTAACACTTAATCTCATTATTCTACACTAATCAATTTATCAAACATCTTCTCTACGATTAATGAACAGAGCATACGAAGTTCTGAAGATTTCATATAAGATGTATCAAACTAATTTACACTAATCTTACATCAATAACATGATATAATGAAGATGAAGTATAAATCCAGTCATTCAAAGGTACTGCTTTCAATCCGCCTAATTAAGATTTACCTTAAGCCTCCGTTGAAATCTTCACTAATTCTTCTGGGTTGGATTAGGGTTTACTATGAATGAACTGGGTAGTGTGGTGGTGCAGAGAACAATGGAAAGGAGAAGGCAGTTGTGGTGTTTAGCAAGAGATGAAAAAGTGAAGGCGATGGAGAGCTTTGTTTTCTTTTGTGAGGAAGATGGAAATAAGAATATTCAGGAGTGGTTAACTATGGATCATTCTAATTTCTTCGTAACTCTTCCTTTATGTTCTTAGACTACAATTTGTTAAGTGCATAGGATTTTAACTATAAGAATTCTCTTACAGTATTTTCATTCGATTAGATACATAGACTCTCTGTTTGAGGGGTGGCGGGGAGTGTAAATTGAACAATCAATTTTCATGTGGGTTTTGCTCTGTTTTGATAAATGTGTCTGTCAACCTGATTCAAATAGTTTGTCCTTGCTTCAGTAACTTTTTTTTAGCTTATAAAAAATGGTCTATTTATTTTTTCTTACACACAATCAACACAGTATTCTTCGTGTGTTAGGCTAACTCGGGGATGTTCATGTTTTGTTTTCTGAGTGGATTCACTTCAAGTTTATTTTCCCTAGCTCAGTGATTGAGCTGTAAGAGTTTTTTAGCCAAACTTGGAAACCCTGTTATGTTTGAGAAAGAAATGGATTGGCCAACTTTGATTTTGCAAATGTAGGATTTAAAGTATTTAAACTCTGAGGTGTAGACAATGTCCCAACTTTCTCCCGTGGTACATTTGTTCGTCTTAGTGGTTTTGCCAAGTGATGTGATTGATAATAAATAATTACTAAATTTTCTTGAGGGATAATTGGCAGAGAAAAAAGGCATTCTGTCAAAACTTCGTAGGACTTCCAAATCATATTAATTGATTCAGGATTTAGTTTCTTTTCTCCATCGACTCTTTTACAGATTTGGTCATCCTTCATGCTAAATATCGGGTTTGGTGCATTTTTTTAAAATATTGTATGTGTGTGAAGTATTGTTCTTATTAGATTGAGTGTACCCAGACAAACTAAAAATAAATATTATAGCAAGCAGACCAACTCAAATGGATCAGTAAATTGGCTCTTTAAATTGACAATATTTGATGAGGTTCTTGTTTGTTTTGTAGTCTAAGTCCATCTCCAATGGTGTGGCACAATTTTTCAGCTGCTACAGTGGTTTTTACAGTTGATACAATATTTTTACTCCAATGATTTACTCTATATCTTCCTCTAAAAGTATATTCCTTCTATCCTTTATGAAAACTTAACTTTTATCTTTTCATTCCTTTATTATATTGCAAAGTTATATCAAATTAATTTTTAATCTTGCATCGATAATTTATTTAATTAAAATAAAAAAATTGTATGTGCAATGTAAATTTAATTTTTCAGTCTAGTGTAATGTAATTTAATTTTTTTTAAATAGTATGTTCATATCATGAAGTATAACAAAATAATATAACAATAATATAAAAGTCATGATAAAAGAAAAAAAGAATTACAAAAATTATAAAATAAATATATAACATAAATACATCCAGAAAAAGGCAAAAAACTGAAAAACTAAACAAAACATTTTTAAAATAAATGTGGCGCATGATTTTGTTGGATTCTGCCAAAACAACAAACAAATTTAGCATGAAAATAGGCAAAATAAAGAGTCTTGGGCGAGTAAAAAGGATTATGGGGAAAAGAAAAGAAACAAAAAATAGAAAGGGAGAGAATCTAGGCATTTATTGGACTAAAAAAATGGAAAAGAGGATAGGGGAGGAACAGTGGACGCTAAATATAGAGCGGACTGTTCCCCTGGAATTTCTGGGCGCAATAAGAGCATCTCCAATGGTTGGTTTTTTGGACTTGCTTGCAATTTTTTTAAATAGTTGAGCTAGTTGCTTACCATTGTTTTTTTGCCACATCATTAGCCTTCTCAAGGAAGGGCTGCCTTCACAAGCAACTAGCTTGACATTATTTTTGTGGGCCCTACATTACTAATTCAATAGTATTCGGTAGGTATTGAGTATATGTGGGACCATAATAGCCAATATTCAAGGTAGCTTACCACTAATTGAAACACTAGCTTGGCAAGCTACTTGCTTGAAAAAATGATGTGGCATGTCAAGCTACACCATCATCTTGCTTACCACTGAAGATGCTCTAATCCAGTACCATTGGAGAGAAAAAAAGGGCTAAAACGTGAAGTAAGAGAGCCCATTGGAGAAGCTCTAACAACCTATTGGATCTTTAAATTATTGAGAAAAATGCTTATATGACCTCCAGTTCTTGATTAAGTGCACATATGATCCTCAGTTCTTGTTTAGTGCTATTATAACCATAGATTGGATTTTCGATCAATTTCAACCGGTTAATTTCCTTCAAAATATAAAATTACTACATAACACCTTGTTTTAAAAGTAAAATTCAATTTTTTAATTTTCTTCTTCCCTTTCACCTCTTCACCGCTTGTCTCCCAAAACACATGAACCGGCGGTGGCACCGGGGCAGTTGCGGCGGAGCGTGATGGCGTTTCTGAGGAATGCCGTTGTATGTAAGACAACTTATGTAGACTCTAGGGGCTCACCGTTGGAAATTACGAGTTCATCGACGTTAACCAGTAGGGTTCCGGGAACAGCGTGACGAGGTACTTTGTTGATCTGGATTTTAGCCGGGAGTTCGACATCTCTCGACCGACGGTGATTTACCAGCACGCGTTGCAGTGGGTGCCAAGGGTATATTTGTCATTTTAGGTGAATAAAGTATCGGATTGTATAGCCAATCGTCAGAGAGTTATCACTTTTCAAGTCAATGCTAATCTATGGTTATAATAGCACTTTCTTAAAACTGAGGATTATATTTGCGCTTAACCAAGAACTGGGGGTTATATTTGCATTTTACCCTAAATTATTTCATCAGTATTTTTCCATTGAGTAGTTAAACTTGGAGTTTGTACCTGTGGATAAGATGCTAGGGTTGGGTTGCAGAATTGGATGCTTCAACAAGAACAGCGGTTTGATTAGTACAAGCAGTAGCAGTTTTCAGTTTCAAGTAATTAAAAGCAACAAATTTGGAACTGTTTATCTTCCAAAGGCAGGTATTAGAACGCTCTGCCCCTGCAATTTTTTCTAATATTTCTGATTATATAATATATACCAACACTATACCATTTTCTGGTTCTTCACTGCAGCAACATCACACGGCTCAGCGACGTGTGCAATGAGGTCATATAGATTATCAGAGCTATCTCCATCCGAGATCGATAAGCTCAAATCCCGCCCACGGATTGACTTTTCGTCGATTTTTGGTGTGGTAAGCATCAAAATATTCTCTCAAATATTTTTGTTTTTTCTTTTCTTTTGTTATATATTAAGTGTATTAATGTTCACATTATCTCAGGTTGAGCCAATTGTTGAGGATGTGCGCACTAGAGGGGACACGGCGGTTAAAGAGTGGGTGTTTTTGTACATTTTGTGTGTTTTGATTCTTTATCTTCCTTGTCTTCTTATTTTTGTGAATGCTGATCAGGTAAATTAACATATTTGGTGTTTAATTGGGAATTACAACAGTTGGCATATTAGTTATGATCGTGGTAAAGGCCTTGGTTTTAATTTACAATCGATTGCAAGAAAATTTACGAATTTTATACAGTTGATTAAAAGTCAAGATGTATTTGTGAAACTAAAACATGACCTAAAAGATTAATCAGCCGTTAAAACACTGATTTGTAATATACATACATGATTATAACTACAGTATGTTTTTTTGTTATTTTTATGGAGGAGATAGATTAAATGGTGTATATCTCATGTTTCAGGTATACTAGGCGATTTGACAAAGTTGATATGGATGTGATAGTTGAGAAGGTTTCTGATCTTCCTGATCCAGAGGTATTCATTTTATATACTTAAATAGTGTGTGATAGTTCTTGCATATATTGATTTTGCATCCAAATAAATGTCTTAGCTTGATGAGGCCGTTCGTGAAGCTTTTGATGTGGCATACAACAACATATATGCATTCCATGCTGAACAAAAGCCAGTTGAAAAATCTGTGGAGAACATGGATGTAAGTTGTCCCATGTGTTACCTTTTTTCTTCTGCTATAATTTCCAACAAGTGTTTTAAACTTTCCTTTCCCCCTCATTGTCAGGGTGTAAGGTGTAAAAGGGTTGCACGAAGCATTTCTTCTGTAGGGCTTTATGTTCCTGGAGGAACTGCAGTTCTGCCATCAACTGCTTTGATGCTTTCAGTGGTATAGTTATAGATTTTACTTTAATGAATTCTCATTCTGTGATTAGTGGGTTTATGTAAATATGTGATGAAGTTATTCTTCTGATTTTCCTGAACAGCCAGCACAAATTGCTGGGTGCAAAACTGTTGTACTTGCAACACCCCCTACTCAGGATGGAAGCATTTGTAAGGTATAATTGCAATTACTCTTCACACATTCATTATAAAAATTTGTTTCTCTAGAGTTAATTGAGTCTTGTTGTAGGAAGTCTTGTATTGTGCAAAAAAAGCTGGCGTAACTCACATTCTTAAAGCTGGTGGAGCTCAGGTATGAAAATTTGATCTTGCCGTAACGAAACTTGCTTTGCATATGAATCTTTTTATTCTCTCGTATATATACATATTCAGTTTTCATCAAAGATTTTCCTTGTGTTAACATTTAGGCAATATCTGCAATGGCTTGGGGAACAGAATCTTGTCCCAAGGTATCAAATTCCACATGCTTATTTTATCTTTTTCATTCATCTAGTAGGACCCGGATAGTCTTTGTTGAAATTCCTCCAGGGTTTTCCTTGTCAGTACATGTTTGACCCCTTTCATCCTTCTATTGTACTTTTTCAACAGTAAAGTTTCTTAGGCTTCAAATCAGTTGGATATATTAACTAAAAAAGAAAAAGAAATGCTTCAGAGTTCCTTATTGTCTTCCTGACATATGATAAAAGTCTTTTTCTAAGGAACATAAGTAAAAAGAAATAGATATTTAGCAGGGAATAATACACTGAATACTCTCTTTTTTTTTGAGTGGATACACTGAATACTCTCTAAGACAGTAATACCTAAAAGAGTCAATGCTGTCTTATTTTATTGAGGTGCATGGCTTCTATTGACTTTTATAGTGGTTAAGATATACGTCAATTTGTCAAGTTAATAACAGCTGTAGTCTGTAGACCTCAATAAAGAACTAAAAGATTACTTGTCTGCGGTTCATGTTAATTATTGCTGAATTTGGTGATAAAATGTGAGGTCATTTATAATAACCTTCTGAATGATCAATGGCCGCAAGGAAGTAATTGCACAGGAAGTATATATTTTTTTAAATTGAGACTTGGGCTTTTATCATAATCGGGGTTAACAATTAGGCATGGGAAGTATTTATGATGTGAACTTGTTAAACGAATACAAGTGCATAAATTTATATTATATAATCCTTAGATTTGTTGTTGGGGGTTCGGTTAGCTTTTACATGAACTGTAACAGAATGAGACGGTCAAACTTGCTTGAGATGCCTTCTTCACCTGGGATTTTTTGTTTTCCTTCTTTTGTTGACAATTTGAGAACCAAGCGGGAGTCAATTTTTTAACATAAAATTCAAAGTAGGAAGAAAAAACTATTATGTCTCTAGAATGCTGTTTCTATTTTTAAATTTTGTATTATTTAGTAGGAACGGAGACTTAAACTGATGCAGTCCTTTAATATCCTGATTGTTGTTTCTAATTCCTTTATTGGAACTGGTTCTATTATACTGTAGAACTGCTATGCATTTCTAGTACATTTTCCTAACTAACACCGTATTGAAATCTTCGTTAACTTTGCAGGTGGAGAAGATATATGGCCCTGGAAATCAGTATGTTACCGCTGCAAAAATGATTTTACAGGTATTTAAGGACTCTCTTTCCCCCTCTTCTACCTAATAGTTTTTTATACGTGGAAGATTCTTTCCTTCCATGGACTCATTGTCTTGATTTTTTTAATTTACTTCTCTGCAGAACAGTGAGGCTATGGTGTCAATTGACATGCCTGCAGGACCATCTGAAGTGCTTGTCATAGCTGACAAGCATACCAATCCTGTCCACATAGCTGCTGATTTACTTTCCCAGGTGTTGAACCTTTCTGATTATCTGAAATGGTTTTTTTTAACAAGTCTTTTGCTACTTGTGAAAGACTAATGGATTTAATATATGATATCGAGATGCTCATTCTTCTTATCTGAACTGACAACAGGCTGAGCACGGACCGGATAGTCAAGTTGTCTTGGTCATTGCTGGAGATGGGGTAAATATAAATGAGCTTCACGAAGAAATTGACAAACAGTGCAAAAGCCTTCCTAGGGGAGAATTTGCTTCAAAAGCACTCAGCCACAGCTTTACAGTACTGACTCGTGACATGGTTGAGGTTTGTTTCTATCTTGCGGGCTCTTCATTTGTTTGATCCTGGTAATAATGTCAACATTTAGATACTATGACACAGGACATAAATAAGTATGTCTAATAATATTAGTTACATAGTTGCCCTTAGCTGAAATTCATCCACAGAAATCTGGGTAGATGATCTTGGTCAAATTATGCACATCTTATCAAACAAGCAAAACGAATTTGGATGTTGGCCCTATGAAATCCCGTTTCACAATCTTAAGGTTGTGGGCTCAATTCCGGTTCCCACCTAGGACAGAGGGGACAGAGTTTTAAATACGATAATAGAATAAATAATTACGGTATCAATGTACAGTTTCTTTCTTTTTTGAAGTTGTTATTTCTAAGATTAAGTTTAAAGTGGTTATTTCTAAGATTAAGTTTTTAATTGACTTTCTAGGCGGTCAACTTCTCAAATATGTATGCACCGGAACATTTGATTATTAACATCAAAGATGCTGAGAAGTGGGAAAGTTTCATTGAAAATGCAGGTAATGTTATCTTTTTCAATATTTTTATTCTACCATAGGCATTTTTAAGCCATCTTCCCACTTGCTACTTGAAACTGATAATATTATGGTTTTTTGTTTCCCCATAACTCACAAGTTGACATTTCTATGTTACCTCCCCACACGTTTATGCTATAGATTGGTTTATATCAGGGAATGCCCTTCATATTTGCAGAATATTAAAACCAGATTAATGCTATAATAATCCCTTTAGGAAAGTTTTTAAGCTCTCTTCAGTGTTTGGCAGTTTTATTTCCTTCTGTGATCATACGTTAATTGCACACACACAAAAACTGTTTTTAGATACTGGTTATGAGGTACTATAGGTTTAAATTATTAGCTTAACAGGTCGGGGAAGCCTGTTTTCTAGTGGTATTCACTTTTCTTAGTGCCGGTGTTTTGGTTGTACAGGATCTGTGTTCTTAGGGCCATGGACACCCGAGAGTGTGGGAGATTATGCTAGTGGGACAAACCATGTTCTTCCAACCTATGGATATGCAAGAATGTACAGTGGAGTGTCGTTAGACTCCTTCCTCAAGTACATTACTGTCCAGTCATTAACGGAAGATGGGCTACGGAAGCTGGGACCTTATGTTGCAACCATGGCCGATGTTGAGGGTTTAGATGCTCACAAAAGGGCAGTAACTCTCAGACTCACAGACATTGAAGCAAGATTAGAATCTCAATTGAAATTGTAAGCTGGTATCAAGTTGGTCCTGCTTCATGTTACAATCAATTTTAACAATAAGCTATTGAAAGTTTTATTTCTTCTTTGGATATTTTGACATAAGCGGCTATCGAAATTAACCGCTGTAATAACTAATAGCTTGAAAATTGCCTAAAGAAAAAAAAAATCCAATTCGTTGCATACAATTTGCGTAACTATTGCGGAGAAGATCCGAACTGCCAATTCAGTAATTCAGGATAAAATAGAAAAAGAGAATAATCTTTCGTAAAAAAGTTACAAAAATTCTAGTTTTATTAGCCTATATAAAATAATATAAGCTAAGGATGGATGAGCAGTACTTGATTCTCCGTACATAATTAACAAGAATATGCACAAAAAATCCCGAGTGCTTCTCCTATAAACTATAGGCTCTGATCAGCATAAGAGTGCAACAAAAAAGAAAGAAATATCGATCTTCTGGTCATTACCAATAATCACGGCAGGAACAAATCCCATCTTTCATATGATGCCATCTCTTAGCATCTCGCATGACAAGTTCCCTACCAACTATCTTTGAGATGATCTTACACGCATTGTGACAATCAACACATACACGTAGATTCTTTACCACCCGCAGCTGCTGCCGAACTGGAGTGTCTAAGAAACCTCGAGCAACAGCAAGTCGCTCGCTGTGTGAAAGGAGAGCCTCCTCCTTGGATTCTGGGTCGATATCATGGAGCACCACTCTTAGCTCTGGCACATAACCTTCCTCTTTCATTTGCTGTTTCAGTCCTTGAAGGAGTGTATATAGCTCAGGGTCAGAATTATCTCCAGCTCTATATTGATTCACTCGGCCTCTGACCCCCAAAGGGCTTTTACCACCTTCCTTCTGTTTCCCTTTTTCCTTGGACAACTCTGAAGGCAACAGACCTGCCCTTGACTGATCACTTAGCAGTTTCGGTTCCAGGAGCTCAACAAGCTCAGCACAACGGTCACCAAGCTCCAGGTTACCTTGAATTCTAGACAGAATCATCAATTTCTCCCAGATTTCTACTGTCGGCTCCATTGGCATCTTTTCGATGAATTCCAAAGCTTCATCAAGACTTCCCACGCTTGCAAGCATGTCTACCACAGCCACATAGTGCTCCATGGATGGAACTATCTGATAATCTTTGCTCATTGCTTCAAAATGCAGCAAGCCTTCATTATTGTCATGTAACGTTTTACATGCAGTGAATATACCGAGGTACATTTGACCATCAGGTTTCTGCCCGAGTTCCTTAAATTCAGAGAACAAATCAATCGCAGCTTCTCCAAAGCCATTCTCAGCAAGCCCAGTTATCATAATGTCCCAAGAAGTCAGGTTGTGAGGCTTTGCATCAAACAACGTAAAGGCATCCCTCATGGAACCGCATGCGCAGAACATCTCAAGAATCTTATTGTTAACACTGAGTTCTAAATTAGGTACACTACTGTGAAGATGGTGAAGGATGGTATATGCTTCTTGAAGAGATCTATTCTCACCACAAGCTTTTATTAAAGCCAAGTAATGAGGCAAATCAACTGTGATCCCCTGCTTCTCAAGCGCAGCCAAAAGTTTCACTGCTTCCTCCAGATTACCCGCTCCAAGTAAATGATCAAGCTCTTGGATAGTACCTTTTGGTATATGTCCACCACCAGCTGAGTCAAGATAATCGTGTGATACTGCAGCAACGGATGAATGCTGTGTTCCTGCATGATTTGCATTTGGCACGCCTGTCATATTTTGGAAGTTCCCAGGTCTTGCAGCATGATTGTTTTCGTGATTCTGATTTGAATTCCCAGCATAAACTGCATTCGGTTTTGCCACATCATTTCCACCATAATAATCACCTTTCAGTGAATCAGTCGGATTCCAATTTCCAACACTTGCACTTTGGCCAACTGAGGTTTGTTGAAGCTCATTCCTATAACTTTGACGAGGATCCTGATAGTTGCCATCAGGCCTACTAGGTAGTTTGTTCAAATTTTGCTGAATATTTTCTAAACCTCCCTGGCCAAAATATGCATTCTGTCTGCCTGTATAACCCGATGTACCTATGTTTTGCTGGACATGCCCACTATTTCCCCTTACATTCCATTCCCCACCTGGTCCATGATTCATCCCACTATCCACACTACGCTCATCAGTAAAGGCACCAGAGTGACCATAATTTACCCTTTCTGTAGCAGTACTAAAATTAAGCAGTAGCGGAAAGGTTTTTGAAATACAATTCAGGCGGGTGGGTCTCCATACCTTTGGAAGGGTTCTGAGAGAATAGGCAGCGAGACGCGCACCATTCTTTTTATACATTGATAGGTCAGAATCCGCAAAACCAAACACTCCGGCAGCCCGTTCACAATGGAGAAAAGCGAACGAAGAAGCACTTCGGCATCTGAACAGGTCAGACCTTGTTTCTTTTTGGATGGACTTCTTTGCACTGATGTTACCACTAAAATGCAACAAAACAACAGAAAATACATCAACAATAAAATCCATCAAATATTTCTAGAACCAAATACCTAATGTTGCACGGGTACGGCGTCTAGGCCGAGTACCCGTCTCGGAGACGGGGACGCCCACGGGTACGCGTCGGAGACGTCTCCCTGGCGTCCCCAAACTGCCGCCGTCCCCGATGAACAATTGACCAACTCTCGGGACGTACCTGGTACGGGAGAAGGCCGAAGAGTCCCGTTTTCCTCGATAATTATCCGCAGTTATGATTTGGGAAGGCGAAGAGATCTGGGACAAGGTGAAGAGGAGACGAGACGACTCTTATAATATATTTACTTTCCCCTTTTTATAATCTCTTATTTAATTGTAGGTAAACCTAATTCCAAACCAAAACCAAAATCAAAATCTACAAATACTATAATATCATAGAATTGAAATAATGAATTAGTGTTTAAATATTTTATGAATTCTAGTGTTTGGGTAACAATAAAATTACTTAAAAATTGAGATTGTAATTCCAATTCTTGTGTTTGGATAACTAAAACATTGACATGAAATTAGAATTAGAACCGCCATTTGTTATTATTTTATTTATTATGTTATAATTTCCATTCTTTACTTGTTTTTTCCAACTAAAACATCTTTTTTGAAACCTTTTGTCGAGTCTCTCAACCTATCTTAAATTCCTTCTACTAATATAGTTTAACCTCAATTCATTTATTTTTTAAAAATAGTGCAAAATCTTTCTACCATAAATTGCGCATCAAAGCATCCATTTCATTACTGCAAGCTTTGATTAGTATGTAGTTCATATCCAAACAATATGAGCAATTCAAAAATACTTCAAATATTACAGTGCAAAAAGGATATTAACACTATGAGTCTATAAGTGCATCACCAAGACAAGCTTTCATCATCATCATCTTCTTCTTCTTCTTTATCAAGTGAAAATCAGAACTACGATGGCCGTTGAAGGCAAGCTGAATTAGATGTATAAGGAAATCAACTCAGTAATATCAGAACTTCCCCTCACAAGAAGATTCAGAGAATAAGCATATGTATCACCACTTCAAGAGAAGAGTTCAGAATCACATTCAGCATAACAAACATTCTACTTTCCATCAATCAAAGCTCAGAACCATATGCATCACTAAATACAGAACACAAGTCCAAGTAATGGTGCCACCAACATAAACACATAACAATAAACCACCAAATCATCAAATCCCTATAATAAAGAGTAGTAAGCACAGAAATTCCAAACCGTGGTGACGATTCAATCATACTGGACAATTACTGGAGAGATCATCGAAAAGTGTGACTTCAGGCACTCCTCGACCCTCGTCAAACAAAAACCAAAGCTTCATAGAACTTGTGTTCGATCACCACCAAATGTTCTGATTCTGCTAATTCTTCTTAGAACTTTTCAGTCCTCATAATGCACCACATTCGGATTCAGCTGTGCATTGCCAAAACCACTTCAGTCAGTCACAGAGAATGAACATGTTTACTTAATTTCAAATGGTACTGCTAAATAAATACTTATGTACAGTCATGACCAACATGTGCCAAAAATTTTTTCTAAGGAGGTAGCTCACTAGGAAGAATGATATCCCAATTACAGAAGAGATAAAGAGTATAACCACTAAGTTTCTAGCAAGGCACGAACTTGCGACAAATTTGACATGATGTTTACCTGGTAACATACTGTCGGAGCAACCAAAAAGTATGCCAACGCCTTGAAGTCGACATCATAGGTGCAATCTGCACTCAAGTAGCCGGGCAACTCCTCAGCCTAAAATAATAGAACAATCAAAAGAAAGCAGTTGGATTTTACGTAGTTGGTACACAAACTGTGCATGCCTTTATATTGAGAAATCATTTTTATTAAATTTCGGAGAGAATGTGTTTCTCCAAGAAACTTTGCCTCACTTTACAGTGAAGTATTCAAATGCAAAGTGCAATACAAACCTAAAAATGTAGTACAAAATTGGAAAAAAAGCATTCACTCAAAACATGTAGCAGTTTGAACTATGTCTTTAATTCTCATAGCAAATATGATGCACATGTTCTTCAGAAGCACAAATCCATTCATATTAATTCAGAAACACATGTTCAGATGCATCGTTTGGTCCCAGAAAATGAGCAAATAAACGTGATGGGCAATTCCAATTCCATACAGTCTACAAAAAAGTGGGCATGTGCAAGACTTAAAGAAGTTTAGACTTCAAATTTTGCTAGACTAGTCTTCTTAGGGCGGAAATCTTGTTCGATAAACAAACAAACAAACTGTTGCGTAAAGGTTCAACTTTTTTCCACTCAATTTGAAAAACTAAATACCAAAACAACAATAAAGATATCAAACATCAAAACCTATACCACGTACAGGTTGATTAAAGTTTTGTTTGATAGCCAAAAAACCCGAGCAAATTGAGAGAGACCAACAAACTAGATTTGTCCTTCAAGCACTTAAATGGCCAAAGAATGGTGAAATTTATGCCATAAAGTAATGAAGCCTTTTACCCAGAAAAACCCTAGTAATAATTTGAAATTGGTGAAGAAAAACAGCGAAAATCTTGAAAATATCACTGACCCATATCGCTGCTGATTGCAGAAGAGGTGGCGTTGATGGAATATACGATGAGGATTGATGTCGGAAGCGGTGGGCGATAAGAAAGTTTTTGCAGAGAAGAAGAAGGGTATAAGCTGACCAGAATTAATTGTTATACACTACTGGACGCGCATAGAATTAACGGCGGTTGCCCCTCCCCTATGCCGGCGGTTCTGCCCGCCGTGGGTGGCTGCGCCGTGGGTGGGGGCTGTGCGATAAACGGCGGTCTTAACCGCCGTTGATAAGGAACAGAGATTACGGCGGTCTGAACCGCCGTATCTGTGTTTTTTTTATAAACGTCACATAGATGTTCCGGAATCGGAACACCTTTGACGATGAGGTGTTGACGAGTTTGTTCCGGTTGTGGAAGCCATGTTGGTTACGCAACCGGAAGCTGGAACAAATGAGTTTTTTTTTTTATTTCCCCAAATCTGGTGCTGAAATTAGTAAAATATAAAATCAAAAATAATGAAATTCTGAATTTATAAATTTATATTAAAGATCCAAATTGTCATTACAACATTATTACACTAATTCACATATCATTCTACACTAATTCTAATCCAACTATCATGCTACACTAACTCATAAACATTCTACACTAATTCTAATCCAACTATGCTTGTACTTGAATACTTGAATAAGAATGTAACCATGCTTGAACTTGAGTAGGAATGTGAAGGAAGCTCCTAGATTCATCTCTTGTTTCGTTAACTGCTTCTTTCTCTCATATACTGCCAGAGCTCTCTCCTTTCTCTTCTTCTCCAACTCCTGCAGCACAACCAAATTAGCTCTAGAGATTATCAGATTCGCATCTCACATCACATCAATCAAACCTCAAAAGGGATATATGATACAATTCTACAACTAATCTCAGTAACTACTGTAAGAGAATTAAGTAAAATACAAACTATCCCAAAGAATAGGGTAAACACTTCATAGTTTAGCCACACAAGATCTCACAATAATACTTAAGTACTATATCAGAACTTCATTCATACAACATTTACCAAAGTGCCTTAATCCAAAAACATCCCTCCCCAGCTGAGAAGAACAAAATCAGAAAATGAAAAGTAATACTAACTAAGAGCCCCATAAGAGAAGTAAGCATGCTAACCTTGATGGTATCATAGTGTGGTTCCATTCAACCTCAGACGAAAGCTGGCCAACAGGCAGTACTTGTGCCTAGCTTGCAACGTCAAAACCCTATCCATCTAATTAACAAAAACTCTTACCCGTCTAATTTTCAAAAAAATAAGTTAAAAAGAGTCAGCAAAATAGCAAAACATATCACCAATAATGCTCATACAGTTGATCCAAGACTTCCGAATAATATAACAACAGCATAGAATCAACAAAGAATCAACACTGGCATAGAATCAACCTACCTCCTGTAGAGCAGATCTGCAGGTTCTGTCAGATTGCAGAGCAAGACGGATCTTCTTCAACACATACCTAACCAGCAACCACACAAAGCACAGTACTTTAGCCGACAAAGACTCAAATTACAGCATTTCACAATCAGCAAACACTAAGCCTTCTTCCTCACCTTTTCTTTTCATGTCTATGCTTCACCAGTAACGCTGAACCAAATGAACATTTGCCAATGTGCTCCAATATATCATAGTTCTCCATCTTGCACTATTCAGTCAGTCAATCAAAACACCCTATTAATCATCAAAATCAGAATGAACAACATCAGAATCATTGCCCAAACACCAGAAAAACCTTAAACATGACAGAATCAAAAAAACAAGTTCGAACCTTTAACTATTTACATTACTTTTCAATCCAAATTACAATAATATACTTCTATATCATGAAACTAGCACATTACAAACGATGAACAACCAAAAAACACAAGCCCAAAAAGCAAATTCAAATCAACAATCAACAAACACAGGAACCCACATAAAACATCAACCGGGAAACAATCACTGAATGCCAGAAAGTACCTTAAACATCACCAGGACATTATGGTTCAGGTGTTGTACGAACGGTGGAGGAAAAGTAGAAGGGGCGGCAAAATAATTTCCAAAAATACTTAAAAGACGACGGGGATCCGGCGGCGGATGGCAGCTGGAGGACCACAGGTGACATATCCCATTGGGTGACGGCGTCGGGAGTGAATCCGGATAGGGGTGGCACGGCGGCGATTGGAGGAAGAAGAGAGAAAAGGGTTTAGAGGGATGAGGTGCAAATATATAGAAAACTATTAACGGCTGAGATTAAGTAGAGAAAAATAACTGATGGATCAGATTATACAAAATAAAAAACATCTTAAAAATTCAGAATTAAAAGTTCTGCTTTTTTTAATTTAACTAAAAATTCTCAGCAGCTATATATTGCTTTTTTTTGGCAACCTATTATTTTTAATAATTATATATTAACCCATCAATTCTAATATAATTTTAATTACAGACTAAATACTTTAAAAAATTCAGTTTCAACACAATTCATTAGTATATAATATTTATATCAGTTGTATACTTCGAATATCATGAAAAATATATTGACTTCAATATAAAATGTAACTTTTACGCTTGATAATGAATTTTCGAACATTCATATTAATACGATTTTATGGACTTTATTTTACAATCAAATTTACTTAATTTTATTCAGTAATAGAACTAAACTTATAACAATTATGTGGTGAAAATATAGCTCCAAAGTGTATGTACTTAAGTAACAAGTTATAATCTTAGCAGAGCTTCTCAGATTCTGAACACTAAAGTTTCACTACACTTACCTTTCATTGAACTAATATCAAAATAAATTTACATAAAACAGTCCGATACATAATAAAATTAACATAATCATCAAAAATATACAGCTTTAAAAGTCCGAAATTGATGTTATATGACATTTTTCAATTTTATATAGAATTGAACATTCATATTAATGCTATTTCATGTACTCTTATGTTAGAATGTCTCCAAAACACTCAATATACTTAAACATATTTAGTAATGAAAGTACATTGATCACAACTATGGTGGAAATATGACTCTAAAATATATATACTTAGGTAACAGGGTATTGTCTCAGTAGTGCTTCTCAGATTCTTGATACTAAAATTTTCACTACACGTACCTTTCATTGAACTAATATCAAAGTAAATTTACTTTAAAAAGTGTCTTATACATAATAAAATAAACATAATCATAAAAAAAGTCAGTTTTAAAAGTCAAAATTTGATGTTTTGTGACGTTTTCAAATTTTAATTGAACTGAACATTCATATCAATGCAATTTCAAAACTTTATATTAGAAAAACTCAGAAACACTCAAATATACTTGATTTCATTTAATAATAAAAATAAATTATGTCTTTTCTACCAAGTCTCTGATGAAGTGGTGCTTGATGTCTATATGCTTTGTCTTCTTATGATCAACAGGATCATGTGAGAGATCAATGACTCCCTTGTTATCACATTTGATGATGAGAACATCCTGCTTGAAACCATAATCTTTCAACATCTGCTTCATCCATAGTAGTTGCTGGCAACAACTTCCAGCTGCTAAGTACTCAGATTCAGTGGTAGACAGTGATATAGAGTTCTGCTTCTTACTGTACCATGACACCAGATTTCCTCCTACATAGAAACATCCTCCAGTGGTACTCTTCATGTCTTCAGAATTCCCAGCCCAATCAGAATCATTGTAGCCAATAATCTCAGCTTGACTTCCTCTAGAATACCAGAGACCATAATCAGCAGTTCCATGTACATATCTGATGATCCTCTTGACTGCTGAAAGATGACACTCCTTAGGATCAGATTGGAATCTTGCACATAGGCCAACACTCAGACAAATATCTGGTCTGCTTGAAGTCAGATACAGTAAACTTCCAATTATGCTTCGATAGAGCTTGATATCTACCTTCACACCATACTTGTCATACGTAAGATTTTCTGTTGATGCCATTGGAGTTCGCATACTCTTAGAATCATCCATCCCAAATCTTTTAACCAAGTTTAAAGTGTACTTGGTTTGATTGATGAAGATACCTTCCTGGTGCTGTTTGACTTGGAGCCCTAGAAAGTAAGACAGTTCACCAACCATACTAATTTCAAACTCACTCTTCATCATCTCTATAAAGTTATCAACCAACTTTTGAGATGTTGATCCAAAAACAATATCATCTACATAAATTTGAGCAAGCAGAATATGTTTATCATGTTTAAACACAAAGAGCGTTCGGTCTACTCCCCCTCGTCGATAGCCTTTCCGCAAAAGAAATTGGGTGAGACGCTCATACCAAGCCATGGGAGCTTGCTTAAGACCATATAACGCCTTTTTCAGTCTGTAAACATGATCAGGGAGATAAGGATCTTCAAAACCTTTGGGTTGCTCAACATACACCTCTTCATTGACAATGCCATTCAAGAATGCACTCTTGACATCCATCTGAAACAACTTGAACTTCATAATACATGACATAGCCAGTAGAAAACGGACAGATTCTAACCTTGCAACTGGAGCAAAGGTTGCATCAAAGTCAACACCTTCGACCTGAGTATAACCTTGAGCTACAAGTCTGGCCTTGTTTCTGGTGATATTGCCATCTCCATCAGACTTGTTCTTGAAGATCCACTTAGTACCAATGACATTGACTCCTGGAGGTCATGGAACAAGATACCATACGTCGCTCCTAGTGAACTGCTCCAGTTCCTCTCGCATGGCTGAAATCCAGTACTCATCATTCAGTGCTTCCTTGTGATTCTTGGGTTCAATAGAGGAGAGAAAGCATTGTAATACATGCATTCCAGCATTCATTTTGGCGTAGTCCTTCCGTTCTTTTTGCCTCAGATTGTACGTGTTAGGTGGTACAGAAGTATCAGATGATATTGTGGTAACATCAGGAACTGTGGTAACTTCTGATGATGTTGTAACATCCGCCAGTGTTGTAACATCAGGCAGAGATGAATCAATCTCCGTGCTGATTGACATATCAGGTTCCTCTTCAAGCAGAATTCCACTACTGATATCCTTCAGATCTTTAACAACCACGTTGTTGGACTCCATCATGACATTTGTACGATTATTGAAAACCCTGTATGCCCTGCTATTTGGAGAATAACCAAGAAAAATACCAACATCATCGTTTATCAAACTTACCGAGAGACTCACGATCTCTGAGAATGTAGCATGCACTTCCGAACACATGAAAATAGGACACATTTGGTTTCCTTCCTTTCCACAGTTCATAGGCAGTTTTCTGAGTGAATGGTCGTAGATAGACTCAGTTTATGGTATAACAAGCAATGTGAACTGCTTCAGCCCACCATTTCTTAGGAGTATCATTCTCTGCCATCATCGCTCTTGACATGTTGATGAGAGTCCTGTTCTTTCGTTCAAAAATACCATTTTGTTGTGGTGTGATTGGGGCAGAAAACTCATGCTTGATTCCAAATTTTGTACAGAAGTCCATCATAGTAGAGTTAGCAAATTCCCTACCATGGTCACTCCGTCATCGAACCACTTTAAGACCATCATGTGACCTTTCTGCATTGACTTGGGTGATGAGCTTAATTATAATGCTCACTGCATCTGATTGTTCCTTCAAAAATTCCACCCAAGTATACCTGGAAAAATCATCTACACACAAAGATATATTTCTTTCCCAAAACATTAGTTGGACTTATTGGTCCCATTAAGTCCATATGAAGCAGTTCAAGACCATAAGAAGTGGTAATCTCATGGAGTTTAGAATGTGGTGACCTGACCTGTTTACCTTCATGACATGGTGGACAAGTCAAATCCTTTGTATAGGACAGTAGTGGCACTCCTCTTATTGCTTCAAGTCTTGTCACCTTAGACAGTGTTTTCAGATTCACATGACCCAGCTTCTTGTGCCATAAAAGATTGTCATCCACACTCACTTTGAGACAACTTATAGAGTCATCAAGAATGTAGCAATTGTCTGACGACCTAGTGCCAATAAGAGCACCCCTTTCATCTTTTCTGACTGTACATACTTTATCATCAAACAAAACTGTTAGTTTGTTATCACATAGATGGCTAATACTTAGCAAATTTGCCTTTAGTCCATCCACAAGAAATACGTCTTGGAATACTGGAAAATTCTTGACTTGTAACTCCCCCTTTCCAGTTATCCTACATTTCTTCCCATCTCCAAACCTCACTGTTCCGGTCCAGGGAACAACATTGCTCAATAACTCAGGAGTACCTGTCATATGTCTAGAACAACCACTATCGAAGTACCAAGCATCTCTGGCATATGAGCTATAACAGGTATGGACAGCATAGCAGTTGATTTTAGGAACCCATACCTTTTTTGAATTCTGAGCCCTTTATGATTGCACCATGTGGTGACTTGCTCCAGTGTTGTAACATGCTCCATTTGTTGGTGCTTGCATCAAATCTCTTAAAAGACGAAAACAGCGCCTCTTGTAATGTCCTGGTTGTCGGCAATAATTGCACGTTGCCTCCCACCATGGTTGAAACATATTTTGCTGCTGATGATAGGTAGGTTTATAACCTAGTCCAAACTTTGGAGCTTTGGTGAGATTGTTTGGAGCTCTAACAAGTTGTTCTTTTCTGACTTGGCCTGGATTAGGTTGAATCATCTTCTTGTTCAACTTCCTTTTGTCTGATCATATTGGTTGGTCACTTCCATTTCATCGTATCCTAACCCATGTCGGTCTCCAGCAATTTTTCCCATGCCAAGAATGTCATTCAAGGCTGCTGTTCCTTTGTTCAGTTTGGTGATGGTTCCTTCAGCGACTTCTGCTCGTACTAAGGCTATCTTCAGCTCTTCCCTCATTGCATCAATAGTGATCTGTTGTTGCTCAACTTCTTCATTCAAGCTGTGGTTGTCTTTCTGTAGAGCTTTATTCTGTTCAGTCACACTGATCCAGAGTTTGTGAAGGTTGTCGTATGATTCATGAACATCCTCAGAGTCCATGTTTAAACTCTCACTATCAGAAACAACAGTAACACCAAAAGCAACATATATTTCTTCTTCTTCGTCGTTTTGAACAGTAATTGCACCGAAAGCTACATGATTGCTAACATGTTCTTCATCAGACTCTTCTCCATCACTCCAGGTGGCATTGTAGGCTTTCCCTTTCTTGCTAGATGATCCACTTGGACATTGTGATTGAATATGTCTGTAACCTTTGCATTCTCGACATTGGATTTTACCAGCATGTTTAAACACAGACTTGGGTTCTGTTTGATCATTGTTGATTTTTCTGCTCATACCTGAACTTTGCTCTCTTCCTTCACTTCTTCGATTTTTAGATTTTCTCAGAACTTTTGCAAAGCTTCTTGATATATGAGCAAGCTCATCCTCGTCCATATCTTCATTGCTGTTTCTGGTAGAGTATTTAGACACAGAATTGTGTTTAGACACGGAGTTTTGTTCAGCTTCTTTTCATGCAGTTGCAGTGAATGCCAGATCATTCTGCCTTACTGTAGCTAACTCCTTCATTTCAAAAGCTGACAGTGCTCCCATTACCTCATCAACGGTCATTTCAGATGTATCGTGTAGCTCCTCCATTGCAATAGTCTTTCCTTTGAACCTTGGTGGTAGAGACCTCAATATCTTCTGCACAACATCATCTTCAACGAACGGTTTCCCCAACTGATGAGCTGAGTTGACCAGATCTCTGATCTTTGAATTATAGTCAACAATGGTCTCATTATCATGCATAACTATAGTATCAAATGTTGTTTTTATTGTATGCATTTTTTGTCGTTTCATTTTTGCATCCCCTTCATAGCTAGCCATGCATCCTTAGCAGTACAACACGTTGAAATTAAGCGAAAAGCTTCTTGATCAACACAAGAGTTGATGCAGTTTAGTGTTTTGCTGTTAAGTCGCTTGTCCTTCCTCTCTTGAGTGGTCATATCCTCTTTGATTTTCAAAACACCTTCGGTTGCGCCTGCTTTAGGTGGCTGTCTGGCCGGTTGCCACTCGTTCTCAACCCAGTACCATGCTTCTTCATCTAGAGCATCAATGTAATGCCTCATCCTTGCCTTCCAGTAACCGTAGTTGTTTTTATCCAGCATGGGTGCATGTGTATACAACGAACCATCCTTCTCCTGGTTCGACATGATCGATAGGGATCTCCACTGACCTTGTTAAAGGTACACCTCAGTGGACTAGCTCTGATACCAAATGAAATTTACTATCGATCAGTTTCACAAAGTTCTTAACTAATAGTTCTACTCTATCAAGTATGTTTAAACATAGAGTTCAGTTTAAACACTAAAAGTAAGAACATAAGAATTGGTTACGTAGTTCGGTGATAAAACACCTACGTCTGCGGGGCCTTTCCCAGTCTGAAAATCATCCACTAAAATAATCAAGATTAGTTACAATGTTCCTCAAACAATTAACTATCTTAGACTTATCTTTTCCTTGTGGATTTGTGAGTTCCACTCACTGCCGGTCACAACTCCTCGTTGCTTTCTCGACCACTTCTCCCGAAGTATTATGGCTTGCTGATTTCAGACTCCTTGCGATGGCAAAGGCCTATTGGACTCCTTCCAATATGCTGCTCCAACTATAAATCTATTCTGATCTGCAGAATACTTTCTTGTAAGATGGATCCTTGTTGTTGCAGCTTCTCTGTATATTTATAGTCCAATGCTGTGATGCCTTCTTGATCTTTTCGATCCTTCCATTTCGGCAATGCTGATCTGCCCGTTCAGCTAATCACAGCTACAAGTAGTCTCCTAGATATACTCTACTTCTATAGCAAATTTGAGGAAAATATAATCTTTCCTTATTTGAGACTAAACCTGACTAAGATACAACTCTATTATATATTCTCTAGCTAATCAAATCAGCATAAAATCAATCTTCACTTATCATCTTGATTTGCTCGAATATCTTCTTTGATTGCATATGAGTTGTACTTCATCTCCAACACTCTTGCTCGGTTTCTGATTCTGTTGGAACAAGTGTTTAAACATCAATATGTTTAAGCATGATGACTTCTACAAAATAGCCAACTATGTTATGCTGAGTCTTCTGGACTCTTCACCATAGAATTGAGGGCTCCATGTTATTCAAAAACCAATTCTATAGCAGTATTTTGGTTCAGCCTAACAGCAGAATTCATCCAATATCGGAAGCGGTGGAGCTACTGGAAGAAACGACTGCCGGGCAATAAGAAAGTTTTCGCAGAGAAGAAGAAGAAGGGTATAAGCTGACCCGAATTAATTGTTATAACCCGACTCGACCCGGAAATGACCCGCGAATTTTATCAATCTCACATAATTGGTTTTGGAAAACTTTGATCCAGCAAAATAATTCGGCCCATAGAATTGAGGGCTCCATGATATTCAAAAACCAATTCTATATCAGTATTTTTGTTCAGCCAAACAGCAGAATTCATCCAATACCATAGAATTTGAATATTATGCTCCAATTCTATGCAAAACAAACTCACCCTAACCGTAAAATTGCATAAAAGTTCTAGTCCTCCCAATTTCTATAGCCATCTACAGATACCAATTTCAAGTCTTCTATCACCGTCGTAACCCGTAAATAATCAAATTATATCTTTTTCATTTTTGTCATGCTTTTTTTAAAAAAATTTATAGTATTTGATCTTTCTGAATTTGATTAACCGTGATCGTGAACGCAAAGCAAACCATCTGTAGAATTCGTGGCATATATGATTCATGTGTTCATGGTTGATGATTGTGTTTTTGGATTCATGTGATATTGTGATGTACATAGATAATTCATGATTGGCTTATATATATGTGAAAAGTGAAACATTGTATTGATATATTGTATATTTCTATGTTTCTATTGAGTATTGACTATATTTGGAGGCATTTAGATTGTTTATACGTAGGTTTTAGGGGAACATATTTGCTCAGAAACTAGATAAATAACAAAAGGAATTACATTAAATTATTACCTGAACTGGAATCGATGCGTAATTGCTTTTAGACTCATCCGTCATCAATCATTTGATTAAATTTTATTTTATATTGTATCTATATAGATCATGGAATCATAAAGTGGGGGTGCAAGGGCTCCAATCCACCTCCACTGACAGAAGATAATGATTATGATGCCGGTCCTCTGTGGGGATATATGACCAAGATCCAAAAGGGAAAAGGAGGAACTTGGAAATTTTCTTGTAACTTTTGTTCTTTGGTCCGATCAGGCACTTATTCTAGGGTGAAGGCACATTTGTGTCACAAGAAAGGACAAGGTATCCGACCTTGTTCGAAAGTGAGTTCTTCTCAGGCGCAATTTTTTTTGGAGGGAACAAGAAGTTTGAAGAGAAAAATGCACCACCCAAACTTGTTCCATTGACAGCAGATGTTTCTTCTGAACCTGAAGTGGAAGATGATGATCATTTTTTTTCTATGGGAAGGAGAACATAGAATCCAATTAATAGAGCATTGTATATGTCTGCCCGAGTTCAGTTGGATGAAATCACTGTTAGGATGTTTTATACATGTGGTTTGTCATTTAATTTTGCAAAAAAATCCAGATTATGTGAGGTCATATGTTTTTGCTTCTACACATAACATATCTGGATATATTCCTCCTGGTTATAACAAGTTGCGGACTTCTTTACTTCAACAAGAGAAAAATAATGTTAACAGACTGCTGGAACCATTGAAAGGAACTTGGAGAGATAAAGGGGTGTCAATTTGTAGTGATGGTTGGAGCGATCCTGGAAGGAAGCCACTAATTAATTTTACAAGTGGCAAAGGTCTTATGTTCCTCAAAGCTGCTAATTGCTTTGGTGAGGTCAAGGACAAATTTTTCATGCACATTTGATGAAAGAAGTTATTGCTGAGGTGGGTCATGAATATGTGGTGCAGGTTATTACTGATAATGCCGCTAATTTTAAAGCGGCTGGTGAGCTTATTGAGAGTTTGTATCGTCATATCTTTTGGACCCCGCTAACTCTGAATCTTGCTTTGAAGAATGTTTGTGCTCGTAAGGAAATGATTACCAATGAGTTAACATATGAATTGAGCAACTGGATTAGCGAAATTTATGGAGAGGTCGTGCAGATTAAGAACTTCATTGTGAATCACAACATGAGGGTCACTATGTTTAATAAGTTTTGTTCTCTTAAGTTGCTCTCAGTTGCTGAAACTCGATTTGCATCTATTGTGGTTGTGCTTAAGAGGTTTAGACTGATTAGGCGGGGTCTTGAATTAATGGTCATGAGTGATGAATGGAGTTCTTATAAAGAGGATGATGTGGTAAAGGTAGACTTTGTGAAGGAGAAACTTGCGAGTGATGTTTGGTGGGATAAGGTGAACTATATCATTGATTTCACAAGACCAACCTACGACATGATTAAATTTCGGAGAAAATGTGTTTCTCCAAGAAACTTTGCCTCACTTTACAGTGAAGTATTCAAATGCAAAGTGCAATACAAACCTAAAAATGTAGTACAAAATTGGAAAAAAGGCATTCACTCAAAACATGTAGCAATTTGAACTATGTCTTTAATTCTCATAGCAAATATGATGCACATGTTCTTCAGAAGCACAAATCCATTCATATTAATTCAGAAACACATGTTCAGATGCATCGTTTGGTCCCAGAAAATGAGCAAATAAACGTGATGGGCAATTCCAATTCCATACAGTCTACAAAAAAGTGGGCATGTGCAAGACTTAAAGAAGTTTAGACTTCAAATTTTACTAGACTAGTCTTCTTAGGGCGGAAATCTTGTTCGATAAACAAACAAACAAACTGTTGCGTAAAGGTTCAACTTTTTTCCACTCAATTTGAAAAACTAAATACCAAAACAACAATAAAGATATCAAACATCAAAACCTATACCACGTACAGGTTGATTAAAGTTTTGTTTGATAGCCAAAAAACCCGAGCAAATTGAGAGAGACCAACAAACTAGATTTGTCCTTCAAGCACTTAAATGACCAAAGAATGGTGAAATTTATGCCATAAAGTAATGAAGCCTCTTTTACCCAGAAAAACCCTAGTAATAATTTGAAATTGGTGAAGAAAAACAGCGAAAATCTTGAAAATATCACTGACCCATATCGCTGCTGATTGCAGAAGAGGTGGCGTTGATGGAATATACGGTGAGGATTGATGTCGGAAGCGGTGGGCGATAAGAAAGTTTTTGCACAGAAGAAGAAGGGTATAAGCTGACCCGAATTAATTGTTATAACCCGACTCGACCCAGAAATGACCCGCGAATTTTATCAATCTCACATAATTGGTTTTGGAAAACTTTGCTCCAGCAAAATAAATCAGACCATATGAAATTTACTATCGATCAGTTTCACAAAGTTCTTAACTAATAGTTCTACTCTATCAAGTATGTTTAAACATACAGTTCAGTTTAAACACTAAAAGTAAGAACACAAGAATTGATTACGCAGTTCGGTGATAAAACACCTACGTCTGCGGGGCCTTGCGCAGTCTGAAAATCATCCACTAAAATAACCAAGATCAGTTACAATGTTCCTCAAACAATTAACTATCTTAGACTTATCTTTTCCTTGTGGATTTGTGAGTTCCACTCACTGCCAGTCACAACTCCTCGTTGCTTTCTCGACCACTTCTCCCGAAGTATTATGGCTTGCTGATTTCAGACTCCTTGCGATGGCAAAGGCCTATTGGACTCCTTCCAATATGCTGCTCCAACTATAAATCTATTCTGATCTGCAGAATACTTTCTTGTAAGATGGATCCTTGTTGTTGCAGCTTCTCTGTATATTAATAGTCCAATGCTGTGATGCCTTCTTGATCTTCTCGATCCTTCCATTTCGGCAATGCTGATCCGCTCGTCCAGCTAATCACAGCTACAAGTAGTCTCCTAGATATACTCTACTTCTATAGAAAATCTGTGGAAAATATAATATTTCCTTATTTGTGACTAAAACTGACTAAGATACAACTCTATTATATATTCTCTAGCTAATAAAATCAGCATAAAATCAATCTTCACTTATCATCTTGATTTGCTCGAATATCTTCTTTGATTGCATATGAGTTGTACTTCATCTCCAACACTCTTGCTCGGTTTCTGATTCTGTTGGAACAAGTGTTTAAACATCAGTATGTTTAAGCATGATGACTTCTACAAAATAGCCAACTATGTTATGCTGAGTCTTCTGGACTCTTCACCATAGAATTGAGGGCTCCATGTTATTCAAAAACCAATTCTATAGCAGTATTTTTGTTCAGCCTAACAGCAGTAGGATATCTGTCTTAGTGAAGATATCTGCAAACTGGCACTAGGAACAAATTCAATGGTAAGCTCCTTCTTTTCTACCAAGTCTCTGATGAAGTGGTGCTTGATGTCTATATGCTTTGTCTTCTTATGATCAACAGGATCATGTGAGAGATCAATGACTCCCTTGTTATCACATTTGATGATGAGAACATCCTGCTTGAAACCATAATCTTTCAACATCTGCTTCATCCATAGTAGTTGCTGGCAACAACTTCCAGCTGCTAAGTACTCAGATTCAGTGGTAGACAGTGATATAGAGTTCTGCTTCTTACTGTACCATGACACCAGATTTCCTCCTACATAGAAACATCCTCCAGTGGTACTCTTCATGTCTTCAGAATTCCCAGCCCAATCAGAATCATTGTAGCCAATAATCTCAGCTTGACTTCCTCTAGAATACCAGAGACCATAATCAGCAGTTCCATGTACATATCTGATGATCCTCTTGACTGCTGAAAGATGACACTCCTTAGGATCAGATTGGAATCTTGCACATAGGCCAACACTCAGACAAATATCTGGTCTGCTTGAAGTCAGATACAATAAACTTCCAATTATGCTTCGATAGAGCTTGATATCTACCTTCACACCATACTTGTCATACGTAAGATTTTCTGTTGATGCCATTGGAGTTCGCATACTCTTAGAATCATCCATCCCAAATCTTTTAACCAAGTTTAAAGTGTACTTGGTTTGATTGATGAAGATACCTTCCTGGTGCTGTTTGACTTGGAGCCCTAGAAAGTAAGACAGTTCACCAACCATACTAATTTCAAACTCACTCTTCATCATCTCTATAAAGTTATCAACCAACTTTTGAGATGTTGATCCAAAAACAATATCATCTACATAAATTTGAGCAAGCAGAATATGTTTATCATGTTTAAACACAAAGAGCGTTCGGTCTACTCCCCCTCGTCGATAGCCTTTCCGCAAAAGAAATTGGGTGAGACGCTCATACCAAGCCATGGGAGCTTGCTTAAGACCATATAACGCCTTTTTCAGTCTGTAAACATGATCAGGGAGATAAGGATCTTCAAAACCTTTGGGTTGCTCAACATACACCTCTTCATTGACAATGCCATTCAAGAATGCACTCTTGACATCCATCTGAAACAACTTGAACTTCATAATACATGACATAGCCAGTAGAAAACGGACAGATTCTAACCTTGCAACTGGAGCAAAGGTTGCATCAAAGTCAACACCTTCGACCTGAGTATAACCTTGAGCTACAAGTCTGGCCTTGTTTCTGGTGATATTGCCATCTCCATCAGACTTGTTCTTGAAGATCCACTTAGTACCAATGACATTGACTCCTGGAGGTCATGGAACAAGATACCATACGTCGCTCCTAGTGAACTGCTCCAGTTCCTCTCGCATGGCTGAAATCCAGTACTCATCATTCAGTGCTTCCTTGTGATTCTTGGGTTCAATAGAGGAGAGAAAGCATTGTAATACATGCATTCCAGCATTCATTTTGGCGTAGTCCTTCCGTTCTTTTTGCCTCAGATTGTACGTGTTAGGTGGTACAGAAGTATCAGATGATATTGTGGTAACATCAGGAACTGTGGTAACTTCTGATGATGTTGTAACATCCGCCAGTGTTGTAACATCAGGCAGAGATGAATCAATCTCCGTGCTGATTGACATATCAGGTTCCTCTTCAAGCAGAATTCCACTACTGATATCCTTCAGATCTTTAACAACCACGTTGTTGGACTCCATCATGACATTTGTACGATTATTGAAAACCCTGTATGCCCTGCTATTTGGAGAATAACCAAGAAAAATACCAACATCATCGTTTATCAAACTTACCGAGAGACTCACGATCTCTGAGAATGTAGCATGCACTTCCGAACACATGAAAATAGGACACATTTGGTTTCCTTCCTTTCCACAGTTCATAGGCAGTTTTCTGAGTGAATGGTCGTAGATAGACTCAGTTTATGGTATAACAAGCAATGTGAACTGCTTCAGCCCACCATTTCTTAGGAGTATCATTCTCTGCCATCATCGCTCTTGACATGTTGATGAGAGTCCTGTTCTTTCGTTCAAAAATACCATTTTGTTGTGGTGTGATTGGGGCAGAAAACTCATGCTTGATTCCAAATTTTGTACAGAAGTCCATCATAGTAGAGTTAGCAAATTCCCTACCATGGTCACTCCGTCATCGAACCACTTTAAGACCATCATGTGACCTTTCTGCATTGACTTGGGTGATGAGCTTAATTATAATGCTCACTGCATCTGATTGTTCCTTCAAAAATTCCACCCAAGTATACCTGGAAAAATCATCTACACACAAAGATATATTTCTTTCCCAAAACATTAGTTGGACTTATTGGTCCCATTAAGTCCATATGAAGCAGTTCAAGACCATAAGAAGTGGTAATCTCATGGAGTTTAGAATGTGGTGACCTGACCTGTTTACCTTCATGACATGGTGGACAAGTCAAATCCTTTGTATAGGACAGTAGTGGCACTCCTCTTATTGCTTCAAGTCTTGTCACCTTAGACAGTGTTTTCAGATTCACATGACCCAGCTTCTTGTGCCATAAAAGATTGTCATCCACACTCACTTTGAGACAACTTATAGAGTCATCAAGAATGTAGCAATTGTCTGACGACCTAGTGCCAATAAGAGCACCCCTTTCATCTTTTCTGACTGTACATACTTTATCATCAAACAAAACTGTTAGTTTGTTATCACATAGATGGCTAATACTTAGCAAATTTGCCTTTAGTCCATCCACAAGAAATACGTCTTGGAATACTGGAAAATTCTTGACTTGTAACTCCCCCTTTCCAGTTATCCTACATTTCTTCCCATCTCCAAACCTCACTGTTCCGGTCCAGGGAACAACATTGCTCAATAACTCAGGAGTACCTGTCATATGTCTAGAACAACCACTATCGAAGTACCAAGCATCTCTGGCATATGAGCTATAACAGGTATGGACAGCATAGCAGTTGATTTTAGGAACCCATACCTTTTTTGAATTCTGAGCCCTTTATGATTGCACCATGTGGTGACTTGCTCCAGTGTTGTAACATGCTCCATTTGTTGGTGCTTGCATCAAATCTCTTAAAAGACGAAAACAGCGCCTCTTGTAATGTCCTGGTTGTCGGCAATAATTGCACGTTGCCTCCCACCATGGTTGAAACATATTTTGCTGCTGATGATAGGTAGGTTTATAACCTAGTCCAAACTTTGGAGCTTTGGTGAGATTGTTTGGAGCTCTAACAAGTTGTTCTTTTCTGACTTGGCCTGGATTAGGTTGAATCATCTTCTTGTTCAACTTCCTTTTGTCTGATCATATTGGTTGGTCACTTCCATTTCATCGTATCCTAACCCATGTCGGTCTCCAGCAATTTTTCCCATGCCAAGAATGTCATTCAAGGCTGCTGTTCCTTTGTTCAGTTTGGTGATGGTTCCTTCAGCGACTTCTGCTCGTACTAAGGCTATCTTCAGCTCTTCCCTCATTGCATCAATAGTGATCTGTTGTTGCTCAACTTCTTCATTCAAGCTGTGGTTGTCTTTCTGTAGAGCTTTATTCTGTTCAGTCACACTGATCCAGAGTTTGTGAAGGTTGTCGTATGATTCATGAACATCCTCAGAGTCCATGTTTAAACTCTCACTATCAGAAACAACAGTAACACCAAAAGCAACATATATTTCTTCTTCTTCGTCGTTTTGAACAGTAATTGCACCGAAAGCTACATGATTGCTAACATGTTCTTCATCAGACTCTTCTCCATCACTCCAGGTGGCATTGTAGGCTTTCCCTTTCTTGCTAGATGATCCACTTGGACATTGTGATTGAATATGTCTGTAACCTTTGCATTCTCGACATTGGATTTTACCAGCATGTTTAAACACAGACTTGGGTTCTGTTTGATCATTGTTGATTTTTCTGCTCATACCTGAACTTTGCTCTCTTCCTTCACTTCTTCGATTTTTAGATTTTCTCAGAACTTTTGCAAAGCTTCTTGATATATGAGCAAGCTCATCCTCGTCCATATCTTCATTGCTGTTTCTGGTAGAGTATTTAGACACAGAATTGTGTTTAGACACGGAGTTTTGTTCAGCTTCTTTTCATGCAGTTGCAGTGAATGCCAGATCATTCTGCCTTACTGTAGCTAACTCCTTCATTTCAAAAGCTGACAGTGCTCCCATTACCTCATCAACGGTCATTTCAGATGTATCGTGTAGCTCCTCCATTGCAATAGTCTTTCCTTTGAACCTTGGTGGTAGAGACCTCAATATCTTCTGCACAACATCATCTTCAACGAACGGTTTCCCCAACTGATGAGCTGAGTTGACCAGATCTCTGATCTTTGAATTATAGTCAACAATGGTCTCATTATCATGCATAACTATAGTATCAAATGTTGTTTTTATTGTATGCATTTTTTGTCGTTTCATTTTTGCATCCCCTTCATAGCTAGCCATGCATCCTTAGCAGTACAACACGTTGAAATTAAGCGAAAAGCTTCTTGATCAACACAAGAGTTGATGCAGTTTAGTGTTTTGCTGTTAAGTCGCTTGTCCTTCCTCTCTTGAGTGGTCATATCCTCTTTGATTTTCAAAACACCTTCGGTTGCGCCTGCTTTAGGTGGCTGTCTGGCCGGTTGCCACTCGTTCTCAACCCAGTACCATGCTTCTTCATCTAGAGCATCAATGTAATGCCTCATCCTTGCCTTCCAGTAACCGTAGTTGTTTTTATCCAGCATGGGTGCATGTGTATACAACGAACCATCCTTCTCCTGGTTCGACATGATCGATAGGGATCTCCACTGACCTTGTTAAAGGTACACCTCAGTGGACTAGCTCTGATACCAAATGAAATTTACTATCGATCAGTTTCACAAAGTTCTTAACTAATAGTTCTACTCTATCAAGTATGTTTAAACATAGAGTTCAGTTTAAACACTAAAAGTAAGAACATAAGAATTGGTTACGTAGTTCGGTGATAAAACACCTACGTCTGCGGGGCCTTTCCCAGTCTGAAAATCATCCACTAAAATAATCAAGATTAGTTACAATGTTCCTCAAACAATTAACTATCTTAGACTTATCTTTTCCTTGTGGATTTGTGAGTTCCACTCACTGCCGGTCACAACTCCTCGTTGCTTTCTCGACCACTTCTCCCGAAGTATTATGGCTTGCTGATTTCAGACTCCTTGCGATGGCAAAGGCCTATTGGACTCCTTCCAATATGCTGCTCCAACTATAAATCTATTCTGATCTGCAGAATACTTTCTTGTAAGATGGATCCTTGTTGTTGCAGCTTCTCTGTATATTTATAGTCCAATGCTGTGATGCCTTCTTGATCTTTTCGATCCTTCCATTTCGGCAATGCTGATCCGCCCGTCCAGCTAATCACAGCTACAAGTAGTCTCCTAGATATACTCTACTTCTATAGCAAATTTGAGGAAAATATAATCTTTCCTTATTTGAGACTAAACCTGACTAAGATACAACTCTATTATATATTCTCTAGCTAATCAAATCAGCATAAAATCAATCTTCACTTATCATCTTGATTTGCTCGAATATCTTCTTTGATTGCATATGAGTTGTACTTCATCTCCAACACTCTTGCTCGGTTTCTGATTCTGTTGGAACAAGTGTTTAAACATCAATATGTTTAAGCATGATGACTTCTACAAAATAGCCAACTATGTTATGCTGAGTCTTCTGGACTCTTCACCATAGAATTGAGGGCTCCATGTTATTCAAAAACCAATTCTATAGCAGTATTTTGGTTCAGCCTAACAGCAGAATTCATCCAATATCGGAAGCGGTGGAGCTACTGGAAGAAACGACTGCCGGGCAATAAGAAAGTTTTCGCAGAGAAGAAGAAGAAGGGTATAAGCTGACCCGAATTAATTGTTATAACCCGACTCGACCCGGAAATGACCCGCGAATTTTATCAATCTCACATAATTGGTTTTGGAAAACTTTGATCCAGCAAAATAATTCGGCCCATAGAATTGAGGGCTCCATGATATTCAAAAACCAATTCTATATCAGTATTTTTGTTCAGCCAAACAGCAGAATTCATCCAATACCATAGAATTTGAATATTATGCTCCAATTCTATGCAAAACAAACTCACCCTAACCGTAAAATTGCATAAAAGTTCTAGTCCTCCCAATTTCTATAGCCATCTACAGATACCAATTTCAAGTCTTCTATCACCGTCGTAACCCGTAAATAATCAAATTATATCTTTTTCATTTTTGTCATGCTTTTTTTAAAAAAATTTATAGTATTTGATCTTTCTGAATTTGATTAACCGTGATCGTGAACGCAAAGCAAACCATCTGTAGAATTCGTGGCATATATGATTCATGTGTTCATGGTTGATGATTGTGTTTTTGGATTCATGTGATATTGTGATGTACATAGATAATTCATGATTGGCTTATATATATGTGAAAAGTGAAACATTGTATTGATATATTGTATATTTCTATGTTTCTATTGAGTATTGACTATATTTGGAGGCATTTAGATTGTTTATACGTAGGTTTTAGGGGAACATATTTGCTCAGAAACTAGATAAATAACAAAAGGAATTACATTAAATTATTACCTGAACTGGAATCGATGCGTAATTGCTTTTAGACTCATCCGTCATCAA
This sequence comes from Sherardia arvensis, assembly GCA_948330725.1. Lineage (NCBI taxonomy): Eukaryota > Viridiplantae > Streptophyta > Magnoliopsida > Gentianales > Rubiaceae > Sherardia > Sherardia arvensis. The sequence continues at coordinate 11,576,449 of OX415244.1, forward strand.
TCATTTGATTAAATTTTATTTTATATTGTATCTATATAGATCATGGAATCATAAAGTGGGGGTGCAAGGGCTCCAATCCACCTCCACTGACAGAAGATAATGATTATGATGCCGGTCCTCTGTGGGGATATATGACCAAGATCCAAAAGGGAAAAGGAGGAACTTGGAAATTTTCTTGTAACTTTTGTTCTTTGGTCCGATCAGGCACTTATTCTAGGGTGAAGGCACATTTGTGTCACAAGAAAGGACAAGGTATCCGACCTTGTTCGAAAGTGAGTTCTTCTCAGGCGCAATTTTTTTTGGAGGGAACAAGAAGTTTGAAGAGAAAAATGCACCACCCAAACTTGTTCCATTGACAGCAGATGTTTCTTCTGAACCTGAAGTGGAAGATGATGATCATTTTTTTTCTATGGGAAGGAGAACATAGAATCCAATTAATAGAGCATTGTATATGTCTGCCCGAGTTCAGTTGGATGAAATCACTGTTAGGATGTTTTATACATGTGGTTTGTCATTTAATTTTGCAAAAAAATCCAGATTATGTGAGGTCATATGTTTTTGCTTCTACACATAACATATCTGGATATATTCCTCCTGGTTATAACAAGTTGCGGACTTCTTTACTTCAACAAGAGAAAAATAATGTTAACAGACTGCTGGAACCATTGAAAGGAACTTGGAGAGATAAAGGGGTGTCAATTTGTAGTGATGGTTGGAGCGATCCTGGAAGGAAGCCACTAATTAATTTTACAAGTGGCAAAGGTCTTATGTTCCTCAAAGCTGCTAATTGCTTTGGTGAGGTCAAGGACAAATTTTTCATGCACATTTGATGAAAGAAGTTATTGCTGAGGTGGGTCATGAATATGTGGTGCAGGTTATTACTGATAATGCCGCTAATTTTAAAGCGGCTGGTGAGCTTATTGAGAGTTTGTATCGTCATATCTTTTGGACCCCGCTAACTCTGAATCTTGCTTTGAAGAATGTTTGTGCTCGTAAGGAAATGATTACCAATGAGTTAACATATGAATTGAGCAACTGGATTAGCGAAATTTATGGAGAGGTCGTGCAGATTAAGAACTTCATTGTGAATCACAACATGAGGGTCACTATGTTTAATAAGTTTTGTTCTCTTAAGTTGCTCTCAGTTGCTGAAACTCGATTTGCATCTATTGTGGTTGTGCTTAAGAGGTTTAGACTGATTAGGCGGGGTCTTGAATTAATGGTCATGAGTGATGAATGGAGTTCTTATAAAGAGGATGATGTGGTAAAGGTAGACTTTGTGAAGGAGAAACTTGCGAGTGATGTTTGGTGGGATAAGGTGAACTATATCATTGATTTCACAAGACCAACCTACGACATGATTAAATTTCGGAGAAAATGTGTTTCTCCAAGAAACTTTGCCTCACTTTACAGTGAAGTATTCAAATGCAAAGTGCAATACAAACCTAAAAATGTAGTACAAAATTGGAAAAAAGGCATTCACTCAAAACATGTAGCAATTTGAACTATGTCTTTAATTCTCATAGCAAATATGATGCACATGTTCTTCAGAAGCACAAATCCATTCATATTAATTCAGAAACACATGTTCAGATGCATCGTTTGGTCCCAGAAAATGAGCAAATAAACGTGATGGGCAATTCCAATTCCATACAGTCTACAAAAAAGTGGGCATGTGCAAGACTTAAAGAAGTTTAGACTTCAAATTTTACTAGACTAGTCTTCTTAGGGCGGAAATCTTGTTCGATAAACAAACAAACAAACTGTTGCGTAAAGGTTCAACTTTTTTCCACTCAATTTGAAAAACTAAATACCAAAACAACAATAAAGATATCAAACATCAAAACCTATACCACGTACAGGTTGATTAAAGTTTTGTTTGATAGCCAAAAAACCCGAGCAAATTGAGAGAGACCAACAAACTAGATTTGTCCTTCAAGCACTTAAATGACCAAAGAATGGTGAAATTTATGCCATAAAGTAATGAAGCCTCTTTTACCCAGAAAAACCCTAGTAATAATTTGAAATTGGTGAAGAAAAACAGCGAAAATCTTGAAAATATCACTGACCCATATCGCTGCTGATTGCAGAAGAGGTGGCGTTGATGGAATATACGGTGAGGATTGATGTCGGAAGCGGTGGGCGATAAGAAAGTTTTTGCACAGAAGAAGAAGGGTATAAGCTGACCCGAATTAATTGTTATAACCCGACTCGACCCAGAAATGACCCGCGAATTTTATCAATCTCACATAATTGGTTTTGGAAAACTTTGCTCCAGCAAAATAAATCAGACCATATGAAATTTACTATCGATCAGTTTCACAAAGTTCTTAACTAATAGTTCTACTCTATCAAGTATGTTTAAACATACAGTTCAGTTTAAACACTAAAAGTAAGAACACAAGAATTGATTACGCAGTTCGGTGATAAAACACCTACGTCTGCGGGGCCTTGCGCAGTCTGAAAATCATCCACTAAAATAACCAAGATCAGTTACAATGTTCCTCAAACAATTAACTATCTTAGACTTATCTTTTCCTTGTGGATTTGTGAGTTCCACTCACTGCCAGTCACAACTCCTCGTTGCTTTCTCGACCACTTCTCCCGAAGTATTATGGCTTGCTGATTTCAGACTCCTTGCGATGGCAAAGGCCTATTGGACTCCTTCCAATATGCTGCTCCAACTATAAATCTATTCTGATCTGCAGAATACTTTCTTGTAAGATGGATCCTTGTTGTTGCAGCTTCTCTGTATATTAATAGTCCAATGCTGTGATGCCTTCTTGATCTTCTCGATCCTTCCATTTCGGCAATGCTGATCCGCTCGTCCAGCTAATCACAGCTACAAGTAGTCTCCTAGATATACTCTACTTCTATAGAAAATCTGTGGAAAATATAATATTTCCTTATTTGTGACTAAAACTGACTAAGATACAACTCTATTATATATTCTCTAGCTAATAAAATCAGCATAAAATCAATCTTCACTTATCATCTTGATTTGCTCGAATATCTTCTTTGATTGCATATGAGTTGTACTTCATCTCCAACACTCTTGCTCGGTTTCTGATTCTGTTGGAACAAGTGTTTAAACATCAGTATGTTTAAGCATGATGACTTCTACAAAATAGCCAACTATGTTATGCTGAGTCTTCTGGACTCTTCACCATAGAATTGAGGGCTCCATGTTATTCAAAAACCAATTCTATAGCAGTATTTTTGTTCAGCCTAACAGCAGTAGGATATCTGTCTTAGTGAAGATATCTGCAAACTGGCACTAGGAACAAATTCAATGGTAAGCTCCTTCTTTTCTACCAAGTCTCTGATGAAGTGGTGCTTGATGTCTATATGCTTTGTCTTCTTATGATCAACAGGATCATGTGAGAGATCAATGACTCCCTTGTTATCACATTTGATGATGAGAACATCCTGCTTGAAACCATAATCTTTCAACATCTGCTTCATCCATAGTAGTTGCTGGCAACAACTTCCAGCTGCTAAGTACTCAGATTCAGTGGTAGACAGTGATATAGAGTTCTGCTTCTTACTGTACCATGACACCAGATTTCCTCCTACATAGAAACATCCTCCAGTGGTACTCTTCATGTCTTCAGAATTCCCAGCCCAATCAGAATCATTGTAGCCAATAATCTCAGCTTGACTTCCTCTAGAATACCAGAGACCATAATCAGCAGTTCCATGTACATATCTGATGATCCTCTTGACTGCTGAAAGATGACACTCCTTAGGATCAGATTGGAATCTTGCACATAGGCCAACACTCAGACAAATATCTGGTCTGCTTGAAGTCAGATACAATAAACTTCCAATTATGCTTCGATAGAGCTTGATATCTACCTTCACACCATACTTGTCATACGTAAGATTTTCTGTTGATGCCATTGGAGTTCGCATACTCTTAGAATCATCCATCCCAAATCTTTTAACCAAGTTTAAAGTGTACTTGGTTTGATTGATGAAGATACCTTCCTGGTGCTGTTTGACTTGGAGCCCTAGAAAGTAAGACAGTTCACCAACCATACTAATTTCAAACTCACTCTTCATCATCTCTATAAAGTTATCAACCAACTTTTGAGATGTTGATCCAAAAACAATATCATCTACATAAATTTGAGCAAGCAGAATATGTTTATCATGTTTAAACACAAAGAGCGTTCGGTCTACTCCCCCTCGTCGATAGCCTTTCCGCAAAAGAAATTGGGTGAGACGCTCATACCAAGCCATGGGAGCTTGCTTAAGACCATATAACGCCTTTTTCAGTCTGTAAACATGATCAGGGAGATAAGGATCTTCAAAACCTTTGGGTTGCTCAACATACACCTCTTCATTGACAATGCCATTCAAGAATGCACTCTTGACATCCATCTGAAACAACTTGAACTTCATAATACATGACATAGCCAGTAGAAAACGGACAGATTCTAACCTTGCAACTGGAGCAAAGGTTGCATCAAAGTCAACACCTTCGACCTGAGTATAACCTTGAGCTACAAGTCTGGCCTTGTTTCTGGTGATATTGCCATCTCCATCAGACTTGTTCTTGAAGATCCACTTAGTACCAATGACATTGACTCCTGGAGGTCATGGAACAAGATACCATACGTCGCTCCTAGTGAACTGCTCCAGTTCCTCTCGCATGGCTGAAATCCAGTACTCATCATTCAGTGCTTCCTTGTGATTCTTGGGTTCAATAGAGGAGAGAAAGCATTGTAATACATGCATTCCAGCATTCATTTTGGCGTAGTCCTTCCGTTCTTTTTGCCTCAGATTGTACGTGTTAGGTGGTACAGAAGTATCAGATGATATTGTGGTAACATCAGGAACTGTGGTAACTTCTGATGATGTTGTAACATCCGCCAGTGTTGTAACATCAGGCAGAGATGAATCAATCTCCGTGCTGATTGACATATCAGGTTCCTCTTCAAGCAGAATTCCACTACTGATATCCTTCAGATCTTTAACAACCACGTTGTTGGACTCCATCATGACATTTGTACGATTATTGAAAACCCTGTATGCCCTGCTATTTGGAGAATAACCAAGAAAAATACCAACATCATCGTTTATCAAACTTACCGAGAGACTCACGATCTCTGAGAATGTAGCATGCACTTCCGAACACATGAAAATAGGACACATTTGGTTTCCTTCCTTTCCACAGTTCATAGGCAGTTTTCTGAGTGAATGGTCGTAGATAGACTCAGTTTATGGTATAACAAGCAATGTGAACTGCTTCAGCCCACCATTTCTTAGGAGTATCATTCTCTGCCATCATCGCTCTTGACATGTTGATGAGAGTCCTGTTCTTTCGTTCAAAAATACCATTTTGTTGTGGTGTGATTGGGGCAGAAAACTCATGCTTGATTCCAAATTTTGTACAGAAGTCCATCATAGTAGAGTTAGCAAATTCCCTACCATGGTCACTCCGTCATCGAACCACTTTAAGACCATCATGTGACCTTTCTGCATTGACTTGGGTGATGAGCTTAATTATAATGCTCACTGCATCTGATTGTTCCTTCAAAAATTCCACCCAAGTATACCTGGAAAAATCATCTACACACAAAGATATATTTCTTTCCCAAAACATTAGTTGGACTTATTGGTCCCATTAAGTCCATATGAAGCAGTTCAAGACCATAAGAAGTGGTAATCTCATGGAGTTTAGAATGTGGTGACCTGACCTGTTTACCTTCATGACATGGTGGACAAGTCAAATCCTTTGTATAGGACAGTAGTGGCACTCCTCTTATTGCTTCAAGTCTTGTCACCTTAGACAGTGTTTTCAGATTCACATGACCCAGCTTCTTGTGCCATAAAAGATTGTCGTCCACACTCACTTTGAGACAACTTATAGAGTCATCAAGAATGTAGCAATTGTCTGACGACCTAGTGCCAATAAGAGCACCCCTTTCATCTTTTCTGACTGTACATACTTTATCATCAAACAAAACTGTTAGTTTGTTATCACATAGATGGCTAATACTTAGCAAATTTGCCTTTAGTCCATCCACAAGAAATACGTCTTGGAATACTGGAAAATTCTTGACTTGTAACTCCCCCTTTCCAGTTATCCTACATTTCTTCCCATCTCCAAACCTCACTGTTCCGGTCCAGGGAACAACATTGCTCAATAACTCAGGAGTACCTGTCATATGTCTAGAACAACCACTATCGAAGTACCAAGCATCTCTGGCATATGAGCTATAACAGGTATGGACAGCATAGCAGTTGATTTTAGGAACCCATACCTTTTTTGAATTCTGAGCCCTTTATGATTGCACCATGTGGTGACTTGCTCCAGTGTTGTAACATGCTCCATTTGTTGGTGCTTGCATCAAATCTCTTAAAAGACGAAAACAGCGCCTCTTGTAATGTCCTGGTTGTCGGCAATAATTGCACGTTGCCTCCCACCATGGTTGAAACATATTTTGCTGCTGATGATAGGTAGGTTTATAACCTAGTCCAAACTTTGGAGCTTTGGTGAGATTGTTTGGAGCTCTAACAAGTTGTTCTTTTCTGACTTGGCCTGGATTAGGTTGAATCATCTTCTTGTTCAACTTCCTTTTGTCTGATCATATTGGTTGGTCACTTCCATTTCATCGTATCCTAACCCATGTCGGTCTCCAGCAATTTTTCCCATGCCAAGAATGTCATTCAAGGCTGCTGTTCCTTTGTTCAGTTTGGTGATGGTTCCTTCAGCGACTTCTGCTCGTACTAAGGCTATCTTCAGCTCTTCCCTCATTGCATCAATAGTGATCTGTTGTTGCTCAACTTCTTCATTCAAGCTGTGGTTGTCTTTCTGTAGAGCTTTATTCTGTTCAGTCACACTGATCCAGAGTTTGTGAAGGTTGTCGTATGATTCATGAACATCCTCAGAGTCCATGTTTAAACTCTCACTATCAGAAACAACAGTAACACCAAAAGCAACATATATTTCTTCTTCTTCGTCGTTTTGAACAGTAATTGCACCGAAAGCTACATGATTGCTAACATGTTCTTCATCAGACTCTTCTCCATCACTCCAGGTGGCATTGTAGGCTTTCCCTTTCTTGCTAGATGATCCACTTGGACATTGTGATTGAATATGTCTGTAACCTTTGCATTCTCGACATTGGATTTTACCAGCATGTTTAAACACAGACTTGGGTTCTGTTTGATCATTGTTGATTTTTCTGCTCATACCTGAACTTTGCTCTCTTCCTTCACTTCTTCGATTTTTAGATTTTCTCAGAACTTTTGCAAAGCTTCTTGATATATGAGCAAGCTCATCCTCGTCCATATCTTCATTGCTGTTTCTGGTAGAGTATTTAGACACAGAATTGTGTTTAGACACGGAGTTTTGTTCAGCTTCTTTTCATGCAGTTGCAGTGAATGCCAGATCATTCTGCCTTACTGTAGCTAACTCCTTCATTTCAAAAGCTGACAGTGCTCCCATGACCTCATCAACGGTCATTTCAGATGTATCGTGTAGCTCCTCCATTGCAATAGTCTTTCCTTTGAACCTTGGTGGTAGAGACCTCAATATCTTCTGCACAACATCATCTTCAACGAACGGTTTCCCCAACTGATGAGCTGAGTTGACCAGATCTCTGATCTTTGAATTATAGTCAACAATGGTCTCATTATCATGCATAACTATAGTATCAAATGTTGTTTTTATTGTATGCATTTTTTGTCGTTTCATTTTTGCATCCCCTTCATAGCTAGCCATGCATCCTTAGCAGTACAACACGTTGAAATTAAGCGAAAAGCTTCTTGATCAACACAAGAGTTGATGCAGTTTAGTGTTTTGCTGTTAAGTCGCTTGTCCTTCCTCTCTTGAGTGGTCATATCCTCTTTGATTTTCAAAACACCTTCGGTTGCACCTGCTTTAGGTGGCTGTCTGGCCGGTTGCCACTCGTTCTCAACCCAGTACCATGCTTCTTCATCTAGAGCATCAATGTAATGCCTCATCCTTGCCTTCCAGTAACCGTAGTTGTTTTTATCCAGCATGGGTGCATGTGTATACAACGAACCATCCTTCTCCTGGTTCGACATGATCGATAGGGATCTCCACTGACCTTGTTAAAGGTACACCTCAGTGGACTAGCTCTGATACCAAATGAAATTTACTATCGATCAGTTTCACAAAGTTCTTAACTAATAGTTCTACTCTATCAAGTATGTTTAAACATAGAGTTCAGTTTAAACACTAAAAGTAAGAACATAAGAATTGGTTACGTAGTTCGGTGATAAAACACCTACGTCTGCGGGGCCTTGCCCAGTCTGAAAATCATCCACTAAAATAATCAAGATTAGTTACAATGTTCCTCAAACAATTAACTATCTTAGACTTATCTTTTCCTTGTGGATTTGTGAGTTCCACTCACTGCCGGTCACAACTCCTCGTTGCTTTCTCGACCACTTCTCCCGAAGTATTATGGCTTGCTGATTTCAGACTCCTTGCGATGGCAAAGGCCTATTGGACTCCTTCCAATATGCTGCTCCAACTATAAATCTATTCTGATCTGCAGAATACTTTCTTGTAAGATGGATCCTTGTTGTTGCAGCTTCTCTGTATATTTATAGTCCAATGCTGTGATGCCTTCTTGATCTTTTCGATCCTTCCATTTCGGCAATGCTGATCCGCCCGTCCAGCTAATCACAGCTACAAGTAGTCTCCTAGATATACTCTACTTCTATAGCAAATTTGAGGAAAATATAATCTTTCCTTATTTGAGACTAAACCTGACTAAGATACAACTCTATTATATATTCTCTAGCTAATCAAATCAGCATAAAATCAATCTTCACTTATCATCTTGATTTGCTCGAATATCTTCTTTGATTGCATATGAGTTGTACTTCATCTCCAACACTCTTGCTCGGTTTCTGATTCTGTTGGAACAAGTGTTTAAACATCAATATGTTTAAGCATGATGACTTCTACAAAATAGCCAACTATGTTATGCTGAGTCTTCTGGACTCTTCACCATAGAATTGAGGGCTCCATGTTATTCAAAAACCAATTCTATAGCAGTATTTTGGTTCAGCCTAACAGCAGAATTCATCCAATATCGGAAGCGGTGGAGCTACTGGAAGAAACGACTGCCGGGCGATAAGAAAGTTTTCGCAGAGAAGAAGAAGAAGGGTATAAGCTGACCCGAATTAATTGTTATAACCCGACTCGACCCGGAAATGACCCGCGAATTTTATCAATCTCACATAATTGGTTTTGGAAAACTTTGATCCAGCAAAATAATTCGGCCCATAGAATTGAGGGCTCCATGATATTCAAAAACCAATTCTATATCAGTATTTTTGTTCAGCCAAACAGCAGAATTCATCCAATACCATAGAATTTGAATATTATGCTCCAATTCTATGCAAAACAAACTCACCCTAACCGTAAAATTGCATAAAAGTTCTAGTCCTCCCAATTTTTATAGCCATCTACAGATACCAATTTCAAGTCTTCTATCACCGTCGTAACCCGTAAATAATCAAATTATATCTTTTTCATTTTTGTCATGCTTTTTTTAAATTTTTTTATAGTATTTGATCTTTCTGAATTTGATTAACCGTGATCGTGAACGCAAAGCAAACCATCTGTAGAATTCGTGGCATATATGATTCATGTGTTCATGGTTGATGATTGTGTTTTTGGATTCATGTGATATTGTGATGTACATAGATAATTCATGATTGGCTTATATATATGTGAAAAGTGAAACATTGTATTGATATATTGTATATTTCTATGTTTCTATTGAGTATTGACTATATTTGGAGGCATTTAGATTGTTTATACGTAGGTTTTAGGGGAACATATTTGCTCAGAAACTAGATAAATAACAAAAGGAATTACATTAAATTATTACCTGAACTGGAATCGATGCGTAATTGCTTTTAGACTCATCCGTCATCAATCATTTGATTAAATTTTATTTTATATTGTATCTATATAGATCATGGAATCATAAAGTGGGGGTGCAAGGGCTCCAATCCACCTCCACTGACAGAAGATAATGATTATGATGCCGGTCCTCTGTGGGGATATATGACCAAGATCCAAAAGGGAAAAGGAGGAACTTGGAAATTTTCTTGTAACTTTTGTTCTTTGGTCCGATCAGGCACTTATTCTAGGGTGAAGGCACATTTGTGTCACAAGAAAGGACAAGGTATCCGACCTTGTTCGAAAGTGAGTTCTTCTCAGGCGCAAATTTTTTTGGAGGAGGACAAGAAGTTTGAAGAGAAAAATGCACCACCCAAACTTGTTCCATTGACAGCAGATGTTTCTTCTGAACCTGAAGTGGAAGATGATGATCATTTTTCTTCTATGGGAAGGAGAACATAGAATCCAATTAATAGAGCATTGTATATGTCTGCCCGAGTTCAGTTGGATGAAATCACTGTTAGGATGTTTTATACATGTGGTTTGTCATTTAATTTTGCAAAAAAATCCAGAATATGTGAGGTCATATGTTTTTGCTTCTACACATAACATATCCGGATATATTCCTCCTGGTTATAACAAGTTGCGGACTTCTTTACTTCAACAAGAGAAAAATAATGTTAACAGACTGCTGGAACCATTGAAAGGAACTTGGAGAGATAAAGGGGTGTCAATTTGTAGTGATGGTTGGAGCGATCCTGGAAGGAAGCCACTGATTAATTTTACAAGTGGCAAAGGTCTTATGTTCCTCAAAGCTGCTAATTGCTTTGGTGAGGTCAAGGACAAATTTTTCATGCACATTTGATGAAAGAAGTTATTGCTGAGGTGGGTCATGACAATGTGGTGCAGGTTATTACTGATAATGCCGCTAATTTTAAAGCGGCTGGTGAGCTTATTGAGAGTTTGTATCGTCATATCTTTTGGACCCCGCTAACTCTGAATCTTGTTTTGAAGAATGTTTGTGCTCGTAAGGAAATGATTACCAATGAGTTAACATATGAATTGAGCAACTGGATTAGCGAAATTTATGGAGAGGTCGTGCAGATTAAGAACTTCATTGTGAATCACAACATGAGGGTCACTATGTTTAATAAGTTTTGTTCTCTTAAGTTGCTCTCAGTTGCTGAAACTCGATTTGCATCTATTGTCGTTGTGCTTAATAGGTTTAAACTGATTAGGTGGGGTCTTGAATTAATGGTCATGAGTGATGAATGGAGTTCATATAAAGAGGATGATGTGGTAAAGGTAGACTTTGTGAAGGAGAAACTTGTGAGTGATGTTTGGTGGGATAAGGTGAACTATATCATTGATTTCACAAGACCAACCTACGACATGATTATGTTTTGTGATATTGATAAACCATGTCTTCACTTGGTTTACGAGATGTGGAACTCAATGATTTAAAATGTGAAGTTGGAAATTTACAAGAAAGAGAAGAAATCATTGTCTGAATTGAGTTCCTTTCATGATGTTGTTCATGATATCCTTATTGCTCGTTGGACTAAGAGCTATACTCCTTTTCATTCTGTTGCACACTCATTGAACCCAAGGTATGTAGTATGTACGATACTATCTTTCAATTATTTTATTTTTATTTCATTCTCTTATATGTGATTTGTTTTTAAACTATATTTGTGAAGGTTTTATAGTCAAGAATGGCTTCTTGAGTATTCTAGTAGGCTTGCCCCTCACAAGGATGGTGAAGTATCTCGTGAGAGGAATAGGGCCTTTCGTAGATTGTTTCCAAGTAACGAGGACTTTGATCAAATTATTGATGAATTTGCTTAATTCTCACTCCTTCAAAGCCTTTATGAGGATTTAACTTTGATTGCAAAGAGGTACTCTCTTGAACCCATGAAATGGTAGGCTAGTTTTGGTGCACAAACTCCCTTTCTTCAATCATTGGCTTTTAAATTACTTGGTCAACCTTCTTCTTCATGTTGTGAACGAAACTAGAGCATATACAGTTTCATTCACTCACTCAAGAGGAACAAGTTGAGTCCCACTCGTGCTAAAGAATTGGTTTTCATCCGTAACAACCTCCGTCTTTTATCGAGGACCTCCCAGCAATATGATGATGAGAAGACCAAAATGTGGGATGTTGGTGGAGATTCATTTGATTGTTTTGATAACGTGGGATATCTGGAGTTTGCAAATCTCTCACTTGATGAACCAGCATTGGAAGATGAATTGATATTAGAAAATCCCAAGTAGTTTATTTTGTTTTGCTTTTGTTTGAACATTATGAGCTTGGATTGCATTTTTTTTTTTTGGACAAAGTTAGTTTAGATTGCTAAATTCATTTTTCTTGAAACTTATGAAATTGTTTGACTTGATAGATTAATTTCAAATTTATATTTTAAGAATTTACATTTTATTTATGATATATATTATTAATATATTTTAGCCATACCTTTGCCGTACCCGTACCTTCAATTTTTGGAATTTGCCGCTTGTCGTCCCCGTACCCGCACCCGTATACGTATCGGTCCCCATACTGGTGCAACATACACAAACACACAATAAATTCTGATAGAAGAGAAATCAAATACTCCCCATTATCCATTTGAAAGATTCACCTTTCTTTAGATATTCAATTGTTAATGTGTGTGTCTAAAAACCACAAAACACAGACATTCAAAAATAATACATTACGTCCATCTCTATACTCACTACCGGCCCTGGGGGTGTGCGACCGGTGCAGTCGCACGGGGCCTCAAATTCCCCAGGGCCTCAAATTCCCCAGGGCCTCAAATCTTAATTTTTCACTAATTAATAATGTGATAAAATTAACATTTTAGAAATAAACAAAATGTACATGTGATTAAATACGTAGAAGATTACGGAAAATGATCTGATATATCGATGAAATTTGGATTGCAGATAACGGTGAGGTGGATAACGAAAGAAATTTTTTTATTTTAGGAGATAAGTTTGAAAAGAGTTATATATTATATATGAATTCAGGAATTAAAAATTGTCAATTTTAATATTTTCCTTCCTTACTTGGTAGAAATTAACATATTATTATTCCAATCTCCTCAAAATTAAAAATATGAATGATGTGTAATATTCTGTGCTACTAATTGTTTTTTATGAGTGCAAAATATTATTTTAAGTATTCTCTCACTTTTAATAAGATTGTTGAAATTAAAGTATTTTATCCCACTAAAAATATAATATTAGTCTTGGAATAGACCGTCTATATTATAGCAATAATATAGACGGTCTCTATTTGCAATTAAAATTGGACGCGGCTCCTTATTTGCAATTTACATTTGAGCGGGTCTTTTTTTTGTAAATTCCAAAACTTACCTCACAAATATATATAGCTATTTTTTTAAAATTTTTTGGCCCACTTCATTCCAGAACCCCAATCCCAATCGGCTCTCAAAATTTTCCCCCAATTCATTCCAAAACCCCATCGGCGATCTCCGGCGCTCCACTTTATTTTTTCCAGCGCTCCCCGTTCAATCTTCTGGCGCTCTCGTCATCACAGATACTGCGCTCTCTCAATCTTCCTGCGTTCATTCTTCAATCGATTGCAATCCGACGCAATCCGACGTTCATTCTTCAATCGATCTCCGGCGCAATCCGACGAAATCTCATCGTTCATTCTTTAATCGATTGCAATCCGACGCTCCAATCTCCAATCGATTCATTCTTCCGGGAGTCACAGATTGGCGCTGCTCCAATCTCCTTTTCAGGTATTGATGGCGTTGTTTTCATTCAGCACAATTTGTGTTGAAAACTGTGGTGTAACTTGATTATATAATCTGAAAAGTGTGAAGATTTTGGAAACTTGATTATTTAGTTTGAAAAAATTTATGTGTTTTACTATGAAAACTAGACTGTTTAATGTGATGTTTTTCTGCTTATAAAATTTTATGTGTTTATCTTGGAAACTGGAATTTTTAATGTGGGTTCAGTCTTGTTATGAAATTTTATGTGTTTAATTAGCTTGAAAACTAGACTGCTTAATGTGGTTTCTGACTGCTTAATGTGTTTAACATGAAAACTAGGCTTCTTGATTTGTGTTGAAACTTGATTATTTATTGTGAAAACTGTGGTGTTTGTAAAACTTGATTTTTTTAATGTGAAAACTGAGATTGTGAAAACTTGGTCATTAAGATTGAAAACTACAGTGTGATTGTAGAAACTATATTCTTTAGGCTGAAAACTGTGGTGTTTGTAAAACTTGCTTGTTTAGGTTGAAAACTGTTTTTATAGTGAAACTTGATTGTTTAGGTTGAAAGTTTTGGTGTTTGTGAAACTTGATTATTTATTGTGAAAACTGTGAAGATTGTGAAAACTTAATTATTTAGGCTGAAAACTAGAGTGATTGTAGAAACTTGATTTTTTCGGCTGAAAGCTGTGGTTTTTGTGAAACTTGATTGTTTAGGTTGAAAACTGTGATGATTGTGAAATATGAATTTTTAGGCTGAAAATTTTGGTGAAACTTGACTATACTTAACACAATATTATTTAACCTAAACACCCTAGTTTTTATGTACCTAAAATCTGATGTTTATAATATAGAAACTTGTCTTTCTAACCTGAATTCTTTTGTGATTACAAGTGTTTAAAATACAAAAATTATATTAGCTGATTTGAGTACATATTATTTGTGTGAACAGTGCGCGTGAATAGTACTTCTCCCAAATTTTGCAAATAAGGACCTCCTTCCTTCCATATTGTAATGTAGTCCTTTGTCTATATTATAGCTATAATATAGACGGTCACTCCAGAGACCAACTCAAAAATATATAATTATATAAATTAAAATTTAATATAATATAAATATATATATATATATATATATATATATAATTTAGGGCCACAATTTTATTTTTCGCACAGGGTCTCGGAAATTTCAGGGCCGGCCCTGTCTATACTTAAACTTTTCATGGAAATATCAATGGTAAAGCTAAAAATTAACACATTGGCTCCTTATGTTTACTTCTACAGACTGACTGTGTAGAAGAAGTTGTAGCCAAAAATAATGAAAGAAGGGGAGAAAGAATCCGTAGGCGATGAAAGATACATGTAAGGGATTCGTAGGCGATGAAAGAAGGGGAGAAGTCAGACGCCGATGGAGTTTCGGCGGCGGTAGATGGTTGCGGCGGCGGGCTAACAGGTAGTAGTGATGGGCCAATTTGGGGATTAGGGTTCAATTGCAA
Organism: Sherardia arvensis; assembly: GCA_948330725.1. Lineage (NCBI taxonomy): Eukaryota > Viridiplantae > Streptophyta > Magnoliopsida > Gentianales > Rubiaceae > Sherardia > Sherardia arvensis. The sequence continues at coordinate 11,591,587 of OX415244.1, forward strand.
CGTGCTTGATGAGTAGATTCAACTAAGCCTAGATTTAAGAGTATCGTGATATTATTTTATTTGACGATTGACTCGTTTTGCTTCCTTTTCTTTTTGTTTCTTTACTACTTATTTAAAATGTATTATTATCCATATATCATTTTAGCAAAAATAACATTGTTATCAATCACTAATATGTACATGTGAATATTATAGAATATGAAAAAGATTAAAGTGTAAAATATGACCCTTAAAAGTTTAAAGTTTGAAATGTGTTTTTTATAACGCCTAAATAAAAAGTACATAGTTTGTGACCCTTAAATTCAATAATGTATGATTCACGTGTTAGTAACTTATCAATCATAATATATATTATCACATAATTATATTAGCGGATAAACAGATTGATTCGTCCAAGATCACTTTATAATCTTCTATGAATAATATAAATACAAGAGATCGATTACATACCTTGTAATGCTAATAGGTTTACTACCTCAATCGAAATTAATTCATCAAAGTTGATTTGACCACAAACCGCACAACTGTCCGACCTCTATCAAGTTCACACGAACTGCTTCCCACGATCCTATCTCATAGGATTGATCAACTATTGGAATGACTAACTAGGTCTAATTGTATGAGAGAGATTCCTTTCCAATAGTCTAGACTATAGTATTTATAATACCATATAAATGGGTTTGAGCCACTAACTAATTAGTAACCCTAAATCATATTTATCAAATAGTTCCTAGATTAATTTATCTTATAAATTAACCTACTAATCATTTTAACACGGTACACAATCCTTATGAGTGTGACCCTTTAGATTTCTACTCACATCGGTAGTGAATACGAACTGGTTTTATGACATAAACCAACATCACGGTCCCTAAAAAAATTTAATGTAGTATACATGGCTCCAAACTAATTTTTATTGGGGTATATTAGTCAATTTGCATTTTATTTGCTTTTAAAAATAAAAACAAACAAACATGATGATGATGTATAGTGATATCTTGCATCTGCATCACCAACCATGCCACCTTCTTCAGTGACGTATGTTACCCTATCGGAAATAATATCGATACCGACCAAATGATCCCGATTAAGTATCTAACCCAGGTCCCCTCCATATTCGAGGAGTACATTAAACTCGAATTATGTTGACCAAATCCTACCCGACGATTGAATAATACTTCAATAATCATCTGCAAAAATTTTAAATCGTCGTCGACTATTAATCAACGGTGAATTTCCCATCGCGCACTAGAGACAACTATTTGTTGGAAGATCGCATAAGTCATTATTCTGTACAATTGGTGTGGTGGTGGAATAAGGCAACAGATTGGGAATTGATCGACTGCGGTGATTCTGTAGAGATTCGGGGAGAAGATGATCATCGTCAATATATGTTTCATCTTCTTAATTATTTAACATGCGAATTTTAAATTAAACCCTTAAAAAATTCATTTTTTAAATAAAATGGGTAAGGGCTACGAATCATACATTGTTGATATTTAAGGGTCACAAACTATGTACTTTTTATTTAGGGGTTAAATAATGCATTTTAAACTTTTAAGAGCCATATTTTGCACTTTAATCATATGAAAAATAACTAAATGTTAAAAAATTATTTATTAAAATAATGTAAATTTTAAAACAGTGCAAAAGTCGTTATTCTTATTTCCTGGTGCATATAACCCTTCATCGGCTTGGTCAATAATATATTTCGAAACATTATTTTCAGGAGTTTGCACTGTTAATTTCAGAAATATCAATTGCATTTAACAACAATTAATATTTCATACTATTTATGTCTCACCCTATTCAGCACAGTTGACTTTTCACACTATCCAACGCACATTTTTGACTAACTGTATATTTATTTACTTATATTATCGGAAAATTAAAATTTGATATTTGAATACTATATATTGCGATTAATCTAACGATATCAAATATGATAATATTAATGATTATGTATTCATTTAAATATGCGCTCAAAGTTTAATAATAAATATTGTCAAAAAGGTAGAGTGCGAATTCAAGTGAGATGGAAGTAGTATCAGATTTGCATGCACTTAGAATTCACTCAACAAAAATCAACACACGGAATCACACTACATATAACAAAGATAACCCATCCAACTTAAACATCTAGGCCTACAACGATTCTTTCTATTAAATAGTTTAAAACCTCTATTCTCTACAAAATGACAATATATAGTGTAATTCTCATGAACTGTAACCTTATAACTTATGTGTTGAATCCTATCCTTATAACTCAAATGAGACAGAGGTAGTATCAGAATTACATGCACTTAGCATTCACTCAACAAAAACCAACACACAGAATCACACTACATATAACAAAAGATAACCCATCCAACTTAAACATTTAGACCTACAACGATTCTTTCAGAAAATGGTTTAAACATCTATTCTCTACAAAAATGACAATATAGTGTTATTCTCATGGGCTGTAACTCATACGAAAATTTAGGTTGTGTTTGGTTGGGCGAGATAGCTTGCTCGGTATGAAGGGGTGAAAGATGCTTATCTGATGAGCTATTCTTTTGTTGTACTAGTATGTGTAAATGGGTAGCTCTTAGCTTCACATGTAATTATGTAACTCTACAAACTACAAACACTGTGAAATTATTCTTTTGAAGCCCAATCAGTCTTTTGGATGGTTTGGGGAGTCTAATAAATTTACCACGCCAACGGCGGTTCAATAAAAAATCAAATGGCCTATTTAGATTCCATCCAATACCAAAATTAAAATCTATATATATTGACGCGGGTTTACGCCAAGGATATGTTAGAACAGGATTTGTAGTATTGGATCATGCAAGAAATTTCGTGCAGGTGGCTTCGACTTCGAGATGGTATACTTGCAGAATGCTTAGCACTAGAGAAAGAGGCCGTGATAATATTAGAGTTAAATACCCCGGATGCCATTATTGTGAGAGATGCTCTGCAAATCATCCAAATGGTACGTGGAGAAGTGGATTGTGCAATACATTTCTATGAAATTGTACAAAGACACGTAGTACTTCTGGAAAAACTTCACTAACTATGGGGCCTTTCTGGGTTCCTCGTAACCAGAAATTTATAGTTCATAGCCCAACAGAATTTGCTAAGTCTAGATATCTATTCTATAATGCTTGAGAAACCCATAATTTTTTGTCATTCGTTTCTGAACAATTTCCAGGACTTTAAAATTAAATGAAAGTAATTACCTCTTTAGAAAAAATATTTTCTCCAAAAATAACATACCCACTAAGAGCTAAAGCATAAGCATATATTAGAACATTCATAGACGACATGTAAACAATATCAAGCATATGAAGATATGTTAGCTAAATCAACCAAAATGTGAAACATTTCCTATGATGATTGAATACTTTGTTAAATAGAGCCAGACTTAATTTGAATGACCAAAAATACCCAAAACTTTATTTGACCAAGTCTATTTATATCATAGTGTTTGTAGGCTATTTATATCATAGTATTTATACCATTATATGAGAATTAGCCTATTTTGTAATGATTTGATCTTATCTTACTGTATTTAATTAGGAAACTATGGACATTCAACACGTGCCAAGTCATGATATTGCTCCATCAGAAAATTAGTGGGTTTGGATGCTCATAAACCCGTGTCCGGAAGAATGTCAAGCACATACTATCACTGACATAAGTACATACCGTCAGTGTTCTGAGCAATCTCGATCCCAAGAAAATACTTCAAAGTACCAAGATCCTTCATATGAAACCAAGAGCTCAAATAAGTCTTGAACTCGGTCAACAAGGTCTTAGAGTTTCCCGCAATGATCAAGTCATCCACATAAACAAGAACGTGTAACGTAAGAGCCCCTCGAACATATGTAAAAAGAGAGTAATTGTCCTTACTCTGAACAAATCCTAAAGCTCGCAAAGCCGAAGCCAATTTAGCGAACCAATCTCGAGGAGTCCGTTGAAACCATATAATGAATTCTGAAACTTACAAACAAGACCAGAAGAGACAATAACTCTGAGAATGACGCATACAAACCTCCTCCTCAAGATCACCATGTAGAAAACATTATGTACGTCCATCTGATGAACTTCACAGCCCTTAACAACAACAACAGAAAGAAACAAGCGAACAGAAATCATCTTGGCAAATGATGCAAACGTCTCAGTGAAGTCTTCGCCCTTAATCTGGTGATTATAATCTCCGAACCAACCGCAACCAACATAACTTCATGTCGTTCAATAGAATCATCAGATTTATGTTTAGTTCTAAAAACACATTTCGAACCAATGGCTATTTTGCCCGGAGGAAGGGGCGATAAAGTCCAAAAACAGGCCGAACTAAGTTCATTTTCGAGCCGTCACTAACTTTTATTACTCTCATCTTCTACTTGAGTTTGAGATGTACAATATGGATTTAGGACTTGAGAAAAATGAGTTTTTTTTGTCCGAATGTCGACCAGGAGTTTGAGTACAAACTACAAAGGGATCTTTCAGATTTTGCAAGTTCATAAGGCAATGGACCCTGGATATGTCTCCAACAACGTTATATCCAAATTATTTCTGCTGCCACTCATGCATGATTGGGTTTCAACACTCATGATACACTACATAATATATATGGCGTGATTGCCTGAACTCAATCATAATCATTGTTGATTTGATGATATAAAATCTATTTAATTAATGAACTTATTGATATTCACGTAATCATCACTGTATAAAAACCTCTTGGCTTAATATTAAAAACTACGAGGACATTTTATTTACTGGAAAAATTGTTATTTGAAAGTACAAATCAGGCCAGAAGTTACGAAGAACTATAACGTGTGTGCAAGTGCATGTGAAACTAATTGTCTATAATTTTTAGATTAACTTCAACTTAACATTTTTTTTCTGTCAAATTAAACGTTACTTTTAATTCTGTCAAATTTGACCATGACATTCGAAACACATGATAAACCTAATAATATGATCACAATTCACACCCCAATAGTAACCACCGAAATAGCTAGATTTTCAATTCAACAGCTTCTTGTCTAATAGAATAAGCACTTTTAAACACATTTTAGCATATTTAAGTTTAATATCTTTAATTTTATTTCAGTTTTAGTAGAAGGCGAAAGTTGAAACGTAATAAAAAATACTATATTGAAAGATGTTGTGATGCTAAATTAAACTGAACTCTGACCCTAGCTGATGACGGAACCAATTCCTTGGCATAATCAAAGGAAACTTGACATAAAAGATTAGTTTGACGTTTAAAAAAGGACCACAATCGTGCGAGCACTAAATATAGGGACTGAATAGCTATTTTCCAAAGTCATATGATGGTTGAAAATTTGGGTGCACGCCACAAAATTGCAAGATTAGCAAAAGTAGCTCTTCACACGTCTCCAACAAGAAAAAGAATAATCTTGGTGCCCCGTCTTATTATACCTACTTTATTTTATTTTATTTTTGTAGGTATTTAACTTTTGCTCTCTAATATTTACGTCTCAAGAAGGCCAAATGGAGAGGACTACAGAAAGAGAATGAAATGGGCGAAACTATTTTTTAAAATAGATTATGACTTGTGAGATGGATTCTGTCCTTATTAGCTTTACAAAACAGATTAGCTTTAGAAAATGGACAATGAGTATGTTCCCCTCTCATAACATATCGTAGTAAAATATTAAAATATATATTTTTTATCTCAATTAAATATCATTCTAAATTGTTATTAAGATAATATATATGTTAATAGGCAAAATTCGCTTAGTTATAATTTTAATATTTTGTAAAACACTATTCTGCCCCGACCTAATCTTCATGAAATCTATTTCACGCTTCCCAACACATGATTTTGACCATTAATATCTTTGATTACGTATATTATTCAGGGCCGTCCCTGTAAATTTGGGGCCTAGTGCAAAAAAAAAATTTGGGGCCTCTTAAATACACTCATTCGATAAAATTTATAAAAATTCATTATAAATGTTATCAATTTACGAGCAAGAAAAAATATTCAAAATTTCACTTAGATTCTCAGAAAAGTTCAAACATATTGCACCTTTATGTTACTAGCTCTCCACCAAAAAGAATTAAAAAAAATCACCATAGGTGCTTGTCGGTTATGCTATGACTACCGCGTAGAGTAGCAGAGAACGTAGACGACTGTTTTTTTTTTTGAATCTCACAAATTTGGAATTTATTTAAAGTATGAAATTTAGCTATTATTTTTGGGAACTAATTATTCATTTATATTAAAGTGTAAATCCTATTTACCATAAATTTCTTCTTTTACCATCTCTGACTTAGAGGTCGTTTGGTACGCGTAGAATGATGTGGGAAAATGAAATTCCCAGGAATTTGATATGTTTCGAGTTGTTTGGTTCGCAGAATCTATCTATCATCTAGGAATTTGTAACTACGCGGAGAATACAATTCCTACAGAACGTGGGAACTTTTGTACCGTGTATCCCCTAGGTAATTTAGAACTCCTTCATTAGTTTGTTGTAATTTTACCCATCTACCCCACAAACGTATGAGTAATATTATTTGTGGTCATAAAATTTTACATATAGATAATCATACAAATATTTTCAACCAGGTAAAAAAATATAAATTTTTATGAATTTATATTTTAACTTCAAAATTGTCACAATTTTAAAATTTAAAAAATGACAAAATTATTTGAGTTCGATTATAAGTCGCTCGAATTTTAAAACAAGAAATAAACTTGATAAATTTTTGTTGATAATATTATATTGATTCACTTATTCTACCATTAACTAAATTTATTATATGCTATATTGATATATAATTTTTTTATTTCAACACGATATTAACATCAAAGTTTTTTATAATTTTTTTTGTTTATTTGATTTTTCTTTTAAAAATGCTTTGGAGAGATAAATTAATTTTATATGATATTTTACCAATATTTATTAAAATAAATAAAATAAATAATTTGAAGAGAGTTATTACGTGCGGCAGTAAATAAATGAGGTGAACCAAACAACGTGAAATAAAACGATTCCCAGGAACAACAAACTACTCCAACATCAACCAAACACATTTAGAGTTAACACGAGTGATGTAGGAAGTAAATTCACGAGATTTGTAAATTAACGCATGAATCTAATTCCCACATGAACCAAACGACCTCTTAGTATAGATATTTTCAGTTGTACAAAATATATGTAAAATATTTTTAGAATATACGTAGGAATCCTGTTGTATCAAGTTAGAGATATTATAGAATTATTATAGTTAGACTATCCTTGTATTTATAGAAGTGAATAATTAATAAGAAAAGTAACTTTTGCAATAAACCTATTCTGCATTACATTCGTACGCACACTTTGTTGTACGCTGCACACGAATCCAAATTTGTATATATTTTATAATTTATAACAATATTGGAAAAGGGAAAAAATCTGAAAATATATATACTTAATACTCGTAAAAATAAATTGGGGGCCCCCAAAATTTTGGGCCTAGTGCAGCCGCACGTTTGGCACGCCTCAATGGACGGCACTGATATTATTGAAAAATAAAAATTTTATATTTGAATACTATACATTGCAATGATTCTAACCATATTACATTTGATATCATTGATGATTATTTGTCTATTCAAATATATGGTCAAAATTCGATAACAAATAGTGTAAAAGTTAAAGTGTGAAAAATAGGTTGGACTGGGACAAAGGGAGTATCAAATAAAGTCTAATATGAAAATTTCAGTTGAATGCTTTATTTTTAAGGTTTCAAGAATATACAATATATTGTACCATAACACCTTTCAATTTATAAAAAGAAACAAAGTATTTGTACTGATTTACTTTTAGTTAAAGGTAAACACGATATTTTAAAAAATCTAGACACGATTTTAGATATTGTTTCAGAACGACACATTTTGTTGCATTTAAGTTCAATATCTTTCATTGAACATTGTAGTTATGCTCCAAAATGAACAGTGACACAAAAATAAAAACTCGAACAAAGTAACCAATATACTAAAAAGGGAGAGGTAACTTAATTATATATGCTCCCCAAATGAACTCAAACGAAGTAATCATAATACTGAAAATTTCTAAACAGAGTAACTAACGGTAAAATTAACCCTTTCACACAAAACACAAACGCAGGCGATCGAACTAAGAACTGAGTGATTGCATTCATCTCTCCTCGTCCTCCAAATGTACAACTAATTGATCAAACACATTAAGAAAACAACTCACAAAAAATAAAATCATCTCTTCTGGAATATTATTTCCGATCAAACTTCAGACTCTGACGGCGTAGCTGTTAACCAGCGCCAGAGCGTTGCTGGTGGCGGCCTCGACCCTCTGCACGCGCTCGAAAACGTCGGACTTGACGGGGCTCTCTCCGATGCCCTCGAATCCGTCCTTACACGTGTCCTCGCTCGTCAGCGCAGCGCTCATCCATGTCTGCACGTTGCTCATCTGGAACAGGAACGACTGGCTATCGCGGCCCACCAGGCTCCGCATCTGCTTCAGCGACCCCTGGATCGAGTCCACGACGTCGTCGAACTGCGAGAAGCAGTCGCGGAGAGCCGAGGCGGTGGCGCGGCGGTCCACGGCGCCGTAGTCGGCTTGCTTGGAGAGGCTGTTGAAGTAGGCGGTTTCGGCCCTGGCTTTGGAGAGCGCCACGGCGATGGCGATGCGGACGAGCCGGATGGGGCTGCTATGAGCCGCGGCGGCGTAGTGGGAGAGCGACTCGAAGCACTCTCGCTGGTACTCCGTGATGGCGCAGCTCCTACGGACGAAGTCGACGTCCTCTTGCGTGGGGTCCGATAATGCTGACGGTGATGGCGACGGTGACGGTGACGGTGTTGTTAACGGCGCCGGCGAGTCGGGGAAGGGTACTTCGGGGAAGGGGTCGAGGAGGGAATGGGCGGCAGGGGCAGCGGCGATGAGGAGGAGCACGGCGGAGATGAAGAAGATATTCATTTTTATTTTTTTTCAGTTTCTGCTTATTAGCGGAATCAGCGGACGATGATGGCGTGAGACTTTGTTCTGTTCTTTTTGGTGGTGTGAGGGGCTTTTATAGGTGCATGTTTTTATGTTAAATGACGATAAGGCCCTCATATTTTAAAATTGGGGAATGATTTTATGTATATTTTCTCCCATAATTTTGGACACTTGAAATTCATTGTTATCTATTATAATCTCATGCATGGTAATAATCGATAATAAAATATCATAAAACTCTAGTGAATAACTTGATACTATATATAATTATTTGTTAGAGATAAACATACTAAAAAATCTCACAACATTTTTACATAAATGTTTAATTCTCAGCAATTAAGTTCATACTATATCATGAATTTTATTTGGATTTCTTGAGGTACACATTTTTGTTTGATTGTGCTATAATTGAATAGCTTGGATTCTCTAATTAAGTGAATATTTAATAACGGATAAACAAATATTACGCACAAAGGTATAATAATTGAATGACTTGGATTCAGTGAATAATTTGATAATGTGTATTCATATTATATGTATAGAGAAGATAAACATACTCAAAAACCCACAAAAGTTTTACATAGCTATTATTTTTAATTCTCAGCTATTTTTTCTAAAAAAAAAATTCTCAGCTATTAATTTGTTATTTTCCCATATCATCAAAACTATTTGGTTTATTGAGGTACACATGTTTTTTTGATTGTGCGTTTTTTTAAAAAACTTAAAACCATCCAGGTGGAATGGAGGATTATTCACGGCTCCTCATCCCTATATAAAAGCACTAGAATTGCATGATTGAGTTTGGGTAAATCCAATGATACACATGAAATTTTTTGAGGGTTATTGTGACAATTTGTTGCCCGAAAGCTATATTTCGATCTAATATCGGAAATAAAGTGAGATATTAGAGATGTGCCTAAAAATATTACAATAACTAAGTCATCTCTGTACTAATGCCGATAACATCATAGTTAAAAACTGAATTCACCCCTTCTTTTGCGTATACACCATTTTAGAGCTCCTGCATTTGATTGATTGTGCATTTGTTCTATAGTTTATGTGATGTGGCCCTTTGCGACATTACTTGGTCCATAACTATAATAGTTTTTGTTCTTTCTGGGGTAGTGAGATAGGTAGTTTGAATTAGGACCGCATGTGCCTCAAATCATGGCAAAAAGTATTATTAAGGCGGTGCTTGATTTGTGAAATAGGGGGGAAATCATAAGTACAACTCAAACACTATTAGTTTAGTACAAAGTTCCCAAGATACCATTTTTAATATTACGCAAATTTCTTCTCTCCATCTCCATGAGGAGAGCTACTCTTTTATTTGGAACTAAATTAATCTAAAAAATATTATTCAGAAAAAAAGAATGGATAGAAATAAAATGAAAATGATCATGAATAATGCTCAAATAACCTCCTACTTAGTTTGAATAATTAAATGAATCAATAAAACTACAAAAGAAAAATATGATATGGACAAAAAATTGTCCATTTTATAATGAAAGGAGACAAACAAAAAATAAATATATTGATGGTCAAAAATATATTTGATCAATTTTAAAAAATCAATTCGTGAAATTTATGGTGGAACAGAAAAGAATAAAGAATACTGAGTTTTTCTATGATCAAAATAGTAAATCCGCAAAAATACAACGCAATTTAGAAATTCCTGAATAATGTAAGACTCTTAAGATCAGAATTGCATCTCTCAAACAATGGGACTTGCAATCCTAGGCCAGAGATCAATGCACTAGTAGAATATGGGACGGAACACGGCGGTTCCGTCCCAGTTGGACGGCGGTTTTGACCGCCGTCCATGGTGGCGCCGTGCAATTGGCGCCACCGTTACACGGCGGTTGAAACCGCCGAGTAACGTTTCCGAGTTCGGAAACTTACCCGGATGTCTATTGTTTCCGAGTTCGGAAAAGTTAGCCGGATAGAACAAAAAAAACGCCGGCCAAATTGGCCGGCGAAATCAAAACCACATGTGCTAATCTGAGATCACTAATATCCCGGAGAAGCTCCCAAAATATGTCGAGGTTCTGGGCTTTCCTACGACGTCGAGCATGCGGAAGTGGGGCTGCTTCACGGCGGCGTACTGGTGGAGCTTGTAGATGGGTTTCGATGAGCAGGGAAACTTGTTGCAGATCTGGAAGAACTCATGGGTGAGATCAAAGTTGGTGTTGCAGAGCGAGGTGTAGAGTTTTTGGATCTAGAAAGTTCATAAAACCAATTAAACATTGAAGGAATGAAGGAGAAGAAGAAGAAGAACAATGGAGAAGAACAAGAACAAGGAAGAGAGTGAGAGATGAGTGAAGGGATAAGAAGAATGAATGGAGATAAGGAGAATGAAAGGGGAGATAAGGATACTCCTGTCTGATAACAAGCATCCGGCTAAGGTTTCCGAGTTCGGAAACCTTAGCCGGAAGTCAATAAACGGCGGTTTCTTAAAAAGTCACGCGGAACCGCCGTTTATTGAGTTCCGGCTAAGTTTCCGAGTTCGTAAACTTAGCCGGATGCCTTGCATGGCGGTTCCCTTAAATTCACGCGGAACCGCCGTGTAGATGCGCCGTGTTCCGGCCAGTTTCTACTAGTGATGCTTGCATCTCTCAAATAATGTAACTTAGAGTCCTAGGTCAGATATCAGCACTTGCAACTCTCAAATAGGGGATTGAGTGTCATTCTTATCCGATCGTACTGATAACTATATTAGGTCTCCAAGGTGAACAGCCTATATATGATCGATGGAACAATATAGACGAATGAAGCATGATTAAGGGTCATTAAAGTAGCTAACGGAGGCAACACGCATGGACTACTAACAGATTCATGCGAACTTGTGGCGCGCACCTTGAAAAATAATTAAAAGATCATGATGCTGTCCAGTTCAACTTATTACAGCACATTTCAGCACATCATAGCGCTGGTCAGCACAACACAACACTCATCAGCACATCACATGTTCAGGTCAACGCATTTAAGCACTAAATGGACACTATTTTTATGTTTGTAAAAATAATATTAATTAAGTGAACTTTTTAGTTCTTAATTAATAAACTTTGTGTTTTTTTCATCAAATCAAATGAATACTATTCAACACTTTCAACACTATTCAGCACATCACTGATCAGGACAATTCAGCACTAATCAGCACAACATAAGTTGAACTGGACAAGACCCATCTGATGCATCTGATTGCTCTTTTCCCGCATCAAAGATGGTACAAATGTCCTAAATAAGGAACATGATATGTCTCTTTCGCTTGGGGTGCACTCATTGCAACTCCTTTTTTTATTTTAAACATTGGTATTTAAAAAAAAAAAAAAGACAAAGTGTAGTGATTTCCAACAAATTGGAAATGTTGTACAATTCAAAAATCTAGACATTCATTGACAAGGGTGATCTTATATGTACGTACATGTAATAACAATTAACGAATTGATCCATATATATCGCACAAGTGACTGATCAAATATCTAGGGCATGTATGCAGCGGAATGAGCGGACCACAAATATTATTAGATCAAAAGTGCTCCATATATGCACACTTGTAACAGGATCCGATACTCCACTTATTATGTAGTGAAAACTCCATTACTCATGTTACACGATAGGCTCAAATGACGGAAAATATATAGGGCAGAAAAGCAGGTTAAAAATTGTCATTTTTAAAGAGTCCAGAAGACTCGGTATTAATTTGTTGGTAATTTTGTAGAAGTTGACTATGTTTAAACATGCTCTCATGTTTAAACACTTGCTCGAGAAGATCAAAAACCGAGCAACAGTCTTTGAAGTGAAGTACAACTCAGATGCGATCAAACAAGATATTCGAACGAATCAAGATGATATTTGAAAAATGATTCGGTTCTGATTTAATTAGATAAAGAATACATTCTTGAGTTGTATTTGATTTAGAATTAGTCTTAATTAAGGAAAGAATATCTTTCTTACCTTATAGCTATAGAAGTAGAGTATAAGTAGAAGACTAAGTGTAGTTGTGACAAGCTGGACAAGAGATCAGCATTGTCGAGATTGAAGGATCGAGAAGATAAATGATGCAACACAGCGTAGAGCTATAAAGAGACAGAGAAGCTGCGACAGAAATTATCCATCTCGAGTGAAAGTATTCTGGAGTTCATAATAGCTTTACAATTTGGAGCAGCATATTGAAAGGAGTTCAATAAGCCTTCGCCATCGGCAAGAGTCTGAAATCAGCAAGCCTTAATAGTTCGGGAGAAGTGGTCAAGACAACAACGAGGAGTTGCTGACCGGCAGTGAGGGGATCTCACGAATCCACACGGAAAAGATAAGTTTAGATAGTTAATTATTTGAAAAACATTGTAACTGATCTGAATTATTTTAGTGGATGATTTTCAGACTGGGTAAGGCCCCACAAACGTAGGTGTTTTAGCACCGAACTGCGTAACCAATTCTCATGTTCTTACTTTTAGTGTTTGAACTCTATCGCATGTTTAAACATACTTGCTAGAGTAGAAATATTAGTTAAGAACACTGTGAAACTGATCGATATCTATTTTCAATTTTGTCGGAGGCTGGAAAGGCCCAAATTTGACCGGCGAACAATAATGGAGAAGATCTCCTGAATTCCCAACATTCCTGACTTCCTATGGAAGTATTTATACGTTTAACTTACACAATGTAACTTTTAATTTGAACTGCAAGTTTTATTTTTTAAAATTTTATTAATTTTTATATAAAATTTCTTGAATTTTCGCATTAAAATATGTTTTACAATATGTCTACTTTAAAATAATATATATTTTAATACAAAATTGTATCACTTGAGTTTAAATATATAATGATAGTTCCATATTATTTACGGAAGTTGGACTTTTTAGAGAATTTGCCACAATAATATATGCTGAATTTTGAATCTATCCGGGATTGAGCGTGGTTCCGCCCCCTGCATGCTATACATAGAGAGATAAAACAAATGGCAAAATTAAATATCACATTGCTAACAGAAAAGGCAAAAAGAAAAAGAAAAAAAACCCATCATAATATTGCTAACAATAATAGTGAAAGGTACACTTTTTTGGTGAAAATTTGGAGGAAAATGAATAATGTTGACGGATGGTAAGATTGAATAAGGTGACTAATTAAATTGTTTTTTTTTTTTGCTAATAGTTAGTGAGGGACATCCGATACTTAATTAGTGAGGAAAACCAATCAAATGTGGCCGTATATGAAAGAAAAAAGTACTTTTATATTATAAGTTTATAAGTCAACATGTGTTTGAGTTTACTTATAGTTTGGAGAAGAATATAACATATGGTTCGGTCAACGAATAATATAAGCTTACTTGAATTCAAGTTATTAGTAATCTTATTGCAAATAAAATGAAGTCAACCGATGACTATTAGTATTTTTTGAATGGTAAACATGAGTTTAAATAAGTTGATATATTTTTATCATTTTATATTAATGTTGTTTGATAAATGATAATTGGTAATTTGGTGAGGTTTCTATCAGAAGATCACTACTATTTATTTCCTTAAATCATTATAAAATACAGTAAATTTTTTATCATCATGCACTGAGAAATCATCTACATTTCAAAAACTTTAGGGTGTGTTTGGTTAGGCAAATTTTTGCAAAACTTGTACTATCCAAGTCTAATTTTGTAAAATCTTGTTTAGTTCACCAAAAATTCTCAAAATCCAAACTTGCAAAATTCTAAAAACCAATCAAACATTTTGTTTGATACTCACAAAATCTAACCCAACCAAACAAGGATTTTGCAAAACCAGACTCTCAAAATCCCAAACAAAAACTCAAACTCTCAAAATTTCAAAACAAAATCTTGACTCTCAAAAATCTTTCGAATCAAACACACCCTTAACATTGTTCTGTTCGTTTAGAACTTTTTTGTTTAAAAAAAATGTAAAAGTATTAATATGATGTCAAGGTCGGCACATCAAAAATACAAAACAACTGCTACATAGATTACACGTACAGAAGGTACAGTTCTAGTGCTTTTTTGTGCCTGCACGATACCAAACACAGTATGGTAGTATAAAGGAAGAAGACTACATACATGGTTTCGTTTATGAAAAAACTAGATTAATACTATCTTTCCAACTTCTGAACTGACCGACCACCTGATTTTTGATGATATACATATACTTTAAACCCTAGTCAACTAATTAAAATTCTTAAGCACGGCTTTCTGGATTAATAGTTTTGCTCACAATCTTGCATTTCACCGATTGTTTTATTGAACAAGCTGAGTGGATTGATATCCCTGTCCAGTTGAGCTGCCTGCTAGTAACTGTTTGACTATTTGGAGCTGCTTGATAGCCCTGCTAGGAGCTACTTGAGATGCTTGAAATTTTTTGGATTACTTTTATTCTTTATGAATGAATATTCGTGTATGTGGTTTAAATGTAATCAGACAAGTTAAAATAAACAATATTTTATTGACAACAATTAAAAAAATCTTATTAGTATCTAAATTTCAAAACATTTTATTTCTTTAAAAAAAAAAATACAAGTCAGGCGAATTCAACTGCTAAAACTGCTTGGAGGTGCTTGAACTGCTTAGAGGTGCTTGGAGGTGCTAACTGCTAAAACTATTCGGATTAAACTGAACCGGACATGGCCAATTTGTATGGAAGAATATACAGTAAGAGGAATATGATGATTGATGGTGTCTGAAATTCAAGAGAAACCTTGAGATTCTAGCCAAAATCTAGATATTATGCAGGTAATTACATGGACGGATTTTTCACAACATATGGTGGAATTTAAACAAATTTAGTTACGGTCAGGTCGGCAGAAGTAAGCCATACTCCGAGCTATCAGACAAAGTAAAAATCTGAAACATGCATGCATGCATCTCTGCATACGACTAAATTAAAAAAGTATATGACTCATCCATTAATTAGAAATCTGGAACCTAACTAAATTAGAATGAAAAGATAACTGGAGTTGAAACATGGAACCAAGTCCGCTGGAGAAATCGGATTAAACCGCCGCGACAACTTCTCCTCCTCTTCAACTTCGTAAGAACAAAACTAGAGCGAAATTTCAAAACCGATCATCTCAAAGGCCGAAACCCTACGGGGGCCAGGCCAGGCCCATAAATCCGCTCTTGTGGAGGATCAGTATTTAGTGCCAAAGGATAGGTTGGATTTCCAAACCCAACCAGTTACTTTTGTGTTGAATTTAGAAATTCATAGCCCTCAGGACAAATCCAACCGCTCATCTATATATTTATAGGGATTGCAAATTTAATTTTCCAAAATTATTTCCAATCTTCTACCCCAATTCCAACTGTACTACAATTTAGGGAAGTTATTTATGACTGGTTTTAATGCCCGCACGACATATTATGTATTTATTAATTATATTCTTAAATTATTATTAACTGAAATAATAATATGGAGAACTATCACTACAAGAATGGTAGGTATTAGAGACGAAATTTTGAGACAATTTATAATATTCGTCTCAAAATATATTTTTTGAGACGAATACAACACATTGTCTCAATTGCTTATTTGAGACATTTGAAACGAGACAGGGTGTCACAAAAAATAGTTATTAAGACACCTATTGGAGACAGTTAGCACATTGTCTCAAAATTTTTATTTGAGACATATTAAACGAGACAGGTTGTCTCAAATAATAGTAATTAAGACACCTATTAAAGACGGTTTGCACATTGTCTCAATTTCTTATTTGAGACATATTAAATAAGACAGGTTGTCTCGAATAATAGTAATTGAGACACTTATTAAAGACAATTGACAAAATTGTCTTACAGGGATCGAGACACTTCTTTAAGACGGTATATTTTACCATTTTATTTAAAACAATTGTGACACCTATTTGAGATTGTAATAGTTCATTATCTCGATAAAAAATTCATGGTTTATATACATTTACATGTTTTTTAATTGAAAATTCATTCATTTTACTGGGAAACATTTACTAGCGATTATAGTCGAATTGATATCTAATTTATTACAATAGTAACTAAATTACATATCAACCAAATAAACTGATATCGTATGTGCTATTAGATCTAATGAAACTCTAATACCACCCTTGGGGATATTAACTTATGAACTGCAAAAACCACCAAAATCGCTTGGCAAAGAGGAGATTTTCTTGCATCAATCACTACACGCGACAATCACAACACCACTTGATTCATAGCATGACCTATGTTCACCAAACTAATAACACTTTGAAAGATACAAATCACGAAAAGATACACAGTTTGTAAATAATATCGAGAATTTACACGTCATTTAAACGGTAAACCAGTTCGAGAGTATGATATGAACTTTACAACTAAGTCGAAGACAAAATCAACTAAATCAACTATGGGACTTGGAGCCTGTTTGCCTAATTATATTTCTTGCCGATCTTAACTGAACTTAAATGAATTGAACTGAACTGAAGTGAAATCAATGCATTGAAAATAGAATCAGTACGTCTAAATTTACCTGAATTTAATCAGATTATATTTTTTTGAACTGAACGGAATTGAATTGAACTGCTCTACTTATAAATTCCAGCAAACAAGTTTGTTATCCCCAACATATTTATATATTCTAAATTGAACTAAAGTGAACTATAAATACTGAATCAAAATAAAATGTATGTTGTTAAAAATACTAATATTATATCTTAATTAATATGAAAAATACTCTGGACCTAATTGAAAAATAGTCAGATGAATAGGCTTAGATTTACTACATTATACATTTATTAAACATCATATAGTTAAATAAAATATTATTCTTATAGAGAAAGATGAGTCTACCATAAATCACTTTCAAAGTAACACCAATGTAAGAAAGTTTATTTAAAAATATATATTTTAAGTTTAAAGACACATACATGTTAATTTATTTAGACAGACAGCAGATAAAACTATTTTATGATAAGACGTGACTTGTTATGTATTAAAAAATAGGCCTAGTTACTAATTTTGTTACAAAACATAAAGAATTAGACAATTATCTTACTATAAGATCGTTTTATATACAAGTGTTTCTCATCGGATTATACTGTCCACAACTCCACTTCATGTAGAATATGATTTATTTTTCTTCAAACATCTAAACACAATGAAAAATATAAATTACAAACTGAATCGCAACGTATAAATTTATACTAAGAACAATAATCACAACTATCACATCCAAATGGACGATATACATCATGAACAACTAAATCGAACATAACCAAAATACACTGGACCAGAACACAATTTATAATGCATATTTTGTATTTCTAATCACTATATTTCTTTATTATTTGGAACCATAGAGAGGTGAACTAACTGTAATCACCCATATAAAAATTAACTTGGAATCATACATAATAATGTTGTTGAATTTGCATTACTTTTTGTATTTATATTTATAAAATAGATATTTTTTTACTATAATAAAAACCGAGTCATCTAAATTAAATCAATGTAAATAATTTTTTTATTATTTGTGTGCATGTGCATGTAATTGTTTTGTATTCCAAAATAAATGAGCAACAATTAAGAAATCAAAAAAAATATTCCAAAGATGTATAGAAATTATTTCATTATACAATATGCATATAAATTAAATGATTGGGTTAGTATATTATATTATCATCAAATTTTTGGAGCAGTGAACGTGGCAAAATTTAGATATTAACATAGTTAATTGGTATTGTAATTAATATATATAACATGTACTTGCAGATCTTTTTATATAAGAAGGAAAATAAGAGTTAAAAAAAATAACAGCACTAAAGTTTGTTCGTTTGATACGGCGTTGCCTACGCCTCAATTAGTTCAGAACAAATCCCCAAGTTTATTTGGTTTCCCACGTAATTTGATATTCTCCGTCTCAAAATAGAAACGTGGGTAAACCGTCCCCAAATTCCATTCCATTCCATTCCAGAGGATGATTATATTTGATGCAAATCCTGCTCATCCCTAAAGAGTAAAAATTTCAAGCTTTACGTTTTGTTTCTAACATTTGTTCCGGCGACTAGTTTTTCATCATCTCAGAGGTAATATTCAATTTCTTCTTCCTGTAAAGAGCAGGTTGTTGGTTTGAATAAGTTTGATATGACTTTCAACAGTTACTCGTCATTTACACATGTTCTAACCTTTTAATTAATTAACTTACTTTGTTTTTAGGCATTATTCAGCAAAGATTTCAAAGTTCGGGAATATAGAGCCTTATTAATTACGCAGGAAAGAACTGATAGAAAAGGTACTGATTTTGGATTGTGATGATCACCTTTTGATTGATATGTGATATATTTCTATCATGTGTTTTATGTAATGTCGAGTGGAGTTATGTCGAGGACGAATACTATAAGCGGATAAGATGACTTTTATGGATTGTTAATGAGAAGGTACTTGTTAAATCATCTAACCTTGATGGACAATCTCCTAAGTCTAGTAATGAAAAGGTATTTGTTATGTTTTTGCAATTTCTGTTTGCCTAATTTGTTTCAACTTACACTTAACCCCCGTTTTCAATATGTTTCAAATACATAGGTTGCCAATAAATTGACTCTACGTGACGAAGAATTTGATGATGAAGATCTTGAAAATATTGCAAGTGACCATATCATAATGGAAGATAATGAGGTTAGTCATGGATGATTTAATTTTCCATATGCATTACTATGTTTTTTTAACACTTGTATCTCATAAAAAATATAAATATGTTGACACAATATTTTGCTTTTTTCAAGAAATCACAGATGTTTAGTCTAGCTATTGGAATGGAAGACTTTATTATAGAGATCAATTAGTGGAGTTAGTTTGTTTAAAGTTTTTACATGATTGTTGATACTGAGCAACAGACACAAACTTATGTATTATAGGCACTTTTAATTTCATTTGAATATTTATCAATACACATTTGTTATTGCAATTTAACAATCATGTATTTGAGTTTAGTGTCAAATGTTATTCGAGAGTGTTTATTTTAATGGTTATGAGACGCAACTTTTAACTGTCTTATATAGTGTCTTAAATTTTATTTGAGACATTATGTGACTGTCTTAAACGAGTGTCTTAAATAAATTTGAGACAAAGACTGGTTGTCTTAAATTAGTGTCCTAAATATTAATTGAGACACTATATGCCTGTCTTAAATGAGTGTCTCAAATTTTATTTGAGACAAAGACCCGCTGTCTTAAATTAGCATCTCAAATATTATTTGAGACGTTAAGTGACTGTCTTACATAGGTGTCTTAAATTCTATTGAGACAGAGAGTGGTTGTCTTAATTTAGTGTCTCAAATAACATTTAAGACGGTAAATGACCGTCCTATTTTAGTGTCTTATTTGTGTTTGAGACACCTTTTAAAGATAGGTAAAATGTTGTCTCAATTATTTTTGAGACACTTGAAATACCGTCTCAATGCTGTCTCAAAAAGATTTTGAGACACCAATTTCGTCTCAAAAAATCTTTTGAGACGGCCGTATTGGTAATTGAGATCGTCAACTTGCGAGTAATTCGAGATCGACTCGGTCAAAACTCGGTCAAACCTCGACTCGATCTAGCTCGAATCGAGATCGACTCGATTCGAAAGGTTAACGAGTCGAGTTTGAGCAAAGTCCAACTCGACTCGAAAAACTCGTGAGTAACTCGATAAGTATAATCGTTTATAGTTTTATACTATTATGAGGTTGTACTATAAATTCAATTAGTTAAATTATCTAATCTAGTTAGTTTTCATTTACTACTCAATATTGAATTAACTAATGAATTGCATTATTATTAATTTCATTATGTATATGCAAAGCCACATATATATAATTAGAAATTTTCATACTAAAGACGTGTTTAAATACGTTATGTGATCATGTATTTTACTTTTTGTATATTTTATGATAGTATTAGCATTTATTTAATACGGTTTTAAAATATTAATGTCAAATATAAAGAATAAATTCATTTTTATAAAGTGAAGGTGTAGTAGAATATTTTGTATTAATGGCTTGGATGAAGGTCACTTTTATACTAATTTAGAATAAACTATTAACTTGTGCAATAATTAGTTTAGCATTTATTTAAAAAGGGAAAAATATTTCGAGTCCGAACTCGCGAGTCGAGTCGATAATCGATAAATAATCACGAGTTCGAGTTGAACATGGTATTTTTAAACTCGCGAGTTCTCGAGTCGAGTCGAACACGATTAATATGGTTCTCGAGTCGAGTTGAGTTACCCAGTACTCGCGATCGACTCGCTCGATTAGCACCCTATTGGGGACAGCCGGTTTATCGTCTCAATGCAGTCTCAAAAAGATTTTGAGACAGCAAATGATAAAACGGAGACGATTTTGGGTTGTCTCTAATACTTGTCGTTCTTGTAGTGTATTCAACTCAAAGCTTTGCATCTCCCATTATTTGTTTGGGAATTAAGGGTTAAAGATTTAAAAATAAAATGTTTAAATTGCAATCATTCCTCAATAATTTGAAAATCACTATTATTGAAGTTGTACGTAAGAATAGATTTGGAACAATGTAAGATTTTAATTTTCAAATACTAGAAAATTTAGTAAGTGGAACTCATCAACATTTTGGCGGCAGTACATGAATATGAATTAAAAAGAAACTGTTTTCCATCCGAGAAAGTTTCTGATAAGGCAGCCTTTTGGTAAGGCAATGGGGTATTAGGTTTAAGGGCAAAATACTTTTGGGGGTAAAATATAAATATTTATTATTCGGTGTCAGTACTTAAAATGTTAGTAAAACTCAGGGACCATTTTGCAATACGAATATAGAACACTTTTAATCTCCTTATTCATCATTACCATCATCAATCATCAATATTAAATTATCAAATCATCGTCGCTCATCATCAATATATCAACGTTCATTACCAAATCATCGACGTTCATCACCAAATCATCGTTGTTCATCAAATTATCACCGTTCATCAGTAAATCTTCATCGTTCATCGTCAAATCATCGTCGTTCATCATCAAATCATCATCGTTCATCATCAAATCTTCGTAGTACATCATCAAATCATCAAATATTCATCGTTCATCGTCAAATCATCGTTGTTTGTCGTCAAATCATCGTCATTCATCATCAAATCCGTTTGATCATCGATAAAAACTCATCAATCATATACATAGAATCATCAACTAAAATAACACATTATCAAATCGTCAAATCCGTTCAATTATCAATAAAAAATCATCAATCATAAATATGAAATCATCAACTAAAATATACACATAATCAATTCTCGTAGTAACGTAACTCGGATCATCAAATTAACCTCGTTATATACAGAAAAAAACTTGATTCTCATAGTAATGTATGTTCTTATTGCAGAAAAAACACCATACCTCATTGATCCCTAGATTTACAAATTTCTCCTCGAGGGTTCCAACATCCTTCACATTAAACTTGCTGAGCACTGAAATACTTGAAGTGGTGGCCATGGGTTTCACAACTAAGTCATCCATCACCATTAATAGTGTCGCCTCCTTCACAAATCCATATTAAGGAGCAGTAAACATCATCTGCCCATCCTTTTTTTGCAGGAGGGACACTGATCGGCCTCACCATCACCGGCTCCATCTTCTACTTCACCTTCTACTCCAAGAAGAAGCCTGAGGCCTCCGCCATGGATGTTGCTCGAGTCACCACCAACACCGCCGACCCTCAACATACTGGCCCCGGAAACAAATCAGATCGGAATGAGTAGGAAGAAATCCGATCAAAATTGATTCTGATTTGGGGATTTAGGGGTAAATTATTCAAAATTTTAATATAGTCCCTAGACTTACCGGTACTTTACATAATAGCACCGAGAAAATAATATTTAGTTTTTAACCCCAAACATTATTAAAAATAGGGTTTGCTAGGCTCTTTGCCTCACTGTAAGGCTGGCTTATCTAATTGTTTCTCTTTCCATCCAATGCAGGAAATTATTTTCTTCAGTTAAATCTTTAGGTAGCACGAATGACTTTTTCAGATTCAAATATTCAATATCATTCAAAAGTTCTTTTTCTTTTTTGACAAGAAAAGATAGTTTCATTTATTCATAATAATCAAGTACAAGTGCAAGTCCGATGCGCTGCTAAATGTGTATCGATCACTCTTTCTCTCGAATCTTTTACAAGATTTAGTTGAAGAAATCTACTGCGAAGGCTTTTAATACCGTCTATCAGAAGTTCTTGTTTTTGTAATTGCCTTACAACATTTTGGAAACTTTTTGTCTAAGTCGGGAGCTACAGTTCATTTCAGCCTGCAAATTGCCTCGAAACTTTGATATCAACAACAATTCGATTCTGTGTCATGCACCATGAATTTTCTGTAGCATAAAAAAGAGCTTCTGTTTCAGAATCAAAATGACCCTGATCATGCTTGCTTTAGCAAAAATATAGCTTTCATCTTAATAACTACTAAAAGAGGCCACTTTTGCCACGTGGCGCTCTCACAATTTTTCCCCAAACTTAAAAAAAATTAAAATAAAATCCCTTTTCCATGTAGTCTCTTAATAAAGCGTGCTCAATACTTTTCCAATGCTCCAATTTTCCAGATTTTGCTAATTAATTACATTAGCGGTTCGTTTCCCCAAATTCTTCTCGGAATAATCATCCGTATGCAACCTCTTCACAATTACTCTCCCTAAATCTGCCTTTCAATTCTCCCTTCATCTCCGAGAAGATTCAATAATTCTCCAGCTCTAATACACTTTCTTCTAATATTTTGCCTTCAGAAGGAGAATCTATACGGTGAATTGTGATTATAATTATCAGATTAAGGTTGAAGGTAGATGCGGACGAAGGTCTGGTGTTCGAGACCTCCAATGGTGTGGAGCCCATCTTGAGCTTCGATGAGATGGGCATCAAAGACGACTTGCTCAGAGGAATTTACAACTACGGCTTCGAGAAAACCTCGCCTATTCAGCAGCGCACCGTTCCCCGATCATCAAAGGCCGCGACGTCATCGCTTAGCCCAGTCTGGCGGGAAGACCTCCGTGATTGCGCTCACGGTTTGCCAAGTCGTCGAAACCAAATCTTCAGAGTAAGTTGATATCCAAAACATTATTTTGCTGCAACTGATTCGAAAATTTTCCTTTTTTCAATGATGATGCGGATTTTCAATATATTCGTTAATAAGCTGAAGCCGGGCTCACTAAGTTCTTATTCGACTGGGTTATTATTTTTGCAATTGTTAATTCAGGTTTGTTTTCATCTTTCAAGACTTCTTTTTTTTGCTGATTGGATTTTTGTTTTGATTGAATATTTGATGGTTTTGTTGAAGAAGCTCAAGAGTTTGGTATTCTACAAAGTCTAGATAAGCTTAAGTATTTGATGGAGACTTGGGCTCAAGGAGCATGATCTTCATGTCCTTTTTAAACTTTCTTATGTTGCATTTTATGTTGTGATTCCTTTTTTTTATCAGCTTACATTTTTGGTTTGACATAATGCCATCTGTAATAATGTGCAGGAGAAATAATGAGTGTTGGGTGTGGGAATGTAGACCTGCTGTTAAAGCATTAAGGTTAACAGTTACTATGAATCGAAGGAATGATTGAGCCAGTTCATCGGTGGTAAAGGGGTATTATTCTTGATTAGATTCTTAGTTGATCAGAAAAGTTTGGACTTGAGATCCCTTTTTGATGCAGTTTTGAAGATGCGTAATCTTTTTTTTTTCTTTTTCAGTTAGGCAATGAGGTTATCAGCTTGCATCTGTATCTCTGGATGGCTTACAGTCTATTTCTCAAGGTAAATTATCAATCTTTTTTATCTTTTATGATGTAATGTTAGGGCATAGAACTAATTTCAGTTTCATCGAATTTATTCTGGTACAGGGAGCTTCCTCTCTTGATTGTGGAAGATTTTATACATTGTTATGAGATAAGAATATTCTCTTACGCTGTAAGTTCTGAGTTTAATCTGTTTATAATTGTGTGTGTATTTTGGGGATGCCTAATTTACATGGTTGAATGTGTAGGTTCCTATCTTCATAGCTGAAATAGGTCCGACGAATCTTCGTGGAGGGCATAGCTGGTTTCTTATTTTATGTGTATTGATGTCATGTAGGTATTGTTCTTGATTCGCGGATGTTGTGAGCCATACAGTCCCAATATAAAAGGGGTTTTCGCTTCCTCACGCGATCCTGCGTTAATCCTGCGTCATCATCATAGTTGCTGAGAGGTAAGGAAATGTAGCATTCTTCTAGAATCAGAACGATAATGTCAGATACCTGGTAAATTAAGGTAAAACTCACCATTTTAAACCTTTCCAGCTAAATAAGATCAGTTACTAATAAGAGTTGAAACTTTTTTCACACTTCTTCATTCCACTTCTGCAGAACTTGATGCTGTGATGTTGATAAAAACGCCGAGATCTGTAATGTCTTCGTAGTAATTGATGATGGTGTATTGAAATCTCAAAGTCTGGGAAAAAAAAATTTAGAAAGAAAATGGCGAAAGCTAATAACCAGGTTTGTTTAGTTTAATCATGTTTTTTGCAGCTGGAGTGGAAACTGCTTGGTTGGATCCTGTTTTTGCTGCTAAAGTATGGCTTGATTAGGAACTGCTTGAATACTGTCTTGCTCTCACAGATTTGAACATCCATTGCATTTTTCAAACTTTCTTGTGTCACCTTATATGTTGGTTGAAAATTCAGATGATGGAAACTAATATAATTTTATATAAGCTACAGATCAGTTAGCACGATTTTAGCAACGAATATTTTTGTTAAGGAGTGATATACTACAAGGCAAGCTATACAGCTTACTTCACAACAAAAACAATCAGTCCAAAAAATAAGTTTAACTTCTCACCAAGCATGGCCTCGTTCCTCATGGTGATGTCAATGCAATGATGAAATTTGTTTCACCCAATTAGTCGAATTAAGCTAAAAATAATAACTAATTTTAGACATTCTTAGGATCGAGCTAGAATTACATTAGCAATTGAAAATCATATCTGATGGTGGAAAATGCATATACTGGAGGAGAACAACGGTTGAAGAAACATGAGACACACCTCTTTTGAATCCGTCGGCATGGGGCGCCATATGTTCTCACATCTTAGAATATTTAGAGAAACTATCAGTATTTCGATGATTAAACATGACGCATAACTTCTCTCAGTCAGACAGAATATGAAAGATAACAATTATGATTGAATTCAATAAAAGATATAAGGGAAAAAAGAAAATGGGTAAAATAATGCAACATGATATTTAAGGAAAATTGTTGAGAAATTGCTCTGACAATATCAGGTACTTGGATGAAATGATCATAATCAAACACAATATCTTAGTTTGAAATGGCTAGAAAAACTAACTTGGTACATTCTCGTGGCATAATTAAGATTCGATGAATCAATCTTTAAATTAATTATTGAAATGATATATATTTTTTTAGGCATAAATTGTATTTTAACTTATCGATTTACTAAAATACTCATTGATAAATGATATGTACGCAACTTATTATTTCACTATATATAAACTTCTACTTTCGTCACATTAATGGTTACAGTTTCTAGTTTTGCATCAAATTGCATGAATTTGGTTAATACTCATCGAGTAATAACTTATGAGGTAGGTTAGGGAGCCCAACAAATAAATTTCCCTTCAAAAAGAAAAGTGAAGATAAATATTAAATATGGATTTTCATCATCAAATACAGTAAAAATGTCACCAAATTGGTGGAATTTAGTTTCTTCTAGTTCACTTTTCGTGATCAATGCATACAAGAACAGCAAAATATAACAAGTCTTAAACAATGCCATCATTATTCTAGCTAACAGTTCATCAATATAAAAGTTTTAGTTGCAATACAGCCTGAGTAGTAAATTAGAATACATTATCGTACAGAGTGACGGAATCAGAGATATTTTTGATGAATGATGATAAAAAAAAATTCTAGCCAAATTTCATAGAAGACGTCTAAAGAAAATTATGAACCGTAATTACTTGGTCACCAAATTTTAAAAGTGATGATCGACCTATCTTGCCCTCCCCTAATTCCGTCAATGCTGTACATGTATTTTTCCGATCCAGTTAGAAAATGTGAAGCAGAGCAATTTGCACCGAAGGCTGGTTATTACATAAAGTGGAAACTGTAAAAGACAAAAAGAAAAGGACCGAGAATTGAAACTATTCTATTTGGCCCCACCCAGGCTCACGAAATTCCCCCTAATCACCGGCTCAATCACATTCGCCGAACCGGTAGGTCAAAGTCACGGAAAGCAGAAGAAAACCGGTCAAGCCATGCCTATACATCGGTAACCCAATTCAAGTCCCACGCTATTCGGACCCACCCGAGAATCCAATGACCCGCATTTCTTCCCAAACCTCCGTCTATATAAACAAATCAATATCCCACCCCCCTTTATTCTTTACTTCACTCCCCAGCAACTAAATAATTAATGGCGCCAAAATCCTCCCACCGTTTTCCGGCAACGGCTACATTTTCCCGCCTTTTCCTCGCCGCCGCGTTCGCCCTCCTCCTCGGCGGCGCCGCCACGGTCTCCGCCGGACAGGACTACCTCGACGCCCTCAAAAAGAGCATTCTCTTCTTCGAAGGCCAGCGCTCCGGCAAGCTCCCGCCGGACCAGCGTCTCCGGTGGCGCCGCGACTCCGCAATGCACGACGGCGCAGCCGCCGGGGTAAGAAATCCCCAATCCCGAATGTTTGAATTTGAACCGAAGTTTCTTTCAAGCTTCACACATTCTTCGGAAAATCTCGTTTTTGAGTACTGACCCTGTTTTTGATTTTTCAGGTGGATTTGACCGGAGGATACTACGACGCCGGCGACAACATAAAGTTCGGTTTTCCGATGGCTTTCACGGCGACTTTGCTGTCGTGGAGCCTGATAGACTTCGAGAGGAACATGGGGAACGAGCTGGGGAATGCGTTGAAGGCGCTGCGGTGGGGGACGGATTATCTCCTCAAAGCAACCGCTCACGACGGAGTTATTTACGTCCAAGTCGGAGATGCATTTTCCGATCACAACTGCTGGGAGAGGCCGGAGGACATGGACACGCTGAGATCCGTTTACCACATCGACGGAAACCACCCCGGCTCCGACGTCGCCGGCGAGACCGCTGCCGCATTGGCCGCTGCGTCGATCGTTTTCCGGCGAAGGGATCCCGGCTACTCAAGGCTCCTCCTCAGCCGTGCCGTCAAGGTCAGTTGTAGGGAATTAATGTTCTTTAGTGTGTGAAATGAAATGTCTGCACTTTCTCCGTTTTCATGTTCTTGCACAAATCTGGTTTGACTTGAAAAACTAAGAGTAAAATGTGAAGTGGCAGCACGTGATTTGATATCTGACTTGGGTGAAGTTCGCTTCTTTTCATGACGTTGGTGATTTCAATAAAGTCAGACCTATGCATTTTCCTACTTACTGTACTTCAAGTTTTTAGCCCATGATTTTGGTTTTTGATTAACACAATTCATTACATAAATCATGGTTATTTGTTTGTATTAGGATGAGGTATAAAATGGTTTTATAAAGTTAATAGAAATGGTCTTTTTTTTTATCATTTTCTTAGTGATATTTCAGACTAAAAAATAAAATATCAGACTACATTTAACTTTTCACATAAAATACTACGGGTAGTTTGTCGAATAATGTCAAATTGATTTCATACTTAAAATCATTTTATTATGGTCTTGTACGATCGAGCTGTTTAAATTGTCTGCTAGCGGCTAAAACTGCATCTGCTTGAAACTGTTTGAACTGTTTTAACTACTTAAAATTGCTAGGTTATAAAACTAGTTAGATTAAACTGAACCATAAAGGGTCTATGGTACTTGGGAAAAGAGATGAAATCGTTAATGATATTCCTCGAGTACTTAAACAGTAGTTTAATATATAAATTACACCTGTAGCACGACATGCTCTTCACATTCCCATGACGTAACATGATAAAATATGATACTTAGTATAAACATTAATAATGATTAATATTAATGATTTTACAGAGTATTTATGGAGAACCGAAACCGGAGTTTGGGTGAATGTGTTTTTGCAGGTTTTCCAGTTCGCTGACAGGCACCGTGGCGCGTACAGTTCCAGCCTGCAGTCGGCAGTCTGCCCTTTTTATTGCGACGTTAATGGCTACCAGGTACTGTACATAAATATACCAATTCATTATTTTTTTTAAAATTTATAAAAATGAAATAAAATTAGGCTTAATATTTTTTAAAGAAATTATTTATAAAAATGAATTAATTTGCAGGATGAGTTGCTGTGGGGGGCAGCGTGGTTGCACAAGGCAACTCGGAGGCGTGAATACCGGGAGTACATAGTTCGGAATGAGTTGGTTCTCAGGGCGGCAGACACCATTAATGAGTTCGGATGGGATAACAAACACGCCGGAATTAACGTCCTCATTTCCAAGGTTTGTCGCCATAATTAATTGCCCTTTGCTTATTGATTGAATTTATGGTGTGTTTGGCGGAGATTTTCAGATGTTGTGCTTTAAAGTTATACAGTTTTTTGTATTTGATAGGAGATAATTTCGGCCTAAAAGTGGCCCAAAATAGAACTGTTTTTTCTCACAACAAAAGTGAGAATCATCCAATTTTTTTATAAAAACACAGCTCTACCAAACACAGTACTGTTATTTTAAAGTGTAATGGCCAAATGATCTCTTTTTGGCATTTAAAAAAAAAAAAAAATTCATTAGTGATATTTAAGGGCTTTATTCTTCGTGTCTCGCGGATCTAAATTTGTAACTAATCCAATGAATCGTGCATGGAATCACATGGAGTGCAAGTGAGGATAACTTATAATCATGCACAATATCATACTACTAAATTGTGGTCCCTACAGAAAAAGAATGATAAGATCCACTTGTTTTTACCATTATTCCCTGGATTTTGGGGGTGAAAGGTCAATTCTTATTCTGCATCATTTCACATGATGGGTTCAGGCTCTCTTCTGGTAAGAGACCTGTGCCTTTCAACCTCTGCAATAAATGAGAAGCTTCAACGTGAAGCTGAAACATTGCCCTCTAATATTTCTTCAACTTTCACTTTTTTTGCGCTTTTTGGACAAAATGTACCAAAAGGGCAACCAATTTGCAGTAATTTTTTTATGGCTTTTAATAGTTACTGATCCATCCATGTGCCAAGTAAATGTGACCCTTTGAACACATGCCTTTATTTCTTATTCAGGAATGGTAGATTTTTGGCACCTTTTCTAATCCACTTATTCAATGCTCTTTCATATGATTTACATTTATAAACACCAATTTTCTCAGACCAAAATGATATGAGCATGTTATAAAATCATTTTTGCTAGTTTAGAAAAGTAGGGATTTTAGAGGATCGTAATAGCAATGTTCGGTGCTAGCACAACCTAAATACACATTTAGGTAACGTTAATTAGGAGGTGCGACTAGACAGCCTTACCCTAAATTCAATGAAACGATGTTTGATTACTTCAAGGGCGGAATCATGCCCCGATCCGGGTAGATCTGAGCCTATCAGAAAATTCAATATCCAGTCTATATTGTTGTTTTCCGGTTAAATTTGGGTCTTTTCGGTCTCTGGCGAGACAACAGTTCTGAACTAGCGTTTCTGTCCTCTGTTAATTTTTTTTGGTCATTTCCGTCTACCCTAAAATAAATTTATGGTTCCGCCACTGGTTACGTCTATATCATTTCGTTATGAAGTGGTTTTAGCATTCTCATGTATTATCTAATTTGTGAAAATGCATATATATTGTGCGGCAGGAAGTTTTGATGGGGAAATCAGATGATCTTATGGCTTTCCAAAGAAATGCAGATGGATTCATCTGCTCTATCTTGCCTGGAATTTCTCATCCTCAACTTCAATATTCTCCAGGTACATTGCATTTGCTCATTACATTTTCATTCTATATATATATATATTTTAAATTTCCTTCAAAAATATTATTTATCTTTTCATTTTTATGATGATATTTTTTAGGTGGGCTGATTGTCAAAGCGGGAGTGTGTAACATGCAGCATGTTACATCCTTATCCTTCCTGCTGCTAGCTTACTCCAATTATCTCAGCCACGCCAATAAGGTCGTGCCATGTGGCGACACCACTGTCTCCCCTGCACTCCTCAAACAGTTAGCCAAACGTCAGGTATCCCATCTAACCTAAACACATGCGTTTTTATCCACTTAATTCTTTCTTAATTCCATTTAAGATCTGAAATTCTGGGTTTAAATGTTGCTTAATATGAAATTTCAAATAACATTTAATTTCTTAGGACCGTTAGGTTCTGTCTGTACTCTCATTACCGTTAGAATCCTGCCGTTACATTAATACGGAGTCACAACGGCACCACCTCTGAATATGACCTTCCAAGATATTGTCATCTCATCCCCATGTTCCACTTTCATTGTCCATCCCCATCTTCATATGCATTATCCAATCAAAAACCTAGAAAAATGATTTTTTTCGTTAAAGAATGTTTTTCTTTTGGCTTTTTTCATAAAGATTTTGAATACTTTCTTTTTAGGGTTTTTTTTAATATAAATTTTAATCCTTTATATCAAAGGTATGCATGATTGAGATAGTAAGACGAATGATTTTGAGATAGAATTGAAATCGTTGGACCAGATATCGTATAGTGTCAGAATCGAAATTTCAACATTTGATCACAAACGCACACTTTAGATAGCATTAGTTAGATTGGTAATGTGGCACTGTACGATATCTGGTTCAACGATTTCAATTCTATCTTAAAATTATACAGTGTCAGAATCGAAATCCCGACATTTTATAAACACGCACTTTAGAAAATGTTAGTTAGGTTGTCAACGTGGCACACTCCATTTCACATGTATACTTAGATTATTTATAGTATTTCATCCATTTTCATTGTATTATTTTATGAGATTTTGATTTAAATCTGAATAATGGTATTAAAGGTGGACTACATACTTGGGGATAATCCGATGAGAATGTCGTACATGGTTGGGTACGGGCAGCGCTACCCGCAGAGGATACATCACCGGGGCAGTTCATTGCCGTCAGTCCAGGCCCACCCGGCCCATATTGGCTGCAAGGAGGGATCTCGTTACTTCATGAGCCCAAACCCGAACCCCAACCGTCTAATCGGGGCCGTAGTTGGTGGGCCAAATACCACCGATGCTTTCCCTGACTCGAGGCCTTTCTTTCAGGAATCTGAGCCCACTACCTATGTTAATGCACCTTTGGTGGGGCTTCTGGCCTACTTTTCAGCCCACCCATGATCTTGTTGTTGTTTCCTACCAGAGTGTAAAGAGAGAATGTAGTGGTGAGCAAAGGCCACCCTCTCTATTATTATTGTTATTGATTGCAAAATGCCAATCATTAGATAACCTATGTAGTATCAATCTTAATTGTATTGTTTCAATCATGAACATGGCTTTATCATTATTATTTATGGTATAATATTATGGAAATGGTAATATTGCAATTCAGTTTAAATTTTTTATTGATGTTAAATTTAAACTCTAGAGATATAAATAAATTTAGGTCTTCATTTATATTATTAGTACAATGATATTTAAGGGTTTTAGAGAAATATTTTCAAAAAAAAAGGGTTTTAGAGAAATATATTAAATGTTTCAAAGCTTAAAAGTCTAATTTGATATTTTGAATAAAATAGTCGGCATTTTTTCAAATTATTTTGGAAATTTTGTTTGTCGAAATCACTACTCTCATTAGTTAGCTAATTGTGAGACTAAATAAGAACAAAATTAACTTATAAGATAAAATTAAACTTTTTAAAAAAAATAAAAGGAGTAAAATATATAATTTGGTAACCCAATATAATACATAAAATCATTTTGGTGGTTTAGTGGCGATTTAAATAGGGACGATTCGCAAAAAGGGAATAGTATTTTCATAATACAAACACATTTTAAAACCTGATTTTCACTCTCTAAAATTTCACGCTCCAACTTCTGTCTACACCTCTTTTCTTGTTCCTGCAAAACTGCTCTTATTATAATATTTATTTTCTTCAATTTTCACTGTTCTCTACTGATGACGGTAATATAACGGCTAACCTCATGGAGGCGTCGTCAATCCCTCTTCAAGGACCTTTGCTCAAGCACTATCATCCAAACCACCCCCTCTATCATCAACCCTCCCAAGTAACCCATAAATCAATCCTATTGGAAAATATAAAGGCAACATTGCATGTATTGTGTCACCGGAGCAGGCTACCGAACTAGCTTCCCACTATCAAAATAATCTCATCGGCAAATTCGAAAATTGAAAGCCTTCCATGGAGACACTAAACGAGGCTTTCAAATCGGTTGGCTTCTCATCAAATTTCCAGATTAGGTCGATTGACTACCGGCACATTCTCATTAGATTTCAGAATTAAGAGGACTATCAACGATGTTGGCTCAAAGGTTTGTAGACACTAAAAGGCTAACCTATGAAGGTTCTCAAATGGACTATTGATTTCACTCCTGGTACTGAATCCTTCATTGTCCCAGTATGGATTACTATCCTCAATGTTCCCGCCTTTTTCTATAATACTTCTATATATGTTGGAATTCATTGTGTATAAAGGGGAGTAGTTTCATAAAAATGGATGCAGCCACATCCTCTCTCACTATGCCTTCAGCTGTAAAACTATGTGTTGAGGCGGATCTACAAAGAAAATTGTGTACTGAAACCACAGTTGAAATTTATCACTTTGTTGCTCAGTTAGAAATAGAATACGAGCAACTACTTCTATATTGTTCCAACTACAAAAAATGTTAGGTCATGAGCATGACAGTTGTAGAGTTGCTCATCATGAACCGAAGGTAACAATAGAATGGACCCTTGCAAACACAACCACAGGTAACCAGACAAAGCATGTCCCCATAGTCACAAGAACCTCTTTGACACATTCACCAAAAACCTAGTCCTCATCCTAAGCATGATGACAACTCCAAAGTGGAATTATCTGGAGTTTCTTTTGAAGAAAAAGAGAGGGTCTTGAAACAGATATATATTAAGAAGGATAAATGTCTGTCATCACTCTACAACCTAGTATGGACTCTATCCCCCTTGACGGTAGTGATGATAAAATTGCTATTCCTTTAAAGGAACTCCCTCGTATCCGAAAAAATCCCATCCATTAATCACCAGATTTCCCTGTTATTACCATTATTGATAATACTCAAGTAGTGAATGATGTTCAGGAGCTGCAATGGGTGCCCATAAAGTATCATGAGAAGAAATATGTTAAAGATGATACATCCTTAAGCATTGGTAAGTCTCCTATCCATGTTAACCCTACATATTGTTCTAAACTTGTTACTTTCTACTCTCATGATAATGATATAAAAAAGCATGTTTCTACCATTAGAAAAAACTGAGTCTGTCTCTGAAGAAGAGGAAGTTGAGGTAGTTCAGGAAACACAAGAAGAATTAATGCAACTCCCTAAAATTGAATCTCCATCAATCAGTGCCACTCAAACTGATAAAGAAGCCAAGAGTAGCCCTGTAGCTGATCCTCAAGCTGCAACTCCAAAAAATCAAAAAGAGAAACAGGTAAAGTGGTAAACACAGTTCAGGTAAGACAACCCTCAAGGCTTTTGGAAAAAAAAAAACTCATGTGATCAAATTTCAAACGTTTTTTACTCAGTTGAATCAGATTATGTTTGGCTCAACAAAAAAAAACCCTCATTTTAGTTCTTAATGGTCGTTACAAAATTGAAATTCCTTGTTTGGAATATTAGAGGGATGAATACTGATTGATGTCTAGGACTTGCGGTTGATCTCGACCGAGCTCACAAGCTGATAGGTAAAGCAGATCCGGGGTGATCGGGGGTAGACACTCCAATGCTTCATTTAGTGATAGCTTTAGAAAGCAGTAAGCCTAAAAGCGTAGTGTATGTAAGATAGATAGAGAGGCGTACTGGACATTTGTATTTATAGTGCCCTAATCCTTAGATTAATAGGGTTTGTAATTCAAGTACAGTTAAATTTCGATAAATGAATATTCGATATCTGAATAACCTCGATAAATGAATAATTATTTCCGGTTCCGACTTGGGTTAAGGGGCTAAATGAATAATCTCGCTAAATGCATTAATGAATAAATTTCCTGAAATCCTAAAAGACCCTATGTAAATATGAATGAATAATATATATGTATATATATTTATATACATACTTAAAAATAAATATTTTTTAATCAACAATATTCATACAATAAGTCATTATTTAAAAAACAAGGAGTCTATAATGTTTTTTGCTTTTTTCCACCAAAATTCAACTCATCCTTGATCTTTCCTACCGCAAACAAAACTTTACGAGTAATCTACTCGTGTTATAAAAAGTAGTTCCGTAAGGTGATTACTGTTTGACATGCTTCTTTTGATGACACATTTGGTACATACTATTTTATTAGTATTTTAAATACAATGTACATATGCACTTTTTGTACACATACATACAGTTCATGTATTACTAATATAATTTCTTCAATACTATCTAAATGAATAAATATTCATTTATCGATAAATGAATAATCTCGCTAAATGAATATTTTTTATCTGGTCCCAAAAGTATTCATTTATAGAAGTTTAACTGCATTATTATAACACTTATGGTAATAACGGTTGTATTCTCATAATTAAAGTAAGTGTATTCCTTATATTTAATTCGGAATATGCATAAGCTATATTTAGACTAGGTCGGTGGATCCTTAAACCCACCTTCCATGTATACCGAACCCGAACATTTCTGCCCATAAACACAGTCTGAACGAATCCCACATGTGCGCGGACCATGGAATTATCAGTAGCCCAAAGGTAGATGTTCGATATCCGAGTTTTCATCTCGGGGGAGCTCTCCAAGGCCCCAAATCAAGGGGTAAAGTTGGAATGAGCTCGGGGGTTTATCTCGGTGGGTTAATTCGGGGCGTCCTCTCGGACTGACCTATTCTAATATCTAGTTTCAAATTGTTTCGCATTCCATTGTGACACATGGACGGCTAAGTTTAAATCCCCTTCAAATCTAAAAACTGGAAACACGTGTTGCCTATTTATTCCGTGATGAGGGCGGTTTGCTCCCACTTCACAACTTGCTTGGATCGTTACGCGGATGAAGGTAATTACCAGGTATAATGCCGTTTAATTTTGGGTTATATTCCAAAATAATTTCCTTTTCATACTTGCTTTTATTTTTTCATCATATTTTCAGATTTTGCAGACGCTATAATCTCCTCTTAAAAATCCGCCCTTTTGCTTGGAAGCCCCAAATCATCATCTAATGAACAGTAAGTATTCAAATCCCTTTTCTGATTTGCTTTAGATATGCTTGTTTTGTTGTTATTTCTTCCTTCCATATCGTATATCCCCCCCATCCACTCTGCAATCATGTCCCAATCGAGCTCCGAGTATGAGACACAATCTAGAGCTGATCAAGATAACAAAGTGGATGCATGATAACATTTATTTTGAAGAACTCGCGGCCAAATGCCATTGTAAAACGCCAAGTAGAGACATCCGATATCCCGGTTCACAATGGTAGGGCAAAAACATTGCGCCGGTGAAGACACTTTCAAAACCGAAAACCATTTAGTATTAAGGACGTAAATAAAGACGCGAGGCCCTTGCAGTCAATTCCCCTAAGGCCCGAGAAGGAACAATCCGAGTTATCGGCCTCTCGGAGTACAAAGCCCCATTATAAGAAGGAACGTGCTACCACTATAGTAGAGGAGTCGAACGGAGTTTTGGCTGAGGTGCCAGAGGATCCACAAAAGGCCCTAGATGATGTTGAAGGGTGTAGAGTGTCTTTTCCCCTGGAATGTGATCTGATGTATGCCGATGATGATGACATAGCCGGGCTTTGGTGACTCCTAGTAGGGGGTTCTTTTCGGGAGGTTTTTGAAGCAGGGCCCTCACATTCCATTTCCCTCCCCCGTTTTCAGAGTTTTTACACCATTATCAGGTGCATCTAGGTCAGTTGCATTCTAATGTCGTGGTTACCATCAAGGCTCTGATTCTATGGTGTGCCTAGGAGGGCATAGAACCGAGCATGGATATCTTTCGTAGCCTGTACATGGTGTTAGTCACCAAGAGCTCGGTGACGGTGACACCTCGGGAGAGGAAACCCTTCGATTTTCCCAACAACTGCGGGCCTTGGTTCGAGACCCGAATAACCTTTGATCGGACCAAGTATGAGGTACCGAATGGAAGAACCGAGAGGAAAATAGACTTCAAGGCTCCCCCCCGCTTAGCTGGCGTGGTTTCAAGACTAGTGAATGAGGGCATCAAGCTTCAAAATCAGAAGTGGGTTAATGAGGGCATCGAACTTCATAATTAGAAGTGTTGC
The DNA here is from genome assembly GCA_948330725.1 of Sherardia arvensis. Lineage (NCBI taxonomy): Eukaryota > Viridiplantae > Streptophyta > Magnoliopsida > Gentianales > Rubiaceae > Sherardia > Sherardia arvensis. The sequence goes on from OX415244.1 coordinate 11,628,857, forward strand.
TAGACTGAGGGTGATTCCTGAATACGTTAATAAATGGATTAGTTTCCTGGTTGAGAACGAGAAGGTTAAAGAATGTGTTCTTGTGTTGATGAAGATGTGCGAAAAGGAAGGTTGTAATGAAAGGCTTGTGTGAGAGCGATGAACTCGATGGCTTATTAGTTTCCCGTAGCAACTTCTCAACCACCTGTAATTTCTTAATGGCAGCAGGGCTCTATGCCTCTTCACATGGCAAGTCAAAGATCAGAAGGGCCACCTCAGAATTCATGGCAGAATCCATCGGCTGATCAGTTGGAGCATCTTCTCAACTTCCACAGCAACTATCAGCTGGAGCTTCATCAAAATGGCAGCATGGTTCTGTTTCCCCTCCAATGGAAGGTCAGTAGGATGGCAGACATCATCGGATAATCAGTTCCTCAAAGCAAACCTCATACGTCGTATTCTGGTGATTCTCAAGTGCCATGGCAGGCTTCAGTTCCATCCACCTCGTACATTCCTCATTGACAATCAATTAGGTGGCTACGGCCGAAGAAGTAATGTCAGGAGTAAAAAAGACATACAATCAGAAATGAAATAAAACCATCACAAAAAATGAGTATGCCGTTGAAGTAAGAATGAACATGAAAGTGGAGGATGAAATAGTCTACAAATACTCGATTGAATCTTACGTTGCTATAGAAGGAGATAAGAATGAAGAATCCCATATTAGAGAGGCCAATGCCAAAAAAGCCACAAGTTACGGCAATGATATACAGATTCAGAAGCTGCGCAGGATAATCAGAACTTTAAAGAAGCCACAATGGATGTATGAGGGCGATGAAGAAGACAACAAGTGCAACGATTAGTTTCATATTAACCTTTTGGATTAAAAGCAGAGGTACCCCCAAATTTATAAGAAAGTGCCAATGTACCCCCGAGTAATTTAAAAGTGCTGATGTACCCCTATAATTACATTGAATAAAGAAATGTACTTCTAAAGCCAATTTTCCAACAGTATTTTGAACTAAGAGACAAATTTACCCTCACTCGTTATGCTATTTTTTTCTTGACCCAAATGTCCATGGGCACAAAAAAAAAATCCAAGAAATTAATATCATTGAATTACAGAATAAATGCACAACATTATTGAAAATGTTAACCTTTATATCCAAAAACTCAACAAATTGAAAGCATTGGTGAACTTATCATAATCTCGCCAACTCTTTTTTTTTATGGAAGTTTGTATATTTCATTTCACACCAACCAAATACTTACACATCTTAGCCATCTCTCCTGGCCACAAGAAAATCAAACTTGAAAATGAAACTTTCTACTGTCTTACTGTCATCAAATTGAATTCCAAGCTAATCCTCTATGATTGTTTAGATCTGTTATCTCCTCCTAAGAAGAGACTGATCCAAACTAAGAGAATAAAGACTGACTGAAACTCAATCTGAAACAGCAAGTATTACAAAGATACTGTCTACTCCCACACATTCAATTCATTTAGTAAACTACTAAAATCTTGATGGCAAAAAATAACCACCTGCTTATGAACATAATCAACTGTCTGAGTCTGCTTCTGCATTCTCCTTCTATTCCTCTCCAACCAAATCTGATAAACTGTGCTGACCATCAGTACCAATCTCTTCATTTGTTTCCTCTTGTAAGAGCTGACTATCAACCTCTTTAGCTCCCTCATATTCTGTCCTGTCTTCAGGCCTGATTTCTCAAACAGCTGTTTTGTAAATTTGCATTGCACAAACAAGTGTTGTGTTGATTCAGGTGTGTCTGCATCACACATACATCATCTGTTCAGTACCCCTCTCTGTATCCCCAATGAATGAAGCCTACTAATAGTAGATAACCTTCCCTTCAACAACATCCATAGAAAGAAGCTGTGTTTGGGTAACAGCTAGGTGCACCACTACAATTTGAAAGGTAGTCTGTGTGGTCTGCACCTTTCAAAAATTTATATGCCATGGTAGTACTAAAGTGTCCCTTGCTGTCTACACAGAGCTGCAAATTAGAGCCAATTTCATCCTTCACCATCAAAAGTGTCTTCCAGTAACTTGTAGTCCAGCCAGGTGTCTTAGCCACTTGTAATTCTCAAACTTGCTTCCTTTGAGGTAGTAGGCATTAAGCCATTTGATCCAAAGTACATCCTTTTTTGTGTGAATGTCCCACAACAAACTACACAGGGCAGCTCTATTCCATATTGAAGGTTCCCTAACCCCCATTCCTCCCATCTCTTTTGAAATGCATAAAGTTTCCCAAGAAATTGGCACCAGCTTTCTCTGAGCTTCTTCTCTATCCCATAGGAAGTCTCTGCAGATTTTTTCTATCTCCTTATGGATGCTCTCTGGAATTCTGAATGCCCTAGCCCAGTAGCTATTTAGGCTTAGCAAAACTGAGTTTATAAGGTAGAGCTTTCCAGCATGAGCTAAACTCCTGGTATTCAAAGCTTTCATGTTAACCACTACTCTATCTACTAATTGGGCACAAGTGACCCTGTCCCAAGCTACAGTAGATAAGGGTATTCCCAAATATTTAACTGGGAAAGAACCCTCTGGAATCTGCAGTTTAGATAATCTCGCCAACTCTATTATCTCATTTGGTAATTTAAGCTAGTCACGCAAATTATTACTAGGTGTGGCGGTTTCAATCCACCGACTCACACTAATTTTTGGGCACGGGGGTTTTGGTCCCCTCGGTTTCAAACGCGTTCATCCGATGAAGTAACGGTGAATGGTATGGATTTGGATTGTCTTGCTTGACTGGGTGTGAAGCTAAAAGGGAAGCGGGAATTAGATGAATAATGAGGCAGGGAAAGAAGGTTTTTCGGAAGTCAATGAGCTAAATCAGATCTCGGAATTCGATTGATTTGGTTGGGGCATTTTCATCCTAGAAGTTTTCTTTTTTACCATTAAATAATAGTGAGGGTATTCTTGACATTTTACATTTGGCAAAAGAAAATTCTGCCCAAATTATACATTTGAGGGTATAGTGGCACTTTAGAAAAACATAGGGGTGCATTAGCACTTATTTAAACACTTGGGGGTACAACAACACTTTTTTCTAACCTTTTCATTGGCTTGTATTTAAAATTTCAAATATATAAATAGTATTTACTCTAACAATTTATGTGTAAATTTGACAAATTTCAATAAATGTTGGTTTCATTTTTATTCTTCAATTAATAATATTCTTTATATACTATACAACTTTATTAAACTGATCTTTAGTTTAAAAGACCGTGCACCGCGCGGTATACAAAATACTAGTACTATTGAACAGTTAGTGACTTGCAACGTTGCAAGTTTCTAATTGAGCGACTAAAGTTTTTAATATTAAAAATCAGTGTGATTGATTATCATCATAGAAGTTCATTGGTAAATCCAATATTAATTCACTTAAAGAAAAAAAAAGATCGATCCTAGGGTTTCTAATGCATCCTTAACAATTCAAACATGAAAGATGACAAAACGTTGTCAAAACCTTAGGAACATATATGTAAGCTCAAGAGTATAAAAATGAAAAAAAAAAGGACTTTTTAAAGCGAACTCTTCTTTAAATCAAATTGTACAGGGTAGACTAATATCTCTGATCATCATCATCGATCATCAAATTAATTACAAGTAAAGTCCCTCCGGAACTCCTTCTTTCTTCTTGAACATTACCTTGTCTTTGGCCATCTTGAAATCTACATGCGTCACCTTCATCCGCCTCTCTCTCAAAGCGAGCAGTCCAGCTTCAGTGCATATGGCCTTAATATCAGCTCCAGAGAACTCTTCCTTAGTCATCACAAACTCGTCGAAGTTCACGTCATCAGCCAACGTCATCTTCGATGTATGAATCTGAAAGATATGCCTCCTCGTCTTAACATCCGGCAACGGAAACTCAATCTTCCTGTCTATCCTACCAGGTCTCAAAAGAGCAGGATCCAGGCTCTCGATCTTATTCGTCGCCAGAATAACCTTAACATCTGCTCGAGAATCGAACCCGTCTAACTGATTCAGCAGCTCTAGCATGGTCCTCTGAATCTCACGTTCGCCGCCAGAATTAGCGTCGTACCTTTTAGTACCGACAGCATCGATCTCGTCTATGAACACAATAGACGGAGAGAGCTCGTCAGCAATACGGAAGAGCTCCCTTACCAGCTTAGGTCCATCTCCTAGGTATTTCTGAATCAGCTCGCTTCCGACCAGGCGGAGAAAAGTTGCTGACGTGGAATTCGCCACCGCCTTTGCAAGTAGGGTTTTTCCAGTTCCAGGTTCTCCGTACAGGATGACACCTTTCGGAGGTTTAATCCCAAGCTCCTCGTACAGTTCAGGATGAGTCAAAGGAAGCTCGACAGCCTCCTTAATCTCTTGAATCTGTGAATCGAGTCCGCCGATACTAGCGTATGATTCGAGTGGAGCCTTCTCGACTTTCATGACAGAGACCATGGGATCAGCGTCGTCCTGAAGAATTCCGACCACGTTGTGAGACTTGTGATGCATCAGAATAGAACAACCTGGCTCCAGCTGATCCTTGTCGACGAACGACGAGATTCCGACGTAGTACTTTCCCATCGACGAGTCAACGATGGCGTGGTTGTCGTCGATTATCTCCTCCAGATCTCCGACAATCATCGGGGAGCCTCGGAATGCGTCGACCTTGGATCGTTCCTCTTCGGCTTTCTCCTCTTGGGGTTTAAGCCTCTCCTGGTTGCTCACGAATTCTTCTTCCATTAAGAAGGCGGAGCTTGCACTTCGTCGCCGGCGTGACGGTAGGTACACGCGCCGCCGTGGTCGGGCCCTTGTGTTTCTTCAGTTTGCGGCCCACGCGCGACGGAGGGCCGGCGGGCTGATTCTTCTTCTCTTTGTTATCCTTGTCATCGTTTTTGTTGTCGCTTGGGGGTTGCTTATTGAAGCCGCCGGGAGGTCCTTGTCCCATGATGAATGATTTTAGTTTGTTTGTTAACAGGTTGTGAAATATAATGAATTAGTGATGTATGTAGGGATATATATAGATAGGGAATCCAAAGTATGAAAGGAATACATGAAAACCTATCAGGGATAGGAAAAGAATTAGTTCAACCAATCATATAAGGAATAGGAATATATATAACAATATGATGGTGCCACATTTTAAATTTTAAGCTTTAAGATTGTGTCATAAGAAAGGGGAAATTTTGGATAAGGACCGTAAATGAAACTTATATAATTGTTGAATTATAGATATATTTAATTTATACTTTTGTTTTCTAGTCTTGAAAGTGATAAAAATTGATAAAATTAAATGCTATGATCTCATAACATGTTGGATCAGGACAATTCATGATTCGTTCTATATATGTATCTATTCACCAAAAGAATCACTTTCTCGTCATTTTTTCAACTTATTTCTACAATGCAAAAGGTATATCCAAATAACAAGAATAGATTTGTACCTTCGAAGATGGGATGAGTCAAAGAAGTTTAATCTTACTTTTTTGGCAAACAAATAGGATATGACAATATTAAGGAGAAAACCAATACACACCCCAGGGCTTCGATTTCGAAACTTATTTTAGCATGTTTCGGATGCTCGTTTAAACTGTACAAATAAGTAACAGATGTCATAAGGTATGCTTTCTGGTCTTATAATTCATTCTTGTTTTGTTCATCCTGTTTACAAGATACTGAATTTAGTGCACAGTGAATTTAGAGAATACAATGTGTTATTACTTCCTGAAATAGAAACTGCAGATGAAAGTTGTAAGAAAGACTTTGTTCGGGCATCAGTATTATATTCATAAATTGAATTAGATGGAAAAAATGTGCAAATGGAAAAGATTTCATGATTGTGTGTATCAAAATGTGCAGATTACAAAGATTCTGAAATTTTGAATAATGTTTCTCTCTGGATGCCGAGATGCATCAAAATGTTGAAGAATGTTTCTCTCTATAAATATTGCAGAGAAAAGATTATTGCAAAAGTTGATTTTTCATTAACTCAAAACTCCTATTTATATACAAGGATGTTCTAACAGTAATACAAAAGGAATTCCCATAATAAAGGGAAATCAAATATTCTATGACTAAAACATAATATACTACAACTCATATACAATTAATAATAACCAATAATGATCAATTTAAATATTCTCTAATACCCTCCCGCAAGCTCATGTTCGGGCACGAACAAGAAGCTTGGAACGCAAGTCTTTGAATCTAGACGTCCCAACGGCTTTAGTTAAAACATCAGCAACTTGATCAACTGAGCTAACATGTCGAACCACAAGGGAACCGTCACAGACTTGTTCACGAACAAAGTGAAAATCTAGTTTGATGTGCTTCGAACTGTGATGAAGAACAGGATTAGCTGTGAGAAAAGTTGCACTTAGATTATCACAAAGAACTGTCGGAGGGCCTGAAAGAGCAATGTTCATTTCCTTGAGAAGCTGTTGCAACCAGATTAATTCAGCAGCAGCAAACGCAATGGCACGATATTCGGCTTCAGTACTGGAGCGAGCAACAGTACCTTGTTTCTTAGATGCCCAACTCACCAAGTTGCCACCGTAATACAAGCAAAACCCATGCTGAGAACGACAATCATCGGGATCTGAAATCCATCCAGCATCAGTATAGCAAACAAGGCGAGAATCCGAAGCCGGACGGAAATAAATTCCAGCATTGATAGTGCCTTTGAGATAGCGAAGAATGTGTTTGACAGCAAGCCAGTGTTCAGTTGTTGGTTTGTGCATGAAATGACAGACACGGTTCACATCATAAGAGATATCAGGACGAGGTATGGTAGCATACTGAAGAGCTCCAACAATGCTGCGATAAAGATGCTGATCTGGATAAGGATCACCGGAAGTCTGGAGCCGCGAGCCAGGAGTAGCTGGAGAAGAAATTGGCTTAGCACCAGTCATGTTGCTACGATCCAAGAGATCCAAAATGTACTTCCTTTGAGACATAAGTAAGCCTGAGGAAAGATGGTGCACTTCAATGCCAAGGAAAAAATTAAGACGACCAAGATCTTTCAGAGAGAAAACTGAGTTCAGATAGAGAACGAACTCATCAATGAACTTGGAATGAGAACCAGTGATAATCAGATCATCAACATAAACCAACACATAAATGACATGACCATCATGAGACTTGATGTAGAGAGAAGTATCTGAAACACACTGCTTGAAGCCGTGTTGGAGCAGAGCATGACTGAGCTTCTGAAACCAAGCTCGGGGAGCCTGTTTGAGACCATACAGAGACTTCTTCAACCTGCACACATAGTTCGAATGTGAAGAAGAAACAAACCCTGGCGGTTGTTGCATGAACACAGTCTCAGAAAGATCCCCATTCAGAAAAGCATTGATGTCAACCTGACGAAGAGTCCAGCGCCGAGTGACAGCAATACTGAGTACAAGACGAATAGTAGTAGGTTTGATAACAGGACTAAATGTATCAAAGTAGTCTACACCTTCCTCTTGGTTGAATCCCTTAGCCACCAACCGTGCTTTGTAACGTTCCACAGAGCCATCAGCCTTCGTTTTAACCCTGAAAATCCACTTACAACCAACAACAGAGTAATTACTGTGGTCTAGGCGAATGGAAAGAGTGGGAAGCTGGAGGGTGGTGGTGGTTCCGCCAGCAGCCATGAGGAGATTCTGCGCTGAAACTGAAGACGCAGATGATATCGATGAAGCGGAAGACGTAGATGAGGCCATCGGTAAGGACCGCGTGTTAAGCTGATACCATATAAATATTGCAGAGAAAAGATTACTGCAAAGGTTGATTTTTCATTAACTCAAGACTCCTATTTATATATACAAGGATGTCCTAATAGTAATACAAAAAGAATTCCCATAATACAGGAAAATCAAATATTCTATGACTAAAACATATACTACAACTCATATACAATTAATAGTAACCAATAATGATCAATCTAAATATTCTCTAATACTCTCTTGATCCGGATATGGAGTTCGGCAGCCAGTTTGCCGAAGGGAAGCACGATGAAGACCCGAGGCTGACCGACGACCCGAACAGCTCGAGAGGGTTTCTGAAGTTTCCGATGGGGTTCAGCCCAGAAACCGACAAGAGAACAAAGTCGGAGAAATCAAATGCCGACGAATTCATTGAATTTCTGTTACAAAATCTTGATTAGACTTTCCCTCGGTACTTCAATCGGAATCTTTCTCCGGGCAACTTAAATCGAAGTTGTTGTGGTTACATGTCCTGCTAACCATATATGGCTACACATGAGCATTGATAAAACCAGTGTATCAATTTGGACATGTTTATGCTGATGTGCTTTTGTAATGTAGATATTGCATAGCAATTCTAGAGTGATCTTTCTTCATCTTAATATCAATAGTTTGAGCTAAAATGTCAAGTAGCAGTTTTTGAAATTAATTCATTATCAATTTCAACCTATTTGAAGATTGTTAAATTCCATGCACTTTATATCATTGAAATTGAAAGTATTAGCATATGTGTTTATTAGTTAGAGGGTAGTATCGTCATTTCATATTTCCTATTTATGTATACCTTTCACTTGTAAGAATACTCTAGTTCTTCTCATTCTTGGTTTTCATATGTTTGTATCCAAAACATGGATTTCTCCCAAATCTTCTTCATTTCATAGATAAGTTAACATGGTATCAGAGCAATGGTTTCATGTGTTTGTGGGTTAAAGGTTTTTGGGTTGAACAAGATAAGGTTGAAGTGGTTTTTTGAATTTTTGTCAAAAGAGTCTCTGTTTCGGATTTAGCTGCGCAGCTGTCGGATATTTGAGTTATCTTTTCATCCGACCGTTGGAAAATTCAGAAATGTTGGGATCGGGATCGGAAGGCGTGGATCTATGATTTGACCGTTCGGATCGGGATTTGGAGCTCTGGAAATCCTGCAGTTTTTGTCGGACTGAACTGTGAGTTTTTGTTGTTTCTTGAAAAAAAATTCAGATTCGGATTTTGTGAGTTTGTTTCGATTTGCTTCGATTATTGGCTTGATTCTTGGATGAGATTATTGTATGGGCTCTTGTTTTTGACTCTCAATTTGGTGTTTCTTGGATTTGGTATTAATTTGGGATTTTGAGGAATCGTGGTTGTGATTTGGTATAAACTTTGGGGTCTTTTGAATTGAAGATTTGATATTGCATCGATTTGAGATTTTGAGGTATTTGTTGGATTTGTTGGAGTTGTTGGAGTTGTTGTTTGATTGGTGATATTGGTGTTGAGATTTAGTTTCGGTGGTGGTGGAGAGTCGCAGCTGGATTGGGGATTCACCGACGAAGGCTGTACTCAGGTCAACTTTTGTTTCTGTTTGGATTTGGTTCGAGAAGAAAACCAAGTGACGGGAATAATATAAAAAGAGTGAGAGAGAAAGAGAAAAAATGGGAAAGAGAAAGAAAAGATAAAAAGGGAAGGACTAAAAAGAAAACTGGCGGAATCGTAACTTATCTGTTGGGTGTGGTCCTACACGCCACGTGTCAACATATAATTAGTCCCACAATCCCACATAAAACTTTCCCCCACATACAAAATTTTCTGCGATCCTCTACATTTAAACTGTACAAATAAGACTCGAAACATCACTATTTGAAGTTAAAAAAAGTAACACATGTCATAAATCATATTTAAACATGTTTCGACAGCGAAACTAAACAAATCACCATATTTAGCACGTATCGGATTTCAACAAAGTTCGGTTGAGGAGTAATTCCGGCAACGTGGCGATGAAGAGTATGGAAATGACGACCTTATCAAAAATCGTAGCCATTTTCAGGTGACAATCTATTCTCCAGTTCGCCATGTGTATAGAAGATATAATATCATAAGCAGAATTAATGGTGTTAATCATTTGAATTTACGAATCGGATCGGTTTCCGGGAGAAGACCAGATAAGTCACGAAAAAAAGATACTCAACCTATTCAGTTTAAGAGTTCGTAACAGTTATTGAAAGTTCGTATAAATATCACTGATGTTCTTCCCCAAAACATAAACCCTATTCTACAAATATTCAACTTGGCGGCGGCATCCAATTTTTTTCCCCAATCAATCCTAATCATCAAACCCCAGTCCCGATGAAGGAACACAGTCCGAGCCTGTTGTTGAAGAGGAATCGACTGAATCTTCTGAGGATACTGAGAACAACAACGTTGACGAGCAGAGGTATGTTGTCTGCCCTAGTCCTGATTTAACTGCAACCCGAATAAATTGATGTTGTGGTTCGGTTTTATGCTAATCTAGGAAATGTAGGCAGCCCTAAATTAGAAAGTACTGAATTAGAAGGGTGAGGGCGTGTTTTCTCATGCATCTACAAGATGAAGGAATTAAAAATGGTAACTTTAGCTAAAATATCTGCTTAAAGGTCGTTTTTGTAGACTGTTTGTAGTTTTTATTTCCCTGTCCTTGCATATTTCATATTGCTGTGCATCCAAAATTTTCCCATAGTATTCACCCCAATTAGTGACGGAACCAGAGATATTTTTGATGGTGGGTGATATTTCTGATGGCGGCATCGAGAGTTGAGATAGTTCTTTGTTTAGAGTTTGTACAGGAACGGGCTGAACCTATTTCTAGCTAGGCATAGCTAGGCACAAATCTCATAGGGGCCGCCTTAAAGGAATTATGAACAATAAATACTTGATCGCCGGATTTTGGGGAGGGCGTCCGATCTCTCTCGCCCTCCCCTAGTTCTGTCACTGCCCCCGAGTTCAATACTCAATAGTACATAGGAAAATTTGAAATAGTAAAATTTTCAAGGAACAAAAACCCCTTTACACTATCTTGGATTCATGAGTACAACAACGCTCAGATCGTTCAAAGCTAGTGTCTACTCATGATCCAATATTGTTTTGTAGATTTGTATATTGTATATTTTTCATGCAACACTTGTTGGCAATTCATTTTGTCACTTCTCAAGAGTTTCTAATACTCATTGGTTTCTTCGATGCATTTGCAATGACATGATTAAAGCTCCATTAAGGACATCCTTCTAATCTAAAGCTCAAAGTGAATGTCTTCTTAGAGGTTATTGCTTAGATTTCTGATGTCATCTGATGAGAAAATTTATAATCATTTCTTTTTAAAGGGGAAAAAATGAACCTTTTTTTTTTCTCATGCTTATTTGTCTTCCCAAAGCAAATAGGGTTAAGATCTAACAAATGCTATGGCAAAGAGTGGTTAAAGACTAAGCAGTTGGTGCTTGGTCTTTGGTCTTAAATATAGAATGGTTTCAAACATGAAGCCAAAACTTATGCTTCATAGGGACTAACTGTATGTTTTTTATTGAGATTTGAAAGCTTTGAAACTTATATTATTCCGGTATGTTGGCTGGTACTCTGTAGCGAATTGTTATTTGCTATTTGGTTGAGGTTATTATGAATCTAAATTCTATTTGGTCATATTTTGGTTGAAGCAATGCAAGGGCAGCCAAAAGGAAAAGAGATGCTGCTGAACGTAAGTATAGAGATATATATTTTCTTGATAAATAAAAGCATTACTGATTGTGTAGATGAATGTCTGTTTACATTATTTTGTTTTTTTGTGGGTTTTCAGGTGAAAAGTCTATGATAGGCAACATTAAGAAAAACATGGAAATAATCTCTGAGGAGATTGAAGGTCGTGAAAATCAGCTGGCGGAAATAGAGAGACAGCTGCAAGTCATCATTGATGAGTTTGGCCTTGAACTGGTTTTAAGCGACGACGAAGATATCCCAGACTTTGGTGAAGGCATACTTGACAGTGATGAAAATGAGGATTCTGGAGATGGTGATGAGAATGATATTTCTGCACGTAAGTATTGATAGAAATTTTCTGGATGAATAAACGCATAATTGTGTTGATGAATGACTGTTTACAATTATTACTTTTGTGGTTTTCAGATGGCAAGTTTATGACGGGCAAGGTTAATAAACTCTGCGCATGGTTAACCAAAGAGATGGAAGCTCAAGATAAGGAGATGGCTGAACTGAAAAAACGACACCAAGCCCTTATCGATGGCCTTAATGTGGATGTCAGTGATGGACGACATGAGAATGACGAAGATAGTGATGAGAATGATGATTCAGAGGAAGATGACGGGTGAAAACATGAAATGGTCATTCCCAGTAATAAATTTGACATGAAATGCCATTGTCAAAAACAGAATTCTGTTTGGTATTGTTTTTTTGTTGTTGAGATTGCTATGCATTTATTTGCCACTTTTTTTAGTATTGAAAAATACTGGTGATGAAGAGGTATCTATATGTTTGCTCATATGCTTACTTCTTGCGTACATAAACAAGGCCAGGTATTTAGGAATAAGGCATCTTTGCATTAGGGGCAATGAGGTTCTAAACGAGGCGCGTCTATTGCTGGTTGAAAACTATTTACAAACCCCCCTCTTGATAAGTCCATGGCTCGCGCATGTGGGTTTCATTTGGACTTTTTTGTGGGCCGAAAGGGTTTGGCTCGATATATATGGAAGGTTGGCATGGGAATTCATATACCTAGACTAAATATGGCTTATGTATATTCTAGGCATCATATATTGAATGCAAATCAGTAAAATAATGGGAATACAACTATTCTTACCATGAATATTACAATCATACAACAATTGCAAACCCTTTCGGTCTAAGGACTAGGGCATTATAAATACAAAGGCCTGATACGCCTCCCTATCTATCTTACATACATTATGCTCTTGTGCTTATTGCTTCATAAAGTCGTCACTGACTTAATTATCAGAGTGTTTACCCCCGATCACTCTAGGGTTTGTTTTACAGGTCAGTTCGTGAGTTCGACGAAGATTAATCACACGTTCGAGACATCTATCAATTTGGTACGCTAGGTGTGACGCGTGAAACCCTTTTGATCAATCGAGTTCATGTCTGGTCCGAGTGAAGTTTTTCATAGACGTCAGCGTCTCCGCTTTCAAGTTTTGATGGGAGGATCAGCCACCAATATCCCATACGTTCGACCATCTGCGAGAAGTTACAGATCGAGCTGTGTGCCACATCTGAACTCCCTCGAACAGCCAGTGCAAATCTTCAGAATTCCGAGATCGCAACGTAAATAAATTCGGAACCTGCCAGCATGAATCCCTTCCCAATTGATCGCTAAGCCGCTACCCATAGTCGCAAATCCTAACTTGGGAGGTACCCCAAGCAATTCTATTGCCCTCTCGGGTGTTGGCTTATCCTGTACCACGAGGGGTCCTTCATCCAGCAGGCCAACACCTCATATTGTCATCCATCCAGATCATCCTCATTCAACGCAGCATCGAATCGATGGACATTTCACTGATACCGATGACGATGGGAGCCAATAAGCCGCCCTCCGTTCCATTATCCCATTGACCCAGAAGCCCTCCAAATCTCCAATGATGCATACGCAAGGCAAGCGGAACTTGCAATTGTCAATCAATTGTTAAGCGAGCCATCCCCAATAAACCAAGTCCTCAATCAACCTACTTCGGGAGGACAAGTCCCGAATCAGCAGGTTAGGGTTAATATGGCTCCGGTTAAGCATGTCTCGGCAGTGACCCAGCCACAGTTCAACCAACAAACCCTGAATTTGATGAATGCCCTCCTGGCTATGATAGAGGGAATCAACAAGTACCCCCATCTCTAGAGAATCCCACTGTTGTCAACGTGAACACGGAGATCCCGACATATGATCCCCATGATCCCTACTCATTTACAGGGAAATCTTCCTAACTACGGGGTGAACCAGCCCCTAGCCAACCTTTTGAAACCCTACCAGCTTATAAGGTGAACATGGGGAGTTTAAATCAGGGAAATTACTTGCCAAACGCTCGATATGGAGGACCTTGGGTAGGAATTATTTTCCTAGTAACCAAACCTAAGGGTATTTCCTACCAGTGACTTTAGTGGGGACCCCCCTTCCCCCCCTCCCCAAATAAGATGTTTTTAGATCCAGTAAACTATCAAGAACTTGATAGACTGCTTGGGCCACAAGGATAAGCGACATGATCGCCCGTTTTTAGGTACATCATGAACCTTCTTCATGGCTGTACTAAGAAACTAGCGGATCACCTCCCTACTTATGATGGTACCAGTGATCCTCAGGAGTTCTTAACGGGTTTTTTAAAACCATGCTATCTCGAGATTTCTATGAACTCGAGATATGAAAGATTATCCCGAGTTATCAAAGGGTTAAGGCACAAGATTGGTTAAGCAAGACGACATCTGAAAGATTATTTTCATACCGATGTTTTGGAAAATTCTTGCTATCTGTCTTCTTTAGAAGAAAAAGTTTACTCGGTTCATGAATGACCTTTGCAATGTGCTACAAAGACCCTGAGAAACCATAGAAGCCTTTTATCACTGTTTTATTGATCTTGCACTGGAGTGCCATGATAGAATGATCTTGATCATACATCAATTTCGTCTTAACCTCACTGATTATGGCTAGGTACGGAAATTGATGTCTAAGCAGCCCACTACTCTTCAACAACTACAGACCATAGTGGAAAAATATGCCACTAGTGAAGCTGGAGTGAAGTGAAAGCAAGACTTAGATCTGCATCGTGAGTACAAGGGACATGAGTCTAAGATGAAGGTCCCAAAGACGGAAATGACATAGAATGTTTCCTCACTGACTAGGCCACCCTCTTCCTTGGATTTGCACACTTGTTTCCATGCTTCCCAATGTGTAGTCCTTCCTTCCAACTCTCCACACCATATAAATGTTGCTGTCATCTGGTCTATCTTCCTTAGCACCTGTTTATGAATTCTGAAGATGCTGAGTGAATAGATTGCTATGGAACTGAGGACATGTTTAGCTAGAATAATTCTTCTAGGAAGGTTCAAAAGTTTTGCCTTCCAGGACCCATACTTTTCTTCAAATCTTGCTATCAACCCCCGGAAAATCTCTCTCTTCTGTTCTTGATAATTCACTTGAATGCCAAGATACTTTCCCCCCAAACCTTGATTGTGGATGTTCAAGGTGTAACTCATGTAGTGTCTCATAGCATCTGAGGTGTTAGGGCTAAAGAGAATAGAGCATTTGTCAAAATTTAATCTTTGTCTAGAATGTCTAGCATAAAGGTCCAAAGTTTTTGCCAGGTCCAATGCAGTCTGCTGAGTTACTCTGGAGAATTTCGTTAATTTTAAAATTCTAAATTTTTCAGATGAAAAAATCGTTCATGCAATATTTTATTTTGTAAATAATATAAAACGCACTCGTATTTGTAATAAGTTGGTTTGACCGTTATTAATATCATTCTGTTACCTTTCAAGAATTTGGATAAATTTACGTCGCAGATTATAATTTTGTTTAAGAAATTGAAAACGATATGTTAACCGTGTTTTCGCCTTGCTTTTTATTCAAAGCACTATTCTATCATATTTTCGATTTTATAAATCGAATAAATGACGTTTCATTTTCGGCAAAACCACCAAAAATGAGTGAATGATACGTAGCGTTTTCCACTAGCGGTTATAGACTAAAATTTCTCTAATTTAATTGAGACACGGTAGCTTATTTTCAACGTACATCGGGGACGGCCAGGTTAAGTTAGAGGAACGGAATTATATATATTCAACAATCAACGATCGATATGTACGATGCAAATTCATTATATGTAATTTTGGCGTTCAAGTTGTCAACATTGTTATAACTTATAACTTCAACATCGAATTGACACGTTTAATTTATAATTAGCCCAAAAGTCCTTTTGAAAACTATTGAATTCACATTTAAATCATCAAGCTATTTGTGATTTGCTAAAGATTACAATTGCCTACGTAATTAGAAAGTAGCTGTAAAATTTAATTTGCATAATATATATATATATATATATATATATATATATATATATATTATATGTAGTTATGACCATTTCAAACTAATGACTAAATCCAATTTTCGTAGAATAATGCCTGAGATTTCAAGGAAATGTTACAATCTCGGGCGGCTAATTCACGTTGAAAACTTCCATGCATGTACTAATCACTTTAAAAAAATAGAGAGTATAATTTAGCCTAAATACGTATAATTGAATTATAATGAAATGTCACCCTCTTTTTTACCCAGACAAATAGGAACTAACTAAATAGGACAATATATTAAATTCTTAAAAATAAATACAAAATCTGCTTCAAATTAATTATGGCTTGAATTTTTGAATAGCTCATCGAAACACGTTTGTATGTTCTATGATTGTGTTGAAATGTATACATGTCAAATATAGAGGGTCATGAAAATCATATTTTATTCAGGCAGCATGTATAGGTGACCATGCATGTAGTATAAATAGATGAACAATCTGAAAAATCATAAACACAAATCCTTCAGTTTCTTAGTAAAATATATTAATCTTCCATACCAACAAAAATCACAGCAAGATCAGCAATGGCTCCAAGAAAAGCTCCGGGTGGTTGGTCCACTGGTCTCTGCGACTGTTTCTCCGATGTCCCAAACTGTAAGTTTCATATTTTACATGCATAATATATATGGAAAAAACATTAAACTTTACGATTTAGCAGATTCCCAGTAATCATTGAACGCATATTCATGATTATTGTGGCAGGTTTGATAACATGCTGCTGTCCATGCATCACTTTCGGGCAGATTGCAGAGATCGTAGACCAAGGAACAACTTGTGAGCGATCTTGATCTGTTTATATATATTTCCTGTAACATATAACGCCAGATTACATATATATATATATATTTAGATATTGATCTAGATGCATCGATATACACCTTATTGATGCAACTATTTGGTTGTTATTTGTATAGCATGTGGAGTGACTGGAGGATTATATGCACTGATATATCTGATCACTGGGTGTGGTTGCCTGTACTCTTGCTTTTACCGTACAAAGATGAGGAAACAGTACAATTTGGATGAACAGCCGTGTGCAGATTGCCTTGTTCATTTCTGCTGTGAGACCTGTTCTCTGTGTCAAGAATACCGTGAGCTCAAGCAGCGCGGATTCGACATGTCTGCTGGTAAATCCATCTACCTTGCTGTTGAATTGAGTTTTCATCTGAAAAACCGATCTTCATCGATGAAGCATACTAATATTTTCATTATATATATTGAAACTTTTTGATAATATATATGACAAGGTTCATCAAAATTTCAATCGATCTCCACATAAAATTACCGATCAATCCACTTTAATGATGCAAGTTTGAGAATTTGTGTAAATTTGCCTTTGATAGGATGGCAAGGAAATGTGCAGAACCAGCGCGGTGTAGCGATGGGAGCTCCGGTCTCTCATGGAGGCATGCAGCGTTAAAACTAGTTCGGATTATTCATCACAGGCATGACCGATATAAATTAAACAGTTTTATTCCGTTTGAAAGCAATGTAATTAATAAAAGAAAATCTTGCCTGTGTATTCTTTTGATTGTATTTTATTTGAGATTGTGACTTATATTTTGAAATTACAGATTTTACGTTTTCATTGTGCTTTTTATCTTTTTTCTTTTGATGTTAAGTTATATACCGTTTGGCGTTTGGACAGTTGGGTGTGGCCGGCTGCACGTCATGACGTCATTGGCACCCAACAACAGCAGTGTAATTATTTTTATAACGTCTAATGCCGGTTCTCAAAATTAGCTAAACTGAATTGAAATAGATATTAATATATTGAAAAGTATATGTTGAAATAGAAATTAATATATTGAAAAGTATAATATATGTAACTAATCAAACCGAAATGATCTCATTAAACTGAAATGAATTTCATTGCTAAATGAATCACGCGTGTACTGAACTCCAAATTTATACGTGCAAACCAATAATGAGGCCCAATAGTTCATGTGTCTGTATAATTTGTACGAACTGGTTGTGAAACTTATTAACCCATATACATAGAGTATAATTTAATAAAAGAAGAGATCAAGTAAACCTAGTGACTAAATAAATGTTCCACTAAAAGTTTTCCTTGTGAAAATAGAATTTGGTAAATTTGAATGACAAAATTCTGAAGATAGATTCTTCAGTTGTTTAGTGTAGTACTTATCTGTTCGAGTCTAATTTTCATGATTGAGAAAATGGACGTGAATTAAGAATAGTAACAAAAGGGTCATGAAAATGTAATTTTATAGTTTTTTTTTGTAAGTGGGCCATTCTATGTAAGTTAATCACTCATCATTCTTATAATTTTCGCAAAATATTAAGAGCATTGTTGTCATTTCAATACAATCAACTAGACATAAAAGAAAACAAATCGAAGTGTGAAAAATGAAGTGAGACACCTCAACAAAAAAGTGTGAAGAATAGAGTGGGACGGAGTGAATAAGTGTCGGAACTCCATAATAAAATACGCTTGCATCCGTGAGGATCAATAGTTAGAATATGCATATGGGATCATTATATGTAAACATTGTCAAATGAGAAGTTATTACAATGATTTTATGCACATTTTTAGAATATTTGTATTTTTAAAAATTTTATTGTAATTATATTATCATCTAAAATTGTTAGAGGAAAACAATTGATGAATGAAATTGTCAAAATGAAATTGTCAAAATTGTTAAATTTTGTTTCTCCAAAGTTATTTTATACTCTCAACATATTTGAAGAAACAAATATTTTCTCTCTTCAAATTCCTCATTTTAAGGAATTTAAGGTGTTGAAATTTAAGAAAAGTCTAAATTCTCCATACATATTTTGGACTTGTTGTAAAGTAACAAGTACTTTTCATTTACCAGACTGATGGAGATTACTTAAGATTATGAGAAGCCAATTTCATTTCATATTACCTCAGTGCTAAAAGGGGTTGACTTGTAAAAGGAGAAAGTATTATATAAGACGGGTCCGTCTATTACAATAATTATATATGTCTATATTTACTAAATGCAGATTTGAATAAAATAATATGTGACCCTGAATTGTGTTAGTGCATCCAAAATATTATATTTTAAACCTGCATTAGTAAATATGGACATGCATGTATCATCACTCATATTTTATTGGAGGCATGTGACAAATATATAATTATAGATTGAGTATATTGATAAAGATAATAAATGTAATAAACTCAAATTAATTTCGAAATTAATTTCATTAAATAATTCTTTGCTGAATGAATTATGTAATAAACTCAAATATATATATATATATATAGATATATATATATATGCAACCAATAACCAATAATGAGGCCTGGCATTAGTAATGTTGCATTATAATTTGAACAAAGTGGTTATATCAAACATATTCATCCAACTTACATAGAGAAAAAATAATTTAATACATAAAAGAAAAGTAAACCGAACGGAGTACTCCACTAAAAGTTTTCCTTGTGAAACTGAAACTTGGTAAAACTTGAATGAGAAAGTTCTGACGATAGATTCTTGAGTTGGCTAGTAAGTGTTGGAGCTCCACAATAAAACACGCCTGCATATGTGAGGATAATAGTTAGAAAATGCACATGGAATTACTATACTTTTACCATTTTACTCTTCATCTTATACCGTTTTTAATTGAATCTTTTGTAGGTCATTTTCAAATATCATAAATATTTAATCAGGTTATTTCATTTTATAGTCATGAAAGAACAAGTCAATTTCGGTTATTAGGTACATATATAATTTTCCAAAAAATAGAAATAACGAGCATATAATAAAATATCTAAAGACGCGTGAACATTTTACTCTTCATCTTATACCGTTTATTTAATAAGGACTTGATTTGTAGATATATTATTTCTCAAAAAACCTATCTTTTTTGTGGGTTGAAAAATACTCTCTTTAGTTCTCAATCTTTTTATTAAAAGTACTTTAAATTTGCAATGATAAATCAAACTTTAATACGAAATTAATTTTTAAGAATTGATCATTCTTTCATTTAAATTTATAATCTGTGGTACTCAGAAAAAAAATTATAATTTACGACTAAAACTTTAATCAATGGGTTAGAAACCAGCTTACCAACTGTTTCATGTTCATGATTGTCAGCAATCCGATTGTAGACTTTTCTCCAATTAGGTCTCCCAAAATGGGTCTTAACCCGGGTTCCTCCAACAATATCCACTCCATTTTTGGCATGGTTGAGATCCTGAAGCATGGTGATAACAGAAGACCTAACATCTCCTTCTTCATAAACACTGGTGCAGTAGTTATGCATTTCTATCACTCCCTCCCTATCCATTTCAGCTACACTGTTCATCGTCTCCTTGAACCATTCGAACGAGTTTTGTTCCCTGGTTACCCAGTACAGGTACGCCCTTTTTGTCCTGAAATATTCCGATCCGTTTCTCGCCGGCGTCTTCTCCAGCGGAATAGGGCTGTCGATTTCTGACACGACTTCTGGATCTTCGCAGTCCGGGGATTTTATCTTGTTCAGAATGTCTTTCACGATGCTTATCATCGGAGTTGCTCCGATGCCTAACCCGACTAGAAGTACAACGTCGTATTTCTTGTAGTTCTGTGCTGGCGCTCCGTATGGCCCGTCGATTAAAAGCTTCGGGAAACTGTTCATCATCATCACTCAAAAAGATTAGCAAAACATAGTTAATAATGAAGGGAAAATCGATCCAGATAGCTACACTTACTTGGGATCGTTCTGGTCTATTCCTTTTTCTGATCCATCGGAATCGAATCGGAGCGGTCCAGTTTCCCCTTTTGGTAGTGCTGGACAAACCTAATTGATCAAATCAGAAATTATATACCAGGTCTAATTTGCTAATACTGATCTGATTTTTATTTAAAATACTCTGATTATTGTTAATGCAGGTCGTTTAATTCAATTTTTGTTTCCAGAGAAAGAAGTTCACTTATTGAGGTGACAAATAAATGTAATTATGTCCCACTCATTGAGCTAATTAATTAGTTTTGGCATACCTTAGAGTAGACAGTTCTCAAACGATTAGTCCAGTCACCAGCAGCTGCGATATGAAGGCTCAGGTAGTCATCTCCAGGAGCTGAGGTTAGGGAGAATGGGTGCCTGTGATTTTTTTTTAACAGTCAAGATATGAACTTTCAAAACATTTATATAAATATGAGTTTTAAATTTTGATTTGATATCTATAAACAATTAATATTTTTATTTAAATTATGTGAAGTACTCAATGGACACTTTGGAGATATAATTAATGAGAGACTACTGTCTTGGGTTGCATTAATCTAGTGGAATCACGTACACGTTAGTGGAGTTGAGTTTCGCCTTGGCAATCCCTAAAATACTTGCGTTTAATGAGTACTCTTATCGTCAGAATTAGGAATCACGATCTCTAAATTGCGGCTTGTAAGAGTTGACATGAATATGTACACTAGGATCACCACACTGATCACTTATGTTTAGTCTAGTTTGTAACAATTTCACAATATTGTACAAACTGCTTATCAAAAACTTTTTATCATGTGGTGAGACATATAAATTTTTACCCAAACAGTGGCTTAATTATATATATATAAAAAAGTACTCAATCACACCTACCACTCAAATGGAGATACAGCTGCACAGTTGAGGAACATGTATTGCCCACTTCTGTATTCAAATTCCTTGGGTTTTGACATTTGAAGGGTCAACACTTTTTCAGTATAAACCACAACCTACAAAACTCACAAATTCATTAATCTTGCTACCAAAATATTTCAAACTCTGAAAAAGTATGTAAACCTTTTTCTTTAAATTGCGGTGTAAACATAGTAGAATTTTGTGTAAGAATATTATTCTTTCGAATTATGTGGTTTTATATTAATTAAGTTTTCTATTGAAATATTGCTATTCCATAATATATTTGGTAACTTATAAAATTAAGTATAAATGAATAATTTCTAATAATCTCTATTTTGATGGACGGTTGAGATTAATCCTATGGAAACCCTAAAGAGGATTTAGGTCCTCTCTCCACCTATAAATTGATGTCTTTAATCCATTGTAAAGGCATCGGAATGACAGACTTATGAGAATCCTTATGAGCACTAAAGCTAAAGCGAATCTGAAAGCGTATAAAGCGCATAGGCGAGAAGAGAGAAAATTAAACCCCTACTCAAGACTCATAGATTAATGACATCGATCTCTCCCCAACAATGAGTACTGGAGGTAAGTAATTCTATAACTTCTCATGATTCTGTTACATGATTGATCTAGGTGTTTAAAGATTTTAGGGTCATGTAATAATTATGTTTGCATTTTGAAGTCCGATAACTCCCGACCTTATTTACCAAGCTCAAACTTATTTTTCTTATTCCGTCCTTCATAGGCTTAAAATAATTTAACTGTAACATTATAATGAACTTATAACTACCTTCTGTAATTGTACTGTCTCGAAGTTTGATCTGAATTTCCTAATCAGTGCCTCCCCAGCATAAAATAACATTGGAACTGCCAAGTACATCCATGTCTGCAACCAAAAACAGTAAAAACAATAACTAAACTGAACACAAATGAATGTTTGTGTTTTTAACAAGACTCACCGTTTTCTTGTACCATTTATGGGTCAGATAGAGCTTTGTGCCATGAACAATAAGGAGTGCATAGACGATGACAAATAGGCGGTGAGAATACCAGAACGCATTGAAACCAGTGAGTTTCTTGATGAGCTTCGGTAGCTTCTTCATTTTGTCGCGACGAAACCATGGCGCGGCGAGCGTGAAAGTTACGGTCATGAGAGCCACCATTGCCAAACCAGTAAGCCCTTCCACTCCTTTAATGAAATGCCAGTAGCTATCTGGTTGTTTACCGAAGTATGGGATCATTGGTTGGTATTTCTCAGGGCTGGCATTCAGAATTCGAGGGAAATCACACGATAAGTGAGCGATTCCGTGTATTCCAACGCCAACTATGATTGCCACGGCTATTACCTAAATTATTAATATAACACCACTAATTAATCTTTGGAAAATTCTCTATTAAGCAGGTAAGAAGATTCAAAATTATTAGAAAGGTATTCTGATTGTTTTAATGACTATTTTTATTTGGAAATGACATTTATGATCTTTATTTCTTAACTATTTTTAAAAAACATTTTAGGTTTTCCTGAGATTTTAATCTAGTTTTAACACACATTTTATTTGGTGATAACTGAACTTAAATAAAATATATTACACTAAACTGGTGCAAAATCAATGTATAGTAATATAGGTTGACTAAACTAAGATGAATTTTATCAGATTCTATACGTTTGAAATGATTTTTTAGAAAAAATCGAACTTAATTGATCATAACTGAATTGAGCTGAATGGAAATATATTGAATCAAAGTAAAAATTAGATGCCCATAACAAATAAAAATAAATATTATCAAATCATGTACCATCAAAACGGTATACTGAATTGATTTGAAATAAATTAAATAGAACTAAACGGATAAACGTTCGTATAAGTTGGGAGAACGAACCCTTAATTTAATGTTTTGAATTTTTTAAGTTATTTATATAGATTTTAAAAAAGATTATAAATGTCATTTTTCTAGGAAATGGTCATTGAAACAATTAGAATTCACTCCATAATAAGTATTATATAATTATGCCCTTTGTGTGATAATTTTGAATATTCCTACGCGCTGAACTGAATGTTTCCCCATATTCTTTTATATAAATGTTAGGGAAAAAAGTGTTAGTTAATTACCTGGTGAAATGTGATGTTGTCATCAAATGGAACTGCAACTCCTAACTTAGTCTTGTTTCTGAGCCAGGTGATGGTGTTTCTGCAGACGGGAAACAAGATGAGAGCCATGTTCAGCTTCAACGTCTCCGCCGCGCCTTTGGCTAAGCAAACGCAGGTGCCCATCACTTGATACGCATCTCTGTGTTTGTACTCTACGTATTTATACGCAAAAAGTCCAGCCATGGTTCCAAACCACAGTGCCAGAAACAAAACTCTTTTCCAATTCTCATCCATAAAGTACGTAAATCCTTGCAATATCTTGATTGCATTACGACCAAACTTTGGGATCAGTGTTTTTGCTTCACCTGCTGCTGGTTTTGCAGCAGGAGGATTTTCTTCTAACAGTAGCATCTCTAACTCTTCCAACTATATTAAACAATATTCAAGAACAGAGAACATTAAAAGTGATCTTCAAAATTATCAAACATATTTCAAAATTTGAGTGATTTAGTTACCTGGACAGATCCGTTCTTGTCGTGGTCTAGAGCTTCCATGATCAGTGATGCATACTCATCAGCGTTACTTTGAATATTGGCAAGTTTATTGATTGAAGCACTGAGGCATATAATCTGTCAGTAAAAATTTAAGGCCGTTAGATAAATGAAATAGAAAAAGCTCCCGATTTTAACCATAATTCTCTCCGCTCAGCATTTCCCAAAATCTACCAACTTATCTGAAATGTTTTTCATTATTTAGTTAGTTTTAGATTGCTGAGTAAGAAAATATTGATCTGTATATGTAACTTTTGTTGAAATTAATTAAAAATCTGGTCGGATTGATTTTGTGTCCGGCTGTCTTTTAATAGCAAAATTGCATTTGTAGGGAACAAAACATGAAAGTATAATGGTAAAGTTTGTTGAAACACCAATTTTTCTAATTGTTGTGAAAATATTATTATATATTTAAACTCAAATGATACATATTTGTGTTAAAACATTGATCATTTTAAAAAGAAAACATATTACAAAAAGTGTTTTGATACGAAAATTCAAGAAATTTCATATAAAAATTTGCAAAATCTCTAGAAAGTCCGACTTTCCTAAGTGTTATGGAACTACCACTATATATTTAAGGTCAAGTGATACTATTTTATATTAAAACATTGATAGTATCAAAGTGAACATATAGTAAAACATGTTTTAATCCAAAAATTCATGAATTTACATTAAAACATTAATAAAATTCAAATAACAAATTTTACTGTTCAAATTAAAAGGTACAATGTATAAGTTAAAACGTATAAAGACTCTTATGGAAAGTCAGGAAAGTTGGACTTTCAGGAGACTTTCTCATAAAAATTTTAAGTAATTAATAAAATATACAGTTCAAATTTAAAGGTAGACTGGTTAAAATTGTATAAACACTTTCATCGAAAGTTAGGAAAGTTGTGAGTGCAGGAGATTTTCTAACTACTAATTTCTCTTTTTTTTCAAAGAAAATTAAAAATAATTCTACTCTATTAATTAATTAGTGTATGGAAGACACGTCCAAATGATCCTTGCATTATTGATACAGTCAACTACAACTAGGTGTCACTACAAAAAATGATTGAAATATAATATAAATATATACGTTAACAAACGCGCAAAAAGACACATGTATATCATGAATAAGAAATAGTTCAAATAGTTCATGAATCACAACATGCATAGTGATAGAACGTAAAACTCAGAATGATGGTAGATCTAAATATTAATACTTGTAACAATTTAAACTAATTTATTGTGATTATATATACCCTCACCAGCTGGCTAAAGGATTTACAAATCCTTGATTAGTCGACTGAATATAATTAGCTTACGAAACAGGCAGTTGACTAAGAATAATAATTACCTCTTTCACTTCTTCTTCGCTAATTTTGCCGTCTGCATCTTTGTCAACCCTGTTAAATTTGTTCCTTCATCGTTACAGAGTAAATAGTAACTAAACCATAAGATCATGAACAATAGTAACTAAACTCACATATCGAAGAAAATCTTAAGCCGAGTGTGAAAGCTCTGATCGGATAATCTGATCCAAAACTCTTCGAGCTGTTCTTTATTGATGGCATCTCCGATAATATTGCTCCTTCTACAAAGAGCATCAAAAAGCTTCTCTGCAAATTCCGTAGACTGTGCATTCATACCTGCACCAGCAAAAGAAAATTACGTCTCTGTCGTGTTCATGATCACCAAGAAATTCGTCGTGTTTAATTACCAATGCACTTCCAGAACAGAGACCGGGGAAGTAGCCCGTTGGCAGCGGGTTTGGTGAGATCATCGAACCGCCTAAACACGGCGGCCCATCCTTCGGAACCCTCGGCTTCATTGATGAATTTCAGGCCTATCAGAGCATGAGCTGCGGCTGAGGTTGGCTGATCGGAGTTTTTGCTCATTTCTGACCTTTGATCAAATTAATGAGGCTAGTTTTTCTGGGATTAGAATGTGAAATTAATGATTAACTACAGGAGAGTGTATGTAATGGAGAAGGAGAGGTGCGACTTCTTGTATACTAATTTTTATCCAAGTCTTTTGTCAATTATATTTTAGTGTTGAATGCCTCATAGATCCAATCATGCATACATACACTGTCGAGTATTAATGAAATAGTTAACGGTACTGACTGTACATGTTCAAATTTCTGAGTTCCTATATATAGTACCTCGGATACATCTTTTGTACTATCATTTATTATATTTTTTTTTTTGAGGAATCATTTATTACATCTTTAAATTCCAAAAAAATAAATAATGATTTTAGTTTCTTGGATGAAAGTTACATCAGTTTTTTAAAGTTAATTAATATAGTTTATATTTTAACATCAAATATATATTTTTAGATTATTATTAAATTGATAAAATATGACATGTCTGGCAATGGCCCTAATTTACCTATTAAACATTTCCATACACTATCCAAGCTGATAATAGGAGTTCTTTTTCCAAAATAACCTCATTCTTGAAATTAATTTCCAAAATAACACTCTATTGAATTTAATTCCATAACTAATGTTTTGAATGTAATGGTGGAACGACGTCGATGACATGGATCATACCATTTTTTTTAAGATTAAAAACCACCATAGATGGGGGATATTTATTAGGCTTAAAGGGAGGTAATTTGTGATATTACGGAATAATTAAGTTGAGAACCTAAAATGTATCTAAAGCACGGATACAGGCTGTTCCTAAGTCTAAAAAAAGTGCGATGAAATTAATACATCTGAACATCCTAAAGTCTAATGCTCGAAAGCATCTAAATATATGGCAGGTAAAGCATCAATAACTTGCACCAACCTCAACACTAAAGCCATGGTCAGCCAAGTCTAGCAGTCTAGATTTATTCACAGCGTCGCCAGAAATAAGTCGTCGAAACTATTCTAACTTGGATTTCTAGAGACTTGAAATCTAGGGAATTTTCCATAACTTGGCTAATCCGATTACAAAGAAAACAACAAATAGGCAATAAATACTCGATAAACTAGTCCATATAATTATGCAAAAAGATCCAAGTGAAGCACATATCCCATCTGACATAAATAAATAAAAAATAATAGAAACCATTCATCTGCCTCTAGGATGCATGAAGCTGTCGGTGGCGGGAGGCTGCTAAGGTGGTGGCGCGTGCAGACGCGGGCCGACGAGTTGCATCAAATTGAAGGCGCGTTTTCTCGGCGAAGGATGAGATCCGATGATACGCCGGCTTGTTCATGTCTCCGACGGCGTGTTGAGGTGCATGCTTGATGAATCGGCCGCGCGTGAGGCGCGTGAGTATGTCTCCATGCCCGATCTACTCTACTAAGAATCGGATCTGTTGACCCCTTGTGTTTCTGACAGCCAAATCGGCGGTTGTGGCGGTCCGTTGACCGTTGGTAACTCCCATGGCCGGCGACTGTGCAAAACTGTCTTTTCGGCTTCCTCACGCAGCAGAGAGGAGGAGATTCACGGTGGACATTCCATCGTTCTGGAGGATCGAGGTGGAAGCTTTTAAATGTCGTCGCTGACGGGAAGATGAATGTTTTTAGGCGAGGGGTAGAAGGGGTGGATGGGTACTGAAGGAAAAGATATTGTGGTGGAAGGGGTGATTGGGCTGTGGCGAGGAGCACCGGTGTTAGCACCAACCGCCCCTCCGATTAGAGATCGTGTTTTGGGGCGTGAGCGGAGGGAGGAGAGAGAAAAGGGGGCTGCGTTCAACATGGAATATCATACATGTACAACACCTAGATATGTCTGATTTTTAAAAAAATCGTGTAATTACTACATTTAAACTTTTTAGAGTCTGATCTTTATAACTAATTTGAATATAGATCAATTTAGTTCCACTGAAATATGATGCTATGAAATTTAGTTTAATTTAGTCAGATTATACCTATTTTTCAATACGGTAATTTTTATATCAGTTCAGTTTAGATTAGTTCAATTCAGAAAAATTTATGATTTTATTAAATTTGGCTTAATTTAGTCATATTAAAACAGTTTCCATTTTTTATGACAGTTCAATTCATTCGATTCAGTTCTAATTCATGATAAAATATGACTATAGATTTAGCTTAATTTTTAGCCATATAATTTTGCGGTACATAAATTTTATTTCGGTTCAGTTCAATTAATTTTGATTAGGAAATAAGTTGTAAAGAACATATTCTAATAACTTTACATGCAGTAATTACAAAAGCTTTCAAATTAGACATAGAATTTAAGATAATTTACAAGTTTAACAGAAAACTCTGATCAGCCATTGAATAATCTAATAGAGATTCAGGCATCGAATCAGAAACAAGACAAGATGTTGTTGATGTGCTCCCTCAGGATCCCACTTAAGACATATATATGATGCATCACATCCCACTCCCAGGAACAACATTGAGGTCAATTCTGTGAGGCATCCATTGAATGTTTGTAAGGATATGAGTCAACCAGCAAGAGTTCATTTCTATTCCTATGATGATCTGGAGACCTTGAATCTCAAAGAGTTGAAAACAAAACAGAGAAGAAAACAAGACCTTTTTGTTATCCCATACAAATCAGTGGAGATTTCTGACACTTTTCAAGTTTTGTAGGATAATGAGGATGAACTTAGGTCTAAAAACTATGAAAAGGCTCCCAGTGAATTGGAATGGAGATCAGCTGAAGGCCCTACTTAGAGGAGCTGAGGAGTTGCGAATCGGGAACAAAAGGCGTGGAAACAAGTGCCGTGTCAGTCATGCCTGCACGCTGAAGAATGTCCATGGCATACTTCGCCTGCCCGATAAACAACCCTGAAGAGGAGTGAGAAACCTCCAATCTCCAAAAGTATTGAAGAGGGCCAAAATTCTTAACAGCAAACTCATGATCAGTGCGAGCGACAAACTTCTGAATAAGAAGAGCATCATTTCCGGTGAGAATGATGTCATCCAAATAAACCAAAAGATACAACACCTTTGATCCACGGATGAAAATGAACATCGAAGTGTCGGACGAACAGCACCGAAAGCCCAAGTGAGTCAGATAGGAACTGAACCGCTGAAACCAGACACGAGGAGCCTTTTTGAGACCATAAATAGCCTTGCGGAGACAACAAACGTAATCAGGATGACAGGGATCAGTGTATCCTGACGGTTGTTCCATGTAAAATGGGGAGTCGAGGTGACCATTAAGAAAAGCATTCTTAACGTCGAGCTGATGAAGAGGCCAACGAAAACTGGTGGCAAGAGACAAGATAACCCAAACAGTGGTTTGACGACTGGGCTAAACATGTATGTGTGAAGTCGAAGCCAGGAAGTTGGGAATATTCTTGAGCAACCAAGCGAGCCTTATAACGATCATAAGTCCCATCCGGCCGATGTTTGAGCCGATAAACCCATTTGGAACCAACAACATTAACTCCGAAAGGACGTGGGACAAGATCCCAACTACGTTGTTGACGTAGTGCATGCATCTCTTCATCCATAGCAGCCACCCAACTAGGATCCTTAAGAGCAGAACGAAAACCTCGAGACTCAGTTTCAGGGGCGCAAGAAAACCATTGAACACATAATCAGAATAATCCTTGGCAGTGAGACTCCCTGTCTGAGAACGAGTTGTCATATGATGAAGAGGAGGCGGTGGCGGTGGAGGTGGCGATGGCGAATGACCATGAGTTGGTTCTGGAGGAGGACTGAGAGATGACGAGGCTCATGAAGCAGATGAACCGGAGACAGGAGATGATGAAGACGCCTCTATGGTATGGATTGGCGAGGGCGGATCAGGTACTGTCATAGCCGGAGTGTCCTCCGAGTCAATGAATGTAGAGATATCCAGTGCTTCAGGAACTGTGGAGGATTGA
This sequence comes from Sherardia arvensis, assembly GCA_948330725.1. NCBI lineage: Eukaryota > Viridiplantae > Streptophyta > Magnoliopsida > Gentianales > Rubiaceae > Sherardia > Sherardia arvensis. Next base: position 11,658,669 of record OX415244.1, read on the forward strand.
CGATCCAATGAAGGAAACGATGTCTCATCAAAGTGAACATGACGTGTAAGGTAAACTTTCTTGGTAACTGGATCCAAACACCGGAAACCTTTGTATTATGTAAAATATATAGAGTTATACAATGGTACAAGTACAATGATCTAGACTAGTCTAAATAAGGTATACTAATATATACAAATCAATCACAATAATATGAAGATTATTATGATATTCTATCAATATTAATGTTGAAGTATATATTGATGTTATCAAAAATTTACACCACAAATAAAATTCTATATGATCAACCATAAAACATACAAATGAAGGTTTATCAGGTATAGTTGTGGTGTGGTAAAAATATAATTTCACTCCTTAAAATAAATTTTCCTCACAAGAGACATTCTAAACATTTATTAATCTATATAAACAATTTTACAGTGATTATACAAGAAGAAAAAAATTACTATATGATACACAAAAATTGTCCTTTTTTCTGAACATCGTCTAAACTTTTGTCGTATCCTTCTTGAATCTTAATGGTCTATGGCTTAAGATATTGTTTAGTCGCACCACATCCCATTATGGAAGACGGCAATGTTCCAACCTTTTCGATCCCCGATTCAAACACAACTCCCATCCCCAAGAAATAATGGGACTCAATATGACAATGCATAAGCCACACACCAGGATTATCCGCCCGGAATCTTAAAGCGGTCCAGCCGAAAGGATGAACCGCCACCGTATTCTTCATCACCGGGTTAACAAGGTTAAACTTCTGAGGATCACTCGAGATGTTAAATCTCCCGGTTCCATATCCAAGCACCCAAAAATCATGACCGTGAAGATGCCAAGGATGTGTCTCACTGGCGGTTAGATTCATAGTGTTTACATTCTGCAAAATTACATCAACCGTGGAGTTAAACTTGAGCCGGTATATCGAGGTGCTTGAGGTGCCGTTGAAGTTAGATCCATTCCGGATAGTGACGTAATCTTCATCGTCGTAACTATCTGGAGCCGGGGCTTGATCAAAAGCATGCAGTATTTTGTGTTTGAGTGCTATTAAGTACGGTGTGCTAGGATGACTAAATGACACGTTATTGACGGACCATCGGGTTCGACCGTCAACCCGGTTTTGGGTATTCAGCAATTGGATCACTCGGTCTGACTTAACCGGAGGGGGGATGATGTAGCCTTTGAGTGCTTTCGTGGCCAGACTCTGAGCTACCCTTGGAGCCGAATCGTCCCAAGCCGGTCCAACCGGAGAAGGATTGGATGGCATTTTGGATGGATGGGTAGGGTAATACCTAAACACACCTAATCCAGGTGGGGTTTGGCTAAACCTACTCACAATTTTTGCACTAATCCAGTAATTTCTTGTAGGGTTTTGATCAGCTTTCACTAGCACCGAATAGGTCTCCCCAGAATAGATGAACAGATTCTGCACCACGAATGGCTCTACATTGTGTCCATCAGCTTCAACAACAGTCATATTATGACCCTACAACAATAAACAGATCATACATGTTACTCGCTCCGAGTCTCTATTTTTTGCACACTAAAAATGTTGCTTTCATTTTTTTTTGGTAAGTTTTAGATTAATCTCAACTATACGATCCACCATTCGGTTTTCATTTTAAAATCAATGGCTGTCAAATTCTTACCTCAATTGCAAAACTCAATGCTGAGAGAGAAGTTAAGCTTCCTATTCGAAGACGGTATGTTTTTCCGGGAATGACGGTTAACGAATATGGAGTGCACTCTTGACTTGTAGCATTGCATAGATCGGCTGCGATCCCTGGTGTGCTGCAACTGAACTTCCCTTTCCCGTTAATCAGTATCGACTGTAAAATCGAAAAATATTATTATAATTTGTGAAGTCGCAAAAACAACAGTTTTATATCTGTGTTTGACAGGTTATTACGTACACGAGGTTCGCCGACCCAAACAAACGGAAGGGAATTCAGGCCGACCGCCAGTTCGTGGGTGCCGTTGTGATACCAATCCTTGAGAATGATTCTCCGGTCAAAATCATAGTTGTATGGCTCTGAGACATTATCAGGAAGAGCAACCTGAATCATCCCGTACAGACCAACTAGTCTTTGCATCCCATAATGAGCATGATACATATAAGTCCCTGCCTGCAAATCACATCAAATTCCCGTTGAGACAGGTTTCATAATACTTCACTACTATAAAAAGTTTAATATTTATCAGAATCATCCTGATATACCCAGGTATCAATTAAATAACGACACGTCATTCTAAAGTAATTTTAATTTGACCTCGTATTCAATCTGATTGAGACATTCAAGTTTAGGTTTTACAAATTTACTAATTAAATTTATCTTAATCAATTAAACATCTCTATTATATAATTTTATTAGTGCATGATAAGGATTATAGGAGAATATCCTGATAAAATGTTATTCTCCCTATAGAATACACCAAATATTGACTATACTTATTGTTCAAATCTAGTGGTTATACTTTAAAACCATTTGATATTAGTTAAGTGTGTAGTTGGTTTAAGTCACTATCAACTAACATTAGTTTGATCTTATACGATTATATATTTTTTAATTATAGTAATAATGACTAGACCTATTTCAAACATTTGTTCTTTTTGATGTAATTAGTAAATGTAAAGTCAAGTTTAATTTTAAACATAAAATTCAATCTATTTTATTCATGTTAATATCATTATATATAAAATCAATTCATTTCCGTTTGTTTCATCTTTAAATTAATTAAAGAGAATATGATCTTACTCTATCTACAACAAACTTGTATCGAAAGGTATCTCCTGGGACGATAGGACATTGAGTCACCCCCTCAGCTCCATCAGCCCAGTTTGTGTCGATCTGAAAATCATCACATCAATTAAAATCGAACCGAGAATTAAAATTCCAATAAAAAACAGCTATCATTTTCGTTTTCCTTTGTGTGTGTATATATACACACACACGCATTATATACGTACGAACCTGTCTAATACCGTGCCAATGAACGGCGACGCCCTCCTTCAGCAAGCTGTTTTTGAGATCAACGATAACCGTATCACCCTGCTGCGCAAAGATGGTGGGCCCGGGATTCTGGCCGTTAACGGTGATAACCAGTTTCTTGTAACAGTCCGGTGACCGGAACTCGTACTTGACATCCCATTTTTTATGCTGGACTCTGGCTTCCACGGCCACCGGAACTATGGAACAAACCAAACAGGCAAAGCCGACCAAGATTTTATAAGCAGAGAGCATCATTTATTTTGCTTTTTAACTTGAAATCTTTATAGCTAGTAGTGGAAGTTTTGGTTTTGAAGATTCTTGAGATGAATATGGAATTTGGAGTACAGATACTTGTATAAATAGGAATGGTTGAGAGTTGACTGGTCGATGAGGTCAACCATTGGCATGTTGGAAAATAAAATTAAAAAGGCTTAAAAGTCACACAAGGTATTTTAAAAGGGGTAGCTTTTCTTGGTTGAGACGATGAAATTGTTTGGAAATAGCATCTCTAGATCGACTTTTCAAAGGGTGATGTTTGCGTAATGACCGCATGATTAACTTACTTCAGGTCGGAAACTCTTACTTGTATATGTTTGCCAATATTAACGTGTGTGCATGATTAGTTAGGTCTACAAAAGAGATTTCCATTTTAACTTCCGTTTTTTTACTGGTACGCTAGATACAAAATCGTATTTTGGTTATTTGCAATTCATATTTTTATAATACTAATCAAATATACAATGATTATGATATATAAATGATTATGATATATAATTGATTTGTAAATGTATGCAATAAAGTAATATATGTCATACATATGTTTGATATACATAATTATTGATCAAAATATATGTAACGAAGACTTATTTTAATTTTAAATTGCAAAATAAGTAAAATACAGATTGCATTAGCAATTTTTTTAATATTCTCTTATAACCCTGAATTCTTTAAAAGTTTAATTATAACCTTGAAACAAAAAAGTCTCCAAACTGATTGGAAAATTGTGTAAAGATCATAAATCACTTCTTCTTCTTTTTTCAAAAACGTAAAAAGACCATGAATCACTTAATTCAATTTTCAAATCTTTTCATAAATATATCTAAAAAAATCACCCTCCACTGTCCACTCTTTGTGTCTTTTATTTCAAGACAGTGATCTCTTTTGATAAATTGAACTAAATTAAATTTATAATGAACTAAAAAGTTATAAAGAGTTGGTCTCCAAAACATCAAACTTTCCTCACCTTTTAGGAAAATCTTTATACGTTTTAGTTTATATCATGTACCTTTTAATTTCAACGGTATAACTTTTACTTAATTTTTTACATAATCTTTCTTTCATTTTTGCATTAAAACGTGTTTTACTATATATTTACTTTAAAAGTAATAATGTCTTAACTAATCAATATATTATTTAAGGTTAAATATGCAGTGGTAGTTCCATAGAGAAACACTTGTGTAAGACGGATTTATAATAAGGTAATGGTCTAATTCTTCATGCTTGGGCCAAAATTAGCAATTAGGTTGATTTACAAATACAAAACAAATCATACATTACCATAAGGATGCCTTATAAAATTATTCGTCAGTTCCATATCATGTATGCAAGTCGGTCTTTCAAAAGATTTTGTCAAATTAAATAAATATATTTAACTGGACTGAAATGTAAAAAATAAAAATAAATATAACTGAACTGAACTAACATAATTTTCATTTTTTTGATAAAAATATAACAAATAATAGCAAAAAATATAATCTACTGAACTGAATTGATATATTTTATTATATTTATCTGAACTGAACTGTTTTTTTAAAAACGTACTGAACTAAACTGATTTTATTATAACTGGACTGTTTTTTATGGAAAAGCTTAAAAAAAGAGTTAAAAGAGAGCAAAACTATCCCAAACTTTTTTATTCCAAATTCGAGGAGCAAATTTGTCATTCTATATTTAAACAATAATGAAAACATCATGGTCAATGCTAGTCAAATGGGCAGGGTTTTAATCTTGAGAAAATGTAATTCACCGTAGTTGATGTGTCTGTATTATGTCAAATATACAGGATTACAAGAGTACAAATACAATGTTTCTAGACTATTCTAAATATGGTACATAAGTATATACAAATCAATCACCATTATTCTCAAGATAATTGTGATATTTTATCACCCCATTCAAGCGAAGCGTCGGATGAGAAGCCACGCAAAACTTGGATAGAAATAGCGTGAAGAGAGGACCATGGAAACCTTTGGTGAATATGTCAGCAATCTGTAAGGAAGTAGGGACATGACTAACACGAAGCCTGCCAGAAGCCACCAACTCTCGAACAAAGTAGTAGTCAATGTCAATATGCTTAGCCCGTTTGTGAGCAACGGGGTTTTGAGCAAGGAAAATAGCACTACTGTTGTCACAAAGAGGTAAGTGTGAAGACTTCAAAGGAACACGAAACTCCTTGAGCAGATTGCACAACCAAACAATCTCAGCCGTAGTATTGGCCATAGCACGGTACTCAGATTCACAGCTGGATCGGGAAACAATTGGCTGTTTCTTAGCACTCCAAGAGACAAGATTACCACCAAGGTAAATGGCATAACCATAGGTGGAACGTCGAGTTTCAACACAGCGAGTCCAATCAGCAACTGAGTACCCTAACACTGAAAGTGAGCTGGAAGACGGTCGAAAGAAAAGTCCATGATGAAGAGTACCACGAACATATCAAAGAATACGAGTGACCGCCTGATAATGATCGTCACGAGGTGACTGAAGGAACTGGCTAAGAGAATTGACTGCATAGACTAGATCAGGCCTAGTAATGGTCAAACACTGCAATGCTTCAACAAGCGAACGATATAACTTGGGATTTGAAAACTCTGGACTAGAGGAGTGAGGAGTTGTGCACCAGGAACAAAAGGCGTAGAGACAGGCGCTGTGTCAGTCATGCCAGCGCGCTGAAGAATCTCCATGGCATACTTAGCCTGGCCAAGACACAACCCCGAAGAAGAGCGAGAGACCTCTAATCCTAGAAAGTAATGAAGAGAGCGAAGATCCTTAATAGCAAACTCATGATCAGTGCGAGCGACAAACTTCCGAATAAGAAGAGGATCATTTCCAGTGAGAATGATGTCATCCACATAGACCAAAAGATACAACACCTTTGAGCCACACATAAAGATGAACATGGAAGTGTCAGACGAACAGCACCAAAAACCTAAACGAGTCAGATAAGAACGGAAACGTTGAAAACCAGGCACGAGAAGCCTGTTTAAGGCCATAGATGGCCTTTTAGAGACAACATACATGATCTGGATGGCGAGGATCAGTGTATCCAGACGGCTGTTCCATGTAAATCGGGGAGTCAAGATGACCATTAAGAAAGGCATTCTTAACATCAACCTGATGAAGGGGCCAACCAATAGTGGTGGCAAGAGACAGAATGATGCGAACGGTGGAAGCTTTGACGACGGGGCTAAACGTGTGAGTGAAGTCAAAGCCATGAACTTGAGAGTATCTCTGAGCAACCAAACGAGCCTTATAACGATCAATAGTGTCATCCGGTCTATGCTTGAGCTGATAAACCCATTTGGAACCAACAATATTAACTCCAGAAGGACGAGGGACAAGATCCCAAGTACGTTGCTGACGTAGTGCATGCATCTCTTCATCCATAGCAGCCACCCAACGAGGATCCTTAAGAGCAGAACGTAAACCCCGAGCTTCAGTTTCAGCCAAAAGTGCCGCAAGAAAACCAGTGACAACATAATCAGAGTAATCCTTAGCAGTGAGACTGCCTGCCTGAGAACGAGTTGTCATGCGATGGCTAGGTGGCGATGGTGGTGGTGGCGATGAAGAATGGGTTGGAGTTGGTTATGGAGAAAGGTTGGATGGCGATGACGCTCCAAAATCAGGCATACGTGGTGATCCAGAGACAGGTGATGGTGGAGATGCCTCTATAGATTGATCTGGTGAAGGCTAATCAGGTGTTGTCAAAGCCAGAGTATCATCATAATATGAATCAAGAAATGTAGAGACATCCAAAGATTTAGAGGCCGTGGAGGATTGACGTTCCAATGATGGAAATGAAGTCTCATCGAAGCGAGCATGGCGTGTAAGATACACTCTCTTAGTGACCGGGTCCAAGCACCGAAAACCCTTGTATTGAGAGTTGTAACCAAGAAAGACGCAAGGTGTGCTGCAAGGAGCCAGCTTGTGATGAGAGAACGACCGAATATAAGGATACACCAAACATCCAAACGGATGAAAATTTGAGTAGTCCAGATGACGTCCATAAGCCAGAAAATACGGCGAGACATTATTAAGAACAGGTGTAGGAAGCCTATTAATGGTGTATGTAGCAGTGGCACATGCTGCATCCCAATAAGAAGCTGGCATCTGAGAGTGATAAAGCATCGACAATCCCATTTCTGTCACATGACAATGCTTCCGTTCGGCTCTACCATTCTGTTCAGGAGTATACGGGCAAGAAATCTGATGAAAGATGCCCCTAGCTGCGAAGTGAGAGCGCAACCGTGCATTTGTAAACTCAGTACCACCATCGCTTTGAAACACCTTAATAGTGCGAGAGAACTGATTCTCCACAAAGTTCTGAAACTGCAGGAATGTCTCAACAAAATCCGATTTTCGCTTCAGTGGATAATACCAAGTAAATCGCGAATAGTCATCGATAAATATGGAATAATAAGAATAGCACTGGCAGATAAGACTGGTGCAGACCCCCACAAATCACAATAAACTGAATCAAGTATAGACCGTGCTCGCTTCGGATTGTCCATAAAAGAAAGCCTTTTTTCCTTTTGCTTTTTCACACGCTGAGCAAAGAGAAGACTTGGGCGACAAAGAGGTGACCTTAACATGATTCAGTTTATTCAATAAAGAAAGGACGGAATGAGAAGTATGACCCAGTCTAGCATGCCAAATATCAAAGGAAGCTGTATTTTTATTTGATCGAACGTAAGCAACAAAAGCAGCACCACTCCGTTCAAGCACATAAAGACCATGATGAAATCGACCCCGGCCTAAAATTTCCTTGTTTGACCGTTTTTGAATCACAAACGAAGACTCATCAAAAGAAACTACAGCTTTTAAATTCTTTGTGAGCATGCTAATCGAGAGCAAGTTTTTCGTAACATCGGGAACCACCAAAACATCTGATAATAATAAATTACAAGAAAACTGATGACGACCAACATGTGTAATGGAAACATCACGATCATTAGCAAGAGAGACAGAACGGTTACTAGTATAAGGAGCAACACGATGAAGACCAGAAGATGCTGAGGTCATGTGGTTAGTAGCTCCAGAATCCATATACCAACTGGAAGGCTTATCCTTCAAAGAAGCTGAAAATTGGAAAACATCGGCCATATTATGGACATAGGCGGACTGGAGCAAGTCCGAGCGGTATGTCCAAACTCATTGCAAAATTGACACCTTGGGTTCCATCATTTCCGGCGAGCAGAAAAAGTCGGGTGCGGTGGCGGCGCGTGTAACACACGCGCTGGAGAGGCGCTGTTTGCAGGTGGCGCGTGGAGTTCACGCTCCCAGGAGGACGAAGGTTATTAGGCTGGCGCGTGATACACACCCGCCTGATGAAGGCCCCGCGCGTGTTTTTCACGCGCTAGTGACGTCGGATGGGCTGCTTTCGGCTGCGAGAGTGGAAGGCCCAGTTGTGGACGCGTGATACACACGCGCTGGGTTGAAGTCGCCTGCGCTGGAGGCGGCGCGTGATGCACACGCGCCTGAGCTGTAGGTGGCGCGTGGTGCACACGCGCCTGAGCTGAAGGTGGCGCGTGATGCACACGCGCCTGGGCTGCCGTTGGGCGATTCATATATATATTTTTAACAAACACGGGAGAGATCGTGGATAACGGGAACGTCGACACACCAACTGAGCAGCGGAAAAGGTGGAAGAAACACCAAAACGAAAGCACCACAATCAAAAGTTCGAAGAAGCACCGAAATTGGATTTTTAATAGATTTACATGTTATTGGATCAAATAGGCTGATACATTGAGAGAATGTAATTCACCGTAGTTGGGGTGTCTGTATTATGTCAAATATATAGGATTACAAGAGTACAAATACAACGTTTCTAGACTACACTAAATATGGTACATAAATATATACAAATTTATCACAATTATTCTCAAGATAATTGTGATATACTATCAAATCTGTAAAGTTTTCATCGGTCAAGGATTACAATAGGATTTTTCAATAACTCAAGATTACGATATAACTTATCTAAGAATTTAGGATTACACGGAGTTTTACATACAAGCAACCATAAATTTACTCAAAAATACTTGTAAATTGAATTTCATTTAAGTTTAATTTTGTAAAGACAATCGTGAAAGAGAGATGAGGAAATCGAACAATATTAGCTAGTAACTATTTTTCAAAAGTAACAATCATATAGTGAGATGTCATGAGGTTATATATTGGCTCCTCTAATCTAATTATAAAAAAGAAATAAACATGTCAAAGTGATGGATCATTTAGTTGTGATACTCTATTTTGAATTCGTCACATTTCTATTTATCATAAAATAAAATTACTTTTATTTTCACTTAAGGTGTGTTTCATAAATCAATTTAGCACTTAAACTTAATTGTTAATTGATAAAGTAATTAAATGAAACAGTCTGTGATTTTAATTAAGTCTTAATTGAAAAGTATTTTTTTTATTTAAACCGTCTTGAACGGAGTATTTATTAGACTCGTCTAACCAATCAAAAACTTGAATCCATCAAAAAAATATTACATGAGAGTATTAGAAATGAAAAGAAAATGAGTGTGAAGCCAGAGCTTCCAAAAAGCATGATGCTCTTAATAGCTATGACCCCTCTCATTAAAAAAGCTTCAGCTCGAAAACCACTCCGAGCAAGTTAGTGATCGCATGCGAAGCACTATTCTATCAAATTTGAGAGGGATAGGCTATCTGAATGAGAATAACTGTGATACATAAACCCTTGTATTACACCAGCTGAAAAATTCAAAATGTGCAAAACTTGTTTTGTCTTATTCTTTCTGCCTTGTTCTTCCTAGCTAGTAAACCTAGAAGACATTTTCCTCCAGGCCTTCAGTTTCTGCAATTAAAACTTATCAACAACACCTGAATCTATGTAATTATGAGAGATCTAACACCAAAAAAATTCAATTGGATCAATCCTTTCAATTTAGCCGGTGATGGCAGTATTGATATAGTTGTTGAAAGTTTTTGGCTGAGTGCAAATTTTAACTAGAAAGTCTGCTACTAAATATCATTCCCAAACATGCTTCAGTTTATAGCCTCCTCAACTCAATTTCAACTTATGGCATAGACCACAAAGTTACCAATTCAAAGATGAGGGAATTTGTATACCCTTGATAGCCTTCAAACAGTCTACCTCACTTGTAATATTGGGAGATACTTGTCTACCCCACATGTATGGAAAATTCAACAACAAGCAGTTCTATATACAAAGGGATAAGGCGGATAAAAATTAGATCCTCATAAGACAAACCCTCTCCCTTTGATTCCTCACTATCATACCAATACCTGTTGTTTCCATGTTGATTAAAGAGCCATAACATTCATTTTGAAACCTAAATATGGAGGTTCCCATTTATAGATCTAATTAGCTTCTGCCTCTTAGTTCTAAAAAATGGTACCAAACCATAGTTTATAATTTCTCATTGTTTCACATTACTTCTAACTAGTGGATGTGCTGTAAATATCTAAGAAATATGTTTTAACTATGCTAATCAAAATCTGAGTGTTTGTTTGCTTCTTATCTGCATGTAATAGTGTATTTCTTCTGCACCTTAGGAACCAATACACAGACATCAATGTTGTGACGATAACTGAGGTGTGAGTTTTTGTTTTCCCTTAAAATTTCAAATAGAATAATCTCATATGCTTAAGATTTAAGAAGTAGAGAACTAGTATGCTCAAAACAGAACGCACGTAATAAAAAATTGCACATTCTTCTCCCACTCATTGAAGAAATGATTGAGGATGTCCTGATTACCATAGTGGATGTGCTGACTACCATAGTGGATTTGCACATTCTTCTCACACTCACATTCTTTTCACATTACTTCTAACTAGTGGATGTGCTGTAAATATCTAAGAAATCTTTTTTAACTACGCTAATCAAAATCTGAGGGTTGGTTAGCTTATTATCTTCATGTAATAGTTTATTTCTTCTACACTACAGGAACCAATACACATACATCAATGTGGTGACAATAACTGAGGTGTGAATTTTTGTTTTCCCTTGAAAATTTCAAATAGAATAAGATCATATGCTTAACATTTAAGAAGTAGGGAACTGGTATGCTCAAAACAGAACGCATGTAATAAAAATTTACACATTCTTCTCACACTCATTGAAGAAATGATTGAGGATGTCTTGACTACCACAAAGAGGGCATTTTGATGGGAGACTAATCCCAAATCTAATTAGCACATCATCAAATGGTAAAATTCCGATGACTATACATCAAATCAATACTGCCATTGAGTAGGGATGTGTTTATTTCGTATCTATTTTTTTGGAAAAAAATATATGTTGATCTCATTCTGAGTTATAAATATGCATTTTTAATATTAGAATCTCATGTTATGCTTGGAGTCGATACCTACCTATCTTGTTAAGAAAAAAGAAAAACTTGTACCTGCAATAAATTAATAAGATTGGTAGCCATATAAGGCTCCATATAAGGACCCTCATGTCAGTATCTGTAAGTCACCTATTTTTACAGTTGGTAAGAAACTTCTCCATTATTTCAATCAGGGGTTGTTAATATTGAACCTTATTCCTCCTAGTAAAAACTGGAATGCCATGGTTTTTAACCGGCATATACTTCCTTGCTTCATGTATTCATCCTCCCTTTCTGAACTGAAGCTCTAATGATGTATACAGAAGTCTGGTGTGGTGAATATTATCTTCTGTCGTAAACATCTTTCATAAGCACTTACAAACCTCATCAATCATTTCAGGTTTTTTCTTCTGTCCAGCGGGACGCCTAAGTATTAGATTGGGAATGTACCATATGGTATGCCCGTGAAGCTGAGATCTTCTACAATTCTCACTCCATTGAGGGAGGATTTTTCGGTGTCGACAGTTAGACCCGAGATAGCCTCAAAATCATTGAGTGCTTTCATGCGAACATTCACTGAGTTGGCATCATTTCTAGAGAAGAGCATTAGGTTGTCAGCAAAGGCTAGATGGGTGACTTTCATTTCTTGGGTTCCGGGTTGGGTTTGTATAGGCTGCCCATCCTGGTTATAAGCTTCATGAGTCGCAAGAAGTACTCTATGCAAATTATAAACAAGTGGGGGAGGGGGCATTGGCTCTCCTTGGCATATGCCACGCTTCCCTTTAAAAAAGTCGCAGAGCCTACCATTCACCAAAATCGAGAATGAGGGGGTACGAACACAAGTCATTACCCACTTAGTGAAAACGGGTGGGAAGCCTGACCCCTAGCATCTCATACATAAAGTCCGAAGAGACAGTATCAAACGCCTAATCAAGTCAACCATCACCATGCATCGGGGGGAGTTTTTCTTTTGGGGGTAGCCCCTCACTATATCATGTGCAAGCATTACGTTATCGGAGAGGCTGGGACCTTTTACAAACGATGTTTTGTGCTTGGTCAATAAGTTCTGGTAGCACACCATCAAGCATGTTTGCTAAGACCTTGGTTATTCCCTTATATAGGACATTATAACATGCAATAGGGTGAAAGTCTCCAACCTTTATGTTGCTATCCTTTTTTTGGGATTAGGGCAATGACCATGAGGTTAATTCTTATGAGCATATCACCAGTTTGAAAGAAGTTAAAGATCATCTAAGTTATCTCTTTTCCCAATATTCCCCAGATCTGTTTGTAAGAGGCTGATGTGTACCCGTTGGGGCCCGTGAATTTTTCCTCCTTGATGTCAAATAATGTCGTCTTTATTTCTGCCTCGGTGACTGGTCTCGATAGTAGGGCTGCGTCAACTTCACTAATCTTTGGGCCAAGAGCAGTAACTCGCTCATCGATTGTTGCTCTTTCCCTCAGTTGTCCAAACAGCCCTCAGTAGTATTCCCCAAACAGGACCCCCTTCTGTTTGCTTGAGGTACAACCCGGTTCTCCGAGTCTAGTATGGAAGGGATTCCTCTCCCTTTTTGTTGAGAGTAGCCCATGGAAGTATGATGTGCCCTTGTCAGCTAGCATGATGTTGTTGATTTTCCCTTTTTGGATAAAGTACTTCCCTTTTGCCTTATGGAGAAATAGCGCCCTGTCTATGAGGCCTCTAATGCTAGCTTTGTCATCGTTAGAGGCTAGCATGGGATCAAATTTTTTGAGGGCCGCCCCATAGGCCAAGTCTGCTACTTTAGCTTTAGCGGTGATATGGTTCAAGCTCAGCTTTCTTAACTACTTGAGGGTATTTTAAGGCGAGAGAGCTTACAGTATACACTGTATTGTTTTATGCCTTGAACCGAGGGCGTCCAGTAGTTTAGCACAATTTTCTTTGCACTTAGGGTGGCTCATCTAAATGTTTTCATTCTAAAGGGGCACTTCCTATCGTCTGTCTCTTCCATAAGGTCCACCATGATTGAGGTATGATCTTAGTAGGGCTTGATAGTCTGTCTCTTCCTTGAGGTCCACCATGATTGAGGTATGATCTTAGTAGGGCTTGAATGGGAGTACTTTCGATGTGCATGTGCCAAGGCTCTAGTCAGAGTTGATTAGAACGTGATCAAACCTTTTCATCATGTCCCAACCTTTTTCATCATGGCTACCCCACTGTTGGGGCATCATTTAGCTTACAACATGTGACTATGTCCTGGAAGTCTTTGAGTTGGTACTGGCAAGGGATTATCCCTCCTACTTGCACATTATACGATAGAATGGTGTTGAAATCGCCAAAACCGTCCATGGATCCTGGATATTTCTGCTATATTCTGCAAGTCCCGCCAGAGAGGTCTTCTAGCGCTTACTCGTGTGTTGTCCCCATATGCAAATGTGCATAGAAATTATACTTTTGATGCCAACCACTACACTCTACAGTGTATGTTTTGGGGGTGGATGTTCAAGGTTTGTTGATAGAATTTTTTGGGTTCTTATAGCACAAAAATTCTACTGTTTGGCAGGTGTTAAAGTTGTGCACCTGTTTCCAGCCATAAATCTTCGTATAAATATTTCGGTCATTACGTCATTCAGTTTTGTTACCAGTAGCTCACATAGTCTGATTTTGTTGTCAGAGACGAACTTTCTCACTTGTCCTTGTTTGTCATGGGAGGTTGACAAACCCCCTCCCTTTATATTCCAAACAACCATATTCATTTGGCGGGGAAGGCCCTTTTAGGCTTCGGGCCGCTGCCTTTTCCTGATTCCATCTTTGGTCTAGCTGTCATTGCTTTCAAGTTGTTCGTGCAAGTAAGTCTGGTCTTTTCTTCTCCTTTCATTTCACTGGGAATAGGCCTGGGTCCTCTTTTTTTCTACCCTATTTCTCCAAAGAGTTTCGAGGTTGGTATTTCTTCAGCAGTAGCTAAGCTTGTTGGTTGCACTATTGAGTGGGATGAGTGGGTGAGGGGTGTAAGCTTTGGTGGCCATTTTAAACTTCTACGCATCCTCTTGGAAGAAGGCAATCTCTAACCCTTTTCCTGCTTCGACGACCTCGAGCAGGTCATTTATAAATTCTTGGGAAGCCTCTTGAGATGTGTTCCAGAGGTGGAACCCAGTGGAGTTTGTGGGTGTATGGGGTTCTGGGTTAGTTGGCTTAGGAGGTTGGTAGGTGTCGTTGGGCAGTGGGTTAAGGATAGCGGCAGGTTAGGATGTTGTAGCTGGTAGGATGACTGCCAATATAGGATGAGGGGGATTGGATTTGAGGTCTGTTTTGAGTAGTGGGAGTAGGGATGTGTTTTCTTACTGGGGTGGCGTGGGTTATGGTATAGGATCGAATAAATTCTATGTCCCTCAGACCATGTTTTTGGACATAGTAGGTTTCTGGCTCAATAAGTGAATGGGTGGTGGTGGGTTTGGTGTTGTTGTCGCCTTTTTATTCCCCACAAGATGCCAGCTGTCATCATATGGTGATTTTCCTTTCCCATTCTACATTTTGGCTTTCTATTGTTCGCGCTCTTCATCTTGCTCCTCATGATAAGTTTCACATGTATCCTTTTGGTAATGGCTGCCGTTGCAGTCTGTACAGAAATATGCACAATGCTGGTAAAGTACTCTCGCCTTGCATGCAGTATTGTCATTTAAATCCGAACTATATTTTTGCTAGTTTCGAGAGGTTGATGTTTAGCAACATCCTGGTGTCGTAGCCCTTCCAGTCACATGTAGTGTTATCCATACAGATTGGGTCTCCTTGGACTGAGCCTATTTTACTGAGTGCTTTCGGATGCTAGCATAGCTTTGGTAGATTCTTCAACTTTACCCCAACAGGTTTACTCGCTATGTCTAAGGAGGTGAATATGCCGGTTTCTGGTTTTATTTTGATGTATATTTTCATACGAAAGGGGAAGTGGTCGTTTCTGGCCTAGACAGCGTCCCTGTCATCTACACTATCAAAGGTAAACTGAACATAGTCGTTTCCGGTGTACTCCAATTTGCAGTTCACATTCCATATTTTGACCATGAAATTCCTGATCTTGAAAAAACCAGGGAAATAGCATGTGAAGCAACCCAGAAAACCAAATTAGAGTTTGGTGGGGACTACAAGTTCTTCCCCTTGTTTCATTTCCACATCGAAACTCTCATTAGGCTGATGCATTTCAATCTTTTGCAATTCTAGTTCTGCACTGTTCCATGCTCTTTTTAGGCCCAAAAGAGGATTATCCCAAGCCCTTACCATCATTCTCTGCTCATTTTTGGCTGCTTCTAAGACGACATTGTCTTCCATTTTAGCGTTGTCAGCCCCTTGACTAGTGTTATTCTGTCCATTCTGTCCACTTTGGTCATTAATCAAGGAAGGGGTTCCTCTGCCTCGTGCCAGCAGCATGTACTGGTTCCAGTTTGGCTCGTGACTTGGCGGGCATTCAACAGAGTCGGATATTGTACCTGTCAAATACCCAACCACAATGGCACCGACTAACCTATCGGCGCCCACCAAATTCTAGGGGCAAGCTAGTGAGGATTTGAAAAGCCAAATAGTGAAACCATAATTGCCGTGAATTAGTCCTACACTCAACGTTGTGGCTTATGGGAATATGCAATGGGCTGAATTTCAGGATCCGTGAGATAATCCTACACTCAGAGCCGGAATTCTATGCAATGGGGGAGCTCTAGATCACAAAGCGTGGGTGGATGATATATCTTGAGGGTCGATTTTCACTCTACTAATTTTTTTTCCCACATCGGTATAGCCAGAGATTCAGTTTCCGGCCAAGCTAGATGGTCGTCAAGTATTGTCCCAATGACTTCCAATTCCGTCAACACTGTGGTACTGCTAAAACAAATTACCTGAAAAAAGCAGGTTAGAAGTTGGGTTAACCCCAAGTTGCGGCCAAAATGGAGATAGAATTATCCTTACTTATAAGAGCTCTTTCGATGCCCGGTGAAAACGGTAAATAGTATAGATGGAAAATGAGGTTTGGCGCCCGAGGGAGCCGACGGGGACACACATGCGCGCCCCTGTCATGTAAGCAAATGCAAGTATATCCCAAATGTATGAAGGCTAATGGAAATATCTATCTACTAGATAATCCCGGACACCGGCTTCGGTACTTAGCCAAATAAGTGGATGAATGAAAGTGCCAAGTAGCAAAACCACAATCGCCGTGGACTAGGCCGACCTCAGCGACGTGGTTTCTGTGACATGCAATGGGGTCGAATTTCAACTCCGTGGATTGTGATTACACTCAGAGTTGAAATTTGTGGGTGGGGGATCTTTAATTCACAAAGTGAAGGTTAATGAAACGAACATTGAGGGCCGAAATCCACATTAAAGCTTCCTGCAAGTTCTTCAAGATTTTCCCAGAATTTTTCAGAATTTTCTAGAGCATTCTAGATTTTTTTCCCGAGAGTTAATGCCTAGGAATCTGCCCAGTAGACAAAAAACTGAGCAAAAAAAATGAGTCGGGTGAAAAAAAAAACAGAGGGGTTAGAATTGGGTAGTCCCCTAAGATGCTGATTGGTGGGCTGAGGTCAGTGGGAAATGAGGAGTGCGACTAGATACGCCATCCCCGTCGAATCACCCATGTGGGTGCCGGAGATAGCTCCAAAATTCCGGCCAAGAGGTCCTAGAACACCTAGGTGCGTCGGGGAGGTGCTATGGTGCGTAGTGGGCCACGTCGAGACGAATCCAACGAGCCAGACCGTGCACGCCGGAGTTCCATCGAAGGTTGTCGGCGGCGAGTCGGCTGTGAGCTCCAAAAGTCGAGCAGTAACTCTGTTGTTGCGTTGGCTGGCGCGGTGGTGTGGGTTGTGATTGTCTTCCCGAGCCAGAGATGGTGGGACAGTTGGACGGGTCGTTCGGAGCTCCGGTGAGTCCGCCAGGAAAATTTGCAGCGTGCAGTTCGTCGCCTCCACAGCTAGGCTTGTGGCAGGAGTCGCGTCGGTGGTCGTGTGATAGCTCGTTGTGAAGCCTTCCGACAAGGAGTAAGATATTGGCGGTAGCGTGGCTCGAAACTCCGTGTAACGTCGGGAAGTTTCGCCGGAAGTGCTCTTTCCGATCTCCTTCATCGGAATGAATCACGGGTAGTGGAGGTATGGATTATGATGCGGACGGGACGGGGATCACGAATATCCGGGTGGCCCGGCCCGAATCACCGGCGGGCGGCACCGCCGACATGGTGCTGACTTTTTGGCCGGAGATTCAAATTCCCGATCTGTGGCCAAAATCAGTGCAAACTTGTTGCTTTTCCTTGGGTTCTAGGGTTTTAGACTATGCTTTTTCAGATCTTTACTTACCCATAACACGAATTTGGCTAGATCATGGTGTCTTGGATAATAAAATGTTTTTGGGTTTTTTTGGTGATTTTTGGGCGAAAATTCAAGGCAGATCTGAAACTCTCCCGATTCGCCTGAAAATTGATATCAATCTGCTCCAAATCCGACAAGGATGAGGATTCAATCAATAATTTTCATATTTATCCAAGGAATTCGGCAAAAGTCTTTATCCTAGGTGAGGATGGGAAAGCTTCCCTTTTTTTGCCCAAAACCTTACTACTCTTGAGAGTTCTTTCGAAATTTTATGGGTGGTGGTGCATGGTCGTTCTTAGTTGGTGGAGCGATTTTTCTGGTTAATTCTATTAATAAACGAGACCTCAACCTGCTAACTAGCTATGTAGAGGGATCCCTTCGCAGCTAACTTCTTAGAGTGACTACGACCTTTTAGGCCGAGGAAATTTGAGGCAATAACAGGTCTATGATGCCCTTAGATGTTCTGGGCCGCACGCGCACTACACTGATGTATTCAACGAGTCTATAACCTTGGCCAGCGGGTCCAGATAATCTTTGAAATTCCAGCGTGATGGGGATAGACATTGCAATTACTGATTTTAAACGAGGAATTCCTAGCAAGCGTGAGTCATCAGCTTGCGTTGACAACGTCCCTGCCCTTTGTACACACCGCCCGTCGCTCGTACTGTATGAGAGTATATTAGGACAAGGATCAACCCAAAGAAATCTGACATCGTCTTTAGCCCGAACACCAGTACACAGAGTAGGAGAAGCCTTTGTGCTTTACTGAAGGCCTCAGAAGTGGAGTCATATGGTATGTATCTAGGTCTACCTTTTGAGATAGGCAAAAGTAAGAATGAAACTTTTCAACCGCTGAAAGATAAGGTTTGACAGAGGATTGATGGATGGACAGAAAAAACCTTGTCAAACACGGGAAAGAAGGTGTTAATCAAATCAGTGGTACAAGCTATATCATGCTACTCGATGAGTTACTTTGAATTACCTGGACAGATTCATGGGGATATAAAATCGATGATGAAGAGTTTCTGGTAGGGAGGTCCAAATACAAAGAGGAAGATTCGCTGGGTGGATTGGAAGAAATTAACAAAAGGGAAAGGAGGTGTTGGCCTGGGAAAGCAACAAACTTGGCACTACTAGGAAAAAAATCTTGGTGGTTACTCTCGAAACCACACTCACTTGTAGCTTGAGTTTTTTGCAGATAATTACTATCCGGGTTCAAGTATTATGGAGGTTCACCCGATGAATGAAATATCTTGGGCTTGGAGAAGCATCTAGAAAGGGGTGGAGGTAATTAAACAAGGGGCGCGGAAGCATATTCGATATGGCTTAAACACTAGAGTTTGCTACGGTCCTTACTTCATCTAAACAGAATAAAGGACCCGGATAAAATCCGTAGTCATATCAATTTTGTGGCTGACGTCATTGACCAAGACACACAATGGTGGAAGAGAGACTTAATTACTGGATCAGTTCTTAAACCCGGGAGATGTAGAGAAAATTATTTCGCTACAACTAGCTAACATGACTAGGCCTGATCACTGGTGTTGGCACCATACAACTGATGTATTCAACGAGTCTATAACCTTGGCCAACGGGCCCAGATAATCTTTGAAATTTCATCGTGATGGGGATAGACATTGCAAGTATTGATTTTAAATGAGGAATTCCTAGCAAGCGCGAGTCATCAGCTCGCGTTGACAAAGTCCCTGCCCTTTGTACACACCGCCCGTCGCTCGTACATATTGAATGGTCTGGTGAAATGTTCATATTGCAGCGATGTGAGCGGTCTGCCGCCCGCGTCCTCAAGAGAAGTCAATTGAATCTTATCATTTAGAGGAAGGAGAAGTCGTAATGAGGTTTATGTAGGTGAAACCCGCGAAAGGATCATTGTCGAGTCCCGCATACGATCGCGAACACGTTAACAAAAACTTGCGAGGATCCGGGAGACCCGTTCACTGGCTCCCCGCACCTAACCTAACTCTCGGCGAGAAAAATGCCAAGGACTACTCAAACTAACTGCCCCCTTCCCCGCTGTCTCCGGAATATCAAATGATCAATGTTACATTTAGTTTTTAGTCGAATCTACTAGAAACCGGATAACACATGCTAGACATATTTTACTTGGCATAAACTCCATAAATTTTGATTTTAATTTGAAATTGTAGTTCCTTTTAAAATCCAATATCCCGGAGATTTCAATGGTCCTTTTAAAACAGACCCCTTTGACTTTTCGGCTCCCCTCTTGACTCAGTAGCTATTCTAACCACCCTCTTCTCCATACCCCAAATCCGGAACCTTTTTCTTTCTCCATCGAAAAACTACGATCCATGCCCCCTTTCCGTCGTGATTTGAACAGACAGGGAGCAACAACTGCTCGTCACCGGATCTCCAATGAACATATCCACTCTCGTGACGCCATCGTTAAAGCGCGTAGGAGCCACGCCAGGTCTTCACCGCCAGCCCAGTGCACCCATCTCAACAAATCTTACGTCGTAGAGGAGTCACGCAGGGTCAGCCCATCTAGATGGACAGAGGGATCGACGGAAGTGACTCACAAAGCCAGAATGGGAAGGGTTCTGTCGAACACGCCGGGCACGCGCGAGAACCCCATCGCACGCGCCGGCGGCTTTGCGAGTGCATCACACGCGCCGCCCACGCGCACACGCGCTGGTCGTCGGAGCACGTGAATCCATGCACTACAACCTTTAGATACAGTCTCCTGGTGCTCTCTGCAAGAACTGGGTTCCTTTCTTCTTCGTTCTCTTAGTTATTTTCAACTTTATTTTAGTTTTCATGAATAATGGGGTATGTGCTATGAGATGCGTTTTTTGATAGAGTATTAGGTTGGTTTGTTGTCTAGCAGTGTAATTTTTTCCGACTAGTCCTTTGCTTGGAAAAATTATGCTGGTTTCTGATCTGATTCAATAGATAGATAGGAGAAATCCAAGTCAAGGGAAGTATCGACTATCTCTCTGGCGACTCTGTTTGAATCAGATTTGTAGCATGTACGGGCAGATGTGTTTTTGACACTTCGGCTTGATGCGGGCAGGCAACTCACCGGCATCCTGATAATGTGTGATTGAACTAGAAAGTCTCTTCTTGTCATAGAGAGCCACACCGCGAGAAATAAGATTGTCCTACTATAGGCTATTACCGGCTAATCATAGTGAGGAATGAGACAGTCTTGTACAGGCAGAGCAAGTACGATAGTTTATAGCGAGTAATGAGACTTTCTAGGAAATGACCATATTGTTTGGGATGCCGATCTAGTACTGTAGTCAGTATGCACTCGGCAAGTCAGACTGGGACTTTTAAGCGCTGTTGTTTACAACCATGACCCTTTTAGACTCCTCTTTGTAGTAGTATTTTTGATATGTTGTTACCGGCCTTTCGATATGGTGTTACCGCCATTGATGCAGAGAATGTCTAGTCAATTCACATTCATAGGAAATTCTCTGTAATCATACACATAGGGTATGGAGGAGGCTCATAGGTAGACATATTTTTAAATTCTCCTCCTAATCTCACAAACTGCCTCTGTTTTTGGAGATTATTGTACTACATAGTTGCTTTAAGGATGTGGTGAGTACATATACTTCACTCCAGCATCGTGTGATTTAAATTTTTTAAAAAAAGACCACGTGCCACACCAAATATAATTATTTTTATTATGTAAAAAAATATTTTAAAAAATATAACTTAGAGAAACTACTCTTACTATCCATAATTAAACTTTTAATATTTGCAAATAAACCTCGATTTTGCGGGTTTAAAATAGCAAATTTCTAAAAAAAAATACATTATTAGTATTATTTAGTATATAAATATTGTTTGCTATATATTATCATCAACTTTCAAAATTCTGGATCCGTCTCTGATTATAGTAACTCTATAATCTGAATTTTGTCAAATTTCATTATCCATATCAATAACACATATATGTTTTAAATGTATAAAATCCATTTGAGACAAAAAAAAAAAAGAAAAAAAAAGTAGTTTGTGGGTAAAGACTTGTTCGTGAGATGACAAGTTATTCAAATTGAACATGATTTTTTTCTCGAACCAAAGTCAAACATTATATTTGATAAAATACGTTTGTATTAAAACTAACCCCTGTCATATGATCCGGAACGATCATGTTAGTTTGGAACTTTTCATTCTTTGTTCACCACCGACAACATTATTTGAACAATATTTGAAAACTACTTGGTCAAACACAATTATGGATCGAACTTAATTTGACTTGTTGTTTTTAAATTCCTAATATATATAGTTCACTGATAAAAGTATAAACTAATTTGATATCTAAATTTAAAGTTAAATTAATATTTCATAAATGATTTTTAGAATTTAGAAATTGGTGTTACACTTACATCCATTCTTTTCTCTCTCTCTCTTAGCTAATTAACTGGTATCTTCATTCAATGAAATATTTAAAATAAAAATAAAAATTTGACAGGCAATATAGTAAAGCATATATCTAGCTAATTAGTCTTGAGTGCATATTATAAATCGATGGGATGTGATTATTATAGAGACTTTGCTCAGTCATGTGAGACCAGAGAGAGGCGCATCTCCTAACAACTTCGTCTACAGATTCAAACTGTTCGATTCATATTCACGATCATTCCCGTTCAAAAATGTTAGCTTATAAAAGATTTGAGAAACTAACAAATGCAATCTTAGCTAATAATATATTCTTAAAAGTAAAAACCATACAAAGTGAGGTGTGTTTATTGACTCCTCAAACTATGAAAACATAATAATATTGTCGCATGAGATATTTGTTACTGAATTCATCATATATAATTACATATAAATAATGATGTTAATAGTTAAAAATATTTATATTCGATCTGAAAAAATGAAATTGTACCGTTTAATATGGGACGGACGGAGGAGATGTGAGTTGCTTGCTAGGTGTAATTTAGCAATGTTTTTACTATGAATACATCGTCTCCAATATATTAGGTGCACCATCCGTTAAAACCAAGTCTCCACCGGTAATTATTTAATCCTCCTCACTTGATGGTCTTTCATGCCCGTTGTAACTAATCAATTACAGCCGCATCTCTTGTGATGAAACTAACTGATCAAGCAAGCACAAACACAGTTTTGTTACCAGTCACAAACACAGTTTCTATCAAATTAATTAATGTCACAGACACAATAATCTCACAGTTTGATGATGAAAAACAAATCGCCCCACCACTCATCCACTTGACTTGAACCCTACAACGTGGTCTTGAGAGATTTATATCCACAAAGTCACTGGCTTCTGCATTTGTGTTTTATATATCTTGTTGAATTATGGGTTCAGGCGAAGAAGATGATCAGCTACAAAAGCCAGCTCAACCGGCGCCAGCGCCGGCGACTGGAATACCGGCTGCACCGCCGGAATATATGGGAATTCAAGCTCCAGATCAAGCTCCGGTACCGCTGGAGTTCGGAGCAGGGGATTCTGGACGCTATGGGGAATGGTCAACTGGCCTTTGTGACTGTCTTGACGATGGCCGCATTTGTAAGTTCTTCTTCTTGTCGTTGTAAATTAATTAAGAACAACCAATCATATGTCATTTTGCTCCTTTTTGTGGCTTTTTTGCAGGCTGCGTAACGATTTTTTGCCCTTGCATAACTTTTGGGCAAATCTCCGAAATTGTGGACAGAGGATCAACTTGTAAGTTTGAGCTAATTTTATCCCCATAAATGTAAGTGTGTTGGTCCAATAAAAAATAACGTGTGCAATGAAAATTAGCAAAAATTATGGATACAAATTATAACATACGATTAAAAGTCATATTTGATTGTTGATATTTTAAGGGACATGCTGGATACATGCCGTAATAAAATTTATCTGCGATCCAAAATTATAAATACGCCTACAATATATATCTTATATATCATAATTATATATATCACATATATGCATCATATATATTATTTCTATTGTATATAATTGCAAATTAGTTATATATATATATATATATATATATATATATCAAAAGTATTGTATATATGATTATATAACAAAAATAAGAAAATAAGCAAAAATACGAACTAAATCTAGCAGACCGTTATTTCAAATACATACTAAAAAAATAGCTGTGCATAAATATTTGACATAGAAAATGTCTCCATAACAAGATTAAACGCACCGTAAATATATATTGTTACTTGGAGTAACATGTGATTAAAGTTTAGGCAATCTTGACTGAAATATAACATTTATAGAATGGAAAAAATCACCGATGAGTTGTCTGATGTATTTTTCTTGATGATGCAGCGTGTGCCTTCAACGGGCTACTTTATGTCCTAATTACGTACATATTCGGGTGTCCATGCCTCTACTCTTGCTTCTATCGCACGAAACTGAGGAAACTGTATGAATTGGACGAAAATCCTTGTCACGACTGTCTAGTTCACTGCTTCTGTGAACAGTGTTCTTTGTGTCAAGAGTACCGCGAGCTAAAGCATCGAGGATTCGATATGTCACTCGGTAATAATCTAGTTTCTACATAAGCTAATTAATTGCAATTTTACCATGCATTTCATAAAATTTATACTTTTAAATCTCAAAATTATATACTTTAACTATGAACTCTCATTTGTTTGCGCATATTTTTGAAAATTGATAGGTGCAGTCCAATATTATTTTCGCAATCCATATTTGTATTTAAAGTTTCTGATACATTCTCATTTATGAAAACTAGATTTACATTTGAATAAATACTGAGAATATTAATGTTCCTTCATGAATAAGTACAGACTGTATAAATAAATATTTGATTGCATATAACCCATATTTTTCTGGGGAGTTTATGTATAGCTAATTCTTTTGCATGAATGGCACGGGAATGTGGAAAGACACAACCGTAGGATGACAACGGCGCCGATTGTTCACGAAGGGATGAACCGTTAAAGATAAAGACCGTGGTCTGCTTTTATCAAAAATGTTGGCTTCGATTAATTCCAATCAGTCAAGTACATACATTTCTGAAACTTATTCGATCCTTAGGTTGGCTTTGATTAATTCCATCCTTGTAATGATTTATATAATGATCAATATCACTTATGTGTTGAAAGAATTGTTAAGAATAATATATATATATATATTTAAAGAATTGCTATTATATAACTTGAGACTGACGAAATTGTAAACTAATCTCAAAATGGATCATTGTGAAGAACATGAATAGCAAAACTCCATGGAAAAACCGAAGGAAAACTGGGAAAAAGAAAACTTTTATTATTCCGATCTTGTTGATTACAGGGAAATGAAGTGATACTTATAAGTCAACTGGCCGCACCAGAAAACCGTCAGAGGCACAGTTCAACGTCTAACTGAACTAACCAACTAACTGTTTAGAAAGTAGTTAAAGTCAAAGGCAGCAATAACTGCTTTAACTAGGGTAAAAGTGGTAAAACGGCAAAGCAGTTAAAGTAGCAACAAACTACAAACTACACTATGATGTGAACTAAGAAGCTAAATGGGAGCAGAAATGCTAAGTATTTTGTCAAACCAGCCCCCCTCCCCCAAGTTGGAATGGGGAAATCCCAGACCTAACTTGCCAAGAAAAAAGGAAAAAAAGGGAGCAGTTAGGGCTTTGGTGAAGAAATCAGTTAGCTGAAGTTTTGAAGACATGAACAAAGGACAAATGAAAACCTTCAAAAATTGATTCCTTACCACATGGCAATCAATCTTTATATGCTTTATTCTCTTATGGAAAACAGGATTAGAAGCAATATAGATAGCAGCTTGATTATCACACTTCAGTGGAATGGACAAAGGAACAGAAATGGCCAAATCTTGAAGAAGATAGGATAACCATTGTAGTTATCTGGTTACTGTTGCCATGCTTCTGTACTCTACTTCTGTTGAACTGCAAGAGACAGCAAATTGTTTCTTGGTCTTCCATGAGACAAGAGAAGTGCCAAGAAACACACAATATCCAGTCAAGGACTTTCTGAAAGTCTTACAAGATGCCCAACCTGCATCAGAAAATCCTTGAAGACCATATGAATATCCAAACACAGTAGAAGGAGAATTTGTAGCATAGAATAATCCTAACTGTGAGCAGCCAGACAAGTATTTGATAATGTGTAGGGCAGCTTTGAATTGAGTATCAGTTGGAGCTTGCACAAATTGGCTCAGGTGTTGAACAATATGACTTACATCAGGCCTTGTAAAATTTAAGTACAAAAATTTGCCAACAATTCTCCTATATTGACTAGGATCAGCAAGCAAGGGAGTCTTATCTTCAGAAAGTTCAGTGCCTGGTGGAAGAGGAGTAGAAGCACACTTAGCATTTTCCAATCCAGCCTGCTTTACTAGATCAGAAATGTACTTGTGCTGGTGGAGCAAGAAACCAGAAGGATGTCTAGTAATCTCTACTCCAAGAAAAACTTTTCCAGATTCAAATCCTTTATTGAGAATTCTTGGTTCAGAAAACTTTTGACAGCAGTTATAGATTCTTCATCATTGCCAGTGAGTAGCACATCATCAACATAAACAAGTAGAACCAAAAATCTGTGACTGTCTTTAAGATGAACATGCAAGGATCATGAGGTGACTGGGAGAAGCCATATGTGCACAGTTGACTGGAAAAAAAACTTAATTCCATTGTCTGCTAGCTTGCTTTAGGCCATAAAGTGATTTTTTTAAAAGACACTTATGTTGTGATGAAGGAACACTGTAACCAGGTGGAGGATGCATATATACTTCCTCATCTAACTTGCCATGGAGAAAAACATTATTTACATCCAATGGACATAATTCCCATCCCTTAGTGGCTGCTAAACAAAAAAGAGCCCTGACAGTCACTACTTTAGCAACTGGAGAAAAAACTTCTGTGTAATCTTCACCAAGCTTCCGAGTATAGCCTTTAGCCACTAACCTTGCTTTGTACCTTTCAATGGATCCATCTGCATTTTGCTTTACTTTGTAAACCCATCTACATCCAACAGCTTTCTTCCCTGCTGGCAAAACAACAACTTCCCAGGTCTATTTAATTCTAAGGCAGTTAGTTCCTTCTGCATAGCTAGGATCCACTCAGTTTGTGTACTAGCTTCTGAGTAGTAACAGGTTCAGTGGGCAACTCATTTGTAACATTGCCAACAATAAAATCCTTCATCCAAGCTGGTTGTTGTCTGATTCTGGGAGGAAGAGATAGAACAGCTTGAGTGGGACTAGGAGGAGGACTAGAAACAGGAGCATCATAATTTATGCTTAAGTCCTGTGCAGAATCTTCAAAATCGAGCCGGTGTGCATTATCAGAAGTAGTTACTTCAGGAATAGTATATATAGAACAAGAATCATCCTCAGTAGCAGGAAGAGGAAGACATGTAGAGATAGGCTGTGAAGAAGGAGTAGTGAAGTGGAAAAGATATTGTTCATGAAAAATGACATCTCTTGAACGAAAAATAATCATACTGGCAATATCAAAAAACTTATAAGTTTTTTGTCCAGAAGAATATCCCAGCATAATTACCTTCTTAGCTCTAAAATCAAATTGATTTAGATGGCAATGTATTAGAAGCAAAGCATATACAACCAAAAACCCTCAGTCTGGACAGATTAGGTGGCTAATGATATAAAATCTCATATGGTGTTTTCCACTTCAACAGAAGAGAAGGAAACCTGTTGATGAGGTAAGTTGCAGTTAAAAAAGACTCTCCCCGAAATTTAAGAGGCAAAGAGGCTTGAAACATCAATGCTTTTGCTAATTGAAGGAGATGTTGCTGCTTCTTTCAACCAAACCATTTTTTTGTGGAGTATAAACACAGCTCCTTTGGTGTAAAATCCCATTTGAGGTCAGAAAAGACTGGAAATCTTTACTAAGAAATTCAGATCCATTATCTATCCTAACCATTTTAATTAGAACAGAGAACTGTGTATGAATCATTTTAACAAAATTCTGGAAAATATGAACTGATTGAGCCTTTGAAGACATCAGAAAAGTCCATGTTCCCCTGGAATGATCATCCACTATAGTTAGAAAATAAAGAACCCCACATAGTGACTTCTCTCTGAAAGGTCCCCATATATCCATGTGAACTAAATCAAAACAATGAAATGAATTGATGTCCCTTTCTGAGAAGGGTTGCCTTTTCTGTTTAGCTAAATAACAAATGTCACAAACTTTCTTCTCAGAAGTATGTGCATTTGTCTAATGACAAATATTTCAGTGCATTTAAAGAGGGATGACCTATTCTTTGATGCCAAAGCCTACTGCTAGAAATTGTAAAAACACTATTACAAGTGTGTAGATGCAGACTATTGCTCCTTATAGCCTCCAAATAGTTCTTCAGTGCCACCAGAGCTCTTCTTATGTAATCCTTATTGAAAGACTCCTTATTGAGTATGTACAACCTTTTCTCCACAGTGCTTACAGCAACCACCTCTCTAGTCAAGAGGTCTTGTACACATCACATTTGGGGGGGAAAAATAAGCAAACTTTCTGACTGTCAGATCCCAGCTTGTTCACCGATAAGAGATTATACTTAAATCCAGGCATATGTAGGCAGTCATCAAGTTTAACCTTATCACTCAGTGAGACAATTCCAATATGCTTAACAGACTTCATTGATCCATCAGGCAAATAAAAATGAATATAGCCTTTCTGAATTTCAAAACTATCAAGGACAGATTCACTAGAACACATATGAGTAGAAACCCCATAATCAATGATCCAAGATCCATGGACATCAATATTCAAAGTACTCATAGCATAATAGGTAGTCATATCTGTAAAATCCTCAAAGAGTGTAAAGGTTCTAAAGGCAAAGTTCAGCTCCAACAACACTAGCCCTCCATGTGGATGTCTCAAAATAGTATTTTACTAGCTCATCAACCAGCCTTACACGCAAAATATAATACAGAAACTAGTAGAGACTGGTTTAGAGCTCCGATTTTATTTTGGTCAAACGATTCCGGACATTTTCTAGTGGCCTGAAATAAGATTTCTTTTACCAATTTAATATATATCAGGATCATCCTGATATTGGCAGTATCAGGCACCAATTAAATAACGACACGTCATCTTTAACTAATTTATGATTGGGCCACGTGTTCAATCATTACCCAGACGGGTTTAGACATTCTAAATTAGGGTTTTAGAACTTTACTAAAAATATCTTAACCAATTAAAACATTACAATTGTACACGTGTCATTATCTTATTGGTGCCTGATAAGGCCTATATCAGGATCATCCGGATGAATGTTATTCTCTTCTTTTACTTTCAAAAAAAATTAGTTTAATTTTAAGTAGGACAACATATACTAATATTCATTCCAAATCTAATTTGCAACATTCTGAATTGAATGCTTTATTTGGCATCTCAATTGTCATGTGATTTGCTAAATCTTAATATATATGTTACCTGTAATCTACATAGAGATTGGAGACATACTTTGTCGATTAAATAATAATGCTTTTATTTGGTTTTAATATTAATAACTTTCACATTTAATGCAATGTAATCTCATATTAGTTTGTTAAACATTTTATATTTTATCTGGTGAGAAAGTCAAATGAAACTATTTAGTTAGTGCAAAATGAGATGGTCAAAAAACCAAATAAATTAATTCCATCATTCCATTTTGGTAAATGCCATTCTCTATAAAATTAATTAATCTATATATAACTCAAACAAACACAATGCAAATGTAATCTCAAAAAAATTGCTCTCCATATAGTCAAAACAATGACTACTTTTCATGGATCGAAGAATACTTTTCTCCTTATGGTTTTCTTATTATTAACAAATTTTATTCATTGTACTTTTGCACGAGGTGCATATAAAGTTGTAGTCGCAAATGGATTATCGGATTCTGTAAGTCAATTAACAATCCATTGTGCTTCCGGAGACGATGATCTGGGATATCATGATCTTGTTTCAGGTCAGAGGTTTGCTTGGAAATTTCGCATGAATATAGTCGGTAGTACCAGATTTTTTTGTCATTTTTGGTGGAATGGACGAGAAACAATTTTCGACGTGATGAGTTTGTCGTTTGCTAGGAATCATTGCGGCACTTTCAAGTCTAATGTGTGTTTTTGGTTAGCCAGAGAAGATGGCTTTTACTTTGCGGCTTTTGACAATCCTACATTTCCAGAGATGGAAAAATTAAGAGACTGGGGTAATATTGATGATTAATAAATTAGTTTACATCGAGTATCTCTACTCTATTTTCAATGAAGTCGTTAAATTTTATGAAATGAATTCCGATCAAGTATCAAGCGTTCTTCTAATTTGTTGCTAATTTTAGTCTCAGGAGTATTTTATTATGAACAAACGTTTATGATCTTCTATATCTTTCAAAACATATTCGTTTATGTTCCTATATATATATTATAGTTTGTGTTTGGTTTGGAAATTTCCAGTTATGAAATGGTTTGGGAAATTGAATGTGTCAATACAAAACGAAATGTTCAAAATAAGTCATAATAGGCTAAATTTTGCTGTAGATCAGAAAGCTGCGATACAATTGATACAAAATACTATCACAAATTTTAATAAAAAATATCTTTTTTCCCATTATTAACTTTATTAGGATTTTTGAATTTCAGATTTGCATAAGATTAATAACTAAGACTATTTTATAGAAAAATACGTTTATGGATTGACTATATAAAAATGATCTTGCTGCTCTAGAAGTAATAAAGACTATAATAGTTTTAAACTATTATTTCTCACAATTCTTGTAAATACATGCATGTATATAAATATTAGCTACATATTGATACAATTGACTGAAAATTTTTAGAGCATGTACTATCATAGGTTTTAGAGAAGTTTTCCAAGGATAAAAATCTTTGTAATTTGAGATTTTCTTCCACTATAGCGAATTCTACCACAGTTTCTCCTTGAAATTCGGGAAGGAACCGTTTGATCTGTTTCAATATTGCAACCCCGACAAGAAACGAAAATCCCGGAAAAGAAGAGGAGAAGTAATATTAAAATAATTAACCATTGAATGATTTTGCATGTTAAAATAACTCAAGTGTTAAAGTCTTTCTTATACTGATGCTTATCTCTTTAAATAACGTTTAATTAATTTTCATTTTTATGGTAATTTCAATTAATGTTAATTTCAACTGTCTATAAACAAATTGTAATCTAATAATTAATATATTTACATATACTAAAATTTATATTATTTAAATTTATATTATTGTACATAATTTTAAATGACATGTAATTATCACTTTGAAATTTTATTTTAGTATTATGTTAATTATATTATACAATGATAATAATAATGTAAAAGGAAAAAATGATTAGTTTGATGAGAGAGAAATTGAGGTGGGACATAGATTAGATGATGTGGAAAAGTGAGGGGTTTTATGACAGTGGAAAATGGTTTTTTGTATGAATTTTGAAGAGATTTTTGAGGAGAAGTTGGATGAGGAGATTTACCATAAAACATGTTCTTAGAGTGTAATCTAAATGAATTAAAATTCAATTAATAATGAAAAATAAACTACTCATATCTTATATCAAGAATGATTTGCAAAATCTATTCAATAAAAAAACTGATCGGCCAAAATCTAATAGAAAACAAATCCAAAATCATACTCGTTTGTATCACGCTAATCTGCACAGTTGATTTTTCATATTATACAATACACATATTTGACCAATAATATCTTTATTTACTTATAATATCGGAAAATTAAAATTTGATATTTGAATATTATATGTTGCGATTTATCTAACAATAGTAAATATGATAATATTAATAATTATATATTTATTTAAAAATATGATCAAAATTTAATAATAAATAGGGTGAAAAGATTCTCTTTCGTGTTAAAAAATCAAGGTACGTATTTAATTGAGACGGAGGCAGTACTACAAAATGCAATGGCCTAAAACTCATCACCGCGTGGAACGATGAATTTAAAATGTTACGTAGTACGTCGGTCTAGGCATTGGACAGATAGTCGTATCCTCACGCCAATATAAGAAATCCCGTGTCATTTTCCTCCAAACATAATTAAGTTTGGTGATCAGTCGATCAAACCACATATACCAATCCATCCTTTGCAATCAAAATTAACTAAACAATGTATCCCTCCACCTCAAATCATGACTATCAAAAACCATCGGCGCCACCGGTTCCACCGCCGTATGACCAGACGCCGGCCACCGGGATCCCAGTCAACCCGCCGAATCAGTATCAAATCCCGGCCAGTATTCCGATCTCTGGACCGGTGGGGAAGTGGTCTTCCGACCTCTGCGATTGCTGCTCCGATTGCTCTGTTTGTAAGTTTTCAACTCCTGCTAAATGTTTTTCTTCTTGTTCTACAATTTTAGTGATTGATTATCATCTTGTTCGAACTTTTGCAGGCTGCATGACCTGCCTGTGCCCGTGTGTTACTTTCGGACAAGTTGCGGAAATTATTGACGAGGGATCACCGCGTAAGTTTACTTCATATATCTTCAAGATATCAATTTTTATTCAGTTTACTTCGGTTCAATTCCGTAAGAATCTAATGGATTTGGGTCATTTATAACAGCTTGTGTGGTGAGTGCTGGGGTGTATGAGATGATATGCTGTGTAACCGGGTGTGGGTGTGTATATTCAAGCTTCTACCGAACTAAAATGAGGAAGCTCTACTCTTTGCCGGAGAATCCCTGTGCAGATTTTCTGGTTCATTTCTGCTGTGAATGCTGTGCCTTGTGTCAGGAATACCGTCACCTTAAAGCACACGGATTTGACTTGTCAATTGGTAAGTCATCTCCATCTGTTAATATTTTATGTTACTAGAACACCAATTCCGTGCCGCGTGGTGTCTCGTATCCTAATATTTCACGGAAACATGAAAGCTTTAAAGAAATATAAACAAAATAACACTAAACAATCATATTATATTTTGTGTTTGTATATCTGACACGCATCATACATGGAGATCCGACACCATACTGCCATGTCGAAACAATATAGGCCTGGCATGTGCATTGACAAGTTCTATGTTCTTGAAAGATTATATGCTACCTATTCAAGATAAACTTGTTTTACTATTGAATATTATTTGTGTAGACTTTTTCAGAGTACTTATACAATTCCTGAAGTTTTCTTTGGTTTGGTTTGACTGTGGTGTATTTAATAAAAGGATGGCGTGGCAATATGGAGAAACAAAACCGTGGGATGACAATGTCACCGGTTGTTCATCAGGGCATGAACCGATAAGCTAGCGGTGCCGGCCGGCAGAATTTGTGAATCAGACGGTTCAACAAATTATATCTATGTATCGATAAACTTTGCCAGACTTTGGTTTTAACATTACATATATAATATGTTCATCTTGTATTTGTGTGAATTTAAATAATTGCCGGAATTGAAATATGTAACCAATTATATTAATAAGAAAATATGATAAATTTATTGCTTTAGTGTGATGTATAAGATTTCTTATTTGAGCTCCATGAAAATTATATGACCTTTCAATTCTTAGTATAATCTGTATGTTAGAGGTACCTAGGGTGCATATGATAAGTTTTTTAAATCACTCAAATTTATTGAATATTTACATTAAAATAGAGAAAATCTCCTGAACTTTCAACTTTCCTGACTTTCTATGAAAGTTTTTATACGTTTTAACTTATACAGTTAAAATTTCTTGTATATTTTCTTGTATATTTTGTTACTTCCAATTTTTTTATTTTTACATAAAATTTCTTGAATTTTTGCATTAAAACATGTTTTACTATATATTTACTTTAAAATGATCAATGTTTTAACACAAAATTGTATCACTTGAGTTTAAATATATAGTGGTAGTTTCATAGTATTTAGGAAAGTTGAACTTTCAATAGACTTTTCCTTCAAATATACGTTTCTCATATATGTAAAGTATTTTTTGAAATTTTATATTAATCAATGTGTTGAAAAAATATTAGCTGACAATAGAAAAAGAGAAAATCTCATGAACTTCTAATTTTCCTAACTTTTTATGAATGTATTTATACGTTTTACCTTATACAATGTATCTTTTAATATGAACTGTATATTGTGGTATTTAAAATTTTTAATTTTTATTTGAAATTTCTTAATTTTTTTTCATTAAAACATATATTACTATGTGTTAATTTTAAAATGATCGATAATCTAAACAAAAAAGTATCATTTGAGTTTAAATATAAAATGATGCTTGCATGACATTTACGAAAATTGATTTTTCAAGAGAGTAAACCTGAAAAAAATGAATGCAAGAATTTCCCATATATCTATGCCACTTCTTGTTTTAGCATGCATAATTAACGAGTGATTTAGAAATTACGATCCTCAAAAACCAAAATGACAATGCAAATTCATATTACGAGGCCATGTACACCAGGTGTTGATCGAAACTACTTGAATTTTAAGTGTGACCCGTGTTCTCTCTCCGCACTCTTGAAACCCTTGCTATAAGTACTCGCGGCTTAGTTGTTCTTCGTCTCGACGTTGTTAAGAATTGTACTTGTAACAAGCTTGAATCATTTTTGTGAGGATGATCCTTTTTCGATTATCTAGCGGTTGAAATTTTGTCCATTTAATATTACTTTTTTAGCTTACACTATGTACAAACTGAGCCTATAATGGCTTATATATTTTTCTTCATTTTTTGGTATTTTGGCTTGGCGTGCCTATAAAGTCCCCTTATAGGAAAAAAAAGAAAAAGTGTGACCCCATACTGTAACAAATTTACTTATTAGTATCGGTTGAAATTATTCAAATAATGACAATGTCAATTGGAATTATTTAAATTCGAAGTGTAAATTATGTAGACGATGTGACGATACAATATCATTCCGTTATTATTGTTGGTTGTAAGAGCAAGTCCACCAAATCTTACATAATAGGGATTTTAGTGTTTTTAGGGATTTTAAACTCCAACTGATCCCAAACTCAGGTGCAACTTGTAGAGAGAGTGAACCCCCAAATTTGTAGAGTGAGAGGAAATTTTAGGGAATGAGTTTTATTAGGTTAAAGGCTAGTATAGACTTTTCAATGAAAATATTTACATGGAAAAGTTTATACTAGCTTTTACCCTAATACACCCCCTTAATCTTTACAGGGTGCAATTACGGATAGATTGGATCTATGTTTACAAAACAAATCACTAGAAAGACCCTTAGTTAATATATCAGCAACCTGCAATGTGTCGGAATCGAATGAGCTCGGAGACCACCATGGGCAACCATTTCTCGAACAAAATGATAATCAACATCAATATGTTTACTACGATCATGCTGAACCGGATTGGCAACAAGATAACATTGTCACAATAGAGAGTGACCGGATGACGAAGATAGTACCCAAAATCTGCAAGCAGTTGATGAAGCCAAATAGTCTCCGCCGCAGTGTAAGCAACATCACGATATTCTGCCTACGTAGAAGACTTCGACATAGTAGGTTGTTTCTTAGAGCGCCAGGAAATCAAATTATTCCCCAGGAACACAGCATAGCCTGTGGTGGAGCGACGAGTATCCAGACAACCAGCCCAATCAGCATCGGAATAAGCAATCACCATCTCCGGAGAATTTGTGGCATGGAGAAAAAGACCAAACTCCATAGTGCACTGCAAATACCTGAAAATTCTCTTCACAGCATGAAGGTAAGTAGTACGGGGAGCATGCATAAACTGAGAAACCATATTAACAGCATAAGCAATATCTGGACGAGTCATAGTTAAATATTGCAATGCACCAACCATACTAAGATATTTAGTGGGATCAGCAAGAAGGTCACCATCAACAGATGACAATGTAACTCTAGAAACACTAGGGGTCCGTACATGTTTAACTGTGTGAAACTGAAACTTGCGCAATAAATCAGACATATATTTTTGCGGAGACAAAAATAAACTCTTAGGAGTACGAGACACCTGTAAACCTAGAAAATAATGAAAATCCCCTAAACCCTTCATATCAAACTCAGAAGACAGAACATAGATGAATTTGTGAACCAAGTCATTACTACTACCGGTTAGGACTATATCATGTGACCTTTATATTTAAGAACAAACATAGAAGAATCACAACTGCTACATTTAAAACCAATGGATAATAAGAAATTGTTGAATCTGGAGAACCAAGCTCGAGGAGCTTGTCGTACCCCATAAATGGACTTACAAAACCTGGTGGTTGACGCATAAAAGCATCTTCATTCAAAAAACCATACAAAAAATGCATTTTTAACATCAAGTTGATGGACAGTCCAATTAAGAGAAGTAATAAGAGTGAGAACCAATCGCACAGTAGTAGGCTTAACAACAGGACTGAAAGTTTCAAAATAATCAATACCTGCCTGCTGGTGATTTCCGAAAACAACAAGTCTGGCCTTAAACCGCTCCAATGACCCATCAAAATTGTATTTAATTTTATACACTCATTTACATCCAAGAACATTGCGATTGAACTCGCGAGGAACCAACTCCCAAGTATTATTTTTAAGTAATGCATTATACTCATCAAGCATAGCATGTCGCCAACGAGAATCTTTGGACGATTGTTTGAAATTAGAAGGCTCTAATTCTACAATATCTGATTTTAAATTCATCAACCGACGAGGCTTAGAAATACAAGCTTTAAGACGAGTAACCATGGGATGAGCATTGAAAACCAACGACTGTGAGGAAGAGGCAATGGAAGGCAAAATAGAGGAGGAAACACTCGGGTGGATAACTGATTGGGAAGGTAAACTAGATGGTGACGGAGAATGACTCGGGTCAGCAGATCGAAGCTCAGGAGACGCAGATACAACCGGACTATGAACCGGGCTAGACGCGGTAGATCGATAGACAAGATAGACTGACTCAGTAACCGGGCTAGACAATGAACTCGACCTATCCACAATTGCTGGCAACACAGGATCCATCGTAACCGGAGGTGAGCTAAGAGGTGACGCGGTAGAGGGCGAGATAGGATGTGACTCAACAGAACGTACTAGAGACGCGCTAGGCGGAGAAAGGGGCACTGGAGAAGGAGATGACGATAATGACGGGAATGTTGACTGAGTAGACGAACTAGATCCCGTAGACACTACAGTAGGCGACCAACCCTCAGAAAGATCAAGCGGCGAGGAAAAAGGTATGCTCGACTGAGAAGGAAGTAGACTATGATAGGGAAATTGTTTTTCATGGAAAAGAACATGACGACTAACATAAACTTGACCAGTGAGAGGATCAAGACACCTATAAACCTTATAATCAGATGCATAACCAATGAAAACACAATGTTTTGATTTAGGTTGTAATTTGTTGATTTTAGGATCCATTAGAAGAGGAAAACAAGCACAACCAAAGACTTAAAAAAAATCATAGGATGGAGAACGATGAAACAATTTTTCAAATGGAGACACACCACCTAAGTTCAAGCTTGGTAAACGATTAACAGTAAAAACGGCTTGAAACACGGCAACAACCCAGAATTGAGCAGGAAGATCTGACTGAACAAGCACTGTACGTGCAATTTCAATGAGATTGCGGTGTTTGCGTTCAACAACTCCATTCTGAGCTTGTGTGCCGGGACATGATTTCAGCAAAATTATTCCTCATTCAGTAAAATGTTGGAGAAGAGAAGAATTATCAAATTCCCAACCTCCATCACTTGGAAAAATCTTAATTTTGCAATTAAACAGATTCTCAACCATCGTTTGAAATTGTTGAAATTGTGAGTAAACCTCAGATTTTCTACGTAAAGGGTAAACTCATGAAAAACGTGAGAAATCATCAACAAACACAACATAATATCGAAAAGACTGGTTTGATAATACAGGAGATTGCCAAACATCACCATGAATCACATATATGGGATATGAAGCAGAATGTTGAACTGGTTCAAAAGGCAAACGATGAATTTTTCCCAATTTGCAACAAACACTATTGTCATGAAATTTCGAAGTACATGAAATTTTATTAGTTAAAATCAAATTCCCTATAACTCTAGAAGATGTATGACCCAAACGAGCATGCCAAATATCACCAGACTCCTTAGTGGCTAGAAAAGCAGGTACGGATGACTGAGGACTCACAAATGCTGGTTGGATTGGATAGACACCATTCTTACTGGCCCCCTCTAGAAGCACCTCCCCCGTTTCCTTGTCCTTAACCCAAATAGAAGAACCATCAAAACTAATAATACATGCATTTTCTTTACACAACTTATTGACAGAGAGGAGATTATGTTTAAGACCATGGACATGACAAACAGAGGATAAGCTAAGTGAGCGTGAGGGTGTTTGAATTTCCATTTTACCAACATGTTTAATTGGGAGAGTGGTACCATCGCCAACAACAACAGAACTTGAACCATGATATGGGGCTGTAAAAGAGAGTTTACCTTCTTGATGAGTCATGTGCGAAGCAGCCCCTCAATCCGGATACCATACAGAGTCATTTGCTTCACCACCAACAGACAAGGTAGCGAAGGCTCTAGTAACACTATCTTGACCAGGGGGCACAAAATTTGGATTATATCTGTGAGGACAGAACTGTGCGATATGACCTGGAGTAAAACAGAAACAACAAGAATCAGGAGAGGGAGTAGAGCTAAAATTTCCATTAGATGGCTCTCATATATATACTCAATATTTACATGGAAAAGTCTATACTAGCCTTTACCCTAATAAGTTTGAATAAAAAGTTAATATTACTCTCGGACTCTCTCCTTCAACTTTCTGTTTTCTCATCCCTCTGATTTTTCACCGACACTCTCTCCCGTGCTCAAAAGAGTGCGAGCAGGAACTTATCTCGGGTCATTACCCGCTGAGGAGTAACTTTCTCACCGAGATTCAAAAGACACACTAGCATCTAGTTCTTATTTTCGAGCTCTCTTTCTTTTCTGGCACGTGCATTAAGCTCAGCAGCTTGGAATTCCAGCATGTCACTTTGAATGACAAAAAAATCTACTGTAACTTCTACTTGACTCATTCTCCTCTCTTGCTTAGTTAGATTTTAGGCTTGTTTCACACTTATTGATCTTGAAATGTGTTGGAGGATCTTCGTCATCATGTACGGTTTCATTGGTTGATATTGATGATTTCCTTCCTCACTCAACCTTGATCTATTGCAATTGTCTTAAATACGGTCATTTGGATTTGACCTACACATGCTCCATGCATTTGACTCTCCAGGGACATGTAGCACTCAAAACTTCAGAATCTCGCACATGTGATGATATACGCGATGCAGATAAAAGACATTACCGAAATTTTATGTGAAACATTTCATTGCATCTTTTTAATGTCTTCATTCCCTATCTACTAGCTCATTTTTTTGTGGCAGTACGCATTGTTGCTGCGTAATAGCCATTTTTTGCCACCTTGCCTTATAGAAGGTAATGTTCTTCCTTTCTCCTTGAAATCATTCACAAGTTGCATGATTGTTCCCTAGAACATGCTACTAGTTTTATTTGACGTCTTCATCATCCCAAGCCACTATCACTTTCTTCCCTTTTGAGAGCCGATCGCTTAAACCTCTTTGTGGGGTTCATCTTCTTCCTCTCGGTCCAATGCTTCAAATAAAACATAGCAAGTAAGTTCATTTAAAAGCAAACAATGCATAAAACAAAGTTAAGAGAGGCAAAAGAATTTACTGCTTTATAGACATAAGGCTGGCGATCATGAACTTTAATTTCAACGGGGGACGCGATTCTCTGACAGGGAGGAATGGTTAAGGTCAACAACAAAGGTAGAGATATCTAAATCCCAAATCTAGATGGTAGAAGCAGTTCCAGCACATATCAAGTTCTTTATTGGCCTGAAGCACAAAGCGTCGATGACACACCCAATATTAAAAGTCTACGTACTTCTCATTGGCCAAATCTCAATGTAAAATCTTACCATCATGTCCACCACTAGCGCACAAAAAGCCATCATCCGTGACAGCAATAGTGTTCACATACTTAGTATGTCCCTTGAGGGTAGCCATTGATGCTACCAGTCTGCTCCGGATCTTCCTAGTCCCGTACAGTTCTTGATCCGGAAAGTAAGACTATCTAGCCACGCGGTGTCTGTCACCTAAAAATGCAAGACAAAGCCCCCGAAGATACCCTGAGGGTACTACTCTGGCGTGATGATTAAAGATGGGTCTTTTGCAGAGGAGAGAGAATATGAATATGTAGAGAGTGTTACAATCTGATAGAACATACCTTTAGCTATGGATTGGCGCATATCTATAGTGATGGCAACCGGGAAAGAGACAGCCTGAGAGATGGTGCAACCCTTGTCATGTACGCTTGGGAGTATTCATTATCATGTCCTTTCTATCTCCGAGTAAGTCCAACATAGTTGATGCCAGGTGAAAGACCACTCTCATGGGCCGGACCTCTTTCTGGACTCTAGATGGGTTGTAGCTTATATTACCACAAGCCACTCGAGACTTGGACCCCGTCCGATCAGGATCCATCCAAAGGAACGGGGTTCCGAGTCTCAATCAATCAGTCACAAATATGTTCCCGGGTGATCATTATCCTAGGCGCGTGAAAGCACTCGCTTCTGGGCGTGTGCCGCGTGAGGTGCATCGCGTTACCCAAATCGTGGGTTAATGCTCTTATCTGCTTCTTGGGTTTCGCTCCTCTTTTTGTAGTCCCAAGACATTCCTTCTTCATTTTCCTATAAATACTCCCTCATTGTTATCACTGCATTCTCAGTTGTTCATTTGCCCATCGCTATCTCCTTCTCGTCTTCTTATTTTCGTATTTTCATCTTCTCTTTCTTCATCTTTTCTCTCTTAATCTTCTATTTACCATGGGTCCAAATCAAAGCCACCGTCCCTGCAGAGGATAGACTGGTCATCCACTCTGATCACGAGGAAAATACTCATCCGCTCGTAATGAGGATTGGGGAAAAGGTCGGGGCAAGGGGCTAATGAAAGAATTTGTTGAAGTTGTCTGCGCCCTTGTCGCAACCCCGAGTCCAGATGAACCTGAGGACAACTCGGTGGATGGTTCAATCACTATTGCAGTGAAAAAGATGTATGTACCGTTAGCTTTTGATGCCGGCCTGACTCGATTCGATGAAAAGTTTGAGGATGTTGCATGCCTTCCCTATACATTGCTTTGATACGGGCTGACCTTTCCTCTTCGTAAACTTTTCCTGGACTCCTTAAAGTACTTATTAAAGTGTAAATCCTATTTACCGTAAATTTCTTCCTTTACTGTCTCTGACTTAGTAAAGATATTTTCCGTTGTAATAAATCGTAGAATATTTTCAGAATATACGCAGTAATCCTGCTGTATCAAGTTAGAGATATTATAGGATTATAGTTAGACCATCCCTGTATTTTTATACGTCAATAATCAATGAGAAGAGCAACCTTTGCAGTAAACCTATTCTGCACTACACTGTTTCGTACGTCCACCTTTTACGTACGTTGCACACCAAACCAAATTTGTATATTTATATGGTATCAGCCTAGCCAAACGATCCGTACCTATCGATGGCTTCACATACGTCTTCCGCTTCCTCACAAATTCTACTCGCGGCCGCTGGCGGAACAACCCCTACCCTCCAGCTCCCCACTCTTTCAATTCGTCTAGACCACACAAATTACTCCTTGTGGAAAGGCACCGTTCGCTCGGCTCTTGAAGCCTTTGAGCTCGAAGGCCATCTTCTCTCCGATCAGACCCCGGCCAAGACTGTTGCCTCGGCCGGTAACTCCTCTTCTGATTCGGCTACACCGAAGGCCAATCCTGAGTACAAAGCCTGGAAAAGAAATGATAATTCCGTCCTCCTCTGGCTTCGAACCACACTCACAGTTCCGTTACTTGGCCATGTCGCTCGTGCCACCACCGCCGCTGATGTCTGGTTCATGCTGTCTCAGATGTTCCAGTCTCAAACCCGTGCACGCCAAAACCATCTCAAACAGCAGCTGCAGTCTCTCACCAAGGGCTCCATGTCCATCATGGAATACGTCGAGAAGAAACGTGGCATCTCCGATTCTCTAGCGGAATGTCTCTCCACTATCTCCGACGATGACTTCGTCTCATACGTCCTCTTTGGCTTGGGTGCTGAGTATGCCGCCTTCAAGACCGCCATCAGCATGCGAGACTCTGTCTCTTTTGACGAACTCCTTGGTCTCCTCCTTCAAGAAGAGCAACGTATTCTTGAACCATGTGATGCGATCTCTCCTTCGGCTCACGTGGCTCATCGCCGCTCTGGCCCTACTCGTGCTCAGCTGTCTGAGCTACCTACTGATGGAGGTGATCCACCTCGCACTGTTTGTCAAATCTGCGACAAGCCCTATCACTCTGCTAGGAACTGCCACAACCGCTTCAACGATGTGGACTATCCACCTACCAATCGTCGATCAGCGGAACGTCAGAAGCAGCGTAATCCAGCTCGCAAGCAGGCACACATGGCCTACACCAGCCCTTCTGCCCTCACTAATCCGTGGATCGTGGACTCTGGTGCTTCTAATCACGTCACATCGGATCTCGGAGCTCTCAATCTTCAGGCTGCATACACTGGCAACGACAACTTAGTCGTCGGCAATGGTGAGTCCCTACCCATTACTCATGTCGGTACTCATGCTCTTTCTACATCGCATGTTGCTAATAATAATCTCACTCTTCAAGAGGTTCTTGTTGTGCCTAAAATTTCCAAGAATCTTCTTAGTGTCTCAAAATTGTGCAAAGACAACAATGTTTATGTTGAATTGCATGCTGATCATTGTTTTGTTAAGAGTCTCCAGGGTCAGCCAATCCTAAGAGGGGTAGTTGAAGATGGTCTGTACCGTCTGCCAGCTTCATCGTCATACTCCAGTCCTAGAGTCTTCCTCAGTGAACGTGCATCTGTGGCTTGTTGGCATCGTCGATTCGCTCACCCTCATGAGTCTGTCCTTCGTCGTCAACTAACTGATTTCCATTTACCAACTTCTGATAATAAAGCTTTGCCTGTATGTAGTGCTTGTCAATTAGGCAAAAGTCGTCGTCTGCACTTGTCATCTTCCCATGTGTCATCTAGTAATCCCTTTGATTTGATTTATTCGGATGTTTGGGGACCCTCTTATGTTCCTTCTTTGAATGGTAATCGCTATTTTGTGTTATTTATTGATGACTGCACTAAATTTACCTGGATCTATTTTTTACCAACCAAAGCACAGGTTTTTAATGCATTCACACTTTTTAAAGCAATGGTCGAAACACAATTTTCCACAAAAATTAAAGCTTTTCAGTCTGACTGGGGTGGTGAGTATCGAAACATCTCTACTTTTCTTCAAACTCATGGTATTTTACATCGTGTCTCTTGTCCTCATACACCAGAACAAAACGGTGCCGTTGAAAGACGAAACCGAATTGTTGTTGAGAAAGGTCTGGCGTTGTTAGCTCATTCCCATCTTCCTATAGAATTTTGGGAACAAGCGTTTCATACAGCCATCTATCTAAATAACAGAACCATCACTCCTACTCTTCTTCACAAATCACCATATTCTTGTCTCTACAAGCGACATCCTGATTATTATTTTTTAAAATCTTTCGGGTGTTTATGCTACCCCTATCTAAGACCATACAATAAAAATAAACTTGAGTTTAGGTCGGTCGCTTGTATCTTTCTAGGTTACAGTGCTAAACACAAAGGATATTTGTGTTTTCACGTTCCGACATCTCGTACCTACATTGCTCGTCATGTAGTGTTTGATGAGTCTCAGTTCCCGTATCCAGATCATATTGCTCAGTCTACTTCTGACAATCCTCCAGTTTATGATTTATCTTTGCTGGATTCCTCTCGGTCCAATCCTGTGCAGTCTGTGCCTTCTGACCAATCACAATCCCCCTCTTCTGGTCCCACTGACTTAAGTCAACCTGTCCCCCCTTCCCCATCACCTGCCATGTCTGCCCAATCCCCCACCTCCACGTCTGAGCCAGCTAGACAGCCTTCACTCTCTGACCAGCTTCTTGTCCCCACCACCCACCTTCCGTCTGCACCTGTTGACCCAACTACCCCACTCCCTTCTGCCCGCGACATCCTGGCCCCACCATCGCGTCAGTCTGGTCCCCTCCAGCCTTCCCTCTCCATGCATTTGTCTCCTACAGCCGAGGCTCTTTCCCCTGGTCCCATCGCCACATGTCAGTCACCAGCCCTGTCCTCCTCGTCTGGACAACCTCTATCTGATTATCAGTCTCAGTCTACTCCTACTCATTCCAATGCTGACAATTCTGTCGAGTCAG
Source organism: Sherardia arvensis (assembly GCA_948330725.1). NCBI lineage: Eukaryota > Viridiplantae > Streptophyta > Magnoliopsida > Gentianales > Rubiaceae > Sherardia > Sherardia arvensis. The sequence goes on from OX415244.1 coordinate 11,702,730, forward strand.
TTCCTCAATCACCTGAGCCTCAGTCCACAGACTCTACATCTTCCTTGTCCATTGTCTCATATACTCATGCCCCCTCGTACTTCCGGCCGTCTGAACTATCTCAACACCATATGGTCACTCGAGCTGCAACCAACTCACTCACTCCTAAAGCTCTACTTGCCACCAAATATCCTGTCGTTCGCGACTCCTCCAATCCTGAACCAAAAACTTTTGCTCAAGCCACTAAACATCCTCATTGGCAACAAGCAATGCAGTTAGAGTATGATGCCTTATTGACTAATGGGACTTGGGACTTGGTTCCAAAGCCCTATACTGCTAATGTTGTTGGTTGCAAGTGGATTTTCAGGGTAAAAAAGAAGGCGGATGGCACCGTGGAGCGGTACAAAGCTCGTCTTGTGGCAAAAGGCTTTAACCAAGAAGAGGGTGTGGACTACTTTGACACATTCAGCCCTGTCATCAAACCCACTACTATTCGTCTGGTTCTTAGCATTGCTGTCACCAGGCAATGGCCTCTTCGCCAGGTTGACATCAACAATGCTTTTCTTAACGGTGACCTAGCGGAGACTGTTTACATGCAACAACCACAAGGATTTGTGTCCTCTTCCACTCCCGGTTTTGTTTGCAAACTCAAGAAGGCCATTTATGGCCTTAAACAGGCTCCGCGTGCGTGGTTTCAAAAGCTCAGTCAAGCTTTATTGCGGCATGGATTCAGACAGTGTATCTCTGACACTTCTCTCTACATCAAGTCTCATGGCCGAGATGTAATCTATGTCTTGGTTTATGTTGACGACTTGATTATCACTGGCTCAAACTCCAAGTTTATCGATGAGTTCGTTCACTATCTGAACTCGGTTTTCTCCTTGAAGGATCTAGGCTGTCTGAATTTCTTCCTTGGCATCGAGGTTCAGCATCTTCCATCTGGTCTACTTCTCTGCCAGAAGAAATACATCTTGGATCTATTGGATCGCAGCGACATGGTTGGAGCCAAACCGATTTCTTCACCTGCTACTCCAGGGTCGCGGCTCACAGCTGTTGGTACTGACTTTCCGGATCAGCACCTGTACAGGAGCATCGTAGGTGCGCTGCAATATGCTACCATCACCAGACCTGACATCTCGTATGCTGTAAATCGGGTTTGTCAGTTTATGCATAGGCCAACCACTACTCACTGGCTCGCGGTCAAGCGCATTCTCCGCTATCTCAAGGGCACCATTGCTGCTGGTCTATACTTTCGCCCGTCACAGGATACACGCCTTGTCTGCTACACCGACGCCGGCTGGATTTCTGATCCGGATGACTGCCGTTCCCAGCATGGTTTCTGCGTTTATTTTGGTGGCAATTTGATCAGCTGGTCGTCCAAGAAGCAAGGGGCTGTGGCTCGCTCCAGCACTGAAGCAGAATACAGGGCCATCGCTTTTGCTGCTGCTGAATTGATATGGCTCCAGCAACTGCTCAAAGAAATGAACATACCTCAGCCTGGTCCTCCCACCGTTTTATGTGACAACCTGAGTGCCACCTTTCTCACTGCTAATCCCGTTCTTCACCACCGCTCTAAGCACATCAAGCTGGATTTTCATTTCGTTCGTGAGCAGGTTCAGGATGGCTCTCTTCTTGTTCGGCATGTTAGCTCTGCCAATCAAGTGGCTGACGTGTTTACTAAGGCTGTTGGTACTTCCCAGTTCAAAGACTTGCGCTCCAAGCTTCTTGTTCGTGCCCGAACATGAGCTTGTGGGAGGGTATTAAAGTGTAAATCCTATTTACCGTAAACTTCTTCCTTTACTGTCTCTGACTTAGTAAAGATATTTTCCGTTGTACAAAATCGTAGAATATTTTCAGAATATACGCAGTAATCCTGCTGTATCAAGTTAGAGATATTATAGGATTATAGTTAGACCATCCCTGTATTTATATACGTCAATAATCAATGAGAAGAGCAACCTTTGCAGTAAACCTATTCTGCACTACACTGTTTCGTACGTCCACCTTTTACGTACGTTGCACACCAAACCAAATTTGTATATTTATAGTACTACAACATCCCCCGCCCGACTGCACCCCAACATGGCCTGCCTGATGATAGCCTTCCTCTACTCCTATATTTTGAAACGGATATAAAACACGTATAGTTCGGCCGCGTTAGTCTAGAGCAGGATGATCTCGCTCTTTTACTTTCACAATCTGCACCCAAATTAAGAAAAAAAGAGTCATTGGTAAATTTGAAACAAAATGGACTTGAGAATAAGAAAAGGCTCAGCCGGGTAATACTCAAAGTTCCGAAAGGTGAGAAGAAGAAATCAGAAGAGACCTAAATGGGGAGAAAGCGAAATCCAATTATTATTCTAAGTGGAAGAAAACACGGTCCGGAATTCCTTCTCAACAAGAATTTTTGCAGAGCAACAAACGGCGGTGGAGCAAGGCAACAAAAATAAAATATGTGGAAGGATTGTGAACGCAGTTACACATTTCCAGCAACTGAAATCCCCAAAAGCCCCTCTAATAAGAATTATTTAAAAAAGTATCCACGGTCAACCAAAACAATAGGTAATCTCCTGCATTATTGTGCAATTGTTAGATTAGATTTAACCACGCAATTCAGATACCAAACTTATTGGACCGACTTCTTTTATGAACTTCGTTAAGATAACTTCGTGAATCATATTCACAATGTATGTAGAATTGCTATAAGTACCTTTTAATAGATAATCCCTCCGTTTTGATATTATCGTGTGATATACTTTTAAGGAGATTTTTAATATATACTATTTTTAAATATTAAATATTTATTTTAGTTAATACACTATTTATTTTTATTTTTTTAAAAAAAGTGAAACCACCAAAGGTGGAGGGATATTATATTTGATATCCCCAAACCATATGAATTACTAGTACAATAACTCCACAAAAGTGGAGGCAATGAGTAGATATACATGGCTCTCCAAGAAATAAACTTGTGCGTTTTTTTCTATCTCTAGAAAGTAGCTCTCCCTTCTCTCTAGAACCGAAATTCACGCGCCACCACTTTCTTCACCCCAACAGATACATTATGACCGTTACACACTACATTGACGGACAACGGATACATAACGGCTCCCCCAATGGGGGATCCACACCCTCCACCACCCCATTCCGGCGGCAATGTCGCCGGGAAAACATTTTCTCAAGTTCTCACAGCCAGACCACCACCCCTATCTACACAGCTTCCCTCAAATCCAGAAATCCGGCCAATTACCCAGTTCAACGGCAAACCATCATGTATGTACCCAACTGAATCAATCCCCACCTTAGCTAGCCACTACAAAAACGCTCTCATCGGAAAGTTTCCCAGAGCAAAACCCCTAATGCCCATAATCCAAGCAGCCTTTGAGGAACTTGGATTCAACTCCAGATTTCAACTCGGTTCCCTCGATTACAAACACGTGCTCATCCGCTTCCAAGATAAGAAAGATTATCAATGATGCTGGCTACGATCGACCTGGAAAATCGAAGGTTCAATTATGAAGGTTCTGAAGTGGACGCCGGAATTCTCACCGGAGCACGAAACGCTTGTAGTTCCAGTTTGGGTCACGGTCAGAGATGTGTCGTTATACTACTGGAACTACTCCATGATTGAAGTCCTGGGAAACCAGATAGGAAAGTACATCAAACTTGATGCGGCTACCAATCTGATCACCAGACCCTCAGCAATGAAGATGTGCCTTGAAATTGACCTCACAAAGAGCTAATTTCATCAATCCAAATGGGTCACCCTGTAGATTACAGGGACTGTGAAATTGTCTATGACAATCTGCCTCTTTACTGCAGGCATTGTAAGAAGATTGGTCATTGTGACAACAATTGCTGAGTTCTCCATCCAGAGTTGAAGAAATGAAGAAATAATGGCTTCACAAGTCCACAATCTGGAGGTCCACACAATGGAGGTTATCAGAAATATGCATCAGCAACACCTAGTCACAATAAGGGAATGCAGAATCAAGAGAAAAGTGATAGGCCAATCAACCAGCAGGATGCACCCCAGTTATCACTCACTCAGCAAAGATCACACCAACAACTCAGTCATCAGACATCACAACCTTCATCCTCTGGTCTTACTGGCCAAGAAAAGGAACAAATTTTCAAATGGCAGAAAAATCCTACGGTGAAAAGGAACTGGAAAATTGGAAGATGGTACCAAATGTTGCTCCACAGAGTGAGGAATGGTTGAAGGCCTCTGATTTCAAACACTCACCAAAGGGAGCCAATATATCCTTTTCTCTAGATGATATTGACATATCTTCTAGGAAAAAACATTTGAAATCGCTGAGTCATTGTATTTTAGATAGCATAACTGCTAGAACTAACTTGAAAATAGTTCCATATCATCATATGGAAACTACAAACAAATTTTCAATCTTGCAGGTTGATGAAGAGGATGGATACAACTCAGATGAGTCAATGGAAGAAGCCATTCAAGCACCAGAGAAGAGACTCCACAACAGACTAATCTGGAAGGAGAACCTCCTCAAGAATTGGTAGGTGAAACTATCAAGACACCAACAAACAAACACTCAACAGAATATCAACATAAAGGAGAACAGTCTTCAGAAGGGACACAACAACAAGCACAATCACTGGAGACTTCTCATAAGTACTCCACTCAGGTTACATCTAATCTTCACTCACTAGGCTCTGGTATCTCTGACTCAGTCAGTAGGAAACTAAGACCTAAACAAAAAATTTCTTACCCTAAATGATTAGTCACAAACTAGTAGGTAATATGCTAGTGTGGAACATTAGAAGGTATGGAACATCCATGAATAGGCTTAGAACCTTAATTACAGTACATTATGTATCAATCCTGTGCATGTTAGAACCAATGCATGATAAAAATCAAATTCACAATTTACAGTTTGAGTTGGGGTATCAGCACTGTATTGCTGCTAGCTCAGCAAAAATCTAGATCTTCCACAACAATAACTTCACCATTGAACTTATTTCTGAAACTGACCAGTTCATTCAGGTCCTTGTTACAGAACTAGGTTCACTAGAGAAGTGGATGTCTGTTTTTATTTATGCCAAAATTACTAGAACACTTAGGAGGGACTTATGGACAGATCTAGCTAATTTACCACAGGCCCCAACCTTATTTATTGGTGATTTTAATACCATTGCATCTGTAAATGAACATAAGGGCACCCACTCTCCTCCCTTTGGCAGTATGAGGGATTTTAGGGATTTCATAGATACTCTCCAATTGCAAGAAGTCCCCACTGTAGGCAATATATTTACCTGGACAAATAATAGGCTGAAAGATGAAAGTTTGCTTCAAAGACTAGATAGAGCTATTTGTACAGTTGAATGGCACAGTACCTTCCCACATTCTTCCTCCCATATCCTGAATAGAAACACTGCTGACCATAACCCACTCCTAATTTCCATCCAAAATGCAGAAGAGCAGCTACCCAAACCCTTTAGGTTCCAGCAAATGTGGCTTCATAGACCAGAAATACTTGATCTAATTAGAGAAAACTGGGAGCCTCCAACACAGTACACTGGAATGTATAACATGGTCTTCAAGATGAAAAGATTGAAGATAATTTTGAGAACTTGGAATAGGGAAGTATTTGGCAATGTCCACCATAACCTATTGGAAGCAGAAGAAAGAGTATGCAGCATGGAGGAGATTTGTCAGCAGTCTGGAACTGACCAGGATTTGACAAATCTGAACAGGGAAAGAGCACTGTTGATCAGAGCTGAAAAAGAGGCTACCACTTTTTGGAGACAAAAATCAAGTTGAAGTGGTTGAAGGAAGGTGACGCAAGCACTAAATTTTTCCACAATTCTGCCAAGGAAAAAAGGAGTAAAGCAAGAATCACAAAAATTAAAGTTGCAGATGGAAATTGGGTAACAGATCCAGTTCAGATCAAAGATGAAGGAGTGCAATTTTTTGATAAATTACTCAATGAAGATTCCAATGACATCACAGGACAGTATATTGAACACTTCAAGACTGTTATTCCAAAGATCATATCTGATGAAGACAATCAGGCACTATTGAAATAGATGGATATGGAGGAACTGAAGAAGCTATTTTTTATCTTAACAAAGATGGAGCTCCAGGTTCTGATGGATTTTTTGATGTCACTTTTTTACAGCATGCTGGGAGATTGTGAAGCATGATGTACTAGATTCAGCCAGGAATTTTATGGAGGGGCAGATACTACCAAGAGAAATTGCCAGTACATGGCTGGCTTTGATACCCAAAAAACCAAACCCTTCCTCCTTTGCAGATTTCAGACATATAAGCCTCTCCAATTTTATAAACAAAGTTTTCTCTATGATTCTGCTAGAGAGACTGAAACCTCTAATGGGCAAAATCATCTCACCTGAGCAGTCAGGATTTATGAAGGGGAGGGACATATCTGACAACATAATACAGATGATGGAAATGATCAAGATGCTGAGCAAATATCCAAGATATCAGAACATAGTGGTTAAGTTGGACATGCAGAAAGCATTTGACAGAGTTTCCTGGGCATTTCTGAACACAGTCATGATTCAGTTTGGATTTCATGGTGGTTTTGTGAAGCTCATTGTTCAAAACATCTCAGCTGCATGGTTTTCAGTGCTGATTAATGGAGTATGTAGTGGTTTCTTCTCTTTCAGTAGAAGGATCAGGCAAGGAGACCCCATTTCTCCACTGCTATACAATATTGTATCTGAAGTTTTCACAAGGGGCATTCAGAGGTTATTTCAAATACAGTATCTGGAGAACTTCATAATGCCCAGAAATGTTACACCAATCTCCCACCTCATGTATGCAGATAATACTACTATCCTCCTTAATGCTAAGAGAAAAAATCTTAAAAGATTCAAAACCTTTTTGCTAGCATATGAAGCAGTTTCAGGTCAAAAGGTTAACTTCTCCAAATCTGAAATGTACACTCATCCTAACATCCAAGCTAGGAGGATCACACATATAAAGAGAATACTGGAAATGAGGAGAGGTAAAATGCCAATTAACTATCTGGGAGCTCCAATATTCAGTGGAAGAAATAAGGTACTGTATTATCAACCTGTATTGGAGAGAATGGAAAAAGTAATCTCAAACTGGAAGAATTGCTGGTTAACTTCTGGAGGTAAACAAGTTCTGATTAATCATTTACTCCTATCAATCCCTATTGACATAATTGCTGTCTTGAAGCCACCTGCTGGTGCCATAAGGAAAATTGAGAGGATGGCTGCAAAATATTTTTGGGGTGAATCAGAATATGGCCTAGAAAAGGAGCTGGAAAAAATGTGAACAGCTAACACTGCCAAAGGAGGAGAATGGTCTAGGATTTAGGAATCTTAGAGCAATAGAAATAGTTAAAGCATTCTCATGTAAGTTATGGTGGAAATTACAAAAGAAAATGAGACTTATGGTCAAAATTTTTGTGGTCTCTCCCTGTCACTTATAAAAATACCTCACTTGGTCTAGAATCTGTAGTATTACTGAAATAGCTAATAAACACTCACAAATCATCCATGGGAAGGGTACTTGTTCATTTTGGGATGGTAATTGGCTAGGAACTGGCTCTTTATATTACATGTGGCCTGATAATGTAGATTTGCCTTTCCCTGACATCTCTCTTGCAGAATTTATCTCTGGGAGGCATCTGTACATTCACAGTTTGGAGCCCCATTTGGCTACCAATGTTATTTCAAAATTGCAGGTAGCACAGATCAGCTTCAATCATGAAGACAGGCTCATATGGAAACCAGGCATTGATGGAAATTTTACAGTCAAGAGCACATATAAATCTTGCATGGTAGCAGCCCTAATACAAAAAAAGGTATGGCCCAAACATCTCCCCAAAAAAATTTCAATTTTCATCTGGAGAATGAGAAATAGAATCCTGCCTTTTGATGATATATTACTAAGATTTGGCTTTAACATCAACTCTAAATGTCCTCTCTTCTGTAATTGTGATTCACTGAAGCATTTTTTTTAATTTCTGCAATGTTAACTTGGACATTTGGAACCATATTCATGCCTTATTGCTTATCCAACCACCAGCTTTTCATTCTATCAATTCTAAACTGAACTTCTATTTGTCACACAGTGGTTTTTCAAAAATCCACTCTAAGGTAATTCAGGCAACTACATTAGTAGTGTTCTGGTACCTTTGGTTGAGGAGGAATAAACTTCTGTATGATGATAAAAAGTTTACCACTCTAACATTGGTACAAATGATTCAGAAGCATACATGCAATATATTCATTGTGCACCCTGTGTCTGGTAATCTTGAAAGAAATAATTTTCTGATCATTTCTGGCTTAGTTCCTTTCATTAGACAGGAAAGGCCTAAAAGAGTTAAGATCATTAAATGGCACCCTCCAGATATAGATTTTAAATTAAATGTTGATGCATCATTCAAAAATGGTCACTGTGGTATTGGAATCATAGTCATAAATCAATGTGGCAATATTAGCTTGCTCGGACAGATATATACAGAAAGCCCTTCAGCATTACAATCTGAGTTGATAGCTATTAGAATGGGATATGTAGTAGCACGGGAGCTCAACCTCCAAAATTTTATGATTGAATCTGACTGCAGCCAAGCAGTTGCTGCTGTTATAAATCCAATGAATGCCCAATGGGGACACTATTCTCTAAGTCATGAATTACATACCCTTCATTGTTTACACAGAGTCACACATACACTCGGGGAAGGGAATATCCCAGCAGATTATCTGTCTAAATGTGCTCTATCTAATGATATTTCAACTTATATTCTCTTTGATGAGGCTCCCCCCAATGCTAAAAGGTCATGTACAACTTGATAAAAGGGGAGTCCAATCTGTTAGGACTTATCCAACTTAAAAGAGCCAGATACTGCTAATCCTTTCTTTTGCAGGTACAACAAGGAAGGAAAGGAAATGATTCTCCCAAACAGAAGACATTCTGCTCAGCCAATAGGTAGATCAAATAGAACTATCTCAGGCATCACAGATTAGGAGGTGTTTACAGCCATTTTTTGAACCATTCTATGGTTTTTTTGGGCTACTTATATATACACTGGCTACTATTTTACTGGTCATTGTATAAATCAGAGAGTGGCGAACTTGTGCTTCGTTATTTGTTTACTCGATCACTAAAATGCTTCTCTCTTCAGATTTTACATTTGACTATTAAAACTTCAGTGGATAGAAATAGAAATTTTGTGAAGCTTAGATGCTTCAAAGGTAAACCCCCTTATTTGATTTGTAACTCAACCATGGCTTTGCCAATTTTGGTTTCGGGTGCCAATAAATTCCCCCCACTAATAGTGGTTTTAATTTTTTTTAAAAAAGTGGAGGCAACGAGTAAGATTACAGAGAAATTTCTAATGAAACGATCTCTACATCTAATGCCAGAATAGCATATCTAATCATCAAAAACAAAGAATAACTTCTAAAAAAGATAGAGGGAGTATATCCTTACTTACACCCTAATAAAAATGCAAAGTTTCGTATTATATTTAATTATGTATTAATTAGTGAATTATTTTTGTGATTTTAGTTCTAATTGTATTTATTTGAAATAGTTTTCCCCAATCATACCATAATTTTTTCTTTTGTTATTTTTGGTTATGATATTTACGGTTTTGTTTGGTTCTACATGTTTCATTCTTGTTATTATAGACATATTTTCATATGCACTACTGGACGTAGGGTAGAACCCCCCCCCCCCCTACCAAGGTGTTTCCAACCACCGTTCAGGGTCACGCCGTGTTTGGTGGTTTGAATCCACGGCGTTTGTTGAAACCGCCAATAATTTCCGATATCAGAACCAAGATAGATTAAGTAGTTCCGATATCGAAGGCTAGTTAAGAATTCAATAAAAAATTCAGGTTTTCCAATTTAAATCGGAAAACCTAGATGAACACGAAGAACACAAAGAGCACAAAAAACACCATAATTTTTCTAGCAAGATTAACATGAACATCAATATTTTTCCATCAAGAGCATGAAGAATACCAAGAAATTTTCAACAAGAACAAGAGATTGACCTACAAATCAGCACTAATAACTTATTAATAATACAAAAACATCAATCACAAATTTATCAACAAAGAACAATTCATCCTCAGATGCATCACAAAAATCCAATTTTTATGTAAACTCATCAACAACAAAAGATCTATAGATATTCATCAATAATTTTTTTAAAGGTAAACCACTTAGAAATGGAGTGAAATTTATTAGGCTCACTACACCATAAAAAGCCAAATTAGGCCAAATACTTTACAATTCAAAATTGAAAGATTATTCGTCTATGAGAGATCCTTGTCCTTACCCATGTCAAAATTCAAAAACATGTTAGGTCACGCCATAGCGATACCCAATTCTGTCGATTAATTTACTCAATACTTGCAAGCATATTAAGGTTTACTATGCAATACCCAACTCTGCCGACAAGCACGGGGCTTGAAACAAGAATCCCCTTCCTTATACTTTTCCCATGTCAATTTTCACAAGCAGGTTAGGGCACACCAAAGCGATTTCCAATTTTGCCGATGAAAAGACTCATAACATGCAAGCATATTAGGGTTTGCTATGCAATACCCAACTCTGCCGACGAGTACGGGGAAAAGATAAGAAATAAGCACTCTATTGTATAATTGACAAAGAGAGAAATAGTCTAGTCTATTACAATCTAGACATCATTAGATTGAGTTTTCATGTATCCATTATATCACTGCTGCACATGTCAGCTCCATGCTCCAGCTCCATACTCTCCAAGCACCATGATTCTATAAGTACCATGGGTCATTTTACAGGTTTGTTCAATACTGATAACCACCATTGTACACCTTGATCCTTGCTTGTCTTTTGTACAAAATTATAATAATAAGTTGTTTCCAGTTCCATAGCCAAAGCAATGGCTTCAGCCTCAAGACTGGAATTTTCTTTTATCACTAAGGATTTAGCATGTAAGACTCTGCCATTGGCATCCCTAATGACAAAATCTGCTCCACCTCTACCATTCTGCAATAAGGAACCATTAGAAATCAATTTAACCCAGTTCAGATCAGGTAATTTCCACTTTATGATCCTCTCTGGCCTATGTCTAACCACTGTATGAACAGAATTGAGTCTGAACTGGACAGGTGGCTTAAACCTAGACCAAGAAGTAGCATGAGCTTGTATAATGGAGGTGATCAAATTCTGTATGTTTAGAGCTATATTATGTCTATTTGGTATGACATTATCAAATAGGAAAGAAGCTCTAGCACACCAAATGCCCCAAATCACAACAACTGGGATCAGTCTAGCTATATTAGTCTTGAAACTAGTATCTTTCAAATTTCAGTAATAGAACAGGATATCCCATAAAGACTCAGAATAAACATGAATAAGATCAAATGATCTGCTTATAGTCTCCCATATCCATCTTATATTCCTGCAACTATGAAAAACTTGATGTAATTAACTCATCTGAATCAGAGTAGCAAAAACAACAAACAGATGGTTGATGTAATAGATTTCAGAATTTCAGTTGTGGGAATGAGTCTATTAACCAATCTCCAAACACAGAACTGCCATTTTTTTAGGAACATATTTTGACCATATATGCTTAAAGGAGTTAACTTTCATCATTTTAGATCTGATAAGTTCATAAGCAGATGAAGTTGTAAAAATTCCAAGTGAACTAGGCTTCCATATCATCACATATCATATCCATCATATAATGGAAAGTCTTGTGAAAGCATAGTAACACATAAATGAGGAAATCCATGTTTCAACAACTTAATATAGTATTCTTGATGATTGATAAATTCAGCAGCAGTCAACTCAGGATCAATAATCTCCTGTGTATCATCCCATTGATCAATTAAAGCTTTACCTCCCATCCATTGAGCATTCCAAAAGGACACCTGACCTTTTCCAATTTGTATATATGTATTTGAGGTTTCTGTATCCTTAACTTCCTTGATTCTACGCCATGTTTTCGAATTCTTCTGATAATTAGGCAAGGACCACATGAATTCAGCCCATAAGCTCCTTCCTACCTGTAATTTCCACCACAACTTTAAAGAGAAGGGTTGCATTGTTAGATGAAGATTTTTAACTCCCAATCCATTCTCATATGTAGGATAACAAACATTAGTCCAAGACTTCCATTCTCTTTTCTGACCATATTTTGAGGACCCCCACAAACATTTCGAGAACAATACATGCAACTTATCAATCACCCCTCTTGTAGGTTTTATGACAGTAAGTATATGAAGGGGTATAGCTGATAAAACATGCTTAATTAAAATTAATCTCCCAGCCTGGTTAAGCCATTTAGCCATATAGCCAGTTTTGATGCCGATTTATCATAGAGGGACTGAAAATATGAGTGCTTAGTCCTACGCAAATAAATGGGACATCCCAAATAGATAAAAAAAAGTGACCCTCTGTGATCCCTGAAATTTGTTCAACCATGAACTTAACTAGAAATAATGGTGCATGTTTGGTGATGTAATAAGAAGATTTTTCCAGATTAATCTTTTGACCAGTAGCAGATTCATAACACATTAAGAAACTCCTCAGATTTGTTATACTAGTTCTATTAACTTTAAGGAACACAACAGTATCATCTGCAAAGTTTAGGTGAGTTATTTTTCTTGCTGAATGTGGCAACTCGAAATAACCAATTCTTGAGTCAATAAACAGTAAACCTAGGTTTCTAGAAAACACCTCAGTGAGTAATATAAACAAAAATGGAGATAAAGGATTTTCTTGTTTAATTCCCCTTGAGGTACTAAAGAATCCTTTAGGTTGACCATTCACAAGAACTGAACATTTAGTTGCAGATATGTTGCCCATAACATTACTGACAAATTTGCTTTGAAAAACCAATTTTAATAAAAATAATTTCAAGAAACTACATGAAACCCTGTCAAATGCTTTGACCAGATCCAGTTTAAAGAAAATATTGGAGCCTCCTGTTTTATTATTTAAAAAATTGGTTATTTCTTGCATGAGTAGTACATTGTCAGCTAGTTCACGCCCCTGAACAAAGGCCGACTGTTCAAGGGAAATCAAACTAGGCATTATGGGCTTAAGTCTCTCTGTGTATAGTTTACTAAAGATCTTATTAACAAAGTTAGAGAGACTAATAGGTCTAAAATCAGAGAAATGGTTAATCACTGATTTTTTAGGTATCAATGTAATGAATGTAGCAGATATGGCTTTAGGAATAGGTACTCCAGATAAAAATTCATTCACAGCATTTAGCAAATCATCACATATAATATCCTAGCATGCATGAAAAAACTTCCCTGAAAAACCATCAGGTCCCGGGGCTGAGTCACCATCCATTGAAAAGACAACCTTTTTTAGCTCATCCATTTCAGTAAGCTTGACCAAATTCTGATTGGTCTCATCAGTAACAAGCAAAGGAATATTGTCCAGTAATAACTGAGTATTCTGATCATGATCAACCTGTTGTTCTTCAGATAATAAATTAGAGAAGAAATTAACTGCCTTTGCACCAATAAGATTGATTTGGTGTATTTTATGCATCTAAATTATATGATTTTTAGTTCTCTCTTTTGCCATTTTATGTGCACGAAGGTGTGTTTTGGTTCAGGAGTTATAAGAAAAATGGTGGAATATAATCAAGTGGAGAAGTGGTGAAAAAGATACAAAATCAAGCACTTAGAGCCATGGTGGGGAGTTAGACACTATACTCTTTTTCCGAAAGGTTTTTTAATGAGGTAGTGTGCTCCAACGGATAGTGGATCATTGCAATTCCATTATACCGGGAAGAAGAAAAAGCAATGGGCTGAAAGAGTTGCGGCTGTTTTACATGATCAATAAAATAATGTTTATTGGGATGATGAAAAGTCAAATATTGTGTGTGCACGTGTGACTTTAGGTTTGTCTAATAAGGTAGTAAATATACCTTTTCCATTTTAGATTAGAAGAAACCTAGACAATACCCATCACGGCTGAATTAATGGGCCTGGGGTTTTCAATTTAGGTTAGGTTTTTCTTTTAGAATAAATACCTTCCAAAGGGGTAGAAATAAGAGATATATTCGGACAAACACAGCAATTAGGTTTTAAGCCGCAGTTGTACGGAGCCGTCAAGAACTTCAGCAATAATCAATAAGCATTCTTCTTCTTCATCTTTTGTTTTCTTATTTAATTATATGTATATATATTATTTGTGTGATCGTTCTTAGTACTAGTAGCTAAATTTCTATTCCAGTTAGGGCGATGAAGCATTAACAATAATTTATATGTGAGGCCTAAACGAGCTTAATAATTACTTTGTATGAATTCCTAATTATTCTGTGTGCATATTTGATTTCTGAATTGCTTGAGACTTGCGCAACCTTAGGTTATTCAGGATAGTGCCAATTAAATTCCGCTATTTATCTTTATCTAGTGGGTAGATTTAATTAGTGGCGAAACTAACAGCAGATAGTGAGAATAATGGGTAGATAATTTGTGACAACTGTTTTGATTATAAATTATCTGAATCGGGTTTCTTTTGTGCTTAATGCTGTTAAGATATTAAATCTAGGTCTAGGCTGATTCCAACTAGGTTATATCTTAATTAGAGAAGTAGACAATTTATAGCTGATCCTTGCTGGTTATCGAATAACTAAGAAGAAATTGGATTGTGTCTTGTAGCTGATTCTCGGCAGTCTATAACTGATTAATTCATGCAACTTAATTAATTATTGTGCCCGGGATCGAATAAATTATATGTTAATGTGGATTTGCCTGTTACCGGATTTCATCGCCTGATAAAGTACAAGAGTCTTTTGCATTGTTTATTTGAATTCGTATTTGCATTCATAGAGTAGTTTAATTTAGTTTTAATTCATAAAAAAACAAATCTCTCTATTTGAAGCGTGGTTGCTAACCAAAATTTGATCCATAAAAATAAGAATTTGATTACACTGTTCCTCGTGGGATCGACCTTGCTTTCGTTATACTTAAATATAAACTTAAATTGTTAGCAAGTTTATTTGGTAGAAAAACGACCTATCAAATTGGCGCCGTTGCCGGGGAATAGTTGTTGATTACTTTTCTTATTTTTATTTGATTTTGATTTTCTCTTGGTGTATGTCCAGGAGATCGATAAAAGCTACTGTACCTCTCGACCCAGAAATAACGAAGACAGAGAAGAGGTTGAGAAAAGAGGTCAGAGACTCGAAGAAACTTGCTAGTTTCAGTTCGGGTACCCTTCCGTTCGCCCGAACGGAGCCCTCTGCCGAGTCGGATTCTAATTCCGAAAGTTCATCAAGCTCATCCAGATCAGATTCAGACGAAAAAATTGAGATGGCGGAAAATCGAGCAAGGACTATGAAGGAGTTATCCGACCAAGACGTAGCAGATCCACCATCACCGATTGTTTTGCCTGACGAGGGAGCAAGTTTCGAGATCAAGTTGGCATTGCTGCCAAAGTTTCATGGGAAGAAGAATGAAGATCCCTTGGAATTTTTAAGCGAGTTCATAAAGATCTGCAAGATTCAAAAGAAGCCAACTGGAGTCACTGAAGAGCACTTCCGCCTCGCTGCATTCTCGTTCGCTCTAGGAGGGGAAGCAAATGCATGGTTCAATAGCTTGGAAGCCAACTCAATAAATACATGGGCGGAATTGAAAAAAGAATATTTGCAGCAATATTTTCCAGCTACAAAGGTGACTGCAGCAAAAAGAAAAATAACTGGAGTTGAGCAGGAATATGACGAGACGCTTAGTGCATATTGGACCCGATTTAAGAGGCTGGTGGATGGATGCCCTAATCATGGTCTGTCAGAGAAAGAATTGATGGAGTGCTTCTTTGAGGGCATGTTGGAAGAGATGAGATGGCATCTAAACTCAGCAAGTGGAGGTCATTTTTTAAACAACACACCATCTGATTGCCGGAAAATGATCAAAGACTTCGTCGAGGCTACAAAGAATTTTTCAGGACCAAATTCTCGTATAACCAGCCGAGCAACTGTAGCTTCTTCGGTTGATTTCGAGAATAGATTTGACAGAATGGAGAAGATGATTTCGAATCTTGCGGGTGCTGATCGCTCGAATTTATTCGCAGTGGAGGATGAAGATCAAGTACCACAAGCGAACCTGGGTGAGCAATTCTTCCGGGAATCAGCAGAGGCGATATGATCCATTTTCCAGCACTTACACTCCTGGATGGAGAGATCACCCAAACTTCAGATGGGGTGGACAAGAGAACCAGCAACAGCAACCTCAACACATGAACAATAATTTTAAGCAACAAAATCAGCGAGGTTACTACCAAGTCTCTCAAATGCCACCTCAACCTCAATCCCAACAACCTACGGCAAGTAAATCAATGGAGGACATGATGAGGGAGATGATGACTGATATTAAAGACCTAAAGGGAATAAAGCAAGAGGATCAAGGAATGAGGAGGGAATTAGATCAACATTCTCACCAAATCTCTCAGCTTTCAAACACAGTGAATGAGATGAAAGGATACCGGGGAAACTTGCCATCGGAGAGCCAGATGAACCCGAATGCGAATGTGAGCCAGATAACATTGAGGAGTGGCCGGACTTTGGAAGATTCTGCATCAGACACAACGTATGCACGATCAGAAGAGAAAATTTCAGAATTAGTACCCCTCCGTTCGGCCGAACGGAGCCCTCCAGCAGATCTGGTTTCGGACAAAATCGAAGGGAAATCTGGCTATAAACGGCCTAAGAAGGATAAGGCGGAAATTTCTGAGAAGAAAAAACCCTTTGGTATCACAATACCTCCTCCATTCCCTCGCAGATTGGCTCAGAATAAGGTCGATGAAGATACAAAAGATATTCTGAATATATTCAGCAAGGTGCATATCAACGTTCCTTTTCTTGATGCCATAAAGAAGATGCCGAAATTCACAAAGTTTTTAAAATAATTCTTGTCAAGGAAGAGTAGCAAGAAAGGAGACGAATGAATTTCGGTTGGTGAGAATGTGTCTGCTGTGATTCAGAAAAGGTTACCACCAAAATGCAAGGATCCAGGTATGTTCACTATCCCTTGTGCCATAGGAGATAATAAAATTGAAAGAGCTATGCTTGATTTAGGTGCTTCAATAAATGTTATGCCTCTTTCAATTTATAAGAACTTTAATTTCGGTGAGTTAACTTCCACTAATACTATTATACAATTGGCTGATAGATCTTTCTGTAATCCGATTGGTGTGCTTGAGAATGTTTTAGTGAAAGTAGATGAATTTGTGTATCCTGCTGATTTTTATATCATTGACATGGGTAGTTCACAACATGGTAATGTTTTGTTAGGGAGACCCTTTATGAAAACTGCAAAGACAAAAATTGATGTTGATTTAGGGACCCTTACTTGTGAATTTAATGGAGAAACTACAACCTTTAGTATATTTGATGATATGAAAATTTCTCAAGATGTGGAGCATGTTAATTTCACGGATAATATTAATACTGTTGTCCAAGAACATCTTGAGACGAATTTGTTGCAGGAGAAAGTTGAATCTCGGACTGAAGATTTGTTAGGTTTTGATGAAGAGCATGAATCCCCTCCAGAGTACACATATTCAAGCGATATAGTACCATACTGCATGCCTACACCAACTTATTGTCGTTCGGATTTTGAGCCACCAAAGTTGGATCTGAAACCTCTAGCTGATAATATGAAGTATGTGTATCTGGATGATGGGGATGAATCTCCAGTGATCATTAATAGCGGGCTGAGCAAATATGAAGAAGAGAGACTCCTTCGATACTTGCGAAAGAAAAGATTTGGAGTTTGGAAGAAACAAGAGTATATCCAATCTGAGATGAGCCATAGCCACAGAAAACCGAGATCAAAGTACAAGAATCCATTTGAGGTGAAAGGGGTGGATGATATCTGTCTCACACTGCCCAAGTATCACTGAGCAGGAAGTTCGGTCAAGCTCGTGCCCGTTAAAATGGAGCGCTTATTGGGAGGCAACCCAATCGTTATTTCTTTATACTTTATTTTGGTTTGATTTGATTTACATTTTTATTATTGGTTTGTTTCAAAAAAAAATTCTGAAATTCGTTTTGAAAATTTTTTATTTTTCTCTGAATTGTTTGTTTTAAATTTCGGTTTTTCTTTTAAAAAAAATTTAAAAAAAAATTTAAAAATCGAAAATAAAAAAATGGGTTACTGATGATTCTTTGAATGCAGATTAAAGCTTAGATCGAGAAAAGCAAAGAATGGATGGGGTTCCGTTCGCCCGAACAGAAGGGGTGCACAGTGTTGAAACTGAAAGATTTTGATGCTCACTGCTACCCGGTTCTTTCTAAACCTAATTTATATACTTTTTTATGTGATTATCGACTGTGAGCATGCACTACTTTGTATTGAATAATATGTTTATGGATGCATGTTTTATTTGCACTTTTATTGCTTGTTTGAGGACAAACAAGAGTTTAAGTGTGGGGAGGATGTTATTGTGATTGTTCCTTGATGCTTTAAATTTATGAAAATTTTCTGAATTTATAAAATATTTTCGAAAGAAAACACAATAATGGTTTTAATTAAGGGCAAATAATTCCTTTCCTATGAACTTAATTGAGCTGATTTTGCTATGGAACATGGGTTTGTGGTAAGATTGAATGTATTCCTCTTTGTGAAAGAAATCATGTAGTTCTTGTATATGTCCTGGAACGATGAAAGTGCAATAAAGAGTCATTCTATTTACCCTAGTATATTGTGAGGATTTGAGCCCAAGAAAGAGCAAAAGCCAAGAAAGAAAAATATAGGCATTAAATAAAATAGCTCTTTGTCTTTCTGAGAGATCACATGTTGGTATATTTTACTTGGTTTGTATGCCATGATTCAAAAGTGCTAAATGGTATTTGAGCATATAGGCAATTAGGAATAAAACCCCACGGCTTCTACATATATTTTCCCACCTTTTATCGATTATATCGACACCCTTAGTGAACCCCGTTGAAGCCTGACTGTTTCTTTGTTATAAACCCACTATATATATATTTAAACCCATAGCCTTAGCCTTAACCTTCTAATATTGTGCGACTATTTTTATTCTCTTCCAATGTGCATGATGAGATGTTATTTTAGTACTGTGGAATTTTGTTTGTTGCTGCTGCCCAGAAAGAAAAAAAGAATAAAAACCAAATATCCGACAGGACTGAAAAACTAGTGATATCTGGCAGGACTGAAACGGTGAGGTTCTATGGAAAATGAATAAAAAAATGAAACTAGATATCTGGGAGGACTGAAACCAGTGAGGTGTAAAAGCTAAACATCTGGCAGGACTTACCGGTGAGGTTTCTGGAACAAAAAGGGGCAGCAAGCATTTTTTAAGTTGTTGTGTGAGTTACATCAAAGATTTGTTTCTTTATTTGCACAACAACTTGTTCATACTTGTAGTAATCTCAATGCTGCACTTTTATTGAGTATGAGCACCAGCACTAGCACGAGAATTTCAAGAATGAGAATGAATTTACTTGCATAATTTTAGACTTGTGAGCCAGTTATTCCTATATATTTTTCCTACCTTTACCCCAAGCCAACCTTATATGATTCCTAATTATTATGCTCAAGTATTTATTTTATGTGGTTGAGATAGTGGCGTTGCAATTCCTGTTGTAAAGTGTGCTGATATGTGATGTGTGTGACTGTCCCTATTTTTGAGAGATATTGAGTGAATCTTGGTGAGGCTGGACTTGATTGCACATTTTTGACTAGGATATAAGGATGAAGTGATTTTATAAGCAAAGAGGAATGGTCTGTGGTAAGATGGTTGGTTCCGTAGTAAATGTTGCTTGGTTTGGTTTTGTGGGAATGTTTTGTTTTGCCTATGATTTTGGAATGAATAATAACTTTATGGTACCATGCTTGAGGGCAAGCATGATCTAAGTGTGGGGATATTTGATTGGGTGTATTTTATGCATCTAAATTATATGATTTTTAGTTCTCTCTTTTGCCATTTTATGTGCACGAAGGTGTGTTTTGGTTCAGGAGTTATGAGAAAAATGGTGGAATATAATCAAGTGGAGAAGTGGTGAAAAAGATACAAAATCAAGCACTTAGAGCCATGGTGGGGAGCTAGACACTATACTCTTTTTCCGAAAGGTTTTTTAATGAGGTAGTGTGCTCCAACGGATAGTGGATCATTACAATTCCATTATACCGGGAAGAAGAAGAAGCAATGGGCTGAAAGAGTTGCGGCTGTTTTACATGATCAATCAAATAATGTTTATTGGGATGATGAAAAGTCAAATATTGTGTGTGCACGTGTGACTTTAGGTTTGTCTAATAAGGTAGTAAATATACCTTTTCCATTTTAGATTAGAAGAAACCTAGATAATACCCATCATGGCTGAATTAATGGGCCTGGGGTTTTCAATTTAGGTTAGATTTTTCTTTTAGAATAAATACCTTCCAAAGGGGTAGAAATAAGAGATATATTCGGACAAACACAGCAATTAGGTTTTAAGCCGCAGTTGTACGGAGCCGTCAAGAACTTCAGCAATAATCAATAAGCATTCTTCTTCTTCATCTTTTGTTTTCTTATTTAATTATATGTATATATATTATTTGTGTGATCGTTCTTAGTACTAGTAGCTAAATTTCTATTCCGGTTAGGGCGATGAAGCATTAACAATAATTTATATGTGAGGCCTAAACGAGCTTAATAATTACTTTGTATGAATTCCTAATTATTCTGTGTGCATATTTGATTTCTGAATTGCTTGAAACTTGCGCAACCTTAGGTTATTCAGGATAGTGCCAATTAAATTCCGCTATTTATCTTTATCTAGTGGGTAGATTTAATTAGTGGCGAAACTAACAGCAGATAGTGAGAATAATGGGTAGATAATTTGTGACAACTGTTTTGATTATAAATTATCTGAATCGGGTTTCTTTTGTCTTAATGCTGTTAAGATATTAAATCTAGGTCTAGGCTGATTCCAACTAGGTTATATCTTAATTAGAGAAGTAGTCAGTTTATAGCTGATCCTTGTTGGCTATCGAATAACTAAGAAGAAATTGGATTGTGTCTTGTAGCTGATTCTCGGCAGTCTATAACTGATTGATTCATGCAACTTAATTAATTATTGTGCCCGGGATCGAATAAATTATATGTTAATGTGGATTTTCCTGTTACCGGATTTCATCGCCTGATAAAGTACAAGAGTCCTTTGCACCTTTCAAAAAAAAAAAGTACAAGAGTCTTTTGCATTGTTTATTTGAATTCGTATTTGCATTCATAGAGTAGTTTAATTTAGTTTTAATTCATAAAAAAACAAATCTCTCTATTTGAAGCGTGGTTGCTAACCAAAATTTGATCCATAAAAATAAGAATTTGATTACACTGTTCCTCGTGGGATCGACCTTGCTTTCACTATACTTAAATATAAACTTAAATTGTTAGCAAGTTTATTTGGTAGAAAAACGACCTATCAAAGATCAGGATTAGTCAACAAATTATTTTGGCTATCCCTGAAAGCTAAAATTCTTTGTCTAGCATTTTTGGATTTGACAGTAGCATGAAAGAACTTAGAGTTTGAGTCTCCCTCCTTCAACCACTTAACCCTTGATTTTTGTTTCCAAAAAACCTCTTGTCTAGCAAGTGCTAAAGTCAATTCAGCTTGTAACCTATTCAGTTCTGACTTATTAACATCACTGCTATCATTTTGAAATGTTACCTCACTCTGTTCAACTAGCAATTCAGCATTGGTAACTCTATCATTAACATTACCAAAAATTTCATTGTTCCATTCTCTAAGTCTCAATTTTTGTCTTCTCAGTTTCAAGGAAAATTTCATCATACCATATGTTTCACAGTTCAAATTCCATTTTTCATAAATGACTCTATTAATATCATCATGAAGCAGCCATCAATTCTGAAATTTAAAGGATTTTGGCCCTGACTGATGGTCATTATTTTCTAATGTCATCAGTAAGGGAGCATGATCTGAGGGTGACCTAGACCCTACTATGTGGAAAAACTTCTAAAAACATATTGTTGGCTAAGCCTCTATCAAGCCTTTGCCAGACATTACCTCTACGACGGACTCCATACCAAGTAAATAAATTACCTATAGTAGGTAATTCAACAAGATTATTGACCTCAATAAAGTTATTAAAATCTAGCATACTATGGCTAGGTGATGACTGACCCAAGTATTCACTGACCTCCCTAACTACATTAAAGTCTCCTGCAATCATCAAAGCACTATTGCTAAATGCACTTAAATCATGCCAGAGAGGCTCCCTATCTAGTCTGGTACGTCTTCCATAAACAAAAGCACTATTCCATGGTGTAGGTATAGACTCTTGTTTAATCTCAGCTAAAATAAATTGATCATGCACAAAATTGACTGACACATTATAAGTATCATCCCAGAATAACCATATTTTATCTCTAGGGTCTGCATAAAAATGATTATATCCTAACTGGAAAGCAGTAGACTGAATCTTGCCAGATTTTAACATTGGTTCTATAATGACAAAAAGGCCAATTTTATTTTTCCTTTTTATATTCCCGACTCTCCTCTGAGCCGACTTGCTCTTAATACCTCTAACATTCCAAACACAAATATTAAGACTAATCATAATCAACTAATATTAGAGGGACCAAGTTGTGATCTAGTACTGACAGTTTTAGGACCCTACGTATAATCTTTTCTATTATATTTACGCTTCCCCTGGGTACCTACTTGCACAGACTCTGACTGACTAACAGACTTGCTAGTTATCAACTTATTGAATTTTTGTTGAGACTGAAGTAAGGTTTCAACTATAAAATCCCCTTGCCTATCATCTTTCTCATTTGACCATTTCTCAGTTGGACTTCCAGGCTCACTTAGACTCTGCACTTTATTTTTATTTATCATAACTTGGGGACTAGTATACCCATTTAGATCTGCCTCACCATCTGAGTCATTATCCCTTGTGCCAAAATTATCCATATTTGTTTCCTCCCCCAGTATAGCTTGTTCCTGATGACTGATGTCAGTATCAATTGTTCATCTGTGGTGCTATTTGTTCATCTGCATCATCTTGAGTAGAGATATTAGTAATAGAGAGCATACCAGGTGTTTTATCCCTGGTATGCTGTAAAGCATTAAAAACATTGTCTTTTTCCTTGCCCTGTTTAGGCTCAATATTGGGATCATTCACAGTTTCAGTTTCAATAGTTATATTTTCCATGAGCACATTGAAACTGTTATGAGTATTAAACTTACTACTCCCTCCGTCCCAACCAAAGTGTCTTACTTTCTATTTTGGGATGTCCCAACCAAAGAGTCTTACTTTCAATATTTCCTCATTTGGCAAAAAAAAAAGAGTCTATTGTCCATTTTACCCTTAATGAATCTCTATACATTTTTTGAATCACATACTTATGGAGGTTAAAATAGTTTTTTACCATTTTTTTGGACATGTGTCCTACTTCCACATCATTTTTCTTAAAAATTGAGCCTCCGTCCCCGCGGACACTTTGGTTGGGACGGAGGGAGTACCAGATATCAGCTAGAGGTTGAGGATTTGAGACCTCATCCTTCTTGTTTGTTGCAGCAACCTTAGCTTTTCCTTTGGTCTTCCATACTTGTCAGTTACCTGCAACATGTCCAATCTTTTCCAAGTTGGTTTCTTTAGCTAGATGGTTAGTAATAACATGTTCATCCTTTTGATGTGTTTCAGTACCAACTGTCTTAGCCATTGGCCTCCAAAAATTGGGATTTTGTTTAACTGTTGTATCCATTTTACAAATAGAACTAGTATGACCAAGCTTAGAGTAGTTAAGACAATAATCAGGCAACCTTTCATACTCAATATACTGCCAGAAACCTGAAGACCTATAGCTTATCCAGATTCTTTCAAGTAATGGTTTTGATACATCCAATTCAACACAAATTTTGGCCACATGAGGTCTAGATCTATTTAGAGTTGCTTGGTCTATATTCACAGGATATCCAATTAAATTAACAATAGAGAGCATTACAGAATCATCAAAAAGTTGTTGCGGTAACCCATACAAGCTTACCCATACTGGAACTACAGGTGAGTCAGCTTAGGGTTGAAATCGGGGCTCCATTTCGTGATTCTAATTGAGTAGAACCCGAAATCCCAGACCTTGTGCATCCAGCAGCGATAATAGTCACCTGCAAGTTGAAAATTGATAAAAACGTGACGGTTGTCTACCAGATAGATACCAAACTGGCCGGTGAAGCCCGCTGTATGAAAATCATATCGGAGACGTTCAAGCTGTGGCCGAGCTCGGGTAAAACTTCCGACCAGAGTGTATCGGAGAGGGGCTTCCAGGGTATCACATTCCTCGTCTGAAAAATGGATCCCTGGTTCCCCCAGGTGATCAATTTGGGGTTTTGGATTGATTGGAGCCCTGGGTTCTGATCTAGAAGAAAGGACAACCAAATTTAGAGATTTCTTATTCAAGGCTTGTGCATATGAAGTAGGTGGAGACGAAGAAGATAGGTTAGGAGGTATCGGATTGATCTGTGATGACACCGCCATCATGGCGGCGTCGATCAACGGCCGTGACGTAGCCCTCAAACACCTCCTACACAATCAAACTCGCCGGAAATCACGGTGCCATGAAATCAGAGTGCAAGAAATCAGACTCGCCGGAATTCAGACTCAGAAATCAAACGCCGGAAATCAGACTCGAAAAACAGACGTCGGAAATCAGCCTCGCGAATCAGACGCCAGAACTCAGACTCGGGAAGGCGCTGCTGGGGAGAGCTTCCGATCAGATCAGCAGTTCTCCTGACAGAGTTCCGCTTTCGAGCAGTCTCCGAGCAGCAGGGTTTCCGGACAACTTTGCTCCGGGCAGCAGGGGGCCGGGACGAAGACTTGTCCAGGCGGCGGCGATCAGTTTTGCGTCGGCGATCGATTTTGGCTTTGCCGAAATAAATGAATTCAAATCTTCATCAATAATATTAAATTCTAACACCTACAATAACACAAATTCATCTTTTAAATACATAAATTTGAAATGGGCTCCTATGCAATTAAAATCAAAAACTATAATTCACATAGCTCTTGATGATTGAATCTCCATGTGAGAGAAATTAAGAGATCGAATAGTATTCGAGGGAATATAGTTTGAATTTAGAATGAAAATGGTTGGGAATGATATTTGGTTTGAGAAGAATAAAAGATATAAAAATATTTGGGAGAAAGTTGAGAGATTTTCGAGTGAATGATGATGAATATGAGGGAAGTGAAGAGTTAAGGTTGTGCGATTAACAGATAACAAAAAAAGGAGTATGTTCCTCTATCAGAATGCAAAGTCAATTTCGGTATCGGAACATGTATCATTCACGGCGTTTCAACGAACTGCTGTAAAACTTTGTCGTTTTTTTACTGAACCGCCATTTTCAGTTTTCAAACCACCCACTTAGTGCAGGTTCCAATATTAGAACTTATCAAACAAATGTGTTTTTTGGAAACCGCCATCTATGTGCGCCGTGGTAGCTTATATGTGGAGTAGTGATGTTTTCTGACAATTGATTTTATTAATTTTGTAATTTCGGTCAACATAATAGTTTTGGTATGTCTTCCATTTTCTCACACTATATGGTTATACAATTTTCTAAACCTTTAAAAATATATATGTATAGTATCCTAAACCTTTATGATAAAAAATATATTGATACGACACTCAAATCGTTAATTAATGCAACATGAATTAATTCAATTTACTATTCATTGGTTAAGGAACGAATAAATTTTTTATAATTTATTGATTAAGTTGTAGGTTGAATTAAAATAAATGAATTAATATTTTAATTAAATATTATATAATAATTTCAAATTTAATTAATATCATATATTATTAAATAACAGTTATTTTAACATATTATATTATAATTTTCAATATGAATAATTATTATATTTTATATTGGGTGTTGCTATATGCAGTCCAACATTTTACTCTTGTAGTCTAAAATATAATGTAAAAGTACAAAAAATAACCTCAACTTATTTGATTTTTGAGAAATTAGCCAAGTTATAGGGGACGGTGGTGTCATTTCATTAATATTTAAACTAGCTGTGTAAAGAATTGGATTGCGTATAACACTTCATTTTATATTCTTTTTTTTTAAAAAAATAAACCATCATCGGATGGAGGGATTTTATTTGGTCCCCAACCATATAAACCACAAAAGTGGTAAAAAGTAACCAACTCCCTGGAACAGGGAGGTTTTGAGTTCTTACAAGCCATGTAGCAGTAGCTATCAAAAAGAGGGATTAATCTACCTCTATTCACTGCAAAACCCAATCTAAACAAAGTTGCAAGCTTATTAGTGAATTGTCAAGGCAAAAAACTGAACAACACCCAACTATTAAGACCAGAAGTGAATATCTAAACTATACTAGCTTGCGAAAAACATAAAGGCAAGAGCTTGAAAAAATCAAGCCACTGGTGGTCCCAATCTTAGAGTAGGAATAAGTGCAGTATCCATAAGAATAAGACCTTTGATGTGTGATGGTATAGAGCTCCAGCCAAATGATGTATCAGTGCTTAAGCCTGTAGCAATTTTTGCTAGTGCATCTGCTGGCTGATTGCCTTCTCTAAGAGTGTGGCAGAGTTGAGACTTTCCCAGAAGTTACTGGATGTCCTCTAGATACAGTAGGAGATCCCAATGCCTGAGGTGTGGATGGTGAACCATCTGAACTGCCACCAAGCAGTCTGACTCCACTGTGAAATGCTCCATAGGTAAGATTGATAGTCCAGCCAGAATTCCCATGTGTATTGCCTTCAGTTCAGCTTCTAAAGGTGAGGATGCCTGAGATAAAATAGCTTGAGCTGAGAGGAGTATCCCTGCATTGTTTCTGACTATAATTCCAATGCCAACAGAATTGGTGGTCCATGCAGTATCAACATTTATTTTGATTCCTGTGAAGGTGTTGCACCATTTCACAGGCTCAATGTTTGGCTTTGGAGGGATGGCAGGTGGGGGGATGCAGCCAGAGAGAGACAGTTCAACATCCACCTGTTTTGTCATGTGTACTGGCTTTCTAGTGAAACCATAATAGATCATGTCTCTGAGTTCTCTAATAAGCAATGGCAGTAATGGTTTGATCTCCTCATACAGCATCTTGTTTCTTGATTTCCACAAAATCCAGCAAACCAGAGAGGGGCCAATCTGGTTTATTGTTCTATGGAGTTTGGAGAGACCTGCAAAAGCCCAACATGTTGCTAATCTATCCCAGAGGTTATTTGTATGAAAGAAAGTAGATAAGCAGAAACCATGCATTTCATTCCATAATGAGTTTGAAATAGTGCATTCACTGAAAAAATGGTGCAGTGAATCCTGGGAGTCACAAAAACAGCACTTTGAAGCTAAATTAAAACCAAAATGGGTAATAATATCATCAAAAAGCAGCAAGGCATTCAGCAGTCTCCACATAAAAATGGAAGTTTTCTTTTGGAGCTGAGGAGCCCATATTCTTTTCAGCACAGGCTTAGTTTGTAGGGGTAGTCTCACGATAGTATAGGCTGATTTGAGTGTAAAGTGGCCAAGGATTTCAGGCTTCCATATGAGTGAGTCTTCTCTGTGGGGTGATAGTCTTGCCTCCTGAAGGGCTGTGGTTATATGTGGAGGGAGATGGTGAGTGAGTTGTGGAAGGATGAGTTGTTTATTGGTACAAAATTCTTTAACTGTGAGGGATAACATGTGGGGCTCAGGTGGTTGAAAAAAATCCTCTAAAGGACCACAGCCAGTCCAGTTGGATGTCCATAGATTACATGTTCCTTTTCCCAGTATCACCCTGGAATTAGTCTCTACCAAAGTATTAACTTTACAGATCCTTTTCCAGTTTTGAGACTTTCTGTGTGTTTCAGGAAGGGATGCTATAAAATGTGTCCAAGGGGCTCTCCCTGTTTGATACTTCCACCATAATTTACAAGAGTAAGCAGTAATTGTGGTGGCAAGAAACCTGAATCCTAAACCATTTTGAGAAATGGGATAACCTATGTTATCCCATTTTCTCCAGGTTTTTTTTGGGCCTGTGTCTTTGGATCCCCAGAAAATAATTGATAGTTTTCTTTCAATATTTTTTTATTATCTGTTTAGTGGAGAGAGAGACAGACCAAATGTGTTGTGGCAGTGAGAAGAGGCAAGATTTAATTAGAGTAAGTCTACCTCCTGCAGATAGCCAAACATATTTTCCAATTGCTAACTCTTTTATCTATGCTTTCCAGAATACTCTGAAAATGCATATTAAGAGTTTCACCTACATACATTTGTACTCCTAAGTATTTAAATGGCAAGCTACCACATTTCATACCCAGTATAGTCTTGACCTGTTTCATTTTAGCTAGTGTGGCATTTTTGCTAAGGAAAAAATCGCTTTTTTCATAGTTAATTTTTTGCCATGTGGTTTCTTCAAACTTAGCCAAAAAAGCTTTCATTTTGATAAGGTTCTGTCTTGTTGCTGAGAGAAAAATCACTGTATTATCAGCATATGATAGGTGGGATATTGGAATGGAATTTCTGGGCAGTGAATAGTATATCATTTTTCCAGTTTTAAAAATATATGCCAATCTCCTTGTGAATGATTCAGAGAAGATGTTAAAAATGAAAGGGGACAAGGGATCTCCTTGTTTTATACCCCTGGTGGCATTAAAATATCCTACTGGACTTCCATTTACTAAGACAGAACCAGGCATCTGACAGGTTTTTGAGTATACAGTGTATGAACTTGCCATTAAAACCAAATTTTAGGAGAATTTTTTTAAAAAAAGGACCAGCTCACCCTATCAAAAGCTTTCATCAAGTCTAGCTTAATTATGCAATTAGGGTTTCTATCTTTTTTGTTTAAAAACCTAGTCATTTCCTTTGAATAGATGACATTATCTGAAATGTCCCTATTTTGAAGAAAAGCAGACTGGTGTGGGGAAATTATTTTTGGCATCAATATCTTCAGTCTTTCCATGAGTATTTTTGAAAATAATTTATTTGTCACATTGGAAAGACTGATAGGTCTATAATCACTGAAAGTAATTGATGTCTCTTTCTTAGGAATTAAAGCAATCCAGGTGCTAACTATTCCTCCATGATTGTTTGATTTAGACAGAAAATCATTTGATGTCTCAAGTAAATCTAAGCAAATTATGTCCCATGCTTTAATAAAAAATTGAGCAGTATAGCCTTCTGGCCCTGGACTGCTAGATTTATTAAGCCCTGAAACTACTTAATGTAACTCCACTAAACTAACTGGCTTAGTGAGCATCTCATTATCCTCAGGAATGATTATTTTTGGTATTTGGGATAGGAAATGAGATGAGAAAAGGTTCTGATTAGGGTGGGGGTCATCAGTTAGCCGGTTCTGATAAAAGGAAATTGCTTCTGTTTCAATTTCAGAACTAGTATCTAACCATCTCCCATCAGTACTCTTAATCTTAGTGATATGGAGTCTACTTCTTTTTTCCAAAACTGATTGATGGAAAAATTTAGTATTCTCATCACCATCCTTAAGCCATTTAATTTTTGCTTTATGGTTCCAGAAGTTTTTTTGCTCTTTCAGAGATTTTACTGAAAGAGCTCTAGCTTTATTGAGCTTAACTAATTCATCAGTTGAACTGTTAAAATCATAAGCTATTTCCTGAAGCTGTAACTTTTCCTCTGCCATATGTACATTATCAGTTATGTTACCAAAGACCTCTCTATTCCATATTCTTAAAGCTGACTTGAGGTTCTTAAGTTTGGTAAACAGTTTGTACATTCCTTTGCCCTCATCTGACAAATTCCACTGAGATTTAAGAAAATCCATGAAATTGTCTCTTTTAAACCATGTATTTATGAACCTGAAGGGTTTAGGGACAGAGGGTATATTGCTTCCTATTCTAAGGAAAAGAGGGCTATGGTCTGAGGATAGCCTGTTTAGTACCTGAACTGAGGACTGTGGGAATTTAGCTGACCATTGTAGAGAACAGAGAGCTCTGTCCAATCTTTCAATGGTTAACCTTTCCCCGTTGTCCTTGATTCTACCATTTGACCAAGTAAAAAAATTACCTACTGTATTAACAGATTGCAAGGCCATAGAATTAATAAAATTATTGAAATCTTGCATGTTGCCTAACTTAGGATTTGATGGACCTCTATATTCATTAACAGATGTCATGGCAATGAAATCTCCTATGTATATAGCTTCAGCCAAATTTAGGCTTTGCAAAGCAGGCCATAAGTCTTTTCTTCCCTTCCTAGTTCTTAAGCCATATATAAAAACTGTATCAATTGACACATTTAATATATTGCTTTTGATCTGTACAAAGAAGAATTGATTATGGTCCTGTTTCATTTCAACCTCAATGATAAGTCCATGGTTCGTATTCGGACCCTATTCATACTCGGACCAGGGCCCGAGAAGAGTCGTGTGCTCGAGATACGCGGAGGGTGGATCCACAGGTCCATCAGTCCTAATCCTTATAAGGAATGCGTATATTATGAATGTTTAACAAGGAATATACTTCTTCTCAAAGATGGTAATACAGCTATCCTAAACATGGTAACATAACCATGTCCGAAATATACTTCTATTATACATGGTAATACAACTACTATTCCTATAAGAGTTGTATTCATACCATAAATACATATCTTGGTGATCTACGGATTGTAGCCATATAAATACCCTAAAGGTTTGGTAGACCTCTCATCTAATCTCATACTTTATATTTTACGCCTTAAGCAAATATACTGACTTGAGCGTCGGAGTGTCTATCCCCGGGACACCCGGAGCCTTTGTCTTGCAGATCAATTCGTGAGCAGGGTTCGTGATCAAGTGCGGGTCGTAGACATCCATCAATTTGGCATGCCCAGTGGGACCCTCGGGCTAATCTTGATCTATACGACCTTCTAACTCATGGCTGATCCGGCTGAAAACCTTCGTGGGAGTACACGAATCCGTTTCTCGGCCCCGACAGGAGTAAGAAGCATCAACAACGACGAAACAAGCCACGCCAGCAACCAGGGAGCGAGAAGAAGCATTAATAATGTGCATCGATCGGCGCAAGAAACCTCTCCCTAGGAATGGGAAAACAAAAGATCTCGCTTAGACGGAACTGTTACTTTTTCATCTGAAGATGCGGTTCCTAATCAGATTCCCCATTCAGATCCCCTAGTGATTACGGTTGACATAACCATAACATGATCAGAAGAGTTCTGGTAGATGGAGGAAGTGAAGTAGAAGTCATGTTTCTCAGTTGTTATGAACAGCTGGGATTGAACAAAAATAATCTCACGCCCACAAGCCCTATCTCAGGATTTACCGGCAATCCTGTCATTCCTTTGGGAAAAAATATTTTACCAGTGCATGTGAGAGACGGTTCTCACAGTATAACCTTGCACTGCACCTTTACGATCATCGATTCCAGGTCACCGTACAACATAATCCTAGGAAGGCCCTGGATGTACCAGGCAAAGGCGATATGGTCCCCTTACCATTTGGAGATGAAATTCCCCACCAACCAAGGGATTGCCACAATCCGAGGTGATCAACAATTAGCTCGAATATGCATAATTTAAGCTATCCGAGAACCAGAAAAGGAGAATCTTGAACTAGCCAAGTACTCCGAGTCCGAGCCGATGCAGCTCGGAGAATCAGGAACCGTAGAGGTTGGAACTCTCCTAACCCCCCCGAGATAAAAGCTAAACTGCGAGATCTTCTCAACCAATACATAGACGTTTTTTCCTGGGACACCAACGACTTGGTGGGGGGTATCCCCTCAATTGGCGGAACATTACCTGAATATCAATCCCTCGCAAAAACCCATTAAGCAGAAACGACGCATCTTTGTACTAGATCGAGTTGAAGCCATTGGAGAGGAGGTAGACAAGTTACTTAAAGCCCGTATAATCGAAGAAGTGCAGTACCCAGAATGGATAGCTAACTCAGTGATGGTCAAGAAGCCAGATGGAAAGTGGAGAATGTGCATCGACTTCACCAACTTAACGATTGTTGTCCTAAAGAGAGTTATCCCTTACCCTCGATCGATCAATTAGTGGAAGCAATTGCAGGATACCAAGTACTAGCCTTCTTTGATGCCTTTAAAGGATATCATCAGATCCCTATGGCAGAGCAAGATAAAGAAAAAACCTCCTTTATAACCGACAAAGGGACTTTCTGCTACAAGATGATGCCTTTCGGATTGAAAAATGCCGGGGCTACTTACCAGCGACTGGTAAACAAATTATTCAAATCTTAGATAGGGCGCAACCTTGAGATTTATGTGGACGACATGGTAGTAAAGAGCCGCAGCTATGACGCCTTCTTTGAAGACCTAAAGGAAACATTTGACACGTTACGGGCCTCCAACTTGAAGCTGAACCCCGCTAAATGTACCATAGGCGTGGGAGCGGGAAAATTCCTGGGGTATATGGTATCCAATCGAGGAACTGAAGTAAACCCCGAGAATATAGAGGTTTTGCAAAATATGCAACCTCCAAAAACCGTCAAGGACGTGCAGAAGCTGACAGGGTCCCTTGCAGCCCTTAGCCGTTTCCCATCCAAAGGAGAGGAAAAACATCTACCCTTCTTTAATATCCTTAAGAAGGCAAGCCAGTTTGAGTGGTAGCATGAATGCGAAGAAGCTTTCCAAGAGCTTAAAAACTATCTTCGGCAACTTCCGACATTGTCAAAGCCAGATAAAGGAGAGACTCTTTACTTATATATATCTGCATCCCAGCTAGCCATCAGCGCTGTATTGGTCAAGGAAAAGGAGGGATCACAACACCCCATATATTATGTAAGTAGGGCCTTACAAGGGCCCGAGACCAGATATACTCCCCTCGAGCGCTTGATATTAGCCCTCGTCCACGCTTCTCGGCGGTTGAGACCATACTTCCAAGCACATACAATAGTCCTCCTAACCAACTACCCGATCAGGCAAATCCTCAAGAAGCCTGACGCTTCGGGATGAATGATGAAGTGGGCCATCGAGTTTGGAGAACATGACATACAATATAAAGCTCGGACAGCCATCAAGGGCCAAGCCTTATCTGATTTCATAATGGAGTCTGTTGAACCAGTGGAGATCGACAAACCAAACCCAACTCCGGACTCCGGAAAATGGCAACTATATGTGGATGGATCCTCCAATTCGGGGGGAAGTGGTGCTGGAGTCTTACTCACCAGCCCCGAGGGAAAGGACTATCCTTACGTTCTCCATTTTGATTTTCGAGCCACTAATAATGAAGCAGAATATGAAGCCCTCATTACGGGGCTAAAGCTAGCAAAGGACCTTGAGGTCGAGGACCTTGAAATCTTCAGTGACTCACAAATCGTGGTTCAACAGGTTAAATGCGAATACGAAACTCTGGAGTACAGTTTCCAGAAATACCTTGAGATAGTTAAGCCTCTCCTAAATCAATTTCGACATTATGAGCTGAATCATATCCCCCGAGAAGGTAACCACAAGGCTGACGCACTTAGCAAAATTGCCTCCTCAGACCTCAACATAAGATCTTCTCAAGAATTGCTAATGGAAACCCTGGCTAAGAAAAGTTATGAAGAGAGTAGCATCATGGCTGTTGATATCTCAGACACATGGATGAACCCCTACATTGAATACCTCCAAACAGGTACCCTTCCCGAGGACAAGCACCTTGCACGGAAGGTCCGAATTAAAGCTCCAAAATATGTCATCCACAACAATATCCTATACAAGAGAGGATACCTACAACCCCTACTTAAGTGTGTCGGACCTTCTGACGCGGAACACTTAATACAAGAAACACATGAAGGAGTCTGCGGTAGCCACCAAGGTCCATGTACCGTCACCCGAAAGCTCCTATAGATGGGTTATTTCTGGCCTACGATGCTACAAGACGTCAAAACATATATCAATTCTTGCCACCAGTGCCAGAGATTTGCCAAGATGATCCACATGCTACAGGAAAATATGATTACCATCCAAGAATCCTGGCCATTTGTTCGATGGGGCATAGATCTCGTCGGACCTTTTCCTACGGCCCCTGGTAACTTCAAGTACCTCATTGTGGCCATTGATTATTTCTCAAAATGGGTAGAGGCTGAAGCCCTAACCAACATAACTGGCAAGAAAGTTATCAACTTTTGCTGGAAGAATATCGTGTGTCGTTATGGCATCCCGAGATACATAGTGACCGACAATGGAGCACAATTTGCTAATGATCCCTTCAAGACATGGTGTACGAAGTATGGTATACACCAGAAGCTCACCTCGGTATATCATCCAGAAGCTAACGGCCAAGTAGAGGTTACGAACCGTACCTTGGTAAGCGGTATAAAGAAACGCCTCGAAGGAGCTAAAGGAAACTGGATCAAAGAATTACCAAGCGTGATTTGGACCCATAGAACTACACCAGCCACAGCAACAGGAGAGACTCCTTATAGCTTAGTCTATGGGTCCGAAGCGGTCATCCCCATGGAGATTGGGGTCCTTTCCGCCCGTACTTCTCAATCAGATGATGAAGAGGGCACGACCAATGAAAAAAACCTTCGTCTCGACCTTGACCTCCTAGGAGAGAAGAGAGAAAATGCTACAATCCACGAGGCCAAGGTAAAGGAAAGAGTCAAGCGCTACCATGATAGAAGAGTCCGCTTAGCCACTTTCGTTAAAGGAGACCTTGTCATGAGGTTAAATGAAAAAAGCAAAGAAGTGGAAGGGAAGCTAGCCCCGAACTGGGAAGGTCCATATCGAGTCCTAGAATCCCATCCAGGGGGAAGCTACCTCTTGGAAACCATGAAGGGGGAACCTATACCACGAAGATGGAATGTGATTAACCTACGAAAGTATCACGGAAGATAATAACTCAATGGAGAGCCTCACAAAGGTTCGAGACTATCAAGAATGTCCGAGAAGCCTCATCAAGGTCCGAGACAAGTATGCTCTAGAACAAACGAGTACTCAAAATTAAACCCACTATTTACTTTGCTTCTATTCTTAAAGTTATAAGCTTAGACTGAAGTCATTTTTATACGTATCCTTATAACAAGCAATCTTAAATTCCTTCTCTAAAAAGAGGATTGTTGACTTAAGCATAACATTGATTGCTATTCAAAACAATATACTTTATAAAGTATATGATTGGTCAACTTATAAGTTGTTTGGATCCAATATTCGAATGCCAGTCGTTTTGAATAAAAGAGATAGGTTCGAGATAAAGTACTTCAAAAAGTGCTTGATTGAGGTCTATAGACCAAAAGGACAGACGTGCTCGAGAATCAATCATCTCAACATAAAGAGGAGAAACCTCAAAAAAAATTGAAGTTCATATCAAAGGTTTTATTACATCAGAATATGATACTTCTGAAAAAGTCCCTCAAAAGGGCATACATAGAGGAAAAACCTTGAACACAAATAGTTCATATCAAAGGTGTTATTACATCAGAATATGATACTTCTAAACAAGACCCTCAAAAGGGCACATAAGAGGCTAAACCTCGAACCTAAAAAGGACATATCAAAGGTGTTATTACATCAGAATATGATACTTTTTAATACATGCAATCGGGTTTCCTAGAACTTCACCAGAAGTGACACTGGAGAGATGGGCTATTGTCAACTTTTCTGCACGCTGTGACATTAAAAGCCTTGTCAAAAGACACCCAAAGAAGAAGCCAAACAATATTAAGTTCGCATAGTGTTCATCATGGATAATTGCGAGAGCTTAACAACCGAGGCTGGTGCTACTTTCCAGTAAATCATGAAGACCGAGGCTGACTAAAAGATGCCAGCAAGTAAGGTAGCAAACCTGCCAGAACTATTCAACATTGCGAGTAGAAGGATCAATCACCCCTTCAAGAGAATGTAAGTCAGGATATTTGGCTATAATAAGTCTCAATAAATCTCCTGATGTTACTACCTTCTCGGAGGGATCCAATGCATCCAAAAACTCGGCTCCAGGAATCCAGCGTGTAGTAGTCAGAGCAGAAAGCTTATCAGCAGCATTGGGATGAGAAAAGATTTCCTTCTTCATCTTCACCTCCTCCTCGGACTGACATAGTTGCAGAACGCCATCCAATATTGCATGCAGCTCAGAAGAATAGAATAAATCTCCATACTCCTCCCTATGGCTCTGAAACTCGGGGCTACAAGCAACGAAGGCACTCCAAAGCTTTAGGAGTCGTTTGGTCTCCTCTGGGTCCTTCTCCGCAGCTTGATTTCGCGCGAGCTCCTCTGCAAAATCCCGATAAGTCTCCAGCTCCTTATCCTGGAATTGTTTTGCCAACAACAAGTCCTCCTTCTCGGCCTCCAGCTGTTTTACCCTGGCTTCCAGTTGAGTCACCTCCGATGACGCCTGAACAAGAGGAGTAGGTGCGGTAGACTCGGCTGTCAGAGTCAAAAGGGCAACTTCCACTTCCTCTTTCTTCGCCCTGAAGGCCCAGCACTTGGCATGTAACTCCATTACAGAATCAGACAAGTACCGGATCACATCGTTAGCTCAACCTCACACCGTGAACAGATTCGCCATCAACTGTAAAAGTAGAAGACATATGAAAACTCGATAACTGAGAAACTCATATAGCAGAATGGAAGAGATAATTACCTCAGCGACGAAGGGATACTTCTTGGAAGACCTCCGAGAAGCCTGACCATCCTCTTCCTCTGGGCAGTTCAGATAGTATTTCAGTTTCTTCAGAGGAGTATCTTCAGACACTACCAGCTCAAGGTCAGATTCATCATCATATGAGGACTCCCTAGCCTCCACTTCCATCTCTTCTACCTCCTCATCTATCACCTGGAGATTGGCCTTCCCTTTCTTGATCTTTTTCTTTGGAGGAGAGGCTGTATACATAAGGAAGAGCGTAAATACGCTAGGTAAAAAAAGAAATATATCAGACAACTAATCTATTTTGAAACAGAAATTACCTGAGAAAGATTGACTGGAAGAAGATTCACCCTGACTTCGGGGTGACTTCCTAGAAGTCCGTCTCCTGGCCTTCTTCTCATCTCCCTGGATTTTATCAGGGAGGGTCCAATCTCGATCCTTTTTCAGAAAGCTAGATGTGGATTTGGATTGTGGAACATCTAACAGATAAGAATAGGTGATAGCAGGCCACTGCCACACCGAGCTGTGAGCCCCCCGCACAAATCCTCCATCCCAGAAGTAAATCTTCTCCTTCAAGAGCTTCTCAACGATGCGCTTCAAATGAATAGGCATCTCAAAGATATCAAGAGGCACAGTGTCCTTCGGCTTCAGATTCCAATCAGGAACCTCATATTTTGTTTGATCAAAAGTTAGCCGAATGTCCTCCCACTTGCCGCTATTGTCCAGAAAAGTGAACACCTTGCCCTTTCGAGGGGTAAGGGTAATATGATTGTGATCCTTGAAGCAGAACAGCTTGAACAAGCTCCTAAACAGATCTAGACTTGGCTCATAGCCCTTCCGGGAACACCAGGAGATGAAAGCCACCATTGTCACCACCACATTGGAATGAATTTGGCAAGGGTGAAGCCGATGATGCTGAAGGAACTGTGAAAACACAGGGGGGGAAGGGAAAACTCAAGCCCTGTTGCAAGAATCTACCATATACTACCCCTCGAGTGGGTCTCACAAGATCTTTGACCGGAGTAGTCTGGTCCTCGAGCTTCAAACCAGCCTCGATGGGATACGACAACCTGCATGACTTCAAAAATTGCAGGGTATTTTCGTCGACCACCTTGGTGACATCATTCACACCTTCGGCGGACGGAACCTGTTTATCAACTTGGGGCTCCGCATTAGGGTCTATCTCTGACCCGAAGGCACCATCATCTACCATTACAGCTACCGCCTGCAGCGGTGTCGCCATAGTTACTTCCATCAACTCCCCAGACTCAACCTCCAGGAATAAAGTGTGCAAGTCACGAGCCACGGGAACATTCTCAACACTTCCAGAGAGAAAGGCTAGAGTTTGCTGACGACATGGCAATACGGAGAATGGGGGGAAAAATGGTATGAGAAGAAGACGATGAAGAAAGACAAGAGTTTAGTTGGGAATTCTTGCAGAGATGGAAACGCAAAATACTTGGATGAAGATTGATGATAAACACAAGGAAAATTACTTGGTTATATAACCAGTAATTAGCATGCATTTAAGTGGAGTAATTACCTCGACTCGTGAAACGATATAGGCAATTGGAAGGTTGGTCTTCCTCACCGCCAGAAGATACAATGAATCAAGACCACGTGTCAATCCCCTCAGAATTCAAGAAGGCAGATTCAAATCCAACCTTCCACGTGTCCTGATGGAATACGAAAGAACTTGAAGCTAGATATTCAGAAGGGTAAGTTCGAGAGGATAGTCCTAGAAGGACACCCCGAGCTTAACACCCCGAGTTATTCTCCCTCGAGTTATTGGTCTTCCCT
Source organism: Sherardia arvensis (assembly GCA_948330725.1). Classification (NCBI taxonomy): domain Eukaryota; kingdom Viridiplantae; phylum Streptophyta; class Magnoliopsida; order Gentianales; family Rubiaceae; genus Sherardia; species Sherardia arvensis. The sequence goes on from OX415244.1 coordinate 11,741,032, forward strand.
CGAGAACCAAGCCTCTCCTTCAACCTTCGAGACGGAGTACTCTATATTCTGAAGATCTACCTTGGGGCTACTGATAAATCCATGGTTCGTATTCGGACCTCATTCATACTCGGACCAGGGCCCGAAAAGGGTCGTGGGCTCGAGATACGCGGAGGGTGGATCCACAGGTCCATCAGTCTTAATCCTTATAAGGAATGCGTATATTATGAATGTTCTACAAGGAATATATTTCTTCTCAAAGATGTTAATACAGCTATCCTAAACATGGTAACATAACCATGTCCGAAATATACTTCTATTATACATGGTAATACAACTACTATTCCTATAAGAGTTGTATTCATACCATAAATACATATCTTGGTGATCTACAGATTGTAGCCATATAAATACCCTAAAGGTTTGGTAGACCTCTCATCTAATCTCATACTTTATATTTTACGCCTTAAGCAAATATACTGACTTGAGCGTCGGAGTGTTTATCCCTGAGACACCCGGGGCCTTTGTCTTGCAGATCAGTTCGTGAGCAGGGTTCGTGATCAAGTGCGGGTCGTAGACATCCATCACTCAATTTTGTCATTCCACATCAACCATATGTTGCATAAATCAGAAAACATGCATTGCTTGAATTTTAATTTGTGACAGTAAGTGATACATTCTGAATTTTGATGCTGAGGTTCAATAAAGCAGACTAGGTCCAGATTATGGATTCTAATGAGTTTTTCTAGTCTCAACATTGATGTTTTCATACCCCTAACATTCCAGACTAACACATTTAATCCTAGGGTTGTACTAATCATTTTTTTATCTAATACTTTTTGTAGCAGTCCTGGTTATTATTTTGTTTATCTGAGTGAAGTAGTTTGAATTACTTACCTCAGATACAGTGGAACTGGAGGCAACTTGTGGAGGACTTTGTGAAAATTCCTGATCAGGTTGGACGGTAGTATCCTCAATGAGTGGAGTGTTCTGTGTTGACTCTGGATCATCCTCCTCTTGTTCTTCAGTCCCTTCTTCAATTAGGGGGAGGAACCTGTTTGACTGTGTTCTTGGTTCAGAATAAAAAGAAAACTTGTTAGTGCTGAAAGGGTTTTCAGGTGACAAGAGATCATTACCTGAATGAACTGAGATATCATCATTTGCATATTTGATCAGCTTCTTTGGAGTTGACCATTCTGACTCCTGACTCACTGATACTGTGATGGCAATAGGTTCTTCAACCATTGGAGTTGACTGAGTAATGCTATTTTGCTGTTGAAAATTTTCATTGTCCTCAATATTGATAACTTCCACTAGAGCAGACAGTTGGCTAGGTGTAGATTCTGGGGGGAGGACTTTAGTATTTTCTACTCCTTTTCCTTTGTCTGAAACAGGGGGAGTGAGGGCTTTGAATGGGACATATATTTGCTTTTCTTGGTCTGTTATAGTCCTCTCTTTCTCCTTGTGTGTAATACCAAAGGGACCAGCTTGAGTAGGTATGTTTGGGAGTTTAGGTTTGTTTTGTTGGGGATTTTTTGGTGGCTGCTGGTTTCTGTAAGTTGGAGGCTGCAAATCAGGGTGCAGAACTATGCATTTTGTACCTCATGTTCCAATCTTTTGCAATGGCTACAATACATTGGTAAGTACTCATATTCTATGGGAAAATCTGCAACCTCTCCATCTAAATTGACAGTGAGAGTGACTGCTGTGTGTAGCTTAGATAGTAAATCTACTTCAACACATAGTTTAATTGCAGAAGGCCTGGATAGAGCGGCTGTAGCTAGGTCCATTTTGATAAATTTCCCAACAGTATTGCCTATGGACTCTAACATAGCATTATTGTACCAGAAAATTGGAATGTTATGAATGGTAATCCATACCGGAATTATGGATGTCTCAGTTTCTGGTGAGAAGTTTGGTGTCCACTTGAAAACCTTCATGTTGATGCTCTTGAAAGACCATAAAGACTTCATCTAGCATCTTTGGAAATCCTCCGAATCTTCAAATCTGATAAGGATGTGCTTGTAGTCCAAAGATCCAAGCTGATATATTTCCCAACAAAGCCAACAGATTTGAAAGCTTCGTGTAGAAACTCCATGGACGGCTTGAGCTTGTTGAATTTCCCAACCAGTGCATTGTTATAGTGCTCCGACAGTGCGGCAACTTGCTCCGGCGAGAGGATACAGGCAATCTTGCCTTTGTACTCAGAAATAGGTTGAATTGATGGGTTCGATGGAAGGGATTTGGAGAGAGGAGGTGGTTTGGTATTAAGGGCTTGCGCAAAGCTGCGTATTGGGGGGACGCCGCTTAGAGAGAAGTCACGAAAATGGCCATGAAAATGGCCGTTATGTGAAAGGTTGCAACGGTTATTTCGACTAGAGAGAAGTCACTTCACTTTAAATTCAAGACGAAACAACCCCAAGTTAACCTAATATTAAGTGTCGATTTCGGGCATGTTAATTCTTTATTACTTTAATAGATAGATGTTAGTCATCCTGGAAATCATTGCACAGTTTGATTGCACAACTTTTGCACTCCAAGTTGAGAGGAACAACTATCAAACTCAATTACCCAATGCAAGTGTGTTGACGTGACTGTGGCTCCCATCTTAAACCGCGTCTTTTGGAAATTTCCATGATCTTCATTCTTAATCAAACATTGTTTAATGTTGGTCCCCGTCCAAACAAAACACTACCATTTATTTTAAAAATATAATTATTGAACATTTATGACTTAGATAAAATGTAACAAAAGGACTAATATTTCACCATTTTAGTGATCCGCCAATAAATACAATTGGACTTGTCGTACTCATATAAAGAATTCCACAAAAAATAACTATAAAAATTCATGACAGAGTAAATTTCTTCCAAGTCTTTACGAAAGGAATGACTGAAATAGAAATAGAGACAAGATTTATTGTTGGATATCTAATAATTTTTTATAAAGTTTATAATTACAGATTTCGTAGAGAGATAAGACTAAATTATACTTATAAAATAATTCAACTGAGTTAATCTTATTAAAGTAGTGTTAAAATTGAGCTAATACTATTCCATCATCAAAATAGATGGATCGAGTTCGACTTTAACAAAATACAAGACGGAATAAAAAGTATATGAGCCATCAAAATTCAATATCTTAAAAAATCTACTTAAAAAAACATATTTTTAGATTAAAAGTATGTCATTTGACCTACCTTTATATCATGCATCTCTACAACTCCACTAAATCAAAGATATTTATATATTTATAAACTCTCGTATGAAACACATTTCAAAAGAATAAAAATTGATAGTTTATGATTTGATGTTTGCTAAGTATAAAGACTGCATTAATATAAATTATGATAAATAATATAATTAAAATTAATATTGTTTAAAATAATCTTACTCTTTACTGTATAAAAATAAATATTATATCAATCCGATGCATATCTCTAATTCCTACTCCAATTCAAAATAGTTGACTGGGTGCATGTTTTATTTTTCTCAAAAAAACTGACTCGGTGGTGAGCCGTTTTTTGACTCAGTGGTGAGCCGTGTGGAAAAAATGAAATGAAATGAGAGGAGACTAGTCAATCATGGACTTCTACGATACAAACACGTTGAACTTTCTACTTCCCTTCCGATATACCGTATATTAATACCACGATTATCCCTTCTCCAATAATCATCATTTCCCAGCTCCACTTCTGCAACTTCAATCTATATTTTCTCAGCCGAAAAAGCTCTCCAATCACGACAATGGATCAGAAGTACTCGACTGAAAAATCCTCCACCGCCTCCGGCGTCCCAGTGAGCTCTGCATCGGGGAGCTTCTACACCGAGAAGTCCGAAGCTACCGAGGAGTACTCCTTCGCCCCTAAGCCCAAGGTTCTCGTTCCTTGGTCTACTGGCTTGTTCGACTGCTTCTCTGACATCCGAAACTGTGAGTAAATCATGAAATATGCTTCATCTGCGGCGGCGCGTGGATGTCACGCGCTTCCTTGCAGTTGTTTTTCCCGAATTTGGCGTTGACCCTTTTGTTTTTATTATCAGGTTGCATTACTTGCTGGTGCCCGTGTATTACTTTCGGGCAAGTTGCTGAGATTGTTGACAAAGGATCAAGCTGTAAGCTTTTATAAATAAAACATAATTTTGTATAAAATCAATATATTATCGAGAAATATACGTTGACGATGGTTCTGAAATTTCTGTGGTTCAGCCTGTGGAGCAAACGGTGCTCTGTACACGCTCGTAGCGTGCGTGACTGGTTGCTCGTGTTTGTATTCGTGCTTCTACCGATCAAAGATGAGGCAGCAATATTCTCTGAAGGATTCTCCCTGTGGAGATTGCTTGGTTCACTGCTTCTGTGAAGCATGTGCTCTCTGCCAAGAGTATCGTGAGCTCAGAAACCGTGGTTATGACATGGAAATCGGTAAGTTTATATTCAGTCTCATTTCTCAGAATGATCAATTCATTTCATGCATCTTTGAATAGCTGTTTGATTGATTTATTGATTGTTATTTAGGGTGGCATGGAAATATGGAGAGGCAGAACAAGGGGGGAATGCCGATGGCTCCGGTTGTGGAAGGAGGAATGAGCAGATGAAATCTACTCATGATCATTTGAATGATTGAATGGATATAAGTTTCTCATTTGTTGTTGTTTCTTGTATAGTTTTGGCTTCTGGTGTTTTTCGACGTGATTTTCTTATGATGCAGCTGTTTTTTATTTATTCAAGTAAGAAAGATTAATGCACAATTTTATGTTAAAGTGTTTATTTGCACCTTCTCCTCTTCAAATACTGTGTTTTCTTGCCTACTGTAATCCATCCTAACCGCACGCCCCGCCACTTCTCACCCTAATCCCATCATCACATCCCGGAACCACCACCATCGATCATCATCCATGGTGGCTCCTACCTGAGGAGGAAATCCACCCAGCTCATGGAATATCCAAGACATGTGATGTAGTAGCATGTGCTTCATTTTTATCTAACACGAAAACTTAATATCAATCAATTTTCTTTTGATTGAATAAAGGATTGGTCGTGGAAGAAGCAATAATAAAGGTTATTATAGTGATATGAATATCAAGAGCTTTAATTGAAACTAGCTAATATTAAATACTTAAAAATGAATATGTGTATTCGCTTCTCGGTAAATATAATAATGTTAAGAATGATATGGTAAAGTGATGATGTGCATACAACTAGGGATGATCATGGGTCTCGGACCCGCTCCAGATCCTGCGGATTTAGACCCTGTGGGTCGGGTTTGGATCCAAAAATTTTAGACCCATCGGATATGGATCGGGTCTGGATCTAGATTTCAATAAACGGGTATGGATACGGATATAAGGTATTAAGATCCAGACCCGGATCCATATCCATATCCAGACCCATTAACCTATTATAATATATAATTAATAATATATTATTATTATGTGATAAATATATATGTAATATCTAATACTATTCATCTTCTTCTCTCTAATAGTAATTATTATTATTCAAAATTACCGATACCGATACAATATAGAAAAAGGCAAAAACCTTTTATATAGTCTCAAACTCTATTCTGAAACACCTTATCGCACAAACTCTAGTTCCATACTTCCGTGCGCTCTACTTTTCTGCGTTCTGGCCAGTTAACTTTTTAGAACATAGAAGATATCGTTTTTTGTTGCACCTACTACATTATTGTACTAAATTACGATTTTGATCTTAATAAATTGATGTATTTTGATGTTTATTGTGATTGATAATTCATATATATATATATATATATATATATATGCTAACATTTGTGCTTATGGTAATAAAAATAAATAAATTTGGGCATATTCGTATTCACTATGAAAATCTCAAACATCTATTTAAAGAATTTGTCGATTTCTTAGTAGACCCATTTATGACCCGTTTAAGACCCTTAGACCCGTAAGACCCTGCGGATATGGATACGGATTTTAGAATTTTAGACCCTGCGGATATGGGTCGGATTTGGATCCGATATTTTTTTTACGGATCGGGGCCGGATATAGCTAAATTAGATCCAGACCCGCCCCATGATCATCCCTACATACAACTGTCTTTTACCTACTCCCTCCGTCGCAATCAAAGGGTCCGTGAGATGGAAACTCAATATTTTAAGAAATAATGTGGCAGTAAGATACATGGGTAAAAAAATGATAAAAGACAATTTTAACCCCCATAAGTATGTGAGTCAATTATTTTTGAGAGATTCATTAAGGGTAAAATAGACAATTCTATTTTTTTAACCAAATGAGGAAATATTGAAAGTAAGACACTTTGCTTGGGACATCTCAAAATAGAAAGTAAGACTCTTTGGTTTGGACGGAGGGAGTAGTGTACAAAGATAAACTAAATAGGTACATCTTACACACTAATAGATAGTCGTACACTTGCTACACACACAGTTGTAACTTTCTAGTTTACATAAAATATATAAGATCATATCATAACAACATATCTTAATACTCCTCAAGTTGGAGCGTGAATATTCGGAACGCCCAACTTGCCAAATAATTACTGAAACTGATGTTTATCAAGACTTTTAATGAAAATGTCTGCGAACTAGTCCAAACTCCAAAGTACGAATATAATACATAGCAACATCGCCTGGCTTAACAAGGTCTCGAACAAATGACAATCCACTTCAATATGCTTTGTCTTCTCATGAAACACCAGATTCGCTGCAATGTGAATAGCAATGCTAAGAATATAAATAATACAGTAGCAAGTAGGGTCGAACCTACAAAGAAAAGATTAACACTTTTATATTCCTAAAGATCAATTTTTGGTGTTTAGTCACCACACTTTTTACTTGAGAGATTGTATTACCTACTAAATATAATATAAATAACTACGAACGAAAATAGAATGATTTAAAATTGCAAAGAGAGATCAATATATGAAAGAAATTTGGCTCAAATAATTCCACACTAGTCATATGTTTTGAACATTAATGCAGAGATATTATTAACGACCATGAATCAACCAGTAATAGGGTACCGTGAATGCAATGGACATACCCCAGTTCCTACTTAATTTGTCGATAGCTAGCAAGAGACGCTTGAATTAACTATTTCTCTTGTCAAATCAATCATAGTTGGAAATGCCAGTTATAAGTTGTTTGATAGTATGAAGATTTGAAAGAACCCAATTTAGAAAAATTAACCAAGAACGCAAGTATTAATCTGTCTACCAGTTTATTCTCACTATCTAAGTGATAGGTTTACCTCTAATTAGCCCTTTCCAACAATTACGGATTGGTGGTACTAATTGGCTGTAATCCTATTTCATCTAAGTTGATTAGACTCAAACAAATCAGATATAGCAGGATGCACAGAGAATAAACCAAAATTCATAGCAATCAGTTTATGCACAATTAGATCTCACAAAATTTTCATGACTAGTACTTCGTTATTCTCGCCGAATTATAGAATTAGCTACTCATATTACAAAACACAATCACAGAAAAGTCACATTGGAGTAAAATGTTTAACTCCTAAACATGACATAAAAGACTTGAGCCATATAAGTTAACAACAAATATCAGTCATTGCACGATACTCTGTTTCAGCAGATGAAGGAAAAACAGTCGGTTGTTTCTTCATTTTTCAAGAAACTAGTGAATCACCAAGCATAACAAAATATCCAGACAGAGAACGACGAGTAAGCGCACAAGATGCCCAATTCAAATCACAATGAGCGGTCATTTGTAGAGATCTACCATTAAACAGAAACAAACCCAGCCCATGGTGACTCTTTAGGTAATGTAGAACATGAACAATAACCTGCTAATGAGGAAACACGGCGCCTTCATAAATTGAGCCAAGGTATAAGCATCATAACTAATCTCAGGACGAGTTATGGTCAGGTAAATCAAACTACCAACAAGATGTCGATACTGCTCAAGATTTTTATACAGCGGACCTTCAACACGTGCCAAATCATGACGTTGCTCCATCGGAAATCAGTTGGTTTGGAATCAAATAATCCTGTGTCGGAAAGAATATCGAGTGCATACTTCCTCTGGGATAAGAACATTCATCATTCTATCAGTGCTTTTAGAAATTTTGATACCAAGAAAATACTTCAAAGGACCAAGATCTTTCATATGAAAAAAAGAGCTCAAGCAAGTCTTGAACTCGGTCAACATGGTCTTCGAGCTTCCAGCAATGATCTATTCATCAAAATAAACAAGATCATGTAATGTAAGAGCCACACGAACATACGTTAAAAGAGAGTAATCAGCCTAACCAACTTAGCAAAGTCGAAACCTCGCAAAGTTGAAACTAACTTAGCAAACCAATTCCCGAGGAGCTTGCCGCAGACCATATAATGATTTTTGGAGCTTGCAAACAAAATACTAGAAGGATCAAGATATCCATGGGGTGGAGGCATATAAACCTCCTCCTCGAGATCACCGTGGAGAAAAGCGTTATGGACGTCCATCTGATGAAATTCCCAACCCTTAATAACAACACAGAGAGAAAAAATTTAACATAAGCCATTTTGGCAACCGGTGCAAATGTCTAAGTGAAGTCGCACCCTCAATCTGACGATTACCCAGCGCAACCATCTTGGCTTTGTATCGTTCAATGGAGCCATAAGATTTATACTTGGTTTTAAGAACTCATTCTGAACCAATAGCCTTCTTGCCAGAAGGAGGGAACGAGAAAGTCCAAGTTTCATTACATGCAAGAGCACCAAGTTCCTCATCTATAGCAGTCTGCCAATGAGCATGCTTAGATGCTTCTGAATATGTTATAGGATCACTACTAGATGTTGCGGCATACAAAAGTCTAGTATGCAAAGCAGAAAATTTATTGCAACTAACATAATTAGTAATAGGGTATGGAATACATGAAGACAATGATGATGGTAAATCGGGAGAAACGATAGTGCGGGGTTTTATTAGCAATAGTGATAGAAAAAACAAAGTCATTCAGATACTCTGGTCGTTTCCTTTCTCGTGTGCTGAACCGAACAGGACCAGTAGGGACGGTAGTGGGGATTGGAGATGATGAATCTCTAGGTGCTTGTAGGGTGACACACTAGTAGGCTGATGAGTAGGTTGTCGTGATAAATCATCCATAATAGGAGTCTCGGGAGGAAGTGTCACAACTGGAACACAGGTAGCATAATTGGTGGATCATCATAAATGACACGGGATGCATCAGTCAAAGATGAAAGAGTAGGATCAGTAAACGGAAACTGATCTTCGTAGAACACAACATCTCTACTATCAAAGAATTTATCTGTTTCCAAGTCATACGAGTGGTATCATTTATTCCCAAAAGCATATCATTGGAAGACACATCGACGAGATCTTGGTGCAAACTTATCTCTACTTCACGCTCAGAAATCAGAGCTTGTCAGTACGCACACGTGTCTTCACGCGCAGAAGGTTAAGAAGTGGCAGACAACGCGTGTACTCACGCGCACAATAAGTAGCGTGTGACGGTATGCGTCTGTGTGATGCAGCTAGCACGTGTTTTCACGCGCTTCCCTGGCAAGTGATTTTACATTCAGAACTGTAGCAAAGGGTAGTACATACTCTCTTCGTCCCGGACTATTTTGCACAAAAGGTAAAAAATTGAAAAAAAAAAAAAAGGATTGTAAAATTAGTGGATGAGATTGAGTTTGAGAAAAAAGTGAGTGAAATGGGTGGAGGAAATAAATGGGGTTTACTAAATAAGGAAAGTGTATCATTTAAGGTGAGACAGCAATATAAGAAAAATATGCAGTTTAGTGTGGGACCAAGGGAGTATCAGGGACGATAATGGCGATCGGGCAACGCCGAAAATAGTAATTATGGCAGGGATCGGTAAAGACTAAATAATTGGCTAATGAAGAGGTAAAGGAGATCCCTTTAGGATGCATAAAATATGCTTTAAAAAATTGATGAAATAGGTATCAACAAAGAATATCTCAGACCATGTTAAGAATGATATGGTAGAACGTGATATCTATCATCTTTTTACTAGATATATATATTAAAAAGCAGAAAGTGACGGCATATATATAATTAATACGGTAGCCCGCCGCCAGTAATCCGCCACCATAATTTTTTGTTTACAATATAAAACGACGCTGGTTTTTGCGTTTGATATATTAGTTATAGACTTTTCCTTTTTAACGTCGCCGTCCGTTTATACATATTATGGTAGTTTACTCATGCATACCATAAAAAACTATGTCATGTTTAAAGGATTGATCAATAGCCGTCCGTGTATTTAACAATATTCTATATATTAATCAATCAGAGTCATGAATTCCATACATATAATCCGTTGTCATTCATATATTATGGAAATACACCATAAAACACACCAGTTAATTATGGAATAAATCACCTTCAATAATATTTATAGAAGTAAAATATTACCATTCACTCAATATTTATTCACGATTAGTCCTTAATATATGCATAAAATCTCACCGATGAAGACACATTCAAGGTGCCCCGATTGTCGTTCTCGATTACTCAAACTTTGATATCATCTTCTGATAGTGCCGCTTCATACTGGAAACGATCGATTTAGAGTTTCACGACATTGAAATAAAATATTGCCACTTTTAATGTTTAGTAACCAATCTCGCAACATATTCTTGTGAGATTTGTGAAAAGTTACTGTATGAGATATCCTGGTGTACACTTGATCAGAACAATGCGGCATCATTGGATTTATATGAGAATTGATTATATTATTGAGGTACAGACCGTCAATTTCATGGAAGAGGTAACAGAGTTATAAAGTGTGTACCTTATAACTAATATTTTGATGGGTTGGACTTTTTTGATTAGTTTGTCGTGATTGATTTAAAGGTTATCAATACTATACCATCATTAAACTTACTATATAATCCTAGCACATTTATTGGTTCTTTTGTCAAAATCAAAGATCTTGATTGAGAACAAACATGATACAACCCAAATGAAGGCTCTGTACATTTTGTAGGCTCATTTTTGTGTTTTGAAGGAGGTGAATTAACTGTTTTGGTGCAGATTGGATTAACTACTCCATCGTTGACATTATAATGTTAATCACTAATTTGTGCAGAACAGCAACTTTACATTAGTGTCGGGATTCAGAGAAAATTTCTTGAAGATAAACTGAATGGTTGGCATAATTATTCTTTCCCCTCTTTATGGAAGAAATCTAATACGCAGGTCAATGCATCAAGGTAAGATGTTCTCTATTAGACATCGAGGAATTGAAAACTAACAAATTAAACTTGATTCGAATGTAATTAACGAGATGAGTGCTACCTTTCTTATTATATGCTTCTTAATAGGAAAAATCTTCAAATTTAGTTTTACTGCCATGCACTTTTATAATTCAAGCATTTGTTAGATGTTTAAAGTTCCGATTTTTACTTTTAGTTATATCGTATCAAATTCTATTTCACAACACATAAAGAGGTATACGTGGATTGTGTAGTTTATTTTTTTATAGAATCCTTGAGCATTATGTTGGAATCTTAAAACTGTATTTTAGGAGTTTGTATTTGAGTATATTGGATGATTGAAATAGTATGGACCAATCAAAGAAGGTGCTAAATTGAGATATTTAAAAGGGCTCTCTATTTAAAATGCAAAATTTTAACTTTTCTATAAAACATCTGTATTGCTATGAATTGTAAATTAGAATGAGAAAGATACATATTTTCGGAAATAATTATGAATTGTTTAATTTTTAATTTGTGTTTTAGCACATGTCAATTACAAAGAAATATTAGAATGGGAATTTCTTTTTTAACTAACTTTAATGTGAAAAAAGTAATATTTTATACAAATTTCTCTATAATTCTTATAACTTTAGAAATTAAATTATAATACACCAATTGATATTAGTAGAAGATCGTTTGATTAATTTTTTAACTTTAAAATAAGAATTAATGCAAAATCAAAACAATGTATCTGAACCTTAGATGAATTTTTTTATAAAGTATAATAATTAATTGACGTAATCTTTTGAAAGCCCATTTTTTCTAAGACTTGAAATTACCATGATACATTTTAACTTAGATTGAATCTTTTTCAGCAAACTTAATGAAACTAAATTTAACTTCCATGCATATATATGTTGTTCAACATTACATAATTTCTACTTCAAAATTTATAATATCTTAATCAATATTTTAACAAGTATATACGTGCACTTTGTTATTTTTATACGGCACTGATACTTATTCAATTATTCAGGTGCATCACGCAAACTTAACAGATGACCCTGCAACAATTCAATCTATCTTTCTGGATAATCATATGGAAATAATGTTAGACTTAAATTCAGAGGAAGCAATGTACGACGTAACATAACATAGATATTCAAAACACCAAATTTATTAATAATGCTAACTTAAAAACTTCTTATTTTATATTTTCATATAGTATTATACTATTTTTTATTGAAAAAGCAGGATTTTCTAGAAGAAACAAAGAATGTAAGTACAGAACTAAAACATGGAGAAATCCACACTAAATACTTAGTGGTTCATGTGTAAAAGGTCAATCCAAATGCACACTTACCTCAACATCGTGAAGAAAATATTCCAGTGATTAATTACTGCTGAAAAAATCTCATTTACACTACATCTGGACTAACAAATACTCTAATAGAAGAATAGATTGAAGTCAACTCTGAAGTTTAAAATAAGTAAACTGAAAGCAACAATTTACCTTTATGAAAGTTTTTTACTTCTTCTGAGTGCGATGTTTTTTTGCATTACTATAATACCGACAATTATCAATTGTAAATAGATACTTCTTTTTATCGATAAAGGTCATATTCTCTGAAACTTATAAGTAGAGAAGTTTCATTCAATTCAATTTAGTTCAATTCAATTAAACGTGCTTCAGTTAAGTTCATCAAAATATACTTTGATCAAATTCAGATAAATTTAGACATAGTTAATTTTAATTTTCAATACACTAATTTAACTTCAGTTCAATTTAATTTAACACTAGAAATGAAAAAACAACAAAGCTCAGGAGAGCAGATCCTACATAAATTTTCATGGCATACTCATTATTTGTATTTTATAATTAAATAAACTTTATCATGTTATGCATATCACTAATATGGTATATATCACTAATAATGTTTCATACCACACATCCCTTCTTCTTCAATTTACTCCTTGATTAGTTTTCTTATAACCTAATACTAATTAGGTTTAATTCTAACTCTTCTTCATTCATTCATTACTTTTTCTTCAATTTATTTCCATTGAATCCCTTTCAATATCATCAATTCTCCTTCAATTGACGTGTTCTTAGCATCCTATAAATTGGAAAAATGTGACTCCCAAACCCATATATTTGATTCAATCTAGAAGCTAAATTATGTCCTCGCTTTCAAATTCATCATTGGTGATTCCTTTTCAAATATTACGGCTACATTCAGGTTTACCAATTAAACGTTAACACCGATTTCAACTTTTATGTTTTTTCAAATATTTTTTTTCGTTTTTAATTCAGTTTTGAGTTTAACGTTATAATCAAGAACAATTGGTATTTTGGAGTAGAAAAATCGACGAAAACAACATTCTCTAGGTGATTCCCCACCCTTAAGAACGAAATCAGATTGCAGACTATAAATGTGAAAATTAGGTCCGGAGGACGATACTTTTCCGAAATCTATAACACAAACATTTATTTAACTTACATAATTTATTATATACAATACTATTTGTATCAAACATTGACATACTCATTATTAATAATTTAAAATTACATCATAAAAACCGCGCAACGCGCGGTCCGGTTAGCCTAGTATATAAAAAGACAAGCATTTTTAACAAAACCTACCTCCCTATCTAACATGTGGCGTGACATATCACCTACCACCTCATCTCCACCTCAACCTCTTGGCCCTACCCAATTATTTCTAGACCTCTCATCTACCGAAACAATTTTTTAGTTGAAATTCATCATCTTCATTTTCAAAAAATACCTCTCTAATTAATCGGTTTTCTAATTTCACATTATTATTCATATTTTCTTCTTCCTCTTCTTCAGTTTCTTTTCCTTTCTTTCCATTTAATTATTTCTCCTTTCATATATCAAGTTGCACTGAGCTGCACAATCTGAGTGAGTATGACCAATCTTTGTGTTCACGACACTGAGTTTGTTGTAAATAGCAGCATATTTTCTATTTTTTTTGTGTATTTTCTAATGTACTATCTTTATTTTTTATCTCAAACACTTTCAATTTTTTAAATGAATCACTCACCTCCTCTGCGCCCTCATCTTCTATCTTCTTCTATTCAATAAATGTCATTATTAATCATTTTAATTTTGAAGTTGGATAGTACTCCTTCGGCTTCTTCCAGTTTCATATCAGTTTTACTATTAAAATCACACTCCAATTGGTCAATTACTGCCTAAAATACTGACATGTGGCATGGAAACTCACCTTACACATTATTTATCTCATCATATTATTCCAACTCATTAGCTCCTATAATTTATTTGTATCAAAAACCATTTCATTTTCTAACCTGATGAACATAAGCATACAAAACACCTCTGCACCCCCTTCTTCTTCTACTACTTTCACTTTCCTTTGTTTCATTATTAATCTCATTATTTTTCCCATCATTATTCTCATATTTACTTCTTCAGTTTCTAAGGTTCATCTTCCTTTTTGTAAAATTTTACTAGTCTCTTATTCTTCCCGTTTCAGTTTTTTTGATGCTATAAAACCCCCACACAACTCTTCTTGAAAATTTGCACGAGAGATGTATCAATTTTGAGTATCGTGTCTCCTTTCTTTTTGATGTTTCTTTGTAAAGCAACAAACTTTGTTCATTTCATCAATTAGATGACGCTTCATGCTACTGATTTGTTATTTTCCCTCTACGAGTGCTTAATGTGCAGGATCATGATTTCGTTCATAGATGGTTGTTTCATTTTCCAATTTTTATAGTGTTAAAAGTCATGTTTGTGATTATGGAGTTCAATCAATTCCATGGCCCATATTTTGGATGGATCAATAAATTAATAGGGATCACTATAATTTTCCTTTGATAAATGATGTACAAACATTCATCCGAATTTCTAAGAGGCACATATTCCTCTCAATTTTTAGAGACGTGTTAGTTGTAAAGTTTATATATTATAATTATTTAGGTAATCTATTTGTATATTCATGTTACGAGCCACGAGATTGGAGTGTATGATTATAGAAGAAATTGAAGAATAAAATGTTGTCGTGTGTTCACCATTTTTTCAATAAATTAAAACCACATCATTGTAGGGTGATTTATTGGGCTCACCTCACTACACCTATACATTGGCTAAATAGCCATATTATCCATATAAACCCCCAAAATTGGCCATCTAAATTGTCTTTATTATTCTAACAAATCTAAATTGTCTTTGTTAATGGATTAGTAAGGAAATTTAAAGAAACACATTATATATAAATTTTTAAATTTTATCGCCTATTTTTATGATAAATGATAACGAGTGAAAACATACTCAATTAGTCATAACACTTTTAAAACATAGTTGAACTCTAAAAGTAAAATATGTTTCAATAAATATAAAAACAAGTTCAAAATTTTCTCACATTTTTTTCAATTAAATAAAAAATTATTATCAATGAAACTTTTTTTAAACCTATATACTATGCCGACCTTTCTAACTATATATTGTCTATGAATAGTAATTGGACAATGTCGCGCCTTGCGCGACCTGCCATGCTAGTTTATTGATATGAGGGTACACCATTTTATAGGTATGGTTAAAAGATAAACAAAGTAGGTAATCTATACACACTAATACACACTCGTACGGTAAATTGTAGTGATGCTTTTTATAACAAAAAAGATTAGAGTGCAAAATATGACTCTTAAAAGTTTGAAATGTATTGTGTATGACCTCTAAATAAAAAGTGTATAGTTTGTAACCCTTAAAAGTATAAATGTTTGATTTGTAACCCTTACCCATTTAATTTAAAAAATAAATTCTGTCAAGGGTATAATTAAAATTCACATGTTAAAAAAAATTTACAAAATGAAAATAGAATGATAATGATCATTTTCTCCCCAAATCCCTACAGAATTGCCGCCGTCGATCAATTCCAAGTCCTTCAATCCTGTTAGCCGGTTACTCCATCTACCAGTTCCACCACCCGCCTCCGCCTTATTCCACCACACCAATTGTACTGAAATAATGGCCTATGCAATCTCCCAACAAATAGTTGTCTCCAGCGCGCGACAGAAAATTCACCGTCGATTAATAGTATTATTCAATTTCGGGTATAATTTGGTTAACATGATTCGAGTTTTATGTAACTCCTCAAATATGGAGGGAATCATGGTTAGATACTCAGCAGGGATCATTTGGTCGGTGTCGATGTTATCTCCGATAAGGTAACACACGTCGTGGGAGAAAGTGGTGGGTTTGATGATGCAGATGCGAGATATCATTATACATCATCAGAATGTTTGTATGTTTTTAATTTTAATAGGTGATAAAATGCGAATTAATTAATATACCTCAATTGAAGTTAAAAATTTTAACAGAAATTAACTTGGAACAGTATATACTACATTTTTATTTTTTTAGAGACAATGAATCATACATTGTTAATATTTAAGAACCTTAAACTATGCGTTTTTTATTTATGAATCATAAATAATACATTTCAAACTTTTAAGAATCATTTTTTGCGTTTTAATCTAAAAAATCTCAAACAATAGTATAACTACTATAACATGCAATTGCAACCAACATCAACCTTACTTTGAAAACTAAATTATGAGAATGAGACCTGAATTTGCGGGAAAGCAAAACATTTTCTTTTCTCTGCTTACCTCTGCCCTGACTCGGTGACCCAGTCTACAACCACAAATCAACAAATGCCTCGAAAGAATGGAAAGCAAAGACTAGACTACAGAGCCCCCCAAAAAATGCCAATAATATGAGTATTATTACTGTACGACTGTGATCGATCGCATACAGAATCTACACATATAGTGTGTTGTACTCAAGATTCTCATTACTCTTTGCTTTATCAATCAGGGTGATAATTGATGAATGGTCGGTAAGTATGGAGGCTGCGGAGCAAGAGTTGGAGAGGAGGAGCCGGTTTTTAAACAGTCTGATAATGAAGAAGAAGGCGGTGGAGGAGAAAGAGAATCACGTGGGCTTTAATGTTCGTGTTAGAGCCTCGGATATGGGTCTGAATCTGCAGAATCACGCCTTTAAATGTACCAGAGCTCTTCTCGACTCCATGCCCAAAGGCAAGGCGGATAATAAGTGCATTGCTCTGTCCCTTAAAAAGGTACCATCTTTGAATTTAGTGTTGCTTTTTTGTGGGATTGGTTATTAATTAGTGTTTGGTTTGAAGGAGTAAACCCATTGTTGATGCAAAAGAATTGTTGTGCTTTATTTTTCATTTCATTTTTTTGCTGATGAGCTAATGTTTGATTGGTAGAGGCAATATGATTCTTGTGAAGTATGGTATTTTGGATGAATTGTGAGTGATCCGTGGTAGTTTACTACATCTTCCTGTGTAGTCAGAGCATATACTTCTTTGAATGATCATTTACCGAATCTGTCTATGTAGTCGGAACATTCAATGCTGAGGAATTATTTTGCATGATTACATAATGCAAATGTGGATCTAGAAGAATTGACTAACCTTAAATTATCTTGGAAAGGATATTGTTTAGGGCCATCCATCCATTTCCTAGAATTGTCACTTTTCCTGTTGGTTTAACAATGTCCCATCTTCCATGTTCATATTTTACTTGTATTTTCTGAATACCAAGTAGTTTCTTTTTGATGAAATTGTATTCATGGAGTAATTTTCTGTCAAACCGACAAAAAACTCCAATCACAAGAGAGGAACCACATAAAGTTTCAGGTTTTGAGGTGAAAAAAATATTATGGTTAAACTAAGTAACTTGTTCTTTCAAGAATCGAATTTGCAACTTGAGGTATGAAGTTGCCTGAAGTAAAACTATATTAAGATCATGGTGAACTTCTTGTTCATGAAGATATGCCCAATCGTTTAAGTTGCTAGTTTTAACAAAGATCAGTAGATCTGATGCATTTGTAATCCCTGCTCAACCTTAACTATCACCATCTATAACTTCATTAGGAACATAAAAATTTAGTTGCATTTGATGAGCTATGTCAAAACAATGATCCTGGCAACATGAAGCTCTTGAATTTTCTTCCCACCTTATCTTGAGCTCGTGACTTCTTCCGGCTGTTCGTTCAAATCATATATATCTTTACTCGTTTCTGTTTCGCATTTTAAGTATCTTTTGATGACAGTGCCTACGCTCATGTCCCTGGTACATGTAAAGGCTCTTTGGAGTATATTTGTTTTGTAGTTTGAAGTTTAGAAGATTAAAGTGATACCATATATCCTCTTTTTAGCTCTGGGAGCTTATGATAGGTTTTTTTTGTAAAATGTCTCATGCCTTCTGGATATGGCTGATTATTTGTGAATGCTTAGCTACACATTCTTACAGTTTGTGTTGGCTTTGTAGGAATTTGATTCTACATATGGTCCTGCATGGCACTGCATTGTGGGAACCAGCTTTGGCTCATATGTTACACATTCTACTGGAGGTTTTTTGTATTTCTCCATCGACAAGGTTTATGTGCTTCTCTTCAGGACTGCCGTTGAACCATTAGGCCTGTAATTCACACGTCTGCTTCTACGCCGAGATCTTGAACTCAGATGATGTATGGTACATCATAATTCAGATTCCTTGAGTACAGAAGCTAAAGGAAATTGAGAGGAAAATGTAACTCTTGAGTCTTGACCTCTTGTTGTGTTTATGTACCATTTATCTCTTGACTGAGCAATTGAAGACTTTTGTGGGGGAAAAAATGTCTGTGTTTCCATGACTACTGAATTATTTATTGTCATCCTAAGGACTAATGATAAAACTTTATGTTTGGGTATGTATGAATCAAATCAGATCAATAAAATCCCGTTCAGTTTACTTCACCTAAATTCTATTTAATATCTAGTATCATTATTAATGAAATATAATTTGATAAAATTTAGCTAATTTAGTTATATCAATATAGTGATTTGTTTTTCAATTCAGTTTTGTTCAGTTAAGTTAAATTCATTATATTTCAATGGCTTGTTTTTGTAATCAAAATTCTGAATATAAATATATTTTTATCAAAAAATAATCAAATGAATTTTAGCTCATTTCAATTTACTATTTTTCAGTTCAGTCCAGTATTTTTCAGTTCAGTTCAGCATTTTAGTTTAGTTCACAATTCAGTTCAGCATTTTAGTTCAGTTCAGTTCAGTTCGGGTATATTAAATAGGTGCAATCGTTGTTGGGCGATTTTCAACGTCTTGAATGAAATTCTTCAAAAACAACTACAACATATTATTGGAATTATATCGTAATTTATTTTTCAACTATAAATACTCTTTGTTATTTTAATATTGTCCACCTTTAAATTTTAATAAAGTATTATATTAAAATATGTTAATAGTTGGTAAGAATCCATCAATTTAATGACTATTTTTTTATAAAAATTTTTGTTTAAGAGAGGATTATTCATGACTCCTCCCAACCCGTTAGTTGGCCGGAGGGAAGATCCATTAGGTTTCAGTTTATGTGATGTTTTTAGGAGAAATCCAAGTCGTTTTGTAGTTTTGACAGATTGCTAACGGTGATTCTGTGTTCATAGACTTTGTAGATTTTGATTATGGTGGTCGTCGTTTACCATCAAAATATTCTTGCAACGCTTAAAATATAGATTAATATAGCAAGTAAGCAGGGTCGAATCCCACAAGGATCATATTATTAACTTAACTTCCCTAAATATCAGATTTGGTTTATAGTTACAAACTTTTTACTTGAGAGTGATTTTATTAACCACAAAAATATGAAACTATTAACTATGAAAAGAAAATACAGAATGATTAACTAACTAAATGCAAATGTATCAATATTAATTATGCAAAACGGCTCAAATAAATGAATAAAGTGTATTTTATGGCTCCTTAATATTCAATGTACAATTTATGACCCCTAAAATAAAAGTCCTAAATTCATATCCCCTTAAAACTGAAAATGTATAATTCATAGCCCCTAAAATAAAGTGCTAAATTCATAACCCCTTAAAACTGAAAATGTAAAATTCATACATTTTTGGCAAATTATGTCATAACGCCATTTGGGACTACATAGGTTCACGACGTGACCAAAAATTACCAATTTTTTTTAGGGTATTTATGTGAATGCATTGACCGTGGAGATGATGCCGGAGACGAAACTCTCTTCAGATTCTTAGAAAGTTCTCCGGTGAACACGTCCACCAGAGACCTGTAGATCCCAGATTGAACGTAGAATCTGACCATTTACCGAACTCCAAGATACAAAAGAATAAAGTCACTCATCTACATGCCTTTGGTGGACGTGTTCATCGGAGAACTTTCTAAAAATCTGAAGAGAGTTTCGTCTCCGGCATTATTTCCACGGTCAATGCATTTACATAAATACCCTTAATAAATTGGTAAGTTTTGGTCACGTGACGCGCACCTATGTAGTCCCAAACGGCGTTATGACAGAATTTGCCAAAAGGGTATGAATTATACATTTTCAGTTTTAAGGGATTATGAATTTAGCACTTTTATTTTAGGGGCTATGAATTATACATTTTCAATTTTAAGGGGTTATGAATTTAGCACTTATATTTTAGGGGTCATAAATTGTACATTTTGAATATTAAGGGGCCATAAAATGCACTTTATTCCAAAAAATCTACACTAGTCATATATTCGATCATTGATGCAAAGATATAAAATTAACAACGATGAACCAACCAGTTATAGGGTACCGTGATTGCAGCAGACATACCCCAATTTCTACTTACTTTATCGGTAGCTAGCAAGAGATGCTTAAACTAACTATTTCTCTTATCAAATCAAATCTAGTTGGTAATGCCAGTTCTGAATTATTTGATAGCATAAGAACGCAAGTATTAATCTGTCTACCAGTTTATTCTCACTATCTAAATGATAGGTTTACCACTAATTAGCCCTTTCCAACAATTATGGATTGATGGTACTAATTGGCTGTAATCCTATTACATCTAAGTTGATCAGACTCAAACAAATCAGATATAGCAAGATGCACAGAGAATAAACCAAAATTCATAACAATCAATTTAAACACAATTAGATCTCACAGAATTCTCATGACTAGAGCTTCATCAATTCACCATGCCTTTCTTCAATATCATCCCTGGATAATAGCTTCCAATTTTCTACATACCTGCAACTATTGTTGTCAATTTTCTTCCTTGTATATAGATTTCATATTGTCATTGCTTACTTTAATTGTTTAGGTTCATTGTATAAAGAATTTCACAAAAGTCATAGTATAAGTTCTTGAAGCAACTATTGTGTTCAATGTTATATGTCGTGCTTTGATGTTAATGGGACATGTGTTCATTGTATTCACTAATGACTCAAAAAAATATGGCTCATATTCAAATAATTCCATGTAATTAGGGTTATAATTAGGGTTAGAGCTAAAATACTAATTAGTTAATTTTAAACCATGTCATCCATTCTATTTGGCGTTAAGTTGGCAAATCAAAGACTACGAAAGAGATTTGGAATCATTTAGAGTCGACTTATAAATATTGTAATTTTGCGAATTATTATCTTTTTTTTAACGTGCTCAATCCGTTCCGCTCATTCATTTTCAAATTTGAAGTTGTGCTTCTTCAAGAGTGCACTACATCAAGAATAATGCTTCTTCAACGGAGAAGAGATGAGCAAATCCCAAATTTAAACAATTTAATGTTTTGAAGCACTAGAAATGAAATCACAAGTGTCAAACATCTAAATGTGAGAAACAAAGCATTATCTCATACAAAACATTCAGGTAAAGTAAAAATCAGTCTGAATTTGAAGATGAACTGAATAGAGAATGCATCAGGCTGATGGGGGGGGGGGGCAACTAGTGGCAGCATCTGGTGTGGTAAGTGCACGCAATACTACTCCTACCCCAGCTCCTCCATACTCAATGGCATACATCATTGACATGATATCAGCCGCTTTTTGAATCAACTGGCATTGTTCAACTGGTTCTGAAACTCAATGGCATACTTGATAGCATCATAGTACTTCTCACTAAATGATATCCAGTTTAGCCTCTTATACCTTAAATTCAAAGTTTATAGTTCTTTTCAAAGTCTCAAACCCTCACAGAATGAACTTTTATGGAGTTTATGCAGATGCATATCTACATTTTCACAGCTCTCTTGATGGTCTTGATGGTGGATTTAAGGATACTGCTTTGTTGCCTTGTGTAGCTCCTATCTTCATCGTCGTCCATGACCAATGGCTTCTTGCCCATACGATCAGCTTTCTTTTTCAACCCATTCAGAATCAGCGATAGAGATGACAGGATGCGCCTAAATGTTCGACCCAGTTCCTTGTCCTTAATCTGATGATCAGCCTTCTTGTATTTGGTCTGATTATTCTGATACCTAAGAATGACTTTCTAGCCTCCTTCTGTGGATACACAACATCCATATTCCTGATAATTTCATTAGACTTGTCACTCTCTTCATCCTTCTCCTCTGGTTCATCATCATGGGCTGGAAGGGGAAAATTCCATTGTATGGTCTCTTTGCAGCCTCCTTCATACCCAGGTGCTCGATTTCGTCTTCAACACAATGTCGATGGGGTTTCTTTTTTTACTGATACTCTCTTGGAAGAGGTCTTAGAAAATAACTAATAACTGTGAAGAAGATTGCACAATGCACTATAAAACAAATATTAAAAAATGATGGTATACAATGACATCCCACCCACCAACCCTAAACCCTAAACTCCCTCTCTCCTGGCTTCCTCCTTCTCACTTTCTCTGCTCGCCACCTCCTTCTCAATAACTCAGCTGGGATTCTCATCTATAAAACACTCAGAGTCTCTCCGTATTCCATCTCCCATCCCGGTACCATCCCAGAATCTGCGAGCCCATATCCCGTCATTGTGATGAGATTAATAGTCCGGATTCTTAGCCCCAGCCGCAAATGGATTAGATTATTCAAACCATTCACAATAGTGAGTGGATTGGATGGTTTCACCGAAGTTGCGCAACCGCCGCCGCATCCGGGGCCAACGGCGGAAGAGGTAGTGTTTTCGTCATTTTATTTACCTGTGTTTTAGAAGGGTTTGGATTCTGTATTTCCCGTTTTATCTGTCCGTGGTCTAAAATTAATATTTTCCTTAATTATCGTTGTTTTAGTTCAAGAAAGTTGTGGAGGAAGATAGTGATAATACCGGCCGAAGACCGTATATTCACTGCTTTTGCATCGATTATCATGATGATTACTATGAGGGAAAGATACTTGGATATCCTACTCAATTATCTCTACATGCTCATTACGGGAAGGTGAATAACCCTAAAGAGAGAAGGAAGTTCAAATACAGTGATTTAAATGATGTTGTTGATGAATGCCATCTATTGATGGAAGGTATTTTGGATGAGCAAAGGTGGAATAAGGCGTATATGATTGGAATATATGTGAAGCATGGCATGGAAACTCATCTTCCGCCTTCAAGATATTTCCATAGATCGATTAACATGTATGGGTACCTAAAATGTGACCAATTGCTTGATTACATCAACAATATGTGAGTTAATGATCCAAGGGTGATCAGAGACTCCCGAGAATTGGGAGTGTAAATTAGTTATGTTCCCGGCTCGGGTTCTCCAGTGGATCGTTGTGAACGACTTCTACCAAAATTCCGGGAGCAAGATGAAACCTTCCATTAAATTGAAGTGGCACATGAAGAAGAAGGTGTTGAGATGTGTACAATTCTACTTTGACTCTACGGGCACCGATCTCGTGTTCAATACGAAAGGAGAGGTTGTATCCCCCGGGGATAGATTTGGGAGACTTGCTGAGAGTCCCAAAGATGGGGACGAGGATGATAAAGGTGACATAGAAGTGGCAGATTGGGAATCTGATGAACCGGGTTGTATGTGATGCTTCCGCCTCTTTCCCAAGAGAAGATTCAAAGGAAGGATCCACCAGAAAATGTATTTGTCCGCAAACATCAAAATTTAAGAGTGTAGTGTGTTTTGGGTTTTGTGTGTTCTGGGTTTTGCGTGTTTTGAATTTCGAATTTGGGTTTGAGACTTTGCAAAAGGTTGTGGGTTTTGGATTTTGAATTTTGAGACTTGGCTGAAAACTGAATAGTGGCAATACCTTTTGTATGACATGAAAGTGTGGATTTTGGGTTTGCATTTATTAATAAATTTATAATTTATAATTAGTAGTAGTATTTGTATTATTTTTGGAGTAGTTATTTTCACATGAGCATAATGGTGATTTTGTATGCAATTTAGTTTATGGTTTCATGTCTAAATTATGCTTATAAGGTTATGCTCTATATGCACTTGAGGATCTCGCCAAAAACTAAATTAGCTACTAAACATCAAATCACATAAACAATCACTATAATAAATAAATATTAAAATAACATGCAACTAATTACCATGAATGAATGAATATGAAAACGAATTATGCATGCAAAACCCAAATAATCAAGTTCGGCGGCCAGACCTCAACAAACCCTTACGGCCGGCCACACCCCATAATTAGGGTTTTGTTGGTATTTATATACCTTATTACAAAATAAATCTAATCTAAATAATATAAAGAAAATATTTATTATAATAACTAAATTGGGCTTTTAATATAATTCTTCATCTTCTTTTTCACGTAACCCAATTAAACCAAATTTCCTTATAATATTCTTCCAAGCTTATTGTCTTCAATTAATCCAAGTAATATATGCAATCTTTTAAATCTAATACTGAATTCCTTCAAAACGTATAGCTGATTAGTGATCGACCCGTGAAGCATAACTTAGCCGCCCGTTAGAAAAAATCAGTATTAGGAATTGCATATTATTTTAACTTGTCTCTTCCTTGAGCTTCTTCTCTTCAGCGCCGGTATAATGAACATTAACGATTCATTATCCGTTGGAGCACACTACCTCATTAAAAAACAATTTTAGGAAAAGAGTATAGTGTATAGCTCTTCTCCATAAGCACCAAAAGTCCTCTATTTCGACTATTTTAGCATAAATTCCAGCAATCCTCCATTTGATTGTTTTAAACCACATTTCTTATATAACCTGCACAAAAACACACCTTCATGCACATAAAATGGTAAAAGAGACTTATAAAATCACACATTTAGATGTATAAAATCACATATTTAGATGTATAAAATCACATATTAAATTATTATTTTTTTGAATTTTTTGGTGATTTGATTTAGAAAGAAAACAATCGAAATTAAGAAGAGAAAGTAAGAAATTTTTGGGTTGCCTCCCAATAGCGTTGTTATTTATAGTTTTAAACTAGACTGTCAGATGCACTCAGCAGAGATGTTGAGGACTCCGTTTTCCTCGATCCTTGTACCAAGTGACTATGTCAGGTTTATCAAGCCGGTCGGTGCCAAAATTCATAGTGAAAACTCTCTTCTCTTCCCCACACTTGTGTTCTATCAAACTCTTCTTCTTTTTAGAACAATCACTTTGATGCTCTAATTTAATAGGCAAGTGATAAAACTCCCAAAACACCAATTCACGAGAAGAATTTCTAGTCGAATCCTTAAGAACCTCGGGATATGCCAATGCATAATCATCCAAACTCTCATCCCATCTTTTTCTTGAAGGGTTCACCTCATCTTGATGCCAAGAGTCATGAGATGGTTCAGGCGATGTAGGTGAGTTGAAAACAACTATTGGCGGACCAGCTGGTGGTACAACGAGCATGCACAGTTTGGTCAATTCATCATCCAGAAGAGGATTGGATATTTTCTCTGTGATCCGATGACATAAAGTAGCATCTTTGGTCTCTTCTTCGCTTATATCCACCCCATCAGAGTCATCAAAATCATTTATCATGTCAGTCTCCATGTTTTCTTGAGTTGAATCAATCTCCATATGCTGATGAAGTAACTCAGTTTCATCAACCTCAACAAAATTATCAAAGTTATAGCTAGGCATCAATGACTCTGAAAAAGGTTCCTCTTTCGCCACAAGAAGGCTTTCTGATTCACACTCCAAATTTTGGTCATCATGTATGCTTTTTTATTGAACTGGTGAATCCAGGTCATATTCATCTTCTTTGACTTCCTCATTGAGTGCATAAAATCGACGCACTTGCTGATCAAACAACTCGTGTTTCTCTCCACGTTGCTTCATCTCTTCCGCCATGTTTTTGAACTCACTAATCGACTAACTCATCATCTCTTTATGTGAACTCAAACTATGTTTTAATTGATTGAGCTGGTCTTCTAGCGAAGGACGGTCAAACGATGCTCCTCGATCATCCTCATAATAATTATTTAACCTTGGCTCTTCCCACCGTGAATTGCATAATAATTATTTAAACTTGCACCGTGAATTATTTAAACTTGGTGTAGGGGAATACCGTGGAGATTAATTGCACTCATTAGTTCCAATGACCATAGTTATGGCAAATATCACACGGTCCTCTAGGTGCATAGTAATCCCAATATTTTTTTATACTGCGAGTTAACGATCTTATACCTGTCAGGTAGTTTAGAAACCTTAGGGTATTAGACCTTAGGATTCTACGATGTATCCCTTTTTAGTAGTAGTACATGCAGCCACCCGAGGCGGAGTAGTAGTACGGCTATGCTGCAATCATTTTGCACCTCACTCAAATTGCCACAAAACCCCCAAAAAGGTTTTATGTGTATTATTGTGTTTACCAAAATCCGATCATGTATTTTTACCGCTTTTATGAAGGGTTGAGGAGCCGTGAATGATCCTCTCATCCACTTGGATGGTTTTGACTTTTGAAAAAAAGCCTCCTCCCAACCGATAATAACTCAGAGATACAACATGAAGCTTAATACTCCTAGTTAGGAGACAATTTTTAAGATTACGGTGAATTTCTTATATATATATATATATATATATATATCATTACAGTGCAATTCCCTATATCAGATACTCTAATAGCGGCATAAACTAAATAAAGGGGTTGTAATAAAAAGATTCAAACCACTAATGCGTTAATCCATCCGGCAAATATCGGTCTCTAACACTCTAATTTTGCAACCACTCTTTGGGTCATCTCATTAAACGTTATTTGCATCTCCCTTCGGAGGCAGTAAGAGATTCACCGGATCGCTTTTACAATATCAAAGCATTATAAAAATTTGTCTAACACGACACAAGCTGACTAATCAAAGATTAGTCTGGGATCACTTACTAGTCAATTTCATTAGACGTTATTTGCTTCTCCCATCGGATGCAGTAAGGGATTTTCTAGATTGTTTCCACATATAAGCTATGATTAATCAGCATATTCGGTCTACAAATCTAATGTACAGACCCGCCATGATTAAGTATTTAAACCACTCTAACTCGGATTTCCCCTTGCTACACAAACGCGGGCTGATACAGAATCACCAGAAGTAATTAATTGAACCACCCTGACTCGGATTTCTCCTATACAGACATACCGCAGAATCAGATTTGAATTCAATCACAGTTTAACCTACTAATGACTCGTAGGAAAACTAGTGTTAACGGATAAACTCAAGAAAAATATTTAATCAAACCCAATTCAACACAAACCCAATATTTCACAGAAAATAATAAAAAAGAAAAGAATAAAACTCTATTCGACATCACTGACCGTCTAATTGGTCTGATTCTCTCTTATAGCATTGACCTCATGTCTGGTATGTTCTTGATTAAGCCCAACACGGACCAAGTCTGTCCACGGCGAGAGCTCTCACATTCTTCTGGCCATCCGTTTACACTGATCAGACCGATCTATGACGAACACATCGAAATTGGGGATCTCCGATGGGAGACCCCGTCGATCAATGAATACCTGATGGTGGCCTTATTCCCCGACCGAAAAAATATTGGGGTTCTCAATCGGGATTTCCAGCTATCCCGTCAGAAGAACCCGACGATCAAAGGCTGCGACAAAGAAGCGGAGATGCGTGACTGCGGTGGCTGCAAATTTGAGAGTGATCAAAGGAGATCGTTACTTGTCGATGGCGATAACGAAAGTTTTTGGCTAGGAGTTTGAGAAAAAGGCGTTGAGATCTATCTAGGGTTTATGGGGTGGAAGGCCGCCTCCGATAATCGAAAGGTTTTTTTTACTCTGTGGTGGCTGTGTCTACGAGGGTTTTGGGAGTCCCTAAAACAAACTCTATTAGAGTACTCTCCATGTTAACACAAAATTCATCCACTCTCCATGTTTTTCCTAACTAGTAATAGTGTAAACAAGTCTTATTAGACTTGCAGGGTGTAACAAATGAGCTTATTAAATCTTGGACTTAATTCAAAAGTCCACCGATGTATGAGTATAAATAAGATTTGACATTAACAATATAAACTGTCATATTTCAATTCATGGGTACCATTTTAAATTAATACAAATTTTGACACCTCTTCAACTCAAATATAAAAAAATTTAGGTATGGATCATAAATTTTGTAATTAACGTTCCTAGTATTTGCTCGAATGTATCATTAAAGTTAACACAATGTCAATTATTATTATATTAAATGGTGTTCGCGTGTATATGCACACATGAATAGGCGCGTGCATATGTACATGCAGATAGGCGCGTGCATATGCACACACGGTAGGCGCGTGCATATGCACACACGGTAGGCCGGTGCGTGGGTACATCAAACATTAAATCAAATGGATGTTCTTACATATCAAATGGGTCATGCCAAAAGTATATAAATTATATGTTTATGAAACTTATATTACCTTTTTCCCAATCAATTGAATTACCATGAGTTTTTTATATTTTCACTCTCCTCTTTTTTAATAGAAAAAGTAGAGTTATCTTCTTACCACCTCAGTTCAAGGTAGTCTTTCAATGGTGGAGAAATTTGGGGCATTTGCGATTGAGCTCAACGAGGCACCTATTCCGTCTCCGCGAGAGGCAGCGGCGAAGGAGGAGGAGGACGTTGTTATCATCGAGCGGTCTTTCTTGGCGCTGGCGCGGTGCAAGATTGTTTGTGCCTCATGTGGTTGCAGTTTTAAAGGGAAGGCTTCAAATTAAGTAGAGTTTGTTCTCCACAACTTATATAAAAAAAATTCAGTGCCCATTCTTTCCCTGCATTATGACACACGTAGAAAGCCCCAATTTTCCGACCAATAAACGGCAGAAACCTCAGTTCAAGGTAGTCTTTCAATGACGGAGAAGTTTGGGGCATTTGCGATTGAGCACAATGAGGCACCTCTTCCGTCTCTGCGAAATGCGGCGGCGAAGGAGGAGGACGACGACGTTGTTATCATCGAGCAAGGTTGTTTGCGTCTCGTGCGGTGCGGCGCATGTTTGTTTGTGTCTCATGCAGTTGCAACTTCAAAGGGAAGGTGGTTGGAGCGGCAAAATCATTATTATTTTAATACAACATTAATTATCATTTAAATAGATGTGTGCGTGTATAAGTGCATACGTGCATGAGGTGAACACTTGCATGTCCATTTCAAACATCAAATCATGTATATTTTATCACAAATAAATTCATACGAGAATTTAAATAAATTAATATACGTATACGTCTATCTATGTTATATAAAGGAAGGTACATATTTATCATTCAAATAAATGCCTACTCATTTCGCAATCTAATAAACTATAATTTTATTGAAGAATTTTTCGCACATGTTTTATCACATAGAGGTTGAAAATATTAAAAAGTATAAAATGTGTTCATTGAAATTTTACTAATGACAAAAGAATAATCATAAATTCTATCGGAGCAAACTAGACGTTTTATCGTGCATAAAAATAAAAATATGGTGTATCTATATGGAGGTCCAGTTTAGTTTAGCAGGTCCAAATTAAATCTGAAATGACAATAATGTCCCTCTTAAATAATTCACGAAACAATAATTTATAATTTGAACACGTATCCAATCATTATCAGGGGAAAACGTTTTATGTAACTATTGTGTTGAGTATAAATTTTTACCAGAATTAAAATTTAATATATAAAATAAAATTCGATATCCTTTGTTCAATATTAATATCTAGATCTTTATTCTTCACAAAAAATCCAGATTTTTATTCGATTTCAAAAACCCCAAACACAAGAGCTCTTTTTTTTCATTGTTGTCGGAAATTAACAAAAAGAAGAAACTTTTTATAACATTTATTCCATTTCAATTCATAATTCCAAGTATCTTTTGACATTTCAAATGACTTTGCTGACTTGCCAAGTTGCCATCCATCATCTTAACAAGATCCTTACTTATCTTAATATCTTCGGACACAAGCAAAAGTAGAGCTCAAAAAATGGAACATGAACGAGAAGCCCATGAAGCTCTGTTCCTGGCTCTATCTTACCTCCCAGTTTATGAGCTTCTTGTGATCAGCCAAGTCTGCACATCACTGAGAGATGCTGTGAAAAATGATGTTATACCATGGCTCAGTATCATGGTGGGAAAGACCCTAAACAGAAGGCTTGATAACCAGCATCTCCTCAATCTCACCTCCAAAGCAAATTGTCACCTCAAAGCACTGGCTTTATTCAATTGTGCAAGGATTACTGATGATGGCCTTCTACAAGTTGTGGCTGCAAATCCCTTTATCAACCAAGTATGGTATCTCTCTTAGGCCCTCATCTTTTCCCGCTTATCAGCACTTCAGTTCAGTTCAATATAACATAATTTTGAATTGATGTTATTTAGCTCAGTTTTGATCTATTATCACTCTTTTTACTGTGTTTAATTTTAGTTATGTTCAATATAGTAGTTATGACCTTTATTTCAAGGTCTTAGGCCCTGTTATCTGAGTTTATTTCATGTTGAACTGAACTAAAATTTGTGTATTAGAAAATATAATAAGTATGACTAAATTTAGCTACCTGTTTCTGAGTGCAGATGTGAATATTTAGATGTTATTTTGATGTGAATATTTTGTAGTCTTGATATTATTTCCTGTATTCAGCTATGGCTACCAGCTTGCACTAGCCTAAACCCAAGTGCAGTTATTGAAGCAGTGAAGTTGCTTAACCAAAACAACCACAAACTAAAGAGCCTGAGAATTGGTGGAATCCACTCCATAACCAAGGAAGATCTTATCATCCTGCACCACCTAGTTGATGATGAAAACCAAAACCAGTCTAGGCAGAAGAGAAAACTAATCCTGCATCGCAACTACCACAACTTCTCGATATTTCAGCATGATGACGGCCCTGCAATTGATGTCAGCATATGCCCGATATGCAATGAAGTAAAACCTGTTTTCGACTGCCCTAGAGAATCCTGCAAGGGGTGCAAAGGGTGCAAGTTTTGCATTCCTCGATGCGAAGAATGTGGATTATGCATTAAAGGGGAAGAAGATGATGATCCAGCAGAGGCGGCTTGTGAGGATTCGCTCTGCTTAGGCTGTTGGCTTCAGCTGCCAAAGTGCAGCTTCTGCAACAAACCATACTGTTCCCAGCATGCTGACCAACTGCACAGCCTCTCTGGCTCATCAGGATTTGTATGTTCAAATTGCCAGGCAAGGTTCATAGATAACACAGACTCTTATGAGGACTGAAAAGCACTCCCATTGTCAGGATGATCATGTAACTATAATTTCAACCAAAGATAAAAACAGACAGCTCAATAGCCATATTTATTGTCGAATTATCGACAAACAAATTGCAGATTGGATAAAATAATCAAGAATTAGAGACAGGCTCTAATCTAACATACTTACATCAATGATCCCCATAGATAGGCCTAGTTTGTACACCAAGAAACTTGGGCGCTAAAGCCTCTAATTCATATTTCAAGCCGCTACCACCCCTTATCCACTCAAGAGGGCCAAAACTGGGTATGGAGAATTTGACAGCTTCTAGACCAGATGTTTTTAAGGGGTCAATGCAGTCCAAAATCAGTAAAGAGTGAGAGATTAATGTTTTACAACAGGGCTACACTACAAAGTACAACACTAGCTGCAATGGTGGCGAAATAGGCTGCATTATCATGGATATAAGGCGAGTGGCAACCTGATGAAGTCATATTTGTCGCTGGAGCAAGAGAGGTCCCGTTTGTGAAGGTGGTGTTCTTCCCACTATTTCATGGACGAAAGCAAGGAAAGTGAAATGACAATCAGATCAAATCTACTAAACAGATAGTTAGTAAAAAGGAGATAAAATTGCATAAACCCCATACCTTCCTGGAAATATACACGAGTCATGACCTGAACAAGAAAGCCAAAAAAAATTTCCATCAAGAACCTAAAAGATGTACAGAGTAATCATTCTGAAGTTTTTCAAAACCCTACCAAAATATATCAGATGCTTTAGGAAACAATTATACACTAAAGAAAACCTTATACTACATTTGAATATTATCATTAGTGATATAAAGGGCTATTTCAATTTCTTATCGTGAGTATTTATCTCATTGGATTTACAGTACATTAATGGCAGCAACATTACATAAGCATCGATTAGTCACCTTGTCAAACAGTAAAACACAGTCAACTAAAGTTTGATCACTTACTTGGATCTGAGGTTGTGACCCTGGCAACTCCATTGAAGTCACAGGTGCCATCAGCCATAAACATCTTGTAGTAATAAGAATCAAAAGCATAGGAGGTGTGTGCTGCCAAATTATCTGGATTATAACAGGCACTCCCTTTCATTAACGGATTGCAGTCCACTTTCCCAGGGCCACAAGCCCAGTCAAGGGCTGCTTGAAGCAATTTCTTGTCAGCCCCATCCTTTGCAACACAGTAAGTCTTGTTTGTGGTGTCATTGGCCAGAACAGTCCCTGGACCTGTTAGATGTAGGGTGTACACCGGTAAACCATTTGCATTAAAAAGCCCCCAATTCTTCTCTGAGACGGTTCCAGGTCTCAGATCCTCGTTGAAGAGTTCATAAATGAAGGTGCTAACTGGAACTCCAGGGTGTTTTGGAGTACCAGTGTTGTTCAGAATATGCCCGATAAGGTTACTATTATAAGTATTGGCATTATCTAGAGTGGCATCCGGCTCAGTAGAGTCACCCTTTGATGGCCACCCAGACTCAGTAACTACTATAGGAATATCTGTGAAGTTCAGGTAAGATATGGAAAAGTACGCTGCATCCACAACTGCATCAAAAACATTAGTATAGTGCAGGAGTGTGTTTCGGTCAACAGCCTCCTTGTTTGGGGGAAGAGGACGAAACAAAGCATAGTCTAGTGCAATAACACCATTGGACTGGATATAATCATAGTAGGGGTACACATTTAGCATCAGAAAGGAGCCCGTGGACTGTAGAAACTTGAGTAAGGGAACCATGACTGGATTTAGAGAACGGTTGAAGAAAGCTTGAGAAGGTGGGAAAGAGTCAAGAATTATAGAAGAAGAATGCGGGGTAGATACTTTAATTTGTTTATCAAGATTGGAAGCAACTAGAGCAGACTGGATAAACTGCATGGCTGAGACCAAGATAGGAGCAGCATTTGGAAGGGCGGTTAGAACTTCAGATCCTACAGCTATGGTAGTGATGTTGGTAGCAGGGACATGAGCGATAACATTCCGTGAAACCCAGTTAGCTGCAGTTGCATTGGACTGCCCAATAGCTAGTAGTTGATCATTTGGAACAGAAACAGTGACACGAATTCCTGTGTTTGCAAGAGCAACTAACATAGCTTTGTCAGCATCGAATAACCTAACATGTCGAATCTGCTGTGCTTTGAGAAGTCCTACCACCTGAGCAGGGTTGGGCATGCCTGATACATCTGTGCCAATATTGATACCTATAAACACATCTGGTGCACAGCAAAGCTAACTTCAGGATAGACCAATTTAAAAAACAATGTAATCGGGATATGCAGGTAAAGCTATAACCTAGATGCTAACACTAGAATAACTTGCAAAATTCAACACTTTTATGATTTGGAGCATCATTTGCACTCCGCATCCCAACAGTGAGACAACTTTTTCAAGCCTGTAATATGTGCCTTCAACTTAATTGATAAGTACTTCGAGACTGGTTTAATATCAGTTTCCTTTTACTGGTTTTATATCTAGGGATCAAAAGGAGAATGTAGAACTTCTTTATTACCTATATCATGTTTTTTCTAGCACATACATACAATTTCCATCCGCAGCTATGTTTCAGTGCGTTTTTTTATGAAATAAGATTTTTCATTTTCTACCAAATCAAAAGAATGTACATATGTTGGCCATCACTTTGAACCCAAAACTAAATCCACAGCCTCAAAGATGTCAAAAAAGAGCTAAAAAGTACAAAGACTTCCCAGAAAATGGGATAGACCTCAACAGCAGATGAAACAAGACTATTAGGTGAAAGATCTAGGAGTTTATATATATTCATCAACAATAAACCACTCAATGCTGCGGAGCCTGGCTAGTTTGGTCGGAGAGAAATCATCCAAACAACATAGCCAGTGTAATTAAACAATCAAGTGGAGCAAGGAGAATGCCAGTATCTATTTCTTTTGTTTCTTTCTTAGAAAATGGTCTCAGATGTTTCTTACTTGCTCCCCAGATGACAAATTAGTTCCCATATTAATCATAATCAATATTATGATTTGGCTGAACAGGTGTAAACCATACTACCATGTGGATGTGAGATAAGCTTTCCCGCTGCTGGACCACATACTACTTGGGAATCAAAAGAGAATGTAGAAACTTCTCCATATGACCTATATCATAGAGAATGCCAGTATCTATTCATAGGGTTTAGGGTGAGTTTAGGCCTATTCAAAGATTCAGGAGCTAGTAATGCAAGGAAACTAGCAGGAAAAATCATGAAACTAGCAGCTCGTTACATATTCTACTTGTGCATAACACAAGTTCATCATTAGGTACTCATAAAAAAACCTGTTGCACCAAGTGTTGTTGTTCCAGAGAAACAGTAATATTTTTTGTTTGAAAAGAGTTGTAGCTTCAGTCAAACGACAAAAATAAAAATGTTGTACATTGGAAAAATGGGGATTCTTAATGTGCAGCGGAGGGGGCATTTAGGCTGGTGACTTATGTTTCGACTTACTTCCAATTATGGCATCAAGAACTAATTGGGTGAGTAATTTAATGAAAATGGATTAACTTAGACAAAGATTCAAGAAAGGATTCTTCCTACAACTAATATCAAACCTAAATGTAAATATTCAAGACACAAACATACAAAGGAAGTAGTGTACTAATTACTAAAGCAGTTACCTAGTAGGCATACATGACATTCTGTCAGAAACCAATAATGCATTGCATTATATGATAACTTACATCAAACAAGAAAAGGACAAGTAAACAGTAAACCCCTCAAAGGCTCAAAGAATACCAATGTAAACAAAATGGTTCTAGAGTTCTTGGAGCTCCTCTGCAACTAGGTCAGTTGGAGCAAGAAAAAGACCCAATTTTTCCAATCCCCATTTTGACAACAACAATAACAATTAACGAAAACATCACACGTAGAGCTCACATTACAGCTGAGAAGAACATTTAAAACATCAAAAAAGGACAAAGAAAGAACACAAACCTTGAGCAGCAGAGGCAGCTGACACCAGGAAGAGCAAAAGAAAGAGGAGAACAGGGTCCATTTTGAATCTTGGGGAGCTCTCAGATGCCTTGTAGCATGGAGAAAATGGAGGGTGCTGAGCTGAGCTTCTGTGAAAAGGTTTCAGTGGGGAGGCAGTGAGAAATGGTGGAGTGAAAGGGGGGGTTTTGAGATTTTAAAATTACTTTTTATGGTTTTGTTGCAGTGGGTTCTGGACACGCCAGGGAATCCAACGGCTGAGATTCTCCAGCACAGCGGATCCAACTCTGACCCTCTGTTTGGCGTTTGGACCCAAAGGAAAAAAAGTTGCTTTGAGTTTTTGTATTTGCCCCACTTTTCTAAACTTGATTGTACTACTACTTGCAAATCAACCAAACAAGTCACAATTTTTAAACTCAAATCAGAGTACATATTCCCTCCATCCATCCCATTGATGCTTTTTAATATTACAAGCTCACTTTAAAAATTAGTCACAAATCTTAATATAATTACTAAGTAAGATATTTACAAGTGATTTACTGAATGATAAATGTGACTAATAAAATATAGAGAACAAATTATTGTATTTCACTGAAACCATATATTACAATAATCAGACTTAATATCATTCATTTATTGTTAATTAATATTAATAATTTGTATAGTTGATAATTTAATATCAAGTACATTCAATTCCGTCTAACTAAAATATAGTGCCACTAAGTAATAAAAGTCAAATAAATAAATTTTGTTAGGTTCTGACGTTATGAGAGGCAAAAATTAATGCAAATAAAGTATATGTTATGTTGATTTTGTAGATTTCTGTATATATAGTTCACACTAACAAAAGAATAATATATCAAAATTGATCTCCAGAACTTTATATCTTGGATACCATAGTCAAAACAATGACTAATTTTTATGGTTCAAAGGGGATAATACACCTTTTTGTTTTCTTATTACTAATCAATTTTCTTCACAAAACTTCTGCATTTGGGGCAAAATATGAAGTAATAGTGGCAAATGGTATGTTAGATCCTCTCGATCCCATAATAATCCATTGTGCTTCTGGAGACGATGATTTAGGATGGCATGTCATTTACTCATATCAAAAATTTAATTGGACATTTCATATGAATATGTGGGGTACTACGCTATATTTTTGTCGTTTTTGGTGGATCGGTCGAGAAACAAGTTTCGATGTTATGAGTTCATCATTTGCAAGAAACCATTGTGGAGTGGATAGCTTCAATGTGTGCTTTTGGTTATGTAGAGAGGATGGCTTTTACTTTGCCACAGTTGACAATCCTCCATTTTCAAAGATGGAGAAATTACGAGACTGGTGATTCATTTTTTAGTTCAGTATGAGATATTTATGTATGATGTTCTCTTATAATATAATCCCATCAAATCTTTTAAATAACACGTGATCCAATTTTAAAAGTCTCCAATATTAAGTATGGATTGAAAATACAATTCAAAATAGAATATATGACTTTAGTATACTTTACTTTTATAATACATCTTAATTTACTAATTGTTTTCATTTTACTATACTAGGCCGGATATACTATATTTTTCAATAAATATATTCTTATTGTTGAACAAAAATCAATAACAATGTTAAATGATAATGTTATTATATTTATAAAGCTCAAAATTTAATTTGTATCAATGTTTTAGATATTAAAAAAACCTTGGGAAATTCTTACAAAGTGCGTACTATAATTAAAAATGCCTACGAAGGGCATAAATGTATTCATATTTCTACTAAGTGTATATGGCTAATATTTTTTTTTCTTATGGCTCTCTCTAAAAACGCTCTGCCTCTCTGTAGAAACTAAACTCACGTGTCTCCCACGTGCCACCGCACCTATGCCATTTTCTCCTGTTTTTCCCGATAACGTCATTATTCTCCACCCCCAACGTTCATAAACGGCCCCCCTCCCCATTCAAGGTGGCACAACCGCCGGAAAATCTTTCAAACAAGCTTTAACACGCAAAAGGCCCCCCTCCCCATTTTCGAATCCCTACCAAACAACCCAGAAATCAAACCATCTAAGCTAAATGATCGCCCGGTGTGCCTTTACGACCCGGAATCCGTTAAAATCCCAGCAGCTCATTACAGCAAAGCTCTGATTGGAAAGTTCGCCAGAGGCAAGCCCCAAATGGAGAACATTCAAGCTGCTTTTCAAGACATGGGCTTTAAATCCCAATTTCAAATTGGCTTGCTAGATTACCAGCATATCTTGATCCGATTCAAGGATGAAGAAGATTACCAAAAGCTCTGGCTTCAACCTTACTGGACCATTGCAGGCGCAACGATGAAGATCCTCAAATGGACGGAAGATTTCTCCACCGACCATGAAACATCAATCGTACCAGTATGGGTCACGATCAAAGAGGTACCTATCTATTACTATAACTAATCCCTGATTCAAGATGTTGCTGCTCTGTTAGGAAACTTCATCAAGATGGACGCGGCAACCAGTGGGATTACCAGACCATCAGCCATCAAAATGTGCATCGAGCTGGACCTCAAGGAGGAAAGGATCACCTCAATCCCAATTGGCCGCACCGACAACTATAAGGAGTGCCCAGTTGAATACCATCAGTTGCCCCAGTATTGCAAGGGTTGCAAGAAAATAGGCCATGAGGAGTATGTTTGCATTCACACCCATCCTGAGCTCAAGAGATCCTGGAAAAAGAGGGAGAACCACACTCACTCAAATAGAGGAAACTCCACAATGGCTGAACAAGGTCCCTCAGGCCTCACTGGAGAAGAGAAGGAACTGGGATCCAAACAGCAGTCACAGCAACAGGGAGCCATGGTTGTATTCCAAAAGAATACCTTAGCAACCCCAGTCTAGAGTGGAGCACTTATTTCAACAATGGTAATGATATCTGCCAACATTGACCAACCTAGAAGGGTCAATTCTGTATCCTTATATTCTCTAGATGATATGCATATTAAGCACTTTAAAAGGGATTTAAAATCTTTCAACAACTCACAAAAATGCACTATTGTACCTTCACCCATAGAAACTCCCAATGCTTTCTCTTTGTTGCAGGAGGAGACACTGGAGGCTCCAACTCAGGAAGAACAATTGGAGGGAGTATATGAAAATGAAGAGGAGTTACAGGTAAATGGCAGCATCACAGGTGACAATGTGGAACCTGAAATGCATGTGATTAACCAAAGTGCCTCTTTTCATGACTCTATGCTTTTAACCGATGCATGTTATAATTTGCATATACAAGACACACAACTAATCTCACCTGCATTAGTTGTACACACAAAGCCATCACAAGTGGCTCACACAAGCACACATGTTCCTCTTGCTAGGAAAACGCAAGTAACTGACAGTGCAAATAGGTCTCTCAGACCTAAACAATAAATTAAATACATTGTTTAATTATCAAACACACCATCATAGGCAATACGTTAGCGTGGAGCATCCGAGGTTTTGGAACCTCAGTAAATAGGCTATAAACATTATTAGCTATTCACAAAATATCTATTCTCTGCATTATAGAACCAATGCATGACAATTATATATGTGACCTATTGAAACATGAGTTACATTTTGAGCACTCCTACCCAGCTAAGCATGCTAAAATCTAATTATCTTGGAACTCCAATTTCTATGTAGATATTGTATCCCAAACTTATCAGTTTTTAAATACTACAATTACTGACTCTCACACTAACATCTCTTGGAATGTTGTATTCATATATGCTAAGGTTTTTAGGGTTTTGAGGGAATCACTATGGAGTGATCTTCTCTCACTTTCAACATCTCCCACAATATATGTGGGAGATTTTAACACTGTCTCATCTATGTCTGAGCGTACAGGTAAACATAAGCCACCCCTCAGAAGCATAAGAGATTTTAGCTCTTTCATAGCAGCCCTGGCACTACAAAAATTGCCAACAGTGGGAAGTCATTTCACTTGGTCAAACAAGAGATCTAAGGATGACCTTCTGTTGCAAAAATTAGATAGAGCCTTAGTTAATCTTCACTGGCTGAACTTGTTCCCCCATAGCTCCATACAAGTCCTCAATAGAGCCACATCAGATCACGATCCCCTCATACTGTCTATTTAGGATGCATCTGAGCAATGCCCTAGACTTTTTAGATTCCAAACCATGTGGTTAAATAGAACTGAATTCAAGGACCTAGTACACACAAATTGGAACCAACAATCCAATTTCAGGGGGATGCAAAACATCGTTTTTAAGCTCAAAAGGCTAAAGACTGAACTTAAATCCTAGAACAAGGAAAAGTTTTGCAATGTGCATCAAACCCTGGTGGATGCAGAGACACGGGTTGCACATTTAGAGCTGGTCTATCAGAACTCAGGGGATGAGGTAGGCATGACAGCTTTACACAAAGCCCAAGCCCTCCTGATTAGGGCCACTCCTGAGCAAGTCACTTTTTGGAAACAGAAATCCAAAAATAGATGGTTGAAGGAAGGTGATGCAAGTACTAGATATTTCCATAACTCAGTTAAGGAGAAGAGGGGTAGATCAAGGATCAGTAAGATTAAGGACAAACATGATCAATGGATCACTGATCCAGTCAGGATCAAGGAGGAGGGAGCTCACTTTTTTGAGACATTGCTCAATGAGGAATACACAGAAAACTCAGGAGATTACCTTAACCATTTCTTATTAGTTATCCCTAAACTGGTAACTGATCAAGATAATGAATCCCTTCTCAAAAAGGCAAATTTAAGAGAGCTGGAATTTGTGGTTTTCAGTCTAAGCACAACAGTGCCCCTGGCTTAGATGGTTTATCTGGGGCCTTCTACACTCATTGTTGGAAGACAATCAAAGAGGACCTTCTAATTCAGTAAATGAATTTTTAGAAGGTGCACTGATACCAACATCAATAGCCAGTACTTGGCTCACTCTGATCCCCAAAAAACAAAACCCAGTCTCTTTTTCTGACTTTAGGCCAATCAGTCTATCAAACTTTCTCAATAAGGTTTACTTCAAACTGATAGCTGACAGGATGCTACCACTCATTCCCAAGCTAATCTCTCCAAAGCAATCAGCCTTTTTAAAGGGGAGAGATATCTCTAACAATGTCATTCAGATGCATGAGATGGCAAGGCTACTAGGAAGTATAAATAGGAACCAAAATCTAATTGTTAAATTAGATATGCAAAAGGCATTTGATAGAGTATCCTAGGGTTTTTTAAACTCTATTTTACTCCACTTTGGGTTCCATGGGTCATTAGTTAAGATTACAGTACAGAATATCAAAGATGCATGGTTTTCTGTATTAATTAATGGCTCAACAGCAAGTTTTTTCCCCTCCACAAGGGGGATAAAACAAGGTGACCCCCTTTCCCCTATCTTTATAACCTCATAACTGAGGCATTTTCAAGAGGGCTCGGGAAATTAGTTCAAATCCAGTACTTGAAACCCTTTAGTATGCCCAGGGGAGTTGCTAATGTCACACACCTTATGTATGCAGATGATACTGCTATATTCACTACTTCCAACTCGAAAAATCTCAGAAGGTTAAAAGCTTTTCTTGAATCTTATGAGCTCACCTCATGACAGAAAAATAATTACATCAAATCTGAATTTTTTTTGTAGCTCAAACACAACCCCCACCAGAGTAGGCATCATTAAGAGAATTCTGGGAATGGTGCAAGGCTAGATGCCTTTCAAGTACTTAGGGATCCCCATTTTCAAGGGTAGAAACATGATTATAAACTACCAGCCTCTCCTGGAGAGAATGGAGAAGGCAACTCATAATTGGAAAAATCAGTGGCTTACAACTGCTGGTAAGATGGTACTTATAAATCATGTATTACTGGCACTCCCAACACATATTATTGCCATCCTCAAGCAACCCAAAGAGGTGATAAAGAAGATGGAGAGAATTGCAATTAGATTCTTTTAAGGGGAGACATCTTCATGCCAGAGGAAAATATGGCGGAAGTGGTCTAGAGTAGCTATGCCAACACTGGAAAATGTCTTAGGTTTTAGGGATCTGCAAGCTTTTATAGACTCTTTCTCCTGTAAATTGTGGTGGAAATTGCAGGTGAACAAAACTATATGGACAAACTTCATGTGGTTCCTCCTATCCACATATAGAACTTCACAAACATGGAGGAGGATTTGCAATATCACACAGATTTGCCATGAAAACTCATTTGTTTGTTTTGGCAAAGGAAATATCCGGATGCCAATTGGACTGGGATGTGTGCACTTATTTATGAGTGGCCTGAACACATTGAAATACCTTTTCCAGATATATCTATGTCCACTTTTATTGCAAACAGAACACATTATATGACCCAAATTAAGCCTTTTTTGGCTACAAGAACCATCACTGTTTTGCAGGAATGCTCACTGGATCACACCCATGAAGACAAGCTAATATGGAAGCCATCAACTAATGGAAGTTTCACAGTCCAGTAAGCATATCAGATGCTAAGGAACAAGGGTGAGAAATCTCAAATACCATCACGGGTATGGCTTAAACCCTTGCCAGGCAAATTTTCAATTTTAATTTGGAGGATTAGGAATAGGTTACTTCCCTTTGATGACATACTGTCCAAATTTGGATTTCATCTTCCATCAAAATGCCCTCTTTGCTGTCATGAAGATAGTTTAGAACATTTTTTCAATGAGTGCCCAGTTAACTTGACAGTCTGGAATGCTATTCATAAGATTCTAGCCATTAGAACTCCACATTTCAGGAATTTAAGAGCTAGATTGATATTTTATTTGTCATGCAATGGTTTTTCCAAAATCCATACTCGGGTCATTAGAACTACCACCATGGTAGTTTTTTGGACCCTATGGATGAGAAGAAATAAACGGTTATATGACAATCAAAATACTACTAGCACTACAGTGGTTTCACAGATTGTTAAGCACACTTACTGCATCTTCTCTGCTTCCCCTTTAAGTGGCAATAGGGAGAGGAACACATTTCTAATTGATAATGGTCTAATCCCCTTCATTAAGAGGATAAGACCTAAGCCAGTCAAAATTGTTAAGTGGTTCCCCCCTGATAGTGGCTACAAGATTAATGTAGATGCCTCTTTTCTTGTAAATGGAAATGTATGGATTTGTATTGTCATTAGGGACAGTCTAGGTTTTGCATCTAGACTGGAAATGAGATATACAACATGTGCATCATCACTGCAGGCCGAGGTATTAGCTATCCATATGGGAATGCAGCTAGGTTTACAATTGAAGCTAAACAGCTTTATCATAGAATCAGATTGTATGATAGCTGTCAAAGGTGTTTTGGACCCAAATTCTATTGACTAGAAACTATATTCTCTGTGCCATGACATCAGCCTCCATATTTCCCAGTACTTAGTAATTCATACTTTGAGGGAAGGAAATATTGTGGCTGACTACTTAGCTGATGGGTGCTTATACTAAGTCTTCACAAATACTTGATCTGAACCACCTCCCTGCTAAATTACAAGTAATTTTAAACCTTAATAGATTGGGAATCCCCAATCTCAGATTTTCCTTGTGAAAGCACATACTGCTGTTTTGTATAGCTCCTTACAGGTACATGGAATCTGCTCACTAGAATCCAACAATCTCAACAATGAAAATGGCAACTCCTGCTCCACAACTGGATACAACTCAAGAGGACTCAAACTCTCACTCTAAGGAAGCTACTTATACAGTAGCTGAACATTTCATATTTTTGTATATAAGAGCTTATTCATGGATATACTCTTTCTCAGGTCATGGGATGACAAATTTGTGCTTCACTCTTTGTTGAACTGATCACTAACCTACTCCCCTGTGAACCCTGTCTGAGAGTATTTACACACCATAAATTATGCTCAAATAGAATAGGCAACCTTATCTAGGATTATCCATTCTTTATTCTTTTGTGAAGCTCTGCTATGTTCTGCAGTTTG
Organism: Sherardia arvensis; assembly: GCA_948330725.1. Lineage (NCBI taxonomy): Eukaryota > Viridiplantae > Streptophyta > Magnoliopsida > Gentianales > Rubiaceae > Sherardia > Sherardia arvensis. Next base: position 11,784,476 of record OX415244.1, read on the forward strand.
TTTCAAGAGCTTTGCTCCTTTTGTAAAACTCTGGCAGTGATGTTCTAAGTTAATTCTTGGCTTTCAAAGGTTTAGGGTGCCAATAAATCCCCCACCAATGGTGGTTTTGATTAAAAAAAATATATATAGCTAATATTAAGATAAATTTACCCTTTTATTTATTTTCTTAACTTAATATTTCTTAATTCTATGTAGTTCAATACCCGGTAGATAGTCAAAAACAATCTCATTATTATTTAGTCTTCCATATAAAATTAGGAAAAAAATATAAAAGGGTAAAAATGTTTTAACATTAATCATATGCCCTTAGTAGGAATATCAAAAGTATTATGCTTTTAGTAGGAATTTCGACTTGTATTGTGCCTTTTGTAGAAATTCTCCCTTAAACGTTTTAAAATTTGAAAAGAATACTCCATCCAACCCAATCAAAGGGTTTGTGGGGACAAAGGCTCGAACTTTAAGAAAAGCTAACGTGGCACTCTATTTGTGAGGGCAAACATGGAATACCAATGGACTAAGTATCCTCTTAATCTATATTTTTCCTCCTTCATCTGCCGACCATAATCAAAATCGCCACCAAATATGTGATAACTAACACTGCCAATCTAACCAAGATCACCTCAATCAGCTTCAACATAATCAACCCCTCTGTCAATTTTAAAAACATTGAAAAATTTAATAAAAAAAAGTAATATTAACAAAGAGGAAAATGATTGGGATGATTGAGGGTTTATAGATCCAATATCACTGGCGGGTTCCGGATGTGTATAATCAGGACCTGCTTCATCGGAATTGCAGCGGTAAAGATGTCCGCCGTTGATGGAGATGATGGGATGGTTTAGACCGGAGATAAAGGCATCAAGAAAGTTTGGAGATGATTTGCAAGGGATTTAGGTTTAGCACATATTTGCAGAATATAATGTTTTGCCAATATAGGAGAAGAAGAGAGGAATATTTTGTTTTTCTGGTCAAAGCTTCAGGTACATAATATTATGACTTTGGGTTTGAGTTTACTTTGGGTTAAGGGTTTAATTAATGCCCATATTAGGTTTGTTAAATTTTTAACCTTTTGGTATATTTTGTAAAGGGAAATTTTGGAATAAGAGTAGTAGCACTTTCAATATTTAAAAATGGAGTGTAGCTTTCACATAATCTCTAAAAAGACAATGATTTATTTTTAAAGCTCTGAAAAATATATATTTACTTAAATAAGACCAGCATAACCCTGCATTGGTTGTAAAGCCTCTTTTGTATCACCACCAACACTCAAAACTCTAGACCTTCGTCAGAGATGGTGATCTTCACCACCACTTAGCCCTAATCTACAACCATATTCTCTCCCGTCAGCATAGACTCGGTTTCCCGCATCACCAAATACTCACTCGCCATTAGCGGGTGTCACTATCTCATCCACAACCCACCACCGCGGCGCCACTGTTTGTTAGGGGTTTTTCTTGTTTTGACAAGTAAGGGCCTGTTTGCCAGAGTTTTTCTGTAAAGCAGTTCAGTTCAGTATTTTTTTCAGTTCAGTTCAGTATTTTTAAATATTTTTCAGTTCAGTTCAATATTTTTTATTTTTTTCAGTTCAGTTCAGTATTTTTAAATATTTTTCAGTTCAGTATTTTTTTATTTTTTTCAGTTCAGTGAGTATTTTTAAATATTTTTCAGTTCAGTTCAGTATTTTTTTTTATTTTTTTCAGTTCAGTTAAATATTTTTTCATTTTTTCAGTTCAGTTCAGTATTTTTTGTTTTTTTCAGTTCAGTTCAGTTAAATATTTTTTTATTTTTTCAGTTCAGATAAATATTTTTATATTTGTTTTCATTTCAGTAAATTTCATATATATATATATTAATTATAACTCTCTACTGTTTTTTCGATTCAGTTCATTTTATATTCAGTTGAATTCGGATCAGATCAGAAAATTAATTTTTTCAAAATATGATTTAATTTAGTCATACTATTTTCCTTATATTTACTTTTTGTTCATTTCATAGCAATTCAAATCAGTTATTTTTTAAAAATTTGTTGATATTATTCAGCCTAATGTAGGTGTACTATTAGTATTTAAGTATGTCTAAATTAATAAACCTTGTTTGATCAAAGTAATTTATAAGTAATATTACTCTTCTGTCATACATATACTTTTAATTCAAATCAACTTAGTTTCAAACCACGCCAAATCAATTCAAAATAACGACATTTAGTTCATTTCACATTACATGGCAAAATGGGCCTAAAATCTCCAGCAGACTTTGGCATATTTTCCTTCAAAATCGGAATTATTTGGGTCTTTTTTGTTTTTTTTAAGTAGAATTATTTGGGTCTTATTCCATTCCACTGGAAAAGTCCCGCCATTTAACACCTGCAATATAGAGACATCCTCACCCACTAAAGTCTAGTATCTTTTGTAGAAGCCTGGAGGAATTCCATCTTCACATGGGGCAATCCAAGATTTCATATTCTTAAACGCTCTCCCTACTTCTGATATTGTAAACCTCTTTGAAAGTTCCCTAACCTGTTCTTTAGAGAGTTTCCTTTCATTGGAATTCATGATTTCTTGCTGAGGTGTTTCCCCCTCCATTGATAACGGATACTAGCCTAGATTAATAAAAACATGTTTCACATATTCATTCAGTACTTCTGCTATTTGCCTCTCATCTATGAGCCATTGATTTTGGCTATTCAGAACCCCTTATATGGTGTTGATGGTCTTTTTTCCTTGTAGCCCATTTAAGGTAGAAAGTAGTGTTCTTTTCCCCAAATTTCATCCAGTTCACCTTGCCCCGTTGTTGCCAGTAATCCGAGATTTTCTGTTGAAGATCCTTTATCTCCATACTTACCAGTTTAATATGGTTATGGTTCCTCTTGAGACCTTATCCCTGTCTTCAACTCTTTAGTTTTTTGGCCAAGCTGCTCAGTTTTTTGTCCATGTTCCCAAAAGTGCGCAAGTGCCAATTATCTAAGTGTGCTAGCACCACCTTCAGTTTTTTATCAACAGCCTGTGTGCTTGATACTGCAAGCAAGTCAACTAGATTCTCGTTCCAGATTCTATTCACAATTAGACCGAAACGCCTCAAAATGAATTCGTCTAGTTCTGGTTTGTAACTCGGGGAACAAGTCTTACAAAAGTATACTGTAATCGGAATTGAAGAAAGGTAAATTGTTTATCTTTACATTCGACCATCTTTGTCTCCACTCTGGATTTGCAAAAGCTCAGTCCAATATTTTGATTATTGTATTCGAATCATCTCTTCCATTTGTCCACGTGAACCATAAATCCTCTTGGTCAACTTCCTTGAACTGTTTCGACTTGAGTAGAAGGTGCAAGCCAGTCTCCAAGTCCCTTGGTAATGCGGTGCCCCCTCTTTATCTTTCTGGGACAACACCTGATTAAAGTCTCCTAATAAAACAGTAGGGAATTGATCATAGTACACAAAAGACGAAACTTGATTCCGAATCAAAGGCCTTTCTAAAGTTACTAGAGACCCATACACTAGTCCTAACCACCACTTTATACTAGTGGCAACTGAAATTAGACAAAAGATGATTTGAATACAATAACTACATCAATAACTAAAATATTGTTCCAAAAAATAGTTAAGCCTCCTGATCTCCCAACTGGATCCACAAAATAAGCATCTGTGAAATAGGATTTTCCCTCCAACGTTCCAAGTATCAGATTTTTCTTTCCATCAAACACAACATGCTTGGATATGTTGTTTCACAAATTATTCGACCGTCGTCTTTGTAGAGGTGTTGTTCATGCCTACAATTCGGGTCCTCATGGTGGCTCAGGTGGTTGATTTGGTTCAACCACCGCAAGACCTTCGGTAGTTTCATTTAATTCACCAATTTCACCTCTTTGCACCCTTTTACTGTTAAACTCTTTTCCTCACAACTTTTGTTGTCCTCCTCAAGCCTGTTCTGCACTATCTCCGAAACTCTCCTCTTGTTTGTGGAGAGTCTTGAATTATTGTTTGATTGCTGAGTAGTAAGGTGGTATTCAGAAGTCATTTTCCCATGTTTCCCTATCAATTTTAAACCTCTTAGATGGATTGTCCGTTGGCTGACTTGATAATGGCCTTTACACCACATTATTTTGTCCCATGTCCATATTATTGCTTTCAAGGATTCCTAGACTATTTTTATCACCGCCTATCAACAATTTTTTTCACATTGGGATATTGATGACCGAATATGACTCACCGGGACTTTACCCACACCATCGATATCCATTTGACTATGTGATGCCACAATTATATGCTCAAATGTTTCTGTCTTACAATTTTCTTCCTTCACACTTGTTTAGTAGGCATAGAATTAGAAGTCTTACCATTTTAGGTGCGAGCTTCCATATTCATTAAACTTTGTTATTTTTGTGTTTCCAAATTCACGATTTTTGTTCCCTTGAATGAAGAGTCCATAGCCCTGGGGGAACCTATATAGCGTCGTATCGACTGCCGGACGGAGCCCAAATTTTTCCGGGTTTGATTGACCAGAGCTTGAGTTGGATGACGTGGATGATACAGTGACTTCCCCGATGATGCCCAAATTGTTATTCCAAATTTCGGATTCTTGACTAGACGTGAATGGCCATCTTTGCGTTCTAATATACGCTGATACTAGACGTGAATGGACACGATATTGATCCCCCGGTCTCTGAACCTTAAAAATCTCTGTCACAGTAACCGCCGATGAGATGGTTAATCCTAGATCTGCAATCTCCACTATCTTGTTTGATTGAAGCCACATTTTCGCGATTTGAACATAGATACAATTGGGTTTTTGGTTTTGGAGACAAAGATTTAGTGGATTTAGCCGGAAGATTCGGAATTGAATGAGAAATCCGGTGGTTTTTGTCTCCGTGCGTGGGAACGAGAGAGACCCATTCATCAATAAAACTCTCGATATAAATTTTCAATTATCCTTTGTTTGTTTGAGAATTAACATAGTTTGCTTAAAAATAATAATTAAAACGTAAGGTCAATTGAGTTTTCATGATTTTCATGTGACATTGTTTGATAATACGATATAAAAGTTAAAATTAGAGCATTTTAAAAACCTTATCAAGAAATTAAGCAATCTTAACATGCTTCTGGCATAGCGATTGGAATTTTCCACCTACCTTCTACATCATTGAAAAGATGAAAATTGCAGAGTTGGAGGCTGAGCCAGCGAAATCAGCAACAAGTATAGTCACCGACGGTGGAGTAGTTGTAGCCCAAGAAAGTTGTAGTTTTTCTTTTTCAGTCCGAGTCATTGTCATTTTGACATTCGAGGTCGAAATTTTATATTATTGTTATTTCTGTCCGAGATTTTATCCCTTTTTGTGGCAATGCTGTTATGAATGGAATGACGGTTTAAAAAAAAAGAACATGTGGTATATTTTAAAAAACAACATGTGTACAAATGATCAGCACCAACGAGCCAACATCTACTTAATCTTTGAGATATTATATAGATTTGTTTTGTATACCTGATGTGAGAGCCCTCATTTTAGCCTATCCGGTTAAAAGATATTATATCGTATTCTTGACTTTTCTTTCCTAATCTTCTATTATGATTTTCACTCCTACATATAAAGATAATTCTTATCTCCTAAGTTTATTTTGAAAGAAAGAGTTATAATATGATGACTAAATTGATCTTTGTGGCCCCAACATACTCCCTTCGTTCGGCTAACATTGTCTTATCACACTATTCAATGTACCATGTTTGACCATCAATTTAGAGTACTACATCAATATTAATATAATCATGTGATATAGTTTTGGATTCTCCATAACATGTATTTTCAAAATGTAAATTTTTTTGCAGTCATTAAATACATGTAACTAAAGTTATCAACAGTCAAACAAAATTTCAAAACGGTCAACTAAGACATTGTTGGCCGAACAATTTTTAGCCCCAACATTTTAAAATGCACAATTAATAGCCTCAATATATAAATTTGATCCATTTATAGCCCCAACAAATAAATTTGATAAATTTATATCTCTAAAGTCATATATGTTTAAAAAATCAACTTTATGTAGGGGCATTTTAGTAATTTTATATTTAATTTCATTCTCTTTATATAAAACTTAATATATAAAAATATAAATAAATAAAAATAATTTTGAAAAATACAACAAAAATCATATAATTTGTTTTGTGAAAAACGCATATTTTAAAATTAGATATGAATATTTTTATAACGAGAATTTGAGAATCGAATGGATATTAAAAATTTAACTTTTCAAGTTATGTTTTTAAACAAAAAAAATGCACTTTATGAAAAATAATACCAAATTTTATTTGATGTTTGCCCAACAATATTTATGTCTTAAAGTTTTTTAGATATAATTTAGAAAAAATAAATTCAAGAATTAAGATATTACAAAAACGCCCTTACAAAAATTTGGGGCTACTAATTGTGCATTTTAAATGTTGGGGCTAAAATTTATTCTTTTGACATATTTGGGGTTATAAAAATTAATTTATTCTAATATGAATCGTACATATCAAAACATTTTGGCCGTTTATAATCATAAATGAACTCTTAGTCCAGTGTTAGTGCTTGAAAGAACAATTTTACCTTGATTAAATTTGATAGACACCATAGTATCTGGATGAAAAAGAGTTTAAGCACCCAAATGATCACACGTACATATTTTCCCAAATACAAAAAAAGTCTTGTTGTGGTACATACTCCGGGGCCATTATGATAGAATAAAATCGGGGGCAGTACAAGTCGCCGGAGTCAGCCGTTGCTTCCAACTTCAGCACATAATCACAACAATTTTCTCCTTTTCAGTGAGCCATTTTCTTCGTGAACAAACCTAGAATTTTTGTAAGAATTCCTTAATAAACATGTTCAGAGCTCCTATGGGTGGGGGGATTGTTCCCAATCAACAAACCCCAACAACCTCGGACAGTACCGTGATTGACCCCACCTCATTCCAGCAGCAGCAGCAGCAGCTACAGACCAATCAAAGAAACAACCCCTCTTCTTCTGCTAACTCCAGGGCTCTCCAGTTTCACCCTGCTAGACCACCAATCATTGATCTTTTCAACCTTTACCTAGGAGTAAGAAATAAACTACTCAGTATTTTCAGTTCTTTTCCAGCTCCAAGTTTTGTTTATCTGATTAAATTCCATATTTGTTTGCTGGCAGAAAAATGCTGGCCAGAAATCAGACGAGTCGGCCCGGGAACCACCGTAAGAAATCTTGTTATGCATTTGTCTCAGTATATATGACCTCACAGTTTGATTCATCTATGTGTGTATGCTTCGTTGTTATGCATGCATGTTGTATGTTTTTTGTTTTTTTTTTGAACAACCATTTGAGGAGTTTTGTCACCTACTACCTTCCAGATGAATAAGTTCCATACAATGATCTAGTCTTAAGAGTTGATTTTAGGAGAATCAAGCAAATGCAAATAGAGAGTAGAAAGATAAAAACTAAAGCCGAAAAGAAAATTTAAATAAGAATCTTTAAAGGGAGGGATGCTCTATTGCTCAGAGTGTTCATAGTAGGAGAACTGAGAATGACAGATGGATGAGTGGACTTGTTAGATTAGATAGAATAAGGTACAACTCTACTAGGAAAAAAGTCGGCGGTCACAGTAGAAAAAGTGTGAAAATTTTGATCACACACCAAAGAAGATTTCTTTTGATGCCCCAGTAAGATCTCAAGGAAATTGGTAAAACTTGAAAATGGATTATGTTTGAATATGAAAGGCGCAATTTGTCTTAACTGTGTACAGCCTACTCCACATTGAAGGATGATTTGTTTTCCCTTATCATCCTACTGATAAAAGCAGATGATCAAAGTTTATTGTCTCCTGCCAATTTGTTTTTGTTAGAATGTTAGAATCAATTTGTTCTCGATTAACTTTTGGCCTTGTTCTAAAGTTTGGAGCTTTGTAAAGAAAATTGTATATTTTTCTTTTATGCTCAAGCCTACACACTGCCTAAAATTATATGAATATTTGAGTAGGTATAAATTTCCATATATTTTAGTAGAACTACTTAGCATCATAAATATCGGAATATAATAAAGATGGTGAACAGGAACAAAGCACAGAAGCGCGTTACTGCTCTTAATAGAGATTTACCACCGCGGAATGAACAGTTTCTCGTAGACTTTGAGCAGCTACTGAGCCAGTTCCATGTATGTTTGAGTTTGCAACTAACATGTTTTCTGATTCATTTTTTTTACTGGTTGAATGTATACTAAAAACATTTTCTGTATGTTTGTGCAATATTCAGGACCACGATCAATTGCGTGCAGTGACAGAGTCTATTCTTATTTCACTGGTCATTCAGTGTAGGAGTCATGCACCCCGAGCAGAATTTCTACTGTTTGCTTTGCGGAGTCTGTCTGGCATAAATTTTATAAACTGGGATACCTTTTTACCATGTCTCCTTTCCTCGGTTTCTTCTGCTGAGATCAGCATTGGCCAGGGGAGTCAATCACAGGTTTCTGTCTCCTCTAACACTCCAGTACAGTCAGGGGTTTTACCCTCTTCAAATGTTGTTCCTAATTCGTCTAACTTTCAGTCTTCAAGTCCTGCATCTCCCCTTCCCTCTATTCATGGTATTGGATCACCCACTCCTTCAGCAGCCGATCCAGCCTCTTTATCGCCTATGAAATCGCTTGATATAGCTGGCACTCAACAGCCTACTTCAAGAATTAATATATTTAAAAGAGACAATGCTGTAAGCACCCTACGGCAGTTGTGTTGCAAGATAATGTTAATTGCTCTTGATTCTAGCCTAAAGCCAGCTACACATGCAGATGTTTTCTGCCATCTTCTAAACTGGCTTACTAATTGGGATCTCAAACATCAAGGAGTTGATGAATTTGAGACTGCAAGATATTCTAAACCAGACAAGGCTCTGATTGAATGGCTCCATAGCTGTTTAGATGTCGTGTGGATGTTAGTTGAGGATGACAAATGCCACGTACCATTTTATGAACTAATACGGAGTAATTTGCAGTTCATAGAAAATGGTCCTGATGATGAGGCATTATTTACTCTCATTTTGGAGATTCACAGAAGGAGAGATATGATGGCCATGCACATGCAAATGTTGGATCAACATCTGCATTGTCCTACATTTGGAACTGCTCGTCTTTTACCTCAGGGTCCCAATACCATTGCGGGTGAATCTACAGCCAACATGAGATATTACCCAATTACGTACCCAAGTGTACTTGGAGAACCACTACACGGAGAGGTAATGACCTGAAGACTTTATACAATGGCAAATTTGGCACCTTCTTCTTTGTTTTTAAAATTTTTAAAAATGCTCCTCAAGCTATGGCGTGATAGGGTCCTTATTGCCAACATCACAGTAGATGCTCTATACTAGGTCTACTAATGACTACAGGGTATACTATAGAGTATGGCCTTATGATTCACTGCCCTCATTTGTCAGGAAGGGACTTCTTTGTTATTAAAATCTTATACTGATATTGTGGAGATTAAGCTGTGTTACTGTTATACTTGAATCAATTTAAATTATCTCTGACATCTCCTGAAAATTTGGATGGTGATGAAGATCTCCTATAATATATTTTCAGTGGCTGTTCCACAAATTTTCAGGCAATAGGAGGCATTTTAAAATGGATGTATTGGTGCTGTAGTTTGGGAATTTCAGGGATGTGGGAAGTAGTCTTTTTGTTAGTCTCAAGAAGTGTTTAAGTTCTCAATAATCAAATATGAAATAAACAAAAATCACAGTATTTTGAAATAAAATGTAGTCCGGGCTTTATTCACGCAATCTTGGATCCTTCCTTTTTTTTTAGATGATTCAGAAGCACATATATATCATTGAAATACAGGCTCATTCTGTTCATCTGTTACCTATTTATTTCTTTATTTACTGCTTTATAAAAAGGTAAAAGTAATTTTCTTTTATTTTCAAAATACAGGATATTGCAGTATCCATTCCGAAAGGAAGTTTGGACTGGGAACGAGCTCTTCGTTGTGTGAGACATGCTCTTTGTAACACACCATCACCTGACTGGTGGAAGCGTGTCCTTGTTTTGGCTCCTTGTCACCGACAACACGTTCAAGGGACTATAGCTGGAGCAGTTTTTAGTTCTGAAGTGGTCAGTGAGGCAGCAATTGATAGGATTGTTGAACTGTTGAAGCTAACAACTTCAGGTTTGTTTTCTTACATAGACACATCTTTTTCTTGTTAAGTTCATGTTAACAAGTAGTGTAGGGATTAGGCCTTTGCAAATGAAGCTGAGGAGATAGATTAGCTAGATAATGATGCCCACCAACTTTTACCCAAGAATATAATTTAACTGCATCATCAGATCCTACAACTTTTTTCTGACCACTATCAGAATGAGAATAAAACTTTTGGCTATCGTGATAACCAGTTAGAGCTATTGTGAAGCACTTATTCTTGATAAGTGGCTAGACCACGACCACAAGCACAAACTATATGTACAAGTACAATATAAGAAGTTACCTCTGTGTGAGGAACACTTTCTTAAATTAGAGTCAGCATTGGTATGAGATTTGTTTCATAACAGTTGAGTATGTATTGAAAATATAAGGACATGCCTAGAGCAGACAGAGAGTTACTCTATTATTGCTTGTTTTATGAATGTTTCTTTTCCGCTACCCCCCCTTATGGGTTTATCTTTGAGTTGTTTTGACTTTTTTTGGCAGATATTAGTTGCTGGCAAGAATGGCTGACCTTTTCAGACCTATTCTTTTACTTAATGAAAAATGGATGCATTGATTTTGCTGATTTTGTGGACAAGTTGGTTTCTCGGATTCAGGAATGCGACCAACAGATCGTCAGGACCAACCATGTAACGTGGTTGCTTGCACAAATTATGCGGGTTGATCTTGTAATGACTACTTTGAATGCAGATCCAAGAAAGGTATCATTTTCTGCATTTTTTACTTAACATTTTCTTTTGATGGAATTATTTGCATTTTTTAATATTGAAAATGCTCTACTGAATTTGCCTGAAGAAAGTTATAATATCTCAGGTAGAGATCACACGGAAAATTATCTCATTTCACAAAGATCCAAGTTCTGAACCGAACAATCCCCAGAGCATCCTACTTGATTTCATTAGTAGTTGTCAGAATTTGCGAATTTGGTCCTTGAATCCATCAACTAGAGAATACTTGAACAATGAGCAGCTTCAGAAAGGAAAACAAATTGATGAATGGTGGAGGCAAACAACTAAAGGTATTTAATGCAACTGCACACATCAAAAGCTTTTTATCTGATTGGGGAAATTCCTGAAGAAGTGCTTCGGTATCCAAATACTTGTCATTTATTGTAATTATTGACAAAGAAAAGTGACTATATAATTGGATATTGCTCAATAAGTAAAACCAAGCTCTATAACTCTATATTTGCTGAAAACTACGAACTATTTGCTGAAAACTGACTATATAATTAGATATTGCTCAATATATTTGCTGAAAACTACGAACCAAGAGAAACCCTATATTCTGTTTTTTGTTTTTGTTTGCTGAAAACTACGAACCAAAGAGAAACCCTATATTCGGTTTTTTTGCTTTATTCTTCCCTTCAACTATGCATGTGTAGTGTCATATGAATGGATCCAGATGAGTATTATATCCCTCATTCTGTATTTGTTCTCCTCTTTGAACATGTGATTTTTTTTTTTTTTTTTTTGCATACCTAAAATCAGGTGAGCGGACGTTAGATTACCTGAATATGGACGAAAGGTCAATTGGCATGTTTTGGGTTGTATCTTATACGATGGCAAGGCCTGCTTGTGAATCAGTGATGAGTTATTTAACCTCAGCTGGAGTTACAGAGTTGTCACCTGGGACAAATCTCCAAACTAATGAGAGGTTTGTTGTTATGCGGGAAGTGAGTCCCTTGCCAATGTCACTTTTATCAGGATTCTCGATACATCTTGCCTTAAAGTTGACATTCCAGATGGAAGAAGCAATATTTAGTGGTCAGGTAATATATCTCATGTTTCTGTGTAGCTATGGACTATGACGATTCTGCCTACTTGATCCATTATATGGAGTAAAAGTTTATTTTCTTTCTAGAACATATTAACTTTTAAGTCTTTGGAACCAGATGGTCAAAACTCAGAGAAAGAAGGTAGTCTTGTATTGAATATATTCTGCCACCTGTTTTCTGTTTTATTGGTCCTATTATATGGCCCCACTTCTGTAATTATGACAATATTTCATATAGGAACCAAGTATTTTGGATGTGTATTTATCTGTGTTTATTTATGAATTTGTCCTGAACAACTTTAACATGTAAATGCAGGCTGTTCCCAGCATTGCAATGGTTGAAACATATTGCAGATTGCTCCTCATTGCTCCCCATTCATTGTTCCGTCCACACTTAACTGTAACTGCTACTCTCTTTTCTTCTTCTTTTTTACACCCTCTATTAATAGTTATGTGTCCTTTTCAATTGCTATTTTTGAAGAATTGTGATTTTTGTTTGTGAATCTGGATGTAGAATCTTAGGCTAAGCCAAAGAGAGTTTCAGAAAATTATTATTGTATTAAAAAAATAGAAAATTGTACATGTTCGGTTGGACAGGTTAAATTCTTGAACGGATATGATGTTTTACATTGAGTATGCTAATTCTCATGACATGTGCATTTATGTTTTGTATTATTTAGAACAAGCTAAACAAAGATAACATATGATAGACATCATGACTGATATAATAGCGCTACTGTTTGTTAAAACTATGGTTACTCATACTCTGTTGAGCTTTAGAAATTGTGAGAAATCTGAGGATAAATGTTAGCAGTTGCTTTCATCTCCGTTACACTTTGAGCTCAATTATTGTTACGTTTACTACTACTCGTCCGATTTTGATTCTCATACACAAACTCACACATGCTATGTATGTATTATGTCAATTATGAGAACTGATCAAGAGTTTTAAAATGGTTGAAACATCATGCAGCCTTTTCCCAAACATCATCTCTCCTATGTAAGCATGGGAAAAATCTCAGTTTGTTATCTATATTATTTAGATTTACACTGTATTGAAAAATGGAGCTGTATTGAACAATGGAGCTGAAATTTGGATTGTGCTTATTGAATTGTGGTGGTGGGTGGGTGGGTGGTGGTGGTATGGATAGCAAGTATATGATATGGTGATTCATCTTCTTGATGAGGATCACTAGTATGAAAACCATGTCGCTAATTTAAGGCTGCTTCCTCTATATTATTGAAGAATTTGTTTCACTTCTTGAAAGTCAATCTGAATACATGATTATTGAGTAGGCATTATATACTCTTGATCTTGACAATTTCTTTACTCAACACATCCACCCGACAAAGCTAACGCAGATTTACCCCTGTATACTTTGGTTCTATGCATTGTGTAATGTATTTTGCTTCCTCTATGTCATGGACAGCATTTGACACAGAGAAACCAACATACTCTGTCAAAGGCCGGGGCTACAGTTCTGCTGTTTGAGATCATAAATTACCGTCTGCTTTCGCTATACAGGTTTGAAACTCACTATAGATAATGACTGACTTTGTTTTCTTCCACAAGCTCTATTCTTACCATGGAAGTTGATGTCAAAAATGTTATTCTTGAAAGACACTGTCTAAGTACTATTCGTAAAATATAAGTCTACCCTAAAGTCCGTTTCTCTGTGGTATTTGCAGTAGAAGATAATTTGCAGACTTGTTTGCTCAAGTATTCTGTCAATGTAAATCTTTGGGTTTGATTTGAGATCTGCTACCATAATGAGATTCTGTTTGATAAAATCTTGCTGAAAACTGAATTCATTAACATGTTTTTTATTTTATTTTCATTAAGATGTTTGATTACACTACATGTCTGAAATGTCACAGTTGTCAAATTTTCACTCAATACTTTCTACAAACACGGTAGTTTGATACTTCAACTGATAATCTATAAGAGAATGAATCAAGAGTGAAATTAAACTATAATGTTTAAATAAAAAACTAGCTAATAAAAACAAATGTATGTGAGATGAATAAGACAATTTTTAAATTATATTGGTATTTTTGGCTAGTGAACGTGTAATATAAGATTCTGAGATATAATAATTTTGTTATATATAATCCATCTTTTAAACTACGTTCTTATTAAAAATCTATATGATAAAATTACTTAAAGCATATCTATCAAAATAAAATATATGAAACAAATTCAATGAACCTGATCAATATTTATAATTTAAAACATCAGCAATTATTTTATTGAAGTCAATTTATAACTAACTGTGGCATAAGTGGAAGGTTAATCACTTAATTGGAGGAGTCAATTTGCATGACAAAAACTTAAAAAAACTCAGAGCCACTTACATTTACATTATCGAACCTGGTAAATTCATATAAGATCTGAATATGTTAAGCTAATGTCTGAATGTGTTAAGCTCCAGTACTTCCTTTTAAATAGTTTCAGTGCTTTAGTATGCGCATTCAAATTTTCAGGTACAATGGAAAGAGCAAAACCTTGATGTATGAAATCACAAAGATGATTTCGTCGTTAAAGATGAAACGGGGAGAACATCGCGTCTTCAGACTATTGGAAAATTTATGCATGAATCTCCTTTCATCAATGAGGGAGATTTTTTCGGTGAAGAGGGAAGGGAAGGTGAGAAATGTGACTTTTAAATTTGACTTGTTTTTAGTTTGGATTCTCATCAAATAAAATTTAATAAAAAGTTCAAGTTTCGTATAGGGTTCAACAGAGTTTACTGAGACACTAAATCGATTGACCATAACCACTTTAGCTACTATCATTAAAACACGTGGAATTGCTGAGATTGAGAACTTGCTTTATCTTCCCACCATGTTGGAGCAAATACTGGCCACTAGTCAGCATGCATGGTCTGAGAAAACTTTGCGCTATTTTCCTTCTATTTTACGCGATGCCTTGATTGGAAGGATTGATAAAAGAGGCCTGGCCATCCAAGCATGGCAACAGGTAAAGCATACTTCTGTGAATGCCTTTGGGTTGGAAGCTGTTTCCTAGCTATAATCACCATTTTTGTGTATTGAAAGCTTAATACTTCTGTAGTTTCCCTTGAGCAGATGTTTTCTTGAAGTCGATATAGGTATAGGTAAGAACACCAGGATAAGGCAAAATAATTTGTGTAAGAACTATTGCTTTAAATATTATATCACCATCCTTCTTCTAATGGAAAACATAAGATGAACTAGTTTGGGAATAAGCTTAGCTAATTTTCTGATCCTATTATCTCCACCTCTGATGAAGAATGAAGTGGTGAACCATGGTAAATGGTAATTCACGTTAGAATCAAGTATGGTATGATATTTTACTTGCTGTTGATATCTATGACTTATGGATGCTGTAAAACTTGGTTTCTGGGCCACATTTTGCCCCCAAGTCAATGTGTAGAGCTTTTATTTTGAATGCTTTTGGTGGATATGCTCGAGTTTTTGGAAGTAAAAAAGTTAATTTCCTCCAATCATTGTCTAATATGACTGACCACATAAAAGAAAGCATCAGTTATCTAAGAGTTAAAAGGTTAGAGTTATGGTTGGTATTAATTGAGGATTTCAAGAAAATAAAGAGAACAACAGCAAGTCTTTACATGTTTTTTTTGAAGATGAATAGTTGAGTGGTGAATCTCTGTGCTTGCTAGTCATAACCATAATCAGGAGGTGGACATACTTTCTTCAAGGGAAAGTGTTAGGTATCCCCAGAGGAAGAAGTAACTTGTCAATTGCACAATTTGTGTGAATGAATTAGAATATTACTTATTGATTTGGAGTGTGTATCTTTTTAAATACTTGGACAATAAATGGTAAAAATATTTCTGCTGGACATGATAATTACTCTCATTATTGGCAGGCAGAAACTACTGTAATCAATCAATGCACCCAGCTTCTCTCGCCATCCGCAGATCCTACATATGTTGGTACTTATATAAACCATAGCTTTCCTCAGCATCGCCAATACCTTTGTGCTGGTGCTTGGGTGCTGATGCATGGACATCCCGAGAGCATTAACAGTACTAATCTTGTGAGAACTTTTTCCCTGCAACACTTTCAGTCTGTCAGGTTTATTGTTCAGATTCACATAGATAGTTTAGTTCAGGGAAGTATCTTCCTATGGCTGTAAATTTCTGATCTTATACATACAATGGATCCAGGGACACGTTTTAAGAGAATTTTCACCTGAAGAAGTGACTGCAAATATATATACAATGGTGGATGTCCTTCTTCATCACAGTCACTTGGAACTTCAACGTGGACATTCCCCACAAGTAATTAAATTATTTTTTACACATCTTACTCTGCGTCATATAAATTTTGTTCCATTATGGTTAACTATATAAAAGTATTCGCTCCCCCAGGATCTTATGCTGAAAGCTTGTGCAAACCTTTCTTTTTTCATTTGGACTCACGAGCTACTACCTCTGGACATCTTATTGTTGGCGCTTATTGACCGGGATGATGATCCACATTCCCTGCGTATTGTGGTAAGCTTAATTTAATGGATGCTTGCAATTATCCTTAGCATAGTTGACGTGCGCATTAATTATGTCCTGGCCGCTGATCTTATTCTTTGGAATTGTGTGCTAATACTTGATTAGTCCCACTCGAAGTTCTGTCATTATACGTTATTTACCAGAGAATCTTTTATTTTCAATTTGATTTTTATCATCATGTTTTTGGATTTCATTTTCTGCACGGGATTATTGTAAACAGATTAACTTACTGGACAGTAAAGAACTTCAACAAAGGGTAAAGCTGTACATAATAAATCGTGGCCAACCTGAACATTGGCTTCTTACTGGGCCTTTTAAACGTGTTGAATTGCAAAAGTCTCTGGGGAATCATCTCTCCTGGAAAGACAGGTATATGTTTTATGTTTTTGGATTGCTCATTGTTTTGATAATTGTGCTATATCTAGATTTGGTTGAGTTGTAGGATTTCTCAATGAACATGTGAGACTTGTTGGTTCATTTAGGATTATATAGTAGGTACAATCTTTGACATTAGCAGCTTTATTGTGTTGACGATAGTTGTGATACATTGATGAAAGTGACAAAATGCCTTTTTTTTTGGTTGGAAGCAGTAATAACCAACAAACTTCACTAATGTGTAATTTTTCTTCTACCTATCTATGCTGACCCATAGATCACTAATTAAGTATGCTATATTCATTTAAATGCCACATTGACTTCTTTAGGCTTACTTTGTTCTGCAAACTAGCAGTTTTAAACAATATTATTCTTGTATAACCACGTGCTTCATTTTGGCATGCAAAGGGGAGAAAGAGGGAGAAGTTTGTTCGATAAGTGATCTTTCACACTACTATTTTTAAATTAGGAATGGTAACTTGTCATTTTATAAGATTTCTTTTCCTGGTTAAGAAAGGAATGCCAAATTGCTTAAGTTATACTGAGATAAAGGTACCAAATGAATAATTCATCCTTGAACACAATGTCCATTATGACACCCCAACTTTGCCCAACAAAAGAAAAGAGTCTGAACAAGATGCTGAATGTAAAAACTTTCATCTCAGTGTCTATAGAAGGTGTTTGGGCGAGTCTGAGAACTCATTTTAATTTCATTAGCACTTTGTTATGTGTTTATTTCACTTCTAAGAATTTGAACTTCAGACATTGATCCAGTAATTGCTTAATGTAAGCAGTTGAAATATTATTACCTAATAGTATCCTTAATCATATCTGTCTTAATCTGATATGGAGGTGGAATTTCATTTCATTTTATGCTCCACTTAACATTCAATTTCCCCATATATTTAGAATATTGTGATTATTCAATAAATCTTTTATATTTTTCAGATATCCAACTTTTTTTGACGATGTTGCTGCTCGATTGCTGCCAGTCATTCCTCAAATTATTTATCGACTCATTGAGAACGATGTCATTGATGCAGCTGATAGAGTTCTGCAAGTTTATAATCAGTTCCTGCATTATTATCCTTTGAATTTTACGTTTGTGCGTGACATTCTTGCATATTTCTATGGTCATCTTCCTGGGAAGTTCATCCTCCGGATATTGAGTGTGTTAGATGTCAAGAAGGTAATGATCATTCATTTCTTGGTTTGATCACTTCATTTACCCCTCCATCTAACATTGGGTTCTGTGAAATTTCAGATCCCATTTTCTGATTCCTTCCCGCAACATATTAATTCAGCAAATGCTTCTATTTGTCCACCACTTGAGTACTTTGCTACTTTATTATTGGGTCTAGCAAATCATGTAATTCCTCCCATTAGTAACTCCTCAAAACTTGGACCAGATGGAGATATTTCAAATACTGCTTCAAGGGTTCATCCTTGTAAAGCAGCATCACAAAATGGTCAAACTAGTGCCTCTGAAGGCCAGAAGCCATTTTATCAGATCCAAGACCCCGGAACTTATACTCAGCTGATGCTTGAAACAGCAGTGATAGAGATACTATCGCTTCCTGTATCTGCATCTCAGGTTGTGTCTTCACTTGTTCAGATAGTTGTTCACATACAGCCAACGCTTGTACAGTCCAGTAATGGAGTTCCAGCTGGTGTCAGTCAAGGTTCTGGTTTGCCAACTTCTCCCTCTGGGGGAAGTACCGACTCCTTTGGGGCAACCAGAACAGCCCCGTCAGCCTGTGGAATGAATACTTCAAATTTTGTGTGGCGAAGTGGATATACATGCCAGCAACTGTCTTGTTTATTGATCCAAGCTTGCGGTCTTTTACTGGCTCAACTTCCTCCAGAATTCCATATACAATTATACATAGAAGCATCAAGGGTAATAAAAGAATGTTGGTGGCTTACTGATGGCAAAAGGTCAGCATGTGAACTTGAATCTGCTGTTAGCTATGCTCTGTTAGATCCAACTTGGGCTGCACAGGATAACACTTCTACAGCAATCGGTATTTTCTTGTTAAACTCCACCTTCATTTGCTTGATGTACTGATACAGTAATGCTTATCTATATTTACCGCCCCCACTTAAAGGTCCACCCAAGGAAATGGGTGCATATTAAGGCAATTGAAATAATAATGAGACCACTTGGTCCACGTTCGTGCACATGTTTCTTTCCAGAAATGGAAAGTGGACGTCTAAATGGGGTATCCAGATAAGCTATAAGTGAACGCTTATATAGAGGATGGGAGGGTTAACATGTTTCATATGGATATTAAAATGGTATTCAGTATACATAAAAAGGCCCTCTAGGCTGTGGGGCCTGGCCAAAGCTTGCTTTTCGCTAATGTACATTGAAGTAACTAAATTAGTTTGGACTGGAATTGGATGATGGAGAAATCAGTTCTACGTTAGAAAGAAATTCAAATAATGCTACTGCTATGTATTGTGTTTGGATCTTCTTGCCTACTGAGGTGGAATAATTGACTAATTTCTTGCATGGCAAATCGCACCTTGAATCTGTTCAATGATATTTTAATTTAAGTATACTGGTTTTACACCTGCAGGTAATGTCGTGGCATTGCTGCATTCTTTTTTTAGTAACCTCCCACAAGAATGGCTCGAGGGCTCTCATCTAATAATCAAGCATCTCAGACCCGTGACATCTGTTGCTGTATTGAGGATCGTATTCCGTATCATGGGTCCATTGCTTCCAAGATTGGCCAATGCTCATACCCTCTTCAGCAAGGTGTGTATATTAAACTAAGCTGCGGTTCCACACACTGCAATTTCTTTTGCACAGTATTTAGTAGAGGCTGTGGCAAATTCAGTTATGTTTTCCCAGATCTTTCTATCCATTGGTATATACAGGTTTCTTGGATCCTTCGTACACATTAAGTTTTGTCCAAAATCCTGGAAAAAATGTAGTATAAAAAATATGTGAAATCTGAGACTAGCAATGCTAGTAGGAATCATGAAACACTGAAAATGTGTGAACATGGTAGATTGAAGCAGACTAGCCTCCTTGTTGGTTACAAAATGTGAACATCAATTATATTTTGTGGGGATTTAGCTAAAACTATAATAATAATAATAATAATAATAATAATAATAATAATAATAATAATAATAATAATAATAATAATAATAATAAGCATCAGAACATTATTATAATCTCGAAGTTTAGAACATTATTATTATTATTATTATTATTATTATTATTATTATTATTTACAATATCAGTGGTCAACTGCAGTGCAGAACATGTTGTAGCTAAACTGTTGTCTGATAGAAGTTGGACATGATTATGCTCTAGGATCATTGAACTGGGAAGAATGATAGAACCTAATCAATTTTTTATGAATTCGAGATGCCCAGTGTAGAAGTAATTTGTGTCAATTTTCAACCAGCGATTGTCTACTTGTATTAAACTGTTTCATTTCTTTTCTTTTTGAAAGTCATTTGTATACATGTTCTAAACTTCGTACTGACTCATCCAATGGAACTGTAATTTTCCATTGTGCAATTCGGAAGACCTTGTCGCTGCTACTGAATGTCTTGGTGGATGTTTTTGGGAAGAACACACAACCACCAGCTCCTGTTGAAGCGTCAGAAATGGTGGATATCGTCGACTTCCTGTAAGTAATTTCTTTCTCACCTCATCAGTTATTATTCTCATATGTGATGCTGATGCCTCTTATGTTTTACTGCATTTGTTCAGGCATCATATTATCCACTATGAAGGACAGGGAGGACCGGTACAAGCCAGTAGCAAAGCTAGGGCAGAAGTTTTGGCTCTCTGTGGAAGAGCTGTGGAGAACTTGCGCCCCGATATTCAGCACCTTCTTAGACACCTAACTACAGACTTGAACTATTCCGTCTACGCAGCAAGTCACCCAAAGCTCACACAAAATCCATTGCAGTAGATGACGCCTGTAAAATCAACTGTGGGAGTTAAATTACATGCTCGCTTTCTGTGGGAGTTGATGTACAAGTAAAATCAACGTTTGCGTTATTTCAGTAACATGTTTATTCCATTATCTGATGGTGCCAACTAATCCCTTACTCATCACACCCTAATAAGAATTCTTGGTATTTTATTAGGATTTTTATTTGTGGGTAATTTTGTAATTTTAGTTTTAATTGTTTTTATTTGAAATTTTTCTTCCAATCATATCATAATTGTGTTATTTTACTATTTTTAGTTACGTTAATTTACTATTTTGTTTGATTCTATATGTATCATTAAGATTCAATTAGATCTGTTTTCGTCATTATTTTTCCAATTTTCAATTGAATTGGTTAATTATGTAATTTTGGTCCATTCAATTATATTAAATTTGGTATATCTACTAATGAGCATATTCATGTAAAATTATAAATGGTATTGAACGGCTGTTATACATGGTTAAAATATATTGAAGAAAAATATATTAAATTTTACTTCATTTTAGTTTAATTTCAGTTATGAATAATTACAATTTTTTGATGGAATAGAGTTGCATTCAGTCATATTACCTTAAACTTTTTCCCTTACTAACATCTTAAAAAGAATACATTGTTTCATGGTGTATTTATTTATGATTTAATTAGTGGATGATTTTGTAATTTTAGTTTTAATTGTATTTATTTGGAATTGTTCTCCCAATCATAACATAATTTTATTCTTTTACTATCTTTAGTTATGTTATATTACTATTTTGTTTGATTTTACATGTATCATTCTTATTCAATTAGATCCGTTTTCATAATTATTTCCTGATTTTCAATTGATTTGGTTAATTATGTAATTTTAGTCCGTTCAATTGAATTGAATTTTGGTATATGTTATATTCCACACATATAATTATGGCAACAATTAATTTATATATGATATTGAATCAAAATCAAAATAAATAGTTTTGATGCTATTAATACTACCTATCTATCGGCTACAAAATTTAGCTTCCCTAATAGTCTACTTATATTTTAACATAATTTTAATTTGACATTATAGTATATATTTTTACAGTTAGATGGTTGTAGTTTTATATAATTGAAATCATAATTAAAATGTTTTTATAGGAAGGTAATTAGCTTCCCTAATGGTCTACGTAGTTCCCTTTTATATATTTAGTAGTTCATACTATATTTAAAAATAAATCAATTCAATTCAAATAAATATATTTAATTTTTTTTTTCAGTTCAGCTAAGTTCATTATATTTATATTTATTCAATTCAATTCAACATATTTATATTTTTTTCAGTTAATTTCAGTATTTTTATAAAAAAAGTCCAGTTCAGTTCAGCAAGAAATAAGCTCCAGCCAACAGGACCTAAGAATACAATGTTTCATAGTGTATTTAATTGTGTATTTCATAGAAGGTTATTTTTGTAATTTTAGTTATAATTATATTTATTTAGAATATTTTTTCCAATCATAACATAATTGTTTTTCTTTTGTTATTTTTAGTTAAGATATTTTATGGTTTTGTTTTGTTCTACGCAAAACAATTAGATAACGCAGTCTTACGGTAAGGCAGGGAGTCTGGAAAACCATGTTTTAATAAGTTTTGGGGTAAAAAACTAATATTATTGTTTCGGCGCCATAGTATAAAAGGCGCGTAACTCCAGGGACTACATTACAAAATTCAAAACATTCACCCTTAAAATCCCCAAATTAGATGTGATTCGATCTGTAGTTTCGACGTGATTCCGATCTGCTTCCGATATGTAGTTTCGACGTAGCAGCTCTACCGATTCTGGTCTGTATTCATTGATCGAAGACATCTGGAATTGGTGCTCAGTTTGGCGGCGGCGGCGACAACTGCTTCGATTGTGAGCTGACGCCGTAGATGATGGAGAGCTTGCAGAGGCACGGGACGGTGATAGGTTTGGTGGTCATTTTCCGGCGAGAACTGCTTCGGTACTGAGCTGATGATGAAGAAATTCAGTCATTCATCGTAATCCAAGGCACTATTTGGGTTTGATGATTTGAAATGGTGGTGGTGGTGTGGGGAGTGGAGGAAGGCGGTGGTGTGGTGGTGATGGGGCGGCTGGTTGTGAGATCACGCTGATGATGAATTAGCGTTGTTTAAGAGGAAAATGTATACCTAAAATGTGTGCAGGTATGGAAAGGTAAGTAGGCCAAAAGGTAAATAGAGTTTGAATTGTACCGCTTTCAGAAAAAACCCAAAAAAAGGAAGGAAAGAAACTAAAACAAGTAGAGATCCGTATAACACTTCAGGTAAATCCAACAAATATTAATTATATGTTGGAAAAATCCGTGTTTGTTTCATCATACCCATGTTCTGCCATTAATTTTGATTCCCTTTCAAAAGAGCACATAAAAGCATGCACACCAGAGTATATAATGAACGATGATGATTTGATGATAAACGATGATAATTTGACGATAAACGACGAAAATTTGACGATTAACAACGATAATTTGACGATGAACGACGAAGATTTGATGATTTGATGATGAACGACGATGATTTGATAATGAACGACGATGTGTGACAATAGGGTTTTGTTTGTGTTTATTGTACTTATCGTATATTCCAGTTATGTCCTTAGAGTTTAGATAGTTTTGGTAATTATTATTACACCCTTGTATGTACTATAAATACTTATGTAAATCCTAATGGAAATCAGTTTGAGAATTAGTCTTTACATGGTATCAGTTGCCCTTACGATCCTCTTTTCTCCCAGGTAGCGTAAACCCTACCTCTCTTCCCTCTTTGCCGCCGCCGATCGACTCTTCCTCCTCCCCTCATCAAAATTCTTGCTTTTTGTATTTTTCCTACTCTACGATGGCTTCCAGCGGACGTCATGAGAAGTTGTCCATCAATACGATGATCCATATGCTTAACACTAAGTTTGATGCTACTACGTATTTACAGTGGAAGCAACATGTTCAGTATGTTCTTCGTCCTCAAGATTTGTTTGGCCATCTTGATGGCTCCTCTCCCTGCCCTGCGCTTCCGGTGCCTGTGCCACCGTCCTCCTCCACCGTTCCTCCGAATGATGCTGCTATGTTGAAGGCCAAGGAGGGCTATGATGCTGCCAAGTTTGCGTATGATGCCTGGATGAATGATGATCAGGCGATTTGTGGTGTTCTGTACTCCTCGCTTACCCCAGAAGTGAAGAATGAAGCTTCTCAGTGTCACACTGCCAAGACGATGTGGGATGCTTTTGTGAAGGCCTTCCAGCATGGATCTGCGGTTGCCAAGTTCAGCCTCCGCCAACAGGCTGCCTCACTCAAGAAATCGGGTACCATTCATGAGTTACATCTTTCTTTTATGTCAATTTTGAAAAGTTGAATGCTATGGGTGATCCGGTTGATAACCGGGAGAAGTTGATTTGGTTTTTGAATGCTCTGGGACTTGATTTTAGTTCCTTTAGCGCCCCTATTGCCTCTAGAGATCCTGATCCCTTGTATCAGCAGGTTGTTGATGAGGCACAAGCCCATGAAGCAGTTTTGGCCAATTTGCGGGGTTCTATTGTCCAAACCTCTGCCCCTGTAGCATTTTTGACAAGTTCTCAGCCCCAGAAGCAGCCTGCCGACGCCGCAGAACTAGCAGCCGGTGGCGCGTGGCCGCACGCGCCGGCAGAACACACGCGTAGGGGTGGCGCGTGGGCCCCACGCGCCGTTGGTTCTGGCCGGTCCAACCAGCGGCGTTCGGCACGTGCTTTAGGAGCTTCTGGGCTTGGTCGTGGTGATCAGATTCAGTGCTATACCTGCGAGGGTTATGGTCATGTATCCAAACAGTGTCCGTCGTCCGCTCCTCGTCCGGCGCCTCAGAAATCTCAGCCCTATGTTCAGCCCTATGCTCAGCCGCAGTTTCTGCCCTTCATAGCTCAGCCAGGTCAAATTCCACGGACTCCTCAAGCTAATCTTGTTCAGATGCAGCCATATGCAGCACCTCAGCAGCTAGCGCCTCAATATGTCATGTATGCTCCTCAGTAGTCTCAGCAATACTTGACATATCCTATGCAGGGATCTACTCAGTATCAGCCATCTCTTGCTGCCTCATCCTCCACCACTCCAGACTAGTAGATGGACTCTGGAAACACAAATCACATGAGCTCCTCTGCGTCGAATTTGTCCAGCGTCACACCTTATAACGGTAATACTCTTGTCTCTATTGGTAATGGTGCAGGTATTCTGTTACTGGTATTGGTGATGCTCATGTTAGTCCTTTTTTGCATTTATCTGATGTGTTGGTTATACCAGCTATTACCAAGAACTTGTTAAGTATCAGTAAACTCACTTGTGCGCTTGGTGCTGTTATTGCCTTTGATGATCAGTCTTTTCTTATTCAGCACAAGGCCACCAAGGCAATTCTGGGGCGGGGCAGATATAAGGATGGCCTCTATGTTTTGGACCGTGGTGAGGAGGCACTGCTGTAATTTGTGGTGAAGAATAAGAATAGAGCATCATTTGAGAGTTGGTATGCTCGCCTGGGACATGTGTTCCATAGTCTTATTTCCCTTTTGAATAAGACTGGTTGTTTATGTCTTACTTCTGTGCTTCCTAGACCTGGTGTTTGTGAGTCTTGTGCTATAGCTAAGGGACAAAAATTATCTTTTGTTGAGAATTCTAAACGTGCTGATCACGTTCTTGATTTAATTCATTGTGATTTATGGGGACCTTCTCCGGTTTTATCTGGTAATGGCTTTGCTTATTATGTTGTGTTTGTGGATGATCACTCGCGATTTTGTTGGTTTTATCCCTTACGCCGGAAGACAGATTTTGTTGATATATATCTACAGTTTGAGGCACTGGTTGAGAATCAATTTTCATCTCGCATCAAAGTATTTCAGAGCGATGGTGGAACTGAGTTTACCAACAATCGATTACAGACTCACTTTGGTACTCGAGGCATCCATCATAAGATGTCTTGTCCTTACACGCCAGAGCAGAATGGTAGGGTTGAACGGAAGCACAGACATATCACGGAGATGGGGCTCTCCATGCTATTCCACTCGCATTTACCTCTTTCCCACCGGGATGATGCGTTCAGCACTGCAGTGTTCAACATTAATCGTATGCCTACTCCTGTTCTAGGTGATGTATCTCCTTTTGAGGTTTTATTTGGTCGTTCTCCAGAATATTCCAACTTTCATCCTTTTGGTTGTAGAGTATTTCCCTATGTTCGCCCTACAGCAGCTCATAAGCTGGCTCCTCGTAGTCTTCCATGTGTTTTTATAAGCTACAGTGCGCAGTACAAGGGGTTTAAGTGCTTGGACACAGCCACCGGTCGTGTTTATATGACTCGCCATGCCAGATTTGATGAGACTCATTTTCCTTTCTCGAGTGCTACTTCGGAGGCTCAGTTTATTTCACTGGATGTCTCGTCGTTCTTGGATCCCACCACTCCAGACTTGGATATACCTTCTGTTGGTTCTTCTCTAGTGGTGTCATCTGCTCCTTGCCTTGTGTGCCATGAGCCTCGTGCCTCTGAGCCAGTTCCATCCACGGCTGCTTTGGATGGTCCCGTCACTATTGATGATCCTGTTACTCCTCCTCGTTCGCCTACACCATCGGTGTCATCGCCCGAGTCTTCCAATTCTGTCTCAGCTCCGACTCCTCCTGCTCCTCCGGCTCATGGGATGGTCACTCGTCATCAGCATGGGACACGTGTGGCTCGTGATCTTGGCCCTGACTTTGTGGTCACTGGACTAGTTGCTGAGCTGATTGCTCAGAAGGAACCTTGCACTTATCAGACTGCTGCTAAGGACTCAGGGTGGCTGCCATGGATGAGGAGATTGCTGCACTTCGCCATCAACACACATGGGATCTGGTTCCGTGTCCTCCACAGGTCAATATCGTTGGCTCTAAATGGGTCTATCGCCTCAAGTATCAACATGATGGATCCATTGATCGCTACAAGGCTCGACTAGTGGCTCAGGGGTTTTCTCAGATTCCGGGATTTGATTTTGATCATACCTTCAGTCTGGTGGTCAAGGCTGGCACTGTTCGTACTGTTCTTGCCAGTGCTACCATGAGGAAATGACCGTTTCATCAGTTGGATGTCAGGAATGCTTTTCTCAATGGCATTCTTGATACTCCAGTTTATATGGCACAACCAGCAGGTTATCAGGATCCAGCTTGTCCTCATCATGTGTGTCTCTTTCGGAAGGCTATCTATGGACTGAAACAGGCTCCTCAAGCGTGGTTTGATCGATTAAGTGCGTTTGTTCTTGATCTTGGCTTTGTTGGTAGTTTCTCAGATCCGTCACTGTTTGTATTCACACATGACGATGTTATTCTCTACCTGCTTGTCTATGTTGATGATATCATTCTCACAGGGAACAACAGTACATCCATTCGCCAATTCATTACCCGAACTGATCGTGAATTCTCGATCAAGGATCTTGGCTCTCTTAGCTATTTTCTTGGTCTGGAAGTGACTCCCACCTCCACTGGTTTGTTTCTGGGGAAGGCTGTCAGGGTCGGGCATCTCACCATCCCGTATGGTTCATCCCGACCCCTCATCCTGCATCACGATCGGGCCTGACCCGACAGCAGACTGGAGCATTACCTACCCTGGCAGGAGAATCTTCCTAGACCAGTTAACGGCGTGGTCTAATGTGACCAGGGCCAGCTTTCCAGCTGTATAAGTATCTCTCTAACACACTAGAGAGAGGTAAGTTGACAAAACACTACCAAACACATACCCATTCTCCGAATAGTCTACTAACTTTAGCATTGGAGCGGGAACGACAGTTAGCCGCTCTGCCCTGACTGAGAGTTCTTGATTCTTAGCAGGTTTCCTTAATCCGTCATCAGACGGATCATCAGGACGTAACATTACGACTGTAACATTGGCGCCGTCTGTGGGGATATAACCGATTATCTTCACAGCCCACACACTGCAAATGAGCAGAGGAGGACAAGACCACGACATCCTCCAATCAGGTGCGGTGATCACAGACCTGGGCGACGAGGAGGCTGGAAATCCATTCACCCCCTCAAACCCCGTAGCAACGCTGATTTCGGTGACGCCTGAGCAGACTCGGCACCCGGGCGCCTCACCATCGTTCACGTCAGAGGATGGTGATGTGCTCCGCCAGATTCTGGAGTCACAGGCTAACATCAACAAGCAGTTACAGGAGCTGCGAGACACGCCGCCAAAAACGCGGCGCCTTGAGGGCTTGGCAAAAACAGTCACACCAACAAAGATTTTTGACGAGTCTA
The DNA here is from genome assembly GCA_948330725.1 of Sherardia arvensis. NCBI lineage: Eukaryota > Viridiplantae > Streptophyta > Magnoliopsida > Gentianales > Rubiaceae > Sherardia > Sherardia arvensis. The sequence continues at coordinate 11,812,536 of OX415244.1, forward strand.
CCCGGGGGAAACGCAAGGCCCCCATCCTCACGGAGCTGGACGATGACGGGAACGAGATCTCGGATGATTCAGAAGAGGAGTGGGAGGAACAAAACGCGAAGGCAACCCGAGTTCCAGACCCGGGGATTGGGCCGTGACGTATGTTCACAAGCCCATTGTCAAGCCAGAGTGCCGGCTAAGCAGAGGTTGTTGGTGTTTTACGAGGCCTCAGACTGGGAAAAAAGAGGAAGCGCTTTCTCAGAGGCGGTCACAGAGTTCGTCGCTAACCCGCGCCTCCGGATCCCGCCAAACCTGGGCACGTATGATGGTTTATCAGATCCTGCTGACCATCTACACACGTTCACGACCAACATGTCGACGTATGCTACGCCCGAACCCGTGTGGTGCAAGGTGTTTTCCACCACTCTCAAGGAGGCAGCGAGGGTGTGGTTCGCCGACCTGGACAACGGTAGCATATCCAGCTTTGCGCAGATTGAGGAACTTTTTCTCACCCGGTTCATGCAAAAAAAGAAGTTCACCAACACGACCCAGGACCTGATGAAGATACGCCACAGAGCGTCATCCGGCGAGAGCCTGATGGACTATTACGAGCGCTTCATCGAGGAGAGCAACAAGATGGTGCATCGTGGCGAGCCACAGTGGTTGATCGAAATTTTCATGCAAGGTCTAGACCACGAGGCCCTGGATTCATAGCTCACCCTTTGTGCACTATACACGCTGGATGAGTTGCATATGGTGGTGGAGAAGTTTCACCGAGCCGACGAAAACGCCAAGAAGAAGAAGCTGGCGATGAGAAGGAGGCTCGACCTTATTGGTCAAAGTAGAAGCTCATCCAGGATGGTCAACCGGCAAAGGTGGAGAAAACATCATCGGTGAAGGACAAATAAGGCCCCAGACTCGTTCAGGAGAGAGTTTTCACCCCGTTGACGAAGACGCCAAGAGAAGTTTTCCTGGCAAGCCGCGACATCATCCCACCCTCGCGCGCCATGAAGATGCCCCCCAACAAACGCAACTTGAACAAGTTTTGCGAGTACCATGACGACCACGGCCACAATACAGAGGATTGTATCCACATGAAAAAGGCCATCGAGTCATGCCTGCGGAAGGGGCAGCTGAAACAATTTGCCGCCATAGCCAAGACCCATAACAAGGCAACGTACGCCAACCGGACCAGTGGCAATGATCAATATGCCAACAGGAACAGCGGTCAGGACCAAGGGGGTAACAGGGCACGTGGCAAAGGCAAGGAGGTGGCCCGCGCAGAGCGACAGGATGAGAAAAGAGTCAAGTATGAAGATGACTCATCACTAGAGCGGGAGGCGCCAGGACGTGCGAGTAATGATATACTCACTATCATAGGCGGGAACGCCGGAGGAAGCTCAGATTCACAAAGGAAGGCCAGATGCAGAGTATCCCCAGAACACACTCCGACGAGCAGGAGACTGGGCAAGAATGAGGTAATTACGTTCGGCATTGACGACCCCATCCCGGATCGTCCAGCCGGATGTGATGCGATCATCATCACGGTTCAAATCATGGAAAAAATGGTTCATCGGGCTTATGTGGACGGTGGTAGCTCGGCAAAAATAATGTATTGGCATTGCTTCGAAAAGTGGATGACAATACCAAGGCCAAGTTGGTCCCAACGAGCACGCCACTGATGGATTTCGCTGACAGGACGGTGTGGCCGGAGGGCACCATCACACTCCCAGTTGGGGTCGGAGAAAGGCCAACTCGGAAAGAAGTGAACATGGAGTTCATCATGATCAAGGCTCACAGCCCGTACAACCTCATCCTGGGGAAACCGACGCTAGCTCAGCTGAAAGGCATCGTTTCGACCCTTCATCTTCTTTTGAAGTTCCCAACCAAAGAAGGGATAGCAACCGTCCGGGGTGATCAGTAGAAGGCGAGGGAATGCCACCGAATTGCGCTAAAGAAACGCAAGCGTTCAGATGAGAATTCGCCACCCCGGCGCCCGGTTCACATGATACGATCAGGGTGCCAGGATCCCAAGTCCTTATCATCATCATGCATGAACATGTTCCTTGACCAAGACGGATGCAAAGGTGTCCAAGTAGGATCAGACCTGCCCGAGGCAAGTCGACAGGAAGTCTTGGAGGTCTTGATCAAGCACCAGAAGGTCTTTGCATGGAAGGCAACAGACATGACGAGAGTGTCACCTGAGCTCGGCCAACACACTCTCAGGGTGGATTCTTCACACCCGCCAGTCATGCAGAAGAGGCGACCACTATGCCCGGAAAGGAATGAAGCAGTCAACAAACTGGTGACCGAGCTGGTGAACGCAGGCATTCTAAAGGAGGTGCCATATCCGACCTGGCTAGCCAACCCGGTCTTGGTCAAGAAATCAGATGGGAGTTGGCGAATATGCATCGATCACAAGGCATTAAACAGAGCCTGCCCCAAAGATTGCTACCCAACGCCCATCATCGACCAGAAAGTGGATGCGCTGGCGCCTTTCCCGATCAAATATTTCCTGGACGCATACAAGGGGTACCATCAAATCCCAATGAAGGATGACGATGTCAAATAAACCACTTTCATCACGGAGCGAGGTGTGTTTACATATCGGGTGATGCCTTTCGGCTTACGAAATGCCGGCGCCACTAATAGGGTATTGGCCATAAAGCCCATACAAGGTCAAGTAGTCCACACAAGATGAAGACCCCCACCTTGCTTGACAGCTCACACAAAGTATGCACATGTGAGACCCCGTGCTCAACACGTGCAGAACGCATGGAAGAACACAACAGAATCGATGGAGACGCTCACACCGAATGAGGCTCCCAACAGGTATAAAGGAAGGAGAGCTTCCTCTCTCTTTCCTCAGATTCTCTCGTCCTGTCATTTAGATTTCCTCTCTCTAAAAACACCCCAAATCTTACTTGAGCGTCAGAGCGGGCGTCGGTCGAACGCCGCCCGCCTGAGCTCAGTTGCTCTTTGTGCAGGTACGAGAAGAAGGTTATCACCTTGCTGGAAGTCCAATCTACACCGGAAATCCAGAACCATATCATTGGCGCCGTCTGTGGGGAGCGCTGATCTATCTCGCTCACGCAGCTCGATTCACTGATTGAAATTCGATGGAACAGACCCCAGTTGCAGAGGGGACCATCCTTGATGTCACGCCGCCAGCAAATCCACCCGTGCGGCACATCGACCAAGAGCCCATGACTTCGGAGATGTTTCAGATCATGATGGCTCTGTTATTAGCATCCCAGGAGTAGGTGCTGTCAAAACTGAAGTCCTTGGAAGAGAAGGAAGAAGCCTGATAGCTCGGCCAGAAGATCGCGCTGACGAAGTTGAATTTCGACGGCGAGGAGCAAGAAGTGGCGTCGCACCTCCCGGCGAAGAAGCAGATCTAGAAGAAAGGCAGCAACAACAAGCCTGTCAGATCGGATGGAGGGAGATCCTGCCAGCATGGAGGGAGAGGCCATGATCCAGATCTCAATGACTGGAAATCAGAGTATGTTTACTCCAACGCCGGAGAAGTTCACATGGAGGACAGGAGGCGTGGGGAGTATGAAGATCACCTTTCGGAGATCGAGAAAGGGTCACCGTGGGTGAAGAAGATCCGGCTTGCTTGGCCGATCCTAAAACCAAGATCCACCAGAACCTGGGCACGTACAGTGGTGCTGTCGATCATGAGGACCACATGCACATGTTCATCACCAACATGTTGACGTACGCCATCCCGCAGGCGATCTGGTGCAAGGCGTTTGCTACCACCCTCACGGGAGCAGCACGTCTGTGGTTCAAGGCTCTACCTGATGGAAGCATCGCCAACTTCAAGATGTTGGAGGAGAAGTTCTTGCGCAGATTCATGCAGAGGAAGCAGTTCGCTAAGGAGTGCACCGACATCATGTCGATTCTCCAGAAGAGAGGAGAAAGTTTGTTCGAGTATTGAGAACGGGCCTCGAGCCTGGCCAACCAGGTGAAGAACCTCACCAAGAAGCTGATGATTGATTCTTTTGTGAAGGGGTTGATTCATAAGGAGATGAAGCAGGAGTGCTATCTTCGCAAGGTGAAAACCCTGGAGGAGTTGATGGAACGCGTTGAAAGCTTTTCACGTGTGGACGAGATGAACTTGGAAGGGATGATGGCGGTTATGTTGCACGTAGAAAGAACAAGTAAAACACCGGTTCCAACACGCAACCGTCAAAGAAGGGTGGAGGTGAGAAGTTCAACAAGTTGAAGGACACCTCCTTCACCCCGCTGACACAATCACCACGTGAGATCCTCAATCTGGTAGCTGGCAAGAACCTGCTGGATGCTCTGAGCAGGACGAAGAAGCCAGCCAACATGAGGAACAAGGCGTACTATTGTGAGTACCACAATGACCATGGACACGACACCAATGATTTCTACCACTTGCGTGCTGCAATTGAGAAGTGTGTGAGATCCGGTCAACTCGCCCACCTTGCCAAGGAGGCCAGAGCCCACAACAAGGCCACCTGGTCGACCGAAGCATCTGGACGGACGGATTTTCGAAGAGATACAAAAGGAAGAGCTCGGACTCCAGAACCCTCTCGTCCCAGCTTCAAGGGGAAGGAGGTGGCGCGAGTAGGGAGGTATTCGGAGGATGAGAATGAGCACTACGAGAAGCGACATCGTACAAACCGGGAAGACACCCCGGATGACAGTAGAAGGAAGTCAGCCATTACCAACATTTACACCATCGTAGGTGGAAGTGCAGGTGGCAAGACAGAATCCCAGAGGAAGGCTCGGTGTAGGAAGGTACCAGAACCACACCGAAGGAGAGGAAGTTGGCGGAAGATGAAGTCATCACGTTCAGCTCAAAGGACCCAATCCCGGATCACCTTGTTGGAGGTGATGTGGTGGTAATCCAAATCCAGATTGCAGACAAGCTCATTCACAGGGTGTATGTGGATGAGGGCAGTTCGGCCGAGGTGATGTACTGGCACTGTTTCATGCAACTGGACGAGGACATGAAGAAGAAACTGAAGCCTACTGCCACCCCGCTCGTGGACTTTGCAGACAGGGAGGTGTGGCCAGAATGTACAATTTACATCCCCATAACTGTTGGTGAACACCCATATAGCAAAACCATCGAGGTGGAGTTCATTGTGGTGAAAGCCAGCAGTCCCTACAACATGATACTTGGGCGTCCTGCACTAGCGCTCATGAAGGGGATAGTGTCGACCCTGCACCTGTTACTCAAGTTTCCAAACAAGGCGGGCATCACTACGGTGAAAAGAGACCAACATAAAGCAAGGGAGTGTCACCGCATTGCTCTTAGCAACAAGAAGAGGAATATGGACGGCACGGGTGAAGAAACAGGTCCAGGTTACCGCCGACGTGCTGTGGCCATGGTGATGACCGCAACACTACGCGAGGAAGAAGACCCGGTTATAGAGACTGCACCTGTCAAACTAGGGCGCAAGGGGAACCAAGTCGTACAGGTTGGAGTATCTCTACCGGAGGATGTGAAAGAGAGATTAGCCGTAGTGCTAAGGGATTATGCAGACGTGTTTGCATGGGAATCCAGCGACATGACAGGAGTGTCAGAGGAGATTGGGTGTCACGCCCTCAAGATCTCACCAGACTACAAGCCTGTCGTCCAGAAGAAGCGAGCACTCTGCAAGGACAGGAACGAGGCAGTCAATAAGGAAGTGGACGAGTTGATCAAGTCGGGTATCCTGGTCGAGGTGAAGTATCCCACCTGGCTAGCGAACCCCATCTTGGTTAAGAAACCAAACGGATCATGGAGGATGTGTATTGACTACACCAACCTCAACAAGGCCTGTCCTAAAGATTGTTACCCGCTGCCAATGATTGATCAAAAGGTGGATGAATTGGCAGGGTACAAGGTGAAATGCTTTCTTGATGCGTATAAAGGTTATCACCAAATCCCCATGAAGAAGGAGGATGTGGAGAAGACAACCTTTATTACGGAGAGAGGAGCATTTGGATACCGGATGATGCCGTTCGGACTCAGGAATGCTGGAGCAACATACCAACGCGTGGTCGACAAAATCTTCAAGGAGCAGATAGGGCGCAACTTGGAGGTCTACGTCGATGACATGGTGATCAAAAGCAAGGACTTCAACATGCTGACTGAAGATGTGAAGGAAACCCTGGAACGCTTTCGAAGCACAGGTCTAAAACTCAACCCTCTCAAGTGCCAGTTTGGGGTCCAAGAAGGTCGATTCTTGGGTCACATGGTTACAAACGAGGGGGTACGAGCAAATCCAGACAAGGTCAAGGCAGTGCTGGACATGAAACCACCAAGGACAGTGAAGGAAGTGCAAAGTTTGAACGGTAAGTTGGCGGCATTGAACCGTTTCCTGTCGAGAGCAGCTGAGCATGCACTCCCTTTCTTCAAGCCGCTGAAGAACAGTGTCAACAAGAAGGGAGATGTCAGCTATGGACCTGAACAAGATGAAGCTTTCAACGACTTGAAGAAGCACCTGCATAGCTTGCCTTTGTTGACATCGCCTCAGCAAGGTGAAACCCTCTACCTGTACATGTCGGCTGGAGTGGAGACCGTCAGTGTAGCCCTTGTACGAGAAGAAAGCAAGGTACAGAAACCTATATACTTTGTAAGTAGAGCTTTGCAGGGAGCAGAAACAAGATACACAGGAGAAGAAAAATTGGCCCTGGTCGTGGTACATGCAGCTCGACGGCTCAGACACTACTTCCAGGCGCATCCCGTGGTGGTGTTGACAAACCACCCTATGAAGGCCATCCTCACCAGACCAGAAGCATCAGGCCGGTTGGCTAAATGGGTGGTGGAACTTAGCGAGCACTCCGTCGAATACTCACCAAGAAAGGCAGTCAAGGGTCAAGTTGTCGCTGATTTCCTAGCAGAGATGCCACCAGAAGTGAAGAAAGCAACACCATCACCTGAAACCAGTGCAGCTGGAGAAAAGAGAAAATGATCTCCAAGTGATGAGTGGCAGCTACATGTAGATGGAGCATCTGGTGTAGAAGGTGCCGGCGCGGGTTTGGTTCTGACCGACCCAAGTGGAATTGAAGTCACTTATGCATTGCGATTCGAATTCCCTGCATCAAACAATGAAGCTGAGTACGAGGCCCTGATTGCGGGAATGAAGATAGCAAAGAAGTTTGGAGCGAGAAAGTTGATGGCACATAGCGACTCGATGCTTGTGGCGAAACAATATGAAGGAGCTTACCTAGCTAAGGACCCTGGCATGATGAAATACAGGGACAAGGTGAGATTGCTGGCATCGGAATTCGAGGAATTCGACATCGTCAACGTGCCAAGATTAAAAAACACCAGAGCTGACGCCTTGAGCAAGTTAGCATCCTCAACACGGGCACACTTGAACAAGGCAGTGATGGTGGAAACCCTCACACAAGGTCTACTGACAACAAGACGGTGGGAGCCGTCGATGTTGTAGAGGGAACAAGTTGGATGAAACCAATGATGGATTTCCTTGCAAACGGAGTGGTTCTCGAATGCAGCAAGGAAGCCAGAAAGCTGAAGCTCAACGCTTCTAACTATGCACTGAAAGATGGAGTTCTGTACAGACGGGGTTTCTTAGAACCCTGGTTGAAATGTCTCACCCAGTCAGAAGCAATGCGAGTGGTTCGAGAGGTGCATGCAGGATGTTGCGGAAGTCATCAAGGTGGCAAAGCACTTGCATTACGGATCACTAGAGCAGGTTACTATTGGCCTCGCATGAAGGAAGATATCAACCAGATGACCAAGAGCTGCAAGAAATGTCAAACACATGCAAATGTACCAAGGTTGCAGAGTGAGAAGCTGACGCCCATACAGCCTCCGTGGCCCTTTGCAATGTGGGGAATTGACATTGTCGGCCCTTTTCCAGCTGCAACAGGAAGACGCCGTTTTCTGGTCGTAGCAGTTGATTATTTCACCAAGTGGGTTGAAGCCGAGGCACTGGCAACCATAACAGCGCGAAGGATGAAGATTTTTGTGTGGAAGAATGTGGTATGCCGCTTCGGAATCCCACAAGTGTTGGTCAGTGATAACGGCACTCAGTTTGAAGGAGAAGTGTTCAAGGATTGGTGCAGCAACTTGGGCATCAAGCAAAAGTTCACATCAGTGGCTCACCCACAAGCCAATGGGCAGGTGGAAGTCACAAATCGAACCATCGTGCAAGGACTCAAGAAAAAACTCGAGCAACGCAAGGGAGCATGGACAGAGGAGCTGCATAGCGTGTTATGGTCTTACAGGGTGACCCCCAGAACCAGCACAGGAGAGTCTTCCTACAGACCGTGTTTTGGCACTGAAGCCATCATACCACCTGAGATACTTGTACCTACCCTGCGAGTAGAAGATCCTCTGCCAGTTGCAAAAAAAAACGAAGGTTTGAGGCAGAACCTGGAGGAGTTAGAATACGAGCGGGAGAAAGCGTCGCTCAAAGAGGCAACTTACAAGTCCTGGATGGAACAAAGATACAACAACAAGATGCGACCTCGCAGTCTGAAGGTTGGCGACCTGGCCTTGAGAAAGAACGAAGCATCAAGAGTGGAAGGACAACTCAAGTTGGATGCCAACTGGGAAGGTCCCTACCGTGTTGTTGAGGTACTGGGAAAATGAGCGTACAAGCTGGAGCACTTGGATGGGAAACCAGTTCCAAGAACCTGGCACATGAACAACCTCCGCAAGTATTACATGTAAGGCGCAACATGGATCTCGTCTCCTCGCCTTACTTGTGATTTTTCCTTCGTTTTCTTCTTTTTCTTTTTGACGCGGTGGAGGATCCCAACAGAGGTCAGGCAACTCGCTAGAGTCTGCAAGATGATCTTGAGGGAAGCCTCACGAAATGAAAAAGCCCCCAACAGAGGTCAGGCAGCCTGATAGGGTTTGCAAGATGATCTTGAGGGTGGCCTTTGTAGTTCCAGAAGTTACAAGATGAATGCAATGAGAAGTGTTTTTAAGTATATCTCACCAAGGCACGAACCAGTCAACTGGTAGATGTCTCTTTTCTCGTTTTTCTTTCATTATGTATTGACAAAAACCAGTCAACTGGTAGGGGTCATTCTACTTGTTTTCTCTTTTATAAAAATGCAGCGATAACAAGAGAAAATATTACTTGAAGGTCTAAAAAGAGAAGTGCAAGAAAATGGAGTTCAAAAAACAAAAAGAACCCAAAATAAATGCAAACAGTTTCAGAAAAGAAACTTGCATCTAAAAAGGGGCTATGATGTCTTAGCCATAAAAAACAAGTTGAAGACTAAATTCAACTTGTCACATGGTGCAAAGGGCTACATGATGGAGACGTCCATCATGCCCATAAATTAGCAACAAATAGAGCTTATTAAAGCGAGGAAAAATAAACAAGCAAATGACAAATGCTTATGCTGATTAAAAAATCCCAGAAATATGAAATTCAAATATTCAAAGGGAAAAGAAAGATGGCACAAGCGCCATAAGAAAAGAGCATACAAGCTCATCAGCAAGTCCATAAAAAGCAAAAGAAAAGTTGAACGCCTTCACCATTTTTTTCTTCTACTTGTTATTAGGGGCAGGGAGAGCTGACTGGTCTGGTTGCGACTTCATCAGGTCCTCCAAGACCAAGTCAGGACCAATGGTAGAGAAGTACTCCTGGAAATCATACTGCTGAAAGGGAGCATGCACACGACCAAGTTGAGTCTTCATCTCAGCATCATCTGGCACATTAGCCATGATATGGTCAGCTTCAGTTAGGGCTTCATCCAGAAGGCGCCTGGCCACCGTGCTCTAATCCACACTGGCCCTAATCTTGCTGAAACCCTCATCTCTGAGCCAAACCCTTGTCCTGAGATGCTCCCCAATGGCAGAGTCACGCTGGTCCAGCTGTTTACGCAGAGAAGCACTCACCCCACGCTCCAACTCCAAATCTGCACCCAGAGATTTGATCTTGATCGCCAGATCCTGGTTGGCCGTCATTGCCATGTTCAGCTTCTCGTTCGTCTCTTTATTCTTGTCAGCGAGCCGAACCACCTCCTCATTCAGACCCAACTTGGTCTCAAGCAACTTCTCCTTATCAGATTGAAGTTGGGCAAGAGCCAGACCCTTCTCCCTGGCCAGCTCGCGAATCCTAGCAATTTTGGCATCCGCCTTGTCAAACATCTCTTTCGCCTTGCCAAGGTCACCTCCAAGATCCCTCTCCCAGGCCTGAATAGCAACAGCAGCACATAGAACCTGTGCAACAAACAGGAAAAGAAGTAAGAAACAAAAACACAAAGAGAAGAAAACAAAGTAAAAAAGAAGAAACCAAGGGATACCTCCATAGCTGTAGCAGCCATCCTATCTCCTATGCTGCTCACCTCTGACAGGTTGAAGAGCGGATTGGCGCGCCAAGTTTGCATATGGTCATCAGGAATGGATTGCAACAAGAGCTGACGGAGGGAGGCAGTAGGACAAACCTGTGTCTCGGGGGCTGGATCCAAAGGCTTCTCCCCCAACACATGCCCAAGTCCTCCCAGCAAAGAGGTTATACATTCCTCCAGATGAGGATCCTTAGCAGGGTGGCACAGCCCACCTCTGTCGCGTTCTCCGACTTGGTAGCTTCCAGCATGTCCTGCACCTTGGGCTCCTCCAGCATGTTCTCTGTCTTAGCACGAGCATGCTTGCCCCCAGTATCTGACGAAGAGGAGGGCCTTTTCTTGGAGTGAGATGGAATGTCGCTAGTCAAATCAATCACTCCAACAGGCAACCCCTCTCCTGCTCCTCTGCCAAGGCCACGACTCAGACGAGACGGCCGGCGTCTAGGTCCCGTGGAGGCAGGAGGTTCAACTTGAGTATGAGAAACTACATTACAAAAAGAAAGAACAAGATAAGAACCTAACAACCGCACAATGACATTAACAACACAAAGGCGAGATGCTTACACACAATGAGAGGCTCCGTCACTGTTTCGCAAGCCATGGGAAGGAAGGACATCCCAGACCCCTGCAGAAGGGCATCATAGCATAGATTGTAAGCAGGAGTGGGATTATTCCTCAGCAAGTCGACGGAAGCACGCAAAGGGACCATCTCCCCCTCATGCGGAGGGGCTTCGGCGGATAGATGCCCGGATTTTCACCAAAAACCAAGGATTTCTTCACAAACACAAATTTGCGAGTCCAATCAACCCGAGTCGGTAACTCGGTTATCACACTGGAACCTACCCAATTCTTCAGAAAGAACCAACTTGGTGGCTCCTTGCATGGGTGGTAAAAGGCACGAAACAGCTGGTTGGTTGGCTCAACCTTGTGGACCCTGCACAAAACCTCGAAGCCCACCAAGATGCAGACCGAGTTTGGGGTTAGGAGTGAAAAGTTCAGATCATAAAACCCTAAGACCGACTGGAAAAAAGGGGGAAAGCGGGAAACGCAGGCCACAATGGTCAAAGCATTCCAAGTAAATCACACAGAACCCATCCTGAACTTGGTCAGCTGACACATCAGCCGCCGGCAAGACAAAACAGTCGGCAAGATCCGCCTGAACAGGATCTGCTTCCTCAAGAAGAAGAACATTATCTTGCACAAAGCCACAGATTCACAACGACGGTGAAAAAGTGACAACTCCGCCTCAGTGGTGGTACAGAAAAGGGTTTCAATGGTACTCTTCATCATGGAGGGAGAGAAAGAAAGAAAGGAAAATTTTTGAAGAGAAAACAGAAGTAAGAAGAAAGAAATAAAGGCTTAAATAGGTTGAAAGAAGCGTTCCTTTTCACTACGAAAAGACGCGTCAAATCAATGATAGATTGATGGGAAAACAGGCTAATAAATGATGCCTTTTCTTGAGAAAGGACATGTCTTTTCTTCAAGACACGCTAAACGACACAACCGTTCAAGAAAGACGAACCGCCAAAAATAGCAAAGGAAATCGCCATCAAGATGAAGCATGTCTACATGTCTTACTACTCCAACATGTTCAAAAGCTTCATCACGAGTCCCACAAGGCCATAGCCGCTTACCACATCACACCGACGCTTACAATAACGCAGCAAATAGTCCTGCACCATGAGAACCATGGACATGACTAGGGGGGACTTGATAAGGTATGGGCCATAAAGCCCATACAAGGTCAAGTAGTCCACACAAGATGAAGACCCCCACCTTGCTTGACAGCTCACACAAAGTACGCACACGTGAGACCCCGTGCTCAACACGTGCAGAACGCATGGAGGAACACAACATAATCGATGGAGACGCTCACACCGGATGAGGCTCCCAACAGGTATAAAGGAAGGAGAGATTCCTCTCTCTTTCCTCAGATTCTCTCGTTCTGTCATTTAGATTTCCTCTCTCTAAAAACACCCCAAATCTTACTTGAGCGTCGGAGCGGGCGTCGGCCGAACGCCGCCTGCCTGAGCTCACGTTGCTCTTTGTGTAGGTACGAGAAGAAGGTCATCACCTTGCTGGAAGTCCAATCTACACCGGAAGCCACCTACCAACGGGTGGTAGATCGGATTTTCAAAGCACAGATCGGCCGCAACATGGAAATTTATGTTGACGACATGGTCATCAAGAGCGTATCATACGATGGGTTGGTGGAGGATCTGGATGAGACCTTGAAGACTATGAACGCGGCTGGCATGATGCTCAACCCGGCCAAATGTCAATTTGGTGTGGGGGCTGGAAAGTTTTTAGGCCTCACGGTGTCCAACAATGGTTTGGAGGTCAACCCAAAGAAGGTCCAGGCAGTTTTGGAGATGAAGCCACCTCGGAATGTTAAGGAGGTACAGAGTTTGAATGGGAAATTGGCGGCTATGAACAGATTCCTATCCCGAGCCGCAGAGAGGTCACTCCCATTCCTGAAGATCCTCAAAGGCATCGGTCCGAAAGGAGCAATCCAATGGGGCCAAGCCGAAGATGAAGCATTCACCAAGCTAAAAAACCACTTGAAGAAGCTCCCAGCCATGTCCCCGCCCGAGCAAGGTGAGACATTATATCTATACCTTGCAGCCGGGATGGAAGTTATCAATGGAGCGCTGGTCAGGGAAGTGTGCAAAATCTAACGCCCGGTCTATTATGTCAGCCGGACGCTGCAGGGGGCCGAGTTGAGATACAGTGCCCAAGAGAAGTTAGCCATGGCACTAGTCCATGCGGCAAGACGCCTCAGATCATATTTCCAAACCCATCCCATCGTGGTGCTAACAAACGAGCCACTCAAGGCGATCCTGACAAGGCCAGGAATACCGGGAAGGTTGGCCAAGTGGGCAGTGGAGCTAGGCGAACACGCCATCGAGTTCGCCCAAAGAAAACATATCAAAGGGCGGATAATGGCCGATTTCCTGGCAGAGTTGCCATCCAGGATCGAGGCGGAGGATGAAATCACCATCAATGAGCCGAGCGAGCCAACCGACAAGAAACCACGACGCGTTGACAAGGCGGGATGGTGGAAGCTGCATGTGGAAGGCGCATCCGGTGTGGAAGGATCAGGAGATGGGTTGATAGTGACGGACCCCGATGGCATGGAGGCGACATACGCGTTGAGATTCCAGTTCCCTGCTACAAATAACGAGGCCGAATAAGAAGTGCTGATTGCAGGCATGGAGATAGCAAGAGCATTGGGTGCGACCAAGCTGGACGCGTATGGGGACTCGGCATTGGTGGCAAACCAGTTCAACGGATCGTACGTGGCCAAGGATCCATCCATGCAGAAGTACTTGGCAAAAGTGAAAAGTTTGGCGGTACAGTTCGAAGGATTTGAGGTGACCCAAGTCACTAGATCCGAGAACACCAGGACGGATGCCCTCAGCAAGTTGGCTTCCACAGTAAGTAGCCATCTGTCTAAAGGAGTTTTGGTGGAAACTCTGCCAACCAGATCAACCGATGGTATGACGGTTGCAGTCGTTGAGACTGAACCGCCATGCTGGTTGACATCGATGCGGGACTATCTGCTCAGCGGTGCCTTACCATCTGACCAGAAAGAAGCAAGAGCTCTGGAGAGGAAGGCGCTGAATTTTGCGCTCAAGAATGGGGTGGTGTACAAGAGAGGATACCTGCAGTCGTGGTTGCGTTGCCTAACACCCAAACAAGCGGAGAGGATCTTGAGAGAACTCCACGAGGGAAGCGGCGGCAGTTATCAAAGAGCTCGAACACTTGCACTAAGGGCAACGTGAGCAGGCTACTATTGGTCCAACATGAGGGTTGATGCCGACCATGTGGTCAAGACATGTCATTAGTGCCAAGTGCATGACCATCACAACCCGGCCAGCCCATGAAGAGCATAACAGGCCCATGACCATTCGCAAAGTGGGGTATCGATATAGTCGGCCCGTTCCCCCAAACTAGTGGCAAAAGAAGGTTCTTAGTGGTCGCCGTCGACTACTTCACTAAGTGGATCGAGGTGGAACCGTTGGAAACCATCACAGGCAAGAGGATGACCATTTTCGTGTGGAGAAACATCGTGTGCAGATTTGGCTTGCCCAGGACAATCATCAGCGACAATGGACGCCAGTTTGAAGGAGGAGTGTTCAGACACTAGTGCAACCAGACAGGCATCAAGCAAAGTTTCACGTCAGTGGCCCATCCACAAGCCAACGGCCTCACTGAGCGGACCAACAGAACAATCGTGCAAGGGCTAAAAAGAAGGCTAGACGGTGCAAAAGGGATCGGGTGGACGAGCTTCCATCAGTGCTCTGGGCAAACAGGACACCGCCGCGAACTGCAACAGGTGAATCACCTTACTTTCTCTGTTTTGGCAGTGAGGCCCTCATCCCACCTGAGCTCATCATCCCGTCGCCACGATCGGCCATTCCGGACGCTGAACCAGATAATGAGCAGCGCTTGAGGGAAATCTTGGAGAACCTGGAGAGAGCCAGAGAACAGGCCACGATCAAGGAGGCGGCCTATAAGTCATATGTGGAAAACCGCTACAACGCGAGGTTGCACATAAGGAACCTCAAGCAAGGTGAACTGGCCCTCCGAAAGAATGAAGCCAGCCGGGTTGAAGGCCTAAAGAAGCTGGATGTCACGTGGGAAGCACCGTATGTGGTTGTAGAAGTGCTGGGAAACGGCGCATATAAGCTACAGACCATGGCGGGCGAATCAGTCCCGAGGACGTGGAACATGGAGAACCTCCGCCGGTACTATGGTTGAGCAGCGTCAGGTCCACGAGAAAGGTACCACTTAGCTTGTAAATAATGGAGAAATACTTTTGGAAAACGGATTCCTGATCAGATCGTGACTTTTGCCCTCATAAGGGATGTGATCTCGAAGAAATCCAGTTTTCCCGCGCAAAACTGTATCCTTTGTACTCTCCTCTGTTATCGATGTATTTTAAGTGTTAATTTCAAGAACATATCATCTCTTGTTTGTTCATTCATGCCTCATTTTGAAAGTCGAATGACGAGATCGGAATTTGTGATAATGGACATTGAGGGTGGCAGTTCAGCCCACCGCTCCGGTTAACCGGACAAGGCAGTAGAACACTCAGCACATTCCACACCTGAGTTGTGAAGCATCAGAGATGCGTCTTTGTCAACGCGTCAGAAATATCATCTGGAGAGACAATGATGCATTTAAGTGTATTTCCACACTCATGGGCAAGTCGGTCGACACGATCATGATCGTGACCGCCAGGCCGAGATTGAGGCTTAGCCGCTCTTCTCGAGTACTGAACGTAGGCATGGTTTTTGCTCAAATGCGAACATACAAACATGGCAAACCATATCCTCTCCTTATTACGGGTAGCAACCGTTTGGGAGAAAAGGTGGGTGTTTCTTCAATGAAAACCCATGTCGGACACGGACCGATTAACCAAGTTCATGGCTTAGCAGCCTTAACTTTGAAAATACCAAGGACAGGATAACTTTCCCAGATCTTGGTGGCTTAGACAAGGTTTAGCGACCTCCAAGTCCGCAGACAGCCAGACATATGGCATCATGTCACACACGGTTAAACCGATCATCCATCCGGATAGTTCATCCGGATGACTCATCCATCATCATCAAAAAGGATGATGAGTCCCCATTTGAGCAACGGTAAGTAAAACGATAAGGTATATGAAAGATACACAAGGTATGAACCAAACATGTAAAATACTAAACCAATAGGTTACAATGAAAATACAAAGTCTTCGCAGGAATACAGAAGCAATGTGTTCGAATTTGGCCCTCCACGGGTTATTACAGACCAAAAAAAATATTCAAAAGAAGAAAAACAGAAGAGAAGGAAAGGAAGGTTGAAGTCGAATCAATGGTTCTGGGCAGAAACCAGAACGTCATTTCCTGCATTCTCCAAGTCCTTAACGAGCCCTTCATCCGCCACAACTTGACCGTCGACGACGACCGGCGGGACGATAACATCTGGTTCCCAAGCAGAAAGCTCAACGGGAGTCATCTCACCCGACAGAGTAGAGAAGTACTTAGAGAAGTGTAGCCAACGTAGGCACCAGTGAGCTCAGAGAGGGCAGTGGCGTAGGCCGCAGAATCTTCATACACGTTGTCTAGTGCGTATGCCCGTCGCATGAAGGCAGAAGTGCGTGCAACAGCACGATCGGAGCGAGCTACCTTGGCAAAGACTTCACGCATGCCGGAGGTCATCACGGTCTGGTAGACGGTGGCGAAATTTGCCTTATCTTCCAGTGCTTTCTTCAGTCGGGCCTCGAATTTGGCGTAGCAGGCCTGCAGAGCGGTTAGTTCATCAGATACCTTGGTTATCTGCCCAACTTTCTCAACAACCTCATCTAGACACCCCTGTAGTTCAATTGCAGATTTTTGAGCATCACTAGCATCTCTCGCCGCTTTCATTTTTTCCCCATCCGAGATGGTGATCGCCAGTTGGGCATTGACGGCATCTAGTTGTTTCTTCAACGCCTGTTCAGACTCCATCCAATCGTCGGGCGCCAGTCGGCATTAGCATCAGCTTTAGCATCAGATTGAAGCTTGGCTATCTCCGCATCAGCAAGGGCCAGTTGCCTTTTCAATGGCCGAGCTCAACAAGGGCGGCTTGATGCACTTTCGCCTCTTTCTCCCGTGCCAGGCAAAAGACGCTAAGGTCAGAAAGAACAGCAAGGGACGAGCAAGCACCCTGAGAATGCATCATACGGAGTTAAGATGCGAAAACAAAGGCATGAAAAAGTGTTAAAAGAACGCAAAAAGAGAGACTTACGTCAAAGACGGATGAGACCAAGTTATCTGCGGCATTCTTGACACCCTGAAGGTTCAATGCCGGATTCTTCGCCCAAGCCTTGAAATGATCGCTGGGCATCACTTCCTTAAGATACTCCAACCAACCAACAGGCGTGTTCAGAAAGACGTTGGAAGCACGAGGTTTTCCCTGACCACCATCAGATTGGGAAGGCACGCGATTGTCACTGGTATGGGGCGGAGCTCGACCACCATGCTGCTGACCGACCAGAGTCGATGGATCAACCTTAAGGCCACTCTTCAAATGGCCGGCCATTTGCTGGAGGGACAGAGCATTCTTGAAGTTTGCGAACTCATCGCGACCGCCAATCCCCATCTGGAACAACTGATCATGTGTAAGACCCTTTGACGATCCAGTATCCTGATATGGGATGGTTGAGCCACCAGCGTTGCCGTCCTTGTCGGTTTGGAGAGATTGACTAAGTGACTGGGTGGATTGGTTAGGACCGTTGTTATCATCCAACCTCTGGCGTTGGGAAGGGCGATCAAACTTAGACACATCAATGGCGAGCCGGCGATGAGACATGGCTGCAAGAGGTAAGTGTCAAGAGGAAAGAACAGTTAAAAAAAACCAAACAAAGGAGGAAAGCCTAGCTACATGCCTTTGTCGGTCAGACCGTGTTTCAGGATAGAAGGCCCAGCAGGCGGGACACAGATCTCGACATCTTGCTTAACTTGTTCAGTGCCCCGGATGACAGTATCATCATCATCATGGACGGCGGCGTCATCATCCTTGATGGCAGGGAGCACACGACGATGAGGAAGGCCGGAATCCCGCAGCCTTTCATCCAACTTCAAGACATCCCACTTTTCTCTGGTCTCTCCCTCAAAGCCTTGATGGCAGAAGCCAAGCGATTCTGAGACACACTGTCTGGAGCATGACCGTGAGTTTCTGGATCACCCACGGCTCGACGAGGGCGAGAGGCGGTGGGACCATACACTACATCTTCATCAACAAACATAAACTTGACCTTCCAGTCCCGCATCTTGGGAATACCGGTCAAGATGTGCAGGTCAGCCTTGGGGCGAATCTTAATATGGCCCCAACCATCCTCGTTGTCGCCACCACCGGTGTAGAAGAACACCCTGAACAGAGTAATAGAGGAGACAACCCCACGAGCACCACACAGCGTCTCAAAGCCAATCACATTGCGCACAACATTCGGCGTCATCGAGCCCAGAGTCATGTCAAAGTAGCATATGATAGATTGGCAGAAGGGAGTAAGGGGGAACCTGCCGCTACAACGAGTCAAGTGCTCGTAGTAGACCGGAACCTTGCCCGCCGGAACGGAGTTGATGGTATCGCTGGGCTTAGGTCGGACGACGGACTTCGCCATATCAGCAATATGGAGGCCTTCAGTGTCTCGACAAATCTGGATGAACTCAGCCACCTCATCGTCGGTGATTTGGCAGAACGCGCCGGAGACTAGGACATCCATGTTGCCCGAAATCGGATAGACACGACAAAGGCAATAACAGGAAAGCACAGAAAAAGAAACTAAGTGATAAGGGCAGTATACCTGAAGGTGAAGAGAGCGAGTTTGTGAAAGGAAGGAGGAGATAAAAGAAGAAGCAGTTTCGAATTTGAATGAAAAAGGGGGGAGTTATTTGAGCAGTTAAAGCAATAATGGTGGTTGCCAAAAAGTTGCACAGTAACCGAGACCAACCGGTCGCATCCCCAAGGAAAAGCGACGACACGTGGCAGACATGCAGTTAAGTCAGCAGGCCCACGCTCGCTAGGATTCCAAAAGCCCATTGAAAGCCCCACACTCGAACCGTCGTTTCAAGCTGGGACTTGGAGGGACTTGTTAGGGTCGAGCATCTCACCATCCCGATCCCTCATCCTGCATCACGATCGGGCCTGACCCGACAGCAGACTGGAGCATTACCTACCCTGGCAGGAGAATTTTCCTAGACCAGCTAACGGCGTGGTTTGATGTGACCAGGGCCAGCTTTCCAGCAATATAAGTATCTCTCTAACACACTAGAGAGAGGTAAGTTGACAAAACACTACCAAACACATACCCATTCTCCGAATAGTCTACTGACTTTAGCATCAGAGCGAGAACGGCAGTTAGCCGCCCCGACCTGATTGAGAGTTCTTAATTCTTAGCAGGCTTCCTTCATCCGCCATCACGATGGATCATCAGGATGTAACATTATGACTGTAACACAGGCCAAGTATGCCAGGGACATACTTCAGCGTGCTGGGATGTTGGATGCTACACCTATTTCTACCCCGTTTTTACCTTTGTCTCATCTTCATAGCAGCACGAGTGGTCCTTTTCATAATCCCAAGTTGTATCGTTCACTTGTTGGAGCTCTTCAGTATCTGACTATCACTCGTCCAGATTTGTCGTTTGCGGTTAACTCAGTGAGTCAGTTTCTACAGGATCTTCGTGATGATCACTTCTCGGCAGTGACTCGGATACTTCGGTATGTTCTTGGTACGCAACATTGTGGTTTGACCTTTTCTGCTGGTGGTGTTTTGGAGGTACTTGCTTACTCGGATGCGGACTGGGCTCGGTGCTTAGAGACTCGGCGTTCTACATATGGATATGCTGTTTTTCTGGGTGGAAATCTAGTTGTATGGAGTGCTAAGAAGCAACCCACTGTCTCTAGATCGAGTTCGGAATCGGAGTATCGTGCTCTGGCCAATATAGTTTCAGAAGTTGTCTGGCTTATGCATCTTTTTCGTGATCTGCGTTTTCCTCTGCAGGGTTCTCCCTTACTTCTCTGTGACAATAACAGTGTTATCTTTTTGGCGGAGAATCCTGTTGCACATAAAAGGGCTAAGCATATTGATATTGATTATCATTTTGTGCGGGAGCTGGTAGCTGGAGGCAAGTTTCGTGTTGGTCATGTTCCTACATCTCTGCAGGTGGCGGATATTTTTACCGAGAGTCTCAATCGTGCCTTGTTTGATTTTTTTCCGGTCCAAGCTTTGCGTCTCCATCAATCCGACGCTTCGCTTGAGGGGGGTGTCACAATAGAAGAAGAATCCGATTAGGGTTTTGTTTGTGTTTATTGTATTTATTGTATATTGCAGTTATGTCCTTAGGGTTTAGATAGTTTTGGTAATTATTATTACATCCTTGTATGTACTATAAGAGCATCTCCAAAGGAAAACACCAAATTTGATATATAATACACCGAATTTGGTGTTGTTACAGTAATTCTACACTATATTTTTCCAACCACAACACTCTATTTTACACTAAAAAGAATATTTCATCACATACTATATAGAATATATTATTTTATTACATTCGTCTACTTTAACTTTTAGATTTTAAGATTGTTTACATTATTAATATTAGATGGTATATTGTCAACTATGACGAGACAACTAATTTTAATTTATTAAATTAAATATCTAATGTAAATGGTGATTAATTTATATATAAATACATTTAACATAAGTATGATTAAGTTGCGGATGATATGAACCGTCTATAAACCCTTCAGTTGGAGGCGATTTTGGCGATTTGTTTCTTCCCATCTTCACGAACCCTTACGCAGTTTGATCGGCGCCGCCGTCATGGTGGAGCCGCCAATCGGCGATCAAGCCCCTCCATTGCTGTCATATGCCCAGATGCTCAATACCCATCCCTCATCAACTTCCGATCTGATCATTCATGCACAATCCAGTGAAACCAGAGTGCCCTTCAATCCAAAACAGCGTGTTGATCACTTGGGGGAACCAGGGATCCACTTCTCCGATGAGGAGTGTGATCGACTGGAGGCCCCGATGAGATACACACTGGTCGGAACTTTCTCTAGATCTCGTCCACAGATGGATAGACTGAGAAAAGATTTTCAGACAGCTGGATTTTCTGGGCAATTTGGGATTTTTCTGGTAGATAATAAACATGTTTTTATTCATTTTGAACTCCCTGATGATTTCTACAGGTGTTGGATGCATAAAGTGTGGAACTTTGGATTTTATTCGCTACGGATCACTAAATGGAGTGCAGATTTCAATCCTAGGGCTGAATCACCATTGGTACCAGTATGGGTATGCTTCTATGGCCTTCCACATCAATTATTTGAAGAAAATACAATGTTATCTCTAGGTAACCTAATAGGACCTCCTGTGAAGGTAGATAAAGCAACAATAAAAAAAACTAGGCCTCATGTAGCCAAAGTCTGTGTAGAAGTTGATGTTTCTAAATCTTTATGTGAGCGAGTATGGATCAATTACAGAAATAAAGGTTTTTGGCAGTATGGGTTGAATATGAAGGTGTGCCAGATTATTGCAAAAAGTGTCTTAAACTTGGTCACAATGATTCTGTTTGCAAAAATGACCTTGCTATAAGGCAGGAACAAAATCATTGGAAACCTATGAATTTTGATACAAAAATTAATCAACATGCCTCATCATCTGGTCTTACAAATAAGGAAAAAATAAGGTAGCTACTGATATCGCTAACAATATTGCTGAAGATGCCTCCTTGGGAAAGACAGGCTTTGATGCAGGTGCAGGACAGGTCTGGAAGGTTAAAGGGAAAGGAAAGATGGTTTCAACTGAAATCCCTAATAAAGCAAATCCAAGTGCAACTACTGAAGCTGTACATATTTCAAACAGCTTTGAAGCTCTGTCAAACATTGCTGGAAATGCTGAGGAACAACCAGTAAAAATCAATCAAATAGAAGTGATTACACTCAATGAGGAAGAAGACAAGACAAAAGAAGTGGAATAAGATCAATCAGAGGAGACTAATGTAGCATCACCACAGATTGTAAATGCAATGAGCCCTCTGAATCCTAAACAGGTAAATTCTCAGGTAACTTCTCCTTTAACTGAAGAGGAACATAGCTTGATAAATAATTTGCCGCATAGTTCTACTTTTAAGTGGTCTCAGGAGAAAAAGTCTAAAGAAGCAGAGGGAGATTTTATTTTAGAAAGTATAGATCAGGGCAGATTTAATAGGTTATTGTCTGAGTCTCAACCCGAAGTCTCTATTGACTCTACTGTTCAAATCCCTAAAACAGGGAGGAAAGCAAGAGGGAAAAATAAAGATTATACTAGTACACAAAAAAATGTAGTCACTAGGTCTCAAATTGATCCATCTAATCTATTTTAATATGTCAGGAGTGAAATTATGTGTTTGGAATGTAAGAGGTATTAGGAATAAAACAACACAGGCTAGATTTTTACATGTTAAAAGAAAGCATCATATAGGTCTCTTTGTTATTATAGAACCTCTTTTAAACAATAGTAAAATAGCATCTATTGCATATAGACTAGGATACACTCATTTTTATGCTGCACCTAGAGATAAAATATGGTTGTTTTGGAATGATGATTTTAAAATTACAGTTTTATCCACACATGATCAGTGCATTTGTACTGAAATACAACATCACTCTATGACAGAAACATGGAATGCAATTTTTATATATGCCAGGCACAATTTAGTTGCAAGAAGGGACTTATGGGATTTTTTAAATCAGTTTACTAGTCTTGCAACTATTATTATTGGTGATTTTAATGCGATTAGATACTCATCTGAATATATTGGCCAATCATCACCTAATCTAGACTCAATGCATGAGTTTAATGAATTTATTGAGGACAACTTGTTAACTGAAATACCTTCTTCTTGGAATTTTTTTACATGGGCTGGAAATCGTAGGTCTAGAAATAGAAGTATCGGGACAGTATGGGAGAGACTGGATAGGGGACTGATGTCTAGTGCATTTCACACTATTTTTCCTAATACTAGCATCAGGGTAAAATCAAGTTTGGCTTCTGATCATGCTCTTATGTTGGTTAACTTGGACAATTCTCCTCAGAGTTCTATTGGCAGAGCATTTAAGTTTCAGCATTGCTGGCTTGCTCATGATGATTTTATGAATTTGGTTGATGATAACTGGTCTGCTCCTACAGGTCTTTATGGCATGATTAATTTTTCTTTAAAATTAAGAAGGCTAAAAAATAAGTTTAAAGACTGGAACAAAAATGTCTTTGGAAATGTGCATGACTGTGTTAAAATTGCTGAAGATAAAGTCCTAATGAGTGAGATAGAATACCAGAATAATGCAACAGGAGCTAATAGAACTGAATTACATCTAGCACAGGCTGAGTTAACTAAAGCATTATTGAGAGAGGAAATATATTGGAAGCAGAAATCCAGGGTTAAATGGTTGCAGGAGGGTGATTCTAATACAAAAATTTTTCACTCTACGGTTAAGTCGAGACATTCGAAACAGAAGATAGCTTTAATTAAAAACTCTTCTAATGAATGGATTTCTAATCCAGATGATATTGGAAATGAGGCTGTGCAATTTTTTAAACATTTGCTTTCTGATGAATCTAATGTTTCTGATGAGGACTATACAGATGAACTATTACAGAATGTTCCGCAGATGGTGGACCTTGATATGAACAATTCCCTTACAAAACAAGTGCCCATGGAAGAACTGAAAGATATTGTCTTTAATATGGACGGTGACTCAGCCCCTGGTCCAGATGGCACGGGGAAATTTTACACTAACTGCTGGAGCATTATATCATCTGATTTACTACAGGCAGTGAATGAGTTCCTTCTGGGAGTACCTATACCGACAGCCATATCAGCATCATTCATCACACTTATTCCTAAAAGGCAGGTAAACACGAGTTTCTCAGACTATAGGCCTATTAGTCTCTCGAATTTTTTAAATAAAATTATGTCGAGATTTTATACTGATAGGCTCAAACCCATGGTATCTAGCTTAATTTCACCAGGACAATCAGCTTTTGTATCTGGTAGAGAGCTAGCTGACAATGTTCTGTTAATGCAAGAGCTAATTGAATTTTTGAATACTAAACAGTGAGGATTTAATATATTCTTTAAACTGGATATGATGAAAGCTTTTGATAGAGTATCTTGGCATTTTCTGTCTAAGTTACTAAGGAAAATGGGATTTTCAAACCTTTTTGTCAGTAACACCATGGGTAACATAAAAGCAACAAAGTTTTCAGTTTTGGTCAATGGGAAACCTTTTGGTTTTTTTGATGCTTCAAGGGGTATAAAGCAAGGAGATCCACTGTCTCCTTTCCTTTTTATTCTATTAACTGAAGCTTTCACTAGAACCTTAAGATCTCTTTATGAACAGTCCAAAATTGATTACTACAGATTGCCAAATATTACACAAAAGATCACTAGTTTAAGTTTTGCTGATGATACTTGTGTTTTCCTGAGTGCTAATAGACACAGCATGATCAACTTAATGAGTTTTCTAGAGAAATATGAGTCTGCTACAGGTCAAAAAATAAATATTGAAAAATCAGCATATTACCTGTCTAGATCAGCACCCAATAGTTATCATGCAATGGTCTCTGATATTACTGGAATGACTAAAGGAAATTTCCCATTTAAGTATCTTGGTTGTCCTATTTTTACTGGAAAAAAGAAACATTCTTATTTTCAACCATTATATGACAATATAACTGCTAAATTGGAATCATGGCAAAATAAAATGCTTACACAGGCTGGAAGATTAATTCTAGCAAAACATGTCTTGTCTGCCATCCCACTGCACATTCTAGCTATTGTAAAACCTACTAATGGGATTTTGGATAGACTTCATGTCATATTTGCCAAATTTTTATGGGGAAAATCTGAATATGGTCAAAATAAAGTTTGGAGAGCTTGGTCTAATTTGTGTTATCCTTTTCTGGAAAATGGTCTGGCAGTTAAAAATTTACATACTTTGATGGACTGTTTTTCATTGAAAATTTGGTGGAAGTTGCAAATTGGAAATAGTCTATGGGCATCCTTTATGTGGTCTTTGCCAGGCTATAAAATGAAATCCAGAACCTGGAAAAGATATAGAGAGGTTGATGGAATTGCTCAGAATAATTCAATGATACAGGTAGGAGCTGGTGAGATATCTTTTTGGGACAGTAATTGGCTGGGAATTGGATGTTTGATTGATCTATGGAATTCTGATTTTAATATCCCCTTGACTGACCTAACAGTTAAGGAATTCTTCTATGATCAACAAAATATACTTGATAGCCTTATGTTTGGATTTTCACAAGATGTTATTGTCACATTGCAAAAAGATTTCTCAATATATGAAGGGTATTCTGATAAGCTTATTTGGAAACCAGAACCTACTGGTTCTTTTTCTATATCTTCAGCAAAGTATGATCTATATAACATCGATCTGCTGTTACTGTGGAAATAATTCTGATGATCTGCAACATGTGTTTAATGACTGTGTATTCATTAAGGAATTATGGAATTATTTTCATATCCTTTTTGATATTACACCAGTATCTTTTGAGAATCTCTGGGATAGGTTCTTTCATTATTGGAATCTGTCAGTAAAATCGGAATTACACAGATTGCTTATTAGAATAATGCCTCTCTTTGTGACTTGGACAATCTGGTGCTCCAGAAATTCTTTTATGCATGATCATATCAAGCCACACTTGAACACTATGAAGAAGCTCATTCTGTTGAATATACAGAATACCATAAAAGCTCATCATCTAAGATGGAAACATTCAGAAATTGGTCATATTCACAATGATCTATTGGATATAACATCTATTTGTTCTGTTGTTTCTACGACATTTTTAGTTAAACAGGTATCTCGGAGACATCCCACAGGCTTCAAACTCAATACGGATGGATCCTCTTTAGGGAATCCAGGAGAAGCAGGAGCTGGACTTGTTATAAGAAATGCTTTGGGTGAAGTTGTTATAGCAAAGTCGATATATCTGAACAGAAGAACAAGTCTGGAAGCTGAAACATTGGCATTGGCTGAAGGTTTACAGACAGCTTATTATGAAGGACTACAAGAATTGGAAGTGGAGGTGGATTCCTTGATTCTGCTAAAAATAATCACAAGACAGTATAAGATTCCCTGGAAGCTTGAACCATTGATCAGAAATATATGGCAGCTTGTAAGTGACATCTCTCCCTCTAATATTAAGTTTAAACATATATATAGAGAGTCAAATTCTGTGACAGATTCGTTAGCTAGATTAGCTAGTGGGGAGAGAAATAATTTCACTTTCACACATAGCACTCTACCTAGAAAAGTGAAAGGATTGGTAATGCTAGATAGTAGGAATGTGCCCTACTTAAGAGTGTAGATGCAGCTAATTATCTCTTAAATTTTCAGGCGCAAGGCCAATACACTTTGGAGAAAGGTTGAGCAGAAAGAATTGGAGAATCAAGCTGACATTCAACTCTGGATCAAGACTTGTACTCCCAGAATTCACCAAATCTTAAGTCCTTTTTGAAACCTCGTGCTCGTCGGCAGAGATGGGCTTCGCATAGCGATCCCTAACATGCTTGCGAGTAATGAGTCATTTTGTCGGCAGAATTAGTTTTCGCGAGTCGATGCCTAACATGCTTGCAAATATGACATAGGTGTAAATTAGGACTTTTCCCTTATAGTCATATAGTTGTATAAAACCTTTGTTGTTTTTTACTCATTTTTCAACATATGTACTTTCACAACTTGATTATTTTGGGTGTGGTGAGCCAAATAAATTTCACTCCACTGTGTGGTTTTAACTCAAAAAAAAAAAACATTTAACATGAACTTTATTTTGTCTTATTCATATTTAAGTTTGACTACAGGTTTAAATAAGGTAATTATGAAAATTAGAATTATTAATAATAAAAAAATAAAAATAAAAAAGATTGCTTTGCATTAGCACTGTCCGGCTAATAACAATGTCTAGGTAATAATATTAGTGGAAAGAACATGCAGCGAATTCAAATTGAGAAATAAAATATCAATATCCTATATATGGTGGGATTGTACAGAAACACAACAAAAGAGCTGATTTACTGTATTACTCATCAAATATAGCGGGTGACTTAGCATCCATTGGAATGGGGCAATTTATAGAGAGACTCCATAATATGTCCGTTACACACAATCATGCGCTATAAATAGCGTCGGTTGGTGATGGTCTAAATACTTATGTAAATTTTAATGGAAATCAGTTTGGGAATTAGTTTTTACACGATGATTTGACAATAAACGACGAATATTTGACGATTAGCAACGATGATTTGATGATTAACGATGAAGATTTGATGATTTGATGATGAACGACAATGATTTGACGATAAACGACGAAGATTTGACGATTAACAACAAAGATTTGACGATGAACGACAAAGATTTGATGATTTGATAATGAATGATGATGATTTGATGATAAACGATGATGATTTGATGATAACGACGAATATTTGACAATTAACAACGATGATTTGACGATGAACGGCGAAAATTTGATGATTTGATAATGAACGATGATGATTTGATGATAAACAATGATGATTTCGATAAACGACGAAAATTCGATGATTAACAACGAAGATTTGACGATGAACGGCGATGATTTGATGATTTGGTTGTGAACGATGATGATTTGATGATGAACGACAATGTTTTGACGATAAACGACGAAGATTTGACGATTAATAGCGATGATTTGACGATGAACGACGAAGATTTGATGATGAACAACGAAGATTTGATGATGAACGACGATGATTTGATGATGAATGGTAATAATTTGATGAATAACGATGATTTGGTAATGAACGCCGATGATTTGATGATGAACGATGATGATTTGATGAAGAGGAAGATGAATTGTGGTTGATATAGTGAACTGATTGAAAGTAACTAAAATATAATAATTACAATTTGACCCCAAAAGTTTGTATGAACCATATGAGGTCCATTTGCCTTACCATAATGCTGCCTTACCAGAGAGTATCTCTTGTTCTACATGTTTCATTCTTATTATTTAAGACCTATTTTTGTAAATGTTTCCTAATTTTCTCTGATTTTCAATTGATTTGGTAAATTTGTAATTATAGTCTATTTAGTTTCGTTCAATTTTGGTATACCATGGTTTTCTATGATCTCTATCACTATAACATTATACAATTTCCTAAATCTTTATAAATATATATTTATTAGATACGTCACATATTCTTAATTAATATAACCTCTATTAATACAATTTTTTATTCGCCGGTTAAGGATGAAATAAAGTTTTTATAGTTTATTTTGTTATTTTCATTATCTCAAGTTTTTATTTTTTTATTTATTATTATTATTATTATATAATTTATACATGTCATATTTATGTTCTCGACCAGAGAGACGTCTCGTCTCAGACGAGTCTTACATTACAGGAAACATCCACCTTTATTTGCCCGCAAAATGATATGGCCGGATAGAAGAATCTGATTTGGGGATAAATGTTTCAGAATTTCCAATACATTCTTTCACTACTGGGAATGTCGTCGGAGACGTCGCCGGTGCAGGCTGTCCGGCTCTTTCGCCACTCGCATAACTTTTCGAACTCGAAAACCAGTCGGGTAATGCTCTGGAAAATTTAAAGGGCGTAAATTCAAGATAAGCTGTTGGAATATGTTTAAGAATTCGAATATTGTGAGAAGTAGAAATGAATTGAAGAATTTGATGTGGCCGGGTGCGGACATCTGTTTAAGAGTAGAAAAGATGTACAGATTATAGTTTCGATTTCGTGAGGCTGTGATGATCAAACCTAAGAATAGAAACATGAGTGTCTCATAATAATATACTGTTCATATTGAACGATTCCATGTGTTACGAATTCGAAATGAATGTAAATAACGTTGATACTTGAAAAGGATAGGAATAGTAGATGGTGACGTCTGTGAAATAGTGTTTGAAGACACATTTAAGAAGAGTAAGCACGTGACACGCAACGTTACGATATCGAAGATAGTATATTTTTAGGTTTTACTAAAACCAAACCATCTCACGTAAGGAATGTACTGTAGAATTGTCCCCGTAGCAGGTGTTTAGAACTCGAAATATTGTATAAATTAAGTCTTACGAAAGCGAAGTTCATGGCAAGTGTCTATCTCAGCTGGACAAAAAGATTCCCTACAATTTACCCAGATAGAAAGGTAGTAAATATTAGTTTGCATTAACTTACGAAATCGTAAATTGGCATTTTGGAGTTACGTTTTAGACAGAAAGATCCTCTAGATCCAAGTCGGAAAAGAAACATGATAGAAAAAAAAGCTAAAATGTACTCTACATTGTTTTTCAATTTCGTAATCATGCGCCACAAACCCCGTACATAAGTTTCGAAATCTAAATTTATGACAATTTTAAAATTATTTATAATATATCTCGAAAACAAATTATAAAAACCTTGGATCAGATGTCGAAAAGTGTTGTTTGCTGTAGTGTCTACGAGATCTTAAATGTCTACAATCTAGAAGTATAAGAAGTCGAAAACTGTTACGTTCAAATTAAAACTTGAGAAGTCGCAATGTCACGTATTCCTCTTACTTTTAGAAATCAAAAATTTTGCTATTTTATTTATTTTAATGTTTATTGCGCGTTTCATGCTTAGTGGTGCATCGTTGTTAAATTAAATAGAATATGAATGAAATTAAATATAATGAAATGAGAATATACATGGTTGTAAAGTAGTATTACATCATATACATATAGTACTTTCAATGAACAATGAAATTTATTTCTCGATTGGATCGACTTCATGCAGTGTAGTCGCAAATGGATACTAGAAACATGTGAAATGCATTACAAATGATATAGATACCAATAATATGCTACATATATTAAGGCACCAATATTAAGGCGGCCAATATGCACATACTCAAGAATCGTTATTACTTATATATGCTAGAGAACATAAGTATGACCAAGAAGTAGCAAGTAGAAAATTTGACACATTAACCTACATGTGTATATAGAGCGAATTATAACAAAAGCTAATTAATGGTTAACTATACAATATAACGTCGAATATTTCCATTTAATATAAAATCATTTATCGTAGCCCTAAACCAAAATTACCCAACATTTTTAGATATCGAACATGTAAACGGCTTCTAAGCCGATTTCTCGTACTATACATGCTTTTCATGGATACCAAAATGAATTCGAGTAATTAAAATTCTCTTGAAATTTACACGAGTGTTTTAAATATTGCGACCCACGGGGGTGGGTTTAGGGTTTTGAGGTGAATCTGTAATGTGTGTGGTTTGCGAATTCGAATAAACATGAATGAGTCATCATCAGTCTCGAAATCGTAAATTGTATAAAGTAAAAATATATAAGATGTCGAAAAAATATGGCGTCAAATTTAAAAGTTCAGAAGTCGAAATGTCACGTATTCCTCTTACTTTTAAATTTCGAAAACATGGCTAATTAATTTATATTAATTTTTATTGAGCTTTTTAAACTTAATGGTGCATCGTTCTGAAATAAAATAGAATATGAATGCAATTAAATATAATGAAATGATAATATACATGTTTGTACTATATTGTTAAAACATATACATATAGTAATTTCAATAAACGATGAAGTTTATTTATCGATTGGATCGAGTTCATGCAGTTCAGTCGCAAATGTCTTTGTAGTAAAGGGAGACTAGAAAACGGGTAAAATTCATTACAAATGACATAGCTAGGTACCAAAAATATTGATGAACAATCAATCATGTAGGTCGGCAGAATCGGAATCATATCAGATCACACGTTAAGGCAACCAATATGCATATACACAGGAACAGTTAGTACATATATATACTAGAGAACATAAGTACGACCAAGAAGTTGCAAGTTCAAAATTTGATAAGTACTCCATAGAAGTCATTGTTCCTTTGGAAGACCCATCCGGAATTTTTGAAGATGTTAAGATTGATTTTCAGACTGGTGAGGGTCCTGCTAATGAGATTATTCCCCTATGGGACACGAATGACGAAGAGATAATTAAATCCAACCTCGCGGATATTTTCCAGATGAAAGACAATGTTGGATTTGGCAGTATTCCAAAGATGTATTCTTCGGATGAAACATGGGAAAACATGAATAAATTGTTTAGGAAAATTCCAGAGTCAAAACAATATGAAGATATGAAGATTGAATTTTATATCCATGAAGGCTCATGTAAAGACATTGTTCCTTTGAGAGATAAGGACAAATATATGAAAATGAACTATGGAGTTGGATTTGGAGATCGTGTTATTCATATTCTCGTATTTACTAAACTTGCACTCAAACCTCTCGATGGTGAAGCGGGGAACTCGGGTCGAGTTCTTTTTAAAGTGGAGGAGAATGATGAAGGAATATATAATATACGAACTAAAGTTGATTCATTTGTCATAAATGATCTATATTCTATCAAACCACCAAAACAAGTACTAGCTCACAAATGTAGTATGCGTTGGAAGTATCCTGTTCATTGGAAGGGACATCCTCGTGCAACTTGTATCAAGTCAGCTGATTATGGATTGGAGTCAATGAGTTTTAGCATTATGAATGATTTGAAGGAGAGCCTTTCAGCTATTGCTTACAACAAGTTCAAAGTATATGAGTTTCTAATTCCAGAGGATAACTCGGGGACGAGTTCTTTTAAAGTGGAGGAGAATGATGCGGGGAAACTTTATACAATAATTGGAACAAAATCAATCAGCGTAAAGGTTCAGCAGTTACATGTTGTTTCTACGTCAACTGAGTTTGCAATGGAGATCGAAGCTATTGATGGTGGAGGGAGTGAACTCGGATGAGTTCTTTTGAATTCGAAGTGACTGATGTAGGACGAATTCACGATCATTGTCAGTGTTCGTCTAACGCCAAATCCCTTTCCTCGAAGGAATCGATTTTCAAGGCTTTTCTTAAATAGTTTTATTATATTCCCTTTAAGAATTAGAATAGTTTTTAATATTCCGTTTTAGTTGTACATTAGGTTTTCTCATAAGATTTAGTCATAGTATTTATTGGAATTTTGTAATCATTATTTGGGAGCTTTCAATTATCAATAATATATATATTCAAGAGTAGTCTGGATTCCAACAACAACCAGACAAGGAGGCAGCGTCGGCGACTTCTTGCTAATTCAGATTGGTGCTGGCGGATCTTTACTGAAATCTTAGCTGCGTCACTGAGTATATAGAGCGAATTATAACAAAAGCTAATTAACGGTTGACTGTAAAATATAACATCGAATATTTTCGTTTAATATAAAAACCATTTAATCGTAGCCCTAAACTAAAATTACCCAACAAGTTTAGATATCGAACTTGTAAACGGCTTTTAAGCCGATTTCTCGTGCTACACATGCTTTTCATGGATACCAAAATGAATTCGAGTAATTAAAATTCTCTCGATATTTACACCAGTGTTTTAAATATTGCGACCCAAGGGGTGGGTTTAGGGTTTAGGGTTTTGAGGTGAATCTGTAATGTGTGTGTTTTGCGAATTCGTATAAACAGGAATAAGTCATCATCAGTCTCGAAATCGTAATTGTATAAAGTAAAAAAAATATAAGAAGTCGCAGACTTTCATCATACTAAGTTTAAACTATTTTTGAGTTCTAAATCTGGTCTTCACATATGTTTTCTATAAGGATTATTATATGATTTTTACCTTCATTCACAAATCAAACAGAGGGATACCCGACTACCTAATCGGGAACGTAACAGTTTTAGTAAACCAGTTACGAAATCGAAAACTGTTTAATCATTCCTTCTTGTGAATGAGAAACCTATTTGATAGAAGCTTCTCCCGGCCATTACAATACTATAAAATGTACCATGAGTCGTGTCAAATTCATCTGAAGAGGATGTCATAATGTTCGATTTTGAAAACAAGTTAAAAATGCACCCTATATTAATATCGAATTCTTAAACTCTAGAACAAATAGGACGTTCTCTTGGCGGTATTTCATCCTTCGAAAGTATGATAGAGGGAAAAAATCATACTTTAATAAGAAATAGTAATGACTTGTAAGTTCGATTTCTTAAACCCTCTTATATTTTCATTTATCCTTACGTTTTTGACTTCGTAAAAATCAGCCGGTCAAACTTCAGCTTCCTATTTATATTGAAGTGGGAATACACAACACTTATTTCTCTCATTTTTTTCACTACTCTACCACATCTACTTTATGATATACCCTCATTTTCTCTTCCAAATCTCTAGATCTACTACTTAATCATCCTCAAAATCATAATCTATACCTCTTTTCTTGATCATCTACCATATCACTTGATTGGGTGAGGTTTTAATTATTGTTGTGTTTGCTTGAACGATGTGATTTGTTTATGTAGAAATCTCAATGAGGGTATCACATAAACACTTAATGAAGGTGTCAATGAGGGTGCATTTGGTTGGCAAGATTTTGCAAAACTTGGACTATCCAAGTCCAATTTTGTAAAATCTTGTTTGGTTCACCAAATTTCCCAAAGTCCAGACTTGCAAAATCCTAAAAAAATAATCAAAGATTTCGTTTCACACTTACAAAATCCCAACCCAACCAAACAAGGATTTTGCAAAACCAGACTCTCAAAATCCCAAACAAAAACCCAAACTCTCAAA
Organism: Sherardia arvensis; assembly: GCA_948330725.1. Classification (NCBI taxonomy): domain Eukaryota; kingdom Viridiplantae; phylum Streptophyta; class Magnoliopsida; order Gentianales; family Rubiaceae; genus Sherardia; species Sherardia arvensis. The sequence goes on from OX415244.1 coordinate 11,846,014, forward strand.
ATCCCAAAACAAAATCCAGACTCTTGCATATCAAATAGTATATCTCTCTTGCATTTGGTGATTCTTTATGGAATGAATCTGATTTTGAAAGTAGTTATTCTATATCAAATGCCCACTAGTTTTATATATGTGAATTTGCATTTTGATTAACTTTATGCTAGAGTCTTAGACTCCTTCCATTTACCTCGCTTGGAGGCATGTTTGCATGATTAGTATTGTTGGGATTAACAAACTTATGAAATGATGAAATAGCAATTTAGCTTACTTTGAGAAACTATAAGTTGAAACCCTAAAACCCAAATCAAACATTAAATACATACACACATCTTTCTAAACCCTAGGCATGATTACGGTTGAGCATTTATGGTGCCTTTGATTCACTTAATTTAGTTTTAACCCTATGTTTAATCTACCCATGTATAAACCTATGTTAGGGAAGAGCATCGATATAATTTCATATATATCTATCTACTTGGTATGACATTGCCTTACATTAAGTCTAAATATATCTCATGTCTAAGGTATAACATGGCTCCCCAAAAGAAGAAGCTAACAAAAAAGCCCGTGAAAAGAACAAGGACGCCTCTTGTGGAAGACCAAGGTGACGGTAACTTGCAACCACAGATTTATTGTCACGAGCTTGTGCAACGCATGAAGAAAGGTATTCTAACACCCATGGAATTCAACCAAGTTGGCGAGCCAATCTTAAAAGAAAGAAGCAAGAAGTTGGGTAGGAAAAGACGGCCCGAACTCAAATTGATATCAAGTACAATGATTGGCTTCTAGTTCCTCATCCTATGAAAGAAAGACTTGTCGAGGAATGCATGGTAAGTGACTTTTAATACTCACGCAATATTATGTGCCTCTATGACTTGTACTTTGTATGATTCTGCACACACAAGTTAATCAGTACGTCATTGCATTAATTAACCCAACCACATTTATGTTTTTGTGTGTCGAAGCGACCATTTCTCATCGATGCACCCAGTATGGAACTTCTCCAAGAAAAGACTATGCAAAGATTATGGAAGATTGCAAGAGATTTTCGTGTTATGCTAGCGTGAGACTATGTATTTGGAGTGAAGAAGCACTTGAACCCTAGACTCATATATACCACCATTCCCGAGCAAAGTTGGGAGTTCTTCAAGAAGTATGCCAAAGGCTATTTTGATGATGTAAGTCAACTCTACAACTACAATATCTACACAAACTATAATGCTTGTTTTAAAATGTGATGATAATGCAATACATATTAACTAGTGCGCATGACATTTCATGTTAGGGTACACATGCGAATAAAAGCAGGAATGCCCAAGCCAACAAATTGCCACATCGAGTGAGTCGCGGCGGCATGCCTTTAGCGGTGGAGAGATTTGTGAGGGACGATAGAGAACGAAGAATCCAAGAAAAAATTGTAGATAGAATGCCCGAGGTCGAGGCAAGGGATTCTACCCTGCCCATGCATGTGGACGATATTAAGAACTTTGAACCCTATCTCAAGGCACGGGAGAAGAAGGATGATGGATATGGAGACAAGGAGGAAATGACAACCTTCTTAAGGGATCTTGTAAGTTTATCTAGTTTCAATTGGCGGTTGTATGGAAAATACATTTTACCTCTTTTGTAACTAGTTATCAATGACCTCTATGTTATTTTCATTATAATGATTAGGGTTCAAACAAAGAGAACGCCGAGAAGGGCGTATTTGACCATCCAAGGTGGGATATGACATCCTTAGTGAGAGTTTGGGTCGTGGACCGTGGTGAGCATCCCGGGAGGATTAGGACTTGCGGCTCCTATGTGTCAAAGCAAGATCTTATCAACAATGCCTATAGGCGGGTATGATGCCCTAGACATATGTTGTCTATTTTGCTACAAATTTGTTATATTTTTCATCATTCTAAGGATGTTAAACTCAGATTTTGGAGTTTGGATATCGCCATATAGGCTTTTGACGCATGTGAAACGATATGCACGTAAATTTGTGACCATAATTTACAGATTCAAGTTTTTCGTTTTAGAAATGCACTAAATTTGCCTTTCATAGGCCACTAGAATATTTACCCTAAAACAAAATCATTTCCAAAACTAATTTCCTTTAGGTTTAAGATCTCGTAAACCTTACATTATAACAACTTACGTCTTCGAACATTTTTGATCATGCAACCAAACTTTACAGAGCCATCCCCTACTTCGCATCCGATCACGCAAAATACTAAATCACAAAACACCATCCTTTCTATTAGTAAACGTACCTACAAAGAATGCTAGATTCGATGTCGTAAAAATGAATACAATGTTACCCTATGTAACGCCCTAGCAATAAATTATATAGTGAAAATACGTAATAAACTTAAGAGTCATAAACTTATGCTGTTACTGGTGGATTTTCGAACTCGAAAATGGACCTGCATAGTAAACTCTAGAAAGTTGACATCCCTTACGTTTCACCCTATTCACAGTTATTTCAAACTTTACTCCATCTATATTACGAGTCGTAACCGTTTTTCGATTTCTAAAGTATTGGCAAACATAAATGTTACGAATCTTAAATGGCATGCATTACTGTATTTCAATGCGGTTATTTCGCTCTCGTAAATCACTACCTAAAATCAACCACAATCACCCGACATGAAACCGGGATTTTCAGACGTCGAAAGAAAATGAGTAAACATTTCGAATCGTATATATCAGCATTCCAACCACCACATCAGATGTCGAAATTGTTGGGTGTCAATCATTTTCGAATTCTAAACTATGAGATTTTTTACTCGTAAGTTTTGGGTCGTTTCGGGGATCAATCCTACACATAAAACACCTTACTACTCGTAAGCATGAGGCCTAGTGTTTTCGAACTCGAAAATAAAGCACGACGGCTCCTTTCACTGTGCAAAACTGGACCGATGGACGGCGGTTCCAGTAACGGCGGGTGCAACCGCCTTGCTTCCTGCCCTGTACCGACGTGTGGGCTTCCTCTCTCCACTAGTGCTTCAACTTTTGCGCAACTTACACTACGGCACAAGTCATAATATTTTAAGACTCATTTCATCACCATATAAATTAGTTAAAGTTAAAATAGTTTACTTATTATTATTAATTCGTATAAAAGTTGGTCGTTTTTTTTTGAAATATGTTGTTCTATTCTTGTTTATGCATACTTTTTACAAAATTTCCTTGCATTGCATATTTTCTTGCAAAAATTACTAGTTTTATATAATTTTTGATTGTCTAATCCAATTATCGATCAACTTACTTGCTCATATCTGACTTTAGTCTTATGTATATAGTTATTAATGATTAAACATGTAATTTGTCAAAAAATCTATACCGGTTAGGATGTTTTTTTCACTCTATTCTATTCTTTGTGTATCGAGATTTTGTTTAAATTTAGAATCATTAAAAGTATAACGCAAATAATCACATCATATAATAATAGCTCATCCAAAAATCACACCACATAATAATAGTTCATCCGTATTTTAATAGCTCATCCAAAAATCACACCACATAATAATAGTTCATCCGTATTTGATTATATTTGTACAAAGTTTTACTAGATTGTAGATAAAGAACACCGGTTGTTACAGAGATCATAATAATAGCTCATCCGTATTTGATTATATTTGTACAAAGTTTTACTAATTGTAGATAAAGAACACCAATCTTGTTATACAGAGATGTTACAATAGTACGTGTTAAATTTTTGTTAAATGATGAAAGCTAAATTTCAACTAACCCGTCATACTCGAGTGGGAATTGAAAACCGATTGGCCACCACCACGTGATGTTGGAAAAAGGACCACCATGCGAATATCGGAGGTGCATTATTGCGCTTTGGAATCTAAATTCACGTGATAATTGTGTTAGAATTCGTGGATGATTATCCATAATACGCGCCCACCAAACAACCATTCACATGAGAGCATATAATCATTTGTATCTAATTTTTTTTTTCTCATCTAGAAATATCGAAAATATAAATGGAACAGATATAAAGGTAAGATTTGTGATTGTTTAATAACATGGGTGGGTGGAGATCGAGTCGAATAAATTCGACTAGAATAATAAAATTGTAAAATTCAAATCATCCCAGTAATAATTTTACATTTGAAAATATAAATATCCAAAATTACTCACTTAATCCATTATTCTTTACTTTCGAGATCATATATATTTTAAACTGTTACATTTTTATTTAAATTTTTTTCTTTTTAAATAAGAGACATCTTTAGATAATAAAAGATAAATCTAATGAAAAATTCTATTTGAAGTGGGTTTTAAAAAAATGAAATTTAAAACCAAAATATACTCTATTTTATTCTTGTATATTAAATTTCAATTAATGGTAAGAGAAATTTATTAGACTTTTCAAATCATGACAAATGATCATATATGAATTTTTCGATCCTGAAACTATTACAGATGCACGAGTAAACAACTTTTAGAGAAATACTCTATAAGTTCTAAATGAGAAAATTCATATGAAGACATATTAATTCTATAAGGATAAGAGTCCGATAGTATTAATAGATAGATGTTATTATGACAATACACTTTTGTAACAAGGTTAATGCACATTAAATGATACATCAGGGATACCATATGACAATTGGATAATTTTATTTTAGCTAGAATTGATTAAAAAAACCGAAAGTGTTTGACAAGAAAGAAGTGCATTTCTGGAGAAGTATAAGTATTGATTTATTCTTCACATGCCATCGACATAGCAAAAGAAAAAAAAATATAATGTGTTACACAGCAACTAAGATGATATCAAAATAATAAAATTTTACACCAGCCATCATCAAAATACATATAGTTTAATCATCTTAAAATAAAAATTACAAACAACAAGAACATTAAATTAGTTCCATAAGTTGCTACACATGTATTGCTTTAAGGGCCTTGGCTCAGTTGTGCCAAGTAGGTGCTGCTGGTTCACTAAGAGCTTGAGCCTGCCACAGAGGTTGCTGGAAAACCACCCACCAATGAATCTGGAGTCCCACATTCAGACTTTTTGATACAGTTGTAGGGTGATGAGTTCATAGCTCTGCACAATGAGTTTTGCTTACAATCAGACTATGATCTCTATTGGATGTAAAGAAACAAGGCAAAAATGTTGAGTAAGCAAAACAAAAACATGGAAGAAACATATACCTTTCCTTGCGCTTCTCCAAAAACCTAGCCAGAGATGCCTTTCGAGCTTGTGGAACAGCTGAGAAAAAAAAATCCATTTAGAAAAATCACTAATAACAACTTGCCAAACATTAACAGGATCCATAAAATGAAACTGCACAATTCAAGACTTAAATGCACACACATAATTAGTAGAATACTTAAGACAACTGCTTATGCAAGTTTATTGATGAAGTTAATAACTGCTCAACTGAATACTGATTCCATACTGTTTGAATAGCTAGGAGTAGAGTAACAACTAAACAAACGAAGCACCGATAATTAAAATCAATAATCAAACTAAACACTACAATTGTCATAAATCAGGTAAAACACTGTGAAAAGAATAACCAAGACAGGATCCAACAAGATTATAAACTTTGAGATATGTAAAAATGTCATACCTGAAGGCATCAAGCAATTGGCAGGAATAGATCCAAGTGAAACCATCTGTGCTTCAACTTTTTTCAGCATGCCATTGGTTTGTGAGGTTTTCACATCATCGCCATTGGGAGAAACGGGATGGGAAGACACAGACATAGGACTTGAAAGGGCCGAGCTAGGTTGCACATTTCTGGGTTGGTTCACAAAAGCAGCATCTCCAGCTGCAAATTTGGAGGGAGGTGACTGAACTGGAGACCTTGCTTGTGAGAGACAACTACTCCCAGCCAGAAACATGATAGCTTGAGCCTGAAATGGGATACAGCCATAAATGAAGATTAAGCAGACTAATCACAACAGCAAACCAATAATGGGTACCTTCTCAGGACTGATATCCTCAAAAACATTCACCGATCCTCCATAAAAGATGGTTAACTGAGCAGGGCTACTAGAAGCTTTGGCACTAAACCTACATGAAAGAAGTATTTAGTTAAGCTATCATCGATTTCCTGAATCTGTTATGGACTAAAATTCAAATTACCTCCTAGCATATAAAGTAGGATACAAAAATTGATGCATACCATGGTTCAGTTGTCCCAGCCAAAAAGTTGTTTGAAGGGGGAGCTGCAACAGGAACACCCCCAACAAATTGTTGCTTTGAAGCGGCACCACCGCCAAAGAAGTTCTGATCAGCAGCAGAAAAAAAAAACGATCCATTAGGAAAGGACTGTCGGCAACTCCCAAACAAAAAATCACTTTCAAAACATAAACAAAACTCTCAGATCTAAGCTTACTTCAGCAGGCTGACATTTCATAAACCCCAGGGCCGCATGGTGATCAGACACGAGCTTCGCAATCTTCTCGTCCTGGACGGACTTAAAGGGCTTGAAAGGTGGAACAGCAGACACCTTACCCGACAGCATCCATGGAGCACCTGAAACTCACACAAGCCAATTTCAGAAGAAAAAAAAACCTTCCTTTTACAAGGAAAAATAGCTACTTTCAAGAGATAGACACGGTTATTTTCCGACTGATCTGAACTAAAATCTGCACAATTCAATACTGAACAAGACCCTATAAGCTAAAGTAAATATAATCCAGCAGCGGAATTTCCAAACCAAGATCAGTAAAGATACATAGACTCAAGCAAAACTGGAAATCTAATAAAACCTCATAATTCAGTAGAGTTTCCAAACCAAGATCAATCAAATAATACAGCCATGAAACTGGGAATCTAATCATCCGCGGGAACTCACCAGAGGAGCCTTCAACTGGTTCTTCCTTCTTCACAACAACAGCAGAATCCTTTCTGGAATTCAGCCCCATAAAGTCTCTCTCCATATCAGAAATTGAAAGTAAAAAGGTCAGGTAAGATAAACAGAAGAATCCCAGATAAAAAAAACACCAATTCACGCACTCATAGGCAGAGTCAATATGGGAGCAAAAGGTAGAGAAGGAAGGAGGAGAGGCAGGGGAGAGAGAGAGAATGAGAGGAGGAGGGAATTTTATAATGAGGCAGAGTGTGGGTGTGTGCGTGATAACAGTATTTTGTATTCTAATCAAACGCCCAGCGCAAGTGGATATGTTAGCTGGTTTCTAAATTCAGCAAAAATAGGTAAGCTTCTAAGTTTATTTCAATTTTATATTAATGGAAATGGCACCACATGGGAAAAGGTTTGGCATGCATTCAATTTAATTTATCAACACTAGCTTCCTTTCATGTCCTTTCTTCCAGTTTTATCCTCAGAAAATGTTTTTTTTTTTTTTTTTGAGGGAGGACTATTGAGCTCTAATTACAATGACAGAATCAATTACAATGATTCTACAACTATTCTAATCCTACTCTAATCTAATCTATTCTATTCTACTGATTCCGTACGCTGAGTTGGCGAGGTCCTCACCCTGATGCTTTGAGTGGAGTGAAGATTCCACCTACACCGGCTTTGGAATACTTGACCAGGGAGGTCAAAGGAAATTCTTTGGAAATGATGCTTTAGAGGGGATTCGACCCTCTGACCTCCGCTGGGCGAGATTCTCAGAAAATGTTGTTACCATCAATTTTCTTCCTTGTAAATTGTTATGAGAGAAACAGAAAATTAATTTCATAGCTCATTTTTTTTAAAATGGAGTATTTAGAAAATCCAACCTTTATATCAATGATTAGTTATCGTAAATCAATTATAATTTGATGATATTAAGGGATGGTAAATAAGTTAAAGCTTACGTGGTGAAAAATAAGTGTACTATCTAACGAATTCATTGCTAAACTTGAAGAATGGTTCTCGAGTGATTTTTTCTGAGAGAAGAGACTTGCAAGAAGTTAATGTTGTTAATACATGGGTGGATATTTTGCCTCTTTTGAGACATTTGATTTGTGAATATAGTTTGCTTGTGACATGATTTTCGAGTTAATACTAGATCATATCAAATTCTCGTGATCTTATTGTAATATTTTTTATCTCTATTATTTAGAAACCAAATGAACACCTCTCGCCTATTTAATTTTTGATTAAAAAATGTTTGAGATTTTTTAATTTTAGATATGTGGTTATTACCAGTTATGCAAATTCTTTAGAAAACCCAACTTTCCTACCGTTTAAATTAAAAAATGCACTATATAAATTAAAACATATAAAAAAAGTCAGAAAAATTGGAAGTTTAAGAGATCTCTTCTTATTATTTTGTGATAGAAGTTCTAAAATTTAATAGCCACCAACGGAGTTCCATTTAACCTTCTATTCGGGAAAAAAAAAAGCAATCTAAGCGAAATAAATGATGTTTTCCTACTAAAAAACATGTTAATCTCATTTTAAAACATTTTAAGACCCTTTCCATAAAGATGGTTGCTTTGGTTGCCAATGACAAATTATTACTAAAATTATTTACTGATATCCATTCCTGAAATAAAATCTATCTAGAACTTTGAGTAGATATTGTTAATATAGATAGAGACTCACAAAACCAACTTTGTAAACAACGTTAATGGCATTCTTTCTTTCCAAAAAAAAAAAACAACGTCAATGGCATGGAAGCAATTAATATCATTCAGGAAAATTAAGACATTTTGGACCACAAATAATACTCTGTAATTGGCCCAGTTCATAAGAGCCCTCTTCAAATGCCTGAATCTGAGGCACAAACAAAGTTGACCCATCAGGGTCTTCAACAGCTACTTACAAGTTGCAAGCAATACAATGAATTCTGGACTCTGGATGGCCCCTTTGGTAAAAATGAGGTTCACAACAAAGGAATAACTGAATGGGGGTGAAGAAACTCGTCAACGGGGGACTGCCGACTCAGCTACAAGAGGCTCGCACACTTCCAGGAGCTCATCACGAAGACCTGTGAAAACAACAGAGTCTGTTTCAATAGCTCTGAATTTGATCAGAGCCGTAGGCACCAGATCCTCCTCCTCAAGTGTGATGGCTTTCTTTCCCGCCTCAGCAAAATGAGGGATCACCCGCCGTTTTATCAGCACTGGATGCAGCAGGTCGAACTCTAAGCTTGGATCCTTCAATGCTGAGCACACAAACTGATAACAAAACATCAAAGAACGAGATCAATGGCTGCAGATGGTATTTGCATAGGAACATTATAGAAGACTGCAACACACAACCTTCCATTAGATCTGAAGAGTTCCCAGAGGCAAGAAGGACGCATACAAGTTATTACCATCCAAGTACATCCAAAAAATATAAGTTTTTAAAGGAAATTTGCTACTCTTTCAGATCAACAAACCAATCAAATATATTTGAGTAATTAAAACTGACTTATTTTGCGGAATATGCAAACAATTAAATAGGGAAAGAATTAAAGGACTTACATCGTAGAGAGCAGTAGTAGATTCTGAGGGGAAAAAGATGCCCTGAAGTACCACTCCGTCAGGAAACTGAACTCTGATAACAGCTTTTCTGTACCTTCTCCTTGCAGCTTTTGCCTGCTTTTCCCTGAGGGATCTTGGAATTAGAAGCTGGGACTCTTCCATTTTCTTTCTTCTACTATCCACTTCTCTTTTTACTTCATCCATGGATAGGTTGTAGTATGAATCAGGCAGTTGAATTCTCGCAGCTATGTTTTCAGGAACAGAAAAGAAGACCCTGATCTGCACAGAAGACATCATGCACGTGGTTAAAGGCGGTTTAGCAGGAACCATACCTCATCAAGTAATAGGAGTTGGTTTATGATGACGATTAATGGTAAATCATGACAAGCATCACCCCTAAAGGAGTAATGTTTTATCAACAAAGCCTTCATACAAGCAAGAGGAGACCCTGACCAATGGAAAACACGACTCTGATAATGTATCGTTGAAATTTAGGACCTCAACTCCCAATTAACAAGACTTCAAAATTACGATTATAACAGTTTCTTGTTTAATTAATTACCACGTGTTGGATACTTGCAGAAATAAGGTTAAATGGAAAATCCACCATCCACATAGATAAAGACTATGATCTCCCCTTTCAGATGACGAAACAGAAAACTAGAGTAGAAATTTATAGCTGAATATTATTTCTTTCTAAAACAGGATCACAGGTAGTATGAAGTTTTTTGTTATTTTTGGAAAAATAAGGTGTATTAGAGAGAGCGAGTCAGTCATCATCCTATTTATCCTTCACGGATCAATAAATTGTTCTACACCCAACCCATTGTTTTAGCATGACATAAGAAGGTAGGCACTTGGCAGTATACACTCTTCTCTCACCTTGACAGCAACAAAATACTTATAAAAAGAACCGTGTTACTCCTAGAGCAGTGATTAGAGAAAAGAATCATTCCCTCTTGGAGATCAGATCCATAGAAGCCTATGTCGGGAGAGAAGGTTGGGGATGACACATGGGAAAATTATAATTGGGGAAAGGTTAATTATAAGTTCGAGACCTTGGTCCTGAATACCAGATAATGTCAAAGTAATAGTTCTGCTTACTACTAAACACAAAAAAATCCAAGCTAGTTAGTTATTCAGTACTTTTTATTATGATTTTGGCACGGTAGGAGTGTTTTCTTGTGATAGTTAAATGTATTTTTTGTTGCTGAGCGCAACAATGTCTTTGCCAACCCATGAAACATTGTAGCAGGATGGACAGCCATTATGTAGCTATTTTGGGATATACATCAAATATATAATATTTATATGCAGCTATAACTAAGTTAAGGAGGTAAAAAATGACAATTTTAATATTATATTTATATGAGTTTTACTTGTAACGGATTCCCTCAATAATGGCTCTAAATCATCAATTAGGGGGTAAAACTTGGAATACCAGTGCATGCAACTAAATGAATAACCAGCTCATCAATTATAAAGTACAAAAGTTTTACGCCCTAATTGATGATAAGATTCTTGTTACAGTAGATATTTTCCCTCTTTTTAAAGAACAACAGAGTAATTGTCCAAGATGAATATTTATAAATGTTCTATTGTCGCAAAGCTAGATACTTTAGCTACCTAGGATTCTAAGGAAAAATTAGTAAGCGATAGATACAGTTGGTGAAGATTTACCCGTTGCTTCATTGACCTTAATTATGTAACTGGATCATAATTTGATGATACTGAAAATTTTCTACCAGTATATCAACAGGTAGAAGATTGAGACAATGAAAAAACGATACTGCATGCTGATCCTAGATTCAGAATAATTGTGACAAGATACAAGGGGGCCAAGTGACAAAGACCTTTTTCCGAGAACCATAACTTAACTAGAGAAATGTTTGATGCAAGACAGGGAAATCAAGGACAGCTATTTATCTTTAACTTAAATTGGCTTTGGATTTGGTTTCACATATGAAACACCAGTGCATGCAACTAAATGAATAACCAGCTCCTTTACTACAAAATCCTTAATTATGAACTTAGCCTGAGTCTGATACTACTTTTAGTGTGAACTATATTAGACCGCGATGATGCATTGGTTCTTTATCTAGATTAGAGTATTCATTAAATGTCATACAGCAACAAACAAACTCTTCCCCCATGATCTAATTTTTATCAGGTAAACGTATTAAATTCGGCATTACAAATGCGAGAGAACAAAACAAGGAACAGCAACAGAATATACAACTACTGACAACTAGTCAAAAGGCAGTAGTTTTACCTGTCTATCAATCTCCTTAGGTTCACGAGGCTCATCTGCCTTAGGTGCAGGTGTAGGTGGCAACTCTGCCTCTTTTCGTGGTTCCAACAAGGAAATTGCCTCTTTCACTGCTGCTAGCTCTTTCACAGACGCGCATTCCATCACGGCCCACATTTCTCCACCATCCTCCTTCAGCTCAAACCCAACACATTCCAGCAACTCCAGTGCACCTGCAACATCACCAATGGCCTCCTTTATCTTTGGATTCCCCAGCCTAATCTTCCTAAACTTTCCATTCTCAGGCTCTCTTACCACATTCTTCAACACCTTGAGTATCACCTCTTTCGACCCCTCAGACGGTTTCCCTGAAACATAAGCACCAACACAAACTTCCACTCCACTTTCCACCGTCTTCTCGTCACTGCCCAAAGACTCCTTCTTTACTCCCTCACTAATACATTCCTCAATGTGGGCAGATACCTCATCCTCAGACCCGAATCCCCTACCACAAACAGGGCATTCCACAACTTTCAACTCATACCCATTCACGTTTCGCTTCCCAGAGGTAATCAATGAATCAAACGGATCAAACCCATCTTTAATTTTACCATGCTCGTTAGAACTGCTACTAGGCCTCTCAGAAACAGGTTTATATGGCTCGGAATCGGGAACTGGCTTGTCTGGCTTAGAATCGAGAACAGGCGAGGGCTTTGAGGGCTTAGTGTAATTAGCTGGTGACGGTCTTGCAGGTATGGGATTAGGGGGCGTTGAAGACGACGAAGAACCGCCCAAGACTCTGCCTTGACCTTTGAATTTTCCAGACGATGATGATGATGAGAAGGGATTATTGACCTTCTTCATGAATCCCTTCATCTTATCCTTCACCTCATCCATCTTCTCTCACAACTTAAAGATACAGAAAGAAGAGTAAACGCAGGTTTTTAGAGACTGGAATTCTGAGGGAATTGAGGTTTTGGGGATATGTCCAGAATGAACTCAGAGTCTACTTCTTATAAATAGGGAAAGGGTGTGAATCGGGACGATGATTCGATGCCGGTCGGGACGATGATCTATTTATTCCAACGTCAACACAGACCCTGTTGATTTTTCTATTTTTCCCCTGTATATTGAAAAATAAATAAAACTTTTGGTATTCTCAAAGGGGATTAGAAGAGTTATTGCTCCAGTCAATAAATAAATTATTAATAAAAAGCATTTAAAATGATGAAACTACGTAGTTTTGAGTAAAGCCGCCACATAACCACCGCAAGTTCACCATATTCCGGTGCCTATAATTTTTTATTCCTTTTTAATTTCTTTAAATTTGCTATTATTTGTATATTTCTTTTTTATTTCTTTAATATTGGAAATGTGTTTGGTATGAAATACAATATAATATGATTAGAGAAAGTCTCCTGAAAGTCCAACTTTCCTGACTTTCAATAAGAGTCTTTATACGTTTTAACTTATACAGTGTACCTTTTAATTTGAACTGTAAAATTTGTTATTTGAATTTTATTAATGTTTTAATGTAAATTCATGAATTTTTGCATTAAAACATGTTTTACTATATGTTCACTTTGATACTATCAATGTTTTAACACAAAATAGTATCACTTGACCTTAAATATATAGTGGTAGTTCCATAACACTTAGGAAAGTCGGACTTTCTAGAGACTATGCAATATGATTATGTTACTAATATATTATAAAATCAGTTTTTATTTTTTCAATATTATTATCATAATATACCATATAAATAATCTACGTAGCTTTTTTTTACCTTTTATTTTACACAACTGACACGGTATAATATATTTAGTTTGCTCCAATATAACATAATTATTGTATTAATATATGTTATAATTTAATATAATTTGTATTGTCGTTTTATCTTTTTTTATTACGTTTTTTCCATCTATGAATATTTAGCTCTTCCTTTTTATGCATTTTTTAACGCAATATTAGTATATTTATGTTACAGATTGTTGCCTTTTTTTCCCTTATATATATATATATATATATATATTATATATATGTATCAAACTATCAATGTTACAGATTGTTGGCATGTGTTCACAATTGAGGATGATACACATATTTATAAATACGGTGAGAACATTTAAATACACGCATTTTCCTTTCAAACATATATTACGTAGTATATTTATAGTATTAATATATTTTATTTGAATATCAAAATATATCCTTTCTCTTTCGGATTATTCTAACTCTTCATAGGAGGGATTAAGATCATATAAATGCATGTTTGGTTGCTTTGTATTTTTCAAACATAGAGCTACAAATGAAGCTAGGTTTTTCCTCGAGCGCGTCACCCGTTTTTCCGCAGCTCATCGGCCGTCACCATCCTCGTCCAAGCGAAAGCTTGAATTTTATGTAGACAAATATGATCGATCGATTATGTCACGAATCAAGTACCCAAAATAGTGTGATCGGAATCGATTTGTTAAGCCGTATCTATTACGTCGACGAATCATCAAGTCAATCAAAAAAATCTTGCGTTTGGAGAAGATGTAGACTTTTCGTTTAACATTGGCACCACCGAGATGAAGCTGACTCTGTTTGCTCCTACTGATGATACGCCGAGCGAGTATTTCGGGAATGTTCTTGAGTATAAGAGTCTCTTCTTGAGGCATCTGTTGCCGTGTTGGTTTACATGGGAGAGCTGGTGAGTGGGAATGGAGGGAACGGGACTGTTTTCGCCAACTATGTGGAGGGGCTGAGAGCATGAAGATCACGAAAGGTGGTGGTACTGTGATGGTGAATGGGGTACATGGTGAAGAGATACACATCTACGAGAACGACTACATGGTGATTCATGGTGTGACAGAGCTGATCCCTGCGTTCGATGCTGCAGAAGAACAAGCAGAGTTTGATGAGATATCTATGGTGAAGTTCATGAAGAGAGTTGAGCAGCAGCGCACTGAATTTTGATTTTTTTCTCTGAACTATTGGAACAGAGTTTTCAGTGTTTACACTATTATAATAAGCTGCAAGCCTACAAATGTTCTTGAACTTTGATGGCATTGCTTGATATTGTTCTGAGCCATATTCTGGCATTTCCTCTGTTATACTTGGATGTTATAAATTATCTTAAAGAGTTTTTATTTAAACACACTTTATTCTCATCTTCATAAATTTGTTCATAATATTTACATAAAAAAGATTAAATATATCATGCAACGCACGATGATATTTAGCTAGTATATATCAATGAATTTGGTAAATAAGAAGAGTTATTAATGAATTTCTTTCCTTCTGCTGTCTCTTGTTCCAATCAGCCCAACCCAATCAAACCGGCTTAGTTGATTTTTCAAAGTCTCAATCAAACCGGCTCATTTGATTTTTCAAAGTCAACTATTCATTTACATTAACATATATTTGTATAATTGTGATTAGATTCATGAAATCATATATATAGGTCATGCATAATAATAATCCCTTACTCATCACACCCTAATAAGAATTCTTGGTGTTTAATTAGAATTTAATTAACCATTTAATTAGGATTTAATTTGTGGGTAATTTTGTAATTTTAGTTTTAATTGTTTTTATTTGGAATTTTTCTCCCAATCATACCATAATTGTATTATTCTACTATTTTTAGTTATGTTAATTTACTATTTTGTTTGATTATGTATGTATCATAAAGATTCACTTAGACCTGTATTCATCATTATTCTCTGATTTTCAGTTGTTTTCAATTGAATTGGTTAATTATGTAATTTTGGTCCATTCAATTAAATTAAATTTGGTATACTTACTATTCAACTTATTCATGGAAAGTTATAAATGGTATTGAATGGCTGTTATACATGGTTAAAATATATTGAAGAAAATTATATGTAATAACTATATATTCATAAATAGTTACCCACACCGATATTCATATATATTCATAGAAAATCAGCATCTTCCTTTTTCGAATCAAAAGATATTCATATAAATTATTCCGTAAATTCATTCTATCCATTTTAGGAAACCAAAAGATCAAATTATGTACTTATAATTTTATTGAAATTCAAGTAAATATAGTCATATTATTATATTTTAGGTAAATTAATTTTCATTTCAATCAGTTTTGATCAGTTCAGTTCAGCTTAGAAGAACAAGGCTTTACGCATGCTCTCCTCAATTATATTTTAGTTAAATGAAGTGAACTAAATTAAACTGAAAGTACTAAATGTAAATCAAAATTAATGTATTAAAATAATAATATAATCAAATGAAGCTATATTTTTTCATTAAACAAATATTTTCAAGATTAAAATAAAAAAAATACTGAATTCAACTGAAATAGTTATTAAAAGAACTAGCTAAATATCATCGTGCGTTGCACGATATATTTAATATTTTTTATGTTAATATTATGAACAAATTTAAAAGAAAAACTCTTTAACACAATTAAGAAAATAATAGTGACAAATTTCGAAAGACTATAATATTGTCAATATGTATTATAATTGACATGTTATTGATTTAAGATGATTATCATTTTTTATATGATAAAATATATTAAGATCAAAATAGAGAAATTTATTTAATTCTTAAGTTAAAAGATTTAAAAGTATAACAAAAAAAAACGCTGATATGTGTGATATTAAAATTGATCATACGGACTCATGTCAAAATATTTTGTTAAACCCTAACTCAATTCTTTCATTGTTGAAACAGGACGAAAATTTTGATAATCTATTTCTATAAATACCAAATTGAGTATTTTCATAGAAAATACAAATTTATATGCTATTAAAAGTTATACAATCTTCTGCAAATACTACTAAATAATAGTTATACAAATATTAGCTCAACAATGCACCGTAATTAGGTTATTTAGGAAATCTATTTATGTAAATAAATACTTAAGAAATATTTTCATGATAAATTTAGGCGAACTAAAATGTTTGAAATGATTCGCTTAATAATACACCATAATTAGGTTATGTATTGATAGTGCTTACAAAAAGTATTAAATTATAATTAATTTATAAATAGTGAAACGAACACACATAATATTGCTTTCCTCAAAAAAAAAAAAAACACACACACATAATATTGCTGCATTATTTTTGGATCATATATAATGCTGCATTTATTTTCACCATTTTCCGATGTTTCTTGCAAAGCGTATTATCAAATTAAACTGAACTGAATTGAAAAAATGTAGAGATCTATAATAAACAATATAGAAGAAATTTACTGAAGTAAAAAAAATTAAAAAATGTATCTGAATAGAATTGAACTGAAAAATAAAGAAATATTTTTTCGAATTGAAATAAACTGAAAAAATTAAAAAACATTGAACTGAACTGAAAAATATAAATATAATGAACTCATGGACCAACTTCTTCCTTTTTTATTTATACTGAACTCATGGCCTTTTTCAGTTCATTATTTTTTAATATTTTACAGTTCAGTTCAATATTTAATATTTTCAGTTCAGTTCAGTATTTTATATTTTATTCAGTTCAGTTCAGTATTTTTAAATATTTTTCAGTTCAGTTCAGTATTTTTTTTAATTTTTTCCAGTTCAATTCAATATTTTTAAATATTTTTCAATTCAGTTCAGTATTTCTTTTCAGTTCAGTTCAGTTCAGTATTTCTTTTCAGTTCAGTTCAGTTTAGTAAGAAATAAGCTGTAGCAAAAAGGGCCTTAGCATCAAAGTAAAATATATAAATACCGTAGTTATACTATATTGTACGTAAATAATATATTGTGTTAGTGTAATAATATAAAATAGAAAGACCTTAATATGGAAATGGTTATTGTATAATGAATATGAATGAGTTGTATTTATATTCGTAAATTGTAATAATTTGTGGCAACATGGAAGGCGGAAAAAAGTTATGGTAAATTACGGCTAAAATAAAAAGAAACAAAAATATATTAATACCACAAAAAGTCATACGTAGAGATTATAAATGTAACATTGCCAAAAATTATGTGGAATGAAGAATGAAACAATAAAAATAATAGATACAAAAAAATGAATATATAAAAATGGTAGGCGCCGGAATATGGTGAACTTGCGGTGGTTTATGTGGTGGTTTTGGTCAAAACTACGTAGTTTCATCTTTTTTAATTCTTTTTATTAATTTATATTTATTGACCGGAGCAATAACTCTTCTAGTTCCCTTTAGGATAATTGCATCACCTAAAAATACTACTATTATAGTATTGATATGTATTCTTTAATCCATACAAATTAAAATAAAAACTCATGAAACTTTGAACTTGTGTAGTTTTCTCTTAGTAGTAAAAGAAAACGCATTCTTTGTAGTTTTCAACATTTTAAAATTGACGGAATAGCCAATAATTATTGAATTGTGGAACTTTTTAGCTATTTCACCTTATTATTTTATCACAGAGCTGTATCAAACATTCATAGAATAGTAAATATTTATTATGTTTTGATAAATTTTTAGCTAATTCATCTTATTAATCTGCCAATATCACTGCTATTAGTGCTATTCATCCATCATTGATAAGTTTTCTAGATCCTCCACTGGTCGTCATTGCGCCATTTCCGGTCATGTAGATAACGTATCTATCATTACCGACAAAATCTCTTCCCACCGCGACAAAAAATTAAAATTTAAACAAATCGATCTTTATTCTATTTCCTTCATTCAATTATGGATCATAAATTATGGACAAAACAAAGTGAAAATATACCAAAAATTAGAATATAAACAAATCGATCTTTATTCTATTTTCCTTATTCAATTATATGGATCAGAAATGATGGACAAAATAAAGTGAAAATTTACCGAAACTCATGAATTTGAGAACTGTGAATAAAGATTCGGCGGGGCTGATTATGATGGTATGTTTGATAGTAAAGTACGTCATGCGTGGCGTAACCAACCTAGTAATAATAATAATAAATACATGATAACAATGATAAATAAATTACGGATGGACACCTTAATTCCTATAAACCATTGCTTAGGGCCAGGAATCACTACCTCAATTGTAACTTCACGGATCAAATCCTAAGGAGAACCTGGAGTGTAATCCATAGGGGCCTCTCGTCGAGAAGTAATCACTGAATCAGGTCACGGTCCCAATAGAAACCTGCTTGATTAGGGAGAAAACTGCTTGTTCCAGTAGGGAGAAGTTGACTATGACTACCATTAAGTTTCTCACCACAGTTAGCAAGGGTGTGGCGATGATATTTTGCAGCAAATATGTCAAAATGTAGTTATTTCAATGGATGTTACGTGATGAAGATGAGGAGTTGTTTGAGATGGATTATGTTGAGTTCATGATGTTGGCAATAGGAGGATTGCCTGTAAATTCCTTGAGGGCAGTTCCCTACATTACAAGGAACAAGTTGCTCAGATGGTCTCTTCTCAGATACATTGTTCTCTGGTGCATGTTCTAAGAACCCTGATGCAAACCGGAAGCACAAGGACTGTGATTTATTTGGTTATGTCTCTTGCTTCAGTTAGTGCTAATTTGGTTGATGTTGAGAGCTTTTTTGGGTTCGTGATTGAGATGCTTTCAAATAAGAAGATCCATAATATGACAGGGAGATGATGTTATTTAGCAAGTGCTCAGTCTGTACAGTTCCTTGACCTATACAGTTCATTGAGCATGCATCTTTTGCATTCCACTGGCTCTCTTGAGGTGACTCTCCATCATGAAATAAGGGAAGAATATTGTAATTACAATTTTCAGATCAGGTAGTTGAAGCATATGATGTTCAGTTTGCAAAAGATATGGCCTCCATCTTAAATGCCAGAGCTAAGGAAATTTTCTGGGAGAGATAATGCTTGCTCTCATTGTAGCTTTCCCAGATGGCCATGATCGTAAAACGACTAATTTTTGGCTTCATGTGTGACACCCTCGCGCATCAGGTGAGTGTGCAGATGTATTCTTTCCCTTAACTAAACTAAAAACATGCACACATACTGCAAATTAGTAACAGTAACAGTCGAACTAATTCAAGCTAAATCTAATCAGATCTATTTTTTATCAAACTAAATTGCAAATAAATACAATTTTGTAGGGATGTATGGATGAAGATGACTTAAATTCGTTCAACCTACCAATTTAAGTAACCTCCCCGGAAGAGATGGCGGCTCTAGTGGCTAAGAATGGCTGCTTTAACACAGTGCCGATCCTAAGTATTTTAGGGTTTGAGACGATAAAAAAAAGGTCCCCAATTTTCAAAAACATAACTAATTTTTTTCCGCTTTTATGAAATGCCGGAAGGACTTAGGTCCCCAATATTCAAAAACATGAATAATTTTTTTCCACTTTTTTGAAATTCCGGAAGGACTTTATATTTGCCATTTGCCGGAACCATCTTCTATCAAATAAAACTGACTATCAATGAATAAATAAGTCCGACAAACATATATAGCATAAGTATTTAAAATACATGATGCACCCTCATTTATTGAAATCACATTTACTTTTGAATAAATACTGAGAATATTAATGTCATTTCATAGAACCAATGTTGAAGTCTGATAAACTTAGGTCTATTGCATATCAATTAGGATTCAATAATTTTTTATCTGATCCAAGAGATAAGATATGGGTGTTTTGGGAGGATAGCTTTTCTATGAGTGTCCAGCATGTTCATGATCAGTTTCTTATGGTAGAACTTAAGCATCAGTCTTTAACTTTTACTTGGTCTGCTGCATTTGTCTATGGTAGGCATACTAGGTCGGATAGAGAACCTTTGCGGCAAGAATTAAGTGTTTTAACCAATAATTCACTTATGATTGCAGGAGACTTTAATGTAGTTAGACAAGCCAGTGAGTACCTTGGTCAATCTTCACCCAGTCATACTAGCATGAGTGATTTTAAAAACTTCATTGATGATAATGACTTGACTGAATTACCTACCATGGGTAATCAATTTACATGGTATGGTGTTCGACGTCGGGGTAATGTGTGGCAACGTATAGACAGAGTCTTAGTTAATAATGCATTTCTTAGTAATTTTCCTCATAGTAGAGTTAGGGTTAAGTCAAGGGCTCCATCAGATCATGCACCTTTGTTAATTACATTAGAAAATAATGGTCAGCATACAGGTCCTAAGTCATTCAAATTTCAAAATTGTTGGATATCTCATGAAGGTTTTATGAAAGTTGTTACTGACAGTTGGAACTTGCAGTGTGATACTTATGGGATGCTGAGGTTCTCTATTAGCTCTTAAACATTGGAATAAGGACCATTTTGGGAATGTACATGACGGAGTTGCTGCTGCTGAGCAATTGGTTGAAAATCAGGAAATTGAGTTCCAAAATGATAGATCAACCTCAAATAGAGCTGAATTGAATAGATTGCAAGCTGAGCTTACACTGGCTCAAGCTAGACAGGAAACTTTTTGGAGACAAAAGTCAAGGGTAAAATGGTTGAAAGAGGGAGATTCAAACTCCAGATTCTTTCATGCTTCGCTTAAATCGAAGCATGCAAGACAACAACTCTTGGCCATTAGGAACTCTGACAATGTCATACTTACCAATCCCAATCAAATTGGGGATGAAGCAGTTAGATTTTTCTCAGCCTTACTGTCTGAGGATAATCAAGACTGCAACAACAGTTATACTGATATGCTTCTTGAGAATATTCCTGTTATGATATCTGACGAGATTAATACTAGTTTGATTAAGTGTACAGATTTGCAGGAGCTGAAGAAGTTGGTCTTCTCTATGGATGGTGTCTGCACCTGGTCCAGATGGCTATTCTGGTACTTTCTATACAGCTTGTTGGGAAATAATATGTGCTGACCTTTTGAATGCAGTTAATGAATTCCTAGCAGGAATACCAATTCCTAGAGCCATTGCCTCATCATATATAACATTGATACCCAAAAAACCAGTGGTAAACCATTTCTCAGATTTTAGACCAATTAGTTTCTAAAATTTTCTCAATAAGATATTCACAAAACTCTATACTGAGAGACTAAAGCCCATAATGCCTAGTATAATCTCCCCTGAACAGTCAGCTTTTGTTCAGGGAAGAGAACTAGCTGAAAATGTACTTTTAATGCAAGAAATTACTGGTTTTCTGAATAACAAATCTGGAGGTAGTAACATTCTATTTAAACT
The DNA here is from genome assembly GCA_948330725.1 of Sherardia arvensis. Classification (NCBI taxonomy): domain Eukaryota; kingdom Viridiplantae; phylum Streptophyta; class Magnoliopsida; order Gentianales; family Rubiaceae; genus Sherardia; species Sherardia arvensis. Next base: position 11,867,736 of record OX415244.1, read on the forward strand.
TGACATGGTCAAAGCTTTTGATAGAGTGTCATGGTCTTTTATGAGGAGTTTTTTAAGTAAACTGGGATTTCACAATAGGTTTGTTAATAATGTTATGGGCAATATTGTTGCAACAAAGTGCTATGTGCTTGTAAATGACAAACCTAATGGTTTCTTTGGAACCTCTAGGGGTATAAAACAAGGGGACCCCATCTCTCCTTTTTTGTTTATACTTCTTACTGAGGTTTTCTCAAGAAATATTATTAAGCTACTCTCCGATGCAAGGATAGGGTACTTTAAGTTGCACATTCAGTTAGGAAAATAACACATCTTAATTTTGCTGATGACACTGTTGTTTTCCTAAAATCTACAAGGACATGTCTTAACAATCTAAAAGACTTTCTGATAACATATGAAAGGGCTACGTGTCAGAAGATTAATCTGGATAAGTCTGCTTTCTACATAACCAGTCATGCCTCAGGAGCTGTAAAGTCCATGGTTAACCAAATTTCAGGTATTAGGGAAGGTCACTTCCGTTTCATTTATTTGGGATGTCCAATTTACTTGGGGAGAACTAAGCATTCTTATTTTCGGACTATTTTTGATAAAATGGCTGCAAAATTGGCTTTATGGCAAAACAAATGGTTGAATCAGGCTGGAAGACTAGTGCTCATAAAGCGTGTTTTATCTGCTATCCCTTTACATATTTTAACAGTTATAAATCCTACAAAAGGGGTAGTAAATAAGATGCATGTTTTATTTTCTAAATTTTTGTGGGGTTCAACTGAATTTGGACAAAGAAGAGTCTGGAGATCATGGGCAAGGCTGAGTTACCACCATTGGAGAATGGACTAGGCGTTAAAGATTTGCATATTACTATAAAGGCATTCTCTTTAAAATTGTGATGGAAGTTGCAACTAAATGATAATTTATGGTCTGAGTTTATGTGGTCTATGCCTGATTACTTAAAAAGATCTAGACTTTGGTGCAGAATTAAAGAGATTGATGATATTGCTGCTCAGAACACATGTATACAGGTTGGAAAGGGAGATAGCTCCTTCTGGAACTCTCAGTGGCTATTTGATCAAGCCTTGATTGACTTATGGGATGATAATCTGGACCTTCCAAGTCCAGATTTGACAGTAAGTAAATATTGTGCTCATCAGGTACACTATTTCAATATTATGAAGCATGGTTTTAATAGTGAATATCATCATATGCTAGCAACTGAGTTTTCCTTGTTTGAGGATTATGAGGACATGCACTTTGATTTGGAAACCTGACCCTAAAGGCAACTTCTCTGTGTCTTCTGCTTATGAGATCTTAAGGCCTAAAAGGATTCCAGTTCCTTCTTATAAATACATGTGGTCAAAGTTCATACCAAAAAAGATGACATTATTCTGTTGGAAGCTTGTGAACAGACTAATCCCCACTGCAGATGTTCTTGAGGAGCTGAATATTCACCAACCTTCAGTTTGTTGTTTCTGCTTCTCCCACTCTGATGAATTGCATCACTGTTTCAACAGTTGCACATTCACTCAAAATGTGTGGGGAGATGTTAGTAGAAACTATGATTTGGTAGATCTGAACTGTGAATCCTTATGGCATAAATTATATTACTACTGGAATTTTATGGATGGTTCATCTTTTAAGATGAATATATCCAGAATACTCCATGTGGTAATTATTTGGTATATTTGGTGTGCAAGGACAAGTTATATTTATGATAATGTATCTCCTAACAGAACATTTTTGATCAGACAGATAAAGGAAATGATGCAGTCTATATTCACAGCTCATGCTAAATTTTGGGCTAAGTATAAGCCCCTGCAGGTGCAATCAACTGTAAGCAGTGCTCCACCAAGACAAATCGTACTAGAACATTGGACATTACCTGCACAAGATTTTTTTAAAACTAAATGTGGATGGTTCTTTTCAGGCCAATGGAAAAGCAGGTGCAGGAATTTCTATAAGAGATAGTAGTGGAAATGTTTTATTGGCAAGAGCTCAAATGGTGGAAGCAGCTAGCAGTTTGGAAGCAGAAGCATTGGCCTTATCAGTAGGACTCCAAGCAGCTTATCATGAAGGTTATGAGAACTTAGAAGTGGAAATGGACTCACAACTTCTACAAAATGGTTCAGAAGCATATCAAGCCTCCATGGAAGCTGATGAATTACATAAGGAACATTTGGTCTCTATCGGGTGAACTCAATATCCATTTTAATCATATTTATAGAAAAGCAAACTCTGTAGCTGATGCATTGTCCAAAATAGCTAGTTCATCAGAGAGTTTAATTAACTACTCTTATAATTCCTTGCCTAGGAACATTAGAGGGTTAGTTGAACTGGATAGAAACCACACTCCTTATTTTAGGAGAATGTGATTATACAGGTTGACTACTCTGTACTTTGTCTGACAGGGTGGAAGCTACAAGTTGAGTAGAGGAAGCTACAAGTTGTCATATTCACTGGACTGCACCATAGAGCAAGTAGCAAGCTGGGAAAGGATCAAAGCTGAGGTTACTTGGACTTGTTGATTGATTCTTTGTTGATTCTAGGGGAACCCCATACTCGTCGGCAGAGTTGGGCTTCGCTTTCGCGATCCCTAAATTGCTTGCGAGTTATGAGTCTTCTCATCGGCAGAGTTGGGTGTCGCTTAGCGAACCCTAAAATGCTTGTGAGAATGTTGACATGGGTGTATACTAGAGTCAAGCTTAGAATCAAAGATATTTACTTAATAGTTTTAATTTTTTTTACTATTATGTAAATTTCTACAATACTGTACAATACTACCTCTTGAAGGTTTTTAATGGCGTGGTGAGCCAAATAAATTTCACCCCACTTTAGGTGGTTTAAATTAAAAAAAAAGTATTAATGTCATTTCATAAATAAATACGGGCTGCATAAGTAAATACGGGACTGCATATAACAATGTCCATTTAATTTGATATTCTATTAGCACATATCTTCTAGTATCTTTATTCTTTAGTCTTTAAAATAAGACATCGTATATAGTAATGCTAATGTAAATATTAAAGTATTAAAGCACAAAATTCGCAAATGAAATCACACACATACACCCGCATAACACAACCATTTACATGTATAATATTTATGGTCAAGTTCAATACCAATTAAAAGTATTTATTTATGATTAAGAACAAAATTTAAGCACAAAAATGGGGTTTTAGAAGACTGTTTTTAGTTTTAAAATAGGCCCAAAAAGCCTGGGTTTTAAATTTAAATGGAGCTCAAAATACTGAAATTATACATAAAAATTTGGGCCCCTAATATTATTTGAATTTTTGGGCCCGAGGCAAGTGTAACATTAGCCTCAATGTTGGGCCGCCCGCATTGTGAGGCCTGAGCTATCAGAGTATGAAGCAGCCGCAAACAAGACAATCGATGTAAGTAAACATGTTACACACATCAGAACAGCAATAGAGGGACAGATAAAAGCTCATCGATGAACTCATTGATAGGTTCGACAAGAAAGCAACTGTTGCTTACAGAAATGACACTACAAATTGTTGGAAAGAGTTCTACGCTTGCAGCGCAAATAGGGAAATGCTGCATTTCTTCCTTCTTAATTTGAATATTGCTGTGTTCATCTAATGTCTCTATTGTCATAACAGGTAGAGAGAACAAAATTCAGATTCTTGCACCTTTTAGGAATATAAGCATCTGATGTCTTCCCCAAATGACGCTTTCTCTGTGGATTAAAAAAAATGGCGACCAAAGATTGTTTTTGTCAAATAAGTGGCGAGCTTTTGTGTCCATATCCTCCAGGGATACTTGTTATCATCCCTGATGAAGTTATCTCTGAAGCGGCTTTGGACTATATTAACCATTGCTGGAAATGAGAAACAAGAATGTTGCTAACAGAGACTATATTATAGCAGGAGTATCTGAGAGCATTAAAAATTAACCAACAAATCTAATGATACTTACAGAACAAAATGGTAAATTAAACATTTCATAATTGAGCAAACGACCTAACGGAATCCAAATGTTCAACACAAAGGCAGAAAACTAACATAAAGAAAGATTTAAAGTGCATTCCGAAGCAGCATATCTACTTTCTCACGCTTTCGCTCAAACATCCTCGCCTTTAAACCAAGTTTCTCCTTTTTGAGCTCTAAATTCCTCACCAGTAACCCAAGTTCCTCCTTTCTCAACTCCTTCCACCCCATCTTTGCATCCTCATCAAGCACCTCCATCGAACGCTTCACTCCGCCAGATTCGAGGGCAAGAGTCACCGGGCGTTTCACCCCCAGGAGTAGGCGCGGAGGAGGAGGGCTTCTCTGAATGCTTGGGATGCTTGGGCTTCTTCGAATTCATCTTCACCAGTTTGGGTTGGGGCTCGGATTTGGACTGACTCTTCAGCAGCACCAGGAGTCTTGGCAGTTGCTGCAGCTGAGGTAGAACTGCCAAGACTCCTGGTGCTGCTGAAGAGTCAGTCCAAATCCAAGCCTCAGCCCAAACCGGCGAAGATGAATTCGGAGAAGCCCAAGCATTCGGAGGCAGGGGCTGTGGCGACACGCCTAACGACCATCCCGTCACTCCAATGAGCCCCTCCTAACTTTTCCGGCGAATCTCCGTCATAACCACCTGATTGATATTCTACGGCAGCATCGAGCCGGATCTGTCGATCGGACTCACCCCATGTCGGTGGTGGTATGGACGCTCCAAATCGGTGCTGATCTGGTCACCAGCCGGCCACGGAGACTATGACGCCGTTGAACAGTGGAGGAGAGACATGGTCGGATTTTTGGGGGTAGGGCCGTGCGGCAAGTAACTAATCTAAGGGTATGGGGTGGGGAGGTCACCTCCCAGTCGGCGAGAGGCGCCGGCCGGAACCTCCCCAGCGAGGATTGAGATTTGGAGGGCTACTGTCGTTGAGGGCGTTTAGGGACGAGAGGATATTGAAGTGTGGACCTCAATTTGACTTCAGACACATATAGTCAAAATTTAATTATGTAGTGACAGTATTATGGGGTGGTCTACCTCCAAGATAAAAAATTAATGTTCGGAGTTTTGGAGGTGCAGGAGATATGCTTAGGATTTATACCACTCAAGTAAATTAAATAATTGATTTTGATCTACAACTCAACTCATATGTGTACATCAAATAGCCATAAAAAGAATCCACGATTCCCTTAAAATATATATGACTCTAATTTCTGGAATGCCAAAGTTATCAATTCCCCAGTGTATAATATCAGTATATATATGTATAATAAACAGGGTGATCAAAGTTTCAAGGGGAATTAAACAGGGTGATCCCCTATCCCTATTCCTTTTTAACCTATTTTCAGAAGCCTTCATCAAAAGCCTTACTTTTGTTTTTGAATATGGAAATATGTCTTTCTATAGCCTTCCACATGCCATTACTATCTCACACCTCTCCTATGCTGATGACACAGTGATTTTCCTAAAAGCATCTAGACTCAGCCTAGTCAAGATCAAAGCTTTTCTAGTTAAATTTGAAGAAACCACTAGATAAAAAATCAATTTTGAAAAAAGTGAGATATTTTTAGGTAAGCATGCCATAGAGAACAAACAGAGACAAGTTTTGAGTATTTTAGGCATGAAAAAAGGTAGTTTGTCATTTAAATATTTAGGGGTACAAATCTTTTCTGGTAGAACTCTGAACATCCATTTTCAGAATATTCTGGAAATGATTGATAGAAGAGTTAAAAACTGGAAGAACATTTGGTTATCTGGTGGTAAATTGAGTCTAATCAAACCATGTTTACAGTCATTAACTCAGCACATTTGGTCAGTCATGGAGCCAACTAAACAGATAATAAAAAAGATTGAGAGGAAATTCTCAATATTTTTTGGGGGCTCCACTGACAAAGGTCCAAAAAAACAAGGAAGAAATGGGATGCCTTATGCTACCCCATTTCCCAAAAAGGTCTAGGTTTCAGGTCACTTTCATCCACTCTTACAACATACTCATGTAAATTGTGGTGGAAGTACCAAATGGGAAGTGCTCCTTGGACACATTTCTTAGCTTCCCTGCCTGATACACACAAAAAATCCCAAAACTGGAAAAGAATTTGCAAGGTTAACCTTTTTGCAGAATCAAATTCAAGGGTTATAGTTGGTTCTAGTTCCTGTAACTTCTGGAAATCAAATTGGACTGACTTTGGTCCAATAATTGATCACTATGAACCAGATTCTGAAGAATTTCTGAAGGCTACTGTTGCACCTTACTGCCTCTTCTGCAACACACCTTCCTCCAAATATCTTCCTATTTCTCCAGAACTGCTCCATTGCTCCATTTAGAGATGACCTCCTTATCTGGAAGTCTGACATTATAGGTTCTTTCTCCATTAAATCTGTTTATCAAAAATTGAGACCTCCCCTCCCTATTAGGCCTGTACTGAAAATTATTTGGGCTCCACAACTTCAAAAAAATAACTCAATCTTTATGTGGAGACTACTTAATGCCCTGTTACCCTTTGATGATATTCTTAAACACCTAGGCTTTCAGTCTGCATCAAAGGGTTTTTTCTGTAACAGCCAGGACTCTTTGCATCACTTTTACTCCCAGTGTCCCATATTTGTTGAACTGTGGAAATTTATGCACAGTTTATGCTTCTCAAATTTTTTTACAACTGACATTTTATGGGATAGACTTGCTACATGCTGGGCTTTTTCAGGTTTATCTGCCATCCATACAAGAATCAATCACATTGCCTCCTCAATTGTTTGTTGGCTACTATGGAAAGTAAGAAACAAGAAATTTTTTGAAGAAGTTCTCCCATCCCTGGTTCAGCTGACAAATTATCTCAAACAAGAATTATATTGGGCACTGATTAGGCACCCCATGCCTCTTAGAGCTCAGGTGGACTCTGAGCTGGCTGCAGCAGTTCACATTCCAACACCCTACATTCCTCCTAAACCTAACTTTATTCCAGTGGTGTGGAACAAATCCTTTCTGGGATACAAGGTCAATGTGGATGCTTCCTGGCAGAATGGTATAACAGGTATTGGCATCATTATTAGGAGCAATTCTGGAATGCTCATCACAACAAGAACTCTATACAGAGAAGCTTCAGATCCTCTCTTGGCTGAGCTGATAGCCATACATGTTGAGCTGAATCTGCTCATGAGTTAATCACTCAGAAATCACAATAGAATTTGATTGTTTGCAAGCAGTCCAAATGATCCTCAATCCTTCAAAGAGACACTGCCAGACTCAATTTCTACACAGTCACACCCTTTCAACCTATGCCATACACTTAGGGAACGGAATCAGCCAGCAGACTCCTTAGTTAAGTGGGCTCTACTGCACAAATATAGGTGTATCTTCACCAATTCCAACTTACCCTCTGTCACAAAGGGGTTGTTAAACCTAGATGCTTCTGTCCTCCCAACCATAAGGATAGTATCAAGCCCTGCTGCTCCAGATTGAAGGTTATTTATGATCTTAGCTGCTGATTCCTTTTGTCTTTCTAAGTTAGCTACAAATGACTACACTTTGCTCATTTTAGTTGGGGACTGCTTTGTATTTTGCTTTGCAATTCGCTAATAGTCACCAACTATTTATGAGGTTTTGACAAGTGTATTGAGGATTTTCATCCTCCCCTAGAACTTAGTTTAGAATCAGCAGGAAACTAGATAGTCTTTGTACTTTCCTCTTTGATCTTGTAATCTACCACTTTAGTGGTTTTTCATGGCTTAGGGAGCCTTATATAATCCCTCCATCTATGATGGTTTCACCTTTAAAAAAAAAAAAAAAAAAAAGAAAAAAAAAGTACCTATGTATAATAAGAGGCTGCTCCCTCTACTTCGTTCACTATTTCCATGTCTCTAGATTGATCACAGTTATTTCCAATGGTGGTTCATTATTATAATATAATAGAATGCTTCATGACTTGGTATCAGCTAAGTTCCCATATCGCCTATATAAACACAACACTCATATTGATCAAGTTGTTCCTTGCCTCAATGTCAGTCGAACCAAAAATAGCTCTCTATAACCAGATTATCTTTAGCTTATACCCTTTCTCTTTCTTGCTGAGTTACTGACTGACTCACAGATTCGGGAACTTGTCCTAGGAACTCCGACCTTAATTGCATCAACAGTCTTCCAAGATAATTTAGACCTTCTCCATCCCGTCCACCACCCCAAAACAAATCATGCGGCGAAGCTTCAACGAGAACAGACCCTTCAGTGTTGAGCAGCATGGAATTCAGATGAGGGTAGAGGGTGAACTTGCATTTTAAGGCGTTGTACATCTTATCTATCTTTACTTGCTCCCAATCGTCTCTCACCTGATGCACAAAAAATAGAGTAAGATTTTGTGCGTGCAGTATGAACCTATATATCGTTCATGGTCAGTTCATAGATATCCAATGCCTTGGTGTTATCAGAGAGATTGACAAGAATGAAGCAAGTGAAAAGTCTATCAGAAAGACATGATTTTAGGTCTGATGATTGTCTAATGTATTTCAGCACCATGAATATTTGTTAAGAAGCTATGAATTCAGAATGGATGATAATGTCTTCACATACAAGCACACACCCAAGTAAACAGGTCATTCAGCTGACTTCTAGCACATAAACAACTTATGCAGTGGAAGCATAAGAAATTGCAGAAACAGTTATAATCTTGTCAAGCAGCCAATATTGCTAAAGAAACTGATCAGTCTCGAAATGTGTTTTAGGAGTAGCATGGATTGTTCAAACACCATGAACTTTCTAGCTTAGAATTTCATACCAGATTAGGACATTGCCTCTGTATTCTCCTCCCAATTCGTGCAGCTTCTTCAGGACTTTTAGCCGACTTTATTTCATTTATGCATACTTGAGCTCTAGGGTCGCTCACTCCCTCAAATTTTTGTGCCTGTAAATTTAAGGTAATCCAAAACATACAAAACCTTTTATTAAACTAATAATGCCAAATATATTCTCATGGAATAGATAATGTAACAAGACAAAACATGGGTTCTGATAGAGCATGCAACCTGATAATAATGCTCAACACTTGACCAAGTGATGCAGTCCCCATTTTCATCTGGGATTTGAATTGAATGTGGAGAGAAGTTTGAAAAGGCACCATAGGGATCCCATGTTTTGTAGAAGAATATAATGCTGGACTCATATGGAGAAACAGAGGGATCAACTACAGAAGTTTCTTCAATGGATGGAATAGTAGGGGCCAGGTCAGGAATTGGTTGAAGAAATCCACTTATAAGCATATCAGGCCCAACCTACAAAAAATATCCTGGCTGGTAAAACAAATGTATGGAATGAAACTACAAGTCCAATAAATAACATGAAAGGAAAGATTGAAAATGGATGCTTCTGCATCATTCAAAAATCATAATTATTCCAACATTTTGCAGATGAGATGACCGAACAAAAAGCTTAGGAGTCATTCCAATATTTGTTTTGCAGAATAAATTGCGTGGATTTCCATCACAATTGCAAGGATTTATAAATGTTGTAGAGAAGATACTAACCTGCTCATAAGAAACATCAATCAACTCCATTGCTTGTGACATCTCAACCATTCCAAGCTCCCCCACAGGGGTTGGTGCATTCCTTCCACCAATAATTTTAGGGGCAACAAATGCATGTACCTGCACATTATATATGATGGATAAAGATAGCTTCAAAATAAGTACATTCTTTATCACATCACAAGAAACTGCTAAGTAGAGAGGGAAACCACATAAGAAAAATAAAATAAAATACCTTGTGTATGACACCAGATTCAATAGCTGATGCAGCCAATGTTCCTCCACATTCCCAGAGGACTGAAAGATAACCACGATCAAAGAAGTATTCCATGACATCTTTTGGGTTTAACATGTCAAACTCCACTACTTCAACATCTTTCGATGCAAGAAACTTTTGGAAGCTCCTTCTTGCACCTCTTTGTGTAGCAACTATGGTAGGTACCTCACTAACATCCCATACATTGGCCACCTCTGGAAGATTAAGCGTTCTTGACATTACAATTCGTCTTGGAATATGGCCACCTCCATGTCTCGCAGTTAAACGTGGATCTGAAGTACCAAATTCAATGTTAATGGCATTCGATCACTATCATTATCCAAAAATATGAGGAATACAACTATAATGGATTCGTACTATCTCTGCGTACAGTATTCCCTCCAACGATGACAGCATCACTTCTGCCACGCAACTCAAAAACCAGACTTCTTGACATCTTGCTGCTAATCCATGATGCATCCCCACTGGTTGCAGCAATTTTTCCTATTTCAAGGCATTATATTCTATTAAAAATGCACAACTGTAATTGGAAGCACGAGTATGTAACAGTAATTTCAAACAACAGATTAGGCTCACCATCAAGTGTCATCGCATACTTCAAAAGAGAGAAGGGGACTCGATAAGCAGCTCTATAGAGCAAAGGAGCATTTACAATCTGACAATATTTCAAAGCCTCCTGTAATATGAAGAATCAAGTGATAAAGAACCAGATATTCCACAAACTCAGTAACCCATACAGAAGGCTCAATTATTTTAGGAATCCAACATAAAGCATTCTGAATGTAATAAAAGCAATGAAACACTACGGTAGGAACCAGACCTTGCCACTAAGTGGGATATCTTAAATGGATGCTTGAAATTTGAGCTCTATAAAAATGCAAAGAAGTGTTTAAATATATGCTCTCGTTTCCAGTGGTTATATAAATAACTTTTTCTACCATCTTCTTCTTTTAAATTGAAGTCAACAGTTCTTTTTTTCTTCTTTTTTTCTACATAACAATTAGCATTTGCGCATGATACATTTGAATGTGTTTTCCTGAATTCATCATCCTATTATGACCACCCTCGGCTTCTTTTGAATGCTCGATGACCCCCACTTTTAACATTTCACCAAGAACCAAAGCACAGGTTACAAAGGTACACAAACAACAGTACATGGCTAGGTACAAAATATCCTATCGTCAATCCAAACAGCCTAGTACAACAACGAAACAAGAATAGTCATGTCCAAAGGCCAGAGCTTAATCATGGAGCAAAAACAAAAGCTCAATAGCACTACAAAGCCCTACAACACGCATTGCATATTCTACTAAGCCTGTTATACCTAGAAGTCTATACAATTAATAGTATCGTTATTTTGACCCTGTATATGATCAGTATTAACAGTGCTCAACTCCCTATTTACAAAGTACTGCTGGTTTTAGAAGGCGTAAGAAAAGAACTGATTTTCACTTGATGCATTATACACCCTAAGAGGAGAAAAAGCAATTATAGCATAACTTTGAAAAAGACCATTTAATATTCTAATTAGGTTTATTTTGTTTATGGCATGATAGTAGTTTAGAAGGTTTAGAAGGTTATTTATAAATCTCAGGGTTCTATGTTTTACAGGCTATCAATCAATAAAAATCTATTTTTAGGTCTCCAATCAAAAGATCAAAGCCCGAGCCTGGAAGAACAAGTGTCATAAAATATCATGACCTCAACAATAAAGCACTTATGTCTGATCTTTTAGTTTAATCGGAGCTAAGATAGCAAGCACTAAGCATGACCAAGAAAACCACTAGGATACAGTAGAGCACGTCAGCGTTAGTCTCACACCAGCTATCTAGGAGACTACAATATTGTAAATAGTATTTCATTTCGTGCATATGTATTGCACGAAGTTATAATATGTGCAGAAAAAATAGATAAACCATCAAAATCACACAAACTACAAAAGAGGACAGGCATACATTCACCTAAAACATTACTAGACAAAAATGTTTAAGCTACAAAATCAACCCTGCAAGGCCAAAGAATTACCTCAATTGTTTTACTCTGTATGTCTTCTCCCAGAACATCAACTTGCAGCCCTTCACTTTTCAAAGCACGAATGGCATTTCCACGAAGATGTTTCAAGGGATTTCTAATACCAACCACCACTCTACTGATCCCTGCCTAATTCATATTTGCGCAGGCATGTGAGAAATTGAGAATCTCAAACTTGATAGACATGAAAAAAAAAAAAAACTCAACAATTAATCTCAAAATGTATAGAAGCCTATTCCAACATAATCATAGTCTATAACTTGCGCACTTGCAGATGCTGGCAAAAGAATCACAAAAAAATCTCAAGAAGAGCAAAAAGATTCTCAAACATCATCAATATTAGTAATATAACTTACATAATTATAAAATCTAGCCAAGTAAGATCACAGATTACAGATTCAACATAGTCCAACTCCAACATAATACTGTAGAAAAATAATTTTAATTGTGTTCTAAACATAGATAGAGAAAAGAAATCATGAATGCAGCAAGAAAAAGTATATGCCCTCATAAAATAGAATTGTGATTTATGTACAAAAGGATGTGTACTTACATTCACGAGAGCAGAGATAGCGGTGCGGTCTCCATAACAATCACCGGGTTCCATGTTTAAATATGCGGTGGAGCCTTTACAGAGATCTCTTGCCGATTCAACAGCCTGCAACTCTGCTGGTGTGGTCCCCTCACCATATAGATATCCTTCTCCAACCACTCTTCCTTCTCCAACGGCAGAACCATTTCCATTGGTGATTACACAACCAAAGTTTGGATGTGGTGCTGTTATACCAGCAGATTTATCGGCTAACTCTGTCGCACGTTTTATATACTTGGCATCAAGTGCATGCCAGGAGGAGGAAGCATTTTTGTGCAGGCAATGAGTTTTGGTAGGTCTGGAAACAACCGGGATAGAAATAGCTCCAAATGCTAATGTTACCATTGATCAATTTGCTTGAACTTTCACTTGATAAAGAGTCAGGTAGAATTTAAGTATCTGATCTGCAGAGTGTTTCTTTTTGCTGTCCTAGCAACACACTGGATAACAAAATTATTTGTACAGTTAGTGAAGCTTCGTTCAAACTTTTGTAACAAAGGTATCTCAAAGCAGTACACAACACAAAAAGTTTAGTTCCAACCTATTCTGTGCCCATGCAACAGGAAAAAAAAATGCTAACTGAGCGAGTTAGGGTTGAGCTTAAATGAATTAATGGTTTAATCCCAGAGTTGAGGCAGAGATAGCTTAAATGAATCATACATGCAAAATTGCAAACTTGTAATGAAACATATCATTATTCCCAATTTTAATGTCCATACAAAGTGAACCCCCAAAGCAAAGTTATAATCGTAGCTTAATGTTTACTGAAAAAACAACCTATTAAACATTAATTAAACCAAGTCAAAATCCTTCATCTCGACCTTAATTAAAAATTAGTCACGGTAATAATAAACAAGTCAAACGCCGCTCAAACATATAGTCTCTGCAATCACCTCCGAACATTTCTAATATTAAGTTCTTAATTCAGTACCATCATTAAGGCTCCACCGTAGAAACAGAACTGTGAGCAAATCCCATTATCAAGCAGTAGAAACAAAACGACAATCAAAGTTCCAGACACAACCAAGTCAACTCAAGGATAAAAGAACACATTTTGAAGTAAGATGAGCTTACTCGTAGTTATTTCTATATAATTGCTATATATGATAGCAAACACGCTCTACAGCTGTTAATCTGTGTACATGCAATAAAACCTTGTTCAGCAATCACATAAATATTATATACCTATCAACATACAAGCAAAGCTTCTCTCAAAAGGAGCACTAATGTAAAGCTTCTCTCAAAAGGAGCACTAAAGTAAACCTGTGTAAGTAGATAAAATTAGTTCCAACAGTCTAGCATTTAACCTCTGTCCAATCATCATCACCAGAACCCAGCCAAAGCGGAGAGCCTCAATGACTGAATCCCAGCCAGGATGAGACAGGAAAGCTCCCACTACTGGATGCCTTATCTATAACTGAGGAAACACAATGCCAACTTTTCAATGGAACTAATTCTGTTTAAAACTCAACTCACAGAAGAAAAAAAAAGAGAGGCATAACTGGTTTAAACTACTTTTATATCATTTTGCACACTATTTATCACCATCATCATTGACAAAAGGAAACAACTTTACCTGCGAAGAAGAGACAGTTGCAGGTGCGCCGACAATCAAGTCCGATCACCGGAGAAGAAGACTGGAGTAGGAGAGCGCCTGCACACAACCTGTTTTATAAAATGTTTGAATGGGAGGAGGAAAAAATAAAATTGTTTTAAGCAACAAAAGTTTCGTTCATGGATTTGCTTTCATAATCAACAAGGAACAGATGAACTATAGTCTACAGTAGTTAATTGGTGGGAAACTAGAAAATGGATCGGATATTGTAGGGCATAGTCTACAGTACTACCTGGTACCTACGTCTATAGATAAAAACATTCTCAGATTTTTTTTTAAAAACATTTCGCTTCACTAAAAAGACGGATTCTATTTGCAAATTTTCTTTTACTAATAACGTCTGTATTATGATTAAAACTGATAAAATTATCTTTATTAATTTATCTCGTTCAAACTTTAGCCACTTAATCGAGGGTGTATTAGTCTTTCCTGAAATAATACGGACTGGAAAAGTAAAATACAACCTGCAAGTAGCATTGCTCCTAAAAAAAACACATCATTTTCTTCCGTCTTAAAACTTTTCTAATTTTAATTAATAATTGATTAAATTAAAAATTGATAATTTTTATAACCCACGTTAAAAATATTAGTGAATGTGCGTGATCATGAAAATATTCTCCAGTTATAAATATAAATATATTGATTAAGCTTTTTTTTCTAAACTAAAACTGAAATACATTTAAATTTACTAAATTAAACTTAAAAAATATAAATATATTTAACTGAAATGAACTGAACTGGAAAAACTTAAATGTAATGAACTGAACTAAGATAATTTGAAACTTTTATAAATATAACAAATTTTAGCATATAAAAATTTATTAAACTATATTCAACTGAACTGAACTAAAACTGATCTGGACTTAAAAAACATACCATAAAAATATTCTATAGCTATAAATAATCATGCAAATTATTATACATTATAAATTATATTTGTCAATTTCCTTTTTTTTTTCTTTTTATATAATTTGTATTTACCTAATAATATATGATACTATTATCTTAAAGGAAACTTAAAAGGTTTTTTTAATTGTATTCTCCGGCACAATATTTTTTTATCACATTACAACGATATAATCAAGTACATACATGGATCCTAATTAAACCTAATATAACCCTATTTTACTGATCCGTACGTCGAGTGGCTGAGGTTCTCACCAATACTTTGAGTGGGGTGAAACTCTCACTTACACCATCTGATGCACTTCGCCGTGTCGCACGTCGAGTGGGCGAGGTCCTCACCAACGCTTTGACTGGGGTGAAGCTCACAATTACACCATCTGATGCACTTCGCCGCGTCGCACTTCATGCGCCAGTTGATGCAGTTCCCGTTACTCACTTGAGCACGCCTCTGTGGGTTGGAGACTTTGGAGATTAGGAGAATACTCAGGGACTGAATTAGAGAAGGGGGAATCGAACCATGAACCTCTTTCTAACCAAGACAACTAGACTTTGGCCAAGTATGGAAATCCACTTGGTTCCGGCGCAATATTAATTTGGTTAATTTTTGGTACGCGTGGAAACATAATTTCATTACAAACATACATGGAAACATAATTTCACAATTGAAGTAGTTTCACGTGTCAATTTGATATACATGCAAAAACATGACATAATTTCACAGGGAGGCTGATAGGGCGCTGCCCTCCTCTCGACGTGGTCGCTGTTGATTCACCACATTATTAATTTGCATTTCACCATTTTTTTTGTTTGACTGGCAGTAGGACCTGTGTGGGCCTATCATTTTTTATCTGAACAATGTGTTTAAGGTTTTTACCGTTTGTTAATTTGATCGAATTAGAAGGGCGTTATCCAACTTAAATATTATAATCGAAACCGACATTTTCCAACCGGATTAAATCAACAATCAATTGTCGACAGAAATTTCCCAGATCCACAAACACGACCGACTATCAACATCGTAGTCACAGTGGGCGGTCGGCGTTGAAACTTGCGTAGAAATATGAACACTGTCCGGATTTGATCAGGGATAACGGAGGTCGGTGTCGAATTGAGTAGAGCCACCTGCAAACGCATAGTCCCAAAACCCCAGTCTTCCACCCAGCAAAATGATACCGGGGACTTACACTGAGGCAAGGTAAACTAACATTTCGTAATTATGAATCAGTTATTGTTACTGTAAATCAGTTTGGTTGATTAGTTTGCCATTACATTCATATGATGTTTATATGTGAGGCTTGTAAAGTTTCTGAGCGAACGAGTGTCATTTAGGGGGATCGCAGTTAGGGCCAGTTATTAAGAAAATGTCGGGGGATTGTGTAAAAACCCAAATAGCAGTGAAGGAGGTATATATGTTTAAAATGAATGTGTGGTCGGTTGTATGATTGTGTCGACTTTCAGATGGTTGTAGGAATAATTGTTATGTGCGGTGCTGGAATTGATCAGGTATTTAATCTGACAAATATTTTTTGATTGTTGCGATGCAGTGAATGGATTCTAATGTTCAGTATGCCTGTACCGAGGGAGACGACAGTGTTGTTGAGGTAATAAACGGCATCCATCGCCGATATGTGTCTGTACCAAACATAGAAGGTGTCGAAGCTATCGATGTTGAAGATGTTGGTGTTGAAGATGCTGTGGATGTTGAGGAGAATGAAAATGTGTTGGTAGTTTCGGACGATGAAAAATGATTGTGAAAACGATGATAATAGAGATGTTTGTGTGGTGGAGGATGTAAACGATGAAGGAGAATTGTCGTTGAGATATCTGCCGGAGCAAGATGTTGTAAACTCCGGAGATGAGGTCGAGAGGACAACGACATCAGTTGACAGTCCAGTTGTGGGAATGAGGTATACATCTGGCGGTGAGTTTTATATACAGATGAGTAAATATGCTTGTGCGGCCGGGTTCTCGATAAGGGTGAAGGAACCAGTGAGGGACAAAGGCTTGGAAGGTGCAGAGAATGCGAAGGGGGTCGTAAAGGGTGTTGATGACAGGTTTGAATTTGATTTGGTTAGAAAGTATAGGAATCATCGTAAGCTTAGGCTGTATTGCAGTAAGGCAGAGGTGTTTAAATCACGCAGCGGTGATCCTAATAAAAGCCTGTAAATGTCGTGGAGAGTAAATGCATGTAGAACACCTAGTAGGGGTACTAGCTGGAAAATAACAAAGCTGCACGCACTACACAATCATGCCTTGGACCCGGAAATGAGCAAGATGTTGGTAAAGTACATAAGGATTTCTATCGTAGATCAAAATAAAGCATTGGAAATGCACAGAGGAGGCATAGGGATTGCTAAGATATATGGTATGTTTGTCAACCGGTATGAGGGGTACGATAATGTACCTTTCTTTGAGAGAGATTTGAGGAACTTCCTGAACTTTACCGCAGGGGAGCGTATGAAGGGAAGTGATGTTTTGAAAATGGAGGTGTATTTTAAGAAAATGAATGAAGAGTGTCCTGGTTTTTTTTATGAGTTTGAGACGGACGAAGATAATCAGTTGAAGAGCGTGTTTTGGGCCGACGCTAGATGCATAGCAGCCTTAAAGAGATAGGTGATACAGTATCATTTGACACGACGCATTTGTCAAAACGATATAAATATCCATTTGCACCCTTTTCTGGCACCGATCATAATGGGAAGACCATATTATTTGGGTGCGCGCTATTGTCATCTGAGCAAGAATCTAGCTTTGTGTGGTTGTTTAAAACATTCAAAAAATGCATGGGGAAACAACCTGAATGCATACTTACTGATCAAGCCGTGCCAATTGGTATGTGCACTCTACTGTTTCCATAATGTTAGCATATTTTTTGTTTGTCATGAATTTTATTTGTTTTATGCTGGCATGAAATTGTAGATAATTGTTTACCATGATGGATTGGTAAGTGTTGGTGATGATTAATTTTAGTGTGTTGTGTTAACTTATTTTGTTATGTATTTGTTGAAGGAATGCAGTTTGTTGGGAAGTTTTTAATGAATAATAAATCATTATTGGCTATCATTTACTAAATAATGTTGTTGCTGATTGTATGTTTGAATAAAAATAAACGGAGGAATAAGTGTAAAATGCAAATAAGTAGGTGTAATGGTGTAATAAAACATAAAATATTGTATTGGTAATGCGAAATTGTTTATGCCAATAGATAAACTATGGATACCAAGATAGAAAAATATTCGTCAATACATAAAAGTATGTCTGTCAATAGATAATAATGGATACCCTTTGTCCTTGAATAGATTAAATGATTTGTGACAATAGATAAGATTATTTCCATAAAAAATGTATGGTTCAGCTGCTTAATGAACCATGTAATGAAGTATAGTTAGTGATGTGAAACTTGTAGTTCAATTGTGATGCCACTGTAGTTGCTAATGCGTTACATTATAACTTTTCAAAGTTTGTTGGTTATGAAAATTGTGGGTTCAAGGGTTTGGTATTGTTGCGAGTAATGTATGTTGTTATGGATGTCCCGAGTCCAGTAAGCCGATGAATAATGTTTATATTGAAGAAGTCTTTTGAGCATGAGTTTATAAAGCAAAATGCAGGTATGGAAAATTTATTGTTTATGTATGTCAAAACCTCCAGTTCTCAACTATCGGGCTTACAACGAAAATCAGTTCTAAATATAATTGAAATGATGTATTGATGAATTGTACTTGGATGCAGCAGTGAATATGAAAATGTTAATCAGAGGTTGAAAAGTAGTTTCGACTAGTTGCTGTATTTCGTAGATGGCGAAGGAGCAATCAAATAGATACTGATGTGATTCTTTGTATGGTATTTTAGCAAATGAGTATAGGCATGACAATAAAAATTTAATTTTGAAAAGATGATGGTGAAGTGGTTAATGAAACTGTTTATTTGATTTTAAGCATGAAAAACAAATTATATTTGCTTTTATAATGCATGTGTGTCTTAAGACGATGCTACAATTCCGGATTCAAAATTTAGAGTATGTGTGGATAATGTGTTTATGATTGTAGCAGTATTGTACATTCAATGAAGTAGTATGTGACAGGTTATAATGTTGTGCCTCAATTGGTTGCTTGAAAGGAGTAACACGTTGTTTATTATGTAAAAAACAGACAAGGCGATAAAGTTGGTTTTCTCCGGTATTAGCCACAGGTGGTGCCTGTGGCATGTTAAGAAGAACGCAAGGAAGCATCTAGGGATGATGGTTAAATGGGGAGAAATATCATATAGGTTGAAGGAAATCTTGCATGATTCGTTTTCTGTCGCAGAGTTTGAGGCGGAATGGGCAGTTTGGGTGACTGATTATGGTATAGGTCGCAATGGTTGGGTAATTAGGGCATATAGTGACAGGGAGCGCTGGTACCTGTGTATTTCAAATCAAGATTTTGGGCTGGAATGTCCAGCACTCAGAGGAGCGAAGGGATGAATCATTACTTGAAAGGGTTCGTGAACTTGAACACGACCTTAGCCAAATTTGTTGAGGAGTATGGCAAGGCTGTTTGTAAGAGAATTGATGAGGAGAAAAAATGCGAGAAACTTGGGAAGGATAGGTCGTCGCGCAAGACCAGTAATCATCCATTTGAGGATCACTTTGAGAAGATTTACTCACTTTGTCAGTTCAAAAAAACCCAAGTTCAAATGACTGAGATGAGGCACAATCTGCCATGGTTGAGAAGAAGCATGACGCAAACACTGTAGAATATAAAGTTGTGGTTAAGGTTTTCATGCTGGGGTGGACTAAGCGTAAGGAGTTCAGGGCTGTTATTGACCGAACAACCGAGGAAGTAAAGTGTGAGTGTAAGCTGTTTGAATTCTCTGGAATATTGTGCACCCACATGCTAAGGGTGTTCTGGGAGGAGGATTTTGTCAGTGTTCCAGAAAGGTATGTGTGTAGTAGGTGGCGTAAGGACATTCACAGAAAATACCAAAGCATGTCATAACCAATGGCTTCTATAACACGAATAGTAAACAAAGAAGTGAACAGGTTCAATGAAATGCAGAGGGTTACCAAAGACATATGCGGCATGGTGATGTATGATGAACATCGATATGGCGAAACGCTTGATAGATTGCTGGAAATACAAGCAGATCTGAAACAGAGGATGGTTAATGATGTAGGTGTGGAGTCTTTTGGGGTTGGAAGTATTGGATCTGGCTACCGGGCCGCAGCAAGGGCTAGGGAGTCCAAAAATAGCGGAAAAAATACGCCTAACATTGCAACGGAAAATGTAGTTGATGATGAGACTAGACCCGAACAGGTGAAGGATCCGCTGGACAAGAGGGGCACGGGACGTGGTGCGGTGAAGAGGAAACTGACATTCGCTGAGAAGAAACAAGGGAAATGGAGCAAGAGAAAGAGGGGTTCAGTTGAAGAGGTCACCGTCAGCACTCCGTCCAGCACGCCACAAAAAGAAGTTCAGGTATGATGATTTTTGATCTGCCTGTAATTAGAATATGTTAAATAAAGTAGTTACTGAGTTAGAAAATGTTTTTTTTCGTAGATGCCGTTTTGTAGGGCATGGCAACCAATGTCTGTTGGGACGACATGGCATGCCGGTGTAAAAGTTGTTGGCAACGGTAGCATTCCCGTGGCAGCTAATCCGTTCACCAACATATGAGACAGGTTGATCAGATAGATGGAACAGAACATATGAGACAGGTTGATCAGATAATTGCAACGGATTTGGCGTCGATGTGTTTCGCACTAGTTATTGCATTAGTTTTGGTAGAAGGAATGACAAGCTCATGAACCCAAATGTAAGGCTATATGACCACTAAATAATACTATTGTTTTTGTGTTTTGAAGCAGCTCAGGTAGGTTATCATGTGTGTGCTGCAGGATTAAATTCAAAATTTAAATTCAAACGGACGTGATGAATACAATGGATATATTGTAGTATGAGTATATATTTGTAGAGGGCATCATATATAGCCCATTGTAAACAAAATTTCACGTGGTCACTTGTATTTTGGTTTGGGCTTCGTCCGTATTTCTGTTTATAATATTAGTTTGTACTATATTTTGCAGTTGATTTTGTTGGATTATGAATGGGTTGAATTATGTTGGGCCTAGTAGGTGTGAAGAAATAACGGCCCAATTCAAGTTGTTATAATCCTGAAAAGTTGATTTACACATTAGTTTGAAATGAAATAGGGTTTTTCCTCATATTCATAAAAACCGGACTAGTTTTGGTCCTAATTGAATAGTTCATTTTTAATTGGTTATAAGAGTATCCTTCATCGAAGCCATAAATACAAAAATGTAACTATTCCTTTTAAGAACATATATTTTGGTAAAAATGAAGAATTGCATATATTTTGTGTCCGATACTAATTTTGTAAAACAATATGTTAAAAATTGTATCATGTTAAGTAAAACTATGTACATAATGAAATTTTATTGTTTTCAATACTAATACAATTAAATGGGTTGTTCAATAGTGAGTTTGTAAATGAAAATTGACTAGATGAGATAATTTTAGTAATGTAGTTAAACCTAAGAATATTATACAATTACATATAACGTATGTTACTTATTCTAGTTAGTCTCGAGTTTGTCGAGGCGAAAGAGGCATTTCTACAACTCGAGTCGCTAACCATTATAGTCTAGTCCAGCTAGATCGAGTCGACAGGTGACAGAGTTTTGACCTGGTAGATGTTGAATGAGTCGCGCGTTAACAGACTCAGTTAGCACGTCTTAGGTTGATGTACTTTTTCACATACGGCACTATATGTTACCAAAGTAGGTACCCGTACAAGAATTTGACTAGACAGATTGAATTGCATAGAGAGCCTTGATTAGCATAAAAACGAGATGTATCGTTTTGCTTAGAAAAATAAATCATTACAATCCCAGTAATCATCATATGAGTACATAATCAGCTATTCATTTCTGCATAATCACAGAAACTGAAAATATGGTGTAGCATCTTTGGTAAAGACTATATTGCCCCTTGTCACTACATCCAGAGCACCACATAGAATATGAGCTGCAAAATACCATGATACCAATCCTCACTAAGCGATCCAGCTCGTCAGAATTATATCTACAAAAGTTTATTAGGCAAATAACATTGTTTTTTTAAGTTCCAAAAATTAATTGCTAGGAATCCAACGTAGCTTGGTAATGAATTCTGACACTTCCTCAATTGGAACTAATAGATTGTTGGCTTTCAATCCAACACATCGAGTAGTTGCTAGTATCAGCCTGGATCTGTGCTCGTTGATATTTGCAACAGCAATTGTTGCACAAAATTGGAGACGCCGTCGCACACGGATATGCTCCTGTACAGGCAGGGTTGACAAATAAAAGAGGTCAAACGATTGGATGGTAGATGATTGGAAGTCAGGGCTGGCTCCATCATTAAGTCTAAGCTTACCAGTTGTGGCCCGAATAATATGGTGAAAGAGTGATTGAGAAATACCTCAACCAGGGAGAATGGTGGTGTCGGATTGTTGGAATCAACACTGTATGTTTCCATCAGATGCATACAAGTCACCCCACTGTCAATGTCAGCAGTAGTACGGCTCCATGGAGGATTTAGCAGAACAAGCTCAAAATCTTGTAGCCTGTATTTGTGATTATCTCCAAACCTGTCCAGTACTCTTATCAACCATCCCAACTAAGAAACACATGAAGAGTAGAGGTGAAGGTCAATATTTTTTATCTAACACAAACAATCACAAGAAGTAAGTCATAGTTAATGCAGAGAACGCACTATTTGTTGTTCGAGCTGTTTCCACTCACACCTACGGTCTCTGTAAATGGTGTCAATGACAGTAATTTTCATTTGCAGCAGGTTGACGAGTAGGAGTGTGTAGTGAGTCCCAATTAAAGTAGGAATTAATATCTGGCACAATGGGGTTCAATGTTTAATGTATTACGAAGTTCAAAAACAAGTGATATTGTGCGCGGAGCGAAAATGAATACCATATCAGGTTTGTGCAGATATCCGTAATTGGTGACTGCACCTATCCAGGATATCCAATGACCAATCTGCTGATCATCTGGGCGCAATCCAGCCTGATGTGACAAAAGCATGGTTCTTATTGTTGGTTCTGACTATAGCAATGTCAGTGTGTGTCTCTTTCGTAGAATATAAATCTGAAACAAGCTTGCTGTACTAGTTTAAGCTAAAGACTATTGCTCTATTAGCAGCCAATGCACAATAACTCTGGAATGATTTGGTATCCATTTGTGTATAATGCAGTGAAGATTAGAAATGAAGTCACAATGAAGAGTAGTTATGAATTGAATTAGAGTGTGGCTGGGTGAGGACTTACTTTTTCAACAACGTCGAGACACATTTTGTTTGTGCATCCATTGTTGTACCATTTGTCCATCAACACTTTCGACCAGACATTTAGCACATGAGGGGCTATTGAAGAACCAATTTCAAGCGTATTAACATCCTTCCTGAATAACATCAGTCCTTGGGAGTCTTCATACAATGCCTCCCTGCCATGAATGATATGAGATCATTAGAAGATAGATAACATTGATTAAGTAAATGTGCATGTAATATTGACTAGATGTACATCCAAGAAACACTACCGAGGAGAAAGGTTTTTGTGTGACGCAATGCAGTAATCTGCAATTTCAACGAATGGGCGGGGTAAACACTGAGTGCTACAACTGTAGCGGGAGACTAACTTGGTAAGAAAGACTCCCGACCTGTTCTGATCCATTGTGTTGAGAAGGGTGTCATAAACTTGTGAGTTTGAGTGCGAGGATGATTCTCTGACACAGATGTGATTAGAGTTTCCGGGGGATTCTGTATGCTTCTTAATTGCAAGCAACTTGTGAATTACTTCGGTCAATCCTGCTGTCACAGAAAGTGGAGGTCCAAGCTGCGAGAAGCGGGAATCCAACCTCAACTGCTGGAGCTTTGCATCACTCAAATTCAGTAGGTAGTCTGCTGTTACGACCTGCAGATTGCGGGCAAGTGTCGCCACCGACGTGGTGTTCATCCTACAAACCGGAGGGTGAAGGAAGGTCAGTATTGGTAATCATTTTGCATCCCGCATAGCTTAACTGTAGTGTTCCTTTTGTGTAGTCAAAACAAAACACAGTATAGGGTTTCAGAAAGCCTTGGCCTACCATAAACTACTAGCACTTATGTCTACTATGTAATTTTTAACCATAAGGTTTCCCACTGAAATGTGTGGAATAACAGCAACATACAAAAGACAGGCTTTAATTATCAATCACAAATGCATTTCTATTTACACCCTATATTTATTGTCATTTTTCACAAATGAAGTTGCAATAGACCTAATAATTCAGGAAAGGTTGTGGGTGACGGTGTTAGAAAGTTGCCCATTATGCATACAAAGATGTATGGCATTTTTATGTTGCTGATATAATTCTTTCCTTAAATAAGGTTTCTGCTACCAAGAAATGTATGCTGATAATTGTAAAGTATGATGGATATTTATGCAAAATAAGGCAAGACCTCTTTTGAAAAGAAAAAACAATTTTACAATTCTTATGTTTACATCCTTTTATGTCAAGTGTGGAAATAATTTGTAGACATATTAGACCTTTGTGAAGGGGATCGGTGATTATATTCACAAGGAAGTGAGTCTGTATTTGTAAGATTAGGGAAACGGGTACTTGGAAAACTGACATTCAAGAAGATCATCTCCAACTCTGAGTCTCCTTGAAATGGTTTGTCCATTGGGAACCAGATGACGTCATCTCCATCTAGCAACCCTTCCTGGTCCATTTCTGTGGTCACGGTGTCCGCAGGATTGATTGTCGGACCTGCAAATGGAAAATAGTTATTACCCAAGGGATCAGAATAGATTACACAAGTATAATTAAAGAAGAAAAATTTGAAAAACAAAAGGCATAAGCTTGCCAATCAGGAAAAAAATGAGATATGTCACCCCGTGTTGATGATGCTAAAACTTCCGTCGGCGTAGAAGTTTCACCACTTTGCGCAGAATCGAGGAGGCTATCAGGCCAGTCGTTAGCTTCCTCGTCATTATCCGTCCCCAACCCAAATTCGACCATGTGCCCCGCGCTCGTTGAGTAGCTGTTGTAGCCACTAAACCCACTGCTGGGCATATTTGACGGTGTGTCAAATAGGATTCCGTTTCAGAGCAAAGGATGAGAAAGGTGGTTTATTGGAGGAAGACTGTAGTAGTGTGAAAATATGGGGAACCCACATATGATATGGGGAAGAATTTTATTTTGCAAAATAAAGCACATAGAATGTGGATTTACAATTTAGTCCATAAGACCTATGTATTCGGCCTACTCCTTAGCAGTTAAGCCCATTTTTCTTTTTGATGGGTGTAGTGTCATATGTGTCCCACATTTCATTATTGTTGTTTCGAATTCAAATTTAAGAAAAAATCCAATAATTTGGAATATAATATTTCTCACATATGAATTACTATATGAAAAATGTTTCAATTAAGTACATTAAGGATGCATTATCCTAAAGGGAACTAGAAGAGTTATTGTTCCGGTCAATAAATAAATTAATAAAAAATACTAAACTACGTAGTTTTGATTAAACACCACCACATGACCACCACAGAACCACCACAACTTGCCGGTTTTTTTTTTGTATTTGCTCTAACGCTTACACCATATTTAGTTTCCTTATTTTTGTTTTTTTAATTATTTTTGCGTTAAACTGTTTCTTCCACATATTATATACATAATCAGGGTAATGTAGTTTTGGCATGCAATTCAAATATATTACTACCATAGTCAAATTATGTGATGGCAAACAATATATTATGGCGTGTGTTATGCGCATATGGAAAAGGCATACAAATATTTTGGAACAATTAAAATCAATTTAAAAGCCTATCATATGTATTGAGAGATATTGCGGAAATATTGTTGGAAATAGGTATATATGTATATTGTTGGAAATATTGTGTATATGTATATATGGCACCTTGTATATATTACAACTCAAAAACTGGTCTATTTAAGTTAAATTATATTATATTATATATAATTTCTTTCATTAGATGTTAGTAATATACAGTTGGAATGCCAAAACCCTCATTGACATATATATAGACCCCTCCCATCTTGTATCAAAGAATTTATTTTATCAAAGAGAGAAGAAGCTGCAAATTCACCGGAGTGGTGTAATCATCGCAGTAGTCTATCAAAAGTTTCCGGGGTTAAAGGGTTTGTTGAGGATGTTGTAGCTAATTAAAGCTGGCGGTGGAGATTCGTTTCAGAAGTTATGGTATTAAGAAGTTATGATGAGACGCCGCTTCGGCAAATTGGAAGGGAAATTGGATCATACAGCGCTGCTGCCTCTGTGCAAATACAAAGAGCTACTGCCCCTTTGCAACAACGCAAATCCCACGGCTGCTGGCCCTTTCGTCAATCCTTTGCTGACGAGGAAATAGGTGAGGATGTTCATCGTTCACCGTTTACGCTAGCTATTCTGAGCAATCGTTTTGGAGGGTCTCCGGCTTCCGAGGATCTTTTTTTTACTGTCTATGTTAATATAGGTTCTTATTTGAATTCTCGTAATTCTTCTGTGCTTTCTCAGGAGTTTCATGAAATTACTCAGACGAGGAACTCGAAACCCTTCTTCTTCCACAGTCTGCGGCGTCATTCTGGGAGCCATCGACTTCTGCGTCATGCAGCTCACAAACTCGGACGGCCCCGAATTGGAGGCCAAGCTCCGCCAGAACGCCCGCCCCGAAACCCTTGTAACATAAAGCACCACTCATCCGAATTAGTCGGCTGTAGTTGATCTTGATGCATAAATTGATTGTTGAAGTAGGAAAGGTGAGAGTTTTGCTGTAGAATAAGCAAATTTTGATGTTTAATTTTTTCTTATGTGTGGCTTTGCTTACTATCTAGCCTTGTATCGTACTGGCTCGATTATTGTTCAGCTAAATAGGTTGTTATAGGAATTGTAGGAAACTAGGAATGGTATGTTATTGTGATATTTGAAATCGATGCTTAGCTTATTCTACTGTAGTTGATCTCGATGTAGTTAATTAAAGATATGAAGTCGTGATATCCTGCTACCGCTGTTATCTAGATATGTAATGTCTAGCTTTAAATAAAAATGACACCTTCACTAATAAAATTTAAACTTTATATGATTTATTAAGAAATTTTAAATTAATAAATTACTATACAAAATTTTATAGGCATATTCTCCTCAAAATTATTTTGTTTACCTAGATATATGATAAACTAGATTACATTTTATTAAATTTAAATAAAATGTCGGTATCATGATATCATGACTTCATCGGTAACATTATGGACACGATGGAAACAACTTTGGATTATTTCTTCTTTTCTTTAATGTTATGAATAAAACTATAAATTTTATATTATAACTTTAAATTAGTGAACTATATAGCATTATTTTATTGCATTTTTCTATATTGATCATCCAACTGTATTGGCTATAATGTACAATAATATTTAACTTCGGGTTATGTTAGAATAAAAATACTTGCAACTTTAGATTTTACCCTGACAAAAATATTACTTAAAAGTGCTCAAAAATATCGCGCAACGCGCGATCACTATTAGCTAGTTTTATATAATAATAATAACAAAATTAAATATAATTTTTGGTTACATTTTGGGTGAAGGGATGGTAACATTTTTTAATATCATTGGTTGGGTTAAAAAATTACGATAAAATCATTCCTTTTATACATATTGAGTTTAGTCGGTAAGTTTGACCCGACCCATTACAAAATTAAATAATGGTAATTAGAATATATTTGAAAATAAAATATCATTTGTAGGGCGATTAAAATAATATTTTAAATGTTCCTATTTTATATATCGACAGTAAACATTGACTTAAAAAACGTAATCATATTGTACATATAGAATAAAAAGTGAGGCAAAATTAAGTTGGATGTGTTGTTATAATCGTAAATCCTACAATCCAAATTCACTGCAACACATACAAGGTTTGGATCTTGGTGAGTAAATCCCAAGATCTACCACATCCACAATGGTAGAACAAACAGGGTCTTCCATAAATCAGATGCATAGGATTTA
The DNA here is from genome assembly GCA_948330725.1 of Sherardia arvensis. Classification (NCBI taxonomy): domain Eukaryota; kingdom Viridiplantae; phylum Streptophyta; class Magnoliopsida; order Gentianales; family Rubiaceae; genus Sherardia; species Sherardia arvensis. Next base: position 11,895,676 of record OX415244.1, read on the forward strand.
TAGGGGATGTTCCCAAATTCGGATACCGTGACATCCGATTTGTTATATAGATTTTGTTTTTATTGTTGCAATAATTTATGGGCATGCTAGATGCTCTATTTTACATATTTTGCAGTCCAAAATAAAAAAACGCCTTCGATATATAAGATATGGTCAATAATTATGTATATCAGACATATGCATCATATATACTACTTGTATTGCATACACTTGCAATTCAGTTATATATTAGAATCATTGTATATATGATTATTTTAAAAAAATACGGACTGCAAATAAGCAAAATACGGACTGCGTATAGAAGGCCTGTAATTTAGTTTATTAATAAAATTATAGTATATGGTCATATTATAATGAGTCTTTTTGGAGTATTTTTTTTCCAGAACATATGAACACAATAATAGTGAAAAATATAACAAATTATAAATTGAAGAATTATTATGTATTTTTAATAAAGTAAAAAAATGTATGTATAATTTTTTCGTTCATAAATTGTCCGTCAATAAAGAAATCAGAAAACAAGCATTGGATACCTCCTAAAATGTGATACCACACGCTGAATTTATTAGGCAAACAAAGGAGGCTACATGTAGTCTTTTCAGGAAATGTAGAAAAGATTGAAAATCAGACTCTCTACATTACATCGAGTAGTGCAATCACAGTCCGTTGACTGGTCTGAACGAGAGTTAGAGTGACATCAATGTAGACACGCCACTGAAATGAGTCAGTTACATCAGATTCCTGTTCCGAATCGGTGGTTGTAAATTATAGAATACTGTATTTCCGGGTAACCTTCTACTGAAAATCCTACCCCCTCAAACAGTTCTTACAATTTGACTAAATTGTTATGCATCGAATTAGTAGTTATCGAATGAGTAGTTCTTACATTTAGATAGATAGTGTTTGTATTTATGCAAAATACAAACTAGCCTCCATAAATCTTATATACGATGTAATGTGCAGAATATTGTTGTGGTGTAATTTTGGGTCATTGCATTGTGACAATTAAACAAACCTACTTTGGTAGTTGGTATGAAAGAAATAATTAGACATAAATTAATTAGATGCAACAGGGTGGACGAATGAATCCCTTACACACCGAATTTGAAACATAAACACGGCTAAAACACAGATAACGTCCGGCCAACCTAGCCCGGATCTTCTAATCCAGATCCTCGCCCTTGTAGTAGTCTCCCAAACTCATACTGGAGTATATGACAGTCTGGCCGGAAGCTGGCTCGCCCTTCTCCTGCAGCCTTGCTTCAAATTGCTCACAAGACTTTCTGAAATCCTTCTCCATCAAATCGAGTGCATGCATAACTCCACGTTTTCCCCGGGATATTTTAGCCTGGACATATTAAAAGAAATATGTGACACATGTGTTCCTGCAATCTCAGACAGAACGGCGACAGGGATTAGATGTTCACCTTGTTAACCTCATAAGCTTCCATGAATTCTTTTTGGCTACGCTCGTCCGGTGTGTTCATTGCTTCCAGTACACTGAACGTACGAAGCCAGGGGTGGTTTCAGCTTCATAGTCACGATCTATGTCGTCCAGATCTGGGAATTGAACATACAGATTTGTCAACATGTATCAATGGAATGAACAAAGTAAATCCAGGAATGGATGATTCCCTACCTTTCATAGTTTCTTGTCTGAATTTGGTAATCGTTTCCTCCATCTTAGCTTTCCTGTCCAAAATTGGGCAATTCCTTTCCCCCATTGTTAGCTTCAGAGATGAGTTATCTGAGAATAATGTGACCATGGTGAAGCCTGAAGCTTTGTACTTGTACTAAAAAAAATTGCGTTAGTGGGCCTTTGCGGACCTTAGTTGGACCGTATTAAAATTTTGGACCAAGTTTTATGGGCTGTTAAAATCTGTCGTGATCTGGTCACATGAACAAGGGCAGAAAGGACTTTTCCATAGAAGAAAGGGGGCAACGGAGCTTAGACGGATGAAACAGGATTTCTGTTATCTTTCATTTCCCAGTAGCTATAAGTAGTAGATTTATTAGATTAATCACTAGGTAAACATTTTAATGAAACTTTGTTAATCATATTTTTATATTTATTGAGCTGTTTGAGCTATATTTTCCGGCTTTCTTAGCTCGGAACGGACCATGGATCCGGCAAGCCATGACGTGCCCGATCTACCCTTGGGCCAGGAGCCTGATGCTTACAAAATCTAAGTAACATAAAATACAAAAGGTAAGTTATATTATTTTTAGTAATCAATAAAGCTTCAAGAGTTACATTTGGTGTGGTTTTTCATGATTTCACACTTGAGAATACTTCTAACACGTGTAAATAAAATTGAAAAAAAATACGGAAATTCTAAATATACGAGATCAAAACATCCCCCAATGTGACGATCACTAATTCGAATAATACATTCACACTAATATTCTGCCTTACAACTAACATATACACAAATTATTAGCAGATACTTATGATTCTAAAACAACACATGATTTGTATGTGTATTAGTATTAAAGAAATGTCTTCGATACACATGCTCTACGGATGTAGCATCTACATAGTGATGGCTAGAATATGCAGTTAAATCGAAAGAGGCATATGGATAGTAGATAGTACGCGTAAGAATAACCACATGCACCGTGTAGTCGTCTTTAAGCACAACCAACCTCTAGTCAAAAACATACATCGAAACCCGATTAGTAAATTCATTTGTGTTTGTGAACCAGTTTCAGGTTTTGCAAATAATTAGATTAATTCATTTATCTTAATTGGAAATTTTTAGTTTACTGTTGACTGTACACCTTAGTAATTAATTGCAATAGATTTAACTACATTATGGAAAGCTGCAGCTATTTGTATATAATTACAAACGTTGAAATTCGATATCAGGGCTGCACATGAGTCGAGAAGCCACCAAACAGGGGTATGCTCAAACTCTATCTGTTTCATAATTTACCTTGCTCATGATGTTTCCTGAAATGTAAATTCTGAAAGTGAGTCGGTTCATTATCCCTCGAGTCATAATCGCGAGGTAAACGAAATTGAAGATCGAATTCGAGACATGTGAGCCCCATGTGTTCGGGGTATTTGGTGGATTAGGTACTTGTGATATGGACACTGTGCAATTCCTATGATGTACAGTGGATCTAGCTAAACTATGAACTATGCATTTCTGGTTTTTAGAATATAGTTGAGTCGATAATTTAGACCCGACCCATCACAAAATTAGATAATGTGATATATATATTTTCAAAATTTAAATAGCAATTTCCGGAGGAATTAAAATCATATTTACAATGTTTCAATTTAATTTCAAAAGTCAATATCAACAATTATCTAATAATTGCAGAATATGATTTGTGGCAAAATTTGGATGAATTATGTATATATTATGGGTTTGAATCGTACATCCCAAAACATTAAATCATGTGCAAAGCATACAAGATTTGCGATGTTGGAAACTAAATCTCAGAAACCGTGACCTCCAACATCCTAGAACCCACATACATATTAGAACGAGTTCAATATCAAGATCGAGTTTGGTCAAGTGACCTACATGTCGAGACTAAAACGCACGTGTCGAGGCTGGTTAATATGGTTCATGACTAGAACAGAGTTACCCACTATTCCCGATCGACTCACCCACCAGGCATTCCTTCAAAACAAGCAATCGAAGTGAATTTCGGTGTGAGTGACATCTGTTTATGTTGGAAAAACTAATTTTTGTAGGTTCATCCATTACCGAAGACGTTGACTTCAATGACTATAACATCATCAACTTCTAATTTGGTGACATTTCAATATATTTAGATTTTCCACTTTTTAAGAATTTATATTTCAAGTTGTTATGTTGTGACCGTTGTTATGTACAATTCCTCACTCCACCCTATAGTTAATCGTAATTACCAACAACATTAATTCCCGGTGATTTTCAAACAAGATTAACATTTTTTTTAGTATTAACATTATTATCAGTTAATAATTTAATAAGACATATGATGGATCCCATAATGAAGCCACTAGACAAGCATGTTAATTGAATATTATTTTACAAAAAAATATAAATGTTAAATACTTCAAAATACAACACGGTACCATTTCCTCCATCCGTTATCCCCTATAAATAAAGTTGAAGCAGCACCCACCCAAACTACTCTATTTTCCTAGTTATTTTCTAAAATTCCAATGCCTCCTAGAAAGTACAAGAGAAAAACCAGTGAACCAGAACTTTCCTCTCCTCCGGTGCTGCAGCCCGATATTCCGGTGGCAACTAAGGATGTGCAGATGACCCCGGAGGGAATGAGTTATCTTTATCATGGCCTAATCAGTCAACATCAGAAGATGAAGATGGAACTCCGTGAAATGTTCCGTCGCTGCTTGAAGAATGATTCAGGTAATATGATTAAGCAAACTGTAGTTTCAGATCCCCCGCTAGGTATGCTTGCTGATGAGCTTGACGGAGTTATGCTGTTTTAGGCTTTGGAACAAAAAAACGCTGCTCAATCTAACAATGAAGCGACAACCAGTGTTGTTACAATGCCTCCAGTATCCCCACAAATTGATTCTTGACGGTTTCTACTTGTTGGTTTCATGCTGTATCTTTTGTCTACAAGGCTTAGCCATAACGACATTGTAATTTAATTAAATTGTGTCAATTATTTTAATTGCACTATAAAGACAAGATTGTATTTTGTAGAAAGGCTTGCTTCTGGCATCAGCCTCATCAATTAAATGTAATTATATTTTCATTGTTTGTGTCATTAACTTGTAAGTTATGTTTCTATCATATTCAAATTTATCCTTCACACAAATTAATGCAGAAAATATTCGGTCTGCCGCTTTACTGTTGCCGAATGGATTTTACCAAAACTGATTATATCAACTACAATACTACCACACAACACATTGTGTAATAGTAGTTTGTAAATATTTATTCATCATACTCAAGTGCGAACAGTGGATGTACATCAGTTCGTGTAGCCCTAGATACTTAGTATTACATTTATTTACGCGACTGGAATTGAACTTGGACCGCTAGAATACAAGTGAAAACCAAGGGCTAAAACACAAAATGATAAGCAACACACATTCCAAACAAATATCCTTCCAAATAAAGCATCCATTCATAATACAAAGACTTAGTTGAGTTGCAGCATATGAAACATACTAGTTGTAATCCCACTTCGTTTGGCATTACAAAAGATGTTGTGTGGTATAAGTACCATACAACAACCCAAACGATAGGCAAAACTAGCAGCATCCTAATTCTACTCGGGAGCCACCAGGTCTTGGACGAGCGTGGTTCTCTGGAAATTAGGGTAGGTGGGAACCCACATCCTCTGGTTCAATTCTTTAGATATGACTATTGCGTCGTCGGTTACACCAAAATAACGCACAAACGATCCATCCGGGGAGACTTCCAGCTTCCAGAGCTCACCATCTTCAACCCACTTGTGTTGGAACTCCTCCTTGAAGATCTGTCGAACTGTAGGGATGGGGTTGCTGATTCCAACAAGCAAAGAACATGCACTTGCCTCCCCCAGGGTATTGACGGCAGCTCTGACAAACATAGTGAACTGATGCAGATCTCTTACATGCTCGCCGGCGTGGTCATAGTTGAGTGGTGCTGGTGGATTAGGGTTTTGAGGCACCCAAGCTGCTACATTTTCCATCGGCGCCGGTGGCGGTGCCTCTGCATGGGCCACTTCAATCACAGGTTCCATTATCGCCACCTCCGGCTCTACATCTGCGACCGCAAAAGAAGCCTGAATTGGAGATGGGGCAATTTCTTAAGGAAACAGGTTCGAGACGCCACGGCTCCTAGGTGGAGTTGGCTTCACAGATCTAAATATGTTTTGAAGGCAAGGACTGGCGCGGTTTGGTTTATGATTATGTTTCCGAACAATCGACACGAGAACATGTTTCTTGCGGGGAGAATCAAGCAGGGAAAACAAAGCCTGGGAAGAGGACCTGGTTTGAACCATTTTTAGGTCTAGTGTCTTTGTGAAGGTTTGCCTTAGAAATTCTTGGTTTTGGCTCTCAAAGTTTGATTCCCCCTAACTGGTGTATTTATACACGTACAAATAGCGCCAAAAAAGTGATTCTTCATTTCATTTTCCCTCCAAAATGAAGACCACTTTTAGTTAATAGATGGGAAAGTTACAAAGTAATGTGTAATAGCATCCACTGTCGGCTAAGTAGATATTTAGATGATACCACACACCGATACTTTAAAAATTATGTACGGGTTAATTCAAAGTATGTAACCAATGTCGGTTACATACCCAAGAAGCATTTTCATCGAATGTGCAAGGAAAATTACGATTTCGGGGATTGGATAATATTTGACACTGGCAAATACATGAGAGCATGAAAATGATAAATTAGTTGGTAGAGTCGGACACCGCACTGAGTAAGTATAATAAATTTTAGTGGCTTGACTCTCGATATTTTGTTCTATTTTTAATAAATAACTTGATTATGAAGCTCATGTGTTTAGGGTTTGGTGTGTGGCTTTAGGGTTACGAAGCGCGTGGGTTTAGGGTTTAGGGTTTTGACAATGGGTTCAGGGTTTAGGGTCTTTTAACCCTAGAGGTTTAACAGTAAGAAACATGTATTATTATGTACATTGAATTCATCCAACCAAAATACTTACTAAATTTACGAGACCGATGTAATGCTTTGCATGCATGGAATAACATCCTATGTAGAAATGTCTTTAAATTCCAACGTCATTTAGTAAAGAAATGCCTGGACCGGTTGTCATTCATGTTTAGTATTGCGACGTTATAAGCTGCATGCATTAAGTAGATGTGACAAAATTTGCAGCATATACCCGATCCACACACAGTTGTCATTCTGAACAGATATACAAATACAAAAGTATTAGTAGATTCTATTTCCGACTCTAATTATTTGTAGAGTTGACGGAATAAATCTTAGTAATTTAGGAAACATGTCACTGTTTAATGTTAGGATAGATGTCGAGCAGTATACTAAGACCAGGTTCAGTAGTCTTCCCCAATCTGTATGATGTAACATGTGTTTATATGAGTGGTGCAGTGTTTGAACGTACTTGAGAACCGAACAAAATTTTATACAACATGCAATTCATTCCTATATATTCCTTAATATCTTTCCTTAATTTCATATTCGGCTTTACATTCGATAACTATACAACAAAAAATATTAACATGAAGTCTGAAGTTTGCGCCGATTCTATATTCAAATACGGAATTCAATAATACTGTAATATTTGCAAACCGAATAATAAATAATCCATTTAATGTGAAAAAATTCCAATATTTGTGTTATTGTCAATAAAAATGCATTTCGTAATTATATGCTTGTATATTATTATTACGAATATGCGTGAATCGAATGAGTATTAAGTGTTTCAAACTCTAACATACATTTTTCAATTTTAGTTATTAAATGATGGTAACCTTATTCATTCAAGCTTTTTTAATACATATTCCACAAACAAGATCTACGAATGATCCACAAATATGTTACAAACATTTTTGAAAATAAAATATTTTAATAAATAATATTTGAGTAGTGGAGTGTACCGAAGCCTTGGCTTTGTGATGGCGACATAAAGTAGATACCCACTGATTTATTTTGTACTGTCAATGCAATTTATTTTCCCGCTTCGTGAACCTGACACCGCCATATTCAGCGACCCGAAACCCTAGATTTCAAAAGCAAGAATTTGCATTCAGAGAGAGTAGGTTTAGTAATTAGCAACTTTGCCGACATCGATCCAACATTTAATTCATAGTTCTATATAAATAGAATGCAATAAATATGACCTCCCCATGTTGTAACAATTGTGTCGATTTCTTAGTCGACCTACAATCCGACATGTTACACGCATGTTATTAAAAAAAATTTATACTTTGTATATAATGTATCATTTCCTATTACAATCAGACCAAATAATATTTTATTTTTTATTTGCTGATTTTACATGCACGTACTTAACGGATCAATATTTTCATATGCAACACTTTAATTGTGTAAATTTGGTGAAGATAACATGCATTATTTATTAACCGGTGTGAGTTAACTATGAACCGGTCCCAATAATGTGACTAGTTACTACAACAAATGTATGTAATTTATAATATTTTTGTTGTGAGTCAATAAGGGAAGATACCGGTAATCCAGATGTATAAATCAAATTTCGGAGTGATTATAGACTAAAGTTAAATTAAAAACATTTCTAAATTCAAATCCAAACACTGACATATTTTGAACTATTCTAGTTTTCACCAATCATCAACTCAACAATAACTCACCGTCTGATTTATTTGCTCAACACTAAAATAATAAAAGAGTCTGGGACTTTAGGCAGTCTCATATGAAGGAAAAAAAATATCCAGAAATCAAGGGGATAAAATCAAAGGAAGTTTCAGCATGTCCTCAAGCGCCTGTACGTCAACAGTCCAAACCAGAAGTGACAACTCATACTTTAGACTGCATATCTAACCGTTACAGGCAATCTACTCCTGACACACTGACCGAAAACCTACTAAGTCAAGCAACCCGAAACATCATTCACAAACTATTCATTGCAAAACCGTGTGCGGTTTAGACTGGATGGTATACTGCCCCATTTTCATTCACATTATTCAAATTGATTGGGCTTGGGCTGGCGACCTGTTTTGTCTGGATTTTGAGGTCAAGGAAAATAATTGACGGCCCGGTTAAATAGGCCCGCTAAATAGCTTTATGAACTCCATCATTTTTTGTGGATATTAAAATTCATCTTAGCGGTAATCAAACACTGAATTTCTCTTCAAGTTTTTCCACAATTGGAATATATGTTATAAATAATCACATTCATTTGATCTAACAATAATTGTAATTTCTAAACTCAACCACATGTTCTCTTAAAAGTGAATGTAAATATAGTTCTAAACGCAACCACATGTTCTAAACTCAACCACTTTGTTCAATATAGTTGTAATTATCGTATTCAAATTGCTTGGAAGAACCTAGTAGTGTGACCCAATCGCGGCTTAATCGACTCGAATATAATTGTTAAAATTAACTTAAACAGCCCAACTACTGTGTCTGTCAACTACATTCCATCATCCTACAATCTTAGTTGTACTATACAAAAAAAACACAGTTAATGTCAAACATGTTTACTTAACTACTTTAACTGTAAGTGTTATACTACATAACTAGTCGTCATGACTCGTTATAAGGTGTGAACATCGCGCAAACACAAGGGACTCGTGTTCTATAAATGTAAATACATCACACAGGGAAATTACATCACACTTGTAATTAGAGTTGATCAAGGGGCGAGGCTAGGAAGGATCCGTCTAGATTAGTACCCGACACATTCGGAATATAATCGGGACCCATACCCGACCCCCATACACTGGTTCTTACAAATATAGACCCAATATACACCACAAATAGTAGCGTTATAGAAATCACCGTGTAAACATCAGGTTTCTTTACCGTCATACAACTATTAGCATCACATTGGGTTCATTTTGGTCATTATTCAATTTTGATCTTACATATACTAATTCATTGTACAACTTGCAGTTGTTATGACAAATTCCCTTGCTCATAACATGATTTATAGTTACTACCACCCAAACCCTAGCTTACAGACACGTTGTTGATAACCACAAAAATCACATTGTTCTTGTTTACATTGAATGTATTAGAATATGATTGCAATATCAGATCAATCATCGTCTCATCCAGCTATGTATTTCTATGATACAGACATCATACTTAATATAATTCATGTCACTTTTACATCTAACTGACAAGTATCTGCACCCAAAACTAATTATATTCCCAAGCTATGTATTTCTAATCTGAAAATTTGTTAATCATTTATTTTAATGTTTATTTGTGATATTTAACTATACATACAATTTGTTAGATTTAAAAAAGATTAGACACTGACTAATGGGCTCGGCCAATTAAACACCACAAGCCGATTGCAAACTAGTTAATTTGGCCCAATCTCTTGTAAAACCGACTTGTAAATGATCTGGCCCACATTCATGTGAAAATCAGTTGAACTCCACCGTTTCGCCTTCACAAATTTGAATAGTGTGCTCGTCGTAGTTATTACCCCAAACAATTAATTAGTTGTCGTCCATTGCCAGCCAGTAGAAATGCATGCAATACAAAGTTAGTTTTTTTTTTGCGTTATTATTATTCATATTCATAATTTTACACAGTAGCCCACAAACTCAACACCCCTCACATTCTGATTTCTTTCAAAACCAATCTGTTCAGAAGACATAAACAGTAATGGCCGGAACTTTTAATTTTCAGAGGATACCCCATCTCCGTTCGGCCACAAAAAGACAAGCCGAGGCACCGCCACCACCGCCTGCCCAAACCAACAAACCTAAGAGACGGAAATATGTTCTTTCATCTTCCGAAAACGAGGGAACTGAAAAGACGGAGAGGCCATCGGCAGCACAACCTACCCACTGTTCTGATGAAGACGATTGCCATATCACTGGAGAAGGATACACCAACAAAAAACAAGGATCGGGCAGGGATCCAGATGACGGTGATTGCGAGAGCGACCGGAAGGGTAAAGGTAAAAAAATCCATCCATCAAACTGGTGATAAATTATTTACTCCTCTTAAGCAAGAACAAATGTGGTGATATTTTCAATTCGTAGGCAAACATCATTAGTATCAAAGTATTTACAGTAGCAGACTTCCACGCTTTTACATTATTTTTACGGCAACATGAAAGAATTTAACTTCATAGGGTATCTTATATGGGTTCAGATTAGTTGAAGCAGTACCAAAATTAAACATGTTGTGAATATGATATCTGATACAGTGTTCCTATCTAAAATCTACATCATTAACATACCTACATACAAATTTTGTGGTGCCCCCGCCTGAGGCTTGGTATGTTTTGGATAGTATGTTGGTTATCAGTGAACTGCTAATGCCCACTTGTTTCAATTTGGGATTCCTGCTAATTGTGATTCTGCAATTACACCATTCTGAGACACTTACAGTTCATTACAAAGCTGTCTTTTTTAATTTCTATATCGGTGTTGAATTTGTAGTGTGTATACACTAGATCAAAAAAATGTAATTTTTACAACACATATCTCATGTCTAAATATACATTCCTACATATGTTTTCCATTTACAAATGCCCGCACTTGAAAAACATTATTTTAACTTCATTAGCATGCTTTTAAAAATGGATGTCCTCTAATCTGTCTCCAAACCGCTACATCTGTTTCCAGTTATCTTTCTCAAATCACTAATTTTGTCAACTAATCTATGTAGAAAAATTAATAACTCATTCTATCTCTACTCCATACAGGGAAGAAGGTAGCCGCCGTACGAGATAGAAAGCAGTTAATGGCGTCAAAGCCAGGGAAACTGCATGCTCTGTGCTGTGAATTGAACGAGCATCAAAGATGTGCCATTGTGCAGGCTGGATTTGGGGGTCTCTTAGAGGTACAAATATCTACCATCCCCTACGACTTTACAGACTGGCTTTTAAAGGCTTTCAACCCCGAAACAAGGGAGATTAGACATGGAGGGCGAGTTTTGTCACCAGCCGACGTCTGTGATGCATTTATGCTTCCATGGTGCCCTTCTAAACCGGTTCAATGCGACAGGACATCTGCCTACTCACAGCTCAGACGTAGATGGCAAAAGGGATACAATTTTCCAGCTGTTCCACAAAACTTCACCACACTCATAACCAATTTGGAGCAGAGAATGATGCAATTGCATGCAGGACACCAGGACTTCATACGAATGTTCGTAGTCTATGCTTTTTCCGTGTTCCTGGATCCGGTTCCCAGCAATAAAGCCGACTTCAGACCGCTGATGTGTGCGGTGGATGTAGAGCAGATTAATACGTATGACTGGTGCAGCTACGTATTAGATCGTTTCTGCGAGGCTGCGACAAGGTATAATGGAGGCACGGACCAGAGAACATTTTCAGGTTGCTTGCTGCTGCTAGTTGTGACGTACTTCCATAGGATGGGTGGAAAATGCGTTACTATTCCAGAGAGATCACTCCCCCTTGTGAAGAATTGGAGATTTTGGTCTGTACAGCGTCGGATTACAGAGGAGCAAGCAAGAGGATACGGCAATGACAGGCCTAACCGCGTAAGCTACCCCATAAACAGGATGGTAGGACAGGCCCCGGGCGAGAACAGACAAACCATTATATCATTCCCGGTTCCACCAGGCTACCATACTGATTTGCAGCTGCATACGCTACTCCCTAATGTAAGTAATTCCTACATAACATTTTATGATTGATTTAATTCTTACATCAACAATTACAATCCTAAGTCTTCTCAATGAGTATGAAACATATTAAAGCTAAATTGATGTTGTTGAGGTCTCTAGCCATATTCACACGGTGACACCACTCAAACCAAATATGCAGTGATGCTTTATAATGTCCACCCTTTATTTGTTATAGTTAAACTATCCTTGTTGCCAGCCATTCATTGTTTCGTTGCTGATACTAGAATAAATCCATTTATTTTAAAAAAAATTGCGTCCTGTTTCAAGACTATTTATGAACCCTGTTGTATTGTTTATTGAAACAGCCCTACCAGCGCGATTTGGCCACCTTGGCACGGAATCTAAACGTCGTACTCGGTGACCACTTGTACAAACTCGAAGGTATGGATAATGTGGACATTACCGAGCGATATCCCAGATGTGTCGAGGGATTCATGCCGTCTACTGTTGACAAGGTGAAAAGGGCAATCACACTTCTCCAACAATCTGTCACCCTGATTGAGCGACAGCTTCAGCAAAAGAGGAACTTGGACTGTGCAACACCATCCCGGGAAAATGTAGTCATGAATGAGGATGGACATGGACCTCCCCAGGACAATCGCGACAATATGAATGCTGACGCCGGGTTTGAGGAGCAGACTACCAATCTGATGGAAATGGCGAGCATGTTGCAAATGGAAGTGACCCGGTACATGTGGAAAAGGTATACATAGATATCCATATGCTGATATACTACTTTTTAGTTCATTCACTATACTAGCAAACTCAATCGATCATCATCATCCTATTCAGATTGTGGGCGCTGCAACTAATCTTGGAGAAGGGGGTATGCCAGGCCAAGTTCATGACAATGATGCGTCTCATGAACATCATTCTTCTGAATCAGGTTCATATGCTGAAAACAAAGATGACAGGCCTATGAAAATTGATTTCAGCTTCTCCCCACACTCCCCAGCTATACTCAGAAGCCAGGATCAGGATCCATGTGCCGTGGAGGTGGGAGAGCAATCAAAACCAGCAGATGTTCAGGTCAGGGAGAGTTCATGGTCATTCCAATAAATATGTGCTAGCCTCTTTTTTTTAACAAACAACCAAAATGCCTACTTTATTGTGTTACACCTATTGTAGAACGGAGAAGCTACTTTATCTAAGGGTGTTGAAGTAGATGATGTCAATGTAGCTGGTCAAAGGCAACCCCAAGACAAGGAGACCGTACCACCTGAAGAGGTATCATATATAGCATTCACTTAATCAAAGAAATTTTTTCATTACATTGGTGCTTCCTAGTTAGTGGCAACAATTTTTCCTAACTTACAGCCTTTATCTTGTAGATGGTATGGTCCATTACAGGCTGTGCCTAAACCCGCCATGATTTTTGTTGACAGTCAAGGTTGCTGCTATATACAGGAGACTAAGGTAAGTAATAGCATTCTACCATCCCCAATTACCACATCTCCAACAAATCCGTGCCTATTATGATCCCGGTTATGCATATTCTAGTAGACCACCCGGAAACATGCAAGTTAACTGTCGGGATGACCACTTACTCAATATATACTTGAGAAGTAATTTAGCTAAACAACCTCACATGTATAAGAGGTTTTTTATAACAAAAGTTAACCTGTGAATGTGATCATCTGAATCCGTTTCACTTTGTTTCAACAACAGCCTGAAGAAGTCGAAAACATTACACAACCAGGGACTGACGAGCATGGACATGGAGTCATCACTGTTGAGGTCGAAGAAATTACTTCAGATGGAACTGTGCAATGGTGCACCCTACATCCTGTCTAGTGAGGCAGTTGTTATGTTCTCAGCCTGTTTGTGAGGCGTCCTAGTAATTTTTTCACTATAACTAAAACTGATTTGATATTCTGTAGGATTATGTTTTGTTATCAAGTTCACAACTGTGCATTTTTTGTTCGACATTCTCATGAATAATTATTTGCATCAAGGAATTATGGTTTAAGGGGTCCAAGTGTCTAGATTTTATTATATATTATAATACGGCAAAATAAGACTTTTTTAAAACATACGTTCACTAAATTATCCAGTGCTTGTAGTATGATAGGTTTGGACCTGAATAAGACTTTTAATATATACTAGGTTTTCACCCCGGCGCGACGCGCGGTGTGGAAATTTTTATCTTGTCATTTTCTAATTCGTGTTCTTTTTTTTATCTAGAGTGTGAATCCGTGATTTTACTTAAGGTCTTCACTCCCCTTAAATTACAGCTTCCACTTTCCGATCTAACAAACCAAGAGCTTTGAATAAACACATGTTACACATCAATCCAGTTTTAGCCAAAATCTTCAAGTGCATATAAAAAACCCGTTACTTCATCATAATTGTATTTGGTCAAATGGAAAAACAAAAAATAACATCTGACATAATAATGGAATTGGAACTCCCAACACCGTCAGCCGAAGAGTTAAGAGAGTCAAAACCAGGGTTGCTATTTTCTTATGTGTTTCGACCAAGCCTACGTACGTACCTATACATAATTGCTATTTTCTTATACATAATTGTATTTTCTTATGAGGCACGCTTCTTGTTGAATGGTGATGTCCTCATTCTTCTCACTTTCTTCTCAGGGGAGATACCAACAAATTTGCAAACGTTAGTGTTTTGCTTCTGACCAAGTCTAACCTTTGATTCACCCGCTGGCCGTCTCTTCTTTGTCGCTGCCGCTGGTGTCTTGGATGTTGCTAGTTTATTTCTCACTTTAAGAGCTGACTCCACTTCTGCATCAAAATATTCATCATCAGATATGTCTTCTGCATCTCCATAATCGAAGGTGAAGCCTACAGAAATTACAAGACCATGAAAGAATACTATCCAATGCTCTAAAACTATTATGAATGCTATCCAAACAATACATGACTAATAAATATGATTTCATGCAAATTAAATAATATAGATTACTTTTGGAAAATTAATCCTGAGTTAACTCAAGATAGTAATCCTTTTGAAAAATAATATAGAAATTTAACTCAAGCATCCTTAGTAACTTCTGATTTATCTACATTTTTCAGGCTTAATATTTTAGGTATTTGATTCTTACTTAGAAGAGTCAAACGACAAAAACCTCTTTAACAAATCGTTTTCAGCATTCCTACAGCTAGTGTTTATAGAGGGATTAATTACTCATAGAGTGCAGAGAGACCCATGGTCAAAGAAAATATTAACAAACAGGATTTCACAATTATAATATGCTTCATCCACTACGAGGTGCACTTAACAAAAAACAAATAGAAACTCAATCACTGATACTTCTAAGATCAATACCATATGCCAGGATAAGGTCACATCTTCTTAATTCCATCACCATAGTCCTCATGACAAAGTAATGGCACCTCATTACACCTTTTTATGCCTCCTTAATCTTAATTTCTTGATCTCTTAAGCACCCTGTATCTATCTCCACATGTTTCAAATTAGAAAACATTTCGCCATCGGCGTTTTAAACTTAACCAACCCATCGGGTCCTAATCATTAGCATCAGAATGTTCATATAATTGGAACACATGGTTCCATACTATATCAACACCAACAATAGAGAATATCAATTCAAAAGAGCTAACCAAAGATAAATAAACAAACTTCAAACTACAAGTTACCACTTCACATTTTAACAAATTATATACAGTTTCAATCAGATTTATACAATTTACAGCTTCTACATGAGTTTTTACATTTTTAGCGATGTAGGATACAACATTTGCTATCCTGTGGTTCTAATAGTTTCTTTCTTAACTACGTATCACGTATGATGCATGACCTAATTCTACAGTTTTGCTTTCTTGAGGCCAATATACAAGGGAGTTTCTTCCAATGGACGGCTAAAAAGAATAGGAGAAGTTATGGCTTTTCTAGATAGTCTAAAATCTTCTGTGTATGATGATCTAAGTGTGATGGACTTCATTCGATACATTTACATACTACATTATGTACTATTTATTCCGTTACATAATTAAATTTTTTTCTATCCATAAAATTTCAATTACAATTACGAGTCTTGCTAGTAGATGATACAACAACAACTGTTTCAAATTGAGTGAACAATTATATTGATGTACGACCTTTTATTTAATATTAATATATATTTATATTGCCTTCATTTATTAATTCACCAGTACTATAACACACCACACTATTCATTGCCTATTGGGCTTACCATTCAATCGGCCCATCACAAAATACCAGGTCATCACACCAGAAACCCATTTTCTTTCAGGCATTAAAAAATAAGCCCATACAGCCTCTCTCAGACAATTGTTTGGTTACCTGGCCCAGCCAACCAATAGGATTTCATGAACAGTAAATGTGGATGGTTCATTCTCTCAAAAATCAGATCAAACTCGAACCACCCCACAAACAACCCCTTCTCAGTTGTCTGCACTATTAACAGTACAACTACCACCCTGAATCATGGCCGAAAATACTTTCGGCCTCGACAAACCCTATCTCAGATCGGCGGCTAAAAGAGAAGTCGCCGCCTTTGCTGATGCTGAAGTCGCTTCAAAACGGAGGTGCTCTCGGAAAAGTGTTCATTCCGACGAGGAGAAGGAACACGAAGAACGGGATTCGACCGCCTATTCAAGCGACCCCGAAGTCGAAACAACGGACGATGATTGCGTGATAGTTGATAGGAACGGAGATAGAGTCAAGCCAGGGACCAGCCATGACTCAAAGTCCGAATCAAGCATGTCGGTCAAAAAGGGTAAAGGTAAGATCCTATTTTTAAATGCTGTTGCAATGTAATTATGTCAATACTACATGTACTATACATTTTCGTGGCTCAATCGAAACATTTTCTTGTCTGATGCTGATCGGGGCACCTCATATTTCATTTATTATTACAGCATCCGGTACCTCATATACAATAGCTCAAACATCAGGGAAAATGTTGCTAGTAGGTTTAGTTTTTAGCTTCCTGTGCACAATGGTTCATGGTTGGTCAATAGTAGCCTACATTTTGAAATGGGAATGGCATTTTTAACAAGCTTTGGTGTTGTAGTCCAAAACCAATTATCTTGAAATTCACAATAACAACAGACTTGGTGGTATCTCATGGGTTTTGTAGCACTAGATCATGTTTGCATGCATTGTAACTCAACTAAACTAATGCTTAAAATATCCCATGCTGCATCAGTTTCCAAAAAATTGTTTCACTGCAGATTAAGTTAATTTGCAGTTTAGAAACTGTTACACCATTACAACTTCACCCATAAATTGAATTGGTTATTCTGGATACATTTACATATGTGCATGCCTTCACAATCACTTATAATATTTTAGGACAATTTTCTGTCAACACTTTTCTGCCGTTCATTACATTACTTCTATAAAACTTACAGAATTTTTTGCATATACTAGTTCAACAAAGCACTTTTTCCCGTTTGAATTCATTTTTCTTTCCACCTCGGTTATGACTTGCAGGGAAAAATATTGCAAAACCATCGACAGACAGCATCATAATTTCCTCGAGACCTGGTAAATTTTTTGCACTGTGCTGTGAACTAAATGAACAACAGAGGTCAGACATCTTACAGGCTGGCTTTGGGGGACTTCTGGAAATCCAGATCCAAACAATCCCATCTGACATGACTCCATGGCTCCTGAAGTCTTTTCGTCCAGACACGCGAGAGGTTAGGCACCGTGGAAGGGTATTGTTGACCCTAACCCCGGCGGATGTTTACGACACGTTCATGCTACCCTGGTGCCCATCCAATCCAGTCCGATGTGAAAAATCACCTGCATTCAATGAGCTGAGAAAACGATGGCAAAGAGAGTACGGTTTCCCAGCAATACCGGTTAACTTCAGCACACTTCTAACTCAGATTGAGCCAACAATGAAGGAGCTCGATGAAGGCCAGCCAGACTTCATACGTCTGTTCGTGCTGTTTGCTTTTTCTGTCTTCTTGGATCCTGTTGCAAGCTACCGGGATGATTTCCGCCCATTGATGTGTGCTGTTGATGTCGAGCAGATAAAAACCTACGACTGGTGTGGTTACGTGTTGGACCGCTTCTGTGAGGCTGCGACAAGATTCAAACGAGACAAGTATCAAAAAAGATTTTCTGGTTGCCTTATGCTACTTGTGGTCACATACTTGCAAAGGATGGCTGGCCCAGGGGTATCAATTCCAAGCATCTCAGCCCCTCTAGTCAAGAATTGGAGCTTGTGGGAACTGGAAAGGAGGATGGCAGAGGAACTAGCTAGGGGCTTTGGTGAAGGCACACTGGACACAACAAACTACCCGATACACAAGATTGTCCAAGACAAGCCCCAGGCAGGCCAGAAAGGTCACATTACCTTCTCTTTGCCTCATGATTATCACACAGACTGCCAGATTCAAAATCTCATCCAAAACGTAAGCATATCATCCACTATCAAATTTAGTTCTGTGTTTTTATCACCAGTCATTTATCGTGAAATAATACGACATTCGCAATTTGGGAGTTCAATGCCCTTTCTTACTTTGATACATTTCTTGACATTCATTGTTTCTGTTTGACTACAATAGTATCATAACGTAACTTATTTCCACATTTTTCATGTTAAACTTTTTACAACTTTCTACACATGTATTACTATTTCACTACCTTTTGTCATGCTCTTGCAGCCGTTCCAACAAGTTGTAGCTACTTTGTCAAGGAATCTTAACATTGCCCTCGGTGATGATTTATACACCCTCGAGCGAAAAGCCGAAAGCCCTCAGACAGATCAGTATCCCAGATGTCTAGAAGGTTTCATGCCTTCTTTACTGGTCAAGACTAAGCGGGCAATCAGACTTCTGCAGAAGTCAGTGTGCCTCCTCGAGCGCTAGTTGCATGCAAGCCTACACTATGACTCGTCAAAATCCGATGTTTGCATGACTGACATTGACTGTTCGACCCCATCAACTTCTGAGATACCTCCACACAGTGACAGATTTCCAGACTGCTCCACTCCTTGCACCAACCATTTAGCTGCTGATGCTGAAACTTGCAAGGATGACAGTCATGCAGTTGATGCTGGAAATGCAAGGATTAAAAGGGGAGCGAGTCTGGAGCTGCTTGTCTCATCAAGAGGAGATCATGAGCTAGGCATCATGGGAGGTCATCATCTATTCCACACACATGACATCATCCCAGCGCATGGCCTATACAATCCCCAGGCAGCATTTAACCAAATTACAACAACCAAACACAATTCAGACAAAGTATAGTATGCGATTCATTTCATACTGGACAAAATATTACAAACATTCTTACACTTTAACATGCTACAAAACAACCTCATGCTATTAAGCAGGATATGGGTGAGCAGGTCATCGTGGATCATTGCAATCAGACGAATGCGACACCACCACGGCCATTGGTTTTCAAGCCACAAGAAGATGATTACATGATCACTCTAAACGCGCACGAGGTATTTAACACAGACCAAACCTTCTTTTTAATACATCTTCCACCTTCACTCATCTTTTTTTACTGAAAAACAGATCACGAATATAGTGAAGTCTTTGCTCCCATGTGATCCTGAGAACAACCATCACTCAAGTCCTGCAAATGAGCCTGCTACTTCTTACGTCGACCATCATTTTGAATCTGAATCCGAGGAAGAATTGAAGGCTATTTTTGACGAGATTGATGCAACCGACTTCGACGCGATATATGATGAACTCCACAAACAACATTGGCAGATTGTTCCCTACGTTAAGGTGAGTACATTCTAATCAAGATGACATTACTGTTCATTTTTAATAGCCATATTACATGTATCACACACTACTTGCTATGATTACCCAAAATTAGGGTGGAGATGCTGCAATCGAACCGGGAAATAATGAACTGCCGGTGACAGGAGTTCAACAAACTGTGCCTGCTGTGATCTCGCCTGTAGCCGCGATGAAGGTGAGCAAAATTACAATGAATCTTCCACACAAATTTATCATCACATACTTATTATCATATATTAAAATATCATTTCATTTCATTATAAATAATGTTCTTCCCTATAAATGTTGTTGATTACAAACCAAGAATGGATTCATATATTGTAATTTTATCATCTCCACAACCTCACCAAAAAAGGATTTATATGTTCTTCAGGTACAAACGTCGGATCTTGGTCTGCCGGAACTAAATGATGTCCATATGGAGGTATTCAACTAACACATATTTTCTATTTAATCCTATGTATAGGAGCACAACTTACCTTTCACAGCCATAACTGAATCATCCTTTGTGACACCACTTCTATTCATGTAGCAACTTGAACAGACCGTCAATGATCTTCATTGTGACGCTCGAGAGAACACGTCAACCAGCAACATAGCTCCTGCACAGGTATTATACAACACCATACACCTTATGCATAGATCAACTAGATGTTTTCTGATTCATTTTCTTTAATTCCACCCTTTATTTACAGCCCAACGTTACAGCTTTACATCTGGCTGACGCTACGGGTCATGAACCTATCATAGGATATGATCTCGAAGTGGAATATGACAGCGACTCTGCTGATTCTCAACCATGGTATCGACATTGCCCTTTCTGATGCTGCAGACCTACTCTCACTCTGAATTTCGTGATTTATATTATCATCCTTATCTAGCTTTCTTTTTTGGCTACAAGTTTGATCGTTTTCAGAAAGACACTGCATAATTTATTTATTCTGGCAAGCATCTAAATACATTACGATGTTGTTTATGTAATGGCACAGCTGTTTTGCATATCAACATTTGAATCATCATCCGACAACTTGCATTCCAGCAACTACCTACTCCAGAAATTTAACTACATCAATTACATTCATTTTCTGTAACTTAAATCTACAACACATTTCATAAATCATATTGCTTTGGGGGCATCCATTATTGTACCATAAACATATATAAAACTTGGAAACAAATTTGGCACGGGAGTAACATGATTCAATATAATTATAGAAATTCATCTAACACAAACTGTTGCATCACTATCTTGACTACAACTACCGGTTCTCTACATTACTATTTTCAAGTTAGACGTAGGGCGTACTCGCTGTTTCATCTAAGTTTTTAAGCCCGGCAGATTGCACCACTTACAATGGGCTCCTACAATCATATTCTAGGCTGTACTCATGAGGTTTACAATGGGCTCAGAGAATCACATTCTAGGATGTACTCATTTTAAGCCACATGTAATGATACATATTATAACCCACATTCTAGATCACATTATCCCATTTATCAGCTATGCAGCACCGCCGACGTACCGGAAATTAGTCTAGCACCGTAATCACCCTTGAAATACTTACAGATCCATTACCCAAACGACACCGCCATGTTCTTATCCGGTACTGAATTAACCAATCAAGACTAGCCCATTTACATTCTCAAAATCGACAATTCACCGACATGTCGCCACCGGTTTGGGATCACCCTTGACGTACGGCACCACCGACTGAACTGGGCAATACGAAATGTGCAAGAATTCGTCAAATCTCCGCGTAGTTCGTAACCAGATTAAACCGTAATTTTATAATGTGTCCGAATCAGTACCACGGTGTCGTTTTAATAAAAGCCTAAATTTGTTGCTAATCTTATTTTTTTACAGATACGGTAAATATGCTAATCAGTCGGCCCTATCCCTTGCGTCAGGCCCGCCAATGGTCCCCTTTTATGTGGGACCTGTTAAGAAGGGCGTCGCCCTCCAGGGCATCGTAGACTTTTCGATTTCACAGGTTGCCATATATATCTTTTATACTATAATTTGGTAAGTCTTAACATCATTAGATCATCTTCATCGGTGTATATATTGTTTTTCATCGGTGATCATCTTCTCCATTACCATCGCACACATCAGTTTCTTTCTCCAAATTCTGCGTTTCTTAACATCAACCGGCTTGAATTTATTAACAAATTATCGATATTCTAATTTTTTTATGATGATCGATGATGCATTGAAAAGCCTGCAAGGCTCCAACACAGTCAACAAACTCTCAACCCAGGGCCGGCCCATATATGAGGCCAACGAGGCACTCGCCTCAGACCCGAAAATTTAAATAATATTTTAGGCCCAAATTTTTTAAAAATTGTAATTGATTATATATAAAAAATCAGTAATTTGGGTTTGTTTTTAATTTAAAATCAGAGTTTTATTTGGGCTTGTTTTCAATTTAAATTCAGGACCTTATTTGGGCCCATTTTAAAACTAATCAGTTTTCCAAAGTTTTTTTTATAAAAAATGAATTAAATATATAAAAACAATAAAAGGAAAAGAAAGATTGCATACCTCCCTTTCCTGGTTCCCTTTCGTTTGACAGTTCATCTTTTGCCTTTTGGAATCTGGATTTTTGACCATTTTATGTAGATCGTGCTCAAATTATCTTTATTTTTGTGTTCTTCCATTGAGATAAACACTCCTAAAATTTCAACTTATCTAAATTTGAAATGCAAAATTTGTGATATGCCCGGGTACAAATTTCTTGAGTTCTTCCATTGTGATTTGATGGGCAGAATCTATGCTTTATTACTAATATATATACGTTATGCATTAATATACATGATGTCTTATTTTAGAGATTAAACAATAAAAATGATAGGAGATATGCGCTATTAGATAATTTTTGAATGCTTATGCTTTATTTGTTTGTCGCGCTTATTTATTTATTTATTGTCGATTTTGTTTGGAAAATGCTTCTGCAAATTGATAAATATAAGTATGCTAACGGATGGTCGAAAAAGAAGAAAAAAAAGGCGCACGGGAAAAATTAGTTATATTTATGAATATTAGGGGCCCTATCTTGTAAAGTCGTCTCAGGCCCTAAAATAGTTAGGGCCGGCACTGTCTCAACCTATGTTGTGCATGCATGATGTCCATCTCTTTTTCATGCTGCCGTTGAAGATACATTTTCCCCGAATCTTATATGATATTGCACCAGCTGGACCTCTCTGATACTGCCGGTACAAACATCGGAGACGAAGGCCAGTCGCGAGTTTCTTCTATTGGAGTCAAAATTGTGCAAAATCCTCTATGCCGGAATTAGTGATAGGAAGTCGTTTGCAATATAAGGTTGTTGATGATGGTTTATAGAGAATCAATTGATTTATGATGATAAACTCCTTTTAGTATCTGGTCCTGGTAGATTTGAAGGCAACGCTTTGGGCACTTTTAGGGGCGGATTTACAACGTCTCAGGTATATATTTAGTGAGAGATATGTTACAGAAGACCGACGGTGATGAAAGAAGGATGCAAAACAATGTGGAAGACAAACCAGTTTTTCACTTTATTTCCCGTAGTTTTAAAACAAAATATCTTTGTGGATCGACATGGGAAATATATTAATTTATTTATTATTCAATAACTGAAAAATGTTGCTATTTTTTATATAAGAATTAGTATATCAATGTTAACTAGACCCTGTTTTATGACTTATTTAATTATTTATAACAATAATATAGATTAAAATAATAATAAAACAATTATATCAAGTACATGTGCCTATAAATCACCTAAATAAAACTGAACTTGTTATTATTGATATCAGCATCTATAAAAAACTTTGAAAATCAAAATCAAAATAAAAGGAAGAATACTAAAAGCAATAAAAAGTAGTAGGTATAAAAGGTAGTAGGTGATAATTTATTTCTTCAAACTAGTATGGGTAAACTAAATTTGCCCCCAAAATATCAAAGAAATTAATAATAATACGAATTTATGAAATCTTCCGGTTTCTCAACAATTATTAATTTATACTTCTATTTTAGTTCAACTCGGTTGTTACATTTAGAAGAAACCAAATCATAATCAACATACAAAAGGGGAGAAGTAAGAAAGTAAATTATAATTAAATACAAAATATGAGAAGTATAATCATAATTAAAACTAAATTAAATTCAAAAATAGGTGAAGGGGGAACAAATTAAAAAGGGTAAAAGGTAAAATATTTGGACCATTGAACAAAAAATTTGACCAAAGTTTGGACAAAAAAAGAGAATGGAATAACTATTTGTATTAATATAACATACATTATGTACCAGAGCCGGTGACGTGTATAGTTCGAGTTCGAGGCGGTATATATACTTCGTTCGAATGGAGTACAATAGGTTTAATCGAAAACAATATTAATATACGCGGTTCGATATATTACTCTTTTAATTCAAAATATGGTATGAATTTACAAAAATATCATCATTTATGTTCAATATTTAGGGATGGTATTGTAATTTCAATGATATTTTGAACTACGATGAGTAAATTACTAGACTGCATATAACACTTCAGATTAAATATGAAGATATGTATATATATTTACAATTTAGTATTTATCCTGGATCATCCTGATATAGGCACGTGTCAGGAACCAATCAGATGGTGACACATCATGTTAAACTAATTTATAATTGGACCACATATTTAATCACTATACAGACGAGTTTAGGCATTCAAGATTAGGGTTTTAGAATTTATTAAAAATATCTTAAACAATTAAAACATCTCTATTATACACGTGTCATATTCTTATTGACGTCTAATTAGGGTTATAACAGAATCATCCTGATGAATGTTATTCTCATGAATTTAAGGTTTTGTACTTTTACTTTGTACGGAAAAGGCTTATGATATTTTCCTAACTATAAAAATACTCTGTGTCATTTTCTTCCTTTTTCCACGTCTGTTCTCATCTTGCTCATATTTCTCAAACTGCTACGATTAAAAACGAGTTCACAACTCCTTCTAATTCATTCTTCTTCTCTTTTTGAAATTGATGTTTTCTTTGACTTTGAACTCGATCTTGAGTGGCATTCAATATGATTTAAATCGGATGTCTATTATTTTGCATTTTTCTCCGCAACCAAATCGATATGATAAATGGTGAATGAAATAGCGATGCTCAAAGTTTTGCTCTGGAAAAATGGACAAATTTGGCACTAGTAACTTTCTGACGTTAGAAAATGAGAGGCAAAATCATCACTTTATATACTAGAAAATTTGATTTGTAGTTTGAATAAATTACTGCCATATTCCTTCAACTTTTATAACAATATGAATAAGTTTTAATGAGCTCTATTACCTTTAAGTAGAACCATTTTGGAAAGCATATAAGTATGAGTTATTGCGGTTGTCTAGCTATTAGTACCTAGATGAATTCATCCTAGGGAACGAAGACTTTAACATGCCAATTATGTTTCAAAAGCAATGACATTGTCATTACTCCATGAACATGCAAAAATCTTTTTTCCGAAAACTTCATTATCTTATAACCATGAGAATGGGATTATCATTTATTTATTTGACAATTGCGTGCCTACGATTTTATATAAATGATTCCTAAAATTCTCTCTTACAAATTCCTCACAATCTTCTTCTTGTTTCTTTCTTCTACTCGTGTCCGAAAAAATGTGATGTGTAAAGTTAATGACTTGTTAGTTGGCGACGTTGAGGAAGTGTTATTCATATTGTAACCTTAAAGTTAAGGTGAGTTGCATACTCAAAAGGATTAACATGAAAAATCATATTACAGAACCACGCATAGATAGTTTCACATAGAATTGAAGAATTCTTTATTTTTATAGAAGGTATTTTCGTGATTTTACTACCGTCATAATTCACCACCGGTTTAGAGTTGGAACGTAATATTTTCGTGGGTATAAGGAATAATGCATTAATTCGATGATTATGGAATGGAATAGTTGGCTATACTATAGGAATCCGATTGTGAATACTGTATTCCTTATTCTCCAAGTTATTATCAGAATGTCTTTGATTTGGAAAAGAATCAACTATATGTGCAATATGGCAGCAAACTAAGAATTGAAAGTGAAATGAACTTTTAGCTGTGAAAATTATGTATCCATAGTTTAGTAGTATTGAGATGTAGGTGGTTATACCGAACTACATCGCCATTTTCTTTTTTTGCATAAGATGCATTCTTTCCATGCTATTATAATCATCCTTAAATAACAACATGAAGAGAAGGATTGATTAAAAAATAAGAAAATAAGCTGCAACCAATCATCATCATCTTCAACAACACATCAATTTAAAAACAAGAAACTCATACGAGATGTTAACAATCATTTTCATCTCCATCTACATCTTCATCAG
This sequence comes from Sherardia arvensis, assembly GCA_948330725.1. Classification (NCBI taxonomy): domain Eukaryota; kingdom Viridiplantae; phylum Streptophyta; class Magnoliopsida; order Gentianales; family Rubiaceae; genus Sherardia; species Sherardia arvensis. Next base: position 11,922,033 of record OX415244.1, read on the forward strand.
CATATCCAGCGCCTTACAAAAGAGGCTGTAACTTTCTAATTATCTCCATTTTCAACAACACATCGATTTAAAAAACAAGATACTCACACGACCTACTAACAATCATCTTCATCTCCATCTACATCTTCTTCAGCATATCAAGTGCCTTACAAAAGAGGCTGCCACTTGCTAATTATCTTCATCTTCACCATCATCTTCAACAGCCACATCAAAAGGTAAAACTAATTACACACCAAATACATCACACACATCATTGTACAAAAGAAGACAACCCTTCCCTAAATCATCAAGTTAACTAAATCAGAAAATGGTAGAAAATACACAATTTTTTGATCATCTCCTCTAATTCCTCCATTGAATTGAGTTTGTTTTGGTTCCATATCAAGAATATCCAAGGTATAGATATTGAACTGAACCACTACTTCCTTGAATTTATAGAAATCAGGCTCATGTTTTGGCTGAGAGAACGTTGAAAGGTGGATCACCTTTTGACCACTACTACATCCCCAATTTCCGTCTCTTTTATTTTCCATGTAACACATGACTAGCATTTCCATATTACAACATAACAATAATTTAATCTTTTAGACACATACCAGTGATATAATTTATAAACTAGTAGTCATAAATAGTTGAAATTATGCCCACAAACAAAAAATAATAATCGTATAACATAGATTAAGACTTGTTAGTTTATTTCTGAGTCAATGATCAATCATAAATACATGTAGTCAGTTATGGTTGGGGCAACTTTTGAAAGCCCTTTAATCTGAATCGGCATTTTTTGGATAAAAACTAATGAGAAGACTCAATGCACCATGCTAAATCATTTAACCGATCTTAATGCCCCATGCTAAATCTTTTTTTTTTGTGTGCAAAATACAAGTAATTCACATTTACTTAGAAGAATGAACAACCAATTGTTGATTTTACAAAGTCTAATTACAAAAATCTAATAGCTCAAAGAGTATATAAGCAAAATCAAGAAGCTACTCTACACTATATTCAACATCAATTGCATCCAGAAGATCTTCAACCTCATTCTCATCCAGAAGATCAAAGTCTGCAAAGTTTTCAACTTGCTCCTCATCGGACTGCAGAAGTTCTTTTAGGCATTTCAAACCCTCATCAACCAGATCCCATCAAAGTCTGCAACTTCATTCTCTTCTTCTTGTAAGACCGAATCTTCAAGAATCCCTAGATAGTCCCACCCAGACTCTGCAACTTGCTCAGTAGGGAGGAGTTGATCATCAACATCATCCTCATCCAACAACTTTGAGGAGTTCAGCATCAACATCACAAGCAGCAGAGTCAGCATCATCATCCTCAGCCAACAAGTTGACAACTTTCGAGACACAAGAGATTTCTGGGATGTCCTCGCTCCAGCGGCCTCGTTTGGTCGCCAGCAACGCTATACAGCAACGCTTATATTTTTTATGGCAAACTAAATCACTATACAGAAAGCCACAACATCGTTCACTGTCAGTTTTTCTTCTGAAATGTATCTCTCACTGAGTTACACAGCAACGCCACCCAAAATTGGGTCATTTCAACATTTTTCCCCAAGAAGAGAAATGTGGGCCCGTTTCAAAACAGCCACCCAAGAATGAGACAAAAAAGGAAACGAAACAAGAAATAATGAGAAAAGGGAGAAGAAAAAAAGCTGCAAAAAATAAGAGCAATAAACCGGAGGCATCGCCACCTCCTGATTGTCCACCGTTTAAGAAACCATTGTATTGACTTGGACTGCTATCGAGGGTGAAGAATCCAAATAAGCTACAGGTACCATCAAGGGTTAGTTTGACAATGCCTTTTAGATTTTCTCTTTCCGTATCATTACCCATAGTGTAACTTATCCAAGGTCAGAAGGGTTATGAGCATGATATTAACATAGTGGCAAGTCAACTCAAACTAAGTTCAAAGGGTGCTGACACATAGAAATATTTATGATCTTCAATATGAGATGAGATTAGTCAATTAACTTAATTTGAACTCCGTTTTCACAACATAATGACATCTCACAAGAAAACGAAGTTCATAAGTGGTTGACTGACTAATGGATTTGAAAGCACATATTACACCTAAGACTATCCCTATCTATGAGCTTCCAACTGGAGGTCACCCATTTTGCTGATTAAAATAAATAAGAATAAATTGGACTTACAAATTCTGATGAACTTACAAATAAATGAACTAATATGATTAAATTAACAAAAATTTATCAAATCATGTTTCATTAGAACCGAGGTTAAAAATAAATTGGACCTAACTTATTAAGCTTAATTGAACTAAATCATACTGAACTTAATTGAAGAAAACAATCAATGTATTGATATAACTAGATGAAGATATATTTTATCAAATCATATATCTTCATAATCAAACTTAATAAACTGAATCTAGTTTAATAAACTAAGTTGGACTGAAGTATATTGAACTAAACTTAACTGAACAAAACTAAGTTAAACTAAGCTGAACTGAACCGAATTGAACAGAGCATGATTGAATTAAGGGCAAATTCAGGGACTGATGAATAGAGCCGAATTAAACTACACTTAACTGAAGTGAATTAGATTTTCAATATAAATTTAAAATCATTAAATTATATTTTCAGTGAATTGGACTGAATTGAGTTAAATTAAATATTCTCTAAACTGGATTAAAGTGAAAAGCATTATCAATATATAATTTGTTTTTATAAAAATAAAGGGAAAATTTTGATTAAGAGCAGTATAAGTTTCATAATTTGAAAGTGGGGTGTAACTTTTACATAATTTCTAAAAAGGGAGGTAATTTATTAGCATATATTCATATAAATTAATTACTGAATTAAAAATATTTATTAGCATATATTCATTTATATATTTGAATTAAAGACATTATTGAATTAATTTAACTCTATATCTCTCATCCATCAAAATTTTCATTGACTTAATATCTTTGTGGAAGATGGGAGATGAGATCGATGAGTGAAGATATGCCAAAGCACTTTCTACTTCTTGTGCAATTCTTAGTCTAGTGCTCCATGTTAGGGGGAAATCATTCTACTCATTGGCATTGTGAATAAGTAGGGTTGTACAACCGGGTCAACCCGGCCCGGCCCGGATCCGGATTGACCCGGACCCGGAATATCTAAAATTCTTGAACCGTGGCCCGCCCGGTTGGACTGTTTCTTGGACCGGACCCGGTTAGGAATTTTTCCGGGTTTGACCCGGTTAGAACCTCTTTTACACTTTTTTTTTACAAAAATAAAGTGCTTATAGTAAGAATTGAACTACAAACCATTGTATAACAATGTCCTTACCACTAGACCACATTCATATTTGTTAATAAATCGCTTTATTAATAAAAATATAGGATGTTAAAATCAAAACACTAAGTAATGTCTTTAGTGAGATTTGAACTCTGGTTGTTAACTAAAAAATAGAAAGTCTTACCACTAGAACAAGATTACTTATGTATAATAATTGCAAATCTATTATATATAACCGGTCTCCCGGGTTGACCCGGAATATTCCGGGTTTGACCCGGATCGGCCCGAAATCCGGAATGGACAAAAAAGTTGACCCGGGGCCCGGCCCGGAATGCAAAAAATCCGGGTCCGGGTCACCAATTCCGGTCCCGGGCCGGGTCATTTTTCCGGGTTGACCCGATTCATGTACAGCCCTATGAATAAGGCTATATAGGGTTCCATTAGGGATGAATTCATAAATCAGAAGAGGCACTTCCGTCTCCAAACAACATCCTAAGAGCCTTACCACATTCTTATAAATGATTGTGCAGGGGCGGAGTTACATGTTAAAATTTGGGTGCAATTGACTCCACTTAATTTATTGTATATAATACTATTATAAAGTACATTTATCAATATTTGTCAATTTTAAACAAATTAACCCCAATAAATTTGAATGACAATGGGGTTAACAATACGAACGAAACTAATATGTTACTATATAAACTTATTTTTAACAACTAAATTATCGTATCAAATTTTATATGTTAATAAAACTTACAGTTTGTGTGCAAAGTATTTATATTTATACGGTGGGTTGATAAATTCAATGCTGCTAAACCATCATATCAAAATGAATAAATTGTGTGTGTGTGTGTGTGTGTGTGTGTGTGTGTGTGTGTGTGTGTGTGTGTGTGTGTGTGTGTCGTGCACCCTAACACTTCTTTAATTTATAATGTCATCTTTAATTTGTAGTTCAATCAACTAACTCTTAAACATAATATAAGTAGTCTAAAATAAAAATTTATATTTATTATGGAAAGCTAAATCACTATATAGAAAGCCACAACATCGTTCCCCGTCAGTTTTTCTTCTAAAATTTATCTCTCACTGAGTTACATAGCAACGCCACTCAAAGTTGGATTATTTCAATGATTTCCCCCAAGAAGAGAAATGGGGACCCGTTCCAAAACAACCACCGAAGAAGGAGACAAAAAAGGAAACGAAACAAGAAAAAAAATGAGAAAAGAGAGAAGAAAAAAAGTTGCAAAGAAGAAGAGCAATAAACAGGAGGCGTCGCCGCCTCTTGAGATCCACTATTTAAGAAATCATTGTATTGAGTTGGACTGCTATCGAGGGTTAAGAATCCGAATAAGTTACAAGTACCATAAATGGTTAGTTTGACAATGCATTTTCGTTTTTCTCTTCCAGTATCATTACCCCATAGTGTAATTTATCACAAAATCAAGGTCAAAAGGGTTATGGCCATGGTATCAACATAGTGGCAAGTCCACTCAAACTAAATTCAAAGGGTGCTGACACATAGAAGTATTTGTGATTTTCAATGCCAGATGAGATTAGTCAATTAACTTCATTTGAACTCCGTTTTCACAATATAATGACAACTCACAAGAAAACGGAGTTCATAGGTGGTTGACTGACTAATGGATTTGAATGCACATACTACACCTAAGACTATCCCTATTTGTGACCTTCCAACTGGAGGTCATCCATTTTGCTGATTAAAATAAATAAGAAATCATGACATGCGCTCTCCAAATAATTTAGTCTCGAAATTGTCCCCAAAATTTGACCCGCCCTAGCATTTGTACATGTAAAGATTTTGGGGATATGGGTAAATGTTACACTTTTACTGGTTTGATATTTATCACATGTTCCATATTTAAAATTCTAATCTTATAAATCATACTTTTTTAAAAAATTCTTAAGGGTAAATTATCATAATTGAACTTAATCGAATTTAATTAAGCTAAACTTACAAATGAATGAACTGGTATGATTAAATTAGCAAAAATTTATCAAATCATGTTTCATCAGAACTGAGGTTAATAAATTGGACCTAACTTATTAAGCTGAATTGAACTAAATCATACTGAATTGAACTTAATTGAAGAAAACAATCAATGTATTGTTATGACTAAATGAATATATATTTTATCAAATCAAATTTAATAAACTGAACCTAGTTTAATAAACTAAATTGAACTAAAGTAGATTGAACTAAACTTAAATGACCTTAACTGAACAAATCTAAGTTAAACTAGGCTGAATTGTACCGAATTGAACAGAGCATGACTGAATTAAAGGTAAATTTATAGATTGATAAATAGAGCCGAATTGAACTACACTTAATTGAAGTGAACTAGATTTTCAATGTAAACTTAAAATCATTAAATTATATTTTCAGTGAATTGGACTGAATTGAATTAAATCAAATTTTCTCTAAACTGGATTGAATTGAACTGCTTATCAATATATAATTGTTTTTTCAATAATAAAAAAGTATATTGCACTGAACTGAAATGAACTGAAAATGCCGAACTTGACTAAATTGAATTGAACTGAAAAATACTAAAATGAAAAATACTGAATTGAAATGAATATAATTGAAAAATACTAAAATGACCTGAAACGTATTCAAATAATATAGGCCAAACAGGCCCTTAGAATGATGTTAAGAGTTCAATTTCATTTTATGATTAAGTTCCCACATGCAACCAAACAACCTCTCAAACAAGTTCATAGGTTGATTTTACACATGATAGAAAAAGGAGAAAGGAGTTCCCACGTATGAAAAAGAGACGAATCACGAGAAAACGGACTCTTTAGAGGACAGCCTTCAGACACAGATGGAGACAGAAGAACGAGGAATCACAAGTTACACGGATGACAAGCAGAATCTGTGTAAAATGGATGAGTCTTCTGGTCGGATATGCCTTCTGAGAAGATCAGAAGGGACCATTAGAGAAATCACAGTTCTTAAATATATGAATTGAAGAATGGATGAACAAATGAACAAGAAATATTTCCAATCTTCCATGGCTCAATCATCGGCCATATATAAGAAGAAATATTTCCACAGGTACTTGGTCTAAGATTGCCGAATAAGACTAGGGAAAGAACCACCAAATAGAATAGAGAGATCGAATTCTAGTCTAAAACTGATTAATCTGAAAATGGAACTCCAGAAAATTCTTTGATGCGCTTTGTAACCTCTTGCATCGATGGTCTCTTGTGAGGGTACTGAGAAGTGCAAGAAATAGCAAGATGCAGTAGTTGAACCATTTGCTCTTCTGATGAGTCCTGATGCTTCAGCAGCTGAGGATCAAAGACTTCGATAGTCCACTTATCTTGGACAACAGATTTCACCCATCCCGGGAGCTCAATAGCTCCTTCTTCAAGATCTTCAGTTGGTTCCTTACCAGTAAGTAATTCCAAAATCAAGACGCCGAAGCTATAGACATCGGCCTTCTGAGATACCCTGTGCGAATCGAGCACCTCTGGTGCTTTGTAGCCCTTCAAGTCGGACAATGGTAAATGTGCAACAAGCCTTGTTATGCAGTACTCAGATAGACATGCTTCATAGTTGTCTTTGAGGAAGATGTTGGAAGACTTAATATTTCCATGACTCATATCCCATGCAAGGGAATGGAGATATTCCAAACCAGTTGCAATGCTTAAAGCTATCTTGGTTCTAATCGCCCAAGTTAAGGATTCCCTATCTCTACTCCTGCTTCCTGCAACACAAAGAGCAAACCAAGATGTTCAAATTGCAAGCCTATATCTCTGTTTTTCAAGCATAACCAGTATAATTCTAAATGGATCTCCATAAAAATTCAGATTCCGAGAATTATCTAAAATTTTTCTTCAGGCCTAGTCTCCTCTGTACATCTAAACATCTAAACATTTTTAAACCTTTGCATGCATCTATTAATAAACTTACAATAGTTTCACAACTAATTTTATTATCACATAGCTTTATTTGGTGCAGAAGAACCTTGCATAAAGACATAAACATGCTCAGGTATTAAAATTTTTAGAGGGATACCCTTACTAAAAAGTGACAAGTGAAGGAAGCAGAAGCACAACATAAAATGTCTGTTAAAATACAGGTCGGATAACTGAAAATTTAAGCTCAACCAAAACTTTCTTATCATGCACATAAAATATGAGGCAATTCACATTAATAACTATGGTAGAAATAGTATAAAAAACAACTAACCTAGCATTGCAAATCATAAAAGCTAATGATTAGAATCAAATCATAGTGTTGCATATAATGCCAAGGAACAATTTTTACCGTTTCCCATAGAATCTATTACTTTCTCATAAAAAATGCACAAAACCAAACAAATTGATTCACAAATCGATTGCTAAAACCACAAGATAAAAGTTCGAAGGGATACCATACCATGTAAAACCGAATGCAAACTTCCCAATGGCATGGACTGAAAAAGCAGCAACTTCTCATCTTTGCCAAAGAAGTATCCCACCACAGGAACCAAGTTAGCATGCTTCATAGCTCCAAGCTCCTCAATTCTCGCCGTAAACTCTTGCTCAGAAACAATCACATTCTTGGCCCTTTTCACAACAACATCTTTTCCAGTTCCCACACATGCCTTATAAGTAGTCCCAACATTCCCCTTCCCCAACACCTCAGCTGTAGCCCTCAGCAAAGCATCCAAACTGAACACTTCAACTCTTTCCCCCACAAACACTATCCCTCCACCACCACCATCTCCGCCGCCACCAATAGCAGGCACCGGGGGGCCATACCTGGGCCTGCTGAAGACATTGTTGGCCATATCTGGTGTCCCTTTACTACTACTACATCTCTTCCAAATGACAAGTGCAATGAACAGAAACAAGATAAACACAAGAGATGATGCTATGGCAATGCCAGCAATGGCTCCACCTGAAAGCCTACTTTCACATGCACCCAAAGGCCCATCACAGAGTAAATTCCCAGAAAATGAACCTGAAGAAAATCTCCTCAAACCAGAAGGAATTGAGCCACTCAGGCCATTCAATGACACATTAAACTCTCGCAAACTCGTCAAACCATCCAACTCGGGGAGCGACCCGGTGAATCGATTGTTCTGCAAATGCAAAGCTCTCAAACTCGTGAGATTGTTAAAACCAGCCGGTATGCCCGCAGTGAAATTGTTGTTAGAGAGATTCAGCCGGAAAAGATTCCTCAGTCCAAATATCCCAGCCGAGATTTCGGAGAATCGATTTTCTTGCAAGTAGAGATACTCTAGATTGATGCATAAGCCCAGGTCAGAAGGGATACTCCCGGAGAGGGAGTTTCGCCGGAGACTGAGATTCCGGAGCTCCGTCAAGCTTCCGATTGTGCTCGCGGGAATCCGTCCAGTGAGACCGTCTCCGGGAAGACGAAGGGAGACAACGCGATTGAGGTTGGAATTGCATGCCACGCCTTCCCACTCGCAGGGGGATTCAGCGGTGGCGTTCCACCCGTGAGTGCGGCCACCCACGGCGGCTTGGAGGCGGAGCAGGGCGGCTCTGTCGGCAGCTATATCGGAAAAGGCAGCGGGGAGAAACACCAGAAAGAGCAGGAAGAGTTTGGGAAGAAGATGCAACATTTGAGCAAAAATGGCGTCTTTTTTGGTTTGTGGAATCTTTCTTCGTTTTTGAAATGGGAGTTTTCAAAGAAAGGGTTTATGGTTTTGGAGCTTTTGGGTCAAACTGTCTTTTTCTCCCGCGTGGGATGTGGTCTAAGTTTTGGTAGCTTTACATAAACACCCTTACCTCTCATTAATACTTTTGATTGACTTCAGCATAATACTAAATGTAGAGATTAATTGGTGCATTTTGGTTCGGTCCATATCCATAAGAATTATATGGTCTTGGTGGAATCTTAATAATAGTAGTTTGGCAGCCTGAAAATTGGTCTCGGAGTAGGTGTGGAAAAACACCAAAAACTTAAAACCCAACCAAAATTAAATGTGTTATCAAAACATAAAATCAATCTCAATTCGAATAATCCAAAATATAATGTATGGATTTCGACTATCGTTTTTTTTTTTGTTGAATTGAACGAAAATGGATTATATTGAACTGTACTAAAATATACTAAACTAAATGGATTTGAATTGAAGTTAAAACAAATGTGTTGAAAATAATAATAATATAACACTAAATTAAGTTGAATAATATATGAAGTAGTTTTAATATTCGCCGTCCAAATAAGAGTCAGGTCCCAATTATATGTTACCTGAGTATGCATTTGAAATATAATTGTTTATGATATTAGCAAGCATCATAGTGATATGAATGCAATAACACCAATAAGTACTTGTACTTAGGTACAATAATTGAAAACTACTAATTACATTGAGAAATTAAAGTGAAAATGTCACTAAATACTACTACATTAATAGTTTTACAATCAGTTTTTGCTTCCTCTAAAGTTGGTAGTATGATGAGAACTCTTACACGTTACTTTGTTCTTACCCTTTTATTTTATGGAAAATAAATGCATTTAATCCCAAGAAAAAAAAAAAACTTACAAGTTTTAGCCATCTCTCCCGGTCCTAATCTTTCTCAAAATTTGACTATCTATATATAAATGTCTCACGATGCTATATAATTTCAGTCCTCATGCTAACCTCCTATTATGGCTGACCATCTTTGGTTCCCTCTACAAGAGAGAGATCCTGATGCAGCTAAGGAGGAAAAGTTTGACAGAAGCCTTCCATTATACAGCAAATTAGAACCTTCTTAACTAGTTACCAAAATCTGCCAGCAGGTACTAAACCCATGATGACAAAACCCCTCTGCCAATCTTTTTCACCAGCTCAACTGTCCCCTTCTTCTTCTGGAATACCCTTCTATTTCTTTCTAACCAGAGCTGATAAAAGATGCTGATCAGCAGTGAGAAATTCCTTTATCTGGCCTATTTCCTGCCTGCATCAACCTCTTCTTGCAATTTCTGAAGTTTCTCCCCAATGTTAAGTTAAGAGCTTGCTGCACTTGTTTAGCAAAGTCACAATTAAGGAAGAGATGTTGCATCGTCTCAGGTTCTGAGCTATCACACATGCAGCAAAGATTAGGTGTACCTCTCAGCATCCCTAAGTTGTGTAGTCTTGTTATTGTTAATAGCCTACCTCTAAGTAACATCCACAGGAAAAATCCATGCCTTGGTAGCAGCTTTGGATGCCAAATGTATCTTACCAGTTGATTTTTCTGATGCACTCCCTTCAAGATATCATAGGCCTTTCTGATTCTGAATATACCCTTTGTGTCCCCACATAATCTCAAGTTTGGACCCATTCTATCCCTTAGTTGTACCAAGATCCTCCAGTACCTTGTTAACCAGGGTTGAGCCAGGTTGGGATGGTAATCTTCAAACTCCTTTCCCTCCAAGTAGTATGCTTGAAGCCACCTCACCCAAAGTATGTCCTTTTTCTGAGCTATATCCCACACCAGAGAGCAAAGTGCTGCCTGATTCCATAGGGAGAGATCTCTAATCCCCATTCCTCCCAATTCTTTTGAAATACACAGTGTCTCCCAAGAAATTGGAATCAACTTCCTTTCATTTTCCTCCCTTCCCCACAAAAAATCTCGGCATAATTTTCCCACCTTGATAATGCTACATATAGCTACTCATGCAAAAATACCGGTTCTTTCAATTAAATTCCAAAAAAATTCAATATTTGTCCCCAAGGCTTGTTTATTGTCATTGCAAAGCACATCCTCGAAAATTGAGTGCGTACAAAAGGTATCCCATGTATGTCGTTACTTGAGCTCTGAAGAGGTATTTTTGGAATGAACACTTGCTTTTCTACGTGTTGTCATGTCGCGATTTAGGCAAAGATGGAAAAAGGAGCGAGCTTTCATAAAATAATAAGTGAATAATGTCTCCATGCCCACAATCAAAGTAGCAAGAAAAAGACCATAAAGACTAAATAGTAAAGTCCCAAATGAATAATTATAAAAACTAAAATAGGGTTTTGAAAAAAGATTTTTGTAGTAGTGTTAAAAAAAAGGAGAAATCTGAATCATAAATTTTTATAGGAGGCAAATACAGACTATAAAAATAAAAATCCTATAAAAATAAACATGATGTGTTTGTTGTCCAACAGACACAAAGTTTTAAATCTGATAAAAAAATACACAACAACTAAATCTGATAAGAAAAGTCCCAAATGAATAAATATAACAACTAAAAAAAGGGTTTTGAAAAAAGAGTATTGAACCATTATTTAAAAAAAAGAGTCATGAATCACAGATTTTTATTGGAAGCAAATAGAACTTATAAAAATAAACATGATGTGCTTGTTGTCACTTCTAAACTTCTAAAAGATCTAGAGATATTAATAGTAATTCAAAATTCTTCACAAAGGTTTTCACCTGATATAGAGATAACTAATACATAGGTAAATTTCCAAAAAAGAAATCATCATAGTCATTTATAAAAGAACCATATTCTACTCATTTTAAACATGAATATTTATGCATGATCACACGTTCGATTTATGTATGCATGAGAATTCCACATTGAATAACATAGAAAAAAATCATCAATCTCGCTAGGATCAATCCAACATAATTATACATAAAGACCTATGCAAGATCACTCTCTAAGATAAACTAATGCATTGAGTTATAGATCACCATTAATATAAATAAAAATTGGTCTTTCAAGAGATAATTCAATGTTGGTGTATGCAATTTCCCACGTTTTCAAAGTTGTCACTTGGCTCATACCCTTCTTCAATTCTTAACAAATATTCATAAATGTACAATCCAGTAGTGCGCGAATAAAGTTCATTTTATGACCCCTTAATATTAAAAATGTACAATTTATGACCCCTAAAATAAAAGTGCTAAATTCATAACCCCTTAAAATTGAAAATGTATAATTCATAGCCACTAAAATAAAAGTGCTAAATTCATAACCCCTTAAAACTAAAAATGTATAATTCATAACATTTTAGTAAATTCTGTCATAACGCCGTTTGGTGCGCGTATCTACAGGCATTTACAAAAATACCCTCAATAAATTGGTAAGTTTTGGTCACGTGAGGCGCACCTATGTAGTCCCAAACGGCGTTATGACAGAATTTACTAAAAGGTTATGAATTATACATTTTCGGTTTTAAGGGGTTATGAATTTAGCACTTTTATTTTAGGGGTTATGAATTATACATTTTCAATTTTAAGGGGTTATGAATTTAGCACTTTTATTTTAGGGGTCATAAATTGTAAATTTTGAATATTAAGGGGCCATAAAATGCACTTTATTCAGTAGTGCGCACATATTTTCATTGAGCCTTTATACATTCATTGACTTCCACGAAGTCGAATTAACAATGATTGATGTTACTTGATTATCTCGAATAACTTTGCTTATTACTGCAATGTGTGTCGAAAATCACCACCAAATACAACAGATTTATCACTAAATATCTCCCCACTGTCCATCAAATCTCTTAGCAAAGTTTTAAAAATTTCAATTGTTTCTCTCTTTGGCATGGAATCTTCATTCCATATGACAAGTTTGGGCTTAGTTATAAGGGATGCAGTGGACCAGTGGTGCTTTGCTTGCTAACCTGTTATTTGACGGTGATTATTAAAAGCAAAACTATACTTGTGTTAAAAAAAAAATCTGTTAAATGCATATAAACATAGTCTGTGCCATAAACATTAAATTAATAAAAATATAGGTTTAGCTAAACTTCGCCGCATGACGTTGCAATAGCGTCAGCCATAGCGGCGGCTACTGCTACTGCCTCCTCTGTTATTGATCCGAAATCAGTTGAGGTTGCGACCAAAGTGGCGGCTACTGTTACTACGCCCTCAGTTAAGGATGAGAAATCAACTGAGATCGACCTCTCCATTGCTGCGGCGACGCCTATGGTGGCTCAGAAATCCGTGGTTGAAGACTCTGCAAAGGCGACCTATTACCAACTGCCCGCAAATCCCCTGATGAGATGGCCATCTCCTCCTCGTCCCATTGCCATATCTCTAAGTACCAACTGTGCTGCTTGAATTGTGGGACAATTTATGGAAGCAGACAGGGAGCAGGTGATCACTATGACATTAAGCATCCGGATTGGATTGGAAGGGAATGCGACTGCTGCTTCAACATCTTCACCTAGGATACAGTGTACTTCCACCACAAGAGGGATGACTGTCCAGAGGTCTTCAGGAAGGAGGAGGTTTGAGTTTGCTTCATGTTATAGTTAAGTGATTGTGGTGAATGCTAAACTAGGAAATAATTTATGTCAATAATTTATCTTCAGTTCAGTTCAATTATGTCGAGTTTAACAAAAATAACTTGCCGAGTAATTTCATAAACATTGTAAGTTTTTAATCAAAATTTTAAAATTTACAATTATATGGAATAACAACAATGTGAGTGTCTAATTATGTTTTTATCAGGTTTATACAGAAGTCAATGTGGTGGTATCAAAAGATCTTCATATGTTTGAACAAATAAATCTAGCTATCTAGACACAAGGGTCTCATAGAATTGGATGGCAGACATTTCCCATACCTAATACCTTAGAGTTAAATGAGTGTGATTATTAAAAGGAACCGTCACTGATGTTTGTTATTGTGTGCATAACTAATGGAAGTTATGCGTGGTGAGTGCCACCCGTCGGCCGCTATCATGTCTTGTTGAAGAGATAAATTACGGTATCTCAAACCCAATACTTTTTGTTTCAGTACACATAAGGAACCAACAAAAAATTCCCACACTACATCTGACTAAACTTGAAATCGAATTTTAGACCATGAAACAATGAATTCAATGTTCCAAGTGCCCCGGAGTCGAACTCTTGTATTTACGATTTGAAGGTTCATGGATGAAATGAAAAAGAAAATTATAATATATATGTCCTTATACTAGTGGTTGCATACCAAACGTACCCGTTTAACAAACGCATTTGGCCACATCAAGATCAATAACGAGAACATTAATTAAGTGGACCATTCATGATCATATTGTAGCAGTTGCATGAAAAAAGGGTTTTCATCGGTCTCTGTCTGCACTTCTTTTACCATAAAATACCCAAAAGGGAAAGAAATGCATGGCTCGTACTGAAAGCATATGCTGAGATATCTAAATATATATCATGTTTGCCATGTGCCTGGAGCAGGAAAGTTGAAAGCCTATCATGCATGATCAAAAGCAAAGAGACTATAAATATATATAATTGGTTGTTCAGAAACAAAATAAAAAGAAGCGGACAATATATACAGACAGAAACAGAACTACATGCTGTCAAACATATATGAGATTACGTAGAAGATTACGTTGTCTGTTAGATTAGAAAGAATATGATCAGCTGTTTCCAGGAAAAAACTAAACCATGAGATCAGATCTTATAGACAAGTAGAGATCGTCAGGATTTTAGGGCTCACTATCTTTATATACATAGCATTTTCAAACTTGAGCTAAATGGAAAAAAGTAGTATTATATATTGAAAAGATGATTTATCAATTTGAAATTTTCTAGAGGTTCCCCGAAATCATATAAAGCACCATATATACACACAGCCCTATATGCAACAAACACCAACTATTTCGATATATTATAAAGAAACATGGTTGTAGATGGAGTATTAATAATACGCGTCATAGTTCCTACACGAAGTAATTAAAATTACAACTAAGAAGTTATTGTTATAGTTAAGTACCAAGTAAATAACTAATTAGCACTAGAGAAGTTGACAAAAATACATTTCTCGCAAAAAAAGTTTGCAAGTCTGATAAAGCTTTAAATTAAGGTCATGTCCAGATGAGTTTAAATGATAAGGTGTTTGTTGAATACAAGATTTGTACAGCTAAGTGTAGTTGCTTTTCTAGCTTAGTCTGACTAGTCAATATGCAGTTAAATGATTTTAATTACTGCAGTTAATTCTAGTTAGTTAGATCAGTTAGTTAGCTGAGTAGTTAGCTTTCTGTTAGCTTACTTTTTCTCTCAGATCAGTCTATATAAATGACTGGATATTTCCTGTACAAAGCATGAATAACTGAAATAACAACTTGATTCTGGCTCTTTTGGAGCAGTTTCTTTTGCTCAGTAGTGTTGATCTTCACTATGTTAATTAGTTATTTAGTGTCATATTGATGAGTGTTGGCGGTGTTGTACTGTGCAAAAGAGTAGTGATCTTGTGTTAAAATGAGTTGAATAGTATGAAAGACTTGTATGAGTGGTAAATTTATGAGATTAGTTGAAAAATGATGAAATAAACTCAACTGCACTTATTCCGTGGAATTCAACTAAATTAGATTAGATGAATATTTTTGTTAAAATTTCACTTATTTTTAGTTCATTACACACAATCTTTATTCGAATTATGTTCAATTTAATTATTAATTTAAATACAATGTTTACATAACTATAAAAATAATATTTTTCTCAATATATATTTATTTTATCTTGAAACTTTGCTAAATTGAAAAGTGCTGATTGAAGTTGAAACATACTGATATATTGTGAAGTGATGTGCTTGAAATGTGTTGTGCTGATTAATGTTGACAAATGCTATGATATATTAAAATGTGTTGAAATAAGTGAAAATGATAAGAATGAAGAGATTAAAAAGTTTGACACGTGATTTTGAAAAAGAAAAGAAAAATAAAATAAAATATAACCACTAGTTTGAAGATGTTGATAGATTTGATCAAGAATTTTTATACAAAGTTAATAAATATTGGAGAAAGTAGTCAATATAAATTTTAATACGCATGTGAAGTCAAGTGCCCGTCGAAGTTCCATGCACTACCGTCGGGTGCTAATGGAAAGTGGATGCCAAACCACTCTACCTAACGTTTACGATTCCAAATTAACCGATACTGAATTGCTGGAAAAGTCACAGGTTGACATGCACCCGCGCTGCCAACTAGCGGTTTAATTAATTAATTACTATTGGTGTTATATACGTAAAAGGTACTTAGCCTGCAATTAATTTCGAAAATGTCAAAGACATTTCTTTTAGCGAAAATAGCGTGTAAGAATATCTCTAATGGTTGAGTTTAAACTTACTAGGTAACTTTTATATATATAAAAGAAGCTTGATTTACTGACGACATGTGGTGATAATAAAAAAGAAGAAAGATAACGACGTGTGCATGTTTGAAAGTTCACATAAATATGTTTATATATTTTGTCAAAATAATATTTAATACTAAAATCTAGTGGAATTATGCAAACTACAAACTAACTTAGCTTATCATTAATATAGTTTGGTCTAACTGTGAAGGTCTGAAATCGTAGTGATACTTATGGATTAGTATGAAACAGGAAACAGTGCAGTTGCTGCAGTTATGAAATTTGATGAGTATGTATAAGAAGGTAGTTGGGGCTTGTGGATATAGGCGGAAAGAGAAGGTTGCTGGCCTAAAATCGCGGGTTTGAATCGGAGTTAAGAGACAAGAGGGGCAACAGATTTGCAATTGCAACGGCTTAATTTTTAAATATTTTCGCGATTGTAAGAAAAGGTTTAGAAATTGAATTGGACAAGATTCTAGAATTGTATTGAGTTGCCTGTGACGATCTACACATCAGCTGCAGTATTGAGTTGGGATATCAAGATTATTGTCCATTTTTGCTCTAAGTTAATCATTCCACTTTTGAGCAGTATTAATACTAGCTTGCAAATGCTAGTAACTTGATTATTTATTACACCTTGGGCTTGCAATAATAGGGGACTAATTTGTATATGTATAGGTTTTTCCACTTTGAGAGGGTCGTTTTATCATGGGAATTAAATAGCATTAATTTCTATACATATTTTTACAATTAGAGGTTAATTAATAGTACCTTCCAAAAATATTGTTTGCTCAAATATTGTAATAGAAATAGGATCAGTATATTTGTCTATCTAATCATATATGATAGGGTTGGGAACCCATAACACACCCCTTCATTGACGGTTTTTATTTTTTAAAAAAAAACTTAGCTTATCATTAATATAGTTTTGCCACTTCACTTATAAGAAATTTGAGATAAAATGAACTAAAATTATTTAGAAAAAGATAACCACCAACTATCATGTATAAGATCGGAAATTTATGAGATTGATGAATAGATATATTTTGACACATTGGTGAAACAGAGATTGTTCTCCCTTACAGCTCCACCGCACTATCACATGAATTATAGTAAACTAACCCTTAAATTCAGATTGTCGCCGCCACCTTCGCCAACGTCCCCCGATTCCGCCCTTGATGCATATGTAGTACGGTTTCCAGTGTGCCACTTTAATTTACGCTTTCAAAATATAAAATTGAGAAGTACGTATCATTATAAACACTTTGTTATGGGAAGATTTATGTTCCAAAATATGTATACATAATTTCCTTGAGTAAAATGGGGCACCAAGAATATACAGTTAAACCTCGATAAATGAATATTCGATAAATGAATAATCTCGCTAAATGAATAATTTTTCACAGTCCCGACTTGGGCTAAGAGGCTAAATGAATAATCTCGCTAAATGAATTAATGAATAATTATTTTTGAATCCTTAAAGGCCCTATGTAAATATAAATGAATAATCACCACTTTTCAGAAGAGATATATATATATATATATATTAAAAATATTAAATATTTTTTTTTCAATCAATAAATCATTCTCTTACAAAACAAAGTGTCTATAATTTTTTACTCTTTTTTCCCACCAAAATTCATTGCATCCTTGATTTTTCCAAGCGCAAATAAAATTTCGAGAGTATTCTGCTTGTGTGTAGAAAGTAATTTTGTAAGGTGATCATTACTAGAAAATAGTTTTGTAAGGTGATCACTGCTTAATATGTACTTAGTTCATATACATACCTTAGTTTGTATTGTAGATTAGAAACATTTTATAAAACTCTAGATATTCCATACAATGCATACCATGTATCTTCTTAGTAGTCTTAAATATAATAGTTATATAATTTTTTCAATATTGTTCTAAATGAATAAAAATTCATTTATCGATAAATATCTCGATAAATAAATAATTTATTCATTTATGAATAACCTCGCTAAATGAATATTTTTATGATGGTCCCAAGAGTATTCATTTATCGAGATTTAACTGTATTACATATAAGAGAGTCAAATATACCAATAATTCAGATTTTTTTACCAGAACTGGGCATGGACATGTACAGCTAATTAATCATCATGCGTGCCTTACAAGTAACTTTCACTTGCAACCCTAAGTGCACGGAGTAATTCATGCATCCATATATGTGTCATTGCATAATATATATATATAACCGATCCCCAAGTAGTTTAAGGATCAGTGGTAATTAAAATATGTCGTCATGGATTCCGATCTGTTCTGCACCGGCCACATGTCTTCCCTCTTCCATTTCATGCAAATTATATGCATCAAATAGTTTGTTTTCCGATCAACGTCGCATGTTCGTCAAGAACCGAGCTGCGGCCGATGTAAGCGTTTTGCTGGAAGGAGAGCTGATGCCTAAGCATCTAGCCGTGATCATGGATGGTAATCGGAGATGGGCGACGGAGAGAGGCTTGCCACCCAACGAAGGTCACAGGGCTGGCTTTGCCACATTGAAACGAATGTCTCGTCTTTTCCTCGGAATGGGAATACATACGGTTTCTATTTTCGCATTTTCAACTGAAAACTGGAACCGTCCAAAGGTGAGTTTTTTCTATTTTAACTTCGGATATATATATTTGTGCAATACATTAATTAATTTCATCAATCTGATCAGCCAGAGGTTGATTATTTGATGAATTTGCTGGAAGAGTCTGCCGAATTTGCCATTGATGCGGATATACAGTAAGAAAACTGTTACACCATTTATACTTTGTTCACCCTTTGGTTCAAAAGTTCAGATCAAAACAGTGGATTAAATTAATGAACAATATTTTTGCTTAGTGAAACAAACTGAACTGAAATAATAATAGTATGAATAAGTTAAATTCAATTTCATCAAATCATGATATTTCATCAAAATGAATTGAACTGAAACGATTTAGATTTGCCGGGGGGAGCAGGCTCTACAGTTGAATTAATACTAGTTACTATATAGTTAGAATTGATCTAAATTTAATTGAAGTACTTTAAAAACTAATTATAGTACAACTAATTTGATTAAATCTCATCAAATTGAATTGCATCATGAACTAAATTAAACTTAAATGAACTAAATTTTAACATATAAGTGATAACGTGCTCTTTTTATTTTTGAAAATAGTGTTAACGTGCTCTTATTCAATTGCATTCGTAAAAAATCAATATGGTCACTCAATTTTTTATTATTGAATATATATATATATATATAGAAGTGTCATAATGTGCACCAACGTTGATAGATATCAGACATTCGGTGGACGGATCTCCATAATTGGCGACACTTCAAAGCTGCCAAAATCAGCAGTTGACCAAATTACAAGAGCCGAGCGGTGTATGAAGAGCAACAAAGGACCACAGCTCTTAGTTGCATTGAACTATGGTGGAAGACAGGACATTATTGGGGCAACCAGAGCAATTTCTAGCAAAGTTAAGAATGGTGAAATGTCGATCCAAGGAATTAACGAAAAATTGTTCGAGGAAGAGCTGCAGACAAACTGCACCGACTTCCCTTCACCGGATTTTCTGATCAGAACAAGTGGGGAGAAGAGAATAAGCAATTTCATGCTTTGGCAGACAGCTCATACTGAACTTTACTTTGTAGATAAATGCTTCCCTGATTTAGTTGAGCAAGATTTCATAGATGCCTTGGCTGAATTTCAGCGGAGGAAGAAGATGCAAAGTCGGATCTATTCATAGGCAAGGGTATAGGCTAGTGTCAGATTCATCTGATAGGCCCGTGAACAGGGCCCGTGTCAACGTATTTTGAAATCCTGTGCGAAAATGTAATTCTATGAACCTTTCTGGGACATATATTTTTCAAAAACCCAAACTCAAAAAAGAAAAACCACTTCAAGAAATTTAAAAGGTCCAAATTAAAAGAAAAAATGGCCCTTCAGAAAATATGTATAATCATTATATTTTTAAACAATAAAAAATACACATATACAATACACCTAAATTTTTTTTTGGGCCCCTTAAAATTCCGGGTCCTGTGCCCTGCTCGTGAACAATAGTAATTTCCGGTTAACTGTCAATGTTTCACACCACCATCACTCTGTACTATAGCCTAATCTATTATTTATTCCTAGATGCACTGCTGAAGAGATTAGTAACACATGATTATTTCAAGGATTGATGAGCGATTAACCGTACATTCACTTTCATTCCTTGACATTAGTAACACATGTAAAATATCGCTGCTTATGATACAATTGTACGACAAATATATAGCTCCTCCACCGAAGTAATAACTTTAAATTCATATATTTTTACCATTCACCAAAGTAATTACTTTAGATTCTTATAATTCAACCATTCGCTATTCCTTCCCTATTTCTTCAATTTTTATTATCTACGTGAAATGATCCATTTTACAATTCTTATATGGTACCGTGTGCATTTTATAGAGAATACAATTTTTTATGGGGAGGCCTATTTGCAGATCCCAATACTCTATTTGCAGAGCCCAATTCTTTAAAATTTACTAAAATATCCTTAATTAGTGATAATTTATTTTAATTAAATTCACATCCTTTTAGATGCCCAGACTGACCACTCAAGCACACATTTCCCGTCTGTTCGACCGCATAATCGCCACCACCGCCGCCGCCACCTCGTTGAGATCCGTGCAGTGGCGGAGAGGTAGTGATTTCCGTCTTTCTTTGTTGCGGGATCCCTCGCCGGGGTCTCTTCTTTTGGAAGAATCACTGTCGGAGGATGTTTCAGGACAGTGCCAACGGCAGAGGGTGGAGGCGGGTATGGGTACATCAATTTGCCAATTTGCAGACTTATACTGACCGGGAAGACACACATACAAGGGTATGGGCACACCACGGCAGACGCGGCAGTCGGCAGGCCAGCTGCTCTTTTAGCATTTACAATTAATTGGCCCAAAAATTGACGTGGGGTAAATTAAGTGCCTATAGTTCAAGTTTTTTTATATAATTTATTTTTCAAAATCATCTCAGGTTTTTGATTAGCAGGTACACAAAATTATATATCACAGGTTCCCGCCCAGCTTCCACCGGAAAGACGAAGAGATGTTTGGCTTTTAATATTTAATAATTTTTGGGGCTAAAATTAAATAAATAGAAGTATCACTAATGAAGGATATTTTAGTAAATTTTAAAAATTTGGGATCTGCAAATAGGGATTTGGGATCTGCAAATAGGGCCTGTGTTTTTTATTTGAAATAGGACACGTAATATATATTTTTAGAATGTTGTTATTATTATTATTATTATAGAAAGTCTCGAAAGATACCGTCCAGATTATAAACGGGACTGAAAAAAAGAGTAAAATTGGGCGGGGACCTTTTTGCAAAAACATCTGATACGTGAGGGCTTTTTCACAATTAGTCTAAACTTCAATTCATATAAATATCAAATTTCCATTCATAACTCCCATTTCCATTTTCGCAGAACCTTCCGAACCGTCGCAACCAATTCCTCCCCCAAATTCAAAAACCTAATTCACCGTCGGTTTTCCGATTCAGGCATCGATCCACCGTATTCTACAGTGCGCAATAGCAAGTAAGTTTCTCGATTTGTTTGTTTTCATCTTTATATACGATTTGATGCGGATTTGTGTTTGTTTTTTAATTTTTTTCTGTTCTGTGCTTTAGATCGGAGTACAATGGTGTTGACAAGAGGAAATCAAAACGTTACAGGCTCTACTGAAAGTAAAAACCGATAAACTCGTTTGATTGTTTCGATTTTTTGATTGATAATGTGCTTTGATCGGCGGATCTGTGCTTCTGTGCTCCGGCGCTTGTGTTTTCCGGCGGTTTCGTGTTTACATGCTTATATGTGTATTTGAACTCTTGTTTTGTGTTGAGTATTGATTGGGCAATGTTTGTGCCGTTATTTTGTGCTTGTCTGTGTGTTCTGTGATTTGCCATTGTTTTGCATGTGTTTTGTCTGATTTGGATTTATTTTCCAGAAGCTCTGATTTTAGTATTGAAAGGTGCATGTTATATTTGCGAACTTGTATAATTGTTGTTTTGAATTCTTGTATTGCTCTCCCGCCTTTTTTCTCTCTTTATAATCATTGATATTTTACTTGTAAAGGTAGGTATTTAAGTACTGAATGTTTAATTGTTAGAAGTATTCCTTACTTTTTAGAAGGTTATAGGTTTTGTTTTAAATGTGTAATCATTTCTGTTTTATATGCCATGGTTGTTATTTTAGTGTCAAAGGTTTGATTTTGTTTATTTGTGTAAACATCCATGTTTTTCATGCTTTGGTTGGTTTTTTAGTGTTGAATGTTATGATTTAATTTTGTATCTGTAAACATCTTTGTTTTGGCATGCTATTGTCCAAGGTTTTGATTTTGGTGTATATGTAAACATCAATGTTTTACATGCTATGGTTGTTTTTTTATTATTGAAGGTTCTGAATTATTTTTTACATGCTATGGTCATCATCAATGAACATATGTCAGCACGGCTGGAAATAATGATGGACGGTAACAAACAGTTGGGAATTCAAATTTACAGGGGAGGTCCAAGGATTACCCATCTCATATATGCAAATGACTGCATAATGTTTACTAGGTGCACTGAGAGGAGTATTATGGACTTAGCAAAAAATGTGGATATTTATACTAGGTATACATGCAAGCACTGAATTTTGAGAAATGCTCAATTTTCTTTAGTCCAATACACCCGATGGCATGCAAACTTGGATGAGATATACTTGCATTCATGGGGAGGGAGTGGGAGTACCTATCTTGATAGCCCCATAAATCTGGGTGGTAGTAAGTAACTACTGATCCTCAAAGCATGGTTCAAGAAATTCAAGGAGAAATAAAACTCATGGAAAGCTAGACTCCTCAATTTACCAGGTTGGATCACTATTGTGAAACATGTTCTAAGCTCTCTTGCACTATATCCTCTAGCTATATTTAGAAATCCTAAATAAATTCTCGAGAAAATGGATGCAATGATAGGTTTATTTATCTGGAAAGGTGAGAAGGAGGGGAAAAAAGTTCATTGAAAATCATAGGAAAAGCTATTGTCAGTCTAAATTGCGGTGATGTAATTTAGTGGCTTTAGGTATAAAATTAGGCCCTTCTTGCTAAGCATGCATGAAACTTATTGTGTGAGGAGTGAGGACGCACTACTTAATAGAGCTTACAAAGCCAAATACCTTCTATATGAAACCTTTTTGGATGCAGTAAGCAAATCTGGTGATTCATGGGGATGGAAATAAGTTATGGGGAAAAGAAATGGTAAAAAAAGAACATATCTTGGAATGTTGGGGACGGTAGTCATATCAAAATATGTGATGATTGGATATCCGCAATTCCCAATCTAATAAATCCGTCTTTGGTCCTTGGACCTTTCACTAATCATCATGTGGAAAATTTATTTGAGACACAATCCATAGGTGGAGTGCCTCATTTATCAGAATTGATTTTCCAGCCACACGTTACTCCTCACATTTTGGCCGTTCATGTCCCTAATAAGGGTTCATGTGAAGATGACTATTAGAGAATATTTAGATTGATCATTATTGGTTACTATTAATTGTATATGAGTTGTTGTATATTTTGTTTTAGTCATAGAATATTTGATTTCCCTGTATTATGGGAATTCTTTTTGTATTACTATTAGGACATCCTTGTATATAAATAGGAGTCTTGAGTTAATGAAAAATAAACCTTTGCAGTAATCTTTTCTCTGCAATAATTATATGGTATCAGCTTAACACGCGGTCCTTACCGATGGCCTCATCTACGTCTTCCGCTTCATCGATATCATCTGCGTCTTCAGTCTCAGCGCACAATCTCCTCATGGCTGCTGGCGGAACCACCACCACCCTCCAGCTTCCCACTCTTTCCATTCGCCTAGACCACAGTAATTACTCTCTGTGGAAAGGTACTGTGCGCTCGGCTCTTGAAGCCTTCGAGCTTGATGATCACCTTCTCTCCGACCAGACTCCGGCCAAAACCATCACACCGACTGGAAACTCGGAGTCAACCACGCCGACCCCTAATCCGGCGTACAAACCTTGGAAACGAAACGACAATTTCGTTCTCCTTTGGCTGCGTACCACTCTCACCATTCCGATACTTGGACATGTTGCTCGTGCCACCTCTGCCGCTGATGTCTGGACCATGCTTTCCCAGATGTTTCAGTCTCAGACGCGAGCACGCCAGAATCACCTCAAACAGCAGCTGCAGTCTCTCTCCAAAGGCTCCATGTCCATCATGGAGTATGTCGAGAAGAAACGGAGCATCTCCGATTCACTGGCGGAATGCCTCTCAGCCGTCTCTGATGATGACTTTGTATCATACGTCCTCTTCGGCCTGGGTGCTGAGTACGCCGCTTTCAAGACGGCGATCAGCATGCGTGATTCAGTCACCTCCAATGAACTCCTCGGCTTTCTTCTCCAAGAGGAACAACCAATTCTAGATTCGTGTGCTTCCGTGGCTCCCTCGGCGCTCGTTGCTCACCGCCGTGCCTCTACTGCCTCTGCTCAGCCGTCAGAAGGGGCAGCCGCCGAAAGTGATCTACCTCGCACTGTCTGTCAAATCTGCGACAAACCCTATCACTCTGCTAAGAACTGCCACAACCGCTTCAACGATGTTGACTATCCACCTACAAATCGCCGATCAGCGGGACGTCAGAAGCAGCGCAATCCAGCTCGCAAGCAGGCTCATGTGGCATACACTAGTCCATCGGCTCTCACTGATCCTTGGGTGATGGATTCTGGAGCCACTCACCATGTTACAGCGGACCTCGATGCTCTCAATCTTCAATCTCCCTACACTGGCACTGACAACTTAGTTGTTGGCAATGGTAAGTCCCTTCCCATTACTCATATCGGTACTCGTAATCTTTCTTCGTTGCATGTTGCCAATAAACCTCTTTCTCTTAATGAAGTTTTAGTTGTACCCAAGGTTTAAAAAAATCTCATCAGTGTTTCAAAATTATGTAGAGATAATAATGTATCGGTTGAATTAACTGCGGATCATTGTTTTGTTAAGGATTCTCAAGGTCAAAAACTTCTCAAGGGAATCGTTGAGAATGGTCTGTATTGTCTGAATTCCCCATCATCTCCCAGCCCTAGAGTTTTTGTTGGTGAACGTGCTTCTGTTGCTTGCTGGCACCATCGGTTTGCTCATCCTCACGAGTCTGTTCTGCGTCGTCAACTGTCTGCTTTTAATCTACCAGTTTCTACGAATAAAACTTTACCTCTTTGTAGTGCTTGTCAATTAGGCAAGAGTCATAGATTGCATTTACCTTCTTCTCATGTGTCATCAAGTGAACCTTTTGATTTAATATATTCAGATGTTTGGGGTCCTGCCTATGTTCCTTCGTTAAATGGAAATCGCTATTTTGTTTTATTCATTGATGATTGCACTAAATTTGTGTGGATTTATTTTCTCCAAACTAAATCTCAGGTTTTCTCTACCTTTCAACTTTTCAAAACTATGGTCGAAACTCAGTTTTCTGCGAAAATAAAGGCTTTCCAATCTGATTGGGGTGGTGAGTATCGTAATTTATCAACTTTTCTTCAAACTCAAGGGATTTTACATCGAATTTCTTCCCCTCACACACCTGAACAAAATGGTGCTTCTGAAAGGAGGAACCATATTGTTGTGGAAAAGGGTTTGGCACTGTTAGCTCATTCCCATCTTCCTATAGAATTTTGGGAACAAGCTTTTCACACTGCCATCTATCTAAATAACAGAACCATCACTCCTATATTAGATTATAAATCTCCCTACTCTTATCTTTATAAACGGGAACCTGATTATCAATTTTTAAAATCTTTTGGATGCTTATGTTTTCCCTATTTAAGGCCATACAATAACAGCAAACTTGAATTTCGTTCCGTTGCTTGTATTTTTTTGGGTTATAGTGCTAAACATAAAGGTTATCTTTGTTTTCATGCTCCGTCTTCTAGGACCTATATAGCTCGCCATGTTGTGTTTGATGAGTCTCAATTCCCGTATACTGATCACATTGCCCAATCCCAATCCTCAGTTTCTCCAAATTTTGACCTCTCTTTGTTAGATTCTGTCCAGCCCCACCCTGTCTCCTGTCCCCCAACAGCCGCCGACACTGGGCCCCACACTGTCTCCTCTTTCCCGACAGCCGCTGATAGTGGGGTCCACTCTGTCTCCTCTTTCCCGACAACCGCCGACAGTGGGGCCCAGCCTGTCTCCTCTTCCCCGACAGCCGCCGACAGTGGGACCCAGCATGTCCCCTCTTCCCCGACAGCCGCCGACAGTGGGACCCAGCATGTCCTCTCTTCCCCGACAGCCGCCGACAGTGGGGTCCATCCTGTCTCCTCTTCACCGACAGCCGCCGACAGTGGGGCCCAGTTTGTCTCCTCTTCACCAGCAGTCTTGGACCAGTCAACAGCTTTTGACCAGTCAACTTCTGAGTTCTCTTCCTCTTTGGCCATTATTCCTTCCCCACGTGTCCCTTCTTACTTCAGACAATCAGACACTTCTCAACATCCCATGACCACTCGTGCAGCCACCAATTCTCTTAAACCTAAAGCTCTAATTGTCACCAAATATCCTGTTAATCGTGACTCTTCTCACCCTGAACCGAAAACTTTTAAACAGGCTGTCAAACATCCTCATTGGCAACAGGCAATGCAGTTAGAGTATGATGCTTTAATGACTAATGGGACTTGGGACTTAGTTCCAAAGCCCTATACTTCTAATGTTGTTGGTTGTAAGTGGATTTTCAGGATTAAAACGAAGGCTGATGGCTCTGTGGAACGTTACAAAGCACGGTTGGTGGCTAAGGGATTCAACCAAGAGGAAGGTGTAGACTACTTTGATACATTTAGTCCTGTTATCAAACCTACTACTATTCGTCTTGTACTCAGTATTGCTTTCACTCGGCGCTGGACTCTTCGTCAGGTTGTCATCAACAATGCTTTTCTGAATGGGGATCTTTCCGAGACTGTGTTCATGCAACAACCGCCAGGGTTTGTTTCTTCTTCACATCCGAACTATGTGTGCAGGTTGAAGAAATCTCTGTATGGTCTCAAACAGGCTCCCCGAGTTTGGTTTCAGAAGCTCAGTCATGCTCTGCTCCAACACGGCTTCAAGCAGTGTGTTTCAGATACTTCTCTCTACATCAAGTCTCATGCTGGTCATGTCATTTATGTGTTGGTTTATGTTGATGATCTGATTATCACTGGTTCTCATTCCAAGTTCATTGATGAGTTCGTTCTCTATCTGAACTCAGTTTTCTCTCTGAAAGATCTTGGTCGTCTTAATTTTTTCCTTGGCATTGAAGTGCACCATCTTTCCTCAGGCTTACTTCTGTCTCAAAGGAAGTACATTTTGGATCTCTTGGATTGTAGCAACATGACTGGTGCTAAGCCAATTTCTTCTCCAGCTACTCCTGGCTCGCGGCTCCAGACTTCCGGTGATCCTTATCCAGATCAGCATCTTTATCGCAGCATTGTTAGAGCTCTTTAGTATGCTACCATCACTCGCCCTGAAATCTCTTATGCTGTGAACCGTGTCTGTCAGTTCATGCACAAACCAACAACTGAACACTGGCTTGCTGTCAAACGCATTCTTCGCTATCTCAAAGGCACTATCAATGCTGGACTTTATTTCCGTTCGGCTTCGGATTCTCGCCTTGTTTGCTATACTGATGCTGGATGGATTTCAGATCCCGATGATTGTCGTTCTCAGCATGGGTTTTGCTTGTATTATGGTGGCAACTTGGTGAGTTGGGCGTCTAAGAAACAAGGTACTGTTGCTCGCTCCAGTACTGAAGCCGAATATCGTGCCATTGCGTTTGCTGCTGCTGAATTAATCTGGTTGCAACAGTTTCTCAAGGAAATGAACATTGCTCTTTCTGGCCCTCCGACAGTTCTTTGTGATAATTTAAGTGCAACTTTTCTCATAGCTAATCCTGTTCTTCATCACCGTTCGAAGCACATCAAACTAGATTTTCACTTTGTTCGTGAACAAGTCTGTGACGGTTCCCTTGTGGTTCGACATGTTAGCTCAGTTGATCAAGTTGCTGATATTTTTACTAAAGCCGTTGGGACGTCTAGATTCAAAGACTTGCGTTCCAAGCTTCTTGTTCGTGCCCGAACATGAGCTTGCGGGAGGGTATTAGAGAATATTTAGATTGATCATTATTGGTTACTATTAATTGTATATGAGTTGTAGTATATTTTGTTTTAGTCATAAAATATTTGATTTCCCTGTATTATGGGAGTTCCTTTTGTATTACTATTAGGACATCCTTGTATATAAATAGGAGTCTTGAGTTAATGAAAAATAAACATTTGCAGTAATCTTTTCTCTGCAATAATTATACTTTGGAAAGACGCAAAAAATGGTATATATATACCGTTAAGACAGACTACTACGCAACAATGAGGGACATTTCATTAGGTCGAGAGCCAATGCACCAAGATATCGAAAAGTTTTGGGTCAGGTTCTGGAACCTAAAGCTTCCACAAAAGCTCTTAATATATATGTGGAGAGTGATTCAAATAGGTCTACCCACAACAGTCAACAGATGGAAGAGAACAAATTGATCTAGATCGCCTGTGCCAACGATGCCGAAGATACGAGGGAGAAGAATCTCATCTCCTACTCCACTGTGAAAAAGCATCGAAAATATGAAACCACTCACCTTTAGCTCGTGTCTTTACTAGGTGGAATAAAATAGGAGATTGTTTTAAAATATGGCTAGCTCAGACACCTGAAGACGAGGACATTAGATGCTTTGATACCTCTTCTGGAATATATAGAAACACCGAAGCCGGAAAATATTCTGTAATCCGGATGTAGACACGTTGGGAAGCCTAGGATTTGACTAGAGCGAACTTGGAGATTCTCGGGAAATCCAGGGGGTCACCGAAAACCACCTTGGAGGGATCGCCGGTCGTAATTGAGACGCCACCTTGTGCTGGATCACCACAGGCTTATGGAGGAGATGGCTCAGTGGGGCTCTCGAAGGCGGTGGAAGTGGTCTTTGATGGTTGTTTGAGCATAGATCTTTCGGTGGGATCCCATGCATGATAAATTCTCAGAGAATCAAGAAGTAAGTTGGTCAGATGTTTTCACGTGTAACACACTTGTACAGGGAAAAAATATGCTGGAGAGCTTCCAATGCACTTCAGAGAAGGGAGGTTATAAGAGTCAACTTAAAGACAGACTCAACGATTTTTACCTCGCCGATTATCAACCCTATCTATTCACTTAGACAAATTAAGGGTATCATCACTAAAATTACTCAATTTGTAAGATCAATCGCTCATTGCTAAACGATGTTCATGATATGGTTATGAGTAGATTCGGTCGTAGTATTTGTTCTTTTCTTGGTTATGATTATCAATATATTTTATTTTAACAAAGAAATGATATAATTTAATTTGTTAGCAAAAAAAAATGATGCTATTCATGTATATATGAAAAAATCAAAATTTTAAAACAATGGAAGAAAATGGGACTTTGCCACATGGATAGATGCTTATACGTGCATTACAAGCAATTTTAACTGATAGCCCTAACCCTAAGGCACGGAGTTGACTTATAGATGTTTTAATTTATATGCATGGATGCATCCATAATATGCCATTGCGTATTAACAACCTTTTCCTGAGTAATCTTTTGTGGCTGAAACAATATGTCTTCAAGGATTCCGATTCATTGTTCTGCTCCGGCCACATTTAAGGCTCCCGTGCTTGCTTCTCCCATTTCATGCAAATATGCCTCAAACAGTAAATTTTCAAAAACAAATGGCACTTTTACCGGAAAAGAAAGGGTTTTACTGGAACCAGAGCTGATGCCTAAACATGTAGCCGTGATCATGGATGGTAATCGGAGATGGGCGAAGGCCAGAGGTTTGACCACTAAGGAAGGTCACGAAGCAGGCATGGAAGCACTGAAACGCATGTCTTGTATTTGTCTCGGTATGGGAATACATACGGTTTCAGTTTTCGCATTCTCGACTGAAAATTGGAACCGCCCTAAAGTGAGTTTTTCTTCTTAAATTCTTCAGATTCATATATTCATTTATACTGATACACTCGATTGTATTCTATCAAGCAGAGGTTGATTATTTGATGGAGTTGTTTACAGAGTTTGCCGAATTGGCCTCTGAAGATGCGGATATACAGTACGTCTCTTTCATATATGCACACTTCTTATATCATATCACATGTGATTTTATATTTTGCATTCTATTCATAACAATTAGCATATATTATTTATATAAACTATAAGCAAAAAACTACACGGTGCATAATTCATCCGCATAAAAATGCACATATATTCATATTCTAAAATGCACATGGAGATACATATCCCGAGTGTTTGGTATAAAATTACATATATATAGTATATATATATATACACACATCAAATGGTTACACTATTTAAACATTTGTTAATAAAGCAACTATTTATGATACTCCCTCCGTCCCACATGTGCACTCTGACTTTTTGACAATATTTCTTATTAAACTTTAACGCTTATTTAAATTGATAAATAATCATTAATATTATCATATTTAGTATCGTTAGATTAATAACAGTATTGAGTATTCAAATGTAAAATTTTAATTTTTCGATAATATAAGTAAATAAAGATACGGTTGGTAAAAGATGTGTTTTGAATAGTGTTAAAGGTCAACTGTGCTAATTAGGGTGCAGGAGACGGAGGCAGTAGTAAGTTCAAAGAAGTTGTATTTTTGAATCAGTTGAATTGCATTTAGATCTGGTTAATTATTTCATCAGGATAAAATAGATTTTATAATTACGGTTTACATTGTTGTTGATAGATATAAGACGTTTGGTGGACGTGTATCCATGATCGGCGACAGTTCTAAGCTGCCAGAACGAGCAGTGAGGCTGATAAGAGGAATCGACAGCGATCTTTCGATGAGAAGCAGCAAGGGACCACAGCTGCTGGTTGCATTGAACTATGGAGGAAGGCAAGACATTGTTGCGGCGAGCAGAGCAATTGCCAGAAAGGTGAAGAATGATGAAATGTCGATCCAAGAGATTAATGAGAAATTGTTCGAGGAAGACCTGCAAACAAACTGCACCGACTTCCCCTCTGCAGATTTTCTGATCAGAACCAGCGGGGAGAAAAGAACAAGCAATTTCATGCTTTGGCAGACGGCTCATGCTGAGCTCTACTTCGTGGATAAATGCTTCCCCGATTTGGAGGAACAAGACTTTGTGGATGCCATGCTTGAATATCAGAGAAGAAAGAAAACCCAGCAAATTGATATAATTTGATAGAATGTCTTACAAGAAATATTCTCTTTTTAAAAGTATGCATATTAATTTTAGTAATTTAAAATATGTTAGATTGTGGAACGTACAAGTTTTAATGAAAAATATGTAATTTTAAGTTGTTAATTACAAATTAAGGCAAGTCAACATAAACTATAAATTTGAGAAAGCTCTACTTTTCAGACACTTTACTAAATTATCACATTATATTGCATTTTTTTTAAAATTTAAACATTGTGAGGTGAAATTTTTTAGTGCATATGTGTAGTTAATAAATTAGTTTCCACATTAAATTGATTAAAAATATGTCACTACAGTATGATTGATACGAGTACGCAGATTGACAAATATTTAAACTATAATTGAATTTCATAAAATGATAACCAATTACCTAATAAAAAACTGAGTCTATAAGGCTCAAACCTGAAGCGTAAGTAATTAAAAGGATTACACTGATAACATGTGATCCATCCAGCTAAGTTACGTAGTAATCCAACCATGAGTTCAAACGCGATTGAAATTTAATCATGACTTCGCACTCAAGCCTTTTAGTTCGAATTGCACCATTTAGAAAAACACAATATGTGGCTCTAAATTGTGCTAGTGCATCCAAAATATTATATTTTGGACCTGCATTAGTAAACATGGATCTGCATGTATTACCACTCTTTGAAATTTGAAAGTGAAATTATATATGTAAGTCCATGTTTACTAATGCAGGTCCGAAAAATACAATATGTGGCCCTGAATTGTGCTAGTGCACCCAAAATATTATATTTTGGACCTGCATTAGTAAACATGGAACAGCATGTATCACCACTCTTTTGAAATTACCGAGGTTAAGCTAGGGTGTAACGCAGTTTAAACCTTAGTCTTATGTGTATAGATTCAGTAGATTCTGAGTATTTTTATACTGCAGAGTAAAAGTTATTATACTTGTCAAGTAGTTAGATACTCTCGAATATTAGATCTAAATTTTCTTATGATCAATGTCGACCCTAAGTAAGGGTTTGAGTCGATAAAAAATAAACTCCCATATTCAAAAATATAACTTATATTCTATTTTTTGAAATTTCAGAAGAATCTTATATTTACCACTTGGTAGAATCATTTTCTATCAAACAAAATTGATTATAAATGAATAAATAAGTCCGACAAATATATATATATATATATATATATAGCATACGTATTCAAAATTAGTCAAAGTATATAGGTTTAATTTGATATTCTAATAGCACATATCTCATAGTATCTTTATTTTTTAGTCTTTAAAACAAGACTTTGTGTATATTAATACCAATGTATATTTTAAAGTACCAAAGCACAATTTTTACACATCAAGTCACACACGTAGCATAACACAGCCGTTTACATGTATAATATTCATGGCCAAGTTCAATACCAGTTAAAAGTATTCAATCAACATAATAAAAAAAAATGAAGCACATAAATGGGGCTTTAAAAGGCTATTTTTAGCTTTAAAATGGTCCAAAAAAGGTTTGAATTTTAAATTTAAAAAGAGTCCAAAATACTGAAATTTTGTACATACTCAGTTATAATTTTTAAAAATTTTGAGCCCCTAAAATTTATTGAACTTTTGGTCCTGAGGCGAGCGCAACGTTGGCCTCAAACCTGGGCCGCCCCTGCTTATGATGTATTCCTTTTCTCATTAGTACACGTAGCCACACCGAGGCGGAGTAGGAGTACCGCTTTGCTGGAATCACTCTGCACCTCACATAAATTGCCACAGAAACCCCAAAAAGGTTTCATGTGTATTATCAAGTTTACCCAAACCCGATCATGTATTTTTACCGCTTTTAAAGAGGGTTGAAGAGCCGTGAATAATCATCCCGTCCACTTAGATGGTTTTAACTTTAAAAAAAACTTAATCTTATGTGTATATTATAAAGTACTAGAAAACATAACATTAAAAGTACAATATTATTTCCGCAATTCGATGATTATATTTGGATAGAAATATATAAATCTTTACTTTCATTACAAAGATATTATCAAGTAATTTCCTCAAGAAAAAAGAAAGATATTATCAAGTAACTAGAGTGATGTTGTTGTGCGTTGCACGGTATATTTGATCACTAATTAAATAACTTTATGAAGATGTGAATGAACTAAGTTAAGGTAAAATCTTTATGATAATTAACAAAAGTAAAATTGAAATTTATGATTTTATTATGACAATTTAATAAAAATATGTCATATAATTTTGATTTATAATGATTAACACTTGATACTTTCTATTTCTAATTAGAAAACTGAAACCTCCAAAGTATGAAAAATAAAGCCATTGTCTTATTATTAGACCGCCTCAAACTCATTTTTTTCTAGATATTTATTCTTTTATTTTTTTAAATGTTACTCTTTACACAATTAGATATAAATGATCACATTCTTCAAAATGATCACTTTTTATTATATTATAAATTTGTTAACAATTTACATATGTCAAAATATTCCGAATCCATCAAATACACTAGTGGACTGGGGGCCTTTAACGGCGGCTGTTAACGGCGGTTCCCCAAGAACGCCGTTTATTTTTGAGGTTCCGATATCGGAACCATGGTGGAGTGGTGCGGGAAAATGATTAGCGGCGTTTGCCACATAAACGCCGCTTGGTTAACGGCGGATAATAGGAAACGGCGCATACGAAACGGCGGTTAGCCATGAATGCCGTCAAGATTATGTGTTCCGATGACGGAAGTCTGGAAATACCTGAGCCTTAGTCACCAGGTCCCACCAGTGTCATGAGAATGTTAATATATATGTAAAGGAACACCGACATGATGACCTTCCGGTTGAGGAACATGACTGAATATATAATAGAAACTTATTATAAATTTTAAAATATCAAATTTTGACTTTTAAACCTGAAGTTTTTGATGATTATGTTAATTTTATTATGTATAATATACTTTTCTTGAAAATTTACTTTGGTATTAACAAAATTAAAGGTACTTTTAGTGAGAATTTAGTATCATGAACCTGAAAAACATTAATAAGACTTACTTAAGTACATATACTTTGGAGACATATTTCCTCCACCATTGTGATCAATTTATTTCCATTTGTAAATGAAGTTAAGCTTATTTGAGTGTTACTGATACATTTTAACATAAATTCCATGAAATAGCATTGATATAAACGCTTATTTCAGTAAAAAATTTGAAAAATGTCACAAAACATCAAATTTTGACTTTTAAACGTGGATTTTTGATACTTATGCTGAATTTATTATGCATAATACACCTTTTATGTGGATTTACTTTGTTATTAGCTCAATGAAAGATACTCATAGTGACTAGTGAGAACTTCAGTATCGAGAATATATATGAGAAACACTACTAAGACTATAACTTGTTACTTGAGTATATACTTTGAGTGTTATTTCTACCATAGTTGTGATCAATTTATTTCTATTATTAAATGAAATCAAGTATATTTGAGTGTTTCTGAGTTTTTCTAATATAAAATTTTGAAATTGCATTGATATGAATGTTCAGTTCAATAAAATTTTGAAAACGTCACAAAACATCAAATTTTGACTTTTAAAACTGATTTTTTTTATGATTATGTTAATTTTATTATGTATAAGACACTTTTTAAAGTAATTTACTTTGATATTAGTTCAATGAAAGGTACATGCAGTGAAAATTATAGTATCAAGAATCCGAGAAGCACTACTAAGACAATACCTTGTTACCTAAGTATATATACTTTAGAGTCATATTTCCACCATAGTTGTGATCATTGCACTTTTAATGTAAATTTTCTTTGGTATTGACTCGATGTTTGGTACGTTTAGTGAGAACTTTAGAAGCAATAACCTAAGAAGTACTACTGGGATTACAACTTAGTTAAGTATATATACTTTGCAGTCATATTTCACCCATAGTTGTGATCAAATTGTTTCAAATACTAAATGAAATTAAGTATATTTGAGTGTTTCTATGCCATTATAACATAAAATCCATGAAATATCACTGATACAAATGTTCAATTGAGTAACAATTTGAAAATGTCACAAAACATCAAATGTTTTACTTTTAATAATGATTTTTATATGATTATGTTAATTTTATAATGTATAATATAATTTTGATGTGAATCTGCTTTGGTATTAATTGGCTCGATGAAAGGTACGTGTACTGACAATTGTAGCAGCAAGAATCTGAGAAGCACTACTAAGACTATAACTTGTAGTTAAAACATCAAATTTGTACTTTAATACTGAATTTTTTGATGATTATGTTAATTTTATCATGCATAAGACACTTTTTATGTAAATTTACTCTGGTACTAGTGCAATGAAAGGTACGTGTAATGAAAACTGTAGTATCAAAAACTTGAAAAGCACAACTAAGATTATACTTAAGTATATATACTTTTGAGTCATATTTCCACCACGTAGTTGTGATTGATTTATATCAGTTACTGAATGAAATTAAGTAAATTTGAGTGTTTCTAAGACATCCTAACATGAGTGCATGAAATCGTATAGATATGAATGTTCGAGCATTCTATATCAATTAAACGTAAAAGTTAAATTTTATATCGAAATAAATATATTTTTTGATGCTAATATTCCTTTTACGATGTACTACAATGAAATATTTGAACTAATCAGTCCTCATTAAATGCATTATGTTCACATATTCAATTTGAAATAAGTAAAAAAAACTATAGGGGTGAGTTTATAATTTATCATAAGTTTAATTGAGAATTTCATTGACTACTGATTCCACTATTTTCTGCAAGAATCGCGTTATTAGAAGTATACAATTGATATAAATGTTAAAAACAGATGATTTATGCTGAAATTGAATTTTTTAAGTATTTAGTCCGTAGTTAAAATTATATTAAAATTGATGGGTTAATATATATAATATTAAAATTGTATGTTGCCAAAATAGAAACATAGAACTGATGCATATTTTTGATAAATTAATAAAAACTTTAATATTAATTCAAAAACATTCATTATATCATAATTTATTTTGTATTTATCTTATCCGTCAATTAATTTAATTTACTTAATCTGAACCGTCGATTCTAAACCTATATAAATTTAGGGATGGAACTTATCTCCTTATCCTTTTTAGATTCGCTCTCCTTCTCCTCACCTAAATCTCGCAAACCCCTCTTCTTCCGATCTGCCACCTCTCATCGCTTGAAATCCCGCCGCTCTCAACTCTCGTCGCCGTCACTTTATCCGCCGCTCCATCGCCCCGTCGCCGTCACGGTCCTTCTTGTCGGATTTCCCGGTGCCTCGGACTCCTTGTAGGTTGCAGATGAGCTTGAGAGCAGTCATAGGGTGGTGGTCCCAGGCTTTTCCGATGTAGTCCTTTAGGGTTTTCGCCGGAGTGTTGGGGACGACGTGGAAGAAGAAGTCACCGTCACCGATACGTCACTCGAAACAAGAAGCTGCAAGGACGGAGGAAAGACTCCTTGGTTCGCTGTCCCCGGTGAATCCTCTAGCAGATCATCGAAGCGCACCAAAGTCCTCGATGAGGACACATACGCAGCCGCACCCGAACCTGGGTGATCTATCCATTACCAGGATGAAGCTTGGGTGAAACTAAGTGGAGGTCTGAACCGACTAATGTTGAAGAATCAGCGGATGAGTTGTGGTTAGAGGTGAAATGCCACTCGAACCCAGAGCTAGCTGGTTCTCCCCGAAATGCGTTGAGGCGCAGCAGTTGACTGGACATCTAGGGGTAAAGCACTGTTTAATAGTTGGCATACTTAATTGTATACATAATGGACTGGTTTAGATTGATCCTAACCGGATGATTATGAATTGCTTTAAATAAACGCAGAGATAAAATAGCAAATCATAGTCTCGAGGTATAATGACAGACCGGGAGGCTCGGTTAGAGGGAATCGGCGGAGAAATTTTGTGGAGAGGATCATCGAGCGCGACTACTTTCCAGACATCCCCAAGCTCCGCGACCGCCTCGACTGGCTCGAGGCCTCTCGCTCTGCCGACCCCGTCATAATCCGTGATACGCAGTTGAAAATCATCGAGCGCCGCCTCGGACTCGCTGCCGCTGCTGGATATGGCGGCGACACAAGTAAGCGTTCTAAGCCCCGAGCTCAAACCGGAACCCCGGGTTCTTCTTTTTTTAGAGGTGATAGTTTTACTCCATATGGATTTTAGGATCATAGTGGAAAGATTAATCAGAATCAGAAATTCCCGCCGGGGGAGAGTTCTGATTCCGGTGGTCAGAAGGATGGAGAGGGTGAGTTTGATCATTCTTTATCACTGGATGAGTTCTTTAGGAGGTATAATAGTGAAGATAATGAGAGCTTTAATAAGATTATGGAAAGGGGGCATAGAAAGATGAAGGAGAAGTATGCTCACTATCTGGAAGGCGAAACACAAGGGGATGTCAACTTCTGAGTAGCTCCTTGGTGACAACGCGGGGTTCATCTGGACGGCGTCGCCGCCTCTCCGTCAGCGAATCCGCCCTTCTGTCACCAAATTTGCCATGTCCCTCCGAATCTGCCCTGCCCCTCTGCTCCTCCGTCACCGTCCCCGTCCACAACTCAAAAAATCACGGGGTCTACAACGCTCTGTTCAAAATCATCAACTTTACCATCTTCTGTAAGGTCATTCCTTCTCTAGTCCTTACACGTTTGATACTAAATGTTTTAAGATGATGCTTGATTAAACTCACTTGTTGGTATTGGTAATGATTATACAAGTATACTAGGTGATTGGCTGAATTATTGGCAATTTTCTTAATTTACTTCACTGATGCAGACTGTAGCCTCAAGATTGATTCACGTGATGTTCAGAACTTGACTGTCCAGCAACTCCGACAAAAATTAAGGCAAGTAAGGCTTTTTCCATATACTTCATGATTGCAAGTTCCTGCTGGTTGCTTACTAATTGAAAATTTATAGACAGATTGTTCCTTGTATCAGTTGTATGAGTGTGTGGACTTGGTATTTCTTGAGAATATGCTGCGTGTTATTGTTTGGCCAGTATTCCGAGTTGTGTTGCTCAGTGAATTTATTGTGTTGTTGCTTTGCTTGTATAAGAGTGTTGGACTTTCTGCTAATGGTTTAAAAGGCGAACTTGTCTCTGCCTGGAAAAACCTTTTGGACAGCCAAGTAGATGGTATGTGTCCTCATGTATTGAAAGCTTAGATGATTACTGATGGAGTTTTACTCGTTTGGCTATGTTCATTTATTGAGCCTTTTACAGTATATTCACCAAAGGAAGTTGCACGGAACTGAGACTTCATACTCTCAGGTGACTCTTCAATTGTTGTCCGTCCGCACTACTTTAGATGCTCTCAAATTGTACAGCAAGGTTCCGTCTTGTTTATTTATGCTCTTTACTGTGTTCTTTACTAGTTTTATTGTCTGAATGTGCAATGAGTTTGCATTTTAATGTAGTCTAGTACTGATTTAGTTTGTTTAATTCTAATGTATTTTTAAAGGTTATCCGGCGCCACCCATTCTTACTCAAGTTCAAGCATGGTTACGTTCTTATTCAAGTATTCAAGTACAAGCATAGTTGGATTAGAATTAGTGTAGAATGTTTATGAGTTAGTGTAGCATGTTAGTTGGATCAGAATTAGTGTAGAATGGTTTATGAGTTAGTTGTAGAATGATATGTGAATTAGTGTAATAGTTGTAATGACAATTTGGATCTTTAATATAAATTTATAAATTCCGAATTTATTATTTTTGATTTTATTTTTTATTAATTTCAGCACCAGATTTGGGGAAATCAAAATTCCATTTCGTTATCAAAATTTGTTTGTTCCGTTATCGGAAGTATGTACAAAAAAACTCATTTGGTCCAGCTTCCGGTTGCGTAACCAAGATGGCTTCCACAACCGGAACGAACTCATCAACACCTCATCGTTATATGTGTTCCGATACCGGAACAGCTATGTGACGTTTATAAAAAAAACACAGATACGGCGGTCTGAACCGCCGTTATCTGCGTTCCTTATTAACGGCGGTTAAGACCGCCGTTTTTCACACACCCCCCCACCCACGGCGCAGCCACCGACGGCGGTCAAAACCGCCGGCATAGGGGTGGGGAAACCGCCGGGAATTGTGATGGCGTGCAGTAGTGATATATTCCAAAATTTGAAGTATATTTTTCAAATTTTATATATGTTAAAATACACCGAAATTCCCATCACACATATTACAAGGTTTGAAATAAAAAGATATTTAACTTTCAAATATCTAAATTCCTACTTAAATAAAATCTCATACAAAATATTTTATTGAGAAAGTTTTGGCTAGGACGGTCTCACCATAAACTTATGGTAGAACCACTTTTATTTCACATTATAAGTTAAATTTATGTGTTTTTTTTATTAGACTTTTATTATGATACTTTTAATTAAATATTTTAACAAAAAATCATCTAAATGTTGTAAATATCTCTATGCAGTTAGTTCAAGTATTTCGGTAATTAGTTCAATTTTGTTGTACATTCCTCCGTATACTAAATTTTTTGGTTTATTCAAATATTATCGGTGAATTAATTGTGTTAAAACAACTACAAAGACACAAATTTATACCATAAACATATGAGAACTCATTGGTCCTACCATAAGTTTATGGTGAGACGGTCTCAACAATGAGTTTTTAATTTTAATTAATGGTTTTTCCTAAAAATTAAGGATGGTTTTAATTTCTTTCTTGTCTGATATTGTTTTGATAGTAATTGATTTCTAATCGTAATAGTTGGTAGAAGGTTGAGTAATTCAATCTTAAATAATAAACTAATACAAAATTCAATTTAGAGAAAATATATTTATATTGTGTTAAGGTAATTATTCACAAATCTATTGACTTGATTTCATCCATTTTACAATATAAAAATCAAATCTCACTCTTGCTAATAAAGGAATCAACCAATATAAATGTAATGTTTGAATCATGAAGACTAAAGTAAATATCAATAAAATAGAAATGAATAATATTCCTTTTGTTCGGGAATCATTTTCACGGTACAAAACACACCCAATATTGTAAAGGGTTTAGAAAATCGTATCTTTAAAGTATACACATAAAACTACACGTGGTGATTTACCTACTCTAGTAACATATAAACACAGTCCTCAGTAAACTGTCTTGCAAAGCGAAATCGACAAAGCACTTTTACGCTCCCAAAACTCATTATGTCAACAAAAAGCACTAGGACGATCTCCGGGAGGCGGGGAGGGAAGACCCCCGAACCAGAAGGTTTTCGGAGAAAATATCACGTTTTGGCCGACGATGCAATTTCAAGGACTTTATGATCGGAAAACTCAACTGATCGAGCAATGCAAATTGAAGTTTCGGCGTGTGTTCAAATTTCCAAACATGTTATTGACGCACTCTAGAACTGAAGCATGCATGCAGTCCCGGAAGCATGCTCACCGTGTGTCACGACTACAACCCAACATGTGTACATTCGCTGCGATTATAGCTTGCTTCAAGAGAGGTTCATCAAATAAATATTGGTCAGAAAGTATAAGAACTGTTTAGAAAGTAAAATTACAATGATGATGTACTTCCGTACAACGATAAATAATGATTAGTGGAGTCACGGCAACTCAGATGCCTGGCTTGAATAAGGTTCGATGTGCACTTAGGTACCTGAATAAGATTCTGCTAAGGAACTCAAAATCTTGTTTTAAATCGTCGATGAATAAACCCTATGATTTCAAGAGTTGATATATCACATTTTCAATGGTCAATGAAGAAATCCTAATCGTCAATGAAGAAACCCTGAGATGTATCACATGTTACTCAATATGTATGATGTACGTCTCCAACAAAATCATCGGCTGATTACAATTTAGAATGATTTGAGAGATGTGGTGTGACAGTGAAGAAGGGGGAGGTTTTTTCTGCAATGGCAAGGTCTAAAGTTTATATAAAACTAAAAATTATATGAAAACTAAAATATATTAATACCATAATAATAATAATAATAGTAATAATAATAGTAATAATAATAATAATAATAATAAAAATGGTAGAAACCAGCAAAACATATTAACTCATGGACAAAATATATTGTGATCAATATATACCAAGAATAATTTTCAAGATTTATTACGAAGGTTTCCTACTGGCGAAATAAAAAGGAATGATATATCGCAAATAAAAAACATTGACGCACAGAAAGAACAAAAAGTGGAGATTATATAATGAAGGATAAAAGGAATATATATATATAAGGTATATATAAGGTATATAGTATGAGTCGGAGAAAAGCCAAAAAAGGATAATACTACGTAGTTTGATGTATTTACCGTGTAAATTGGCAAAATTTCTTGAAAGTCCAACTTTTCTAAATGTTATGGAACTATCACTATGTATTTAAACTCAAATGATACAATTTTGTGTTAAAAAATTGATCATTTTAAAGTAAACATATAGTAAAACATGTTTTGATGCGAAAATTCAAGAAATTTTATGTAAGAATTAAAAAAAATTAATTAACAAAATAAACAGTTCAAATTAAAAGGTACACTGTATAAGGTGAAGTGTATAAAGACTTTAATGAAAAGTCAGGAAAGTTGGTAGTTCAGGAGATTTTCTTACAATAAATTAGCGTGTAAATTAGGATTTTATAGGTGTAATGAGTTGTATTTGTAAAAATAGAAGGCGGAATCTATTATTTTCAACTACTATTCCAATTCAAATAAAAGGTTGGTTGTTTAAAAAGGGAAAGGAGAAAAAATTGGAAAGTTTCGAGCCTACTCTTTAATGTCATTATCTTTTTACTAGGTATATATTAAAAAGCAGAAAGTGGCGGTGTAAATAAAAATTAAAAAAAAACAGTCGCCGGAAATATTATGACAAAACTAAAAACGACAAGAAACTTTTCGTTTTGTGGGGAACGCCGTCTTCGGACCGCCGGTTACTGAGTAGTTAAGTACAATAATTTTAAAAAGGAAAGAAACGTGTAGTATGGTAAAGGAATAAAGCTCATGAACATAGACCACATCGATTATATGATATTAATCAATTAACCACGTAAAAAATCCAAAATTGGAGCGAATCGAAACCACCTGCCATAAAAACCATGGTACCATCCCAAAAATTCCTACACTAGATCGGCTCGCTTGACAAGTTTTAATCGTCAATCAATTCGGTTGTTGTACACGGCGTCGAAGGATATTGTAGTTTGCTCTCGGATGATATATGAAGCCAGCTGAAGATGCTTTGTACGATCGCCTTTTTCCTGTATGCGATGGAAGCCGCATCTCAGCCTGCGCCAGCGACGATCAGTGCACCGGAGTAGCCCTTCTTCTCCGTGAATATGCCTATTGGGGAATCTCATCATCAAACTCATCGGTAGAATCATATTTTTTTTTTAGATAATCCACCCTTAGGTGGGGGAAATTATATTAGGCTTCCCTAACCTATAAAAAGGACCAATTAAGGTCAAAGTTTTTACATCATATGATGGCAATAAGAAAGCATAAAGCTTTCGAAGCATAGCAATGCTTCCAAAAAAATAGACTAAAACTAAGAGCCTATGGTAATGAGCTTTAGCAATAAATCCTAGCATATGTAGGAGGAAGCCTAGAAGTGAATTGTAAAAACAAAACA
This sequence comes from Sherardia arvensis, assembly GCA_948330725.1. NCBI lineage: Eukaryota > Viridiplantae > Streptophyta > Magnoliopsida > Gentianales > Rubiaceae > Sherardia > Sherardia arvensis. The sequence continues at coordinate 11,965,212 of OX415244.1, forward strand.
CTAAGCGGCACCCAACCATACTAATGTCAAGGAGCAAAAACATTGCTAAACTAATTTTATATACACCAGGCCTGAGCAGATGAGAAGTTTCAAAAGTGGTGAGGGAATCCAGAGTAGTATCTGAAAACATCAGCACACAAATTATATAGCACCATCTAAAGTAGAGATTCTTAGAGATGGAACTCCCAACCCGTCAAGAGTAAGAATTCCATTTGTTTCAGGAGAGAAAATATGTGGAGTCATCAGATCAGATGTCTTCTCAGTGAGGGCAGCTTTGGCAATATAATCAGCCAGTAAGTTTCCTTGCCTCATAATATGTGAAATTGGGCAGGACAGTAAGAGAGAGCAAGAACATGCTAGGTCATACAGCTGCCAAGGGGCCTGAGAAGGATCATTTAAAACCTTGACAGCACTCAGACAGTCTGATTCAATAGAGCATGGTATAGAAGATGAGGCTGCCCATTTTAGTGCCTCATTCAGAGCCAGAATTTCTGCATGAAAGGTTGATGATGCAAATGTACAGCTGCTAAGAGCACAAATGAGGTTACCATCACAGTTTCTAACTACCACAGACAGACCTGCTTTATTATTCTGAAGCCAAGAGGCATCAGTATTAATCTTTAAAGTACCAGTAACAGGGGGCAACCATTTGATTACCCTAATTACTGGTTTAGGAGGTCTGGCATGGAGTGGAAGAAAACCAAGGTTGGATAGTTCAATATCCAGAGGAGAATTAGAAGCCATAGGTTTAGCAGAAAAAGTTAGAAAAATATGGTCTTTAATTGCCTTTTTGATACCAATGAGGTCAGGACTGACATTTTCAAAAATGTATAGGCATCTGGCCTTCCACATAAACCAACAGATAATGCAAGGAGCAATTTTTGCTAAAGTAGTATGCAGTTTAGTGGAGCCTTGAAAAGACATATAGTAAGATATTCTATCCCAGATATTAGCAAAACTAATAGCAGCAGTACCAATCATAGTATGAAAATCAGACCATAGGGAGATGGCCATAGGGCAGCTATTAAAATAATGATCCAGATGATCAAGATTATCACAAGCACAACATTTAGATGGTAGATTAAAACCCATTTTAATAAGTACATCAGGGAAAGGGATAAATGAGTTTACCAGCCTCCACATGAAGATACTTATTTTCTTTTGAAGCCTAGGGTTCCACAGTTGGCTAAGAGTGACAGATGCAGATCTTGAAGGTGCCACCTTTCTGTAAGCTGATTTAAAAGAAAAAATTCCTTTGTGGTCAGGAGTCCAGATTAGCCTATCTTGTCTTGACTGTGTACATTGAGCCATCTGTAGGAAAGAGACAACTGGAAGAGGCAGTAATGGTGTGATATTAGGTAAGAATAACTGCTTGTTCTCACAGAAAGATAGGACAGTACAATCATGAGGGATACATGTATCTGTAATGTTACAGATGAGTGACAAAGGACCAAAGGAGGTCCAGTTAGCCTGCCAGAAATTACAAAGACCATTTCCATGTATTACCCTAGTGAGGCTCTCAGCCAAAGGAGTGACTGATAGTATTCTTATCCATACAGGTGATGATCTGTAAGAAGGTGGGAGTTTCCACAGAAATTGGGACCAAAGTGTATCACCTAATTGAAATTTCCACCAGAGCTTTAAAGAACAAGCTTTTATGATGGCATGAATAGATCTAATTCCAATTCCATTCTGGTTGACAGGGTATGACAATTCACTCCATCTTCTCCAAACTTTTTTTGGTTTAAGGTCAGTTTCTCCCCAAAAGAATCTAGACATCAACTTTTCTATTTTTTTAATAACAGAAATGGGGGGTTTCATAACTGACCATATGTGCTGGGGGATGGCATATAGGCAAGACTGAATTAAGGTAATTTTACCACCAGAGGATAGCCACTTGTTCTTCCAATTGGAAATTTTATTTTCCAATCTTTGGATAAGTGGAGTAAAATAGGCAGTTAGGACTCTACCTTTAAAGATAGGTACTCCTAGGTAGGTAAATGGGAAAAATCCCTGTTTCATGCCTAATATGTCCCTGACTTGCTGAATTTTTGTAGCAGAAGCATGCTTGCCTAAAAAATAATCACTCTTCTCATAATTAATTTTTTGACCTGAAGTGAGTTCAAATGCCACTAGGAATTGTTTAAACCTGGAGAGATTAATTTTAGAGGCTCTAAGAAATATAATAGTATCATCAGCATAACTCAAATGTGACAAAGGAGAAGGACCAGATGGGATATCATAATATTGCAGTAAACCAGAGCTAAACATATGTGAAATTCCTCTACAAAAAGTTTCAGAGAAAATATTAAACAGGAAGGGTGAGAGAGGGTCTCCCTGTTTAATTCCCCTAGATGATTTGATAAAACCCTGAGGTCTGCCATTAATTAGAACTGAAAAATGATGCACTGCTTAAATTTTTCATAATACAGTGAACTAGTCTACCATGCATACCAAATTTCAGAAGCATAGAGTTTAAAAACCCCCAATTTACTCTATCAAAAGCCTTTTTAAGATCCAATTTAATAATCAGATTAGGGTTCCTACACTTCTTATCCAAAAATCTAATCATCTCTTTCAGATATATAATATTATCAGAGATGTCCTTATTTTTTTAAAAAAGCAGATTGCTGAGGAGAGATCATTTTGGCCATAAAGGGTTTTAACCTCTCCATTATCAGTTTTGAAATAAAATTGGAGAGGCTGATAGGCCTATAATCATCAAAAGAAGTAACTACATCTTTCTTAGGTATCAAACTAATCCAGGTGGCAGCAATTCCAACTGGAATGAGTGATGCAGACATGAAATCTTGGACATCATTTAATAAATCAAATTTAATTATGTCCCAAGATTTAGTGAAGAATTTTGAAGAGAACCCATCAGGGCCAGGGCTACTGTTTTTATTAAGATTAAAAACAGTTTCCTTTAATTCTTCCATGTTCACTGGTCTAAGTAATATATCATTATCAGACTCAGTTATTATTTTAGGGATTTGACTTAAGAATTGGTCATAGTAATGTCCATTCTCAACATTTTCAGGCTCAGATAGTAAATCAGAGAAGTATGAAACTGCCTTTGAGTCAATATCTGAAGCATTTTCAAGCCAAATCCCAGAGGAATCTTTAATCTTAGTAATACTAAGTAAAGACCTCTTTTCTTTCACTGTGTGGTGAAAATATTTAGTGTTATCATCTCCCTCTTTTAACCACCTAACTCTGAATTTTTGTTTCCAGAATTTTTGTTGTTCAGTGAGGGCTCTCAGGTGCAAGGTTTTAAGTTTTTTGAGTTTAATAAGCTCATCTATTGAGTTATTATTGTCAAAAACTATTTCCTGCAGTCTCAGATTTTCAGCAGCACTGATAACATTGTTATCAATATTGCCAAAAATGTTTCTGTTCCAGGCTTTAATTTTAGGCTTCAATCTGATAAGTTTCAGATAAAATCCAAGCATGCCTATTTTGTTTAAAGGGAGATTCCAATCTGTAGATATTACATTCATGAAATCATCTCTATTAAACCATGCATTAATAAACCTAAATGAGGAAGGAGAGGATGGTATTGTACTGCCTATTGTGAAAAACATAGGTGCATGATCTGAGGTATTTCTGTTAAGAATCTGAATAGAAGAAGTAGGGAACTTTGCTATCCAGCTCAGAGATGCCAATCCTCTATCTAGTGTTTGTGTGGTAGGGTTTCTAAGCCAGTTGTTAGACCATGTTAAATGGTTACCAACTGTATTAATCCCAGTGAGTGCATTAGTAGAAATGAAATGGTTGAAAGCAGACATACTCCTAATACTAGGCTGAGAAGGTCCTCTATACTCATTTGGAGATCTTATTGTGTTAAAATCCCCAATTAAGAAAGAGTCATGCAACTGTGCATTTGACAAGGCACTCCATAAAAATTCCCTACCAGTCACAGTCCTCAGTGCATAAATGAACACTCCATCCATTGCAATATTCATCTTATGACTGAAAATAGTAACAGATAAGAATTGAAGGTGGTCATGTTTCAGAGTAATTTGCAGCTGGTCATTCCATAATAACCAGATCTTGCCACTCTGTGCACATAAGTGATGCTGAAAGCCCAGTAGTCTCCTAAATCTATCAGCTTTATGGTTCTTATGTTGAGGTTCAATTAAGCATAGCAATTCTATTCTATGTTCTCTAATGATATCATTAAGTCTAGACATAGATGTTCTCATTCCTCTGATATTTCAAACTAGGCATTTAATTTTTAAAGTTGTATTAACCATTAAAAATCACTTTTGGAGCTTTTTGACCTAGTAAATACAATATTAGGAGAAGGAATTTTTTGAATTGTATGAGGAGTAAACTTCTGATTAATTTGAGTGAAGAAATTAACCATGCTAGATTTTTCCTGTAAAGGAGTGTCAGGTTGGTTAATTTCTGCATTCAAAGCAATAGAAGGGTTGACAGACAGAACCTGATCATCTTCAATAAGGTTATCATCTTCTGAAGATTCAGCTTCAGTTTCTTTGTCTGGAGGGGCAATATCATCTTCATCGGTAGAATCATAAATCCATATTAATATGGAAAAATCATGGCTTTCTTTGATCGGCTGCGAGGGTTTACTGTTCTGTTTTTTGCCGCCGTTGTTATGATTAGGATTTAGTAATTGTATCTATCTGTTTTGAAGGGATTTGTGTCGGCCCGCTCCGACGCCCCGTCCAAGGCCCGCGTTTATCCCGACATCAACGTCATCCGCCCCAAGGAGTACTGGGATTACAAATCACTCACTGTTCAATGGGGGTAATAAGCTAACAGATTTTCATCAATTTTCATCAATTATCAATTAATTACATAGCTTAGCTGGTTTTGAAGATTCTGATTTCTCACTGGTTGACTGTTTAATTTTGTGTCGGCCAGGGAGCAGGATGATTGCGAGGTGGTGAGGAATGTGGGGAGAGGCAAATACAATGAGGTTTTCGAAGGGGTTCATACTACCAATGATGAGAAATGTGTAATCAAAATTCTCAAGCCTGTCAAGAAAAAAAAAGGTATTTTTATTTTGATTTGCTTATGTTATACTGTGTCAATGATGTAATAATGGTGTGCATGTCATTGGTTGCAGATAAGAGGGAGATTAAGATATTGCAGAATCTATGTGGCCGGCCGAATCTATGTGGTTTTCGTGATTAGATTGATATGTTTTGTGCAGAGTGTGCTGTTTCTGTGATTGTTTGAGCTGAGATTATGTGTTTTATGTTTAGGTTGCAGTGAATTATATGTTCTGTGGTAGAGTTCATTGAATACCGAAGTTATGGCTGTTGTTTCGGGTATGTTGCGATTGATTACATACTCTGAAGAAATAGTGGATGGACAGCCAATCTATGTATCCTCCCACTATGCTCTTTTAAGGCCCGTAACTATGAACCTGCTAGGCATTTGTTTCATACTACTACTCTTCGAATATCTGGCTTGGGGGATGAACAAGGCGTCGATGATGATGAAAAAAGTGACAATGCAAGTGAGAAGAGTCTCATACCCAAGCTTCCGAGTCCTACAGCTCCAAGGGTCGGAAGAAATCTGCTACTGGGGAGATTCAGCAGGATCATTATGCGCTCTTGGGGTTGGCTCATCTGAGGTAGCTTGCCACCGAGGATCAGATAAGGAAGAGTTATTGGGAGGTTGCTCTGAAGCACCATCCACATAAGCAGGCTGCTCTTCTTCTTCTGGAGCAAACTGAAGCTGCAAAGGCAACCAAGAAAGAGGAGATTGAGAATCGCTTCAAGGCCATTCAAGAATCCTATGAGATCCTGATGGACCTGGTTAGAAGGAGGATTTATGATTCTACAGATAAGTTTGATGATGAGATTCCTACTGATTGTGCTCCACAGGATTTCTTCAAGGTGTTTGGACCAGCTTTCATGAGGAATGGTCGTTGGTCTGTTGCTCAGCCTATTCCTATGCTGGGAGATGATAACACTCCACTGAGAGAAGTTGATACATTCTATAACTTCTGGTACGCGTTCAAGAGTTGGAGGGAGTTCCCTCATGCTGATGAGTTTGATCTGGAGCAGGCTGAGTCTAGGGACCACAAGCGATGGATGGAAAGGCAGAATGCAAAACTCTCTGAGAAAGCTAGGAAGGAGGAAGCAGTGAGAATACGCCATCTTGTGGATAACGCGTACAAGAGGGATCCGAGGATATTGAGAAGGAAAGAAATAGAGAAGGCTGAAAAGCAGAAGAAAAAGGAGGCCAAATTCTTGGCAAAGAAAATGCAAGAAGAAGAAGCAGCTAGGATTGTCGAGGAGCAGAAGCGCAAGAAAGAGGAGGAAGATAAAAGAGCTGCAGAAGCTGCTTCACAACAGAAAAAGATAAGAGAGAAAGAGAAGATGTTGCTGCATAGAGAAAGTCTCGCCTCCGCACACTCTGTGCCCTTATTGTGTCCCAAAAATCATATAGAATATCCAGTGATGATATTGAAAACTTGTGCACCTCACGTGATATGGAAAAGCTGAAAAACTTATGCAACAGGGTCGAGGGAGCAGATGAAATGTAGGCTCTGAAAATTGTGAGAGAGGCTCTTGGTCGGGACAACGACTCCCTTGTGGTTGAGAAAGAAAAAGAAGTGAGAAATCCACCACCACCACCACAACAGAATGGCTCTTCTGAAGCTAAAGCTAATGGACAAAGCTCTATATTTGTCAAGGAGAAGAAAGAAAAACCATGGAGCAAGAAGAGATTGAGCTACTGAGGAAAGGGATAGTGAAATTTCCAAAAGGAACATCTAAGAGATGGGAAGTTGTGTCTGACTACATAAACAAAATTAAATGTAGTTGTAAAGAATGGTTGATAAGCTTCTTTTTAATTACACTGAACATAGATTCTTTTCTGGTCAGTTTTGTTTGCCCTTTATCTTCATATATTCTTTGTTTGTATACATGAACTAAGCTATGCAAGTTGTTGCCTTTGATTGCAGGTGTATGTTACATTAAGCCTATTACATTAAGGTTTCTTTGGTTTCTTTGCAGTGGCTACCGGTGCGGATATTGACTGGAGAGTTCACGTCGTTTGGGTAATGGTGTGGATTTCGACTGACGGATATTCCTCCTTGATATAATTACTAACATGTAAACTTTCTACTACAGTTACAGTGGAATTAAAGATATATCCATCATCTTTTTAAATTAAAATCCAACTTAATTCATTTTTCAGTCTAATTTGGCTAATTTTAGTGATTCTTTGCCTTTTATATAGTTGAAGAGTAGAGGATCTCTGCAGATGTTGAAGACTACGTGAAGAAACATGGAGGACTACTACTTCCGGGTATTATTACCGAGATCAATAAAATCATTATATTTTCACTTTGCTGAATTTATATAGTTTTGGTTTAATTTTGAACATTTAGGCAATTCTTTTTGTTGGTTTTTAATTGGTGAATTAGGCTCTCTACATGTTTTGTTTCTCTCCCTTTGACCAGGAATTAGAAATGTACACACTATCATATTCTTTCAACACAAAGATGTTAATTATCATGGCAGTGGTAAAATACTAAATCTAATAAATGCAATTTAAACCCTTTTCGCAAACAATTTAGTTGTGCAGCCAATTTATGTTGTGAACATTTTTAGTTTCTTTGAAAATATAGATATTTGAAATATGAATTAATGTTCCTTTTAGCTTGGCTAATTTGTTGATTTCTTTTAATACAATTTCCTTTTAATGTTGTATAGTGTATTATGTTTATTGGTGTTGAATCAATTTGCAATTAAACCTCTACATTTTATGGATGTTTTATTCATTTAGACCTCCTTCCTGCATCAATGTGAGTTTGGGGGAAGATAACCCAGATATGGCTTTGTTTCATTTAAGTAGGGCTAGCCAATTAGTTGGAAACATAAGTTTTTATAATATAATGTTTTTGGATGGTTGCTGGCGGTTATTTGATACTTTGAATTGTCATTTAATTAAGTGGTCATGAAGCTTATGAGCTCACATGGACAGATTTTCTGTCGGTGTTGATTTAAGCCTTAATTTGGCTTTGTTGTTTGTTTCATTTTGGTAATGCATATTTTTAGTTTATTTTGTTGATAAATTCGGCAATTTGACTAATTGAATTGCGGGCAATGATAGACTAATAGAAAAACGATGAATACTTTTCAACTTTTTTTTGATAACTCTTCTTGGTGTTCTGAATTTTGAGATGCTATTAGAATTAAGTGTTTTATTAAGCAAGTAGTTGAAAGTTGATAACTTTTAAATCCGAGCATAAAATCATTCAAAATCCACTTTCTTTAACACTTTTTAGAGCCTAAAATATTCTGCTTGATCTGATTGCTGAAAAACCTCTAATTTATGGAGTATGCATTCAATCTAGAGGTTCAATTACATGTTCATTTAATCGGAATTTTCTGTTGAATTTAAATGAACTTTTTGTATTAGAACTCTTAGGAGAGGATTAGGACGGATGTTTATGTTAATTATATTCATCTATATTTTGGTATTTAATCTTTCAAGTGTATGTTTTCATATTAGCTATGCAGATTGTCTTTGATTCAACAGTTGGTATTAATTTTGCTAATTTACGAGTTTTTATATTGTTGAACGACATGTCATTGAAATATTTGAAGAGTATTAAAATTTTGATTCGCACATCTTTATTTTTTAGACATTTTGAAACCTATTAGCTCAAATGGTAGAGCATTGTGATCTGCATAAAAATGTGGGTTCAAATCCCATATAGGTTGCAATTACATGAAAACATATTCAAATTGTTTGTAAATTATACATTTCTTTCTTCTTAAATTCCATTATTTGTGATGAGGTGTAAAAAGTTTTATTTCTCATTTATTTTACCAAAAAGATATTTGTTTTAAAATTTTAGAAATAAAGTTGTTTAAGGAAAAGTAATATTTATTTGAAGTTAAACATTATATTGTTTTGAAAAATTAATAATAGTAATTTACCTAAAATCGAATCTGAAGTAAACAAAAAGTCAAAAATAGGAAATTGAATGCAACAATTTGACCTAATGAAGTAACGTCTTTTACTTCTTTTGAATGTGATATTTTTTGCATTTTTATAATACCAACAAGTATCAACTTAAAATAAATACTTCTTTTCAATACTTTTTGTATTGTCATACTCCATATTTGTGTTTTCTTATGAGAGAATTTTGGGTAGGATGGTCTTATCATAAACTTATGGTATGAATGCTTTTTATTTTATATTTTTATGAGTTAAATTTATGTGTTTATTTTATTAGACTCTTAATATGATATTCTTACAAAAGTATTTAAATATTGTAAATATGTCTAATGTGAGTGTGTATATCTATATGTTTTTCATACATCATTTTTTTAAATTATTTTTCTTGAATTCATAATGATTTCCCAAATATTCAAGTGCATGCTCCACACAAACTTAACAGATACAAATGGAATAATACAAAAAACCTTTCTGGGTACACGGGCTTAAACTATACTAGGGTTAAATTTGGAGTAAGCAATCAATACCAATTTACATATAAATCTCCTTACTTTTTTTTTTTTTTTGAGGAATCCTTACTTTTTTTATATATAAGCTTCTACTATTTTCTTTTGTAAGAACAAGATTTCCTAAGAAATAAAGAATAATGTTGATAGTAAAAAGTACAGTGTGTTCCTTCAAATTCCAAAACCAAAACATGGAGAAATCCATGCTAGATATTTAGTTGTTTATTTGCACGGGGTGAATATAATGGGACACTTGCTTAGCATGATGAAGACGCGACGTCCTAATAATACAGCTACGACCGAACAAAAATATGAAACTGCGGATACTCAGATACAAATATACGCTGAAATCGACTCTGATGTAAATAAGAAGTCAAAAATAGAAAACTGAAGGCAACACTTTACCTTACTTATTGTAATTTAGTTCTTTTCAATTATTTTATTTTTCAGAAATTCTATAATACAAACATTTATTCAATCTACATAATTTGTTATTTACAATGTTATTTGCATCAAATATTTACCGTGTATTGATATACTCATTATTACTATTTAAAAAAAATTACATTATAAAAACGCGCAACGCGCGGTCCGGTTAGCCTAGTTAATTATAATATATCTATACTAATTACTAAAGTAGTAAACATTGGTGTCACGTGTCTCATTCTCATTCACTTATTTCCTGCCAAAACCTTTTTTTACTAAATTTATAACTTATGTCAATTTCACCAAAAATTATATAAATAACTAAAATTATTTCTCACTAATTGCTAGCCTAATATTTTTACTAAGTATAGTAAAATTTACTCTGCAAAATTTACTAAGTATAGCCTAAAATTATTTCTCACTAATTTCTCACGGGTATTATACTAGTTTCCTACTAAAAGAGAAGGCTTAAAAAAATGAAAACCAAAAAGATTACAGATTACATTCCCACGCCTCGCTCTGTCTCTCTCACGGAAAAATGGAGAAAACATAATCGCGCCTAAAAAGACAGTCACCACCGCGAACCGCCGCATCTCAGCCACCGGCCATATCATAAACCCCTTTCGCACAATTCGCCAACCCCGCCCATTTCGCCGAATTCCCCAAACCTTTTCGAACATGATCGGTAATATTATTATATTAATGCAATGTTTTTGGAATATTGAGTTTGGGAACTCAGGCTGAGTATCCGGTACGGGAAAGGAATTCATGTAAGCTCGCTCCAATTATTTCTCCCCCGTCTGTTTAAATTTATTAGTCTCGGTTTTTTGATGATGATTTGAATTTTCGTTTCTCTTGCTGCTAACTGCTAAATTATGTATATGACCGTCTCATGTTCTTCTTGTTTTGCCTTTTTTTTTTTAATTTTTTAAACTTTAATTCTAGGGAAAGATGAAATAAAATCCGTTTTATCATCATTAATATGATACAGGACCGTCCATCGGTATGTTGGATACATTGTTGCTCCCAATCACAAATAGAGTATATAAAATTTTAACTAACTTCAGTTTGTTTTTTAATTTCTTTTTCAACACTAACTGTACACATTCATATTGAATATGCTGATATCAGGTGCATGGTATCCTAGTATTTTGGTTTATCCTTTTGGTGGCTTGTGGAACTATCATTGTGCCTAGATATGTGTTTCTTGATGCGTGGGATATTTAGAAAGTGCGTGAGGTTAAAGTCTTCTAAATTACATATCAATTAGCAGCTAAAATGTTATTATGCTGATCCAGTTTGTCTTTAGGATGTCTGAGATAAGAGCAAACTTTTTACGTTTTCTAAGTTCAAGAAAACATACAACTTGATTGATTAAAATAGGTTACAAACCATGATTTGACCAAACTGAGATTTATTTGTCATGTTCATATCAACAGAGGGAAAATAAGGACATAACAAGTCTCAGTTTAGTGATACTACTCAATATGAAATGTTGCCTTCTTCCTGTTTTGGTTTAGAAATTGATGGTGCCCGTGGATTGAATATTTGGACAGGAATAACTGGTTCTGTTGACAGATTTTGGAATCCTTTGCTGCAACTCCCTATGGGAATTATTGCATTAAGACAAATGTTGTAGTGGCACTGGCCGTTGCTGAATAGGTGAAGCCATTTGCTGTTGTGATACCTCCCTGCGAAAGTTGAATTATCATATACTTTGAAGGTATGTAAACATTGCGCTGAGTTTGTTGAATCTACTAAATCCCTATATATTTTTTATCATGACCTAAACTGAGATTGCATTTTGCTTATTACTGAATTTTATCACATATTGATATGAAAACTTTCTTTTTGTAAGAATAGGTTATGAAATTCTCAGAATAGGTAATCACATATTGCATTCCAGAACTTTATTTTTGAAAAGGGAATAAGTTACACACCTTATTAGTCCAAGTTCTGGAATATTTCCTTATACACTACATTAAATGTAGTATGTTGCAGTTGATCGGCTTTATCACAAATCAAAATGTTCAATCCTTTCCTACTTTTGACCCTTGAGATAGCAACGTGCACCTGTCCACGAGTGAAGTAAAGATCTCATAAAGTAAAATAAAAAGTGAAAAATAATATAAACACTTACTCGAGGTCATGCAGCTCAATCTGCACTTTTTTTCGCTCCTTTACATAAGCACTGGTCACTTCTATTGAGTTTCGTTATTTATTTTTTGAAAGAAAATTCCTTGCGTTAATTGTTTTTTCTATTCCAAGAAGGCATTTTATTTATTCCAAGAAAAGGCGACCATGTATTAATGAAGGAGTAGTAAAATTCGTTATTTATTTTAATGAAGGACCATGTATTATAAAGATTGCGGCAAAGAATAGCTGCGCAAGGGGAAAAAAAAGGGAAATACGTGGCAATTTTAAGAGGGCTCTAAAAGCTGACGTGGCGCAAGAAGAGGGAGTTTGACTTTTTCAGGAGTTGCTGTTTTAATAATAGAGATGGATTAGGATAGTTGTAAATTTTCATTCCTTTTCCTTTTCCTATTCCTATTCCTGTTTTTAAGTTTGTGCGAAGCCCTAATTGTTGTGAAATCTCAATGTAGTGATTAAAGGTGGGAATTGGAGAGATGGGGAACGGCGACGATGATCGTTTCGTTTTCCCCCTGACCAGCTTGCAGATTGGGTATGTATTACAGTTTAATGAATAGATTTGCAGACAATTTTGTTTAGTCTTTTGACAAGTTTGTTTGTGGCTGGTAAAAGTGGTACAAGCATCAAGTCCTACAAATTTTTGATAAAGTGTTGCTGATTTTGGATTTGTTCAGACAAATCATTGTTTGGTAGTTTAAATTCAGTTCTATTGTTATTTACAAACCTATTTGGGGTGTTTTCCTTGACAAGTATTTTTCCCTGTTTTCAGAGTCTGAAAATGCGGCATAATTCCTGTTTGATCACCATTCATTCAATGTTATAATGGGAAGGATATTCCTCAAAAAAATAAAAAATAATGGGAAGAATATTAGTTCTCTCTCATCTTGGGCTGTAATTTGAACATAATAACCATATTGGACTTTCTATGGAGGGTGAATTGTAGGTCTTAACATTAGGGATCTTCATAATCCCAGAATGCTATGCTTTGGAGGAGAGAAAACTAGAGATAGTACCCTGCTTTACTTTTAGTTTAGTTTAACTAAGCAAAACACTTGTTTTGCCCACATCCACGTTCACAATTGTTTTTGAAAGAATGTTTCCCAGTATGGGGTATGCATAAAGCCGCACACATATAGTTTTCTCAGAATGTAGATAGAGGATCCTAGAAGAGTACTGGATTTATATAAAGGCGCACAGATATGTGGTATTTTTTTGAAGAGAATCTATGCTTTATGTTGAAGCCTTGGAAAGGGTTCAATATTTGTTCATGAAAAGGCTTGATTGAAACGACTTCATGTGACTCTTGAGTTTGCTGTGATCTTATGATTTGCTGGATGGTCAGTTGCTTGATTTTTAATTATGGCATATATTATGGCTAAAATGAAATTCAGAGTCTTGAAAAAGAATTCATCTTTTATTTCAACTATCTTTTTCTTATTATAATTTGTTCACTAATTTTAATTTTTTGCCACAATTGCTTGCTATGTACAGGGATTTGCAGTCTTATCTTTCACATCTTAATCTCTTTCTGGCCCCAGAGAGTAAGAAGTTATACATTCTCGTGGACAATAGGCCATGGCTGAAAGATCTAGTTTCACGACCTGCACATTTGTGGCAATTGATGGTGACTAAGGTCAGTCAATTGTTTGAATGTATAATATTTTGAAGGTGGACATGACTATGAGATTTTATGTGGATAATAACAAGTTCTATTTTTAACAGTCTAGGTTGTCACCTTTTGCAAATACTAGAGAATGGAAAGGGAAAAAGGAGACAGCTGAAGTGTCGGGCTTACGTGATGGTAGAAAATCAACCGAAAATCAATCAAAGGAGTACGGAAGATGGTTCTCCATTATTAAAGCCACTACTTTATCTCATGAGAGGGCCTTACAACCTGTTAAAAAGTTGAGGTACAAGTTGCACCGAACTTTGTATGGGTTTATTGTCTTTGAAGTTAGTTTGAAGGATGCTCGTGGTTTGAACTATATCAATGAGCTTCAGGTACTTGGTTCTCCATGCACTTACTCATGAATCATCCATGCACTTACTCATGAATCATCTAATGCCACAACCTGCTAATATTTGGCCTTGTTCTCTGCAGACCGATACTTCACTTGTTGTCGAGGCAAAATTTATGAACCGATGGGAATTTGATAGCATTGCAGAAGCTGCTAGAAGCATATCTTCCTGGTTCCCTGGGACTCCCAAGGAAGAAAAGATTCTGAAAGACTATCTAGACTCAGCCATTGGTACTAATCTTCTCTTCATACTCCCTCTAATTATTATTTTGTGACACGCTGTCCTTTTTGGTAAACTCAATTTACATCGACACGTTCCCCTTTTAGTAAATTTCGGAGCATTTATAGCCTTTCATTTTACTTTACCTCTCTCTCCTTTAATTTTCTCCACACATTTCCTCTTTCCTTAATATTTGAGCCATCATGAGAGGTGTCACAAACTAAATCAGAGGGAGTAATTTGTTATTGGCAAAAAGCTACATTTTCTCATAATGTAATATAATCTTACCTAATAGTTGATTACTTTACCTTTCAGTAAATTCAAATTTTTTTATTTTACTTTTTTAAAAATTGGTTTGGTTCGTTGTGCTTGGGGATAATTAATAAAATCATAACCATGAAGCAGGAATGCACTTGTTTTCTCTTGGAGTTTACCAAGATAAGGGAACCTTGTACTAGAATGATATTATGGTCTGGTGTGTATTCAGATATATGACTTATTTTATGCAGATTTCTAAGACGTACTGAAAATATATGTATTGAATTGTTTTGTTTTTGAATTGCTTGATATTAATTGGATGTAGTTATGCAGGGGATGTCTTTTATGATGCTCTACCAGATTTACCAAGGGCTAGTTGTGCCGAAGAAACTCCCTGCAATAAGTCGTGTTGCAATCAATTTGGTTACCAAAGCTCCAGTTTTAATGTGTATCCGACTAGACTGAGAGGTGAAACAAGTACCCTACATACACCACCTCCATCTGGTAGTCCATGTAAGAGAAGAAGATTGAGGAAATCAGGCGATAACAATATCGAATTCAGTGTAACAACGGAAGATACTAGTCCTGAAGTTATTAGTTCACCAATGCATTCTCAGAACTCTGATATGGGTGACCATGAAGACATAGTTGAAGCTTCAAAGTACAAGAATATTCTAATTTCGTTTCGGTTTAATGATCCTGATCTCCCTTTTAAACTAAGGGATATAATTGTTTCGGATTTGAGATTACTTACTTTGTTGGAAGCTGGGCTTCCATCTTGGGTCATATTTCTGCAGTCTTATCCGGTCTTTAGTCACATCTATCGCCCATGGATGTGCCCTTTAGCAAGATGTTTATACGTCTCAATTTCAGTGGTTACTGTTCTTATTGGGTTCTATGACCTCTACAAGAACGTGCCTGTTCTGAAATCCACTGCTTCTCACTTGTTCGGTCCCCTTTTTGACTGGATAGAATCATGGGAAATGATTACCAGAATTAGATATTTGGGAACAATGTTATTTCTGCATAATTGTCAGAAGGCAATTCAGTGGTTCCTGATGGCCACACGCACTGTCCGGTCATTTATCTATGTGCTCACTCAGCCAGTTTTAGGTCCATTACTGGATGCGTTTGACTTCTTTCTTCCAGTGTGGAATATGTGTATACAAGTAGTTGAGAGCTTCTTCTCAGTTTTTTGGACGGTGATTGAATCGTCTAGTGATCTTGTGGTGAACTTCTTCGAAATTCTACTCATGCCAATATGCAGTCTTTTATCTATAATTGAGGGTATTGGTAAGTTTTTGAGATTTATATTTTCTTTATTTGATCCATAAGTTATAGATCAGGGCTTTGTGGATGCTATTAACATTAATTCTTCTGTGATGTTCGGCTGTCATGCAGTTACACTTCTGCTGTACCCATTATTCTGTATTTGCTGGGAGTTGGTCTATGCACCGATCCGCTTGGTTCTCGGATTGTATGGCCTTCTGGTCTCACTTTTCTTGTGCCTATATGAGTCCTTCAGAGAAATTTGGCTGTTCATAAGTGGCATATGTCAATTTGGTTCTGGTTTAAAATCAACCATGAGCACTGTCAGCTCTTCTGAGGTTTCACTATGGCGCTCTTTGTGGCATGACTTATTTTCACAGGTAACAGTTTATTTGACATAGCACCAGTTCTGGTACATCACTGAGACTGTTCTTGTACTGATGCTATTTCATTTTGATCAGATATTTCGGGCTGTTCGGAGCATCTTACATGGGTTTGTTGCTTTCTTTTCAGCTTGTAATCGTCATCGCCTGAGGTTTGATTCTCCTATTACTTGGTTGGATTAACCTGCTGTTTTGTTCTATTAATTCTGTGTTCTGTGACCTTTGGTAACATGATATTGATGTGAATAATGGAATGTTATTAAAATACAAATAGCAAATGAGACAGACATGTGTTGACTAAGATTGAGTAGACTTTGCTCACATGAGAGCTTAATTATGTAAAATATTGTTATCATTCTCCCATCCCTTCATTTCTAATTGAAAGAAATATTGAATGAAAATAAAGGTTTTTGGTTTGCTTTATTTGCTGCCTGCTGTTATTATAAAAAAGGCCTGGACTTTTCATTTTCTCAATTTATTTTTATTTTTTAGCCTTGAATAGAAATGATAAATGATGATATGACATATAGAGTGTTAGGAGTAAATGGGTACTAGGGTGAATATAATTGTGGGCACACTGGACTTGATTAGGCAATTAGTTTATAGGAAGTATGATACAGAGTACGAGAGATATGCGATTAACTGATTAAAGATGGTTTAGACATAGCGTGTCGTAGACCATTCACTTAATATGACCAGAAATACAATTAGTAACTCAAATTTGCATCCAAAGGGAAAAACCTGAAGTTGCTTGGAATGAAACTACTGTAAAAGACATGATACTAGTGAGATTTGTCTCAGTCGAACGAACTGTGAGGTAAGATCTTTATAGCTTACCTATATATTGAGAATAAAGTTCACTGGTCCTTGAATATTTTTTAGGTGTATACCCGTGTATCAACACCCTCTACTATTTACAATATGCCTGTGCTTATTTATGGCTCCACTTGCTTTATAAGTGCTGGTCTTTTAATGCTTGTTTAAACTAAATATTTTCTTCATTGAATTGCTTTGGCAGCATTTATAATCACAGTCAGCAGATAGTTCGAAAAGTCCACAAGCCTGTTAAGAAAAGAGAGTTACGTTCTTCATCATCATTTAAGAGACTTGGATCTAAAGTTTCAAGCCCTAGAGGGCAGACATCTCAAGCTTCGGTGAGTTGGCAACTTATTCAATGCAGTAGCAGTAAGTAGGCTGACTTTCTTTCTGTATACACCATATTATTTGTTTAATTCTGGTGCTAATTCATTTCCTGGTTATACTCATTCCATTGATAAATGTTGTGTTTTAGATTCTGCTTTTGAATGTCTTCATGCATTTACTATGATTTGTTTATGGAAGTTACAAAAGCCAGCAACTTGTGTTTTTCCTTCATGCAGACTTTAAGTGACGGTGAAAAGCAAAACATAAAACAGAGGAAGTTGAGAAAGTTCAACTGACAATGTTGCTGGGGCACAATATCTTGTTCCATCATCAAATGTGCATTTGTACATAGGGACATAGAGCTTTGAGTGCACATCCTAAAGTTGTGCAAACTGTACAGTAGGCGGACCAGATAAGTGGATATTCCATCTCAAACTGTAAGAAATGTAGCTATAGTCCGGCAACCCTTGTTATCATCTTTTTCTAAATAGCGTATCCCCGACCACTCTCCCTCTTGTTCGTTTGTCTACTTTGTAAATAGGATCTGAAATTATTATGCTATAAAAGAGGTTCATGCTTTATTGTCCGGAGTATTATCTTCTGCTTGTCTTTTGGGTTCTGCCTTGTTTGTGTTAAGTGGCAATAAGATTTCAATATAAAAGAATTTATAATGCAAATTTAGACAAAAAAAGAGAGAAACTTGTGTGTAATATATGAAGTCATGAACACCAAGTTGTAGTGCTGTTTTGCCTCAAGTACTCACAAGGTTCAGGGAAAACATTATGACTAAATCCAGAAACAAATTCACAGTTCCATACGAGGCCAAGTATACTAAGGCAGATATCTTGTGCTGGTGAGCCCTGAATGCCCTCCATAAGGGGTGGTCTTTTGGTATTCAAACTAAACAGATTACTTATAACAATACCCTTGACCTTGAGAAGGGCCCTTCATCAGGATGGTCATTTGCCCCTCTGCTAAACCTCAAGGTTTTGATCCTAATTGCCGGCGGCTGAGTTTCTGATGACCATATCTTCGATGGTTACATCGGAAATTCCACCAGACATCTCGCTTCCTATTCCAACCCCTGAACAGATCAGAGTTGTACCACAGATCCCACCACATTTTGCCTTGCCCCTGCACTATCAAACTAACCACCAATCTTGATAACTAATTTTTGTTTATTAATTAAGTCAACGGAATTATAGACCGACGTAACTAAACTAAATTCATATGGAATTCACAGCCATGTCCAATTCCACATAAAGTGAGTCAGAAATTTCACCAAACACCAAACATATTGTATACACATGGAATAATTTCGCAAGAAATATATGTAACTTTTTTCCTTTGGTAACGTAGATAAATAAATTTTAAATAATAACTAGCTTGGTTGTACAGATTTTATTTGTATTCTTTTGACTAAATATGATCAATCACGAACTTAATTTATTCATTTAATTTACATAAATCCAAGCTCCGGCCTGAACTCCTCGCATCCCCACGCCTTAAAAGTTTTTAACTAATGAATTAATTAAATTATTTTTAAGCAATTTACGGTTAAAAAAATTAACCTGTGATAGAAGCTCGTATAAGTACAAAACAAATCACTAAATAAAATATAAATTAAATTAAAATAACTCAGTGAGAATAACTTTTTATTATTAATAATAACGGAAAATATTTTTTATTAGCAAAGAAGCAAAAACTATGTTACTTATGTCTTGTTTCGTGGAGCTTATCAGTAGAATAATACAGTTTAATTCAGTTCAGCGAATATATAATTGAATCAAATTCTGATAAATTTAAACATACTTATTCTATTTTACAATATATAAATTTTCACTTAAGTTTAATTCAGTTCAGGAAGAACTATAATTGAATTTCATAAAATGATAACCAAAGCAGAACCTAATAAAAAACTGAGTCTATAAGGCTCAAACCTGAAGCGTAAGTAATTAAAAGGATTACACTGATAACATGTGATCCATCCAGCTAAGTTACGTAGTAATCCAACCATGAGTTCAAACGCGATTGAAATTTAATCATGACTTCGCACTCAAGCCTTATAGTTCGAATTGAACCATTTTGAAATTACCGTGGTTAAGCTAGGGTGTAACGCAGTTTAAACCTTAATCATATGTGAATATTGTATTATAAAATATTGACAAACATAACATTAAAAATACAATATTATTTCCGCAGTTAGATGAATATCAATGATGGATCTTGCCTAGCCAGAAACATATCCACGATAAGATGTAAGATTAGATTATGCACGCCAAGATGTTCTTAATCGAATCAAATCTTTCTTCAAATAATCTTGGAGATTCATATCCAATCTGAACCGAAGTTTAAACCTGAATATGATATTTATACTATACTGAACTTAAGTTAACTGAATTAAAAATAGCATACAATATTGAAAATAGAATTAATTTGACTAATTTAAACTCATCCAACAAATTATATTTTTATGAATTAAATTTACAACTGATTTGATCTATATACAAACTAAAATTCAAGGGATGCAGTCCAATATTTACTTATGCAGTCCGTATTTATTCATGAAACTAGTGACATTAATATACTCAGTATTAATTTATTCAAAAGTAAATGTGATTTCCATAAATGACGGTATATCAGGTACCTTACATACAAACACGGACTGTAAAAGTAATATTTGACTGCATCTATCAATTCTCAAATTCAAATGAGTTTAGGAAAACATATTCTATCCAAATTAATTCAACTCTCCTTTAATGAATCTGAATGAAAAAGTTACCGTGACTTCTAGTGAACTCAAAATGGATGAATCAGCTAGCTACCTGGCACACGGGATCTTCATTCGTATTAGGTCCACGTTCCTATATATATATATATAATATAATTAATAATTAAGCTTAACAATGCTGTAATTCACATCAATTGCAGTCTGCAAATCCAGTTTTAAGGAAGGAATCCCAGCATTTGGAGATTGATTGATTGTCACATAATCTAAGAGTATCGTGCGTAATTGGTTCTGATTATGTTTAAAATTACGAATGCCAGTTGAATTTAGATCAGCACATGCATGCATGCCGCCTTTAAAACTAGTCTTCCAGCACCATGCAGTAACTTCAGTTTATCTAAATTTCCAGAAATTAATCATGTTTTGTGTTACAGTTTCTTCACCAGCACCAATATCCTTTGAAAACTACTTTTCTCAGCTTCCTAGACCTAGAAAATGTCTGAACGGCCGAATTAGTCGCTCCAAAGTCAGGTGCGGTTTGGAGGAAAGAGAAACCGGCCGAACGTTGAGATTAGAACCAGAATTCATGCCGGAACATGTAGCCGTGATTATGGACGGTAACAGAAGATGGGCGTCTGAGAGGGGTTTAGCAGTAAAGCGCGGGCACGAGGCTGGCCGGGAAGCTGTCCGGAAAATGAGCAGCTTCTTTGAGGAGGTGGGAGTCAAAGTTTTGTCCGTTTTCGCTTTATCGACGGAAAATTGGGCCCGTCCCAAAGTAATTTCTAATACTTGTATTTTAAGTTAATTCAATTCAATTTAGTTAAGTTAGTTCAATTTAATGAGATTTAGGTTAGTTATGTTAATCATTCGGATAGTTCAAGGTAATCCATTCCTTCCCTTTTAGTATTGACTCATATATGTTTATTTTATATGTGATTAGGGCGAAGTCGGAAACTTAATGAGCCTGTTTATGGAAGCTACTCAAGAAGCCATGAGGTATAAGGTTTTTTAGTTTATACCTGTATATATTTTCAGCAATATTGTTTTCATTTGTTTTGGCTTAAACGTACTTTTGCATTTTCATGGTTTGTATAGCCTGCATGAATGATGCATTCAAACTAGCTAAATGGATAATTAAGGGTATGTTTGCATGAACTTATTACTTACTGGTATGAACGGAATTGAATTGAACTAAACTGAACTGAAATTGAATTAATGTATTGAAAAATAGAACTGGTATGTCTAAATTTACCTGAATTTGATCAAATTATATTCACTGAACTGAACTGAAGTGAAATTAATGTATTGAAAAATGTAATCAGTATATATGTCTAAATTTACCTGAATTTGATCAAATTGTATTTACTGGATTGAATTGAGCCGAACTGCTCTATTTATAAGATCCAGCACATGTCCTAACCCTTCCAATCTAATCATATTATTTTGCAGTACTAATCATATGCGATTAACTACAATTGGTAACAAGTCTCAACTTCCAATTGCTCTAAGACTGCAAATATCCTTAGTTGAGAATATCACAAAGTCCCGCAATGGTCTGCACCGTATTGCAGCATTGAATTACGGTGGTAGACAGGACATTGTAGAGGCTGCCAAAGCAATTGCTTCCAAAGTTGAGCGAGGTAAAATGTCTCCTGAAGAAATCAACGAGGATTCGTTCGCAAAAGAGCTGCAAACAAGCTGCACTGAATTCCCAAACCCAGATCTGCTGATAAGAACTAGCGGCGAGAAGAGAATAAGCAACTTCATGCTTTGGCAGATGGCTCACACCGAACTATACTTTGTTGATAAGTATTTTCCGGATATGGAAAGGGAAGATTATATGGAAGCCTTGATTTCTTATCAGGAAAGAAAGAAACGCTCCTGAAAGCATTTTTAAGAGACGGCCGGTTTGTACTTTGTACGCGGTCTAATTAAAGGCATGCATGCATGTTCCCACAGATTATTCATTCATTCAGTTAGAAATCACAATCTTTTGAAATTCATTCATTATACCAGGAACACCTAATAGCGATTATTTTGGAATTTATATCCAATTTAACTAAATTATTAAATATCAATCAAGCTGATGAGTTTTGTACTATTGCATAAGTTTAGATCAAATCCGATAAATTATAAGGTTCCTGATGCATACGCGCCGAATATTTCAAGAGGAGTAAATGTGAAGAAGCGAAAATTGTCCAATCTAAAGAGCCATGATGCTCACATTTTAATGCAAGACATATTACTGATTGCACTGAAGGTTTCTTTACATTCTCGAGATAAAACGGGCGTGGTGAAGGTTATTTCAGACTTGTGCTCTTTTTTCAAGAAACTTTGTAAGAAAGTCTTGGATCCTGAAGAATTAGATCAACTAGAGTCGAAAGTGGCCATAACCTTGTGTGAATTGGAACAATTTTTTCTTCCCGGCCTCTTTACTATTATGGTGCATTTGTTTATTCACTTATTTGGAGAGGCTAAGCTCGGAGGACCAGTTATGTATAGATGGATGTACCCAATTGAAAGGTATTTTTTATTCCTATCATATATTATATGTTTAATGTCTACGTAATCATAAGTTTCCAATTTAGTTTATTATCATTTTTATGCTCATATTGAAGGTTCCTCGGGCGTTTGAAGTCATATGTTCGCAACAAAGCACAACCAGAAGGTTTCATTGCGGAGGGGTATATTGCCGATGAATGCATTAACTTTTGTTCAAGATATTTTGAAGGCATCCTGAACCCATTTAACCAACCAAACAAGAATGAAGACAACATGTTAGACACTTCAAATTATATTTTTGAGTCAGGTGGTCGGGTTGTTGGAAGGGTTGAAATTGTTAAATTTGATGACATGTCATTAGCTCAAGCACATCGTTATGTGTTACTACAAAGTCCAAAAATTTCCCCATACTTAGAGTAAGTTACTTCTAAATAACTCACTTGTTTTTATAAGTTTAGTACATGTTCTGTCTCATATTACTAGTCTATATGCAACCCTTGATATTCTTTTAGTCAATATATTAATTACATAGTCTCTGCCTAGTTATATCCATGTTGAATTGTTTGTTGAGGATTGCAGTGGTTGAGGGTGAAAGTTGCCATGCTATGCTTTATAACAACATGCTATTCACTGTACAGTAGTAGAAGCAGCAGCAGTAGCTTGTTGCGGTTTTTATTAGTAACTTTTCAAATTGAATAATTTATATTCTGTGTTACAATAAATGTTTATATAATAGACTCATTTTAAACAGAAATCAAACTTCTATTATACATGATTGCTGTGTCACGACTTAACGCTTACATTGTGTATTTAATTTTGTTTGGTTTTCCTTTAAGTTTGAATTTACAATATACTGATTCTCGAGTAGTTGGGTTTATAAACTGACAAGCTTAGTAAAATGTCTTTTAATATGTTCATTCAATGATTGCAGACATTTCTTAAAGGAAAAGAAGAAAAGTCACTATAGACAACCAAATCAAAATTTGAAAAATAAGTGGGTTGTTGAGGAATTTCCTTGGTGGCTTCAAAACAGGTCAGTGATCTCTTATTTGTAAGCTTGTTTTTATTGAAAGTGTGACTTATATAAAGTGATCAAATTTAATGTCATACTCTAATAGGCTCCAATTATGGAGGAAACCCAATGTGATGAAGAAACCATAGCCCTCGCAAGAGGACCAACGTGCTATGTTAAAAGATATAAGGCTTTCATCATCAATGGTTTTTAGGTTTCATACTAAGGATCTAGAGAAAGACTCAAAACTGAGGAGTTGTTGTTGAAGTTGAGGGAATTCCAAACAAGTATTATGGTTCAATAACTGATGAACTTGATTATTTTGGAAAAAGGATGTTGTTATTTTCCGATGTGATTGGGTCAATGTCAATTCTTTCACTGGGTTTAAAATGGATAAGTATGGTCTTCCTCTTGTCAACTTTTCAAGGTTGATTCACACGGGTGGATTGTTGAAGGATGATCCATTCGTTTTGTCAACTAATGCAAGACAAGTGTTTTATGTACACGATGGTAAAGATGGTAAGTGGATGCATGTGGTTGAGACGAAGCCTAGAGATTTGTATGAGATGGGCGGGAATGTGGAGAATTGTGATGATGATAGGTCTACAGAGTGTATGCATTTAGACGGTCTATCTTAATTGAAACCATGGCCTTAAGTTCTTTTCAAGATGTTTTACTGGTAAGAGCCTTTTCAAGTTCTTTTCAATAATTTTTGTTATTGTGAGTATTCCCTTCATGATCCTGAGTATTGAAGTACCTCTGAAGGACAATTTCATCTTGTAATGGCTCAAAGCAGTCAAGAAGAACCAGTGAGCTCCAGAGTCATATAATTTAGGTTTTA
The DNA here is from genome assembly GCA_948330725.1 of Sherardia arvensis. Taxonomy (NCBI): domain Eukaryota; kingdom Viridiplantae; phylum Streptophyta; class Magnoliopsida; order Gentianales; family Rubiaceae; genus Sherardia; species Sherardia arvensis. The sequence goes on from OX415244.1 coordinate 11,989,624, forward strand.
CCAGATTTGTGAACTCTCTGTTTTGATTCGAACTATTTTATTCATAAAACTACTACTGTATAATTTGAAATTGCATAATTTTGCTAGCTATTAATATTTGTGTTGTTGATTAGATTCATCTATAGAGCTGATTTGATGCGTTTTATGAAGGAGGAAGAAGCTCAAAAGACTATGCATTTCTTAGATCCTACAAATGGTGGAATATACAAGAGAGAGCTTAAAAATTGGGTGGTACACTTTGTTTTCATATACACTTTGTTTGAGGAAATAAACGAAAGAGTTGATTCCATGATTGAAAAACTGAATTTTCTTAAAAGGGCATTGATTGGGTGTATTTTGTGCATCTCAATGCTGAATTTACATCACCGGTAAATTATCTGAATCGGGTTTTACCAAAATTATAAATTATAAATTACCAAAATGATGCAGGACGGATAGCGCGGGTTTTATGTAACGGATCTTAGGGTTGGAACGTGGTGAATAAATGGCTAGATGGTAGTTGATGAATGTAAAAAGATGTATAATCGTCTGGAAACTGGTTAGTAATGATATTGTCCTTCCACGTCACGCTTCAGGGTCCGTCAAACGTCGCATCTGTCGGGTAAGTTTGAGTCACTCGCACTTGAAGGTTTACGATTTTTGTCGCAAAGAAATTTTATAAATCAATTGTCTGAATAATTCTCCATAGGAGATTACATTATATATTACCTAAAAAAAGTAAATCTAAAGAGGATTAAGATTTCCTATATTTTCCTATAATAACAATGTCCTAAATCTAAAAGGAAATAAATAAAACATAATTAAAATAAACCTTCTAGAACCATGGTTACCATTTTTAGATTATATGAATAATCTAAAAATAGTCACTTCTCATTCCTCATCATTCTCGCCAGCTTGAAAAAACTCGACTCCGGCGAGTTAAAATCACAGGTCATCTTAGAAGGCTCCAAATCCGTAAACCTTGAACATTCTTCACGTGGATGTCCCTTCCATCGAACGAGATACTTCCAACGAACAAGATATTTCTGGCCATATACTAATTTCGGAATTTTTCTTAGATGTAGCACATCCTTACTTCCACAATGTGATACTGCAGAAACTAACTTAGGCAACTTGGGAAAATACTTCATTTGAGTTTTAGTAATCTTCTTAACTCCTCCAAAAGACAAAAGTGCAGAATTCGTAAACTTAATTTCTCTCTCCCACTTTGTCTCTTCTGAATTGGTAGATGATATTTCAACATTTCTCTCTTCTGCAACCGTTTCTTCCCTCTTGAAAGTCTCTTCATCAGGTTTCTTCTCAAACATTGGTTTGCATTGCTTATCCTCTTCAACATCTTCAACCACCTTAAAATGCTCAAAGATGTGGTCGCACTTTGTTTTCTCTTCAGCATCTTCTGTAACATGTACATTCTCTAAAGGTTGACTGCACTTTGTATCTTGCTCGCTTGCTTCAATCTTCTCAATCATTACCTTAGCGCTTGTTGGCTTTACAAATTTCTGCAAACCGTCTGGACTCAAAGAATTTAAGACAATGTGCTCATTGTTGAAGTTGAAAGAGTAAGTGTTGGCATGACCATTATGCAAAACATTCCGATCATTTATCCAAGGACAACCTAAGAGAATATGAGTAACCCTCGTAGGCACAACATCACACCAAACAGAATCTGAATATCTACCCTTCTTCAGGTGTACTAAACATCTCATTTTTACCAGAATATAAGTATTATCCACCCAAGCAATCTTGTATGGTTCAGGATGTGGTTCAGTTGATAGTTCAAGTCTCTCAATTGTAGTTTCTGAAACCATATTAATACTGCTACTTCCATCAATGTTGAGTTTTCGGTACTCCCTCCCACAATTCACCGTAGTCTGGAAAATTGTTGACGTGCCATTAAAGATCTTTCTGCTAAGATTCAACAAAGACTCATCTTTTTTCTCTCGTTCATCGACACTTGGCGATTTGACTTGGGACTCAGTAACTGCATTTTTATTGAAACTCTTTGGCAGTGTGAACCTCTTTGCAATTCCTTCCCGTGTAGTGTTCACCTTCGTGAAAGAATGAAGTTGCAGACTCTTCTCAAATTGAAGAGCTAGTTGGAAAGCTGCAGTGACGGTAGCAACTGGGTGAGGTATCATACACTTTTGGATCTCTCGATTAAGGCCTAACTTGAATCTAGTCAAAGCCATCTCTTCGCTATCATAAGATCTCCAACGCACCTTTGACTCCTCAAACTTCTTCATGTACTCCGTAACGGTCATATCTCCTTGGCTCAAAGAAAATATGATAGATGGATCATCGTCATCCTTATCATTCTCTTTCTGTCTCACCATATTCATCCTTGTGCTTAATGCTGTTAAGATATTAAATCTAGGTCTAGGCTGATTCCAGCTAGGTTATATCTTGATTAGAGAAGTAGACAGTTTATAGCTGATCCTTGCTGGCTATCGAATAATTAAGAAGAAATTGGATTGTGTCTGGTAGCTGATTCTCGGCAGTCTATGACTGATTGATTCATGCAACTTAATTAATTATTGTGCCTGTGATCGAAAAATTATATGTTAATGTGGATTTGCCTATTACCGGATTTCATCGCCTGATAAAGTACAAGAGTCTTTTGCATTGTTTATTTGAATTCGTATTTGCATTCATAGTGTAGTTTAATTTAGTTTTAATTCATAAAAATACAAATCTCTCTATTTGAAGCGTGGTTGCTAACCAAAATTTGATCTATAAAAATAAGAATTTGATTACACTGTTTCTCGTGGGATCGACCTTGCTTTCGCTATACTTAAATATAAACTTAAATTGTTAGCAAGTTTATTTGGTAGAAAAACAACCTATCAAATTGGCGCCGCTGCCGGGGAGCAGTTGTTGATTACTTTTCTTATTTTTATTTGATTTTTATTTCTCTTGGTGTATGACCAGGAGATCGATAGAACCTACTGTACCTCTCGATCCAGAAATAACGAAGACAGAGAAGAGGTTGAGAAAAGAGGTTAGAGATTCGATGATAATTGCCAATTCCAGTTCGGGCACCCTTCCGTTCGCCCGAACGGAGCCCCCTGCATAGTCGGATTCTAAGTTCGAAAGTTCATCAATCTCATCCAGATCAGATTCGGACGGAAAAGTTGGGATGGCAAACAACAACAACACTCCATTGTGCGAGTTAACAAACCATGCAACTGGTGATCCAGCATCACCTATAGTTTGGCCTGAAGGAGCTCCAACGGTGGATATCAAAACGAACTTGTTAAATGTATTGCCCAAATTCTATGGAAAGTCTAGAGAGGATCCTCATAACTTTCTGAATGAGTTCATCAAGATCTGTAGAGTGCAAAAGCGCGCGGCTAATGTCACGGAGGACCAGTATCGCCTTGTACTTTTTGAGTTTGCTCTATCTGATGCAGCTAATACTCGGTTCAATACCTTGGAAGCGAACTCGATAAATTCATGGGCAGCAATGAAGAAGGCATTCCTCGATAACTTCTTCCCTGACACCAAGACTGACTTACTGATCGATCAGATAAGAACCATCAAGCAACAGTTCGATGAGAATGTTAATGAATACAATGCTCGGTTCAGAAAATTGGTGGATAGCTGCCCAAACCACAACATGTCGCCGGGTGAGCTATTAAAATGTCTTTTCCGTGGGATGACGACGGAAGAAAAGAAGCTGTTGAATGCGGGCAATGGTGCATTTTTGAGGCTTAATGCAGATGAAGCTAAACATTTATTGAAGAACCACTTGGAGGCATCGAAGGAGTATGAAGATCCGCAAGACCGCTCTAGAAGGAAGGTTGCTGGAGCACGGAATTTAGACTGGGAAGAAGCTATGGAAGAGAAAATGGAGAAGATGATTGAGAAAGAGTTGGGAAAGTTGCTGGAATTGACATACGTAAGGTATGTGGAACTTGTGGTGATTCTGGACATCATACTCATTCATGTCCAATGGAGAATGAAGAGCAAGCAAATTGGGTGAACAACTCATCAGGAAACCAGCAAAGGCGATATGACCCATTCTCAAGTACATACAACCCAGGATGGAGAGATCATCCGAATTTTAGATGGGGTGGTCAAGATAACCAAGGGCAACAACAACCTCAAAACCAGAACAACAATTTTAAGCAACAAAATCAGAGGGGTTATTATCATGTGCAACAACAGTTTCAGCCTCAGGCACAACCTCAGCCTCAGCAACCTTCAACAGAGAAACCAATCGGGGACATGTTTAAAGAGATGATGAATGAGATGAGGAATGTGAACGGAAAAATTGATGGAATGCAGCAAATTTTACATCAACATGAGCATCAAATCTCTCAACTTTCCAATCAATTCAATGAGATGAAGGGCTATCAAGGGAAACTACCATCACAGAGTTTGAAGAACCTGAATGCGAATGTGAGCCAGATTACATTGAGGAGTGGCCGGATTTTGGAAGATTCTGCACCAGAAACCACGGATTTACAGTTAGAAGAGCATATTTCAGATTCTGCACCCTCCCGTTCGGCCGAACTGAGCCCTCCAGCAGATCCAGTTTCTGACAAAAGCGAAAGGGAATCCGGCTACAAACGGCCTAAGAAGGATAATGCGGAAATTTCTGAGAAGAAAAGACCCTTTGGTATCACAATACCACCTCCATTCCCTCGTAGACTAGCTCAAAACAAAAAGGATGAGGACATGAGTGACATTCTCAAAGTGTTCAGCAAAGTCGAGATAAATGTCCCCTTTCTTGAAGCTATAAAGAAGATGCCCAAATTTGCAAAGTTCTTGAAGGACTTCCTCACTGGAAAGGTGACATCAAAAGAGGAGGAAAAGTTGGTGGTCAATGAGAACGTGTCTGCTGTTATTCAGAAAAAGTTTCCACCAAAGTGCAATGATCCATGTATGTTTACGATTCCTTGCACTATAGGAACCAATAAAATTGAAAGGGCTATGTTTTATTTGGGTTCTTCAATTAATGTGATGCCGCTTTTGATTTATGAGGAATTGCAATTGGGTAAATTGACTTCAACTAATACTGTTATTCAATTGGCTAATAGATCTTTCTGTAATCCAATTGGTGTGCTTGAAAACATGTTAGTGAAATTTAATGATTTTGTATACCCTGCTGATTTTTACATTATTGATATGGGTAAATCTTATGGATCAAAATCAGCTACTTTGTTACTAGGGAGACCTTTCATGAAAACTGCTAAGGCAATAATTGACGTTGATAAAGGAATCCTTAGTTGTGAATTCTTTGGGGAGAAAATTACTTTTAATATATTTGATGCTATGAAAAACCCCAGTGATGTGGAGAATGTTAACTTCACGGATGACTTTGATGTTTTTGTCCAAGAATATCTTGAGACTGAATTTTTGAAGGACAAATTAGAGATGGCGATTATACAAAGCAAATCAAATTCTGATGCCAGGAATATGCAAAATGAAGAGTCTACTGAAGCAATAATGTCCCTGTATGCTTTAGAACCGTTTTCAGGAAAAACGGAACCCCTCCGTTCGGGCGAACGGGACCCCTCAAAAACGATTTTTCCATCAATCGTTGAAGCACCAAAGTTGGAGCTGAAACCTCTGCCAGATACTCTGAAATATGTGTATCTGGGTGACGGGGATACTCTTCCGGTGATCATTAATAGCAACCTCAGCCCGACTCAGGAGGAGAGACTACTCAGGGTGCTGCGTTCTCGCATGACTGCCATTGGCTGGACTCTAGCTGACCTAAAAGGTATAAGCCCAACGGTATGTATGCATAGAATTTTTCTTGAGACTGATGCAAAACCTACTCGTGAGATGCAACGAAAATTGAACCCTAACATGAAAGAGGTAGTGAAGAAAGAAATTCATAAATTGCTTGAACTTGGTATTATTTATCCTATCTCTGACAGTAAGTGGGTTAGTCCTGTGCATGTGGTTCCAAAAAAATCTGGTTTGCAAATTGTGGTTAATGATAAAAATGAACTTGTTCCTACACGTTTACAAACTGGGTGGAGAATGTGCATTGATTTTCGTAAACTGAATGCAGCCACTAGGAAAGATCACTTCCCTCTACCTTTTATTGGTCAAATGCTTGAGAGATTAGCTGGGAAGGTGTACTTTTGCTTTCTTGATGGGTATAGTGGTTATTTTCAAATTGTTGTAGCTAAGGAGGATCAAGAGAAAACTACATTTACTTGTCCTTATGGAACTTTTGCATATAGACGCATGCCTTTTGGTTTATGCAATGCTCATGGAACTTTTCAAAGATGCATGATGAGTATATTTTCTGATATGATTGAAGATTGCATAGCAGTGTTTATGAATGACTTTACTGTGTATGGTGATGCTTCTGATTCATGTCTTGAAGATCTGGATAAAGTCTTGAAAAGGTGCATTGACAATAGCTTGGTGCTTAATTATGAAAAATGTCATTTTATGGTGAATGAAGGCATAGTTCTTGGGCATATAGTTTCAGAGAAGGGAATTCAAGTTGATAAAGCTAAAGTTGATTTGATTTCAAAACTGCCTTACCCCACGAATGTTAGGGAGATTCGTGGATTTCTTGGTCATGCAGGAATTTTCCGGCGCTTTATTGAGAATTTTGCAAAGATTGCCCAACCACTCACTCAGTTACTTCAGTATGAGGTGCCGTTTGTCATGACGGAGGATTGCAAGAATGCTTTTGATTTGCTTAAGGAGAAACTAACAACAACACCAATTATTCAACCACCTGATTGGATATTGCCGTTTGAGTTGATGTGTGATGCCAGTGATTATGCTGTTGGAGCAGTGCTTGGACAGAAAATTGGGAAGGAAAGCCATGTTATATACTATGCTTCCAGAACCCTGAATCCAGCTCAATGCAACTATACCACTACGGAAAAAGAGCTCTTTGCTATTGTTTTTGCATTTGAGAAATTTAGATCTTATTTATTGGGTTCTAAAATTATTGTTCATTCTGACCATGCTGCTTTGAAATATTTGCTAGCGAAGAAGGAATCCAAGCCTAGATTAATTCGTTGGATTTTATTACTTCAAGAATTCGATTGGGAAATCAGAGATAAAAAAGGAGCAGAAAATCACGTTGCTGATCACTTAAGCCGTTTGGTACAGAAGGGGTACGGTTCGGCCGAACGGAACCCCCTCCCGGATGACAGTTGTTGAAAATCTCAGGTATGGATCCTTGGTATGCTGATATGGTGAATTATTTAGTTTCTGAGCAAGTTCCTGACCATCTCACACGAGCACAAAGAATTAAACTTCGTAATGATGCTAAATATTTTATTTGGGATGCACCACACTTGTGGAAAATTGGTTTTGATCAGATAATTAGGAGGTGCATTCCTGATAGTGAAATTAATGATTTTTTAGCTCATTGTCATTCATATGCATGTGGGGGACATTTTGGACCAAAAAGAACTGCTAGAAAAGTATTAGATAGTGGTTTTTATTGGGTAACATTGTTTAGAGATGCATATATGTTTTGTAAATCTTGTGAGAGATGTCAAAGAATGGGCAATATATCTAATAGAGATGAAATGCCTCAAGTTCCTGTGCTTGTATGTGAGGTATTTGATGTTTGGGGAATGGATTTTATGGGACCTTTTCCTAACTCTTGTGGTAATTTATATATCTTATTGGCTGTTGATTATGTTTCGAAATTGGTGGAAGCAAAAGCCACCCGTACTAATGATTCTAAAGTGGTTGCAGAATTTTTAAAGATTAACATATTCTCTAGATTTGGAGTACCTAAAGCTATTATAAGTGATCAAGGTACTCATTTTTGCACCGAACTATAGAAGCTCTCATGAAGAAGTACGGGGTTCATCATCGTTTAGCCAAAGCATATCATCCGCAATCCAATGGGCAAGCAGAAGTGTCAAATCGTAAGATTAAGCATATTCTGGAACGAACTGTAAATAATTCTCGCAAGGATTGGAGTGCTCGATTAGATGATGCTTTATGGGCTTACAGAACAGCATATAAGACACCCATTGGAATGTTTCCATTCAGATTGCTTTTTGGCAAAGCATGCCATTTACCTGTGGAGGTTGAACACAAAGCTTATTGGGCGATTAAACTAATAAATATGGAAGCATCTAAGTGTGGGGAGGAACGGAAGTTGCAACTGCTAGAGCTGGAGGAATTTCGTTTGGAGTCTTATGACAGTGCCATGAGTTTTAAGGAGAAGACGAAGATGTGGCATGATAGGCTTATCAGGCATAAACAATTCCAAGTTGGACAGAGAGTTCTTGTGTTTCAGTCTAAGTTGAGATTGATTGGTGGAAAATTGAAGTCAAAATGGCTGGGACCATTTGAGATTCTTAAGGTTCAATCAAATGGAGCTTTGGATGTGCGGAGCTTGGATTCTGGGAAAGAACTCAGTGTAAATGGACATAGGGTGAAGCCTTTTTATGAGATGCCTCAAGAGATGGTGGAGGATATTGCCAGACTTGAGATACCCACGTATCACTGAGCAGGAAGTTCGGTCAAGCTCGTGCCCGTTAAAGTGGAGCGCTTATTGGGAGGCAACCCAACGTTATATCTTTATGCTTTATTTCGATTCGATTTTATTTTTATCTGGTTTCTACAGTAATTTTTTCTTCTTTTCTTTTTTTTTTAAAAAAAATTCAAAAAAAAAAAAATTCAAAAAAATTCAAAAACAAAACGAGAAAAAAAACAGAAAATAATTTCAGTTGCTGATTTGTTACATTCTGTAACATGTGGGGAGCTAATTATAATTGGCTATATTTACAGGGATTTAAAGGATAATTTCAAGAGGGATAAGATGCAGTCGGATTGAGTTTTCCGGAAAACTCATTCGTTTGAAGTAACGGCGATTTACCCCTGCATGGCTGGCTCAGACTCGCTCAAGGATTCCGGTGAACCCATTGTCGCCGAACTGATCTCTTCCGTCCCTTCTGCCGCGACCACCCGACTTTCCGGGAAGAGGAAGGCACCTCCATCTTAGCCACTGCTTTACCGCGAAGACCACTCTGCGCCTGTTCGCAGGTCGTCGCGGCTTTGAACTCCAACCGATGTTCCCGTGAGCAGACCTTCCATTAATTCGGATAGCCCCACGTCTCTCTCCCCAATCAGAGACGCTACCGAGTCTGATGATGAAACTATTGATTCGGCTCGTGATTCACCGCCTCCTATGCCTATTCCGGTAACCACTTCCACTCTTGATGATGTTCAACACTTTGTCACTTTTAGGACCTCTGCCCATCGCAAAAGGTATAATATGTGTTTAACTCGTCAGATTTTGGGTCCTCAGTATTTTGATATGTCTTTACTTGATCGAGTTGGTGTTAGACATCAGGTGGTTCAGTATTTTGATGATATTGGTTGGGGTTGGTTGTTGAATTTGCCTAAGTGTGTGGGTTATGCTGAATTAATTCATGAATTCTTCACTACATTTGAGTATGATTCTCGGTTCAAAAAGGTTGATGTACATGCTCCGTTGCTGAAATTTTGCTTGTGTACTCACTGCCATGCTTGGTCTCTTAATGAATTGTTGGTGAATCTTGGTGTATGTTCCGACCTTGAATTACTTGATAACCATGGTGTTTGTGGATTTTCTAGAGAACTTTAACATGCTGAATTTTTGGTCTGAAATAGCACCTAATGATCCGAAACCTTTTCGGGCAGCTAGATCGAGTGATCTTTTTATTGTTGATCCTGCTTTACGATTGTGTCATCGATTTCTGGCTATTAATTTGTTTGGGAGACATGATCATGCTAAAGTTGTGAGTCAATATGAGTTGTATATCTTGTGGGGTATGAAACACAGGTTGCCTTTGCATTTGGGGTTTTGGCTAGCTTTTAAATTTGATGACATTGCTACTCATGCCAAGTTCCACCTTAAGTCTAGGTCATTTTGTAACCTTGATTGCTCTCCATGCAAATTTGTTTGTTCATGAACCTACATCACTTACTATGGTTTTTGATTCTTGTGTGTTGGGGAGGATACTTTACGTGATACGAAAATTCTTCTCCCAACTTCTAATGGTGATTTAAGGTTTTCTGAGCTGGGGGTTGGACCCTCGAGCCATATGCAATTGTTACAGATTCAACATGAGTTGGTGGAATTGAGACAAGGTCAGCGGGATTTGAGAGATGAGATGAGAGGTGAAGTGCAGGGACTGAGAACTTCTTTAGCTGAAATTCATCACATGTTGGTGGTTCTTACTCGAAATACGGTGCCTTCTTGACCTTCTTTACTTATTGGTGATATGTTGGGTAGTGTGCTTATCTTTTTTGGTTCTATCTTGTGCTATGTTTGAGGACAAACATTTGTTTAAGTGTGGGGAGGATTTTATTGCTATGATATGTTGATTTTGGAGGCGGTATTTGTGGACTGAAATTTTGTGTAGACATACTGGATATTTTTGAGGTTCTGGACAGTTTTAATAATGATTTTTGAAGAGTTAATGGTTTGGAACACTCTATTTCCAAAGGAAAATTCCAGTTGTGATTTTGGTAGATGAAACTTTTCCCCTTAAATTGAATTGAGCTGATTTTGCTATGGAACATGGGTTTGTGGTAAGATTGAATGTATTCCCTTTGTGAAAGAAATCATGTAGTCCTTGTATATGTTCTAGAATGATGAAAGTGCAATAATGAGTCATTCTATTTAACCTAGTATATTGTGAGGATTTGAGCCCAAGAAAGAGCAAAAGCCAAGAAAGAAAGATATAGGCATTAAATGAAACAACTCTTTGTCTTTCTGAGAGATCACATGTTGGTATATTTTACTTGGTTTGTATGTCATGATTCAAAGCTGCTAAATGGTATTTGAGCATGTAGGCAATTAGGAATAAAGCCCCACAGCTTCTAAATATATATTCCCACCTTTTATCGATTATATCGACACCCCTAGTGAACTCCGTTGAAACCTGACTGTTTCTTTGTTACAAACCCACTATATATATATATATATATTTAAACCCATAGCCTTAGCCTTAACCTTCTAATATTGTGCGAGTATTTTTATTCTCTTCCAATGTCCATGATGAGATGTTATTTTAGTGCTGTGGAATTTTATTTGTTGCTGCTGCCCAGACAGAAAGAAAAAAAAGAATAAAAACCAAATATCCGACAGGACTGAAAAACCAGTGATAACTGGCAGGACTGAAACGGTGAGGTTCTATGGAAAATGAATAAAAAAATGAAACTAGATATCTGGGAGGACTGAAACCAGTGAGGTGTAAAAGCTAAACATCTGGCAGGACTTACCGGTGATGTTTCTGGAAAAAAAAGGGCAGCAAGCATTTTTTTTAGTTGTTGTGTGAGTAACATCAAAGATTTGTTTCTTTATTTGCACAACAACTTGTTCATACTTATAGTAATCTCAATGCTGAGTTTTTATTGAGTATGAGCACCGGCACTAGCACAAGAATTTCAAGAATGAGAATGAATTTACTTGCATAATTTTAGACTTGTGAGCCAGTAATTCCTATATATTTTTCCTACCTTTATCCCGAGCCAACCCTATATGATTCCTAATTATTATGCTCAAGTATTTATTTTATGTGGTTGAGATAGTGGCATTGCAATTCCTGTTGTAAAGTGTGCTGATATGTGATGTGTGTGACTGTCCCTATTTTTGAGAGATATTGAGTGAATCTTGGTGAGGCTAGACTTGATTGCACATTTTTGACTAGGATATAAGGATGAAGTGATTTTATAAGCAAAGAGGAATGGTCTGTGGTAAGATGGTTGGTTCCGTAGTAAATGTTGCTTGGTTTGGTTTTGTGGGAATGTTTTGTTTTGCCTATGATTTTGGAATGAATAATAACTTTATGGTACCATGCTTGAGGGCAAGCATGATCTAAGTGTGGGGATATTTGATTGGGTGTATTTTATGCATCTAAATTATATGATTTTTAGTTCTCTCTTTTGCCATTTGATGTGCATGAAGGTGTGTTTTAGTACAGGAATGATAAGAAAATGGCGGAATACAATTAAATGGAAAATTGCTGAAAAGAGACGAAATCAAAGATACTTGGAGCCATGAAGGGGAGCTAGACACTACACTCTTTTTCCGAAAGGTTTTTTAATGAGGTAGTGTGCTCCAACGGATAGTGGATCGTTACAATTCCATTATACCGGGAAGAAGAAGAAGCCATGAGCTGAAGGGAGAGGCAATTCCTATTACTGACTTTTTCTACGGGCGGCTAAGTTGTGCTTCGACTTGTCGATCACTAATCAGCTATACGTATTTATAAAAAGTCAGTGTAGAAAATATTTGCCCAAGGCTGAAAGAATTGTTGCGGCTGGTTTTTCATATTTAATAAAATAATATTTAATTACTTGATGAAAAGTCAAATAAGGTGTACAAATTGTGTGTGCACGTGTGATTTTAGATTTGTGTAATTAGGTAGTAAATATACCTTTTCCATTTTGGATTATAGACCTAGATATTATACTCATCCACGACTGAATTAATGGGCCTAGGGTTTGAGTTAGTTTAGGTTTTCTTGGCAATATAAATACCTTCTGAGAGGTAGAGATAGGGGGTCGTTGAAGATAGCAATTAGGGTTTTAAGCCGCAATTGTACGGAGTCGTCAAGAACTTCAGCAAAAATCAATAAGCATTCTTCTTCTTTATCTTTTGTTTTCTTATTTAATTATGTTTATATATATTATTTGTATGATCGTTCTTAGCATGAGTAGCTAAATTTCTATTCCGGTTAGGGCGATGAAGCATTAACAATAATTTATATGTGAGGCCTAAACGTGCTTAATAATTACTTTGTATGAATTCCTGATTATTCTGTGTGCATATTTGATTTCTGAATTACTTGACACTTGTACAACCTTAGGTTATTCAGGATAGTGCCAATTAAATTCCGCTATTTATCTTTTTCTAGTGGGTAGATTTAATTAGTGGCGAAACTAATAGCAGATAGTGAGAATAATGGGTAGATAATTTGTGACAACTGTTTTGATTATAAATTATCTGAATTGGGTTTCTTTTGTGCTTAATGCTGTTAAGATATTAAATCTAGGTCTAGGCTGATTCCAGCTAGGTTATATCTTGATTAGAGAGGTAGACAGTTTATAGCTGATCCTTGCTGACTATCGAATAATTAAGAAGAAATTGGATTGTGTCTTGTAGCTGATTTTCGGCAGTCTATGACTGATTGATTCATGCAACTTAATTAATTATTGTGTCCGTGATCGAATAAATTATATGTTAATGTGGATTTGCCTGTTATCGGATTTCATCGCCTGATAAAATACAAGAGTCTTTTGCATTGTTTATTTGAATTCGTATTTGCATTCATAGTGTAGTTTAATTTAGTTTTAATTCATTAAAATACAAATCTCTCTATTTGAAGCGTGGTTGCTAACCAAAATTTGATCTATAAAAATAAGAATTTGATTACACTGTTCCTCGTGGGATCGACCTTGCTTTCGCTATACTTAAATATAAACCTAAATTGTTAGCAAGTTTATTTGGTAGAAAAACAACCTATCAGGCATTAATACTCTCAAGTGCATGTTGATACTATGGATGTGCATGTTCATCTAAGCAATTTGCCCTGTGCATGTTGATTATTATTCATCCTCACTTTCTGCACTTAGCATTCTGGATGCAATAATCCACCACCCTTCTTTTCTTCGGCTGCAATTCTTTACCACTAGTAAGGTCCAATAATCAGCTCATCAAGAAACAATTCGTCTTTCTTTTTCACACATTATTTGTAAATAAAAAAATTCAAATGGGTATTATGTATGGAAAATCATTATCACAATGAACTGTGAATCACACTGGAAAAATAAATAAAATCTAATTGTCACTAATTTAACCATCAATAACTTTTAATTACATAATAATATATTAAACTTTTGACGTTTTAGAAAATTCATGTTACACTATAATTATTATTGTATTCATATACTAACATAATTGAAACATGTAGTATTTTATTAATTTTAAGAAAAATTCAGCATTTTCTCATACCCATTATCTTCAACTCATCTCCTGATAAACTGATTTAAATTAAAATAAATTAAATTAGAGTGAAATAAACTAAACTAAATAAAAACATCTACAAACTATCTTGGAAAATAGACTATCTCGCAAAAGAGTCTCGCAAAAGAGACTACAGGTGCTCCGCCGGATTCCACCGCCATAACGGGATTCCTTACACTACTACAAAGGGGTAGATGCAAGACACATATTTAAGGCGTTTAAGTCTGGCGCGTTTTTTTACGCCTTGATTGAAAGTAGCGAGCTCGCTACCATCTCAAGCTAGCAAAAAAAAATTATATTCAAGACGGAAAGAAGCATTTAAAGGCGGAAATGGGTTTTGACGTTAAAAAATACTTGACCAAGGCGGAAAAAATGTATCCGCCTTAAATTGAATTGGTTGTTGCGATCTCGTAACCTTTGTAGTAATATAAACGTGTCCGTAGCGATTTCGTAGGTTAGCTCGTTAGTTGTAGGTTTGTGCGTTGCGATCTCGTAAGCTTTGCTAAACCCTAATTTTAGCAGGCGAGGATGTGGGAGATGTCGTAACTGGGACGGTAGTATATTGCGTTTGATGTTGCGGTATCGCTTCTGTGCACGTCAAATTTTTCATTGTTCAATGTACAGTGCATGTGAGGGTGATTGAAATGTTACGAGTTCGCTGGCTATCCAAAGGTGTTAGCGATGTGTTAGCGATATCGCAAGTGCGTCTGTATGGGTCACAGATTTAAGCTGAACTGGCCGTTCTAACTCCAAAACAAAAACTTTAAAAGGGTCTAAACAGGTGGGTATTGAAGGGTGATCAGTTGAAGTGTTCTCGGAGGTCTCATTGTTCCCGTGTTGGTGTAGGTAAGGTTTAACTTGCGTAATGTACTGGCTTGTCTCTTGATTTTGGTTGATTTTATGCATAATTTTTGGTTGCATTTTGGTTTATCTTGGTTGTTTTGTTAATGCAGTGTGTAGTTTATGTGTTGATCATCTAAAGTCAGTGGGTTAGTAGTATTGTGTAGCTGTTTGTCTGATTTGTGAATTATGGACCGCGAACGAATAATGAAGGAGAATGCTCGATTATCGAAGGAGTACTTAGATTTGGTTGAACAGTTCTTAGATGTTGGGTTGCGACATTGTAGACAGAACAGCATAGGAGGGGTTAGATGTCCATGCAACAAGTGTAGAAACAACGCCATATTTGAAGATATTGTTGTCGTGCGTGAACATTTAATTTGTAAAGGTTTTGACAAATCCTACACAGAATGGGTTTGGCATGGGGAAGGCCATTATGGAAGTGACCAGGTGGAGATGGAGGAGGGAAGCGCCGAGGAAATCCTGCAGTATAATGAACAGCTTTCAGACATGTGCGACAATGTTGTTATGGAGTTTGTTGGGAAGAAAAGTATGCTGGAGGCAATGTATGACGATAAAAAGACAAGCTTATATGTTGGGGCTAAGCATTCTAGACTGGGAGCAACATTGTTGTTAATGAACCTAAAGGCAATGCATGGTATTTCTGATAACGGAATGACGGAATTGCTAGAGTTGGTTAAAGAGTTACTTCCTCAGGACAACTTATGTCCTGACAGGGTTTATGCTGCGCGGAAGATATTGTGTCCTATGGGCATGGAGTTTACTAAGATTCACGCATGCCCGAATGATTGTATGTTGTATAGGGGGATTGTTGATTCCTTGAGGGATGATTGCAAGGTATGCGGTGAGTCTAGATGGAAAAAGAAGGAGGGAAAGGTCGAGGTATGTGGAGAAACAGTGACAACATCGACAAAGCAAGGTCCTGCAAAGGTGATGTGGTACATGCCCTTGAAACCGAGATTGACGCGTTTGTATGCCAATCCAGTTGATGCAAAATTGTTAACATGGCATGCCAATAGGGTTTGAGAGGAAGATGATGATATTATATCTCACGCTTCTGATGGTGATCAGTGGAAGAAGATGGATGCTATGTACCCAGAATTTGCTGACGAACCTAGACACGTGCGCTTAGGACTATCTACTGACGGAATGAACCCTTTCGGGAACATGTCCAGCACCCACAGTTCATGGCCAGTGATGCTTGTTATTTATAATCTACCTTCATGGTTGATGATGAAACGCAAGTATGTGCTTTTGAACACTATGATCTCGGGGCCTAAGCAACCTGGCAATGACATTGATATATATCTAGCACCTCTCTTTGAGGAGTTGGAATCCTTGTTCAAGCATGGGATTCATATTCCTGACGGAAGTCGAGGGGACGCGAAATTCCAACTTAAAGCCATGTTGATGTGGAGCATCAATGATTTCCCTGCTTTGGGTAACCTTGGAGGGTGTTCTGTGAAAGGGCATTTTGCATGTCCCGTTTGTGAGAGCCATACTAGTCATTGTCAATTAAAGCACGGTGGTAAGCTTGTTTATCTAGGTCATAGACGATTTCTACCTAGAAGTCATCCGTGGAGAAGTGCAAAGAAGTGGTTTAACGGTCAGGAAGAGCATGGTTTTGCCCCAGTCCCACTATCAGGTACTGAAATATTGGAAAAGGTAGCGGGCATGGAGTTTGTGTTGGGAAAGGGAAAAAAGAAAAGCGCTCAAACTACGATTTGGAAGAAATGTTCGATTTTTTTCAAGCTCGATTATTGGGAGCACTTGGATGTGCGCCACTGTCTAGATGTCATGCACATAGAGAAGAATGTATGCGAAGCTTTGGTTGGGACGCTATTGAATACACCGGGCAAGAGTAAGGATGGATTGAAAAGTAGAAAGGATTTAGTCAATCTTGGCATAAGGACGTCACTTGCTCCCGTTCAAGAAGAAACAGGTACGACATACTTACCACCTGCTTGTTATTCCTTGTCATCTGAGGAGAAGGAGGGTTTTTGTAGAACTCTAAAATCAGTAAAGGTGCCTTCTTAATATGGTTCGAACATTAGTAGTTGTGTATCTACCGCCGAGTTGAAATTAGTGGGAATGAAGTCGCACGATTGCCACAACCTGATGCAGGATTTGAATGTCATTGCTTTGAGAGGTTGCTTGCCTTCTCACGTTGGAGATGTAGTTGCAAGGCTTTGTTATTTTTTTAAACAAATATGCCGCAAGAGAGTAAGCCGTCGTAAGTTGGATGAATTGCAGGATATGGTAGTTGAAGTACTGTGCAGGCTAGAGATGTATTTTCCCCCTTCATTTTTTGACATAATGATTCATTTGATAGTTCATTTGGTGCGGGAGGTGAAGCTGTGTGAACCGGTGTACTTGAGATGGATGTACCCATTTGAGAGGTACATGAGCATTTTCAAGCATTTTGTTAAGAATCGTTATCGACCAGATGCCAGTATAGTGCAGCGATATGTCGCGGAAGAGGTAATAGAATTCTGTACCAACTATTTACAGGATGTACCTACTATAGGACTGCCAGTCTCCAGACACGATGGTAGATTGGATGGTGTTGGACTACGCCATAAGTCTAAATTTAGCCCTTCTTCCGATGAAATATCTACAGCTCATCTGTACATTCTGCGCAACCATCATTCAGTGAGTCTTTATGTTGATGTTCACCTTAATGATATTAGGTCAGCACACCCGAGCTGGTCGGAACCTAGAGTTCTAGAAGCTCATTGCAGAGACTTTACTAGTTGGCTGAAAATACATGTGCAGAATGGCGGTGAACACCCCGACGTTGTAAAATGGGTTGCCAAGAGACCCCTAGGCATAGTTACGTCATTTAGCGGGTATGACATCAATGGATACACGTTTGGTACTAAGTGGAGTGATGATAGGTCTGCAACCCAAAATAGTGGGGTATCAGTACCTGGAGAGGGTGATAATGGTTTTTTTGGTACCATTACTGATATATGGGAAATGGACTTTGTTCATGTCCGAATCACATTATTTAAATGTGAATGGGTAGATCAAGGTGAAGGGGTACGCACAGAGGATTTAGGCATGACTCTAGTTAATAGAGGAATTCTCGGGTCTAGGGATGATCCATTCATCATGGCGGCTCAAGCTCATCAGGTATTCTATGTGGAAGATCCAACTGATGTTCGATGCGAGATCGTTGTTGATGGTAAGAAAACATTCATCTATGGTGATGGCTTGTTCGACGATGACTCCACAGTTTCTACCGACACCATTCCGCCCTCGGTGTACGAAACTCTGGAGGAGGATGATGACATTGTTTTTGCGTCGGTGTGCAGAATGGATCACGAGGAAGGCATGTGGATTAATCCAGCGGGGAAAACTACAAAGAGGAAGGGGAGGCAACCAAAGAAGAAGAAGACTAAAAAGAGTAAAAAACAAAAGTAGCTATTTGATAACCATTGTTTTTGAATATTATGCTGTATTTCATGGTTCATGTAGTTAAATTTTGATTTAATTAATTTTAGTACACTAAATCTTCTAATTCTAAAAAATTTGTACACTGCTGTAGACGTGGCGATACCGTAACGAAACACGCTAGAAACCAATGCATGTTAACTTGTTGCGTTGCGAGTTCGTAACATTGGCGAACCGGTTACGCTTTCGCAACAAAAAGCTGAAATTCGCAGATGAGCTTCTGTCTTTTGGGTCTGACAGGTTACGATCTCGCTTGATGGGAACAAATTTGTATAAATTTGATTAACTTGAAACTAGCGAAATCGGTAGTAGCTCGCCAGGTGAGTAACTTGATACTGGCGAGCTCGCTAGTATAAAGCCACATACCAAAAAATTAGATTTAACTCCTTAGTAAAGTGGTGTTATATTTTGAAAATTTAGCCACACTAAATAAATAATGGAAGTTTAAATAATCAAATATACATAATAAAATAGATGGCATTCAAATTCAAATATTCTTTGCAATGTTGTTAGAGAAACTGATAAAAACAAATTGAAAATTAAATTGTTTGGATTTGAGTACAACTACTAGCCAACATGAACGAATGCAAATCTAATCATCATTGCTAGGAGGTGGTGTCTGTGATGGTGCTGGTGGATCCCCCTTCGCTTTTTTCCTCCCACTAGCCCTTTCAATGCCACGTATCACCTTCTCCGTTAACAAATTTGCGTGATTGATTTTGGCCATCTTATCCCTGAAAAGGTCGATCGTGTCTTCTACACCCTTGTAGTATGCCTCTGAGGGTACACCTGTTCATGTAAGTGAAACAAAAAAAGGGTGAGTATAGCAAATAAATTGTATAAAACAGAAATTAAACTGTAGGGGTTTAGTGTGGCTAACTTTCGACGTTCTCTCTGACTTCTTCAGGATTAAACTGTAGCGGTTTCTTGGGTCCATCCGCTACTTTCTGCCACACACCATCAATCAACTCAAAATTACCTTTCCTCTCAAAATATGACATCGTATAGAAGAAACACTCCTGGGCTATTGGAGATAATTTTATCTTGGGATGCACTGAGGTAAGAAACATGGTTATGAAATTACCGTAAGGGAGCTTCTTGACTGTCCTATTATTTTCGACCACACTTTGTCTCATGTGCTCGAAAATGACATGGCCAGGGTTCAACTGTATCTCCTCCATGACGCAGTAAAATATGCTCACAATAGTATAGTTCATCTCGGTGATCCAACCACCCTTAGGCACGACACTCCTAGCGACCATCTCATAAACATTCATCTCCTCACCACTAAGTTTATCCAACTTATAAGATCTAGGCACCCCTAAATCGTCAGCATCTCTATCAAAGTACTTCTTAGCATACTCTACAACTTGGGCTCGATCCAAAACCCCACACTCAGGCCATTGTTCTCTAATGTAAAACCCTGGAGGGGGTTGGTTGCTATAGTCCTCGTTAACAGCATAGGACACATTCAATGCCTTGTTAAAAAACTCTTCCCCAATCTCGTAGTCCTTCTTATTAACCCTGGTGAATCACCTACCCGTCTCCTTTTGTTCCTCAATCAACTGGTAAAAATTAGCAAAGAATTGGCATGTCTCATCCTTATGTGCCGGATAATTCAAACCTAACAAGTCACCCAACTCATGCAATTGAAATATATTTGACACATTCCCCAAACCTAGTTCTTCTATCTGATTAAAATCAACAACATAACAATCTAGCAATTGACTATGCTCCATGTAATTAGAATAGGCCTGGGATGCATCCAAACTTACAAATCTTTGCTTATCGTATTTGGTTGAACTTGTGCCCGCCGTCGCCCGTGGCTGAGATCCCGAAGCCTGACCTTCATCACGTCGGGCGGCCTGCACAAACGGATTGGGTGCCAAATTCTTCGTCCTTGCCATTGCTCTTGTCGGATGGGTATGTGAGATTTTGGTTGGTTTATTTTTTCTAAGCTCTGAGACGTTCGATCGATGTTTGAAATCAGAAGATCCCCAAATTTGATATTTAAAGGTTTGCGTCATGCGATATCGTAACTACCAAGACAACTTATATTCAAGTTGGTTGCGATATCGTAAGATTCCACGCACAAAAGTAAACGACGCCGTGTAACATGATGCTAGGGTTTAATTCTCAGCAGTAATACTAGCGATATCGTAACTAATTAAATTCATATTATATTAATTCTCAGCAGTACTACTAGCGAACTCGCAACTAATTATATTCATATTAACCTAACGAGGTCGCTACTATTCCAGTCATAAGTTTTGTTGTTCTATGTGTCAATCTTTGTTGTTACGAATTCGCAAGGGTAGACAAAGTACGCTGCGATATCGCTACAGATTCTCTAACTAGGCTCTGTTGACTGAATACGGCTTGTTGCGATATCGGGAGGACCTCGTAAACAGGCGCTAGTTAGTTGCGATATCGCTGGGTGTTCTGTTCATAATAAATCATCATGAAACGTGACAGTGACGATATCGCTATGTCCACGCACTATACAAAAAGTAAATGATTTTGCTGATACGATATGGGCTCTTAGGATGAATAAATAAAATGTAAGGGACAATATATCAAAACAAGAAAAAATAAATTGTAAATGTGCCAAAATGGAAAACACAAGTTCATTACAATCGAAACAAACTGGTGATACAAAAATACATAGTGAAGAACAAAAAACTAATACTAGTAGATCGTTCGTTCACCGAGGTAATGAAGCAGTTCCTGATCGCAAGTGCATGCATCACAGGTGATGTCCGCCGGATCAAGGGGTGCCCAGGGATCGTACCTCACAAACTTATTGAGGCCAGCATGCGGAATGCAGCAGATCGGCCTAGGCCTAACTGCTGCTTCTGAGAAGTACCTGAGGTAGTGTCTCCAACCCCAAGCGTATCTCAGACCTCTTTTGACGCGTTGCCGAGCTAGACGGAGGCCATGTTTGTCGGTTCTCTTCATGGTTGTGATGACATTCATGCCTCTTTGAATGTCACCTTCGCAGATTGCAAAAACAGCCAACACATAGGTCGACGGTGTGTGACCTACTGCAGAAGCTTCGGTGAGCCATTGTCGAGCCCACTCGGTCGCTCTTCCACTCACGTAGCGACGAAGAACCCAGTCGAACATAACACGAATCATTACCAGATTTATCATGTCATCTGGGAGGGTGTTGAATAGAGACACATCCATGGGAAGCAGAAGGCAAGGAATATGAGAAGGCAGAAAGGAATGTGGGAATGAAGGGTCTAATGAGGTTCTAAATGGAGAAGGGGTTGATATTTAAAGGGTTGAGGTGCTCTATTATTCAAAAATATGTCAGAGTTCCTAGACAAAAATCAGTCATTATGGTATTAATGGAAGGAAAATGTAAAGGCATTCTCACCTTTCCATGGACACCCCATGCAAACCCCCAAAATAAATTAATTACTGATGGAATTTCAAAGGTTTTTACTGATGTCACAGGTCAGACAAAGCCCAATACTTATACTATCACTACTACTATAGCCCAATATACTACCAAAAGCCCTTATCTCGTTGCGATATCGCTAGAGAATCGCCAGCTAGGCTCTGTTGACTGAATACGAGCTGTTGCGATATCGTTAGGACCACGTAACATATAAGCGAGTATGTGACGAGTTCGCTTGTGTTTATTCTACTAATAAACATGACACTGACGATATCGCTAGGAACACACACAATAGCAACAGTGAATGATTTTGCATAAAAAGTAACATTTACGATGAAGCTAGTGTTTTAGCGAGCGATTTTGCTGAAAAAATAACCATTACGATGAAAAAGTAAAATTTAAGGGACAAGGTTTCAAAACAAGAAAAGCTATTCAATAATTAAATTAATGTGCCAAAATGGCAGACATAAACTTATTACAATCCTAACAAATTTTACATAAAAAACAACAGAATAAAATAAGAAAGAAACTACAACATCCAAAGTGGCGGAGGGGTTAGAAGGACGTGAAGCACTTCCTGCTCGCAAGTGCATGCATCACATTCGATGTCCGCTGGATCAACCCTCGGGTGTAGCGCCGGTACCTGAAGCCGTGATTGAGGTCAGCATATTCCTGGCAGCATCTAGGGCTAGGCACTACTACATCGAGGTACCCCAAGTAGTGCGCATTGCCCCAGGCTTAAGCCAATTCGAGGGTGACGCGATCCCGAACTTCCTTGAGGCCTTTCTTGTCGGTTCTCTTCATCTCGGTGATGACATCCATGCCTCTCTGAGCATCACCTTCGCAGATGGCAAATATAGCCAAGGCATAGGCCGACTCTCTGTGACCTATTGCAGAAGCCTCGGTGAGCCACTGTCGAGCCTAATCGGTCGCTTGGAAGCTCACATACTGACGAAGAACGTGTCTGAACGTAACACAAATTATTATAAGATGAATCATGTCATCTGGGAGGGCGCTGAAAAGTGTCAAATCCATGGGAATAAGAAGGCAAAGAATAGGAGAAGTTTGAAGGGAATATGGGAATGAAGGCTCTGATGGGGCTCTAAAGGGAGAAGGGGCTGACTTTTATAGGGGTGAGGTTCTACATTGGTTAAAAACATGTGAGAGTTCCGAGACTAAAATTAGTAATTGTTGTATTAAAAGAAGAAAAATGTAAAGGCATTCACACCTTTTCATTGACCACATTCACACCCCCAAACAAAATAATTACTGATGGAATTTCAAAGGTTTTTCCTGATGGGTCCGTAGACTGTAGCGATATCGCTACTCTCCAAGCCTAACAATTGTTTGCCAGGTGTGTCAAGCTTTGTTGTTACGAACTCGCTAGAGAATCTCAAGCTAGGCTCTGTCGACTGAGTACGACTTGTTGCGAGGTCGCTACTATAAGTTACACAGGTAGCGACTTTGCTAGGGAGGCGCCAACTTATGCTACAAGTATGCGATGTTTATAAAAGCTAATTAATAACAATTAATAAACTTATATAAAATGTAAAGGACAAGGTATCACAAAAAAAACCTATTAGTTGATTAAATGTGCCAAAATGGCAAACAAAAGGTTATTACAATTCCTAACAAATTTGGGCTAAAAAGGAAAAAACATAATCAAACAACAAATAAACTAGAACATTTAGCCTAAACGAGGACCTAGGACGTGAAGCAATTCCTGATCGCAGCGATCGTACCTCACTCTGTGATTGAGGTCAGCATGTTCCACACAGCAGATCGGCCTGTGCGTGACTACCTCATCACTGAGGAACCTGTAGTAGATCGGCCAACCCCAGGTATTACCCAAACCGGCTCTGGCACGTACTCGAGCTTCCCGGAGGCCTTTCTTATCGGTTCTCTTCAGGGTGGTGATCACATTCATGCCTCTCTGAATGTCACCCTCGCAACATATTGCAAATATGGCCAAGACATAGGTCGAGTCTGTGTGACCTAGTGCAGAAGCGTCGGTGAGCCACTGTTGATGCCATTTTGTCGCTCTTCCGGTCGCGTACGCACGAAGAACCGAGTCGAAGTAAACACGAATCATGATTAGATTTATCATGTCATTTGGGAGGGCTTTGAATATAGACAAATCCATGGGAAGCAAAAGGCAAACAATAGGAGAAGGGAGAAGGGAATGTGGGAATGAAGGATATTTATAGGGTTGAGGTGCTCCATTTATGAAAAAGATTGTAGAGTTCCTAGTAAAAAAGTAAAGGCATTTTTACCTTTTCAAGATATCCTCATGCAAACCCCAAAAAAAAGTTAATTCCTTATGGAATTTGAAAGGTTATACTGAATTGTTTTGAATGTTATTTCATCAAATCAAACTAAACTAAATTGACAGTATTGAATTTGTTTTTTTTTTAAAATCTTGAAAAAAAAGAGCATGTGCTAAATAATAATCCTGAGTTGATAAACTTTATCTCTACATTTTAATATTATTAAATTTCGACTAGATTAATGTTGATAAATAAAGCTCCTACCTAGCTATGGCGGCGTCGTTTGTGGGTTTGTGGGTTTAGGGTTAGGGTTTAACTGTGGTAACGTGTACACTAGCGATATCGCTACCATAGAGGCTACTTAGCGATATCGCTACCATAAGTTACATAGGTAGCGAGTTCGCTAGTGAGGCGCCAACTTGGCTCTGTTGACTGAATACGACTTGTTGCGAGCTCGCTACTTTTCAGTTACACAGTTAGCGAGTTCGCTAGTGAGGCGCCAACTTGGCTCTGTTGACTGAATACGACACGTAGCGATCTCGCACGTTACACGTAAACAGGAGCGAGGACCAAGCGATTTCGCTAGGAGCACGCACTATACCAAAAGTACTTGATTTTGCTGAACTGAAGTAACAACTCTAAAAATAATTAAACAGCATACATCTAAAAATTGTTGAAGTTATTGACCACATTCATGTAACCAAAACGGCATCTTTGGTGACGCGTACACAAGTGATCATAATCCAAAAACTAGTTAATATTCAAAAAAGTAAATGTTTAAACCAAACTAAACTACGAAATCACAGGCCTGCGACTAACATATCATGCAAGTCATCAACACACATCTTGTCGCTGCCTTCGGCCTTCTCCCCCGAACTGCCTCCATCGTTTTACTTGTCTTGCTCGTTCTGGCCTGCTGGTTGAGCTTCAGTCTCGATGCAGATGTTCTCTTCTTTGCCTTGGCCCGGTTCAACATCCTCGTCGGGTTCTGCGATCAGCCTCTCTTTCCTAATCATCTCATACCTCGCCGGCTCATCTTCTGCATCAGAGTCGCTGTCATGATGATCACCATCATCACCATCATCACTATCCGCATCTGGATCCCTTACATGATCAGCAACAAGCTTCCCATCGGATGGCTCCTTCTCGCTGGTTGTAGCCAAATCTTCGCTAGGACCCGCGGTGTCTTTTTGCTTGGGAAATGTGGTGCGGAAATCAGGTACCTCCTCCTCATCACTCAGATCGCACTCCACTACCCCGCTGGATATCAGTTCGCCGAGCCGTTCGTTGTTAGCACATGCCCTTTTCTCGGCCATTTCAATCTCATTCAATAACTGGCCCATAGACACCACAAGCCTACCACGGGCATCAAAAACTGCATCTACACAAACAAATCAAGGTTGATAAGAACCAATTATTAACAAATTAAACAACTTGAAACAACTACAGTTAATAACAAGCTAGAATCATACCTGATACTCCCATCCTACCCCTTGCCCTTCTGGCTGCCTCTTCAGCTTCTTTCTTTCTCGCGTACTTCCCATCGGCCTTCAACTCTAACCTCTTGTGCTTGAGCCACTCCTTGTCGTATTTGCCGAGCGGCATGGGACGGCCTCTTGGAAAAATACCCGCTTTCCTGATCAGAGCTACATCAAATTGCCATACGGAAGCGCGGCGTTCTTGTGTCTGGCCATCTTCATCATTTGAGTCAGAATTGTGAAGCCGGGGTTGATTGGAAGCTTCTCCATGATATAGTAGAACACCATGAGACTGCAAACTGTGGGCTCACATGCATGCCCTAGGGACGGGACCACATTACCGCAGATTAGCTCAAAAACTAATCTCTGCTCCTCGGTAAGCCTGTGGATCGGGTAAAACCTAGCTGTACCCGGCCTATCAGAAGTCCTTTTAAACCACTTCTGACCCATCTCACCGGCCTTCAATGGTTGCTTGGGGCTAACAGAAGGAAACCTCTGCTCGTAATGTACCTCTTACGGACCATCCTTTTTGGTAGGCCTCAAGTCGGTACCAGACAGATAAGGACATTTCAGAACTTCATTGATGCTAAACTTATCTACCGTAAACTTAACACCCCGCACCATTGTAGTTATTTCCTCCACCCCTTCCTCTAAACCTAGGTTCGCATAAAATTGGAGAACCTCTTCATGGTAAACAGGCTCAGGCAACATAAGCAATGTATCTAGATGCTGTGCCCTAAAATGGTCTAGCACGTAATCTAGTTGCAGCGAAGGCACCACACTACTATCAAACACATTATTATTTACAAGTTTCCGAGAGGAACAACACTCATACCTAGCTATGGCGACGTCGTTGAAGAATTCAGGAGTGTCCTCCTCCTCCTCACTGGAACTGCTGGGCCCTTCCCCACCATCATTTCTGGCAGCAGCGGCGGCGGCAGGGACGACTGGAACTTCCGGCGGTGGCGGGGCGACTGGAACCTCTGCCTGAACCTCAGGATCCTCGGTCCGATGCCGTTTATTTCCCGTCGCCGGACCACTTCCCCGTCCACTGTCTGAGCCTCTACCACCCCGTCCTCGCACCGCTCCTCTGGTCTTTGGCCGCATTTTGTCGGAGAAGTTACAGGGTCGTCGCCGGTGATAATGGCAGAAGGGTTTTCAATTTGGGGCTAATTAATTTTAGCCCGATCCCTTTTTTTTATTTATAGTAATAATACTTGCGATATCGCTAGCTGATACGCTTCTATATGTTGCGAGATCGCTAGTTCACACGCATCTGTATGTTGCGAAGTCGTTAATATCTCGCTCAAGCCTGAGTATCTAGTAGCGAGTCTTAAAAAGCCTCGCCAGGCAAGCGTTCAAGTAGCGAACTCGCTACAGAAGAATCATTCTAATTAGTAGCGAGGTCGTAACCCAAAAAGCCTTTTTTTTATTTGAACTACTAACTAGCGCTATCGCAACCCCGTCGCCAACTGGTTTTCTGGGTTATGTGGGTTTGTGGGTTTGCGGGTTTGTGGGTTTAGGGTTTAGGGTTTAACTGTGGTAACGTGTATACTAGCGATTTCGCTACTACACAAGCTAATTAGATCGTAACTAAAATATAAAACTTTTTAATTTTTTATTTGCAATTTTCACATTCTAACATATATATATTTTATATAGATGCAATACAATACTCTATTTGTTAAATATCCATCATGATATTCACTCAGGTAGAGTACATCTTTGTACATAAGCAGTATGACATAACTCTATGTAAAACATCAATAATTCGGTTTAAATTTTTAAACGCAATATCATATTCTTAAATATGTATATTTTATATCTAAACAGTATAATACTCAATTTGGAATATATCGAACATCACATTATGTCAAGCAGAGTACATCTTAGTACATCAGCATGCAATGTTATTAAGCGATACTCGGTAGTATGACAGTTGGTGAGTGAACGTGTGCATGATACTTTGTTTAATTCAAGAATCGTGCTTGTAATCACATAAATGAGTTATAATAAACTAAGTATCTCTAATGAAATGCACTTGAACTGCGCATATATATATATATATATATATATATATATATATATATATATATAGTTCATGTGTGAAGCTCTACTATGCTGTTGTCTCTAAAGGTAAGCGATGGATAGCGTTTTCAAGCGTACACATGATGTGTAGAGTTTCTTATTGTCTTACAATTAAAGACTAAGTTTCTTAAAACTCTTTCAAATTATGTAATTGCAGATTAAGTGACCAAATCCCTATCCCGTTCTACATGAGCGAGACCCCCGTGCTAACTCGCAGTAGCGACTATTACGGCATTCAAGGCATATACCAACAGTTATGGGTAGGAGAGGGACAAACAAGGTAGACCATCCCCAACCAAAATAATCAATTCTACCGACACAACTTTGTCATATACCAAAGGTACGATTTTTTTCATTCTTATTTGCTAAAAATTTGATTTTCTTGTACATAGTGCCTCCATTTATCATGTTATTACTAAATATCATGTCAGAAGCATGTCCTGAACGAAAATCAAGATTTTCTTTTAAAATTCTCCATAGCTTGCTTAGCCCTAAATTTTAGGATTATGAAATATAATGTTTTTACTACAAAGTACAACTTTGATTTATTAGTATTGTGTTAATCATTAACAAATTTCAATATACAAAGGAAGCTTAATGGAGAGCCCTTCAAGTTCCGTTAACTCCGACTCAAGTGGGGGGGAAAATGTTGTTGGCGGTTCAAGTGAGGTTAGAAGACAACGAGAAGTGACTCGCGCATCGAAAGAAGCTCAACTCCTCACACATTGTCGCGAATTAGAGATTAGGATCGATAAAAAAATACTAACACATGTCAAGTTTAATGACATTGGTGTTGCTATTTCACCCGACGATGATGCCGCGCGATGGTCGAGTTGGTGTGCTAAGACGGGTAGGATACGCACACCATTAGACACAACGGATTGGAGGCTACTAAGCATCGACATCAAAAAGGATATATGGAAGGAATGCAAGGTTAGTGTGGTACTTGTTATTTTTAATTTCAATTGAAAATTGTGAGTGTGACTATTTTTATGATCACATTTGTAGCGCCCCTTTATTATCGAGGCAACATCCTATGATCAAGTGAAGAAGAAGGCTCTTCAAATCGCATCAAAAGCTCATCGAGAACACAAATATACCCTTGCCAAGGATTATATCAAACCGAAGGGCACGAGGTTTGGGGAAGATCCAAGTACGCGTTACAATCACATTGTAACCCTTACTTGGGAGGCATTCAAGAAACGATGGTTAGAAAATGACGCAAAGGTTAGTTTACTTACTACATCTTGCAATAATAGTGTCATGCGAATTAGCCAAATATTTTTGTTTCGATTAGTGCTTTATTCCTAAAATAACATAGAATTTTTAAAAGGGTTTGTGGGATAGGAAGCGCAAAGCAAGTGCTGATAATGTTATGCCTTACACCGGGGGTAGGGCGGGGTACTTGGGTGTGGGGAAGAAGACCTAAAAAAAACATGAAACCGAGGTGAAAGAGCTTGTGGATGGGGGCATGGACGCGGAAGTGGCGAACAAGCTAGTCATTGCCGAAGACCCTACAACATATAGTAGACAACAATTATTCATCTTGGGTAGAATTAAAAAAGACGGACTTTCTCAAGTGATGAGGCAAAAAGGGTGGCTAATCGAGTGGTACGCTTTACCTATTACGCCATACCATGTTCCATTTTAGTATCTTTAATCACACCATCAAACACAACAATTGATTACGATAATAACTTTTCATTTACTATACTACCTTTTTAGGACGAGGTCGAGCGTGAAGTTGAAGAAGGCTTGTTCATCCCTGTCGGTAAACACGATGTGCTACGTAGGGCACTTGGGAAGGCCGAGCATCCGGGAAGAGCTAAGGGAATTGGTGGTTATGTTACTCAAATAAAGGCGTTTGGTGTCAAACGTAGTAGCAAAGACCCTAAACCATCCAAACTCCAAATAGCATTGAACCAAGCCAAAAAATCCGACCAAGAGGTCAAGAAATTGAAAACAATGTTGGCCAATATATGTTCTTTTATAAAGTATCCTCTTCCATCCGATTTTTGTGACACCGGTCCAATCAATGGACCCTCGTCTAGAGGTTCACATCCTTCCCCACCACAACATGAGGTTGACCAACCTATTTTTGACCAACCTATTGTTGAACCCAACAAGGAAATATGCACACCTTCGGCCCCTATCAAAGAGCAAGTTCACATACAACCATCCGATCCCAAACCAAAGGTACGTTTAATTACTTGCACCTCAATCAAATGAATAATTCTACACAACTCATGATTATTGATATTTTTTAAATATACTCATCCTACATATGTCTATTTCGACCTAATTAAACATGCCTTATTTGTATATTAGAACTCCCCTTATTGCAAGTTGTACGCTGAATGTGGGATGAATTCTCAACCCCGCCACGTTGCAATGAGAAATTCATATCCTGACATGGCACTACATCATGAAGCCAAAGTACCTATTGGTTTCGTTAGGGTTTCTATACTACATGTGTTAGTCGAGGATGCGTTGGTACCTGTCGCGGATCAAGAGTGCACGACAGTGGGTAAAGGTTTGGGCCGTTTTTTTGTGTGGCCCAAATGGTTGGTCGTTGATGTGAATTCTAATTCTATCCCAATTAATAAAAACACACCTTCACCCGTCGTAGACCCGCTAGATTTTCCGGTAGCTAAGAAACCGATGTCGGTGGGAGAAATTGGATTCATAAAATCACTCCCGGGATTCCTTCGCACGTTTTATGATCTGGTGGGCCACCATAGTCGGGATTCTGTTTACTATTTCTACTCCAATAAACAGGTGTTCGGCGAAGCGAGGGAATTAGTCGTTCCATGGGAAGACTTTGCCCTTTTCTGGCACTATAAAACCCTTCCCGAAACAATCCTTATACTACATCAAATGTAAGCTACTTGATCTCATCTCTTCTATCGTATTGCAAGTTACGAATTTTCATGTACTTGTGCACTATTATACGTTCATATCCCATCTATTGTTTATTTAGGTACATGCAATGCCTCGCTCTAAATGCAAAGACTTACATTGGGTTTTTGCACCCAATATGCTTGCAAGAAATGAATGAAAGTAATCAATCACGACTTGCTTATCTCTCTAAGATCCTTAGTGACAAGACCAAGACAATTTACATAGGCCCATATCTAGAGGGGTTAGTTTTCTTTGTTACAATTGGATATTTGCATTTCATAAACATTATAATCTTCGAGACGGGTTCTTACATTTTCATTTCTTAAAATATGTAGCGGTCATTGGAGTTTTGTAGCTATGATACCATCGTTGAAGCGAGTGTATTGGATGGACCCGCTACACTTTGGTCCATCTACAAAATTTGCAGATTTATTAGAGGTTGCTATGCATAGTGCACATGACGACACACTACTTCCCTTCAACCTTATACAGATTCAGGTGACAGTACAAATCCAATACTCATTTATTTCCACTATGATTTCATTTCAAATCATTTGTTATATTTCTTCACTTTCAGCACCGAAAGCAATTGTCAAATTGGGAGTGCGGTTACTATATGATGTTGTACGCAAGCGAGTGTGTAGCTGGCCTTGTTCAAGATAATTTGGAATTACATCGCGTAAGCATTCTTATAACCTACTTATTGTACCTATTACTATCTACGTTGCATTCAATAGTATTAAAAAAACATTTCATATTCTTAGATTATCGAGGAAAATCATGCACCGTACACCAAGAAGGAGTTGGAGGATGGTAGAGATGCATTGGCTAGACACTTGGTCCTTATTAGATCTCGGTACATCTCTAGGCCTCACATTCCCAATAAAAGCTAGTTTCTTTTTTTGTCAAATGGATGCATATACTTTTGAGTTCCATTACTTCCATTAGTTTATAAAGTGTGGCTTGATAGTGTTTCATGTTCATGTTTTGTGCTTAGATACCATGCATCTTGCAATTGACAGCTTAGACAATTAAAATGAAACCCAATTTTAGTGGAAATGGGTGGAAATGGCTCAAATCCTATAATTTTGTGACACTTACGAATTCCCTGCGAGATCGTTACTTCTCTCGCCCGTAACATTAAAATAGTTGCGATCATCTTGTACTATCGCTACTTCAATCGCCCGAATTATATTTCTGAGCTTAGTTTTTGCGCACTCGCTACCCAATCGCTCGTTCTTCTCTGCCTCTCCAATCTGATCTCTGTCGAGGTCGTAACAATACACGCCAAAACCAGGCGAATGTCTAGCTTACTCGTAACGTCATTTTTTTTTCTCGCTCACCCGGTGCTAAAACGTCGTCGTTTAATGGTTCTCAGCTTAGTTTTTGCGCCCTCGCTACCCAATCGCTCGTTCTTCTCTGCCTCTCCAATCTGATCTCTGTCGAGCTCGTAACCATATACGCCAAAGCCAGGCGAATGTCTAGCTTACTCGTAACGTCATTTTTTTTCTCGCTCACCCAGAGCTAAAACGACGTCGTTTAAAGTTAGCGAGATTTGTAGCGAATTCGTTACTACACACATAAGCGATTTTCTTACAATATCGTTAACTCTCTCGAACCAACAACTTTTATTATATTTTTATAATATTATTTTCACAATTTTTATATTTTTACAATTTTTATGAAAAACAATTGTTCGGTTGCGACCTCGCTACGGTGTTACTAGCGAGTAGCTAGTGGCTGTCGTAACCTGGCTCGTTTTGATTAACCGGAATTGTTTAATTTGGCTTGTAACGAGTTCGCTACCTATGACCGAGCGATTCGCCTCTATTTGTCGTAACCAGTCTCGTCATTAGATAAATATATGACAAACTAGGTTCACTTACGAGATCGTAACTACTATTAGCGATCCGCACGGTGGAAGTCGTAACCAGTCTCGTACACATTCATAACAGTCTAGGATTTTCAATGTAGCGAACTCGTTAGTATTTCATCTGGCGATTCGTAAGCTGCTGTCGTAACATAACAATCAACCATTTGTTTGGGACTAGCGTTTGCTAGTTACGGTATCACAACGAGTCAATTCATATCATACAGACTTTCACGCTAGCGAGTTCGTAAGCTTTTAGCAAGGCGTATAAGTCTACATCCAAGGAGGAAACAAACGCCTTAAACCCAAAAACATTTAAGGCGGAAGAGGAACCGCCTTAGATGATTTTTCTCATTCAAGTCACTACCAGAGAAGTCATTTGTTTTCTGCCTTAACCAATGAAGGATGAACTGCCTTAGATGGGTTGATATTCTAGTAGTGTTAGGGCTCCGCCGGATTCCTCCGCAGTTAGAGTCCCGCATGATTCCTCCGCAGTTTGAGCCCCGCCCGATTCCTCCGCATTTAGAGCATCACCGCCGGATTCCTCCGCCGTTAAAGCATCGGCGGATTCCTCCGCAGTTAGAGCTCCGCCTGAATATTCTGTAGTTAGAACTCCGTCGGATTCCTCTGCTAGATTACTCCGCCGTAACGGGATTCAGTCTCTGTATTCTCTTGCACAGATTTTCATACATTGAGAACCGGAATTGTGCTTGCTTAATTTCATTTTTTTCTGCTGAATTATGCTTGCTTAATTTCCTTTGTTTTCTGATGAATTTTGGCCAAATATGATCTCTCTATATGGGTTTGCATGACCTAGGAGTTGTTTGCTCAGTTGTATGTTAGTGGTGATTATTTGATGATGATTATGTTAGTGGTGATGATTTGATGATTATGTTAGTGGTGAGAAAAATGATCAGAGGTGTAGCCAACAAGCTACTGTAATCAACTGAGCTCAAAAACAAAAATAGGATTTAGATTTCTTGCTTTAGTTTGTCCTCTAGTTTCCGGTTGCCTAATATGGCTTCCCACATTATATCTTCCATTCATTCCGCTTTATATTATATGTAGTTCTATCTGATGACTTCTTAAATTATTTACAGTTCCAATTAGTCATGAGAGCTTTGCTATGTGGTGTGCTGATTTTAAAACTTATACACATAGTCAGATTTGACTTGGAGGTTCTGCCTTTTCTTTAGTTGCGTGTGTGTATCATCTTTGACTGCTTTTCTGATGTCTAATGAAATCAGTCTTTGGATTTTAATTAGCAAGATACCTACATTAAGCAATATGATGTTTCTCAGTTTTTATCCTATCAGGAGCATCATTATGTTGTGGCTTTCGTAATATTACCTCTAAACTGTTATTTGCTTATTGAATGTTGTGTCTGAGGTACATCGTGGTTATCACTCATGTAGCAGGTTTTCAGTTAGTTACTATTTTCATGCAGACTGATGTCCAGATGAACATGTGGATGAAGCATGGAATTCTTTGACGGTTCTTATTAGTTATATGTTTTGGTATTGAGACTCATGAGATTCTGTTTTATTTGTGGTTTGATAGTAATTCTTTGATTCTAAAGTGAGATAGGCTCTGTATATCTTGTCTATCGTTTTGGATGTAGAGTTGAGTTGAGTTTTTAATTAGTTGTTGCCTTAGCCTGGAATTGCTTCTACATTTTGTGATCTTATGATCAGGCAGCATTTGAATTTGAAGCACCTTCCAGATCAGGTAACATTTGATTTTATGGCTGAATCATGTAGAGGTTGTTTTACATATCCTCACTAAGGCTAAAATCACGTGAATTCTTGATTTATTTATTGTCTTTTGTTGATAATATTCCAGGGAAAAACTATCAGAATGTTTGTTGAAACACCTTTAAGATCGAGTTACATCATAATTCTACATATATCGTTACTTTAGGCTAAAATCATATGAATTATTTATTTATTTCTAGCTTTTTATTGATACTGTTGCAGGGCCAAACTATGTCCATGTCCAGAAGATCAACAATAGATAATGTTGCATAGGGTGATTGATTGAAGAAATTATTTGTATCTGTAGGTTATTGAGAACCAGGAATAGATAAGACGACTAGGTTTCATGATTAGTGTTTGTACAAATGTTATCATCTTTGTTTAAAATAATGGTTCTTGACCAAATTCTGATTAACTCTTTATACATCTCCAGTTTTCTCAATGTTATTTTATTTTTTCCTTTATTATGCGGTGACTCTGCATATAGTTTGCTTCCCCTTTTATATCACATGTGTATCAGATCTCGAGACGGTCATATATCCGAGGAACCAGAGAAGATTCAGAAATTTTGAGAAAAGGTAGTTTAATCTCATCTTCTGAAATTTCTATTTTGAGTATTGTAATTATGTGTTATAGCTTGATAGTTTTGTTCTTGTTTTCGAGGGACAAACCAGTATATGATCAAGGCGGGTGGAATGAGCAGCCCGTGGTATCGGATGGCATGTTGTGGACGTTTTACTGGTATTGTCTTGTTCTTATTCAGAAGTTTCTCTTCAATGTATTGCGTTTTGCAAGGTGAGACTGCTGTGACTTTTGTGGGGTTTAATGTTTTTCAAGTATAATAGAGCACGATACCCTGATTGTCAAACTAAAATAGCCGAGCCTTCTTTATGTTTACTGTGCGGTAAACTGTGTGTCGCTGTATCTACATCAAATCCGACTTGTTGCAGGTTCACTATAATAAGCTTTCAGTTTTTTTTTTTTTTTTTAAATCCAGTATTTACTTACTCTACTTTTTGGTTTGATTGGAAAAGAGTACATAAATGCCAGATTCATAGATTAAAATGTGGTGTTGGTGGAACCGGGGTGTTTTTGTTGTTCAAAGTAAGCTAATACGCTGGCCTTTTGTTTGCATCTTCATTTGTTTTGCTAGTTACTGAGGGTTATGATGTTCACTGTCTTAGAGAACTTCAATTTTGCTGCAAAAACTTAATCGGTGGAAGTTATGGCATTCCCTATACTTGGATGAATTTGGAGCCGAGGTAATACTTGTCATACATGTTCTTGGTATATTTCCATTTCCATTTCTTTATGAAAACCACAAGATCTTGTCAAAAGCTGAATGAATATGCCTCCTTTTGGTAATGTATGTTGTTTCTCATGGAATCATTAGACTGCTGGTAAGCCATCTCATCTTTCCTTTTGTAATTAAATAAACATAGGAAAGCTTGTAATTGGTGAATGCACTTAGCAGGTGTTGTATAGGGTGCCGATCGTCGACTTGTGTTGTATAGAAGCATCTTGTACAGTTGCTGAATAAAATAGGTTTGTTTCTTCAATATAACCATTTTGGTTAATATTTTGGATTCAAGCATCGTTTCAATTGTGTACTATTTTCAATTGATTAGTAGTTATTAGTCAAATTTGGGTAGATTAGTAGTTATTAGAAATTTGTGGGTATACTAGTAGTTATTAGAAATTTGTGGGTATATTTGTAGTTATCGGAAAGATTTGGGTTGAATAGTAGTTATTAGAAATATACGTATTGTATTGTTTAACATTAATAGACTGAATTGCAATTAATGAAACAATTAGGGTCTAGATTATAAATTGCAATTTTTTTTATTCTCCTTATGGATTCACGACGCTTCCAACCGTAGTCCATTCTCTGCGACGTTGCAGGTGGAGATCTAGTTTGGACGATTTTAAGCATCGCTAAATTATACGGCCTCTTGAAGCGTCACGGAAATATGACGGCGTCTTTACACGTCACAAACATAGAAGTGACGCTTACTTGTGTCAAATAATTTTAGCGACATGCTGAATACATACACTTGCTCTAAACGTCACTAGTTGTTTTAGCGACGCCTTTAAGTGTGATCAATTAGCAAAATTTGCGTTAGCAAAATTTGCGTCACTACTGAAATTTTCTGTTGTAGTGATGGATGAAAACAAAATTATTTATCTATGATGAAAGACTAAAAGTTATGTCTCATTTAGGACTGTTTTTTATGATTTAGTTTTTTTCGAACTGAACTGAACAAATAATATCAAACTTAATTGAATTGAAATAAATTAAAATTTAATATATTTTGATTTTTCTAAAATTAACAAACATACATATACAATAAATATTTTAATTCTGGGCCCTTTAAACTCAGGGCGTGATGCCGGCGCATGTAATGCCCACCCAAAGGACATGCGTACTCTTCACCCAAAACCTTAGATTAGATCCTTAGAGCATCTCCAATGCTATGAATGTCATCCATGTTTTTAGGTGACAAATGTCATGATATTATAGAACTTTAAAGTGACATAAGCACATAATTTTTGAATGTTGACATTCTAAATTTTTTGATCTCCAATGCAAACTTCTCTTTGGACATGTTAATTAATATTTTAACCATTAACTTATATTTATTCAAAGCACTCATTTGAAATAAAATTAAAAGTAGTGATATTTGTTTATAATGTTAATTAACAGTTATTACAAAATAATTTATAACATACTATTAACATCCAAGTAATTTTAAATTTAGCATTTGAAATCCAATTTCAACTAAATTCAAAATTTTATAAGCAAAATATAACTAGAATATGTTTAGAAGTCATTACTATAATTTAGAAGTCGTTAATATAATTTTATTTAGAATAAAATGACAATTATATTCAAGCAGCATATACATAAAAAGTGAAATTTATACTAACCATGTTTTATGAGATAAAGGCCCCGTTTGGCAACAACGTTTTGGAGGAGAGTTTTGTTTTTTTTTGCTAAAAATAGATTTTGACTGGTCAAACAGCTCTTTTACTTGTTTGGTGAAAAGCGTTTTCCATGGAGCTTTTTGGATGAAAACTCTTGTTTTCAAAACGCTCGAAAAGGAAGCTTTTTGGATGAAACCTCTTGTTATTAATTGTACAAATATTACAAATTTTCCTTTTTACCCTTTCTTTTATCTTAAATAATATTCTTTTATCCTTCCCTTTGTACGTAACTTTATTTTTGAAATTTTTGTTTGAAGGTATCACGTAATATCTAACATTTTTGCTTGTACATGATTAATTATTTTGATTTGTACTAATTTTTATTTCTATCACTTTTATTTTTAAATAATTATTTTAAAGTTTTAGAGTACAATTTAATAATTAAATATAAAGTCATTATATATGTTAGTGATATCATTCCAAAGAAATACGAATAAATATAGATACAAGTACTAGAAATATTTTTCTACTCTTCAAAATAAAAGTCACACAAAAATAAAATTTATAATTTAAATTATGCCGAGGTCCATTTCTGTCATTTAACATAACAAACAGTTATTATCCATTTATCATTTACCAAACAACAATCTAAAAACCGCTAGTCAAAACAGATAGTCAAAACAGCTAATACAAACCGCTAACAGCTAATACAAACCGCTAACAGCTAACATCTATTACAATCCGCTAACAGTTAACAATTAACAACTAGTTCCCAAACGGGGCCAAAGTATATTAGGTTTTTGAATAATTTATATTTGGATGAATTCATAAGAAAAGGAAAGTTTTTGATAATTAATGTCAAATTTAATATAAGATAATGTCAAGTTGAGTGTCAAAAAGTAGAGGTTCTCATTGACATTGTCTCTTGAAAATTTTAACACATAGGATTGATATGACTATATTAAATGAGGATTGCATTGGAGACATGATTTTGTATGGGTGATTCTATTTACACCACCTCAATTGCTATATACACCCACCTGGCCCACCTTTACCTAAATTAATGTGTATTACTTATTCAACTTGTAAAGTTGATATTTATTACTTGTTAACTTCTAGACACAAATGGTAAGTGTTTTTGGGTAAACCCTCCCTTTATTTAATATGGTATCTTCTTATTTATATCCATTAAAAAATCATAATACAGATTTTCAGAAATATTTTAATTAGAATAG
This sequence comes from Sherardia arvensis, assembly GCA_948330725.1. Classification (NCBI taxonomy): domain Eukaryota; kingdom Viridiplantae; phylum Streptophyta; class Magnoliopsida; order Gentianales; family Rubiaceae; genus Sherardia; species Sherardia arvensis. The sequence continues at coordinate 12,027,828 of OX415244.1, forward strand.
AAATTAATAATATCTAAATTACTATTCAATTATTAAAATATTAATTTATATCAGAATAAAATATAAGAAAAAAATATATTTTTTTAAGTAAATCCACCATGGGTGGGGGGAATTTATTGGCACCCCAAACCAAAATAAACAAAACCATTTCTGGTAAAGTTTTACAGTCAGCATACATATGCAAAGCTTCCAAGCTTTTAAAAGAATAACCTATTGCAACTATTCTAGTGATCTAATACTATGGCAAAAAATCCATCCTCTAACCACTTACTTAAGGGAGCAGATTAGTGATTGATCCAGCAAAGGTCAAAGTACTACTTTGCCACCAAAAGAATGATTTCAAGAATGGAAATCCAATGTATTAGTCTAGATTGCCAAAAGAATTGCTAATCTAGTTTATCAAAATTCTTGTACAATATTCATGGTTCCTTATGAGTTAATCTGGCATGTGCGTTTCTGTTCTCTAGCAACTGAGCTGGAGCATTTATGCTTGTTTCCAGATCCTCTTCCATGAGTGTATGATCCTCCATCTTTGTGGCTTCCAGAATTCCTGTAAGGAAAATAAAAACCAGCAGTACCATATATCTTGAAGCCAAACACTAAAAATTGAATCTAAGCTGTGGCATTCCAATTTTATGAAGTTGTATTATAGCCTGAAGGCTAGAAGGAATCATGCTTGGTGTTAGAGATTGAGAGGCTTGCTGCTCAGTACTCATTTTTGCAATATAGTCTGCAGCAGTGTTTCCCTCTCTAAGTGTGTGAGTGATAGGATGCATCAGACAAAGATGATGTAGTTCATGGCAAGTAGAGAAATATTTCCAGTCTATTTTGTTAGGGTTTTGAATCCCTGTGAGTGCTATAAAGCAATCTGTTTCAACCTGGAACTGAGCCAAATTCATTTGGCTACCTATTTTGTATCCCAACTCTATCGCACATAGTTCAGCATTGATAATTGATGTACATGTAGTGTATTGCATGCATATTCTCACAACATCTCCATTTCTGTTTCCATCTATAATAACAAGCCCTGTCTGTCCATTAGAATTATAGCTAGCATCAACATTAATTTTAAAACCATTATCTGGAGGAATCCATTTTATTATTTTAACTGGTTTTGGCCTTTTCCTTTTCAGGAATGGAGCTAAACCAGTTTCAATAATAAAATGGTTCCTGATAGGGTTCCCTGTCAATGGTGATGCAGTAAAAATATTTGAGACCTGTCTAATGATTTGATGACACAGGGCCTGAGAATTAGTATTTTCGTTATCATATAGAAGCTTATTCCTCCTAGTCCATAAATTCCAGATCACCACCATAGTAGTGACTCTGAGGACTGAAGTATGGACCTTGGTTAAGCCAGAATATGATAAATAAAATCTAATTCTCTATCCCATTGATCTAAAATCAGTAACTCTGATGGCAAGTAACCTATGCATAATTGTCCATATTTCTGCACTAGCAACACATGTGTTAAAAAAATGTTCTAAGTTGTCAGAGTTACTGCAATAAGGGCATTTGGAGGGGAGATTAATACCAAATTTAATGAGTGTATCATCAAATGTGAGCAAATTATTTTTAATTCTCCAGATCAAAGTTGACACTATAGGTGGAATGGGTTTTTTCCATACCTGATTTAAAATTGCATCTTCTGTTCCCCTTCTTCTGTAAGAAAAATATAACATGATCACGACTACAATTGGAGAGAAGATGTGTGTTGTAAGTACTAATACGACTCAAATATGGAGTAATCCACACATCTGCACAAGTTTCCAATAAATTTGAACACAAATTTCTAACCAATCTAACCATTCTTCAAAATATTGACCTAATTATTCTATAATATTTTATATTGAATGTGAGTTGGAGTTGGTTGGATGATACTAACCATTTTTTGTAAAATTTTTATCAATATATTAACATATATTTTTATTAATTTTCTACATTAACGTGATTTAATACGTGGTATCAAATAAAATTTTAAAATAATTATCCAAAAATACATAATTTACCTGATATAATAATAATTTACCTAATACCATCACACCCTAATCAAATACAATAAATATGACACATGTTACTATACACGTAATAAATATGGTAGGTGCAAATATCGTTTTTTTAAAAATAATTTAACCACTGATAGTGGAGGAATGTTTATTGGGTATCCCACACCCTTGGCCTTAAATGACATAATGTTTGTTACAAGCTTAGTATAGGAAAAAGTTACAAGGACAAAAGCCCCAAAAGCACTAAGGTGCTTTCAAAAGAATAGGTTAGAACCTATACAAAAGAGAAAGACTATCAAATGCCCTTACCTTATTGAAACCTAATAGAGAATTGCCAAGGCAAAACTCAAAGCGGTACCAAAATGGAAAAAGCATTTAGAGTCTAACTGATTAAAATAGCTACATAGTAGGTCCTAAAGAACCACTGAATGGCAGAAAGTGAGCCAACTGAAGACAGTCCAGAGTAGCTGTGATGATCACAGTGGGGTGGACAAACTATGTAAGTAGATCAGGGCCTAAAGATGGTAAGCCTACCTTATCCATCAGAGAGATTGCTCTACATTCAGGAGGCAGTGTATCCCAGGTAAAAACCTCATCCTTTTTACTGGAAAGGGATATCTTAGCTAGAGCATCAGCCAATTAGTTGCCCTGTCTGAGAGCATGATGTACTGGGACTTGGATGAGTTGCCTGCCAGTGTCACAGAGATGGAAGAGCTTCCAGTGTGCAGTAACTGGATTCAGGATCATGAAGATTCCTTTGAGTGAGTCTGATTCAATATGGAAGCTACGCTTGCCATAGAAAGCTCCATAATGGTAACCATGAATGATAGCCTTGATTTCTGCTTCCAGAGGGGAGGAGGCTGTTGAAAAAAATGTTGCAGCTGAGATGAAGTCTCCATGTGTGTCCCTGATGATCATACCAATAGCACAGTGTGGATGCTGAAAAGCAGCATCCACATTAATTTTGAGACCCTTACAGGGTTTGGACCATGTTACCAATCTAGGTCTGGGTTGGGGGGAAAAGGATTTATATGGGAGGTTGGCTTGTGCAGCTAGTTGTATGTCTGCATGATGTTTTATGTTGATAGGATTGGCTGTCAAAATCAGAACAAGTAGATGCCTGATCTCTGAGATGATGAGTGTTATGCAAGGTTTCTTTTCCTCAAAAAGATATTTATTTCTAGATTTCCATAAAGACCAAACTATTATACAACATAAAAGCCTAATAAATTTAGCTTGAAATCTAGACAAGGCAGTATATGTCATATAATAGGATAATCTATCATATACTGACTGGAAAACAATATCCCTAACTCCAACAAGTGCCAGCATATGTTTCCAAATGGATGAGGCCAAGGGACACAGGTTGAAAAATGATCAATGCTATCAGAGCTGTTGCAGAAAGGGCATTTGGAAGCCAGGCTGATACCATAATGTATAATCACCTCATCAAAAGGAAGCAGAGAATTAAATAATCTCCAGACAAAGAAAGTAATCTTCTTTGGTACCTTGATTTTCCATATTTTGCTGAGACTAGCTGAGACTGGCTTATGTTCATGGAGGATCCTGTAAGCAGTTTTGAATATGAACATCTCTGTATCACTAGGCTTCCATATCAACTTATCCTCTCTGTGATCATAAGTGACTGAGGAGTGTAACAATGAGAGAAGGGTGGGATGAAGGGCACCAATTAGAGAAGGCATGTAAAAGGCCTTGTTCTGTATAAAATCAGAGACAGTTGTGGTTGCTGGAATTGAGGTGAGCTCTTGTGGGAAATGATCTATCAGAGGACCTTTTCCAGTCCAGTTGGCAGTCCAGAAATTACAGGTTCCTTTACCATGAATAACCAGTGAGTTGTGTTCACCAATGGGGTTAACTTGGCAGATCCTTTTCCAAGTTTGGGAATTTCTAGAGGATGGAGATAAAGAATGTATAAAGGTGGTCCAAAGGGCAGAGCTTGTCTGATATTTCCACCATAGTTTTAAGGAGCATGTCTGGACTATGTGTGGGATTGATTTGAAACCTAGACCATTTTGCTGTACAGGATAGCAAAGCTTGGACCATTTTCTCCATTTCCTATTGGCTTTGACTGGGGTGGATCCCCATAAAAAGGAAGCAAAGGTCTTTTCTAGGGTTTCAATGACATGTACAGTTGGGGCCATGACAGTGAAGATGTGCTGGGGGATTGAGTACAGAATTGACTGTATTAGTATGATCTTCCCACCAGTAGCAAGCCATTTTTGTTTCCAAAAACCGAGCTTATTACTAATCTGTTCTATGAGAGGGTTAAAGTGTGAGTTCAGTAACTTCCCTTCAAAAATTGGAACTCCCAAATATTTGAAGGGGAACTTTCCTTCTGTCATAGCTAGATGTTGTGAAATCAGATTTCTTTTAGCCACAGTAGCATGTTTACTCAAGAAAAAAACACTCTTGTCATAATTTATTCTCTGACCAGTGACTTTTTCAAAAGTAGCTAAGAAGGCTTTAAGATTGATCACAGTGCTCTTATTTACTGAGATGAACATAATGGTATCATCAACATAAGAGAGGTGGGATACTGGGGCTGCATTTCTAGGTAAGTTGAAATATGACAGGTTCCCAGTACTGAAAATGTAGGCAATACTTCTGGAAAAGGATCCAGTGAAGATATTAAACAAAAGGGGGGACAAAGGGTCTCCATGTTTGATACCTCTACTGGCCTTAAAGAATCCAACTGGTTTACCATTTATCAACACTGAAAACCAAGCCTGAGCCAGGTTATTCATAATGCATGTGATGATCTGATTATGGAAACCAATATTTTTCAGTATTTTTTCCAAGAAGTGCCAACTGACCCTATCAAAAGCCTTCCTTAAGTCTAATTTGATAATGCAATTAGGCTCTCTGGCTTTTCTATTGAGATGTCTAACCAGTTCTTTTAGGTAGAGAATATTATCAGAAATATCTCTACCTTTCAAGAAGGCTGTCTGGTTATCTGAAATTATTTCTGTCATGAAAGGACTGAGTCTGTGCATTATAACCTTTGAACATATCTTGTAGAGAATATTATCAATAAATATCTCTACCTTTTAAGAAGGCTAACTGGTTATCTGAAATTAATTCTGTCATGAAAGGACTGAGTCTGTGCATTATAACCTTTGAACATATCTTGTTGATGACATTAGATAGGCTTATGGGCCTATAGTCATCAAAAGATAGAGGTGTATCTTTTTTTGGTATGAGTGTGATCCAAGTTGCAGCAAAGCCTCTTGGAATGGTTGCACCACTCAGAAATTCATTGACAGCCTCCATCAAATCAGAAGAAATGATATCCCAGGATTTAATGTAAAAACAAGCTGAGAAACCATCAGGTCCTGGTGTACTATTTTTATTAAAAGATAGTACCACAGATTTTAGTTCATCCAGATAAACTTCTTTAATTAAAGAAATGTTCTGTTCTGATGTGATGCATGATGGAATCTGGGAAAGGAAATATGAATCAAAGTGATGATCACTTTCAAACTGCTCAGTGGAAAGTAAGGAGTGATAGTACTGAACAGCCTCAGTCTCAATCTCAGCTACATCTTCTAACCACATCCCAGCAGAGTTCCTAATTTTGGAAATATGCAGTTTGGATTTTTTTTGTCTAAGTGAGTTATGAAAGAACTTAGAGTTCATATCACCCTCTTTGATCCATTTTAACTGAGTTTTAGATTTCCAAAAGTGTTTTTGTTCTTTCAGTGCCTTAGTAAGTTCAGCCTTCCTGAGATTAAGTTGTATCAGTTCAGAGTCACATTGATTGTGATCAAAACTAATTTCCTGTAATCTTAGGGCTTCTTCTGCTAGTTCAACATTCCTATGTAAAAAACTTCATTATTCCAGATTTTGAGAGCCCTTTTTAATCTCTGAAGCTTCAGGAAGAACTTAATCATTCCAGCTTCATTGATAGGCTCATTCCAATTTGATTGGATCAAATTCTGAAATTCTGTTCTTTTGTACCAGGTGTTAATGAATCTAAAAGATTTAGGTACTGAGAGAATTTGTATGTCTATTGAAAGCAGTAAAGGGGAGTGGTCAGAATTCAACCTATTTAGGACCAAGACTGAAGAATTAGGGTAGAGTGTATTCCAAGAGTGGGTACACAATCCCCTATCTAGTCTTTCTATAGTAGGTCTGAGCCTTCTATTTGTCCAGGTGAATTCATTTCCCACTGTGTGTATATGAATCAAAGCAAGCTTGTCAATAAATTTCTAAAAATCCCTCATACTTCCCATTTTGGGTGTAGATGGACCTTTATAATCAGATAATGAAAGCATTGCATTGAAATCACCTATATAGAATGTATCAGACAAGGGCAAGGCTAATAGATCAGACCACAAAGCCTTTCTGTCATTTCTGTTTCTTGCACCATACACAAAAACACCAGTCATTTGAATATTGATATTAGGTTTTTGTATCTGTGCATATAAGAACTGCTCATTATCTTGTAGGACATTAACAGTTAAATTGTTGTTCCAGAAAAGCCAGATTTTAGCATTTGCAGAAAAAGCACAGTTTGTAAAATGAAGTATGTTCATATAATGCTGAATTTATGAATTATCATGCCAGGTTCAATCAAACATAATAATTCAATGTGTAGATCAGATATGAGAGTGATTAGTCTATCCAGTGTTGTTTCCAACCCCTGAATATTCCAAACTAGACTATATATTTTATGATTTTTTACAATCATTAAAAACATATTTTTGAAGATTTTTGGATGAGCTGGTAGAAAAGCCCATTTTATTAAACTGAGTGAAGAAGGATTTCAGTTTTACCTTCTGAGCTGATGCCAATTTAGGTAATTTGGCTTCATTTCCTGTTGTGTTTGCTTGAGGGTCATCATCAGACTCAGAGTCTTAGATGAAAGTTTGTAGCTCCTCTTTGTCTTTTTCCAGTGGTGAGAATCTGTTCCTATTTCTAGATTGAGATAAGAAGAGCAGACTGTTAGATTTAAATAGAGGGGGAGGGATGCCTTGCAAACCTGATGGGATGGATATATCATCCTTTGCAAATGATTTCCTGAAGTTTGGCTTATGAGACACCAAAGTGAAGGGATCTTCCTTCTGAGGGTCAGTTTTTGCTTTCTTGTAGTTGGGGGGTAGGGTTGCTTTTCTGAGAGTGGTTTGGGAATTGTAGGAGGTAGATGGATTGTCTGAAGTGGAGGATGATGTACATGAATGTTGGAGATTGGGGATAAGTGGAGTGGAAGTTGGGAGGGAGGTGGCAGTCAAGTAAGTGGATGGGGAAATCAGAGGTGTGTTTGGCTGAGTGTGTTGGACAGAAGGGATGACAGGTGACTCAGGGGTAGTTGAGATGAGGATCTGAGAGGGCATCTCATTGATAGGCTCAGGGGTGGTGATGATGTTAGCTATTTGGTTATGTCTGATGGTTGCCTTGACAGTTGTTATAGTCTTCCTTTTCCTGATTTTGTTCCTCTTCACCTTGTGTAACCTCTTCTTTCCAAAGGAGAAGTTGTCGGTTGGTAGGGATGGAGAAGGTATCTGTGAGGCTTGTGTCTGAGTGTCAACAGGTGCAGGGTTCTGTGTGTTGATGTTGGGGTTGTTTTGGGGGGTGGCCTGAGTGGAGGGCTTATTTCTATAGTTGAGTTCAGGGTGGAGCAACCTACATATAGCAGAATCATGGCCAACCTTTTTACAGTGGGAGCAATATCTAGGAAGGCTCTCATATTCTAGTTTAACTTTGGGACAAGAGGCTGTGGAACCTTGTCTAATCTCCGTGGGTATGGGCTGCTGTAGATCAAGTTCAACACATTGTTTAATGGCTGAGGGTCTAGTAATTAACTGAGTGGCAGCATCAACTTTGATAAAGGTTCCTATAGTGTTCCCCAACTGTTCTAAGACTGAAACATTGTAGTAGTAAACATGGGGATTATAGAGAGTTACCCACACCGGAACTATAGGTGATTCTGTGTGTACTGAGAATTCAGGAGTCCAGCGCAAAACTCTCATGGGATAGCCTTCAATTGTCCAGTTGGATTTCAGCCAACAGCGCTGGAAGTCTTCTTTGCAGGCAAATCTGATAAGAACATGGCGGTGATCGATGGCCCCTAATTGGTAACTTCCGGCGAAATCTGCAGTTTTGAAGGCTGATTCAATAGCTAGCATAGAGGGCCTCCCCATGCTGAATTTCCCGATGAGCGCATTGCGGTATGGGCGACTGAGGATCTCAATTTTCTCCGGTGTAAAGATGCAGGCAAGTTCCCCTTTGTACTCCGATATAGCTTTGATCTCCGGGTTGGAAGGGAGTGATGTGGAGAGAGGGGGGCTTTGGATTTTAGGGCGGTAAGGAACAATTTCTGACCGTTAATAGTCGGAGGCTCCGCCATTACGGCGGAGCGGTGGTGGCTAACGGTCGTTTTAGAGGGCTCTGACAGTGTCAGAAGCCTCCTAACGGTAAGAAAACGGCCGGAAAAGATCAGAAGTTGTAATAATGTTTAGAGAGAAGGCGGAGAGAGTTTTAGAGAGAGAAAGCTGAAATCTCATAGTGTGTTGGTAGGTGCAAATATCATTTTATTCTATCTACACCACATCGTCCACCAATTTTTTATTATACCGACGTTAATTTCACCGCCTGAGTGGTGTAAATAGCAACACCCTATTCTATCTACACCACACGGTCCACCAATTTTTTATTATACCGAGATTAATTTCACCACTTGGGTGGTGTAAATAGCAACACCCTTTTGTATAGAAAGTCTATCATAATGACGTGTCAATCAAAATTTATTAAATTGACAATCACATTGGAGATGCTCTTAAATACACCGACTCTCTCTCTCCATACCTGCAATCTCCCCGTGTCCAACAGCCTAATTTCCAGATTTGAGTTGATCTAAAACCTTATCCCGCCCGTGCTTAAATTTTTTCAACCGATAATTTTCTAAGATTGGAGAAAGGATCCGGACAGGTTAGATCTAAAATTTTCAAAGATCCAATTTTGGTGGACATACTAGATGGAAGGTGATTCGAACACACCACCTTAATTCTAAGATTTGAACAATTTATGTGCGCTTATATTGGTTTTTAGCTCAAATACTGAAAGATTTTGTGTCTATATAAGTTCTTAGTTTAGTTGATCGGTTCTTTTGATCAGCGAAAATCTTTCGACTTATAAGGACATATACGGATTCGTATGAATTAATTTGTAGACTATCCAACTAGGTGGTTCACTTGACGAACAAATTCGGTATTAGTTACATTTATTTTTGTTTTTTTGTCTCAAAAAAGTTAGCCAATTTAACATGCATGTGAAAACAATGTGGAATGAATGATTCTATGGAGATCTATAGTTTCAATGAGATAGAATTACTAATTCATCTATCTATTTAATCAGTACGCGATTCATTAGTCATATTACATGAAAGTTCTTGCGCCCACAACAATCTTCGTGTTTTTAGTTGTGGGGTTTTGACATACTGTTCTGACGTTGTGTATCGAAATTTCATTATATTTATGTTGCTTTCCTACGCATTTACAGATTTAAGATGTTAAGTGTAACTAAAATTTGGGAAATTTTTAATTAAAGGCGGTATAAATTTCATAACTTGAAAATGAGGTAATTTTTGCATAATTTCTAAAAAGAGCTGTAATTTATTAGTTTATATTCATATAATTTAAATATTGGTTTCAACCCCTGTTTTATAGTTGAAATTTAATTATAAATTTAGTTCAGTTTTGTGGACTCTAACTTGATTAAAATTTAATTCAGTCATGGCTAATACTTTTAATATTTGATGAATTTTAAATTAGTTCACACGGAAATTAAGAATTCAATTCAGTTTGATTTTTCTAAATTCCACGAAGTTCGTTTAATTAAAATGTTGGTTAACTTAAATCAAATTTAGTGTTTCATCCGAATTTTAATAATTCAATTCCGTTTTATTATCCCAATTTTAATAATTCAATTCAATTTTATTAAGTTTGCAAAATTTTGATTTACATTCACATAAAGAATATCTTAAATTTTAAACTGAATCTGAAAAATCTTAATGAAACTAAACTAAATTATAATTATACAAAATTAATTTTAATTTATTTCAACTTCATAAAATTTAATGAAATTGAACTAAATTGAATTTAATGTTATATATTTAGATGTTGAAAATAATCTTAATTGAATTAGAGTAAATTAGTGAGTTTAAACCACGATAATCTGAGAAAATCAGCCTTCTCTCTCTCTCCCTCCCTCCCTCCTTCCCTCGCGAAAGTCAACATCCCAATCTGAACCTTGTGGAGGGATCGCCGGCCGGCTTTTTTCGCCGCCGTGCTGATCACCTCCCCCCATACCCTTAGATTAGATCTTCTCCGCCCATCCCCCATCCCCAAACCCAGAAGCTTAATCACCTCGAAAAGCTAGGATTTTCTCTCCGGCAAACTGTAGATCCGGTTGACCCATCTCAAAAACAACAGTTTTTCTTCAGATCCGGTCATCGTTGCTCTTCCGCCGGGGGATTCCAGCGATCTTATCCACCCGGCGTCGCCAATACACGTACCTGCTCGGAACGAGACGTCGTTCCCATCTGTTTCATGGCTGCAGCGAGCTCCGCACGCCGGCGGAGTTTTCACCGGACAACCGTGAGCTCTTTCTTTCCGTCACCGGCATAGTAATCACCAGATATGACTATCCGAACAACTAAAGGTGCAGAGGAAAGACGACGCGCCACCACGAAGAAGCTGGAAAGGGAGAACTCTGTCACACGCGTCGGGCACGCGCGAGAGCCTCCCCCACGCGCCGACGTAGCAGCGCGTGCATCACACGCACCACCCATGCGCGCACGCGCCGACTACCGGCTGCGTGTTTCTCCACGGTTCACAGCCCGTCACTCCCCAACAACATGGAGGCCTCTACAAGATTTGCTTCTTTTCTTTTTATTTTCTTTATTTACTTTTCTGTGTTTTTTTTAGATTTTCTTTAATAAGGGGTACATGCTTTGAACTGGTTTTTGATGGAGTACTGGTAGGGTGTTTTTGTCTGCCAGTCTATTTTTCTAACCGGTCATTTGTTTGGAAAAATAGACCGACTTCTGATATGATTAATAGGATAGACAGGAGAAAACCGAGTCAAGGGAAGTTTTGACTATCCCTATGGCAACTCTGTCTTAATTAGATTTGTAGTCTGTACAGGTAGAAATGTCTATGACATGGATTCTTGATGCAGATAGGCAACTCACTGGCATTCTGATAATATGTGAGCAAACTAGAAAGTCCCATGCTAGTTTGAGACTTCCTAGGGAGTGACATGTTGTAAGAGATGTCGTTCCAGTGTTGTACCCAGTATGCAGTCGGTATGTCTGACTGGGACTTCTGAAAGCGCTGATGGTTACAACCTTGACCTTATTAGACCCCATTTTCTAGTATTAGGGTAGACAAGCCATTATCGGCTAGTTAGACATGATGTTACTGCCATCGATGCAAAGTATTAAGGAATGCTCTGTAATCACTCAAACAGGGTATGGAGAAGGCATACTCCTCCTACCCACAAATTGCCTCCATATTTGGAGATAATTGGTACTTCATGGATATATTCCAGGGTGTGGTGAGCCCATAAATCTCACTCCACCATAGTGTGATTTTAATTAAAAAAAATAGTGAGTTTAAACCAAACTGAATTGAATAGAATTGAATAAAAATAAAAGGAATTATAACTGCAAAACATGGGGCATACATGTCTTTAAACCAATATTTAAGTTAAATAAATATAGGGTATTAAATTACCGTTCTTTTTAGAAATTATGCAAAAATTACATCCCATTTTCAAATTATGAAACTTATACCTCCTTAATCAAAAATTTTCCCTAAAACTTTTTGAGGAAGTATGCTAAAATTTCTACATGTACAATATCCTAAAATTGCACATGTAGAAATTTGGCATATAGCTTAAAAAAGATTTTACATTTGCAATTTTAGGATATAGCTTAAAATTTTTGGCTTATAGCTTCATCTAAAATTTCTACATGTGCTATATGCCTCTCCTTTTAATATTTTTTCTTCTACGATTCTTTAAAGCCCATTAAATTTCAAGAGTATATCTCTCAGAAGTCCTTTTTGCAAAATATTATTTGTATTGCGTATATGTAGTTATATCATATTTATTATAATATTTTCGTTAACATGAATTGAAGAGTCCAGAAATATCAGAACGATTTAGTTGATTATTTTGCAGAAGTTTTTATGTTTATTTTTTGATAAAACCTATGATATATATTGATTAAACCATAAAGTTTAGATTACATAAAATTCTTCTTAATCTATTCACCATATTATGCTCACTAGATAGGTTATCCCTACTCTTTCTAATAATACAGAAATCTAACAAGGATTTAGCTAATGACATTATACTGGAAACCATACTTTTTTATCTCAAGAGGTGTGCTAGCAGGATCATTTATCGCGTCAGTGAGTATTGCAGAGTCTGTAACCATAATCAGTCTACGGCAGCCTCGTCTGAGAGCAGCTCTTAGGGCTCTCCAGCATGTCTCCGCTTCTGCTTGTAGGGGAGATACCGCTACAAAGAAATCAGACCCTGTGACATGGTAATCCATAGGCCATCCTAGCTTCCACAACCTCCAACCTCCTGTTCCTAGCAGTTGGTTTTTCCTAAATGAGCCAACTACAGAAGCGTTCTGGGATGACTCCAACTGCAGCTCCATGCTTTATATCATCCAGAGTGACATTCCTGTTGGAATTCTCCCTTGCCCGTTCCGTGCCTGACAGGGAAGTTTGGTTTCCTGTGATTACTCTTCCTCTAGTCTTGATGACCTGAATTTCAGCTTTGGCCTGGTCCCAGCACCATTCTGATGATTGGAGAGACTGATGAAACACCATGTGATTTCTCTGTTTCCAAATCTGCCATAAAACAACAATGTATGGTATTATCTCTTCCTCCTGTGTGGTGGAGGAAATGATTTGAAAAATCCATGTGTTGAAAGGGGTGGCTGGCTGTTGGATAGAGACTCCAGCCTGATTCTAAATCTGTCTTGATTCTGGACAGCTTAAGAATAGATGTGTTTTATCTTCCTGAGAATGTGAGCATCTGCTGCAGTTGGCCTGTGCTGAAAGTTTCCTAATCTTTCTGTTAGCTTGTGTAGGTAGACATCCCATGATTCCTTTCCATAGGAAAGTGAGGAGCTTCAGAGGAACATTGAAACTCCAAAGTCTAGCCCAAAACTTCCTTCCCTGATCTTATAGTCTGATTGAAGTTTGACCTTGCTGAGGCTGATCCATGGCAATGTGATATCCCACCTTTGTCTTGTACTCCCCGTTTTTGGTCCATTTCCAAAAATGGGTGTCTTGAGCCTCAGGATTTATATGTAATGTCATTATGTGGGGGATTACCTGGGTAGGGAAGATGTTTTTGATCAAAGGCATCCTCCATGAGCTATTCTGATGATCTATCAGATGTTCCACCCTAAGATTGGTGTGTGTAGAGATCACTCCAGTGTTCAGAATGGGATTCGGGATGGTAGGGATCCAGTTATCATGAATCTTGACCTCCTTTCCATTAGCTACCTTCCAATGTAAGTTCTTTGTTATCAGTTCAGAGGCCCATACAACTGACTTCCATCCCCAAGAATCTCCAGGCCTAATCATAACTGATCTTATTGAATCAGTCTTCAGATATTTGGCCTGATACACCCTACATAATAAAGAGGAACCTCCTTTTAATAGGTTCCATGCATGTTTGGCTAATAGGGCTTTGTTTAGACCCACTGAGGATCTGAGACCTAAACCTCCCTCCAATTTGGACTTACAAAGAGTTTTCCAGGCCTTCCAATGGAGTGTTCTTCCATCTAAAGTTCCTCCCCATATAAACTGTGATGTCATAGCATCTATCTTTTTCAGAATACAAAGAGGAATTCTGAAAATACTCAGTGGATACACAGCTATTGATTGCAGAACATGTTTGGCCAGAGTCATTCTTCCAGAAAAATTCAAAAGCTTTACCTTCCAGGATTCATATTTCTGCTTCACCTTGAGGATTAGATTATGGAAGATCTGGGATTTTCTCTGATCAAAAATGATAGTTGAGCCTAAGTAAGTACCCCCTATGCCCTCCATTTGTATGTTAAGCCTCTATCTGATGAAAGCTTGCATCTGCACAGTAGTATTAGGGTTGAACTTGATAGCACACTTGTTGTGGTTTAGCTGTTGTCCAGAGAAAACCACATAAGTGTTTAAGATATGTGCAAAATCCTCCACTGCTTGCTGTGTACTCTTGATGAAAAGAATACAATCATCAGCATACATTATATGAGAGATTACTGGACCTCCTCTTGAAATTTGAACCCCTAAATGCTTATTGTGGTTTAGCTTATTTTCCAGCCATGCAGACATATGTTGCTGACAAATGATGAATAGGTATGGGGATAAAGGGCAACCTTGTCTTAGTCCTTTATTTGGGAAAAATGATTGGCTAACCTCACCATTAATCTTTATCTGGTAGGATACTGTTTGAACACAAAGCATGATCAGATCAATTAGGGATTGTGGGATCTGTGTGTGTTTAAGTGCTTCTTCCAAGAATCTCCAAGACACCCTATCATATGCTTTGCTCATGTCCAGTTTGATTGCTGCCATGCCAACCTTGCCTTTCTTCTGCTTTCTCAGATGTTCCATAACCTCATGAGCCAACAGAACACTTTCTGATATATTTCTTCCAGGGACAAAACCATGCTGATTGTCAGAGATTAGGAAACCAATGTGTTTCTTTAACCTATTTGCTATCATCTTTGCAATGATTTTGTATTTAACATTGCAAAGAGATATAGGTCTAAAATCCGAGGGGGATTTGGGGATTTTGACTTTAGGTATGAGGATGATCTGTGTACAATTCCAATCTAGAGGAAATTTATTACCTTATGTTACCTTGAGGATGGCTGAAACCACAAAGTTTCCTACTGTGCCCCAATATTGCTTATAAAAGCCTACTGGAATGCCATCTTCCCCAGGGGAACCCCAAGATCTCATGGACCTGACTGTTTCCCAGACATGATCTTTGGTGAAAGGAGCTTTTAGACTATCAATCTGGGCAGTGGACAGCACCTGGTTATTTGTTTCCAAGAATTGTTGTATAGAAACTGAGTTCTATGGTTGGGCAGATGAGGTACTGGTATTTGTAGTTGTTGTGCCATTTACTTCTGACTGTGGATAAACATGCACCTGTCTTATATGGTCACTGATGATCTGGACAACTTTTGTGCTCTCAGTGTGCCAAATGCCATCATCATCCATAATGCCTTGTATGGTGTTCATTTGCTTTCTTCTGGTAGCCCACCTATGGAAAAACTTTGTATTTCTCTCCCCAAAATTCATCCAATGTAGTTTAGTTCTTTGCTTCCAGTATTCAGATTGTCTCTGCTCCAACTCCTTCTTCTGTGCTACAAGACCTTTGATCCTCAAGTGATTTTGATGTAAACCTGAACCTGCCTGAGCTTTCTCTATCTCAAAATCAATGTTCTTTAATTTATTGTCCATCTGGCCAAACGCTTGTCTGTGCCAATTGCACAAATGAGAGAGAGAGAGAGAGAGAGAGCTGCAACTTTCTGGACAAACAATCCACCTCACTTACATTAGCCTCACTTATATTAGATTGTATTTGTAGATCCCATACTCTTGAAATTATCTGCTTTGGGGCTTCCATCTATGTCCACATGGCTTCAAATATTTTGACATGTTGTCTCCTCCTGTTTTCAGGTTGAAGTTCCAGTAGGATTGGGCTGTGATCAGACTAGGAAAAAGGCAGATTGTTTACCTTTGCAGATGGCCATAATCTGTCCCAATCCTTGTTGGCAAAGGCCCTGTCCAACCTCTCCACTATAGTATGTGGAGGATCTTGATTATTTGTCCAAGTAAACCAGAGGCCTGTTGAGCTTACATCTTTCAGTTGGTGACTCCAAATAAGATGGTGAAGTTGTGATTGTAGATGAGATGGAACTTGAGAACCTCCTCTCTTGTCCTTCTGATCCAGAATTTGGTTGAAATCTCCAATCACAACAGTGGGGAAACTACTGAAATAATGCAACGAAGATAATGTATTCCAAAATGAAGGCCTAGATGCTGCAGATGGTGGTCCATAAACCGCTAGCAGACACCATTTCTGGCCATTTGCAGAAGAAACTAAGCATGCTAAGTAGTTGCTATCTATTTGATCAACTACTAAATCTACCTGATCTGACCAAAATAATGCCAAACCCCCAGACCTACCAGCTGCGTCTACTATGCAAGCATGTCTAAAATACGAATTTTCCTGCCAACGAGCAAAAACACTCTCGTTGACTTTAGTTTCTAGTAAACACAAAATACTAGGGGTAAACTTATGCAGCAGCTGGTTGATCTCTTGGAAAGTAGGGGCGTTGATACAACCCCTACAGTTTCACACAATAGACCTCATGGTTGAACGAGTGGTTGATTTGGTACAACCACCGGAAAACCTTGATTAGTGGCCTGATCTGCAGCCACTTGCAGCACTGGTAGCCTTCTTGAGGACACCTCCTCATCACCACTGCTGGATGATTCCTCAGGATCTTCTTCATTGATCAACTCCAAGACTTCTTCCAATCGCTCCTCTCCCACTTCCTCATCTGATGACAGTAGTATGATGTTATTTTCCCTCCCCTCCATTGCACTTGTTCGTTCTCCCTCCTATTGATTGAGAACATGACTCAGGATCACCTTTTCTGCGCTTGGGGGATTGCAGTTTAGCTTATGGGAGCTCTACCATGCTTCCACTTCCTTCAGACCTGGATCTTTTCTTGCCTTGGACAACACCCGTCTGTACAATTGGTTCTGATGCGGCGCGGCTTATGCCTCTAACATTCCAGTTATAAGAGACATTGTGAGGATCGTGGGCCAAGTCAACGGGTCATGTTACTTGGTCAAGGGCAGGCCCAAGAGGCCCAATGATGCTGCGGGAATGGATGGCTAGCATGGGCTGGCATGGGTACGTGCCAGGACCACCAGAGGCCCATCAGCGTGCCTAAAACCCTAGGCATTGAACCTGGGCATGAGATATAAAAGGAAGGAGGAGAAGAGAAAGAGAGGTAAGCTCACAAATACTATTGAAAGGGATATATCATAAACACTGTCAACCGACTGACTTTGGCATCGGAGCGGGAACGGCTATCGCTCTCCCCGTGCTGACCTAGCCATTCCCTTTCCCCGTGCAGGTAGCCCGTTGACAGCTCCGTTCAAGGAGAAGCTCATATTTGTGGCTGTAACATTGGTGCCGTCTGTGGGGATCCTTGTTATTCTTACAGCCCACGCACTCAATCGATGAGTGGAGAAACCAGCAGTCAGATCCCGGCCCTGACCGATCTGACTGGGCGCGAGGACAATGAAGATGAAGAGCTCGACCAATACTCGGTCAAGCATCCCGCCGCTCGCCGGCTGTCGAGCCAAGTGGTGGGACCGGAGTCAACGCCGAACCCCGCCCTGGGGGAAGCAAAGGAGAGCATGGATCTGCTCTAGCGCATCGTCAACTCCCAAGAGCGCATGGCCAACCAGATCCACGAGTTGCAGAGTCTGAGCGCTAGAGCGGGAAAGATCACCCCGAAGCGCCTGTTCCAGGGTGTTAACGCGATGAAGCAGAAGGCGCCCGACGAGTCAGAACCGCTGGCGCAGGGCGTAGAGACAAACCCCATCCCGGTCACCCATGATGATGAGGACTCGGGGGAAGATGAAGATCCAGAGCAGGTATGGGCGACCTCGTACATTCACAAGCCGAAAGTCCCGCCGCGAGTTCCTGTTCACCGGCGCCTCGCCGTGAACTGGACCCCGCCGGAAGGAGAGAAGCTCCGAGGAAGCCCGTTCACCCGGTCGGTGATGGAGTTCGTAGCCGACTCGAAGATCCGTATCCCCCCAAACTTGGGGTCATACAACGATTCAACGGACCCGGCCGACCACATCCATACCTTCACAACGTCCATGTCGACATACAGCACTCCCGAGCCAATCTGGTGCCGGGCGTTCGCCACGACCCTCAAGGAGGCGGCGAGGCTATGGTTTGCCAATCTGGAAAACGACAGCATTTCCAACTTCGCGAAGCTGGAGGACCTCTTCCTGACGCGGTTCATGCAGAAGAAGAAGTTCGCTCTCACCACACAGGACGTGCTGCGGATCAGGCAACGGTCGGGCGAATCGCTCATGGACTACTACGAGCTGTTCATCACCGAGTGCAACAAAGTGGAAGACAGGCTGGACGAGAAATGGCTGGTCGAGATTTTCATGCAAGGGTTAACCCACACCCTCTTGAAGGTTCGGCTGTCGAAGAAGCCTGTTTTCACGTTGTACAAGCTCCACATCAAAGTCGAGGAGTACCACAGAGGTGACAAGGCCACCAAGGATATAACCTCTGGAGGGGAGTCAAGGAAGGACAAGTCGAGAGGGTCTGTGAAGGATCGGCTGGGTAGCAGAGAAGAACCGTCGAAGGACAGATCCTTCACGCCTTTGACCAGGACCCCTAAGCAAATCTTCATGGTCGTGGCGGATTAGGGGATTCTCCCGGTCCCCCGCAAGATGAAGTTGCCGCCCTCAAAGAGGGACATGAGCCTTTACTGCGACTACCATGAGGATCACGGCCACGACACTGACGAATGCATACACCTCAAAAGAGACATTGAAGCCTGCCTCAAGCGGGGGCATCTCAAGAAGTATGCCAAGGAGGCCCGGGAGTACAACAGGGAAGAGTACTCGTCGCGATCAGGTGAACGTCAGACTGAACGAGGAAGCGAGCGTTGAGGTGAACGGTCGCGCGATCGGTTGACAGGACCCAGGTCCAAGGAAGTCGCTCGGGCCGAAAAGAAGGAAGAGTTGGGAAAGAGGCGAAGGTATGAAGACATTTCCTCGCAGGATGAAGAGCCAACCGCTCCCACCGGCGCGATACTCGCTATCATCGGGGGGAACGCAGGAGGAGCCACAGAGTCTCAGAGGAAGGCGCGTTGCCGCAAGACGCCCGAGCCGACGCCTATGTCAAGGAGGCTGACGCCGGAGGAGGTGATCACCTTCAGTTCCGAGGATCCTGTCCCAGACCGACCTGCTGGGGGCGATGCCGTGGTCATCACAGTGAAAATCATGGACAAGTTGGTGCACCGCGCCTACATCGACGGTGGCAGCTCAGCGGAAATCATGTATTGGCACTGTTTCGAGAAGCTGGATGAGAACACGCGCAAGGGATTGGCCCCGACGGCCACACCGTTGGTAGACTTTGCGGACCGGACCGTTTGGCCAGAGGGAATCATCACCCTGCCGGTGGTGGTCGGGACGACCCCCCGCAGGAAAATTGTGGACCTTGAGTTCATTGTGATCAAGGCGCACAGTCCATACAACTTGATACTCGGCAGGCCGGCACTGGCAGCCCTGAAGGGGATCGTGTCCACCCTCCATTTATTGCTGAAATTTCCCACGAGGGAAGGGATAACGACGGTATGGGGCGATCAGCAGAAGGCGAGGGAGTGCCACCGAGTGGCTCTCAGAAAGAGGAAGAACCCCGAGGAACCGTCCGGACAACCGTCGGACGGGACGTCCGGTAGAACGTCGGCTCGAAGGGTGCAAATGGTATCCCCGAAGGAAAGAACCATCGTCGAAGAGTTGGGGAGCGAGGGTAGAAACCGTATACCTACATGGGGACCAAGCGATGCCCATACAGGTCGGAGCGAGCGTTCCCGAGGAGGTGAAGCAGTCGATGGTCAGGGTGCTGGAGAAACACGGGGCCGTGTTCGCGAGGAAGCCGTCGGACATGACCGGGATCTCCCCGGAACTTGGGATGCACTCGTTGAATATCAATCCCTCACACAGGCCGGTCATCCAAAAGAGAAGGCCCTTGTGCCGCGAGAGGAACGAAGCGGTCAATAGGGAGGTCAATGAGCTTGTCAACGCAGGAATTCTTGTAGAGGTACCGTATCCGGTCTGGCTTGCCAACCCTGTTTTGGTCAAAAAGCAGGACGGCAGTTGGAGGATGTCCGTCGACTACAAGACCCTCAACAAGGCGTGCCCGAAGGATTGCTACCCAACCCCGGCCATCGATCAGAAGGTGGATGCGCTCGGGGGCTTCCCGATCAAGTGTTTCTTGGACGCATACAAGGGCTATCACCAGATCCCGATGAGACCCGAAAACGTGAATAACACCGCTTTCATCACCGAGAGAGGAGCTTTCGCTTACAGAATGATGCCGTTCGGAATGCGGAACGTGGGGGCCACCTATCAAAGGGTGGTCGATCGTGTCTTTCGGGAACAGGTGGGCCGCAACGTCGAAATCTACGTGGATGACATGGTCATCAAGAGCAAAAGTTTCGGTGATTTGATCAAGGACGTGGACGAGACACTAGGCAGGCTGAAGGAGATAGGGATGAAGCTGAACCCGGCCAAGTGCCAGTTCGCCGTCGGGTCAGGGAAGTTCTTATGCCACATGGTTTCGAACAGCGGCTTGAACGTCAACCCGAAGAAGGTGCAAGCGGTCGTGGACATGCCTGCTCCCAGAACGGTGAAGGACATCCAGAGCCTCAACGGGAAGTTGGCCGCGATGAACCGTTTCTTGTCTCGGGCGGCGGAGAGGTCGCTACCTTTCCTGAAGGTCCTCAAGGGGTGCATCGGCACGGCTGGAGCTATCCAGTGGGGGCCCACAGAGGACGAAGCGTTTCAAGAGTTGAAAGAGCACCTCAAGGTGCTGCCGACTTTGTCGCCCCCAGAAAGCGGAGAAACCCTTTTTCTGTACCTGGCCGCGGGATCGGAAGTGGTCAGCAGAGCGTTGGTCCGAGAAGAAGGCAAGGTGCAGCGCCCGGTGTACTACGTGAGCAGGACGTTGCAGGGGGCGGAAACCAGGTATACTGATCAGGAGAAGTTGGCCCTCGCCCTCATCCACTCGGCGCGGAGGTTGAGATCATACTTCCAAGCCCATCCTGTGGTTGTCTTGACGAACGAGCCCCTGAAAGCGATCTTAGCGAAGCCGGAATCATCGGGGAGGTTGGCTAAGTGGGCCGTTGAGCTTGGAGAACACGCCATCCAGTACGCCCCCAGGAAGGTGATTAAAGGACAGGTGATGGTGGACTTCTTAGCAGAAATCCCCTCGGCGACGAAGGTCACGATCGAGGACCCGACGGCAGAGGCGGCGGACGTCCCGAGCCGGACCCGACGTCGGGAGGACAGGACGGATTGGTGGAAGCTCCACGTGGACGGCGCGTCGGGCGTCGAGGGAGCGGGGGCCGGCTTAATTGTCACGGACCCCGACGGACAGAAGACCACCTACGCTCTGAGGTTCGAGTTTCCGGCAACGAATAACGAGGCTGAGTACGAAGCACTGATAGCAGGGATGGAGATTGCCAAGAAATTGGGGGCGAACAAGCTGGATGCGTATGGCGATTCGGCTCTGGTGGCCAACCAGTTCGGCGGAACCTATCAGGCGAAGGAGCCGTCGATGCAGAAGTATTTGGCGAAGGTGAAGGCGCTGGCTACGTCGTTTGAAGGTTTCGACGTCACCCGGGTCCCCTGTTCGGAGAACACCCGAGCTGACGCGCTCAGCAAGCTGGCTTCGACCGCCAGCAGTCACTTGTCAAAGGGGGTGCTGGTGGAAACGTTGGCTGCAAGGTCAACGGAAGGCCAGGAATTGCTGGCCATCTCGACCGAACCCCCCAGCTGGATGACCCCGATCAAGGAGTTTTTGTTCAGCGGGCAGACCCCGGACGACGTTGGCAAAGCGAGACAGCTTGAGAGGAGAGCCTTAGAGTTCGCCTTGAAGGACGGAGTACTCTACAAGAAGGGATACTTGCAACCCTGGCTGAGATGTATTTCTCCTAGGCAGGCGGACAGGCTGTTGGCAGAACTGCACGAGGGGACAAGTGGGAGCCATCAAGGGGCGAGGACGTTGGCCTTGAGGGCCTCGCGAGCTGGTTTTTACTGGCCGAACATGAGAGCCAACGCCGACGAGCTGGTGAAGAAGTGCGTCAATTGCCAAGCCCACGACAAGGTGTTGCACTCCTCAGGAGTGCCGATGAAGAGTATCTCAGGCCCGTGACCCTCCGCCAAATGGGGAATAGACATAGTTGGTCCGTTCCCCATGGCGACGGGAAGGAGGCGTTTTCTCGTTGTGGCGGTGGACTACTTCACCAAATGGGCGGAAGCCCAGGCGGTGGCGAGCATCACCGGCAAGCGAATGACGAACTTCGTATGGAGGAATGTTGTGTGCCGGTTCGGACTGCCCCGAACCATCGTGAGCGACAATGGGAAGCAGTTTGAGGGGGAGCCGTTCAAGTCGTGGTGCTCCCTGCTGGGGATCGAGCAAAGGTTCACTTCGGTGGCACACCCCCAAGTGAACGGCTTGACAGAACGCACCAATGGGATAATCGTCCAGGGACTGAAGCGGCGACTGGATCAGGCCAAAGGGAACTGGGTGGAAGAGCTCCCGTCGGTATTGTGGGCATACAGGACCACACCCCGGGCGGCCACGGGGGAATCACCATACTGCTTGTGTCATGGGAGCGAGGCGATTATTCCCCCAGAAGTGATCGTGCCATCGCCGAGACTCGCCAAGCCGTTGGCTGAACCGGAGAACGAGGAAGAAATCCGAGCCAACCTGGACGAGCTCGAGGACCGGAGGGAGAAGGCAGCGCTGACGGAGGCGGCGTACAAATCTTACGTTGAGCAGCGATACAACAGCCGTGTCCAGGACCGATGTTGAAGGTGGGCGAGCTCGCCCTCCGGAAGAATGAGGCCAGCCGTGCCGAGGGAATGAAGAAGCTAGACGTTACATGGGAAGGTCCATACCAGATAGCGGAGGTGCTGGGCGACGGGGCATACAAGATCCACACTCTGGCAGGAGAACCAGTTCCCCGCACCTGGAACATGAGCAACCTCCGAAAGTTCTACGGATGACCAGGTATCGGCCTGGATATATATGTGTATATAGACAGTAAGCCTTAACCTGTGGGCGAGGAAAACACTTTTGGCCGGGTTCCCGACGCGATCATCTTGCCCCCGTTCACTTGCTCGGCGGGGGAATGATCATCAGGGGACTCGCTTTCTTCTTTTGTGGCAAGTAATATAAAGCAGGCTTAGCGGTATGAATGTTATCTGCGCACACGTCAGGCGACATAACTGAGCTCGTTGCCCCCAAGAACCGCCTGGGGGCTCAGCCGCATCAGTCGCCTCGACGTCCAATTGGACAGGTGAGCCCGACGGTAAGCCCAACGGCCATGGGCAGTTGGGCGTCGAGGCAACACTTAACTAATTTCATTCGCTGGCCGACATAACTGAGCTTGTTTCCCCAAGAATCACCTGGGGGCTCAGCCGCCTCAGTCGCCCGACGTCTAAATGGACAGGTGAGCCCGACGATGAACCCGACGGCGAGCGCCGCAGGTTTTCGAGGTTACACTTAACTAATTCCGTCCGTTGTTTGGCATAATTGAGCTCGCTGCCCTCAAACCACCTGGGGGCTCAGCCGCATCAGCCGATCCGACGATGACACGGGCGGGTGAGCCCGACGGCAAGTTCTGTGGGGGGTCGAAGCGACACCTAAATAAGTTGACAGTACCACTGGCCTCGCCGACCGAGCTCGTTGCCCTCAGGACGACGGAGGGCACGGCCGCACCAGTAGGTCCGAGGGTCAACTCGACGTCCGGATGAATGACCCAAGTCAACTCAGCCATCACCAATCCACGTCGATGGACAAGTGGGGAAAGACGGGGAAGAACAAAAGACGCAATGCCAGAAGGGTCAAAAAGAGAGGTTTTGTCACCAAACGTCAGAATAAAAACCAACAAAAGTAAATAATGTCCAAACAGTGCGGAAGGTAAGAGAAATTGTCATGAGTAGCAAAAAAAGATGAAGCCACAGATGGCATAAACAACGCCACGCAGGGCGGATCATTCAGAAGCTTCAGTTGCCGCCGGTCTTCTCGCCGTCGTCCTCCACAGTAGACTCATGCGCCGGCGCCTCACCCACCAACCCCGCCTCCTGGAGGTCGTCCAACAGGTCATCAGGCGCGTCCTTCTCAGCGGCCATGGCAACCCCTTCGACCGGACCCTTGCCGGACGGGTGAGTCGTCGATGCGGCTGGGGCTCAGAACGCTGGGGGGGAGTCCACCCCATGATCGCCTCAGGCGACATCTCCGCAGACAACTCAGAGAAGTATTCTGTGAATGGGTACTTACCAAAGACAGAAAACAGCTCATCCAGGGAGCGGCTGAACCGTGCGGCATCACCCTCGTATATCTCATCCAAGTCGAAGGAGCGGTAGACCGCCCGGCGGAAACGACGACGCGCGTTGTCGCTTGAAGCCACCTTGAGGAAGACATCAGGGAGACCGACCTCGATGGTCCACTTGTACTTGGCGACGGCAGCGGCAATTCGGGAGTCGTGGCCGGCGATAGCCTCCTCAGCACTCTGCAGCTTGGTGCGCATCAGATCGAGCGTCTCCAGCTGAGCCTTGGCCTCCTTCAGCTTCCCGTTAGCCGAGTCCCGTTCGGCGACGGCAGCCTCCTTCTCGCCCTTGAGAGCGGCGACAGATGCAGTCAGCTCGTCCACTTGGGCCTGGAGGTCGACCGGATTGACGGCGACATGAGCGTTCAACTCCCTGATCATCTGCTCTTGCTTCCGGTTGAGGTCGCGAGCGGCCTCCAGAGCTGCCTGACAGGAAGCGAGCTGGCCGCGAGAGCGGGACGCCTCACAGTGCAAACGGCCCAACTCACCCCTGAGGGAAGCGGAAAGGCAGGCCATCTGAGAGTTCAAAGAGGATGACCATAAAACAAAAGTCGATCTTAAATAAACGCGGGAACAGAAGCAGAAGGAGAAGGATCATACCTCCAGGCTGACCGAGTCGAACCGGTCCATGAGACTGGCGGAGTTGTGGAAGTTGACCAGGGGATTCGCGCGCCAGGCCTCGAGGTGACCTCTGGGGAAGGCTGAGGCCAAAAAGTCGGCACGACCCTTCGGGGTAGTCAGCACTGGTCCGGCCGGAGGAGGCAGAGACTCCGCCCTAAGAAGCTTGTTGCGGTGCGGCTCGTCGGGAGGAGGCAGGGACGTTCCCTCGAAGGCGATCTCAACACTCATCGAGTCAGCCGGCCTCTTGTGGGGGTTCCTTTGGTCACCCGAGTCGTCACCCTCCAAGTTGATGAAGTCGGGACGCATGACGTTAGGCTCGGAGACGTTCAGTTGAGACTCTGAGTGTTGAGCGCGACTGTCGGCAAGAGCAGATGCAGACGAGCGGGCCTGGCGACGTTCGGATCGGCGGCGGTAGTTGTCCATGTCGGAGTTGGCGAGCTGAGCGTCTGATTGGACGTCGGGATGACTGTCGGTCTCACCGTCAACGGTCCTGGAAGCTGTGCGACATTACAGACAAAGAAGAAAGAGGAATCAGTAGAACGGTACGATTGAACAAAACAGAGGTGACAAAAGAAAGGAAAAGCAAAAGCACGGCTAAACGCTGGTCGACCTTCCCCCGGATCCTCGGTAGATGGGACTGAATGTATCGGCGATTGCATCAGCACGTCGAGCCGACAGTGAGGGAGTCCACACTGGCTCAAGAGTTCGTCGGAGTTCACGGCCGTCCACAACATTGCGCCCTGTTTCAGCTTGCGAAGCTCCGGATCCAACACGGCCGCCTCCCCGTCGCTGGGACGGAGCCCCCGAGTTGCCGGATCACCCACCGGGTATCTGACCCGACTCGCACGAGGGCCCATACCAGGTCGTTGTCCACATATACAAACTTGGATCCCAACCGGACTTCTTCGGCCTCTTCTGGAGCAGAGACTTGCCCGCCGTCGGCCGGAACTTGATATGACAATAGCCCTTGTCCACACATGGGTAGGCGAATACCCTGAGCAGGGGCAGCGTGGGGACAACCTCCTGGTGGGAACACACGATCTGGAAACCGATCAATGCCTTGACGGAATTAGGCTGAAGGTAGCGCAGATCGAGCCCAAAGAAGGCCAGTGCCTGCTTGAAAAAGCCGGTCAACGGGAGGCGCAGACCGCAGGAAAAGAGGTAATCACAGTAAACGGCGGTAAAACCCTCAGGGGCTTCTGCCACCAACTGCCCAACCTCCGGGAGGCGGATCTGCGCCTCTAAGTCCGTAAATTGCAGGCCGACGGTGCGGCACCGCTCTCGGAAACCGTCGACATCGCCGGCCGTCGTGGTGCTGCCCAGCCCGGGTCCCATGCGTCGGAGAGCCATCGAGGATAGACCGAGGGATTGGAGAAGGTCGCCTGAATTAAAGAAGTTGCAGAGAAGGGAGAATACCTGAAAGAGGGCAGGAGAGCGCAGCGATATGATGGTTCGGAATTAAGACAGAGGGAGAAGAGGAAAAGGGGGGATTACTTTCAAACAAAAGAAGGCAGAGGAGGAGTTAAGGCTGCGTGGGGAGTCGTGATCGAGGCGGGCCCACGCATCATCGAGAAAAGGAGACGAGTGACACGCGTTCGACATGCATTAAAGGCGAAGTTTAAAGCTGCGCGCGTGAGGTTACAACAGCCAGATCCTCGCCTCTTCAATTCTTCGCCCGCGTTTGGCAACACGGCCTCGCACTTGGGGGGACTTGTGAGGATCGTGGGCCAAGTCAACGGGTCATGTTACTTGGTCAAGGGCAGGCCCAAGAGGCCCAATGATGCTGGGGGAATGGATGGCTAGCATGGGCTGGCATGGGTACGTGCCAGGACCACCAGAGGCCCATCAGCGTGCCTAAAACCCTAGGCATTGAACCTTGGCATGAGATATAAAAGGAAGGAGGAGAAGAGAAAGAGAGGTAAGCTCACAAATACTATTGAAAGGGATAGATCATAAACACTGTCAACCGACTGACTTTGGCATCGGAGCGGGAACGGCTATCGCTCTCCCCGTGCTGACCTAACCATTCCCTTTCCCCGTGCAGGTAGCCCGTTGACAGCTCCGTTCAAGGAGAAGCTCATATTTGTGGCCGTAACAGACATCAACCCTTTCCATTTCACTACAAGAAAAATAGCCTATAACAAAAGTATAAGTTGTAGTAAAAGGTCTTAATATGGTTGTAGTAGATATTTTACAACAATTAGTTAGGTGGATGTTATAAACTCTCTTGTAAATGATATTACATCCACATTTGGTGTGTCATTGTAATTGGTCTATTACAAGAACATATAAATGTGTTTTAAAAACTTCTACTACAACAACCTTATTTGTTGCTAATGACTTCTTCAAATTCCACATTCATTTTATTTACAGCCATAAAAGTTATTGTAAGGGCCACAATTTACAACATAATACTATGTTGTAATAAACTACCAAATATCTATAATAATAAAACAAAATTTAATATTTTAAATGCTAGAATGATCATGAATAAATATAATATATGATTTATTTAAAAAATATCGATTTAAAGTCAAGACAATGTTTGACTACAAAACAAGAGTAGTGTCAACATAATATTCCTCTCTATATGAACTCCGGCCTCTTGTAAGTATGCCATCCATATCGAGAAATCGCAATGTTATACTCCAGCATAAGAGTGGAGGCGGAATCAATTGGAATCCGTGCAATCAGATTCATCTGAGTAAAAGGGCATTCATGGTTCCAACTACATTTCTTCAATATTTGCAATTGAACTTCTCCTTAAATTTGAAACTTCTATAACACATGAATGATCACAAGAACAGGAAAAATATATTAGACACAAATTGCAATATCAAATCTCTACATGCAAATTAGCTTAAGAAAAATCCAACAAAAATGACCATTAGAGAAGGAACATGTTTGTTTCCCTCAAAAAAACTTAGCAAATTCACATACAGAGCTCAATCTATATATAAGACCATAACAATTTCTTCTTAAATTACCACAGCTCATCACATTTGATTAGACATGGTTCATAAATCAACAAAACAAACACAATGCAAAAGCACACCAAATCCAACCAGCCCAGTTCATAATCATGCTACTTAATGAGGCAACTTGAAACCAGTGCAATTCAACCTTCATTCTTATAGTCATTTACACACTAATTTAAACCTGAATTACCTTGTATGTCGCTACGAGAGAGGAGTCCCTGTCGAGTAGCTGTTGTGATGGTCGAGCAGCAGTGACTCTAAGCACACTGTTCATAACTTAACGTGAGCTCAACTTAACCTTCACGTTAAGAGCTCAACAAGCTACTGAGTTCTTTCCTACACAAATTAACACCCTAGTTATGCAGTGGTGACTCACAGACTCACACTTCACATAGCAAGTATAAACTTGTTAGAAATTTAGTGGGTTTAGAGTTTATTGAATTTACTTAGCCCAATTTGAGGTATTAAAAATATAGCCCATAAACTTGGCCCAAATCAAGGCAAGATGAAATCAAAGAAAACTAGTCCAATAATCTAATATAAACCCAAAAATCAGCCTACAAAATAGTTAATTAATTCATACTCCTAATTCATGGGTCCCACTCCATACATTTACATTATAAATGTGGTTGTAAGGTTAAGTTAATTGTGGACTAAGAATTGAAAACCTTTTACAACACCTTGTCAACCATTTACATCCTTTTCTTTAGATCTTGTAATGACTATTACTTCCATTCACAATTGTTTCTTGTAAATGTAATTTTTTACAACCTTTTTCTTGACATTTTGTAAAATTTGGTTGCAAAAGGTGATTTTTTCTTGTAGTGTTTGGAGCTGTAGAGGTAATTGAGTAGTGTTCTGAACCAGAGAAGGTACAATTTGTTGTTCCTCCGGGACATCATCTCTCACCTGCTCCATCTGGTTATTATTAGCCGCTTGTAGAAATTCTTCAGACTCCTTGGATTGTGAAGACTCAGGCTCTGCATAGACAATAGGATTGACGATAGGATCAGGCTGCCTTGAAGACTGGCCGACCTCAAAATTTGGACGCTTTCTTCTCAGAACAAAATAGGTCCTCCTATTTCCCCTCTTCTTTTTTCCCTGGTTTTAATCCACCTTCATCTTCTTCTTACCCCTACTATCTTCATCCTCTTGATTCAATCTGCTTCTCTTTGGCCTGCGTTGTCTCCCTATAACAATTGCTGCCCCCTGCTTTGTCTTGAAGATTCCAAATCAGATTCCCCATTTGATGTGTCAGAATCGCTGTCATCTGAAGAGATGACCACCACCTCATGCTCTGTTTCTGTGTTAAGCTCACTCCTTGATTGTTGAGGTCTGACTTGTTGTATTGGTGGAATTTCGGAAATGGCACCTCCCCAGCCTGGAACAGCTGAAGCTCCCTGCACTGTTATTCTCAGCTGCATCATGTCTGGATTTTCCTGAAGAGCAGATGTCATAAGTGCGGTGAGAGTCTCCTCTGCAGCTTCTATTTCACGCAGATCTACCGTTACTCTTTCCATCTCCACTCTGAGTCGATCTTGCGCTTCCTGCACATCTCCTTGTGGCTGGTTCGAAGGATTATTGGCTTGCTGATGAGTAAGGAATGCTTCAGGTTGTGGACCAATCATTGGTTGATCAATTAACATGTCCGTTGGTGGGGAAGAAGAATTTAGACGCAACGGACCTTGACTTACAAATTCAACACCGAAGTAAGGATCAAAAGCCTAACTCCTTTGTTGGAGCGGATTACCTTGGATTCTGTCACCAATAGTGAGCCTTCTGCCATTGCCTGGTTCGACCCTCACTGAAATCAGAAAGCCCTCCTGGATGTCGCTGTCACGCATAAACCTATATCGCAGCCTCCTTGAATCTATATAATCCGCCGGTACATTTGTGTTTCTATGATCCCTCCTGTGATTATATGCTCTGACATCACCTTCATACATTTGCCTCCTAGGATCATAGACAATGTTGACCCCCCTTTCAGCAAAATGAGATCTAACTTTATGCTCTATGATTTGGTCCAGAGCCACGTCACTTTCAATTGGACATCTATCCATAAGATAGCCAATCATGCCACACCTTCTGCAGAACCTAAACACCCTTTCATATCTAACATCCACCCAGATTCTCCTATTCTCCGGAGCCTGAACATACTCCAAGTCCACATAAAAATCAGTAACTAGAGGTTCACCTGGCACTATCCACATCGTGGCTCTTAAGTACTTAACATTCATCGCCGGCGGCGGTTCTATTTCAACATCAATCACCTCCCCTGCCATATTTGCTGCTTTGATTGCCGCCATCGGAGCGAATACCTCTGCTGGTAAACCATGAAGCTTGATTCGAACTTTAACCTTCTCGACCAGGACATCTCTTAGGACAATTCTTGAGCCCCATCTCCTGAAAGCCAGCAAGCCCCCCGCCACTGCAAACGGACTGCAGTGGAGTATAGCCAGCGCTTCCTCTCCATTCTCGAAACGGACCACAAACAGATGATCAAACCTGTGAATGACTTCTGCTGCGACCGACCAAAAATGCCTAAAATACTCTTCAAGATGTTCCTCAGAATATTCTCTGTTGTCCATCCAGTACGCCTGGAGACAGTTTTGTTCTACTTGTACCGATTCCTGGATATCTTCCCTGGTAATTGAAAGGACTCCTCCCCTTCTCGTCGGCCTCGCCGCAGCATCGAAATATACCCCAGCACTTGCAGGTTCCCTCCTCTCCTCCCAATAGTCAGACCCACGGGGAGATAAGGCAATCTCAGCATCATTTAGTGATGGAGTGTCACCCATCGGAACAGTGATTTGTGAATTAGAAGTGTTTAATTAATACTTGTTATTTTGTAACTAATTATACCAGAAGTGATCCTCCCCAGTTTTATAGCAGACACACATCCCTTTGCCCCTTCAAATTCATGGTGTCTGAATGCATCTAAATTGAATTTACTCTCAGACGATGTGATCGCCATGATTACAGATTCTTTAACTCGATGAGATTGTCGAGAAAAAGTTTTCGCCACCCAATGACTGAATTAGAATGGCACTAACCTTTTTTCAGTTCTGATGCTTCGAAATCTGTGTATTACTGCTCCACGCCAAACGTGATCTTGGTTGCAGAGCAAACATGCTCACAGTATTCAAGCTAAAACTTTCCTTCTCCGATGCCCAATGAACGCCGGGGAATCAAACTTTTTCGCTTGTTGCTAAACCCAGGTGATGATGAAAGATGTGGAATAACCCCCTTTCTGCAACTTCACTGCATGTGCGATTAAACCACTCTACTGTTTGCTTGATGAACTGATTTGACAGAAACCCAACTTTTTACTTGAAATTAGACTGAATCGGAGCTTGAAATTGTGAAAATTTGGGATGATGAATAGTACCACTCTCTATATTCTAGAGAGAGAAAGTGTCTACCACTCAGTTTTTATGTTTATACATACTGGATGTTTATACTTTCCAGCAGAATCAGAAACCGAGAAACGGTCATTGCGTTGTAAATACAACTCTTATGCGATCAAAGAAAATATTCAAACATATTCAGTTCCGATCTGATTAGATTAGAAATATATTATTGAGTTGTATTTTAGTTAGTATTAGTCTCAGTCTGTAAAAATAAGGAAATATTATATTCCCTACCGTTTACCTATAGAAGTAGCATATAGCATGGAGACTAGATCCAACCGTGATTATCTACATGAGAAGATCAGAACAACCGTGATTGACGAAACAAGAAGATCAACACGGCAACACGACATCTAGGTATAAATAGAGAATCAAGCTGCGAGAAGTATAATCGAACTTTATAGAAAGTATTATGAACCCAGAATAGCTTTATATCGGAGCAGCCTTGAGTCGATTTTTCAACTGGCCTTTGTCTTCTCCAGAGTCTGAAATCTCGGAAGAGGTGAGAAAGATAAATCACGGATAGTTTAAAGTTAGCAATTAACTTTGTAATTATATTGATTATTTAGTGAATGATTTAGACTGGGGAAGACCCCGCTAGTAATCAACTTTGTAATTATATTGATTATTTAGTGAATGATTTAGACTGGGGAAGACCCCGCAGATATATAATACGGAACTACGTAATTATTTCAGCTTTGTAATTATATTGATTATTTAGTGAATGATTTAGACTGGAGAAAAACCCGCAGATATATAATACCGAACTACGTAATTATTTCTGGTGTTTTTTTCTTCACTGTTTAAACTTATTAACATATTTAAACATACTTGATAATGAAGTTATTAACATACTTAAACATACTTGATAATGAAGTTATTAACATATTTAAACATACTTGATAGATCCGGACCTCTCTAAAGTCGGAGACGTGCGGCTGGAGAACCCCCTAGAAACGGATCGAGCTGCTCCCTCTTACTGGAAACTGTAATTTTACAACTTTTCACGTGAAGTCGATCTAGACTCTGGAGTAAATTTATCTATGGTAAATTGTAAGTACAGAAATATAAACATTCATGCGAAACAACCATACAATTATCTTTATTTTATTCGTACGAATTCCATAATCATGCACACCTTTGAATATTATTACAGATGATATTGATTTAACCGTAAAACAGAAGTGCGAGGCTTATTAAAAAGAACTCTGTCGGACGAGTCAACTCAACCACCGAGTCACTCCCCCTTGAGTTTCTCCAACCTCTGATTCAACTGCTCGACTCGGACGACCAAACGGGTGACTGCAAAGAGAAGCCAGTAGAACAAGAGAGCAGAGGCAATCAGCAACGCGTTGCGCTGGCTCTTCATGATGGATTTCTGATGCCTCACGAGTTCCACCGCCGAGCACGAGTCGTAGGTCTTACAACTCGGCCGAGTCTCGTATTTCCAGTAGATTTCCAGCATGAGAAACAAGCTGAACGGAACCACGGTTAGAAACGGCCTGAGCAGGGACCGAGTCATGGAGGTTAGACCAGTGCGTAGATGATCCATCCCCGGAAACGTCAGCAGCAGAACCATCGCCGCCTCTGCCGCCGCGGCGCAGCCCAACACTATCCATTCTAAAGCCATTCGCTTTTTTCTCTCTTTGTTTTGTTTCTGTTCCAAAGAAAAATGAAACCAACTGTGAGTGGATGAAACCATGGCTTAATGTAATATATGCACGGAATGGGGCAACAGTTGCTACGTGGTGGTCAGGGAATGACTTTCGTCTTGGCAACGAACACGTGTATTGGTACGTGGCACTTCAGAAGCTTACAGAAATTAATTAGTAGTAAAACTACTGTAAATTATATAAAATTAAATAGTTTTAATATAATTTAATTTGTATTAATAATATAGGTATCATTTCTAAAATAACTAATATCGTGTACTGTTTTCATTGTTTATGAAAAATTATATTAAAATTACTGATACAATAAATATCATCACAACATGATAATATATCATTGTTATTGAGTCCGTGTAAATTATTCAAACAAACATTATAAAAATTATAGAGACTAGGACCTAAAACAATGTATAATATGTCATATAAATATAAAATATACGATAAAAGTAATACGCGTCAAATAAGTAAATTGCAAAGCGAAAATAGAATCATAAAAGGAATATGCATGATAATACTGCGGTTTTATTGTTGTGATGCGGCATCGTTCGGATTTCAAATATTAATAAATATTTAAAATAAATATTCCAATTTCTTTAGGATAGTTTGGTGTTTCAAATGATAAATATAAAAAAGTCCTAACAAAACTAAAAATAGATAATATATCAGCCTAAAAACAGATGGTTTCATATACAGATGGTTTCATATGCAGGACCAATTTGATTTAGTAGGTCCAAATTAGTATGATGATATTATTTCTCTTAAATACTTATTATAGTTTAATTTAGGAAAATTATTAATAAAGAGCGTCATAAATTTCATAATTTAAAAGTGAGATATAACTTTTATATAATTTTTATAAAGTGTGGTCTTCAAAAAAAGATTTTTTTTTTATAAAGTGTGATAATTTAGTAGCATACATTTATCCGTATGAAGCCTGTTTTTTCAAACTTGGAGACATAGTAATCGACATCTTCTTCTGGTAACCATGATGGCAAGGTCACTTCGGTATGTGGTGTACCAGGGGATCACTGAAGCCTTTCTCGTCGGGAAAATACAGTGGACCTGGTGTTCTGTATGTGAGCATCTTCTTCATGAAATACTTAATTCCCATCTCAGCAATCTCAGCCTCAATCTTACCAGGTTCCTGAATCAAAACTACTAGCTTTATGGGATATGTATCAAACTTACATATATAATTGATCATAGAAACTGTACCTAAGGAGGTGATAGAAATTACAAAAACGATGCGAGTGACTCGACTATGGTATGTCAAATACTTATCCGATGCATAAAACTCGAAATCAATAACAACATTAAGGATACCATAAGCCTAGAACTACCATCTTCTATATTATACTTTGTATACAATACCTATTCAAGTACTCAGCCGTATTTTTACCACTTTCCATAGCCTAGCTAGCTAACAGAAAACATGTTTCAAAATCGAAACTTTGGCACAAATATGGATCTTTCTTTCAACTATGATAATTATCATATGCCAAAACCATTTCACTAACCATGTCTGTTTCAATAACAATGGCATGCAAGAATTTGACCACTTTCTTCTACTTTTACATTTCAATCTTTTCATTCAGTTTCATCCAAATAAAAACTCATTCTTGCACAAAATCCACTGGGAAAAAAACAAAAAAGATTCAATATTGATACATCCTAGCTCAAATACGCACATCGATAAGTATATGGTTCGCACTCTGAGGTTCGTTCAGTCTCGGATCAGGGCCCGAAAAGTATCAGGGTTCGAGATATGCGGGAGATGGATCCACAGGTCCATAACCCCAAATCCTTATAAGAAATTCGTATATTCTAATGTCCTATAAGGAATACAATTTCTCTAAACATGGTAATACAACTGTTATCTCCGTAAGACTTGTATTCTTACCATAATTACATATCTTACCAATCTACGGATTGCAGCCCTATAAATACTAAAGGTTCAGTAGACCTCTTTATCTATTATCTTACATACAATACGCCTTACGCTTATAAGGTTCTCTAAACTGTCACTGACTTAAACATCATATCTTCTACCCCTGGGCCATCCCAGGGCTTTGTCTTGCAATTCAGTTAGTGAGCTGAGTTCGTAACCAAGTGCGGGTTTCAGACATCCATCACACATAAAATAAACATTAAAATCAAGAACCTGAAATATGCAAATGTGGTAATCCTCTCCATGTGCCCTCCTCAACCCATCAACAGTATTCATGGCAGGGTTCTTAGGATTGAAAGCAACACAGAGGTTGACCAAGGCTTTGACTTTATCAGGCATGAACAAGCACAGGTACCAACAGTGCCGGCCTTAATTATTTTAGGGCTTGTGGCGATTTCACAAAATAGGGCCCCCAACATTCAAAAACATAACTAATTTTACTAATTTATTAAAAATGCAAGATTTCAAAATATAATATAATATTTCAATTAAGTAGTTCTACTCTTAGTAATGATACTTTTATAATCAAGTACTTTGACTAATTCATGTAAAATAGAAAGTGTAGTTAATCCACTAAATCTATCTTGAGACATGGTAGAGCGAAGATACGAATTGATCAATCTCAACTTGGAGAAACTTCTTTCCGCGGAAGCAACCGTCACGGGAATGGTGAGTAATATTCTATAAGCAATCAAGGTATTTGGATAGCAACCATCCATCTCCGTCAAAAAGTACAACATGTCAATGCTCCCCATGTTTTTGTGTTTTTGTTTTTTTGTGGCAACAAAAGTTTCAATTGCTTCAACTCAATAAACAAGTCTTCTCCATCAATGTCCGATATTGTATCTTTTTTTAAGATACCTTTCCAAACCATCACAAGAGTCCTTGAAAGATTCATTCACTCAATCCCTTGATTTTACCACATCAAACAAGAACCCAAAATATTGTTGGTACACTTTAAATTGCTCAAGCCTACTTCGTAATGAAGCCAACGCATTATCCACCACTTCCATGAAGTAGAAAACTCTAAAAGACTCTTCACGAAACATGCTCACAACATTGCCACAACTTTCATCAAATTGTCTCTTTCTAACATGGGGACGCTTACTAGGAAATTTTGCCTCAATACCCATCTCCATAGCAAGAGCATTTGCAATTACCAAAGCTTCCTCATATCCCTTTTCCCTATAAGTTTCAAGTAAAGAGAGAAATTCTTTCAAGTGCAACAATGCATCCTCAATGTCCATATTTTCGATTTTCAAAATTTTACTCACTCTATTTACCTTAGACAACACCATGTGTCAAATAACCAATCTAAGTAAGAACTCATAATTCTCCATTTGCACATTTGCAAGAGATTCGACTTCACTTTTTGCCATTGGATTATCACAACCATCGGCCAAACAAAGTAATGCATCTCTTATTTTAGAAGGTTGATTTCTTATGGCTCTCACACTTTCAAGATGACTTTCCCAACGAGTTTGAGACAATTGGTTAACGGTAAGATCTTTAATCACTTTCATCAAAATACCCCACCTTTTTGTTGAATATGAAAAAAACGAATAAAAACGTTGTATGACACCTAAAAAAGAAATGGCAAGGGAACTACAATGAGTCATATCACAAAGGGTAAGGTTAAGATAATGACAACCAAAAGGAGTGTAAAATGCTCTAGGATTGATGTCGAGCAACCTTCTTTGCACCCTTTTATTTTTTTTCCCTTCACGTTTGATCCATAATCATATCCTTGACCTCTTATATCATCAACATCAAGGTCATATCAAGCCAAAATGCTTCCAAGAGCCTCAATAAGTCCTTTCTTTAGTTGTAACATCCACCTTTATAAGTTCAATAAAAAGTTCTTCTATCTTTGACGGAGTAGGCGAGACATCAACACACCATATCACAAGTGACATTTTCTCTTGGTGACTTATATCTGGGGTACAATCAAGAATTATTGAGTAGTACTTCGCTTTCTTGATTTTTTTCAAGAATCACTCTCTCCACTTCATTGGCCATCAAAAGAATCATTTCATTTTGTATCTTGTGGCTAAGATAATGCTTTCTTGTTTCTTTACCTCGAATGCGACGAAGATGCTCCATCATTATTGGATCCCATTGATGCTATCAACTTCTAGTCCCGGTTCGAAGAACAACTGGTGTCACCGGTCCGGAGAAGATCACGTCTGTGGTCCGCGCGCTCTCACCTATTAGGCTTGCAAAATAACGCCCCGGAGTATCTCGGAGATAGCTACTCCGGTGTGATGATGATGGTGATATGGGCTTTGGCCCATATCTAGGCTCCGACCCAGTGAGTGGTCCGGTCCATGTGACGTCAGCTAGAATGGCGCTATCCGGGGACAAAGAGGGGTCAAAGAGGACATGAATATGACATGTCCCCGGATAAGGACAAAGAGACAGGACCACTGTCTTTGGGCTGGAAGCTGACCACTCACACCTATAAATACAGTTTTGGGCTTGTGGAGAAATGTATGTTCTATCAGACTAAAACTCTCTCAATATATCCTTATTCTCTCTCCAATTCAAAGGCCCCTCTTTCATCATCACGCCGGAGTAGCTATCCTTGGGATACTCCGGGACGTTATTTTGCAGGTCTATTAGGTGAGAGCGCGCGGAGCATGGACGAAGCCTCATCCGGACCGGAGACCATCCTTGTATCCGGGCCGGAACTGGAAGTTGGTAGCATCAGTTGGTACGTCCGGTGGGACGTCACATTCCCAGTCATAAGTTACATCCATGCCGCGCGGATGGCCAAGGAAGAACCCTCCTCCGCCAGAGGAAGAAGGGGACGGAGGGCCAAAGACTAGAAGGGCAGCCGCAACGATTGGGGCCCAAAAGTTAGCGGCTGAGAAGGAACGAGCTCTCCGAGACAAGGAGGCAGAAGCGGAAGCAAAGGCTGCAGCTGAGGAACGTCGACGACAGCGCTTGGCGGCGGAGAAGGCCAAAGGAAACAAGGTAACTCCGGAGCGGACGCTGGCTGAGATACAGCGTGAGAACAGGGAGCGACTGCGGGCTGCGAGGGAGGCGGAGAAGCAGCGGCAGTTCGGAGACCGTGCGGAGTCGGAAGGAGATACTGATGATTGGAAGGAACGGAGGATCTGGGGAATCTGGAGGAGTATGACACGGAGGAAGAGGACGCTCAGAGTCGATCAAGGAAGGGTCGATCGGGGTGGAGGGCCGGTACGGAGGAGCGTGAACGTCATGACTCTAGGATTGGAGGCAGTATCTTGAGGACAAACGTAGCGGAGTATCAACAGTTCCAAGCGTGGAAAGCGGCTCGTCAGGCCGCAGCTGGACTAGATATGCCTCCTCCAGAACGACAACGAGTGTTTGTGGATCTAGAGAATGATGCGAGAAAGGCTGGACAGGGTCAAGGACCGAATCCGTTTCCGGGCCAACCACAAGCAAACCAACAACAGACCACCGGACTGAATCCGGACGCGCCACCATATTGGGGAGCGCAAGCTCAACAGGCCTATGGGATGGGTGCTCCCGGAGGACCTCAGCAGATGATGATTGGAATGCCACCTTCCGGAGGGGGATTTCCCGGAGGTTTTGGATTTCAGACGCCTTTCTGCCCGAACTCCATTGAAGACCGTCTGAACCGCCTCATCGGAAGGAATGGAGTTGGACCTCAATCACCTTGGATTCCGGAAGTGTTGAGTTTCAAATGGCCATACGGAACCAAGGCTCCGGACGGATTCCCAACCTACAATGGGGAGGGAGACCCGGAGGAGTTTGTCCATACTTATTCAAGTATCATGTATGCAAGGGACATCCCAGAGGAGTTCCAGTGTAAGATGTTGCCCTCGTATCTAAGAGGGAATTGTTTAGCATGGTTCAAAGGTCTGCCAAACGGTACCCTCCGACATTTTTGGGACTTTGCCATCGCTTTGGTACGACGCTACTCGGCTATGAAGCACACTTTCGTAAACTTGGCCACGGTTTTAGCAATGAGGCAGCTAGTGACGGAGACAACTTGGGAGTTCTACACCCGGTACATTGCAGTTTCGATGAAGGTGGTGGACCGACACTTGCAGGAAAAGGCAACCATCCATAACTTTGTGAACGGATTGAGGGACAATGCCTTCTACATCGAGCTCATGAAGAACATGCCGACATCGTATTATCACCTCCAGTTGGTGGTGGAGATGCATTGTACGGTGCATGATGCCAACAAGGTTCGGATGACCACTGTGGGTTTCTTCGAGCAGAGGACCCTTACGATAACAGGAACCCAGACCTCGGCTGCCCGGACTCTGGCCTGGAATGATCAGGTCAGTCGCTTAGCTGCTCCAGCAGCAGCGGTCCAGGCTCCGGCAGCAGTTGCTCGGCCTACCTACACCCCTCTCTCCAAAACCCGTACGGAGATCCTCGTTGTCCATCGAGGTCAGTTTACGGATCCACAACCTATCGTTGCCGTACCAGCACCGGCGAACGCGGACAAGTGGTGTGAGTTTCATAAATCGAACGACCATACCACGGAAGGGTGTAGGGCGCTCTGTTCGGATATCAAAAGGTTGATTGGCGCAGGCCAGTTGAGGGACTGTGTAGCGGGCAACGCACGGCAAGCAGCGGCTCCGGCCGCCGCAGCCGGACAGGGAAGGAAGAGAAATTGGAGGAATAACCGTCCTCGGGGAGGAAGCCAAGCCAACCCGTCCAATCCGGCTCCGAGATAGGCCGCGCTAGCACAGGCCCCAGCTCAGCCTCGGATGATCAATGTGATCAATGGGATAGTTGGAGATGGGATCAACTCCATGACAACGATCAACTTGTTGTAAGCGCGGGCAGGCATACGGTCTTTGGTGAGAACAGCCCACACTAGATCTCCAACGTCAAACACAAGACGGCGCCAATGAACATCTGCTGCAGCTTTGTATCGAACGGCTGAAGCTTCAAGATTCTGCTTAGCGACCCCATGAATCCTGGTAATATCCTCCACAAACTCAGCTGCACCACCATGGATGCGAGTACGATCAGGAAGAGTTGAAAGGTCAATCGGGCCCCGAGGAACAATCCCATAGATGATTTGAAAGGGGCTGAACCCAGAACTACGATTGCAAGCATGATTATGAGCAAACTCTGCCTGGGGAAGCTTAGAATCCCACGCCCGAATGGAATCACCAACCAAGCAACGCAGAAGATTTCCAAGTGATCGATTAGTAACCTCTGTCTGCCCATCAGTTTGAGGATGGTAAGCGGAACTCATGTCCAAGCTAATATCCAAAAGTTTCCACAAGGATCGCCAAAAATGACCAAGAAAACGGGAATCACGATCAGAAACAATGGAAGTAGGGAGCCCATGCAAACGATAGATTTCTCGAAAGAAAAGTGTGGCCACTTGAACAACATCTGTAGTCCGTTTACAAGGGATAAAATGCACCATTTTGGAGAAACGGTCTACAACCACAAAGATGGAATCAAAACCACGTTGAGTACGCGGAAGACCCAACACAAAATCCATACTTATATCCGTCCAAGGTTGGGTAGGAATAGGCAAAGGCAAGTACAGTCCCGCATTTGAAGCTTGACCCTTCGATCACTGACAAACAACACACCGTTCAACAAAACGCTCCACATCACGGCGAAGCGAAGGCCAAAAATATGATGTAGACACCAGCTAGAGAGTGCGATCCCTGCCGACATGACCTTCATTATGCAACTCAACAATAAGTTGCAAACGAAGACTACAATCTGGAACACAAAGGCGAGAATCCCGAAACAAGAAACCCTCATGTAAAGTATAATCCGAAGAAAACCCAGAACTTACACCATCAAAAACTCTGCCAAAAAAGGATCGGTGGGATAAAGATCAGCAAAAGAACAGAAACCCGGCACCGAAACATTGAGAACTGCAAGAAGAGAATGACGCCGGCTCAAAGCATCCGCCACACGATTCGACACACCA
Organism: Sherardia arvensis; assembly: GCA_948330725.1. Classification (NCBI taxonomy): domain Eukaryota; kingdom Viridiplantae; phylum Streptophyta; class Magnoliopsida; order Gentianales; family Rubiaceae; genus Sherardia; species Sherardia arvensis. Next base: position 12,068,615 of record OX415244.1, read on the forward strand.
GACGTATGCTTAATGACAAAAGTGAATTGCTGCAAATATGCAATCCAAGAAGCATGGCGAGAAGAAACTTTCCCTTGGTTACTAAGGTGCTTCAGTACAGCATGGTCCGTGTATAGCACAAACTCCTTATGAAAGAGATAATGCCACCAATGTTTGACAGCCTGAATTATAGCATAAAACTCCACATCATAGGTGTTATATCGAGAACATGCACCACCCAACTTCTCGCTAAAAAATGCAATCGGACGAATGCACTGGCTCAAAACAGCACCAATACCAGACTTAGAGGCATCACAATGAAGTTCAAACACCACTGAAAAGTCTGGGAGAGCCAAGATTGGGGCAGAACTAAGTTTGGCCTTAATAACTTCAAACGCCGTAGTAGCTTCAGGAGTCCAAACGAAACTCCCCTCACGAATGCAATTAGTGATAGGTGCCATGAGACTACTAAATTGCGGCACAAAACGACGATAAAAAGAAGCCAACCCATGAAAGCTGCGTGTCTCCGATAGATTCTTAGGCAATGGCCACGACTGGATCGCAGAAACCTTGCTAGGATCAACAGAAAGGCCTTGAGCCGAGACCAAATAACCCAGAAAATTTACTTCTGAAGAGCCAAATTCACACTTTTTCAAAGTGGCATAAAACTTGTCTCGACGTAGAACCTCAAGGACTTCCCGCAAATGGCATAAATGCTCATCCATCGTTAAACTGAAAATCAGAATATCGTCGAAGTAAACAACGACAAACTTACCAATAAAGGGGCGTAGAGCTTGATTCATCACCCGCATGAATGTACTAGGAGCGTTGGATAAACCAAAAGGCATAACCAACCATTCAAAGAGCCCCTCACGAGTTTTGAACGCCGTTTTCCATTCATCACCAGGACAAATACGAATCTGGTGATACCCACTCTTTAAATCCAACTTGGAGAACACGGTTGCAGTACCAATTTGATCCAGTAAATCATCAAGACGGGGAATGGGAAAATGATAACAAACTGTGATTTTGTTGATCGCACGACTATCAGTACATATCCGCCACGATCCATCCTTCTTAGGGATTAGTAAAGACGGAACAGCACAAGGGCTCAAACTCTCACGTAAAAATCCCTTGGACACTAACTCTTCAACCTGCTTACAAAGCTCCTCATGTTCACTTGGACTCATTCTGTAGTGTGGTCTGTTAGGTAAAGCTGCATCCGGAACCAAATCAATCCGATGTTGGATGTCCCGTAGTGGTGGCAAACCTGATGGTAGATTCTCGGGAAAAACATCATCAAATTGGCTCACTAAATCAATGAAAACCTGTGGAACAGGTGGCAATGGAGAAGCTGACTCTGGTGTAGTTAGAAACAACAAAACTATCCCTGCATCACGCAATTCCGCTTCAAATGGTGCTTTCAGCAAGAGTAAGATTGGTTTGGTGGCAGTGACGGTTTACTAGGCATGGATGGTTTCATCGTAAAAGTACGGTCGTTATACTTAAACGTGTAAGTGTTAAGAAAACCATCATGCTGAATCCGACGATCAAACTCCCAAGGTCGACCAAGCAGTAGATGATAAGCATCCATAGGGACAATGTCACAATAAACCGTATCTTTGTAGGAATCCCCAACAGAAAATGACACCACAGCATGACGAGTAACAGAAACATATGTACCTTGTTGTAGCCATGCTAACTTATATGGAGATGGGTGAGGTTCCAGTTTGAGATCCAGCTTAGACACAACTGCTTTCGAAACAACATTCTCACAACTTCCAGAATCGATAATGAAAGTACATACCTTTCCATTTATCGTACAGCGTGAGTGAAACAGGTTGTTACGCTGGGGAAAATCCGTCGTTCATGGAGTCAAACACAATCTCCTCACAACCAGCAAAGGACCCACATCAGCCACTAAATCTTCAGGCCCCGTGATTTCTTCTTCATCATAAACAACCTCAACATCTCTACCCGATGCATCAAGTAACATGCCTATAGGGTTGCGCGTAGGACAAACAGATTGTCGATGACCTGGCTCTCCACACGAAAAGCATCGAAGAGATCCCGATCGATTGACTCGCGATGGATCAACGGGCACGGGTGTTGGTACTTGCTTTGATGGTGGAGAGGCGTAGTCGAAGCAAGGGGCATAGGCGAAGCTGGAGCAAACGGACTACGAACCGGACGCGACGATGAACTCCAAGTTGAGAAGGTATTTTTAGTTTGCAACTTGATAGTGAGAGCTTGTTGATGAGCCTCTGCCACCGTAAGTGGGTGAAACAGATTAAGTGTATGCTGGATCTGTGGCTTCAAACCACCAATAAAGCGTGCCACCATTTGTTGCTCTGTATCCTGAAGATCAACACGGGTAAGAAGTAAAAAAAATTTTGTAGCATACTCCTCCACTGACCGCGTTCCTTGTTGCAAATTGTGCAAGCGTTGAAACATGACTTGATCATAATTGAATGGGAGAAACGTCTTGCGCATCTTACTCTTTAGTTTTTCCCAAGATGTGATCTTAGGTTTACCTTGGTGTGCACGAGATGTCTTCAACTATGTCCACCAAGCTGCTGCTCTATTCTGAAATCGCATCGCTACCACTGGAACACACCGTTCGAAAGGCACATTCTTGAATTCGAGTACCTCCTCAACTGTGACAATCCAATCAAGAAGTTCCTCTGCTGCTTGTCCACCATGAAACTCAGGTATTTCACACTTAAATCCCTTCTCCCATTGCCAATCTTCTCGAGCATCATTGACGGACCTGTCACTCTGATCTACAAATGGATTAACGTCTTCTTCTTCGTCTGAATCGTCGGGCGGTGTTTCATTGCGATGTTGCTGCACAATCACGGCTTGAATTGCTGTCGTGAGTTGTTGCATCTGCTCCTGGAGAGTTACAATTGTCTGGCGCATGGCTTCGCTCTCCGTTGGGGGTTGTTGGCGTCGCGGTCTCGGCATGATGACGGAGCGTGGTGTTAGCTCTGATACCAACCTGGCGCAGCGTACAACCAACTTCAGCTCAACCGAAAGATTTCGGGACCTGCTTCCTGTTAAACGTTATTCAATCAAGAACAACGAGTCAAGATTTGAGAATAAATCTCGTTTTCTGTATTTCATCAATTGACCTCCAAAGTAAAAATACATGACCTAAATAGTATTCTCTTCTTAGAGATAAGAAGCAACTAACATGATAGATTTTGAAAAAGTTCAAAGTCTATCTAAATCCAAAACAAATCCAAATTACAAATTTAAAAGAAAACTAAAGATAAGGAAAGTTTGAATATTATGGCGTCAAGATGCAAGCTATTGGTCTGCTGCATCAACTGCCTACTCTTAAATTGCACTGAATGGATGTTACTAATATATATCATTGATTTTTAGGTTTATAGGTCTCTGACTCGAAGCTCATATCATATTCGCTTCAATGTCCAAATCAAGATCATCCAGCTAGGATTCAAGTGTTCAATTGGAATTCTAATTTTGATCTATTTCATTCTATCAACACTTTCTGAATACTGCTCCGTGTTTTACTTTGCAATTCGTTAATAAATTTCTAAAATAGTGTTTTAGAAATGTAATATTCTTTTGTATAGTGGATGGTATATACCTCCATATTATATTTATTTTCAGGTCTTCTATACGCAGTCCGTATTTTGCTTATTTGCAGTCCGTATTTTTATTAAATAATCATACATACAATGATAATGATATATAACTGAATTGCAAATGTATGCAATAGAAGTAGTATATATGATGCATATGTCTGATATACATAATTATTGACCATATTATATATATCGAAGACGTATTTTGATTTTGGACTGCAAAATATGCAAAATAAGCAAAATACGGACTGCGTATAGCATGCCCCTTTATTTTTGAAGCATTATCATGTTTCAAGAGTTATATGCTCTTCATTTTCTAAACACTCTTATGAGTGTCTTATATACTCGTGCCAATTATTTGGCTTTTTCAGGTTCAGAGAGCCTATAAATTTCCCTCCACTTTAATAAAGTGGTTTTATTTTAAAAAAAACAAATTTAAATATACAAAATTAAGTTTAAAATAGAAGAAAAAAGTGTTGTTGTACCCCCAAATGTTTAAATAAGTGCTAATGTATCCCTCTGTTTTTTAAAAGAGCCACTATACCCTCAAATGTACAATTTGGGTAGAATTTTCTTTTGCCAAATGTAAAATGTCAAGAATACCCTCATTATTATTTAATGGTAAAAAAGAAAAAATTTAGGACGAAAATTACCCAATCAAATCAATCGAATTTCGAGATCTGATTTAGCTCACTGACTTCTGAAAAACATTTTTCCCCTGCCTGATTATTCATCTAATTCCCGCTTCCCTTTTAGCTTCACCCAGCTAAGCAATGCAATTCAAATCCATACCAGTCACCGTTATTTCATCGGATGAACGTGTTTGAAATCGAGGGGACCAAAACCACCGTGCCCGGAAATTAGTGTGAACCGGGGGATCAAAACTGCCACACCTAATAATAATTTGCGTGACTATCTCAAATTACCAAAGGATATAATAGAGTTGGCGAGATTATAGTAAGTTCACCCATGTTTTCAATTTGTTGAGTTTTTGGATATAAAGGTTAACTTTTTCAATTATATTGTGCATTTATTCTGTAATTCAGTGATATTAATTTCTTGGATTTTTTTGTGCCCATGGGCATTTGGGTCTGAGAAAAAATAACCTAACAAGTGAGGGTAAATTTGTCTTTTAGTTAAAAATATTGATGAAAAATTGCCTTTAGAAGTATACTTCTTTATTCAATGTAATTATAGGGGTATATCAGCACTTTTAAATTGCTCAGCGGTACATTGACACTTTCTTATAAAATTGGAGGTAACTCTATACTATTAATCCAAAAATATAAATACTCCATGCAATTTAAGTACTGTAGGAAAAAAGAAAAACCATTAATTATGATGAAATATTCTCCTTCTTCTAACCAGGGGCCCTAAAACACAGCCTACCACACCTTGAAACTTCATTTTAGAAAATCCAAATCTGTTTGCGCCGCCGCCTCTGATCCCAAAATGCCATACGCCGCCGCCGTTTACAACCCCTCCCCCGCCATTCTAGCAAGACCCAGCAATGGCGAAATCAAACCAAACTCCGGCGAAATCCCTCGCTCCATTCAATTCAGCCCTCTCAAATCTCGTTCCATTCAATTCAGCCGCCGTCTATGCCCTATCTTCTCCACCCTGAAACCCTCGACGGCACTATCTGAATTAAAATTGCCGGAGGAATCCCCGTCGGAAAAAACTGGTTTCGTTTCCCGGTTTGCCCCTGACGAGCCCCGGAAGGGCTGCGATGTGCTCGTGGAAGCTCTGGAGAGAGAAGGCGTCACCGACGTGTTCGCTTACCCCGGCGGCGCGTCGATGGAGATTCACCAGGCTCTAACTCGTTCGAAAACCATACGCAACGTCCTCCCTCGTCACGAGCAGGGTGGGGTTTTCGCCGCCGAGGGCTACGCACGCGCCTCCGGCAAGCCCGGCGTCTGCATCGCCACCTCCGGCCCCGGCGCCACCAATCTCGTCTCCGGCCTCGCCGACGCCCTGCTCGACTCCGTCCCAATCGTGGCAATCACCGGCCAGGTCCCCCGGAGAATGATTGGCACAGATGCCTTCCAGGAAACTCCCATTGTCGAGGTAACCCGCTCAATTACCAAGCATAATTACCTAGTTATGGATGTTGAGGACATTCCTCGCGTAGTTCGCGAGGCTTTCTTCCTCGCGAAATCGGGGCGACCTGGACCGGTGCTCATTGACGTGCCAAAGGATATTCAGCAGCAGATGGTGGTTCCTGATTGGGACGAGCCAATGAGGCTCTCTGGATACATATCTAGGCTTCCTAAGAACCCTAATGAGATGTTATTAGATCAGATTATTAGGTTGATATCTGAGGCCAAGAGGCCTGTGTTGTATGCTGGGGGAGGCTGTCTGGATTCAGGTGAGGAGCTGAGACGATTCGTGGAACTTACAGGGATTCCAGTTGCGAGTACTCTGATGGGGCTGGGTGCTCATCCCATGTCGGACGAGGAGCACTCGTTGCAGATGCTGGGAATGCACGGGACTGTGTATGCTAACTATTCAGTTGATAAGAGTGACTTGCTGCTGGCCTTTGGGGTCAGGTTTGACGATCGCGTGACAGGCAAGCTGGAGGCGTTTGCTAGCCGCGCGAAGATTGTTCACATTGATATTGATTCTGCGGAGATTGGGAAGAACAAGCTGCCGCATGTTTCAATCTGCTCGGATATTGGTTTAGCGTTGCAGGGGATGAACGAAAAACTGGAGGCGAAGAGGGGTAAATTGAAGCTTGATTTCTCAGCTTGGAGGAATGAGTTGAACGAAGTCAGGATTAAGTACCCGTTGAGTTTCAAGACGTTTGGTGATGCAATTCCTCCACAGTATGCTATTCAGGTTCTTGATGAGCTGACAGAGGGCAAGGCTATTATCAGCACTGGTGTTGGGCAGCACCAGATGTGGGCTGCACAGTTCTACAAATACAACCGCCCTCGTCAATGGTTGACATCAGCTGGATTAGGAGCCATGGGGTTTGGTCTACCTGCTGCAATTGGTGCTGCTGTTGCAAGGCCTGATTGTATTGTGGTGGACATTGATGGAGATGGCAGCTTCATGATGAACGTTCAAGAACTGGCAACTATTCGTGTGGAGAATCTTCCCGTGAAGATTATGCTACTAAACAACCAGCACCTTGGCATGGTGGTTCAGTGGGAGGACAGGTTCTACAAGGCAAACAGAGCTCACACCTATCTCGGAAATCCTGAAAAGGAGTCCGAGATCTTCCCTGACATGGTGAAGTTTGCAGAGGCTTGTGATATCCCGGCTGCGCGAGTGACTCACATAAATGATCTCAAGAGCGCGATTCAGAAGATGTTGGACACTCCCGGCCCTTACTTGTTGGATGTGATAGTGCCTCATCAGGAGCACGTGTTACCAATGATCCCGAGTGGTGGAGCTTTCAAGGATGTGATCACCGAGGGTGATGGGAGAACATCGTACTGATCTTGCTTGCCTTTGTAACGTAGGATCATTTTCCCAGTCTCAGTAGTTAACATCAAAAGGGTGGTTTGTTGTGAGAATATATGTATTAAGCTAATCAGAAGGCTGTTTTGTTTGTGGACTTAATTTGTGCTACCTTTTTCTGTTTAAGTATGTACTTAGCAGTTGTTTCTGTGTAATCTATGAGGTATTATGGTAAGAGTTCTATTTAGCTTGAGGATTGTTTGCTTTGGATTACAAAAGATCAATGGAATTTTCTAATGTTCCAGACATCAAATGCCTGACAGTTTCTCGTAAAAGAGTCTTGTTTGTCTTTGAATATTGGCCTTCTACATAAAAGCCAGAGTACATTAGAATCCAGGACAGGACATAACGCTAATGTGTACTTTTGGAAGTACTCCCTCCGGTTTTTATACAATGGCCTAGTTTTATTGGCACAATTACAAAGGAGAGCAAAATGAATGGTGGAGATTGTATAGATTATTGGGAAAGTAAAATGTGTGGTTGTGAATGAAGGAATATTGCTAAAAAAGGAAACTAAGCCATTAACTAAAAACCTTACTAAATTGGTAACTAGGCCATTCTATTAAAATCGGAGGGAGTATAAACATTTTGTTGTATCTAGGACAGTTTAAGAAAGAAATGCAGAAATAAAAAATAGTATCCATCTCCTAAATAAGGTCACCTGTAATAATAAAGGGCAATGCTATTTGCAGGTCGTATTTTACTTTTACACTCCGTATTATTTTCAAGAAAGACTAATACAACCTCGATCAAGTGGTTAAAGTTTGAACAAGATAAATCAATAAGAACAATCTTGTCAGTTTCAATCAAAATACAGACTGCATTAGTAAAAGAAAACCTGCAAATAGGAATAATAAATTACTAATTATCTAGTTTGGGATGTTTGAATAGTATACTAGGAATTGTGACAATAGAAGAATTAGAGGATCCTAAACCCTAAATAATAATTAGTCTAGCCTATTATATATTGTACTTATGTGTCTAGGGTTTAGATAAGTTTTGTAATTTAGCCTGATACCCTTGTATGTACTATAAATAGGTATTGTAAAGACTAATATTAATCAGTCAATCAAATATAATTCACATGATATCAGTTGCCTAACAATACTCTTTCCAAAAACCTATTTGGGTTCTTAAACCCTTTCTCTCTTTCTCTTTTCAGCCGCCGCCTCCCTTTTTTTTTCATCAAAAAATTTTTTTCTCTCCTTTTTTTGTTGGTTGCTACACCATAGCTGACAAGAAGAATAATGATGTGCTATCCATCAACACGATGATCCATCTCCTTAATACGAAGCTCGATGCATCAACGTACCTGTAGTGGAAGCAGCAGGTTGAGTATGTGTTCAAACTTCAGGGTTTGTTTGGCCACCTCGATGGCTCCTTCCCTCGTTCCGTTGCTCCGGTGCCGCCGACGGCCGCCTCCTCCTCCTCCTCACCGCCAGATGCTGCTGTTCTCTAGAAGGAAAATGATGATTATGAATCTGCCCTGGCTGCCTACAACTCTTGGATTGTGGAAGATCAGAGGCCGTGCAGAGTTCTTCTTGCCCCTCTCTTTCTCTCCTGAAGCGAAAAATGAAATATCGCAGTGTGTCACCGCCAAAGAGATGTGGGATGCTTTTGCTAATGCCTATCAGCACAACACCTCCATCGTCGTTTTTAGCCTCCGTCAGCAAGCCGTCCTTCTCCGTAAATCTGGTACGGTTCATGAACTGCATCTCAATTTGATGAAAATATTAGATCATGAGATTCATGGGTCAACTTGCTGAAAACCGGGATAAGTAAATGTGGTTTCTTACTGCTATTAGGCATGAATATAAAGAGTTTAGTGCCCCTATTATTGTTCATGATCCCCTCCCTGCATATAATGTCGTTGATCAAGCGAAAGGCCATGAGTCTTTTTTTTTTGCTCAATTTGGAGTAAACGTAAGGGACTCTTGTGTAGGGAACATGTCCTGTAGCGTTTGTGGCGGCCGCCCAACAGACTGCCCAGTTTGCCCCGCCAGTCCAGGAGGGCGCGTGGGCCCACGCTCCTGGGGAGCCCGCGCGTGGGGCTCACGCGCGGCCGGCAGAGGTCATTTCGGCGGCCGCTGTGGTGGTCGTCGATCCTGGCAGTCCCCTAGTGATCCTATTGGGGTCAGATCTGCTGCTTCCACTTCCCAAATTCAGTGCTACATTTGTGGAGGCTTCAGGCATGTTTCTCGGCAATGCCCCTCTTCCAATCAGCGTTATGGGACTACCCCACCGCAGCCTTATGGCCAACCTTAGTACCAATTTTATCTTGCTCAGCCCGGACAGGAACCACAGACCCCTCAGGCTCATGTTACTCAAGTATATAATGCTCCAGTTGTGGCTCATCAGCCCATGATGTATGCTCCTCAGTATCTCACCTACCCAGCTCCTCAGGCTCAGCCATCCATTGCTTCTGCAGCTTCTGATCCCACTCCTTGGTATCTTGATTCTGGTGCTACCAACCATATGAGCTCTTCTGCATCGAATCTATCTGGTGTCACCCCATAAAATGGTAACACCCTTGTCTCTGTTGGTAATGGTGTATCTCTTTCTATTACTGGTGTTGGTGATGTTAAGATTAGCCCATCCTTGCATTTATCTGATGTCTTGATTATGCCTTCTATTATGAAAAATCTTTTGTCCTTAAGCAAGCTTACCAAGGAGCTTTTTTCTATTATTACCTTTGATGGTCAATCTTTTGTTATTCAGCACAAGTTTAGCAAGGCAATCCTGGATGTGCTGGACAGTGGTGAAGAAGTACTCCTTTATTTTGTGAAAAAGAAGAATAATTGAGCATCTTTTGAGATTTGGCATGCTCGTTTAGGACATGTGTCCACTAGTGGTATTTCTTTGTTGAACAAGAATGGGTTTTTATCCCTTACTTTTGTACTCCCTAAACCCGGTGTTTGTGAACCATGTGCTATGACTATGGGCCATAAACTATCTTTTATTGAGAACCCTAGACGTGCTGATTCCGTTCTAGATTTTATATATTGTGATTTGTGGGGACCATCTCCAATTGTATCTAGCAATGATTTTTCTTATTATGCCTTGTTTGTGGATGACTACTCGCGATTCTCTTGGTTCTATCCTTTACGCTGCAAATCCAACTTTGTTGATGTCTACTTCCAATTTGAAGCATTCGTAGAGAATCATTTTTCATCCCGCATCAAGGTATTCCAGAGTGATGGAGGAACTGAATTTATCAACAACGGGTTGCAGTCACATTTTGGATCTCACGGTATCCATCATCAAGTCTCCTGTCCCTATACACCTGAGCAGAACGGTCGGGCAAAACAGAAATACAGAAATATCATGGAGATGGGGCTCTCCATATTGTTTCACTCACACCTGCCACTATCTCACTAGGATGATACCTTCAACGCTGCAGTTTTCACTATCAAGCGACTACCAACCCCGGTTGTTAACAACAAGTCTCCCTTTGAATTGCTTTTTGGCCGTTCTCCAGACTACTTGAACTTTCATCCTTTTGGATGTAGAGTTTTTCCATATGTTCGTCCCACAACTGAGCACAAACTAGCTCTGCGCAGGTTTCCTTGTGTCTTTCTAGGCTACAGTGAGTATTACAAAGGATTTCGGTGCTTGGGTCCTGCTTCAGGGTGCTTCTATATGACTCGACATGCTCTCTTTGAAGAGAATCACTTTTCATTCTCGACAACATCTTTGGAGGCCCAGTTTTCCTCACTAGATATTTCTTCCTTTGTCGATCCCACTGATCCGGATCTTGAGATTGATTCTGTTGAGATCATACCGCCTCGCAGCCCTGTATTGTGTGTCATTAGCCCTCTTCGACCGTGTCTGCATCGATTACTGATATGGATGAGCCTGATTTGGCAACTTCTGTACCTTCCCTAATAACCTCGAGTCCTTCTTCGAGGTCCTCTGGTGGTTCATTGGACTTATCCAGTGACTGTTCAGTGTCCTCTAGACATTGCTCATTGACCCCTCCCGCTTGTCTGGTTCAGCAAGCTCCTCCAGTTCCACCTGCTCCTCGTGCTCATCAGATGGTCACTCGTCATCAGGATGGAACCCGGGTCGCTTGCAACCTTGGACCTGATTTTGTAGCTACAGGACTAGTTGCTGAGCTCTTGGTACAGAAGAAACCTCGCACTTACAAAGTTGCAGTTAAGGACTCACGATGAGTTACTACCATGGATGAGGAGATTGATACACTTCAGCGGCAGCAGACATGGCAGTTGGTACCTTGTCCTCCAAATGTTAATGTGGTGTGTTCTAAGTGGGTATATCGTTTGAAGTACAAGCAGGATGGCTCTATTGAGAGGTATAAAGCACGCTTGATGGCTCAGGGATTCTCACAAATTCCGGGCTTCGATTTTGATCAAACATTCAGTCCGGTGATCAAGGCTGCTACTGTCCGTACGGTGATTGCCATTGCCACTATGAAGAAGTGGCCACTCCACCAGTTGGATGTCAAAAACCCTTTCTGAATGGTGTTCTTGACAGTCCGGTTTATATGGCTCAACCTGTTGGATATCATGATCCTGCTCGACCGAATCATGTTTGTCTTCTATGCAAAGCCATCTATGATCTCAAGCAAGCTCCTAGGGCATGGTTTGATCGCTTCAGTGCCTTTGCTCGGGGACTTGGTTTTGTTGGCAGCTTGTCGGACCCTTCCATGTTTGTGTTTACCCGTGGTTCGGTCATCCTCTACCTCCTCATCTACGTTGAAGACATCATTCTAACAGGGAATGATGGTGTTGCTATTTGCAGTTTCATAGCTCGTGCCGATCGGGAGTTCTCTATCAAGGATTTTGGACACCTCAGCTACTTTCTTGGCTTGGAGGTTACGCCCACCTCTACTAGAATGTTCTTGGGTCAGGCCAAGTATGTTAGGGATATTCTTCAGCGAGCTGGAATGCTAAATGCTACACCAGTCTCCAAACCATTTATTCCCTTGTCTCAGCTTCGTAATAGCACTAGTGGATCATTTCACAATCCGAAACTATATCGGTCTCTTGTTAGTGCTCTTCAGTACCTCACCATCACTCGGCCTGATCTGTCATTTGCGGTAAATTTAGTGAGCCCATATTTTCAATGTTGGACAGTTATAAGTAATAAGCTCATTGATGACATACTCCATGTCCACTTACGACATCTCTCGAGAAGATGCCTTCGTCAGCCAGAAGCGCAACGCCGGAACTTTAAAAAGTTATACAGTTAGATCAAATGAGGGTGAAATGAAGGGTTTAACCATCAAATTAGTAATTAGAATTGAGTACATCGCAAGATTGGAAATGGGACCAAGAATATGGTTGGACAAGTTTTTGCAAAACTTGGACTATCCAAGTCCAGTTTTGTAAAATCTTGTTTGGTTCACCAAGTTTTCCAAAATCCGGACTTGCAAAATCCTAAAAACCAATCAAAGACTTTGTTTCATACTCACAAATTCAACCCAACCAAACAAGAATTTTGCAAAACCAGACTTTCAAAATCCCAAACAAAAACCCAACTCTCAAAAATCCAAAACAAAATTCAGACTCTCAAAAATTTTGCGAACCAAACATTGTGTCTTTAGAAATTGTGCTCGTAATTTGAGGCTCCAGGCAGTTGGATCTTCTGGCATCCGTACAAAAGTTTACCCGAAATCAAATCAAAGCATTTTTGAACATGTTTTCTCCATTTTTTAATATTGAAATGAATTAAATTATATCGAACTGATTTAAATGGCTAAATGGAGTGTGCTAATTTGAAATTCAACTTTAAAAGACATGAAGTGAAATAAATGGAAAACTAGTGTCAAGTTCAAGTTCAAGTCTGGTTATATATAAAAGAAAACTCAAGTTGTTCACTACTTTTTCCGATATATCAATTTTACACAATGGTGTACCAAAAAAAAATGATAAAGGTTTTTTGGTTTTTGACAGAAATGATGAAGTAAAGATGACTGATCGATCGTACACACGTAACACACCAACCATAGGTATCTTTTCTAATAAAGGTTTGAAACCAATTTTTACTAAAAATGATTCAAAATTGTTTTTTACTAAAAGATCACTATGATACATGAATAGTCAGTCTAATGATTCTAATTAATATTAAATTGTTTCGTGAGTTATAATATATGTGTAACAGAAACATCGTTATCATTTCAGGTTTAGTTTGGACCAGCTCAAATAATTGATCTCGCATGTAAAATCATCCTATAATCATTTAGTATTTGGACGTCATATATTAATAATATTATCAAATACCGTGATATAACCTATCGAATTTCACAGTTTAGATTTCAAATTTCAAATGTCAAAAATTTTACCAAAGAGAATTGAACATGTACGAAATAATAATTCGTCCAAATAAATTAAATTTGAGATAATGAATAAAACAGAACGACCATAAAAAGCAACATCTCTTTATACCTATCAGAAGAAGTTGATACTGTACAAAGATAAATAGATATCCTTCTATAATGTATACAGATTGGATCATTTTTGTACAATAATGCACCATTTGTTCAACCTTGTTGAGTAGAAAGAGCAACTCGTGGCATGGCTTTTTTTTCATTATTCTAGCTTTGGATTCACTTTGCTTTCCAGAAATTCTTGTCACTTTCCTACCCTAACCCTTTGCGACTCAAATTATTGGACGAGAATCGAAAGCATGAATGGACAAAAGGAGATAAAAAAGGACTAAAGCAATTTTTTGAGATAATAAAGAACACCTATTTCAAAGCAATATGGACAATTGGCCAAAAGCAAAGGGCAGCATTCCTCGTCAAAAAGGATCGTTATTTACCACCTGTACCAAACACAAAGCACATTTGTGAGTTTTCTGTGGGTTTTTTGTGCACTTCAATAACATTTTTGAGTTAATAGTTTCTCACAAGACGCAACTTACAAGAAACATCGATAAAATACATGATTTTCGTGACTGGACTTAACTGAACTTAACATCAATCAACCAGAAAGAACATACCAATATCAAGTACTGATTTCTGAAGTATTATACACGATCTGATATTTTACTCGGTATAATCTAAAACATCATTGAAATTGCAACATTACACCTGAACACTGCTAAATTTCTCGATAAATCTAATAAGTGAGGATCTTTTTGCAAACTTATACCGTATTTTGGACTACGAGAATAAAATACATGATTGCGTGTAGCAACTCTCTAACTTAACTGAAACATCCTTTTACACAAATTTTACTAGTTATATTATTTGATAAATTAATTTTCATTTCATTTCAATTTAGTTCAGTTCTTCCGCCCCTTTCTAATCTCTTTTCAAATCTTTCACTAAACATAGAACATATACGTTTCTTGTAAAAAGCTGAAAAGAAAGCTTAGGGTTTAAGGGAAAGAAACCTTTCTTTTCCATGAGCCTGTTAAAAGCGGAGAGGAGGAAAACAAGCAGAGTCACACCAGCAATGCCTCCAATTATGATTGCGAGAGTCTTCTCCAGGCCATCATCATCATCATCGTCATGATGATCTGCAATTCAAAATGTTTCAGAAAATAATTAGGACCCGCTAATTGAACCCTTTCTTTAAATATATGAAAACTACACACTCCATCCATGCATATTTCTATTTAAAGTAGGGCTACTTTATGAAAGGTATCCCAACAATTTGATGCAGATAGAGTAAAGGATTAGATCATCATGCAATGCATTTTCCATTAATTATTCACAACCCTTTTACACTAAAATCATAAGGATATTATTCACTAATTGCTTTTTTGATCATACTAATTGAATTTTGTATTTTTATTTGATAGAGTACGAGAATTTAAGATAAAACATTGAACAATTTTCAAACGTGAAGTTAAAGTGGCACTGTAGAAGAGCATGTGTTATGAATTTATATATGCATGCGTAGGGAAGTGTTTGCAGATCGAAGAAGTAACGTAACACAGATCATCTCTGTAACGTAATAATCTATCATTTATATTATTTTTTAATCCAATTCAATAAATCAAACATGTATTTTTGAGCTCTGCTGCGGGGAAAAGCTTCTGCTTCGAGGAGTGATAAGCTTCCCTTGGGAGGGTCCCTATTAGTTGTAGCCTTCTCATTGGTTAGTATATGAAAATTAATTTTTATTTTATTTTTGGAATATTTAATAGGATCTAATGCGGGCCTAATTATTTGAATGGTTTTAATTTATTTTTGGAAAATATATTTTTAATCTTTTCTTTTGTTAATCAAAATAATGTGATTATTCACTGAAAGTGGAATATGTTTCCGATTCTGTTATTTTTAACGTGAAAACATTTCCTGATTCATTGTATTTTTCTTTTATGGGTTCAAAAAATATAAATATATTAAACTGAACTGAATTAAAATATTTATTGAAATTGTACTAAAAACGTTAATTTAATTATTTTGAATTGCATCAAATCACATTTTGGTTGATATGATCTGAATTGAACTATATATAAATTGAACTGAACTCAAAAAACTATAGAGAGCTATGATATAAAAAAATAGAGGAAAATTACTTAACTGAAAAAAATATTTATCTGAATTGAACTGAGGTGAAAAATATAAAAATATTTATCTGAACTTAATTGAACTGAAAAATATAAAATATTGAACATAACTGAAAATATAAAATATATTGAACTGAACTGAAAATATATAAATATACTGAACTGGACAAAAAAAATAAAAAGATACCGAACTAAACTGAGAAAATATAAATTTACTGAATTAAACTGGAAAAAAATAAAATTGAACGAAATTGATCATAATATTATCCCCACATAGGCCCACAGGGTCCCATGGGAAGGGAGACACCCTCCAAGGAATACCTAGACTTCTCGTTCTGCTTCTACTTTTGAACAAGTTTTGAGCTAAACAATGTCTTCTGCTTATTATAATTAAATAAGCAGTTTTTTGACAGTTTATCAAAATAAAAACTGATGTGTTTTGAAGCACGGAAGCTGAAAAACTCTTACAAACACACTCTAAATTTGAAATGTTTGTATTATATCATAATTATTTTGATTAATTTAATAAGATCATGTTGACGATATTATTGTTTATGCATGTCAAAAAGTTAATTTGAATGAAGAACACTTTGGAACGGGTTATCTTCTTCTTCATATCAATAATTAGAGTTCCTTTTCGAATATGCAAAACTTTTAGTAATAGGAAATACTACGTAGACACGAATTTTATTAAAAACATATAATAATAAACTTGGATTTACGTTAGCTTAGGGGTCCCTAGCAAACTAATTAATTTGCCATCCAATTAGTTTGGTGAAGAACCTTACGTTTACCATTCAAAAAGAATAATCAAGGAAGCCGTTCACCTACGCTATTTAACAAATTAAGTTCGAACTTATCTTCATGCACTCCTCTACCACCTATTTTAACTGAATTGAAAAATATTTAAATAAATTATAAAGAACTAATTATATATATTTTATATATAGATTGAAAAAATTCCTAACTTAAGAATAATAAACTATTAAAAAGATAATGAAACCTAGAATTGATTGATAGCTAGGTTCAAACTATAATGCTCCACATAATTTGGGACCTAATTTACGAGTATTAAAATGTGTAAAATATACAGATTTATCAGCTGATCTTATTTGCGTGCTGAAGAAATAAGGCACTCAGGGATCATACAGTCATAATCCATATCTTATAGAACGAGGAAACTTCCAAATCTAGTGACAAGAGCTTCCATGTGAATTATTAATATTCTTGTTATTAGGAAATTAAACAAGGACAATGATATTATTCCTTTACATTTGTTGTTATCTCGCATGTCTATTCTTTAATGTTTGGAAAGTGCCTTTGTGTGTGTTTATCATATAGCTCTAACTTCACTATTATTGATCACATTGTTTTATATTGTGGAATTGTAATTTTGAGTATGGTGAATAAAATGGTACAAATCAAAGATATAAAAATTTAAAAGTGAACAATTAAAATTTGGACAGAGTATGTGCAGGTCCAATTTACTTGTACAAGTCTGATTTTGTTTTGAAATACCTTTGATTATGCAAATTCGTTAATATGAAATAATAAAAAATAATATTATTTTTTTATACATGCATTAATAAATTACATCTGCACCTAGAAATAACCTTAAAATTTGAAACTTAAACAAAAAAAAATGTGGTTTATATATGCTCAAACTCACAAATCATACACATTCTAAATACCAAGACATTAAATGAAACCATTTATGGATGAGGCAAACATGAATAAGAGCTTCCTTACAAGTAGTGTTACTAGAAACGTATAGGGAAAGTTGAGATGTCACAATCTCTTTGGTTGACTTGATTTTCACCATTAAGTAATAAGTTTCTATTATTTCCAATTTAACAAATATGGACATCATTGTCACAACTCACTCACTAACTAGTTTAAATCACCACCAAAATGTAATTTACATAGGTCACATCTTTTTCCCTTTCAAGTGATAGTGCAAAACATCATCAAAAATACCATATGTACACTAAAAAACTACCACATATACACTACTATTGTAATGCTACGTTTCTCGCCACCAATAATACGAAATTCAATACTTTTTAATAAAGTCTCGTGTTAAGGTGAAAAATGAAAAAGAAAAAAACGCAATTCAATTTAGTTGTGAGAGAAATCAAATCTAAAAAATTTAGTTAATTTACTATTATAATGTTTAATATATTCAATTTTTTCATTTTAGTCCAATTCAAATCTATATATTTCAGTTCAGTGTAACAAATAAAAATATATTGAATAAAAACTTTATAAACCATACAAACTCATCACTCCTAATCTCGAATTTCATGATCTTTTACGTGCAAACGTAGAAACATGTAAGAACGGATAAAGTGACATAAGAAGTTAGTAATCCGTAGACCATAAAAGTAAATAAAATAAATAAGAGTAGGTAATTCATGAACATTCAACTAATTAATTAAGTGTATATAATAAACAAAATGGAGAGCCACCACCAATGAAGGCGGCGGCGGGGCATGAGCAGCTTACCACCACTACTGGGGTGAAACCCACGCTCCGAGTAGCGCGCGTAGCACTTGGCGAGGAACATGTCTCCCCAGGGAGCGGTCCCACACTCGCTTTTCAACCGTCCAATCGCATCCGACACGCAATCCTGGCACTCGCTCCCACTCAGGTCCTGCACGCACTGCGCCACTCCCTGAACATTCCCTGACCCGCCCACCCGGAAATACTGCCCGCCGCCGGAGAGATAGCCCAGAACCGCGTCCTTCCGGGTCAACTCGTCCGAGTCGTATCCAATCGCCGGCCCGCACTTGTGCACCGCCACCGTCTTGTCCTCCGCCCCAAGAAACGCCACATTATCATACCTATTAATAATATGTATCCAATACCAAATAAAAACGATCAAAAATAATTATATTAATAAATAAAAAATGAGTTGAATGAAATCAAAGTTAGATCATATAAAATATTATATCAAGTATAAAAATGAACTGAACTGAAAGTTAATAAAAAAATGTTAAGTTATTATAGACATAAACTAAATTAAAGGTCGAGTAAACATGTTAATATTATTATATTTTCAAAAATATGTTCTCTCTTATTTATTAATAGAATTGAAAAGTCATATACTAGTTTCAAACTGTGAAGTTAGTAAGTTCAAAATTTGCACTATTATTAAACTATTGTAAAATTTGAATTTCTTAAGATAAATTAATATATTACAATATGTTAGGGATTATGCATATTGAACGTTATAATGCAGAAACTTTTATGATTTATGATTTTAATAAACAAACTAAAGGTTAACTTTTTTAGCGTATTTAAGATTTTATTAATCTAAATTTTTTTGAAAAGCTGACGGAGTCAAACGATAATATATAAAATTTACAAAAGGCCATCAAAAGCAAAATTCATGAATCAAAAAATGTAAATACGAAAAAAATTGATCAGGGACCTCACTAAACAGCCGTCCAACTGCAACGCGCCGCCGGAAGTGTAGACACACGCAGTCCCGAGGCGGCTTACTGCCGTCGCCACGCAGCTGGAACAGTCGCCGGAGTTGAGGTCACCTCGGCATTGATAGAGACCGTAGATGACGTCATTCTTCGATGAACCCGGTAAAGAGACCTTGAAGTTGTTGAAGTTGGCCGTCGCCGCCGAGTTGACCATGGAAGTCAGGACCGAGTTCACGTTCGACTCGTACACCGTCCCCGGGCTGTACTTCACCTGAGTACAGCCGGCGTATATGAAGCTATCTGTTGCAGAATCCGTGAGGTTGATGAAGAAGAAAGTGATGAAGAAAATGATAGCCGTGGTGGAATCCATGGAAGTAGTGTGTGACTGTGTGTTTTTGTGAGTTGATGGAAATGGCTTTATGGTGGAAGAGAGGGGGATCAGTCAAATTGGGACGTTGGGTAGTGTTTACTTTGTACACCGTAGTTGTTATAGTTTTTTCAAATTAATTATAGAGTAGAGTGATGGCGTGCCCCTGAACAAACAGTTATATATATGCTCTTATATTTCTGAGTTTGATAAACTGTCCGCGTACCTCTTGAATGAAATTTACTATTTGATTCAAGCGCCTAAAATATTTTAAAATATTTAGATTCATTATTATTATATTATTCGAATACTAGAAATATTCAACCAGATTAATTTTCAACGTTTTAAAATTTTGAATTATGAATTAAGAAGTAAAAATTCAGTTAAATATTACACTGATACTTTCTCAAAAATTAGGAGTAAAAAAACATATAAGTACACTGCCACGAACATTTTATACTTAAATATATCAATTCGAAATATACATGTATTAAGTCAAGTCGTGGTTAATAGGTATTCTATTTATCACTTTTATGTTTCATGCATAAGGGAGAAAAAAACAAAGGGAGTTTGGTTGATAATTGTCTAGAGTTGAAATATAGGTATAAACAACTAAAGTTGGTTATCCCATTGTATATGTATCACTTTTGGCTAAGGTTTTAATTCTTGGAAATTTTATATGGGTGTTCAATTATAGTCAGCTACTTAGGTTGTGTTAGTTTCGCAAGATTTTTGAGAGTTTGGATTTTGTTTTGGGTGTTTGAGAGTTTGAGTTTTTGTTTGGGATTTCGAGAGTCTGGTTTTGCAAAATTCTTGTTTGGTTGGGTTGAGTTTGTGAGTATAGAACTAAATATTTAATTGGTTTTTAGGATTTTGTGAGTCTGGATTTTGGAAAACTTGGTGAACTAAACAAGATTTTACAAAATTGGACTTGGATAGTCCAAGTTTTACAAAAACTTGTCCAACCAAAAACACACCCTTAGAGATTATTGTAACACTTTTCCAATTGGTACTTTTATATATTGGTATTTTTATATTTCATTTACTAATGTAAATGATATGTAGTTCAGTTCAGTTTTAAAGAAGTTATTTATACCTTTTTACGTTATTTATTAAATTTTTTTTTAATATTTATCAGGATTATCTGATTGGTGTTCCAAAACTACCTTAGTATTTTACTCTTCACATTGAAACTTAAAGGAATAACAATTCAACCTATCAATATTATGAAAATTGAGTTTTTTTTTTTTTTTGCTTTTTGTAATATTATAATTTATAAATCAAGTGTACGTGGCTAGGTTAGATTAGGTTCATAATTGTAAAATATGTACAATAAACAGTACTTTTCACAATAATTTTGTAAGTCTCAACGAGCTGATACAGTTTAGTCTTATCTTTAAACTGTACTTTTCCATCTCTACACTTTGGATAACCTTACATGCCTTCTGCACGCAGTACGTATTTTGCTTATTTGCAGTCCGTATTTTTTAAAATAATCATATATACAATGATTCTGATATATAATTGAATTACAAGTGTATGCAATAGAAGTAGTATATATGATGCATATGTGTGATATACATAATTATTGACCATATCATATATATCGAAAGCGTTTTTTTATTTTGGACTGTAAAATAAGCAAAACACGGACTGCGTATACCATGCCCTTAACCTTATGCTATGAAATTTAATTTTACACCAACAACGTAAAAATTGATCCATTTGTTTATTATCCAGTGTAGCTTTTGGTCGTGTTCATTTGAGCTATTTGTTATCTGATATAATTGTTTGATCTGATTGTATTTGTTTGAACTGGTCGGATTATTTTATTATTTATACATAAATATTTGTATTTAGTTTAAATGTAATTACACAAATTAAAATAAACAATATTCATTTATAATAATTAAAATAACCTTTTTAGTACGTAAATTTTAAAATATCTTATTTCTTTTCAAATAAATACAAGTCGGATAAAGTCAAAACTGATAAAACTACTTGAACTATTTGAACTGTTTAGAACTGCTTGAACTATATAAAACTGGTTAAACGGTTTGGACATGCTAGCTACTATAACTGTTTATAACTGTTTGCAACAAAATAAACTGCATATATCTTTGTTTAAAATGGATGATCATTGGGATAGCATATGCATGTTTGCAATATATATATATATATATATATATATATATATATATATATTTGAGGACAGCAAAATATGATGTTATTTTCGTCTATGTTTAAAGCAAGTGTGAGTTGATTTGGTAGAAAGAAGAAGCTTTACCTAATGATCGATATGAAACATGTATGGTAGGTTCGCAGTCCGTTGAGATAATTTTGATGATGTGTGCGTTGTAACGTGAAAGCGGACAACAGATTTGGTTAATCATACTCATTTAACTTTAACTACATTAAGTAATCATTTTATTGGTTAAATTATGATGTCTCCATAAAACTTGAAAGGAAACAGCAGTTGCCATCCGCTGATAAGCAAATGCTAGTGTCTTTTCCCTTCGTAAATTGTTATTTAGGGCATTGATATTCATGAATTATTGCTTTGAACTAACTAAAATTAAATAAAGTTAATATTTTAAAAATTGTTTTTAATATATTAATAATGTTTAAATAGGTTGAGGAGAAACAAGTCAAAATTAGTTAGATTAATCATGTTCAAATAAGTTGAGTAGAAACAAGTCCAAATCAGTCGTGCCAACACACATGAGAGCATTGGCGTTGAGATTAATCCCACATCGATAATTGTATGACTAAAAGTTTAATATATAAGTTTGATGGACCACTTTACATACTGCCGATTGATTTTATAATAGAATCTTACTGAGTTTGTGTGATGGATCTAGTTAAACTTACATGCTCGTGTATATGTGCCCTTTTCCGATCTTACTTATAATGAATTTCTTAATTAGTAAATTTGTAATTCCAGTCTAGACTTCTAATATTTAAGGTAGGAGATCTAAAAATGATAAACAAATGGAAATTAGGCACCGCCATACCGTTTGTCTGAACTGCATGCATAGAAGAATGATGAGGTATGGAGTTACATGAGAACCCCAGCTTGTTCAAGTCTCAAGCATCCGTTACCAGTGTGGGACGACAAGGTTAAGAAACGCAACGTGTGGGAGTAGTGGAGAAGAACTGGATTTTCTACAGTTCCCGAGGTGCTATAGAGTATCTGGACAGTCCAGCAGGCTCTCCTCTCTTAGCTAAATCAATTAAGAAATTAATATTCTTTGAAATAGCAAATGGAATCTGTACTCATTTATATCATTTTACATGATTAATTGTTTCTGATCATGATAAGATCAGATATTCTCAAACATTGTAATAATTATTGTTGAATCAGACATATAATGAAAATAACACATTTACACGTTTGTTTCTCATTGTGGTGGGAATCATTGGCTTTATGATTTCTTTTCCCATCTTCACTAGCTAGCGTGTAACAATTTAATTTGTTTTTCAATGAGCAATTTTTGAGTAAGTCCATCAAAGTTTTAACTTAAATCTTGAATTGACCAAATTTAAGTTCGACCTTAAAATCATTTGTATATGCGAGTTTATTACATGTAATTAGGTTCGCCAAACTTATCAAACCAGTATGTTACACCCGAGGGGTAGACCCTCCTGAGGTCAAGAGACATGCCGATGGTGGCCCCTCCTTCTGCGCCAATCATTGTCTGTACTCTTCCCCCCTTGCTAAGGCAAACTCTTGCAGATTCATGTATTGTTAATCCTCTTCTACCTGCCTTTCCTCGTCGTCAGAGGGGGTCGGCGTCCTCTCCACCGCTAACCTCTTCCCCTTCCGATTCCGATCCTTCATCTGCTGCAATGTAGGGTCTTCATCAGTCGTGCCCGTCTTCCTTCCTCCCGACCAGGTAGCAACAGGTGAAGAAGTCCTCGAACCTCTCCTCGGAGGCCTACCTCTATGCGGCATCTCAGTAGATTTCAAGACTCACTACTCGTGTCCCACCGGGAATGCCAACTTGATACCGCCCGTCTAGTAGCCCGAAGAGTGGATCCCCTTCCGCTCCTACCTATTCAAACCACAAGACATGTCCATGGCATACTCGAGATTAGAACCTCTGGCGTGATGGTCTTGGTGAGAAAAGGGAATTGACTAGTAGAATAGATTGTGATTACTTACTTGGGATAGTGCCATGAGCCACTATTTATGCTGTTTTCCCTTTGAGTGTGGTCCATCCTCCCTATGACTCACTTGGTTGTTTCTCCCTCCGAGTGGGCCATTCTCGAATCCTTCCTTAATATCCTACCTCATAATGGATCTGGACCTTACGAGTTCTGAAGTTGGGTTTAATATCACCAATGATTATAATAGGTAATCCATATTTTTTGGGTGTTTATATAGAACATAAAACGGGACATTCAATCATTTTATGTTTTATATAAACTGATCACCACAAACTCACAGGTAGAATTTCTTAGATTTATACTATAGAGTTTTTCTTTCACATTCAAAACATCCGTTTCATTTGTTATATAACCTTGACACGTGTATTTTGCTCTGATAGAGTTTATTGTTCTTCTTTTTTCATTAGTAGAATTTTGATGAACACATTTTATACTTTTTAATATTTATAACCTCTATGTGGTGAAACATGTGCAAAGAATTCTTCAATAGAATTAGATTTTATTAGACTGCGAAATGAGGTATGCATTTATTTGAATGATAAATATGTACCTTTCTTGGTATAATATAGATAAACATATAATTAAATTAATTTATTTAAATTCCTGTATGAATTTATTTGTGACAAAATATACATGATTTGATGTTTGACATAACAGGCAAACGCTCAACTCATGCACGGATGCACTTATGCACGCACACATCTATTTAAATGATAATTAGTGTTGCATTAAAATAATAATGGTTTTGCCACTCCCAACCGCCTTTCCTTTGAAGCTGTAACCGCACAAGGCGCAAACAACCTTGTGCCGCACCGACGTCGGGAAAGGCCGCTCGATGATAACAACGTTGTCCTCCTCCTCCTTTGCCGCCGCCTCTCGTGGAGACGGAAGAGGTGCCTCGTTGAGGTCAATTGAAAATGTCCAAACTTCTCCGCCACTGAAAGACTGCCTTGAACTAAGGTTCCTGCCGCTTTTTTGTCGGAAAATTGGGGTTTTTAATGTGTGCCATAATGTAGGGGAAGAAAGGCCACTGAAAAAAATTTATACAAGTTGGGGAGAACAAACTCAACTTTAGTTTGAAGACTTCCCTTTAAAACTGCAACCACATGAAGCGCCTTTAAAACTACAACCACATGAAGCGCAAACAACCATGCGCCGCGCCAGCACCGAGAAAGGTCGCTCGATGCTATCAACGTCGTCATCCTCCTCCATCGCTGCCGCCTCTCACGGAGAGTGGCAAAACTCTACTTTATTTTGTTCTGATATACTTTATAGAATGATTTTGTAGTTTTGAAAGTTACTATACATTTTTCTCAAATTAGATAAATGTACATGGTCAGGTTATTTCAATCATGATTAATGCAATTGTCATCAATCAAATTAGATAACTCTCTAGTGAAAATATAAAAAGTTCACGAAAATTCAATTGATGGGAAAAAAAGGTAATATAAAATTCATAGACATATAATTTATTTACCTTTTGATATGAACCATTTGATATGTAAGAACAACCATTTGATTTGATGTGCCCACGCACGCACCTATCCGCATGTGCATATGCACGCGCCTGCTCATGTGTGCATATAAAAGCGAACACCATTTAATATATATATATATAATAATGATTGATGTTGTATTAAATTTAATGATATATTCTAGCAAATAATGAGGCTGCTGATCCACATAGCTGAGAAAAAGTGCTCAATGCTTTGAAGAACTTCCCGACCGAGCACGAAAATATTTTTAAAAGACAAGAAAGTGGACGGGAAGGGGGAAATGGCTCACATGCTGATCGACACCCTGGTTGCAAACAAAATGAAGAAAGAGGGCAAATACGTCAACTCCGACAAGGAAGTGGAAATGTTCGCGGAGTCGAGATTGGAGACCATTTTCATTACCGACTTGAAATTGTCAATAATTGGTCTTCACAAGCACCCAATGAACGGGATCTCCTACATTCGACTCTTCAACAATTGCTTCGCTACTTCGATTATCTACTCCACTCGTTATTACAATATCATGAGGGTTTCAGAGACTGAGTTTGAGTATATCGGAGAAGGTGGAAATCCTAAGACATCGAAGGCGAAGGTGTGGGATCAGGTTATGATCAAGGGGAATCTGGCATTGAAGACTAACATGGATGGGAAGTTCCAAGTCAGAGTGATTCACTATGTGGAAAATGAAGACAAATACGTGTATGATGGTTTTGTATTATGTGAGCTCTTACAAGATAGGAATGAGTGATGATGAAAAGCTGGCGTTCAAGCTCAAGATGATCCGACTCGCGAACCAGAAAACTTGAACATTACCGATTATGGAGAATTCTCCAGTCATGGCGTTGAGCAACTAAAGTGGTGTTCTAGTAGATTATTTGAGTATTTCTTTTGAGACTGTTTTTTCTTTTCTGAAAACTAGATACTTCAGGTTCATATCTATGCTATACTTTAAAAGAGGATGATTTAGAATTTTGTGAGAATTTTGAATTATTTTGTAACTTAATCACAATTTGACACGTTAGCCAACTCAACACAATTATTTTTGTTTCTTTCTTTTCGGAATTGCTGTTTTTTCCCCTCTTCCTCTCACGTTAGAGCAAGCCCAACAGCTACTCTAAAACAATCTCTATAATAGAGTGTCAAATTCCAAAAACTCTAAAAAAACCCAGTTAGACTTCATCCAACAGTTGCTCTATTTTACCCATTCCATGAATTTATTGTCATAAATAATTATAGTTATACTTAATTTTATTTGATAGTCCCAAGAGCACACAATTAGCGCATGTTTGTACGGGTTTATTTCTTACTAATCTGAACTGAATTAAAGTGAAATTTATGTATTGAAAATTAGAAACAAAATGTCTAAATTTACTTGAATTTGATCAAATTATATTTTACTGAACTAAATTGAATTGAAGTGAAATTTATGTATTGAAAAATAGAATCAGAATTTCTAAATTTACTTGAATTTGATCAAATTATATTTTACTGAACTGAATTGAATTAGAATGACGTTAATTTTATTTTTGGTATTTAATTGAATTATATTTTCTGGCAAACATGGCTCTAATTTCATTTGCAAATTTATGTTTTCAATATTTTTATTTGTGTGAAGATGTGAATGATTAAGAAAGTATAGGATTAATAATGAAGGAAAAAATAAGAAGCATTAAATTTTGGAGTATGAAAGAAGAGTAGCCCATATGCCCTTGTTCAATGGTAAAATTGGAAGAATGAAAGGGCGTATGGGCTACTCTTCTTTCATACTCCAAAATTTAATGCTACCATTGATTCTTACTTTTTCCTTTCTTTTTAATCTCATACTTTCTTAATCATTCACATCTTCACACACATAAAAATATTGAAAACATAAATTTGCAAACAAAATTAAACCCATGTTTGCCAGAAAATATAATTCAATTAAATACCAAAAATAAAATTAACTTCATTCTAATTCAATTCAGTTCAGTAAAATATAATTTAATCAAATTCACGTAAATTTAGAAATTCTGATTCTATTTTTCAACACATAAATTTCACTTCAATTCAATTTAGTTCAGTAAAATATAATTTGATCAAATTAAGTAAATTTAGACATTTTGATCATATTTTTCAATACATAAATTTCACTTTAATTCAGTTCATATTAGTAAGAAATAAGCCCAGACAAACATGTGCTAATTGTGTGCTCTTGGGAGTATCAAATAAAATTAAGTATAATTATTATTATTTATGGCAATAAATTCATGGAATGGTAAAATGAAGCAACTGTTGGATGGAGTCTAGATAATTATAGAGTTTTTGGAATTTGGTACTCTATTATAGAGATTGTTTTAGATTAGCTGTCAGGCTTGCTCTTACTAATCAGCATTTATGAGAATTTATGCCCTTTTCTTCATCCTCTCTATGATTGATTCCTTCCGTTTCAGAATTTATTCATTGATTTCGATTCGATCATCCTAGAAGAACATCCTCGCCACGTCTTATCCAGAGCGATTCTCACCGATTTTGGTTTTTCCTCGCAGGTATAAATTTTCGAAGTATTCACCGGTGAAATCTCCCTGACCGAGGAAGCG
This sequence comes from Sherardia arvensis, assembly GCA_948330725.1. Lineage (NCBI taxonomy): Eukaryota > Viridiplantae > Streptophyta > Magnoliopsida > Gentianales > Rubiaceae > Sherardia > Sherardia arvensis. The sequence goes on from OX415244.1 coordinate 12,096,200, forward strand.
GACGGTGCCAAAGTGGAAGTCGCGGATGTAGCCGGGAGCGAACATCTCGATCACGACGGCGGCGATTTGCCGGGCGATGAAATTGGAGGAGACTCTGAACAGGAACTTGTCGTTCCAGGTCGGGTTTTCGCCCCCGACCCGAGTTCAGAGCTTGGTGTTCGGGTCGACCCACGCCGCTGCGGAGCTGTGCATTCGCCGGAGATTCCTCGAAGGCGCCTTCAATCCCTCGGTGTTGAGGGAGGTTAACTATAGTGTGTCATTTGCGATCGGAAACGGCCAAAAGTATGTTTCAGTTTTGCACTCCAGGTTTGCAGGTTTATACTTTCAAGTATTTATGATTACGTGAAAATTCCGTGATTTGCGTGATTGAATCTATGTTTAATCTATGTACTCTATTATGTTTTTATCTAATTATAATATTCCGTAGATGTTGTTGGGGCATGCCCTTTTTATTTATAGAGATGTAAGGCTTTTCTCATTCAGATTTATTTTGTGAATGATACATCTCAGTCCCTCAACTAGGGGTATTTTGTTGCTCTCAGTTATATATTTTGAATGATATATATATATATATATATATATATATATATATATATCAGTTTCTCACTTAGTAGAGTTGCCTCTTGCTATTGCTCCACAGGTTTTAGATGGATTCTGGCTCAACATTTCCAGATAGCTGATGAGATATTAGATCAAGATCTATAGCTGATGGTAAATAAAATCTAAAGATATTAGGTTAGCTGATGAGAAGGTCATGGCTTTTGTTGACTGTATTTCAGATTTCTTCATCTATGATGTTTTCAGCTTGCATAGGTCAAGATTGATTGCAACCCTCCCTTTGTTTTCGACTCCTGGTAGATGATTTCTTGCTATTTCATATACTGATATTTAATTTCTACTTTCTCTTCCCCATTTGTGACCTTGCTATTCTCAAATTCAGTATGTTTTCCCACTTCATTCTAAATATTGGTGCATGAAGCATATGGCAGTTGCAAAGAGATGTCATTTGGTTTAAATGCAGGTAAACATTTGTTTATGTAAATTTGGTAGGATTATTTTTTCATGTCCGGAAAGGATATATATACAATCTGCTGAAATCCTGCTTTAACAAGTATACTGTGAAAAGAGGTTGCTTTTACCCCATGACTTCAAGGAGTAAGGTCATGACTTAATTATGATTAAAACTTAATTTTGAAACCATCATAACGTTTCCTAAATAAAAACAGCACTTAATTAAAAGTCGTCAAAATTATTTGTTATTTTTGTAATGGTAAAACTTAGTTTTAAAAGTTGCATCGTAACGTTCCCTCAAATAAAAACAGCATTTAATCATCCTAACAGATTCTTTATTATTTTTGTAACGGTAATTCATGCACCATTTCTTCTTTATAACCTGCAATTATTTCATTAAAAATTATTAAAATTTTAAGTTGCATTATAACGTTTCCTGAATTAAAAGTTGCACTTAATCATCCTCACATGTGCTTTGTTATTTTTTAACTGTAGAATTTAATCTAAAAACCTACATAGTAACGGTTCCCTTAAATAAAACTCCACTTAAATTATCCTCACAAATAATTTGTTATTTTCGTAAAAGTAATTCATGCACGTTTTCTTCTTTATAGCCTGCAATTATTTTATTAAAATTTATTAAAATTTAATTTTAAAACCTGCATCGAAACGTTTCATTAAATAAAAACTGTATTTAATAATCATCGGCGATTTTTTATTATTTTTGTAACGATAATTCATGCACCCTTTATTCTTTATAGGCTGGAATGTTTTAATTAAAATTTATTAAAACTTAACCTGCATTATAACGTTCTCTAAAATAAAAACTGCACTTAATTATTCTTGCAAAATCTTTGTTTTTTTTTTTAATGCACCTTTGATTATTTATAGCTCGCAATTATTTCATTTAAAATGATTAGAACTTAAGTTTGAAACCATCATAACATTCACTGAAATAAAAATTGCACTTAATAATCGTCAAAAATTATTTGTTATTTTTATAATGATAAAAAATTTAATTCAAAACAGGCATCGTAATTTTCCCTGTAATAAAAACTGCACTTACTCATCCTCACTTATTCTTTATTATTTTTGTAATGGTAGTTTATGCACCCTTTTTTCTTTTATAAGTTAGCAATTATTTCATTAAAAATTATTTAAACTTCACATTCAGCACATTCCCTGAAATAAAAACTCCACTTAAGCATCTCACAAATTCTTTTTTAGTTTTTTACCGCTAAAACTTAATTTTAAAACCTTCATCATAATGGTCACTGAAATAAAAACTGCACATAATCACCTTCACAAATTCTTTATTATTTTTGTAACATTAATTCATGCACCCTTTTTCTTTATAGTCTGCAATTATTTCATTAAATATTATTAAAACTTAACCTGCATCATAACGTTCCCTAAAATAAAACTGGTCTTAATCATCCTCACAAATTATTTGTTATTTTTTAACGGTAAAACTTAATTTTAAATCCTGCATCGTAACGTTTCACTTAAATAAAAATTTCACTTAATCATCCTCATACATTATTTGTTATTTTCATAAAGATGATTCATACATTCTTTCTTCTTTATAGCCAACAATTATTTCATCAAAAAATATTCAAACTTTTAATTTTAAAACCTGCATCATAACGTTCCTTGAAATAAAAACAGCACTTAAACATCCTCACAGATTCTTTGTTATTTTTGTAACGGTGATTCATGCACCGTTTCTTCTTTATAACCTACGAATGTATGAACTTATGAATGGTCTAGGAAACTATTATATATACTTTCGCTCAAAAGGAAACAACCTCTATCACAATTGTCCCCTTTAAACATCTCCAACTTTGACCATATTTCTTCTTGAACAATCTATTAAGATTTTCCTTTTCCACCATATATATGTTTGATGTATATGATTAATTTTGATTTATACCTATTTTTGATGAATCATGCAGCATGTCTCAAAGTTACTTCTATTTCGGACAACTATCAATGAAAAACACTGCATTCCAAAGCCCGTTATCACTCATGGACAACTAAATGTTGTTGCCTCTAGAGTTAAAAGTAGAAAGGGGTTGAAAATTTTAATTTCTGGTAAGAATGATATACCGATCCATAGTACCATTAATTTAATGTAGTTTATAAGGAAGTGTTTCAAAAGTTAGGATAATAAGATTATGTAATTTCTTAGATTTTTGAATACGTAATAATGCTTTAGCGATCAATTATTTTTATCAAAAGGTTATTACATTATATTTCTTAATTTTCACAAAATAATATGTGATTAATATTACTTACCTTATATTATATTATTGTTTACTATATTATAATATTTTAAAATTAAATTCCCGTGCATCGCCACGTGATATTATACTTAGTTTTCATTTAAATTGTGCAATTATTGTGCAATGACAGCACTTAATTTGTGCATATTTTGTGCGATCACACACGGCTGAAAAATTCGTGCAATTTAATATAGATTTGTGCAAACTCACTTTCAAATGTCTTGAATTAATCTGATTTCAGTAACGATTGAGCAGTAATGGTCTCATAGAATGCTAAGTTTTTCAGTTCTAAATAAATGTTTACAAGTCTTTTGCTTGTAGATTTTTTTTTATTTATCTACTAATTTTGATTGTAGAACTTAATTAAAGCAGAGATCTCTGATTTGATAGAAAAGCACCGATCGCGCTTCTATTCAAGAAAACACAATATCACACTAACTATTCAAGATTATGCTAGCAATTTTATGGCCAAAAGAAATTTCACCAAAAAAGGAGAAACGAATTGAAAGATTCAAAACATGCCACAGTCTATAATTCGAATACAATGGAAATCAATAAAGAGAGAAAGTGATGGTATGGTGGAAACTGGATCACAAGCATATCAGGTTGACGCCTTCGAAAACACAATCAGATCGGATCTTTTCAAGAGTCTTGACATGAAGATCTCTGTCTTCGCCTACGTGCTCCAGAAAATTGCTTATCAATTTCATAAATTTTGTCTACTTGATAAGAATGGAAAGCTTGAGATGCAACAACATTTATTATTGGCTATTAATATGTATCTATTATCAACCTTCTCGTATTTGCAAAAATTATATTTTTTGAAAAATAATGTTCATCCTTCTTTGACATTTGCAGATAATTCTGCTCTCCAATAATAAAAAAAGAGCTTTGAAAGTCACTGGGGCTGATTAGCATTTGAGGCATTGATCGATGCTCATGTCTAATAATTGGAAAATGTTTGCATTACTATAGAATGTTACCCGGCATCAAGTTTTTTGAACTGTGTGTAGCAGTTTTAAGGAGTATAGTTGATGGATCTCGAGAACAAATAGTTCAGAGGTAAAAAGCTCTTAATGTGCTTCTGATTTTTATGAAGGCTTTAAACTCAGCCTACATTTTTTTGTTTTTATTTGAGATTGAAGGACAAGATTAAGACAGGAAAAACTTAGATGGACCAAGCCTTTGCTTCTTAGAGCATCCCTTTGCTTCTTATTTTAATACAGTACATTCTTACATTATCAATGTTTCCAAATGGAAGTAAAACTGACATAATGGACCAAGCCTGATTCTTGTCTAGTGATAGCTTTTATTATAGTTGTTTTTGTTGCTGTGATGATAGAGCTTAGTCTTTAATTATGCTTTGCTGCTGTGAGTAAAAAACTGACATCATGGGCTGAAATTCTTTAATTTTGTCAATGTTTCAAATCACATTGTCTGTATGAGTTATAATTTTTTTGCTTACATGTTCTTCAACCACATTTTCTATAGCTAACATTTGCGGCACTTGATATGACTTTGGAGCTAGGTTTTCTTAGCAACTTTTTGAATCATCAATGGGTAATTGGTGATAGGCTGTACTCGAGTTTAGCTTTTTTGCATGTAGCGTATATTGATGTCTGAGCTCACAATGAGGTTGAATGTTGTAGTATTGTCTGTTATTCCAAAGTGTTGATGTGAAAGGCTTACGCTCACCTGTACAATTGTGTTTGAATGTTTTCTCAATTTATGAAACGATGGAAGGGAAATACAATGAAGATGGCAAGTGTTCTTTTTTTAAGAAGAGTATAAAACTTTTGGCAGAAACAATGCTCCCTAACTTTGGAGTTGTTGTTGCTTCTGTGATGATAGAGCTTAGTCTCTATTGTTCTATGATAGAGCCGTCTCTTTTGTTCTATGATAGAGTTTAGTCATTGTTGTCAAGGTAACACTCTCCCTCTAACTCATTGTTCCTTTTGAGCTGCTCATGCGATGATCTTTCAAATCTACTGCTTTCCGTTAATATCTTTTCATTTGGTACTTTTATTTTAGCATTGTAACTGTAGATTACTTATTTATGCTTTGGATTGTTTTTGAAATGTATGGATGATAAAATGTTAAGTTATCATGCTTAGAATCATACATGTACTCCATTAACCCTATACTTAGCATACTCATCCAATTTATTCACTCAAGTTTAAAACAACTTTTAAAGCAGACATCTCTCCTTATTTAAGGTTAGTTAAAAGAATTGTTTATTCATGTTTATTGCCATGATAGATTCTGTTCAGCACCCTTTTCTGCCAAGATTTGACATATTCAGTGATTTTATAGATAGTCTATTTGTGCTCTTAAGGACAGTTTTCTGATGTAAATTTAAATCTGATGGTTATTAGGAAGTTAGATGCTAAATGTAGTAATATCAACAGTACGCTTCACAATTCCTTTGTTTTTTTGTATGCAGTATCACTTGGTAACTCAAGTGAACATTGACACACACACAAGGAAAAACTAAGTGCCATGGTCTTGATAACCAATTAAGTCTCTTGAATTAGTCGTAGATCACTGAAACTCACCTGACATCTGGATCAGATTCAGAATGTGAGGAATCTGGCAGCTCAGTTACAGCCACATATATGGGAATACGAGGGGCAGCGTTATGATATTGAAGGAGATGAGGTTGTCTTTTCCATTTTATTGTTAAAAATGATTGCAACTCATTTGATGCTCATCTTAAGAATGCATATCTCATATCTCATTTCTTTAAGATGAGCAATGAGAATGTAGGAACTGTGTGTAAAATAGTACCCATAGTCCTTTTACTTATGGTTGAAAGGTACAGAGACCAATAGTCCTTTTACACGGATGTTATATCTTAAGTAGTAGAGCAATACGTTTACATAAAATAGTTGAAGATGTGGAATTGTTTTTGTCAGTATTTTAAAGTCGGTTGTATTTTGAGTTACCAAGTTGTTTAAAGTAAAGTATGTATGTTATTTCCAGAACGAAACGAGACCAGGTGAGAGGCTAGGTGAGTACTAAAAGATGCTAGCAGACAGCAGGCATCTTGATTTGGGGTCTCCCAGTTGGTGCAAGTGATTTTAAATTGTAATATGAAAGTGTAAAAGTCATTGAGGGGTACCAAACTAGTTTGTAATCCTTTTTTTAAAAAAAATTTATACTCGATTACTAATGCATGAATTATGGTATGTTATAATTTATTTTCCTTTTCCGTGTCTCCTTTCTATAAAGTTTTTAAAAAAACAATATAATATAGTACTTTTGTTTTTTTAAGTACTATTCAACGTTAAAACAATCAAATGTTCATATTGAGTTGGATTTTAACATACTAGTTGGATTTTGAGATTCTACAATTTCACGATGTATAAAATTATAGTTTTATCCTGATTTTTTACATGCATTAAATTTGATATATAAAGTTTAAAAATGACAAATGTACATATTATGAGTTATCTATCACTAACTTTACTTATATTAATATTTTAATAGAATAATGGGGTTATAGTAATATTTGAGATACGATTGTGTATGTTGTTTGGGTGAAATTTTTTCTATAAAATATAAGTTAAAAATATATTTCATATATATCTTTATTAATAATTTAATATGATATGATAAATAATAAATAAATCCGTGCATGTGCACGTATATCATCTATTATAAGTAATACATCACCATCACCATTGCTTCCTCTAAATGATGTTCATATGGCACAAAATTGTTTCAGTCCTTATAGTTCATGTATTTTTCATTTTTACTATCAATATTTCATCAATACTAGGATGAAGGTAGGCTTTTGGCTAGAGTAGAATCTATTTTAGGAAGTCATGCTATTTTTCCGTTTTAGAGTTACACGCCTAAATTTGCCAAATCCATAAAATACTCAATCAGGTATTCAGCAAAATTCCACTATGTTTGATCGAATAGTAGCTTATTTACGAGACTAAAATCACTTTTTTTTAACGATTAAACCCCTTAAAAGTGGGGGATATTTATATTAGGCTTCCCAAACCTATAAAAGACAAGAAAAGGAAAATATACAAATCGATGCCAAAGACAAGTTTGTGAGGAAACAAAAGCTTCCAAAAGCATGAATGATACTTTTCAAAATTTATAGAGACCTAGCTCTATACAAAAGTGTGTTATAAGTAAGATTAGATTTAGAGCCTAATAGAGAATTGCTATGCAAAACTTAAAGCGGCACCAAATGTAACCTTGCTTTTCTTCCAATGTGTAGAGTTGTTGGATGAGTCCCCAGCCATAGTTTCTGCTAAGTGAGGGGAACATAGAAGCAATCCCTTAGAAGTCCAGTAGGTGAGCTCCAATAGTAGTCATCTTTAGCTTCAACTGGTACAAAATAATGCCTGTTGTCCTGAAATGCAGAGAAACAACCAAAGGACTGAGAGTAGTGACCATTCCAAGGGGGATGAATTCTCAAGGTAGGAGTTCCCAAATTGTCTAGAATGTATAAACCCTTTGAAGGAAATTGCATATCATTTGAACATGTAAAGACAGAGGAAAGTTTTGAGTGACATGCAAACTTTGCTAATGAATCTACGTGAGCATGCACAACTGAAAAAAAATTTGCAGCTTTATAAATGTCATAAGCAAGAGTGTACAGGGACCATGGTGCATACTTGGGGTCATTAACCATTTTAGTGGCAGGTAAACAGTCAGACTCTACAATAGCAGTTGAATCACAAACAGAAATTCCAAAACCAATCACTAAAAGCTCAGCATGCAGAGAAGATTTTGCCTTTGTATAGACAGTCTTAGCATTTACAAAATTCCCCGCATAGTCTCTGATAATGATTCCTAACCCTGCCTCTCCATTGTGAGCTAGCCAAGAAGCGTCAGTATTTATTTTTAGTTCAGTTGCGGGTTTATTCCAGCAAATCTTAGCAATTACTGGCTTTGGGGGTTTTGTGATTTTGGGGAAATATCCATTAGAAGCTAATTCTATATCAGTGCTAAGATGGATATATAGTGGCTTGGCAACAAAGGAGTCATAGATCATAGATTTTATGTCTCTTAGGATCCCAGCTGATGAAGGTTTAATATTTTCAAATAGAAAGCTATTTCTAGCCCTCCACAAGCACCAACAAGTAAACAAGGATATATTTCTAATGAGCATAGTTTGGATACTGGTCAGTCCATTTCTAGAGAGATAATATGATATTCTAGATCATATTGAGTGAAAAACTGGAGTCTGTATACCTATGAAGGAATTAACCCCTGTTCAAATCTGATCAGCTAAAGTGCAATTGTTAAAAAAATGGTCCAGGGACTCTCTATTGTTGCAGAAGCAACATTTTGAAACCATGTTGAATCCATAGTATCTTAACACATTGTCAAAAGGAAGTAATGAATTTAGTGTTTTCCACATGAACACAGATACCTTTTTTAGGATTCTTGTAGACCATATCTTTGTGAGAAAGATCGAGGAGGGTCTTTTTATCCTAAGATTGTTGTATGTGGACTTGAAGGTGAAGTTCCCTCTCTGCTCTGGTTTCCATATTAATGTGTCTTGTCTCCCTTCTTCAATTTTTGCTTCCTGTAGAAAGAGAAGAAGTGCAGTATCAATTTTAGGGGCTAAACAGTTTAAGAAATCAGTTTTGTGTTCTATAAATTCTGCCACAGTGCAATCTGAATGAATATTGTAGTCCTCTGGATTTAGGCTGTTAATGAGTGGACCGGTGTCTGTCCAATTTGATCTCCAGAAGCTACATAATCCTTGACCATGAATGACTTTGGAATTTCCTTCTGCAAAAGAATTAACATCACATATTCTTTTCCAACACTTTGAGGTTTTTGAAGAATTTGGCAGTGACTCAAGGAATACTGTCCATGGGGCTTTAACTTGTTGATATTTCCACCACAGCTTAACTGAAAAGGCTTTAATAATAGTATTTATATTCCTAAATCCTAAGCCATTTTCAGTAATAGGAAAACATAGATCATTCCATTTTTTTCAAGTTTTTTTTGGTTTTTCATTTATAGAGCCCCAGAAGAAAATAGATAGGATTCTTCTAATCTGTTTAATAACATGAGCTGTGGGCTTCAAAACTGCCCAATAGTGTTGTGGAAGGGAATATGAGTATGAGTTAATCAAAGTAATTTCCCCCTGTCGATAACCACCTATTTTTCCAGTTATGGATTCTTTTGCCTATCATTTCAATAAGGGACTGGAAATGTATATTTTTTGTTCTTCCTGCAAAGATAGGAACACCTAAGTATTTAAAAGGGAAATTACCTTTCTTCATACCTAGAATATTCTTTATTTCTCTAATTTTAGCACAGGTAGCGTTCTTACTAAGATAAAAGTCACTTTTATCAAAGTTAATTTTTTGGCCAGAGACTGCCTCAAAAATAACCAGAAAAGCTTTCATTTTGGTTAGGTTAGTAGTACTAGCTTGCAGAAATATGACTGTGTCGTCAACATATGATAGATGGGAGATAGGTGGTGATATGGGCTCCGGCCAATATCCAGGCCCCGGCCCAGAGAGCGGTCCGATCCATATGACGTCAGCTAGAATGGCGTTATCCGGGGACAAAGGGACATGAATATGACCTGTCCCCGGGTAAGGACAAATGGGCAGGACCACTGCCTTTGGGCTAGAGGCTGACCACTCACTCCTATAAATACAGCTTTGGACTTGTGGAGAAAGGTATGTTCTATCAGATGAAACTCTCTCAATATATCCTTATTCTCTCTCCTATTCAAAGGCCCCTCTTTCATCATCACGCCAGAGCAGCTATCCTCGGGATACTCCGGGGTGTTGTTTTGCAGGTCTAATAGGTGAGAGCGCGCGGAGCACGGACAAAGCTTTATTCGGAGCAGAAACTATACCTGTATCCGGACCGGGACTGGAAGCTGGTAGCATCAGTTGGCACGCTAGGTGGGACCTCACATTCCCAATTATAAGTTGCGTCCATGCCGCGCGGACGGCCAAGGAAGAACCCTCCCCCGTCGGAGGAAGAAGCGGGCGGAGGGCCAAAGACTAGAAGGGCAGCCGCAACTGTCAGGGCCCAAAAGTTAGCGGCTGAAAAGGAACGAGTTCTCCGAGCCAAGGAGGCGGCAGCGAAAGCGAAGGCTGCAGCTGAGGAACGTCGACGGCAGCGCTTGGCGGCGGAGAAGGCCAAAGGAAAGAAAGCGACTCCGGAACGGACGCTGGCTGAGATACAGCGTGAAAACAGGGAGAGACTGCGGGCTGAGCTGGAAACGCAGAAGCAGAGGCAGTTTGGAGACCGTGAAGAGTCGGAAGGAGACCGTGAGGAGTCGGAAGAAGGCACTGATCATGTGAAAGGAACGGCGGATCTGGGTAATCCAGAGGAGTACGACTCGGATGATATGGAGGATTATGATCCGGAGGATTACGACCCGGAGGATTACAGCACGGAGGATGACGCTCAAAGTCGATCGGGTAGGAACCGATTAGGGTGAAAGGCCGGAACGGAGGAGCGTAGGCGCCACGATTCTAGATTTGGGGGCAATATCCTGAGAACGAACGTGGCGGAGTATCAACAGTTCCAAGCAAGCAGTTCCAAGCATGGAAAGCGGCTCAGCAGGTTGCGGCCGATAAGCTTCCTCCGGAACAACAGAGAATGCTAAATTCAAACCTATTTCCGGGTGGGAATCAACAGCAGACCGCCGGCCTGAACCCAAATGCACCACCATACTGGGGAACGCAAGCTCAACAGGCTTATATGATGAGTGCTCCCGGAGGACAACAGCAGATGATGGTCGGAATGCAACCTGCCGGAGGAGGATTTCCCGGAGGTTTTGGATTTCAGACGCCTTTTTGTCCGGATTCTATCGAGGATCGTCTAAATCGCCTCAACGGACGGAATGGGATCAGACCTCAGTCGCCTTGGATTCCGGAAGTGTTGAGCTTCAAATGGCCATCTGGAACCAAGGCTCCGGACGGACTCCCAACCTACAATATGGAAGGAGATCCGGAAGAGTTTGTCCATACTTATGCAAGCATCATGTACGCTAGGGACATTCCGGAGGAGCTGCAGTGTAAGATGTTGCCTTCATATCTAAGAGGTAACTTCCTAGCATGGTTCAAGGGTCTGCCAAACGGTACACTTAAGCATTTTTGGGATTTCGCCATTGCTCTGGTTCGGCACTATTCCGCTATGAAGCACACGTTTGTGAACTTGGCCACGGTTTTAACAATGAGGCAGCTAGAGACGGAGATCACTTGGGAGTTCTACACCCGGCACATTGCCGCGTCGATGAAGGTGGTGGACCGACACCTGCAAGAGAAGGCTATCATCCACAACTTTGTCAACGGACTGAGAGACAACACTTTCTATATCGAGCTCATGAAAAACATGCCGACATCATACTATCATCTCCAGTTGGTGGTGGAGATGCATTGTACGGTGCACGATGCCAACCAGGTCCGGATGACCATTGTGGGCTTCTTCGAGCAGAGGTCTCTCACAGTGAAGGAAACCCAGACCACTGCTGCCCGGGCTCCGGCCCGGACCGATCAGGCCAGACGCTTACCCTCTCCAGCAGCAGCGGTCCCAGCTCCAGCAGCAGTTGCTCGACCAACCTATACCCCTCTCTCCAAAACCCGTACGGAGATCCTCGCTGTCCACCGAGGCCTATTTACGGATCATCAACCTATTGTTGGCGTACCGGCTCCAGCAAATGCGGACTAGTGGTGCGAGTTCCATAAGTCACATGGCCATACCACGGAGGGATGTAGGACGCTCCGTTCGGACATTGAGAGGTTGATTGGAGCAGGCCAGTTGAGGGACTGTGTAGCAGGTGAAGCACGACAAGCCGCCCCGGCCGCCGCGGCCGGGCAGGGGAGGAAGAGGAAATTGGAGGAACAATCACCCCCGGGGGGGGGGAACCAAGCCAACCCGGCTAATTCGGCTCTGAGACAAGCTGCGCCAGCACAAGCCCCGGCTCAGCCTCGGATGATCAATGTAATTAATGGCATAGTTGGAGATGGGCTCAACTCCATGACAACAATCAAGGCCAAAAGCAGATATGTGCCCCCAGGTGAGATACAAGAGAAGAGGTTCAAGCCAAGTGAGACTATCACCTTTTCGGACGAGGACCCGGTGCCTCCCCCGGTTCCTCACTCCGATCCAATGATGGTAATTGCCGATGTGGAAGGAGTGCTGATCAAATGAGTGTTTGTAGATGATGGAAGTAGCGCGGAGATCATGTTTGCAATTTGCTTTGATCAGCTCGGAATCGGACGACAAAATTTAAAGCCGTGTCACTCCCCCCTATCAGGGTTCACTGGACGGACGGTACATCCACTTGGTGTCATGCCTTTGAAAGTCACTTTGACGGATTTCCAAGATCCGACGAAGCGGGCAACGGTGGAATGCAATTACGCCGTCATTGATGCGGTGTCCCCTTACAACATGATCATTGGAAGACCATGGATGTCACAAGCGCGGGCTATCTGCTTGCCTTTCCATTTGATTATGAAGTTCCCCACAGAGAACAGTATCGCATCGGTTCAGGGCCACCAACAAACCGCCCGGAGTTGCATGTTGACCGCCATCAAGGATGCCCGGTCCGGTGAGGGCCAGTCCAAGCTATCCGCTCCGGACAAGGGAAAAGCCAGAGCAAACTTGGTCGGAGTCATTCACGGAGAGGCACCATCATATGAAGTGGAGGACATGATGGTGGGTCAAAAAAGAGTAGTAAGCGTGGGGAAGAATCTGCCGGATGACGTGAATGAGGAGTTGCGACGCCTGCTGGCGGAATATGAGGATGTGTTTTCATGGGGGACGGAGGACTTGACGGGTGTCCCGGAGGAGATTGCCGTTCACAGGCTCAATATCTTCCCGGAACTGAAACCTATACGGCAGAAGAAGAGACCTCTTGCTCCGGAACGCGTGGAGGAAGTCCGAGCGGACGTAGGAAGATTGTTGAGTGCCGGAATCGTGGAGGAGATATCCTATCCGGAGTGGATAGCGAACCCAGTTCTGGTGAAGAAGCACGATGGCTCATGGAGAATGTGTATTGACTTCACAGATCTGAATAAGTGCTGCCCGAAGGATAGCTATCCGCTCCACTCCATTGATCAGCTGGTCGAGGTCATTACTGGTTACAAAGTGTTGGCATTCTTTGATGTGCACCGCGGGTATCACCGGATCATAATGGCCAAGGATGACCGTCCCAAAACATCTTTTATCACTGATTTTGGTACTTTTTGTTACAGGAAAATGCCTTTTGGACTGAAAAATGCAGGTGCAACATACCAAAGGATGGCGGACAAGCTTTTCCGGAACCAGATGGGACAGAACCTGGAGGTTTACGTGGACGACATGGTGGTTAAGAGCCGGACTTACGAGTCTTTCTTGTCGGACCTCCGGGAGATGTTCGACGTGCTCCGAACGGTGAACTTCAAGCTCAGTCCCGGGAAGAGCACCATTAGATTCGGAGCGGGGAAGTTCCTTGGTTTCATGGTGCCAGCTCATGGAATCGATGTCAATCCGGAAAAGATATCGGCGCTCATGGAGATGCCACCTCCGAGAGGGGTGAAGGACGTGCAGAAGCTAACCGGATTGCTGGCCGTTTTGAGCCGATTCCTCGCTCGAGGGGCGGAGAAGCAGCTTCCTTTTTTCAACATACTCCGTAGGGCCAAACCATTTGAGTGGACGGAGGCGTGCGATCAGGCGTTCACGGATCTGAAAGCCCACTTAGCAAGCCTCCCTACCCTGTCCAAACCACTGCCCGGAGAGGAGCTCTTTTTATATATAGCTGCAACGGAACATGCTATAAGCTCTGCCCTAGTCCGGGAGGATGGTAAGGTTCAACGTCTGGTATACTTTGTAAGCAGGGCCCTCCAAGGTCTGGAAACGAGGTACACCGCTCTGGAGAGGTTGATATTAGCATTGGTTCATGCTTCCCGGTGCCTTCGGCCATATTTCAAAGGACATCCGATCACGGTTCTGACAAATCACCCGTTGAGGCAGATCATGTTGAAGCCAGAAGTCTCGGGCAGGATGATGAAATGGGCAGTGAAGTTTGGAGAACACGAGATCAAGTATCAACCCCTGAAGGCCATCAAAGGACAAGCCTTGACGGATTTCTTGGTAGAAATGACTGAGCCCTCGGGAGATCCGTCTGGATCAGAACCACCCTCCAACATATGGAAGCTGCATGTGGACGGATCGTCCCATACAAGTGGAGGTGAGCAGGAGTGTTGCTCACCTGTCCACAAGGAACGAAACACAAATATGCCATTCAGTTCAGCTTCCGTGCGACAAACAACGAGGCGGAGTATGAAGCGCTCTTAGCCGGACTCAGACTGGCGTTGGAGGTAGGGGTCACGGGCATTGAAGTATACAGCGATTCTCAGATAGTTGTTCAGCAAGTGAACGGAGAATACGAGGCGAAGGAGCAGAGCTTGCAGAGGTACCTCGAGGCAGTCAAGCCATTATTGGCCAAGCTCCGTAGCATTACCGTGACGCAGATCCCCCGTGAAGATAACGGCAAGGCGGACGCTTTGAGCAAGCTTGCTTCCTCGGAAATCAGGACAGATCCGGAGAACAACTTAATGATGGAGACCCTGTCCGCTCAGAGCTACGACACCCCCCAGGTTGCGGCAGTGGAAATGTCGAAAGAATCATGGATGATGCCTTTGTTTGAGTACTTGCAACACGGAAAGCTCCCGGAGGATAAGGCATTGGCACGGAGAATCCGACAGAAGGCACCGCAATACACCGTTGTGGATAGAACCTTGCTCAGACGGGGATACCTCCAACCATGGTTAAGGTGCGTGGACTCGGATGAGGCGGATCAGATTGTGAAGGAGATGCACGAGGGACCAAACGGCAGTCACCAGGGCGCTCGGACCATCGCGAGGAAGATAATGTGTACGGGTTATTACTGGCCGACCCTGTTTGAAGATGCGCAAAAATATGTCCGCTCCTGCGTGCAATGCCAGAGGTTTGCTCCGCTCATCCATGTACCTCAAGAGGAAAGGGTCGGGATCACCTGCTCGCGGCCCTTCGACCGATGGGGCATTGATCTGGTGGGACCGTTCCCCTCCGCTCCGGGAGGATTCAAGTACTTGATAGTGGCGATCGATTACTTCAGCAAATGGGTGGAGGCGGAACCCCTCACTAACATCCGTGGCAACACTTGCGTCAAGTTTTGTTGGAAGAACATCATCTGCCGTTACGGAATTCCCAAGTATATTGTCACGGACAACGGAGCTCAGTTTGAAAACGACCCGTTCCGGTCCTGGTGCAAGGAATACGGAATTACGCAGTGGCTCACCTCCGTCTACCATCCGCAGGCCAACGGCCAAGTTGAAGTTACAAACCGAACAGTGGTGAACGGATTGAAGACCCGCCTGCAGGGGGCGCGGGGGAATTGGGTGAATGAACTGCCGAGTGTCCTTTGGGCATACAGGACAACTGAAGGATCCGCCACGGGCGAGTCACCCTACAGCTTGGTATACGGAGCGGAGGCAGTCATACCAGCCGAAGTGGGAGTTTCCAGTCTCTGAACCCTCACTTGGGATGAAGATCAAGCCGGACGAAGCTCTCCACTCGGATCGAGTAGGCTGTTGGACTTGGATCTTTTGGAGGAAAAGCGAGAGCAAGCAGCGCTGCACGAGGCCAAGGTGAAGGAACGGGTGAAGCGTTATCACGACAAACGCGTCAGGAAGGAGTCATTCGTCCCCGGAGATTGGGTGATGCGGAGAAACGATAAAAGTTTGCAGGAGGCCACCAGCAAGCTTGCACCAAACTGGGAAGGGCCATACCGAGTCACAGCTTCATTTCCAGGCGGGAGCTATGAGCTGGCAGACCAGTCCGGACGGGCTATTCCTAGAAGGTGGAACATCACCAACCTTCGAAGGTTTTACGGAGCATCCTGAGTAGGTATGCTTTCCGATAGAGTTTCTTTTAGCTTGCTTTTCGGTAGAGTATGTAGCTCCGGGTCCTCTGGCTAGGGTTGAGCCTAGGTCCCCGCTTTATTTTATTCACCATGTATTTGACTCCGGCCCCCAGCGGCAAAGGGTATGTCTGGCCGAAGTCCACTTGTTCAATGAATGAAGAACTTGCAGATTTCATACTTGTTTATTTTCAAATTCCGCACGATTATATTCCTCCGTATCGTTTGAATAAACTGACGGGGGTGAGCAAAGATAAAAATAAGCAAAATCCTCCGTATCGTTTGAATAAACTAACGGAGGTAAGCAAATAAAAAACGAAACAGTTTGATCAAACAACAAAATGAAGCGCTTGAACAAGCTAAATCTTATGAGGAAAGAGTACATTGGATAAATGGAATACGCAACGGTCCAGATGGACAAAGTGTACAAACTAGGCCCGAACGGACCAGTATATAAACACAGCAAATACAATGGTACAAACTATTAAGTCCGGACGGACTAAGATACAAACAAATAAGAAAACCTATCTACTTGGGCCAATCTATGTCCCAATTGATAGGAGAAGACGTGGGTTCTGGACTAGGAGGCTCCGGAGAGGGTATCATGGCACCATTCTCCGGAGAAGGAGGTTTCGATTCTTGAAGGACTCCGTCCTGATTTTCTGTGATAGGAGTCCACTCCGGAGTGTCATGATCCAAATCTTGGATTACAGCACCGCTAGTCTGACCCACCTGGCCACGGTACTGAAATAGAGGGATTGGCGGAAGTTCCGATGGACCGGCAGCATCCGGATCGGATCCGAATATACCTTCCGAGTCAGAGTCGGAGAAGTGCACTACTTTAGCTTTTCCTTTACCTTTAGTAGAAGGACCGGCCCTCGACTGTAAGAACGGATTCATGCTGGGATACCGTGAAGGAGAACGAATCCGGACGGGAACCTGGGGACGCCGCGCCTGTTGGGCGCCTCTTCCCCTCGCCATTCTATTAAGAAGGCAGTTGAGGTTCCGACTATTCCCGCGACGGACATCTTGAAGATCCCTTTGGATTCCCCTCCTCCCCTTGCCAAGACCCTGACCCCGGATACGAGCCTGCTGCTGCCTCGCCAATTCGGCTAACTCCCAATGATAAAGGGACGGATGATAGAAGCATCTTGCCGAAGCCGATCCACGCAACGAGCAGACTCCTCCGGATCAACAGATACTTGTACACCAGTATATCTTTCAATAGTGAAGTCCAATGCCACTTGACTCGGAATGAGCACAAGTGAGGGAGGGAGAGGACTGCCGGCATGCATCCGTTTCTACCATTCGACAGCTTCCTCGAACGCTGGACGGTATCGAGATTCCCGGTCGTTCCATCCCAACTTGAACATCCGGACAATCAACGCACTCACGTCGCGAGGAAAGTCGCGATATATGGTCGGAGAAATGAGTCCGAGCCGTAATCCGGTTAAATGGTATGATAGCTGCAAGGTCATCAGATTATCCCTTAGAAAATCTCGCGTGTCCATTCCCCTTCCATTGTCCACCGGGACAGCTCCGTCTCCAGCTCCATGCATCTGGGGCACAGAGGGCTCGTCGAATGGGAGCTAGCCGTCGAAGGACACTTACCCGCATCTCCGGATCGGAGCACAGGGTCTTCACCTCGAGGCTGCAAATACAAGAAGTTATGAACAAAAAATTCAAGACAATCGAGACGGATGTAGCAAAGATCTGTTTCATAGAAAAAGAAAAGGGGATTACATTGTCTGGAGGGTTGTCATCCCCATCCGAATCATCGCTACCGCCCTTCCTACACTAAACAAAAGAAGATCAGATCTAGTGGGATGGAAGCAACTACAAAAGATTGCAAGAATAAAAGCTAAGGGGTTCTCTCTACATCAGTGGCCTCGCTGTCACGGTCATCTTCACGACCGCCACCATCAGCGCCATCTCCTGGTCTGGCATCATCATCATTGTCATTGACAACCGAAGAGCCATATATCTTGAATACCTCCACATACTTGGCCTTGGCAGGTGATTCCGGAGTAGTCCATTTCTGGGGAGGAGGCACTTCCACTTGCAGATTCACCAAACCCTCGTCGAAGGCACAGATTGTCTCAGCCGACACAGGGACCGACTCTTCCTCCGAATGAGTCTCAAACAGCGTCAGCACTGAGGGTTGCATCTCCTCGACTTTGCCGCGGTAAAAATGATCAAGGTCATAGTTGTACTGAGCCTCGGCGTCCGGATGATAGTAGCACTCGACAAATGCTCCTCGCCGGGTCTCCGGAACCCAACCTCTCATCTTCCGGTAGACCTGATCAGCGGCGAGCTTATTGGATTCAAGGCACAACTTGTTCAAACTCTCCTCAAAGGCTTTACTGCGGAGCACCTTATCAGTAAATGCTATACACAGATCCCACTGCGCGGACGGAGACGAGAGTTCCTCTAACTCCTTGACTCGGGCCTCAGCCTCGGCTGCCCGGGCCTCCGCCGCAGCAAGGTCACGGGTCAAATTTCCTTTGCTCCAGTCCAGCCCACTGAGCTATCGAGATAGCAATGTGTGCTTTGCATGATACGCCTTGTTGATAGCCTCAGAAACGCCCGGAGAAGAAAGTAGATAAGCGACAAAGTCCTGCAAACAATTGGGTCAGAAAAATGAAGATAATGCAAAAAAAAGAAAAAAAAAGAAAAGGGGGGGTCGTGACTTACCCTGCCAGTGTTATGACTACTGCTCTGAGTAGTCTCCTTCTCCGTGGGGATATTAGAGCATGCCCAACAGTTACTCTATAATAGAGTTTTTAGTTACATTTGCCCTTTTTGACTATATTATTGCTTCCAACAGATGCTCTATCCCATACTCTAAAATAGAGATATGGTAAAATTAGAAGAATGAAAAGGCATATGGGCTACTCTTCTTTCATACTCCAAAATTTAATACTATCATTCATTCTTACTTTTTCCTTCCTTTTTTATCATATACTTTCTAAATCATTCACATATTCACACACACAAAAATATTAAAATCATAAACTTGCAAATAAAATTAAGGCCCTGTTTGTTGGAGCTTATAAATAGAGCTGTTCAATCTAATTCAATTCAGTTCAATTCAATTCAGTTCAATTTAGTAAAATATAATTTGACCAATTCAAGTGAATATAGACATTCCGATTATATTTTTCAATACGTAAATTTCACTTCAATTCAGTAAAATATAATTTGATCAGATTCAAGTAAATTTAGACATTCATATTCTATTTTTCAATACATAAATTTCACCTCAATTCAGTTCAAATTAGTAAGAAATAAGCTCAAACAAACATGCCCTAATTGTGTGTTATTGTGAGTCTACAATAGAATTAAGTATATCTATTATTATTTATGGCAATAAATTAATGAAATGGTTAAATAGAGCAACTGTTGGATGAAGGCTAAATAATTATGAAGTTTTTGGAATTTGGTACTCTATTATAGAGATTGTTTTAGAGTAGCTGTTGGGCTTGCTCTTAGGAGTGATCCTCCTTCTGCCCCCTTGGTTCATGGAGGAATGCTGGCCCGGTTCTGCCCTACGTAACACATTGGGGATCCTCACCTTACACTTTTTAAGCGCATGCACATCACCCTCCTCATCGGAGGATGGGGGATTGGCAAGTGTAATAGCCGCCGCCCGGTTGTCGACCACCGCAACATCTTCGCTACCCGCAATGGGGGGCTGCTTGCTAGACGTTGCACTTGTCCTCTTCAAAGCTTCCCCCTTGGCTCTCTCCTCCGCAAGACGCTCTAACTCGCGTTTCCTTTTCTTTTCCTTTTCATTCTCCTTCACCTTCTAAGCATCAGTTAGTGGGGTGTTCATGCCGGTCCCCGGACCGGTTGTTACCTTCTCCGTGTTCTTATTCTTTGTTGATCCGGATGGCGGATTTCCACTCTCTGTGTTCTTATTCTTGGCAAATCCGGATGGCGGATTGCCACCGGAGGCGGATTCAGACCCGCCTCGATTTAAGGAAACACTGCAGGCACACGGAACAAATAAAACACGAGTATGACATAAACACAATAGGAGATGGAAGAAGAAGACTTACGAGCATCGTCCCAGGGGACGTAGAAGCGACACTGGGTGAACACCTCCTCCTCGTACGCCATTAAAGGGAAGACGAACTTCCCGCTGCTCCAAAACTTGCCCGAGTCAAGCTGATTATAGCACAGCTTGTCTATATCCGCCTCCTCCACACCCTCCGGACGGAGCATCGACTTGTCCTCTTTCTCAGTTTTACAGTTCCATGCGAGGCACAGATACTTCGCCGTGTCAAAGGTAAAGTAATGCTTCTGCTAGTTCGCATAATAGTCACGACGACCCCGGCAACAATCCTTCACCCCTTTCCGTTTCTGAAAAGTGAAGATCCCTTCGTCCTTGATATTATCCAGATGATTGAAGGCTCGGAAAAGGCCAAGGGACGGAGTAACCCCACATCGATAGCAGTTCAGCAGAAAAGCGCGGATAACGGCAATACCGTTGGGCTGTAGTTGGGCATGAGAAATTTCGAAGTGTCCGAAGATGTCCAGAAACAGTTGGGGAAGAGGAAAAGTGATCCCGTAGAATAGGGGCTTCGAGGAATAGCCGCTACGGTCATATGATCCCCATCAAACGGCATCAGTCCGGAGTCGATAGAAAGCGGGACCACCATGGCACGAACCAGTTCTTTCACAGTGGTATCAATATCCATCGTATCTCCCTCCTTCGGATCGTCCTTCTCTGGGACGGAGTTCAACCCTATCTTGACATCGTCGCCATCAGCCGCCATGATGTTTAGAGGGAAAAAGGTTTGAAGAAGAAAGAGAATATGGAGAAGGAGGAAGAAAAAAACAGACGAGGAAAACAGAAGAAGAAAGCAAGAAAATGAAAGGTGAAAGTGATTGAAAATAGTCACAATTTATAGAGATAAGGCTGGCGAAAAAGAGAGCGAGTCCCAAGGCAACATGATTGCTCTCTTGAAAATAAAGTAGAATTTATTTTGGAAAAGGAAAACAGAATTTTTTGAGTTGACAACACATTTATGACGCAGCGACACGTTTCATAAATGTGCTTGCAAACAGGCGCGGGGGAAGATTAAGCGCCCAGCGCGTGCCCAGACGCATCTGGTTATATAACCCAGGAACGAGCTTCCAGGTCGGATCGCATGCCTCCGGGCGGATCCGATAAGAAAACAGATGTGATGAGACACGGGACACTTTCTCCGGATTGGTTACCTCCGGACGGATCCCATGTCTCGGGGGGCTAGTGGTGATATGGGCTCCGGCCCATATCCAGGCCCCGATCCAGAGAGCGGTCCGATTCATATGACGTCAGCTAGAATGGCGTTATCCGGGGACAAAGGGACATGAATATGACCTGTCCCCGGGTAAGGACAAACGGGCAGGACCATTGCCTTTGGGCTGGAGGCTGACCACTCACACCTATAAATACAGCTTTGGACTTGTGGAGAAATGTATGTTATATCAGATTAAACTCTCTCAATATATCCTTATTCTCTCTCCTATTCAAAGGCCCCTCTTTCATCATCATGCCGGAGTAGCTATCCTCGGGATACTCCGGGGCGTTGTTTTGCAGGTCTAATAGGTGAGAGCGCGCGGAGCACAGATAAAGCCTTATCCGGACCGGAGACCATACCTGTATCCGGATCGGGACTGGAAGCTGGTAGCATCAATAGGTATTGCAGATCTGGGCAGATTATAGTATTGTAATTTACCAGATTCAAACACATATGCTAAGCTTCTAGTAAAAGTTTCTGAGAAGATATTGAAGAGAAAAGGAGAAAGTGGGTCACCTTGTTTGATACCTCTTGATGCTTTAAAAAACCTACAGGATTACCATTTACAAGAATAGAGAACCATGCTTGGGAAAGGTTTTTTATGATGCAGTATATAAATTGACCCTGAAACCCAAAATTTAATGAAATACTTGTTAAAAATCTCCAACAAACTCTATCGAAAGCCTTTCTAAGGTCCAGTTTTAATATACAGTTAGGATTTCTACCTTTCTTATCTATGAATCTCACCATTTCTTTGAGATACAAGACATTATCAGCAATGTCTCTATTTAAAAAAAACAGTCTGGTGAGAAGAGATAAGTTTGTTCATGAGCGGTTTCATCCTTTCCATCAAAATCTTTGAAAAATATTTGTTAGCCACATTGGAAAGATTTATTGGCCTGTATCACTAAAAGAGGATGGAGTTTCTGTTTTTGGAATAATTGCAATCCATGTACTTGCGATTCCTTAGGGAATATCTGAAGATGATAAGAAATCATTTGAGGCTTCTAGCAACTCTAAGTGAATAATGTCCCATGATTTTATGTAAAAGGAGGCTGTAAAACTATTAGGGCCTGGGCTACTTTGTTTATTTAGAGAAAAAACTACTTCTTTCAATTCATTTAGTGTGACTGGTTTAAGAAGATCTGCATTTTCTTGTCCAGTGACTAGGCTTGGGATCTGAGTTAGAAAGTTGCTGTAAAAATTCGCTTGGTCAGGATTTGGCTCTGCTGATAATAAATCTGTATAATATGTTACAGTCTCAGCCTCTATATCTGTAGCATTATCAATCCATTGACCAAGTGAATTTTTTATCTTTGTAATGGTCATTCTACTCTTCCTTTCCCTAACAGAATTATGGAAAAATTTAGTGTTATCGTCCCCTTCCTTGAGCCATTTTATTTTAGATTTGTATTTTCAAAAATGTTTCTGTTCAAAGATGGCTCTCGAAAGGTTAGATTTTGCATGTTTGACTGTTTGAGTCTGTCCAGTAATATTTGAGACTGATCAGAGTCATATGCCAATTCTGCTAATCTAAGTGTTTCTTCTGCTTGTAAGACATTTGCATGCACATTACCAAATACTTCCTTATTCCATGTTCTCAAAACTTTTTTTAATCTGAGAAGTTTTAGATAAAGTTTAAGCATGCCAGTCTGTTCAATATTAGTAGCCCAGTTATCTTTAATAACTTGCAAAAAAGAGTCTGTCTTAAACCAAGTATTTATAAATCGAAAAGGCCTTGGTGATGATTTAATAGAGCTGCCAATACTTAAAAACAAGGGACAATGGTCACTGGAGAGTTTGTTCAGTATTAAAATGGAGGAGTCAGGGAATGCAGAATGCCATGATGAAGTGCACAAACCTCTATCTAACCTCTGGATTGTGGGGGTTTTAAGCCTGCCACTATTTCCAACAGGTACTGGGAATTGACGTCTCCCATTAGACCATGTGAAAATATTTCCTACAGTGTTTATATGCTCAAGTGCCATATCATCTATAACATGTGAGAAATCTCTAATGCTAAGTAGACTAGGTGATGAAGGGCCTTTATATTCATCTATGGTAGCAATAGCATTAAAATCACCTACGAAGATGGTTTCTGGATTTGAAATTTTTTTTAAGGTTTTCCCACAGTCCCTCTTTGCCCTTTCTAGTTCTTAGTCCATAGACAAAAACTGAATCCATAAAAACTGATATCACGAGACTGATTTAAAATAAAAGTAATTGTAAATTAAATATGTTCGATTCAAGTTACAAACCTATATCCCCTTGTTAATAAAATCACACAAGCAATGAACTTCAATTCAAGGCAAATTAAAATTAAAAATGATGAAAATCAAGATGAGAACAAAGAATTAAGATATGACCACATCACATTATATACATTACGCAAATCTAAGCCTTTTTCTTGGATGCGTGCTCCTTGGCCATCTTCTCAAACAAGCTTCCATCGTAAACGGCTCTCACACTTTCCTTGGGCAACTTTCCTTGCTTATCCTTGCAAAGGATATATAGAATTTTCCATTCTGAGTATGCACCAAGCCTGCAAACCAAATCACAATTATAAGTATCACTTCCTGCACAAGAAAGATTGAATGTACGGAATTGAAACTTAACTGAACTAAAGAAAGTGATTCAATAGTTTTAAGCATCGATCATTTTAGTAAAATTTATATATCATACCTAAACCAAAAAGGGTGTTGATATAAGCAGTCCGTGATTTGACTATTATAGTTCAAAATACGGTATGAATTTACAAAAATATCCTTATTTATTATGTTTATTAGTAAACTCAGCAATATTCAAGAAAAGGTAATGTAATTGCAATGATATTTTGGACTACACTTAGTAAAATATCGGATTGCGTATATCATTTACTTTTGCATGAATGGTAAATTTGTCTTGATGACATTTGGTTTATAGACTCAAGTTCTTCTTAAATGATCTTTCAGATAACCTACTCTTTTGCAACGTTGTTCATTCATGAATCATAAAGTTTAGACATGTAATTTTTTTATGTTGACGTTGCTTGATAATTTATAAATATTTTTGAGATTATCAACTAATATTAATATAAAACAACGATGCACCATACATGAATGAAATGTGCATATACGTACCATCCTGCGTAGTCTTTTGGTTGTCGGTTAGACACAAGCAGTTCATGAAGTTCATCTGATGTCAACCCATTTTTATCCGTCCTTGCATGCTTTGCAAATATCTCCTCAAACTTGGCCTCAACAAATCTTCAAAACACATATAAAATGATTAGTATTTACATTAAAACATATGTAATAATAATAGTAATAGTTTGATAACAATAGGGCATGTTAGACTTAGATGGAGGCCGTATTTTACTTATTTATAGTTCAAAATAAAAAATGTATCTTCCGATATATATGATATGGTTCATAACTATACATATCAGACATGTGCATCATATATACAGTATTACTTTTAGGGTGGTTCTAAATGCAGGTCCATTTTGCTTCTGCAGATCCAAATTAAATTTGAAGCGACAATAATGTCCCTCTTAAATATGTATTATAATTCACGAAAAAATAATTTATAATTTGGACACGTGTTTAATCATTACATAGACGGGTTTATGCATTCAAGGTTAGGGTTTTAAAAATATATTTGTAAAAACTAATAAACGAATGAAGGATAATTATGATATTTTCCCACTTTCATTGGACCTGCAGAAGTAAATTGGACCTGCATATAGCAAACACCTACTTTTATTGCATGCAATTCCAAATCAGTTATGTACCAAAATTATATGTTTATACAATTATATAACAAAAATACGGACCGCAATAAGTAAAATAGGCCCTATATCTAACGGGCCAGTAATAATAATAAGGATAGCTAGGGATAGGTGGTATATTAAACTGAAAACAATCTGATCTATATTGAATGTTACTATCCACGCTAATAGAATCAAGGCTATTATAACATTTAATTACAATAACTTTTAATTAAGTAACACTTTGGCTGTTGCAATCAAAATTAAGAAATACGCTCGTTATGCATGAGCATTTCTTTATTCACACTCTCTTCCAATAATTTGCTGGCCATGCGCGTACCAAGAAATTCTATTCGTTTTATTAAAAAATTGTATTAGTATTAAAAACATTCCCATTCCCTTCTCTAATTAATCAATTATTACCGGCCTTTAGCAAATTAGGACGGCATGAAAGAATCGTTCATAGTCATGAATGAAGGATTTGTTAATCTCAAGAAAGATGAATATTTTTTCAATTGACAAAAGAAAATGGTTATAATCTTTAGAATATAGAATTTTGAAGTAGATTGGTTTAGTTTAGTTTAATTTAGTTCTACAAACATATAGCTTGATGATATTTAGGTACATGTTGTCATTCTGAATCTATTTTTAAGATATATTAATATTCACTTCAGTTCTTTTAGTTCAGTTTAATTTATTTCAGTTCAGTAATATATAACAGGAGCTATTATTAATATTTCATGGTCATTAGTAGGTATAAATACAATTTACTTGTACATGTTCAAAAAAGACAATATTATCCTTCATATTTCAAATCAGTGGAGCTGCATTAGTAAAATTAGGAGCATTTCTAGTCAAAATCAGACGTGTACAAGTAAATTGGGCCGTATTTCGTTCAATAAATAGAGATAGTAAATGAAACTCAATTAAGTTGAAGAAATGAACGTCTCGATCACATTGAGATTGCTTAGTAGAATGTCATGCGAATAGAATCTAGCACAACAAATTAAGCAATGCCTTGTCCTTCCACCATCCAAAGCCAGAAAAGAATGCGTAAGAAAAGATGCAAAGTACCTTCCTTCAGTGTCGTAAACGCCAGAATCACTTCCGTGCTTTGCGAATTTGATGTTTTTAACCTCGATTGGGAGGGAAAGAGAGAGCCCTTTTCCCTGCACAATAAAAAAAATGTTACTAATTACCACCATACACAATCTCTTACTGTTGCTTAATTTCAAACACCAAAATCTTTTTTTTCTAGAGAAGGTGTGATGTAGGAATATAAGTTTAGAGACTTTAAATTAAATATATTCTACAATTTATTAAATTTAGAGTCGCATAATACTAGTAGCGTAGTGGAAGCATAATCGAAATTAGAGGAAAAATAACAGAAATTATACGTTTAGGTCTGATTTGTTAATGCAGGTTTGATTTTAACATGAAATACACTTGATTTTGCTAATACAGGTCTAGGTTATAGTGAAATAATGTGAGGTAATTTTATCATTTTCAATCCTGCAAAATGACGAACACTTTGAAAATATATTATTGTAGATACAAAATTGTACACCAATTATAAGGAAGCAACCAAATGTGAAAGAGGGTTGTGCACTACACATGGTATTAGCATTTAGAATATGAAAGTGGAATCAAATCACATGATCAAGATTAAGATTAGTGTTATTGATTTGTATATATTTATCTATTATATTTAGATTAATTTAGATGCATTGTATTTGTACTCTTTTACAATTACGGTATTATTTCATGAAAACAATATAAACACATTTACAATTAGTAAGAAAATAGGAGGGACCAAATTTTAGTGGTTCAAATTTTTGGATGATTTGGCAAAAGAAAAAATAAAAAAATGATGTTTCCATTATAATATATGAGGTGAGGAAATAAAGTAACCCCACCTTATGAATTGGCCTCTAATTCTTAAGTACAAACGTGTCTAACGGTAACGTTATCTTAACTTTACCCTACGAACATTTTTCAGATGCTTCCTCTCACATTTTTCAAACGTTCAGCAAAATAATAGGTCAACTATTTACATTCCGTTTTATTCACTGTTGTTTCATTCAATCTAAAAAGATACCAATTCAATCCTCTTCACATTTATTTATTAAATAAAACTTGGTTATAATCATATTCGAAATACATATATAGACAAAGTCGATATAAATAAAGTTAGGCTGACGTTGCATAACAGATAAAATAAGAAAAAAAAACTCAACAAACATAGAACTGATACCAACTAGAATCCAACACATTATCAAGTAACGGCAACAACGAAGTTATGAAACAATGACCAAAAATTTCTTTTACTATTGATGGAGCAAAGCCTCATTCTGATCTGGCCGAGGGTTAAAATATATTTTGGAGTAGACTCAAATGACTAAAAAGCCAGAAGTCTGAAACGTGGTAAACAGTAATATAAGCTGTATTTTTGAATTCTAGGGTGGGTCCGGGCCTAGTTCTGCCCAACAACAAGAGCAAGAAATAGATACATTTTACAGAGAGATGAGAGAAGGAGAAATTACCGGTCTAGATTTGCGACTGAGGCCGAGGTTGATGAAAACGGAAGCAAAAGCAGATAACAGAATCCCACATCCAATTTTACGAAATCCTGCAAGTAAAAACCCATACATGATCACCATGGATTCACTGGATAAGAAGAGCCTTGGCCCTTGGTGAAACAGTGAATTATTACCATGAAAAGTTTCCGACGGATAAATAATGCCATCTTTGTTGAGATCAAAGAACATAACATGCTTCTGCAGAGCGCTGGGCTCAAGCTGTTCCATCCCCCCTGCATGAACAGTTCATACACATCACTCAGACTGCAGAAAACTGCAGAAAAAACTGCAGAAAACACATATATACATACATATATATGATATATAAACACAGAGATGAGAGATGCATACCAGTAGCGCTATTTTTGGCTGAATCGGTGGTGCTTGACATGGCTGGATAAGAACGAAGAACTGGGAGAAGATTTATGCAGATTTTGTTAAATAAAGGGGATTGGGGTGGGTTTTTCTCCTGAGCACAGAAATAGGCGACAGAATTTATAGAATGGAACTGAAACGTGTGAAGAGGTTTTTCATGTTTTAGTAAAGAAATATATTATTCTATTCTTAGGATTCTCTCATTGTTCGCGTTTTGAGAGAGGAAAAAAAGTGAAAGGTGGTTTGATTATTTGTAATTTTTTTAATTTAAAAGAATTGAGGATTTTTGTTGTTATGTAATAATTATAAAGAAGTGTCTTGTTATCTTTTTATAAAGCTTGACACACACACAGCTAATTAGCATGTTTTGTAATTTATGTCTAATTATTTTGCTCTCTAAATGGGAATTAATGGAGTGAATGAAATCAAGACTCAAAAAGCAATTTCATTATTTTTAATAATGGCTTAGTGTGTAAGCAAGTGTATAAATTACACAAATTAGTTGTAACGCATGTTCAAATTTGATTCATGGTGTTTTTTTATCGACACAAAACTCGTTAAAAGCTTGTTTGATATATGATCTGAGAGAATGTAATTTATCATATTTAGGTGATTCTGTTTTATCAAAATATATAGGGATACAATATATAATATACAATGAATATAGACTGTTCTAAATATAAATAATAGTATCAATCAAGTAACTCTATGATACATCACAATAATAGAAATATCTTCATGATATTCTATGACTGGAGCGTCCAATGAGAAACCACGCTGAGTTTGGAGCGAAACAATGTGAATAGGGAACAAGACAATCTCTTGGTGAACATGTCAGCAATCTGTATTGAATAAAGGACATGATGAACACGAAGGTTTCTAGAAGTTATCAATTCGCGAATAAAGTGATAGTAGTCAATGTTGATATGCTTAACCCGCTTGTGAGCGACGGGATTTTGAGCAAGGAAAATGGCACTGAATGTCACAAAACAGTTTGGGCAAGGAGGACAAAGGAACACGAAACTCTTCGAGCATATTGCACAACCAAAACTCAACGCAATATTGGCCATAGCACGATACTCAAATTCACAGCTGGATCGGGAAACAATTGGCTGCTTAGCACTCCAAGACACAAGATTGCTGAGGTTCAATACTGTGAATCCAATCAGCATTTGAGTACCCTAAAACGGATAGGGAGTCCGAGGACGCCTAGAAGAAAAGTCCATAATGTAGAGTACCACGAACATACCTGAAGATACGGGTGACTGCCTGATAATGATCCTCTCGAGGTGACTGTATAAAATGGCTAACATAATTGACCGCATGAGAAAGATCAGGGCTAGTGATGGTCAAATACTGCAATACACCAATAAGTGAACGATACAGTTTGGGATTTGAAAACTTTGGACTGGAGGAGTTGAGGAGTTGTGAAACAGGAACAAAGGGTGTAGAGAGAGGTGTCGTGTCAGTCGTGCTAGCACACTGAAAATTTCCATGACATACTTTACCTGCCCGAGAGACAGCCCCGAGAGACAACCCTGAAGAGGAGCGAGAAACCTCCAATTCTAGAAAATAATGAAGGGAGCCCTTAATAGCAAACTCATTCTGAGTTTGTTTGATAGTAGCATATATCTATTAGGTGATAATATTAGTTCATTTCAGAGTTTTGGAAATCGTCCAAAAACGAATGGCAACAGTTTTCAAAGAGAATTTCATGCATTAACTAATAGGAGACTCGATTTCAAATAATTAATATTACTGATTAAATTAAATTAAAATGAAAAATATTATACTAAAATGAGCGGAAAAATATTGAGATATACCGTTTACCAAAGCTTTTGATCGGGTCAGATATTAGTGGAATTAATAATTTCCTCATGTCATGTTTTAATAATTATCTCGTGAAAGTGTGCGACACCTGGAATCCAGGAGCTTACTATGATTTTGGAAGCATCTAATCACGTAGATCTCAACCAATCAAATAATCCAGCAGTTGAACAGGACGGCCAAGCGTTTAGACCATTATAAACAACGTGTGTTTTTCCTTCTTAAATTATATTTTGTCTCCTAGTAATTCTATTTTCTTCATTTTCCCACCGAGGAGTAATGTGAATGCTTATATGAATAATACTTTTATTTGATATTATTTGTTTCAGCTCGGCTTGAATCAACTTGAATTTAATACTCGTAAGGGAGATAATTAATGATTTGGTACATTAAGCAAGTCGGTCCTCTGCGCCTTCACAGGATGTGCCTCTCATCTTGATCCACATCCAGTTCTAAATATTTCGAGATCTGAACCAAATAATTTTTAAATGGGTCCTAATAAAAAATTCGGTTTTTATTGCCGATAATGATGAAAATTAATTGTAAAAGAATTTTATACATAAGGAAGGAAAAAATTAATATTAATTAAAATGATGGATTTTTTAAAGAAATAATAGAACCCTCATTTTGGTCCATTTTTGGAAAATAGATAAAATTTCTTTTTAAAAAAATATACACTAAATCTAAATTTTCTTAAAAACGGGTGCCTATTTTAACTCATTTTTTGTGGTCTGGACCGCAGTCTCACTTGATTCACCTATTGAGCCGGACCTGCTCTGACTTTCTGACATTATTCGTTATTAAATTTTGACCATATATTTAAATAGATCTATGATCATTATTATTATCATATTTAATATCATTAAATTAATCGTAACATTTGTATATTTAAATATCAAATTTTTATTTTATGGTCGATAGTATATGTAAATAAAGATAACTTAGTTAAACTTGTGTATTGGATAATGTGTTGATTAAGTTGATAATAGTTAAAAATTGAAAAGGTTTAGCGTAAGAATTCCAGTGTGGATATCTGAAGGCGAATTAAGCAACAAAGCTCTACGCAATGTATTGCCTTACCGTATTAGCATTAGCATCATATAATTGATTATTTTATTTTTTTTGAAATAAGACTTCATTGATTAATCAGAAAGAGTTACAAAGTTGGGGATGTTATTCCATTTACAAGTTTGATCTTGAGAAAACTTAACAAATTGAGCTAATGAGTGGGCAACATAATTGTGCCTTCTGCTAATCCAGTATAAACCTGGATGATTATGAGATGCTACTAATCTAGCGACATCCTGAATGATAGATCCAAAATCAGATAGGTCCTCCCTAGGTTGTCGGACAACATTAATAACAATTTGGGCATCTCCGTGTACATTATGAATGTGTATCCCTTTGGCAAGAGTTATGTGTAACCCTCGTCGAAGGGCTATAGTTTCTGCAGATTTTACCTCCAAAATGCCCGAGATTCTTTTTGATTCTCCCATAATCCAGCCATTGTCAGAATTTTGGATATACCATCCTAGGCAACTGCTATTCTCGGACATGGCCGCATCAAAGAACAAAGTATTCCCACTTAGAGAAGGAATATTACTTTGACTTCTGGGAGAATGAGAATGCCATGTACTATCCGGTTTCGATGTCATCTCAGATATTATCCTAGTGGCATAGCTGACACAGTGTTGAGGGATAAGCTCATGAGTCTCCCCATGAAGCAGCTTGTTCCTGTGAGTCCATAATTGATATAGCAATAGAGAGACAAGAGCCATCTCATAATCGGTTAGTTCCATTATTAAGTCTTGGACCCATAGATTTGCATGTGGTTGCTGGCATCGAAACACACTCTCATGTAAATCAGCTGCAAACCAAATTTGTTGAGCTGATGGGCAATGGAAAAAGATATGCCCCGAGGAGGTATCATCCATAGCACAACTCAAGCATTGAAGCTCTCTCTGTGCTTTCTTTTGACGTAGATTCTTTGCCGTTGGTAGATTATTTTTGCACATTCTCCACATGAAATGCTTGATCTTCGGTTGAATTCGCAAGGCCCATAACTTTTTCCAATGTAATGCCGGTCCCGCGCTTCCTGTAGCCATGTTTCCTGCATGTCCAGAAATTGAAGAGTTAATACCGACATTATATCCTGATTTTACCGTATACTTACCGTCCAGGGAGGGGTGCCATATCCATTGATCATGGTTGTTTGAACACCCCTCCCTAGGAAGTGACAAGATCAAGCTTGCTTCTTCTCGACTGAACGTGTTCCGAACAAGGTCAACATTCCATTGTGAGCCATTTTCTAGCATTAGATGATCAACCGTCAAATCTTCAGGGAAAGTCGAAGGTAGAGATGTTGGGTTTTTGTTATCCCCTTTTGGGAGCCACAAGCCCGTTTTAATTTTCGTTTCTCTTCCTGCTCCAATTCTCTTGCGGATGCCTTTAGCAAGCAGGTCTCTCCCAGCCAGAATTGATCTCCAAGAAAAGGATGGATCCCAACCCAATTTCGCCTCCATTAGAGACGTATTTGGATAATATTTCGCTTTTAATATCTTGGCCACCATAGAATCAGGATTCTTTAGCAATCTCCATGCTTATTTCCCTAGCATAGAAGTATTAAAGACTTTCAGATCCTTAAAGCCCAAATCGCCCATGCTTTTTGGATAACAAAGCTTTGTCCATTTGGCCCAATGAATCTTCTTCTTCGTCGAGCTAGTACCCTACCAATATCTACCATAAATCTTGTGTATGTCCTAGATGAGATTGTCTGGTAACATAAAGCATGACATTGTGTACGTAGGCATAACTTGTATGATCCCTTCGATTTTATTAAGACTTCTCTGTCTCCCTTCGATAGCTGTTTATGATCCCAACTCTCCACTTTGTTCCAGATCCTGGTCTTGATCCCTTCTAGAGCAGCTGTTTTTGATTTACCAAAAACAATTGGCAGACCCAGGTATTTCTCATGTGCAATTGTCTCAACCATATTCAAAATGGATAAAATATTAGCTTTAACTTCAGCTGAGGTATTCGGACTAAACATGATAGATGATTTGTCACAGTTTATCTGTTGTCCAAACGCTTCCTCATACAACCTCAACGTTTCCCGTAATGTGTTTGCTTCACCCTGTGTTGCCTCTCCCAAGATTAGCGTATCGTCCGCAAATAATAAGTGGGATAAGGTTGGGCCTCGTCTTTAGATTTTAATTCCACTCAATCTTTTTGACCTGATTTCAGCCTGTACCATCTGAGAGAAAATCTCGGTACATATAATAAACAAGTACGAGGAGAGGTGGTCTCCTTGCCGAAGACCTCGAGTTGGATTTATCCTTCCAAAACATTTACCATTAAGCATGAAGGAGAAATGAACTGTAGATATACAGTTCTCAATTAAGTTAACAAAACTTGGATCAAAGCCCATCTTATTCATTACGATAAGAAGAAAGGGCCATTCAATTCTATCAAATGCCTTACTCATATCCAATTTAATGGACATATGACCCTTTTTCTCTTAGATTACATTTTGATGTAGTGATGAGCCTCATGAGCTATAATGATATTATTGGAAATCAACCTATATTTGATGAATGCACTTTGGTTACTCGAGATAACCGTATCCAAAACCTCTTTCAGTCTATTCGCTATGCATTTGGAGATTAAGCAGTATACCACATTGCAGAACTAATAGGTCTAAATTGTGTAATATCCTTGGGTTTTTTAATCTTTGGTATGAGCACTATATTAGTATCATTAAGAGCTGTGATAGGTTTCCCATGATTCAGATACTGTAAAGTCTCTTGAGTTACCTTTGATCCAACAGTTGCCCAATATTGTTGAAAGAAAGATGGTGGCATACCATCAGGTCCTGGTGATTTGTTTGGGGCCATATTCTTTAGAGCAGTATGTATTTCCTGAGCTGTGTATGGACGTATTAATTTTTCATTCATCACTGTCGACACCGTAGGGGTGATCATGCTAGTCAAAAGGTTGATAGAAGTCGGGGGTGGGTGCGAACTTTGGAACATATTTTGGAAATGATTAGCTATGATGGTTTTCAGTTCACTCTCTTCCGTGCACCACCTACCAAGATTATCATTGAGCCCATGAATTGTATATTTGCTCTTCCTCTTGTTCGCGAAAGAATGGAAAAATTTAGTATTCCTATCACCCATTTGTAGCCAATGTTGTTTCGCTCTTTGCTTCCATCTTGCTTCTTCCATATCCAGAAACCTTTCTAGCTTCAACTTTAAGGTTGCCATCTCTTGTTGGACCTCCGCTGTTATCGTACCCTGTTGGAGTTGTCCTAAATGTTTTGTAATCTGCTCTTGAACCTTTTTCTGGTTTCCGAATTCCAATTTCGCCCATGATAACAAACCATCAGAGCATTTCCGAATTGCCGTTGGTAGATCAGGGGCAGAATTATTCCAGAACTCATCCACTGTCCCTTTACAATAAGGAGATTGAATCAAGTAATTTTCGAACCGAAAAGGCCTATGCCTCCTATGTATCAATGCTTGGGATTGGGATTTCAAGTTCATCAATATCGGAACATGGTCAGAACGGTAGCTGTATATATGTTTTAGCTGCGCATTTGGGAAAGCAGCCATCCAGCTCGGGGTTGCCACAACTCTATCCAACCTTGCTTTAACTGATCTTGGGTTTCTCCAGTTTTGGAACCAGTTATACTTATAGCCTTCATATCCCAAGTCGAAAAGATTGCACTGATTTAGCGCAAAACGAAAGTCATCAATTTGTCTCGATGGTCTGCGGTTAGCACTCTCAAATTCATTTTGATGCAAGACTTCATTGAAATCTCCTATGCACATCCATGGGGTATCCGAGCCATTACATAATGTTTGGAAGTTTTGCCAAAAACGCGGACGCTTTGAGGTTTCCGGTTCGCCATACACACAAGTACATTGCCATAGTAAATGAGTTTGGGGGTCCTTTACACTAAAATCTATAAAATTAAAAGAGCAGCTCAAAATCAAAACCTCCACATCTTTATTCCAAAACAAAACAAGGCCTCCCGAATTTCCATTGGAATCAACACAAATCCCATGAAAATCCAGAGAATCTCTCAAACTTAACATACTACTAGACGAACACTTGGTCTCACACAAAAAAAGTAAATAAGGGGAAAACTTGCGGAGGAGGTGTTTCAGGTGTCTAACTGCACGAGGGTGTGACAGCCCCCGGCAGTTCCAGCTTAGTAGACTCATTGGTATCGGCGGGAGTGAGTTTTCTTCGCTACCGCCGCTGGTTTAGTTGGGATAGTCCCCATAGAGAAGTGCAATCCCTCAGGGAAAGCTGTCGTCACCACAGTGTCCAGTTTCTGTTTTTTGGGCTTGAAGTAGAGCTTTCTTCATCTAGTCCATCCTCCAAGTTGTATTTCCTTTTGAAAATAGTCAGTTGGGCCTGAGTGGGAGAATAACCTGCCACATCAGGTCTGATAGTTTCTGGAGACTCGTAATATTTTCCAGAGAGCCCAGTCTTAGAGTCCCCCACAATAACTCCATAATCTGATTGATGCACATATTTGGGAAGTTCTGGGTTTTCACCTCCGCCAGACTGCTTCTTATTCTTATTAATGACCACACGAACGCATTGAGCCCCCGCAGCAGTGGAAGAAATAGTGAGTTCACCGTACGCTTTCAGTGTTTGATTAGGATAACTCCCAATAGGTTTCTTGACCGCACCATAATCATCGATTGGGATTGTTGTCGTTGCCTTTCCGCCGTTGACCCCGCCTATCGCCGCCGATCCTCCAGCTATGTCCGCCTCTCCATCGATCACAGCTTCATGTACATTCGTTACTCCCCCTTTTCCGTAGTTATCGCCTACGTCGCCAATCTCACCGCCTGTTGACACCGTGCCTCCGCCGGTCTCTCCACCATCCTTGGTCATCTTTCCCTTGCCGGTTGCGCCACCCTCTCTGTTAATCTTTCCTCCGCCCTTCACGACCCCATCTCCGGCAACCGCTCGGCCGTCGTTCCCATCCCTTGTTGTCACCATTTCCCGGCCGCCTTTGCTGTCACCAATAATATGTTCACGATATCCATGATTCGCTTGAATTGGCCTGGAATCAACGTCCATCATCTGCCTCGAATTGTCTTTACAGATGCCACAGAAGCATCCTCTCTGTCAAAGGTGAGTACTTTCTTCACTAATTTCTCAGTCTGATAGGAATCAGACATCCCCATATGTCGAGGGGAGCCAATTCGAACTCCTCCAATGCTGGTAAGTCATTTTCTTGCCATCTCCATGATGATGTCAGAGTACTGCTGCTTCTTAGCTATCTCAATAGGTTCTTTTCCCGGGCGCCGAGGAATGATTTCCACATTTGGGGATTTATTTAGAAGCTTCATAGGCATAGTTTCGTTGTAATCCTTTTCTTCATCAGAGACAATTTCTATTATTCTAACATGCTCAAAGCCCGGTGGAGGGCGCCTGGTGTAGGACTGTCCTGGTGATTGCTGAAAAGTATTGATCGGATGAGAGGCTAGAGACTTGAGCATCTCAGAATCCATGAAAGTTTGTTTTTTGGATTTATGAATTGGTGAGCTTAATGCCTCTTGCCACAGCTTCTCTGCCTCGGCATCGGAAAGGAACGTAGCTCCGTTCTGTGCTTGAGAAGGTATGGATCCCCTTCCATATTTCATATGGTTCTTGACTGGAGAAGGTTTGGTAATAACCATCTGGCTCTGACTGTTAACCGTGAACGCATCTTTTCGGTCAACTCCTTTGACTTTCAAAGGGATATAGTCTTTAATTGTGCCGCAGGTGCGGCTGGATGAGTGCTGATAATTTGGAGAGTCTGTAGCACCATTATTGGCAATATTCAATGCATTATGGCAGTTGGAGCTTTTTACCCCATTCAATGCAATTCCATTTTTATCCGTTACAGATTGAGAGCCATCAATGCCCTGAGAATGACCGTTATTCTGTAATGGACTGGCGGTTTCCGGCAATGGATCCGCCGGAGTCGGGGTGTCCCACTCCATAGGCTGAGCTTCTTGGTAGATAACATGGGTTTGAGCAGTAGCTTGGCCGTTTGCTGGTGAGGGCGTATGCATATCTATGTTGCCATTTAATCCTTGTCGATCTGCTGCCTCTCTAGCTTCCAGTTTTCTGCGATGGTGCAGCTGGCCTGGACACGGCTGAGGAACCGGAAAATCAGCCTCATATCGCATCCATTTACCATACCCCATTGGCATGAGGGCATCTCGTTGTGGAGTGTTCTTGCTAAGGCATTCATTCAGTGCGTGATCAATGCGTCTACAAAGTTGACAGAAAGCAGGCAATCTTTCATATTGTAGGTAGAAGTGATAATCGATCTGTTGAAATTCGATTGTAACCCCTCTTGCTAAGGGCTTGTGTACATCCAGGTTAACTCTGAATTTCAGAGTTTCTCCCATACAAGAGCCATACTCATTGCGGTAAACTGAGATGAAGTTTCCTAGGTAATCATCAATTTGGCCAACCATGTCAGAAGTTGACAAGATCGGCGGAACGTCATGAGCATGGATCCAGAAAGGGGCTTCGTTAAAGACAAGATGACGGAAGGATTCCATCCCCCCGGTCTCTACAAAGACCACCAGACAGTTATCAAAATACCAAGGTGAAGTGTCAATGACTCTAGTACGGTCTCCCAGATCTTCGAATTTGAATAGCGCGCAATTGTCACCATTTGCAGCTCCACCAACCCTTTGTCTGACCACCATTTTGTTGGGAGCACCCCTTGACCAAACACCAATCAAAGTTCTAATCATGGTGTCAACGTGCTTCTTCTTCGGGCTGATGATTTTCGCACCAAGGAAGAAGGGAATAATACCCCTATCACCCCTGGGACCGAATCTGGAACTACAAGGCGAAAATATTTCTCACCAGAGAGGTTGACCTTCTCATACTGGGAAATGAGATCGTCTCCCATGGTTAAAAGTGAGGGAAAAAGTATGGGTGGGCTCAAAAACAGTTGTGTAGAATGGAAAGTTGGTATGCTGTGAGAAGGTGGATGAGGAAGATGGAAATATATAGTGATGCAGGCTAATTTGTGGAGATTTAGAATAGCAGAAATCAAGCAGAATGATTTGCCATATGTATGTAATGGAGTGATTTCCTTTGCAAATTGATACAAATTGGAATATTTGTTTTTTGATTTGTGCTCTATTCTTGTCCATGATTGTTGCATCAATAATTTGTATCTCAACAAATTAAGATACAAAATAATTACCAAAGATAGCTCCATTTGAATTTCAAAAAATTGAAATTTGAATAGAGAGAAAGATCTGTATAGCCAGATTAGGAATGAGAGATTCATAAGAAACTCCCAGAAACTAGGATGAACTACTAGAGAGAGAATAAGACAGGAGAGAGGGGAGAGAATTTGTTGTGTAACACAACAAATTAAGTGTGCGTGTGAAAGGGAAATGGTGATAAGTTTATGGTTCTATTCGGGTCTCATTCATACTCGGATCAGGGCCCGAGAAGGGTCATGGGCTCGAGTTACGCGGAGGATGGATCCACAGGTTCATCAATCCTAATCCTTACAAGGAATGCGTGTATTATGAATGTTCTACAAGGAATATACATCCTCCTAAACATGGTAATACAGCCAAGACCGAAATATATTTCTTCTATACATGGTAATACAACTACTATTCCCATAAGAGTTGTATTACTACCATAAATACATATCTTGGTGATTTACGGATTGGAGCCATATAACTACCCTAAAGGTTTGGTACCCCCTTCTATCTCATACTACTTACAATACGCCTTACGCATCATACTAACTTGAGCGTCGGAGTGTCTACCCTCGGGACACCCGAGGCCTTGTTTTGCAGGTCAGTTGGGAGACGGGTTCGACGGCAAAGTGCTGGTGTCCGCTATACATCAAGTGGCACGCCCGGTGGGACATCGTGTTAATTGACAACGTCGCCGACCTTGTCTCTGATCTGGTCCTACGCACCCAATAAACAAATTTTCCAACAACATGTCTGAAACTGAACAACTCAGGCGAAGCGCCCGAATACAAGGACAAAACCCGGAGGAGAATCCAGAAGCAGAGCAGCCCCCCCGAGGACGCGGACGTGGTCGACCCAGAGGATCTCGAGCGCGTTCTACCTCGGAACCACCACCAAACTCTACCGTGGGGGTCGGAAACTCCAGCATTCCAAACTCATCCGGTCCAAATCCTGCTGCATCTAGAGTACCACCTTCTGGATCAAACTCTGTTGAATCTGATGTACCAAACTCAGGTCCAAGAATTTCGATCCAGACCGACTTGAATTACAGCAAGCGCGTCAATAATCCAGAAGGCCTCGACCGAGAGAATGGCTTGGGGTATAGCAGATCCGACTCGATCTTTTCTATGGAATAAAGAGCACAAAGGGATCGATAAATCCTCGTAGAAAGAAAGCAGGAGGAGGAGAGACAGAGACGTCTCAGAGAATCCTTGAACCAACCCTTACGGCATAACCCGCCGGGCTCTGAGCCGCCCTATGTCAACCTTGTCTCGGACACCCCGTCAAGAGAAATTCCTAACGATGTCCGACCACTGATGAGGGACTTACATTCCCAATACCCCGACTTCGTTGCATCTTTGATAAACTCAAGTCAACAACTTCATGCCCAGACGCATGAAGCCCCAAATCGAGTATCGATCCCATGAGCTCGAACAGCACCGCCCTCTGATCACAACCAACAGCGAAGATTCTTGGATGACTTATCCAAGAATCTACCTTCCTACGGCACTCAGAGAAACCTGCCACCACCTCCTGATCAAGCCAATCATCATAATGAAGGCCTAGGGCTGAGCAGAGAAGAGGTGCGAAGGATACGCATCAATAGCATCCAGGAAGAACTTAAGCGCGAGAAGAGGGAGCGAACCCAGAGCGAGTGGCATACCAGTGCCGGTCGGCCTTTCACCCAGGATGGAGCCTATCCTACTCGGGGAAAATACGAGGTCGATAA
Organism: Sherardia arvensis; assembly: GCA_948330725.1. Lineage (NCBI taxonomy): Eukaryota > Viridiplantae > Streptophyta > Magnoliopsida > Gentianales > Rubiaceae > Sherardia > Sherardia arvensis. The sequence continues at coordinate 12,136,186 of OX415244.1, forward strand.
GGAAATCAAGCGTATCCTCGGACCCAGAGGACAGTCTGCTCGCTTCCCCTTCTCACGACACATCGTGAACCTCCCCTTCGATGGCAACAAGAAGGTCCCGGAGCACTTGCCTACCTACGATGGTACCAGTGATCCTAGAGAATTCCTCTCGGTCTTTTTCAAGACCTTGGCGACCAGAAACTTTCACGAGCTGGAGATAAGCAAGATTGTCCCCAGTTACCTCCGAGGGAAAGCCCAAACATGGTTTACTCAAATGAAACAAAAAAGCTTATTTGACTATTGGGATTTTGCTGAATTTCTCCTCCTCGCCTTCTTCCAGAAGAAGAAATTCACAAAATCCCTCGGAGATTTGGGATATGTACCTCGCCATGAAGGAGAGACTGTGATAGAGCACAATCACAGATACATGGATCTGGCCACAGAGTGCTATGATCGAGATGAAGTCCTCTTGATCAATATGTATCGAATGAGTGTGGATGATGACACTCTTAGGACGAAGCTGGAAACAAAGAATCCTACTACCATTCAACATCTCCAGGACATCATGGAGAAATACGCCAGCAAAGCGGACGCAGTAACGGGAAAGAGACCTCGAGAGTCCTATATGGACAATAAAGGAAAGGAGCCCAAGATGAAGGTACCGAAGGTCGAGAAGACTGAAGGCGCCCCCAAACCAACCTTCGAGTCCTACACTCCTCTAGCTAGATCTCGGGCTGAGATATTATCCATCCACAGGTACCTTTTAAAAGATCCACCCGCCATGAAGGATTCAGCCGAGCGTCAAAGGTCCCCGAAAATCTGTCAATATCACCGAGATCGGGGGCATGACACCGAGGAGTGTTATCAGCCTAAGAACGAGATCGAGAAGCTGATTTGACAAGGTATTGTGCAACAGATTTCACCTTCAATAGCCGGCGACAGCCAGGGTACCCAGAAGAGGTATGGAGGAAAACCCTTGCAGAAGAAGAAGGATGGTCCCCGGAATAACAACAACAACAATAACAACCAAGGGGGTCGAGGCAACAATCCTCCAGATCCTCCTCCGCCGCAACCAAATAGAGACAACCAGGTCATCAACGGTATCAACGGCTACACAGGAGAAACAATTTCCCTTACCAAGCTGAAGGATAGTGTGCGGGCCATACCCCACACTGAACTAATCAACAAGAGGCTCCGCCCCGAGGAAACTATCACCTTCTCGGACGCAGACGCCGTGCCAAACCAGATGCCCCACTCTAACCCTCTTATCATCTCTACAGCGATACAGAATTCCCTGGTGAAGAGAGTCTTCATGGACGATGGGAGCGGAGTAGAAGTGATATTCCAAGACTGCTTTCAAAAGTTAGGATTTACCAAGGACGACCTCAAGCCTACGGGCCCGATCTCGGGGTTCACCGGAAATCCAGTCATACCTCTTGGAGAGATCACACTCCCAGTTACAGTAGTAGAAGGAGCGAAGAGTCTAACCCTCTACTGCACATTTGTGGTGGTCGACACCGTCACACCCTTCAACATTATCCTCGGCAGACCTTGGATGCGCCAAGCTAAGGCCGCATGGTCTCCCTACCATCTGATTCTGAAGTTTCCAACACCACAAGGGGTAGCCTCCACCAAAGGAGACCAAGGAGTGGCACGTTCTGGCATGATCACGGCCATCCGTGATGCCAGAAAAGTGAGCAACATCTCGGCCATCAACACCGTCATAGGAGATCTGGTACCCGATCCCGATCTTGAACAACCCCTGGTATTCCACTTTGAGGAAGAGGCCTACGACGAGATGACTACACTATGGCACAAGAGACGCCATCAAAATTTTCAAGTAGGAGAACTGGTAATGCCAGTAGGCCTGTGGGCTAGAGGGAGCGCTGGAGTCAAGGACAAAAGGACCATACAAAGTCTCCACAACCCAATCTGGTGGATTTTATCTCTTGCAAACTCGCGGAGGAGAGCATTTGGATCCTGTCATTATGGCGCCCTTCCTACGCAGGTAACTCGGAGCTAAAATCAAGTAGACCTTAACCAAATAAGGACAAACTACTTCAATAAGGCCTACGGGCCAATCTCTTTTTATTTTCATCTTTTCATTTTTCATACCCGAGCTCCCAAACTCGGGGTTGTCCTTTACAATTTTGCTGAACTCACAAAGTTCGAGGAATACAATTTCTTTTTGATATATATCTTCTATTTTATTTTAAAGCAATCAACATCCCTCTAATACAAAGAGACACTATGCCTTGCAAAGCATAAGTAAAGACTGCTGCCTAAGATTTATACGCTTATAATCATGTGATTGATGCTTATCTAATATGAGCTGTTCAAACTACGTGTCTGAACCACAATCACCTTAGGCTAAAATAAAATACTATACTTAAGTATATGGTCAAAGACCAACATAATATAAGTCACACAAACTCACAAAGTTTGGAACTCGAGTCTTCTTATGGCACACCTATTATGGTGCACACCAATATTTATTGGGGCTATAATAAGCCTAATAATCAATCTTCCCAAGGGTTGAAATATAAAACCTTTATAAAGGCAAAATCAAAAGTGTTATTACGCTATAAAACTTCCTACACCTCGTGGAGATCCTTAAATACAATGGATATTCCTCGACAATGGATCCTTAGAGGCATGACCTCGACTATTATAAAGGCCTCGGCCCCAATAACTTTCTTCTGCCATCCTCATTAATTGAGAGGATGTAGGAGATTCCCCTCTACTTCCTATAGGTGCAGGCCGAGAAGGAGAGCCAAGTGAGCTATGAACTCCAGGAATAGGTGGCGCCCCTCTTCCCTTTCCATGTGAAAACCTTGCTGGAAGATTTACCATCCCTCGAGACATTCCACCTCGAGCAAGAGGCACCATCACTTGTCCCGAACTTGGAATCAAGCTCCTTTATTTGGATCTTGCAAGCATTCAGCTCGGCCTCATGTATCCTCGAGTCTTCAATAAGAGCAACGATCGTATGGTTTACATCAATATTTTCGTGCTGAAGAAAGGATATAAGAGAGTCTTTCTTATGACCCTCGTTCTTGAGTTCCATCAACTCGCTCCTGTCCTTCCTCAATTCTCGATCATAATCCTTATTGGCGGTCAGAACCTTGCCATAATTATCATCGAGAGTCCGGTGTTGTTGCTGAAGATCACTCAGCTGCTTATTTAACTCAGCCCTCCGCTCCAGACTTATTGTTTGCTGACGACGGAGACTGTCGCAATCTTCTCGGACTAGGCTACAAAATCCCCTGGAATCTCTTAACTCCTCCTCCAGATCTTTATTTTTCTGAAGAGCAGCTTCATATTTCACCTGCAATTCAGCACAGGCAGCTACGCAACACTGGACATAAATGAAGATACAAAATCATCAATTTCATAAATGAAGATATATTCTAGGATACAGGAATGCCAAAATTCAGCAGAAAGAGAAAATTCCTAAATAAAGCGTGAAGGCTCTAGGAAGTTACGATCTTTTGCTGCCCATCTTGCTCAGTTGAAGCCTCCACAACCGGCTTCTCCACCAAGAATGACAACTCAGGATACAGGCCGCAAAGTTTCTCCTGAAACTTCTCCAGAGTTAAACCTTTCTCCAAGGACTCCAAACTAGCTAGCAAGCTGGTTTTAAACCCTCCTATCTGGCGAAACTTCACCCGGAACTTCTCTACCTTTTCTACCACTCCCGACCAATTGTAAGCAGAAGCCAACCGTTCCTGGTCCTTTTCACTGAGAACCTCCTGAAGAAAGACCCACATGCTTGGATGCTTGGACTTAAGATAGAGTTCACCATGCTCTTGGCAATGGGCCTCCATCTCGGGACAATTCAGACATAAGTCCATTCTCAACCGAACCAGCCGCCTCTGGAAATCGGGATCGACATACCGGTTCCTCTCCACCTCCACTATGGCCATCTTCCTCTTCAGATCTTGGAAGGAGTTATCCCTGAATCTTTTCTCCTCCCTTAAGGTCTTAACCTCCTTTTCGAAGGCCTCTCTTCCGGCCTTCTCCTCTGCCATCCCATCTTGGAGATGCTTCATCACTTCAGATGGCTCGCTAGATTTCTTGGCCATCTGCCCCCTCAACAGCTCCAACTCAGCCTCTTGTTATTGGCAGCGGCCATATAGTGTCTTGACAAAACCGTACCAGTGCTTCATATGATTCAGAGACTGCGAAATAGAATAAGACAGTTAGATGATTACAACTTAAATCACGTCAAAAGCTGAGTTAAGGGTACCTGGCTTATCTCAGGACATTCTGGAGCCATCTCGGCCCTAGCCTCGGGAGGAGGGCATCACATATTTATCGAACTCCCCCAATGGTTCGATCTCGAGCCTGGCCTTCTTTGGGAACCTACCGGAAGCACCGGCGGAGCTTCTTGAGGCTTCTAAATCCCTCTTCTTATCTCCATGACCCTTCAGCTCTCTTGACTCGACTAGCTGAGCCAACAAATTTGTCACCTTCTCGGTCTTCAAAGCACCCACTGCGTACAAAAGTAATGGAGTTAGCATCAGGAAAAAATGATACTGTATAGACGAAAATGTCATACATAACAAGAAGAAATACCCTCATGCAACATAGCAGAAGCTACTACAGAAGTTAAAGACACTTCATTCTCGACCCTACCGAACATGGTTTGCGGAGAACCAGAAGTCCGAGACACCTCCTTTCTCGGACACCTGACTAGGGCTAAACCCTCATCCTCCTCCTCATCTGATAGATCTCGGGCAACAGGTACGAATATACACTCTGTCTCATTAAGAACCCTAGCTTTTGATCGAGTCTTCTTGGGTCCCCGGACCAACCTTTTGAAACGACGCCGAGCATCAGGCATCAATCCAGAAACTTTCTTATTTAAAGGAGCTTGATCCTCAGACACCTCATCTCGAGCTGCCCTCTCCTCTATTTCCCTAGAGGCCCGAAGCGCCCTAACTGAACCAATGGGATCCTGCTCCATGGATAGAATGGCTTCATACCATTCAATTTCTACACCCTCTGGCTGGTCGAAACAAGACAATTTCAAATAGCTGCCATTTTGAAGAGTTCGGCCGGGCATTTGGTATAGCCACTTATATGTCTCTACAGGCTATTGCCAACCCATCTGGGGATCTCCTGACACAAACTTGCCATCTCTAAGTTTGATCTTCTCCCTCACCAACTTCTCAGCTATATTCAGCAATTTATGGGAGGACTCGATATCGTCCCAGGCTTCATTACTAAGGTTCTTATTCCAATGGGGTACTTCATACTTGGTCCTATCAAAGGTTAGCTTTACTTTGTCCCATTCCCCACATTTCTGAGGAAGAACAAAGGCCCGACCCATGGAAGTATCTCGGACAGTCAAAATTACAGATTGCTTAATAATAGACACCTTATACAAGGTCCGCAATAGACCAAGACTAGGGTTATAACCCTTACGAGCACACCCAGTTATCAAGGCCATTATGATTACTATCACATTGGCGTGCAGTTGCCCTGGATGCAATTTATACCACTGGAGAAAGTCATTCAATAGTGGGGGAAAAGGAAACGCCAGCCCATGCTGCAAAAACCTCCCATATATGACTCCCCGGGTTGGAGTCACCAACTCTGATACAGATTTATCTTCCCCAAATACATGAGATCAGCATCAGGAGGAATCAAAAAGGGACATTCTTCAACGAAGATAGCAGCGTCAGCACGTGCTTTATCATCCTTCTCCGACCTCTTGCTACTACCTTCACCATTCATGGATGGTCTACCTCCGGAGGCATGCAGCATCGCGGGGCTACTCCCCTCTATTTGAGCCCTCCTTGCCATATCCATTAACCTCTTCTCTTCTTCAGAGGCTTTCTTCTTCAAAACTACAGGCTTTTTCCCACTCGCTACCTCGGCTTTGCAGCGGTCACGGGAACTATTCTCCTCGGCCTGAGCACATGCATACTCTCCCTCATCATGATGGGGGCGGAATTCGTTTCGCTGTTACTACTCATGATTACAGAGAGTATGGGGGGGAATACACAGAGGGAAAGGAAAAAAGCAGACACAATGAAACAAACGAAGAAAGAAGATAGCACTTACTGATGATTAGGGAAGCAGAAATTTGGGGCTTCAGAAAGTGATGAAATACTGACGCGTCTTCTGAATTTGGAAAGAAGAAATTTTGAGTAAAATGAGAATGATATGGGAGATTTAACCCAAACCCAGACAACATTTATGGCGAGTAATTACCTCGATTCTGGATCCGATGCAAGCAATTGGAGAGCGGGGGACAGACCGCCTCTATTTACCAATAAACACACGCCACGTGTATCTACCATCTGGATTTCAAAGGAAGCTAATCTCAACCGTCCATACATTTAGATGGAATACGAAAGAACTTGAAGCTAGATATTCAGAAGGTTAAGCCCGAGAGGATAGTCCTAGAAGGACACCCAGAGCTTAACACCCCAAGTTATTCTCCCTCGAGTTATTGGTTTTCCCTCGAGAAGCAATCCTCTCCTTCAATCTTCGAGATAGAGCACTCTAAGTTCTGAAGATCTACCTTGAGGCTACTGATAAGTCCATGTTTCGTATTCGGGCCTCATTCATACTCGGACCAGGGTCCGAGAAGGGTCATGGGTTCGAGTTACGCGGATGATGGATCCACGGGTCTATCAATCCTAATCCTTACAAGGAATGCGTATATTATGAATGTTCTAAAAGGAATATACATCCTCCTAAACATGGTAATACAACCATGACCGAAATATACTTCTTCAATACATGGTAATACAATTACTATTCTCATAAGAGTTGTATTACTATCATAAATACATATCTTGGTGATCTACGGATTGGAGCCATATAAATACCCTAAAGGTTCGGTACACCTTTCTATCTCATACTACATACAATTAGGGCTGTACAACCGGGTCAACCCGGCTCGGAACCGGAATGACCCGGACCCGGAATGTCTAAAATTCTTGGATCGGGGCCCGGCCCGGTTGGATTGATTGTTGAACCGGACCCGGTCCGGAATTTTTCCGGGTTTGACCCGGATCGGACCGGTTGACTCGGTTACAACATCTTTTACATTTTTTTACAAAAAGAGAGTACTTCCGTTGAGAATCGAACCACAAACCATTGTGTAGCAATCTCCTTACCACTAGACCATATTTCTTTTTGTTAATAAATTTTATGATTAATAAATATATACGGATGTTAAATTTATTTTAAAAACAAAATACAAAGTAATACTTTTGGTGAGATTTGAACTCTGGTTGTATACTATAAAATGACAAGTTTTACCACTAGAAAAAGATTAAGTATGTTTAATAATTGCATATTTATTATATATAACCTGGCTCCCGGGTTGACCCGGATCGGCCCGGAATTCGGAATGGATAAAAATGGTGACCCAGGGCCCGGCCCGAAATGCAAAAAATCCGGGTCCGGGTCACCAATTCCGGTCTCGGGCCGGGCCATTTTTCCGGGTTGACCCGGCTCATGTACAACCCTACATACAATACGCCTTACGCATCATACTAACTTGAGCGTCGGAGTGTCTACCATCGGGACACCCGAGACCTTGTTTTGCAAATCAGTTCGGGAGACGGGTTCGACGTCGAAGTGCTTGTATCCGCCATACATCAAATGGTTTTCTACTAAATTAGTGGAAATTGAATGTTATGATATGATTATTGAACCATTTGTAGAAACCCTGACGGGTAACAGACCCGTCACATATAAACCAGAAATAAGGCACAAGACCCAAATAGTTTCAGCACATAAACCCAGTGAAATTCCAACATAAAACCAATTGGCAATATGTGAATTGGCCCACCAACCTTATAAACTGAACTTTCAGCCACTCCGTTTCCGATGTGGGTTTAATCTCAACATCCTCCCTCAAGTGCAAGGCCCATTATAAGGGTCAAGACTTGCACTTGAAACAAAGAGAGGTCCATACCGAAATCAGACTATGATACCATGTTAGAAACTCTGACGGGGATAACAAGCACGTCACATATAAACCAGAAATAAGGCACAAGACCTAAATAGTTCCAGCACATAAGCACAGTGAGATTCCAACATAAAACCAATTGGCAATATGTGAATTGGCCCACTTATAAACTAAACTTTCAACCACTCCGTTTCCAATGTGGGTTTAATCTAAACACAATTATTTTTTGGACTCACAAGATTCCAACGCAAAATCTCGAAGGACCCTGAAATTTCAAGGCAATTTGTTTGTTTTGTTTATAAGGATATGAACACGGGCTTGTCATTTTTGAGCTCGGGTCTGTGTTTTATTCGAAATAATATGGGTAAGTGAGTTAATAAGAATGCTTATTAATTTCACCTATACGGAAAGGGTTAACAACACACTATGTATTGTGATACACTATGTATTATTGTTATTTATTGTGAAAAAATAGATAGTTGATACACACTATGTAGCTATTTTATTAATATTTGTAAATATTTGGGCGGTTGTTTATGTTGATCGAGTCAATTTCGTGATTTATACCTTTGAGACCTGTATCTAATTTAGTGAATACTTTTGATGGGTATTTTAATAAGAGAAATATCGGGTTTATCAAATACTATTCTACTATTATAAAAAATGTAAGAAAACAAATTGGGGATTGTTTAACAAATACTTGATGGCTAATAACTAATTGATTTATAGGTGTTGATTTATTTCCGAGTCAATGATCGTTCATAACAATTAGTAAGGATTTATTCGAAATCAAAAGTCTTTCGTGTGATTATTTGATGTTTATTTAGTAGTTAAT